>CM074577.1:17477500-19977500 GCA_037305975.1 Chrysolophus pictus | reverse complement strand
GCTCTACAGACATAGAGAGTTGGATAATATGTATTCCAACAATATATACTGCAAAGAAAATAAAACTTTTTCTCCAGACAGTTAACTCTCATATGGAATAAAGCAATGAAGGGAAAAAAAAGACAGGGTTAAGATGTTACTCATCATACAAGTATTTAAAACTGGGGAAGAAAGGCTCACCTTCAGAGGCTAATTAATTTATTGCTCATTTAAGCCAGGGAGCCACCCATATAACTCTCATTCCTTATACCTGATTTGTCTTCCACATATCTCAGATAATTTAACATTTCCCACATTATATATGTAGGAGCAACACCTGCAAATAGACCAGCTTTCCTGCTGGTCTCCAGGAGCTCAGGAGAGTATATCCATATCATATACAAAATCCAACCAATGCTAATGACAAAGTCTAAATCCAGTGCCAGTGGAGGACTGTCACTTAAATATCTTCTTCAGCTAATGTGTATCACTAATTTACCTCAACCACAAAAGCATAGATAAGGTGATGCTGTCTGCATTTCTTCCACTCCAAGGTAAGTAGTACAAATAATCATTGCTCCTTTCACTTCTTCCAAATTAGTTGTTTTTTTATTTGTGAAGCATAATTGACTAGAAAAAATAAGACTAAAATAGTTCATAAATTGGTACATATATTTTTCTAAAGATGGAGGAAAAATAGCATTTTCAGATACTGTTGTTTATTAGTTTCTACTGCAGCAAACTCTGAAAACAAATGAAAAACACTAAGTGTTCATTTAAATATTGAATTTATTGAACACTGCTTCATGTCCTACACATTTTTCACTTTTTAATATGCAAGTTAGATTTACAATGTTGAATGTGGTGAGAATATGATTGTAAACAATGTAAACATGAGAATATGTCTCATAAGTTATGAGGATAGCAGTATATTTTATTACTTTGCCTCCCAAATAGGCAAAGTAATATCCTAGTAATATCACACATAAGTACCTTTTAATTCACATTAAAGCCACAAAAGTAATGCCTCCTATTTATTTCCATGGAAACTACAACAAATACAAAAAGCACAATAATACTATTTGATAGAGAACAGTCTCAGCTACATAACAGTATTTTTCAATGTAGTCACCAGCATTAGCTGTACATTTTCATCAGTGATGAACAGGAACCTGCATGCCATGCTCATAAACATCTGCACCAGTGGACATGACTCATCACTGCTGAAACACACCACCCACCACCTCACTGTGCCCACATCCACTGTTTGATCTTTATAAACATTCAGAAAGTGTTGATGTCAATGTGTGCCTTTTTTTTTTTTTTTTTTTTTCCTGCATGGAGGAATTTACTTCACCTTTGCTTCATCTACACTTTCACATCAGACACCATTTTGTCAGACTGCCCCTCTGCTGCCATCTGTCACAATGCAACAAAATATACTGGAATATTGTCAGGAAGGTTCAACTTCTACTGCCATATCACCAACATTCTCCCCTGATGTCATGGGCCAATCTAATAAAATAGGAGGCATTACTTCCAGAGCAGCCCTTGTACTTCTAAAGGACAGTTGTCTCTAAAAATGGAGGAATATATTTTCTAACTACTTTCAGAAAAGCAAGGATTGTTGGGTATAACTGAAAGACAGAGTAAAATTTATATAAGCATTAGCTAAAGGAACAGTGGGAGTTGGTGCATGGATCCACAGTTTTATAACATCTGAAGGCAAAAGGGTGGAGTTTTAACAATAAAAAAAAGATCTGTAAAGCTTGTGTTTGAATCTCATTTGAGGTACATCATCACTAAAGTTTTAGTGCTATAGACTCCACACAGTAGAAATCTATTGCTTGACTAAGCTGAGTTTCTGTTTGATCATTAACTTTATAGACCAGATATCAGTGAGTTTTATTTGTGAGATTTGATAATTGTTTTAGGTAATGTGAATTATATGTGTATGTACAGTTATAACTATAAAAATGCCTTGATTACAATGATAGATCAAGCATTTGAATATGGCTTTGACTGGCCAAGTGTCTGGCTTGCCATGTTTGATTGCTAATTTGTACAGTGTGAAGAGTCAAATTGGGCACTACTGTCTCAAACATTTGTATTCAGGTTAAAAATTCCAAATTTTTAATATCCAAAGGGGAAAATATTACATGCTTTTTTTTTTCTTCTTTTTTTTCTTTTTTCCCTTCCGTTCCCTTGCTAATAAAAACTTTGACATTATATAATGTTGTTAAAAGCATAATTACTTTGGAAGAATATTTAGAGCTGGCAGTGCACTTCGTTTTTGAAGCTAACTGCTGTTCTGGATTCAGTACACATGGAGTTGGTGGCAGATTATCTGTTTGCTCTGCAATGAGTGATTTCTGGATCAAGTGTGTGTGTGGGGAGGGAGGAGACAAAAACATGAAGGTTTCTGGCACATGTGCTATAAATTGGTATTGAGACATGCAGTTCTGAAGTACTTATTGCCAAATGGCACCTGCAGCTAAAGTGGAGCTTATGCTGACTGCTTGAATGAAGGTAGGAACCAAGAAATAACAGAGCCTACTTGTGCTGCATATTGTCTGTAAGCATTCATTTCCCCTTCTATCTCTAATCCTAGTTAAGTGATTAAATCAATGTACCCCCAGGAGGACACAATTGTCTTATCTTGAGTAAAAGTTAGGGCATATTTTAATGTGTAACCCCATGACTTTTCAGAACAGTCGGGACTCCATTTGTGTTAAAGCCACATGGTTCTTTGTCCCAGTAAGGAGATCTTCACCTGGGATGAAAACTTATTACAGAATACTGATGTTTGAAAAAAAGAATGCCTTCTCCTAGTAATAAAAGCAGCTGTAGATGTGGTTGTGGTTCCAGAGACTCAACTTTGAGATGAGTTGATTCACAGCAAGGGTGTTGTTAGGATCTTTCTTGACATCTGGTAGAATAAGCTCTGAAGGAAGTTGAATGAGACAGTAGCTTTTGGTAACATTTAACCTGGCATGTCACATAATTGCTGATAAGGAACAGGAGGGAATTAGATGTGTTGGCAAGGAGGCAGTTCAGGTGTGGTTTCTTGATGGCATGAAGTCTAATGTCTGTATTGAGTTCTGACAATAGAAGGGGCTTGGTTATTATAATAAATTATGTGTTCTGTCCTGGAAGTAAATTCGTGGACTGTGCAAAGGTAGATTTCAAATGGGACTTATTATCTTAAGGTCTAGATACCCTTTTAGGTCTCATATTAGTGCATTATTGTGATATATATTACATATAGATTCCCTGGCATCACCAGGCAGAAGAAAGGTATTTTTAATATTTTGGTCTTCTCTAAAACAGAGGGGGTTTCAACTCTATTCCAGTCCTGCACTTGACTGTACTTTTACAGGCTCATGTAAGTGTTTGAAATTGTATAAAAAATAACAAGGTTTCACAGCTTGACAAATCAGAGCCACCATATTGATGAAATCTGTTATGAAATATCAAATATCATTATGTACTAGCTGGAAAAACGAGAAAACAAAACATGACTCTTCCAGAAAAAAAGAAAAGAAAAGAATGTGTGACTGACAAAACTTCTCTTCTCTGTGACATAAGAGCAATGTATGCAGACCCTTGCCATGTTTCTGACAGTGAATTAATTTGAATTTGGATTCAAAATTGAAGTATAATGAAACTTTGATCGCTGCTTAGTTATAAGAAAAAATGTATTGTACCTTATTCACAGATATTACGCAGATAACTCAGATATTACCACAAAATAGTGAGCAGAAGTTTATAGAATCATAGAATCGCCAAGGTTGGAAAAGACCTCTAAGATTATGATGTTATAACTCACAGTAGCAGAATTTACAGAAAAGGGCTGTCAAAGCCTCCTCCTCACCCCCCCGCTCCCCGCTCTCCTCTCCTTTCTGTTGTGATTTCTTTGCAAAGCACATACTGGAATTTTGTCCTGTTGATGAAAAGTGTTTTAACATTCCCCTGACACACGTGGAGTGATTGTAGTTACTGCTGAGTCTCACTGCAGGAAACATAACCCTTCTTCTAGGGCTATATTAGCGCTCTGAGTGATTTTCTAAATCAATACGAGAAGCAACTTCTTATTGAATGGAAAGTTAATGAGGAAGAGACTCTCACTACATTTAATACAATGTTTTGGGATTCCATTTAAGAAACCCACTCCTTAAGGGACAAACTGCACGAAGTGCTTCCTATCTATTCCACATTGTACTAATTTCAGTACATCATTTTCATACACGGGAGAGTGGTGAGGAGGGAGAGACTTGGTTTCTCTCTATTCTCAGAATGTTAATATATTTTATGTTAAAGAATTTCCAGATAAAACTATCAAATAAAATTTGCACTGGAAAATTGAATAAGGTTCCTCATTGGAATATTAACACATCTTTGTGCTTTGTTTTGTTTTGCTCATCTTACACTTCTTTGCGCAGATTCCACTTGTTTGGATAGATAATTGTATAATACAAAAAATAATTTTTTGGATCCTCAGGCTTTGAAAAGCAAAGAAGCAGGATCAACTTATTCCTAGCCATGGAAGTTATCTGTTTCCAAATAAAGGGGCCGGTCAGTCTTATGTACACCAAAGCAAAGCCTATGAGTAAAACAGAAAAAGAGATTCAGGCTCTGATTCCTAAACTCAAGAAGAAGTCACTTAATTCAGTTCACATCCATATCTAAAATGAGGGCAGGATTTCAGAAACAAGCTCTTTTAATAACTTCTATTGTCCAGTTTTACTCCCTTCCTTTTAATTTGCTTCTCTTTTTCCTTCTCCAAATATTTTGACTGATAAATAACTATTGTTAATAGGGATCACCAAAATATGTAATTCAGATCTCAGCTGAATTGGATGCTCTCACCATGCTATTTTTTGAGAAGATATTAGGGGCTTCTCTTGTATTCTTTCTACTACCTCCTCCCCCGTCCTCTTTTCATTTAAACTATGAAAATAGTAACAAGACAACAGGATATACGAATGGAAATAATCTGTTCTGTGACTCTCCCTCCTTTTGAAAATATGAAACACTTAATTTTTCAGAAGCTCCAGACATCAGATATAACACCTAATAATATTTTATAAGTAGAATGTTATAAGTAGAATGTTAAAATAGATTTTTTGATCCTCTTTTTTTTTTTTTTCTCCTGTCTATCTTTAATAAGTTTATAGTGGCTTGAAAATTTATTATTGAGAGCCTGTACATTGTTTTACCTACTGAAAAATGAGTACCTATTACAACTTTATAGCAGTTTATCATTTTGAAACTAAGCTCCGTGAATAAGAATGTAATGTAAAGGATATTGAACCTGAATAATTTTCTCCTGAAGTTTGTTTCATGAAATCATTCTATTTTATTGTTATTAATCTAGATATGTCTAATGCTTCTCAATATGTTCTGCTTTTTTGCTTATACACAGAGATTAAATTTCTGTTGAATCAGAGAAGCTGCCATTCTCTCTTCAGAAAGACAAGATCAAATTGAATAGGTTACAGGTTAAAACATAAACTACTTTGTATCATAGTCACATTACAGTCATCCTCTTTCCTCATCTTTGCTTGTAATCTATGCTTCAGAAAAGAATAACAAAAAATAGAAAAAATTTTGATGAGCCTCTGCTGAGAATTATGTCCTTAAGGTTATCTAAAGTTCAGCAGCACAGACTCACAGCTTTCCTTCCCACGCCCTTGTTACAACACAAGGTATTTTGTGCTTTCATAGGTATATTTTGCTACATAATCTAGTCATCTAAGTTCCCTTTGAATGACATGGAGCTACAATTTGAGGGCAGGTTGGGAAAAAATTCAGGTGGAAAAAAACCTTTTAATTGCATGTGAATGAAGAAGCTGCCATGTATTCTCTAATATAGTCCTTTGGGAGTTGAGGGATGTGTTTTTTATTGTTTTGTTTTGTTTTGTTTTGTTTTGTTTTGTTTTATAGCTTTCATCAACACCATAACAGATACTGTGCTGTTTTTGGTAGCCTTCTGAAAACCAGAACAGCAACAAATTATCAGAGCAATAAGCTGTTTTAAATGTTTTATGACATGGAAAACAACAACTTAAAATATTTTCTTAATAATAAATACTCTTTGAATAGAGTATGTAAATTAATTGGATAATGACTGCCAAGAGATTTATTTTCTTTGACTTTTATCAATATTCACAATCACAGATTATTTTAAATAAGAAATTAATTGCTGTTTGCAAACATTAGTGAGCTTCATGAATATTTTCATGCGCTGATTCTGGCCTAATCATTGGGTAAAATACAGTTGCAGATTCCCTGAGTTTTTAACATTGATAATTAAACATTGCAGCTTTCATTCAAAATGAAAAATGTAGCTTAACAGGACTGAAAACTCATGATGCAAAAATCATATAATATTTGTATCTATAATGTATAAATGTAATATATGTTTAAATCATATAATATTTATATCGGATAATATTTAGAGGAACATTTATCTAAATGAGGATAATTGTGATGCATGGCTATGATATCAGTTGAGAATAAGCTAATATTATAAAACTGTTTCATCTCATGCTCCACACGTTTTGACCTCTGTGTTTGTGTACCAGTAAAAATGATGCTCACCTAGCAGTTTTCATTAAGAACTGTCTCTTGAAAACATATTCAAAAGGGAATATACTATGAATATGGAAACAAAAATGTATAGACCAAATGTTCTTTTAACACTTCAGTAGTCAAAGTTGCCTAGTTAATATAGAAAATGCTCAGTAATGATACAGTTAAATATATTTCTACACACAACCTTGGTAAACCAAGCACACTGCTAATATCTCTCTCTCCCTCTTTTTTTTTTTTTTTTTTTTTTTTTTACTTTGTTGATGTTATGTTTCACCTCCCCATTCATTTCTGGGGTCCTGGCGGACTGCTTCAGCCTCCACTTGTGCAGGATAGAGGAATCACTACCAGAATGTTATGTTAGTGGTGGAGCTTTCCTCCTTTCCTTTGAGATCAGTATCATCACCTTCTTCATCTTCACCTTGGTTATTAGTTTGGGTTTCTTCTGTCAGTCCACCTCTATTCTCAAATGGCCAGAACAGCAGGATTAGCTGTTCACTGGTCCATAAAGGGATGGGATTTATAATGCAGCAGCTACCACAGCTGTTCATGCTTTTATTAAAAAAGGTACTGCATAGCCCCACCTCACCCTGGGGATATGAGTCACTGTCTCGCTCCGATTTATAGGAGGGAGAAGAAGTTCTTTTAATATCTGTATACCCGGCATGAGATTAAGAAACAACGGTTCAAATGTTGGTCCGACCAGTTTATACAGATCTTAATTAGGGAGATGGGGAAGGGGGGACGGACGCTATTATGAATTAGGGTAATGGGGAAGGGAAGGAGGGCGATACAAAAGATAGGAAAGAAGAAGCAAGGAGTCTTTATAGGAAGCAAGAGGGAGATAGTCACCACCATGGATCCAGCGTGGTTCGTAGTTCAGGCTTTGATCTTCAGTAGTGATGGGTCATTGGGCAGTATTGTTCTGTTGACAATGACAATGGCGGCGACGACGGTGACCATGGCAGTGATGGCTCCTTTTCAATGCTTTCAAAGTGGTCGAGTTAGCTGTCTTTGGAGTGACAGCTCAAATCCAAAGTGGTTGAGTCAGCTCTCCTTGGAGTGGCAGCTTCTTGCTTTGGGATCTTAGTGGAAACTTCTTTGTTCCTATCTTCCTGGCCTTGCCAGCAGATAAGAGGGAGCAGGGAGGCGCCAACTTGTATCTTGCCTTCACAGGATACAATGGCATCATCTCCCAGTTTCCCATAGCAAGCTGGAGTTATTTAGTCACAGGCTAGATCTTCCGCCAGTAAACACTCCTAAGCACTCTCTTCTGGAGGCAAACAGCTAAAATTGTCCACACAGTGATGTTGATTGCCACACAGCAACACCCATCACTCATGTCCTAGACAAGTCAGTCTTATCACAAGAAATACCTCAAAAAAGCAAGCTTTGAGCCAAAAAACCAAAGGATTCTCACAGTCACTCCTCTCAGGTAGACAGGACAGACAGTGCCACCAGGAACAGGAGTTGGCCCTGCACGCCCCAGCCCAACAAGCTCCTGAGCTCTCCCAGCACTGAAATCAGTATTGAACAGTGAGTGCTCTAGCTGAAGTGTGCCCACTTGAGTAAGCAAAGCTCTGGGTGAATGAATTGTGTTGGGATGTAATTCACTTATTCAAGGTTGTACTTGGTGTCAGATAGAAGCATGCAATCCTCTGACACAGGGCCCATGGACTCTCATTCGGGTTCTGAATGTGTGGATTTATACTTTTACCTGCTGTAATCTGTGACCTTAGTGCAAAGAATATAGTTTCAAAGAAAAAGAGATCATCTGAGTGAATAGAAATTCTTTCTCTTAAAAGGGAAAAAAGAATCATTGTTCAGGAGCTCTCAGAGGTAGCCTAAGGTGTATTTAGAGTTTACACAAGAAAACTCTCTTTGTGATTTGGTGTCAATGACAAATTTAACTCTGAGGAAAATGTTCAGTGGAGGATAAAGTAATGTTTTGAAAAAATACACTATCTAAAACATGGAAGTGAGCAGTTAAATTCCATTTAGCAAGTGAAAAAGATGAAGTATAATCTTCTCAATTGTTGAATTCAGTTTTCTTTATTGGGAGGTTTTCAGAAGTGAAAAGGAGATTAAGGAGTAGAACCAGTACTTCAAAGGGGAAAAGGAAGCAACCTTTTTTTTTTTTAGTCACTCAATCAAAAACAGCATTGAAAGACACAATTTAGATGGAACTCTAGGTTACGGGTAATAAACATTTATCAGTGGAGAATGTTATGCCACTGAGATGCTTTCCATCTTCAGCCAAGGAATTTTTGGAAACAGTAAGCACTTCTTGAATCTGTAGAGGAAACCTCAGTAAGACTCAGTACTTGCTACAGCTGTGTTCTACAAATGGTTCTATGTTTTCTGTTTTGTTTCTTAAATTTGCACAATAGTAGCTAAGCACTGTAGAAATTTTTAAAGTCATTGTTAGTATTGCAGACCTTATTTTTTTGCATATAGAGTTTTAGATTGCTTAATAACACATTCTTTCATAGTTTCAGTATGTCTAGCATGTTTACAATGGTTTGATTGTAACACCTCACAATGACAATAAAGCTAAGTTCCTAGTATTTTACTGATTATCTTTCTATCTCATCAATAATTAATCTGAAATTATTCCTTTTGCAATAATATTGCACAACTACTGTTACAAGTCTGTTGTGCATAAACTCCATACTTAAGTGCTTGAAGCCCAATTACAATTTCTGTGCTACACCTGCGGGCTATTGCCTAGGCAAAAGTGAAGATTTGGGCTTCTCTACTGGGGAGGGAGTTATACCCTGTAGATGGGTAGTAGTTAAACTCTCCTGTACCTATGAAAGACATCTGAAAATAATATTTGTTTTGAGAGCTGTAAGGAGAGGAGGACTTAATGAAATAATGCTGGTTTTGAGTTTCTGCAGGACTGAGGAAGAGTATTCGGACTGAATACATCTTTGAAACAGAACTCCCTCTGGAGCATCTACAGAACCACAGCAGTGATTCACAGAATAATTCTGATTGGAAGGAATCTCTGGAAGTCACTAGTCCGACCTCTGCCTCAGAGTGGAGTCAGCTAGATCTAGCTAGGCGGAGCTTTGCCTGTGACCAGCTGCCTGAAACATGGAGGTGTGATACTTTGCATTCTGGTGCACCAGAAAGGATTTATGCAGGAAGAAACTGCTGCTTCACTATTACATTGATGTCTGCATGCTTATGAAAAATCTGTTAAAAACTTGCAAAAAGTGTCCTTTCTTAGTTATAGTATCTAATAATCTTCTCTATTACTTGTTCTTACATTATAAAATATCTCTGTAGGTGTTCTTCTGTAGGAGTTCTGATTGTATCAGATAAGACTGATTTAAAAGAAACCCTCACTGGTTTTAGTACATCTAGTAGTAATAGCCAAAATAGCAATTCCCATTGACAGTATTTTCTCCTTTTAAATAAAGACAATGTTTGAAGTCAAACTTGGTAATAACCTTGTTCAAAAATGAATTGTGGAAATACAAGGCATAAGTCTTAAGCTGAAATGACTTGCTAACATTCTCAAAAATGATGTCTAGCTCCCTGAAGGCTCTGAAATAACCAGAGAACAACAAAAAGAGTTTAATAATTTGATGCAAAATTGTGTGGGAATAATTTTCTTACTCAAGATTTAGATGTCAATTGTTTTAATTCTGATTTTAAAGATATTTAAAACTGCTTTCTACTTAACTGAAGTATGGGGAATATTTGGTTTCCTTCATCATTCTTTTGAGAACAGAATCTCTGCTTCTCAATTAACCCTGAATTCCTAAATAATTTCTTCTGACTTTTACATCCTTTTCCATTATGAAATTTGGGACTGTTTCCCTACTTTCTTTCTAGATCTTATGCTGTGTGCCAGTACTGAAATAAACACAGGGATGTGTACATAAGACAGATATAAAAATATCTTTATCCTTTGGGAGTGTTCAGTTGTTTGGTATAGTCAACACCATTTACACTGAGCTTGTAGCACAGATGAAGCATAGAAGCAAATCTGTCCTATCACTGATCCTTCAATGACAGGAGAAATTAAACATTCTGTGGAAAGAAAAGGAAAAAACAAAACAAGACTACTCTGAGACTGAAATCTTAGTGGAGCTTTTCTGAATTAAGAGCCTGATTCTCATCTCTTCAACATAGCTTCGTCCATGTGAACAAAATGTAAGTAAGAATCCTGCACACGAATATTCTCTTCACAAAGACTGTCTCCTTCTTCTTGTAGCTCCAGGAACACAGATGGCAGTTGTTGAATAAACAGTAACTAGTGTGTGTTGCAGGGCTTCCCTGTGCTGTGGATGTGAAGTCTGGACACTCAGCAGAGACTGTCTCAGCACTTGGTCTCAGCAGATGTTTGAGAGACATTAGTTCTCTAGTCCAGAACCGAAAGATGTCCATAGTAGATCATATCTTTGGGTTCTTCTATCCAAGGAGAAAGATTAGAAATGCTAAGTGTAGGGGTTGTTCACCTTTACTTATTCAGTAGAAAGAAATAAGTACGTTTATTTTTCTGTTTTAATTCTAAAAGTTAGTGAAGGTGAACAAAGTAAAGTCCTCTTACTAATCATACCTTTTGGACAGGAGGAAGAAGCAATAGAAAAAAAACTCAAGTCACTAGAGTTTCAAGAGTCTCCATTTAGACTAATAAATTGCATAATTTAAAATAGTACTAATATATTTGTAATCTGAAATTTAATACTTCTGGTCTGCTCTTTGTATTTGTGTTTTGGTTGAAATATGCTTGTATTTTGCAAGAGCAGACATCCAGATATAATTTCTGAATTTTTTCTTGGACTAGAATTTATCACAATTTAATTATATGGGTATCTTGATCTTTAATATCACCTGTCATTGATTTCTATTGTATCTTAAAGTAAAAATTATGTGTACTTTGTATCAATTAAGCCCAAGATACATATCAAGACAAAAATAAAATGCATGAAATTGACCAGTTAAAATGGGAAAGTAATTACTTGATCAAGATCAGAATCGAATAGCGGCTTTTTTCCTTTAGAGTTTGGTCTGAATATCAGTGCTGGAATGCAATTCTCCCACACCTCAAATACTTGGCATTTTTGAATCCCTGTTTTGTTTTTCAGTCCATTACAAAATTGAGACAGTGCATTGCAAAACTAGAGGCTGCTTATGAACTTGAAGCATTTGGATTTGTTATTGGTTTGAGTGTATTTCAAAGTATGGGTTTTTGTTGTTGTTGTTTCTTTTGTGGTTTTTTTTTTTTTTTTTTTTTTAATGTGCAGTAGAATGTATATTCAGTATTAAATTGTCTCCCATGCCTGTGAGACACTAAAAGCTGAATGTGCCTTGCCACAGGCCTATGCATGCTGCTGTCAGCATTTTTTTTTTAGAGATGTATTCTTTTCCTAACTCCCTTCCTTGGAGTGTTATCAAATCAGGAGGAATGGATGTAGTTTATATAACTTGGGAATTAATCAAAATGAATTCCCATAAGCAGTTCTCAAAACCTCTTTTCATTTACTTTTCCAAGTGTTTACAAATCCTCTACAATTATAATTTGTTTCCCAAGCCACCAGCAATGATTCTTCTGATGCTTCTTTTTCAACTTTTCAAGAGCAATATAGCTGATTTATGTTCTTTTTGGAAATCTTCCCTTTGGTACCAGTGATAGTCCAATTGTATTTTGCTAGGCAGAAACATGTTGAAAATTAATAGACTGTTTCATATTGACTTTGTAAGCTATCCAGCACTCAAGGATGCAGCTGTTTTCTGTTGGGGGTTTCTTTGTTTCTATTTGTTTTTTGTTTTGTTTTTATTAAGAAAAAAATGTATCCATTCCTTCTACATTTTCTACATCTCATTTCTCAGCTGAATGCTATTAATCTGAGTTTCCACAGATATATATATTTGTTAACCATTGCTTATGGAATTCTTTATGTACTGTTAGTCAAAGTACTGGTAAGACACAGTGTTCCTTTTGGCAAAACTTAAGAATAGGAGACCGTGGCACTCTAACCTTTCTGCTGCTTATTGAGAAATTGCTCTATAAGCAAGACTCCTACTCTAATATTTTATCATATCCTCTATCCTTGCTGCATGCAAACAAGACTTGCAAACCCAAGATCTGGCATGATCCTACATGAATATATGTTGGACATCTATTGAAGGTTTTTATTCTAGAGCACTGAAGAGTTTTTTGGCTGCAATTAGAAAGATTAACGCACACATATACAAGCACAACTATTTAATGTTAGCAAGTCACTTTTCACAGAATCAGAATCACAGAATCGTACGGGCTGGAAGGGACCTCTAGAGATCATCTAGTCTACCCCCTCATCAAAGCAGGCTCCCTAAATCAGGTTGCACAGGTAAACAGATAACACTTACATTAAAAGGATAAACAAATTGCCATATGCCCAGTGAAAACAAAGTCCTCTGTTTCCCACTATCTGCAGTAAAAACAACTCACTTTTAATTGGTTACAGCCAAAATAAGTTAATCATCTGGTAAGCCTTTTCCTTTACTGAGCTTCTTATTTCCCTGTGCACTTGTTCTTGTATATGGAATTATTTGGCAGTGATTGTGTCTGTGTTACATCTCTTCCCACTCATCTTCCTTTTCAGTTCCAAGGAAAATCCAATGGCTCCTCAGTTCACTGAGACGTAGTAGCGACTATGATGCATCACTATTATCCTTTCTAGTCAGCTGGGAACTCATGAATCACTCATGTTCCTCAAAATGTGGCATTTACAGTGTTCCAGTACATGCTTTTAGGTTGGTCACTTCCTCATTTCCAGGTAAGGTGAAAGTGAGGTTGTGCTCATTGGAACTAGTATTAAATGCACACGTGTTGGAGACTGTTGTGTTACCCTTCTGCTGAAATGTGGGGCTGCATGTGAGGTGAGGCTAGAGCTGCCTCAGGCTGGACACAGCAACAGTTCCAGTGGTCACACCACAGGGCATGGCCAGGCCCTGCAGCCACGGGTGGGCACCTCAGGAAGAGTACATGTGAGTTAAAGCACATTAAGTTGCAGTAGCCCTGGATACCCAATACAGAAGTACCTTGAAACAGTATTAAGAGCCTTTGTAAAATATAGACCATGTAGCCTTCTAGATGATGATGATGATGATGATGATGATGATGATGATGATGATGATTTTGCAAATTACCTACTGCAGGTGCTTTGAAAAACAATTTCTCTGAAATTGTTAAAGGTTATTGTACTTACTTTTACTTTCAGAACAGAGAACATTGATTTAAACTCATCAGCAGCCATCTTCTACTTGGCCTTGCTAGCAAAGAGTAGCTTTGAGTCCCTAAACTTCTTGTTGAAAGCTACATTCAAGGACACTTGTGTTATGCTTTTTTTTTCTTCAGTGCTCTGAAATAACATTAAAATGGCACCTTAAAATACTCAGAGGATACTAGCTGCAGCTTTATAAATCCAGTTGTCTTAAAACCTTTAACTGTAAAAAATAGAAATATTTCTTAAATAGGTCTGATGGTATTGGAAATACTAAAAATGACACAGCTATGCTTCTGATGCATTCCAGTACATTCTGTGCTTAGCATAACTATGTTCCTACAAATGCACCTCTTCTTTGTTGGCCTCAAAGGGGAAAACTTCGTTTCTTATTTCCTTCTTCAAGACTTCTATATGCATGATAATTCTGGGGATTTTTTTTTTTTTTTTTTTTTAATGAAAGGGCTTAGTAAGAAATATGCTTTAGAGCAGACTTTAAGAAAGATGCTGGCTGTGACAATCTGCATGAAAATGGCTGTAGAAAGTGCTCACATCAAGTTATGACGCCACAGACATTGTAGAAGAGCTATAGCTTCTTTCAAAAGCAGACTTGAAGTCTGGGACCCCTGTGCATAGCCTAGCGAATATTATACTTCTCACTAACCCCCTCAGTACATTGGATATGCAGGACCTGGGCCTGGTGTGAGTGCATTGGCCACCCTGCTGCCCAGGCTGAGTGCCTCCCACCTTCAGGGGCAAGCTGGGACTATGTGGTGCCACTTGGTATGGGCAGCCCTGGTTGTCACCTCATGGCAAACCCCAGCCTGATGTGTTCCTGGGTCTGAGAGCAGCCAGCCAGTGCCAGCCCTGCTGCCCTCGCTGCCCAGAGATGAATGTGGCAGGCTGCTGAAGAGAGGTAGTAAAATAAAGCTAGACATGCCTAGGGCTGAGGAGGAGGAAATTCCATCTATAGATTAAAACATGAAAAAACATGATACCTTATCACAGATGCCCTTCTCACTTGTTACTGGGATGAAACTGCTTTAAGAGCCAGAGAAGCCTTGGAAGAGCAAGTAAAATACCAAAGCAGAGAAGAAGACAAGAATATTTTTATTTCTTTAGTAAAATTTTGATTGTATTATTCCTGTAATAATTTGATCTAGGTATATTGTATGTAGATAAATAATTTGAATTACTGGTCTGATAAAATGTAAGTTAGACTAACAATTCTTAGCTCTTTAGCTTTTGTTACGTTCAGTATCCCGCCATGAAACTTTTGCCTTTTATGCTCAGAGAATTCTGGGCTGTTTGAGCTAGAGATCAGGTCTCAATTTCAGTCTCCACCAGAAATTTAAGTTAGATGCCTTTGGGGATGTCTGTTTTTCTTTTGTGAGAGGTTAATTAAGAAATAGGTAATTCTTTGTGATGATTAACTCATTAATGTGGGAAAATAATTGAAAACTCATAAATAAGTGAGGACGTTTTTTGACTTAAAAATGGAAACTTATGTAAAGTTGACTGTTACAGTGAATAAAAATCAGGGCATCTTTTGTTTTGTTGCTAAATGTAGACACTTAACTTTCAGCAGTAGATGGTATTCTTTGAGTCTTATGAATGGAACCTGTTTCTTGTCCTAACACATTCTGGCAAACTTAAGCAGTTGAGTGATATAGTTTGTCTGTCATACTGACTTACTTTAAAACTGTGTTCTGTTTCGAGAAGTTAACATTCATTTTTCCTGGCAACATTTTTTTCATACAGATCTGTTTATATACTGATTTTTAAGAATACTGAATTAGGAGCTGATTGGGAAAAGTGGACTGGGAGGGATGGAGACCTAATGAATAATTTCTCAGTGATTTCTGTGCTTGCTTCTTTGTATGTAGTTCCAATATGCTGACACAAAAGTAACTTGATCACTCTCCTACAGCAATGGAAGCATCTTATTTTTACCCTTCCTGTCCCCTCCTTCTCCTCCAGTGTCTTTGTGTGTTACTGAAATGTGATTAGAAATGTAGGGTACATTAGCATTGAATCCTGAGCTGTGATTTGATATAGCTTTTCTTAAAAACACAGGATTATTACATCGACAGTTTTGTGAATGTCTTTGGTATTAGTAATTGCAATTGTAATTTTAGCTACTAGATGATATAATGCTACATAGTGTATATATGTCATCTCACATATATATAGATATTGTATACTACCACTGAAGAGCAGTCTGTTGTGGTGAATACAGATGTTGTGTTCACTTGTCATGTATCATGATTGTTTCAGTTCCTATTCTGTGTTGTCAGAGGAAGGGGAACTGAAAAAGGTAAGGAAGTAGTGAGGGGAAGGGAAGTCAAAAGTGGCAGTGGAAATTAGAATTAGGTAGCCATGGAAATTGCAGTTGTTTTGAGGCAGGCTTTCTTTAGATGTTTGTGGCTCACACTGGTGCTGCAAAAGCAAATTGTATTTGACACTGGTTGCAATCAATCTATAAGCCATCTATCTGTATGAAAATACGGTAACAAAATTTGCTATAGAATGCTCCAGTTGGCAGATATATTTTGGATGTTGCTTTTACTGGAATAAAATCAGGATTTTACAATAATAATAATAATCTTTTAAACTGAATTGGGAAATAGGATACCTTCAGTCAATAGCAAAGCATTTATCAGTAATAAATTTTCTGGGAGGAGAAAGATTGTCTCTAATGGTTTTGTATATAACATTGAAATGCATGACTATTCAGATACTTTCATGTGATCTAATGTAATCAAGAACAGCAGTCCCCAGTTATAAAACTGTAATAAAAGACTGTGGATTTATAAAGGATGCTTAGAATCAGTGAATCAGTTCCAATGTTACTAAATATTTAAATAAACTGGCCTTGGAAAGTCAGGAAGCACCTACCAATTAACTCAGCTGATAGTTTTTTTGAAAGTTCAGCTCAGGAATGAATTTTGGCTTGTGTGCTATTACTAATGGCCTTCTCCTAAAGCTGTTCTTCCTTTGTTTAATGAAGGAGAATAATAATTCTGAAGGAATTTCTAACAAAAAAAAGAAAAAAAAAACAGAATATGTGTTCTTAGAAATAGCTTGTTCTGGCCTCCATCATTGTTAGTGATCTCTGTTATGTAATTATAACACTGACATAGTAAACCTTTGTATTTTCAGCTTCATATGAAAGTGTTTTGTTTTTTTTTTCACTTTAAATTTTTGGGTGAGAGTAGTTCATATATGTTTATTCCTTTATAGAGATGTAAATTCTATTATTTCCCCTTTACCCACTCTTCTATTGTTTCTTGTAAGCATGTGACATTGCTCTCTCTTTAATCTGGCTCTTTATTTTAGACCTAGTCTTTAATTTTAACTTCTCCTTGCAGGATATTGGATTGAATAATTACAGTGTGAGGCTTCTGTGAATGAAATAGTTTTCTCTGAAATATCGCAAGTTTTTTCCTGTTAATATGTTCCTCTTAATCCATTACTGGAAGAAGTAAATAATGCATTTGTTTATATCTGCTATATTTTGTTGCTCCAGGATATATGAAACTCGCATCAAACATTTTCTCACTTGGGTGCTATCTTCTGCTCCCCTGAAGCATTCCTTCTCAAGGTCGGCTGTTGCTTGTTTACACCGTAGTAGACTAATGAAGTCCTGTTTCCTCTGTATACATGCTCTACATTCTCTAGGGTTCTTTTCCTCTCTTCTCTTCACTGAACCCTAGCTACTATTCAAGCCTACCACTTCTGCCACTGGACGATAAAAATGGCTCTGCCCTCATGGATCATTCTGACTTTGCAGCCACTGTCTTTTGCCAAACCATGTGTGATGGCTACATTCTTTGCTTTTCCCACTGCAGGGACATGTTCTGTTTTCACAAAACCAAAGGGAATTTGATTTCTATTTGAGATCTTTATTGCTCTGTCACATTTGATTGAAATAGGCCAATGGGTAAAAAGTTTACTGGGATTACACCAAGTTAGAGGAACAAAAGGAAAGAACAGGCAAGCAATCCTAGGAAACTTTGGAAAAATCTGCAGTTTTTTTTTTATCTGCAGTCATCCAATAATGTTTAATAAGCAATGAAACTTCTGATATATCTCTAACAGTTTAATAGAAAACACTATTTTCCTAAACGTTGTCACATTTACTATCAGCCATATTCTAGGTTCCAGTTCAACAGCTCCTATAATTTAGTTTTGACAAATTGATACTTCACTTATTGTTGGAGTATTTTTTTTCTTATGACATTCTCATTAGTAAGGGCTCTCTTTTGTTACCATTTCATCATATTTTCTTCCTAAACTACCACTTTATCTTATGTACAATGATTGGCTCTGTTTTATTACCTTTTAAAATGAGTACTAAACACAAAGCATAGATCTTACTGGTTCATATAAGAATGAGTATATTGTTCAGTATTGCAGAGCGTGATTGAACAGGTTTGTGATAATTCCTGATGTGTGCAAAGGCACTTCAGTGACTGTCATTTTTGTGATCACTTAAATGAAAAAATCCTTGTCTGTGCAGATGGCTTTTCCTATTTGCCTCTTAGTGATCTGACTCTGATTTCCTTTTGGAGAATAAATTGCATATAATGCAAATAAAATAAGCTGACTCATATAATAATTGTATTTTAAAGCAATATCAATGTAGCCTTAGTATTATTCTTCATAATGTTCTATTGAGCAATACTCATTTTTGTGGTGTTTTTTTTTTTTTTTAATACATCATTATACTTTTAACAATTTGATCAAATAATGAGTTCAAATCCTAGTTTAGAGGTAGAATTCCTTTGGATCATTTGGATAACAAAATCTTGGTGAGCAAAGTGAGCTAAAAAATGTAATAGCCTTTCTTTAAGAATTCACATAATTGCAGAGCTTTTTGTATAATAAATGTAATTTTGTGCAGTGTAAACTAAGGGAAAATGGGAGCTAGTAAAAGGACAACTACCTTGCTTATTCAAATCAAGTGTACTGTGTGTTGCAATAATGTTGTATTTTCAGAAAACATCCTTTTGAATCACTGCAGATGTCTTATCCCTTCTTTCTTCTTGGACAGAATGTTCTCAGCACTTCTAGCTTCAGCTAGACTGAGCTTCAGCACAGGTTTTGCAAATGAGTGTGCTAGGATGTTTGTGAGTCCTTTGCTGTCATCTAAACAGTTTGTGATGTGCAGCATGGATTACATAGGATGCACTCCCACTTCCTCATTTTATTTATAATACTTAAATGAACTAATTTTAGTAAAAATCTTATTTTCTTCAGTGAAATTAGATGGAATAAAGAATAGAATTGCATACGAGTGTGGCTCATGTTCACAATCAGTTCTGTTAATTGCCTGTTCACATTGATCTTATCACTACGGTGAGGTTAGCCTTTTAGTGTTAGGTCTCTATAAAACAAAGATATGTCAGACCAACAAGTATCTTCCTGAAATCTTCCTTTATTTTTACCAAGAAATACATTTTCTCTCTGCCTTGGAGTAGTATTCTGGATTTTGATTCACAAATATGAAGTAAAAAATACATTTTGTTTGGAAAATGGGCAACTGATGCCAATGAGTATGATTTGAATATGACTTCAGTAGGTCAAAAATTGAACACATCAGATGCTTTCTTGAGGGGCAGCAGGCTTTTCTTCTAGGTTCTTAACATTAGCAAAGTAAAGGCCAAAGTTCTTTCAGGTGGAAGTAAATAGAGATAACAAAATCTATCAATTCATCTTCTAAGATATGTGGAATATGGCAGAAATAAAAACTGAACCAAACTTCCACCAGTACTTTAAATGCAAAATAGTTTTTTTGATTTTTTTTTTCTGAGAAATCAATTTTTTTTTTCATTTACTTTTATTGTAAGAATTAAAAATACACATAGTATTACCAGACTCCATAGTCTTCTTTTGAATATTTGTAATGTAAGTATTTACAATGGGACTGTAACTACGAATTTGTCAAGTAAGGAGATGTATTTTATCATGTATCATACAGTACACTATACATTTGCACATTTTGAGAGAAGGGGATTTATAAATTTAAAAAAAAAAAAAAGAAATTGAGAACTGATGCAAATAGGGTGAAAAATTCAGAACTGCACAGTAAATCTAACAGCTGAAAGAAGAAATAAGCTTCATTTATGATGATGATTTCTTAAGCATGTTCTATTATGTAGTCAGTGTAATGTCATGGCAGGGGCATCATCAGCTGCCTACCAACCCTCTTCTCCTATCTCCCTCCAAAATGTATGGCAACCACTTGTCTGTCCAAGGCCCAGAGTACTCTGAAGCTGCATTATATTATACATAAAATAGACAAAAATCTTACAACCTCTCTGCTGGATGACAGGAAGTAGGAGGCTAGGAGAAAATAAAAATTGCATCTTTCCTGTTCTGCAGTGAACAGTCATAGCTGACTATATTTTATTCTCTAGCATTTTTAACTTAACTCTTTTCCCTCCCTAAGCAGTAGTCTCTCCAAAGTCTTTTTAACATTGCTTCAAAGCATTGATTTGAGCTAACTGTTGTGGGCAGAGGTTTCTCTCTGGTGTATCATATGATACCATACCATATAAATACAGTTTATGGATTCTTGACTTAGACTACTACTGTTTGCAACAACTGTAATCTTCTAAGAACTGTTTTCAAATTCCAGAAGCAGTATTTCTAGAGCAATAAAGTAATGAACTTTTCTACACAGTCACATCAGTATTGAGTTGATTAAGTAAAGAAAATACCGATTATGGAAATGCCTCTAGTCTTAGTCATTTCAGACTACTGCCTTTGCAGTCATGACCTTCTAGAACACTCCTCCTGTTTTCCTGACAGCCAGTGGAAGGTGCTATTCATACAGTTGCTGCCAGTAGAGTATTACAAACTGTAAAGCAAGGCGTGCCAAACCCATCTTTCTCTATTGGCTGCATGTGATGCCCTTCCTTAACGTGGAAGAAATTCACTGCATAGATTAGCGGCATCCTTACTAGGATCTTTGGATTGTTGTCACTTGTCTTATCAGTTGATTATAAACCACTCTAAGGACCATTTAAGTAGTTTTTCCATCTCCACACCAAAAGCTCTTTACACATTGTCTTTCACTTCTACAACAAATTGCTGCAGGCTTGTCATGGTCTGTCAGATTGTTAAAGGCAGATATATACAGTAACAGACTTGGATGCTTTACTTATTCATGTACTGGTGTACATTGATGTTATTCATAGATGAACTTGCTCATAGGTATTTTTGTTTCTTCCTTTTTCCTAACAGACTAAAAAATATCTAATGCAAATTCTGTAGATGAGGAGTGTCCTTGTAGGACCTGGCTACTTCATGCAGCAGTCTTGCTCTTGAGGTCTTAAAAGCAGAATTGTTTTCATATTCTGATTTCCTTTGTCTCTTTGCTTAAGGAGTTAATTGCCCCCTTGCATTTCTGCAGTTTGTTTCTTAGTTAAAACAAACAAACAAACAAATAAAAAAATCATAATTCCTGTATAAACTCTGTTCTTATTTTCTTTTGGGGTTTGACTATTTATAAATTTCCTTTCTTTCTTTTGTAGGTGAGATGAAGGATCAACGGAATTTGAGCAGAGATTCTGATCAGATTCCCACCTGTATTTAAATTTTGTCAAGGGATATCCTCAGGGAAAGGTTGCACAGCTTGCACTTAAATTCAAGAAACAGTTGTACTGGTTTGAGAAATCTTTCTACAGCTGAAACAGAGCAGTGAAATTAATATCTTCTTTTTTAAAGTAACAATCTGCTAAGATGTATCTTATTTTTCTGATTTTGTTGTGTTTTGATTTTTAAAGGCCTAGTAATAGCCACTTCTTTCATTTTATCAGCTGCCATAGGGAATAACTGCTGAAAGAAGGAATGTCATCTTATGGTAGCTATAGATAAGTCTGTGTGGAAGTTTTCCATGCTTCTCTATTCTTCTTGCAAATCTGAGAGACTTCTCAAACATACTTCTAAGATTGTTAGAATCGAGAATTGCTTGTTATTTCTGTTACATTAATCTTTCCAGAGAATGAAATCATTTAGTGCACTTAGTGCAGAATTTAAGATCTCAGTACTTTTAGATATTGTGAATTAGACTATATGAGGAAAATGTATAATATATATATATGTATTAAAATATTGCATTTCCTGCTTCATGAAAAATAAAGTTTTAAAATTTATACAAGTGGGAAAAAAAGCTGGAATATTACTTATGCATATATATGTTAGTCTTTGTATATAATACCTTTAAAAGGAGTCATTAGATTTCTTTTTAAAAATTTGACAGGAGGCCAATTTACTAATTCCAAATAAGTCACTAATATAAAAAGTAATATAAATTAAGACTACATTTTAAAACATCAAATGAAAATATAACCAATCTTGTACCTCCCTTGTAGCACCTTGCAGTTTTTCAAACTATTCTACCTTACAGATCCTAAAAAGTTCCAAATATTAATTGCAAGTATAATTTCTTTCTACTTCAGAGTTCCTGGGGAGAAACTTCTCTCATTATATACAGCGGAATCATCTACACAGTTTTATAGTACATAACTTGAACTTATTTTTGTACTATTTCTGTTTATTTATGTCAAGTCAGCACTTGCAAATCCAGGGGAAAATATTCAGTGAAGTCAAATTTGTCCTTAGCAGAAGCTTCTTAAATCAAATATAAACATTGCTGATTATCATACTAATATTGTCAGAGTAATGCTTCAATTCTCCCCTACTAATTATCTTATTTCTTACTGTAACTACTTTTGTATTTGCTTTTGATTTGTGTAGTAGTAACTACTTTAAATGAAACTACTGATAAAACAGGTAAATGCTTTGGACAGAAATCTCATTTTTCTTTTGGTTTTATAGCTGTTTTTTATTCACTGTTTATATTTTTTTTTGTTTACCTATATTCACAACCTTTTTTTTTTTTTTTTTAACATTCTCAAGTTTCTATTCTTGCAGACATTCACAAAGCAGAGCAAATCAATATAATTCCCCTGAGATATCATCTAAACTGAACTGTTTTCATTCATCATGACTTTGATCTTACTTGATGAGTAAACTGTTGTGGTTATTAATGTTTGATGGGATATAGGTACACTCCACTCTGCTTATCGACTTGTAATTTACTTAAAAAAAATTCAGATATGACATTTTCCCTACATTTTTCTGTGTTACAAATCCCTTTTCTTAATTGGCACAGCACAAATACTGACTTTATTTATAAAGAGTCTTTCACAGAAGTGTACTTGACACTTTTAAAACTCATATTGGTAACTATAGATGTCATAAGCAAACAAAGAAGTGTTCTTAAAAAGTGGCTGAAAATCCTTATGCCTTTCAAATTGTTTGCATTTCATTTTCTTAAATACTTTGATGTCAATTTCGTGGTTGTCACAGCTTCTTCTGAGCCAGCCAATCCCATATTTATCAGCTAAAATGAAGCAGGAAAAAAAAAATTCTTAACTAGTATGTTACTGGTTAAGAAAAAATCCATATTGAAGTATACAATTTTATGATCTCATTATGCATAAAGACAAAGGTTACAGAAGCAGAAATCTTGGCCTTCTTTCTTTGCCTAATGGTTGATTCCAGAACTTTCACAGAAAAAGGAAGAATTCGTAATAATCTCAAATTAAGCTTTTTTTCCTAAACTTGTTTCAGGTGATCAGTGACTTGTTCATTTAAAAAAGATCTGACATATAAACTGGTATGATCTCTTGTAGTTTTGGATTACTGAATCCGTTTTTACTAACTGTCATGATAGCAAGCTTCAAGTATATATTCATGCATATATATATATATATATACATTCAATCTTACGTAGCAGAATACAAAGATCATTCTGGACTCTGTTATATTGCTCTTTATAAATGTAAATTTGGGTAATTTCTTTGTTACATTTCTTAGGAGCGAATAAGAGACCATGAAACAAACCTGATATATTCAGAACTAGTTCTTCTCATTTTTCAAATCTTCTTTTTACTGTGTCTTAAATAAGAAAATAAGAGAATAAATTAAATAAAAAAGTGAGAATAAAACCAACCAACCAAACACAAGCTGATCTTATTCCTAAAACAGCAAATACAGTGAAAGAAGTGTGCTGATCCTTTTGTGGTTAGCTTTTTTTTTTTTTTTTTTTTTTAAATGAAGTTTCTTAAAATTTTTAAGATAGGAAAAGCAAAGGAGAACTGCCTGAATAACTTTATCAAGCTGGAATCAGACCAGCAATGGTTCAGCATAACCATAATAGAATCTTTTTCTTTTTCTTTTCTTTTGTTAGGTATGGAGTGGTAAGTACGGAGTCCATGTAACTGTTTCATCAAGAGTCCTGTCAAAGTAAAGCAGTTGCAAAAATTTATAAGCTAACTTTCAGGCAGTTTTACAAAGCAAGATTTCTGCCCAAAAAGTGATAGCCCAGGAAGAGTAATGATAGCAAAATAGTTTTATCTATAATGCAAGGATTTTGGTTTGGTTGATATAGAAATCCAGACCTTTCCTTAGTGTGGATACTTTATTTTGACAAGTTGATTTTTTTTTTTTTTCCTGATGATATGACTGTATTGCATTTTCATATGACGTGTACTGAGCTGTCAAAGGTTTTCTTCCCACAGTCAATGTAGACTTGCTTGAGGCTTTTATAATTGTTGAAAAAGTACGTGTAAAGGAGTAGTGTTTATTTAAGTACTTTCCAGCATCTTGCCTTCAGTACTTTGCAATTCATATCCACTGGGACCATTAACAATAAAGGTAAAAAAGAGAAGCATTCTCAACTTATATTAGTTGCTACTCATAACAACTTAGTAATAACATAACAACAAGTAATAAGGGTATGGTATGTATAGGTACTGTACAGGTTGACAGTTTTGCTATGTGATCTATTTGCATCTTCTTTTATATGGTGCTCCCCCATTCCTGATAAGTTGGAATAAATTTCTTGATTTCTGTGATGTTATGCTCAATTTGTACCAGAAATGTGTTTGTGTATTATATAATGTATATCTGAGAATATCTGTTTATAATATAAAATATTTTACTGTTGTATTTTTGTGTTATTCTGACAGCCATCATTAACGCCAAGATCAATTAGTAAAATAACATTATGAATTACCTATTCCATGACTCCAAGAACTGCCATGTCACGTTATATTAACTGTGCTTACATAATACTGCTTAATGTATTACATTTTAAAGAACAAAGTATATGAAGTTGAAGCAAATGCTTGAAACATTATCGAGTTTCATTTTCACACTGTATCTGTCAACCTGTCATATTCAATAACTGCACTCCTAGTATAGTTTACTTTGTACCATATTGCTGATGAAAGGCTTATTGCCTGATGAAACTAATTGCTATGGATAATGTGGTGAGAAATCTAGCAGTTTTACTGTACAACTATATACAGTTTCTAACTATATAATCAAAATAATAATTTCTTTGTTCCAATTTCATTATGGTTTGGCTGACACACACGTCACAGAATTACCTCCATTGATCTGCCAGCCATGCTCTTTTTAATGCCCACCAGGATACCATTGGTCTTCTTGGCCACAAGGGAACACTGCTGGCTCATGGTCAGTCTGTTGTCCACCAGGAGCTTCAGGTCCTTCGCTGGAGAGCTCCTCTCCTCTACTGATGCATGTGGTTATTCTTCCCCAGGTACAAGACTGCATTTGCTGTTGTTAAACCTCACCAGGTTCCTTCGTGCCCAACTCTCCAGTCTGTCAGATTTTGTTGAATGGTAGCACAGTCTTCTGGTATGTCAGCCAATCCTCCCAGCTTTGTATCATCAGCAAACTTGCTGAGGGTGGACCTCATCCTTTCATCCACGTCACTGATGAAGATGCTGAACAAGACTGGAAATTACTTGCATGTATATAACAGTCAAAACAAAAGTCGGCCAGCCTTTGTCATTCAGAAATTATATATGGCAAGTGCAAAATCCCCTACAGTCTAGTGATTTAGACAGAAGCAATGAAATGGAAGACAGAATTTACTGTTCTCATTCCTATTGTTATGATAGAGAATCTATAATCCACTGCTTTTTCTTTTATATACAAACAGAACAACCATTTTGGTTGTGACTGCAGATGGCAGGAAGATGTGTTACTGTAAAAGTATGTGTGCAAACATGTATGTACATATGTATATACATATGTACATACTAACCTACATGTATTTGTATATCCAATGGATCTTACTTTCTCAGCTTGCCAGCACGATGACCAACTGCACTCCAGTATAAGAGTTAACAAAGAGCAACTGAATTTTAAATCATGCTAGCGTAAATTTTCTGGTTTTCTTTAACTTCTGGTGCTGGTAAGTTTGAGGTGCAGAAACCCAGAGCAACAGAAAGTGTCTTGAACTGTTTTTAAAAGACACTCTGTTACAGCACTACTGAAATTGTCTTCTTAACCGAGGGACTCCAAAACTGACAGATTTTTTCTCTCACACATTTTAGTCCAAGCTGTCAAAATCTGATACTCGGCATTAATTTGAAATAATTTTCACCATGGTGTTTTCCAAATGCAAATAAAATCACATTATAGTATGTCATGGCAAATCACACGATTTTCATGCATTGGCTTTCTTTTTACTTTTTTAATTATTAAAATTAAAATAGACCAAAGAGCAGAAGACCTGCAAGTGTGAGATCAGAATGGAACATGACAGGACAGGAAAGCCAATACTGCTGTCTCCTGTAATGCTGATCATTGAAAAAAATGATAGATAACAGGACACTAGTGAGTTATTGGAGCAATTGGGTTGCTTTCACAGCCAGAATAGATGACTAGGACTTTGAAGTAGTTATTAAAAGCAAGACAGAAAGAGAAAATACAGGGTACCTGTTCAACTGCTAATTCCAACTCGAAAATACTTGTTAGAAGTTCAGAGAACAAAAAGATCTTTCAGTCTTTCATTATGATCATCCTTGCCATCAGTTTTGTTTGCTTTCCCCCTTTAGTTACTTTATTTGGTTTTAAACTTTCTTAAAACAAAGTACTTGGAAAGATGAAAGAAGATACAATAATAGTTCAGTAAATCTGCAACATTTTCCTTTTTGTTTTGTTTATTCTAGGTTAAGTATGGTTTGTTTGTTTTACTAGTAGCTATAGTTGTGATGATGCTTTCAAGCTTGCATGTGTTGCTGCTGCAAAGAAATTAAAGAAAAACAAAATTGAAAGAGTTGATGCAACAACTCACTATATTATACTTAATGTGGCTGTGTTTTGATAGTGGGGGGGCTGCAGGTGTTACTCTATGAGCAGAGCCCTGCACTGCCCCATATCAGATCAGAGCTGCCTGCAGCTGTTCTAGAATAGACCAGCTGCTGCCAGAGCTGAATCCTAATCAATGCTGGTGGTGCTCGAGGAGAGCAGATTTAGGGAAATCTGAGAGAATCAAGGAGAAACAGTTCTTTAGGCACCAAGATCAGTGCAGGAAGAGCTCCAGGCATGCAGCAGCAGCTCCCTGCTGCTCAAGAGAGGCCCATGGAGGAGCAGGCCATCCCCTTGCAGCCCATGGGCACCCCACGGAGCAGATCTCTCTGCACAGCCACGGTGGATGAGGCCTGTAGGAGGCATAGCCCACAGATACCGCTGTAGGAGCAGCCCAGGCCAGAGATGCAGTTCACTGGAAGCAGTGGGAATTAGTGCTGTGTGAGCTGCAGTCTGTGGGAAGCCTGTTTGAGATCAATTTGGGAAGGACATCAGCCATGCGAGGGACCCACAAGGAGCAGAGTTAGTGAGTGAAGGAGTGATAGAGTGTTATGGTATGGACTGACTTTTCTGCCTTTCTCCATTCCTCTGAGCTGCTTGAGGAGAGGAGATAGGAGAAAATGGATGGGGATAAAGCGTTTTTAGTTTGCTTTTAGATCTCACTGCTCTGGTCTGTTAGTAAAAGGTAGAAGTTATATTGTTTTGTCCATGATGGTAATTGGTGAATGATCTCCAAGTCCTTGTCTCAACTCATGAATCATTTTTCATCCTATTTTTTCCTCCTCATTCCTTAAGGGATGGGTGAGAGAACAGTGTGGAATCTGACTAGCCATTAGTGTGAAACAGCAATAAAAGGTTTGGTTTTGTTTTTTTTTTTTTATCAAGTTCATGGTGTGCACTTCATATGATACTGCATCTGACACTTCAGAAGTAATCCAGGACTTAAATATTCCCTCACTGTTTGAAAGTGATATTTATTTAAAAGTCTGCTATTCCTATTTGGCTTATTTAGATAATAGGAAATAAAAAAAGCTAATTTTGAGGGGACTGAGATAAGCAGTAAATGGAAAGCATGTATATATGTATGCTAGTGCTTTTACAATTAAAAGTGAAAATAACATATCAATGCTTTTTTGAACAATTGAATAAGATTTAAATTATTTGGATCTCAGAGATGTAAATAAGTTCTTTGAAACAGCTATGGTTTGAATAATTTGGCTACCAGATTTATAATGCTGATTTCAGAAGTAGAACAAAATAGGCTACAGGTTTGGTAATTGCAGTTAAAAATAGCTCCAGGAGTACTAAAATACTGATATGTTTTTCTGTCTGAAAGTTGATCTGTTCTAGGAAAGAATATTTTGTTTAGAATCTAAATGCTTTAAAAAGAAGTCATGAATGTGTGGAGGGAGATTAAAACTAGGATGTGTACTATGTGGGTTTTGTGGTTTCCTAACATGTGCTGATAAACAGCTGAGGCATCTGTTGACATCAGCAGAATCTGGAAGGATTTATTATCTGTTAGGTTTCCTGCAGGTATGTTTTTCTTTTTGGTGCATCTGTGAGAGAAGGGTTGTCATCAGAGTATGTGCTCATCTTCATATTTAGGTCAGTGAGATTCAAAGGGAAAAAGGGTCATTAATTTTCTAGTTCTTGGCAGTGCAAGCTTGAATTTCCCCTTTCCTGTCAGAATGAAGGAGTTATCAGCTTTTTTTCCCCCTTCACAGTAGGAACATTCTCTTCCTTCCAGCTTTCCTGATTAGCAAAGAAATAAGGAAAAGCTTCAGTTGTACTTCTCAATTCAGACAAAGGTACTCTAGCAAGACACAAATGTGTTGCAAAGAAGCAAGCTGGTCAAAAAAAGAAAGCATGGGAAGCAAAAGTGTCCCATTTGCAGGTGCTATATAGGTCATGGCAAATCTGCTGCAGCACTTCTCATTGGCTTTTATTATACAGATCTTAATGAATGGAAAGGAAGAATTATCCAAGCCTTTTTTTTTTTTTTTTTTTTTTTTTTTTTTTTAAATCAGTTTAACAAGTAAGCTTTCATTTTCGTTCATTTCTCATCCAGGCAGAGAAGATCAGCTTGTTTCAACATCTTTTGTCAGCTTGGACAATACCTCAAATTTGTATTTACAACATTATTAGCTACAGGTGTATGTGTGAACTTGGAAGTGTTTATGTGTGGAGGATTATTACTATTCTTCTAATGCATTAAGCTGATTGGATTTTAGACTGGATTGGATTTTGTACGGAGCCGGGTAATATACATCTGCTTAAGCATATATCAATATAACAATCTTTAAAAATCTATTTCTCTGCATATCATTTAAAATGAGAAGTAAGGTTAGAATGTTATTCTCTAATGTCATCTAGTGGCTATTGGAGCAATTGCAACCTGCTCAGCCTTCCCATGTTGTGTGAAGGAAGCAAGTAGGGAGAACAAGTCAAAGCATGCAACTTTGCGGTGTGTGTGTGTGTGTGTGTGTATGTATTCTGACCAATACGAAATGTCAGTGCAATTAACCTAATATTTTTTGAAATATTCTGCTGTAGAGGCTGAATAGCACTGCTACTGAGACTTGTTACCCTTTGAGGTCTGAAGGAAAACTCTCAGAGGCCTGTTACACTGAAAACTCAATTTTATCGCATTGCAGGGAGGGCTTGACAAACGTGAGGGCTGCGCATTCACCAATGGCATGAAGTTGTACAAGAATAAGTGCCAAATTATATGCTTGGGGTGGGAAAATCCAGTCCAAAAAATCCACTTTTTAATTGTTCTTTTAATAGCATTTTCATTTGTAGCTATTGAGGAAACAGTTATCTTCCTGTCTCTTCTATATACACCTGTAAAACTAGAAACTTTCTTGGATGGAAAAGCTTTGAATGAGTTTTAACTTTTAAGAAGTTTCATGCACCAGTGATCATAAAAATACCCCTGCCTAATCATGCTGATATTCAGATTTACTGCTATGTTAAAAGATTCACGCCATGAACCCCCTTCCAGAACTCAGTTTTCTGCACTGTGGACTTCCCATTCACCATTTCATGCTTTCATTTTAAATTATCTTTGTAACAATAAAGCTTATGCTTCTTTATTTCTCAACGTGATTTAAAGAGCCAAATTCTGCACTTTATTTCATAAAGAATGGAAAATAACAGACATTCACAAGCCACACAGTATTTAGTGATACATTACAATAAGCTTCAAGAGTCCTTCAAAGCAGGATTTCTCCTAATACCCATCTGTCTTGTTTACTTGTAAGCTTAGGTGCCTGCTTCCTCATCTCTGCACCATTTTCTCCCTGAAAAATCAATTAGAAACAAGAAGCTCAACTTGTATTTTAGTGCTTTGAGAGTCAGCAGTGGAAGAGGTTTATTTGTCCAATAATAAACCATCAACTAGTAGAAAAGAAGAAAATCATAAGGTGTTTGTAATTATCTGTCAATGATAGTCTAGTCCAAAAAAGCAGTCTGATTTAGGTCTTGTTGTCCTGCCTCAATCAAAATGGCAGTTCATTTTATACTTGCCACATTCTTTTAGCCTAGTCTAGTGGGGAAAATACTAACATTTCTGGAAAATTGTATGTCATCTCATGACATGACGTGACTCAAACATGCCATGTCTGTTAACCCACATCTTAGTAAACTAAGTAATCTATCAGTTCATATATCTGTGAAAAACTTAACAGTATAGAGGTGCCCTGTTTGCAGACACAGAATCTGTGAGATACTAACTGTGTAGCTCAACCCTTTCAATTTTGATGACTTGTGGTTATCTCTCTATAACTTAGTTGGCTCACTCTTATATATATATATATATTTTTCGTGATTCTCATTTGCCTTATTTTGCAATCAATCACCTTGGAAAGGCATCTATATTACTGAATTATAGTATTAATTCTTGAATTAATTACTACTGAATTACAGTGGTAACAATACTGTACAAAATATTTTGTGCCAGAAAGATTATATGGTTTAATAGGAAGTCATACTTAAGTAAATGCTAAAACTTTTTCATCATTTTTGTTATAGAAGGTCAAGCTGTGGCTTTTAGAGGGCTGTTTTATGGATGTGGTTTATCTGTAGAGACTTGAATGATAAAACTATAGAGCTGATAGTGAACTTGTTACTCTCAGAAATATTACTGTTCATTTAACAAGCAATTCAAAGAATATTTGTGGTTATTTTATGCTCTAGAACTAACAGTGATGACATTTTGGTTTTAAAGGAGAAGCCAAGTAAGTACAATAGAGCACAATCATTTGAATAACTTGTACATTTTTAGATACCAGAAAATCACATCATGAAACAATTACACTAGGGTAGAAGTTAACAACTTTAGTTCTTGTTTAGAACTAAGAGGATTCATCTTAATTAATCTTAATCTGAAGACTAAAATAAATTGCTTCTAATTCTTTTTTAGAACCAAAACAAGAAAATACTTCCCACAATTTTTCCCATAACTTTTCACAAGAAAATGACATGGTGACTGAGAATGTTACTTTTATTGGCATTACTGCATTGTATTTTTTCATGTGAAACCGTGGTCAGATTTCCCTCATCCCCTCAGAGAACCACTCTTTCACCTGTTATCTGTGTTCTCTGGAGCTCTCAAGCATCCATGGTAGAAGATTGTTTATCTTCATTGGTCTGTGTGTTCAGATTCCTAAACAACTTCAAAGTTCCTAAAATTCAGCATACTGTTTTTATTTTCTACTGCTGTTGCTGGGCCTGCTTGCTGTATGACACTCCAGATGTAAGATTGCATGTGACTTTCCACGTATTCCCTGTAATCACACTATTACAGCTTGCAGAAATTTGCTGCTGTGGAAAGTGAGATCTAGCCATTGTCAGATGATCTTCCTTGAAAGTACTTTTCATTCCTTACCAGTTTAATTCTATGTAAATTACCTATTTATTTTGTACTTTTAAATCATTTTGTTGGACTTGATAAATTTACATTGTCCTCTTATTTTGAAGCTAATGGCTACTGGGGTCAGGTGGTAAAATCTGATCCACATAGTTTTGGATCCCATTTGTTTTCTGGCTCTTCAGGTAATAGTGTTTGCTTTATGTTATCTTTGCAGACTCCTGATGTACTTAGGATAGAAATTATCTCTAGATAATTTAAGTTGAATGAAATATCAATGTAAATTTAGCTTATCTTTATTTTTTTTAGCTATAACAGTTATGCATTTCATTCATCTGTGACTGTTCTAAAACTTCATACACATTCCTTAGATAACAAGAGCTCAAATCAAAATATTTATCTGGTATTGCTCTGGATACCAGTTCTTTGGAGATACTGGAGCAAGGTAGCAAATGGCTTTTTACATCAATAGTTCACATATTTGATAAGAGATAAAGAAGAAAGAATAGTAGTGAAGTCTCAGAAACTTCACATATGGCCTTCAAGTATGCCTTTCCAAAAAAAGCTTCACTACATCTGGTTTCTAGAGACTCAGTAAAGGGAAACAGTCTTTGCAGTGTTGATAAATGAAGAAAACAGGTATAAATAATGAAGTGTGCATGTGAGGAGAACATGTACTGGAGGACATGAGCCTGAAATGATTGTCAGACATTTCATTAAATGATCTGTTCTGTTATAACAAGGACAAAATACTGTTAGTGTTTGCACAAACATTTGAAGACCAACTCCTGTGGGAACTGCAGTACACACAAGATTATGTTATCTGTCAATAAATACCAAGAAGAGATAGGGATAATTCTATATGTATGTCTGCTCACTGTAGACTGAAGACATGTTAATAAACAAGAAAAATAATGTGAAAATTATATATTTGAGTTCTTAAGGCTAAGTGTAAGGCGTTCTTGGTAACATCTAACATCTGTTATCACTTCAACAAAGTACATGATCCTTTTATTTATGGAATGTTAAATATAATCATGAAATTATGGAAAAAAAATAATTTTCCTTCATACGTTGTTCCTGGAATGACTCCACAGTGGTGCTAAGGAAGAGGAACATGAGTAGAGTAAGAGTAAAGTAAATTTTAAATAAAATTCTAACTTTAGGCAGTTTTATCTATCCTAAGCTAGTTTTCTCACATTTTACCTGTGCTTTCTCTATTTTTTATGCCTTCTACATATGGCACTTCTTTAGAATTCCCATCTGAGAATGGAATCATGCTCAGAAGGAGAATGTCAAACTACCACTTACTGACTAAAAGAAGTTCTGCAAGTAGATTATTCAGCCAGTGCAGCAAGATCTATGATAAAGACCCCTAATGACTTTAGGCCTTTTGTAATGGTAGAGAAAGACAGACTACAACTCAAAATCTGTGCTTAGACTCAAGTATTTGGTGGTACAGGTGGCACATCCTGTTCCTTAGGGAAGAGACCTCCTCTTGCTCCCTCAGCTAAGTAAGTATCTGTGTTTTTCAGTGTCCAAAGGCTGCAATGAGGTTTGTCAGATGAGCCAGAGCATACATTGCATATTTAATGTTAAGAGATTGAATATATTCTATTTCTACTAGCATCTCTGCTACATTTTACAGGATAGTATTATTATAGTATTGAAAATTTTGTAAATGCATGCATCAGTGCTTATCTGTACACAAACCAGGAATCACTCTTCAGTGTTTAAAAGAAAAATTGTGTGAGTTTCAAATTTCAAAACAACACCTTCCTAGAATGACATTTGTTAACAATATATATTGCTAATGATTAGTTCTTGCTTATTACCTACTGTTCTGACTCCACAGAGAATACAGTTACTCATTTAAAAGCCTGCCTGCAGTTACCTGTGAGTATTCTGTACCAGGGAGCTGATGTCAGAAAGATACAACTGATAACTGTAGTGCTTGCTTGTCTTAGCTGCAGAGGTCAAAGTAATGAGGCTCGAGTTCCTTCCTCAGTGAAGGAACTGCAGTGCATCTTTTCATTTTCACTCTTATCTTCCATGGTTTCCTCCCCAGAGGAAGATAGGGGGAATTAATCTGTTTTTGACATTGTTCCTCCAAATTGACCAAGAGTCATTCAAGTTTTGTCAGTCACTTTTCCTGCTTGCTCTGCAGGGTCATTGTAGTTGTACCAGACACTGTTGAAGGATTATTTTGGTTTTACCATGTGTTTCCTCCATTTTTCCTTGGTTTTCATCTTACTGATCTTACAATGAATATGCTTTCCTGTGCCCTGTTTGGACAGCTCTACTGTAAGACTGCCTCTCTGTGCTTGCCTATTATTAATGCTTAGTGACATTACAGTGTTACCGAAAGCTTAAGCACAGTCATTCCCAATGCATGTGTTTATGCCTTGGTTCAAGAGAAGCAATGATTAAATCATATCAAATCTGCTTGTGCTTCATGGGTGCACAATGCTTAGCCAAGAAACTACCTACTATAGACTTGGGACAGAAAATCATGATTAACTAATTACAGAAAGTTGCATCAGAAATGAGTGAGCTGAAAGACCTAATTAATTTCCATTGTCCTCAACTCAGACAGGAAAGGTGAAGAGGAGTAGGAACTGGTATAAGTACTGTGGTCCAGACTTAGTCTTCATTCTGCTGAGGGTCTCTAAGACCCTCTCTAAGCTTGACTCTAAAGAAACTGGAGTAGAACAACACCCAGTCCATATTTTAAAATAAATAAAAAATAAAAATAAAATAGACCCATGGGGAAAAAAATGATACAACTGTTATATAATTAACTATATGATGAAAAATAGATACAAGACTTCATAAATTCTGGCCAGTCTAAGGAGAAGAACTGCATGTAGGATTTGCTTGTATCTCTGCATTGATCTAAAAATTACAATAAATTGCAGTAGTCTTTCCTCAGCTATTCAGTTTTATCCTATCATATATTTTAATTAATATTGATTGAAATCTTCAAGCTATTTGAAAATTAATTACATCAAAAATGGATTCTTTAACAAAAGAGAACCACTCTAAATGAGGATTTAGGGCAATCATTTATATTCAAATTCTGTTCACCTCAAGCTAGAGTTCTGTTTTTTTTTTTAATATATTTTATTTTCTGTTGCCCAACTCTTAAATTAATATTATAAATACACATCAATTATACATCTTTCTGTGCCTTCTGATAAAGTGATTCTGAATCAAAGTTATTTCATCACTATTGTAACTATGTATGTGATGTTATTTATTCAGTAGTCTTTGACACCAACACTCCTGATTTCAGCTACAACAAGCTCAAGTGACTGCACTTCTATTCCAATGTCTGGAAAGCCTTTCCTACTTTTTTTTCTTTAAAGCAGAACAAGTAGGGTTGTCAGATGCTTTTATTTAAAAAAAAAATCAGAAAATAAAGACAGTATGTTTAGACTACATGGCGTATTCTGTGTGTTAAATGCATTCTGGGAGAAAAATAGCCGAAGTCATACCAAAATAGAATGAAGAGTTAGTGTTCTGTATTTTGAAAGTTGAATTGTTTCTTAAATTTCTCCCAACTTGGGATGGGAGATAATCTTTAGTTAACTTTCTGTCCTGCAGATTTCCACATATTGCCTGTACTCAAGGAAACACTGAAACCCTTTAGGAGTGATGAGTGGATACTCTGCAAAAGTGCAAGCTTTTCATATGAGAGCCCAAGTAAAATCTATTATTATTACTTCATTGAAGTGTAATAATCATCTTAAAACTAAACCCAAAAAGCTTTTTTTTTTTTTTTTTTTTTTTTAACAAAAAAATAAAATCCTCAGAAGTAATTTTGAACATCTTTGGCAGGCACAATAAATTGGCGTCTCTTGTTGCAAGACAGGTAAAATGGCTGCTCCCTGAGGGGTTCTGATCAGCTTGGCTCAATCCAAGCTACACTGGATTTTCTGTTTCTGCAGATAGAGTCATGGATATGCTGCAGTGCATACCAGAAGGGACAGGAAGATGATGAGAAGGGGAAAATATGAAAACACAGTGCATACATTAGTCTCATCTTCTCCAGGTCTGTTGTTTATTCCTTGTTAGATATGAGAAGTTGTCTTTGAAAGATTCCCATTACATTCCTCTGCCTTCTTGTTGATACGCTTTTGCTATATTATTCAATGTGCGTGCAGTACTTCTGGGTTTGATCTATCATTAGCAATGCTGAGAACTCATAGGATTTTCTGAGCACTCTTTGTCATTTCAAGTAAGCATTAATGCTTTGTGTTGACTGATAGCAATGACTGTGACGTTTTCTTGATATCCTAGTAGAGAAAGTATATTGCATAATAGTGTGTCTTGTAGGTGGTAAATTAAATGTCAGTGTATTCACAAAGCTCCTTCAGAAGCTTGAATTCCACAGGGAGCTCTTAAGATATTATTCCGTATTAAGACACAATATTCCACATTGTCTCTTGTTTAAAAACAGCATCATTTTAGAGTAATTAATTTTGAATTTTGTAGAGTATTAATTTTGTATTAATTCATCATTTAAATAAACAATTTTAATCAGATAAAAGACAAAACAACAATAATAAGCAGTGGTCTGAATCTGTAGCCCTCATGAAATTGTTTGGATGCCAGCTGACTTCCTTTGGCAAATAGGCCTCTTCAATAAAAATATCTGTTTCTAAAATTAACTACTTGATCTCTGAAACAAAACTGCTGCAGAAGGCTTTGGTAGCAAATCAAGGCAGCTGAATACCTCTTCTGTCCTTGCATCACTGTAATTCCTTTCTGTCCCTCTCAATATTATCTCTGAAATAGAGAGAGAAAACTGATTACTGCATCAGTGACCATCATTTGATGGTGAAATATTTGATAAGGTGAAATAAAAGACTTTTGAGAGTAAAGGACGAGGTAAAAAAAAAAATGAGGAGAAAAGCAGTATCAGCATCTTGAAGAGCAAGCATAAAGTTAACAGAGAGATTTGGAAGTAAGAAAATTTGAAGAATAGTACTGATTGTGTAATGAAAAATGAAGAGGCCAGCTGCCTGCTTCTGGTTCTTCAATCACTGCAGAATGTTTTCTTACAATGTATCTTCCTTTTGCTTCTTAGTGCTACTGTTTTCCTTTGTGAAAGGATAAAAATTTAGTAATTTGGGGAAAATACCAGCTCTCTTAAGAATAAAATCTAATATATCTTAATGAACTTGTCTATTATACTTAATTTCATAGGCAACTGCTTTCAGTGTAAGTCACAAATCAAATCTTTCATGACATCATAGAATTCACAGTTCATTACATGGGTGTTCTAAATTGAGATTGAAATTGTTAAGATTAGTCATAGTTTCAGCAGGCATTTGTTTGATTAAAGGTTTGCCTTGTTCTGAATGTTACAAAAATCCAAAATGCTTGTTCAGGAGTGCAAAAGTTTTAGCATTTGGAGGTTTTTTGTTTTTTGTTTTTTAATCTGCATTGGATGCTTATTTTGCAGGGCAGTCTTGGGATTGCACTTCATGAGGAGTATTTGCAAGACCTTTAGTTATTGATAAAGTACAGGGAAATTTCTAGAAATATTTAAAGGATAAATGCATAATTGGTGTTAGAGCTAGACTTTTGAAAGCATGAAGAATTCTGCTTTAACTTCAGAGTCAAAAAAACAAAAAAACAAAAAAACCTGTATGATGCTTATAGGAGAGAGAAGAGGCCCTCTGAAATTCACTTTCTTGTATTGTTTGTATTAAAATATTGTACTGCTATGCATAAATTTTTAGTCTAAAAACTGTTTATAAAATGGATTTCATGAAGAGTGCTTGAAGCATCTACATTTGTTTTTATTTCTGCTAGGAACTATGCGGCGGGAAAAGAACATACTGGCAAGGAGGAAGGGAGGCTATGGTTTCTGCTGGTCTCAAGATAACAGCAGCCTTCCTAACCCTTGGTTCGGCACAAAAGCTTGGAGGAATACGGAAGTCTTTCTTATCTCTTTGTACCGGGAAACATTTCCCTTTATGTGTGAAAAAAAAACAACATTTTACAGATCAATCTCTTTCAAATTGGTACTGGTAATCTACTGTCCTAAAAAAACCTGCAGCAACGTTTGAGTTGAGTTCTTTCTCAGTGTACCCTCAGTAGAAGAATAAGAACCCAACCTGAGTATAATATAAGAATCAGAAAGGTATTTTAAGATGTAGGCTTTTTTTTTTTTTTTTTTTTTTTACTTATGTATTTACACATGACGTGATTGCTTGTAGAGACAAAAAGCAAAAGAAGAACTAATAGCAGTGCACAAATATAAGACAGTAAAGATACTGCTACTAAAGGAAATGTGGCCTTTTAAAACCAATCTGATTGAAGTAGCCTCTTGGATTTAATGAAAAAAATATTAAAAAAAAAAAGTTTTAAAAGTATAAGGGTGAAAGAGAACTGCCTTACCGGGTCCACTTTTAAGAAAAATAATATCCACTGGAAAAAAAAAAAAAGTATCCACACTTTGTAAGTAAGTTCTACACTTCAAAATTTGCTAATGCCATCATCATTGCTGTTTATTGTAATCACCAAGAAGATTGTGTTATTGCAACTCAAATACATCTGTACCCGGAGCGTCTCTTTGCACTGTTTAACCCCAAAAGAGGCTTTCTCCTTCCCTTTTAACTAATACCTCAGAACTTGGGGCAATCTTTATTTTAACTTACAAATTGAACTTGCTGTAGGAAAGAAAACTTTACAATTGTATTCCTGCATGCATGCTTGGGAGTACTCTTCATGATGAACCTTCATGTGATCCGCTGTTCCCTGTCCACCATAGACAATAACAAAACATCAGCAATAGAATTCAGAATTGATAGGGCTTTTGAGAGGGGACAATGCCAGGAGGATGACGGACAAAAGCTAAAGTTGTGTATGTGTGTATTTACTTTGTTTCATTCGATAGTAGTCTTTCTTTCAAGGGCATTAAGACTTCAGAGGCCAAACTGAGGTGGTATTGCTGAAGGGATAGCGGTCTCTTGCAGAGTAAAGGCTGTTGCACTTGTGTTTGGGAAGTGGTTTGTGTCTACAGCCTTTTTAGGAGCCTTCTGGGAATTCTTGAGTGACACAGAGACTGTCACAGGGCTTCTTGACTCAGCTACTCCTGTGGCTTCAGGAAAAATAAGCAGGAAAAATAGATAATTTCTAGATAGCCTTAGTACCACATAGTACATAAGGCTGGGTACCTCTCTACATAACTGGAAATTTTTTTCTGAGATGGCAGCTGGGGGCAAAGAAAATTTGAGATTTTACTTTGATTAAAAATATTCTGCTTTCAAAATCCGTATTTAGTTTTCCATGGTAGATTCTTGTAGGACTAGTCAAATGTTTTTGAATCTGAGTCAAAGATGAAGTGCTATTTAGGAGGAATCACAATTTTCTCTGTCTTCATTGTATATATATAACAACTACATGACAGACTAGATTCTGAATTAAGCACCGTAAGAACAAGTGGCACTAACAAAAATACTGCTTTTGGATGGATCTTATTACTAGATATTACTACTAGAATAACAATCCTGGGTATCACAAGTATATAGTTGCTTATGGAACAGTCATGCCACATCCATCTTAGCTGCAGGTTCTTCTACCCTGCTCCACATTAGTGTGCTATTGCCTAAAGAGATTGTCAGAAGGAAAGGCCCTGTTCTGAAGCAGCTGAGATGTGTAAGGGGATGCAAATGATAAAATTAGATTTTCTCCCTAATACAGGTCTGTTCTCCATTAAGCTTTATGTATTCTGCAGTAAACATATCAGCCTTCACAAGTTTCAGTCCTTCCATTCTAATTAGAAATGTCTAAACAGATTGTTGACCGGAGATTTTACAGGATTTTCAACTGATACATAATTTATGCTAATAGTATGTACAAGAGATGTAATCTTACTTCCCAAAGAGAACCACAAGACTATGTGGCATATTATTACTTTAACAAAGCTGGTTGAATCACACTGTTTGTTATTTTTGTTGCAACCACTTTTCTTGGGAGGATGATGTAACAGGGAATGATAATGTAGAATTACAGCACACTATCATGTTTCACAGAACAAATGTTTGACCTTTCCATCATTTAAGCAACAAGACACTCCAGGGTGTGCTGTTGAAGCATAATATTAACATAGCTCACCTACACTGAGCTTAGTATGCATGCTGATATCGTACAGTAATAGGCACCCTGGAGTGTTTTAATGGAAGCATAAAATAAGAGGTAAATTGTTGGAAGGGGTTTCTTATGTCTATAATATTTCCAAGCAATTAACACAGAGTTATGCTTCAAAACATAACTTAAAAAAAAAAAAAAAGCCCACAAAATGGAATAAAACACTCAATTATGAAGAGTTCTTAAAGAAATTTGAAGGTTTTCTAATTATTATTAATTAGAATTATTTAATTACATCTATTTATTGGTATTCAGAGGCCAATTTAACCTAGGACATATTGCCAGAAGCCTTAGCAAAAATACATAGTAATAGAGTATTCCTGCTTGGATGGAGAGATTTTGAAGCATTTGTATTAAATATAATTGCTAAATATGATTAAACTTATATGTAATTAATTTTTTATCAGGTTTATATGTTTTGGAGCTACTCAGTAGATCAGTAAATTTTGATTTGCTGCTTTCCAGAGTTGTGACACAAATGAATGCCCTGCATGTTGCAGGGGGGTTGGAGATTCATGATCCTTGAGGTCCCTTCCGACCCTGGCCATTCTGTGATTCTGTGATTCTTTGAATGTCTTTTATTTCTTTGTAATGTTTTATACTGTCCTTGCAACCTTTAGTTGATTATCTCTCTCTCTCTTTTTTTTTTTTAACAATTATTTTTTATTATTTTTCCTCTTCTGAGCTCCCTTTCTACATAGGAATTTTCCTTGCCTCTTTTTATTCAACCCATTACATTATAGATCCCATTACATTAATAGGATTTGAGAAAAAAAAAGAAAACATAAAAAAGTTTACCTAATAATTTCATTGGAAATCTTGCTATATAGACTTGAATTTGCCTTATACTTTTATGTAAAAAAATGTTGTCTCTTAAAGCTAGCAAAAAAAAAAAAAAAAAAAAAAAAAAAGGAGACCTTAATAAATTGCAAAGATTGTGCAGATCTTGTAAATGTAAGAAGAAATATTTCCAAAAGAACAGAAAGATAGTAGGAAACCTGTTGTCAAATTATCATATGAGTTGGTGTGTGTTCCTGTGTGGTGTCACAGCCTCTCCCTTACCTGCATCTCTGTTATTCTGTACCTAAAAAAAAGTACAAGAAAATTGTGCAGGAGTGCACAGAGAGAATTAACAATTAGACTTAGTGTAACATAACATCTGGATAGGACAAAGATCCAACTTCACAGGTGATGCTTCCTTGATAAGGACCCAAAAAGCAAACTCCTTCAGAAATTAGATCAGCTGCTTAAGGCATAAGCTTCCTCCTGTCTAAATGGTTCCTTCATTTGTTCCCAAAGACAACACAGGAAGCAGAAGCAGAAGGCAGCTCGACCTGCTCTGACTAGTTCTTAGACAAGTAGGCTGCAGTTTCACTTCAAAACTGAAATGGAAAGAAACTGACTGTATTGTCCCAAAAAGCGATTAACTTTGTAGAAGTGAACTTTCTCTGCAGTAAATGTAATCCTTGAAAGGGAATTATTAACATCAGGATAACCCAGCAGTATCACTTTCCATTCTGCCCAGAAATTATGGTCATTCAAACTTATGATTGCTAGAACTTGACATATTATTTTGAGGAGAATGCATGAGATACCTCTGTTATTTGGTGTTGCCTTTACAGAAACTGTTTGACTGTTTCTGATGACTTCTACTGTACAAAAAGAAAGGCGTTCTCCCTTATTTGTGAACCTGATCTGCATGGAAAGTGTATTCTAGGCCTTGGTAACAGTGTGATCACAGGCTGTTCTTATTATAAAGAACTGGATACTGGTCGAAGAGGTGCTATGAAGATCTGGCTTTACTGCTGGAAAGATGAGCACTGCAGTATTCCATAGTCAAGGTCAGAATCAGTGCTTATAACCTTTCCTCTTTGGTCTGACTTTGGTACACATCAGAGTGGTCAAAATCACATTTTGTGTAACCTGAAGCTGGTATACACCCTCACCCTATTTGGACAGAATTTCTGTCAGCAGAACCTGACACTGCTGCTCTGTGTTTTCTCTTACAGTAATAAACTGCTTCTGCTCTCGACTGACCTAAATTGTGTTCCATTTTTCCCCGTGACACTGTAAGATTGATGAAAAGGCAGGGTTTTTTTTGCAACATCAAAGCTATTGTTTCCTTCAAAAAGTTCAGTGAAATGAGCCTTTGTAAAATGTATGCCCTTTTCTAGATATCAGCTTTAATATTGTGTTGAATTAGGAACACGCGCATATGTTTATGTAAATTCCCTTTCCCTAACCAAGACAGAATTAACATTTCTTACTAAGAAAACTACAGTTAGAATTACCTCGTAGATGATAAAGAGCTTAGAGCACCTCTAGTATGAGGAAAGACTGAGTGATCTGTGTCTGTTCAGCCTTGAGAAAAGAAGACTGAGAGGTGATCTTATTCATGTTTATAAATATCTTAAGTCAAAAGGAGTCAAAAGGATGTGGTCAACCTGTTTTCAGTGGTCTGTGAAGACAGGACAAGGGGAAATGGCCATAAAATTGGGCATAGGAAGTTCTGCACCAATATGTGAAGGAACTTCTCAGAAAGGGTGACAGAACACTGGGACAGGCTGCCCTGGGAGGTTGTGGATTCTCCTTTTCTGGAGATATTCAAGATCTGCCTGGACACCTACCTGTGCAGCCTGCTTTCAGTGGCCTGCTTTGCATGGAGGCTGGACTTGATGACCTCTGGAGGCCCATTTCAACCCCTACAGTTCTGTGGTTCTGTAACTTGCCTTCTTGATCCAGTATGTACATAAAACTTTCAGCTTTAAATTCATTATCTTTTTGTATGGTTTCCTTTTGTTTTGTTTGTTTCTTTGTTTGTTTGTTTGAAGGGACTTGGAGCATAGATAAGTTTTCCCCAATTTGTATGTGAAAGTAGTATAAGATATCTTCCTTAAACTCTATGAGAGATAATGCTATAAGAGCATTATCTTTATGCAGGTAGTAGATGTGCATAAGTGAAATGAATGCAAGTTGGGAAACTATGAACAACACAAACTGAAATGTTTATATTCGTAAGTGCTTTATCTATTCCGCTAGTACTCAGAATTCACTAATTTCTGTTCTTTTTTAGTCAATTATCTTAGCTAGAAGCCAAAGCGGAAGAAAACTTTGTTGGGTCTATATAGCTTCAGCCCGTAGTTTGTATGGTTATCTGAAATTGTTGCAAAGGGTATAAACTTAGAAATAAGGATTTAATAAATATGCCAAATGCTATAGAATTCAATCTGCAAACAATACTGACATGTCAATAATGGAAAACGGGCTATTAATTTTATTAAAATATGTATTTATTACAGAAGAACAGACCCCTATCTGAGCCAGATGTAAGTAGGAAAAAAGTTAATTGCTTGGAAAAAGTAGGAACGCCAGACTCAAAGCCAATAATTACAAATACAAGACCTCTTTAAATGAGAATGAAAATAAACACTACATTTCATTACTAAGTGATAAATGACTTATCATTGATTTAGTTTTTACTGCAGTCATATATTTTAAAATGTTTCATTTACACTCAAATAACCTTTCCAGAGAAACAAGGATCTGTGAGGATATATAAATATTTTGCTAAATGGTCTCATGCTTCACTGACTTTTCTGTTTGCAATTCTTTATTTCATTCATTTAAATACATGGAGCACTAGCTTTTTAAAAGAAACAAAGCAAAAAGAAAATCCCTTTTTTTTTTTTAATATGAAAATCACATTCCACTCTAGTATACTGCAAAATATAATTAAACCTGAATAAAACATATATAATTTTATTCTCAGTTAGGTATTTTCAAGTAGATTCTTTTTGCTAGACCTTTTGGTTACAGACCTTATTCTCCTGGAAGCTGATACAGAAATCTACGAAAAAAAAATTGTAGGATTTAAAATCTAAAACTGTGTAATGTAAATAAATTTGAGTAAATTTTAAAAAGTGTTTCAGATTGCATGTATTTTTCTCATTCACTTTCTTATGGTGGCACATCACAGAAGGGTCATTCAGTCATTTAGTTCTACTTTCTGTGACAACTTTTCACTGTTTTGTTCCATCAGCCTACAGCATTCAGCACCACAGGGCACTAAATAATACTGCAGAATAATGTATGTGTATGTGGAGGGTTAGGGAAAGGGGCATAGAAAAACAGTGTGCAAGCTAGCACACTTTATGCTTTTATCTCCCTGTGAAACTCATTTGCTTTCTAGTAAGAAATCTTTCACTAAGCTTGCAAAGGAGTTTTGGTGTGAATTCTGAAAAGAATTATTATTTTATAGAGGAAGCAAACTTTCAGCTGTAAATAAACTCTCAGAATTTGAGAGAAAAAGACAAGTTGGGCAACACATTCTGCCTGCCCTTCAACAGCGAGACCACTGAACGGGGCTTTTGCATTCACATTGCTTTATAATGCATTTAAAATGTGAGTGTTTCTTTTTATCTTGAAAGCATAAGGTTTTTGCTTATTATTTTTTAAAGCGTCTTTGGTTGACATTGGTACTGGCTCCCTGAATTTTGTCCCTGAAAAGTAGGATGTTCCTCTTCAAAAGCCCTCTTCTATCTGGAGCTAACAGCATTTACAAATTCTTTTCTCCTTTCTCTCTCTTGGCAGAAGCAGTTTTCAAAGGACCTTTCCAGGAATTAGTTTTGTTGTAGATTGAACTTCCTAACATAATGTTCTGCTCCTATTTCGCTCCTAGTAATGTACCAACTTTTCTACCAAAAAAAAAAAAAAAATTATGACACTTACTATTCTTAGAAAAGAGGTTAAAAAAAATAATCCAAGTATAAAGAATTTTATGCTATAGCTGTTTCTACTTTGTCTTCAGCTGAAGTAATGATATCATTTGCTCTAGGGTAATATATAAGAAAGAGAATGTCCAAGTCGGAGTAGATCCTACCATCACAATTAGAAAACAGCACAGCAAAGTAAATATTTTTGAATTATGCTGGGAAGAAAGCTCTTAAATTAATGAAGAACTATTAGAACAATAATATTGGGAAAGTAACCAGTTCCTGTTGCTGTAAAAGCCCAGAAGGCAGATATGGAGTGCTCCTAATTCGGGTAAAAACAAAAGATATTGCATAAAACTGAAATATTATTGACGTAAAAGGAACTGTTCATATGAAGAACATGTCAACTCAGAATTTTGAACCATATTTGCCCACTTGATCACTGTGATGTTTTTATGTGCTGATTCCAAAAATTATTACCGTTGACACCAGAATAAATAATTGGTTATTAGAATGTTTGATAGTGGCTTTTGGTAGGACAGGTCATTGGCAACATGTGGAGAAAAGAAAGGTAACTGTTGCTGAGCTAGGAACCTGAAACAGATCTGTCTAAAGAGAACAGTATTATTGTCTCTGAAGGTAACTGTTCTTCAATTAAAAATAGAAACCCATTGCACACTTTGAAGTGTTCCTTTGTTTTCTGCAGTCCTTTCTTTTACTCTCTTCTTATTTAAGATCAAATGACAGGCTTCTGCTGACATTTGCAAACTATATTAAAAATACACTTATAAATTAGTTTGTAGTAAATGCATTCGTATATTGGTCTTTGGAAATAATGTAATTCATGAATATACTTAAAATATGTGTACAGACCTGAAAAAGAGCTCCTTGAGAGCACTGCTGTTGAGAAGGATTTAGGGGTCCTGGTGGATGAAAGGCTGGACATGCCAACATATGCACTAGCAGCCCAGAAAGCCTACAGCATCCTAGGCTGCATCAAAAGAGGGGTGGCCAGCAGGAAGAGAGAGGTTCCCCTCTGCTCTGCCCTTGAAACTGTAGTACCCTGAAAATTAATCTAATACTCTCACAGCCTTTCATTACATATTTTTAGTATGTTAGTTGCGAAGTAATGCATAAATTATAGTTTTACTCTATGTGCTAGTATTAATAATTTTATAAGCAGTTTTATACATATAATATACAGTTTATAGATCATAAATGTCTGTGAATTCAAATGTGCAAACTAATCTTTCAGCTTTTACCCCATTTTCAGTACGTACCAGGACTCTAAATTTTAAGGCATAAACATAGTGCGGGAATACTCTAGGAGTCTTCACACCTCTTGTGTGCTTCTAAAACATCAATCACATGCTGAATGCACAGCAGGTAGTTAGATGGAAATTAACAGTAAACTTACTTGAAAGATGGTTAAGCAGATGAAAGTAATCTTGTTTTTTTTTTTTTAATTATTTTTTATTATTTTTTCTTTCTCTTGCTAGAGAATTGTTACAGAATTCACTTTTGAGGAGGAGTGGCCTGTATTTTACCCAAATAAAAGGAAAAATTCTGAAGTTCAAATTGACTCATGTGAAAATGAAATATATATATTCTGGCTCCAATGACTGAATGTACACTGCTGACTCATAGAGGTCACTTTGACTGTTAATGGAGAAATTGTGATAAAAATGAGTAATTTGATGAGTGATTCCCAGATCCTATGGCACTTAGTTTAGTTTAGTTTAGTCAGTGACTTTCTATCTTTGGAAAATTTTTCTATTATTATGTATGTTTATGCCTTGAATAGTTAGTACATATGGCTGTAAAGAATTTCAGTCCTTAATATAGATGCATTCTGAAATACATTATATGTGCCCAACTCCGTTCTCTGTTTCTCCCATTACTGTTACCTCTGTGCTACTTCTGTCCACTCAGTGGTGTTCATCTTAAACTCTTGCACAAGAACTCAAAGCTTTCCTTTTCCGCAGTCAGTGTGAATTTCTGCTGGTTGTTCCCTCTTTCTGTAAATGTCTGGTAAGTTGAAAAGATTTGAGCTGAACAGTTACAAGTAAATTTTTCTTACAGCCATGTAATCTGTTTATTAGGTATAATAGGAACAAAAAAGGCAAGGTAGAGCATCTCAGGAATTTTGAAATGTTGAGTGCGGAGAGAAGTAGACGTGTTTGAAGTCGCCTTCAGGTTTGGTGTTTTACCTTGTGCCCTGGTAACAGGAATGAGAACTGTAAAACAGCTGTTAGTGCATGTTGATACATGCTTACCTTATTATAGTTGGAAATGCATACCTGCATATAGTATTAAGTTCAAAAGAAATAAATAGGAGCTTAGAAATTGATCTTTCTAAACCTTTCTATAGTAGTAACTTTTTCAATAGAACCCCAGAAGATTTTGAGATATGCACAAAAGAGCGTCTTTAGAATATAGCAATCCATATTTGTGATTTCTAATAGGATGTTTGCCTTGTATATAAGAATAAGTTGTCTAAAAATCCAATTCCCTGTCAGTCCCTGGTTTGCTGCAGGCTGGATTTTGCATCCAAGCTTAATTTCAGTCTATTCAGTTGCTGTCTAGGATACTACAAATTCCACAAAATCCCCTTTAGATCTTTTTTCCCCTGTACTCACAAAAGCCTGTCTATCTGCTGCCTACTTCTTTCAGCAGTCTGTCTGCAATACCTGCAGCCTGGCTTCTTGTTCAGTGCTTGCTTGCTGTAATCGATAGCATGGTAAGTTCTCCCCTCCTTTTCAGAGTGCTCACTATCTCCAGGGCCATAGCTAACACTGTGTTCTTTCCAGATGTACCTTGTCTGGTCACACTCTTCACAAACAAGCTCAATTCAAACAGGGAGCCAACGTAGAGAAGAAATACTGTTTAGTAGGCTGCCATTGCTCTTATGAAGTCTCCTGAAGTTTAGAGTTTGAAGTGCAAAAAACTGTCTACACACATGGTGGGGGTGTGGGACTGCGTGGGAAGCAAACGGAAATCAGTGAAATGCTCAGTGATTCCAGACAAAATCATCTGGTGACATTAGTGAAAGAGAAAACTTGAAGAGAATGTGGAGGGACAGCCAGGATATGCACTATCATGGTTTGTTTTCTATGTTTCAGTTTGTGTGATATGGATAGTATATGTCTGAAAAAGCATAGGAGTTCAAGAACAGTTTTCAAGGGATTAGCACAAAATATATATCAGGGTCCTTGGAATTTGTGCCTGTGTAAGGCTGTGGGATTAGTTTCATAATGCTTATGTCATATTTTAGCACCTAATACAACCACAGAATTATAGAAAAGGTCAGGTATCTTTTTTAGACTCCAGCAAGTCTCATCTAACTAGGAAAATATTTCTGCCAGACAGACAGGGTTGTCTGTGACTTACAGTACTGCCAGTGGAACTGAAATATAATGATAGCAGTCTTTGTAATACAATTAGTGAGAAATGTTGAGTAAATTACTGAGGAAAAGGAATCTTTTTTTAATAATAGGACTCCATCAGCCTAATAGAACAGGTGGCATTTGGATTTTTTTTTTCCTGTGAGATAACCAAGATGAATGCATGGAGAAAGTCTGAAGGAACATGGAGTAATATGGACATTGATGATATTTTAACACATGCATTTGCTATAGGTGATCAATGTTGCCTTTTTATATTGATTTGAAAAACATACTTTTTTTTTAAATCAGGGCTAGAATAAAACTTTCATAGGTACGTAGTAATGCTGCATTTCATAGCTTTTTTACATTCCTAAACGACTGATAAATCTTAGGCTCTGTCCTGAAGCGGTCAGGAAGTCGGACTAGGTGATCTTTGAAGGTTCCTTCCAGCTGTTCTGTTCTATTCTTTGTTTCTCTTCTGTTGTCATTTAGAGAGCAGTCTGATTTTTCTCACCATGTGCAAAAACATTGATGAGAAATAAATGAGAAACCATGGCAGAAATACATATAAAACACATGCTTGTTCTGTCAAAACATGGTCCTTGGCAGTGAATCCTTTCTAATCACTGACGTTTCTGCATGCAGACACAGTGCTTCCATTCTGTCAGTGCAGATTAATAAACTGATAAGGCAGCCAAGTCTTATTACAGATTTTCTTAGGCTTTTCAAAAATACCAGGTTAGCTGATAAGTACGTCAGATTACTTTAGAAGAAAACTACTACTACCTTTGGTGTGCTTTCCATCATTTCCCCATATTTGATGAGTTACGGAAAAAGATTTGCAGGGAGTTGTTTGTTTTCTTATTTCTAATAGGAATTATTTTAGCATTCAGCTAAAATATGTTTGAGACAGGATAAGCTTAGCAATAAGGCAGGATGATAGAATGTAATCTACCATAGAACGATACTATATGAATGTTTCACATGTTTCACAAGGCAAATGAAATGGATATAAAAAGGCTATTTTCTTTGGTCTTAGATTTCACAAACAGAGCAATTACATCCTCATATTTGTCTCATGGAATATATGGTGCTTTCCAGCATTGATTTTAGTCTGCATTAGTCAGACTACACAGTTTAACATTTGGTTCTTCCTGTGTTTTCCTGTTAGTTGTCATTATTTTCTCTCAGAAGATAAATTTATTATTGTTGTAAATTATGCTGTAAAGATAGGTCTTCATTGGTGAGATTATTCTTTTGCATCATTGTCTCAAAGCTTGATGGGGACACAGATGAACAAGTCCAAGCAAGTCCTGGGCAAAGGTTGAGAAATCCTTTGTCTGAGGGACACAGATGGACAAGGCCAGGGGCAACGAGAGAGAGAGATAAGCCACAGCTTAATGGCCGTGAAGTGGTCTTTTGTGTGGACTTATATTGAGGAAGATGGCCATCTCAGGAGATGCTGCACATGACTCCTTACCCAAGCGCCCAGGAATGCCACTTTAGCAAAAGGATCAAAAGGAAACCTACAACCATGAGGTTGGAGGTTTTCTGGCAACAGTTTCCTCATGAAGAAGAAGTTTCTGACATGAGAAACCTCACAACCTGCCTCTCTCCCTCCTGGACTTGCATTGCACTCTACCACGATGCTGAAGAAGAACAAAGGTGTCTGCCATCAGATTCCTCACTATGGGATTCTTGCATGCTGACAGACTCTCCTGGGCCTGCTGAGTCCTGCTGTTTCCTCCCAGGTTGGCTCTGTGACTTCTTCCTGCTACCTGCTTGCTGCCCAAGGCTGGCCACGCTGCTGCTATCCCCCCTTGCTGCTTTTTCCTCGGACCTTCAAAACGGCATGCAGCGAGATGACTGCTGGATCCTGGTGGTGACTATCCCCGCTTTAGTTTTACCTCAAACCATGAGTTCTTTTTCTCCTGATTCGTTCCCCTGGGAAAGAGGGGAGTTAGCGAATGACTGTGTGGTGCTGAGCTACTTGCCAGGTTAAACCACAAGAAATTGCTAGAGATACAAACACACACACAAACAAAAAACAGTAAAGAAAACTCACACCTCATAATCCTAAATGTATGTTTGCAAATTGATAAATTTGAACTTTTCTTAATGGCTGCTGTTAATTTCAGGTTTGGCTTAGTAAATGTTCTGTGGAAAATGAGGTATTATGCTCTTTAGAAGGGGGTGCTTCAAAAATTCTCCATTTCTGCACGTCTGCAGCCATTAAATCTAGAAGCTCTCCTAGGTAAGGAAGACTTTTCAGTAATACTGAAAACACGAGGAGAGACATTAAGTGACTCACAGCCTCTCTCAACTGCTAGCTCTTGCCCATGGGGAAAAAAAAAGATAAGAAGAGGCCATAAAACGGTGATTGTTCCACCGCACTTTGCATGGAAAGGAATTTGTAGGCCTATCTACTCTGCATGAATCCATCTGTTCATGCTGTCAGTCTTCATGGCATAATTTCTCAAATTCTACCATTTCTAAATGATCTAAATTTGTCTACAATGATGAATATTTTTCCTTGTGAGATACACAATTATGATCTTTTAGACTTATGTTTTTCTGACCCAGAATGTCAAATTAAAATTCTCTGGTGAAATAGCCTAAAATCTCAAGAGACATGGGAATTGTTCACATCCTATATAGATAGCCTTCAGCTGACCTCTAATGGAGAAGATAAATCTGAAACTACTTCATAGCCAACTTTCTGTTCATAGCTCAACAGAACAAGAACACATAACAATAACACAGTGGTAGTACTGTCATCCTGTTGGATACCTATTTTGTGTGAGGGGATCTGAAGGGAATTTACTGAAATGTGATAGTTCAAAAATGGACTTGTTTTTCAAGCTTTAAATCTATTTTGAATTGAAAAATTCACATCTGATATTACAATGTAGACATTTTAGAGAGAAGTAGAGAGTATATGTGTCTGTGAACCTAGATGTGCTAGAAAGACAAGTGCTCTTTGAGCTCAGACAGTGTGGCTTTGGAGTCAAAGGCTAGGAATATGTGTGTCATGCTGCCATATTAAGCAAATCTTACATTTTCAACATTTGGTCAGGAGGAATTATATTCACTTTTGTTTCATCTTTAAAGTGTAGGTCTAGAAAATGGTGTCAGAGATGAAAAGATGCATGGAATACCAATTTTCCCTTTTCTAGATTTTTTTTTTTTTTTTTTAGAGATCAAAAGTCAGTACAGTATTACACACTATGTTGAAGAAGAAATCCTGTGAAGTCCATACTGTATGTATAATATTTGAGAATTATAGAAAAACTGAGGATGGAAGGCACTTCTGTAGATTGTCTGGTTTTGGACTGGTCTCATCTAGCAGCTAAGCTTCCTGCTCAATCACTTGCTTCCTACTCCAGTGGGATAGGGAAGAGAATTGGAAGGGTGAAAGAGAAAAAACTGGCTATGTACCCAGGATTGCAGATATGTCATATGTCTGATAAAGGCTGAGGAGAGGGAAAGGTTCACCTCCTTTGGCCTGCTAGCAGCAGCACACCTAGTGCAGTCCATGATGGAGTTGGCCACCTTAACTGCAAGGACCTGTTACTGTCTCGTCAGCTTCATAGAATCATAGAATCACAAGGTTGGAAGCGACCTATAAGATCATCTAGTCCAACCATCTTCTCATTACCATTGCTACCACAAGCTACTAAACTATATGTCACAGCGCTTGTTGTCCTACACTCTAGGTCCTTTTCTGCAAATCTATTAGTATATCAGCTTTACTTTTTAACTGCAGTTAACTAGTTTAACTGGTTTAACTGGTACAGTTTATCTGCTTTATGCCTATTGTTTTTGGACTGATAATGTAAGATATTTCCATTAACCTGAATTTATTGTTAAACTCTCTGTAGCTTTTCTGTCTGTGAGGATGTGTGAGTAGCTCTTGTCCAGTGAAAAGAAACCTTTCTTTGAAGGAACTTCTGTGAAGAGTGCTTTGTACAACTACAGAGGAAGGGAGGCACCAGTGACGCAGAGGGATCTGGCAGTGTTGGACTGTACTGGGACACGCAGTACAAGTACATGAGTCTATTTGAAACTGTGTTTGATAAGTTACTCTACTCACAGAACAATTTGCTAAGCCTGTTGCATACATATATGTTTGTTAAACAGCTCAGCACTTTGCTTTTCTGTTGTATGTAAATACATCATTCCATCCAGAAGATGGTGCTGGCTGCATTTACTTCCAAAATAGTTGCGACAGAAAAAAATTTCTATCCGACTCAACCTTGAGTTTGGTAAATTATCGAGGATACCTTTGTAATAGAAGCTGTTAATACACTCTTGGTCCCGAGGCCTTCACAGTTACAAATAATTTTCATAACATTTCCACATGACAGCTTCTCTAGTCATGTTATATTAATGTAACCTGTTATGTTAAAGAAATCTCATTTTTTGACCACTAGACCATACAGATTAGATTAAAAAAGAAAACCCTAACATTTTACTTAATGTTGTAACTGCAAAGTTGACTTTCTAACAGGAATATCTATAAACTTCTCTGTCATATTAATTCTTTATGGAAGATGAGGGACCTTTGCAATATATATTATATGTAACTCTATAAAGATGCATATGCATGTAAGTATTGTTTCTGATATAATTTATGAACTGTAATATTAAAACCAGCATAAGAAATCATGATTTTTAGTTCAGAAATATTGCTTCAAATTTCTTACAAACTTCATACTGCAGTGTTATGTTTATGCATTTCCAAATGATTTGATATTTCTGCATAATTACAAGCAGATTTTCCTGGCTTTGTATTTCTTTTTATCCTCTTTCACAGGGAGTCCTGGTTGAGTTTGAAGAGCTTTCTAAAATTAGCATGTTTTGCAAAATTTTGCACGTAATTCACTTCTGTGCAGGATCTCAGAACACATGACATGCTGAGTCGGAAACACACGTGGAATTGTTGTTTATCTGTAGTCAGTAATCACAACTTCCTAATCAGTTCTCAGGTACAGGTATTACATCTTTACTCTTTAGTTGGCAGTTTTGGTATAGCTGGTGAGGTTGTTTCATTCATGGGGTTTTGGTGAGAAAGTAGAAATACATGGGAACAGTCAGAAAATATGAGGAAGAAACATGTAGATATGAATATGATTTTTTTTTTTTTCTTTCCAAATATCTAGCTGGAATTTCCCTTGTTGCAGCTTGTACTTGCTGACTTTTGTTGCAGTTGTTGTTGTGGACGTCCTAAAAAAGGCTAGATTCAGTATCTCTACAACCACACATCGAATAGTTGAAGAGAGCAATAAGATCCTCCATTAACCTTCCCTTCTTTAGGCCAAGCAATTCCAGCAATCTCAAAGATTACTTACACGTCTTATGTTGTATCCCATTAATCATCTTGGTGATTGCCATCCATTAGGAACAAGTGAAATGTGAGCCTCCACATCTCTCATCTTGCTCTAGTGCCATAATTTTGCAATATAAAATTTAATTTTAATATATGTATGTTATATAGCTCTAAACTGTGTGCACATTCGCTCACTGTATTCACCATAGCGCTTTGTTTTCTTGAACTTTTTGAGAGTTAAAATAAAAATCCAGACCAATATTACTTCTTAGAAATGAAGATTTGTGAGACTGTGAAATTAAACTATATTTTATCCATACCAGAATACATTCATAGTCACTTGGCTAAAATGAAAAAGTCAGTATATATGTAAAAAAAAAAAAAAAAAAAAAAAAAAAAAAAAAAAATTGAAGTAAATGAGGAATCTTTTTCCTCTTTTCTTTAAAATGTTTTTTTTTTTTCTCCACGAGGTTGATCTGATTGGAAAAATAAACACTTCTGTTTTCCAAATGAAATATTTTATTAAGCTTAAGTGTGGACGAGTTTTTCCAGTATTATACTTATCAATAAAAAATCAGATTTTATGAAATAATTAAAGCAAGAGATATCAGAAATCCCTTCTGTTTATTTTGACAGTAAGTAGAAACATGTATTTTATTTTACACAGGAAAAAAGATTTCCCAATTTAGAAGAAAAAAATTATTCATAATTATACCAATTCAAAAAATAAACATTTTGAAATGAATGAATGATAAATGTAAGTAATCATTAAAGCACTAAAAACTTCCTTATATTTGTTAGCAATAAACCTAGAATTCACATAATTTATTTACTGGTATAATTTGTCTTCTCTCTTTTTATTTAATGAGAGGAAGTCTGGCAATTCGGTAAGAATTGAGTAAGTCCAACAGTTGTGAGGATAAATTTCTGTAATGGATGTAGAAAGCTTATTCAGTGAAAATAAATTAATCTAATGTTTGTGTGTTTTTGATCATAACAATAATTCACTTATTTGAGAAATTAAAACTAATGCTCTGGATTTGAAAGAAAAAAATGATACTACATTAGATAGAACAAACATAATTCATGAACTTAATTTGGCTTTCCACAGTAACCTAAATCCCTCAGCTTTTCCCAGATGTGTTGTTTAATCTGGAGGGGGAGATAAGTATTTATAAAACCTTAACTTCTGAGAACTAGGTTTGGTAACTACTAAGTTGTGTCTTTGGAAATTTAATACTCTAAAGGAAGGAACAATTTTTTTTTCCCTGTGATTTGAATGTAGAAATAAACCACTTGAAACTATGTCTGGTGTTAGTAAATTAACCTAGAACAATGTATTTCTTAGAGTTAAAATAAATATGAGATAATATTAGATATTATTTGACTGACCTTTTAAAATGCATTTCTTATTCAATTTAGCTGTATCTGTAGATAGAATATCAGGGCAAATCAAGCAGATAAACTATTGTATACATCTCACTTTATGTAAATTTTCAGTGAAACATAAAGAGGTATTTTGGAGAACTATAAACTGATTCAGTATGCTGCTTTAAATCTGATTAAAAGGCTTTTAAATAGTCACTACATGCTGAAAGTGTTCCACAGAAATTTTGCAAGATTTGATGAACCAGTATTGACATTTAATTTTCTTTCTCTTGTTTCTCTCCTCTCCAATCTTGAACACTCAGTATTACTTTTATTATGTTTGCTCATCCTTACACTTGAAATTAATCAATCTGTACATTAGGCAAATGGAGCCAGGTGATAGTTCCAAAATGCCATGTTTGCAAGGAGTTTTCTGGTCATTATCTTACCACTGATATTATATAACAATTTATCCAACAAAACCATCTTGCATTTGGAAACCTAAGACTTCTGCTGAACTTTACTTTTTAGAGAAATGAGTCCTTATACAAATTTTAAAATGGCAGCTGAATTTCTCTGAAAGATGTTGCAGTGGTGATTTTTATGTTGCCATGAAAATATCCTAATTTTCTCATGGTGTAATTCTGCAGATGTAGAAACAAACAAAAAACCTTGGAACTTTCTCCAATTTCATGTTTTAAAACACGTGTTTTACAACTTAATTTTTGAAAATTAGCTAAGATTTGCTGTGTTATGTGAGGTATTGTGAAAACGTTTGCTGAAAGTAAACTGTATTACTAACTTAAGATGACACAGTAGGTATCTCATATGACCTATTTGAACAAGTCTGTTCTGAAGATGATCCTCTAAAGCTTCTGGGTCAGATTGCAATTCACATCTGGAATTCTTATGACATCTCCATTTTCTCTTGGGTAATCCTGTTTCTTAAGCTTCCATCTATAAAATAGAGACAATTATAAAGTTTTTGGAATAGACCATAACATATCCAATGATCAGACCTCTGTGGTCAGAACTGTATTGGCTACTACCCTCAAAGTGATCAGAGAATACCGATAAATATTTTTGAGTGTTTTTGAAATTCCTGTGCAGATTTTTAAGAATTTGCATCTAAAGTATATCACTGTAAAGTTAATGTGAGTTTCTCACAAGATAGGATCAAAGTCTTATTTGAAATATACTGCATCCATTTCCTCTCAAAATATGAAGTTTTATTACTTCACTACTTCCCTATGATTTTGATTTTTATTTTTTAAGCTGCCTGGTTTGTTGTTTCTTTTAGTCTTTTCTCCATCTGCAGTGATACTGTAAATATTTGTCTTTCACCCTTGTTTGATCTAAAGCTTACCTGTTAACAGCTCTAAGACAGTTTTCACAGCTTGCAGTATTGCTTCAGCTATTTTTATGCCTTTCAGTTGATTTGAGAAAATTTACTTTTGACTAAGTAGTATCTACATACTTCCTTCAATATTCAAGTATATATACTTTATTCTTGTCGTATCAATCTTCGGTTCTCTACGTTTGTGAGTTACATTCAGACACAGATTGGACTGATGCAAAAGAGAGTATTCTTAAATATATGTTCTGTAATCAGTGAATGAGGCATATTCCAGAGTCAAGACTTTGGTCACAGCTTCTCAAAACTGAAGTTGCTGATTTGCAAAATTTTTAAATCTCTGTCTCCGTTTCACAATGCTTTTGTGCCATCCATCTGTTCCCAGCCTTTGCCCAGATCTTTCTGGCTTTTACTGTCTTGTTTTGAAATATAACTCAAGTTTTTGGTCTTTAATTCTTTGAGGAACTTACTAATGTATACTCTGTATAATGTATATGGAATTTAGCTCTTTTGCAGTTTACACATTCCTTAAGTGGAGTTAAATCTGAGTCCACCTTTTCTTCTGCTGGAGTCTAGATATCCTGTTTTCTGTGTGTGTTTTTTAAGTCTAAGTCTACAGCAATTTTGAAGAACTCATTTTTGACTGCTACAGATATTGGTGAACAAATGTCTCTTCATGTGAGCTCCTTTCAGCTGACAGTTTCTCTCTGGCGTTAGATCAGTGCAGATCCAATTCTTGTATCCTTAGAGGCCGAATGGATGCTCCTGAGCTCTCCTGCCTGTTGACTAATTTGCTCTCCCAGAACTTCCATCTTGGGGGAAAAAAAAAAAAAAAAAAAGAGGAAATAATTAATAATTCACTCAGGAAATACTATCCATCCCTCATCTTGACCAGGTAAAACCTCAGCTGATCTCATGAGGGGATCAGCTTTCAAGTGTGTTGATTATATTAAATCAGTCATGTAGTCTTAATTTGTTTTGATCTGTGACCCTATTTGATATTCTTGTTAATCTCATCCTCTTATGCTTAATGTTCAATGTCTTTATTTTTATACTACACATAGTATATCTTCTTAGAATGAAAAATGGATTTGGGCCATTTGAGCCAGCAACACAGTGAAAATGTCATAAATGCTGCCATAAGGCTCAAAACAACAAGGAAACATTTCATAGCAATGTTTCAGTAAAACTGTTATAAACTAGATGTTGCATCGTAGCTCACATATGTTTCACTCTTTTGAATGGCAGATGCTCCACAACAAACTGATAGCATTAATACAGTAGGAAAGATTGACCATCCATGCTTATTGTGGAGTTACTGCCTTTCTATTTTACTCAAAACTCAAAACATATTTTTTATTTGAAGATAAATTGTCCAAGGCAATTTTTGAATATTTTAAACAATAAATTGGTCAGTTTTCAACTAAAATGAAATAGAAATATTTTTAATTATTTTTATAGGAAAAGGAAGCAGTGGCAAACTTGCTGAAAAAAAGGCAGTTAGGCTTCTATTAGTAATTTTTAAGGTGATTCCAAATCACTAAGTCCTTGTATATTTTCTCCTAGGTTTTAAGAACCAGACAAAACATTACCAATGATATGCTGCAGTAACTATCACTAGAAGAAACTATGTTCCCTTTGCTACCTAACAACTAATATTGATGAAAATAAGGTTCAGCGATTGAGTTCAAAATTCAGAGAAACAAATTTGGACATCTGAGTTCAGTATAACCTGCATTGATATTCAACTGTTACTTACTGATTCACATTTTTGAGTGTTTGTACTTTCAGCTTTATATCATTTGCTGTCCTAAATAGTGCATACACACACACACACACACACACAAATATTTTTAAAACAATTTGGTAGAATTTCTTGGATAACTCAGGTTATTTTGCAACAGTGCATATTTATTCTGAGGTTTAAGAGTTAATTTTAAACAAGCTTATAATGCTTTCATCATATCCCTACCAGGGAGCCTGTTTTAGTCTGTATTAGAATCTTGGCCTTTTTTAAAAGCACAGAAATGAAGGCATTTTACAGTAAGTCCATTTGTATATAGATGAATGAAAAATTCATAAACAATCGGCTTTCTGCCAGTGAAATAACTAAATTTCACAAAAGTGTAAGCTCCTACCATGGAGGGAGATAGGTTCTACAAACCCTTCTTTAAAAAATGAAAATAATTTCATAGAAATAGTAGGCTAAAATGCTTCTATGGTTCAGGTAAAGTATTCCATGTATTTGCTGGAACATCTACCCTGTAAAAAAAGAAAGAAAAAAAAAAAAAAAAAGAAACTTTGCAGCTAGCATTAAGGATAATTTTATTTCTTATTTGTGCTGGAGCTCTTTCTCAGTCTAAGCATCTTCTCAGTCTAAGCACCACTAAGCTGGACCAAGCAGCCCAGCAGTCTTTTTAGCAAATCATAGTGTTGTAATGTATTCCTAATGCATTATATTTGCATAAATCAGAATGCAGGAGATAGGTAGCTTCTATAGCTATAAAGGATGGGAAAGACAATGAGAGTGTACACATGGTTTGATAATCATTCTACTATTGTTCTCAGTATCTTTGCACTTAAGCATTTAGGATATTCCATTAAGTATGCAGGAAAGTCTGAAAGAAAATGTTTCTGTAGTGTGACTTCTTTTAATATTGTCTTCAGTGTAAGACTGTGCATATCACCCATCTTGACAGAGATAAAATACCTACTGAATTTTAATTAGAAACAGCATGTTATGGCCATCCCAAATTGTGTTTTTTTTCACAGTTGTGAGTTAAGCCTTCAGTTTTTTTTGTAATATTGACAGTAGAATCCCAACCTTGTTGGTCAGTCCGTTATGTTTCACTATCAGTAGCTCTTTCTTAAACTTTAAGTTAAGTACAGTACTGGGGTTGGGGCTGCGGGGGTAATTTATGAATGTTTGAAGTATACTTTATATTTCTGTAAAGGCTTTAAGTAGAGTATTTAAATTATTATCTTAGCTGTATAGGAACACAGATGAGATACCTTTAAAACTGAGGATAAGAATAGATCATTAGAAAAATACTTGCCCATTTCCCTCAACACTTAGTGAGAAACAGATCCAAACTAAGTTTGGCACATGTTGTGGTTTTATCTGGCAGGCAGGTCAACACCATGCAGCTGTTTGCTCTCTTCCAGCCAATTCCCAGTGAGATGGGGGAGAGAATAAAAGAAAAGAAAAACAAAACAAAAAAGAAAACAAAAAAGGAAAAAAAAAAGGTAGAAATCATGGGCTGAGATGAAAACTATTTATTAGAGAAGAAAAGGAAAAGAAAAAAAAAAACAACAAAAGCAGTAAAGTACATATATGTATATACATTTACAAAACAAGTAATGAATAACGCTCACCATCTGCCAACAGATGCTCATTTGGTCTCTGAGCCGCAGCTGCCCCTCTCAGCCAGTTCCCCACAGTTTATATTTTTCACATTATTTCTGTCATATGGTACGGGACATCCCTTTTGGCCAATTCAGGTGAGCTGTCCTATACCCTTTGAGCTTCTTGTGCCCTCCTAGTTCCCCACACTGCTGACAGGGCAGTGTGAGAAGCTGAAACTTTCTTGGCTCTGTGCAGCCACTGCTCAGCAGCACTTAAAACATTGACATGTTATCAACGTTGTTTTTCTCCTAAAGTCAATCATACCAGACACTATGAAGATAATTAACTTTAGCCCAGTGAAATCCAGAACAATAGATAATCTGTAAATAATTTAAGAAACTTTTCAAAACAGTAAAACATATTTCCTATTTACAAATCCTTTGCACTTTAAAAACGCTTACATTCTGTTTTTTCCTTTTTTATATGCTTTGTTTAACGTAAAGTATTTAAATGTGTAGTATGAACATTTGTGTGATGATGAGGAAGCTAATTTTTATTTTTTACTTTCATTTAGAACCTGAGTAGAAAACAGAAAAATTAAAAGAAAAATCAGATGTTGTCTTCCCATTTACATGTAGATTTTACGTTGTAGATTTATACAGCAAACATCGTAGACTGTAGTCTGGAAAATTTCTTACTGTCAGCAGTGATTAAAAATGCAAATAAATCTGTTAATGTGATCTGCTGTCTGCATTTAAGTATCGGTTACCACTGTGAAACTGATGTAACGTCAATTTTGATGTAAAGATTTGAAGATATAATATGAATGAAGATATAATGATAAACATATAATAATTTTAGTTTTGATATTCCTTTATTTTTATTTTTGCTTCATATGAATGTATGAGTGAGATTTGTATTTGTTTATGATAAAACTTCCTGCATTCTCTATGAATACAAATTTTCTTTTTTCTTCATTATGATTAATTTCTGATTCTGCTGCATTCTTTGATATGTTTCCATGTCCAATTCAGTATTTTGATCTTATTACCTACCCTTGCCTCACATTCTTTTTTTGAATAAATGATAACATAGAATCATGGAATAGCTTCATTTGGAGAAGAATTTAAAAAGTCTTTAGTCCCAACACTGCTGTCTTGGGCAGGGTTGCCAGCCACCAAATCCTGGCCACCAGGGCCCCATCCAGCCTTGACTTGAATGTCTCCAGGGATGGAGTATCCATATGTTCTTTGCGTTCCAGTTCTTCATCACCCCCGAGTAAAAAAATTTCTGCTGACCAACTAACTTGAATCTCCCTGCTTTAAGCTTGAAGCCACCGCCCCCACCACCCTTGTCCGATCACTGTCAGACCATGTAAAAAGTCTGTCTCCCTCCTGTTTATAAGCTCCTCACAGATACTAGAAGGCCACAATGAGGTCTCCCCAGAGTCCTTCTTTAAGCTAAGCAACCCCAGCTCCCTCAACCTCTTTTCATAGGAGACGTTCTCCAAACCTTTTGTCACTTTTGGAACATTCCTCTTGATCTGCTCCAATAACTCCACATGCTTCCTGTATTGGGAGTCCCAGGCTTTGACACAAATATATGTTCTTCCACATGTCCTGATCAATCTTTCCTTATTTAGGTGATCACTTCATTGTCAGTCTTTTCTTCATGATTTTCTACTTAAGTCTTTATCTTGTAATGTCCTCCTTTGCCTCACATTTTTTATTTTTTTTTTCCTTTATTTTCTGACATTCATTTAATTCTTCAGAATATTGAATATTTAACAAGCTAGAACTGCTTCTCATCAATATATGTAATAGGTTTGTAATCTGTCTTTAAATGATTTAACCTGCCAGTAATGGTCTGGTTCTCAGTCTAAAGTTTGAAATTTTTCTGTTTCACTGAGGTTTAAGCCTATATAAACAAGGACAGTGCTACTTAGCAAAGCAGTTTTATTATGAAGAGGAAACAATAATGACTATTGTACCTAATTCATTTTGATCGCTTTGCCCTAAACTGCCACAATGAAGTAATTTCAAAATTTAATTCATAAAATTTAGTAAACATCTTTTTTATCAAATGTACTTGAGCTTTACATTTTATGTATGCTCTACAGAGTAATTTTTGAGTCAGTTATGATTTTTATTTTTTCAAAGAAACACAATTATACAGTTTGGAAACTGAAATTATGCACTCAGGAAAATAGATCTGTAGAAGCTATTAGAAAAAAAAAGCTGCTTTAGACTGTTATCTTCACTTCAGCAGACTTCTACAGGGGAAAAAGACAACCAAGTTTTATGTCTTTTTATGCCTCAAATGAGTTAACCTTTCTGACAAAATAGAGAAATCTGTTAGAATTGAAATTTGCTTTTCCTTTGCTAGGTAGCAAAAGATGGAAAACAAGAAATCAAAGACAATCATATGATGAACCCCTCAGTATGTGTAATACCTGGAGCTATTGTTTTTGTAAGAAGATTTCCAAAGAATAGATATGTGACTCATTACTGAAGAGGCAATGTGATGAGCTCTAGTGCATCCAGAATTCTTCACCAAAGATAATATTTCAGAATACGATGGTCTAAGTACTCCAAAGCCTTATAAATAGATGGAGGTGCACACAGTCAAAAAAACATGGTGCTACCATTTTGTGATTAGAGGATGTGTAAGAATAGATGAAGAGTTTCTACGGTTAAGAAAGGTAGAAGGAGGTTATTGCTCAGTGATAAAACTTCCCTCCTTCTTACCCTCAGGCAGATGAACACTTCCCCTCCCTCAACTTGCAAACTTACTGAGGGTGTACTCAATCCCCTTGTCCAGATCATCAATAAAGATGTTAAACAGAACTGGGCCCAGTGCTGAGTCCTGGGGAGTGCCACTTATAAACAGTTGCCAGCTGGATTTAACTCTATTCACTCTCCAGGCCCAGCTGTCTAGACAGTTTTTTTACCTAGTGAAGAGTACAGTTGTCTAAGCCATGAGCTGCCAGCTTCATGGGGAGAATATTATGGAAGACAGTTAAAAACTCTAGTAAAGCTAGGTAGAGAACATCTGCAGCCTTTCTGACATACACTAGCTGGCTCACCTGCTTGTAGAGGGAGATGAGGCTGGTCAAGCAGAACCTGCCTTTCATGAACCTGTGGCGTCTATGCTTGATCCCCTGTTTGTCCCACATGTGCTGTGCGATTGCCCTCACTGCCTATGGCAGCATCGTTGTTGAGCTACAGTCAAATAACTGTTTCCTATATATGAATATGATTTTATTGCATATGTTAAGCTTTCAAAACCCATCTTGGAACTAAGGAAAAACATCCAGGAACGTGAATCAAGATTTAAGTGTAAGATATATAACGTTCAGGTAGGAACTAGGAACTATGATTCCTGAAAACAAAATATTTCTAGAATATGTAATGAAAAAGCTTATCTAGAAGTGTATAATGACAGTCCTGAAATATTAATTTAAATAAAATTAGAGGAAATATTTTTAAAAATTGGTTTTATTTTTAATGATAAGACCGTAGCAATTAAAATGAGCATATTCCTAAAGGTTCTAATTATATTCAGGACATATAGTAAAGTTTTTTAATCTTGAAGAATCAGATAGCATAAATTGATGAGTGAATTCCATGACTCCCTTGGAATGGAGAAGGAAAATGTACTCATAATGGCTAAATGATGGAACAATACTTATGCTGAAACAGAAATATGGTAAGGCTAACTGTATGGCTAGTATTGTATGGGTATGCCATCAGGTTTTGGAAATGGCCAAACTTGTCTCTCTTGTAGAACTTCCTATTTTTTGGAGTCATTATTTGTATTCTATGTCCTCTAATCTGAAGATGTGTTAATTGAAGCCAAAGGTTTGTCAACAAGGTGTGCTTCAGTTCCTCTATTGAGATAATTTAGTAATTATATACAGCATTTTCTTGGATTTCATTTAGTGGAAAAATGTGTTTTTCCTTGGTTGGAAATATGATTAACCTTGGTGTGATAGAGGAAGTCCATGGGTTGTTCTGGCTGTAGGATGTTACCTGGAATATAGAATGAGAAGATTGAGTTCTGATTCAGTTAAGTGGTGACTCAGAGCTTCCATTTGCCCCAGATCTCTCCCCATATATCTGTGGGACTACTTGTGTTGGGTTTACAATCACAAATCACGGATGATTTAGGAAGCTCTTTGAGACATTTGTTCTCTCTTCAACTTTCTTGATAACAAAGCAGAACTATTCTTTTATTTGTACATAAATAGCTGAAAATGTGAAGGCTGTGCAGACTGGATTCTTTATATGACAGCCTAATAGCACTGAAGGTAAGCACATCCAAGAATAACAGGCAATTTTCTCTTTATTCTTTCCCTACAATAGGAAGTTCTATTGTATATCTAAATATTCTACTTTATTTTTCTGGGCTTTGTTGTCATGATGACAAACAAGTTCAAATATTATACTTTCCAGTATAAAGATCTAAAACATTCAGAAGGTCTAAAAATTATTTTAAGCAAAATCTGCATTATTCCTATGTGCTGAAAGAGGAAGGAACATGTTTTACCAATGTTGAGCTGTTCTATCCTTCATAATTTTTAAGGAGTATGCCCTATCTTTGAATTTTTTTTTTTTTTCTTTTAGGAAAGCCAAACAGTTCTCACAAACTTTGTTTTTTCCTTTTTTAATTGATCCTTATTCCCTGTGGATGTTTTCTTTTTTTTCATCATCTGATTAAGGTAATAGATAACAGTTAAATGCAGACTATAGCAATTAACTTTATAACTATTTGAAAAGAACTTGTGTGTGCTCTCTTCAAGATATTTGATAGAGATGTTTAAACCAATGAGATTATTTGTATTCCTCATTTGCAGTTAGCATACCTTTTCTGAGCAGTGAAATAAAATTCTGAAATAATAATTATTATTCTGGCTAGTGAGTGCTCAGAAGACATAACACAAACCCGCATGAAAGGATTTGAGTGTGGTTGGGGTAATATTTTGTTAATTTAATTTTGCTGGGGTATGCTGTATTTTGCTGGAAGAGGCACAGCTGGACATAAATAGGAGGCAGGCTGCCTGTTTGCCTTGTTCTGACTTCTGTTTTGGGGTTCTGCCTAGAGCTTTAGGGGGAAGAGAAGTGGGGATTGATCAGCTGTTGATAATTATCCAGGCACATGGGAGGTCAGTAATTCAATAAGCAACAATGCGGCAGTGTAGGTGCAGACTAACAGAATTGCAAAAAAGCTTACTGACAAAGAAGGAACTTTATTGTGGGTGGAAGAAAAAAGGAAGAGATCTTACCTTAAGTTCAACAATATAAATAATGCTATTTGACAATTTGGTGAATTCCCAATTTTGTGAATTTTGTGGATTTTGTGTTGAGGGATATAGTTTAGCAAGAACCATGGGTGATAGGTGGATGGTTGGACTGGATGATCTTATAGGTCTTTTCCAACCTTAGTGATTCTGTGATTCTGTGATTCTGTGATTCTGTGAAGAGCTGCAGTTATGCTTCTGACTTTGAGTTTCTTCATTTGGAGGGACTTCTTAGTCAAGTGATGAGTCAAACTTGTTTCCTGAAATCCTGAGCATAATTCAAGAACATATATTATTTAGATCTGTGATAAATAAATCCTCTTTAAGTTATTTGAAGACATATTGGTTTGAAACCAAACTATAATTATAATCTGATATTAAACCTGAACTGCAGATATTTTTGCAAGAACTAAAAGTTGAAGTAGGATCTTTTATTAATTTATTCATTTGGTAAATCTGGAATTGTAATTCAGTTGAAAATTTTTTTGTCACTGAATTTGAAGATTAGTTTCAACCTAACAGTTGAAATGGCATAAATGATAACTCTTCTTTAAGGAGTATTCTAGGTTTCACGTGGTTTGTACTCATCTATTTTGGGTGGAAGAAAAGTTACATTTTAGAAAAGAGTGTGCACAAGCTAAAACAGAAACAAACAAACAAACAAAAAAACCCAACAACAAATACAATAAAGATTTATAGTTTTCTGATTTTTGGATATACGAAAGGATTGAAATGGCCAAAAATAGCATTTTTGATGTTAAAACCGTTATTTAGCAATTTAGGACACAAATGGAACCATGAGATCCATCTATCTTGTGTGATAGGACTTAAAGAATTCACAAAAGCTATGCAGGCATTAAGGTACGGGATATTTTTCAGTTTTTATAGATGAAATGCAGATTTCAATAGAAAATCCATCAACTAGTTAACTCTTTCAGAATGTGTTACTATCAGCATAAATCTACAAAATTATAATAAGCAACTGTTCCATTTCTTTCTCGGATTATAATGTAAAAATATATACCTTTCATGATTCAGCATATGAATATGCCTTTTTGAAGTGCTATGAGTGAAGCAGTGTGGTTTAATCAAACTTTTATTATTCTTTTTCTGAGCTGTTACTTATTTTAAGAATTCACGTTACTCTACTCCACTGATTAGTATGATCTCATGATAAAACTGCTCCATCCTCTCTTCCAGCAATACTTTTTTTTTTTTTTTTTAAATTTTCATAAAATGAAGAAAATCAGAGGTAAAGTTTACAGACAGAAATTTAAAAGAGTGGATGAAAAGATACCTTTAACATAAAGTCATTTTCGGAAAATAGGCTGCTTGACATCTGACTACTAAGGCTGATCAAATAGCACAAGGTAGTATTTGGCAAGGTAATATTTGCTCAAACACAAATTACATCTGCCCCTTTACAGTTCGGTTAATCATCATGATTGTAAGACTGTATTCTCAGTCTTCAAATTCATTGCTGAATAAATAATCATACATAACGCTGCCAGTGTTCAAAGGCAATATGGATTTGTACTGAGATTTTACAAGAGCCAAGGGCTTTCTGGGAGACAATGGATACAAGAAAAACTAGTCCCTTGTTAGTGAAGAGAAAGTGATGGGGAAGCTAAGTTTCTCAGATTATCTTTTTGTAGATTTCAGAGTACTCTAAGGTAGAGATGAAAATATTGAAAAATATATTATAAAGCAAAAACCCTCAAATCCTCAATTATTTACCCAGGTTTATGCATGTTCCATGAGAATCTCCATTCTTAGAGGATAATGTTACAGTAAATTACATTTGTGTAAATTAAAATTAGGGAAGGCAGTGAATGAACAGTGAAATCTGTTAGTGCAGGGAGGTGTTTTTAAAGATAAAATATATGAAATATAGCAGACAATTTTTCTTTGATATTTTAATAATTAATTTATTTATAATTATTTAATTAATTAATTAATTAATAATAATAATAATTAATTTATAATTTTATGGGAAATTCATGTTCAGTTTCTTGTTCACTATTATTTCATTTTCTTTCACTATTTCTGCTTTTTTTCTCAGAAAAAATATAATTTTCTAATTATTTCTTCAAAACAATTTAGTGTACATATTTATCAGATGAAACCTATTCCTTTTTTTTTTTTTTTTTTTTTTTTTTGCATTTATTCTAGTTACTTAAGTATGTCTTCTTTGATACCGTGCACATCTGGTTCACAAATGCAATCTTTGTGTGTATTTGGTGTGCACGTGAGACTAGCTCTTCTATGTAAGAACATAAAAATTATGGAGCAGACAGTACACTTTCAGAGCAATAGCATTCGCAGTATAAGTGGAGTAAGGGTAGCAGCAGTTTCAGTGGTCAACGTATATTTGGCTGCTTGTTTCCACATGGCGCATGCTCTACCCTTCTCCCTTGCCTTCCTAGTTTGGTGTTAAAATGATAACTAACTTCAGCAATCCTACTACTTCTCATCAAAAGTATGATAAAAAAAAAAAATCTTGTTTGTTATCAACTCAGCCAGAGAAACAGATGATCTTCAGGCAAGTACAGATGAACTTCTGAATAAATTTAATTCAATCATGGCAGCAGGATCCTGAAAAATTGTGAAAAGCTCACATCCAAGGCCTTAATTCTGCTGAGACCAACACATCAATTATTTGTGCTCTTCTCTGAACTAGTTGCATATTAGAAGGAAGCATATCTGGTCATAATGAGTATTGTCTGGTAAGGCCTCATCTGGAGTACTGTGTCCAGTTCTGGGCTCCCCAGTATAAAAAAGACAGGGATCTCTTGGAAAGAGTCCAGCGGAGAGCCACAAAGATGGTGAAGGGCCTGGAACATCTCCCCTATGAAGAAAGGCTAAGAGAACTGGGTCTGTTTAGCCTTGAGAAGAGAAGACTGAGAGGGGACCTGATCCAGGTCTATAAATATCTAAGGTGTGGGGGGCAAAGTGGCGAGGCCAGACTCTTTTCAGCAGTGTGCGGAGACAGGACAAGGGGAAATGGCCAGAAGCTGGAGCATAGGAAATTCCGCACCAATGTGCGCAAGAACTTCTTTACGGTGAGGGTGACAGAGCACTGGAACAGGCTGCCCAGGGAGGTTGTGGAGTCTCCTTCTGTGGAGATATTCAAGACCAGCCTGGATGCCTACCTGTGCGACCTGGTGTAGGGAGCCTGCTTTGGCAGGGGGGTTGGACTCGATGATCTCTGGAGGTCCTTTCCAACCCCTGCAATTCTGTGATTCTGTGATATGTCAGACTTTATTGTTTCAGATCAGAATTTACGTAATATTTCTTTTCATAGTTGGACACTTAAGGAAAAGGAGGCATAAAAATTTACAGGTTGTATGAACAGCCCTAGTGGACAAGGTTTGAGAATCCTTGCATGCAAGTGCATGCAAATACATGCATAACTACAACATGATTAAGTATTTCTGCATCTTGAAGAACCAGAGTTACTTTAGTGAGACTATTTTTCACCTATTCCACTGTTATCAACAATTTCCTCAAATTGCAACAGTCTACAGATTTTGTTAAAAGATTGTTACATTTTATTGTAGACATACTGCAGTTTGATTTACTAATGTGATTCACTTATTCGTTATGTGTCCTTTACATTATAATTAATAGTCCTTCAACAAGTTGGCAGATCTCATGGCAATATCACATTGAATTCAGTTTGAATTAATTCCTTCGTTTAAGAATCTATCCTAATGTGATTTCTTTTCAACAATAGTCAGTGATAGCATCATCTGCCAGCTAATCTTGTTTATTAAAAAAAAAAGTGAATCACAGCAAAACAAAACAAAAATACAACCCCAAAATGGATAATGGCTAGCTTTGTAGAATTGTATTGCTTAAGGCTTTCAGCTGACCTTAAAGCTAATAATGTGAATGTGTTGCCATTAGCTCTAAAATGATGTTCAGATTGCATTTTCTTGATATATTAAAAAAATAGGCACCAGGGGTTTTGACTACATAAGCTGATACTCATTATGCAGATGATGGCAGTAGTAGTTCTTCTGAATTAAATATTCAGAATCTGCACTGGGATTTGTATAATGTAGATTTTGATCATATGGGGACATACCAACCATGCTGATGGCTCAAGACAGACATACCAGGAGCAAATCCCAAGATAGCTAGAAAAAATATGGGTTTGACTTATGAAATACTCAAATCCCCAAATCTATATGCCTAAGTATATTTAGTGTTTTAAATTCTGATTAACCTTACATTTTCTTTGTCCAATTACTAGTTTTCTTTGTCTTAGAAATGCCTATTCTCATTCTTTCATTCCCCTTGTGATATTGTTTTCTCCAACCAGAGAGTTAAAATGTTTAATTATTTAAGATCAAATATATATTCTCCAGACAGATGTGGAATTGCTAGCTCTCTGGAATAATACATGCAGGATTGATAAGTTAGTGTAATTTGGGAACGGCTTAATAAGTTTAAGTTATATTCAGTTAGGAAGCAGCAGAATTTTTAGTATGATTATTCTCTCCCTCACTACCCATCAAACTCAAAACAAAAGACATGAATTATTTTATAGGAAAAGGGTTCTGTCTATTCATAAACATTCTTTACTTTGCACAAACATTGCCTTTTAGGTGTTTGTATGTGATCATATGGTAATCACTAGCATCATTTTTTTTTTTGCACGCAACGTTAGTCACAGCTTATTTTTTTTCAAAGAAAATTCCTGGAGACCGAAACATCTCATCTGATTTTGCTTTAAAAATAAAAAATAAAAAATAAATTAAAAAAATGCCAACAATACCAGAAGTTATGTATGTGATAGAATACATCAAGCTCTTCTATGCTGAAGAAAATTCAAACTTTATCTCAACCTATATTCATCACCATCTATCTATTCATATTCTTTTGCTTTTTGAATCTTATGCTGTACCATGTACTTTTCTTTATATAATATTAACAATCTCAAACTTTTTGCAGTCGTCACAATCTCTTTCTGACCCAACAAGAACATGAATTCCTCTTGACATGACATGTATCTGTATCTCAGAGGTTTCAGTTATTCTATAGATTAGCTCAGTACACTCTCTTTGAAAGACTCCTAGGTTTAACAACTGAAGACAGATTATACTTAATCAGACTGTCAAGGCAAGTAGTTGTGTTTTGTTTTGTTTTGTTTTGTTTTTCCAATTAGTGTACAGTTAGTGCTCTTCTTAACTCTATTTTTTAAAATTTTATTTTGAATAAACACATCTCCAGAATTAATCTGAAATAAGAAAATTAATGATTCTAATATGAACACAGTGGACATGTTGGTGAATGCACACTATTACTAGCAATATACATATATATGTATTTTGGGGAGTTGAAGAATGTATAAGCTTTTTGAGGAACAAAAGTTAAGTACACATACCCTGAGACTGTACCCTTTATCTACTTGGGAGATCAGTACAGAAAGGTATGTTTCTTTTGTAGACATATCTGAGAATGACAAAGATTGGAGCTGGAGATACAAAGAGCCTTCTAAGTCTATAAGCAGGTGAAAGACTGCTATAAAAACTTAGTTTTGAGTAAAATCCTTGTTACAGTTCAATGACATATAAAGGAAAAGAAGAAAATGTTTTTATGTAGGGGGTGGTTTGACTTCAGAAGTGGAGGACAGCGCATGATTGCTTTCCCTTCCCTTCCTCCTTGAAAATAAGGGATTTTTCTGGAATTATAAAACTGAGCTTAATGCTTACATTAACTCTTTAACACATACTAATGTGAGTTTTTGTGTTAGACTTAAGGATGTCAGTAACCATTGTGATCACAATGGTTACGTCTGCACCTCAGGTCCTTGGAAACTGCTAACCAGCCACTTCTTTTATGTAGTTATGCTAGAGAATACTTGCCTGTTAAGACTACTAAATCTTTTTAGTTCATTCTGGTAGAGTTTTACTTTGTAAAATATTACCTTTATCACTGTTTTATCTGTTCTGTCAGAGCTGGATTTGTTCACCCATAACCAATGCAATTTTATTTTATCAGTTTACTATCAATGTTAATCTTTGTGTGCTGTTTTTTGTTTGTTTGTTTGCTTTCCTTTCTTGCATGTAATTTTTCACAATTTTATCTTTGAGTTTAAGATAGAAAATGAATCCTTTTAATATTCTTTCAAATACAAACTATAACTTTTTCTGTAATTAGAGGTGTTTGTTCTCAATACTTTTCCCTCAAAAATAAGAATGAAGGAAAGTTTTGTGGGTTTTGCTGTACTTACCTTAGATGAGAAACTCTTGCACTATTTTAGTGCTGTTTACTGCACTGTTGCTAGTTTGCAACTCTAATCTGTTAGACATTTTTGGTTGTTATATTTAATGTAGCATTCATGTGCACGCAGCTCTGTAAAGTCACATATTAGCTGAAGCATCTGTTTACCCATAAATCTCATTGTGTTTGGGGGGGGGGGGGGGGGCGGAGGAGAAAAACCTTATGTCTCAACTGACTAGTAGTTAGAATATTTAATCTGTTTTCTCACATAATTATTGAAATTCAAAGAAGATCAATTGTCTCAAATTCAATGATCTGATTGTTGAATTGAGCAGTTCTAGAAGATTTCAGTAATATTACTGAGAGAGATTTTAGTAGCACAGTATATAATGAGGAAAGGGGAAATAAACCTTTCACTGCAGAGAAGATTTAAAACTCCTCCAGTGCAACTAGGTTTATATTTGTACAATCTGGTATAGATCTAGAATGTGGAAGGGAAATTAGTACTAGTATAATTGTGTGAAATACTAGCACATATAGTGCATTTAAGAATTATGTGTTAAGAAATTATCAAGCCAGAACCACTAAAAGAAATCTTCAAATTAAGAATTCTGTTTACAACATAAGAATGAAATCTTTCAACAATTGTAAAGTGACAGATAACTTCATATGTCTTTATAGGGGATTTGTTATTTAGAGAAAGGCAAGGGCTAGAAAATATATATATACAAATATACATGTATATTATATATTACATATGTACATGTATATGTGTACAGTAAGGAGTTAAAACAAACTAAGATACTCTCCAATAATTGTTGAATCAGAAAAAAAGAAAATGAAAGGAGCAGTTGAAGAGAGATACTGGTGCACATGAAGCACTAAGAAGTGCTGATTAGTGAGTTCAGGGTTTCTTTTTTTGTTTTTGTTTGTTTGTTTGTTTGCTTGTTTGTTTTGAGGCAGTGATTGCTGAACTGAAATCCTAGTAGAGTATTTTGGTGTGGAAATGCTAAGGAATAGCTTTTTTAAAGAGTTTACGAATTAGATCATCCCAGTGACTTAAACAGTATGGATGATGAACGTATATGAAGTTGCTCTTTAGGTTCCATTCCCTGAGACTTCATCTCTGGAGGTCTGGAGAGAGACCAAAACCTTCATACAAGGAATAAAATCTGTTTCCTTACAATCTGCATTTTGATTTTCTACAGAGACCCCCCTCTTCCCCTTCTGTTCTTTTGTGTTTTGTTTTGTTTTGTTTTTCCCCTCAGTTTCACAGTCTTTGGAGTGACAATGTTGCCAAACAAGAAAAAAAATATTACTTCAATTAGTGACAGATTCATTTTAGGCAAATGCAGTAGAATGTCAATAGAACTTGAATTTCCATATTTAATCCTGTTATGAAAGCTACTTTATTCTTGAATCTTCAATTTTGGTATGCTTGTTAAGTCCATGATTATGGAATATAACCATGAAAATTCCACTTAGGAATTGTTTAGTGCTAAAATACATCTACTTTGTTAAATATCCTGCATCATCTTGAAGTAATTATGACTGCCAAATGCTCTAGTATTAACCTAACTCGTTTCAAAGCTGATTTGAACTTTAATAGAAACTTAACCAGTGTGCAGAGCCTGTAGAAGACACAATCAGATGTTCCATGAATTTGATCAAGAAGTTTGTAGAGAATTCAGACTTAAGAACATCTGAAATCTCTTGCATTCTGAGTGAATGTAATGCTGTCATTGATTTATGGGTGCAGCTTCTGCCATAGTAGATTTTTGTGTTGACTATATTAGACATTGAATGTGCACTAGATCTCCTGAATTTTAAAAAGGTTCCACGTCCATCTAAAAAAATTGTGATTTTCTTTGCAAGTTTTCAGTATTTTTATTATTACTAGAATAGTAAATATCTGATTACTCTCTCTTCATCTATCCACCCTTCTTCCCTTCCTTCCAAACAGCAATAGCAATAATACATCTCCACATCAAATCTAGCAAGAACACCTTGAACATAGTGAAAGTATAAAGATGAGTGACCTTGTCTTAACTGGGGAAGGTAGGTTTTGCTTTTGTTTAGGAAACTGGCTAAATTAGAGCTGCTCTTTATGCTAAGTTCTGTATTTTTTTCTATTCATGGTTGTATGATTTTTGGTTATTGGTATTCCACATCATAACATCATGTAGTGCACTAGGGGTTAAAGAGTTAATGCTCCAGTTCCGGGTACCTGTCAATGAAATGAAGAACTACATACCCCAGAGGACTTTGCATTCATAGAGTAGATAAAGCTCCTGGCAAACTCATGAGATCAGGCACTCTCCGCCCTGCTCCTCAACTCAACTGCATGTCTTGCCTCAGTATTAATGTAAGGCCTTTGGATACTTTCATTATATTTGATTTATTAGGTCCAATTCTAATTATATTGTATTACATTGTATTATAGTGTGTTATCTTGCATTCTGATGTCTTATTTAGTAAATTAGTTTGTTTCTCCTCAGATCATTGCCGCTATTATTTTTGCAGCCCATCTCTCCTTCTCTTTATTTTCCCAGGACTCATGGGTCCCTCCACCCCACTAGTCACAGAACTGGGCTGAACCAGTCCATAAACCATTAACATTAGCCTAATTCTCATTTCTCATAAAAAGTACTTCTCTCAGATGAAGGGAAGTACTTCATCTTCACATGCTGTGTATTTGTTGTTGTTATTTTGTTTTTAATAATGCAAAGAAATTGTAAGAGAACAGATCTTTCAAATCCTTAAGATCTAAAGCCTAGAGGGCTTTGAGAACCAGGTCAGCAATTTGAACATGGACATTTTTTTTTGAAGTACTTTGCTGTATTGCAGAGTTATCTTGGGAACAAAAGATGTTTCATAATAATTTCTGAATAGATAATTTGATTTTTGAATAAAAATTGGACTCACAAGTGGAAGATGCATGAGAGAAGCTTGGAGACAGGAGAACTGAAGCAAGGAGCAAATTGATTGTTGGACAAGATGAGGAGTTGGAATAAAGTTCCTTTGTTGGCCTACAAATGTTATAACTACTGCTAGATCAGAAAATTAAAATAATAAGGTATAACATAAAAACTGCTTACAATTAGCATATTGAAAGTCCAAAATAGTAACCATTTTCTATACCTTGACAAACTTGCTTCCTATACAAAGGAAAATCAAACATTTATTTGTTGTTCCTTCATAATCATACAAGAACAAAAGATTTCTCTTCTGGCCCTCCTCTGGATCTTCTCCAACAGCTCCATGACTTTCCTGTGTTGGGGTCCCCAGATCCCAGTGCAGTAATTCAGATGGAGTCTCACAAAGGCAGAATTGAAAGGAACAATCCCCACTCTCTCCCTGCTAGCCATCTCTTTTTTGATGCAACCCAGGATACAGTTGGCTTTCCAGGCTGCAAGAGCACCCTCCAGGCTCCTGTCCAACTTTTCATTTATTAGGAACTCCAGTTCCTTCTCCACAGGGCTGCTCTCAATGTGTTCTTCTCCCAGTCTGTAGACATATCTGGAATTGCCCTTACCCAAATGCTACATCTTCCACTTGATCTTGTTGACCCTCATAAGGTTCATATGTGCTCTCATTTCAAGTCTGTCCAGGTCCCCCTGGATGACAGACATCTCTTCCTTCTGTGTCCTAGTTTATCACTATTCCATATCATGATATCATGTGACTAGCTGTTTAGTGCTGGAGCACAGTGCAGGGGAGCTACATTTTCCTGAGTCAGCTCCTAGCAGTCTTGGCTATGTGCATTTCCTGGGTCCTGATAGCTTTGGCTATTCCTATGTTAGTTCTGACTCTCCACGAGGAAGATAAACTGAGAAGAGACAGACTGCAGTTAGAAGTTAGAAGACTTTGGTACTCTCCATTTGATTTCTGATTCAGAGTAAAAAAGAGACAGTAGCACAATTGTAGTAGGCGCAGCGAGGAGACGGGATGTGACGGGGTCAGGCTCTCCCTATGCTCTGGCCTGTGCTTGCCAAGTATTGTCCACTGATAGGTAGATGCGCTCTACACGTATGTAGGGGCTGTGTATTTAAACACCCACCACGTAGCAATTAACGCCATTTTGCCAGGTTTCCTGCTGAGGTTATTTGGCACTCGGCCCCGACTGGTTTAGGTCGGCTTCGCTGAGTTGCGACTCCCGTGGCAGACAGAGATCGAACGTTACTCGCTTGTGGCGTACGGCAACAAGTGGTGACCCCGACGTGATTCGATCCATATTTCTCCAGTTTAGAAATAAAGATGTGGTGCAGAACCATGTCAAAGGCCTTGCAAAAGTCCAGGTAGATAGCATCAGTTGCTCTTTTTTTCGCTGATGTAATCACTCTATCATAGAAGGTCACCAGATTGGTTAGGCACAATCTGCCCTTGGTGAAGCCATGCTAGCTGTCTTAGATCACCAAACAATAGAGAAAATAATAGAAAATATAATAATAGAGAAACAATATTTTAAATAAGTCATAAGTATATTACAGAAAAGTGGAGACTACATTTCCTTGCATGCTATAGAAGTTTAATTATTTTATTCATTTTATGCTTAATGCTTCCTTTTTCATTTCTCTAATATAAATCCATTCTTAGATCATGAGTAAGACAATTCGCTATGAACTTAGAGGAAGGTTCTTTGTATGTAGTACGCTTCACACATTTAGAAACCAACAGCTCAACAGTAAATTAGTTAGACATTAGTAATCACAAACATCTTGCAATGAAATTTTTATAAGGAAAAGAAGTAAAATTTTTGTGAAGTCTTATTTCATTTCATTAATGTCAATGTTTTGATTAACATTTCACAATATTTTACTTCATTTATTATTATCTATTAGACCAGGGTGATATTTTACATTAAGTAGTTTCTGCTAGAACATTTTGAAGAAGTGTTTAGTATTATCCTATAAGAAATTTGAAAGCTTAGACATTTTATTCAAATGTTCATTAAGGTGAAACTGAAATGGCTGGCTTTCCAACAGAATGTAAGCAGAAAAATAGAAGCAACTCCCTTAACAGCAATTTAAAATGAAGCTCTACATTTTAGTTAAGTTCCCATCAGTTGTTATTGTTGTGTTCTGAGCTGCTAAGAATCAGATGTGGTTGAGCAGTAAATGCAATTTCTGTTATGTAGTGGATTTCCTCCTCTTTCACGTGTGTGTTTGTTTTAGTTTGTTTGTTGTTGTAACTTTTCCAACCTTGTCCTTTGCTTTTCATAAATTATGCATTTTTCTGAAGTGAGTGAACAAGGTAGATGAAGATGGAGAATATATAATTCAAGCCAGATGTATTTTTCTGAGTCTTTAAAATTTATAACTGGTTCTCATTAGCAACATTTTTGTGGTCATTTTAAACATATATGTTCCATATATAATTGGAACTTTGTTACAGTTATAAGTCAATTCTTAAATTTCAAAACTGTAAACAGTATGAAGTTTATACACATGTATATTTAAAAAGGCATGAGAAATGTACAATAGAAAAACTTGTGAAATGTAACCAATTTCCTGTGCAGAGAGTCAGGAATGAGAAATCTTTTCAGTAGGTTGAAAAGAGGTATCTCAGCATTACCACACATGTTTAATTTACTTAGCTTATTCTTACAGCATCTGTCAAAACTCACAAATTTGAAAGCATTCACCTGGAGAGAAGTATGTATCTATGTAATTGCCTGTCAGGCTGAGTAATTTGTTTAATGGCCAGAGCTAGAAGAATATCAATTAATTGTGAAGATTAGCAGAATCTCTTACATGTAACAAATTGCATGTTTGGGGCCAAACATCATTTCAAAACCAATCTGACTTTGTAACGTCTAAAAAAAATGGCACCAATCACTCATACCTGAAATTCAAGTTCTGAAATTCTATCTGCCTTGATCAAATGTCTCCAGATGAGTAGAATAAAAAATGATCTGTTAAATCTGTCACGTTGAAGGGGGAAAAAAAATAACAACAAAAAAAGACGTTCTTTTTCATGTCTGTTGTTATCTTCATTATCTACACTGCCATTTTTTTTTTTTTTTACTCTTACTGTGGAAGAAGAGTGAACTTCTGGAGGACTGCTTCCATTTCTATTACAGGATCAAGCCTTGCCACAAAGCAGGTGTTCAGTCAGTTGCTCAGCTTTTTGCCAGTTCAGCTGCAGATATGATAGACAAATATGGCTGAGGCCAGCAGAGGAAAGCAAGAACGCCCTTCCCAATTTTTTGGCAGGGATGGTAGAGTAGGTTATCTCGGTTGGCATTTACTCTTGTTGCAGAAGCTGTGAGTTTTGTAATTATCAAGGAAGAAGGAAAAAATCAAGGAAGAACAATTGTTTTCATGTCTGACCCTGTAATAAAATGAAGAAGCAACAATGAACAAATATTTTTTTCCTATTAATATGTAATTTGAGCTGGCTACTAAGTTGCTACTTATTTCAAAATATTGATAACATTTCTTAGAAATATTCCTGGGAAAAAGAAACTTGTATGTCTTCTTAAATACACTTTTCACTGTTCTCACAAGCTCATTCTTCTGTGGAGAAGGATGTTGTCCTGGGAATTGGATGATGCAATTACCAATGTGTGGCAAGCTGACAACACTCAGGCACTTTCCATTGGCATGTAATCCTGGCTGTGTGAATTTCTTTTCACAGTCTGCATCAAAGGGTCTCTCTTTGATTGTGGACTGAGAAGGGAAAGATCTGAGGTTAGCAGGAAGTTCAGAAAAAGTGTGAAATGTGTTTTTAGCAGAAAGACTCACTTGAAAGTGTGCATGTGGAAAGGAGATAAAATTAGGTAAAATGGATGGGGGATTGATGTGAATGAGAGGTGCTGAAGAAAGTTTTAAGAGGAAGCTTAGGCTTGGGGAGACCTGGCTGACCAGTTAGAGAGGAGAAGGATTCCAGTCTGTAAGAATAATGGGTGGAGGGTGTGAAGGGATGGAATTAGGGATAAAGATGTCTGTCAGACAAGTTCTTCTGTACAGGCACTTTTCTCATGGAGCTGAGTAAAGGGGGATTTTGTCCCTCTGGGGGAATGGAAGGTAGATGCTCATGCTTTGTTCTGTGTGAGAAGATACAGGTGTTTAGTCTCTGTTCCACTGTTGCAGGTGCAGTTCATCTTACTTATGTTGGGATATTTTGACTGTATGAGCTTGTTTTTCTGGCTCCCATGTAATCCAGCATTTAGGATTATTATTATTATTATTATTATTATTATTATTATTGCTTTAAGCTAATTGTGCTAGATAGGCATACGATGTGGATCTTGGCTTATGAAAATTCATTTTAGCATATTACATTTGATTATGCATAAGGTGAAAAAATGGATAACTCCTCGCCCATGTCTGCCATTTGATGAAGTAACTCATAGTGTACTAAAACTATTTGGGGAGCTGGCAAAACAGACCCTCTGGCAACTGCAGCTCTGCAAGAGCATAAAAGGTCGTCTGACTTCATAACTTGTCTCTGATTTTGAGACACTTTGTTTTCCTGAACTTGATATTCTAAGATAGATGGAAAATAGTCTTAAAACTTAGGCTTCTTGTTGTCAGGTTTTCTGCACAGAATGAATTTGCTGGTTGTTAAAAATATTTGGGGCATTATTCTCACGTGTCATCTTTTAAAAAGTGTTGATTTAAAATTGTGATAGTTTTTAATTTTGTGTATTAATTTGGTGTGTGTTGAGAAGGATATTGTTATTGAGATGAATATGCATTTATTTTATGTAGCTCACTCCAAAAATAATGCCTACTACATATCTGCATGGAAACTACAACAGAGAGCACAATAATGCCATCTGATAGAGCAAATTCTCAACTACAAAACACTAGTTTTCATCATTAACTACAAATTTTCACCTGTAAAGAGCAAGACGTGCAAACTGTGCTCATAAAAATCTGCTTCGGCGGAGGTGACCCACTGTTGCTGTTGCCTTATAGGAAGGAGAGGATGTTCTTTTTAATATATATATACCTGGCGTGAGATTAAGAAACAACGGTTCAAATGTTGGTCCGACCAGTTTATTACAGATCTTAATCAGGGAGATGGGGAAGACGGGGACAGACACTATTATGAATTAGGGTAATGGGGAAGGGAAGGAGGGTGATAGAAAAGAAGCAAGGAGTCTTTATAGGAAGCAAGAGGGAGATAGTCACAACCATGGATCCTTTGTGGTTCATAGTTCAGTCATTGATCTTCAGTAGTGGTGAGTCATCAGGCATTGTTGTTCTGTTGACGATGATGGTGACCACGGTGATGATGGGCACTTTTGAATAGTAGTATCAACTTATTTATAAGTCCAAAGTGGTCGAGTCAGCTCTGTTTGGAGTGACAACTCAAATCCAATGTGGTTGAGTCAGCTTTCCTTGGAGTGGCAGCTTCTGGCTCTGGGATCTCAGGAGAAACTCCTTTGTTCCCATCTTCTGGGCCTTGCCAGCAGATAATAGGAAGCAGGGATGCCCACCTATATCCTGTTTTTCACAGGACATGATGATATAATTCCCCAATTTTCCCATGTCAATGGTCACACAGTAGCACCCATCACTTGCCTCCTCAATAAATCAATCAGAGTCTTATCACAAGAAATACCTCAGGAAGCAAGCTTTGAGGAAAAAAAAAAAAAGGATTCTCACACATTTGGAACAGTTTTTTATTTCCTAAAATAATAAAACTTTATGGTTTTTTTAGGGACCCTTATATTTTAATGCAACGGTGTTAATAGTCAGTGGCTCACCTAGAAAATTCTGAAAGACTGTGGAACTTGAGCAAGTTAAGAGTAATTGTATAAAAAGTTAAAGAGGACTATGATTTTTACTTGCTGAGCTGATGCTCTACTTGAAAATTTCTTACAATCAGTTCATTTATGTTTCTCTTAGCTGTTATCTGAATACTGACAAGATGCTAGCTTTGTATTAAATGGAGTAAGTAGATGAATGCAGATCTCTTGCCCTTGCAACAAGCATTACACAACAAGGACAAACATGAGTTGAAAGGGCAAAATGTATTGATCATGTAATCATTAATGGCTTTACTAACTTCTTAGTGTAAGATTTTTAATGTGTTCATGTAGTGACATGAGAAAATTTTACTAAAATTAAGTTCTAAGTAAGTTCTAAGTTCTGATACCTTTTCTGAATAAATTCAGGTGGCAAATAATAGTTAAAAAGATCAGGTCAAATGTGGATAAAACAATACAGGTTTAGATTGGAAGAGAACAAATGAGAAGACAGAGAGAATGGAACTGAAATCTGAAATACAGGAGGAATTAATACAGAAAAACAAAAAACAAAAAACAAAAAACAAAAAATGAAAGTAAACTGAATTGCAAACCACCAAGAAAGTTTTGTAGTGATAAAGAATAAGAATGAACATATACTGTTATTGAAAAAAAACACACATTGGAATAATGAAAAAAGAGAAAAGGAAAATATGTGAGAGACGGAACAGCAATATTCTTTTCAGATAGTAGACACAGGATAGTTGGATCAGTTTTTTTACCATTGTTGAATTTACCTTGATGTTTGATTGGAAGGCAAATGGAGAAGCAAAATGCCCACATACAGAATGGAGTCACATGAGGCTGAATTATGGAGTATCTTGCTCATGTGATAAAGCAAGATCAGCAGTGCACTTTACATTAGAGGCAGAGTTTAAATTAGGTCATTGGTGTGGGCAGAATGTTAGAAAGAAACCAGGCAGAGCCTGTGAAGGAAGAAGAGGTCACAGTATACATTATGTCAGCCAGCTGAAGAAATTGATACAAATATATCATCTGCTGCTGGCTTTTGAAAACATTTCTATATGTAAGTTTTAATTCTAATCATAAATGCAAGGCAATAAGCATTGTTCAGGCAGGATTTTATATTTTCCTCGTTGTTTCTCAGTGTTTTTTGTCTGTTTTGGCATGAAATGAAGATACTGAGAATATGAGTTACATGGAACAAGAGTGAAAGCAATGAGGTTACAGGTGACTATAATGTCTTCTGCCTAATCTTTAGCATGTTTCAAGCTAAAACATACAAAAGAGAGAAAAAAAAGGTCTCTTGTTGACACATATTAATTATATTCTGAGTCAAAAGCTCACATTCAAAAACTGTGGCTGTTATTCAGATTTTGAGTTTATGTAAACAGCTGCATCAGTGATATAAGAAAAAAAAGCAAAACCTTAAGTGTTATGTTAATAAAAAGCAATTTCTTTTAGACTGTGTACCTGTAGGCAAAACAAAAGTGTCAATTGTATCCTTCCATTCAATTCAGAAATTTAAGAGAACAGTTTTGTGTCTTCTTTGGGTATTTTGAGGATAAAGATGTAAATCAAAAAACGTTTGTTGTCTATTCACTTTATGGTATAGTAAGTTATCTTACTGCAAATTTTATTAAATCTTAGGTTAGGTTTAGCAAAAGAATGTTTTTCTGATAGCCTTTTGAATTTGAAATAAGAAGTATATAGCTATTTATTTTGTACAGTGTTTTTTTTCCCATATGCAGGACACTAATAATTATTGAAAGGGGAAACACATGTCACAGATATTATATTCGTATTCTTGGTTGCTAATGAGAAGCATTACGTAACATTATGCCACACTCCCACCACTTAAAATAGTTGAGCATTTTCATATTGCATCCACTGCTAATTTCTAGACAAACAGCTGCATTCTGAATTATTTAGAACATTAGTACTTTAGCTAATTGACAGTTAATTGATACTTTGGGAGGCAATCGGCTAGGCAGCATGTGTACAGTTCAGGCCTTGCTTTTCATGATGACAAGACCATTTACGAGCTACTTCTGCTAGGGAAGCTGTCCTCCTCTTTTGCCACAGCCATCCTGGAGAAGTTGTTGCTGCAAATGCAAAAATGTTACCAAAAATCCACAAGATTTGCTTTTGATTTTATTTTCTTTTTGTAAATTTTAAATACTTTGCCTAAATTGAAATCGTACTGGTACACCTACAGAAGTATGCACTAATTTCAGTATTGATTTAACTACATACCCATCTGACTATTACATGTTATTCTCTGGGGATGTTGAACTGCCTGTTTCATCAGTCACTGTTAAGGGGATAGCAAGATTTATTGAACTGAAACAGGAAAAGTGACATAGGGAAAGTGTAAATCAAATAGAAAATATGGTACTTAACTCATATGAGTGTGCATTTGCCTTCATGGAGGGTAGGGAAGCTACTGTACCTGTGTGGAATTTTTTGTAGCCATAAAGATTTCATTTGTATGTAAGCAGTATGTGATCATTTGCCTCTAGATGGCAGTTTTTGTTAAGAATTGTTGTAAGTAAATAGGTAGTCTTTCAGGATGGATTATTCAGCACTATTCTTCTTCTTCTTCTTCTTCTTCTTCTTATTCTTATTCTTATTATTATTGCACTAGCTTCATCCTACAACTTTTTCAGTGCTCTGGATATATATATTTTTCTCCATGGTAAGAAACTGGTGTTCAGATCTTCCCCTGTTCCCTGTACCTTCTGGACCTCCATTACTGTATTTAATCAGTAGATAAAGTCAGAAATAAATCCCTTCTAGGAAATTTTAAATGCCTCCTTTAAAAAGTTACTGAATTAAGTAGATCAGGAACATCTAGATTTATTTTTAAATGTTATAAAGTTTAAAATCTAAAATGCTGTATGTAAGTTACAGTCACAGGAATACTTGGAGGAAATTCTAGTTTTCTCTCACCTTGTGAAACTGTTCAGCTCCTTATAAACTTCTGAAAGGCAGATAAAGCATATATGGCAATCTCCAGATGAACCAATGTGTAGCTAATGTATCCCATGGAATGGCAAGGTGGAAGAATGTGAAACAATTATTACTTTTGAATTGTCACAAATTTTTCTGATCTAAGCATGTATTTACATATAATAGAAAAAAGGTAATTAATTACATAAGCAGTATTAGTATTCTTTTCAGTACAGTAAAAACATACTTCAAAAGCATACTTCACCTGCCACATTTTTTGTTTATTACTAGGTTTGTCTGATTAAGTGTGTGTGTGTCAAAAAAATGTATGTGAAGTATGTTAAGAAAAGCTCAGAATCCAGAATGAATGTATTTTGTTCTGCAGAGGGGAATAAAATGAAACCTTATTATAAAGATTATACTTTGAAGTATAAACAGGCCTTTGAGCAGCAAGACTGTGCTTAAGGAGAACTGAATATGCCCTTTAGAAGGCAGAGAAAAGCTTCAATGGCATTCCTTTTTAACCCACTCTTAATACCTTATTTGTGAATGTAAAATGACACTGATAATTTAAGATATATATTTTTATTTGAAAATCAGTATTCAGCAATATTCATTTCACGCACAGTAGTGAAAAACCAGTAGTATAATTAGCAGTGCTCTTTTAATTAAAAGTAATATTTATATTGGTTTTTCAAAGAGGGAAGGTAGGGGATGTATTTTGTAGAATCTCTTTATCTGCAGAAGCATAATGTGAGTAAAAGATAGTTAGAATGGATATTGATTGTAGTTGCCACCTCTTAATGCAATAATATCTCATGCAAACACCTTTGTACTTTTGTGCCCCATATGGTTATCCATTCACTACAGATAGCCAAAGCTGTAGTTCCTGTAATCACTAAAATCTAAATCTTTATCTCAGCACAGGAACCTAATGATGTCATGGACAGATCCTTGAAGAATGGCATTTAGGATTCTAAAGATTATACTTTGAAGTATAAACAGACTTTGTTCAGTTAGACTGTGTTTAAGGAGAACTGAGCTTGCCCTTTAGAGGGCAGCAAAATAAAGGAACTGCATAATGTTCATCAAAAATATACTTAATGATTTTCAATGAAGTAAACATTTCCACATTATCCTTATACCATTCAGCACTCAGTTTGTGTGTCCGTTTCAATTGTGAAACTACCTATGTTACCTGTTAGTAAAGCGTTCTTTATTTACTTTTTATTTATTTTTGGTAGGTTTTCCTCTGAGCCAAGTTTCCGTATATACAATTACCAAAAAACATGGAACCAACAGCAGTGTGGGAATCAACAGATTTGTGGCTAATATTATCTTGTTCACTTCCCCTAACAGTCATGAAAATTAACAAGTTGTAAAAGGAAAATTAAATGCTCATGCTTTCTCAGTTTCTCTGGTAAAGTTTTTTTCTCAGATAAGATTTCTAGGTGTTGATGATAATGCCAAACAGGAAAAAAATAACTCTAAGTGACACGATATCTGTCATTTTGTCTAGTGAGAGTTCTCTCTTAGAAGCTACTTCTATATACTGTCCTATAGTGCAAGATGTGTTTAAGTAAACTGACTCATACTTAAAAACAGTAGCCCAAGAATATGGAGCAAAAGAGGAGTTGTGTCTCTTTGTTTACACATGCAGTCTCTCTGTTGCTTCAAGTTCTTTTTTGATCTCCCTGTCTTGTTAGAATTATTTCCCAACCCTAACGACAGAAGAGGAGGTTTTTTAGAATAGCTGGGTGTATGCCAAGAAACTCTCAACTATTCAGTGAGATAACCTTACTGCATTTTTTACCAGGTTTATTTTAGTTCACTTTAAAATATCATATAGCTTCTTTGGGGGTATGTTGATTTACGAAACTATATGTTACAAAGGGATGTACTGATCTCTTCCATATTTATAAATATCTGATGTGTTGGAGTAAAATGAATAGGGGCAGGTTCTTTTCAAGGCAAAAAAACAAGGGACAATGGGCACAAACTAGAACATATGAAGTTCCACACAAACTTATTTACTGTGAGGGTGACAGAGCACTGGAACAGAATGTCCAGGAAAGCTGTGGAGTCTCAGTTTCTGGAGATATTCAAGACCTGCATGGATGCTTTCCTGTGCAACCAACTGTAGGGAAGCTGTAATGAAATGTATTTATGAAACATTAATCACTGTCTTGTATGTAAGGTAACATTTCTGAATACTTGGGAATATGAGAGTAATATGTAGCTTTTGAGACCTTCTACTTTGCAATTCTTTACTGCTGTGCCAGCAAGGAGCAATACTTTCACCTACGTTCATGATGATGATACTTTGATGCCTCTCATTGTCATTGTGCTACCTGTCATGTGCCTATCACGATTAAATAAACTCTCATCCAGCAGATCTCTCCCATTAACAGCTTAGCTCCACAAGTTAATCAAAAATCTCTGCTAGAATCATCAGTTGCATATGCTACCTCTTGCAGTTGTTCTAGTGATATCTGAAAACTTGTATGTATTTTGAGGCAGAGGGAATGTCCCTCAGCAACCAGGTTTTTATTCACTTTTTTTGAGGAATTAAGTCTCATGGTAACTAAATGGAACAATTTACTTGTGAAATAAGCCAACCATTCAACTGTAAATAGTCAGACTACAAAACATTTTATTTATTAAAATTAACATACTTCTGTTTTCCAAGGAAAGTGCTCTGGAGGGTTTTGTACTGCCTAGATGTAGGAAAATAAGTCAAATCCAGCAAACTGCTTGCGTAATAATTGAATGAGCAGGTTGCTGCTCTGCACTGAAATGAGCTAGGTTCTCCATAGTAATAAGAAAATTAATATGGAAATTAATGCTATTCAAGTAATGTGTAATATGATTCTTTCTTTGCAATTTCTGGACAGTTCTATAGTGTTTTCAGAGATGTAGCCGGTAAACTAGAGCTCAGAAGTTAGGCACAGGAGAGGGGTGAGGAAAGGACATTTTGGGAGACAGTAAGCATGGAATTGAGAAGGACCCAAAATTGTGCAGCTCTGAAAGAGATGGTACATTCACATGATATTGCGCAGATTTATACTCAGAGTGACTTAGAAGTAGTGTATTTATTGCAAGAAGATTCCATCTCCCAAAAGCCTGAACAAACAGAAGATGAATTAATAGGATTATGTTGTTTTGTTTAGTTTTGTTGACAATGTTAATATAATCCTGATTTGATTTATTGATTTTTCATGCTTTCTTTTTTACAGATCAAAACTCTTTAAGAGTCCTTTTACAGCAGAAAAAGGAATCTGATTATTAAGTTTTTAAATTTAAGACAGAATTTAGGTGGACACTGGAAAATAATCTACTATTGCATTATTCCTATTAAAACTGCTGTGTTTTGGAGCATTTTTTGTTTTTACTATTTTTTTTTTTTTAACGTGTTAGTGGGTTAGTGAGATCTCTGCCAACCAAGCAGAGTATGCAATGGTTATCCACCTTTTTAACCATCTTTATATGTATTCAAGGGTTAGCTGGTTGAATTGTGCATTAGGTTTGAACATGAAGGTGCTGGCATTATAGAGGATAGTTGTATGTGAGGCATGTTTTAGTTGCTGGTATGATGGGTCGAGCAGAAATCCATAGCATTTCCAAATAATCCTTGAAGACCATTTTATCTGCTTCTAGTGCCAGTGAATTTAGACAATTAGGATGTAATTAAGGGTATTGGGATTTTCTCATGCCATTCTAACACCTCTTATTTTTCAATATGTTGTAACAGGTTTTTTAATGAACATGAATGATCTCATCTCTGTTGCCTCATCCCAGCTTATGTTTTGATATTGTCAGGAAAAAATCTGCCTGTTATTATCTGCTATCAAAATTATTAATAAGTTACTCCCTGGGTAGAAAACTGCTGTTAACAATGCTGAAATGACCTTCTAGCAAGTGCTTTGGAGGCTGAAAAAGGGCATAGTCAATGGACTGCAACTTTTTCCATGTTCTATAAATCTACATGTGCTCGTCATATTTGGCATAATAATCAAACTAATAAAGTTTCTAACTCTGAACATGATTCTAGCTCATTGCACTGAAATGCCTGATTCCATAAGCTACACACTAAAACTAAATCATTAAGTAGCAACTAAAATGAAATATGTTTATAAAGCTGTTTCCAGGTATAATCTAATGGATGCATATCATCGTACCACATCGTTTTATTTTCTCAGCAAATTGTTTCTAGGGGATATGTGAAGCAGAGTACTTATAAAATTTAATGCAATTCAATGTAATGAAGAAATTTGCATTTGAAGCACAGTCACTTACAAATGTTATGGGACAAGCAGCATTCTATTAGAAGGCATTTCAAATGTTTCTGAACAGCAACTGAGGAGGATATTTCCTGATGTAGCTCTATTACTGCAGCACAGTTTCTCTTCATCTGTAACTACTTCTTAAAAATAGAAAAGGCAAAACGGAAACTTCAGTTACCGGAGAATACAAAGGACCTCAATTCATCTTTTGAGAGAAGTAATGAGCAGAAGGCAGCAGTTAGTCATCCACTGAAGTTTTCCAGTGCAGAGACTCTGATAATTTGATTGCTCATTTTGAAATAGAAGTTCTCCCTGTCCCCGGAAGGTTTTTCTTTTTCTTGGCAGCTCTGATAGGTAGGTTGTTTCATGAAGGAAAGGTAATGAATAATGGCTCATAAAATTTTCTTTGTCAGACTCTCTCTTCTCCCATCCTCCTCCTCCTGTTGTTTCTTCCTGGTTTTTAATGGAAAAGGTCTAACTATTTTTTCTGAACAACAGACTGAGAAATCACACTCTATATAGGATCTGTTCATAGGGTCTGTCATAAGCCATCCCTATGCTAAAAAAAAAAAAGGCACTGGAACTTCCCTGTTCTCATTTTTGATCTCAAGCTTTTAATCTCAAGCTTCAATAGTCTCTTTCCTTTACATCCATGCACATGAACATCTTTATTCTTCATCTTGTATTCTCTGATCTATCTCATGTTGCTTTGCATCCTAGGGCTTCTAGTAATGATGTATTGTAGCATTTTCTCACTCTGTGTCTCTGTTAAAGTTGCCCTGCAAGGAGCGACTGAAGGAACTGGGGCTATTTAGTCTGAGGAAGAGGTGGCTGAGGGGAGAGACCTTATTGCTCTCTTCAAATACCTGCAAGGTGATTGCAGTGAGAGTGGGGTTGATCTCTTTTCACTGATGGCAGGAGACAGGATGAGGGTAAATAGCCTCAGGTTGCACCTGGAGAGGATTAGGTTGGAAATCAGGAAAAACAACTTTACAGAAAGGGTTAGTAAGCACTGGAATAGGCTCCCCAGGGAGGTGGTTGAGTCACCATCCCTGAATGCGTTTAAAAAATGTTTGGATATGGTGCTCAGGAACATGATTTAGTGGTGGGTTGTTAAAGTTAAGGTAGTTTGGTAAGGTTGCTGTTGGACTTGATGATCTTGAAGGTCTTTTCCAACCTTAGTAATTTTATGATTCTCAGATTCTACGATTCTCAGCCAACAGCAGAGGAAGCTTCCAATCTGAAACTCTCTGTGAACTTTTTAACACTCATAATCTATCAAGGAAAATGATATGAAGTTTATTTTCTATTTTGGTGGTAATTTGGGTAAAATTACTGTTTTAAAACTGCCACCAGCGTTAGAATCTAAAGTGCATATGTGCTTCAGACAGGTATATTAGGCTTCAATGTCAGAACTGTTTTAAAACACTTCCACTTTGTAGAGCTGAATACAGCTATTTAACTAGAAATGGACAAACAAGCAAAAAAAAAAAAAAAAGAAAGAAAAAAAAAGAGGTAGTGTATGAAGGCTCAACAAATGTACGTAAGACTTGAGCAATTCAAAAATAAAGTACATAGGCTGAAATTCTCCATTGTGTATTACAAATCATAATCCTAGAGGATTAATACAACTATTATTCAAATAACAGACCTATAGTTTCTGGAGCATTAAGCGTCAATGAATGTAGAGTGATTTCAAGTAGCACTACAAAATAATTTTCTGGAGTTTTGACAAAATCAGTTGGGGAAAAAAAAACACAAAAAAACTGTTATTATAAATGAGTTGAAAATGTAGGTACTAAAAAAATTCTACTTGGGTGTATCACCTCGGTTTACACCGAGCATTAGCAGTTAATTTGAATGTCTTGTATAACAGAGTTTTCTAGGTTCATGTTGAAAGAGAAGGATATCTAAAAAGTTATGAGAAAAAACTACACAGAAACAGTAGCTTTCATCAACTCCCATAGAGCTACTGGGGCTGCACTGAAAGTAATGCTTCCCAGTTTATTATGTTGACTCATGGCATCAGAGGCAAATGTTGGTGGTATGGCAGTAGAGGTTGAACCTTCCTGCCAATATTCCATTACATTTTGTTGATGTGCAACTGATGGCAGCAGAAGGGCAGTCTGGCAAAACTTCATCTGACATGGAAGTGTGTATGAAGCAAAGGGGTGGAACTGAATTCCTCCATTTGGAAAAATGACTCCCACTGACACTCATCAATGCTTGCTGCATATTGATGAAGACCAAACAGTGGATATTAGCACAGTGAAATTTGGACTGCTCGGACAACATTTTCCCAACAATGACACCATCACAGCAGTTGTGAAACAGTGGGTCTCCCAGTGCAGATTTTTATGAGCACAGCCTGCTGTCTCCTGCTCTTCACTGGCAAAATTGCATAACTAATGTTGATGACTATGTTGAAAAACAGAGTTCCGTTGCTGAGAGTTTGCTCTATCAAATAGTGTTATTGTCCTCTTTGTATCACTTGTAGTTTTCTTGGAAATAATTAGGAGGCATTACTTTTGGAGAAACCTATGTATTTCAACTGTATTTTTATTTTGAGAGCCTACTTTTACAATTTATGAATCCATAAAGAGCAAAGTAGTGAAACATACTTTAGAAATTTAAGTTATTCAGTATATTAGAGGATCAATCTGTTATGCTACGTATGTAATAATTAGTCGAAAATTGTTTGGTCCTTGTGAATTTCATCATCTCAGGAGAATTATAAATCGGAGGCAAGTATCTATAAATGTAATCTGTGGAGGTATATAGACTCCACAGCAGTATGCTTGATCAACTTATTTGGCACTGTGGTTTAGGTAGTGACATTACATAATTTGTGATGACTTTGTTCTGACATCTTCCCATCACAAAGGATTGATGGACCAAAGTCACAGAAATGTCATTGGTGATAAATTCAAGCTAGGCTTTAATCTTTCTCACTTGATGTAACATCAAAGAGGAATAACACAGCCTGCAAGATACTTTAGACAACTTATTAAAGAAGAAAGATCCACAACTGACAGTTTGAGTGAAAATTGTATTGATAATTTAAGGTACATTTTCCTTCTGAGTTTGTAGGGATTTCACAGTAGTTCCAACTAACCAGCATTTCAAGAAAAGCAACTCCCCTGTATTTCTGTAGTTAACATATGTCTTATTTCTCAAGCAGATTTAATCTTATTGTTAAAAGGGCCTTGAAAAAGTGATATGTTCAGTATCTAATTTGAGTTATAAAATATAGTTATTATTGAGAACAATGCTGCTGACAGCTTTTTTCTCAAAATGGAGCTGATGTATTTAGTCCTTAAAAGCCTTCAGTGCCAGAAAGGAAGCTGAAGTTGTCCTTTGATCCTTCAGTAGGTAAAAATAGGTAAGACTGAACAGTGAATAACTTCATAACTAGTTCCAATTTCTTTTCAGTGAATTTTTAATGAAATGTAATACTCAGAGTTTATACTCTCCATTCCATAATAAAAATCTAAACTTACTTTTCAAAACCAAGATTGTTGAGATAACAATCTGTGTCTATGGTCACGACCTGTTTTCACCACTGATGTACCTGTTTTAATTGTCTCAGCTGTCTCTTTCCAATGGGAAATAAGATATCAATCATAGTTAATGACTAAGCTATTTAATTTAAAACTAATAGAGAAGCTCACAATCAGATAGTGAAAAAATAGGGCTAGATATTGATAAAACAGCTGTTAACATATAACTTCTCAAAATATTTTTTCAAAAGCTGATTTCTCCAAAACGAAAAATAGAAATACAATATATATACAAACCATAAAGTGCTCAAGAAGAATAGATTTTTTTTTTTAATATTGACTCAATCCTTGATCTTTCTCTTTTATAGAAAAGAGAAGTCCACAAATTTCAACTTTATTATCATTATTATTATTTTACCAGTATAAATACTCATCCAATAGAAAGAATTGATATTTTATCATTTCACACACAAGTCACAAAAGGCCTTTACTTGCTATTAACTTTTGGCCGTTTCTAAATTGGGGTGGATTTGAACCCATGACCTCAAACTGAAAGGCTCCAAATCCCATTACTAGACCTGTGATCCATGCTGTTCTCTTTAATATATATATTTTTCCACTGTAGAAGTTCTCCTGCTAAGCCGACCTATATTTCAATGCAAAAAAAAGAAAACAAACAAACAAACAAAAAACAAAAAACAAGTTTTAACATTCACATTCCATTTTTGTTTCACTAACACAGTTGCAATTACTTTCTGTTTCAAAAATCTGCCAGATTGTTTTCATTGTATTTTTCCCACACGCTGGAAGTGTCATTTTTTTTTCAAACTTAGAATATGTTATTTTAAGAGGCATCTTGGAATTTAAAGCAAAAGGCTTCAACATTTCTCTGATTTATTCTTCAATTAAATCACAGCAAGTTTGTCTGGACTGGAAAGCAAACAAAAACCCTACCTCATAATTTTTTTTACTTTCTTGTTGTAGATAAAATAATCAATAATAAAATATAGCTTGGCTGATATACTGAGCAACAGTTCCTTTTCAAGCAATGTCTTATCTCTTTCTGTAAAAAATAATACCAGGCCTGAAAGGTTATTGACATTTCAGCAGAAGGAATAGATTTTCAGCCATTGGCTAGCAGCATGTCCTTTTGACATTTTTTTAGACATTTCATCTAAGGCAGTGTAATTAACCTTAGAGTGATGGATAAAAGTTGCCATCATCTACTGACAAAATAACTTCGTGTTCTAATTGCTGCCATTCAGTCATATGGTGGTCTTTTAATAATGCACTGAAGGTGTATCAGAACTCTTTACCATCATCTCAGAGAGAATTTTATCCCCTACCTCTTTATACAAATACCCACTACTAGAGTTTAAGAAGCGTAACTTGTGCACTGAAACTTAAGCAATGTGATAGTCAAAAGAGAAACAATAGGAAATGATTATGACAATTGAAAAGAATAGTGCCAGTATAAAATACCTGTGAGCTTTGTATAGCAAGGAAGTAATGGGAAATGTGTATTATTTTTCTATTCTTGGCAGAGGAGAAGAAAAGGAAAAATTTTTTAGTGTTTGTTGGTAGTTTATCATATTTATAAATTAAAAAAGGATATTTTCCTATTCTGCATGATTCCTGTATGCAAAGATTCACTGAGGTTAAAAAGAAAAACATACATGCATCTGAATGAGTAGAGATTTATCAAAGAATAAATATATTCAGGAAGAAATCAAAATATCTTCATGCAACTGCTACAGGTTAGTCTACCACTATAAATATTTATATAATGCAAATAAATATTACAGATTTTTTTTTTCTTTTTTTTTTCTAAAGATGGTGCTAAATATGTTTAGCTTTACTGTATAACAACATTTTGAATTTGGAATACTCCCTTTACAAGTATGAAACAAACTGTTTATTTCTTTTAATATATTGTGGGGTCCTGTGTTGATAATTTCATTTACTGTTAATGGGCTCCTTGTTTTTTGTTTTGATATTGAAGCCCAGTTTCTTGGGCCAGAATGTCTTACTGTAGAGAATTCATTCTATTTATTTCTGTCCACTAAAAAAAAATCTTATTCTAGAAATAATAAAAGGAATTACTCTATGAGGGATTATTTTGGAATTAGAAAACTGCATCATCATAGAATCATAGAATCACTCAGATTGGAAAAGACCTTAAGGATCATCGAGTCCAACAACAACCTAACCATACTACCCTAACTCTAACAGCCCTCCACTAAATCATGTCCCTGAGCACCACATCCAAACAGATTTTAAACACATTCAGGGATGATGACTCAATGACCTCCCTGGGGAGCCTATTCCAGTGCTTAACAAACCTGTCTGTAAAGAAGTTTTTCCTGATATCCAATCTAAACTTACCCTTGCACAACTTAGGGCCATTTCCCCTCGACCTGTCGCCAGTGAGAAGAGACCAACCCCATTCTCGCTGTAAGCACCTTGCAGGTATTTAAAGAGAGTAATAAGGTTTCCCCTCAGCCTCCTTTTTCCCAGACTAAACATGACATATGAAATTAATAAATATATATACAAATATATTTCCATGATAAAAGAAGTAAGAGTCGCCTGTGAATGCTTTTTAACTGCTTGAAAATATTGGTAGGCAGCTTTTGTTGGCACTTAGGCATTCTTTCTTCAACAATGCAGTATACAACTGCCAATAAGTTGTCTTGATCAGAATAATAATTGCAATAGCCAGTGACATAATCTCATTCTTCCTTTCAATTTGTGCCATTTAAGTACATCAGTTGTACTTGGTAAATCTTGCCTTTAGTTCACTGCATAGTCCCTCCGAATTGGTCATATTTTCCCTGTATCAATTCTGATTACCCTCTTACTCTCACAATTATAATCTCCCATAACCTGAGCTGTTCATAGACTGCATATCCTCACTTGTAATTATTCTCTTCTTTAAGTAAATAGCTTTTCCATTCAGCTTCTGCTTTCCACAGATTCAGTAATTTCAGTAATTTCTTTTCATGCCCTAGCATATTTTATAACTTCTTGATAATAATTATTTGAATGTGGGTATTTCCTAAGTGTTTCTCCCCTCCTTAGACACACTATCCCTGGGCTGAAACTCAGCGTAGTCATAGCATTTGCCTTATTACCTCATCCACTTCTGGCAGTTGCTGTTTTCTCTCTTTTTTTTTTTTTTTTTTTCCTATTGTAGTTCTTCAGTTTCCATAGAAACCTGTGGTACAGGATGGTTCAATGTGATATTTTAGGTCCTTTTTGTCTAGAGACAGGAATGGTACCCCCAGGCTGAGAGACTGCCTGGACTTCAGCTTGAGGATGAGGAAGAAGTGTGCCAAACTTGTAGATTCACAGGATCAGCTGGGTGAGTCCAGAGTGACCAAGAATCATTAGGGTTTGTAAAGCTTGTTACAGTCCTCCATTTTTTAGGTGCAAGCCAAAACACTGTTCATACAGATGTTAAAAATACATAGTGCTTTCACTGCTCTTAAATTTCTGCATCTGCAGAAATAGCAGCTCTTCATTTCATGTTTTTATAGGATGTCTTTACACCTACTATGAAAAGAAATGTTTTTTAGAAATGGTGAATTTGCTCTGAAATAGACTCATAGAATCATTCAGGTTGGAGAAGACCTCTAAGATCACCTAGTCCAACCCCATCTAGTCCACCCCATCCCCACCATGCCCAATCCCAGCAAGGTCTCCCTGCCAGGACAGCTATATCCTTGACCCAGGAATCAATGGCTTTAGCTCTTTTTTTTGTCTGGAAGAATTTCCTATTTGTCTTAGGGAGAAGGACTGCAGAACTTTTTTTTATAAGCCAAGTAGAGAGGCAAGTTTGCAATGGAACATTGGGTTTACTAAGAATATACAAGGAATGATCCAAAAGTAATGTCTCCCACAGTCTCAGAGGTGGATGTTGTTGATGATATGGTAGTAGAGGTTGAACCTTCCTACCAATATTCTATTATATTTTATTGGTGTGTGACAGTTGATCACACATTGTAGTCAATGGAGTTAAATCCAGTTGGCGGCCAGTCATGTGTAGTGTCCCCCAGGGCTTGGTACTGGGGCTACTCCTATTTCTTTATTGGTGATCTTGGTTAGGGGATTGAGAGCACCCTATGTAAGTTTGCAGATGACACCAAGCTGAGAGAGAGTGTTGATCTGCTGGAGGGTAGAAAGGCACTACAGAGGGACCTGGATAGTCTGGATTGATGGGCTAAGGTAAACTGTATGAGTTTCAACAGGGCCAAGTGTCAGGTCCTGCATTTTGGTCACAACAACTCTATGCAACCCTATAGGCTTGGGGAGGAGTGGCTAGAAAGCTGCCTGATGGAGAGGGACTTTGGTGTACTGATGGACAGTCAGCTGAATGTGAGTCAGCAGTGTGCTCAGGTGGCCAAGAAAGCCAATGGCATCCTGGCTTGTATCAGGAATAGTGTGATGAGCAGGACTAGGGAAGTAATCCTGACCCTGTACTCGGCACTGATAAGTCCTCACCTCAAATACTGTGTTCAGTTTTGGGCACCTCAGTACAGAAGGGACATTGAAGTGCTGGAGCAGATCCAAAGAAGGGGCTACAAGGCTTGTGAGGAGCTTGAAGAATATGCCCTACCAGGAGCAACTGAAGAAATTGGGGCTGTTTAGTTTGAGGAAAAGGAGACTGAGGGAAGAGACTTTATTGCACTCTTCAAGTACCTGAAAAGTGATTGCAGTGAGTGCAGTTCTCACTGGTGACAGGTGACAGGACAAGGGGAAATGGCCTCAAGTTACCCCAGGGGAGGATTAGGTTGGATAACTTCTTTACAAAGAGGGTTGTTAAACACTGGAATAGGCTTCCCAGGAAGGTGGTTGAGTCACCATCCCTGAATGTGTTTAAAATCTGTTTGGATATGGTGCTCAGGGACATGATTTAGTGATGGGTTGTTAGAGTTAGGGTAGTATGGTTAGGTTGCTGTTGGACTTAATGATCTTGAAGGTCTTTTCCAACCTTAGCAATTCTATGATTCTATAGCAGCAGAGGGACAGTCTGACAAAATGTTGTCTACGTCACAGGGTTGGAACTTGATGATCCTTTGGGTCCCTTCCAACATAAACCATCCTTTGATTCTATGACATGGAAGCACATATGAAACAAAGGGATAGAACTGAATTTCTCCAAAAAATTGCATTCTTCAAAAAATGGCACCCATTAATATTCACTGATGCTTGCTGAATGTTGATGAAGACCAAACAGTGGATATGAATGCAGTGAAGTGGTGGGTGATAAGTTTCAGCAGCAACTAGAGTGTCATAAAAGACAAGTCACATTCCAGATGTCCATGCAGATTTTCACAAGCGTGACGTGCCAGCTTTTGTTTATCAGTGGTGATAATGCATAGCTTATGGTGGTGGCTATGTTAAAAAATAATTAATTAAGGTTGATTGTTTCTATGAATCTGTACAACTGTCTTCTGAAAAGAGAAAATGCACAATGCTACTTCAACGATTTATAATAGAAAATAAAATGAACTACCAAAGAGTTAGATTCCTAGATCTGTATTCAGATCCTGAATACTTGATTATAACAGTCTCAGTTATCATATTATTATTAATTATAGTTAATTATTATATCAGTTATTATATCAGTCTCAGTATCTGAAGGAAAAAATAGTAATTTCTTGCTTTTTTATCCTTTACATTGCAAGAGAAAACAGTTCTTGGGGTTTTATTTGTCTGTTGGATTATCAATGACAGAATTTTTGATGAAATATTTTCTATTTAACAATTATCAGACTGTGTTGTTTTTGTTTGTTGCTGTTGTTTTGCTTGTTTGTTTTTAATTTCAACTACTTTTCTTCTTTAAAAGTAAAGTAAGTTGGGAAAACACCATTGAACTGATAACTGTTTTCCATTTGATCATAGATACCATAACAGGGAAGAAGGTTGGAGAAGTTTCCTCTTTTTTAGAGAACAGGTTTATATGTAGCTCTTGAGTATCTCATTGCCTTAATTGTGTTGGTATTTATTTTTTTCATGTTTTTTTTTTGTTTGTTTGTTTCTTTCTTTCTTTTTGGCTTGGTTTATTTTTTGCTTCTTGTTAATAAAAAAAAGGGCAAGTTCTTTTCTCTTTTGAAAGGTTCCAGTGTCCAGCCATTTCAGAATATTTGTAGCACAGGTCGTTCCTTGCTATTATTTCATGATTGTGGAGCAAGAGAAAAAAGTATTCTGTCTTTGAATTAAAAATGGAAAAATAAAAATATAATGCATGGGAAGTGGTTTGTAAAGAATGAGTATTGTGATCCTCCCTTGTATACAGGGAAAAGGATATTAAATATACATGTTTTTTTGTACAAATCACCTCTTCTAAGGTTGCAAGAATTTCAAGTCAAACAAAACCAAACAAGTGAAACAAGCAAAAAAACACCTTTTTTCTGGATGTTAAAGTAATTACAAATTATTGGCTAGTTTCCTAAAATTAACTGAATCATCTATTCACCTCAGTTTAAAGTTATGTATCAGAATCACATTTGACCCCTTTGCAGTAAGATGTCAATCATGAGAGTGTAACAGAAGAAAAAAACTAACAAAATTTTCATCAAACATTCAAAGAGCTTATCTGGAGAAAAGGACAAAATATCTTTCTACTGAATCTATTAAAATAGTCCTGCTTTTTAGTAGAAATATTCCCGGAAGTATCAGGCAGTGTCTGTGTTTGTCAGAATTTTGATCAATGTTGTAGATTCTTGTTAGTAATTTTTGTTGCCATCATATTTGGTTGGCTTTACTTCACATTCATAATAGTTACCTAAGTGACAGAATATCTGAAAATTTTCAGTAAGTGCTATAGTCTTTTTTATCATTTTACTAGTAACAATCAAAATTGAATATGTTATACTTTCCAGCTCTTGTTTAACAGTATGACGGAGTGATCAGAATTATTCGTGAATGATCAAAAGAAAATAAAATTAATTCTTATGGATTAAGATTCAAATGTATTTTGATTAACAAGAAGTACGTTTATGGCAATTATATGGTCTAATTAGTTCATGCAGATGCCATATCCAAATGGAATGAAATGTATTTGTGAATAACAATATTACATTGCTTCTACTGCTTTAATTCACAGATAAGAAAATAAAAGAAATCCATGTTTAGCTTTCATTTCCTCATGTACTGTATTTTTTCTTTATCTGTGCAAAGATGAAAAAAAAAGTGCATATAGTCTCTAAACCTTTCAAGCAGCATAAATTTTCATGATAGGCACTGATATTTTAACTCTTGTAGATGAACTGAAAACAGAAACTCAGGTCCTTATTTGCAAGCTAACGGAATTATTATTGATTTTAAAAATGTATGTCCTTAAATTAAATATGTCTGTATTTGATTACTGAGAGCATAGTAAACCTGACATTCTAGTTTAGGACAAGAAACCACTTCAAGCTGTAAAAATATTTTCTTAGTGGTAACTGTATACATGCAGTATTCCAGCACAACTACGCTGATTCCCAAAAAATATACGGATTTTCACATCTCAGGTTTGCTGGGTTTGTGTTCTTTTTTGTTTGTTTTGGTTGGTTTGTTTGTTTCTTTTTTTAAAATCAAAGGTGGTAACAGAACATGCAAGTTTATTTTAAAGTTTCCTAGAGATCTAGGTCACAACAGCTTAAACCTAAAAACTCATATCTCCTACAAACACTCTTGAAAATGCTCTTCTAAATACCAATTATGCTGTAGTCTAAAAAAAGGTGTCAGATGTTAAATGTTCATCCTGCCAGCTATAATTCAGCTATACTATAGATATATAGTATTTTACTATCTGCACCATCATTTTGAAAAAAACATAGGGATAACTATAATATATCCTACTGTGCTGTAGAGCACAAGTAGGGAAACTCAAGACTGCAATGAATCATTTCTAAATACCTTTGTGGTTGGAAATTTCAGGCAAAAACAAACGATTACTTCATATAACATTTATACTTAGAATTATGTTCCCTTGTTGGGTACTGGAGTAAAGGGAGAAGGAAAAACTCTGTTCTCATCTTCCAATTACATGATGCAGAGGCTGAGGAACAGCCCTTGGAGGCATATTAATCATCGTTGAATTGATATTTAGCTAAAGGACCAAATGATATTTTTCAAACTAACACTGTGGGTTTTTTTGTTGTAGTTGTTTAGCTTTGTTTTGTTTTGTGTGTTTTTTTTTTTTTTTAAGTAGTATAATGATTTAAAGGTCAATTAAATGAAAAGTGTCATTTTCATTTGATTTATTGACTATTGATAATGAAAATATCTAACTCTAGCATATTTAAGACTAAATAATGTTTCCAGTGCCTTATAGTAGATTTAATCTATTTATTTGACTACATAATTTTCTTGGAATCCTCTGTTCTATGAATATGATTATTACAGTGTCTATCGTGAATCTTGATGATAGTCTTTTACATTATCTGCACTCCTTTAAGGCAGGTATGAGCAAAATGCTTCACTAGCAGGCCTATTCTCTCATCTGTCAGCTCAGAGCAGAATGCAATGATACCTGCTTCACTTAAATGATTGCTAATGAAATGGTCTGATTTCTGTCTTAGAGAACTTATGTCATGACAACTTGATAGTTGCAACTTGATAGATGCAACTCTACTACCCTTCATCCCCCCTAAAACCTATAGGCAGTGTGTATTTTTAAATGTGCCACAGATGGCAGCCAAATTGTCCGTAGAAGGAAAACTTTCCAAGAAAGAGGTCAAATACCTTTTTTGATGAAGTCTAATGCTTTTTGATGAAAGCAGGAAAGTACAATCATTTATCACAATGGATTTCCTTGTTTGTATTGACTCATATAAATGTAAATATCTCTTTTGTCCGTGATTTATTAATTCATTTTCAAGTAATTCTTATTGATGAACCTTTTTTTTTTTTCCTTGTTCAATTATTCTTCAATATCTTTCAAAAAATTGTAACACTAATAGGTCATGTAAACATGTGTCTTGACAAAAAATGCTTCTTTTACAGATAGTAGCTGAAGGCTTAAAATTGTTTTAAACTGACCTTGCTCAAAAACAAGTCCAAAAAATGTCTAAATTAAAACAGACAGTGTTCAGTGCTTTGACAGAGCAACTACAAATATGTTCATAACAGTTCTTACTATACATTATCACCCATGGAAAAAGGAAAATGTAGAAAAGCAAACATTTGGAAAGTGGATTACTCTGTCTGAGGAGATGAATACAATATACAGAAGCAAAACTGCAATAACTGTTCTACAAAATTTTGTGGTCAAAAACTGGTTTAGCATAAATTCATACACGGCACGTGAGAGAAGGCAGAAATGAATTATAATTTGGCTAAATAGCCCACAAACTGTGAACAAAAAGCAAGAGAAGACTTCTAATAAAAACAAGAGATATGCCTTGAAAGTAAGGAAATTATTTTTTAAGATACCATCAATGGTTTTGTTAATAAAAGCACAAAACTATTACAGATCAGTTAGATATTCATGCTTGCAGAAGTAGAAACGCAGAATATACTTTACAAGGAATTATTTTATCTGCAATACCTGAACTTTTTTTCAGAATCACCATACATTTTTCATTTGAAACATGAACTGCCTTTTAAGTCTTTGAGGCACAATTACTCTCAGAAAGGGATGGAAGGTACCATTTACACCACACGTTCTGAATAAATACTATTGTCATTATTAACTTATAAATAGCCAGGTTCAATAGAGAATTACTTTTCAATATGGTGGTTATAAGGGTACTGTATCATTTAATATACAGCTTTTACTTGACGGCTATAACTGTGGCTAATTTCCAGTGATTAGATTTTAAAGTAATTAATATACCTATATACTTAAAATGTACTCATTAATTAAGACAGGAATAGAATGATCATATTATCATAGAATCGCTCAGGTTGGAGAAGACCTTAAAGATCGAGTCCAGCCACAACCTAACCATACTATCCTAACAACCCTCCACCACTAGTAATATTTCATTCTTCTGCAAATGAAACTGTAACAATTTCCTGCTCTTTAGCTACACAGATCTATTAAAAGGAATGCTTCATTCTCAAAGTCAGTTGCAGAATAAATTCATTTTATAGGTAATTTCACTGATTCCACTTTTGGACATTTCTACCTGCTCTTTATGGATCCCATTCAATAAAAATGAACATTGCATTTTTTTTTTCTGAGTCAGAGGATATGAATATTACAAGTTATGAATTGTAAATCTAATATAAAGGCTGAATCTTGTTACTAAGTGAATCCATGTCAGGTGTATTATTTATTTAATTAAGTAATTAATTATAAAAGATGACTCTAAGTTTTACATTTATGTATCTGGGATTTCCTGAATCCCAGATTGTATATTTTTTTCACAGCATTGTAAAAATCTTAGAATTTGAAAGATACACGCAATTGATGCAATGTCTTTGGAATACATATATTTTTAAAATTTTCACATTCTATCATACTGTTTTTGTACAGCTTTCACTGAACGAACTGCTTGTGGGCACTCTTGTTCCTTTTGAGAGTTCAGCCATTTCAAATCTGTTTTGAAGTTGGCTGATTATGGAACATAATTCCACGTTCTGTCAGGCCTCTATGTTTAAGCCAGCTTTATAGCACTAAGCCATTGGCTCAAATCACTAGGGAGTTAGTCATCTATAACAAGCTTTAACAGTAGCATTGTTGCACAGCTACAGTTCATGCACTTCTATTGTTGGTCGCTGAGAGCAGAACATCTCGTATTGTACAAAAATTTCATTCTTTCATACACCATTGTTATTCACTATAATTCTGTTCACTGCTAGAGATCTTATTGAGCAACACTGAATTAAAATTACTTAATTGGTGTGATGCTGATTAGAATATTCTAGCCTCTGTTCTTCTTATAACTGTTTTTGTTGTTGTCATTGTTGTTTTTTCTGTCAGAGTTCTGGGTGAAGCCTATTTCACCTGAGTGGAGTATCCTTTCTTTACCCTTGAATGAAATAAAAGAACAGAGAGTTATTAAGTATTGTTAAAGCATTTTCTTTTTGTGTTAATTGTTCCTAGGAGGTGCCTATTGACATAAAGTGACCGTATAATCAACATTCTATTTCTTTATTTTTTATTTTTTTTGGAATACAAGAAATCACAGAACACTCCAGAATTAATTTTAAAAGATTCTACATGTACAACACATAACAAAATACTATGTTGCTAGCTGGTTTACCTACACAAGATAAAATTTATGACTGATAACAAAATGTTGTTAAATATTATGTTTAACAAACATTGCTCAAATGAGAGTATCTGACATTAAAATGGTAAGATGTTGCTGGGAATCTGAATTTTAACTTGCCAGTGGTACAGTAGAAAATAGATCAACTCTGAGAACAGTTCTTTTGGTTGGGTCACACACTATTTGAAAGCAAAAGCAAAACAAAACCCTCCAACAGCATGGCAGTCTAAGCAAATAGATAAGTGAAATGGTCAGTGAGCATAAACTGAAAATACTTGTGCTTAATGAAAACTGAAATAAAAAGTTAAATTTATCTCAGAGATCATTTTGCAAAAGGAAAAAAAACAAATCCTAAAATACCTCAAGATGGTATGCAGTTGGAATTTGGAGGAAAGAATAATCTTTATTATTATAAATTTGTTACCTATCTCAAGATAAAGATATATAAGCATACTTTTTTGATTGTGCTAAAAGATAGATATTTGGCAGTAGAATTTTGGAGAAAGGTCAACATCTTTGGAGAATTTAGCCGTATTCTGTGCTTTATTCTAATCTCTCTGCTATGCTTAGTTTCATATAGTTTCTACGCACTGTTGCTATTGATGCTATCTTTTCTGAAATGCAAATGAACCATGTATTCGTCTTTAGTTTCAAGTTCTCCAATAAAAACTTAAATAGATTGATTATAAATAAAAAATAAATAAAATTTACCCATACTGTTCAACATAATGATACAAAAAAAACCCCAAAAAACAAACAACTTGATACATAATGATATGTAAATGTAGATGAGTAGTCCTCTGCCTACTTCAGTCATCTCAAGTATTTGGCCTACTGGATAGGACACTGATAACTAAGGCACAGAAAGTTTTAAACTGTATTTAAAAACAAGTATAATAAATTATTCTTTTTGATCTGGCAATGTAACATGTTATTCTATCTTTTTAAATGTTTTTGTTGTCTAGTGAATGAAGGTAAATGATGAATTTAACAATACATAAAGTATCTTGTAGTTTGCTTCATCTTTAACCTACAATGTTGGAAATGTTTCCATTCCACATCTTCAAAAAAGTCACAAGAGATTTATTCTAGCTCATATTTTCAAAAACTGAAAATCAACAAGCAATGTATTTTTGATAGAGGAAGGGATTTCAGAATATATGAAATACCTTTTTAACCTGTCTCAGCAGTTTCATGAATTTAACATATCTTTGCAGCCTTCTATGTCTTTCCTGTCTGCATTTCATATCTTCATTGATATGAGTTGAATTGATGATGAAAAAATGCAAAATTCTGTTTATAAATTCTGATTAGAATTATTGGTGTTTTGGATGAATCTATACAAAAGTGATATTTCTAATTTGCATACAGAGCTTTAGCTTCTCTGCTATATTTTTTAGCCCAGTCTTTACAAGCAGGTCAGGAAGGGGATCATTCAGAACTAGCAGCAGAGGGTAATTACTTTAAAGGCTGCTGCCTTGGAGTTAGTCTAACCATGAATGAAGCTGGCTTCATTTAAAGAAAACTGGTTTGTTAAAGGTGGAGTGTTGGCAAATTGATTAGTTTCAGTGATGATTCCAAGCACGTTTCCTATCAAACAGATAAAAGAAAGCAGAAAGGAATGGAAGTAGAGCTATTTTATTTTCAGTCATGTTCAGCAGCTGCATAGCTGAGGAAGACCCTCTGCATCCAGAATTAGATATGGGTAGAGATCTCTGTAGTAGTGTCAAAATCAGTGCATACTCTGCAGAGCAGGAAGGCCTTTGTCATGAAGGGGTCTCACGCTACGATTGGACAAAAGAAAATAAACATATTGCATTCCTCACTAGCAACCCATCAAACAATTACTCAGTCATAATTATGCCGTCAATCTTTTAACTTCATTCACTAGGTTTCCAGGTAAAAGTAGGTGGATGTTCAGCGTGGATGAGCCAAAGTGGTGATGTATATGTTGAAAGTCTGATATCTTAGTTTTTTGAAGGCACTTCTTCACTGTCCCATACTTAATTATTTTTAAATCTTCTAAATAACTTATTTTTTCCCCTGCTTATTTCCCATTCCCTCTTGCAGCTAGCTTCACTATTAGTTCTGCCCTTTATCTTTCTCCTTGTTAGACCACCTGTTACTCTGGGATTTGCAGACCAGTATACACCAAACATGTCATTAGCTGAGCAAGTGAAACATCTCAATCCCAGAATAAGTGTAATTTGCATTGACTCATCGTATAGTGAGTAGTCAAATTAAGCATGTGATAAGTGAGCAAGAGATATTTCAGTAGGAATTGCAGCTGACAGGGGGAGGTGAAATAATCTTCAAGAGGAAGTTACAATCTATTATCCACTCATCTCATTTTTTCCATCATCTGAAACTGTAGGATCAAATTTATAGCTGAAGTTACTGTTTGCCATCCCAGTATTACTATAAAAATGAGTGATTAGTTCTACTTTAGGTGATAGAATTGTCCAAAATTAAATTTTTGGGTATGACCATTGGAACCTGCATGGAATGTGAAATATACACATCATCTTTGTCTGTTACATGACACTCTTTTTCATTTTAGTGAATGGATATATCTTAGTGATTATACAGGGCTGCTCTAAAAGTAATACCTCCTATTTTATTATATTGCCCCACAATGTCAGAGGTGGATGTTGGTGGTATGGCAGCAAAAGTTGAACCTTCCTATAAATACTCTGTTCCATTTTGTTGCCATGTGACAGATGGCAGCAGAAGGACAGTCTGACAGAATGGCATCTGACATGGAAGGGCTTATGAATCAAAGGTGCATCACTGAATTTCTCCATGTGTAAAAAATTGCACCCATCAGCATTCATGGAGCCTTGCCAAACATTTACAGTGACCAAACAGTGGATGTGAGGACACTGAGGTGGTGGGTGATGTGTTTCAGCAGTGCGGATCATGAAAAATCACAGCGCTGTGAATTGCCATGTAGATTTTTATGAGCATGGCATGCAGGATTTTGTTCATTACTGGCAAAAATGCGTAGCTAATCATGGTGGCTATGTTGAAAAATAATGTTTTGTAAGGAAAAATTTGCTCTATCAAGTACAGTTATTGTGCTCTTTATGTCTCTTCTGGTTTCCATGGAAATAAATAGGAAGTATTAACAAAACTTATGGAGCAAACTCCATTCAATCACTACATCTATTATTTTATTTAGCTTAAAAAGTTATTTCGTATAGTTTCAAGGATTGGTAATTAGAAATTATAAAACACACACTTGTCATGCATAGTTGTAGAGTTAATATACAAAACTCCCAAGCCTTGTAATTGAAGATACAATAAATAAAAGTTCAGAAGAATAAAAATGTCAGTTCTACTTTTTACTTATTCTGATCTGAGTTTGTGCTGAGTTCACCCTGCTCTGATCTTTTATAACTTAGCACAAAATCGTATGATATAGGTTACCCCTTCAGCAATTTTTTGGCAGCTGTCCCAGCTGTGTCTCCTCCCAGACTCTTGCTCATCCTCACCTTACTTGTGGTGAAGGGAGAAGACAGACAGCCTTGATGATGTGCAAGTACTGTTGAGACAAAAGGCTGGTGAGTTATTAGCACAGTTTTAGTATCAAATGCAAAACAGTACAGTGTGGACTACTATGAAGGTTAACTTCATCCCAACCAGACCCAGTATAGGGTGCGTAGAAGCTTGGGTTGCTAGAACTTCTGACAATTAAACCTGTTTCAGTGAAAGTCCTAGGTGGGCTTTGGTAGGCAGGCATTTGTGAATCTGTTTCAGTGAAACAGAGGGCTCTGACAGGAACTTTAACTCTGGTAAATGACTGCATACAGTCCTTTAGATATAAACCGTTAACTAAGTCTGGGACTTAGACTGGGCCTAGTTGCACCCAGACTCCTCACTGACAAGGAGTTTAGGAAGCAAAAGGGTCCCTACTGAGTCTTGTGACCCAAAGGGAGGGCATCCTCAATGAGCTGCATGTCAGACTTGCAACCATAATGCAACATATACTTTGGGAGAGATTTTATGTTATGGGAATAAGGATTAAAATTGAAAAATCAGAGCAGTATGATCTCTTGTAGCCACTGAAACCTACTGTTTCACAGGGAATGTATATTCAGATAGGGCAGATGGGAACATTTCTGGAAGCATCTGTTCCCCATCATTCTTCTACACAGCAACCCAGATGCTGTTGACAACTTGTATGTAAATCATGCTGACAGTTTGTTCAATGTCTTTCATGCTGCAACTGAGGTTCTGGTTGCACCATCTATCAGATAGAGAAGATATTTCAGTCCTGCAAGAATGGCTCCAACTGTTTTGTTGGCCAATTGTGGAAATCATAAAATCTGTCTAAAAGTTTCTCTAACTAGAATTTACCTTTATATTGCAGAAAGAATTGTTACCTCTTTCCCTGATTTTTTGAGAAAAGGAACATTAGATATTAAATGGTACACAGACGAGAAAAAGCCTAAATTGTTTTCTGTGATTGTTTTTAGCCCAGTTCTTTAGTGACATTAGCAGATATTTCTCTGATCTTGTGTTTTAAAATTACCTTCATCTCAAGGATGTGACATGCAAGGGGAAATTATGCATGTATTATTGTATGAATGCCAGGCTTTTTGGTTTTCAAGTGCTTCCTATAACATCTTCATATACATAGAAAGTTGATTTATACCCCATATCAGACTTAAGTCTACATCTTTCTAATTCTGTACTTTAAATGAAGCAAAAAGATTTTGATATTGTATTAAGGGGGATGAGGGAAAATGTCTGATGTTTCTTTAATTCCTAATGTTGTCCAAATAACAAACTAAAACACTGGCATTTAATAGAATAGTATAGTGTTGTTATACATGGTTTAAGTGTCTTCTCTGCAGTGAACTAAAAAAAAAAACCATACACTTTTATGTGGAATTATATCCTACTTCAAGATGATGAAGTAGTACAGATATATTAGAAGGAAAGTGCTGCATAGCTCTTATGTGGCAATTAAGAGAAAGCTTGCAGGTTCAAATTATGATGTATGTAGACTATGCAGTGGATGTGATTGGGGTAGGATACCCATGGTAAAATGTTAATGAATACAAGTTTCATCAGTATGCTGAAAGAATCAGAGAAAGACATTATATAATGAATTCTGAGTGCTTCTTGAGAGGTACTGAATTTACTCCTCTGAGTTTGGGTAATCTTTGTTGTTTTAATATTCTGAATACCTTCCAAGAACATTTAGAGGATCAGAGAACATCATACAGAAACCAACAACCTAATGTCCATACATTGTAAATATATCTAATAAAATGAATTCTTCTGGTGTATGCCTTTGTTCTCATTTTGTGCCATTACCTATATGAATGTAGTGAATGCAGTCTGATCTAAAAAAAAAAAAAAAAAAATCCCTTTTTACTACTTCACAAGTTATTTTTATAAGCCCTAATTTTTTATCAACAAATACATAGAAATTATAACTTGATGCCCTGAATAACAGCCCTTAGCTTGCATTGTTCCAGGCTTGTTTAAATCACTTCAATAGAGATTTACTTTAAAAAATTATGTCAGAATTGCAATAGCACACTGGGAAAACAATTTGCTGTGGATTTTTTTTTTTTTTTGTACTTTTGTGTCTTTTTGTTCTTTTTCTTTAATGCATCTCAATTCATGAAGAGAGTTCTCCCGATCATTCAGAAATAAATTTATCCAGAAGATCAGGCAAAATAATTGCAGTGGTAACATAGTCTTGAAAATTTTACTCCAATATCTTTACAGAATGCACATATCTTGGATTGTAATATATTTTAGAAATAGACTCTATGCTTTTTTAAAAACCTACTACTTTTTGTTCTAAAAAAAAAATTTAAAATGCACTGTACTTTTTTTCCAAAGTTTTCTAGCTTTAGTTTATGTTTGTGTTTTTTTTCCCCTATTACTACGAAAATATCTGTTACAATCAATGACAGCTGTTCTAATTGATTTGTAACGTGTTCTCAATACATTTTAATATGAAAAGTAGGAAATAATAACAGGATACTTATTTTGAAGTGCTGTTACATCATTTCTTTCTACTGTAATGTAAAATATCACTGTACTTATTAATTCTACAATCAATTTGGATTCCAACCTGCAAGCATCTTAGAGTTTAAAATCAAACACTTTTAAAAATAAATGTATCCTTTTAATAGAATATTTCACAATTTCCAAGCATGATGTGTAAATGCAGCAAGATATAGAACATACTCAACATAATATGTAAATGCAAGAAGACATAGAACATACTCTTGGGACATAAGGTTAATGCAATATTATAGCTGAAAAACTGACTAATCTGTATTATGTGCATTATAGGGAACCACATATAAGATCTGTACTCTGTATACAACTCTGAAAGCATTTTTTTGAAATTAAGAAAACATAAGTTCTTCCAGCTCCAATCAGAAGTAACGCTCAAATGATAATAGTCTCAGCAAGCCTAAAATTTAAATTGCAGAGAAGATTGAAAATAAACCATGAGGTGTACTGAATCCATTGAATTACTAGAGCTATTTAAAGCATATTATGTATTCATTTTTGCTAAATGTTATAGTCTGCCATGCAATAAAAGCATTATTCCATTGAGAAATGTAGAAAGTGGAGTAGACATATTGCATTCTGGATGTATATGCTTTTGAGAACTAAAATTTATGTAATTTAGACTGTAGGTCTTGGCCCTATAAAAATCAATGCAGTTAAGAAAACATATTCAAAAACATACAAACATGACAAAAAAAAAAAAAAAAAAAAAAAGACTTTTGATTCCATGCAGGTAGAAGCGGTTAAATTTTTACTTTGTTTTGATATTCCATTTCTGATTTAAAAAAAAAAAAAAAAAAAAAAAAAAAAACTTGTTAATTTTCATTATTTTCTTACCAAATACATTTTTTCTGTTCTTCTTTTTAAAAGTACTACTCAACATAATAAATAGTAGAAATACATTATTTCCCAAAGCCATGCAACAGTGATATTAATTTAGCACCTTAAACCATATGTAATGTTAAAGTTTAAAATGTGCACAGTGAGGTGAACACTGGTTCTGTAGTCACCTTTGTGCAATAGAGAGAATCAATTGTTTGCTATTCACGACCGTGTTTGAGGTAACCAAGCAATATTCTTATTCAACAAATGTTTACATTTGACATATTCCATTTACTGAAGCAATAGTTTCTCAGCTACTTCTTATTATTCACCATTCAGCAGCAAAAGCTGTGCAGTATGATTTTTGCTGTTTATACTATGGTTTAACTCTCAATTTTCACAGTTTCATAAAATAAATTCTTCAATTTATTAAAAAAAAATCAAAAAGAGTATCATGTAATTTAATGATAGACATTTAACATGGAAGCCACTATTCTAGTGATTGCTAGAGCTTTCATAATAGCTTGTGGAACATCCATTTTTGTGCACATCAACTAAAAGCTTACATATATCCATTGTCTACAGAAATCCTAAACCCTGAAGCAGGCATGCTGTCTTTCAGCTGTCTGAATGCACTCCCAAGTGTACAATGAAACCCTGAGAGAATATAGTTTATTTTAGTTATTCTACTTTAAGTGAAGGGTATATTAGGAAGAAATAATTCACTTAATTTGTTAGTTGATGAAAGCTAGCATTTTATGTTGCAAAGAAAATGTGTAGGTAAATATTAACATAGGAATACAACAAATATTACTTACTTTTATTGAATTCACAGGTTTGAGCAATAAGTAGATAATGATTTTTTCAGCCTCAAATCTTCATCTTTTAAGAGCAATAAATTGGAATAGGAACATTCTTTGTTTCACTGTTTTTTTTTTTTTTGTTTTTTTTTTTTTTTTTTTTTACAAATGATTTGAAGATTTTAAATAATTAAAATCTAAGGAAATCAATAGCTTCAAGGTTAGTAAATTAGGTCACCATTAAAATATTCATTAAAGATGCTGAGTGCATTTATAAATGTACATAAAAATGGACGTTAAAAAGGATCCAGTAAGGAAGTTCCAAAGAGACTTCTGTACAGAGAGGTCCAGACAGGGAGATGCAAGATTTGATTTAAAAATTAAATAAATAAATAAAGGTTTTCTTTTTTTTTTTTTTTTTTTTTTTGTCTGAATATCTTGAAGAAACTATTGATAGATCAGAAATGTTATTTTTTTACTTACATGTTTTGAGGTGACTTATGGTAGGCTCTTTTAAATAGAGCCTTTAATATATCTGTAATGCTTGGTAAAAAAGCAACTGCTGAACACGTTCTGATGTTTGAATTTTGAACTTATCTTGAAAGTTATTAGCTCATATGTTACACAGCTATGCACTCCTTTATTCAATTCAATAAGTAACATTTTACAGCGTCCTCCTTGTGCCCCCACAGCCAGTTTTGTTAGGGAAAAGTTGACATTACAGGTTCTATTTCTCTAAGATCTAAAATTGTTATTAGAAAATTGTCAACTATTTTTAGTCATTCAAATAAAACCTGAAATTTATGAGTACTTTCAATTTTTGTAGAGAGCTGGCATTAAACCTAGTAATGAAGCACTAACTGTACACACGTAAGAATGAGTGTCATTATGTGAAGGTACTGTGTAATACCACTCTATTTTATTATTTAAGTTATATTTTAAAAATCAAAGTATTTTTGGCTCTTGAAATTATAATGTTAATCAAATGTTAAAATCTTCGAGTTACTTGCTATAATTATATAATTAAGATATGTTTTTCTATCTTTAAATTTGGAATTGAATTTTTCCTTGAAGTTGCTGTAATGGCAATCATCATACAATTTTATAACAGCAAACAACAGAAGAGGTAACTCAAAGAATAATATAAATATAATATATGAATAATATATTATATACGTATAATATTATATTTTAAATTGCAAGTTACAAAGATGGGTCTTTGTGAGACTGATAATATCTCTAAGATGGCTTTTAAAATGGTAGAAATTGAAGTGACTCATTTATCATTGCATATTTACAGTCATTGTTGAGAAGGGTCATTTACTAACTTTGGACTGAAAATGTAAACACCGTGCTCTCTCAAAACACACATCGTATATTTAGAGAGGACACACTGTTTATTTTATGCACAAAGTGCTAGGTGAAATATTTCTACAAATCAAGCACACCTTTTTCTACTCATTCCAGTTTTTTATACATGCAGCACTACATTAATTCATCTTGTTAATACAGAAGAAACAAACTCCTACTGCCTACATATTCATAAGGTTGAGCAAGCATGAAACTCCCTCCCCTTCTGGCTACTATCCCTGGCCATCTGCACTTGCATGGGGTTGTATGGTGGTTCGTGCAACCCTCAGCGGTCATTTATGAAATGCTAAATGTATGTATTTTAATCAAAGTGGTATTTATTATTCATATTTCAGAGTAAACTTTAAGAAAATATTTAGTTAGAATTCATATTGATAAAGAATAAGATTATTCTGTATTTAGAAAAACTGTACTCAGAATTAGAATGAAGGATAGACAGGATGATACGTCATCATAGTTTTGAAAACAGAATTCTGTTATGAAAAAATATTTTGAAATTTTAAAAAATCACTTTTCATTTGTTTTTGAGCTTTAAGTTTATTGGCCTTTGCTAAACTGTTAAAATTGTTCTTTCAAAAATTATTTAAAGTAATCTTCCTTGAGAAGTTAGAGTAATTTTAGAATCTCAAGTGGTAATTTGGACAAAATTTTCAGGATACTAATGTTGCAGTCATGTTCATGATTGCTTTATAATCAGATAGTTTCTTCAATTTAGCAACTGTCAAGAAGTTTTGTAGGAGTGTGAAAAGTTGCTTGCTTTTCTTTCTATTTCTTTTGATCTGTCCTCTTGTAGCTCTGGCTATAATCTGTGAAAGCTCTTTAGTTAATTGATTCTATAACCTGGCACCCTAAAACTAGGCTATAAAAAAAGTACCATAGGATGCAAAGTATCCTTCTGGACAGTTTATTGAAGATGTTTACTTTTCTTTTTAAAATATATCATTCACAATCAATCTACACTATTAATTCAAGGTGTATTCCAAGCCTGATTTTGGTACATTATTTCCTATTTTTTTTGTTTTCCTGTCATTGTTTACATTTTACATTTTAAAATACCATATTGCTATTTAGTATTTAACGACTTGATCTTGCATCTAAACAGGATGCAGGAGTGCTTTTTATTCTGCAGAATTTTTATGTCTGGACTTGAATACGATAGGTCTGAATTCTACTTCAATCCAGCTCCATTCATTCAGATTACTTCATGTTTTTGTTGTGACTTTACATTCTTCTCTGTAATGGTGCTCATTACTTGAAACTATTTATATAAATATTTTTTTTTCAGTAACACTGTTTTTAATTTCAATAATGCATTTCTCCATAGATGTGAATTCTAAAATCTTTATTTCAGTTTTTTTAATTGTCCTGCTCAAGGAAATTAAAGCATTTGGGAAATCATTACATGTAGTCAATAGTTTGTTGCAACTGGGTGAACAATAGGATTTCCATCACCAAACATTTAAAAGAGTTTTGGAGGAGCAATGATACTTTCAGACAAATATAGAGCATAAATGATGTAGAGCTAGTTCTGAGGCAACAGAGGAAATCATGAATGCATTTGTTTTGATTACAGTAATAACCAGATTCACAAAATTACTTCTTTACCTGATCTGAACATTTAGTAGGTGGTGAAACATGTCTTTGGTATTTCCACTTCTATTTGTCAGAGGATTTTTTTTTTTTTTTTTTTTCTTAATATCTCCCTCTGGAAAGCTTGAAAAAAGAGATTCTATAAAGGAACACTCCTCTGATTATTAGGACTGAAAACACAGTCCACTGTATTTTTTTCCACTGCACTGGAAACAGCATTATAGAGACCTTGCTAAAATTAAACTTCATTTTATTTTGAAGAATAGCTCTGAAGTTGGGATAAATACACATGTCGAAATGGATTGAAATCTTTGAATTGATGTGCTCTGAGTTTTATTGCTAAAGGACTGGAGTAGGAAGAACACTTGAGATTTTTCCTATTCTCCCTTGATTAGGAGATGAATTCCTATCATCAGGAGTTGTGAAAATTGGATGAAATCTCCTTCTCAAGTTGTTCCAGTTTAAGAGATTTTATGAGGTTGAATTATGCAATTTAGGAAGTAGAAGTTTAGTTAAGGTGTAAGTCATTATAGGATATGTTAGTTTCATGGGTTCAGTTTCTCTGAAAAATAAGCAGAACAACTTGGATCCAGAAACTGAATATTTTTAACATAGTGACTGATAATTAAACTTCTACAGTTTTTTCTAAGTTCTATTTAGAACAGCTTCTAATTAGCACAGGTATATCATCAATCTTTGCTGGCTTTCTAAAGCAACAAGACTGGTGAGATCACTATGTCTCCCCTCTATGTTTAACTTCCCATTGATAGTTTTTGAACCCATTCAGAACTTACAATGCAACACCCCGAAGACTTGACAGTCTTAGAATTAACTTAATATGTTTTAGAAACCTGGAAGACTAATAGAAGAGTTGGATCCATATATAGACTCAAGAACTATGCTTGGCCTTTGAGTATCTGTTGCATTAATGGTATAAGTCTGACAGCTCACTAGGGAAAACTACCAATGAGATACTGTCATAGTTTTATGATTTTTGGTTATCTGTATTCCACATCATAACATCATGTAATGTTCGACTGTGGATGCTCAAGTTCCGGGTGCCTGTCTGGAGGAGAAGAACAACTACATTCCCCAGGGGCCTTTGCGGTCAGCAAGGAGATGTAACTCCCAACAAGGTCACTTGATCCTTCTTCTTCGCCTGCTCCTCTTCGCCTGCGCTTCGCCGTCTGCTCGTCTCCGTCTGCTTTTCTTCATCGGCTCAACCGGACTGCACTTCTCACCTCAGCGTTGTGGTGAGACCTTTCCACCTTTCACGCACACTCTCTCTCTCTCTCTCTCATTATATTTTGCTGTTACTATATTTAGTAAATTAGTTTGTTTCCCCTCAGATCGTTGCCGCTGTTTTCAATTATTTTGGGTCCCCTGTTTCCTCTATCCGGAGGTGCGGATCTGTGGATCCCTCCGCCCTGCTAGTCACGGAACCGGGCCGAACCAGCCCGTAAACCGTTGACATTCTTGGTGGAGAATGCGGGCAACGAGCTGCTATTTAGTTTCTTAGAACTAATCTCTTTCTCTGCTCTCGGAGAGCTTCGTTGGGAAAGTTTATCTTTTTCACCGGGGTTCTCTGGAAACTTGACCTTGAAAAGTCCAGGCGGACTGCCAATATTCTAGCATATTTGTAAACTTTGAGCTTTGCTATCTTGCTTCTGTAAAGAAAAAGGAAAAAAAAAAAAAAAAAAAAAAAGAAATGTTTTCTCTTCTAAAACTGCCTTTTAAGGGACTGCATGCCACCGTTTCTTCTTTTTTAATGCTCAAAACATACTGGGCATTAATCAAGTTTGCCACTTTGCTCTATGGAGCTATAGGTATATATAATCGATTGAAAACACTAATGGAAATATTTACCTGGTATCTGCATACAATGTGGCATGCAACTTCAGAGGGAGCTGCTAATATTACAATACTTGGGATTTTTAAGCAGGTTTCCAGTCTCTCCTTTGATTCCATTATGCAGTTTTTGAATGTTCACCTGATCGCGTTGTTAATCTCCCTGAATGTAGTGCTCATCATTTCACTCAGTATTAGTATTTATTATATTTTGAGGAAGCCCTCCCCAAAACCAGAGGACACTGAGTGGCAGGGAGTGTGGAGAGGCCTGGGAGAGACTTTAGACAGATGGAAATCTTCGGTGTCATGGAACTTTACTCCTGAACACCTGAAAGACCCTGAGAGCTTAAACAGATATTTGAGACAGGAATGTTGCGGCTCAGGCAGATCTGAGGAGGCACAAATGATTTGGGGCCTGGCTAATGCTTATCGGGCCTTATTCAATAGCATCCCAGAGAGAGAGAGAGACTGTCTGAGAGCTGAAAGGGAGAGTCTCAGGGAAAAAGTACAAAGTGAGCAAGAAAGTCTCCTGGTCGAGAGAAAAGACCTCCAATCTGAGAGAGATGCCCTCCGAATCGAAAGAGACTCCCTGCAATCCAAGCTCAACATTCTTCAATCCCAGCAAGACATCCTTAAGTCCGAATGGCACGTCCTCCAAACTGAGCGAGACACCCTCCAATCTGAGCTAGATACTCTCATAATCGAACGAGACAGACTCCAAGCTGAGCTGGAGGATGAGAGCATTGAGACTGACCAACCTGATCAACCACAGGAGGCACCACAACTGATGTCAGTTGCCCCTGTAAGAGGACGGAAAACAAAACGAATCTCAACTCAGTTAGAAGAGAAGAAAGAGGTGTCACGTGCTAAAGAGGCCCCACCATACAATGAACTACCAGAAAATGAAAAGACATATGCCCTGTTCACTGATGGATCGTGTCGTATTGTGGGGAAGTATCGCAGATGGAAAGCTGCTGTGTGGAGCCCCACACGACAAGTTGCAGAGGCCACTGAAGGGAAAGGAGAATCAAGCCAGTTCGCAGAGGTAAAGGCTGTCCAATTGGCCTTGGATGTTGCTGAACGGGAGAGGTGGCCAATGCTTTATCTTTACACTGACTCATGGATGGTGGCAAATGCTCTGTGGGGGTGGTTACAGCAGTGGGAACAGAACAACTGGCAAAGAAGGGGTAAACCTATTTGGGCTGCTGAGCTATGGAAAGATATTGCTGACCGAATAAAGAATATGGTTGTAAAGGTGCGCCATGTAGATGCCCATGTGCCCAAGAGTCAGGCTACTGAAGAACAGAAAAATAACCATCAGGTAGATCAAGCTGCAAAAATTGAGGTGGCTCAAATAGACTTGGATTGGCAAAATAAGGGTGAATTATTTCTAGCTCGGTGGGCCCATGAGACCTCGGGCCACCAAGGAAGAGATGCTACATACAAATGGGCTCGAGACCGAGGGGTGGACTTAACCATGGATGCTATTTCACAGGTTATCCATGACTGTGACACATGCGCCACAATTAAACAAGCCAAGAGGATGAAACCTCTCTGGGGAGAAGGGCGATGGCAAAAGTATAAATATGGGGAAGCATGGCAGGTTGATTATATCACCTTGCCACAATCCCGCAATGGTAAGCGTTACGTTCTTACTATGGTAGAGGCAACCACGGGATGGCTTGAAACATATGCAGTACCCCATGCTACCGCCCGAAACACCATCTTAGGTCTTGAGAAACAAGTCCTGTGGCGACATGGCACCCCAGAAAGAATTGAGTCAGATAACGGGACTCATTTCAGAAATTCTCTTGTAAATACTTGGGCCAAAGATCATGGCATTGAGTGGATTTATCACATCCCCTATCATGCACCAGCCTCTGGTAAAATTGAACGCTACAATGGGTTGTTAAAAACCATGTTGAAAGCAATGGGTGGCGGAACATTTAAGCACTGGGAGAAGCATTTGGCAGAAGCCACCTGGTTAGTCAATACCAGAGGATCGATCAATCATGATGGTCCTGCTAGCTCCCTACATACTGTCGAGGGAGATAAGGTCCCTGTAGTACATGTAAAGAACATGTTGGGAAAGGCAGTTTGGGTTCTTCCAGCTTCTGGGAAGGGCAAACCTCTTCGCGGAACTGTTTTTGCCCAGGGACCTGGGTCCACTTGGTGGGTGATGCAGAAAAATGGGGATGTTCAATGCATACCACAAGGGAATTTGATGTTGGGGGAATGCAGTCAGTAAGTCCATGTGTTTATACATAGATTTGTATGTGCATGTGTTTATATTTTGTGTGTATATATATATATTAAGCATGATGTAGTGATATGGAATAAGGGGTGGAATGTCATAGTTTTATGATTTTTGGTTATCTGTATTCCACATCATAACATCATGTAATGTTCGACTGTGGATGCTCAAGTTCCGGGTGCCTGTCTGGAGGAGAAGAACAACTACATTCCCCAGGGGCCTTTGCGGTCAGCAAGGAGATGTAACTCCCAACAAGGTCACTTGATCCTTCTTCTTCGCCTGCTCCTCTTCGCCTGCGCTTCGCCGTCTGCTCGTCTCCGTCTGCTTTTCTTCATCGGCTCAACCGGACTGCACTTCTCACCTCAGCGTTGTGGTGAGACCTTTCCACCTTTCACGCACACTCTCTCTCTCTCTCTCTCATTATATTTTGCTGTTACTATATTTAGTAAATTAGTTTGTTTCCCCTCAGATCGTTGCCGCTGTTTTCAATTATTTTGGGTCCCCTGTTTCCTCTATCCGGAGGTGCGGATCTGTGGATCCCTCCGCCCTGCTAGTCACGGAACCGGGCCGAACCAGCCCGTAAACCGTTGACAGATACAAGGTTCAGAAAGGAACCTCTTGTTTTCTAAACTCCTTCTCAGAGTAGTCTGAGTGCAGTTTGCTTCAGTCCAAGTCCTGGACTTGGTCAAGGGCTGATGTCTAAAGGATAGTGCGTAGCCAGTTATCACAGTCAACATTTTCTTTTCAGAGCCCTCTCAAGGAATTTCACTGAAACAGATTCACAAATGCCTGTGTGACAGAGCTCTCCAGGACTTTCACTGTAGCAGGTTTGTACAACCAAAAATAAATGATTTTTTCAGGAAACAGATGACAGATATAGAATTGCCTCTTGATAAGTGAACTAGCTGTGTTAGTACTATTATCTCAAGGCTAGCCAGTTAATTAATCAATAAATCACTCAAGTATCATCCACAGAGTAGCAGAGGTGTGATATCTTGCTGTGAGAGGCATTCCTGCTGACTAGGTGAGGAGGATGGGTCAGATCTGTCCATAATAAGCCCTAGCTGATGGAGTATCTCCTCTCAACAAAGCATTAGAGGGTATCTTAATGAGGGACTGAATCATGTGTGTTGATAGGCATCTTAACAAGATTTATTGTGTTAACTGAGGAGTGGGAGGGATTGATGGGGAGGTGCTCAGTCCAATGTTCGGAACAGATGTAGGGTTGCTCTCCCATCCTTACTGAAAGAACATTTTTACTGGAACAACATGAGGCTATGAGGGCCCTGCCTCAGTCCAAGCATCATTCAGCCCCCACAGTCTCAGGCAAGATGTTAAACTGCATATCTCTAGTCTGTCTGGTGTATTGGCCAGATATGCAAGTTGTTCAACTTTAGCCTTTTTTCAAGCCCAGTGCAAGATAACCACATTGAATAAATCACATGCTTGCTTAAGCTGCAATTCTCTGCTGATTTGTGGTCATTCTGTATTTTGACACAGGATGTCTGGTGATTTCCTACAGTACCTTGCACATGAAACCATAATGAAATAAAGAAGGAAAATGTGGATACTTTGATAAAAAGTAGAAGATATTGGAAATAAATCAGAGAAATGAGATCTCTGCAAAATGAGGAAGAGAACTGTAGGTTGCTCCAAAAGTAATGCCTCCTATTTATTTCCATGAAAATTACAACAGCTAGAAAAAACACAATAAAATTATTGACAGAAAATTCTCAGTTGCAGAACACTATTATTCATTATGATTACCACCATCAGCTATAGATTTACACCAGCAATGAACAAGAGCTTGATGCTGGGCTCAAAAAAATCTATACCAGTGGAGGTGACCCATTGTTTCACAGTTGCTATGATGGCATCACTGATAGGAAAATGTTGTCCACTCGATCCATTTTTCATTGCCCTGAACAGATGGATGTCAGAAGGTGATTTTTGATCGCTCTAAAAATTCAGCAAGCGCTGATGAATATCAGTGAGTAAGATAAGATTTTTTCCACATGGAGGAATTTAATGACACACCTTTGCTTTATATACAATTCACACTGCTGCCGTCTGTCACACGGCAACAGTATGTAATGGAATACTGGTAGGATGGTTCAACCTCTACTGCCAAGCCATCACCATTCACCTCTGATGCCATGGACCAACATAATAGAATAAGAGGCATTACTTTCAGAGCAGGCCTCATACAATTCACTTGCCTTGTAAATTAAACTTCACAATTTAATTTGCCCTTGGAACATATTGTTTGTTGTTAGGAAAATAAAAACAAAACACAGTGGTGTAGCTTTTCCAGCATTTGAATTCTGTTGCAATACAACTTTAGAAGGAGATATAACTTCAAATTCATGTGAGTAATGTTATTGATCCTGGGCCTCCAACTAAAATATTCAGCAGCATTTAGTAATGTTATGATTTTAATTATTTTAATAGCTAACAGTGATGCTGTAATAAATCCAGTTTTTCAGAAAAAATTTTCAAATATATGATTCTTTCTTTCAGTAGTGTCCAGAGCAGAGCAAGACCAAGAGCTTACAAATAGGATGTTACTTCCTTTCAGTCTTCATCATGAGATAATTAATAGGTCTGTTCACTTACAAAAATGCCATATTCTTCTGTTATGTTCATTCTACAGTTGGCTTACTCTTCAGGTTTGGCCAACACAGATGCAGGATGCAAGCCATGATTATTTTTACCTCTGTTCTTTCCTTTAGATAGGAAATGTTACAAAGGAAAGCATGTAGGATGTGCTATCTGTATAACATGGAGTGATCACTGACATCTCTCCACTGTTTCTTATAGTGATCACTGTAACAGCTTGTTCTGTAGTCAGGCAAATATTTAGTACTCCACCATCTTATTCTATGTATCTTATTAAAATGCAGTAACCATTACAGAGGTGTTGTATATATCTTACTAGTATTACTGTAACTGTTAGGATGATGATCTATATATCTTATTAATATAGCAATGACCATTAAACTATTTTAATATTAATAAAACTATATAAAGATGTCATTTTAATATAACAACCCTAGTACCTTTTGTATACACCATATATTTATGTAATGCTACAATAAAAAATAATATATTGGTCAATAAATACTGCAGACATACACTTTTATGTAACCTGAGGAATAGTTTGAACGAATTCCTACAGTTCAACATAAACCTTTATAAAAATGCATGCTGTGCTTAGGTAAATATACTTTGGATCTAGATTAATTAATCAGTGAGAGTACTTGCATACCTATTTAATGATTTTTTAAAAATTTTATTTATTTATTTATTTATTTTATTGCCAGGCTGTATAATTAATCTGAGCTTTTTGCATTAATTCTTCTTGTCTGTAAGGGTGGTGAGACACTGGGAAACTTTGCCCAGGGAGGTTGTGGGTGCCGCCTCCATGAATTTCAAGGCCAGTCTGGACGGGGCTTTGAGCCTGCTCTAGTGGGAGGTGTCCTTCCCATGGCAGGGGGAATTAGAACAAGATGTTCTCTAAGATCACTTCCAACCCAAGTCATTCTATGATCATATGATTCTATGATTCCATGACTGGAACTCACATTAATTCTCATCATCTTTGAGCAGCTACAAACAGCTGTATGTTAAAAATAAGGAGAATGAGAAAAAGATCTTATGAGAAAATGTAACCCTTTTCCACCAAATTGTGATTTTATGACTTTGTACATCTCTGACAATACTGAGCTAACTTTACAAATCTCAGCATTTCATTAATTTCTACTTTCTACTTCTTACATAAATCTTTTTTCTTTTTGATTTGGAAATTAAGACAGGATCTTTCTTCATGATAGAACTATTGAAAATAGTTTTTGGTGGACTTATCTCTTCACACTATAGAGTTTCTTTGAATTCACTGAATTTTCTTTTTTTCTTTTTCTTCTTTTTTTTTTTTTTCCTGTGAATTGGAGAATTAATATATTATATATATATATATATATGTATATATATATCTGCCTGGGTATTCCTTTTCATGAAAGCTGTGGAAACAATATCTTTTGAAATAATCTATATTCTGAAAATGTAGCAGAAACTGAACAGCTGTTTTGTAAGCTACTAGCAAGGAATTCACATACAACAGCCTTGTTTCAGTGTCTATGTGTGTGTGTGTGTGTTTATACACGCGTTTATGTGCACAGTTCCCTTGCAAAGTGAGTATACAGCCAGCAATAGAAAGTAAAAGGAATGCTGATTAATGCCTTCTTAGGGCCTTGAATAATATATCAGTTATGTTATTCACATTTTCATGTAGAGCCATGTACTTAGACCTACACTATAAAAGAATCCTTATTTCATGAAGTTAAGGGAAAAAAAATCAATTATCTGATGTGTGGAATCCTCAAAATATGTGTACATATTTATTTTTATTACTAAGACCTAAGTCTCTGATTCTTCAAGCGTACAATTCACTTGTGAATGAATCTACTTTTACTAACCTAAATTGTCCTGTAAACTCAACTGCTCCATAGTTAAGCTTTTTTTTTTTTTCCGCAAAGTTTTCAAAGTATGAGAGGTTAAAGCCTGCATAACTGTTTCTTTGCAATTATTTGCTCACCAATTTTCAGTACATACTGAACTGTGCTAATTGGCAGATGGGAACATTTTATAAACATTGAGCTACAATTTCTGTGGTAATATTAAAAATTAAGGCTTTTTGTGTGTGTGTGTGTGTGTGTGTGTGTATGTGTGTGCATCAAATGTATTATGATTATAAAACTGTATTTAAAAGTATTAAGACAAAATTGTAAGTTCATAAGGTATCTTAAGTACTAGCAAATGAGTTCCAGAGATGACTGTAGATTTAAAAAATTCAGTGTTAAAAGTATTCTGCATTTTTCTTTCTACATTTCCTAATTCTACTTAGTCAGAATTTTGAATGCCCTAATAATGAAAAGGTAAATCCTAAGCAACTCTATGCATGTGAACGTTAGTCTGCTGATATTCTTTTTCTATTTTTTTTCCTCCCTCTTTCTACAGATTTGTCTTTTTTTTTTCTTTTTTTTTTTTTTTCTTTTTTTCCCTGTTAATTAAAAGCTAACTGGTTTCACTGTTTCTTAAAATATGTCATTACAATGTCCTATTTTATTTGGTTAATTTGTTTATCTTCAGTACTAGAATAAAAAGCTGTTCATAAGAAAGAAAAAAAATAGAAATCCTAACAACTATTATATTATGATTTTCACCATTATTTACATAGTACTCTTACTTTTGTGTTATTTTTCTGTCCATCAACAAATAATCCAATTTGAATTCACCTTTTGTAGATTACAGTAATGAATTAACCTGAGTTTAAATAGTTTCTCTTGAGTAAGGTGTGTCATATTTCCTCCAAGACAATGCAAACCAAGTATCAATATTGAAATCTAGTGAATAGCAATCTTTAGCAAAGATATTACATAGTTTCTTTTATCGATATTCTTCAAAAGTATAATTTTAAAATATAGATACATTACAAAGGAAATCACAATACTGTAATAAAAAGGTAGCTTGCAATGAATAGTGAGAGTAGTTCTATGAAAGGTTCAAACTTTGCTGTTAAATATAACTGAGTTACTCCTCGTGTAGTAGGTTATAAGAGCTTGAGAAGAAAAGTATCTTCAGTAGTCTGAAGCCATCATCTGAAGTAGCTACCATTGGACTGTAAATAGGTCAATACTAATTCACTTCATTGAGTACTCAGACTCTCAGAATCTGATTGGAGTTCCTTACCTATATTATCCCACATAATGTAATTTATAGATTAACTGTTGATAGCATATTTATATGTTTATAACAGTACCCTAATATTCATTGGTGATGCCAAGGATATGCAAGTTTAATCAGAGAACTATTACAAGTAATATCCCTGTATAAGAAAACTGTAAAATATATATCCTTCCTTAGAAGGTCTTAAAATCTTTTCAGAAATAATAAAGCATTTTAGTATATTTACCTACATATAAATTACAAGTATATTGACATGCAATATATAATAGGATTTTAGACATCATGGAAATGATATTCTGATCACATAAATTATAAAGAATTATATGAAAGGAAATAGTCTAATAATAAATGGGAACGTGAAAGACAACAGAGAAATTGAATATGCAAATAGGCTAGTAGAAATAGGCAATCTCACTGGATATAAATTTTGTTGGTTTCTGGCAATTGTTATGTGCCATAGTTTCCTACTATACATCGACCTCCAAGGCTGACTTATATGACTAAGAGTACTCATAGCTTTGTTAAAGTGATAACATTTCCCTTGGATACCCTTTTCAGTAGAAAATGATTGCTGGGGAGATTTCGACTATTCAGATATTGCACACCTAAAATAACTTTTATAGATGCTATGCATCTCCAAGAGCTATTGGACATACAATTTTAGGTGATTTTGCACATGGACAATGAATCCAAACATTCTTTTCCCTGTAACATTTTGGAAGAGATATGGAGGTGAAGAGAAATTTAGAAGTCTGTCCCATACAGAGGAAGAAAAGGTAATATTATGTTCTTACTTCACATTCTATACTTCTACAGCCTGAAGAGAAAAGAAAAAAATAGTTGGAAATAGCTTACAGATCATTGTTAGCTACGTGGGAGATACAGTCAGGGAATGTTTGATCTAAAATATTAATTTGGTAATAATACTAAAGAGATTGTAATCTTCCCACTCACATATACTAATGTCCTGACATGTACTAACTGTTTGAAATATAGCTTTGGCAGAGAAAGAATAGTATCCATTCTATGAATGAATAGTTACAGAAATTGTCCTGGAAGATAATGAATGTATCTAATTTTAAAGAGATGCTAGAATGATCCTAAGTAAGATACAAGCTTAGCCTACTTTCTCACATTTTACTGAGACTGCTTTATGCTAGATAATCAGCTAATATTAATCATTCAGGTACTATGAAATACATACAAGCCCTAGGGGCAATAGTGTTACATTTATCTTACTGTGACAGAACTGGTGCAGAACTGCTTTAAGATGTCTGTATTCCTATAGTGTGTATAATGTCATCTGGAGCCACCCTCTGAGCATGTGGCAGACTAATCAATCCTTGGAGGTTGCCCCTTCTCTTGTTGCCAGTGTAGGGAGCATGTAATGGAGGCAGGAAGAGAAGAGAAATAATGACCTTAACTTTAACGCAAATGCCTCTGGAGAACTCTTCCGTTTATATTAGGACTGTCATATTTATCATCATGAATGAAAAAGTGTTTTTTTTTTAATGCAAAACGTACATTGATCATCAAGCTACTTCTGTCATTAATTATGTGTTAGTTTCACCACTCAAACTACTGTTCTTTTGCAAAAAGTATATTTGAGATATTTGAGAAGGGCTGCATTTGCTCAGTGAGAACTGATGGCTGACAGCAGAAGTTTTTCACTAGCTGTGTAATCCATTTAGCATTTTTTTTATATTTTGTTATAACAGTCTTTTCCTCCATATATGTTAAATCACCCAAAGCATATGGAACTCGACTGTGCCAAAACTGACAGCTGCTTGAAATAATACACATGAAAACTCTAATTTTCATAGTGTTTTGCTATTTGGCTTGCTTGTCTCATTGCTTCAGTTAATCATCATTCATAATTATAACACCAAGTATGTGGTATTTCGTAGGTTTTTGCCAGATTGAAAATTGAGGCCGTTTCAAATTACTAGTGGGTCAGTTTTATTTAGTACAGGTATTGTCAAAATATTTTGTGATGCGATCTTCATCTATCATAGATAGAATCTATGTGATCTAATCCCTTCTTAGCTTTGTATCCATGTGTTACAGTTTTAAAATATAATTTTTGTGTATATATGTAGTCACAGACACTTGTATTTGAATAAATTTGCTATAATTTTAATTTCATTAACTAAGAAAACTGAAGATGGGTTAATCTGGAGGTTGATTTTAGCTTACTTGTCCTAAATAGAAAAAAAAATTTGGACATGCTACTATGATTTTCATGTATTCATGGAATGATAGAATCACAGAATGGTTTGGGCTGGAAGAATCTTTAAAGACCATCTAGTCCATCTGCTTTGCCATGAGTAGGTGCATTTTTCAGAAGATCAGGTTGCTCAAAGCCCCATCCAACATGGCCCCAGTTTCTAGGGATGGAGCATCCATAACTTCTTAGGGCAACTTCTTCTTCCAGTGCCTCATCATCATCATAGTGAAGAATTTCTATTGTGAAGAATTGCAATGAATTATCAGTCAATGGAGATCAGAAGGCCACTGATTGTAAAATAGAACTTTTCCTTTTTTTTTTTTTTTCCCTCTCTCTAATATTCTAGAAATTGTTTTTATGGTGATAGAAAAATCTGGAAATCTGGATGAAGAAAGTTCAGAAACCAGTTCACAAATGACAAAAAATATAGAAAGAATTCAAAGGAAATGGCTTCTCTTCCAATAGTTTTGTACTGCTGTTGTTTACGAGATTCAGTGGAATTAATCCTGGTATATGCTAATGGAAGAAACAGCAAATCACATCCTGGGTCTTCAGATATCATTTCAAACAACAGTTTGATACACTTTGGCATATTCAGCTTCAAGCAATTAAAGATTTGAAAACTAAACTGGAGTCTCAAATTACTAAAAAGATTGCATGTATTTAAAAAGGAAATTAAAATTAATTCTCCCTGAACTAATATGTATCAATCAGATGAAAATTCAATGCTCTTTTGGCTGTTCTAATTATTTACATTGTTCATACTGAGATGAATGCATCAAGAAAATATTTAGATGCTGCTATTTCAAACGACTGGAATTATGTAAAAAGTTGAATGTTCTTGGTCATGTTATCATCTCATGGCTGTTCTTGGATCTTTGTGACAAAGAAAGGACTGCTCTGATTTGATAAAGACCTGCAGTCAGTGGAGAAGAATTATTCTGGGTATTAGCCCAGAAAAAAAAATAGCCTCTAAAGAAATTGTGCCATCAACACAGAAGACATAAACATTTTATATGGGAGAATATGGGATTTATTTTACACATGCTTATACACAGGCACAGAAGATAAATACGTATTATAGATATATAATTTAAAAATTAAGTTTAAACTTCATTTAAAAACATGGTTTATAAATTAAGTATAACGGACTATTACAAAATAATTTAAAAATTTGTATATGGATCTTATATTCTAATTTTCTACATATCAGAATGAGAGTTGTCCCTATCAGACTTATAACGGGTAATGACTACCTTTACAAGACTCGATGCAGATGCACTAATGCTCCAGAAACTTTTCTTACCTCTTCTTGGTGGAATTTGGTCTCATTCAAAACATTTTACTATGGCTGCCTTCTATTCTGTCATTACAATTTGTCTGTTTTCTCCATTCTTAAACTTTTTTTGCAAATTTTTGTCCTTTATGTAAATGTGGAAAAAAAAAAAAAATTGTACAGTAAGTGATGAAAAACATATTACAAATTCATAATTTATTTTAAAATTCTTGTTGACAAGCCAGCTTCACCTCCAAGGAAGTTGCATTCTAACTATTACAAATATTTCAAATGTGTATTTTGCACATCTCAAACACGTACTAGGCATTATGCCTTATGCTAAATGACAAGGTTGTAAATCAAATTCATCTGAACAATCTTAACAACTGGTCTCAGAGGCAAATCTGCTGCTGCCAAAGATTTCCTCCAACAGAAGAAAACGTGCTTCTGTTGCTCCCATTGCAATAACTATAACGATCCACTGATCTTTTTTTTTTTTTTTAGCAAATACAACAGGAAGGAAGGAAGGAAGGAAGGAAGGAAGGAAGGAAGGAAGGAAGGAAGGAAGGAAGGAAGGAAGGAAGGAAGGAAGGAAGGAAGGAAGGAAGGAAGGAAGGAAGGAAAAGAAAAAGAAAGAATAGTTTTCTGCAGAGTTTCTGAGATGAATTAGTTCATCTTTTAGTAAATTATTTCACAGACAGTCTAACAAGTGCTAGTTGTCATGAAGTAGGTGACAGAATGATGCAGAAATGTATGAGACACATGGAAGAACCTTGTAGGAATTAAACTTCTATTTTTAGTGTCAACTGTGATGTAGTTTGGCTCATCTGTATTGTTTAACCACGTCTGTTTTCTAAAAAATGGTTTCAGTACCTTATATAAATGAATATGTGCTCATGTTATGTTTCAGGTTTCTGTTATCCTTCCAGTCAGTTTAAAAAGCTTTGTAAATGCAGCTCTGACTGCATTAGACAAATACACACACCAAATGCTTCAGTACTTTACTTTTCTATCTAGGTAATGAGTAAAGACATTTAAAGTGACATCTCTCCTATGTTCGTTATCACTAACTTTCTCCTAAAAGTTTAATGTCTCCACAGATTCATTTGGACTTATCTAGCATCAAAAGCATGTTCATCTCCAGCTGTGCATTGATATTGCATCACAATGAAACATAGTGCCTATGTTTTTCTTTCTTTCTTTCCTTATTTGTTAAAAAAATAGAAAAAAAAAAAAAAAAAGAAAGAAAATTCATTGTATGGTTTTCCCTAGTTCTGTTTTCCATCTCTATCTGACTAAAAGCAAGAGTGTTTTGTTGGATGAAGCTGCAGTGAAGGAGAAAGAGAAATAGAAACCTAACATATTCAAAATGAGTATATGTAAGTAGGTTTCCAGATCTTGAGGAATCTTAGGTAGGAACAGGTCATGGTCAAGTGTTTTAAAGAATACTTTTCATAGGATATGGATCCACATATTCAGCTCAAGGAGCACAATCACCGTGGGCCCAGTGGTTTATGGATTCAGCTCTCTACTTTCAAATAGGTATGTATGAAAACTATTGTCTTCATCAAAAGTCATTTGCTCGTTTCAGTCTAGTGCAAAAGCAATTATGTTTGCTATCTTATGTTTATCTAATTCTGATGTAAAGATGCAGTTAACAAAATCCAAGTTGTATGTAATTTTATTGTCAGAGATGACTGCATATGATGAGAAAGTGGAAAAAGTAGCTGTTTAAAGATTAGGCAGTAGCAGCAGTCAATCAAGCATTAATGATATTAATCTGTATGGCCTTCATTTGGCATATTATCATGAAGTTTAAAACAGCTATTAATATTATATTTCTTATTTTCCAGAGCCGTTTTTAAGGTTCTTAAGTTGCCATTTGGTCAATTTTAAAGAAGCTTCTCAAATACATGGTCAGATTACGACCTACATAATTTCCATAAGTAAACAAGAAAGCGGAGAAAGTTAACAGCAGAAGCAATGTAAAACACGTTGAGAAATCTCATAGGACATGACTGATCAGAACTATCTCTAGAAGTCTTAAATACAATGTCATTGTCAACTGAAAATGTAATAAGGCAATTTTGAGACCTGATCCTAGAAGGTACTGGGGAGCTCTGCGAGTTAGTACTGTACTTATTGCAACGTATGCAAAATGCTTAAATGGCATTCATTGTTTCTGGCCTTAAAGAGGTAAGTGTAGTTCTGTCTCTCTCTGCTGATATGTTGCTTACACTTTGAAGACAGTGTGGTGTGAAAAAAAAAAGGTTACAGAGATGGGATTAACATCTGCAACTTGAACAATTTAAAGACAACTTGGACTTCACTTACTGAAATCAAAGAATAATTGTATGCATCTTCTGGTACAGAAGAACTCAGGATAGTTTGTGTCCATTTCCCTATTGATCTGTCTTTCAGGAATGTTTACTGCCACTGGAGTCAGACAGAGGGAGACAGCACTGTTAAGGATCCTGATGGCTGTAGTTAGTACAAAAGGCAAGGTGGATTAGCTTAACCTCAGCACTGCACTGATATGGCCATATTTATTTTGGAGTGTTGAGTTTTAGTCTCATAATTCTGAAATGCAGAAAGGATGTATTCATGTAAACTTCTGAACACCACATAAGATTTTTGTCTTCAGATAAGCACTCTACAACGTAGAATTGAAAGCTTAGAAGAAAACAAATGAAATGAAGATGTAAAGACCAGCAGCAATTCCAACCGGAGTAGCACAATTTAATCAAATCTATTTATCATACAACACCTCTTAAGCAGATTTTTGCTTTGTTTCAATGAGACATGCTCCTATTATTCATGTGAAGTTAATGTACTTCCATTCAAGTACCTGCTTATTGTTAGCACTATTTAAATGGTTTATTTCTTTTTTGTATTTTGGTCATAACTTATTATAATAGTTATTATAATAGTTATTATAATAGTTATTATAATAGTTGTTAAAATTTCCCTCTTCTTTCTAAGTTTGAAAAAATACATATTTTAATGTTTGATCCTTCTCATACTCTGTAGGAAAGTGATAACATATAGGAGTGTAAGGAATAAGCTACTGGAATGGAGTTTTTCCTAAATTCTTTTTAATTGCTGAAGTAAATAAGTTTCATACTCACACATGGTGTCTGTATCAAGACTAATTACTAATGCTTTACCTAGCAAAAAACAAGAGTCAGGAAAGATGGGGCTTTTTCAATCTTAAACTAGGCTTAAGTTTTATTTAACTGAAGTGGAATTTTTTTCAAACTTATTTGTTTTGTTTGTAATTAAAAAAAAAAAAAAACTTTCTGTAATTTACTGTCTTAGAACATACATGTTATGCTTAAATAGCAATGAGCCAATTTTCAAATTCATGACTGGAAATGTTTCTCCAAAGGCCTCTAAAAACAGGAAACAAAAAACCTCAAACCCCACTCAATGACAGATGTGCATGCATGACCTCTGGTCACCTACATTCCTTGTCCATCTGTTTGGGTGGCATTATGTTTAATCACAAGTAAATTGAAGCCTTGCACAGGAGTATTGTGGTTTGGCAAAAATAAGTTCAGAAGTAACAGTTTGTATTAAGCTACACGTGCCATTTTTCCTCTAGGCCAGCACTGAATGTTAGTAAATGCCTCCTGCATTTAATCACATCTGTTCAGTTCTTAGCCAAATCTAGTAAATGATCAGAATAAAAGCAAAACAGTACAGATAGTCAAGCTTTGTAGAACAGGTTGCATAGCAGCGGGTGTTCAAGAAAGTCAGAATTCAGGTCTTTCTTGACTTGACTTTAATAGATAAGATCTCCCTCACAAAATGATGCCATTCACTTTATAATGCAAACTCTCACACGCTGCTAGTAGAAAGGAGAAGCAGAGCAAACTCTGAAAAAATGCCTGAGATAACGAACTAGCATGAAAATAAGAAGTTGATAGGGCGTAACATCCACAGAAATAAGCTGTGCAACACCTTTCCAAAAGGTTTACCAGAAAAAAGGATTTGTGCTTTTCAAGGGAAACTCCTGCCTGCTTTTTTTAAACAAACACACACACACACGCACACACACAAACAAACAAACAAAAAAAAAGAAAAACAAAAAGAAAAAAAAAAAGAAAGAAAAAGAAGAAGATATTTAAAGAAAAAAATCTCTAATGTTTACCTGTAACGAGCATGAGAGCATGTCAGTATTTCATTTTGTTCTGTTAAAATCCAAAATAACTAAATCAGAAAATGAGATCAGATCTGCTTTCACTGCTATAGATTATGATATACATAGTTATGATGCTGGAAGTTGCGTTGGCTAAATCAGGTGTTCAGTTACCATGTTTTAGAAAGCACTTTTTCCTAGATAATACTCCATACAAAATTACATTTTTTTTTTTTTCAGCCTGAAAAATATGCCTTCTGCAACCACTGATATAGCTTCCTTAGAAAATTATATGTCCATTTTTCTAAACTATGAATGCCTTAGTGAAGAATGAAGCACCTTTGAAGGAAATGTGTTTTGGGAAAGCTTTCAACACCATTGTATTTTATATCATAGTATTTGAAAAACAAAACACATCTTTTAATCTTAAGTGTGGTTTTCTGTGGAAAGATGCTAGAATAGCCATGGGCTTAGGCACAAGAAGGCTTAACTGACCAGGAATGTCTAAGTCCTGAATAGGATGCCATTGCCAGCTGAAAATGAGCTAAAACATTTCCGAGAGTTCATCCAAAAGAGATGCTGAAGAGAATCCCAAGTTGTCAGCGTGCGGTCTGTATATACTGTGCAGTCTATAGATCACTACAAAAGTGTGTTTCCTATTTATTTTCATGGAAACAACAATAGACACAAAAAACACAGTAACAGTGTTTGATAGAGCAATATCTCTGCTACAAAATATTATTTTGCAACATAGTCAACACTATTAGTTATGCATTTTGTTTTTCCCAGCAATGAACAAGAGCCTGCATACTGTGCAATTTGCTGCATGGCCTTCAAACTCTTATGGGGTCTTGTGTTACACTGTTGCAAGAGAGAGACATTAATTTTATCCTTTTTCTAATTCTTCTTAGTACTTTACAAATTACATTTATAATGCTACTATGGAACATCTAGTATATTTGTGTATCCTTTACGTAAAAGACTTATAATAATACAGTTGAAAAAAACTATGATTCCAGCAATCTAATAATTCATGAGGAAGGAATTAATGCTCTCATTACGTGATTGAGCCCAAAATATTAAGTTGAAAGCAGTTTGGTAGTAATGTTGCTTAATATGACTGCTAAAAACATTATAGTCCAATTGTAAAAAATAAAATAAAATAAAATAAAATAAAATAAAATAAAATAAAATAAAATAAAATAAAATAAAATAAAATAGTAATAATAATATTGTTTGGGAGGGAGGAGGACAGAGCCACAAAACAAAAGATGAGGATTTGAAGCCTATTTAAAAAGTATCTTAATTTCCAAATATATCATTACACTATGCTGTGATTTTACTTCCTTGCTTGGTTTAATGAGTTGTCCCATCAAAGATAAACAAAAAATCTGGAAGTGTTTCATTATGTCTTGATCTGTTATTCCAAAGCAAGAACTCACTAAGATATAAAAAAGTACAAGTGTCTCTGAATAAGCTAAACTAATAAACGTTTTCTGTCATGATGTAACTTGCTCTTTTCCACACCTGAAAACAGTACTTAAATAAAAAGTTGTGATTAGCGTTGTGTTTTCACCCTGATGAACAACCACTTCCACCACTTCCGGAGTGGAAGAAACCACAATGAAAAAAGCATTCATGGACTGAGACAAGGACAGCAAGTTCACCCACCCACTGTTCAAGATGGTTAATGTTTTTAAAATGATTTTGTCTGGAAAAGAAATGTGGTGTTCTAGTTCAAAGTCCCTGTGCTATTTCATATGCCTCTGTTAGTCATATAATAACATAGCTTGTACAGTCATAAATCTATATGAAATGTTTAGTGAGCAACTTCATCTTTGTAAAATTAATACTTCTAATGATATGCTGAAATTTGAACTAGCTGTACTTCAATAAGAGAAAATTGATATTCCAGTACACTGGAAATGTTATGCCCTATGCTTGTTTTTCTGAAGTCCTTTATTGGATTCCTGCATAGTTTTTAAAATTTCTTTTCCTCATTGTGTGCAGTTAAGATAGGAGACAAGAGTTTAGTTTGAGAAGATCTTGGCAATGTCATAGTACTTAACATTTAACTTACTTCCAGTTTTACACGTTGTAAAAATAAACTGCAGTTTGCTGATGTCAAGATAACTTTTTTCTTCAAGAATTAACAAGAAAGCATTAGGTCATCATTGTTAGCTATTAAATTTAGCATCTCATCTTTTTATTTGAATATACTCAAGAAAATATGACTGATATATGCTGATCTTTGCATATTCAGCAGAAGAGATTGTCTTCCATGGGCATTAGAAATACAGGGCTGAAAGTCAGAACTTTTTTGGTGTATAGAATATTCTGCAGACAGATATGCTTGAATCTCCCCTTAGGGCTCTGGTGTTATTTTCAAAATATGTCTTTTAGGAAAAGCACTTAACAAAGGAGATCACAAAATAGACCATGTTTGTATAATTTTTGCCATCCTTCTGGATAAGATAACACCAATCTGTAACCGAGTATATTGAAATCACTTAATGCAATGTGTTATATTGTATAGGTCTGATTTTCAAAGAAATTATGAAATGCTAATTGTAATATTTTCACTGAAAAATAGCAGTGTCAGTCAGAGTTATGGGAGATCTTCAGGCACAGAAATTCCAGACAAAGATACAGGTAGTTGTCAATCTTACATAGCTTTTTGGAGACTAATTTAAAGTGAAAACAAGCTGTATTTCTTCTGGTTGCTTTTATGAATCAGGTCAGACATTGAACTGATTCATTGATTCACTGATTCACTGTCTTTTTTTTTTGGTTTTCCTATTTCTTTCCTGCTCTTCCCTATCCATCTGACACAGAAAGTAAGTTAATGAAACTTCCCTTTGGAATGACACCAGGATATAGTAGTAGAATCTACTGCAAAGTCTTTTTGAACTTAATTATCTTCATGCCCAGAACACAGATTAGTTTATGACCAGCTATACTTAAGAAAATTAAGAAATATGTAGTCTTGTGTTTTACATTTTTTAGCTCTGTAACAGTTCTTCACTGAGGAACAAATGAGGGACTGGTAGACTTTTAGAATGAATAAACAAGTTGATTTTTGTCTTGTACATACTTGTTTCTCAAATGCAGTATATTATAATAGAAAGTTCTTATTTATTTATATGTTTTGTCTTTGCCTGTTTTCTCTCTGTTCTGAATGGTGCACTCTAATTGTGAAAGTGATGGGAAACTCAGATACGATAAAGTAGTTGATCTTGATTAATTCAGATTGGATGCTGTTGAAATTATATGAACATTACCTTACAGTAAATCAAATTCCATTGCCAGACTTAGGGCTCTATTTTATTTAACATCAACAACAGAATATCAAGGTACCAAGAGGTTCTAGAGCCTAAAAACTTTGAAGTAGGTTGTGAATGTCATCATCTGACTTCTGTGCTTGTCAAAACTGAACTGTACTTCTCAACTGTTTGAAGTATATCTACTGCCAATGGGAGAATGAACCTAACTGATGATAGAAAAAAAAGTCTGCCATTTTCAAAAGTAATGCGATAATATTCTACTGTTCTTTTATTTTAATAATTTGTCTTATACTTACACAGCTCAAGAATCAGTGGAACTTATTGTTCAGCTTCTGTTATTTTATAAATAAGATTGAATTTATCCAGTTGCAGTATGAATTGATGTTCATCCATTTTATACTGTTTAGATGCTAGGCAAAAACTGGAGTTTTTGCCAGACTCCTGTCTGGCATTTTCCTTTTAAAAATGAATTGCTTTCCCATTAATAGATTATGTAAGATTATTTGTGCATTAAATGGCTTAGAATTTTATAAATAGCTGACACTGACTGGAAGGAGTTATTTTCAGTGTGTTTACACAGGCAGTATGTGCGTACAAATGTTGATTAATATTGCTTTTAGTTATATTAATTAAATTAATGGATGTAATCACAGAAATGTTTAGTCTTCATTGAAAAGGAGAAAAGTGATAAATAACTACAAAGCTGAAGATTTGCTATCCAAATTGTGAATATTCTTGTTAGCTTTGTAGATGATTATTTTTTCTTCTTAACAAACTTTGAGAAAGATTTTCTCTTCTTTTCCAATTACAGCTTTTTATAGGTACACTCAAATCTTTCTTGGTATTTTCAGCAAAGCCTACTGTCATTCTAGTTAATTGTATTAAGGCATACTTATGTTTTGTAACACATGCTTTTCTTGATGATGAAAGCGCAAGCATTTTTAGTAATGAAGAACAATCAACCAGCTTTATAGTATTGGAGCTACACAAACTCTAATCTTGAAAGCAGATACTCTGAGGGTTGTTTGGTCTATTAACTGAAATACACTCTTTCAGTTTACAAGCTTGTTTTATATCTGCAAGAATAATGTTATATCCTGAACCAAATGTAGAAGGCTAAACCACTTTTATCCAAGTAGTTTCACTTTAGAAATTTGATATTATTCTGATAGTCAAGATGAGTAAAGGGAAGCTTTATAGTATGAGTCAAGACATGCCTGTGAATCAAATCACAACAAGCAAACATTCATAGTTTTACTAACTAATCCCAGGGTGTATTTCAATTCTGTCACATAACAATTATCCCATCTGAGACTGAGTCATAGGCCTCCAAAAGAGACTATAGTGAATTTTGAGGTGCATATCCCTACAATTCCATTTTATCTCTCTCTTCCGCTTTGCAACTCAGTTGGGCAATAAGAGATTTCAAAATATACAGGTTTACAGAGAAGATCCCTCTTTGTAAAGAGGACATCCAGCTTCCCTCTGGATCTTGTTCTCTCTTAGTAGTTATTTGTCCTTTAGTTGTACTGGTCACTAAGTACAAACTACAAAGAGTCTAATACCCCTAGCATTTGGATTTCTCTTCTTTCCTCTTGTGTTCCACCTATATTTTCCATCTGTAAAAAGCACTGGATAAAGCGACCGTTCTGAGTTTAAGCCTGTAATCAATGAATGGCTAATCATATCTAAGCGGACACAGTATTATCTGTGGACACAATATTCAGTGGTTGTAGATTCTTACTAGTAACCTCTTTTGTTCATGAATCTGACATGTCAATGGGAACTCTGGAGATATTTTCCAGAAGAAAATAAAGTGTGTTAGGCCTTGAGATCCAATATTTTGCGCTACTTAGATCAATGAGAATAACTTAATTGACACTAAAAAATAAAAAAGACAATCTCCCGTTCAACATCTTGCTACATAACACTAGATATGAATCTTCTATTCAAACTACCTTTTGTGATAGCCTTTCCTCTTTCTGTTTTTCCATCAGGACTCCGTTATCTTAAAACAAAGGAAACACTAAATGACAAGGGCAAGGGCTTAAAGTTCTGTGTCCAGATGGGAGAAAATTCAGAAAAGTGACTCTTTATGATAGGACAGGTCAACTGCACTTGGAAAAGCCAATAAACTATCCAGAATTGAACTAAAACTAAAACTAAAAAGAAAATGAAGATGTATGTCCACATCTGACATAAGAGAGGAGTGCTGGATGAAGATGCCCAAGTTCTGGTAAGAGAGACTGCAGGGGTGGCCTCTGTGAGAAGAGAGGACACACTGTGAGGAGAAAGGACTGTCAGGGAGGAAATGCTGGGGTCAGACACCAGCCCCATTCCCCAGCCTGTGTGCTGCTTGAAAGGAGTAGGGAATGGAGGAGTGAAGCTTGGCCTGGGGAAAAACATATATGGTGAGAGATAGATGTTTTACTTTTTGTCTTTTACTTCTCATTACCTAACATATTTTAATTATCAGGAAGTCTAATTTACTTTATGCAATTTAAGTCTGTTTTGTCCATCGTAGTAATTGATAAGCAATCTTGTTTTATCTCAACCTCTCGGCTTCTAAAACTACTCATTTTGCCTCCTGTCCTGTAATAGTGGATGAGTGAACAGCTGGGTGGGTGTCTAACAGATGGTCAAGGTCAATCCACCACAGCATGATAACCGTACCTGTGCTTTACTGTCCTTCAAAAGAGGCCCCTGATCATTAACTTTGCCTAGGAAGAACTTGATACAGCAGAAATGAATGTATTATGGGAAGGTTATAAAAAAACAAAACAAAATATTTTTGACTTCTTAGTCTTTATCATTTCAGCAGTTATGTTCTTTCTGTGTGGAAAATTAATATCTCGTGTCCTCAATTATGTAATTTTTCTATCTTAGCTGCAAATCTCTGTCTAGTGAGAGAGAAAATAAGAACAGAGGTGTTTTGAGTTAATATTTCCTAGTCAGTAATTTAGGAATGTTTAGAGCTAATGGTCAGAAATTCTTTGTAAATATTTTGTTTACATTTATAAAAACCTTTTTTTTAAAAAAGTCTTGGCTGAATATAATAGCATTTGACTGAGGCATCACAATGTGTTATAGCATTGACTCTCACAAGTTTTCTTTTTTATTTTTTTGAAAAGCTTTAAATTGCTATAATTATATCCCTGATACATATCATAGAAGCATTCTGAGGTTTCATTGGGCAGTTTGGTAGAAGCTTCTGTTTTTTAGGACTAGTAGAGTCTTTTCTGTTAGACAGGGAACAGTGAAGCAATCTAGACTTAATCAAATTTGAAAATAATTCAAATTTTTATGAAAGCTTATGCTATGAATGAGTCTCAGAAAAAAGCAATTTGAAAAATTGTACCCATGGCATTATTTATTACACAGTGCAGTATGGAAAGAGTTGCATTTCAAAAGAAAAAAAATTGATGACTTTTAGCAGGTAATAGTTGCCGTTGCACTCCAAAAATACTTTAGCACAAAGGTTGCAAAAAATGTCATTACTGAGGTTGTTTGTTCTTATTTCTTCCTTCTATGTGCATTTAGTTTTTAAATGCACAGTCATATGTTTTTTTTGTTTTTTGTTTTTTGTTTTTTTTACGGTTTCTGCTTTACTGAATGTGAAGAATAGCCAGAATGCACTTTATAAGTAACTAATATCCTTGACCAATAAACATCTTTTCATTTGCTCTATTTTGCTTACAACAGGCTATCAAGTATTATGTTTTTTCCAGTCATTCCTATGGTGCTCATCACTATAGAAGGAGAGTGGCTCACAACTAGTTTAATCAGAAAAATCCCCAAGGCTGTGGATTTTTTGTTTATGTTGTTGTAGTTAGTAGTTTTCATTTTAAATCTCCAGTTTACAAATGTGAAGCTAAGAATGAACTCTTAAAGGCAGAAAATGTTGAAATACGTAACTCTAAATTGTCAGTCTTAAGGATTGATGGTTTTACATATCAGGAATGATTTTTCACAAATTTGGAACTCAGTAATTCCAAACTATATGAATAATGATTACCAATACTTATTTTATTTTCTTTTTAGACTCCGTAGTAGAGGTAGAATACTACTTGTCTGGTAAGAATATAGTTTTTGTTAAAACATGTGTAATCCAATCTGCCAGTTTCCATATAAAAATAGGTAAATCTCTGCCAAAAAAGTCATTATGTAGGAGCCTTGAATCATTCCCAAAGCAAGCTTATCCAAAGTATAATTGAGGAAAATAGAGCAACATGATATAATGTAAGTGACAGTATAGGAGCTATGGAAATAATTTGTGTATAGGGAAATTTGCAGTAAGGGAATAGATTTCTTCCTCTTTCTTTCTGTCTGTGTCTCTTGATGGTGAACTGTTATGGAATAAGGCCAGAGAGATTCAACCCTTAGCAACAATGGAGTTTTTTTATGCATTATTATTATTATTATTATTTTCCAGATACTGTAACTAAAGGCCAGAAGACAACCTTCATGCTTGTTTTTAAAATCTATTTATTTTCACTTCCTTTACTCTCAGCCTCATTTATGTCAAGACATCTCAGGTCACTGTTTTGAGATGATGACACAGAAAGGTTTGTGCATTTTTGGCAAAATTATGCATGGAAGCTGTCTAAAGTTTCTCTGCTGGAAGTGTCATTTAGAAAGGTTACCGTGACATTTCCAAAATCAGTTCTTGTTAATATGAATGAAACATGCTTTTCATGTCATGCCTATATTTTGTGTACATGTATACATATATTTATTATGGACACACATGCATACAGTTGCCATATACACAATATCGACATTCAAAATAATGTTTGTTTGTTTGTTTGTTTGTCTGTTTCCTATTCTGCCTTGAATACATCAATAAAGAGTAGCAAGCAAAACAATACTTTCAGACATGGAGGAGAGAAGGTAGACAAGTTTCCTTCCGATAATACAGTTTTCATCAGCAAGTTTCACCCATTTCTGTTGCTAAATAAAGTGCTGTTTATGGCAGATAAATTTAATATAATATTCTTCAATGTGTCTGATGGACTTTCATCTAAAGAAAGAAATTAAGTGGCAATTTAAATACAAAGCCTAAATATATAAATATTAAACCTAACAACTGTTAGCAAAGTCTTTGAAATATAAAAGATAAATTTTCTTAGAATAAATTCATACTCTGAACCAACTTATGTTAAAAGGAAAAGTGTGTTTAACTGAGTTTAACAAGTTGGAAAAAAAAATTTCTATCATTGCCATTTACTTTTCTTCTAGATGCTGTTGTTAAAGCAATTTTTTGTAAAATTACCCCATGATTTTGGGGGCAGAGGGAATGACTCCTGTTTCTTTTAGTAAAAAGCACATTGAACAGTAGATTCTTCCTATTTCATCATTCATGTTTTCATAGACTTATCTATGATGTCAGTTGAATAATCCTAGCCTGCTTCATACTTCCTCACAAAACCTAAACAGAACAAAACAAAGAAGAAAAAAAAAAATGCAGAACATCTGCCTTTGGTCAACTCTCAACCTCTTTACCTTTTCTAGGCTTAACCTATGTCATCTGAGTAAGATGATAGGGACTTTCAATGTGACAATCAATAAATACCAGATGATAGCATATCAATATATATTTTTTATTCATTCTGTATAATTCTTAATGTTTGATTTTCTATATTTACTTAATACCAAGCTAAGGTTTTCATATAATTGGCTTTTAGAAGATTTCACCTTGTGATAATAATCACTGCATCACTTCACATCAGTCTAAATTGATTTTATATACTCAATTATTGTCCAGGCATGGTTGCAATATGTCCTTGTGGTTCATAGGACTATCTTTTTATTTACTGGTCTTAATCTTAATTATAATCACAGTTAAGCTTTGTTTCCCCTTTATTAAAAAAAAAAAAAAAAAAAGTTTTGTTTTGTTTTGTTTTGTTTTGTTTTGTTTTAAAGAGAAATCTGCATTCAAGAAAAAGCATTACTTTAAAAGCTGTCATTGTGATTTCCTGCCTTGATGAGGTAGATAGATTATCTTATTGGTCTTTTACAACCTTAATGATTCTAAGATTCTATAATATTCCTTTAGAATGCAACCAAGGTTAACTGTAAAGAAGAGAAAACATAAGAAGAAGAAGAAGAAAAAAGGATCCTATCTGCTTTATTGCAAATAAAGATTATGATGTTGTTGCTATTTTTTACATCTTCAATTAAGCTGAAAGTGATTTTTCAGCCAATTCAAACATACTGGAGGAGAGAATGAATGTTTCACTATAAAACTGCAGAGATTATAGAGAAGTCCACAGCATTTTTGAGGGGAAAAAGATCATATTCACATATCTTCTTTTATTTACTTTTATCTCCTTATGTTTATTATTTACATAATACATTGAACACAATAGATAATGTTATGAATACAGAATCACAGAATCACAGAATGGCCAGGGTTGAAAGGGACCTCAAGGATCATGAATCTGCCACATGCAGGGCCACCAACCTCCCCATTTAATACTAGACCAGGATGCCCAGAGCCCCATCCAATCTGGCCTTGAACACCTCTAGGGACGGGGCATCCACAACCTCTCTGGGCAGCCTGTTCCAGCACCTCACCATTCTCTCTGTAAAGAACTTCCCCCTGACATCCAATCTAAATCTCCCCTCCCTCAACTTCAAACCATTTCCCCTTGTCCTGCTGTCACTCACCCTGTCAAAGAGTTGATTCCCCTTCTGTTTGTAGGCTCCCTTTAGGTATTGAAAGGCTGCAATCAGGTCACCCTGTAGCCTTCTTTTCTCCAGGCTGACCAAGCCCAGCTCCCTCAGCTTGTCTTCCCAGGGGAGGTGCTCCCTCTTCTGGAGGGAACATCTTTGTGGCTCTCCTTCGGACCCTTTCCAACAGCTCTCTGTCTTTCTTGTACTGGGGGCTCCAGACCTGGACGCAGTACTCCAGATGGGGCCTCACAAGAGCAGAGTAGAGGGAGACAATCAACTCCCTGTCCCTGCTGGCCACCCCTCTTTTGATGGAGCCCAGGATAACATTTGCTTTCTGGGCTCCAAGAACACACTGCTGGCTCCTGTTAAGCTTTTCATCCATCAAGACCCCCAGGTCCTTCTCCGCAGGGATCCTTTCAAGGACTGTCCTTCCAGTCTGTATAGATGCCTGGAATTACTCTGGCCCAAGTGCAAAACCTTGCACTTTGCTGTGTTCAACATCATTAGGTTCACCCAGTACTTGAAATTGTTTTAGTTCATCTTGCTGTGAACAGATTCTGTTAAAATAATAAAGTTATGGTAAGCTCTTAGTAACTTTTGTAATCACATCAGTAATTTCCTGATTTGGAGAAAAGCAATGAAGCCTAAACTCTTTTGTTGATACACTGTTATTACATGTATGTTGCTAACAAGCTTTCTAAATATGTTCATAAATTTTTCTTCATAGAAGTTACTAATAGGGCAAGAGAAAATACTTAGTTGACTTTCCTTCCCAATGTTGGATAAATACAGAGGACCACGCAAATAATTTGATTTCTGTTACAATAAAGGCAAACTAGTCTGAAAAGTACGTGGGGCAATGGTTGATTTGTCAGTCTCCACTAATTGTGTCTAGCACAGTTAGAAGCTATATAGCCCTTAACAGATATTTATGTAGTTACTCGAATAAAAACAACTTAGAAGACGCTTGAATGATAATTATGAAGCATACAATTATTTTTCTTGTAACTTTGTGTAATAGGCAGTATACAGATATATTCAAAAATTATTATTGGAAAATTTGATTCTTGGGCAATGGTGTCACTCTGGACAATGATTGGGAGGAATGAAGAGTAGACTCCTGACAGATAGTGATATTATTGATAAATAATTTTATCCATTACAAAACATTTTTTCCAGGACTGTGAATAATATTTTTACATGCTATGTAAATACCAGTGTTGGAAATGCTACACCTAGTGACAGTGAGCAATTAAAAACGTCTGAACTTCCAGGGGGTGGCAGCTGTTGAATACAGTTATCTGATTATGTGCAGTGTGAGGATTTTGTTGATTTACGTGTTGTTTGTTTGGGGTGATTTACTCAGTATTCATTTAATTTTTGATAGTTCTTACCATCAACACTTTCCCTGAAGGCCCTACAAAATATGATTTTTGTTATTATTCTCATATCTGTTTATTAACCTAAGATCTTGTACATACCTCCTTTCCAATATTTCTATTTTAATTAATTAATTAATATTTGTTTGAATAGACTCTAAGAACCAACTGCTTTCTTGGGAACAAGTGGCCATAATATTTTCAATGTTTCTGAATTTTTAAACATTTGTTAGATCTGTCCTGTAAGCCATTCACAGGCTCCATCTGAAATACGGTTTCAAATTCTGCTAAACAATTATAAAATAATCTCCTTAAGGACAATGACAAACAAAAACTTAATATTCAAAAATAATTATTGTAACACAAACAAAAATAATAGAATCTTCTTTGATATTTGCTGATATATTTAAGAGGGCTGTATGTAGCTTTTTTTTTTTTTTTTTTTCCCCAGAGATTTTTACCGAGTTGCATGTAACAGTGTAGACTGCATTTATTTATCCAAAATCTATTTTTAGCAAAAGATGACAAACAGCTGTATTATATCCTATTTTATCTTGTCCTGGTGCGTACTCAGTTAATTATGTTGGGTGGCATTGATTTGAACTCAACACTGTTGCAGAGAGAAAACAGTATTGGAAGAGTCTTTTGGCTATAAACATATTGAATCAATGAATTTTATTTATTTTTTACTAATCCATGCTGCTAAAGGACAAATGCAGGTTAGGAAGGGAGGAAAATAAGACCAATTTCACTAAATAGTCATTAAAAAATCCACTCTTTGCATGGCATGTCACGCTTCCAAAAGAACCTTATAATATCTAAATATCTAAGATATTTCTTAATATTCTAAGAATTCTTTTTAAAAAGAATATCAAAATGAAGACATTTTTGATTGAAATGAAGAGAAATCCATAATTTTCAAAGTTTCTAAATGGATCAAATAATTAAATTTGATATCAAGTCAATGAAAATTCATTCTTCATTGTACAAAACTAGCTTGCATAATGGCACTGTATTCAGCTTTCAACTTCACTGCGTTTAATCTCTCAATTTAGGAAAAAAAATATCTGGTATAATAAGAATGCAGCCAATGCACTTTACAAAGAACTAATGTATTTTCAATATTTGTTGATTTTATGCCAGTAAGAAGTTAAGGGAGATAGAAAAGGAGAGATTGTCTTTCAGGTGTATTTCTTTCACAGTAAAAAAGTAAATGTAGACTCCATGACATCCTGCTCTCCCTCTGAAATTATCTAATCTCAGAAATGTTTATAGTTCCCAGAATGCTTCTTTGCTGAATAGGTTTGTGTAATCTAAAGACTGTGGGAAGAAAAGATATCTTAAAACATCTTGGAATGCCTACTTTATATGATAGCTAGAGTGTGATTTCTGTTATGGCTAGTAGCTTCGTTTTCTTTTTACTAGACTTTTCCAAGCCATCAGAAAACTGAGAAGATTGGGTGGAATTTTGTGCTAGTTTTACTGACTGTCAGTCTTCAGCCTGGCAGCTCTAAAGGAGATTACTTTACTCTCAGACAGTTGCAATAGAATGCAGTGTTTTGTGCAAGTGATTTGCCATAGGAAAAGGTTGGTGCTTAAAAATCACTGCTTTAACATCTTTCTACACTTTCTTCACCGCAATTACAGATCACCTCTAATGATGTAATCATGATCCAGAATGGAGAATTAGAATAAATAATCCAAGTTTTCAAAATGAATTCTTTCCTCTGATGGGTTAATTTTATCAACATGTTTTTAGAATTATGTAATTCAAGACAAAATAGCACTTCATTTTTCTACATAAGATATCATTAACTTAGTTAAAAAATAGAACTTTTCTTAAACATGACAACTGTAGAAAGTAACACTTTTGAGCAAGCAAATAGATCTCTGACTTGATCCTCTCCCCGTGAGTTTATGTACTTCTGGCTGCACTATATGCATGCAGCAGACAGCAGCATAGAATCAGTGACACTTGGCTGTGCTGCCAGTGGAGAAATATCATGCTTTCTTCAAGACAGGAACTGATGGCCAGAAAAGGCAAGCAAGCATCAAAATAGTTGTAAAAACTGGTTTATTTCTTAAAAATAAATACAAAAATATAAATATAAAACATCGGCAGATAGAATTTGATGAAATGAAGTTGCACAAACTTTTTTTTTAAACCAGCTGCATATTACACTTATTAACACCACGTGTACATTTTGTTTCAGTTTTAATGTACAAAACAGAACATACTGGATTTCTTCTTCTTTGCCTTCTTAAAAGCTGCACTTGCAAGGGTAGGACATGAACCTAACAGAAGCGGCTTGTACATGAGGTTGCTTAAGGGATTATCACCCTTCAAATTTCTGAAGGTAAGGTATTTTTTAATTTTAATTACTAAAATGGACAACACTGAATTTCCATAGCTTTGGCTCTTGGAAGGTGATTAAATAAAATACTGTACGTGTTCCAAGTGGCATCCTACTAGAAAGAATGAATGACATAAATGGACAAATTGAAAACAAATTCTAAAGGAAATCATTGTGCTGAGTGACAGGAAAATTTTCCTGAATGTTAAATACTGTTGAGTGCAGAAGGTGTCTGTAAAATTACTTCCGCTCAAAGGAACAAAAAATGTAGCCTACTATAGGTTAAGAAGTGTCTTTGTCACTTTCTCCTCCACCATACATTTCAGCAAGCTTATTAAACCGAGGGCCCCATTCTCGGAGGTAATCATAGTTTTGGTCTCCTTCAGTAGTACCCGACTCTAAGGAGCTCAAAGATTCAGCTATTGAATCATTTCCTTCATAGGCATAGGTTGCAAGCGAGTCATACGGTGGTGCAGAAGGATCAGTATCATGCTCTTTTAACCTTTGGTTAATGAAATCTCGGACATCTGTGTTATCTGGTGCTGAAGGAGTCCTCCGTGGTACAAATAACGTTTCAGGGATAATGTCTCGTCGAAGCTTCTTATCTTCGATAGCTGCAGGATTCCTCAGTGTGCCAATATCAAAGGCTTGGGTATCTTCCTCTCCACCGCCTTCATCATTATAACTCACAATGTTGTCTCTGATGTCCTCTTTAGACAGGATCAAAGGCTCTTTCTTTCGTTGCCTCTTCAGAGCAGCAAACAGCACCACTATAACTTTAAGGAAGAGGAAAGAATGGGTAAGGATAGAACAATTTTCAGTAGCTATTCCATCAAATACAACAGCTTTATTTCAGCTACATTTTGCCAGTTCATTTCTACCTGATAAATGGATCAGCATCGCTGTCTGTATCACAGTAGAGACTGAATCAAAATGTGCTGTTTTTTGCAGAGAACCATGAGCTTTGTCTATGTGCTCCACTGGTAACTTTGATAAGTTTTAAAATAGCCAGGTTTATTTTGAAGATCTTTTCCCATTTTTTAGTATGGTGAATGTTCAAATTGTTTTCCATATGAACTACAGATGATTAAGTGATATTCTGAGAAACACAAAATGGAAACTTTAAAAAATTTACAAATTTTTTATTACAGCACAGAAATCTTTGGATAAAATGATTTAATATAATAAATATATAATTTACTGGCTAATTCTGTGTGAAATACATATTGCACGATGACTTTAAGAATTTATTTAAACAAAAGGTTCTCTATCTCAAAAAAAATTAAAATTAAAGACATGAAAGTGATTTTTGTTTACATTATTCCTTCTGCCTGATCATCTTTCTTAAAGACAAGAAAATTATAAAAAAACATTTAACAGTCTGAAACTTGATTTCATTTTTACTATGTCCAATTGTCAGGCAGTTTTTGCCTTTATTTCTTCTAATTTTGCATTGATTGTCTCTTGCAAAAGAAGTAAACCCCATGATCATTTATTCTGCCAATCTGCATGATTTTGTAAAGCGTATTAGGCCTGAAGCATTTGCTGAAAAGGAAAAGATACATTTTTCTTACCCAGCAGGATGATGATGCAGAGGAGAATGGCAATCAGTGCCCCTGTACTGAGGCCAGCAGGGAGGAGAAGGGCCTCCGCGTTGCAGGACTGCATGTTCCCTCGGCTGTCACAGGCACAAACACGGATGGTAAGTGTGCCAGTGCTGCTCTGGATTGGATAGTCATTGTCTGATATCACCACTGGTAAGAGGTATGTACTTATTTCATGTCGACTAAAGCCATTTCTTCTTGTTAAAATTCTGGCAGTGTTATCTAGATAGATTAAAATATAACGTTATTTTGCATAGGAAAATAAAGAATGTATCACATATAGTACGTGCAGAGTATAATATTTCATGTCACTGTTAGTATTTTGAAACGGGCTAGTCCTCATTTCATAGTCACATCTGACTTTTCTAATGACATTCCCATTTAATCAGAAAGCTATTTATAATTTTTTTACATACAGCTGGCCTGCTCCTCTGTGCCTTTGCAACACCTCTGAGTACAATTTGAAAAGAGGATTTCTTAAAGCTTAAAATGTTTTATGGATTAATGCATGCAGTGCACGACACAGTTCCATTCCATGGCTAAGGCCCTGAAAATGAAGTGGCCAACTGAGAAAAAATAACCTTCCACTTCACGCTGTTCAACAAGCACTCTGTTCTGAAAGATTCCTCCTATGGATCTTCTGTGACAGCACTCAGGGAAATGCTATCAGTAAATACAGGATGAGATTTTCCACACCAAAAGACTTTCAACATACTGTAAAACAATGAATTATGTACCTTTGCACATGGAGTAGAATTTTTGTTGGAAAAAAAAGACAGTTTTGAGAAGTGAATTTACTAAATTATACTTGTGGCCCATAAAAATAATATGTATGCAGTATACTTCAGCATCAAATCTATTCACTGAATAGCCAGAAAAGGAATGAAGATGGTATGAGTAAAAGACTGTTACTTCTATTGCTAAAGCTATCTTATAAAACTGTGACCCAACACTAGAATTGCTAACTTATAAGTCTGAAAGGGAGAAAATACAGATTTAATCCGTTAGAAAGAAAATTTCATTGTCATCACAAAAATGAATTTCTTGAGGTAAATGGTAAATGTCTTGTGAACCAAATTCAAGATGAATTAAAATAATTAATACAAAATAAAGAAAATAATTTCATGTAGCAGAAAAATACCAAGGTCAATGCCTCTACATGGTCACTAGGACATAATATTTGTTTGAAAAATTAAATGACTTTTTTCTTCATGGCCTCCATGAACTGAAACACAAAGTTCTCTTTTACTGCATCCTTTGATTTATTTTGCTTATCTATGTTATTTGTTTTCACTGAACATCAAAAACAATGTGTCTGATGTATTTTTAAATACCTCTGCTACTGAGAAATCTATAAGGTACCTAAACATTCAACTTCAATTATTCACTTTACCTACTAATATAATTTATTTCAATCAAATCTTCCTCATGGTGTTGGCAGCCTGTTACTTCCTGTAATCTTCACCATTGATAGAGGATTATTCCCACTGCCAAGTCAAAAAACTTAAACATATTTGAAGGTATTATGATATCTCCCCTCAGTTATTTCTTCTGTAATCTATAGCGCTCCCTATTTGAACTGATGATGAAGGGTGAAATGGATGTGTTGTATACATCTCATGATAAAAGCTGGATTGATCAAGGATCAAAGCAAAGCCAAAGTGGCCATGTGTTACCAGCCATAATTTTCATTAATCATCAGAAAGAAGCAAAACAGAAAATCAGGTGACATAAATGTGAAAGAAAGAAAGTTAAAGTGAAACATCTGAACTTGGAAGATGAAGCCGTTTTTTAGCTTTCTTCTGTCCTCTCCTCCCTTTATTTGGCTACCCACTCCTAACCAACATTCACTGATTTTCTTTATAATTTATTTTCTCCTATTTTTTTCCTAACTAAGTTTTGCCTTCCCTACACAGATGAACATATAGAAGTTCCAAACCACAAACATTCAAATAAAATTAATCTTTCTGTTAACAGCAGCTTTTAGGACTTCTCTATTTGTTGATAGAAAATAGAAGTAAATTCAAAATATTGCAGGAATGTATGCCAGGTAGTAAAGATCAAACTTCCATGAATCAGGAATGAATTTTACCTTCATTGTCCTGAACAGTGAAATTAGGGTTTACAGCTGCTAAACTGAAGAAAAATTTTTGTCCCCCAAGAGGATCATCTTTGTCTACTGCACTTATGGTCTGGATAAGCTGCAGGAGAAAAAAAAAAAAAAAAATGCAAACAACAAAAACAAAGTAAAACGAAATGCATCCAGGTTTTTATGTCTGAATATCTTAAGACTAGAAGAGTTAAGAAACTTCTTATTCAAACTATATGCATATTGATTTAATACTTAAACTGTAGGACACATCAACTGAACAAATTTTAAACAAATAGTAAGCTTTCTAACAAGAGCATCCATATATATTTTCTATGGTGGTACGTACACACATGCAAAATGGCAACTTAATTCTCCTTCTTTTCTTTTTTCAATACATGTTTATATATTTTTGTAAATATATAAGTGACAAAAGTAAAATCAACACCTAAGAGAAGAATTCAGAGGAGATTTTTTGCTTTGGGGATGAAAATGTTATTTCATCAAATGAATTCTTCTAGTAGGGAAGTTAAAGTTTCAAATAATATTTCAAAAGAAGAACATTTCTTTCTAAAGCAAGATTTTCCTATCTCTTATTAAAGTAAATTATTTAAAAAGATTTTCATAATTAAAAAAATTCATGTTAGATTATCTTTCTACTAAATACCAGATTATATTTCTACTTGTAAGACACATCATAAGTTACTGTATAGATTCACCACCTGAGGTTGAATCCAGTGTCACAGATATTTCATATCTGTTTGGTACTTGGATGGAATACTTTCTGCAATTCCTGCAAAAAGATTTGTGTAATACCTTTGTTTGTAAGTAACAGCAGGGGTTTCATTAACATTTGCTTATTTGTCAGGTAAATGATCTTGTGCCTTTTTTATCCACTGAAATTTCTAGATGTAAGGCTGACAAGATGCCACTTTGGAAATAAAATACATTTTTTTACATCTTCATTGATTGTGTTTCTTATACTTATGATTAACATTTTTGGAGGGTGTATATGTTCAATTAAATGTGCCAAAAATAATTTACTCTTGTCCAGGTTTCAGCTCGAACTGAGTTGATTTTTCCTTCATAGTATCTGATGCGATGTTATGTTTTGGCTTTGGGGGAAAAATAATGTTGATAGTACACTGATATTTCAGGATGTTGTTGAGCAGTACTACACAGAGGCAAGGATGTTTCAGTTTTTCAGCTTCTTGTGGACTGGCTGAGCATCATTCGGCAGGTGGAGAACAATTGCTTATGCATCACTTGTCTTGTGTGTGTATAATTATCTTAACTGTTATACTTTTTTTCCTCTTCCTTTGTCTGTCCTAGTAAATAGTTTTTATCTCAATCCACAAATTCTACTTTCTTTCTTTCTTTTTGTTTTTTTTTAAATTTTCTTCCTCATCCCACTGGGAAGGGGGGAGCAGAGCGAGAGAATGACTATGTGGTGCTTAGCTACCTTCTGTATTAAACTACAAGAAATCTTTAACCTAGATCTTTTTTATTCTTCATATCTAATCCATCATTTCAAATTGCAGTGTTTTTCCAAGCATGCAATAACTTCTAATTTTTGACATTATTTCTTCCCTGTGGCATACTTGTTAAACTCTGTTTTTCCACTTCCCGTTCTTCCAAATACAGCCATTTCTCTTCATATCACAGGTTTTGTCAGGACTGATCATTTTTAACATCAACAATTGCACCGTTCTCCTGCTTGCCTTTACAAATGCATGATTAACTCCCAACTTCCCTCTTGTACATCCCGAATACAGCAACAAATTTCTTCAGTAGGTAGGGACTGGATTTGTTTAATGCATCATCTTGCAAGCTTTCTCATCCAGTGTTTTCTCTTTCTCTAAATTTATTTTATCAAACAAACCTACAATAACTTGCTAGGAAAGCAGAATAGAAAAAAGAAGTGTAGCATAATATTTTCCTTTAAGGGATGAAGCTTTTAATTATATAATGATTGTATAAGTAACTAGAAAAAGACCTTTAGAGATTTTCAAAAACTTAGCAGTATTTTTTAAGTCAAGAAAAAACAAGTCAATTTTACTTCACAGGTGAATACCATGAAAGTGGTCTGTTGTAGGTGTTAAACTGACGAAAATCAGGTAATTCTCTTCTGATTGCCCATAACTGTAATTTAGAATGAGTACGTAATTTTTTATTGCCTAAAATTTTTCAGAGATTTTTAATCTGCTACAGCAATGCCAATCAATGTGCAGAACTCTAATAGAACAGTAGACAGCAGGAAAATATCTTCTACCTGTCTATAATTTCTTATAGTAATTGAAGTTCTCTGGGAACTTCTCTATTCAAATACTCATTCTGTTTGTCATTTAGATAATTTACTTACACTAGGAGTTTTAAAAAAATCTGCTTGTAGGTTCTTAATAGTTTTTTTTTTTAGGTTGGAAACATCCTTCAGACTTGAAATTTTTTGCATAATTAAAAAATACTAACAAATACTCGACTGACTAAATATTATGCATTTTTCCCACTAGGTGTGTATCTTTAAATGGCAAAGTTTCAGGGACAATCAATGAGATAATGTGCATAGATACACTGCTATTTACAACATCTCTAAATTCAATTGGAAAAAAAAAAAATCACGAAGATAAGCATTATTTGTTTTGCTTTTTTTCTCAATTGGAACCGGAGATATATATATTTTTATTCTATTTTAATATATTTACAGAAATTCTTGCAAGGGAAGATATTACTGAAATTTTACACAGGAAGTCCATTAATAGCTCCTTTTTAAATACAGGCACAAATAAAGCAAGCACTCATCATCTCACATGTCAGCCTGGAAAGTTCTCCTTGCACTATCTGTAGTGCACCTGAGTTCCACCTCATCAAAAGGAGCACGTGCTTTTTAACAGTGTGGATGTAGTTAATTTACAGCAGTACATGCAGTCTTTGAAGGAAGCAGCATCTTTCTGTCAGCCTTTTGAAGCGCTGCTCATTCTTACGTGGTCTTTCAAGGACTGTGCTCTGAAGTGTATTCAGACAATACATGGCTACAACATAACAGTAAAACCTGTCCAGCAGGTTCCTGATGTATTGCCAGGAAGCACTCAAAATACAGATGTAGAAAACAGTCAGTGATATAGGTTGTTAGATTATTTTTTTGCTTGCCTATTTCATATCTCTTGAAGACAACAACAGCACCATCAGAGACTTGGATGGCAGATAAGATTCCATGTCCAAAAAGGATATTTGGCTTGCTTTCTGTTGACTTGAGCAAAAAAAGTTTTCACAACTTCTATTTGAGGGTAGGTTTAAGTATGCTTCTCAGGTACATTACTGTTTTTTGTTTTCAAAATAGCTCTTTTATACTTGTTTCCTTCAATGTCCATAAGTTTACAGATTCTTGTCAAAATAAAGAAGAAAAATAAAGAGACTGATAATCCCACTGTAGAACAGCCACTGTTTACAGTTTTTTTCATATTAGCCATTAATTCCTTCTATTCTTCAAGTCTTGTCTAATGAAGGTTTCGGTTGAGTCATATCTTACTTTCTTACCTAGTCCATGCAACTACAGTGTGACAGTGATTCTTCCAGTAAGTGTTCTTTTACAGCTTTTCAGCCTGTATTTATTGTGATTGTTTCTTCAGTATTTCAGTTTCAGCCATCTTGGGGCACTATATGAACAAAGGCACATCTTATGAAAATGTGCCTTTGTTCACACAAATTTTTAATCATTTTCACTAATCTAAACACTTTAAGCACACACTACCACTGTGTTCTGCAGGTAAAAATCCAATGAATCAACAATTTTCATCTGATTATTATCCAAACTGTTTACGGGCACAGAACTGATGGAAGTAATTATGAGTGTAATTAACCATGAGAGCTGTGTTGCACTAGCTTTCCCTTTTGCACAGTTGCTAGGCAGCCACCTGGAATACTATTTGTATTTTACTTAAAATAGACTCATTCTTGAAACTTCTAGGACTTATATAGCCTTTAGTATACTCTTATTTGCCTGATTCAGAAACCTCTGGGCAGTTATTGATTGCAGGGTAACTATTTAGAGTCTGTTAAATGTAAGCAAATCCACTTGAAGAACAAGACAACATTTCTCATTGGGTAAACCTCTTTATCTGTAATCAAGATGTATATTAGTCTCCTAGTAGCCTTTTCCTTTCTCAGTGTCTTCTAAGTATAAATCTACATTTGAGTAGAATTGAAGTGGTAGGCAGTAAACTCAGCCTTACAGGTCACCTACTGTTCAGTGTTACATTTTAAATATAGATATTTTGTATTACAGCATATCTGCTACTTGTAATGTACATTCTTGTTATTTCCTAGAGAAGCTGAATGATACTGAAACATTAATGCTTTCAATTCTCATTCTCTTAAATTTGTCTATACCATTTTGTATCATTTTTTAAAAAATAATGTTAAATAAATGAATAAACATCTATCCAAGCACTCATACCTAATTACCAATCATGTTGAATTCGTGGGACACTGAAGAAAAAAATAGATACGACCAAGTTCTACTATCCCTATGCCTTTTCATGAGAAATTGATTTAACAGACTTCCAGAAAGAGAATGAAAGCCTACCAGGAAATAGCTATTTGAATCAGGAAGTTTAAATACTGTCAATGGAATTTCAAAGAATAGAAATCTGGCTATGTTTTTCAATTCTTTCTCCCCCCCTCCCCTCCCCCCCCCGAATTTTAATAAAATTGTTCTTCATAGTTTTTACAGCTAGAGGAGTTGCTTTGGGAATTGTGTTGACACAATGTCATTACTAATCCAAAGGGGCTCTTGCATGACATAATATGTTCAATATGAATAGAATATTTACAGAAATTTATTTGTTTTTGAGATGTGATGAGGGGCAAGCCTGGTAATTATTAATTCCTCCAAGCAGTGTATAAAAACACAAATATTACATTTGGTACTTTTTTGATCAATTTAACTCCAGTAGGATAGGAAGTGAGGAGAGAGAGTGTGACTTTGGGTTAGCAAAACAAATGAACAGAAGGTGGAAACATTTTATCACATTTTTGCATATATTTTCTGATGTTGTTAATAACTATATTAATCCTACAATTTATATGGTTTCATACAACATTATTTTCTCATATTAATTGACTATGGGATACCTCCATTAATCTCACACTAAGTTGCTTCTCAGTGGCAAGAGGCAGTAATAACTGCTGGGAAGATGAGACAGTTTCTCCAGTTGAAAACAGTCAGAAATATAAGGAAACAAAACAAGTCAAAGAATGTTGCTAGCCACTAAAAAAATGATAAAATAGTAGAAAGGCGGTTGCTGCATTGGTTGTTTATTCCAAAACTACTCACCTTTATGTTTTTTAGGTTTTCTGAAAATGTAAATGATTTTTTTTTTAACTTAAATAAAATAGGCATTTGTTTTTAAACTCTATGCAAAAATAAATAAACAAATAATCGTAAAAAATGTGTTATTAAACAAACAAACAAAAAACCAGTTTGAAAACTCTATATTGAATTCCATTACAAAAGTCTTATTTTACTGAGTAGGTCAGAGTAAAGCTTTGAGAATTATTGAATAAAATGGTTCAAGAAGAAAATACTGACACCGCTATAAACACTGGAATATATAAAATGTAATGCAATTGTTGGAAATATAAAGACATCAAAAGCCATGTGCAGCAGAAATGCTAAATCACGGCCTGAACCAGTGATTGAGCACCTGATGGGAAGGCAGGGCCAATCCAGAAGAGCTCAGGTGTATATAGCATTGCACCTTTTTTCAGCAATATTATCATCGGAAAAATATTCCTGATGAAACGAAGAGGTTGTTTTTTTTTTTTTTTTTTAAAAAAAATATATATATATATGAGTCAAATGAGTTGATGAGAAGCAGTATAAATGAAAGAAGTGGTGAAAGAAATCGATTCTGTTTATATAATCTATGAGGACTTAAGATTTAGGGAAAAACGAGAAAAAAAAAATCATACATATTTTAAAGTATCTTTGAAAGAGAATTCACAATGAGATAGACTGATTTTATATAATGCTGTGGCAAGTGAAAAGATAGTAGGTATGTATAGATTTGGTAAAACAAAGGTTTATAACAGGAAGATTGCATACATGGAGACCTTAACAGATAAAAACACAACTTTACTAATTATTTCTGACTAAGGCTTTGAAAGCTGCAAGGAAACATGCAGTTTACCTCTCTGCTGTGTCTAGCTCAGAAAGAAAGTCCTTCAGAGAAAGGGCATGGTCTTTAAAAAGACCAGAGCATTGCTGTGTTCCTGTGCCTATCCAGATCTGTTACTGCAAGGCAGTATGGCTTGCACTGACTATATATTTGTTACTCAGTAATATTCCATTTCACATAAATTTAGAATCCCACAGATGCATATATAAAAGTGACCAGAATAATAGAGGATGGTGAACAGTCAAAAAGGAAAAAAAAAAAAAAAAAGGAGAAAAATAGCCGATGTGGGAGGATCCAAGCCATACTTAGTATAGATTAATTTAATTCAATCCCTCAGGACAGACTGAATTCTAAAATAATGACTCATTACTGATCTACCTGTAAGCGAGAATATAATTACATTCAAATAGATTATTCTTGTTATCCTGAATTGTATTGTTCATTTCTCTTCCTGTGAATAGATTTTATTTAAAGACTCATTTAAAAATCAGACTGTTTTAAATGATTATTTAACTATTATAATTATATAATAAATATAATACTGGTTATCATAATGTAATATATCTAATATTGGCACTTCATTCTAACAAGGGAGACACTTCTGAACTTTATAATTTGAATAAATTTGTATAGTTCTGTACATACATTTAGCTTCTTATTTATTAGTCATAAGTACTTAGAGTGCTCTCTTATTTTCTTTTTTAACTGATGGCCATTTCTGAATGTGAAGAGATTTGTGATTAATTTGTGCATTAATGCATTACTGTTTTGTTTTTTTTTTTTCTTCAGTCGGAGGTGCTAGTGCTGGGAGAAAAAATCAGTACTCTACATTTTTAATTTTAATTCTATATCTTAAATTTGAATTAATTAAAATCTTATATTAGCGTACACAGGCGACAATACAACAATCATAGGAGACAATACAACTATCAGAAATTCTAGATATTTTGCCCAAGATTTCCACTTATACAGCTCTAATTATCTTAAAATTCTACTAGTAGCAAATATTGCTCAATATTTTTAAGTATTTAATGTGTTATAATCATGAAATGTAAGTTCTCTGTCTGTTCTGACTACTGTTGCTTTAGAAAAAAGAATGGCAGCCTGAGTACAAAACTTGTGATGCAAACTAAATGAAATACCTGTAGGACTGAAACAGTTAAGAGAAGCTAGCTGTTCTCCCATCTGAAATGCTTGCACTGAGGTTCTTCTGTGACCATTTTAGAGCATTTATTGCTGCCTGACTGTGCTCTGGGACATGCTGTGCTGTAATAGGCAAACAGTTCTTAGTGGTTCTAATAAGCAGCTGCCTATTAGGAACTAGATATTAAGCACTGCAGTCCTTCTGCTTAAATTCAAGTATGCCTTCTGTAGACTGTAAGAAGCAAATCAACATCATATATTGCCATTTAAAAAAAATATGTATTTTGTGTTTTACTTTCAAAAACTTTTGCTAGAATAATGTGAAATATTACAATTGTAATAATGAAATATTATAATTGGAAAAGAAAAGGAAAATGTGACAGATACATGTGTGTGTAATCACCTTTAGCATGGAATTAAATGTGAGGTTTGCCACTTGTGAGTTATTGAAAAGATTGATCAAACTTTTTTTCAGTAATTAAGTATAACATTTTGCTTTCTCTGAGAAGGTAACAGCAAAGCTAATTACATCCATATTTCTCGAGCTGATCTAAATAGGCAAAAATACTACAGCATTAGGCTGAGAAAAGTGCTAATTCACACGCTGTTGTTGTTGAAATGAATTGATATTTCACTCTAAGACTCACATAGTATGATACTTGCTATGTTCATTTTCAACATTTGAAAGATGGTTTGGACATGTTTTCTCCCAAATAACAGGCAAGAATAATCAACAATTGAGTACCATAGCCAAATTAGACAGTAGGAAGTGTTTTATCAAAGTCATACCTGTCCGGCTCTTGCATTTTCACAAACAAAAGTATCATAGAATACAGCAAATTGTGGGGCATTGTCATTAACATCCAAAATTCTTACATAGACAGGAACACGGGTAGTATCTTTGGGGTTGTCTGACAAGAGAAAAAGAAGAATGAATTTAACTTACTACTAAAAGTATTCTATCTTCCAAATTTAATGAACAAGAGATATTTAAGATTAGGTTTGAAATTAGTGAAAAGGTAAGAGAATGACTTCGATTTAAAAAAAAAAAAAAAGTATATATATATATAATTATATATATATATATATATATATATATACTTCTTTTTGAATCTAGTGAGCAATTAAGACATTTACATGAAATTAGTGGCTGCCACTGCTTATGTTCAATGTAAATATAGCACATAGAAAGTATGTCCATTGCTATAATGACAAATTTATTTTGTGGATTCAAATATATCTTTCTGATATAAGGTTTTGAATTATAAAATGATTTGCAATTGGTTTAACATAAAACAGACATATTATTAAAGCTCTCCTATGCCTTAGTAAGCAGGGAGAAAATTCAAAAAAGTCAAAGTATACCAATAAAAATGAGAATCAATTAAAGTTTTTATGTTTAAATTGCCTTAAAAAATACAAATATAATTTTTCAGACCTTAGAAGCAGTTACTGTTGTTGGTTTTAACCCATCTCCTCAAATGTTCTAACCTTAGTATCATTTAGAATGTGCTCCCTTGCAGATCGAGCTGGCCTACAAAGAATCTGAAATAATGTCTTAGGTTAAAAATGCAGCTACTATTTGGAATTGTGCTGGATATCCAATAGCTTAAAAATTGTATGATTTTGCTACTTTAATGGAATAGATAAATAACAATAGAAATTATTCAAAATTACTTGGGATTTTTTTGTTAGTTTTGGTTTTATTTTCCTTTTAAGGTGCAACAAATAAAACATGAAACATTTAGGAAAAGCTGATGTTAACTTCACATGTAACTTACAACATTTTTGTTGGAGAGTGTGATGTTGGTCCTTTAATATGCTGAAATGTTTAAAATGGCAGGTTTTGGATACTGTTTTCACATCCTTTTGCATTTTTTTACTAACTTTCCAAATATGTTCTGTTCTTATAGTTGCTCTCTGACTGCGTCATGCTTCAGAGTTAACATTTTTAAACTAATTTCCTCGTTCCATACTTTCTCCAAAACTGGTGTATCCCTTTGGAGAAGTTTAGCTACTCTATGTAGGTCTACAATGTAAATACTCTCAAACTATCCTTACAAGGAAGTAAGTTTAATGTTATGATAGAGGCATAAAATTATAAGTTTCTTTGATATGTAAGTACTTCTGAGTATTACTGTTACAATAGTGGGCAGGGCTGTGAAATAGAGCAAGTTTAGGAATACGCACTGTCAAAAAATGTATAGCTACTGGATGTGCTTGGTATAACCAGCCCATGGCAGGAGACACCTGGGTCCTGACTACCGAAACAGGACTAGGAAGGCTAAGAGTGGTTAAATGAGTGGACATGGTGTTCCACTGAATTCATTGCATTGTAGTTCCTGCCAACGGTACTTCACTGCTGATCAGCAATTTCTGCTTTTTGTAGTGATTTAGAGTTAACTCTAAAAATTCAGTGGCTTTGAAAGCATAAGATCCACTACAGCTAATCCAAAGTTTCAATTTTTGTCACTTAGAAAATTTTCTTGCAGGAGTATTAGATTTAATCTCAATTGTGTACAGGACCTTATCTTTCTTCTTTGTACTTTCAACATGAAAATATCTACAAGGCTATAATTTGAATAGTCCAAGAAATATTATAGTTTAGTGATCAAGTGCATGCTAACTTTTAAGATGTATTGATGCCAAGAATTGTAGATATAGGTAAAAGATTTTTTTTCCCCCTGAGGAAAAGAAGAAAACAATATATATACATAAAACATAGATTACAATCCTGAACTCTGCTACTGCAACATCAAAATCCTGCCATTTTCCTCAAAGGAAAGGAAGGAAACAATTTATTTAATTGAATAATGTCAGAAGTAACTTGGATATTAATGGTCATTATTAGAAAAAGATGAGGTGGAAAAATGCTACGTGGAGATAGCTGCTGTTAGCTATACCCAACTTAATTCCCCATAATATCTCATAGATTGGAGTGGGAGGAAGGAAATGTAACTTTGTAGGCTAGGGAAATGGAATGAAAAATACCAAACAAGCTTACTGATCTCAGCTGCTATAACACTGAGATTGTGCCATTGTGATATCTCACGGTCCAATGGCTTAGAAGTATAGATGGATCCATTTCCAGAATGAATATTGAATATCCTGTCAAGATCTGTATGACGATCTAGAGAAAACCTATATTGGAAGAAAGAAAAAATGTTGTTAATTGATAAAAAAATGGAAGAAAGCATTTGTTTCACAAGTCAATACAGCTTTTGGGTTCTATACATTATATTAAAAGATTGCTTTCTGTAACACAAATATTCAGTTTCTGTAAATGAAGTGCTTCCTTCCTTTTCTCCTCCTGATCTTTGGTAGTTAATGTAGTGATCATATCTAAAATTGTACATGGAAATTTGTAAAAATCCTCATGATTAACTCTCTAGAATGAAGAATAAAACTTGAAAGATTTCAGAAGTCATAAGTATGATATAGCAGTGTAATATTCATCAGAACATTCATAGGCATATATGACGATCACAAAAAATTTAAGTCAAAATTTTAATATAAGAATTAAAGAATTGTTTTAATCTTGAAAGGAAAATTCTCTTTGATGTTCAGTTCCTTCAGACTGAGACTGATAGCTAATTTCTGAGCTTTTCAAAAGTACTCTTATAAACTCCATTTCTGTGCTTCAGGATATGTTAAATTAAAAGAGATGGAATTAAAAAAAAAAAAAAAAGCTATAAAAATTAGATCATATGCAGAAATTTCACTTTTATGAATGTTAAAGCATCTTTCATGGTTGCTATACATCTTCAGGAAAAAATTCGTTCTATCACAAAATGGCAGATATGTCAAACTATGATCAGTAAACTGTTCTTTACTTCGTTTTTTTCTAATATTCAACACTGCCTTCAAAGTTAAGATTAAACCTTTGATGTGGAGTAAAATGTAAGATTTTATAAGATAAAGATCATTTGTATAATTCTGGCAGTATTGGGTCGATTTATTGTGCAATGTTAAAAATAGTCATTTATGTTTTTATTAACTTTTATGACTGACCTAAACATTTCATTAAGTGTGCCAATTTTTACATATAATATTTTATATTATATGTAAAATTAATGGATTGAGTGAAATGGAAAAATGCTGCAATATGAAAATATCTGTAACAGTTTGGTGAATTTCATTTCTACATTTCACCGCTTTCAACAAAATAAATTTATAAAAACAATTAAGCAAAAAAAAAAAAAAATCCAAACCAACACCAAAATGAATAAAAAGAAAACTAAAACAGTCAAAAATCTTCTGAAACTACAGGAAAAACTTGCTCAAGTAATTTTTTTTCCTCACCCAGTTTAAGTAAGTTATAATTTAACAAAATCTTAAATTTTTCAGAGAAATTATACTTAAGACTATTCTGTTTATATGATAAAAAAAAAACTCATTTCCTTCATCCATGGAGCTTTAAAGAAGAAAATAACTTACTTTGACAGTATTTTTTTTTTTTTTCCCAATAGGTAATAATCAGTTTACTGTTTTCCAAAATCTATGTCATACTGTCTGATTATAAAATTCTATGCTGTTTCATGTTTGATATCTGTCATATTAGATAAGTATATAGTTTTACCCACTTCAGATGGCCTGCAAATTCTACTGGAATTATTAGTTTCAAAAAACCCTCAATTCACTGAACAGAAATTAAAAAAAAAAAAAATACTGAAAGAGGAAGCTGCAAACAATAAATGGGAACTCGAACTTATTTAGAATTTCAATTAACAGAAACTAGCATTTGAAAAGAAGTAGTTAAAAAGAAAGTTAAAGCCTGAATTAATTTTACAAACTGAAGCTGTGATTTTTTTATTAAACATTAGCATTTAAATATACAAATTGCCTTAATTTCAAAATAATATGACAGCTTCAAAAATATTTTGCTTTAAATGTCAGCTCTTCATGTTAGCTGTGAATACATATTACTTTGTATTTAATATTGGTCTTGGAAGAGGTAATATCTTGAAAAAGCTTACTCTAGGTACCTAATTGAAGTTGAGAGACAAAGCAAATACTGAAGTGAAGAATTTGAGCAATGCAGTGTGAACTGTTTTAAAGTTCTTGTCTTGAACCGTGTCTCATTAAAAGTAAGGTTAAAATAAAAAAGTTGTGTACCATGAAGAACATTATCACAGTTTTAATTTTTTTTTTGGTAGTAAACTAAATCTAAACAATCCCCTTCATTGTTTGCTTTTTTTTCCCCTTCATTATTTTCATTTTGGCAACCTGCCTCTTCTAAGTTATTTTCTTAAGGGGAATGACAAAGACATCAACACAGAACACAGAAAAATTATATAAAACATTTTTTAAATTGCTATTCTTTGTAAGTAATACAGATGAAGGAAATACAGTTCTTCAGTTCATCGAGTTGTGTCAGCAACAAAATGAGTAAAAGTGCCAAGTTTGTTCCTTTTCCACTCACAATTATGAAACATAACTGCTAAAATTGTCAGTTGTCTCATGAAATTAGAGTGGATAAAGATGCAATGCTAAGTTATTTATATATTCTACGATTTTAGAGGCTTGGTGCTTTAATCTGCTATCTTTTCTATGCACTTAAGGAGAAAATTAGATTCAATTTCAATTCCTAATACAGTTTTTTCCACCTGGGCCTCATTCAGCTGCATGTGACAATTTACTTCAAAGTTAGTAAATAATGTGGTTTTTTGGCCAAATATAGTTTTTGTACTTTGTTAGGCATTTCAGGCAAGACATATCCAACTAGGACAGATTTGTCTTATCTGTTTCTTAAGACTTATGTATTGTAGCAACAATAAGTAAACTAACTAACTAACTAAACAAAATACACTTAACTATATCCAGCTAGATGTGATCTAGCAAATAGCATCAAGCATATCCATAGAAGAGATATTTTGAAGATTAATCTTTGAGTGTCTAATTTCGTAGGGAATTTGAGTAAACACCAGGATAATTCTATTCTATGTGGCAATCATATTAGTAGCCTGAATAGCAGGAACCAGAGCCTGGCACTGCATATTTTCCAGGACTAAATGGCAAAAGAAGTTAAATCCCTCACCCATACACTAGTTTTGCAATTTTTCATATTCTGAAGCAAGCAGTCCTGAAGAGCCTACTTGAAATCGGTGTGTAATTTTAAGTTTTCTGAGATAGGAAGTACTAAGAAGCATTTATTCTTGGTCTTGTGTGTAAGTGAATGCCTGTTCTGTAAAGTGTCCGAGGCTTACAGATAGATAGCATCATTTTCAACTCTATCTGGTTGGGACACTAGTAAATATGAGAAAGAACATTAGCACCTTCTACTATGTCTCTTAATATTTTCTTTACCAAATTTCTTTCTTTACAGAGAATCAGAGATTACCTTATAGGGCTTGAAGCTGAATCAGGATCTCGTGCCATTACCGTTCCTATTATTGTTCCCAACTCAATATCTTCATGAACCTCAAAAAGGTAAGAAGATCTGCTGAAGACAGGAGGCTCATCTACATCCTCTACAGAAATTTTCACAATAGTTGTATCTTTGAAAGGCCCAAGGTAATAGAAGCGTGGATCCACATGGGTATTCTCAGCTTCTACTTTCAAGGTATAAAGCCTTCTTGTCTCATAGTCCAATGGCTAAAAATGAAGATGATGATAAACTAGTAAATTACATTACGTATGAACAAATGTTGACCTATATATACAATAAAGCAAGGGTTGAAGCCTTCACAGATCTTGTTCTAAGTTGGTAGAATCCTAGCACAGTTCAAATTTTCCGGAGTAAAAACCACTTTCCCTACTAAGAAATTCTCAGTTTTTCAGAATTTTCAGAAATTTTAAGGGGAGTTTCTGTAATTAAATAATACTTGAAATAACATAACACCAATTGCAGAAAGATTTTTCAGCACAAATTTACTAATCATTTGGTAAATTTTGCAGTTCTTTCACAAGCATAGGAATATGAAATAATATTATAAGCATTTAAAAGTCTTAAAATACTGATTTAAAATTCTGACATTGCAGAACAAGGTGCATAATAGTGATATTATTCACAAAATATACACACCTCAAAATTCTGTACTTTAGTTGTCAAACAAATACTTGGCCTTCAAAATCAGTGGTAGATTATTTATTTATTTATTTATTTATTTATTTTAAGGACAGGGATTCAAAGAGCTTTATATATAGTAAGAGCTTAATTTTGTTCCTCGTCACTGAATTTCATGAAACATCTTTTTTCCTTTTTTTTTTTTTTTCACAAAATAGATTTAACATTTTTGTCAGCAGTTCCTTTTTAAAGTTCCTTTTGGAAGCAAAAGATTTAAGGCTAGAAACAATTGTGGATACAAGAAAAAAAATAACGATCATCTGTTCCCTCAAATGTTTCCAACTCTCATAGATGGAAAGTATTAGCTAATAAATGATACTTCCTTAATTCCCTATAAATCTCATGGAGATAACAAACTCATTTTCCTTCATCAAAAAATGGGTGGTAGAAGCCTTGTTTCTTTTCTCTTTGCTGCCTTTAAATACAAATTATTGTTCATGCAAGATGTTAGGAAGACAGCCTGGAGCAGAAGGACACAGTCCAGACAAAGAATTGTAGACACTGCTTCAACTTTCTTTTAAAAGTAGTCAGAGCAGAAGAAAGAATATCTAAGAATGTACATAGGAAGTGCATCATAGTGTTGTTATATATGATAAAAATGTGACTACTGATATTGTCTATAAAGTGCAGCACGCTGCTGTTAAGGGATGCTGCCTTCAAGCCTAGAGTGAAAAAAGCCATGTTCGTCCAAATATATCAAATTGTGACACAGCAACAATGAAGTTAAGCAGTTATTTTATCTTTCTCTTACACTGATATATAGTAACTGAGGGACTCGGTAGAGAAACACCAGTTTTTTTGTAGTTACTCACAAGTGAAAACTGAAATCATAAAGTGCATAAATAATAAAATACTTTCAAAATAGAAAAGTCTGAGCTTTTTTTTTTTTTTTTTTTTTTTTTTGTTAATACAGTTGTCTGTGCTCTCTGAAGGATAAGCTACTTATCAATACAATAAAGCATCCTGGAAATTTCTGACAGTGTCAGGTTGCTAATGTCAAAATGAGAAGAATTTATTCATTATAATTCATTGGTGACATTTTTGGAGCTGATACCTTATAACATGAATTTCTCACACTTGATCCAGTTGTTAGTCTATGCTTTTCAAGACTTTATCTAAGATTAGTATAATAGAAGTTTGTGTAGGAAACCTCAAGCAGGCAAGAAAGAAACAGCCCAAGTCTTCGCAGACTTCTCGGAAAAGGAAAAAATATCTGGTCCCTAGCTTGGTATTTTCAAACCTTCCCAGATAAATTTCAATGAAAGAACACAAAATAACATAGGTTACAAAAAGGAATGTATCTTTACCTTTGTTATCATTAGTAAGAGATTAGGAGAGGGATGCTGTATAGAGTGTTTTGTTTGTTACGTAATGCGTAAGGTGTTATTTTGTGTTAGAAATACTGCATAGATTCTTTAGAAATGCTCAAAATCCCGAAGAAGAGGACTGGGGCACTTCTGGAGGAAAAATTGTTGAGGACCAGGAGAATGACATTTCTATCTCTGAGATCTTACACTTATGAAAGTGCTTAGTGACAGAAAATAGAACTAAAGCTAGCTTTAAAACAAGTATACTACCATTATGTTCTACCTGTGTATACCAGCTGACCTGCTGGAAACAGGAATAAAACAATATAGCTTTTGGTAGTTTCCACAATTGTAATCATATTTCTTGGCATTTATTGGTCTCCTAAATTGAAATTGAGTGGATGACGCACTCAAAGAAGGAAAGCCTATGTTATCCAGTAATGATTTAACTGCATATTGATTGCTGAAGAGAATAGCTTGCATGAATATTAGATAAATACATTTGAAATCACAGAAATAATTAGTATTAACATTGTGAATGGCCAATTTTTTTGCATACTTAGCTGGCAATAATGCTTTATAGCTGCATCTCTGTGTCTCACTGATATTGCTTCCATGTGTTATTTCTAGTTCATCTTGAAGGGAAATAGTACCATTCAGTCACCAGTGGGGAAATATTTGCAAATATTAAGCATTAGAATCATCATCACATGATCTAAGCACTTTTTTAGAGAACACTTGTTCCATAACATTGACACCAAAGCCATTTAGTAAAACTTTTTAATGGGCACCTTCCGCACAGTAATGATGCCTTCCTGTGTGTCTCTCTGCGTTACAATGTCAAACATATCTGTCCCATCACCATCTATAATTCTGTACTCTACTTCTGCATTTTTTCCAGTGTCTGCATCTGTGGCTTTGACGCTGCCAATAGCTGTCCCAACTGGAGAAGATTCAGGAATGCGGAGGTGGATGGTACCTGTCAAAGAGACAAAGAGCCACTCAGGAGCACCATAAGCCATTACACATGCATTAAGTAACATCATGTGCAGAATTTTGTTTATCTTTTGTTCTAGAGATTTTCCTTTGTAATGCATTTGAGGCAAAAAATTATGTAGGGGAGAATTTCAGGTAGGAAAGTGAAAACTGCAGAAAAACAAAATCAGAGAAAAAAAATCCTAGAAAAATAGAGTTGAGAAGGCCTTCTATTTTCTATTTTTATTTTCCAGAAAATGATCGATCATATATTTTTTTTAAATTTACATAATTTAATTTGCACAGTATTTAATGTGAATCTTTTGGGATGCATTTTACTATATCTATACTATCATGAAAGCAATAGAAAGACCAAAACTTCCCTGACTTCTCCAGCAAAGTATAAGAAGCAAATCGAAATTTTGGCTTTCAAAATTAGACAATCAGATAAAGTATTAAATAAATAGGGGGAAAAATTATGAAAATCCACAACTAGGTGGACTCAAGAAGCAGCATGCATATAAGTAAGTAAATCAATAAAGGAATTTAATAATTATATGTGATCAGAAAGAATCATGGGGAACGGCAGTGGCAACGCAATCCCAACATATCCTCAGGAAAACAGAAGTGAGGATTTTCAATTTCTTTTAATAGAGTATGTTGCAAGGCAACTACAGAGTGACAAAGGTACTGTTTCAGTTTTTGAGGAGACTGACTGAAAAAAACAAAAATACACTTTTTAATTCAAAAGTTTAAGAATTTCTCTTATTCTGCAGAATTATTTATTTTCTTTGCCATTATTCTGTAGTTGCCAACATGAAAAAAGAAATAAAATCTAAAAAAAAAAAAAAAAGCCTTGAACACATTCACATATACAGCACTGGAGTTAATACTTTCTGACCACAAACACTCCATATTCTATTTATATGAATTAATTTCTGTGCAGTTGATTTTTGGTATTTCAGTCAAGTGATTTATCTTGCATTTGCTCTGATATATTCATTACCTTTATCTAAAACCTAAATCTGTGTACTTTACTACATTAGTGTTTAATCTCTGTGTAATCTGTTAATGTTAAAAAAAGAAAAAAAATAGCCTCTGCTTCCATTTAGTGTTTATTCAGTCTTATGTGAGACTACAGTGAAAGACTGCTCTTTTTGCAAATATTTTATATGTTATAATTAGCCTTATCATGTGTCAGCTATTCTTTTCAGTTGTTTGCTTTTTGTGTGCTTAAAACCCCATTCAGTGCATTGTGGACACTATGTTGACTTCAACTGTAATACCCAACTTGTTAATTTACCTATAAAGTGCTAAATACAAATAACAAAGTGGAAACAGAAAATAACCAGAAATCTAGACAATTTTATGTTGAAACTATACATTAATAGAAATCTGCACCGTAGTAAAAAATATTGTCACTTATTATTTTTGTCACTGATGACTAGAAATCATTTAGGACATTAAGCATGAGAGGTAGTGTAGCTTTAGCCACTGTATCAGAACATAACTACACAAACTAGATTAGTCTTTCAGAACTCTACTGTAAATCCCTTTTGTTTCATTGTTCTTCCCCAGTAAGAGTCATATATTGTTTGCATTTATTCCAGGGAGTGATATTCTTGCAGATGTTGGTCAAGATTAAAAGAATCCTGAGATGGAGAAGAAAAACGCTTCTCCATATATCAAAGAGAGTGGAAGCAAGGTGAAAGATTGTCTACATATTTGTGTCAGTGTGCACAATATCTTCACTTCTGGAAAACAGTTGAAAGTATGACGATTGAAACAATGATCCAAAAACTGTCTTCAATTGCCTTTCTGTTCAGAACTTTGATAACATATTTGTGAAGGAGGAAGAGGAGGAAGGGCAAAAGGTGCTGCTTTCATCTGATCTGGGAACACTAGAGTGCAGTACTCTATTGACATAAACAGAATGACCACCTGCCACAATGGGCTGGCTGAGACAGAAACCCAGACTGAGGGGCCTTTCCCTGCTGATATGTCACCCTCAGAGGAGCGAAAGACCCGCCCAGACCTTCAGCTGTGGGAAATTCCAGAGTCAGGCATGAAGGAAGAGCAGGATGTCATGGGTGCAAGTGTGCCCAGATTGATGAACTTTTTGAGCAGCTGTCCAGAGTGTGAGGGCTGATCTAGTTGTTAAGCCACTCTCCATCTTATTTGAAAAGTTGAGGCTGTCAGGTGAAACCCCCAGTGACTGAAAAGGACGAAGGAAGACCTGGGGAACTAGAGGCTGGTAAACCTCACATCTGTGCCTGGGAAGACCATAGAGTGGATTCTCCTGGAAGAGATATTATAGCACATGCAAGATTCACCAAGGGCAGATAACACCTGACCAATCTCACACTCTTCAATGATGGAGCAATAGCATCAGTAGACAAAGGAAATGCAACTGATGTAGGCTATCTGGTCTTATGCAAGGTCTTAGACATGGACCTGCATCACATCCTTGTCTCTAATTTCTAGAGAGGTAAGTTTGAAGTGCAGACTATTCAGTGAATACAGAATTGTTTGGATGACTGTAGCCGGAGCATTGTTGTCAATGGTTCCATGTCACAAGTAGGGTCCCCTAAGGGTCAATTTTGGAACAAGTGTTTTTTAAAATCTCTGTCAACAACACAGGGGGGCAGTTGAGCAGTGCAGTTGACACAACAGAAGAAAGGGATGCCATCCAAAGGGACCTGGACAGAATTGAAAATGGAACCCACGTGAAACTAATGAAGTTTAACGAGGCCATGTAGAAGGTGTTGGGCCTGAATCAGGGCAATCCCAGATATGTGCACAATGGGAGAAGAACTCCTTGAGTGCAATCCTACAGAGAAGGATTGTGAGTCCTGGTGGATGAACCAGCAGTGTGTGCTTACAGCCCAGAAGGCCAAGAATTTTCTGGGCTACATCAAAAGAAGGTTGGTCAGCAAGAAGAGGGAAGTGACTGATCCCCTCTACTGTCCTTGTATGACCCTGTCTGGAGTACTGTGTCCAAACCCAGGGCCTCCAGCATAGGAAAGTTGTGGAGCTGTTGGAATAGGTCCAGAGGAAAGATTCTGTGTTAAATGTCAGCATGTGGTTGCAGAAGAACAGTCACTTAGAGGAACAGTCACTGATATAGATACAGTTTTAAGGGAATTTTTAAGAGTGGAAAAATAATCTGAAGAGGCCCCAGTCTCTACATTAGGGCAAAGAGGAATCAATGCTTTTTTCATAGTTTTCATAGTTTTTCATAATTCCCATGAGTTTGTTTGTGGGAGAAATTTAATTCATCCTTTTATGCTCCTGAGTCCTATGAAAACATATGAAAATTTTTAATAATTGATAAATTTCAGAAGAATACAATCATCTTACGGATCTAACAGGAGTCTGTTGTTAGTAGGACAGAACTGAACAGGCATCAGTTCTCACAGTCTCACTGAATTCTATTTAGAGATTAAAATAAAGATTCTTAAAAAAAAAAAAAAAAAAGTAACCATTGACTTTTAACTTTGCTATAACCAGTGAAATTACATTAACCTTTATAAATATTTTAAATTTCATTTCTAGTGAAAAATTTGTAGTTAACATGGCTATTGGCAGAGAGAAAAACAAAGTAAAATGAAAGCCCACCAAGAATTAAAATTAATTTAAACAAAAGTTCCATCTGATTCATACTGACAATAGAAAAGTGAACATATATTCCTGGGATGCTACACCAGGTCCTCATCTGAATCCAATGTGTATGGTGGTGGATTACCACATAAGACATGTAAACACAGTCTAGAAAGTTGATTCCACTGCTCTAGGTATTAATTTCTAGGTATTAATGTTTAAGAAACGAAAAAAAAAACCACAAAAGAGAAAGACAACAAGGAAGGGAGAGAAGAGAACAGAAGGCTTAACTGCATATTTAATACTTAAAAACATTGTGGGGATACAGAAGGACATAAAAAGACAAATTAACAATAAATTCTTTCCATAATAGGGCTTCTGCAGCTATGCACAAACTGTAAATATTCAATTGCTTGCGATATTCCTGTTTGAGTGTATTTTAAGTCTCATGCTGATAAACAGCTAAATACATATATGCTTTAGTTACAGTGCTAAATTGAACAAAAGCATGTACTCAATTTGAGCCATAAAGAACATAATAAAGTCAGAATCATTAGAACTAATGTCACTTATTTTGAGCCTGGAGGATGATCACCAGTAATTACTGGATTTAGTGGAGTTACACAGAAGAAAAACTGTTGAGGATAACCCAAATCATTTATGACCAAACTATATTGCAAATATTATGATTTCAGTACATGCAAAATGTTTCAAATACATTTTAAATACATAAACTTTAATGAATTTCTAGTTAGATAAAATTTTCTACGATATGTAGAGACTAATAATGGTTTCATACTTTAATTTGAGGATAAAATGCCTTGATAGCTATACTATCAAAAGTTAAAAATCAGTATAAAATGCTTTTGTCAACATAAGTAATCAAAAAATAAGTTAAATGTCATTTACTTCACTTTCGGAAGTCTATCAGATTGTGAAGCAATATAACTAGAGAAGTACAAATCTGCTTGATTTCCTTCCAGTAATTCCTTTTTCAGGTTCTCCATGATTAAATATTTAAGCAGATAATACAATTCAAACATTTCTGTATATCTGCAATAACTACATGTTTTATTTTCTGGTAGGGGAATCTCTAGGAATTAAGCAATAGCTATGGGGAAAGAACAACACTGCTCTAATGCTCTTATGAATTCACCTCTCACCCTCTCCCATAGAACTGGAAGGTATCCTAGGCCTGCCATCGCTATAGCTGATCATGTAAATGTTTTCCTAACAAACAAGTGCTGTAACATTTAATATTCTGCTTTAATAATAGTGAATAAATCAGTATATAAGCCTTTTTGTTGTTGTTCATGTGTGCCCTGTAATCTAGATTTACTCTAAATTAAACCAGATGGTCATTGCTTAACTCTTTAGTTTGAAGCTCTTATAGTGCAGGACAACAATTAAATGCAGCTTACTCTGGGGAAATCGAGGTGGATTGTCATTGACATCAGTCAAAGTGATGTTCACAGTGGTGGTCCCCGATAATCCACCCATCTGGCCTCCCATGTCCTTTGCCTGGATAACCACTTGGTACTGCTCCCTGTTCTCTCTGTTCATATTTGGTAAAGCAGTCCGGATGATGCCTTAAATAAAGACCAAACAAAAATTGTTAATCATCCTTTTATTTTTGATATGCAGCAATCTACTGCATCTTTTTTTGTATTAGTCTGTAAAATGTATTTCTAAAATATTCATTTCATGCTTTAAAGTACAAATTTATGTTCATAAGCTTTATAAATACTCTTCAGTGCAATCTGTTAAAAAAAATCCCCCTTCATTCTGCATCACAGCTCCCTTTCAAGTTTACATCTCATGCCAAAGATGATTCAAGATACTTACACAAGACAAGGTTAGTGGGTAGAAAGAACATGTTATTAGACTAACAAGAACCGTAAGAAAAACCCAAGCAACATTATCCGGTACAGAAATCCTTCTTCTTGCCTTTATCACTTAGATCCTCAAACTGTTGTAGCTATTTCAATTGTACCACTGTAACATTACTCACATTTCATAGAATTAACAGTAATAATAGTTCTTATTATAAATGTAAAAACTCACGACAAGTTATGATGAAAACAGCAAAATTTATTATTTCATTTCAGTTAGCTTTTAAATTTTTCTTAAGGTGATTTTCAAAATGAAAGAGCAAGTTTACTTACCTGTTTCTGGTTCCACAGAGAAATACGGCTGTCCCTGAAGTATGCTGTAAATGATTCTGGCACTGTTACCATACGAAGGGTCATCAGCATCCGTAGCTGTGACTTGCACGACGGAGGTACCTTAAACATCAAAAGACAACTTAGTTTTGCATGGTACTAAATAGAGATCCAGGAACTTTAATTTCCATTTGAGTAGACCCCAAATAAATTTTCATCTAATGCTGGATTTTTCAAATATGTTTATCATCTTACGATCAACTTCAGACTCACACTTTTCTGTTCTAGTCTATATAAATTACATCTAAACATCCATAATCCCACAAGTGTAATTAAGATGCAATTAATAAAGGTAAATGGTAGCAGTGGTTGAATTCTTATCCCTACCTCGCTATCATTCATTCATACTTACACTTTCATACATACACTGTCTCTTATTAGAGGACACGTTCATTTTTATTGCAATAGATCCCTTTTTCATTCCCCAGAACAATTTATGTGTTTTTTTGTTTTGCTTTTGATGTCAGTGTCATTTTACATTAGTAAAATGTTAAGCACAGACAGAAAAAGATGTTTAAATAGGTCATCGGAAGTTGGAAAAAACTAGTCATCAGTTCTACCTGTCCTCTTAGTGGAAATATAGATATTAGCAGAAGAAATACTATCATAAGGTCTTGTTTAGCTCAGTTCTATCCCTTCAACTGAATACTGCCCAATATTGTGAAATAAAGCATCTGTAAATTCAAACAGCACGGAAGAACTATTTATTTCCTCTCATAGTTAGGGCTACGTTACATATTTATTCTAACGCGCATACGAAAACAAATAGAAATAAAAGCTAAGCTTCCTCTGTTTCTTTGAGAATTTACAAGTTTATGACAGATCTACTTTTGATAAATCAGTTGTTCAATCATGTGAACAATTTTGCCAGTATCATTGATATCATTATGTGCCCAACTGTTTAGTCAGTGATGAATTTTCAGAAAGGTTTAGGTTTCAACTGTGTTAGAACAGAAATGCTTATTTCAGCAAGGCCCTAAAAGTACTTGCATCTCATAAAGAAGTCAATAACAGGTAAATTCCTAGCTACATTATTATTGATTTTAAAACAGAATGAATCATTGATTTAACAGAACAGAGCCTCAAACACAAAATTAAAAAAACTTAAAAAGCTACACAAATATAATGAAAAGAAAAAAAGGAAGCTCTGAATACTTTCCAAAGAACTAATGACTGTTTTAGTAAGCATCCAGAATAGGGTGGAAACTGAAAATTAGAACATTTGTTAACTAAAATACTGTTGAGAGAGCTGTCTTAAAAACTCGGCCAATTTCTGATTCACAAGTGTCTCATATAGGCCACACCAAACTCCATCTAAAATCTGTTAAAGATATTTCTGTTAAAAGATACAGAGGCCTTGGTTGAATATGGAATATTTCACTGAATCTGAAATGCACTGTTTAGACCATCCTAGCATGCAGAAAACTGCTGTGCTATTATGCACGCCAGCTCCTAAACATTACTTGCTCTGAAATATCAAAGTAGTGTTGTGTAAAAGAAAGATAAGAACAAATAATTTTCAGTAACCTAAGCTCTACAAGGAGTTAAAATAATAAAACAATAGAAAAAGAAAACTAAAAGAATACAGACAAGTGCTTCTTCAGTGTGATGTCACTTCCTTTTTCTGTAAACAGCTCTCAGGAAACTGGCAAATACTTTTGATATGCAAGTGCAGACTAACGTCATTATCCAAACAAAAATTAAAATTCTTCTACTTTATATTCATTCACTGAAGTAACTGAAGACAACTGATAACTCAATATTAGTAGTATATTGTATGCACCAGTCTGAAGTTTGGTCCAGAAATCCCAAGGCACTGATTTTAATAATTCATGATGGTTTGTGATGTGACTTAGTCCTTGCCATTTAGCCCAAGTCTTGCTCTCTGCCTTTTATGCGAGGATCTTCAGGATCCAAAGACTAATCTGAACTCTACAGGAGAACATAAGGGACACAGCTGTAACATTATGAAGAACATGACTATAGCTTTATTCAGGAATGAATAAGACTTTGAATTATGTAACTTCCTTCTCATGTTCTTGTAAGTTTCATTATACAATAAACTAGAATTACATGGATGCATGCTAGACCCAGAAACAAACTGCCATTTGTCAGGCTATTGCAATTGTCAGAAAGCATATTTAAAAATAATTTTAATTATACTGTTTGATTTTCCCTAAGGTCTGATACTATAACAGTAATTAATACACTTTGCCCTTTTAAATGGTTTCTTTGTGAACATCTCCAGATGACATACAAGTATTAATGACTTCAGCCTCACCATATATTTATGATATAGAAGTATTAGAGAAGAATCACTGAAGGTGATTAACTGGGAGTAAGGAGGGGAATATAAACAACAGATATCTATTGTAGAGTTGAATTCATAACTTATTTCCTACACTCAAGTGAGTTATGAACTATTTAACTAAAACTGCTCTCAGTAGTAAATTATTCATTCAAGAAACACGCTGAATTAGAAGAAAACTTCTTTCTAGCAGAAAAGAGGAAATAACGAGATCTGTTCTCCCGTGTAACAAAGTATTTAATACAGCACAATAACAGAAGTGGAAAGGGCTGCATATTCAGAGAAGTCTATGTCAGCAAACTTTGCTTACATGGTCATACCATAACTTGGAAAATAATAAGCTGGAAACAAAGATGTCAGGGGATGCTTGTAGTTCTAACATTGTTCTTTTAAGATAGTTTATAAAATATCTAAATATGTAATATGACCACATTTTTCATAATCTGATATTAACACTATAAAATTGCAAGTCATGAAATACAAAAGATTTGGTGAGAGAACTATGAAAAGAAGAGTAAAGAAAAATGTGTTAATAGAAAAAAAAAAAGTGAGTGTAATGAGATAAATGCTACGGCAGAAGAAAAGGATTAAACTCTGGAAGTTGTTGAAGCAGCACTAATGAGGGAGTGAACAAAGATCCTGGGGAGAAACCCAAGCAAAAGTAACTCAAAATGCTGTCTGAAGACAAAAAGATAGCCACAGTTAGGGATGACAAGCTAACTGTGGGAGACCAAACCTGCAGATCACATGTAAACCCAGTGGGAGATTACATTGAAGTGTATATTGTTATCTGTAATGCATAAGTGGAAAAAAACTGCTGCTGGGGAGCATGACAGCTAGAAATTCAAAGTGCTTCTGGGAAAAAATATTCATAAAATTTTGTTTAGCACAGAAGATATAGAATGAATAAAGATAAATAATGATTAAATTGTATCTAGGTATAATAGATGAACAGAGAAGCAACATCAAATAAAAGATATGGTGTACTGTTCTGAAAAGAAGTCTTGATCAAGAAGATACAGAGAGTGAAGAAGAGGCAGAACAGAAGATGGTAGTAAAAACCAGAAGAATTTCAGTGTAAGAAAGTGAAAAAAAAAGTAAAAGAAGGGAATATATCTGAAAATCTGCAGAAAAATTTCAAAACAAGATGTCTTCAGGGCTATTGACCTAAATGTGAGATCCTGAAGTTAGCTCTTTTATCCCTGCCTTTACTATGATTAATGATCAGTAAAGGAAAGATGAACAAGGCAATCCTAGATTGCAGTTTATCTCTACATTTCTTTTACCTCTAAGTCTTTAACTTCCTTCCTTAACAGTCAACATGAAAAAGAAAGTGGAAGCTCTAAGATTTTTATTTAATCCAACTGAAATCTTGACATGTGTCTCCAGAATATTCAGCATTGTTCTTTAAATATGCTTTCCCTACAGGTATCGACATTTTAAAAAAGGCACGATTCTAGAAATCCAATCAGCAAAACCAGTAAAAATTGGTATTACATTTTATTTCTATTTTAGAACAATAAATAAGGAAACCTTTTCAGTTCTGCATCAGACGGAATTTCAGTGCAGACCAATATACAATCACAGAATCACCGAACCAGGATGCTCAAAGCCCCATCCAGCCCAGCCTCAAACACGTCCAGGGACTGAGATCCCACAGCTTCTCTGGACAACTTGTTCCACCACTCCGAGTAAATGTCTAATCTAAATCTACCCTCTTTTTGGTTCAAAGCCATTACTTCTTGTCCTGATAGAGCCCCTTTCAGCTTTCTTATATGTCTCCTTTAGGTACTTTAAGTGATTTAGATACTATACACAAAAATCTAATATATTTGTTTTCCCTGCCTTCCATTTGTGAATACAAAAATCTTATTGCTGAATGATGACTTTTTAATGTTTCAGTCACAACTCACTAGACAAGAGAAATATTTTCTTAAGAATAGAACATTTGTATTACACTTTTATGCATTGCTGTAGAGCTTTGCTATTATCTTTCATTAATTATTTTCTTAATCTTTAAACATTAACCAAAGTAGAAAAACTCTAACACCTGTATGTATAAAGCATCTAAATGCACTATTTGATCGAGTAGTGAATGCAGTGGCAATAATTAAAACATTAATAATAGATAAAAAGTACTGAAGCTACTGTGGACATTTCCTGGATATTTAGAAATTAACATTTTATCTACGGTAGTATAATAAATGAGTGATTTTTTTTTTTAAGAGAATATTTTGAAAACTCTCAAAATACAGACTAAAGATAGTTCTGCGCTAAATCAAATCCTGCATTCCAAAATACTGCAGAGTTTGATTCTGACTACCTGGCATGATACAGGCCAGAACTTTGTAGTTGTGGATAAAAATCCATTCTGTTAGGTTCATGTCATTAATTTTGATAAAATTCTGACATGAATGAAGAAGAGTGTTTATCTTACCCTTAACACTTGATCATGCATAGCAAACTTTTTTCACAATTCAGCATTACTGAGATGTGGAGTCATGATGGAAAAAACCCTTGGAAGACTCTAGGCACATATATATCAAGGAATGACAAGGGGGTTTCATTAATGTAAAGTTCTTCCCTGAAACTGAATGCAAAGAGGAGAATGAAGAGCAGGCAGTCTACCTACAGGCAGTGCATCAACAGTACATGAGCAAACAAATAACTTTCCTTGGCCACAGGAAGAGTGAAAGACAAGACAGCTCTCCACATAGTGCTTATTATCACTGGGCACTTCCAGTAAAACGAAAGAAAAGTTCATTAAGCATTCAAAAAATTAATTTATTGATCTTATTCTAATAATTCTTAAAGAGGAAAGTGATCACCATTATTTACTTTCTGTTTCTATTTATGTTCCAAATGACTTTAAGTTAATGTTTTAAACATTCTTAGTAGAAATCACAACACCTCTTTCTGGATGAAATTCTAGTAGTATGAGCAAACCAAACTGAAATACTTATTCCATAAAGAACTCCAGATATAACTGAATTTTCAGAAGGTGGGGAAAATATTTCTTGAATAACATAATTAGAGCAGGCATTTCTTTTGCAGTATAAAGCACTCACCTACTACTGACATTTCAGGAACACTAGCAGTATAAATTTCTTCTGGAAATGTTGGTTCATTGTCATTGATGTCATGGATTTTGATGACAAACTCAGATTCAGGTTCCACTGGTCTCAGAGTTCTTCTGTTAATAGCTTGGGCACGCAGGGTGTAAAAGGCTTTCTCCTCCCTGTCAATTCTCCGAGTAGCATGAATGTCACCTGTTTTCTCATCAATTATAAAAAGAGTACCAGCCCCATCTCCTGACAGAATGTATTTGAGGGATCCATCTCCTTTATCTTGGTCAGAATGAAGCTGAAGAGAAAAACAAACAAAAATAGATAATTTTATTTAGAAGTAATGAAAACATTTTTTAGTTACTGTTATTATAATAAATAAAATTATTTTGAATCCATCAAACAAGAAAACAGTCATTTTCAATCACTTCTAACTAGAAGTCATGATGTTATACTGAAGCATTTGATTCTTAATATAGCTCTAATAATCTTTTAACTTGACTGTGATGGCAGATTTCAGTTTTGCAGCAACACCTGTTTTCTGCTAAGAAACCTTTGCACCACAATTCTTAAAGAAGATTTTTATGTTAATACTGACCTTTTCCTTCCTTGAAGAGATCCTATTAAAAATTCACATCTTGCTGTGCTAGTTGTAAATTCACTAAGCAGATAAAGAACATGGCAGGGTACATGACAATTAAGGAAAACAGAACAACTGTCTCCATGTCAGACTAATTTTAGATTTTATATATCATACTATTTATATTTGTTCTAAACCAGACTATTTCATTTGAAGTTATTATCCTTTTAATTCCATCAACAAATGTAAATAGCCTCAAGGAAATTTATAAATTTATTAGGGATTCAGATAATAGGTGTTAAGTCAATACTATGTAATATATAAGTAATATAATTAATCTATTAGCAATCTTCAATACAGACTTATTTCAATACATCTATATTGAAAAAAACACTTTTCTATTGCATTTCTTTTTTTAGTACAGTATTGTAGTTGGCTAATTATATCTTTGGATACACTTATCACAATTTCTTCCATCACCTTCCTGCACCTGTATCACTGATTTCATATCTAACTGAGGGAATCTGGAATTCAGATCTATTATCACTATGAAATGCGTACTTTATTTTTAGATTCAGAGTAAGAGTTATGTCAAGAAGTCGTCTCAATTAATTTCAAAGGATGTTTTGAATACTTTTGAATTTATGCATGCAGCAGTAAGAAACACATTTTGTAGCATATAAACAAGCTACCTGTGTACATTAACTATGTTTATAAACTTGTACTTCCATATAGAAATGATAAACATGATCAGTTTGAAGAGATTCAGGGAGTTGTAGGTGATGTAAATATAAATGACAACTCTTTAGTGATTTTTATATTGTAAACCTAAAGACCATTCATTAGTTCTTATGTAGTACTTCAAGTACGTGTATGCAAAAAGATATATCTATAAAACTTTCTTATCTGTATTATTTCAGTACAAGAAATTAGAGTGCAAGTGACTGTTTTTAAAAATAAGACTCTAAAAATATCATAATGTTCCAAGATTTTTTGACGGAACCATTTCCTTTCTAAATGTAGTTAACTGAACACACATTATAAACATCGACTGAAATTACACCAAGATCATACATAGTCATCTGAAGGATTTTTGTGAATTCAAGCACATATTTCAGGTTATGGAAAACATCACACAACATAAATATCTCCCTTGAAAAGAAGGCGTGGATTTTTTTCTCTTCTTCTCTGGTGCCCTTCTACTGTTTTCCATAGCATCTGTTTTAAGTCATTTCCAGGAGTATCATTTCAAACTATTCGATTTTTGAATGTGACTTTTCTTGCCCTTTGTGCTGAAACCAACCATAGTGGAATGGTGGAATAAGATCCAGTGAAACAGCAAACTTTTCAGCTATGAAACATTTTCAAACACTGATTGATTGCTGGACAATTACAATATGTAGAACAGAAAGCGTTCATGCAGGATCTTGAATCAAAGTATTTATGGAAGAAATTTAGAAAGCTACAGTTGATATTTAACTACTTTGGTGTTCTATATAAAGTTTCTCCTACTTTCTTTCAATTTTGAGATAAACTTTTAGAAACATAAATATTAATCAAACAATGGCATATTGAATATTGCAAACATCAATATATCTAACATCTATTTACTTTACAAAATAAACTTATTTTTACTTTCTTCATTTCATTCCACAAGAATGAAATAGAAGCCTCTACTAAACATGGTGAATAGGAAAATGGATGTAGAAGAAATCTTTTGCAGGTAAATCCTATTATTTTTTTTTCCCCCCATTTTTCTCACAAACTTCAAAGAGTAGTTTTCAAGAAACTCTTACTCCCCTTCTGGGAAATTAATTTTTCTTATAAACTTTAATTCTTCATCCTCTCCTCAGACAGCATGTTTCTGTTATGACCTTTTACTCTTTTAGGATAAATTCTTTTCATGGTCTGGATAGTATTTTGCAGTTGGTGATGCATTTTGTGAAGTCTTTTAGTTTAACTTAAAGTCTACTACGTTCTTTCTTCTTAAGGGCTTCCTGGGATACCACTTTATCTTCAAAAATATTTTACTACTATGGAGGCCCATAACCACCAGATAAAGTATTTTCATGGCAGAGTGATGAAGGACAGTTACAGGGGGATGTTATCCCTCAAATATCTGCACAAGAAATAAAAAATGAGGGTCTTCTTGAGTATGAAATATTGGGGCAAAATTATTTTTTTATAAACGAAAATGAAGAATTATAGTTTTCCCATATGCTCACAAAGCTAGGTCTGGCACTATAAATTCTTATAAATTCAAACTAAATGGCCATATGATAATAGATTGAGGCCACAGTGCCTGTTCTCTGAAAATTCAGAAGCCATCTAGCAGTGTTGGGCAACGTCATTTCTGTCAAATTCTCTAACTATGCTCTCATGTAAACTGTCCCAAAAAATAGTATTAGTCAAAAGTGACTCACAGACCTTCTATAGAACTTTTTGGGGAGAGTGATATTTAGTAAAACATTCCAGGGACTTGTTTAGTAATTTATCAACCCTGAGGACTGTGTTCTTGTGCCTGGGGATGTTGTTTGGCACCAGGAGTACAGAAACAGCATACTGAAGAGAACTGAAGAGAAATCAGAGGACAGACAAAAATCCACAATACATGAAGCTTTTGAAAGAAATATCCAATTAAGGATGTAAAGATCATATAACGTACTTATCTGGTAAGTATTCAAAGTAACATTGACACTGATGATGTTTTTCCTTACTTCTCCTGTTGCTATGCGTGCATAAAAATTCCTTACTAAACCAATTTGAAAGTGAAAAATGTTCTTTATGCGCCACTTTAAAAAAAATCATTAACCTGTTCTCCCCTGATAATTCAAAATGTATACATTTTTTAAAATATTTTTTTATTTATTTCTGGAATGATTGTTGAACTTCGAGACCTATATATACAAGAAATAGTTGTGCTTTTGAACAGCATATTTATAAGGAAGACCTATTAGAACACTTAAAGCTATAACACTTTACATTTTCTAAAAATTGTTAATCATTTCACTTTGACAAAATACGAAGTTTTCAATTTTTTAATACATACATAACCATCCACAGATGTTGCAAAGCAACTTCAAGTTCAGAAGTTGACCTTTCAGAAGATCTTATGAGCAAAAGATTCCAGAAATAATTAATAAGTAAAAATACATACTCTAATATAAGTGAGGAAAGAGAATACCTTTCACCACATTTGTCTTTAGTTTTTCAGTTCTATCAATCTAGACATTGTTAGATGATTCAAGATGGCTACAGATAGCCTGTATACTTAGCAGCCTTGAACACCAAACTTTACCCAGGTCTGAAAATCACAAGCATTGTCTCAATCAGAGAGGCAGAAGAGTTTTATCAGTCTACTATAGTATTAAAGAAAAAACAAACAAACAAACAAACAAACAAACAACCTTTTGTTTCACAACTTTCAGTATAAAATGTTTCCTATAGATATTTTGGAAAATGAGCATCTCTGATTCACGTCAGCCAAGCTGAGAAATTAGAGATATGTTTCATTCAGAAATTTTATTGCATAAAATGACCAGCTGTGAAGCAGTGGTTTTGTTTTCTTATCTGCTGCTTAAGAAATTCACTGAAACAAGTTTTCAAACTGTTTCTCCACAGAAAAAACTTCCCATTTCAGGTGCTAGCAGTATGTACATTTCACCTGCTAGTTTAAATTTATACAGCCCTATTTAGTCATAAAGTAACTGCAAGTACTATAAGACACAGTTTTGCATATTTAATCATCTATTTAAGCTGTTGGAATAGGCTTTTAAACTGAGAAAGATTTTAAAAAAATGAAAAAAGGTGTTGTTAAATAGAAGATAAACGGGGGCAGGAGAAATTAAGAGTGTTCTGTGAATACTTCAGTTGTGATATAATAGTGGAAAGCACAGGAATAATTGCAAGGTAGCAAAGCCTTCAGCTACTGCAAACAGGCCCAAGCCCAAATCTGGAAACAGAAAGAAAAAGAGCAGCATACTTTTAAAATGCCTCAGGTAAGTAGGGATCTCCAGTGAGATACCCTTTTCTCAACGGCCAACCTTTAAATGAGTTCTGGGAAGGGGTGCACCCTGGCTCTACCCATTCCAGTCACTAAGGCACATTGCTTGCACCTGAGCTTCCCTGAGTTGGCCCTGCCTTCCCACCAGGTGCTCAATCATTGGTTCAGGCTGTGACTTAGCATTTCCACTACAACTTTAAGAAGATATTGAGGTATCAATCCAAGACAGAGAGAAATTTTTTTTCCCCTCAATTACAATAAAAGCATCTAATTCAGATACATTGCCTTGTTCTTTAAGGTACATGCAGTCATAAATACAACTGGTTAATGAAAAGATGCCAGAATCAAATTTAACTCAATATCTTTTCCATATTTGTAAATGATCCCTCAGAAAATTTGAGATGAACAACATAATAATTCTCCTCTAAAAATGACTTGAAAATTATAGTGTGGGAATTCTATGTTAATTGTCTTCCAGTGATTCAGATCAAACTTGCCAATTATAAGAGTGATTTTTTCTTTTCCCCTGTGATTGCCAGCCAAGTTTGAAATCTCTGAATTGAATATAAATTTTGTGAGTTTTTTTCTAACAGCATACAAAGCCTTACCCCTACTGTGAAAATACAGAGGAGATCAAGATAGAAACATTTTACTATATAGAATACTTATGGAACATGTAATGATTTATGACAATGCCAGATAAAGACTAAAATCTCTACCACAAATTTGTATTTGAAATTCAGAAATCTCTATACATTTTCAGTGACTGATATTTAGATAACTAGAGACTGGAATATGACTGTATTAATAAACAATCAAATAAACTTTACATTGAATTTTGTAGTTGTTAATACAATTCAGGTCATTTTTCTATGTGGCTTTAATGTACTGTAATGTATAGGACACTTTCTAATACAATTTACACTTTTTTGAAGTCTTCATGAAACGACAAGACTACTCTGTTATTACCTTGCTAAACATAATTTTACTCTCCTACTTCAGAATAATGTCTTTTTTTATTATTATTTCATATAATCTAGAATATGTTTTTTTTTTTAACTTTAGTCTGCAAAATATTTGCCAACATTTCCATTTAATCCATGTATTGCAATAACAATGAGATCTCAGTGTGCTCCAAAATTAATCAATCTTTCAGATTTTATTCAAACAAGATCTGGATTTCCCTTCATTATGGACAAATTCCAGGGCCATAACATTACCTATTAACTCTTTTCTAAGGAATCATATTAGCCATATGATGCCAAAATACACCTTTGGAATCATTCACAATTTCGCTCTAAGTTTTCTTCAGCACAAATGATAATATTACTTGGTTCTTCCTAAAATAATAATAATAGTCTCACTAAAAATATTCTGACAGTGGGCAGATTTGATCTGCAGAGAATAATAGGCATAGAATTCCCCAAATGGGGATATTTATTTTAAGCTCCATGAACTGAGCTATTAAATGATGCAGTTGTTTAATGTTAGCTGACATTAAAAAAGACCTCCATCCTTACCCTCACTCTTATGTTCTTTGCATAGTCTCTTGGTTTCCAGATTTAACTACATTAGCTTTGAACAAGCTTTACTCACCAGATTAACTTATTTCAACTTATCCTTAAGGTAACATTTAAAGCAACTCTTTTAAGTCAAGAAAGATTTTACACTGAGTTTTAATGAGACATGTCACACATTTAATTTTCTCTCTCTGTCATATTGCCAGTTTTTAAGTCCTGTTTATGTTATTTAACGAAGAAGTGAAAAGGAAAATGGCAAATTTCAAAAAGAAAAATTTTATGAGTTCAAGAATTTTATGAGTTCATAAGCAAGAGCAAAGTAAAATACAAGCATAACAAGTAGCACAAGATGAGGAAAGAAATTATTTTACTTCCTGAGGAGCAGCAAAAGGTAGAAATGAAAAGCATTAATGTGCAGTGCATTTTTAGATTGTATGAATTTACATTAATTTGAGTCATTATCCAAAGGAGTTAAAAATCATTATTGTTATTTCTATGAGGAAAGCTTATAACTGTTCCTTGCTGACCAAGATTTTTATTGTTAATAATTAATATTTTAAGGTGCTAATATACAAATTAAAATTTTTAATGTTTTGTACACATCCCTGTTGAAGGATTAGTTACTAGTTTTTATACATCTCAGAGCACAATTTGCACAGATACATCTTAATGGGCAATTTCCACTATACGTAAAAAAAAAATTGTATTTGTTTTCTTTGAAACAAATGTGCAACACAATTGAAAATAATGATGCTTAGTTCCTTTTTCCTACTTCTGAAGGCCCCATAAAAACACATTTAAGACAATTCTTCTTGTTTCCAGATTTAATCACTATAAAATGTAGATTAGCAAGAGCAATGAAGAGCTTCTATGTTTAATGTGTCTGCATTTTCTCCTCGTGAATATTCTACACTATATGTGCCTCCCAAAGATGTATACTTGGGGCAAAAACAAATATACCATAGAGAAGTAAATAACAATGTCTACCCCCAAAAGTGGTAAATGTCAGCTTAGATGGGAGGTGTATATAGCAGAATTAAGAACTAAATTGACATTTTATTACTAAAGGAATATTTTAATAATTAAAAAAAAAAAATTATTTCCATGATAATATAACATTATGGTGAACTTAATCCTGAGGAAAGGTGTGAAGGGGTGAGAGCATGGTTATATTTTCAATTTTTCTTTTTGCCTCAAGAAGTTACTGATGAATCTGAACTGATGCTACATTTAATACAGTATTTCAAACAAAAAGAAACAAAGGTGTCTTGGAACAGTCCTTACTGATTTCCTTTCATAACCCCAAGTGGTCGGTGAAGCTGGTCCTTTAAGAATGTCTGGTCCAGGAGAGATGTACTGATATTTTGTAACATTACACGAATACTCAAGGTATTGCAGGTAGATCTGTGGGAGGAGGCATTGAATTTCCATAAACCCTTAAATGTAACTCACATTTCTATTTGCCCATCAGATTTAAGTTATTTCTTTCATTGAGTTATAAAATAAATTATTCTAGAGAAATAAGAATTTCTTAAGAAAAATCATGACTATACACCTATTACTAAGTAAATGCACTATTTAAAACACTACACAACTACATTACAGTTACATAAATAAATTTAACTTAATCATGTTTGTATTAAGACTAGGCAGGTATTCCTAACTGAAATTTAAATCAAAACTACTCTATGAAAGCAGCATCACATTGAAAGATGCCAAATAAAGGCCTGGATATAATTTTGGCAACATTAATACAGAATATCTTATCTTATCTTATCTTATCTTGTCTTATGTTATCTTATCAACAACATCTACAGTCCAGTGAACTGTATTTGCCAACTACAGATACTGAATATTACACTGTTAAAAAACCTGTATATTTCATAATAATTACTTTTCCTGGTTATTTGCTGTTTCAGTAATTTATTGCATGTACTATTATTTCCAACTCTGGTAACTGATTAATAGGCCAGGTCAAGATTTCCATATGACATTTGCTGGTATTTGTAGAATATTAGTAGTACTTTTTACCTAATCTTCTGTTTCCTAATTTCCTATAAAACATATTACATAAGTTATGTCATGGGATTTTTTTATTATTGTTTTTTAATTGCTTTGGTATAATTGTTATTTATACCAAAAACTTCAGATAGTTTTGTTTTATTTATATAGTCATAGAGAGATTTTTCATTCTCTTCTCTATTCCAGGATTACACCTTTTCATGAAGGTTCAGTTCTTGCCCTATACATTAGGGCAAGTTCCTTCTTTTTTCTCTTTGCAGTACAAAAAATTCTACACCATTCCTAGAAAACTCCATATTTCTCTTTTATGGTACACAGTCTTACATGTAGTAAGTAATACAAATAGTATTCCTTGCTCTGTCAGCAACTAAATTTTCTATAGTATATCATTATTACTTCCTAGCGAATACATTATTCAAATCTGCACCATTATTCTTAAATGATAAACTTGGTGTAACCCCATGCAGCTCTTTCCAGCAACACACTGCTCAGTGATCTTTACATTTATGTTATTTGGCTTTTTCTTTCAAATGTGCTACTTCTGACACATGGAGAATGGTCTGCCACATAACCTGACCTAACTAAAGAGATAATTAAGCAGTCAGTTTCTTTATTTTCTAGCTTCGTTATTTATGAGCAGGCTCATTGTTCTTTCTGAATGACCTAAGACATTTTGTTGATAGCTAAGGTATTTCTAAATCCTCTGAGAAATACTTTGTTGAGCATCTTCAGTTGCATCACTGTATGAAAATCTAGCAACACTCCTGAACATTAGTTCTTACAAGCAAAAGATATTTTTAAAGAATAAAGAGAGTGGCCAGTTCTGAAAGATTTTACAAGTAAAAAAAACTCTATCAGCTTACAAATGTCTTTTACCTCTCTTGACTCTGTCCTGTCATAAACATACTTATATGCTATTTCACAGAATCACAGAATGCTCAGGGCTGGAAGGGACCTCAAGGATACTGAATCTCCAACCCCCTGCCACGTGCAGGGCCACCAACTTCTGCATTCAATACTAGACCAGGCTGCCCAGGGCCCCATCCAATCTGGCCTTGAACACCATCCACAACCTCTCTGGGCAGCCTATTGTTTGTATCAATTTTAGCCACATCTGCATTTCATGTATTTGTCATATAAATTTAGCATTTCACAATTGTCTCTTCATTATAAGCTTACCTAAATTTTTGGCCAAACCATCCTTTCTACATTCCTGAAAGGACATTTCTTTAAATTCCTGTTCTTTACATTATAATAAAAACTATTAGGTTTTCTCTCATTTATTCTGTTTACTTCACCTCTTACACAATTTAAGTAGTCATTTTCCTTGCTGTCAAAATTTGAAATATATAGATCATTTTTATCATTTAATGCTCAACAAGAACATTTATAATCATGATAATTTCCTAGGTAGTAATGGTTGCTAACTATTATATTATAAAATAATATTGTTTACTTCCTAAATGTCCCATTTAGGATGGAACTGTAAAATGTTAAATTCTAATTTGTATGTATTTTACATCAAATGCCGTACCTTGGAAAAGGATATGCAAAAGTTCTTAAAAGATGGAGTACTTACAATAGAAGGAAGAAATCTTAATTACTACTTCATGTCTCCATTATGTCTAGTATAATTTATTCCTCTAATCACTGTAACATACACTAGTAATTACAAAATCTGTTATAACTTTTTAGAAAGAATTAGGAACACAAGACAATTTCTAAACTAAGTGGGAGGAGAGTTTGCTTCTTTCCTTGCCTATTTTTTGGATGAGGAAATCATAAAATATTCTGCATGACCATCTCTATTCTGTCATGTCCCCACTTTACCAAATAATCAGAATATCAATCTTCCATGCTTCCATGTTTTTCTATAAATAAATGTTTTTGTTCTTGTTTTGAATTTTTGCAACTACAGTTTTATCCTATAATATTTCAAATCAAAATGTCCAAAATCTATTTCCAGTTTTGTTGTCTTAATAAGTGTCATTTGTTGAGAAATTTTAAGAAAGGACAACTATGCTCCAGCAAAGTATTAATAATAAAGTATCCCAAACTTTATATCAAGGGGGAATGTATTATATGCATGTCTTCCCACCAGTGCTTTGAGATATATAGGCAGTCATGTTCCAAAAAATGCAGGATTGAAATAATAAAACACAAGAAGTAGAGACAGTATCTACCTCTTTGTCTGAATAAAAGTGACACAAGAAAAATTAATTCAGTGTGAGTCTGTACTGCCTATGAAGCAGTAATGCTAAATACAGATAACACAATTGTACTGAAGCCATTGATGCATGAAAGAAAACATGAAAGATATAGAGACGATGTGAAGGCAAAAAAACATCTCTACAGCTAGAAGTTAACAGAAGACATTGACAGAGTTGCAACTGAGCACTGAGACTGCTATAGACTAAAATATTGTCAAAATAGAGAGCAACTTTTTTTCCCCCCTTAGTGGCCCAGTCCTCCTTTAACATCCTCTAAAAAGCATCTATGAAAGGTTTCAGGAAACAGAAATAATTTAGTTTGAGGAAGTCTCAGGAAAATGAATGATGTGTTGGAAAATGTTGGTTGTTTACTTCTGAGAACAAATGCTGCTCTGTTCACTAGGGGCTTCGGATACATTGACTGTACAACTATAAAACAGAAAGCACTGGAGGGTTTGATAAAACCTGCCATTGCAGTCTTTTTTGAGCTTATTTTTAATTATCTTCAAAGAGGAAAACACTCACAAATATAAGGCAATGCTTCCAGCAGGAAGGCATTTTAAAAGGGTAAACATCAACTTTTAACTTCCTAGAACTTTTCCCCTCATGGGTATTTTGTTGCAAGCCACCGATTTTCCCTCAGTATTACCCCTGGCTCTTCCTTGCTATCTGTTTATACAAGATATTTAAAAGGTCATCTGCATTTGATTTAAAGAAAAAAGAGACAAAAAAGCCCCTAAAGCATTAGCCTTTGAATTGATGTAGAAACTATTGGCTTTTTATACATTTATTGTTTCAAACAATGTGTAGGTCAAACATTTCTAAACTCTTTTTTCTATGATGTTTTTTAAATCCTTGATTGAATGAATGCAATCTGACGAAGTGGACTCTAGTTTTATTGAGCTATGACTTTGAATATAAATCATTCCAGTCTTTCCTTTTTGGAATATCTTTCTTTGACAACCAGATACCATTTTAAAATTGAAAGAGAAATTGAAGTTAAAGGAATTGGGGAGCTCAGACCAAATTATTTTCCTGTTTCTTATACTATTTTGAAGCATTATACCATTTTGAATGCAATACATAATCTCATACAACCTTCGAGTTTGGACACAACCCAAGAGAGCTATAACTCTTATCTACAATGGCAGCAAAATGTATCTTTTTCATGATTTTATATCCACTGGAAGGATGTCCATAACTATCTCCTTTGTAATTCTTCCTGACAATTCATCAACAGTATTGTACTTTGTGTTTACAGAGACTTGAAATGTCTTTTTTAGAAATTAGATTCACAGTGGCAGATCACTGATATTGGGAGTATTAGGAAAAAGCAAATCAAATGTTAAAACTCAGAGACTGAGAAAGGCAGTAGCAGGAAACATACTTCAGTGATTGGGATCATACTAACCTCTCAGCCTCATTATCACTCACCATCAAACTAACAACAGAATCAATCCTTTACTCAATGGATTATTCATTCTATAACTGCTATCTCTTCTGCATTTGGAAGACAAATTCTGCACTTGGAAAAGGAAGTCTGTCTTACATGTACCTTACAGTGTACTGATCAAAACCATACACAATCACAAAAGAAATCTCTCTGACACTTTGTATGTGTTGGAGTTGTCACAGTTGTATGTGTCACAGTTTGAGTTGTCAGGTTCTGATTTTCTATTATTATTATTGCAATTTGACAACACGATCTTTGAAGGTCCCTTCCAACTAAACTGTTCTTTTTTTCTCTTCCCTCTTCTCCCCTTTCCTTCCCTCAGTTCTCCTCTCCTCTGCTCTCTTCTCCTCTCCTCGCCCCTCCTCTCCACGAAACATTCACACAGGTTGCTCTGAAAGTAACGCCTCCTATTTATTTCCATGGAAAGAAAAACAGATACAAAGAGTACAATAACATTCTTTCACAAAGCAAATTCTCAGTTACAAAAAAACTATTTTTCAACACAGTTACCACCATAAGCCACGCATTTTCACCAGCACTAAACAAGACCCTGCATGCCACATTCCTGTAAGTCTGCACTTAGTAGAGGTGACCTACTATCACTGTTGCTATTGCTGAAACACACCACCCACTGCCTCACTGTGCCCACATCCACTTTGATCTCCATAAATGTTCAGCAAGCATTGAAGAATGTCAATGGGTGCCATTTATTCTGCACCAAGAATGTCCCTTTGCTTCACAGGGTCTTCTATGTCAGATACCATTCTTTCAGACTGCCCCTCTGCTGCCTTCTGTCACACAGCAACATAATGTAACAAAGTATTGGTGGGAAGGTTCAACCTCTATTGCCATAGTACCAACATTTCTCTGATGTCGCTGACCAACATAATGAAAAAGGAGGCATTATTTTAAGAGCAGCCTTCATACTTTCCTGGCTTGCATTTATCATCATACCCTGTAGCATGGAAAACCATATGATTCTATGATTCTATGATCTAGCTTCCAGCTGATGCACAGAAAAAGCAATATGCAGATACTGCTCTCTACTCATATATACATTCATTTCTGAGAAGATTTGAAATACATTTATGGATGAAGAAAGCATATGAAACTGCATATGAAACCAGTCAGAATGACACACAAACTCACGGAGAAACCCATCCTTCCTGCCCAACAGTTATGAAAGTGTTGTTTGTCAGGTACTCATAACAGATTAAATTTAGCTTGCTTACTATGTGATTCTATAATACTGAGATCTCTTGAAAAGGAAATACAAAGTAACTTTTTCAAGATGTATGAGCTAAATACGCTACTGCATGGGGTGTGGGTGCCAGACACACTCCAGGGGATTATGAGGCTGTGGTGTGAGGTGAGGCTGAAGCTGCCCCATGCCAGACAATGCTAACTTCAGCAGCTCCATCATAGGGCATGGCTGGGCCCATCAGCTGTGGGTGGACACCTCAGGAAGAGCCTAGGTAAGAGAGCAAAACTAGTGTATTTTGCCTGTGAAAGTACCTTGTAAGTGTTCTTCCAGTCTTCATCTTGACCTGCAAAATTTTTCATCTAATATCCTCTCCCTGTCCTGTTGAGGGCAGTGACAGAGCAACTGAGTGGGCTCCTGGTAGATGACCAAGGTCAACCCATCACAGTTATCCTTTGTACCAAAACTTACTTCCTTTGAATTCAGAAGCAGTAAGAACCTTTGACATAGGACAGCATATAGGAAGTACAGTTCAGTGTGCTGCATCAGAAGTTAAACATACTAGTAGCAGGTGAAATACATGATTGCCACGGGAAGTTTCTAAATGCTTGCTAAGAGTCACTTTGGAGAGAAAGAACTAGAAAGTTCATTTGCTTTTCAACTAATTAATAACTCTGTTCAGCAGAATTTAATATCTCAAGCTCCCTCTGCTTTGTACATCCTGGAAGAAATGGCAATTTTAATGTTATTTTCCTTAAGGGATCAATAAGACAAAAAAAAAAAAAAAAAATCTGAAAGTAATGATGATAACCAGGCAAATACTCCAGCTGTACCCCAAAATACCACTTCAGGTTTTTAGAAACAATTACAATTCCTTGCTTTCACTTCCAATTAAAGATCATTAACAGTGTCTAATCTAATAATATTTATGGCCCCAGAGAGGCCAAGGGGAAACAAAAACAGACTTCTGACAAACTACATATAAAATTGTAACCATGTAAATGAAAAACATCCTGTACCAAAATAGTATTTTCAAGCTATTATCTATATGTACCTAAGACATAGATGCATATAAGAAATTTAGTGCCCTATAGTATTTTTTTCATGCATTTTACCTTACTTCAGTACTTTTGGAGTGCTGTAGGTACAGTGGTTGCTATGTAACACTGCCAGTTAGCTATCACCCTCAGTAAGTTTGAAGACGACACAAGCTGAGTGGTGCAATCAATACAGTGGAGGGAAGGGAAGCAATCCAGAGAGACCTGGACAGGCTGGAGAAGTGGAGCCATGAAAACCTAATGATGTTCAACATGGCCAAGTGCAGGGTGATGCACTTGGGCCAGGGCAATCCCAGGTATTTATACAAACTGGGAGAAGAACTCCTTGAGAGCAACCCTGTGGAGAAGGACTTGGGGATCCTAGAATACGAGAAGCTGGACATGAGCCAGCAGTGTGCGCTTGCAGCCTGGAAGGCCAACTGTGTTCTGGGCTGCATTAAAAAAGAGGTGGCCAGCAGGGAGAGGGAAGTGATTGTCCCACTTTACTCAGCACTTGTGAGGCCTTGTCTGGAGTTCTGTGTCCAGGTGTGGGGGCCCCAGCACAAGAAGGATGTGGAGATCTTGGTATGGGTCCAGAGACAGGCCACAAAGATGATCAGAGGGCCGGAGCACCTCTCCTATGAAGAAAGGTTGAGAAAACTGGGCTTGTTTAGCTTGGAAAAGAGAAGGCTGTGGGGAGACCTCATTATGGCCGATATTTGAAAGGAGCGTATAAACAGGAGGGCGTCATGGTTTTATGATTTTTGGTTATTGGTATTCCACATCATAACATCATGTAGTGCACTGAGAGTTAAGGTGTTAATGCTCCAGTTCCGGGTACCTGTCTGGAAAAGAAGAAAAACTACATTCCCCAGGGGACTTTGTGGTAAGAGAGGAGATATAGCTCCTGGCAAGGTCACCTGATAAGCTCTTCTTTATGCGCTCTTCTTTGTCTGCTCTTCTTCGTCTCCCTGCTACTCAACCGGACTGTACATCTCACCTCAGCATTATGGTGAGGCCTATCTACCTTTCGGACATTCTCTCTCTATCATTACATTTGATTTGTTAGCTTCAATTTTAATTATATTGTATTATGGTGTGTTATCTTGCATTCCGATATATATTTAGTAAATTAGTTTGTTTCTCCTCAGATCATTGCTGCTGTTTTTAATTATTTGGGGTCCCCTGTTTCCCTTTTCCAGAGGCGCGGATTTTGTGAAATCCCTCCGCCTCGCTAGTCACGGAATTGGGCCGAACCAGCCCGTAAACTGTTGACAGAGGGAGAATGACTGTTTACGAGGATGGATATTGATAGGACCAGGGAGAATGGTTTTAAACTGAGACAGAAGAGGTTTAGGTTAGATATTAGGAGGAAGTTTTTCGTACAAAGAGTGGTGACACACCGAAACAGGTTGCCCAGAGAGGTTGTGGATGCCCCATCCCTGGAGGCATTCAAGGCCAGGCTGGATGTGGCTCTCGGCAGCCTGGTCTGGTGGTTGGCAACACTTCACATAACAGGGGGTTGGAACTAGATGATCATTATGGTTCTTTTCAACCCAGGTCATTCTATGAACCTGTGATCTGTGTGTATATGATGTGAGCCTAGAACTGACAACTGCCAAAGGCTTCATTGCCAATGAAGATTTGATGCAGATACAAACCATGGTGCTTCCCCTCTTTTAACAATATCAGATGGTAAAGAAGGTGTAGACAACAGTTTAGATAACATTTTATCCCTAGCAGCACCCACACAGGCACTGTCATTCTTGGAGCAATTTTCTTCCCTTTTCTTAGTACATACAGTAATAAAAATACAGAATACCCTGCCTTTCAGTTCTGTCAAATTAGATAGTCTCTGATAAGCTAGTGCTTGAATGAACAGTGATTAGTTAGCCTACCTTTACATTTTTGTAAGGTTTTGTTTTCATTTTTTTATTCTCGTATTTATCTTCCCCTGCCCTTACTTTCTTTCCTTCAGACCCAAGTTCTATCTCCTCTAATACCTCACTTGTCAGTCTGTGTAGAAATCCAAACATGTATCCCCCAGAGCAAGCTCTCATATTCCCACCATAACTTGGTACCTTAAATAATCTTCACAGCCTATGTGTTTAGTCTTGCTGAGAAGCAAAATTTCTCAATGTTGATGTCCCTCAAGGGTCAGTTCCACCACAATGCACTATCTTCCATGAGATAAGATTTTGTAGGTACAACCTGCTTTTTGCATCCAGTAGAGTCACAGTCCAAGTCCCACATCAAGCCTTACAAAGGATAAATTTTCTTATTTCACTCTGGCAGTAGAATTCCAAATATACACGATCACAATTCATTTATTCATTGAGCAGAATATCTTTTCTCCTTACTATTCTTTATTAATCTCTGTCACAAGAATCTGCTCTAGCTGAAAATTTATCCTTTTAAGAACTTTGGTACCATAGAGTTGATTCCCTACACCTGAAGAGGAAGGCATTTTCAGCTCAATCAGATCTTCACACCAAATATTATGCCTCCATATGGGCATATTCAATTCAAAATAGTACTTTACAGTGGCAACAAAAGTCTTTTAAAAAAGTCATCCAAGAATCAAAAATACTACTGCTTTTTTAAACATTTGGAAGGTCTTCATCTTTCCACTACAACAGCAACACTTCAATGAGATCTTATTTTTTAACCTGTCTTGATGATGAACCCTTTCAGTCATGTTTCACTTCATACTGTTCAATATCTGATAAATTATCTTTTAAAACACTGAAAAACACTGCAGTGCATCTAAGAACTTAACTCTCAAAACGTTGAAGTGCTGGTTGATCCTGTATACACTAAAACTACTACGATGAAAATTGCTGAAAAGACGGTATCTATCTCATCAAGCACAGGGGGAAATATCTGAAGGATTGAAACAGAAGGGAAGATCAAAATAAATAGTAAAAAAGAAAAATATACTTAAATGTGGATTAATTTATTTGTGAATAATGGTGGATTAAGACATTGTTAGTACACAGCGGTGTTTCATTAAGAGAACAAATGTCAGTATTTAAAGGAAAAATGTTAAATAAATTTCTCTAGTTAAACTCAAACTCAAAATATATGCTCTTTTTCAGAACAAAATTGAAAATGAGTAATTCCTTATAACTTTGAAAAAATAATATATGGGCCTTGAAACTATATACTAACAAAAAGAAATAAAAACTGTAAATAAGCTTTCAGTATATTAAGAAAGAATAATAGAGCATACGTAAACTTTCTGCACAGAAAAAAAAATAATAATAGAAAGGTGGTATTAATCATAACTCCAAATCCAAATCCCAGTAAAATGGCTTTTCTGATATGAGGCTCAAGGTTTATTTTGGACATCCCCATGTTGCTTCTCTGGAATTTTAAAAGTGTCCTTTCTCAGAATTGTCTTCCAGTATAGATCGGTAAATTGTGAAATAAATATATGGTCTCCTTTTCCACACTGATCTTTTATGGCTTCTACCTTTACTATAACCTATCATTGTAACTACTATTTAAGGTTCTACATACATAAAATTTACCTAGTATTATTTGATATTTTTGATTTTTACCCTCAGGATGCTATGTACTATATAAAGACTATCGGTATTGGTTTTACACTTCAAGTCTTTGGTAGCAAGGAGTGCTGCAGGGGTGACCTGTGTGAGAAGTGACGACTGCCCCCATTTCAGATAAAAGCTGCTTCCAGCAAGCTCATAAAGGGAACCACCATGACCTTATCACTGGTGTTGTCTCTTATATAACAATTAAGAAAATGTAAAAAATGCTGCTCAGCAGTTGTGCAAAACAAGGGTGAGAAACAGCCCTGCAGGCACCCAGGTCAGCATAAGAGAGAAAAGGCGCAGAACAGCAGCTCTCTGCAGCCCAGGCAGGCCCATAGAGGAGCAAGCCATTCCTCCACAGCCCACAGGCACTGTGCAGAGCAGATCTCCCTGTGCAGCCAAGGAAGAGCCTGTGGGGCAACAGCGGATGAGGACTGGAGGAGGCACAGCCCATGGATATCCTTGCAGGAGCATCCCTGGCCAGAGCTGCAGCCCACTGGGACTGTGGGGAGCAGTACACAATGCTTTTTGTTTGATTATAGTTTTTACTGCCCCAGTCTGTTAATAATAGGCAATAAATTAAATTAAATTACTTTTCCTTAAGTTTGGTCTCAACAGCAGTAATTAATGTTCCTGTCCTTACCTTGACACAAGAGTTTTTTTATCATATTTTTCTTCTCTTCTGATGAGGAGGGGGAATGAGAGAAAGTCTTGGTCTATATAGGGCAGGCAGCTAACATTAAATTATCACACCATCTTCATTTCCTAAAATAATAAATACTGACCTGAAGAAACCAGTGGATGTGCTGAATCAGTCAGTTCTGCTGACTTTCCTGGCTAGACTGTGCAACTGTTTCAGAGGCAAGGATGAGTTAAGGGACTCTTCCATAGTTATTGGATTACGCATTCCATTCATTCAGTAAACCCCATTTCCATAACATTATTCTGGGTAAGCCTTTTCATGCTGACTTAATAAGTAAATAAATGAATACACAAATTTTATTCTGAATTTTAGCCAGTTGTTTCAAGAGTAATGTGATATTCAACAGTTTTCAATCTCCCTTGCCAGATATATTGATACAGTATGAGAAATTTAGGAAAAAAATATAGCATCTATGAGCTCAGAAAGCAAGCAGATGTAAATTCACAAATCCAGATGAATCTGGTAATCTCACTTTTCTGTTCATACTGATCCTTTCACTGATGGATTTGCCATCTAACTGCTATTCTCTTTTTTTTTTTCTTTAAATGGTAGTTTATTTTAAAATATTTAGCACTTACTCTTGACTAAAACCTGTTAATGATAAACATTCTCTTCCAGTCATTGGACACAAATAATTTATTTCTAACTTGTGCTCCTATAATTTCCAAATACCATCGTATTGTAAAAAAATAAATAGAAAGGTGGCATTTTATGTAACCCATTTATCCAAATCACTTTGGCTTTGGAGAAAATCAGATAAAAAGAAACATCCAGAAATGTATTGAATATACAGCCTAACTGATGAGACAGAGTGCACCCTCAGCAAGTTCAAAGTTGACAAAATATAATGAGTGATTGATAAACCAGATGGATCTGCTACCATTCAGAGGGATTTTAATAGTCTGGGAAAAAAAATAAAATAAATCTCTCATGGTCTTTACAATATTCATTGAAGAGAAATGCGAAGTCATGATCCTGGGGAGGAATAACTCCATGCACTGGTATGTACTGAGGACCAACTCATTCGAAATTCGTTTTGCAGATATGGATACAGTGGTCCTTGAGGACAGCAAGGTGACCATGAGCCAGCAGTGTGCCCTTACAGCAGAGAAGGAAAACGGCGCCCTAGCTTGCATGAAGAAAAGTGTTGCCAGTAGGTTGTCTGAGGTGAACCTTCCCGTCTATTCAGCATCAGTGAGATACATCTGGAGCGTCAGGTTTAGTTCCCTAGTAAATGAGAAATGAAGCTACTGAAGGGAGCCCAGTGAAGGGCCACTTTGATGATTGACAACCTGTAGCATCTTTTATGTGAGGAGTGGCTCAGAGAATTTAGACTGTTCACTCCAGAGAGGGGGAGGATAAACAGGGACCTTACTAATGTATAAATGTTACCTGATGAGAGGAAGTGAGGATGAAGAGCCAGACACTTTTCATTGATGCCCAGCGATCAGAAAAGAGGCAGTGAACACAAACTGAAATACAGGAAATTCTCTCTACATATAAGAAAAGCTTTTTTACCTTGTGTGTGGTAACACACTTGAAGAGGTTGTATAGAGGGATTGTGGAGTCTCCATCTTTACAGACATCTAAAATCTGAGTGGACACAACCCAGAGCAAAGCCTTGCTTTGAGTAGGAGAGTTGGACTAGATGATCTCCAAAACTCTATTACAATCTTGGCTATTCTGTGATTTTGTCATTTGCAACAAGGCAATATTTCTCTGCAGTATTTTACAAGTGAAATACCATGTTGATATGAAAATCTGGATTATAGATAAATAAATTTCTGTTTTTATCAACTGCCAATGTTGCTAACTGGTACCCTTGACTTCTACTAACTTCCACTTTCAAGCAAATTGCCATTCTGAATTAATTCATTACTTTCTTGTACCTGATGGAATATTATTTGGCATTACATCTTACTTATTTTTTGATAAATTACATGGCAAAACAAGCTGTACAAAAATTTCATCAGACTTCTGCTGTACTTCACTTCTTAGCCACCTCATTCCTTTCACATATTTTTTTAATGGACATTACTCAGTGCAATTTATCATAAGGAGAACTAAAGACATATTTTTTCTTTAAATAGTTTGCATTCTTTGAGCATATTTACAGAAAATGAATGTGTCATTTTGTAGAAAAGATGAAATATTCAGATAAATATTTGAAAAATTATTTTATAATTAATTATAAAAGCTTAATAAAGAAGAGAAACTGAGTGGGCTGCTGATAGGAGTGACATGCTAAGGAATACCAGCTAGTAAAAAATGTCTTCATTTGGTTCATTGAAATATTTCTGAGTATAGCTATATTACTTTTAGCAAGTCTGACAGTATAATCAATGGTAATATATAAATTACCTAGAAATCTGCTTCTTAAGCATGAGTGTAAAACATAGGAAATAAAGCTCTGTAGAAAGATGAGTGTCCTGGTTTCAGCTGAGTTGGAATTGATGAGGAAACCAGGACAATGAGGAAAATGGACAATAATGCAGAAATATTAGTGGTAAACCTACCTTGCCTACATACTGATAGTCAGATCCTGTGTATTCCTCTAAAAGGAAAAACTGGTTCCACATCCAGCCTCGCTTCTGGCGGTGAAGTGCTTTTCCGTCACTCCCTGATGCACGTCCCACAGAGCCTTTAGGTCTGAGATCAGGAGTCCTTCTGAACAGCATTTCTGTGTGGCAGGGATGCAGCAGCCACATCCAGAGCAGTAGAAGTAAAAGAACTTGCTGTATTGTCATAATTATCCACCACTGATACTGTTTGAGCTGGTCAGCAATGGAGTCTACAGTTTTGTTTTTCCTGACTTGCTTTCTATGTTTCTAGTTCCCGATGTAGCCAAGCCCCTTACAGCAACTCATCTCTGGACTGCACATAGTAACCAGATCCTGAAAGCAGAGGAGAGACAATGTAAGTTGGAATATATTTACTCGCTAGCGTCCAATATCCCATGCTATCCTGGAGATAAAAAAAAAAAAAAAAAAAACTGTGCCATGGAAAGTTACTTGGTTAGGAAGCTGAAGGCTGTCTTGCAAGAGGGGAATATTGCAAACATGCTTCTTCCTCAGAAAGAACAAGTGTGTACTCAGATGATAAATTTCCCCATTAAAACCTTACAATTTAGATACTTTTAAGAATGTTTTTTTGTATAGACTGGAGTATTATTACTATTGGAACATGCACATTAAATACTGCAGCCTTTACATCAGAAGTTTTCCACCTGATTTGATTTACAAGAATTCTGGTGTTTTATTAATCTTGCTATCAAGAGGACTGAAAAGTTAACAAAAAGTAGTTCCAGAAATGAGGAAATGGTAAAACTCCAGTTCTCTAGGGTGTTTTAAATGGCAAAAGAGAACATCACATGCATCAGAAATAATACAACATGACAAGAAGCAAGCTTTTAAGTATAACAAGTTCTTGAGCTGATTTTAAAATACGTAGAGAGGTTCAAACTTCCCCATAAAATGTAGGAAATATTTCAAAAATTAAGGCCTGTTCTGGAAGTATCCTGAATAATTTGAATAATTTTGCAAAATAGCGATATAAATCTTATCCAGGGAAGTGTTATAGCAGAGGAAAGACAATCTCCTAAATCATCTTTGCTTTGTCTCCACTTTTTTTTTCCTTTGTTGTGTTTAAGGTTTTCCTTCTTCTAACAGTACCATAATATATCATTTTAGCAAGACAAGTTTCATCAGCTTCTCTTCTTCAATAATGGCTTTTAAAGAATAGTACTTCTTGCTAGTGAGATCGTTTGATGATTACTTCCTTTGTGACCTCATAAAAATTATGGTTTGCTTTCTTAATAGGATATATTTTCTGCAAATTTTATTAAGTTTTTAATCTTTTTTTTTTTTTTAATTTTTTTTTTTTTTAACACGTCCACAGGAAATCAAATTTATGGACTGGATTTACGGTACCCTGTATACTCCTCCAATTTTGGCAGCACAAGTCAAATGGTAAAAACTCTGGGTTGTTTTTTAATCCTCTTTTCTGATTTCTGATAGATCAGCAATACTGCACAGCTGTCCCATGTGTTCTCTCATTTTAATAGCACTATACTCTAGCCAATTATCACCTTAAATATTTTATTTTTCAAACTGGAACAATGTAAAAATTACAGACATTCTTTTGGTGTTTGGTTTTGATACTAATGTGGTATGCAATATATTTCCAGTAAGTCTGTGATGATTTTATTAAAAAGTTTACAGCAATATGTCAGGGATTTAAAGTGAAAAGCTTATAAAAGGTAATGGTTTCTAATGGGTAAAAGAATGTGTGCTTGTGTAGTGAACTATTGACTGAACGAATTCAGTTAAGGAAACATCTTTTATCTTAAAAGTTACGTTACCTGTGGAGAACATTTTCACCTCTCCTCCAAGAAGACTCTGTAATTTGTCACAGCCACCATTTTCAAGGACTTCAGTCCCAAGGTTGTCCCCAGTAACTATCAAGCAATCATTTTTGTTTAAATAAACAAGAGATTATGTATCCTATCACTTACCTCTTTTTTTCTCATAAAACTTTGAAAAAAATTACTTTACTTGTGAGTTTGAACATTATTCAAAACAAGGAGTCTAAAGTATGTCTCTAATAACATATGTCAAATTGTATCATAACCACAGAATCATAAAATCATAGAATGATTTGGGTTGGAAGGAACCTTTAAGATCATCTAGTTCCAACCCCCCTGCTATAGGCAAGGACCTTCTAGACCAGGTTGTTCAAAACCCCATCCAGCCTGGCCTTGAATGCTTCCAGGGAGGGGGCATCCACAACCTCTCTTGGCAACCTGTTCCAGCATCTCAGCACTCTCACAGTAAATAAATTATTTCTGATATCTAGTCTAAATCTTCCCTCTTCCAGTTTAAAGCCATTAACACGTACAAACTGAAGTTGTGGTCCTTTACCTTGGAAATTATTTATCACAGCTCATATTTACATTCTGTTGAAGTAAAGGCATAATGAGCGAGAAACTATGATTTGTTCTCAGAAACTTATAAAAGTTTTTTTCTCAAAGACCATAGGAATTTCAAACTTGAAATTAGCTTTTCAGGATTTTATTAGATTCTGTAAAAATTGGAAAGCTATTTTGTGTTTTTTTGTTGGTTTTTTTGTTTTTGTTTTTTGTTTTTTTTTTTAAAGGAGATACAGTAGTTCCCTTTTGAGGTGTTGTTTTTTTTTTTCTTTTTTTCTTTTTTTCTTGTTCTTTTTTGCTCTTCTTATTGCCATCCCTATATATAATCCACTATTCACACATTATTATTTGATGTAGAAGTGTTGTTAAATTCCTCTTGGGAAATAATGTTTCAATATTAGGGGCTGTTATTGAATTTCCTTCTTGTTAAATTAGGTCAGCAGAATGAAAGCTCAGATGAAATTTGTTAAAGTTTCAGAAGTAGCTAATGTACACAGACTTGGCAAGCATGGCTGCTTAATGGATGTATGTACCAGTAAGGCTTTTTCCTTCCTTTGAGACTCTTGTTGGAGTTCAGCATCCTGCCCTAAATGTTTGACAGTCACTTACACTAAAGCAATAAGTTACCTTTAAAAATAACCTAACAAACAATAACCCTCGTATTTTTCAAAGAGCAATGAATAGGCAAAAAGTCATTAAATAAAAAGCACTGGAAAAATAAAGCAATAATTGTTAAAGTGAATTAAATACAGGAAACCTTTTAATATGCAAGTACAGAAAACAGACAGAAGTCCCAAATCTGTCATACATTACCTGTTTGATTTATGTGATATATTGCCAGAACTAGAGCAGTCAATACAGGAAGATAACTGTATCATCTTTTTTGAATTTCCCTGCAAATTTCCTTTTTAAAATGCCTAAACTATGGTGAAATTTGTAGCTTAAAAAACTGTCTGAGAACACAGTAATAAGTTTTTCTGGCTTCAACTAATCTTTTACAGTAATGCAATAGTTTTAAAAAGCATTAAATTATTTTAAATCAAATTATTTAACCAGTCTTTCTCCTCATATCTTTTTTTCTCCTTCCAAAGGACGACTTCTCCATTTCTCCCACAGTAGAAATTAAACAAAGAAAAACAAAAAGACTGCAAAATTTAAATCTTTTAAAAAATACCAAATATATAGAAAAAAATTTATATGTTTGTGCAATGTGCCACTAAATTATATTGAACATATATGGAGAAAAACAGTGCTCTACCTTGCTCCTGCTTATACAGCTTTCTGTTTGAAGTTTATTTTTAATTATTATTATTATTACTTTAAGAATATTCAGTATGAAAGAGATGGATCAATCACTGGCAAAGCTATTAATTGTTTCACGTTTAGCTTTCAGCTAACAATTTAAAAATGGTTAATCAGTTCTTATTTTCCACAGATTAATCACACTGTATTCAGGTCTAACTTTCTCAAAAGTTGAAAAACACTATGTTTTCTTTACTCAGTCATGAAAACCTAATGATCTAATGACGCAAAAAACATATTTAATTTCACTTGAACTCATAAGATTTAATAGACACTTAAAATGGAACATTAATACCTTCAATCAGTGTATTAACAGGAACATTCTGAAACATTTCAATAACTGGCCTGAAGATATTTCTGCACTGCCCTTTCTGTTTTCTCCATTTCTGTTTCAGTTGGGAGCCACAATCTAGTCAGCATCTCTAATCTTTTGTTTTAGACATTTATTTTTTCTGTCTTTTTATAAAAGGAAAACACTTTTGAAACTGAAGATGCATTGCAACAAATTAGATTAAACTACACTGGAATTTTATGAGAACAATTTTTAATTTTATTACAGTAGAACAAGGTGGTACATACTCTGGTTTTGTTTTTTCTTGTTCTGTAGAGGTGACATCAATAGAGCTGTTCCTATATATATATTCACAGTGAGAAACATTTCATATTTTCCTCTTTATTTCCTGCATTCTTTGTTCTCATTCCAACCACTATTACAGAGCTACTAGTACAAGCTACAGACCTTTAAAATATGAAGAAAAAGTCCCATTTCTTGGTCAGCTTTGGAAGAGCATACTTTTGTTCTAACAATTTTTGCCACGCCTTTATTAAAATGGGAAGGAAAGTTCTAATGCTGTAGAAGCAAGTACTTGAAAAACATACCTGTGCAAGAGTCTTTTAAAAATACAAAAAGGTATTTATCTCCGTAGGTGTAACTTACAAGTATAATTTATCCCTTAAGGGAAGAAGAAGACGATATTTTATAAAGGTTTTTTAAGAGTATACTTGAAGCAAACAAATAAGTTATTTCAAATGATCTTAATGGATTCTAAACTCATTATTCCTTTTATTATATATTTATGTTCTTTGCTTTATCTATTATATCCCAATGAAGTAGTCTAAAGCTGTTCACAATATAATTGCCTAGTTCTGAACTAAGGAGATAATTGGTAAATTGTCAATAAGCTGCACATTTTGTAGCCTTCAGCAGAACATTTAAACAGTGCAGTGACCACCATGCAGTTATTAAATTATAAATTATAACATGTATTTGCAAAGTAGTCAGCTGTACCTTTCACCTTCAGAACTTAATCGTCTTTATGAAGTCCTGCAATACTTGATCCAGTTAGGATTTTGAATTTGAGTATTCATAGTCTGATGCTAAACTAAAAGAGACAACTAACTTTTCTGGAATTACGTAATTTAATTAGTTATAGTAATCCTATTTTCTAATATCTTGAAGTTATTTCACTGAAATGTAAGATTCTTATGTTATTTTCACAGTTCACAGGGAGAATTACAGAAAAAAAGGAAAGAAATGAAAAGGAAATACTGAGCACTATAACTTTTCCTATAAAAGTTAATCAATATAATAGGCATGAATGATTTCATAGACTCAAACCTTATGTCTTATTTTTAATCATATTTACATATATATGGGTCACTCTGAAACTAATGCTTCTATTTATTTCCATGAAAACTACAACAGACACAAAAAACACAATAACATTATTTGAGAGAGTACATTCTCAGCTACAAAGCATTAGTTTTCAATGTAGTCATCACCATTATGCATTTTTACCAGTGTTGAACAAGAGACTGCATCCTGTGCTCGCACAAATTTGCTGACCCACTGTGGCTGTTGCTGCTGTTGAAATGCACCACACTCACCCCACTGGGCTCTTCATAATGCTCTTCAATAATCCACTGTTTGGTCTTCATAAATGCTCAGCAAGTGTTGATGACATCAAGGGATATCACTTTTTCCATATGGAGGAATTCATTGATGCACATTTGCTTCATACGTACTTCCACATCAGACACCATTCTGTCAGACTGCCCTTTTGCTGCCATCTGTCACATGGCAATAAATGTAATGGAATACTGGTGGAAAAGTTCAACTTCTGCTGCCATATCATCAGCATCTGTCTCTGATGTTATGGGCAAACATAATAAAATAGGAGGCATTACTTTCAGCGTCTGTACCTGTACTGATTTTGAAGCAGAAAGCTAAAGATTCTGCCATCCACTGTTAGGTCAGTATATGGTTGCTGTATGCTGACAATTCTCTGCAATTCTTCCCTGTCCTTGGGGAATACAGAAACCCTCAGTCTTAGAACACAGTGGGATGTTGAAATAACAAGCAGAGAAAAGGCAGATTTTGCAAAATATTCTCGCATAACAATTCTGACTGTTTATTAATGAGGCTTTTGTGTCATACTTTGACATCTAACAGTAAGTCATCTCTCTCTATATATGACATCATCATTTTGTTTCCACAACAAGACTTCAAGAGTAGCATACCATTATGATAAATCAAAATTTAATATTGACACGTTTGCTTTTGTTCTTATTTGGTGGGGAAGTTTTTTTATGCATCAGTGACAAAAATGGTAAGTGACTTGTGTGTATTCAAAAGTTAAATCTATCATTTCTGTCAGGTGCCCACAGCATTTCATTTCTTGTTGCATCCTGTTCTCATTTCTACATGCCTCTATCATATCTGATTATAGAGACTGAGGGAACTTACACAGCTCTTGCTAACTGTCTGGTACTTTTCTGCATAATTTGGATGAAAATTATAGAGCTTACTTATAACTTTCATGATGATTATAGGAAAAAAAAAATACCTCTAAATCTAAAGAGATACTATGAAAGGTGCTGGATATTTTTTTAAAAATATAATAATAATAATAATAACAATAACAATAATAATAAAAGAAGAGAAAGGTCATAATAAATTGCATAACATAGGAAAAAACTGAATATACACAGATCTGGAGAATATAATTGAGGCATAGAAGTATAATAGATCTGACCAGTCTCAGTACTGTAGATTGTTTTATCACGCATCTTCTAAATAATGAAAGAAAATTCACATAGAGAAAATGAAAATATATGAAAAAAATTACTATTTTAAAGTATTAAATCATCCTTTCTCTCCACTCAGACTCGTTAAAAATGCCCGGTTTTTAACATCATAGTACCAATATGCAAATGATTAGAAATGAGGCTGGCAACAAAGTGTTTAGGGGAAAATAAAAAAAAAGAAAAAAAGTAAAGGAGAGGATAACTGCATCTATTTGTCTAACACTCAAGATTTAAAAAAACAAAAACAAAAACAAAAAAGTTGGAGAAAGTGGTATGACTGTGCTGAAAATAAGAGATTACTCTAGTTGTCCACCACAACTAGTATAAGAAATTTATTTCAGTTACAATGATTAGGTTAATTGAGAAACCCAAGGATAATCAGCAGCTGAAATGAGGTGGGACTGAAGCTTGAAACGAACAAGCTAAGTGGGCTGCTTTCAGGAATGGGTTACATACAGCTAGTGTGAGCAGAGCATTTACCAAGGTCCTTTTTTAGCTCTGTCCTGTAGAACTCCATCCCATACTTTTCCATATCATTATTTCTCATTATGTCTTCCTTCAGTCACCAGTGGCCACCCTATTTTCCTAAATATAAATACATAATTTTTAGATCAGCTCAGTCATATTCTTTTCCATTTATTCAATTTCATCTCAAAACTGTTCTGTTGAAAACAACTTCGATTGTTCTATTTTCCAGCCAGTGTAACACACAGTTCCACATAAAATGACACAGTATTCGCATCATAGTTCCCTCCTATTTAGGTAAGGTCTGAGCTGGTCTTCTGTGACTCCATGCATAGCATTTTGAAGTCGCATTCATACTACTAACTGTCTGCTATATTCTCCTAGCTTGAAAGTGAATATTTATCTCTTTCCTACTCTTCCTGACTTCACCCTACATACTTCCTAAATGCTTATCCCCATTATGTTTAGCAATGGCCACGCTACCTTCCATAAGATATCTTTGCAGACTCCTTTTATAAAGGCAGACCTCTACTTCATCTATCAAAAGAAAAAAAAAAAAAAAAAAGAAAAAAAAAAAACGTTTGATTGTACTTTCTATCTTGCCTTGTTTACTTAATAAAAAATCATTGTTCTGATATTTAACACGTATGATAGGGAAAAAAGACAAGGGAGTGCTGGTATAGTAGAGGAGAATATATCACCATAATCTGGATACAAGAGCAAGCACTGAAGAGTATAATAAATAGAATTTGTAAATATCACAATTTCTTATTCTACTCAGTCCATCTTTCATAGACTATGATTTTTATTTTATTTTTTTAAATTTAATAAAAAGATCAGAAATTTCTGTCTGGATGTGTTAAAGAGCCAAAACTGAGAGATCACCAAATATCTAGACCTGGGGACTTAATATTCTTTCCCTCTATCCTGAAGGGTTTTCCTGAATAAAGTGAATTATAATGAATAATGCTAAATGGTTACAAAAAAGACATGCTTTTCCTTCAGGGCAGGTGGAATTTTAAATTTCCTAGTCTTTGCTGTCCAGTGCTTTCACCTGCCGGCAAACTATCAGCTTTATTAGAGAAATAGAATAAGCACAGAAGCGTGCCAAATATCTAAAAACTCACCATAATCTCATCAGGAGTTTATATCTTCGGCTCAGGCTGAAACCTTACAGCTTCAGAGAGCAAAGCAGTTCACTAAAGCATAAAGAATTGGGGCACTGAGAGATCGTGCCTGCTTAGAAAACTGTATAATTTAATAAAGTGTTCATTGATGTCTACACAGTGGCTCCTCAAACTTGTGTTATTGCCTGTGCCTGCAGCATGGTTAGTCCCATTCCTCCTAATTAGATGATAGCAGGAGGATTACATTCTCTCTTAGCAGACAGGAAAAAATGGAAACAACCATTTCTCATGGAAACTCACATCTGAAATTTAAGAAAGAATAACAGCAAGGAAGCTAGTTCAGTCATATCTATGTATATCTCGAATTTATTAGAATAGAAGCATTAGTATTGAAAAAATACAGCTTAATATTCACAAATCTCAGAAATGACACATGGCATTACAGAATATTTCTTGAATGGCAAGAAGATATAATTGCAATGCATTTGAAAATTTGAAAACTTAAGCCACTTTCAACTTGTGTTCAATTAATTCTTTTAATACATTAAAAAGTTCTACACTAGCTTTTTTTTCTGTTTAAACAGAAAATTAAAAATTACATGGTGAGTTGACAGATTTTGGGGCTGGAATGAAATTGTGAAAAAGAAAGTAGGTATTGGTATTATCTTTTATAATACTAATTTCCTCTGGTTTGATAAAATTATCATAATTTAATCATCATCAGTGAGTCAGAATTTATAATTAGTTTGGAAATTTTATTGTGTTATTCTATGGTAAGAAACCACCGTTAAGAATAAATCTCATATGCATATATTTTATAATAACCTGCGCCCAACATGATATCATCTACTGTCTTGAAATAATATAACATACACTTGTATAACATCAACAAGATGAAGCACTGTACTGTCAGGTGTTCCATAGAGGCAATAGAATAATTTTATATTGTCTTTGCAATGTGACGTTATTGGCTGTGCAACCTAAGATCACATTCTACTTTTTGCTCCAAATAGTCCTTTCTTTAAATTAAATACAACAGGTTGAACCAAAATCTTTTCAAAATTGGTTTGGCACCAGCATAAACTGAAGATCTCTAGTTCACATAATAAAACTGACCCATTTTTTGTCCATCTCTTAAGAATGTGACTAATTTTGAAAGTACCTACTCCTAAGTGGCACATCACTCTCACAACAAGGCACCAGAACTGGACATGACAAACTGCGGAATGGTGTGGGTCAATTAGAAACTTCTCTGATGAGGAAAACTTTTCATAAGAATGCCTCCATCTACTTTGAAACTCCATCAGCACTGCACTTATATGGACACTCAGACGACTCTTCCCAGTCAGTAAATACCCCTTATGCATCCACTGACACTGCTACATGGGAATATATAGGTAGATGCTGATCAGGTAAATAAAATTATGCATATTCTGACACAGGGTACCACATTTGTGTCAAGATTGTCTTGAATTCAAGTCTTTTGCAATATCTACAGATGTGTTATACAACCTCTTTTACCTCCTCAGTCTTCAAGGCAATAAATGTTTGTTAGGTCAACACAGCACATTCAGTTGGATCAGCAGCATTGCAAAAAAGGAGATATAGTTGTGGCTTTTGGAAATGTTCTTGGAGGAAATCTGATGAACATTTTTGCATAGTACAGTTTGTGGAGTTTTTTTACATGCCTTTCATGGTTGCTGGTTATACAGAGAGATGCTGATCTGTTGGTTGTTTATGTCGTTTATGTCGTTTGATGGTTATATTTTTGGATGTTCACTATAGCACCAGAGAAAATGATAATGTATTCCAGAGATAATGAATTTACTGAAGAGTTACTGAAGTTGTAGCAAAAGCCAGAATGGAAACCACTTTTTCAGTCCTGATGTCATCATACATGTAGAACAGTGCTTTACAAAACAAATGCTTAAAATTACTCTTTCATGAAAAAAAAAAAAAAAATCAGCATACTGAAGAACACTTGCAGTATCTACCTCAGTAATATGAAGAATATGAAGGAGTCTTCACAGAAAGAACAACTGTAGAAAATTAGATTGATGATTCTACATGAGCTTTCACCACAACTTAACTTCTTCCTTCCTTCTAGTCTTTGTATATCCACAGGTTATAAACTATTTAACTGTCTTTTTTTCCTCAACTTGTGTTTAGTTTTTGAGTCCATTTTTTCTCTTTAAGATCTAAAAAAGTTATCTATTCCTTGAAAGAGTGTAATATTTTTCCAAATACATCCAGTGAAGCTCATGAAATACATTGTCTTCATCCAAAAACCATATATCTCATCTGTAAATCCTTGGATTATTACAGCTACAGCAATTCTAACAGTTCTTATAGCATTCATTATTGCGTCATCCAAGACGTAGAGTAGGAATATGCTTTTTTTTTTTTCTTTTCTATTACTCTACAGTAGATAATGTAACATGGTTATTCTAGTCTTCTGTTGTAGTCTGTATGATCAAGAAACTCAGGTGAAGGCATACTAAGTGATCACCCAAGACTACAGAGAAAGTATGTGATGGACATTGAGGCAACTTGTATCTTTTGAAGTTTCAAAGTACAATACTCTAGTGAACCTCATAAGGTTCAACAAATCCAAGCGCAAGAACTTGCATCTGGGTCATAGTCACCCCCACAGTCAATACAAGCTTGGAGATGTAAGGATAGAGCACAGCCCATCTGTAAAAGACTTGCAGGTACTAGCAGATGGCAAGCTGGACATAAGCCAGCAGTATGCCCTCGCAGCCCAGAAAGCCAGTCTGGGCTGCACAAAAGAAGTATGACCAGCAGGTCGATGAAGGTGATCCTGTCCCTCTGCTCTGTGCTGGTGACAGCTCACCTAGAGAACTGCATCCAAATGTGGAGTCCTTAGTACAGGCAAGATATGGGTGTGTTGAGGAGTGTCCAGAGGAGGGCCATAAAAGTGATCTGAGGAATGGAACTGCTCCCCTGTGAGGACGGGCTAAGAGTCCTGGAGCTTTTCAGCTGCTGCTGGAGAAGAGAAGGTCTGGGGAGACCTGTTAGAAGCATTTCAGTATCTAAAGGAGGGTTACAGAGAAAGAAGAGGACAGATTCTTTAAAAGGATCTGTTGTAACAAGACAAGAAGGAACAGTTTCAAACTAAAAGAGGAGAATTAAATTGTATATAATGAAAAAGTTTTTTACAATAAAGGTAGTAAGGCATTGGCATAGATTGCCCAGAGAGATGGTGGATAACCCATACTTGGAGACATTCAAGCTCAGGCTGGACCTGATGAAGCTGTACATGTCTCTGTTCATTGCAGGAGAGCTGGACTAGATGACTTTAAGGGTCCCTTCCAAACCAAACAATCCTACAACTCTTTGATTCTACTGAATAGTCTTTCATTTATCCTCTTTGGTGAGGCTTCTGCTTTTTATCCTACACTTACGGACCATGTTTCAAATCTGTTTGATGAGATCATCAAGTTTGTGAATTGTAATGAATATAGCCAAGTGAAATCATTCAGCTGCTCAGTGAGGGGTTGTGTCTGTAGACAAAACTATTAAGTACCCCTCTGTAGGATAAAGCTATGTTCCAAAGAGCTATAAATACACTTGAATTACTGTAGTTGCATAACTTAATAGAGCATTGATGTAAGTGAGTATGGTTTGATGAGCAAATAGATAATGGAATAACAAGCACAATGTCAATTATCTATAGCAAGTCTAACAATGTTTTAGAAAAGGTGTCTATGCTATTATGAAAGAAAGGATACACACAACAGAAAGTGTCCATATATCACTTTCAAATGTGTATTAAATAAAATTCAGTACTGGCTGTCATTAAAATTTGTAAGATTACGGATGAAAAGCTGAAGGTGGTGACCTATTGAAGCATGAATAGTAAAGATTGATAGTTAATAGGGTAATGAATCATACAATGTTTAAGAAACTGATAAACTGACATACAGGAGTGTCATGGTTTTGTGATTTTTGGTTTTCAGTATTCCACATCATAACATCATGTGGGGCAGTGGGAGTTTAACTGTTAATGCTCAAGCTCTGGGTACCTGCCTGGATGAGAAGAAGAACTACATTCCCCAGGGGACTTTGCGGTCACAGAGAGTCTCGAGATATAACTCCTGGCAAGGTCACCTGATGCGTTCTTCTTTGCCTGCTTTTCGTCGGCTCTCCTCCCTTTTCTCCCTGCTGCTCAACTGGACTGCGCATCTCACCTCAGCGTTGTGGTTAGGCCTATCCACCTTTCGGACATTCTCTCTCTCATTATATTTGATTTATTAGCTTCAATTTTAATTATATTGTATTATAGTGTGTTATCTTGCATTCTGATACTATATTTAGTAAATTAGTTTGTTTCTCCTCAGATCGTTGCCGCTGTTTTTAATTATTTTGGGGTCCCCTGTTCCCTTTTTCCGGAGGTGCGGATCTGCAGATCCCTCCACCCCGCTAGTCACGGAACTGGGCCGAACCAGCCCGTAAACCGTTGGCAAAGAGAGACCTCATTCTCTCTAAAGAAGCTACTCAAAACTGAAATTGTTTAAACAGTTTTTGGTTACCTGTACATAGGAAGGATTTACTATGTCAATTTTACTGTGCCAAATAAAGAAACCTATGCATCAAACGAAATATTGAGCAAAATTCTATGGGTAAGCATAAGCAGCACGTATCTTCAAAAGATGTGAGATCTGAGACATTTTCAGGAAGCCACTTGTGATAAGTGCAAGAGCAGTTGTCAATGGAGAATGCACAGCTAAACAATGCCCTTATTGGCAAACAGAGCAAAGTGGAGAATGAGATAAAGAAGAACTGTAGAGGATCAGCACCCTTAATTTCCTTTTCTCCTCTCCAGCTCCCAGTCCTTGCTTAGCAGCAAGTAAGGAAGCAACAACATAATGCAATACAGCATGAAGATATTCCAGAGTAGAGAAAGGAAACAATCAAGAGGGTAGCTCTGAATTATGGGAAACTTTAAAAGGAATGCTCATCTCATATTTGTATGTGTGCATATTTATGCTTTAGTTTGGGAAGTAAAGGTCTTCCAGTGCAAGTGAAAACCAGTATTTCAGTGACTGGATTAAACGAAGCCTGGCATTTTGTTCTTAAGAGAGCTATGAAAGGAAAGTAAATGATTTTCCACACTTTGGCAATGATCTGAGATGTTTTCTGATAGTCTGCATAGGCTGCCTTGGAAAAAGAAAAAAGACAGACATTAAGAAAAGTCTACTGGATCTGAGGCTTTGAAATCCAATTTCAAATGTATCAGCTTGAACAAGACTATGTTAAAAAAAAAAAAAAAGGAAAAAAAAAAGCTTTACTTATGATATTTTCCCCAGTTTATCACATATCAAAGCATTAAGCATACCAGGTGTTACACATTCTAAAATATGAACATAAAAAACTGCTAATGAAAGTAAGGAGCATTTGTTTAAAAGGATCTTTTTTTTCCCCCAGCATATTTTCTCTCCAAAGTGTGACTTCATTAACTCCAAAATCATTCACAAATTTAATACAGATGGCAGCTAATCAGGCAGAGGTGTTAACTGAGGCCATTCATCTCCAGGAGACTATGCTGATCACCAGGTCTTAGGATCTTCACAGTGAAATTATTCAATTGTGTAGACCTTTTAATATCTGATGAAACACAGAAAAAATTAATTAAAAGGGAGTGACAGTCACCTAGTAGTCATTCTATTCAAGAAGGCCTCAGAGGAAGAGAAATCAAAGCCAGGCAAATATTGTATTATAGTTTCTAATTTGTGTTCTGGCAACATCTCACTGCTCCTTCTTTCTGCTTTGTAACACCAATTAGTTTCACTAGAACGATATAAAAAGAAAAAAAAAAATTCTAAAAACCAAAATAATATGGTGTTTTCATCACCATTTTCCAATGTACTAACACATTTTGGAAATATAATTTGAGGCTTGCGATATCTAATTTGCCATGTATCCATCACTGATAATTCCAATGGCCATGAATTTCAGGCGATGTTTGCTTTAATTAGGAATTTGAAAAGTGAAGCACTCCAAACAGGTGGACACTAGAATAGAGTGGTAATAATCATTCTGACAAAAAGGACCTTCCTTTTTTTTTTTTTTTTTCTTTTTCTTTTTCTTTTTCTTTTTTCTTTTTGATTTCTCCTCTTTCTAGTGGTCACTAGAGACCTGCAGCAATGATAGCTCTGAAGCAACACACTATTAAACTCTTTGACAGTAGCTAACAGAATATTCTTTTTATTGTGTACTGTTTTTTAAGTTGCAGTTGTTTTTTGTTGTTTTTGTTTTTTACTAAATGGAAATACCATCTGCACAGTAAATTAAACTTTCTTTTGCACTATTCTGTAGTCAAAAGAATGAAGATATAATGTTATTTGCAGATAATTCAATAAATTTCACATCCAATTACTTTATTACTGACAACTGAAACAATAAAAGGGATTTTCTACTCTTACTGTGAGCATTTGATACATCATAAAATGGTGTCTGGAGAGTGAGACTTAGGGAAGGATTACTGTGGCTGCAGAAGTTATCCTGTTGTTTTTACTGGATTTTTTGTCCAACCAGACTTCAAATCTGGAACACTTGAAGTAAACAGTGTGAATTAGCAATTGGCATGTCATATACAACAACTACAGCGCCTATCAGCAAATTCATTGAAACTAGAATAAGCTAGAGAATTTTTATGCTGTTCACTCAGAAACAGATAGAAGAAACTAGTATGATACTAAAATTTATTAAAATATCAAATTGCAGCTTTAATTCTCCAGCTCCTCCAGCCCTTTTTCTTTTTCTTTTTCTTTTTTTTTTTTTTTTTTAATCTTTTTTATTTTCTGGCTTGACCTTTTTTTTTTTTTCTTAGTTCTTAATGATTACAGTGAACCATAGTTCCTAAATAATTACAGACAATTGCTTTTTATCTATACCTATTTTTTTCCTTTCCTTCTATCTTAGAAATTCTCTGTGGGTGGCATGTGATAGAATTCTGCTTGGCTTATATATTTGATTAATAATTCTATTCAATATTCCCTTTCAAGTAAAACTACTTCAGATCTGCTGATCTGAATCTCCTCTGATCAACTTGATCAGTGCGTTTCATTTGTGGTTTTATTTTTCCTGTATCGCTATAGTCCCTTTTACATGATTATTGGACATTAATGAACTCAGTATGAACTATCCTATCAGTAATGACCAGTGGCTCTTGTATCACATCCAGAATATCTGTTCCCTGACAACTCTCTCTACTCCAAAATAGAAATGTAAAGCTGTAAAAGCCACTACTATGTAATGTCTATCTTATCCAAAAGGGCATTGCTATTTTGCTCAAATCAAGATCTAGCTACACTTGCGTTAACCAGAAAACAAAAGGTGAATGGTGGATATTGCTGTAAATTCAGGTAATAAACTAACAACTCAAACAGACTGCAAGACAATTTAAGGATGCTGCACTACAATTATCACAGTTTAGCAAAAATGAATATATATGACATAGGTTTATCTAATTTCTTCTTTTGTTAAACAAAGAATAGTTTTAACATATATATGTATTTAACAGTTAAAGATATAAAGGCTTTTTTTGTTGTTTTCTGTCAGATTCTGATGTATGATTACCTTTAGCCCAGTAAAGTGTGTTGGTTTAAATTAATATGCCTTATCTGTGGCTTTACAGAAAAATTGTGTGGGAGTAAAATGTTTCATTATTTATGCAATAGTTTTAAAATTGTTCAGTTGTCTCTTTGCTTTGTTTTATTTATTTGTTTTTAGGTACTTTGAATCTAAGATGAATAAATGACTATTATATTTGTAAATTGAATGTTTATATTTGAATTATAAATTAGAAGTAAAGCCTTACACTTCTGTGCAAAAAACGCTGTGTGGGTTTCTGGTTTGATTCTTTTTTTTTTTTTTATATATATTCAGTTTGACTGAAAAATAACTGTACAAAGAACTATGAGGCATACAATTATTGGAATTCTTTATGTCTGTAAATTACTATCCAGTCTATGGCTTTTTTATCTGCTTATAATTAGGTACTGCCTCATGAGAATTGTACAACTATTAATTTAAATTCAACTTTTAAACAATGGTCTATTTTCTAATTGGAAATAAATAATCCATTATTAATGATGCATTGATATTTGGAGCTTACTAACCACGAAGTAGTTTCTTCTACAGAAAGTTTTAAAATGTGTTTACAGGTCTTAATTCTACCTTCTGCTGTATTATATACCACATTTCAATGCAGTTTTTGTACATGTGATGGTGTCTCAAGCAACATGTACATATTTTTCTCTACAGAATATTCTTTTGTAAACTTACCAAAGCACTGCAACAGCAACTGAAATCTTTTATGTGAAGATCTTGAATAGGTAACCACAAGGAGAGTGCAAAAAAATAATTATCTAATTTCAAAAGTCAATAGTGTATTCAAACAAAGTATTTTCTCAGTGATAAGCAGAATTCCATCCTGTCCTTTCTGCATTAGTGTATAAATAGTTACATAAATAATTCCTAGTACCCTGAGAAAACTCCCTTAGACAAAGCTGTATTCATAGGATATCAAGAATTCGCCTACTTAAAGGCAGAGTCCTTGAAATTTCTCAAAGAAAGAATCAGTTCATTGCTCGATTTTAACAAATAATCTAATGGAAATTTACATCTATTTATGTGTCAAATATATTTTTGAAACATAAATAAACATATGTGATACATGTATTTCAGAGCAACAATGTATAATGTGTTGCAAAATTTCACAGCAAAAACACTTAATGTAAAATATCCATATTTGGACTAGCAAACAAGAACCAGATCAGCCCATTTTTACCTACAGATTCCTTCAAAACACAGAGAGGTTTTAAAATGGTAAAAGTACATAGAACTGTTTGTCATAGACAGTCCTTAAGATTTCTGTGTTGCAGGGTTACCAGGAAAATCCGGCTCCCACATTTTCTACTAATGCTGTCATCTATAAGCTGTCTGGGAAAAAATTATCTACAAAGATACACATAAAAAAGTACACATACAGATACGATGTACCCAGATAAATTTTGCAAAAATAGAAATTCTGAGGAGAAGTGTCAATATAAGACATGTTGACTTTTTGTGACCAAAACTGAGGAAGAAAATCTATTTCCTTCCAAGGCATACTGTAACTTAATTAGTAGCTAAAGTTTTGTCCCATCTGCCTTGACATATTTACCTGACTGAGTCTAGCTTCTCACTTCTGGAAGGATGAATCTCTGTCATTTTGCTTCGGAAAATATTTTTCACACCTACTGAGAACAATGCATGGACTCAATGCATCAACATGGAGAAGCAAATGCTGAACTTTTAAAGCTTCCTATTTGCAGGTTGCTTTATGTTAAAGCAAGCAGTTTTAAGGAACTTACAACTTCAGACAAAAGTACAAGGAGTGCTAGTTGATAACCATTCATAAAGGTGTGAAAAACAGTGGTTCCAAATGGGACAAAAAATGATTCCTAACAAGCCTTAAAAGTCACTTAAATTAAATGGCAGTATTGGCAAAAATAACAAAAGATATTAACTTTTCAATGACTCCTTCAATTCTCTTTAGCACCAGTTTTTCATCCAATGCCATTCACAGTGCATTATTTGTTGTATTCCACAATTTGAACATGGATTTTCATTGGTATATTGACAGCTTTCTCTTCTTAACATTTTCATTTTATTCCTGGCCTTCCAAAAACTTATTTGAGAAAGACAGACTAGCATAAGAATCTAGCATTATGTTACTACAGGTATGTCACAGACCTGTTCTCTGCTTCAGCAACAAAAAGCCAGCTATTTTAGTGACTGAAGTGTACTTGTTGAAGATATTCATTGATGTCACTCAGAGCACAACGTGATATATATTTGAAGTATACATTAGCATATTTAAAGAATCTATGAAGATTTTTCTCAAAGTGATAAGAAGCATAGAACCACAATGTTATTTTATATATACATACACATCAGCAAAGCTTTGAATAAAATTTCAAGCCATGAATTCCTCCCTCTTCTTTATACACTATTATAAAGTAAAATACATGTATCTTCTCTAATTGTTATATGACTGGAGATAGAAGAAATCAAGTGTAAATTTTTCCTGTGCCTATGAATTTATCTTAACATTTGATGTAGGCTCACCACATTACTCAGTATAACTCTTTAAGAATGCCATAATAGGGAAAAGAAAAAACACATCACCTCTAGAAGACATGGACAGATGTTTAAAAAATGATGAAAGTGGAAATGATGAAATTCACTTTGATACTGTTGAAAGTCTTGCATTGGCAACTGTGAGATGGGACATCAAACAGCACCTGACATATCATGAGCAACAAGTCACACAGATAGCAGATGGACAGCAACGGCAGCACTACTGCTGTCATTTCCACCCACTGCATGTGGGTCCTTCTCATGATTTACAAATGGGCAGCAGCCTCTTGAAAGCCTCTATTACTCAAATTTTTCCCAGCTCCCGTTCCACAATCTGTTGCAGAGTTAATACAGAAACATTCTTCCCCCCAAAACCTCTCTTCAGGTCTATAATGTTCAGTCCTCATCAAAGTGAAAGAATGTAAATAAAGTATCATCCGCAGCACCAACATCTGTAATGACCTCTTTGTCTCCTTTTGTTAGCAAATTGCTGTTATTCATTACATTTTAGAGAACTCTCTCATTAGAAATGAAACATCAGAAACATAATGTTCTAGAAATACATTAATGACTGATATCACCCAGACTGTTTTGGCTTCCCCACTTCAGAAACATTTTTCATTGAGCTCTTGGGTGAAGTTGAGTTCTTTCTTATGAGACCTGAGGGGAAACAAGGAAGGAAAATTGAGTTACTAACATAGTAATAAGGATTTTAAAATAAGATGAAATGAGGGGATGCTAACAGAAACATGTAATTTAGGTATAAAGAGTCAGTTTCTGGAAACCATTCCAGGTTATCCTCCAAAGTAAAAGGAATAGGTGAATATAAGCCAAGAAGGGTGAAGAAAATGCTGCATTGGCTATCTATCTTCCTTGACATTTATACAGTAATACAAAAGACACAGTGAACAAACCCAGAAAATTCTGAAGGTTTTTTTCTTTTTTTAATAAGTTGAAAATCATATGATAAGCACAATAGAGAACTGGTGAACTATCCCGTAGGCCTGGAAGATTATGATAATATTATAAGCAGGAAAGAACAGAAGGAACAGAAGAGGAGATGGCTCTTGGAAGAGACAATACACCACTAATGAAAGTTTTTCTTGTCCAAAAGTAGGACATGATAATCAGTTAAGAACAGATAGTGGCTAGGCCATTATCTTTTCATTCAAAAGGAACCAAGTATTTCATAAATATAAAATATATGATATTGCTAAATATGAGTATAAAAGAAGAGCAGGCAAAGGAAGAGATAATATGGAAATAGTCAAAGAACAAAATGAGAAGTCAGACACATCTAGGTTGAAATAATTATCTAGAAACATTAGCAACAGAGGATGATTAAAAATATTGGTTCCATGATCAACGGAGAAGTGGAGCTTTTTCAGATAGAACGTAGGAAGTTGGAAAGTACAATGTCTTTTTTTCAGCAGTGTTGTCTGCAAAGGTAAATTTAGAGCAAGTAGCTAATTAATGTTGGCAATAAGACTATGTGATCTTAACATTAAACAAGAAGTCAGGATAAAGGAGTTGAGGAACTCAGATGAAAATGGCCAGCTTTTGTAGTCCTGTCAGCTGTGTAACAGACTGTATTTGAAAACAAGAACCACAAGCTTCAGAAACAGCTCCTAGGTAGCAAGTGAAGTGAACTCCGCTTGGGGGAAAAGGAGTGACACTGGATAGGGTGTTCAAGTCAATTACATTGGGCTGCAGCACTCTTCATTTAGAGGCAAGACATTCAGAAAGCTCAGCAACCATCCATCAGCACATTTGTGTTGATAAAACAAAACCACCTCAGTGTGGGAACCGTGCATGGCTCAAGGGCCACATACTGGCCACTGCAAATTGTAGCTTTTTAAAGTGTTGTGCCTAATGAATTTGCTATTAGAACAAGAATTGTCTGAAGCAGTTTCAGAATAATTAGAGTCTCTTATTGGAAAACTTATTTTCCACTCCAATTCCACTCTAAATTCTTTCTATAATTGAATAATTATCACGCCTTGTGGACAGAGAAAAATTGTTAAATGCCAACCCTCTTAATGCTAGTGAGGCAAACAGATCACTGAATATGAAGATTAGATCACTGAATATGATCTAACAGTATAATCTGGATCCTAAAAAGAAACAGACATACAAAGAGGATTACTACCTAAAAGAAGAATGAAATATATCTTCACCACTCAGGCAACAACAGGAAGAGCTCAGATTAAACAGTAAATCCATTTGTGAACACTGCATCTCAATACAGGTGTGTAGATGCCAATGTGAAACTGCCATGACCACTGTGGTACAACTGAACAAGCTGATGCCATTAGGTTCTAATAGAAAATCCTGTGAGAAGGGAGATAAAGTTACAACTTTTAAGTACATAAAAGACTTATGCAAAGAGACAGAGGATAATCTGTTATCCATTTCTACTGAACATGACAAGACGTAATGGTTTAGATGATTTGTAGCTGGGAGGGAAAAAAAAGCCCAGTGAATGAATTTTTTGTAACTTTAATGATAATTACATCTACAGACAGAACTAGCACACATTTACATAGTACAATCCATCTCCTAAGACTGTCTTGGAGATTAAATTCCCTTTCCACCTCTATCCATCCATAATCTTGTAAGTGTTATACCCAGAAGACCAACCCTGAACTTCATTTTATTTACACAGGAAAAAATAAAAAAAAAAGCCCTTATATATAACATTTATTTTCTAATTTTTTGCTTCCACACAATGACTATGAACAGAGTATTAGAATGTAATTTTCTGAGACAATGGTGATTACACAGATCATAATTTGGGAGAAAAAAAAAAAAAAAGAGTCCTGTTAACCTAGATTTAACATAAAATAAAAAATAAATAATATTTGTAGTTGGCTTCCACAGCCCTCTAGGGATTAAGCATAATTTGAAACACTAAATGCTTACTTATATTTTGTTTAGTAGTAGCTCATTCTATATCTTCTTTTTTAGAGTTATCACTTCAGAATACTGGATTTTCAGAAGTACCTTTCAGCATCACTGGGAAACACAGCTCAAGGCTCTGAACACACAATGGTTAATACTTATACATCCATTGTGTCTTCAAGGAAAGGAAGGTGAAGTGATTCCAAGTATGCAGAAGAGATGCAGTCTGAAAGAGGAAAAATACTATGAGAGCTATAATCACATTGCTATTAAAGATGTCCTGTCTCCAATATGATGTTTGATTCTTTTAGATCTTTCGGCCATTTCAAATTACACTTAGCTCTAATGTGATATGTCATTTATCATCACATATAAAATACTACATTCCTAAAGTGACTGGTAGAGAAACAGAAGAAAAAAATAATTTTTAATTTAGAGACAAAATGTAAAAATTTAAAATCCACTTTTTGATGAATTCATGAACTGTTTATTCATTAAACTTGAAAGAGCTTTTTGGACTTTTTTTTCTCATTCTTCTGCATTTATTTTGTTATTATTTTTACATGTTTTGCACCTTGGGATACACTTTCCAGCTCCCAGTTAAGAGTTCAGGCTTCCTGTTTCCCCTCTTCCCCCATAAGCGATTTTACTCAACAATTTCACAAGCAAATCCCATAACATAGGCATTCAAGGCAGATGGAGGGATTTTGAACAGGATAGGTGAGTCTCAGCAGAGTGGCTTTACAAAGAAAGGATCCAAATGATCCAAATGAGCTAAAGCAGCTCAATTAGTAGGATAAATTCCCAAGATGAAAGTGAGAAAGAATTCCACTCTCTACATCTAGGCACTTCTATTATAGTATAAATATTGCCTTGCACATTAGCCATAACACTTGACACATTACCCATTTGACATCATTTGTATTATATATATGTATATATAATATTTTGTTTGATGGCTCTAAAAAGCAAAGGAAAGCTTTATTTTAATTACAACCATAATGGCAGTGCTCTGTTTCTAGAACAAATACTGATGATCGGTTAAAAAAAAAAAACCATCAGTTATGGAATTATGACTTCTTTTACATTTCAGTAAATATTATTTGTGCAGTTCCTGACCATGTGCAAACTCAGAAAACTTCTAGGAGTTAATGACACTTCAGACTAAGTAGAGTGATCTTCAGTAACCATGAGGCCCTCTCTGTTCTGCAACAAGGAGAGAGCAGACAAATAAATAGAAAAAAATACAAAACAAAAAATATTACCTACCTATTAATAGCTGGTAAGTGATTACTTTTATATCATTAATTACATGTTCTTAAATAATATCTATTATATATTGAAAATTAACCAGGAACTACAGCTTTACAGCATGAACACTTGGTAGTATTTCATATTTGCAAAGTGTATAAAAGTCACAACACATAACATAAAATCCAGGAAGAGAATGGAGAAACACACACACAAAATTGCCTATTTGCAAGAACATCCTAAGTATAATAGTACAGCATACAGATTAAAGTCAAACATCTGTGGTTGTCAGGAAAAATAAACTGAGAAGCAAATAACGTAAGATGTATTAAACAGAAAGTGAGATATACAAAATGAACATCAGGATACAAGCAATTGCACAGAAAGAACGCTAGTGGTCAAGTTTGGAAGACAACAGAGCAACAGGCTGATACAAGCTTATAATTTTGGAAAATTCATGAACAGAAACACAAAAAAGCAAAACACAACAGATACAAAAATTTTAAGGGTAAAATGTGTAAAAGTAAAAGCACAGAAATGAAAGCTTGATTTCCCTTATAGTTTTGTATCTCTCTAACAGAGAAGATTTAATAATTCTAAGGTATTTGACAGTGTTTGACTTACAACAATGTAGTCCTTTTAGTGAGATAGCATTTTGATAACATATTTGGTATATACTTCTATGTGTTGCTTTGGATGTGAAAATTTTTTTTGGTGCACTCTGAAGCAGAAGTGCATTTCGCAGTTAATAAGAATGATCAGCTCTGCAAGTGTTCTTATTTTGTTCTTCTCTTGCAGGAGAAGTTTTGGTCACACATATTTTATATATAATTCATTCATTCCTACTGTCCTATGCACTTCATTACTGAGACTCACCTTGGTCTTTAAGTCAATTAAATCAAATTCTGACAAATACATATTGGAGATCATTAAAAGGTTACGAAAAAAAACTCCACATACTGCAATCCAAGAATTATGTAAGGAATGAAAATTGCCCTTTTCTTAAAATCTAGGTGAGAACTAATAAAATGTCTGAAAAAAATTAGAAGTCTTGAACATATACCATTTGACTAATGCCACTAATAACAGCACAGCTAAGCAAAGACTACGACACAGAGAGATGAGGGTAATGGTTAACACACATTAAATATCAGAAATATACAGAACCATTTTATTTTTATTTTCTGCAAGAAAATTAAGGTCTGAGAATAAAGTGTAGCTTTCCTTAAGAACTAAGTTGACCAAAGCCCATGAATCTGTACAACTCCTCACAGTGTTAAAAGCAATTTAAGTATGCTTGCATTTATATGTATGACCAAACCCTGCCAACTACAATGGGAATAAAGCACAGGCTCCAGTCATATGCAGAACACTGGGGTCTCCCATGCATTAAGTCATATTAGTTAACAGTACAGCATGGCCCTCAAACTTCTACAGTTTAGTACATCCTCCAAAAGATAATGCATTGCAGGAGGTGGCTTTTAGTCCTCCCTATAGACCCACTGTCAAGCTCTTTTCTCCCACTAATTAGGGAAAAAGCGTCAGAAATTTGCTGACAAGAAGCTTCTGCAGTGCTGCTGAGCCCTGCATCTTCTTGCTCCTCAGACACGTGGCTTTTATATGTGAACAAGTGCTTAAAGTTTCAAGCATAGTCTAATCACCAAGAGCACCTGACTGTTGCTGTTAACCAAAATGCCTGTCAGAGAAAGTACCAAAAAAACCCACCAAAAAACAAAGCAACCAAACAGCAACAACAACAACAAAAAAGCAAAAAACACAGAGAGAGGTAGTGTAAATTAGCACCTATTTATCCTCAAGTTTTCTATTTTAATGAGGAGCACAAAAGACTCTGGTGTGGTCTTTTCCAAGCATAAAAACTGCAAAGAGACAAGAATGTGAAGTGACCAGCAGAAAGGACCATAACTAGTCATTGTTACCGAATCTTTCCCATGTTAATCAGCTGTAACAAACTATTTGAGCATCAAGAAAATATCTAAGACTACTTGAGTATCTACTGAGATTTGTTTTATTTTTTTCCTTATCTTGAAGAGAACTTGATTGAATGCTGTTGGAAAGCGAGAGCTCTACATACACGATTTTCTCTCAAAATTTTCTTTCCTGCACAGGATATTTTGAGTATTTGTGAATTATTGTTAAATCAGGGACTTATATAGTTTTTTAGTCAGGTTTTTGCTCTCATTTTAAGTAAATACAATTTATTTTGTCTTTCCTTTCCTGAATTATTCTTACAGTACTCAAGTGACAGCTATCTGTCATACAGATAAACATGTGTTTCATAGTTTGCTCTGCATCAAAGGACATAGATGTAAATTTGTTTCAGGAAAACAAAGTTTTATTTCTGAAGCACATAAACTTCATTACATCAATCCAGTTAATACATAGTTTTTTGTCTTAGTGCTATCTGTTCATACCTCAAACAGAGTTTAGATTGCATCTACACTGTAAAAGGTAATGAAGCAAATAGGTACTTTGTTTGCAGACAGTGTATATATCAGAATCACAGAATAGCTGAGGCTGCAAGGGACATCTGGGTCCCTCTGGTTCAGCTCCTGCTCAAGCAGGAACACCCTGAGCAGTCTGACTAGGGCCATGTCCAGGTGGCTGCTAAAGATCTCCAAGGAGGAGACCACTACAGTCTTCCTATTTAATTTCTGAGCAGCTCTGTCCCTCTCACAGCACAGAAATGCTTCAGAGTGTTCAAAGGTAATTTCCTCTGTTCAAGTTTGTTCCCATTGCTTCATTTCTTGGCAGTGGACACAACTGAGAAAAACCTGGCTCTGCCTTCTTCACACCCTCCCTCCAAGTGTTCATAGGCATTGATGAGATCCCTCTAAGTGTCCTCTTCTCCAGAACAAACAGTTCTAGCTCTGAGACTCTCCTCACAGTAGAGGTGCTCAGCTTCTCTGTTCACCTTTGTGACAAAACGGGTAAATTCGCCTTGGCAAGGAAAAATCATTTAATCTGATGACAAAAATACATAACCCCCCCAAAAAATCAGTATCAGTACTAGAATTTAATTTAAATAGCACTTCCTGCTCTGCCCTGACTATTGTAATCTCTGAAAGGCAAAGTCAGAGCAACAAACTCACTTGGACTATTACTGCAGGTGTCTGAAAAGATGGCACACCTCTGTCTTGTATGTAAGAACAGCACTTGCGGTTGTTGTGATCCTGTGCTTTTGTGACCTTTTTATCTTGCTTAGAATTTCTCTAGGCAGTCAGGCCCTGAAACTTGTCAGTTATATATTACTGCAGTTGTACAGCAGAATGAATTTTCTTCCTTCAGTGCCACAGCACATTGCTTGGACTAGCTGGTAGTCACACTAGACATAAATAATTTTGACAGTCAGAAGAAGAACACACTAAATATACAAGTTCCACAGATCAGCAATCAATCTTATCTGACAGACTAACCTCAGAAACAGTTTTAAAAAACATTTTTTCCTTTTGATCATCTAGACAAGTTCTATGGCAGTCGCTTTTCAGTCTCCCTTTATACCCAGGATCTAACAGTTTTCAGCATAAATAATGTATTTACTTACCTTCCTAAAATTCTAACTAAATGAAGCACCCTGGGACTGAAAGATAAAAATCTACAATTCAACAGGTACAGTTTGCAGAGGGGACATGCTAGGGATTTGGCAATAGTGATGAACAAATTCTAGTAATTTCACTTATTCCAAAAACAGATTCTGATATAGTACTAGGTAGATTATGTGGAGTTCCTGAGTACAGTCACAAAACCATTAACAACTTCTGTTCTCTTTTTACCTCTATAAAACCACAAGCAGAAATAATCACTCAGTTTCCTTTTTGCTCTCTAACTTTGGTGGAGATATTGATAGTTTCTATCATTTTATCTTTACAAAACACGTCACTAACCATCCATAACCTTTATATCCTTTACATTTGTTTTACATTCTTCTTTCAAATCTATTCTCTTAAACTCATGTCAAGTTTATCATGGTGTCCTATCTCAGCTTCAGTTTTTAGATAAACATATTAGAGTATAAAAATTAGAGGTATATATAATCCCACATTTTCACTCTTTAATGTTCTTTATGACATAATACATCTGAACTTCATTGGCATTAAATACAACTGCTGAAAAAAATTACAGCACCACAATACACTAATGAAAATGACTCATACAGAATAAAATATTTAGAACATGAAATTTTTGATAAGAAACGTCCTAGAAAGCTTTTTAAAATCTCATTCTTACAGAACAAAAAGATGTGCAAATAATACTTTGGATTTCAACGTAATTATTATTGCCATACTCTATATGTCATAATATTATAACATGCTTATAAAATATTTTTTATCAATATTAAAAACGTTTTTATTTAAAAAAATATGCCTCTGACTTAGGTTTCTCTTTTATTTCTGAAGGAAATTCATTCCAAGTGAATGCACTAGAACAAAATGTTACAGTTCTTTCATTAATTCCTCTACCATTTTATTCTTGGATGGGAAGCACATCATGCAAAGAACCAAAAGATACAAAAAGAGACAGTTTAACAATCAAGTCGGAACAATTTTACTGGAGTGAGAAGAAATTTGAATGAACACAGCCTCACATACATACAGAAATCTTTTGAAATCTTGCATCTTATTGAATTAATGTCGTGATTCTCCTCTGCCTTGTAGCTGACAGACAACAGAGTTTTACCTCTAGCTAAGCTAGGTAAACCTAAAAATTGCAGGAACTCTAACCATCCAAAAACCCCTTTCAACCATTGACTGATTTATTACACTCACTTGCTGGTACAGTGTTCAACTGTACATTAGCTAGTGACTGCCTATTAAAAAAGACAGTGTAATGACTAGGATTTTAATATATACCAAACCACTGCTGGGGAAAACAAACAAACAAACAAACAAACAAACAAAAAAACCACCACATTGTATTAGCATCTTTATCATACTTTTATTTTCTGTGTAAGTTCATGAAGCATCCACAATGTGCACTGCCCATGTGTACAGAAAATATTACATCTTCCAATACAACAATATCTAATTGAAATACTACTTCAATTTCAGAGTTTTCAGAACGTGGAAAGTGTTTTCATTTTGATAAGATATCCTCCTTCAGCTGAGATCAGTTTGGATATCTAAATGTTATTATGAAAGGCAGAAGAATAAGAAAAAAAAAAGTACTTGTAAGTTTTTATTTTTTGTTTGTTTGTTTGTTTTGTTTGTTTGTTTGTAATGGCACAGGACCGACATTCAAAATTTCAAGATCTGTTTTCTATCCCTGCAATATGAAAACTTTTAATTTTTATATGCTTTCAAATCCCTTAAGTGGAAAAAGGGGTGTTATAGTAACTTACAATGTTATAATCTGCAATTGGTCCTCAAAGTCCACAAGATATTTGTGGACATAATGTGGACCAGGTTGTAATAAACGTCTATCAGGGGAACAAAGCATAAGAAAATAAAAATTAAAAAATCATCCTTTCTTTTGAAAGAATGAGGATCCCTGGCTTAAGTGAAAGCAGCATTGACATCTTGATTTTCTTCCCAGTAACTGAAAAAGGTTTTTGCATCTAGATACTTTCAGCATGACTGGAACTCAGAGATAAATAAGTAAGCAAATACAGACTACCATACAGAAAATTCCTTATGAGATTGAGTGAGAATGTAATTTGTACTGATTGCAGACATCTACAAACATTACCTTCAGAAAAGCAGGTATAATACTGTATTCATTTGGTTCAAACTCTCAAATACTGATCTTGCCAAGCCCCAGTGAAAACACAAGGAAAAAAAAAAAAAAAAAAAACTAAATATTTCTGTGTTTTTACTGCTTTTAATGCACACAGGCTGCTATGAATTTTCCAAAGACCAGGCTGGAAAATAAAATCAAGAATGCTAGCATGGACCCTGGCTTTTTCTCAACATTACTGGATGCTGAAGCGAATATTGCCTTGAGCTAGTTAAGTATTCTACAGAGATCTAATGAACTAATACAATACAGATCTATTGGAAATTGCCTTGAACTAGTTAAGCACTTCAGTGTTCTACAGAATTCTAATGCTTTAAGGACTAAAAATCTATTTCTATGCGGTAATTGTAGTCATTTTCTGTGAGACTTCTAAAATCAATATTTGTACTAATGCAGTTGAAAAGATCAAAAAAAGAAACAATCAAAAATAATCCTTTCCATTGCATAAGTTGATTTGATGCATTTGCTATGAAAATTCATCCAATATTTTCTTTTGCTGGTAAACTTAGGAACCTCAGGTTAGAGTTTTCTTATAATTATCATCTTGCCACAAGATGGCACCAAAAGATTAAAAAATCAGCATTTCTAAGGTTCCCCATCGGAAAAAAAATGGAAAAAACTTTTCAAGCGATAGCACAGAAAAAGACAACGTTTGGGTTTCAATAGTAAGTTATGAACATCATTCTCTTTAAACTGGCAAACTGCTGAAATGTATAGACTTACCACAGGATTAATGAATATTGAGAAAAAAAGATCGTTTTACTAGAGCTTAAGTTTCCTACTTGTTGCAAAGCACAAAGAACATTCAGAATGATATAGTTCCTTTTTTCAGACAGGGAAATGAGGGCACATTTAAATGTATGAATAGAAACTAAACAGGCAGAAGAAAAATCTCCATCCTTCAGAAAGAATAGTATTTATGTGATAGGAAGAGGTCCTGTACAAACAAACAAAAACCAAAGGTTCGTGTAGAAGGAAATATTTTAAACCATAGTTAATTCACTGGCAATTATTTTATGCAATACATTTTACTTTTGTTTAGAAAACAAACAAATAAAAACTGTTAAATAACTTCTTCACCCAGGAGAAAACCAAGCATCTCAAATCAAAGAACTACTAATTCAGTGGCAAATTTCTGCATGCCATTGCAATTGTTTCCTTCAATGAGAAAAGACCCTGAGCAATGTTAAAACTATAAAGGAATTATTTTCATGTCAGTATTATCTTGATTCTTGTTGCAAGTATTTCTAATTGTATAGAAACACATTAAGCTAATATCAAACTTTGTTTCCACGTATCATTTCACTTTAGCTCATATGTTTTAAACCACTGCTGGACTACTCTGGAGAAGTCAGTGCTTTACTACACATTAAAATCATTGAGATGAATTCTGTTTTATTCTGTTTTCTTAAATGGAATATAATCCTAACAAATCTATATTTTTCTCTCGCAGTCATCACTCTATTATGACACTACATTTTTTTAATTTTTATTGTGCAGTTATCAAGATTTAATCTACTGTAACGATAACAAAAAGGCTTCTGAACTAGTCCTGACATTAATTTATAGTGCTGAATAGCAAAATTTTCTTGGGTGTTCTTCAATGGAGGGCAAAAATAGGATTTTAACATGCTAAAGCTAGAAATGGTCTCCAAAGGGCAGAGTAACAAGGAATCAGTCACATAACTAAGATACCAATGTCATGTACTTCTGTAAGGCAAGACTGTGCTTTTCTAGAGACTGAGCAGTAACTATCTAAATACTAGCTGTGGGACTGATCCACCTAGCCTGCCATTATCCCATTAGATCAGGCTTTTACAGATGTCCAAGTGATAAAACATCTCAGACTTTATGCACAAGTGCAGGTACTTGCTGCTTAGATCTTGGTGGCTGCAGACACGCAGGAAGTAAAAGGTGAGCATTTCCTCTCCTGATTATACACAACCCCCAGTTTAGCAAGAAGTGGCTGCTGTGTCAACCCTGTCCCTCAGCCCCCACCCCCTTTTATTTTTTTTAATTTTGATCCTATGATGTAGTAGGGTGAACTACTTTGAGCTTTACCATTTGTGTTTAATACCAGCTAAGTAGGTCTTGTTAAAACTGAAAACCTAACAAACTCATTTGTTGATGATGTGTGAAATTTCTGTTCTAAAACACAGGCATAGAAAATACAATTTAAACCTCTCAATGTAACAAATTGAAATTATACTGGAACTTTTTAGACATCTTTCATTTCAGAACTTAAATAACTGACTTTTTCTTTGTCACTAAGTTTTAGGTATTTAGTTTAGAATTGTTCAAGCCCAGTGACCATTCTCATTCACATTATAGATTCCTGAATTCACTTGAAGAGTTATGCTCATCAAAATTATGATGATATTATTGCTATAATAGCTATGTCTTAGTCCATCATTCTTTTCTAATTCTCATAATTCTAATCTCAAACAGAAAGCTAGGGGAAACCAAACCTCAAATAGAGTGTATTCACAAATAGCACATTTTATTGTGGGTTCAGATGCCTTGATGAAGATGGTAAGAGGAAGAAGAGGGATGTGATTTTGTCTTCATTTTACATCTTGTAAAAATACATCACAAAAACACCTAAATTTTTGAAACTATTTTAGAAAAGAGGTAAGTTTTTTCCTCATCAGACTAACTGTTATTCCATCAAAATGTCTAAATATTATAAATAAATTTAAAAGTAAATACAATTGAACCATAAGACTGCTTTTCTCAAATTAGTGAAATCAGAGCAGTACTTCATTGAAGATCATTTAAGAAGAGAAAACTAAAAGAATTAAATTGCAAATAAGAGAAAAAAACAAGTGTATCATTTAAATGGGTAATGTTACAGGGGAAAATCCATCTATCTGCACATCTGCCATCCACAGATGTAACTACCAGGAAAAAAAAATGGATCTAGTAATGGCACATAAGCTTGCAAGTTCTTAATCACAAAGTGTCAATAAAGTGTGCCCTAGTATTAAGTCATGGAGAGAACCAAATGTACTTGATAAGCCTGGGGCTCAAATCACCTGTTTTAATCAAGGTGTCAGCTTCAGTGATATCTTGACCACGAGCACCACACTCCTACTCAAGGGGAAGAGTACATCTCAGCATGCTAATGACAGAAAACTTTCATTCAACAAAGGAAAAAGATCACATTACTGTCCTATTTTTTATGGACATTATATTTTTCTGCCAAAAGACTGTGGTAAATTTCCCAAGGGGAAAAGGAAGGAGACAGAAATACTATTTAAAACTTACTCTTGGGAAGGGAGTAGCAGTAGCATATTTGGGTAACTTGGGTTATTATATGCTTAAGCAGATCTTGAACTGTCTTTCGTGTAGTAATTACATTTTTTACTTAAAAGGGAGCAAAATATTTCATACAGCTTCAAAATTACTGGGTAATTGCTGGTAATTCACACAGGGCTATAGGTCTAGACTAGTATTTACCATTTATAATAAAGGACTATTTTGATGTAAGACTAAGAGGCTGAATGCTGCCAATCTGTACTGAAACTCCCTATGTTCTATGGAGGTGATTACATAGTTTCTATGATGTTAATATAGCATTGTTTTGTTTTGGTTAAAGCTATATATTTAACTGTGATTTGTTATTCGATGGCTAAAAGATAGGTAATGAATGTTTGTTTTTTTTAGGTGAAACTTATGAGAACAAGCTAGTAGCTCTACACAGCATACTTTGCAGGATCAAGATTGTAATGTAAAAGAAAAAGTAATGTACAACTGTATTGACATGTAACAGACATATATACTGATATGACCTGTAGTAGATGATGTGTATTTTTATATATTAGTGTTTTCTGTTTGTTTGTTTGCTTGCTTTAACACACTCTGTTGGCTTTTGTTAGTTTGCCTGTATTTTTCGTTCTATTTGTCTTGAGTTTTGTTTTGCAGTTATTTCTAACAACTGACAGTTTCCTACTCAAAACTCAGGTCATCTTCTGAGTAGCCTCAATGTAAGAAATAAAATATATTACGATCTAAATCTTATTCAGTTAATTAGCACACATATAACTTCAGTGGGGGGAGTACTTAGGATTTTTGTACTGTACTGAAATTCATGGGATCTAAGTCTACCTTTAACTGATTTGCTGATGACACATTTATAAATGGATCTATAGTTCTTCAAGGAATTATCTTATGTACTGTTACACAGGGAGTGACCCAAATAAAATAATTATAGATTCACACTTTATCAGCTGTTTTCAGGCTCAGATATTTGTTCAGTAACAAATGGAAACATGATTATAAGTCCACGTGTATATATATACAAAAAGACAGAAAATAACTTGAGGATTGAAAGAAGACATTTTTTTAAATTTCAAATTAATTGTTGTAACACTATCTACAGATTTCAACCAAGACCAAAAGTAGTGTATGTCCCTTTTATCTCTGCCCAAGAAGGAAAAAAAAATATAGAGAAAGAAAGATGGGAGATTTTCACCTTGAAAACAGGAACTTGTAGACATAACATACTACAGTCCCAATTCAAAATTGAAGCTCATATGTCTATCTCAACTACATCAGATAGCATTTTAAGGCCTAGTGATAGACAATATTTTTAAAGAACATCACAAGAAAGATAAGCATAACAAGAAAAAATACTGTGCTCATTAAACCAGGTAGATAGACCCAGGAAAATCTCAAGGCCATGATGGATAAAGTAATCTTCCTCCCCTTGCTCACAGATGCTTTCAAAAGAGAGTCCAGATCTCTATTCAGGAGACTCCATCTTTGTTAGCAGTACTAGTACAGATCTTAGCAAGATTACAGAACTCTTAGCCCTAGAGAATGCAGGAGAGGGGTCAAAGGCAATGATGTGAACCATGCACAGCAATGCTACTAGAGTTGATTGAGTCCCAGGTTTTTTGCATTACATAAATTTATGGCTACAGTTCCTCTCACCACAGAAAAGGCATCGGGAAAAGAGCATGCAACTATTTGTAAGAAAAAGATAGATTATAGATAGATAGATAGATAGATAGATAGATAGATAGATAGATAGATAGATAGATAGATAGATAGATATAGATAGAAAAATACAGATTTGGAAAATGATTTTTCTTAGAAACCTTAGAAAGAAGAAAAGCTTTCTCTTACTAGCTTGACTGTTGTCATCAGATAATTACAAAATGATTTTCATTTCTAATTTTCTCTCATCCTCATTTAAAAAACCTAAGTTTTTGTCCAGTTACTTTGTTTTATGTTTACGATATGAAGCATATTCAAGAAAATCTAGATACAAAATTCTCTCTGTTCCAGAAGAAGTAAAAATTACCTCTACGCTATTTTTACCTATACAGACCAATGACAGAATGCACAGTATTTAAGTTTTCCACAACAAAGGCATACGTCTATTTATGCTTAGTAGTGGGATAGTGCAACAACTAATAACATTTTCACTCACTAAACAGATGTAAATATCATATGAACTACTATAGTGTGGTTGACAAGCACAAAATAGCAGCTCAGTTATATATATTTATATTTTATGTTAATATGGGTGGCAGGGGATGAATATTAGTCTTGCTGATTTTGAGCTTTGCTCATAGTGCAGTAAATTACTTTGGTATCTATTCTTTATGTCATAAAATCTGGTATTGTAGCACTGCAGATTTCATGAGGATTGCATTCATTTTTAAGGATCATGATCTGATCAGGCTAAGTGATGGTATGTCATGCTCTTTATGCTTTCATGCAAAGCACTGAAATAGAATAATACAATAAAACCAATCTGTAATGTGGCAGATGATAGGATATCAGCAGTAAAACTATGAAACAACACATATGTATAGAAATATATATCAAATTATATGTAACTCTACATGAGAAAATATTTCAGATGATTTTTTTGCTCTTGAAAAGCAAAAGACCATAGTTTTAACTTTTGAGCAACAGAATTCTGGAGATATCTATTTTCACACATACACAAGCTATCTGCTTTACATGATTTCTTAATGTTTGAAACATGACTCAAAGTTCATTTTCAGTTACTCTTACGAAGTTGCCATAATAAAGTTCAAAATAGAAAAGCATTTTGTTGAGAATGATATGTATATTGGAACAGCATTAGAAAGAGCACCTGCCATGTTCTTTTCATTGTGTCTACTTAACTTCCTAAGTCTCTGCACGTCCTTATTGCAGCCTGTGAGTACAGATGCAGTACTGCACATTTCCAACTTGAATTTATATCCCATATCAGATGCCTTGTGACAGTGAAAGCTGGAAAACACCTCTGAGATACTGGTACAGCTTCACATCCTCTACTGCATAGCTTTCTTTATCAACAAAGTGATTAAATTTTATTTCATGTATTTTAGCAGAGGCAAGAAATTAAAGTACGAGTTTACAGTGAAAGTGAAGTAATAAAAAGCTGATATAAATTGAGAGAATTTTTACAGTATTCTGCTTTCTAGAATGAAATCCCTGTACTAAACAAAGATATTCTGTTTTGCTTTTTCCTTATACACACACACATACTTAATGTAACCAGTTCTGATGTTTAACAATCAGAAAGACTGCATGTACAAAGAAATGCATTAAAAGCCTCAGATGGCAGATTTTTGGCAAATCCTCCACTAAAATCTTAACCAATAAGCCAGGAAAAAGAATACATAAGCTCAATAGCTCTTTGGTTGGGTGGTGTTTTGGCTTGCCACCAACTAAAAAACAGAATTAAAAGGAAAACAAAACAAAACAAGACAAAACAAGAGTGCTTAGGTCTGGCTGATTTTTTTCTGATATTTTCTCTGTGTTGTAATATATCCTGATGAGTGCAACACACTCAGCTCTCCAGAGATGAAGTTTACCATTGCTCGTTGTAGAGGTTCTGACTCATAGACAAAAACATGTTAGGCAAGCCACCATGCTCAGGGCTCAGTACTGAGGATTTGCCATCCAGGGAGGGAAATCAAACAACAGTCAACAGAGTAGTTTCTTCAGGACTGAGAGAGTTTGGGGGAATATTTAGTCCAAGACAGAGTTCAGAATGTTATTGTTTCTTGATTGTATCTTGCATTTACTTTTCTCAGAAGTTGGACATTAAAGGAAAGCACGCTGTCAAAAAGCAAGTGTCCACATTAGATTTGAAAGTGCAGGATCTGCAGTGTGAGTGCCATAAAGAGTGGTCAACGAAGTTATCAGTGAACCATACCTTGAATAAGTTTTCGCTGATAGCTGCATAATATTCAGAGCAATTTAAGATGTTCTATAGTGTGTTTATGTGCAGTAAAATCACTTGGTAATGTTTTACTTTGGAATACTTCAATTGTTTATAGAAAAAGAAGTTTTGCTTCTGAATTTCAATATTTCTCTCATTATACCAACTAGTATGTAATTAAATATCCCATAATAAAGACAACAGTAATAGAGAATATGTATTTATGTGGCTCACAAAGAAATCACAAGTTGTTTCTTAAACTGTCATATTCTGCCTATTAGCTTGACCAAATACTCAGTCTTTCCTTTCCAATTCTATCTATTATGTAATACCAAATAATTAACTGCAGATTTTTCAAGTGCACAAGAAAGAATATATTGCAAAGTCCTATTAATATATGTTGATGTTTACAAATTAGGTTTGTAATAATGAACTGATTAAAAATACTATGATAACAGTCAGAAACTTCACCTTATTTCTACACTTCAAAAATATTTCTGTCTAAATTTGACCCTTTGCACAAGTGCTGCAACCTAGTGGTGTGATAAGATATAAAATTACTCTGCTTCGAGGATAGTGAATTTTCACCTGCAACCTGGCTGTGAACATGGTTAACAGGCATAGAAATTAAGTTATCTGCAGACAACTACCTAGATGAGACAGGCTCTGTCTCAGTCATTTGTTTCCTTGGGAAATCATGCTGAGAGTAGGAAATGATTGTCTCAGAAACAGTGGTAGTTATTATTCTCAGATTAATCTTTTCTGCCTTTTACAATGAGCTATCTAACAAGAAAAAAAGTAGAAATGATATAACTTAACTGAATTTGTGTACTGGTGTGCATGTATATGTGTGTAAATTATGAATATCTATTTACATTCAATTAATGATGAGCTTATTTGCTTTGACATGTAGCAATATTTTTATGCATTTTTCAACCACATCTGAGCACAGAACAATAACCACAGTGGTTATTGTGAGCATATTTCACTATTTCATCAGTTTCTTTGCAGATCCTTTGTCTACTGAGAACATGCAAATAGGAAGTTTTAATAGATCTGCATTCATTTGCTCTAATGCAAAACCAAGAAGACCATTACAGAGTCTATAAGTTCCTACATATCATCCTCAAAGCTAGATTTTGCTATTTTATAGCAAACTGTTGTAAATGTTTATAACTTTTACAAAATTATAAACACAAACTCTTGGAGATGTGAGCAATCAAGATCTTGTCCAATGCCACCTAAAGAAACAAAAAATTCTCAACTGCTTTCTTGTTTAAATATCTGTATTATATTCAACACTCCTCAGACATTACAAAGTTCCTACTGAAGAATATCAAATCATCTTGGCAGCACACAAAGAAAACATGGGGACATAAAGCTATACTAGAATTAGCAGAAACGGCTACAGACATAACCTTTTCATTCATATTATTGTTTAACAAAGTATATAGAAATTTGAAAAGAGCCCCTTCAGGCAAAAAGTATATTATCAGTTTATAATGTACGCACTCATCTCCTGATGCAAGCCCATATACTGACTCTAAAAAACTGTTTTTCAACTCTGGGAATAATGGCTTATCTTCTCTATTTGCATTATCCAGTTCCCTAAGTTCATTGTTTCATTCTTCACCTCCTTGAAAAAAGCACAAACAAGCATTCCATTCACAAAGTATCCAATTAATATAAAAGTTTGAGTAACGGGAAAATCTCAATAAATGCTTGTACCAGATTCGTTATATTCCTGGTACGTGGCATACTTTAAAAGGATTTATATATTTAGGAGTACAGTCCAGTCCCTCATCCCTCCTTTCCCCCTCCAGTAACATTGATATGTAAATGCAAAGACTACTACCTCAGGAAAAAGTAAAAATAATAATAAAAAATAATAAAAAAGATACAATTCTTCACAAACCCATTTAGAAACACCATGCACAAACTCACACACTGATTTATGCAAACACACATACATAAACAACAAGTTGTATGATATATAAAAAAATACCTTAAAAGCAATGGATGTACAGTTGGGTTAGTGCAGAGGCTTTTACTGAAATGAAAGATGAAGATTATAGGAAACAACTCCATTTGTGTGGAAACAACAGAGATGATAGGTCAGTTTTAAAATGCTGGTTGCTATTTGTCACTGATTGCACGTGCAGATGCCTTCTCTTAATCTGAAGGACTGTTCGATTTTTATGGCTGCAACTAGTATCATGTGCAGTATGAGTCTATGGCAAATTTCTCATGCAGCTGACAATGCCACCAATAGTTAGTAGTTGGGAACATGGATTTAGACTTGTTCTGTGCTGCATTAATTTAACACCACATCAAATATGGATTTTATTGCAGCAATGACAATAAATGCTCACACAGGTGCAGACTAAATTTTTTCTCCCTCTTTTCTCTTTCCCTCCCCCCCCTGAAATTTCAAATTTAACAATATTTTTCTCATTTGTGTATATGTATCCCTGTGCCTATCTTTGAAATATTGCCTCTATCCACCTTCTTTCCCTCTCCGCAGGGATTTCCTTTGTTAAAAAACATTTCCTCTAAGTGCATACATTTATTCTGAAATTCAATTCAGGGCAAAATCAATAGCAGTGAAAGCTGTAACAGACTTGCACTGGCATAGAGAAAGTGTGGGCACATACATGCTTCATGCTATGCCCATAACAGTTACACTGTGAAACACTGTGCCTTTTTCAATTCAAATAGTATTGTTGCTGTTCCCATTGAATTTGTGAGAACTGAATACAGATTGAAACTGCTGCTCAAAAGACAGCCTGTTTACTGGTAGAAAAAAAAGAAAATTTATGAAAAGCTTAGTAGACCAATCTTGAATACATATGATATTGGTTTACTTTGAGGAGAGAATGCACAGCATCTATTTCCTATCCCTCATCTGATTACTCCCGAGGCATATTTATGAAATGTAAAAAGTTGCATACAGTAGAACAATTTGATGCACTGCATTAAATACCACGATGCTCATGCTCTAATGACAATGATAATAACAACTACAAGGATCTTAAAGAAGCACAAATAATAAATACTCCTACCTTTTATTCTGCTTCTGAGAAAGTGAAGTAGCTTCCACCCCAAGAAAAACTGAAGAATGGGCTATTAGAGTCCTTTTCTTGCTTGTTTTCTGCTCTTCTTTTCTAAGACTGATCCCACTTGGATCTAAGTCAGGCTTTTTCTCCCAGCATCACTTAACTCTGGACAGCAGAGAACCAAAGCTGAGGGGGAGCTCTCCCTCTGACTGGCTTTCATTCGGAGCTCCTGATTAAAAAAAAAAAAAAAAAAAAAAAGAGGGCGAACAGAGCACTCACTCACCCCCACGCACGCACTGGCACACACACACGGGCACACAAGCACCGCGGCTCGCTCTTCCCGGAGGAAGGCAGCGCAGAGCCAGGCGCTGCTGCCGGAGCCGCAGCACTTAGCGGGAAGGCTGGGGACAGGGATCGCAGGCTGTGCCGAGCACACAGCGATTTGCAACTGAATGCAGTGGGAGGGTACAGCAAGCGGAGAGCTTTTTTGTTAGAGCCTGTCGCCCTCTCTTCGCTGACAGAATGGTTCTCTGTTTTTGAAGTCTAAGGTAATCAGCCTCATCTACTTAGCTCATCGCGACAATACGGAAAACACCATCACTTTTTGTGGTATGCTTTTCTTGATTAAGAATAGCCGCTTGTCTATACCTCAGGTGATCTTTCAGTAATGTTTAAAAAAATATATATTTATTTATAGAAATTAGCATGGTGCCAAATTAAATTACACCTTCAGAGGGCTCAGATACTGCCACAAAGGTTATTTTCTTCACTGAACTATGCTGTCTGTTAGATTAGAAGCTTTTTTTTTTTTTTTTTCTCCTGCTTCAACAGTTTTATGATTGCTATAAAACAAGACAAGGTTCATGTGATATTAGGTATTTTCCCATTTCCAGAGGTCATCTGAGAAAAATGTCAACATCTCTATGAATCCTCCATTCTCATTTTTTCCCCAGTTGATACTTGTGATGCCTACATTTATTTTGTTTCAGTGTCTGTATTTGGACTCCTATTTTGCAGATGTGCTCCTTTCCACTAAGCTAATCTGAGCTGGTGACCTGTTTCTAGTATAGTAAACTGGGCTCAGCACAGTCCTCCTCTGATCATATTATCAAGTCCAATCCTTTCACTTGTGACACTGTAGAGAGTTCCATGTACATTAGTTAGATTTAAAAAAAAATAGTCACATAAGATTAAACCAATGGATGTCAGTATTGCTCTATCCAGAAAGTGACATAAAGGACTTTCTCTGGTTGTAAAAAAAAAGTCATTTAAAATGAGAAAAAAAGACAAAGTATCTTAAACATCAGCTTAAAAATGTATTTGCGAGTGAAGATCACAGGTTCTTATTAGGCTGCTTGTTTATTTGCCTGTTTTCAGATGTCCAAACAAAACAAAACAAACAAACAAACAAAAAAAAAACAACCCAAATCAAACCAAACCAACCAACCAAACAAAAAAAACAATAAACCCAAAGACTACAACAATCGCAACAAAAAAGATCTTTACCTAGCTGAGTATCACCTCCTAATGTAATCAACTGGTATCAGAAATGGCCCAGCACCTGAACGCAGCTGTTTCATAGAAAGCAAATGAGTATATAAGTAGTACACAACAATACCGCATAACACGTCACCACCACAGATAGAAGTAAAGCAGCAAAATATTAGGAAAACATTATTTTCTGCCATGATAGATTTTTATTCTTTCAAAGAAATACAGTGATATTCATTTGCTTTGGCTATACTTGGGCACAGAAATACTCTCGATGCAATTGTAAAGAAATTTCTATTGCTTTCTTTCTCCCTTTCCCATTACGCTCTCAAGAAGAAAGTTAGTATCGCCATATGTCCGTCTAAGCCTGCTTTCCAAAGAACTTCATTCAGTTCTTTCACAGGAAAAGAGGTTAGTGTAGAATCTAAGTTGAGCTTTTTTTTTATCTCTGCCAGCATTTGACATTACACTATGAAAAAAAGACATTCACAGATCCGAATGATCCATGTGGAACTGACAATATTGAGACATCTGCACTGTCTTCCAAACTGACCCATTTATATGTGAAAAAGTAGAAACATAAAACTCCATTCTTTTGGGCAAAATATCTCACCTTGGTCTGAAGCTAAATTCCAAGGAACCATATTTTCTGTGTCTACGAGCTGCATTTCTGCCTCCTAAAATTATCAGATTTGGTCAGGCTTGATCCACGCAGTATAAAGCTGAAGACTCTTAGAATAGCAGTTGCACTTTCAATTTGGCACTTCAGATAAATTATAGTGAAAGGAGACATAAAGATGTGGAGATTAATGTACATGGCTAGGAAGTAGGTTTTTAAAGCTGGTCTGCTTTTTGGAAAATGAACAAAATATTGAGTGTTGAAAATTAAGTTAAAAGCTTTAGTTCCTTTTAACATTTTTCCTTCTGTTATTTAAGTTGTAAATATGAAGTGAGAAATAAAGGAAAGTTGGTGTATGTGTACAAGAATTTACTTCACTCTTGTGTATACAAATGCACACTGTGCACTGCACCAAATTCTGAAGTAAAATAAACAAAAACATCTAATAGAATTATTCAGGAACAAGACCTCCAGAGTCACCCAGTGTACACTTACTCTGCATCATGTGTGTTGGTACATTTCTGTTAACATTTTGTAACATTAAAATGTACCAAGAGATATATGAATTTATTCAGGCATAGTTTTCACAAGTCACACTTGCACCTTCAAACTGGGCTAAACTTGGGATTTACTGTTCAGTTCTCAGAAAACCAAACATTTCACTAACTCCTATTCCTTTTGGTATGATCAACTATTTAAAAGTCAGGTTTTTTTTGTTTGTTTGTTTGTTTTGTTTTGTTTTTAAATACTGATAGCATATGGATATTGAAGGCAAAACATTTACTCATCCATATCCTTATTCCTGCATGACAGTAAGTTTAAAGTAACGTGACATCATAGTCTATTTATAACACTGCGTAATACTTCCCATTAAAAGAGTCCTTTTATAGATGCTTATAAATTTACCAAACAAATTATTTAGGATTAAATTTTCTGCATTGACTATCCACCTCAGGCAGAAATCATTTAAAAACATTTCAGCCAAAATGGTACTGAGATTTCAGAGAATGAGGAAAAATTATATTGCTCAAATTTTCTCACAGAAGGAAAATAACCTTCATGCTTAGAAGGCAGAATGTGAAACTCCACAGGGTACAGCTGGCCTTTGAGTCAGAGAAGCTTACCAACGGGGACAGATTAGGTCAAGTAGCATTAAGATAAAGGAAGAGTGGTAGGAGCAGAAGGAGTGGAGGCTCTTGGATGTGTTCGTATTGGTCAGCAAGTAAAAAAGAAACATATTCTGATAAAGAACCAACAAGGAAAAAGCAGTGGAAAACCAAGGGTAAAGACATAAATTCATGCAGACTGAACAAAGTAACCAGGCAAGGGGGAAGAAGAAAAGGAAATTAAAAAACAAAACAAAACAAAACAAAACAAAGTCAGACAGAAGAATTCAGACTGTACCAAGGACTGAGAAATTGCTTTATGCCAACTCCATCTTCAAAGTGGGCAGCTTCATCCTCTGAAAATTATGAGCCTACCATGATACCTACTCAGTCAGCAGTGGAGATTCTTTCCTTGCTTTTCATTTCTGGTTACAAATTTGGCTGATATCCCTGAAGTCAAAAGCTGAATTTGTAGAAAGATCATGAGGTGTAAGAAAAAAAAGAAAGATAAAAACTGGAATTAGACCACAATTTCCTAAGTATCACGTCAGGAAATATTTATCAAGAATATTAGCATTCTCTCCAGCCAGTGCTGGTCCATGCAGAGTAAAAGAGCATAGTAGTTTCTTCAGGAAAGAGAGATCAGAGTGTATTTTTTAAAGACACCAACCTAACAGTGAGCTGGGTGGAACATGGTGATCCGATTTCTCCTTGTTAATATTCCATGTTTGACTGATTATTAATCTCTGTAAAATTGCACATAAAAATAAAAGAATAAAAATCAAATACTTTGAAATTAATAAATTCTAGAATTGTTTATCTGTGTGTAGCCAAAAAAGATTATTATAGTGTGTACATGAAAAGACACATTTGTCCTAACTCCTCTCCGTCTCCCTTCATACAGTCCCTAAAGCACCTCTCCTTGTTGCACAAGATGGAATAGCCTCTGGGTAAGCTATGGATAGGCAACAGTTGTCTAGAAAAAATTATCTTTTTGGTTGCAGAAGCCAGAAAATGTGTTGCAAATGAGGCTGCATGATTGAAAAAAAATAGAAGTTCTCAAGTGAAAATGTTTCCCTTTGAACTAGATCATATCCAATCCTGTCACTTACTTAAGACAAATTTCTTTCATAGATATTTTCCTGTTATGTTCATTTATTCCTAAGTTTCTCAATAAAAAGATGAGTCTGATTCACAACCACAACACATGTGCTCTTATAAGAGCAAAACATTGTGAAAGTCAGATTTTTGTCTTGTACTTGCTGTACTATCAGCTTGTACTTTTGATCATGGTTTCTCCTCATGCCTTATATTCTATTTTGTGAAAAAGGGGTCAGCATCATAGCCTTTCAGAAATGCTTGAGAATGTTGTACAAAAGCAAGATACAAACACGTGCTTTAAACAAGGCCAGAAACTAGACACACAATAATTTTAAAGCAGCATTGTTTTTAATTAAGAAAATATTGCTAATTATGTGGCATTGACACAATCATGCAACAAAATATCATGAGGCAGGATAAGCAAATGAGTTTAGCATTTTCTAATTTCTGCAAGCTTGAATATGAAATATGAATACGAATATGAAATCTTAGTATTATTTTTTACAGTTACTACGTGTGCATCCATATTTGAACATTTTGATGTTTATTAAGTGACTGTAAATTTACCATATAAGTACCATGCAGACATAAGTATGGCTACAACAAATCCAACACAGATTGTTTCCAAATAGAAAACATGAAAAGATGGACAACAGAACATAAAAAAAAATGTGGCAAAGAAAAAAACAGAGAATCAATAGAGATAAACAGAGGAGCGAGACAGTAGCAATAAAGTAACAAAGGGTCCCAAGTCAAGCAGTGGAGGAAAACACAGATAGTACTAGGAACAAAAGGCTGTTCGTGAAAGAAGCAAGAGAAAACAGTTTCAGAGTATGTGCACTAAGCACCAAAAAAAAAAAAAAAAAAAAAAAAACAACCTAGTCCAAAACGTCACTCTCAAAAGCAACATCAGCAATCTCTTTCACTTGGTAATGTTCATATCAGCTGGAGCTCCTGCTCTGACAATAGCACTACTTCCTCTGATTCTCCAGGTAGCCCTTGGCAATGTTTGTACCAGGAAGTGCCCTGACTTTGATTATAAATCTCTTTTGATCTACCATAACAGGAAAAAAAAAAAAAATAATGTTTTTAGAGTTCTATGAGTTTCTAGCATCTTATTTTGACTCAAACACATATTTCTTGCAGTTATTGTAAGCCATAAGCTTACTAATTGAAGGACCATTGTGGTCCTTCCATAGAAAGAATGAACTATCTGTTTCTTCATTCACTAGTTATTCCAGGTTGAATACTTTCTAGTACATTCCAAAACTGTTTCGTACTTAATAAATGATCTAGTCCTGTATCAGAATGTTCAAATGTTCTGAAGTAAATGTTAGTTTGGTAAAACAAAAAAGTTTATAGTTACCTAGAAAAAATCCATAAACATGGTATAAAAGAATCATAACTATAAAAGACTATACACACACAAGCTGAAACTACAAAGAAGAATGTCAGTAAAACAGATGCATCATATACAAACTTGTCTGTGATTCCTCCAATGATTACGAAAAAAACCCTGAAACATCCATAGAGGTAAAACACAATGGATCAGGGTAGCATTCTTCAAATCCCCTGTATTTGTAGTAGCATGAGCAGGAAGAAAGTTTTTCTGGAAATAATACTTTATCAATACAGCTAAGCAGATTTTTTTTTTTTTTTTAATAGAATAGATGTCATCTGATTTGTACATAATTTATTATTTCTGGATAATACCATGAAAATAAAGAGATATATATATATATATATATATATAAGTCAAATATATATATAAGTCAAATAGTAATTCTAGTGTAGTGTATATATATATATATATATATACACTGTAGTGTATATATATATATATATATATACACTATATATACACTAATAGTAAATCTGTATATATATACATACACTACACTAGAATTACTAATTGACTTTCCCCTTTTTCATGTCAGACAGTTGTTTATTTTCCTGTTAGTACTGGCTTTAACATTGATGAAATTTACTTGTAGATATGACACTGTGTAAACACAATTCTTCTATGACAAGTGTCCTCTAAAACAGTAACACGAAATACATTTAGTCTCCCTGGTTCTTTCCTTTTCTTAGTTTCTATCTAGTGACAATTGCAATGGAAAAGATACGAACAACCACAATGGCCTGTTGTTTTGTTCCTTTCTAACATCAACATTTTCCTCTATGTTCATAGGTAAATAACATTTTTATACATAGGGTTTATTCAGATGTTTGCTTTATCTGCATGATTGTAATTTTACTATAATATACCAATGGTTATTTATGTATCTCTCATCACAGGTAAATCAAGAGGTTTAGTACAATCCCTTAAATAACAATGTACATGCATATGCAAATGCAAGAAAATGAACAAATGCACAAAATGTTGTACTTACTTGAAAATATACTGGGAAGAACAAAGATTAAATGTGTCAATTTTGCATTTGGCAAATGTGATTCTGACATTTTAAGAAGAACAGCTAAACAGTTTTAGATCAATTGCTCAGACTTCAAAAGAAGTCATATTTTTGCCGAGAACTAAATCAAATAAAGCCTTCAATCTAAATAATACCAAAAATTAAAATTGTAGACTTCTTGAAAACAAAAACCAGAAAATAAATCACAGCCTTACTCAGAAAAAAAATCAGAACAAACCAACCAATCAGAAGAATAGCAACATGAAATGCTACATTTCAACGTGTTTATAACGTCTTCATCATATTAGAATTCAGAACTTGTTAAACCCTTATTCATTGAAGTGTCCATATGCAATTAGAAGGATGCACATTAAGTCTCTTTTCAGCCTTAACAGATTATGAATAACTCTACTTCTACTTATCAAGAAGTACACCTTGAAGTTATGATAGCAGAAGAGTTGCGAGATCAAGAAAAGGCCTATTTTTTCTTTTTTATCCCTGATATGAGTCAAGCTTTCAGTACACAAAGTGATACACTTGCAAGAATGATTTTGTCCAATGAACAGAGAGTAACAGTAAGAAGGCACAAGCCACATGGAGCCAGAACAAAACAAAACAATTATTTCCACTCCTCCATCCCCAGTTCTTCCCTAACAGATTGTAAACGAATTGCAGTTTCTGAATCCAGTTGCAACCAGCAGGTCTTTTTCATTCCTCCTTATTTCTCACCTATACAGTGTAATCAGCACTCCAGTCTTGTGCTTGCACTCAGCCTTTATTTTGAAACTCTTGTCCTCAGTAGGGCTCAGAGTAGGAACTAGGTGAGAATTCCTGTTCTGACTGAGAATATCAAGCTATGGAGTGACTGCAGTTGATAAATATTTTTTTCTTATTAGCAACTGATTCAGGTATCAGTTCTTATGCTGCAAGTCTAAGCATTTTCATGTTGATATCTATAATTGCACAGGGATAAACTTAATTGTTGGAGAGAGGGAAATTTTCTAACAACACACATGCAACATTTCCTATCATGTCCTATCAAAAATAACAGTAAAAACAAATTCCAGGATGATGGCTACAAGATCTATGTGGGCTCAAGATGCAAACAGTTCAGGCTATATTTCTATCTATAACAGAAACAAAAATCTTGAGGATAATTCAGTTTAGAACAATATGACAGTAGTAGGTGCATGTATGTTATCTTATTATCAGTAGCAGAAGTCTCCTAGCAAAAGGATTGGAATCAGCATTTTGAAATCACACTTTTTATTCCTTTAAAGCAAAAACAGACTCTATCTTAGAAATGTGATGTTCAGAATGCAGAAGCAGTCAAGATTCTCTGTAAGAATTGTTTTCAGTGGGACACATAATTATTGCAAAATAATAATAATAATAATAATAATAATAATAATAATAATAATAATAATAATAATAATCTGTGCTTAAATCATCCATCTGAGAGCAGAAAGTGTCAGAAACAAGTGATTTCTTATCTTTTAATTGTAAGTACAGCAAAACCAAACATATTAATATAAATACACTACATAAGGTATTTTTGTTTCTTTCCTGAAAGACAAAGCCAAGTTTTGTACCTTTGGCTCCATTAAACTCTAACATTTCATCAAACTGTATATTATTTCTTGATCTGATCTTGTAGCTATTCCTGATAGGAATTCTTGGAGCAGTCCTCCAGTCTACATCTCATCAAATGTTCCTTCTTTAGTCTATTATGTCTTAATATAATGCCTTTCCTGGATGGACAATATTTTCAGCATTTCCTAACTTTAACATTAGAAGTTTTCAAGTTGCTTGCATTTTGACAAAGACTTCAGAAAGCTAGTACTCCAATGTGTGAGACCTCAAACATAATCAGATAGTCTGCATGGAAAGAAGACACAGCTGGTGAAAAAAAAAAAAATACTGTAAAATTACTCCATGATAGAAATGTGAATAAGAATTTTCTATTGCCTAGGTTAATGCACTTTGACAATACAACTACTTCCTCCTAGTCTAAAAGACTGCAGGTTTTTTTTTTTTTTTTTCCTTTCTGCTTGGACTGTCAGGAGATCTGACCTTTTCACAGGTAATGATGAATTTCTCCTCACGAGAATAATAACATTGCTGTCCCCAGTGGTTTTAGGGAAACTGAAGCACCAGGAGATATTAAATACTCTGCCCTCTGCCATTTAGGTTAGGCCATGACAGTATGAGGAAAAGACTTACCAGCTGCATCAGACTACCAAGACTGTCTTTCTCTTCACCTTCAACACTTCTATTAATCAGTTAAATTATCATATCTAGGTTATGCTTGCACTAGGTACTATCTATTTATGTTTCTAAAACAAGATTTGAAGAACAAAAAGGAATAACTAAAGCACTAAAAACTATAAATATCTTAAAGTCAGAACACTTGGAAGGAGTCAAAGTACTGAGAAAACAAGTCTAATATTCAGGTTTATTAATAAATTTGGAATTTGAAATAAGAAAAAGAAAATGGGAGAGATGCAAAAGTCACATTCTAAAACAAAAGAAGTTACATAGAGAAGGGTGTTAAAAGACCTGTGACAAACAGCAGAATTTATACTAGATTTTTCAAAGGCGATTTTATTATTCTTTTTGTAAAGGAAACAAGGCACTAGAGTAAAAACATGTGTGACTCGGGTTAACAGTGAAGTTTACCATTAAGTCCACAATCACAAAACTAAATTTCTCATTTGTATGATTTACTATAACAAAAGCTCAACAACAGGCCACCATAAAATAGAAAGATCGCACTTAAGAAAAAAGTATTGCCAGATAATTCACTGAAACTCTGCATTTGTGCTGTAACAATGTAGCTGCTATTGCATACAGCATTCTTTGTTTTTTGTGGTATGTTCAGCATGTTCAAAACTTCCCCAGGGTGAACAAACAACTTTGCCATAGGAATAGAAATATTTTTCTCTGAGAAAGAGGGAAAAAATATCAAAGGCAGAACACTCATTAGAGTTTGCAAAACCATCATCATCAATATCTGCAGAACAGAACTGTTTGTTTTCTAACCTTTAAATACACCTGTTTTACACATTTTCTCTACCCCCTCCCTATGAAACTTAGTCAAATCACCAGCTCCTGTATTACAAATGCAAGTCCAGAGCCAGATCAGTCAGGAGACTTATAGAGATTTGGGTATGAAATAACACCGTAGATTAGAGTTCTTGCTCATAGTGTTTGAGTGGGATGCCAAAGAGACGCACAACTCCTGACTGCAGGAAGAAGAATGACTGTCGTCACCCAGCAGAAAAGACTTCAAAGTACTGATGTGTGCTCAAGTCTTACTCCAGGGGCAAATTACCTGAAGTTAACAAATGTTCACATCCAGATTTAGATTGACACAGTTGTCCCCTCTCAAACCTTGAAGTTGATCTTTCTTGTAATTGAGAGAAGAATCCTATTGGAGTGTCACTGAAAGAATGTCTCATTTTCTACTGTATTTGTCTTATACTAAGTCCAGCTGAAAGATCAGCATCTGCACTGCACACAGTACTTTCATCATTAGGCTTTCTGAAAAAAAAGAAACATGCTAATTATCAAAAGATAACTTCAAAATAACAGAATACTAAATCAGAATTCAATATCATGCAATAGCTATGGACAAGTCTAATTTTAGAAGAGGGCATCATCAGAAAAATAAATAAATAAATAACAGATATCAGGACCATGCAAATAACTTACACTAAAATTTAGTTTTTATTTAAGATGAGAAATCATCACCACCTAATGTCCAATTAGTGGTTTACGTAAAATCATGTTATTGCATTGGACAACTGCCCAATGGATAAGTAGTCATATCATAAATATGCACATATAAAAGTCAGTTTTGGTACTAATTAGAGTAGCAACCTTGTTGGCAGACTCAACAGAAAAGGAAAGGAGATTTTGCTTAGGTGACAGCAGAGCATCTGATGCCAAAATAAAAATGGTTGAACAAATGTTGGCACAGAACACTGCCTATGAAATCTGATGAGTAGATAATTTTTCTTTTTTTATTTTCTTTCAAATTGTTTATGTTTGGTTGTACTTAAACAGAGTGGGAAAAAAGCAATGCATATTCTGCTCCTTGCTGGTTTTTGTGGCTTAGTTGGAATGATACGACGGAAAAATACCACAGATAGAATAAGTTAAACACAGTTTAACATTTAAAAAATGCTTTAAGACCATTATGTGTTAACTTACATTTATTTATGTGCAACTCCATGCTTTTTTTTTTTTTTTTTTAAATAAATAAATTGTACATTTTCAGGCATAAGTAAAGATGAAAGTGTTATTTTTTGTTTTGTTACATATTTTGAAAACAAAATATGTGAACTATTTTCATTATTACTTGAAGCTTATGAATCGTTACTTTGATATCATTTGAAAAGTAGATGTCAAAATTCAGAATTTTCTGGGCTTTATATACATATTTTTCACTAGAATGTTATTTCTTAGCTTTTGAAAAATACATTAATGCACAAGCTGGAATATACTGAATAAAATACAAGTACATTTCTTGAAATATTTTCCTCTTTAATGAGGTATTTATACAGGAGTCAAGAAGTGACCTTAAAGTTATAGGCAGTGAATTTACCTTCTAGCTCTGACCCTTCATAATTTCATCACAATACAGCGAGAATACTAATATAAACCTGCAAATAGTTATTCACACTTCAGTCATTTAATGCTTTCTCCTTTTTTTCAAAAATGTCACATCATAGCATGAAATGAATTTTGCATACATCTTTCTAAAAGACCATAAAATTTTAGCCTCAGGACAGCAACATAAAATAAATAAATAAATAAAAATAACCTAAATAAGGAAGACCCAAAACAGCCAACAGCCTTTTACAGCTTATCTGCAAACTGGACAGCAGCCAAGAAGCTTGGGTACACTCTCTCATTAGGTCATTTATTGTGCTCCATTCTCATCCCCAAGAAAGCAGGGATTCGAGAGTTCCAAGTTCTGACATTTTTTAATTATGCTACTGTGCAGCATAACATGAAGTTATAAGGTATAATGAAGGCCTACGGGAGACTATTAGCACAGTTTTTTAGGAGCAAGAAAATAGTTTTTAATATTAATTTTGTCACAAATGGCATACACTGAATTAGTAATTAAGATATGTGGACAAAAGAACAGAACCCTGAAGAGCAGAATATCATTCATTGTATATTTTTTAAGTAGTTAGTTATTAAATAGTTTTTTGCTTCTAAATAAAGATAAAATGGTGGCATTTTTTTTCAGATGTAGGTCACAGGACAGTTGAGTGGAAAGTACAGGGCTCTCAGAGAGACTGCAGTGACAGTTTCCTAGTTTTCACTGTGAGAAAAGAACTGTCCTGATTTTTTCGAAAGCTGATGAACTTACATGAGTCAGAAAAAAAAAAAAAAAAAAAAAAAAACACAGAAAAAAACAACACTAAACTGTGACGGCTAAGAGATGGTACATGAAACATCACTCTCACTGTTAATGCCTTTACCGCAGAAAAAAAACATGAGTAGGAAGAAGCTGATAATAACAGAAAAATCCTACTATAGGTATTATACAATAGCTTGTAAATTGTTCAGGTTGTCTAGTCTAACAGAACTAAAGAACTGTACAGGGCAAATTCTAGAGATAATCACCTCTGTTGCATCTTTATCATCAACTTCTTTTGTTAATGTTGGCCAATCACTTATCACTTCATCACTACAGTGGAGAAATTAATTACAGAATGAATAAATTTCACCTTCAATTTACAAATTGTTCATGCAAAGCTTACAGTTTCCTTGCATTTCTTCTGCATAATTAATCATTCACCTTCTCAAATGACTTTTTTTTCCCCCACTGGAACTCAGGCAATACTAGTTAAATTTGACCAGAAAAAATATATGATATTTTATTTATTCCTCCTGATTGGTTAAGCATAGCTTTTAACCAAATACATTTTTGTTACCAGCCACACAGATCTACAAATCCCTACTTATCTTCCACAAAATATTTTCTAAATTTATGGGAATTAAGAAAAGAAAACCATTCACAGAAACATAATGAGAAATAATGCTTCAATTGCTGTTAAAGAATATGAAATAATTTCAGTAAATGGCACCACTTTGATTTTATTCATTGGTTTTCCCAAGAACTGCAAGAAATGTTTTGCTGATGTTATTACAAAGCAAATGGATATTCACAATAATAGTAATATAAAGATTTACCAGAACTGTATGCTTTCTACCAAGGGTATTAAAGAGCATAATATTTTATAAGCATGTTTTGAAATTTTTATTTCATTTGGAGCTGTAGAAATAGTTTTAGGGTTTGCAGTAAATAATTCTTTACTCCAGATTCAGATAGCAATGGAAACAGTGCCTGCAGAGAGCAGCAGTGAACTTTTCACTGAGTAGAGAAACATAAGGCAGGAAACACTGGCCAAAATACTCCTCCAAAACATTCTAGCCTATAGAACAGAAGTGACAGCAAAATTAAGATTAGACAAACCTGCTATTGGTCATCAGTAAAGCAAAAAGAAATCCAACACAACTCTTATCTTTATTAGAGACACGCTGCTTTTCTCAAAATAACATTCTTTCTGGGTCATACTAAGAGAAAGTCAGGTTTTTCAGAGGAGGCAATAAGCCTTGTTAGTCTAATTTTCACTTCATACTGCCAAAGTACTATTATGTTATTTCATAATAGCACACATTATTTCAGAAGCTTTTTTTTTTTTTTTTTAAATCCCTCTCTCTCACTTTCAGTCTCTGCAAATATAAGGGACAGAAATTAATCTCTTTAAAACAACCAGAATATCAAAAAGAAATGCTCTTAAATTAGAGTCACATCCTGAAGTTTTTGTCCCTTTAGAATCGGTGTCTTTGACTTTCTAGCTGTAAGTTAAATGTGTCTCCTCAGATTCTGAGAAAATAAAAACCAAGAAATGCAAGAACATTGTGTTTTATTAAAAGATGACAGGTATTGCTACAGAGTTATCCTTGTAGGCTAATCTCTGTCATATGACAAAGATATTACATTTAGGTCATGTACCCAGTGACTTTCTTACTGATATACTGAGAATATACACGTACGTGAAAAGCCAGATCAAGATCTGCTTTATTTCATTATTTGGTTTACTATACATCTCTAAAGTGATATATGTTTTTAAAATAAAGGTCTTTATTTTCCTTGGAAGATTTTTAAAAGAAACCTTTAATACAGTTTGATAAAAAGGACATTAAACACTACTTAATTATAATGGTAATTTACCTAAAAACATTTAATGATTTCAAACAGTACTGACGTAGGCCTTATTTGAAAACTCTGAAATTTGCATTTAGTGTTACTTTCAAGCTAGAAGTCAGCCTTTAATATTCATTGTCAATGAAGACAACTAAAAAAATAAAGGAGACTATTTCACTGTTTCATTATCTACTTATCTTGAGTATGAACAGTTTTATTCTATGGATTACCACATTTCTTCTGAACCACTATGCAGTTTCAGCTTGAGAAATTCTGTTTTGTGTTTGCTTGTGAAAAAGATGTAAGAACAAGGTCTGATAAAGAAGTAAAGTGTATTACATTAGGTGTATTTGTTAAAATATGAGAGGATCAGGCATTCGCATGTTAACCAAATTCAGTAAATTTCTATACCAAATTTAAAAAGCAGACCATTTCGAGTCTAATCAGGAGTGCACACATAATTCATTCTCTCTTAAGCATTGCATAAGAAAATCAATAATTACCAAAGAATTCAGACTTTTTTAAAATATGTGTGTGTGTGAGTGAAAGAATCAATCAGGACAATAGCACCATCCTTCCAATTTTAGTGGCTGTTGCTTTTTCATGAGAATCACAATTTTGAGAGATTCCACATGGAAAAAAAAATAACTTACAAAATTATTTGGGCCGAAGTGGTATAATTGTGACATTTTATGTAAGAACAATGTTCTGATTACTATTCTCAGAGCCCAGAACAACTTGTCAACTAACTAGGGTACCTGTAGGCACATACAGTAGGTTAGGGCTAGGTTACATATACCCCAAAGTCTCTTCTTCCATTTCAGAATAAGGTGACAAATGTAAAATAATACAGCAAAGTATTTGCTACAACAGTACTGTCCACAGAAAAAAAGACATAGATACTGTAACTCTTCTTTTCTTGTTAAGTAGTGAATATTTTTTATTGTTTTTTTTTTTTTTTTTTTCCTTCTTAAGAATGGTGTAGGAAGTGTACATATGCAAAAGTGACCGGAGAATACATTTTTTTTTCATAGTATATATCATAGAATCACAAAATTCTTGGGTTGGAGGGGACCTTAAAGATCAATCCTCCTGCCAGCCAGTGGAACAGGTTTCCCAGAGTCCCTACAAATCTGGCCTTGAACACCTCCAGGGATGGAACATTCACAATTTCTCAGGGCAGCCTGTTTCATTGTCTCATCATTGAGTAAAAAAATTCCTACAAACATCTAACCTAAATCTCCCCTCTTTTAGTTTAAAACTATTCCCCCTTGTCCTGTCACTGTTAAATCATGAAAATATCAGTCTCCCTCCTGTATATATGTTCCTTTTAAGCACTGGAATTTTGCCATGAGGTCTCCTTGGAACCTTCTTTTTCCCAAAATGGACAAGCCCAGCCTCCTCAGCCTTTTCTGTAGCAGAGATGTTCCAGCCCTCTGCTCATCTTTGTGGCCCACCTCTGGAGGTGATCCAAGCCTTTAAAATTTTTATTATTTTATTATATTTTTGTATAATCCTTTTCTTAGCAGTTAATTGAAGGAGTGTGGAAATCAAACCTTAGGCAGGGTCATTTTGTACACAGTAGTAACTAATTTCCAGTTTTAAAACAGCCAAACCAGGATGCAGTAAGGAACTGAAGCCAAAGACATTATAATGCATCCTGAGATGCACTCACATCTTGAGATGAAAATGTAACTTTTCCACAACCCAAAAATAACATCTTTGGTTGGAGTAAATCTTTTAGTTGAATAACAGTTTAGAAGTTAAAATAAATTATCTGAATAAAGATACACTTATTTTAATCAAAGAAATGATATATAGCTATATATATATATATTATTTTTCCTGCTCAGAGGAGGTTTGAAATCTCCTTTCAAGTAGTTTTTAAAGTCATTTTGATACAAATACACACATCACATTTTGTGATGCATATAATTTTGGCACTTTATAGAAGAAATCACAGTAATGTGCAAACTCTTACAAAGGTTCTATTTCATGATACATTAAAAACAAATGTATATGCATAAAATAAAATAGCTCTATATCTGCACATAAACACACTATGAAATATCATGCGGAAAAATATTGCATTCAGTGCATGCAAAAAACATCTCTTTCAATGTCAGCAGATTTTGGTGTGGGAAGTGGGAATCTGCATGATCTGCATGTCAGGTTATAATAAACAAATAAAACCCTACAGTAACTGGGGAGATGCATATTATGCAAAAAGCAATTAATACTGAATATGGAGGATAAAATGCTATTCTGTGCATCAAAAAAGAAGGGGAGAGGGAGATGACTAACTGCTATTCATAGTGAGTACATACTTTGTATTATGCCATGAGAGATGCTGTCCAAATATTTCTTGGTGTTATGATGTTTGTAACATCTCTTCTAAATGAGGTGGGTTTTTTGTGTCTTACAAAGGGTGAGTGCACGCTAAATCTTCAGTGTAATTTAGCTTAAAAAGTGAATCAACCGAAAGAAACAAACACACTGACAACTAGGCTCCTACGGACTCCTAAGTCTTATACTAATTTAAAGAACTGTTCCTTAAAAAATTAAATTCCTTTACATGATCTATAAAAAACTCATTTTTTTATTTGCATTTTTTATGGCAGCATAAAATCTAGAAGGCCTTTAGTTTATTGGCTCCTTGAAACTAAAATTTCACACCAATCATATATTCTTTGCCCATGAAAAATGTTATTTTATTTTACCTATGAGGTTAAATTTCAAACTGATTGAATGACTGGAAGAAAAGATGGCTTTCTCAACTTTGATGATGCATGAGTTTGCGTTAGAACCATTAACTGTTCTTAATATTTATCTCAGAATACCTTAGTAGACTGAGAGTTTAGTTAAGAAAAGCTTTAATGCCATTACAATAACTGAGATAAGGTAGTCAGTTAGTACCTATTTGTCAACCTCGTTTTGTAATTTCAGAATGCTAAGGAGACTTAGGCACCAGCATACACCACCAGCCATTAGTTGTTGATTGCATGGGTTTGTATAGTATCATGTTAGGTTACCATTCACATGAGAATAAGGCTTTAATATTAATGTGGCATTAATGATCATGTGTAATAAGAGAAGCGTGATATTTAAACCTTGTTACATTATTATAGAAGATCAAAAGAATATTTTACTTATCTCACAATCAAAACTTGCATTAATTTGATGAAAGGTGAAATTATATGAGTGGAACATAACTTACCAAAATTCATCATTTCTCTCTCTGAAGAAATAGTAAGTTTTCTGTTAGGACAGCAATACTTCTTAAAATTGTCTTCAAGCTGGGAAGACGGCTGGCAGTATTCATTTTCTTTTCCAAACTATCAGCACACTCTAGGGTGTTTAAAATCCCTTGGGAAACATATTCTAGAACTTAAAGAAAATAAAAATTGATGCTAATTTTTCATATATTTAATAAAGCAGAATCTCTCTACCTCTAACCAAAAGTAAAAATATTAGCACTCTTACTGGCACCTTCTCTCACTCTTTCTTTTTTACCCCAAAAATATCTAGTCACAACAGAACTGCTGTACATTGATCCAGAACAAAACAAAACAAAACAAAACAAAGCAAAACAAAACAAAACAAAGCAAAACAAAACAAAAAGAGCCAAAAAAAAGAGGAAAAATATGTTTTCCTCTGGTAAACACAGTTTACCAGAAAGTTACAGACAGTTGAAGTAACATATTGGACAATTGTTTTCCTGCTTTGACTCTTGGTCTGCTAGGCTTTTCATCATTCAGTCCAATATCTAATACTTCTTTACTTTCATTTTTGAGAGAGCAAGCTACCAACCCTGAATGGCTGTAGTATAGCTTCCTAAAAATGCTTTCTTAACATTAATCCTATTGTTTTGCTTTGCAGAAGGTAAAGCAACTTTCTGAGTTATACCAACCATCCAAAGAGAGGTTGTAGTGGAACTGACTGGAGCATGCATTAAGTAGAAAGGAAATAGAACAATTTAAATTCTCCACTCTTCACTCCACTTTGAATTCTTCTATGTACCCTCAAGTTGCAAGTTAATGTCTGCTACATCAGTGTCTTCTGACCACTACAAAGGTGTAGAATGGCTACTACAAAGGGTAGGCCACTACAAAGGGCTAGAATGCTTTTTATATTTTTCTCTTTCTTTGGCCATTAACCAAGTCTACTTTCTCTAAAGTGAGTGGTACTCTTCCAGTCTCTGTGCCTCCTTTCACAAATCTCCACTCTCCTTTCTTTCACTAAACACTGGACCTCTCCAAGATTAAACTGAAGTAAGATATTCTCACTCTCTACTTTCCCTACACCCTTCTTCTCCCTACAGATGTGAGAGTTTCTCATCAGTTTTAAGCTTTCCAGTTGTAGTATTGTACAAATGTTTGTCTTGTTATCCTTTGCATTTGAAAAGACACATTAAATAATGCTGTGTAACAAGTACACTTTTATACAGTACACCAAATAAAAATTAGAAAATAGAGAAATGCAGAAGATTATTACAAGATACATTACATTAGTATCAGTGCTTGTGTCTTCTTTTCCAAAACAGCTGCTTGGATGAATATGACAACTTGCATTTTATATCTGCATGATCTAAACAGCTCAGTGAAAATGCCTGTTCAATATAGTAAAAAGAAAAGGAAAAAAAAAATCATCTTGTGCATGTGTACATGGTTTAGAAACAGAAGGTTTACTTCTTGCACAAAGAGTTCACAAACAATTATTCAAACTTTAAGCATCAAGCCAATGAGGAAAATACAAAGTCACAGTAGAGAAAGTAATGCAGAAGATCTGAGTCATCTACAAAGACAGTCCCCTGTCAGCAGCATGACTTTTCAGTTCTTCCAAGTTATTTGACTATATTGCACTGAATTTCTGAAAGTAAAGCCCTGATTTTGCTAAATTCATTTTCAAAATTTTTATTGTAATACTACCAGTTACAAAGAAAATCTTACTCAGTTGTGAAAGACTCTTTCTAACCTTAGGGAAAGAAACAAGAAAGAAAGAATCAAAATCTAAAATAATAAAGACAAACATTAAAAAGTGCTATATAGACATTTTTTGTTTGCTTTTAATAAAAGTCAATGTAAAAAAAAAAAAAAGAAAAATAGAAGTTAGAGGAAAGTTATTAAAGTACTTAACAGTGCATTAAAAAAAAAAAAAGGAAATCAATATTTTTTTAATTTATTTTCTCTTGAAAGGAAGAGGAAGTTATTAGAAATCTGCCTTGTACCAAACTTGCAAAAACATGGAAGATACATACGAGGAATACAGGAATAAAATCAACCAACACCTTAAACAGCCTTAAGCAATTAGTCAAGCCCTTTCAAATAAACATTCATTTTTCTAATGAAGAATATAGATTTACTGCAAATTCAAACAACAAACTAAAATTTCTTCTATAATCCTAGTTCCAAATGTTAAGCCAATGCTGCACAATGACATTAGCAGTGCTGTATAGGCAAAGATTAAGGGACTTTTCTGGCAACATATATCATGCACAGATGTCAGGTGGGCATCCCAGTATACATACATATATATGCATTCCTTCCTGTCAAAGAGGCAGTATAACTTTTAATCTTTTGTGCAGTTTTATTAAAATAAACATGGATTTCTTTATCTATTTATTTATTCATTTATTTATTTTAATTAAGAAGATTACATTCTGTTGAATGAGACAAATAAAAGTTTTGGAAAACAGATCTCAAGTATCTTTGCACAAAAGCCAAAGTATATGACATAAGCTAGGGAGAGATGACAGTAAGAGAGCAGAATCAAGAGAAGTATTTTTAATGCTTTTAAGTTTCAACAAGTAATAATTCTTTAATGATTAACAATCTCCAGTTATTTCCAATCTATTTTTAATAAACTGTTTCAAGTATGAAAACATTGAAAAAATATTTGTAGGAATTATCCACTTCTTACAAAAAGGGGAAACTTCGCATTCTAAGAGAGGTTTCTTCCTCCTGTAGGGAATTAGTTTATGCAGCTACTACTAAATAGTAGCAGTTCACTAAGATCAAAATTCCTCTCTTCTGCTCTTCCTTATCTAACTTTTCATTAAAAATAAATATGAAAAGTGCACGGGGAAACTGATCTACTGGTCCACTATAGATATGTACAAGTAGTACAAGCAGCTAAGAAATCCCTTTGAAAAGGTCTATTGTTTCCTCTAAATTTTTCTGACAGCTGATCTGTTTGGGTTCTTTTGCTATGGGATATAAAATTTCAATTTGCTTTCCCCCCCCCCTGCCCTCCCCCCCAAAAAATATAAATACAGTGGTGTTTTTTTGTTTTATTTTGTTATCTTTGGTTTTGTTTTGTTTTGCTTTACATCACTTATTTTTCTTGAAAGTACCAGGAATGTTATTGTGTGAGCTAATCAGTGTCCTTAAATTAAGGACTGTAAACATCTGAAATGATATGCTGACAGCGTTACACAAAAAAAATTATGAACTTGTTTCTCCTGCAGCTTCTAGGTACTGTGGTACTCTGTTTGTTTACAGAGAGAAGAAAAAAAACAAAGTTTTGTGGTTGTGTTTTTTTTTTTTTAACTGTTTTCACTTCAAGCTTAGCCAGATATGTGCATGGGAATATCCAATGGCTGGAACTAAATTATTGCCTTTTTTATTTAATGGTTAAATTTAGTTTGGTAATTCAAAAGCTGCTAGAGATATTGCTTAGATCTATAGCTCTTCAATTGTTGTATTCACTTTGAATGGCTTCTTGAAAGCTAATTTAATAGCCTAAGTCTCATTAAAAGCTAAGGACAAATGTGAAGTTACAAAGTTCCACTATGCTACTATTATACACCCAAAAGGAAGAAGACTGAGAGAGGATCTCATAACTGTTTATAAATATTTAAAGTATGGGAGTCAAATGAATGGTGTCAGGAACTCTTCAGTGTTCTGTAATGAAAGGACAAGGGGTAATGGTCAAAAACTGAAACAGAGGAACTTCCATTAAAGTACGAGGAAGAAATTCTTTACTGTAAGGATGACAGAGCACTGGAACAGTGTGGAGTCTCATTCTCTGGAAATATTCAAGACTCAACTGAACACTTTTGTGTGCAACTTTGTAATGAACCTTCTTTAATATGAGGTCAAACTCACTGATCACTAGAAGGTTTCTTCCAATCCCCACAATTGTGTGATTCTGTGATAACAGTTAATTTCAGTAGTCATTTGTGACCTTCATAATTAACTTCTTTTTTCATGACTTCCTACCCTTTTTGTCTGGCTATCCAACTACAAGTGCTATTTTGAGTTTTCTCTTCCTCGTTTCTTTTGTGACAAGGAATACTCAAATGCAAAACTCTTTTGCAAAAATGATGTTTTATTTCAAAGAAGTAATATGTTAAAATAAATGCATGTCTTGTTGTGGTAACAACAGACACTCAAAAGAACACATCCAGAAATTGAATCCAGTTTTGGACCACCCAATAGAAGAAAGACCAAGTAAAATGAAAGACCATAAGAGTGACTATGTGGCTGGACAACCAAACATATAAGAGCACTATCCACTTGGCCTTGAAAATAGATTATTTGCTTTCTGCATATGCCTCAAAAGGAGGGTTGGTGTGTTGACTTTGGCTAGGGCTAGGCATCCATTCTGTTGCTCTTAATTTCCTTCCTCCTTGATAGGAAAGGAGAAAATAAGGTGGAAAAGCTTGTGTAGGCCATGGTAAAGACAGGGAGATCACTTATCCATTTCCCATGCTGAGCCTGGGAAAAAATAACTTACTGCCAATTAACACAGTTTTGGGTAATGAAAAAAAAAAGACAACATTAAAACATATTTCCTCATCTGCCATCTTCCTAGGCCCAATTGCACCCCTCTATTCCTGATATGTCTCCATCTCCTTCCTCCTAGCAGTGTAAGAGATTGGCAGATGGGTCTGGGGCCAGACCCTGACAGCCATCTCTCCACTGCCCCTTACTCCTTACATCCTGTCCTGTTTCAGCTAGGGCATCTCCATGCTCTCCCTGAGGTGTTCACCCATGGCTGTTGGACCTGGCAACATCCTGAGGTGGTGCTGTTGGAGCTGGCTGGGAGTGACTGTGTCAGGTACCAGAGAAACCCAGGGACCTCACCTGGTACCTGAACACAGTAAATAACATTAGAAATAAGAAATATATCAATGGATGGACAGCAAAATTCTGATCTCTAACTAGCTCCAGACTAGGGAACAACATCAAATACTAGAGAAATTTTTTTTAAACTACACAAAATTCATCTAATGCAAATAAAACTCCCACTGAAGTGTCACTAGGAAATACCTTTGATACATTTTACATCAGCAGATGTATTTTTTTGAGTGGAAGATAGAATATAATGAGGTAGTAATAAGTGTAGTACTCATCTCAAGGTCAGAGATACTTCAAGATATTCAAGAGCTTAGTAGCCCTGGAAGAGAGACCTTCAACTTCTTCCTACTCTGTTTTTCAGATATACTTGAGATTTCTCGTGATCTTCTGTCCCAAATTCAGCAGGACTCTTGACTTTTTTTCTCAGCAGTTTTACTAACCTCACTGACAATGTTTCCATTTACAAGAGATGCTTAACTATGCCTCTAGATCACAAAATAATAATAATAATAATAATAAAATAAAAATAATTAAAAAATCGACTAAACTGATAACATTTTAATTGATTACATTGCATAAGGTGACTGGTAAAAAACTGGTAGAGAAATGACAGCAGCCATTTTACCACAGAAAGGAAGCTTCAAATTAAATCTGAATTACTTATTATTTCATAACATAAAAAAGTCAACAAGTAAAGGTGTAATGTCACTATCTAATCTGTTCAGACTTAAGACCTAATAGAAATCAGATTTTACGTCATGCATTATATTCTACATCAAGCAAAAGGGAAACAAAACTATAAAAATAATAAAAAAGGAAACAGCCAGGCAACTAAACTGCACAAATCTCCTAGGTTCTGAAAATCCAGACAATATTTATCTTCTGAAACACTACTCACCATTAAAATGCAAACTGAATTTGCAGAGGTAATCAAATTAGAACAATGGGAATTAATTAAGTTCTAGCGGTGAGAATCAAGCATTTTGTCATGATAAGCCAGGCGAGACTTTACATAATCAAATGTACGGTGACATTGGTAATACTGATCTTGTTGCCCCACTGCATTACTGAATGGTATTTTTAAATGAGAGAAGTTAAAGGATCAAACTAGTTGAAAATACTAATACAGGAAATTACCTGAGTATTAAGGGAACTTATGCGTGCCAGACTGTAATAATTACTAAGCATTCTAGTGACAGTTTGAGAGAGATACAAAGTCTAATTTCTATTTTTCAAACTGTTATCAGTTCTCAACCCCTTCATAAAGATATTAAATCTCTTCATTAGTAATTCAGTCTTCCACTGCCAGCATGAAGGAATTCACTTCCTTACCCTGCTTTTTGCTTCTCTTTCTAAAATATTTCTGTGTCCACTGTGAATCAGTATTTGATTCATTAATTATTTTCTTTTTCACTGCTTTTTCCTTCCCAGTTCACTTAATCACAAGTCCTTCCTCATCTCATCTGGTGAAAGGAAAAAAAATCTTCTTGAGTCTTTTGTCTCCATTTTCCATTCTATCTTAAAGTTTTCACAGTTCTGGGAAAAAAACACTCTCCCTCTTGGCTTACCTCATAGATACCTTCAATTCCCTCTTGTCAATTTTCTGTCCCATCTGATCAGACCATTCTTTGTTTTAGGCCATGTTTCCCTCTTAACAGCCCAGAAAGTTCAATTCTCAGTAGTCTGATTATTTTTTCCATGCTTTCAGTTAAAAGCACACTGCAGTTAAAAACAGTTGGAAGCTGCAGTAGAAGTTGCTTTTCCTACTTTATAGTGAAGAATTTCAGTGTGAAATATTTCAGAATTTTTTTCTCCACAAGGTTTTCTAAGTAATTTTATGACACTTTTATAATGAAGTACCTGAAAGTAATAGAACTTCCATGGAACAAGAAATGCATATTCAAGACAATGCTCATTTGTCTACCCATGTTGTCTAGAATCTTGTATTGACTATCAGATTACAATACCTTTTCTTTAAAATTATCTATAAGCACACCTGCAACTTTGCCAGTATTACTGCTTTGACATTACCTTTGCTGAAATACTCATTGATTTTTTTTCTTCTTTTTAAGGTAAATTCACCATTACATTTATTAAAAAAAATAATAATAATAAAAAAAAAATAGTTGTTATTCCCTTACATTGGCCAAGAAATGTTTTAGTTGAGCTTTGAAATTGACCTAAAGTAAAGACAAAGTCATGATAGGCAACAGGAAATGTAGAACTGAGAGTTCATTTACCAAACACGCAGCACAGTATGCCGTTACTACACGAGTTTCTGTAAATTATAGTGGAGAAGATATTAGCATTACATTAAATAATCAGTTATTTTGTGATAAAGTTTGTATGAAGTCTTTCTACAGAAAACAGCAGTAACAGAAACCCACAGTATTAGAAAGAGTTTCTGAAATCATAAGCCTCATTACTGGCAAAATTCTCAGTGAATTACTAAGATTCAGCTACTATTATTATAAAGTTTTCCAATGATTTTAAAAGGAAATGGAAAAGAAAGAAACTTCCTTGATCAATGCACAAACAAGATGACAAGCATCTAGAAGTTAGACATTTTAAAAAGTAAATTTTTTCTATACAAGCAAACAAAGACCATTTGATTTTTCAAGCTACCATCTTTATTTTGGTCAGAAATTAGGTTGTGATGCATGTAACAGGCCTGATAATTTCTTTTTTTCACTATGTCTTTCATCTTAAATAAGTAATGATTATAATTAAGCTTAAAAAAAGAAAACTTCATGTAATTTATAAATTGTCACAAATGAGAAAATCATTCCATAATCTTTTTTATTATGTAAATTTGTTGCTTTTTTTTTTTTTTTTTTTTTCAAAATAAGTCCTATGTATATGGCAATAGTGTCCAAGCTGAGAATATATGGAAATTGTGGGTGTAATATTGAAAGCCTGCAATGATGGTCATTCATGAAAATATTTCTTTGCTTGATGATCTGAATCTCTGAATTCTCAGAAATTGTTACAGCATTATGAATTACATTTCGTATAAGTGCTAGCTGGAAAGCATCAAACTATTTGCTAAAATATTCTCTGGTGATTCATGATGAAACATCCTCACACCAACAGATTCAGCTGAGTTACTGTTTTTTTTTTTTTTTTAAGATGAGACTTTTAACACCTTAACATATAAAATATAGCCAGATACCTGGGGCTACAAAATAGCTCACCAGCACTTATTTTGCCTGCACTATATCCCTTGGAAGCCTTAGTGGCTGCAGCTTTTGCCTCCAGTGAAGGACAAGCCTGTCTGGGGATAGCCACTTATGAGTGGAGGTAATCATTCTCCTTCTGACAGTACTTGCCATTCTCATCCTATCAACAGTAACAGAAACAGGGAAACCCATCTCCTCTGCATTCTTCTCCCATGATTTTCTTTTGATAAGGAAATAACGTTCTGGCATATCACTGAAGATATTGAACAGGACAGGCCCCAGTACTGAATGCTGGCAAATACCACTCTTGACTGGTCACCAGCTGGATTTAACTTCATTCAGCACCACTCTCTGGGCTTGTTTATCCAGCCAGTTCTTCATGCAGAAAAAAGTGTTTCTGTCTAGTCCACAGGCTAACAACTTCTCCAGGAGAATACAATGGGAGACAGTGTCAGAAGCTTTGTAGAAGTCTGGGTAGACTATCTGAACAGCCTTTCCCTCATCTAACAGGCAGGTCACTCAAGGAAATTAGGCTGGTCAAGCAAGACCTGTCTTTCATGAATTCATGCTGTCTGATCCTGATCTCTCAGTTATCCCTCATGTGCCATGTGATCTCCCTCAGGATGATCTGCTCCATAATCTTCTCTGGCACCGAGGTCAGGCTGACGGGCCTGCAGGTCACTGGACCTTTCTTGTAGACAGGAGTCACATTGGTAAGCTTCCAGTCCTCTGGATCTCTCCAGTTGACCAGAACACTGATAGATAGTGGAAAGCTTGGCAATCACCTCTGTCAGGTCCCTTGGCACCCTCAGGTGGATCCCATCCTGCTCTGTTGACTTGTGGCAATCCAGGTGGAGTAGTAGGTTTATAAATGTTTTCATCTGAATTGTGGTGGGTGTTTACTCCGTTCCATTCAAGACTTTCAGGTCAGGAGGTAGAGTTCCCAAGGATAACTGGTCTGACTTTTAAATGCAGATAAAAAGAAGTCATTGAGAATCTCAGCCTTTTCCTTATCCTCAGACGTCATGTTTTCCGCTGCATCCAGTAAAGGATGGAGATTCTCCTTAGTCCTTCTAATACTGTTAATATATTTGTAAAAAAGTTTTTTGCTCTTTTTACCCCAGTTGCCAAATTGAGTTCAACCTGGGCTTTTGCCTTTCCCATTTTCTCCCTGCATATCCTAACAACTTCTTTGTACTCTTCCCAAATTTCTTTCATTTTCTTGTCCTTTCCTCCACAGGAGGTAGATACTTTTTTTCTTCTTGAGCTTCAGGAAAAGCTCCATGTTCACCCACACCTGTCTTTTTCCCTTCATCTTGTGGCATAGGAAGATAACCTGCTCCTGTGCTGTCACGATTTCCTTGTTGAGGAGCAGCCAACCTTCCTGAACCCTTTACCCTTCAAAACTGAGTCCCAAGGGAGTCTCCCTACCAATGTCTGAACAGTTCAAAATCCACCCTTTAGAAACCAGTTTTGCTGGTCCCCTCCTGACTTCACGAAGAATCAAGAACTCTACTATTTTGTGGTCACTCACATACATTTTTCTCATACACTATTTTTCTCATATATTTGTAAGAAAAAGGACAGAAAAGCAAAAATGGTAGAACAGTGATAGTTTGTTATGCTATGCTAGACAATGTAGTGGATCTGATCTCTTCATTCAGAAGATGAAACTGTCTTTACATGCTCAGAGAAATATGCTCTGAGCTGGCGGATAAAAATATAACCAGCACTGTGTCCTACCAAATATTTTCAGTATGAAATAAGCTCCCAGTCTGTCCTAAATGTATAAATTTTGGAAGCTGGAGACAGTGAAGGAAACAACAACATATAGCAAATCCACAACAGAAATATTTTAACATGAAATTGCTGTGTATATTATCTTGTACACATACCACCATTTCTTAGTTTCTCACTTCGAACATAAACGTCACAGTACAATATTTAAAACACTTTATGGAATTTTAAAGCTATATGTAAAGAGTTAAGTCTTTTAATATTTTTAGACACATAAGAGTGACGTGGATCATTTTTCAGCTGGAATATCACTACATAAGTGTTACACTAAACATTTAGAAATAAATTTTTTCTGTGTGTTTAAGAGGAATCTGAATAATTAAGTATTATCCTGCCTCAAATGAGACAGATACTGCAGATTTTATAGAGTATTCTCTAGTGAATAATGCATTTATGTATTTCTTCTTTAATATAAGAAACAGTCATGCTCAGTAACCTGCAAAGTATGTCTTACAATAATTGCAAATCTACAGAGTATCATTAGTACTAAACAAATAGACCTCAAACACTGACACAATTATCCTCAAGTGACCTTTCAAATCAAGAAGCAGAATTTGATTTGTTTTTCCCTTCTGTATTAATAAATTCTGCACAAGTGCTAGACAGTTCCGTTATCCTTACCAACTACATAAGACAGTAGGAAAAAAAAAAAAATGTTGCAGTAAGCATACTTCAAAACAGATCTGAAGAAAAACATTAGTTGAAATTAGACTCCAGAATACATTTTCTTTTCATAATATATTCTGTGTGGGAAGAATTTGTTTTAGGTTGATTGAATACCCATTACCAATTCGCACTGCAGATATGTTTTGCAACTGTGGCTGCAGAAGTGTTCTGCGTTTTTGAATGCAAAGTAGTATTATAAGCCCTAAGAATTTTCAATTGGAAAAAAATATCACAGGTAAAAGAAATATGTATGTGTATGTCCTGAATGAAGAGAGAAAGAACAGCAGAATATACAAATGCAAAATACTTCATATCGCCTCTGGAGACTTCCTTAGTCTCAGACACATCTAACCAAGGAATGCATAGGATAAATCATGCCTATTATCCATGTGTTATTGCCTCAAAAATCAATAAAAAATCACAAATCCACTGATTACTGTGGTCTGCAAGAATACTTGGAGAATGTAAAGAAAATACTGACACAAACTCTTCTGTCTTTCCTGCAGAATCAATGCCTAAAATAAAGGAAAACTTACTTTGTAGTCTCCTAGGTCTGACTTAGACTAAATATAAAATGCTCAACTCTTTGAAGACTGAGTTGTTAACATTTCCTAGGATACACTGAAGTCTTTTTGCCTTATAGTTTCTAGTCAGTCAATCTTCAATAAAAATAGCTTGTTGCCACAACATAGTGTAATAGTGTTGCCACACAATATTATGTAAATAATAACTAGGAAAGCATGGAGAATCACCTGTTACATGCCATATGCAACAACAACATTGTGCTGTATACTACTGTATAAAAGGATATTACAGATATTGGTTATCATGAAATATCATGTGTCAATTGAAATAATTCACTTGTGAAATGCAGACTCCTTATTTTGGTACATGTCACTAGGACAAATTTTTAAATTCATCACTAAGACATCTCAGGAAAACAGAAATATCAAGACCATATTGAAATCAATTTAGCTAAATAATTTTTAAAATACTGGGACAAAAATATCAGGCTAATATTACTGAAAACCTCAACAACAAAACCTGAACCCTTACTGATAATACATTATCAATGTCAGCATAATGTTTGTGAAAGTTAAAGATTATTTAATTAAAAAAAAAAATTAAAATAATGTTTTAGAATTTTTTTTTGTTTAAAACTTTTTAACTTTAAGAAAAAAATCTGAAATCCTTTCCCTTTGTGATGTCTACATACGTAACAGTTGACATAAATGCGTACACGTTTTTGTTGAGTACTGTGTATTTCTTTCTTACCATATGTGAGTTGTAGAATGAATATCAGTATATTGTAAAAAGAAAGTAAGGTCAGTCTGAACAAAAATGCAAACACTACTTAGGATCTTCATTTTTATTCATGCAATCTATAGTTAACCTGCATATTTTGTTGATTTTTTTTTCTTGTTTGTTTAAATACCTATAACCAGCAGTTAACCAGCTTAAAAAAAATGTAGTTAGTGGCTCTATCAAATAAAATCAGGTTCTTATTTCTATGCTTACCTTTTACTTGCTATGTTACAAATAAAATAATTATCTTCCAATCATGTTTCATGTTTTTTGAGATTCATTTAGGAATACTGTCACACTCCTGGTTTATGTTAGTCTGAGTCATCTAGATAGAACTAGCCAAGAAAAATAGCAATTTTACATTTGGCTAACTACTCCTACAACTTAAGCTTTTTGCATGAAATACATACTGGGCTCCTGGGTCTTTCATAAGCAATTGAATTTTGAAAAAAATGAAAATAAAAAGAATGAAAAAGACAAAGAAAAATATAACCATGTCTCCATATTCCATCATTAAGAAAATAAGAAAATTAGTACAAATGAACTTCAGTACACAACACTAGACAAGAAAAGCCTTGAGATTTCTATGGAACTGTATAACTTCAGGAGTTGCTGTCTGAAAAAGCACCAAATTTCCATAAAATCGAAGGAGTTCATAAACTTTCTACTGTATTCAAAACAATGAAAAATACTCTCATAGGAAACTGCCATTTACTCAGAATTAATTTATCACTCAATAAATAGTTCCTAATCCAATCTACACTAAAATTATTGCTCGATGAATCACATCATGCCTAGCCAGCTTCAATGCTGGCAGAAATCTCTTTCCAGAAGTTGAGTACATTTTGTCACCTCACATCCTGTTCTCACATTATCATCCCTTATGAAGTGATGGATAAGAACATCAACCTGGAAAAGACACAGAAGAGATATGGTTTCTCACAGAGAGATAATGTAGGCAGATGCCAATGTACACTTCTAGAGAGAAACAATGGAGATAATGTCTTTAAGGTTTAGACAATTTTATTGGAGCTGTAGCCTTTCCAAGGACATAGAGATCATTATAAAGTATTCCAGATTTCTTTACTTGTCCTTCTGTGTGTATGCATAACAAAGTGGAGGATGTTCAGCAATTACAAAAATAAACCACAAAGATCTGAAAAGAAAGTATTCCCAATATTACTTTGTCTTTTGTCCTGAGAGAAATGCATATCTTATCATCTCTATGCATAACAATTCCTTGCATTTAAGGAGCTTTTTCATATAGATATACTGAAAAGTCAAAGGAGGTTGATGCAATTATCATTTCACAGGAGAGAAAAACAGACAGATAAATTAACAGATACATTGTTAAAAGAGAGCAGAGCATAACCTCCTTAAGCAAGCTCATCTTCCAATTTATTTTTATTTATTTATACATTTATTTTTTAAACCAAGGCATACTTTATCATCAGCAGTGAATTCTCTCACTTTATCCATTTGACTTTCTTGCTTCTTCCTTTAAGATAACACTTTTTGATACAATCTTCCAAGTGACAGGGCTGCAGAAACCTTTTTCATACATTGTGAAACACACTGTATGTTAGGTTTTTAATTTAGTGATGTACATGGACATCTAGGCTCCTTTCTCCATTGCTCTCCATCATAGAACACCAGCATAACATGCAATCCATTGGTGCTGCTACAATACTGATGACAATGTATTTTATCCAAGTGTTCAAAATATCTGTGTACAGTGTTCAATCTAATCTAGTTGATTTTGTCTGCAACTAATTAGGGAGTATTCTTAGAATATATTTGGAAGATATCCTCTCACGTGCCTACCTGATACTGCTGTAAGTATTGGGAAAATTCATTAAAAATAACTTTTTTTTTTTTTTTTTTTTTTTGCCAAGGGAAATTGCATGCAGACTCAGCCTATATTATGTACAGAAAATGTGTGACTATCTTTCTGAATACATTTTTACCTAGTTTTCCAAATATACAATTACAGAGGGTTAATAATTGCCATCCAAGACTTTTTTAACAGGTAGTGTTTTCTTTGCTCTTAATTTTCTTTTTAAGAAGTCAGAAAAGACTAAGGGTTGTCTTTCTTCTGTTAATCCTGTGAATAGAGACAGCAAGAGTCTTCCTCCAAGAAGCAATGTCAAAGAACTTTCATTAGTGCAAGTCTGTATCAGACCAAGGATACCTCTTATAGACAACTATGTGATCCAATATATTTTCAGAGGGACTGACTGGAAAAAAAAAGTCACTCAAAGGTAGTGGGAGCACACATCTCCCATGAGAAAGCAAGACTACAGTAGGAGTAACAGGGATAATCCTAGGCTTCTGAAGGTGTACAGATCTCTCTGGAAGATCTAAGCATGGATACACAAACTGAGGTAGTATTTTTTTAGCAGGTCTACTAGGTGTCTGAGAAAAGATCTTGCAATCTTTAGAAGTCAATATCTATCAAAAATAATTTGCACTATAGAAAGACCTGGTTTTCAATTTCTGTTTTCCCTACTGTCTACATTTCAAAAATATTTTCCCAATGTCCTTGGAAAAAGGATAGCAGTATGTTACAGTTTTCCAGAAGAGCAATTTCACTCAGATTTCTGTAGTCTTGAGAATAAAACTAACATGATTATGTATGATAAAAAATCATCTAATGTAATAACACATTGTTTGAAATACAAGATTTTTGCATTTTCAGAGCTTATCAGTTTTAAGTGTTCTTTCAACAACTCTCATTTTAGGAAAAAGTGATATTTTGCTTTCATGAAAAAGGATTAGTTATGACTACAGAGAAAGTACCATGAACAGCTAGTAACGTACTGGGTGAAAGCATTACATGTGTATTTTACATATGACTTCACTAAACTAAATATGTTATTTTGTTAGTGTAAATCCCATCCTAGCACCTTTTAACAATATGGTTTATAATTCTTTCTTCTACTCAACCACCTGAACTCTAATAAAGATAGTTTCTTAATTATAGAGCTAATTTTGCTTTGTCCATCTAGTCATTTTAAATATTAAGAGACAGTACAAAGTTTCCAAGAGTGTAATGCAAAATGTAGATATGGTACCAACATTAGTTATCAAATGTTCTTCACAGATGGTAAATTACATCAGCAGAACATCTGTCCAAATGGACACTTCCTGTATCAGTTAAAAAGTTTTCAGTCCAGCTTGCATAAAAGAGCTCGTGTTTTCTCTCCGAGTTGGACCACATGCAAAAGTTAGGTATTTTCATTCTATGAATTAATATTTCAAGTAATAAACATTTTGGAAATGCAGCAGTTGTTTGGAGCATTGAAAACGAAATTGGATTAATACAGTTAGCTACTTCCATTAGATAGAGATGGAAATCTGAATGCATCAGAAATATTTCTCATTAGCAAATTTGACAGGGAAAAAGCTCACAAAATTTTTTGTATTTGCAAGAATTCATGCCTTGACACATCTTTTATTACTGAAGTGTATTAACAGATTTGTTCAACAACAATAAAACATGCAAAAAAATTAAACTATTAGTTCAAATAATATTTTAAAAAACAAATGGAATAAAGAGACATTTTGTAATTTAGGAAAATTTAATTATACCATTTTCATATTTGCACTTTTTTTTTTTTGCTCAGAATCTCAAATTGTGTTTTATCTGCTACAACATCCTGATTTATATCCTTGATGAATCATGCAATACATCTTATTCTCTTCATATAGATTAGTCTATATAGTCTATAGCTTTAAAAAGTAGCAGCCTAGAATAGGCTGTGGGCTGAAACTGACACTAATGTATTTCTCTGATTTCTTGTGCCATTTTATATACAAATTTCTCAGGATTATCAATAACTCTCTTCCTCAGGATAAAATATTTCCGCAAAATTCCTGTTTATTTTGGGATTCTAACTCAAACTATAGTTTGGTACAAACCAAATAGACCTATGCAAGAACACAGGACTATAAAGACCTACAAAGTCCTTCTAAACTTCTATGAAATGCAACTATTTTCTACTTGTTCATCCCTTATAACAACTCTTCACTTTCCAGATAAAATTCTTTAAGTTAATAAAGAAAGTACTGCCTGAAAATTAGCATATAAAACAAGCCAAAAATACAAACTTACATTTCATTACATATCCAAACATATTTTCCTTTGCTTTACAGTAATATTCAAGTGTGACTAATTTGCCTGCATATAGTATTTCCAAATGCCAGCCTGAGATTTTTCACTCAAAAATGAGCACATACTCAGAGTAAGTATCCGTCATAAAATTACAGTATTCTGTTGCTTGTTATTAAGTCAGACTGAGTGGCTGTTATGTGAGGAGATATGGTATCTGTGACATTTTAAAGTTATGTCAAGGACGTCTCAGTATTGATAGTCGTTTCTTTTATGCAGGTGTAAATCTAAGACATTTAACATTATCAAAAGGAGAACAAAATCAAATGGTTTCTTCTCTATATCTATCAAGTTTCATTGTGTTAATAATTTACACTCTCATCTGAATTAAAACTTACCCTTACAATGTTGGAAGGACATTACGCAGCTGCAGCTACTGTTATCTTTTTTTCTCTTGCAATCAGTAAAATGAAAAGTATTTTGTGAGATTTATAACTTTTGTAATACGCACAGGAACTTCTGAAACTGAATCTACATGAAAGAGCAAAAAACATTAGAAAAGGGGGAGTATCATAGAACTTTGCGACATCATGAAGCTGGGAAATGTAACATCCCACTTGCACTAGAGTTTTCGTATTTTATCATGACATCAAGATAATCTGTCTGAGGCGGATCACATTGTGCAAGACATGTAAGAAACACTTGGTGTTTCTCTTATCTTCTTATATTCCTATGATATGAAAAAAGTATTGAGGGACAATAAAACATTAGTATTGGAAAAAGGAGTCTCTGTAGTCTTAGCTCCCTTTACACATTTTTTTTTCCTGCTAATATTACCTTTCATCTCTGTATTCCCCACTTACATTTTATCTATCTCCTCTCTGCTTTGTCCTCATTTCCTGTTTTCTACTCCCTTAACACTTTGATCAGCTGTACTGTTGTGAGACTTCAAAATATTTGTAAAGACCAGCTGAGAGAAAAGCAGATGTAGAAAGCCTCATTCATAAAGAAACAAATTAAGAAGTGTTCATGATTGTTTCTCTATAATATTTCCCTTTGAGGCATTTTCTATGGTTTTCAAGATCAAGATCAATTATGAAGGTGAAGTATCATAAACTCTAATGCAAGCATCCTCATGGTGTATTTATGCAGACCAAATTCATCAGAATGTTTTCTTTGATGGAAACCCTGGAGAAACATATTGAAAATATCAAATGTGCAAGATAATAACAATGAAAACCTCTACATTAAAACACTGTAGTGAAAATGCTGATTACGATAAACTCAATGCTAGTTTCAACATCATAGCCAAACTCTAATTTGAGTTTTACATCAGCTAAATCCATTGATTGCAGAAATGAAAAACACCACATAAAATTTGTTTATAAGTACTTCAGAATTTTAAAAGAAATTGTTAACAGATTTTCCTCTGCTATTTTCAAACTGAATATTGAGTTAGCTGCATATTGTTAGTAATAAGCCTCAGCCGTTGACAATGATACATGACAGATGCTTCAGGAGGTAAAATACACCTCCTTCAGCTCAGTGTATAAATAACAAAACAAACAACAACAAAAACCAACTAAACAAACAGGTAGATTTTTTCTTTTCTCCTGACACATAACTGGCATTTAGACCATAAAGCATGATTAAAACTGCTTTATTGTAGTGAAAACCATAAATCACACGCTCAATACCCATCCACATTAGGATAGAGTTAAAAATATAATAAAATACTTCCTTCATCATGTGGATATAATGTGATGGAAGAGATTGCAAACCAAGTTCTTTTATTGCACTGTATTGTTAGCTTAAACTTGTGCAACTGCCCAGTTCACCCTAGATATTCCTAAAATAAGTGGGACATCTTTATTTGGGAGGTAGCAGAGATTAGATTTGTTATGTAACTGGAAAATGAAAGCTATCTCAACTGAGAGAAATTTACCATAACAAGAGTTTATAACAAGAAACTAAACTTGAATTGTATGTCTCTAAACAGGTTTTATCTTAACAACATTTCTATTTATCTGTATTTGCATACTTTATTGAAGAGCTAATACTAAGCAATCATAATGCTTAACTCTTAAATATAATCTCAAAAGTCTCAAAAGTAGCCAAGAGGAAATCATATGCACTATTTTTATAATTTCCTTGATATTATATTCATCTTTTAAGTTCATTTAAAATCTGATATTAACTTCATTTCACTGTTTTTCTATGTTCTCAGTTTGAAGGAAGGAGATAAGCATTGCTTCAGATTTCTCAAAGTAGTCCTCCAAGTAATAGTATTTTAAAAAAGTTGAAACACTGGGAATCATCACAGACAATTACAACTACAATCCCTCATGTTTCATGAGCCAGAAAAGACAACACATTGAAGGGACCACAAATTAACTACAGGAAGATCTATTTAACAAGCTAGCCAAGACTATAGCTTAATTTTCACAAGCTTTCCCTTCACACCCTCCTGAGTGACACTGCTATTTTACACATGTGATTATTTGGTCCTAGTACCACCCTGGATTCTGTGCAATCACAACTGTATGGTGAACTCTCAACATCTCACCAACATACCTCAACGCACGGATAGAAAAGGGTTGTATACTTACATGACCATTCTGTGATGGGAACACAGGGCCGTGCTGTACAAGCTAGCGCTGCAGCTGAAGGGCTGCATAATTACGTTCTAAATAAATGACCAAACAGTAAATAATCCTACAGTGAAAGGATAGGTATTAGTTGCCTAATATCCCTGAACTTCATTTCAACTAGCTCAATCTGTTGCAAAATCCTTAATAAGGCTATAAGAGCATACACGCACAAACACACAAGTGTATAAAACTTGCAGAAAAATAGCTCTATAGAAAAAAATTAGTGAGGAATTATCTGGACCCATGAATCACCTGGAAATGTAAAGGAATTGGAAGAAAAGGAAGAAAATGACACCTTAGCAGACCTCCATTCTTCAGCTGTAAGACATAACCTTTCACAAAAAAAAAAATAAAAAAAAAATAAAAAAAATAAAAAAAATTCAGTAGTTACTTCAGCAAAAGTAGGCTATTAAAATTAGTAAAAAAAAAAAAAAAAAAGATAAGTAGGTAGATAGGAATCAATCTTTTATGAATTGTGACACAGGAGCTTGTCTATCTACCCTATCTCTGCTGTTTATTATCCCTTATCTGGAAAATAGCCATCAGTGAACAACATAGACTAGGATTTATTAATACTCCCTCTTACATTTTTATAGAGTAATAATTTAGATTACAAAAATAATGGAAAAAATCTTTTCCAATAATTTCATACTTCTCTCTCGGAACTGCCATAAGAATTTTCTGTTGACTCAAATGAAAATAAAGTAAGGCACAAATCCATGGAATTGCTCTGATTTTAACTTCTTAGCTCACCAAACACTGAGATGCAAGGACAAAAAGCAAGACAACCTGCAAGAAATCATATATTCTTCCTTTATCTCTGTAACAAACATAAAACTATCAAATGATTTAGCACTTCAGTAAGCAGCTTAACTTAAAAGAAGAACTCAGTAACTCCCCCCACAAACTGATATCCACAAATCAAGCATCAACACACTGCTTTTGCCTAATAATAATAATTAAAAAAAAAAAAAAACCTACTCTACAATAAGTACAGTTATGTTGAAAGTATAAGCTACTTCCCAAGAGTAGATTATGGCTACCACCCCAACCCCTCAATAGGAGTTAACTCCACATCACAGATGACTGCAGTAATTATAAAAATCACAACAGAAACCATAAGAAGTATATCAATATATCAAAGAGCCCTAAAATGGAAGATAGTATTTTCTATATAAAAATGTATTAAGCTAGTCATTTTCAATGTATGTGTGAATCTAACACTACGGAATTGTAGAAGTTGGAAGAGACATCTGGAGGAGATAACCTCCTTGTGAAAACACATTCCCTACAGTATGTTGCGCAGGAAAGAATCCAGGTGGAATCTGAACATCTACAGAGACTCCACAGCATCTCTGGGCACCCTGTTCCAATGCTGCCTCTGTTCCAGAGTAACCCTCAAAGTAAAGAAGTTTATTCTAATGTTCCAGTGGAACTTTCTAGGTTTGATTTTGTGCCCACTGTCCTTTGTTCTGTTACTGGGCACTACCAAAAGTGTCTGACCCCCATTCAAATCCTTTAGAAAACCTTTTAGGTATTTATAAGGATTGATAAGATCCTCCCTCAGTTCTATCATTTCCATGTTGATCAGTCCCACATCTCTCAGCCTTTCCTCATAAGAGAAACATTCCAGGCCCCTAATCATCTTTGCAGCCCTCCTCTGAACTCTCTCTGGTGGTTCCCTAACTTTCATGAAGTTGGGAGACAAGAACTGGGCATAGTACTCCAAATGTGGCCTCACCACGACAGAATAGAGGGAGAAAATCACCTCCCTTGCCTTGCTGGTCACACTCTTATTAATGCACCCCTGGATACATTAGCCTTCTGAACCACAAAGGCATGCTGTGGGCTCATGGTCAACCTGTTGTTCATCAGAATCCCTGGGTCCTTTTCTGCAGAGCTCCTTTCCAGCAGGTCAAACTCCAACCCGTACTGATTCATGCAGTTATTCCTCTCCATGTATAGAACCCTACATTTGGTCCTGTTGAATCCTGTATGGTTCCTCTCCACCCATCTCTCCAGGCTGTCCAGGTCTAGCTGATTGGTTGCAGAGCCTTCTGGTATGTCAGGCACTACTTCCAGCTTTGTTTTATGACCAATGTTATTTCATGTCATGGCATTAACCACCTTGAGTAAAGTTCCTCAAGTTTTACACAGTCTTTTGATAGAGTTAGAGGCTTTAAAACAACAGCTCTAGAAATCCTTAGGTTGAACAGGGAACTTACCATAGTTATAAAGAAAACTGTAACTATAAAGCTGATACATCTTGTCTGATATAGATTTCATCTGAGGCTTAAACAACTCTAGGGTTTGTAAGGTTTTTCAGTAACAGCTCTTTCAAAGAACTGCAAAAAGCTGTTCTGTAGTAAAACAAACAAACAAACAAAAAAACAAAGAACATTTGCAGAAAGGAGCTAACTATGCTTAGTAGTTGGGAACCTGAAGAATTATCTAGTGTTTCTTTGATTTTTCCTGTTAAAATAATTCAGTTCAAATCTGCATTCCCTAATACTTTCTTCCTCAGTTGGTAATTTAACTTGTTTGACATACAAATATTTTCCATCTTTGTTTATAAAATGATATAGAAAAAAAGAAAAAAGAAAAAAAAGCAACTGGAGGAAAAAAACAAATGTATGTATTGGTAGGTATGTGTCCCTAGTGTCTTGTAACCCAACAGTTAACATCCAGTGAAACTGAAATAAAACAGAACTGAACTCAAGATTTGCTTTTTCACTTACATATCTAATACAGAAAATCAAAATAGTTATAATATAGTGATAAAAATGGTAATGTTAACCACACTGAATCCTCATGTGTTTATGTTTTAAAAGAATTCTGTAACTCACTCCCAAAGTGTAATTTCAAGAGTTTTATGCATGTCTGTCTGATCAAGATTTTCTAATGATTTACATGAAAAATGCCCAGGATCTGAATTCTGAGTTAGTCAAAAACCAGAAGAAGGAGAAGAACAACAACAACAAAAATTGTCCAGTCTTGGCTATCCTGACTGTATTTGTCAGACAAACATTGTTTCCTGAAAACTTGAAAGTGAATTATAGCATTTCCTAGTGATAATGAAATGATTGTAGTTTTGGGCTCAAATACCTCAGCTCTACACGTGTCTTTCATTCTGCTATTTTTATTTGTATTCTGCTTAGTAGCCATTAAGTGTTCAAGAATCTGTTTTTTATTTTCATAGACTCCATCATACTGCATTATACCTCTGAACTGACATGACTGTTGGCAGATAATTATTCAAAGACATCTTTATTTAAAATACAAAAATATTTACTTTTTAGAATGGTTTTATTCTGGTTTTCTTAACAGTAACAAAACCATGTACTGTGAATAATAAAATAGGCCTGTTTTTCATTTCTTTTCCTCAATAAATGTTCATGCAGTTTGCTTTCCTCAGACAGTCTTCCTGAATATTTCAAACGTGCTATTCTAATCAGAAAGAAAAGATACACTTTTGTCCTCTGCTGAGTACATTTGACAAAGCTAAAATTTTATCATAGTATATTCCTAAGGCTCCTAGATTTAATACTATGGGCAATTATTAGAGTTTTCTGAAGTTTATCTTACTCTACTGATTTCTTGTAGCTTGTTACACTAAGTGAATATGCACCTGTCACAAACACATTGAAAATATTTGGGAAAAATAAAAAATGGAGGTTATTGTCTTTTCTAGAAGATCATAAAAGATTGTGCTGCATGTTGAAGTTTCAAGCCCTCCTTTCCTCAGCTGTTAGACATACTCTTGCATAGTAGAAACTATTTCAGTTGACTATTTCATCAAAATTATCTTCTACTGGGTTTTGTTTTGGAGAACTTTAATGCCATGCAGTAGCAAGCATCTAAAATTAAACCTCCTGGCTGCAACATGAAGTTCAGATTTTAAGCTGTTATGACTGTCACATAACTCCGAAACTACACCAGAAAAAGCATAAGAATGTAATACAATGCCAAATGCATTAAAAAAAATACAAAGCCACCAACACACAAAAACCAATACAAACTAAACCAAAAAAATTAAAACAACAACAAACAGCAAGTCTTTTCCATAGCTTTGTGCTTCAATTTTTCATGGATGAGTTTTTCCCTTCTTGCTTCTTATTTTTTATTTGATTGATTTATTTATTTTTTAAGAACTGAAAGTTATTAATCAGAAACTGGCCAGTAGTGACATAGCAGTACCAAAACTTTTTTTGCCTCCAGCAATCCCTCAAGTATCATACTTTTAAAAAGTTATGATTCATTATAAGTTTCCTGTAATAACATCTGGATTTTACTGATATAAATGAAGTACTAATAAGCACATTTTTATATTTGAGGCAGAGATCGGAAAGAACTATTCCACAAATGTTCCGCAAATGTTCCACGTCTGCTTTACATACAGATGTGGTCACATATTATTTGTGGCACAAAATAATTACTGTCTGAAGTGCTTTACACTGACAATATTATAGCTCTATTGGCCTTGATGATTGCTGGTACATGACTTTCTTTGTTCTTCTATAATCTTTTGTTTGGGAAGCAATACCAATCACCAAAAGTGTTCCTAAAATAAGCATACATTTTTTTTCTTTCTTAACAATATTTCTTCTACCTCTGTGCACTATAAGCAACTTTCTAGAGATTACCATTATGTAAAAAAATACAAGTTAGCCAAAGCCAAACTTCACAACAGAAATGTTCTACTGCTCATCTGTAATTTATAGTAACTCTCACAATGATATCATATACAAGATCACAGATATGACTTTAAAACGTGCTTTTTGTGTCAAATTAAAATTATTAATAGCATTTATTTCATTTCATATCATACAATAGGGAAAAACAAAAAGTAACGAACCATTAACATGGCTTCAAAGAGAGAAAAATTAAAGCATCATACAACATTGAATCATCTCAGACATCTTCTGAATTCAACAAGTGATTTTTTTTCTGTTCAAAGGTTAATATACTTCAATATAATAACATTTTAAGTATATGTAAAGGTAATTGTAAAATTAGGGTTTAACCAATCTAAATTTTATTCTTCCTTTATTCGTTTATGGTATCTGACTTTAAACCTGAAAAAATTTAAAAAAGCGTTACAATAATAATGTATCTGCTCCAAAATAAAAATCAAATATAACACAAATGCATACATGATAGTATGTGAATTTATTGTTGAGATTCATTTAGATAAATTCATTATTCAATGTGCTGTACTGTGCTATCTTAAAATAAATGCTCATGAAGATCTCAGAACATACTGTCTTCCTTCACTCCACCTGATTAATTCTTCACAATTTTCCTTTGTGATGCTTATTTTAGAGGGGGAAAAAAAAAGTTTTATAGTATCATTATCTCTGGATAACAAAACAAGAATCTCAGATAAAATGCAAAAATGCAAAGGCAAGTCTATAAAACCTTATCTACATATGTCAAAGAAAACAATATTCTAGAAATATGTGTTTTAGAATTTTGTTGCCATTTTCCTTTCCAGGCCAAATGATCTAGTTCTGAAACAGTCTGTTTACTGCTACGAACAGGCTTAAATGTTAGTAATGTCATATATGAAATAGCCACCTAGCTTTGCATTTATATTGTGATCACAACTGAACAAGATTCAGAGAAAGATTTTATTATGGTTATTTTTGTTATTACTATTATTTTATTATGATCTATCGGGGAAATGCTGCATGTCCTGTGGGAAAGAAATTGTAGAATCCTAAAATTGCTTAGGTTGGAAGGGACCTCAAAGATCATATAGATCCTACCACCCTGCTCTGCCAATTGCTAAATCAGGTCAGGCTGCACAAGGTCCATCCAACCCAGCCTTGAACATGTTCGGAGACGAGGCATCCATAACTTGTCTGAGAAGTCTATTCCAGTGCCTCATCATCAGTGAAAAATTTCCTCCTAATATCTAACTTAAATGTCCCCTCTTTTAGTTCAAAATCATTTCTTCCTATCCTACCAGTAACTTCCCATGTGAAAAATCTTTCTCATTATAAGCTCCTCTTATGTACTGGAAATCTAGTGGTAGAAAGCTTCTGCTTCTCTACTTCTAGTTTTGCAAAGCTGTAAAATACATTAACTACACCCCAAATCTCCTACTAAAGGAAGATCAGTTTTTCTTTCCTAAATTTCAGAGTGGTGACATAATATGGGGATTAGTCAAAAGAGAGTAAAAAATGAATATATTAATAGTAAAGATCAACTCATAAAATTAAGTATGAAAATATGACAGCAATTTTGACACTCACTCATCTTTTGGAATACTAATGTTGATAGGTAAATCAATGAGCAGAGTACAAAGGTGACAAGCAATATTAATAACTATTATTAATACTTATAATCTATTTGATATTTATGTCAACACTGTTGTTTCTTGTTTAAGTCTGTAATTTTCCAATGGTTATCAGCATATATGGGAGTAGCAAACATAAATTTAATAAAATATCTAAGTCTTTGTTTTTTATATAAATAAAAAAGACATGGTATCTGGCAATTGCTAATTTGAAGGCATCATTAACTCATATATTACAATATTCTGACTCACTCCTTTTGTGTTTGAAGAGTTCATTACATACTTAATGATCCTGACAAACTGCAGCTCTCAGTTTCCTCTGAATGAAAGGACAAGAATTAAGTTGCTGTATCTGATTTTCACACGTATGCAGAGCAGATTTATTTATGACAAAACTGCAGTCATGTAAAAATGAAAGAGTTGGGAAAAACCCCTTCTCTACACTATTCCATTCTAAAGGTTCATTTCTATTTCACTTGTTCTTTTTATTGTTAAGGGCATATTTTCAAGAAAAAAAGTATTATAGACAACTTTCACCTAATCCTACTTGAATTAAAAGAGAAAAAAAGAACACACAGCTTAAAATCAGTGATAACTAAGTAGGTAACATTGTTTGGAACACAATATGTAACCTTACATAAACTAAGGCTTTCAGAATGAGTTTCAGTCTGTTTTCTTAGGTATTAGAAATTTGTTATTTTTTTAAATATTGAGCTTGAGCTTCTTCAAGTTTTTTTTTTTTTTTTTTTTTTTTTTTTTTTTTTTTTTTTTTTTAGTAAACTAGTCCCAAAGAACACTCAATTTGACAAGAAGAATGAAGATGACGTTATCAACCTATGTTCCTATGTTCACTGGTATTGTTAGTGATTGTTAGTGTAATATGTAATAGGAGGAAGTATATGAATTCATAACAAATTTGCTAGTTGTAATACATTATTAGTATACAGTTTTACAAACTAGGATAAATTCAAGGCAAGAATTTTATTTCATATTCAAGGAAAAAGTAAAATTACTATAAAGCCTGGGGGTCCTAATTTAGTAGTTTCGTGAACATCAAATCACATGTTGTTTATGCTTGGTTCTAAATATGAAATTAAGTTGCACTTTTTGAAAAGTAGACAGACTTTTGCAGATTATTGCAGTGTCAGTGTGAGTACATAGGGTCACATGTATTTATTCACTTCTCAACTTAATTTATTTGTATCAGCCATCCAAAAGATTTCCATATAGAAGTAAATTAAGGAAGCATAATTAAATCAGTCAATATGCTGTCTAGTCACCTGTGTGACTCTTGACTTCTTCATTCCTTACCTTAATCTACAAATATATCATAACTCTGTGTTCCTGTAATCTATTTTTTAACTTCTTCCATTATCCAACTAGAATATCAATATCAAGATAATTATTTATAAATTTTCTTCTCTTTTACCACAGATTCATTTATGAATTCAGTCTTCTTTTAATTTCTTGGAGTATGCATTGTCTTTTTTTTTTTTTTTTTTTTTTTTTTTTTTTTTTTTTTAATACAAAGAGACATATACCTAACAATATATTGTTATAATGCCTTCTGGAAGAAAATATTGATGTAACAGTCTTCTCAAATGAACACAATTTAGGACTAATAGAAAAAAAAAAATAGAAAAAGAAAAAAAACCAAGACAGGTCATTAATACAGGTTTTCTGTAACACAGGCAGTCATTTTATCCACCAATTATGTAATATAATATATGCCTTGGAGAGCTGAGGCCTGACTATTAACGTGCTGGCTGATTCCAGCTACCAGAAAACAGACAAATACCTGGAAACCACTGCCTCTCATCTGCTCTCTCATTTTAGCTTTCAAAATTGCAAAGATTATTTTCTCCACTGTGACATATATTCAATAACAAGTTGCCCTGCTTTCACTTCTGATGGTTTATTTCACTGCCAATGAATTAAAGGCTCTTAAAGCTTCTGTTATAGAAAGGAAGGGGATTTAGACATTTCTTTTAATGTAGTACTAGTCAAATTAGCAACAGTCCTTTTTCACTAATTTGCGAAGGTTCTTTTAACAAATATCCAGCATTCAATTTTTCATGATTTGCAAAGAATTCTTCTGCATTTTATACCTAACTTCGGAAATCGACTTTAGACACTCCATTGATTGAAAATCAGGAATCGTATAATTGATCCCACTGTTCCCAGTACTGGGGCACAGTTCCCTAATGCCTAATGGCTTCCATTTTATAAGTAATATTATCAAGTATGAGACCTTAGTTCCAAGCTAATCTTAAAAGATTAAATTATTTAATGCAGTGTTTAAGTAAGACTTCTCTCAGAAGCCTCTTGTTGGTGCTTTCAGAGCACAGTTGCCATTACGTTCTTTTGGGACTTTTCTTACATATGAAATGGTTCCAGCTGAGATTACTCTCCATGCTCCAGCAGTTCAAGAATAAACAACTTACTAAAACTATTACAATCAGTGGATGGATCTTTTCTTCTTTGTGTGAACTTAGGTAATGGTTTTGCTTGTGTTATTTATTTTATAAACTAGTGTTGGTTTCTGTTAGGTCTTTTTCACCACATTTTGCACCAGCCTGTCTCTTTCTAGAGAAATAACTTCTGATTATACAGGATGAAATAATTTTGTTATTAATATCACTTGATATGTCATTGAGATGTGCATAGAATTTCTAAGTAATAGCACTCACTTTTATTGATTTTATTCATACAGAATTTCATTTAGATGATCTGAAGCTGAAGTTAAATCAAAAGGTAAAATAAATGCAATACTGAAACTGTGTACTTATTTGGAATGTTCATTTTGAAGTTATTTAGCTGTTTAACAAGTAATTTAATTATAGTTTTGAAACTTCAATACAGTTGCAACTTGCTGTCTTATTTCCCATATATGCTTTCATACAAAGACAATGGAAATTATATTTTTAGTACTAATTAAAGGTAAGGATCTGTAATGATTTTAAAGAATTCATTAATTGCATTTGTATCATTAAACTGCACGTTAATGAATGTTTAAAGAAAACATGATCTAATTGCAGCTACTGGGACTAACATTCAAGATAATGAAAAAATAATCCTCATAGTGTGAAATTTTTCCATTACATCTATATTAAGAAATTAAAATTTTAGACTAACTCCAGTACAGTAAATACTTGCATATATGAATATTATCCTATATATTATATATATATGAATAAAAACTCTAATGTTGGTAGCTCAAGTTGTCAACTTAATTTCTTTTTCAAAAACCAAAATCTTGCAATTTCATCTTCTGCTTCTGGTCACAGCATAAGCTTGATTCCTGAGCTACATGGCTAAAAAGAAAATTACAAGAACTTTTTGTCTTTTCATGGACAGTTTAAGAGGCATAATAAAGGAAAATCTACTGATTTGCTACAGAATTATTTCAAGACAAAAGGTGTGCCTGATGAGCTGACATAGATTTTTCTACAGATCACAGTGAGTATTTGAAATGCAAAGTGAACCAAATATGTTCTAACCCAGTGCATGTGATATTAAAATTGTTAGTTACAAGATACAGCCTTTTGCAGTGAGTTAGCAAAACACGTTTGTCAGACTTGTTTTGTCTCAACTTGTGTTGGCACTCCTGGAGCTTTGATTTTATATAGCTTAGCTCTAAAAGATTTTTTTTTTCCTAATGCCTATTTCATTTTATGATTTATTTCTGTTTATCTGCATATAATATAAATAAACCCTCATACAAATAGTAGTATGAGCAAGTGCTGATTTTGTGTAGAAGGAAATATTTATGACTTTTAAGAAATTGAGCTAGTGTAGAGGCATACAGCCCTGGCCTTATAGTTGAACATAGGATGCTATCAAAAGGAGTGCAATCATGGAGTATAATGAAAACCTAGGAAATTTGTGAGTTAACAAAAACAAGCAAACAACAACAAATCAACAAAAAACAGACCTGGGGCTAAGACTAACTAGCCTTGGACAGGCTTGAGAAATGGACTTATGTGAAACTGAGGAGGTTGAATATGGCCAAGTGCAAGGTGTTGTACTTAGGTCAGTGTAATCCCAGATATGTGTACAGACCAGGAGAATTCATTGAGAACAGCCCTGTGAAAAAAGACCTGAAGGGATGAAAAGCTGGACATGATCCAGAAATGTGCTTACAGCCCAAAAGGCCAAAAGAAGTGTCTTCCTTTGCTCTGCTCTCATGAGGCCCCATCTGGAGTACTGCATCCAGATCTGGGATCCCCAATACAAGAAAGTTGTGGAGATTTTGGAGCAGATCCAGAGGAGGCCACAAAGATGATCAGAGGGCTGGAGACCCTTTCCTCTGCCTGGAGGACACAGGCTTGTTCAGCCTGGAGAAAAGAAGGTTCCAGGGAGACCTTATTATGGACTTCCAGTGCTTAAATAAAGCTTATAAACAGGTGGGGAATCTATTTTTTACATGAATAGATAGTGATAGGAAAAGGGAGAATGGTTTTAAACTAAAAGAGTGGAGATTTAAATTAGATGTTGGGAGTCTTTTACTGAGAGGCTGGTTAGGAGCTGGAACAGTTTGCCTGGAAAAGTTGTAGATTCTCCATTCCTGGATCTATTCAAAGCCAAGTTGGATGGGTCCAGGGGCAACCTAATTTAGTGCTCTTCTCAGCAGTTGGCAATAATGGCCATGGAAAGGGGAGTAGAACTAGATTATCTTTGAAGTGTCTCCTAACTCAAGCCATTCATTCTATGATCAAGTATGATCTCTGATGGGCTTGTCTAATATCTGCATCAGAAAGTTACCCTCAGTGTATTTCAGGAGTCTCCTGCATTGCTTATAGCCCTCCATATTGCTTTCTCAGCAGACATACAGGTGGCTGAAATCTTCATCAGGATGACAGCCTGCGAGTGCAGTACTTTCAGGTTTTCTTATCTTTGTTGCCTGTAAATGCAGCTGCATGCACATTGACAACAGACTTTAGAAATGAATTTAGCTGACCGAAGATGTAAAATTCTTAGCTACTGTGAATGGAACGCAGAGATAAAGAAAGCCCCAATCATCTGTAGATTTTGGCTTCTTAAACTTTATTCAAAAACTAAAAAATAACTGCAATCCAGAAATTCAAAAACACATAAATACTAGTGAACCTGGCCAGGTACACTGACATTTTGCATAATAGCTTTCTCTTATGATAGAGAAATAGCATAGATAGGAAAAAGTGTTTATATGTGGTAATGGCAGTGGGGGAGTGGGAGGCAGGGAGAAGGAGTAAGGTTGAATGATTTATTATAGCTTGTTAGTCTTCTACTGTATATTTGTTGAATAATAGCTTTTTTCCTAATTAGTTGGAGGAATCTTCACTGCTACTTTTGCTGATAGCTTAGGCTGTGACTCTTGTTTTTACCTTTATTCAACTAATCCAGAAATTAAAGATGCTAGCCTTAGGGACCAATGCATATGGTAACCTCCCACTCTGCCACTTCTAAATTTTTACTAAGTGCTTTAGGTGCACTGCTGCTGCTTTTGCCTTTCCCTCTGGCTTTTTTAATTGCTCTTCCTTCTTGCACTACACAGTGAATAATAACACATGACCTTTTACTTGATTCTGCTTCTATATTGTGTTTAGTGAAAGTTCTCCCAATTATGCAGACTTCTGCAGACAGATTGCAGTGCTGACATTTCTATGAAATACTATAACTTTTGCAACATTTTTGTTTCCAAAGAGAAAAAAATGATTACAGTGAACTTTTTTATTTTTAATTTTTTTGTCGTCACTGTTTCACAACACCTCTTGTCATTTTTATCTGGCAAAACCAGAAAGGCATTAATCTGCTAATTTCACAGTAGGAAGATTTGAAGTATATTCAAATTTAAGCTCAAGGAGAGGGATACTAATTCATAGAACTGTCATTTGGTGCTGCAGGCTATGGCTTTGTTTGCATGACACCTTCCCTGTGTGTTTATTACCGTACAGCTAAGTTGTGTTCCCAGCATGAGCAGACATCCTTCCAGTTCACTGATTTTGGAACTGTATCTGAAAATGTTCATGCAACAAAGGTAATCCTTGGACTGTATACTTTTCCCTTAGAATTTCATTCAATCACAGCAGTACAGCAATTGACCTGGAGGATAGTAGTGATGCTAAAATTAATTACAATAATACACTTAAATTCTTATGCTGTTGTTTTTTTTTGCTCTACAGATGCTGAAGCAACTAACAAGCATATAATCCAAAATGTTCTTATAAAGCATTATAATAAGTGCCAAGCCATAGATAATACAGATATTATTGTGACAGCTGAAATGATTGTAAGTAAATGGCAAACAGGCTATTTGAGGTCACATGTGAGGTGTGGCACGGTAAGAGAAACAAAATAAATTGCATGAGGTAGACAACTGTCAGGAGCAATATATATCTTACTGTTCCTAAAATATGCAAGTAATGTAACCTTAGCATGTCAAGGAATGCACACTAGTCATACCCTTTTTTTGAAGAAGAAGGCAGTCTGACTATCTTCAGCTCACTCACAGATAATTCACTCGATTATATCTTAACTGGGGAGATGACCATTTAATGTCACACTACTATTTCTGTCTAGATGTGAGTCCACATAATTTTTTAGCATATACCTGTTTGTTTAATTATTCAGTAGGTCACTTTCTGGACTAAAGTTTTACGCAGACATAGCATCTTGGGAAAAATAAAGTCAAGATTACTTGGAAGATTATGTATTTCACAGACAAGAAGACAGTAATGGCAGAAGGAATTCTATGCTCTCCTGTTTCTGCACACACTTGAATTAGGATATTGAACAAGGTAGTTCCACTTTTCTGTTCTGCAGTTTAATCAACTGTAAATGGGGATGATGTTTCATTTTCATGCTTACAAACTGTCTTAGATAATCAACACGTCTAAAGTGTTTCCGCTTGAATAAAAGTACTCAATAATCATATGCTTGCACAAACTATGTGAGAGAAAGGTCTCAAAGCCAGAGAAGAAGGATAGAAGTAAAAATGAGAAAAGTAAAGTCTGTCTACTCACAGACAAATGAATAAAAACAGTACAACCAGTACTTCTCTGGAATAAAAGATTTTGACAGATCTTTTCAGGCAATGAGCGTGAAAGTGAAATAGTATTTAATTAACTGAAGAATTATGCATTTTAGATTAATATTAAATGGACTTTGTTACTTGCAGATGAAAACAATTGCAGCACTTTCTAAAATACAAACCATAAGATTATCTGAATGAAGGAGAATATATCCCATTCTGGTACTTAATTTTGATTATTTTGCAGAATTCCTAATATTATCTCACAGTTCATGTTCCCCAGCCACCCAATACTGATTCAGCGTGACTTTTGAACACAGTGTTCTACACAAATCTGAATAAATTCTGAAGAAATAAAAAAGGCAAAGTGCATGTCACTAATAGTTTCCTGCAGCTGGATAGTGATTCTCAAATGGAAAATAAGGTCTTAATCCAAAAAAGAACATATGCATCCTCCTTTTGGACATGACTGCACCTCATTTTCAGATATCCTACTTCCTCAGATGAGTTCCTACCGCTATATTCTCAAGAATCTTCCAGGTAAGCACTCTGGGCCCTTAAAATTACCATGTGAATACATATATAAACTAAGGAGATTCTAATGTTTTCATTTACTGATTTTTGTGGGGTTTCTTTTGAAAAGAGTTCTTCACTACATCTACAAATTTTACAAAATGTAGATTTAATCTAATACAAAAGTATTAAATACAAAGTATTTAATATAAAAAATACATCATCTTAGGAAGGAATACTGAATACATTTTTATTTCAGAATGTATATTTGTTTTGTGGCTAAAGCAAAAGCAAAATAATTGCCCTACTACCACATACAAAGGCTCAAATGAAATCATTTGAAATGTAGCATAAATACAAAAGAAAAAAATATACATCGGTGTCATTAAAATATCTCTTTTATAAATACACCATAAATTAGTGAAGCAGGGTGTGCTTTAACAAATTTTTGGCCTGTCAACAAAGCTGTTTAAAAAGTTTATCTTCACCTTCGGATATGAAGGGACCACTCAATCTACCATCATGAAAAATATTACAGCTTTAAGAGAAGACAATTGCTCTGAATCATCATATAAAATGCAATTCCAGTTCTCCCTATTGAATTGTAATGAAAAACCCTCTGAATACTCAGTTAAAGAAGGCAAGTATGGGGGAAACTATAACATGAATTCAATTTATTTACAATGATTGAAGATATAAAGGATTGTGAGTAAAATATCATAAATTACATCCCTTTTGTATCCTGTAAGAAAACCAACAAAAATAAACTGTTCAAAGTAGAGATTTTGTTTTAATCATTAAAGTAAAAAAAAGTTAAAAGTAAAGTTAAAAGTAAAATAAAATTAAAAAAAAAAAAAAAAAAAACAAGAAAACACAATAAAACAAAAAAGTATTCCAAACAACCAAGTATTCCCTGGCTAAACCTACGACTTCAAGTGCTCTATAAAGCACTCAACATATAGCTTAGGCCATCAACTCACAATGTCATTTACTTTTTTACCAATAGTGTATAGTTTCTTCCCTCTAAATGCAGACCTCAGAGGATACATATTGCATACTACACTGCTATTATGCCATTGAAACACATCATTTTCAACAGGTAAAAACTTTACAGTTGCTTCAAGATCTTTGCAGCAGAGGTTTTAAGGCTTAACACAAAGCCAGAGAACTTGTTTGGAGATGACTCTGGAACTAAAAAGTGGTTTACTCTTACATATATATATATGTACATATATAAATATATGCAATTACTATGATATCTTATACATTGAAACTATCAGAGTTATGTAAAACTTGACAAATGTTTTTGGACACTGATTCTATACTTCTCAAACACCTTATTTTAGCTAGAAATGCCAAATTATAACTGTATTTTCACATATTGTGTGGTTTAGTTAAATTATTATGAAATTAAATGAATGTCAGAGGGAGAAAAATCTTTAGGACTATTTATTAACCATAACACCTTTAGCATGATAAGTATATACCTAAAGAAACAATTTTAAGTATAGACAGACATTTCAAATATATGGGTGGGGAAAATAGTCCCCCTTTTAAATGCCTGTTATAGTCTATTTAAGCTATCTCATTTCAAAGAATAGCACTCAGATTCTTTTGGAAATATGGTCTACAACAATATAGTTGTTGAATACCAAAAGAATAAAGTCTGCAACAGAATTTTCTTCTAACAAGTCTCAGCTGAAAAATGTATTAGCAATGTATATAATCAAACTCATTAGAAATTTACAAAGAAGCACTAATCCTTCCTCTAAGCCTTGCTTGACTTTTTACACTTCTAGCATTTGTTGTTGTGATGTCAGGCACGTCTAAGGCATGAGATGGCTATCACTTGTTAAGTATTACATGTAAATATTCAGTCTCCATGTAATCTGTTTTGCAAGTATTGTATTTCTTCATATTGTGTGGCAGATGATAAGAGTTTTGAAATGCTATATTTGGAAGCCAGAAGGCTGGCCTGCAAGAAAACCATTTCTTGGTCCTGTGGCAAAGTTTCCCTCCCTGAATATTCCATGTGCTCTTCAGGGTTGAACTCATAGGAGAGGTTACAAATATCTCCCGGATGTCACATCCTCATGTACTCTAGTCATGCCTGCTCTTCCTGTACAGTGCTGGTGTGTGTATGTGTGTTTCCTACAGGCAATCCTTGTTATAATTAAATTTCCACCTTTGCCAGGATCTCAGATACTTCCTTTCTATCCTCTTGTTTGTTTCCCCTGTGTCTGCTATCCCCTGCTCATGTCAGTGGGTCTCATGGGGGAGACGCAAGCCTGAGGAGAGCCAGGTGGCAGCTACATGTCTTCAGAGGGGCCACGGGGATGTGAGGTCACTATCTGGGCTTGGGAGAAACCAGATTTGACAAGTCCCTGCCTCAGCACAAGAATGCTGAGTTGGAGGAGAGAAGCAGTTCAATTCACCAGCTGTGAAAGAAAGTTAGTCTCCTTTCAGCTCCTGTTTGGGGTCATTGTGCCAGAAAAAGGAAATCATTCTCATGATCTCTTCTATACTATCCCATGATCCCATAGATCTGTAGATTTCTTTTACATGCATGTCCTGCATTTTGTTTGAGCAGCATCCATTAGTCTGCTCTGTGACCCACTGTCATGCCAGGCAGGGCATAAAGTGAGACTGGGGCCCCCACCTGCTTTAGGGACATGGACTGATTTCATTGCCACCCCAGGGAGCCTGAGCTCCACTCCTGTCATGTGGCTTGGTGTGCGCTTTCTTCTTCTTGCAGGGCTGCAGAATTGAGAGTAGAAAGTCAAAGAAGGGAAAGCAAGCAGCTGAAAAGACTCAGGGAGAGGTCATGTCTGCGCAACAGATACTGACATTATAAGTGCACTTAAAACTCTTTATCAACACATAGCTTGGTCTGTTGTTTTTGTTTGTAGCAACTAAAAATGCTAATCTATTTATTAAATATTGGCCACCTGAAGATATAACTGTAAGAAATTACAGAAAGAAACACAATGACATTAGTCTTTGCTAAAAAGAAAGAGGAAAGAAAAAAAAGGAAAGAAAGAAAGGAAGAAGAAAAGGAACTGTGAAATTGCTGAGATTCTACAGACATATAATTTGATGAAAGTACCTCAGTGTAGAGAACAGACTAATAGAAAATAAATCTCTAATATGCCTTATATATATATGTATATTTTTTTTTTCATCAGGATTTTTGGGAAATACTAGGTAATGATCTTTATCTGTATGCATAGCTGATGCAGAAGCACCACAGGTAGATAAAATTATAAAAATGATAAAGGAAGGAATAAGGGTGGAAAGTTCAAACTGTATCATGATGAGCCTGTGATACGCATATAATACAAGGGTAATTCTTACGCTAGCTTCATATAGTATTTGTTGCTTTTTCAACTAAATATTGAGGAAAAAAACATAATGTCACTTGCTAATTGAAAGAGTAAACAATTGTGAATGTTAACTGAAACGATTCACAACAATGAGTCATCATTTGAAGAGTAGTATAAGTGTAATAAAGTTTAGTTTTCTATGGCTGTATGTCAGTTGAAGGTACTGTGCTGTTATTTATCCTGTAACAATGTCTATTACTATAGCTTTCTTCTCAGTTTATGATTCTTCAGCTATAACATAATTTAATCCAGACATGAATGCTTATTTAGTGATTTTATCACATTTCCTTCTAACATTCAAATACCTATTTTAAACTTTTTATTTCTCATTTTTTATGTCTTCCTTACAGACCTTTCCCAAGATGGTGGCTAACGTCAAGTCTTTTTATGCTCAGAGTGCATAACTTGCCTCGGATACAAAAGTCCAAGACACAAACCTCCTTTCTGCAGGAATGCAGAAACAGCCTTCTTCTGCTGACACTGGGTACAAACTTCCCCAGGAGCATTAGGACACGTGTTGAAATGAAAAGGTAGAGCACTTCTGATTGCCAACCATTTAAACCCAGAAACAAATATCTGCTTTAGGGAACTCTCATTCCAGTGCAATTCTTTCTCAAGATGCAGAATTTTTTTTACAATAGACAGAGATTTGCCAGCATGGTAATTGTTACCAACCCTCATTAGTAATCTCTGTACTGTACATTTTGCAGTTCAAAATGCTGCTACATATGTGCCACAAAGGCTGGCTGTGCTGCTGTGGTGCCCTGGATGCAATAGGGTCATGGCATGGTATTTCTGGGAAACTTCAGAGGCAGCATATACCGAAAATGACTTTTTCTGTTGGGAACTTTCCAGGTGGGACTGGATGAGTAATCCCACATTCCATAATTATTCATGTTTTTTTTGTTTTGTTTTGTTTTGTTTTTCTGTGCAGAGTCTGGCCTCAGCAATTCCACAGGGTTGTTTGCTTAGACTTGTTCAGACAATCTAAAGTGACATATAACTGGTATAACCTTGTCATCTCCCTCAGTTAATCTATTCATATCCTTTTGAGACAAGGTATAGTGTATACTGTATACTGTAAAAATGTGAAGAAAATGTAGATATATTGTAACTAAAATACTTAATTGAGGTCAAAACCCAGAAGATACTAATTTATTATTGTTGGCAGAGCATATCATCCACAAAAAAGGTTATCTCCTTTTTATTGCTTTTTTTGATCCTCTAGTACATGAAAGCCCATATCATTCTTCAAAACCTGTCACAAGCTTTCCTTAGATCACAGTTTAACAAATACTTTCAATCACAAATAAGATTTTCCTAGAGAGCAGAGATGTTAAACTAATGTGATGCTAAGTTTAATACTCTGCATACATGCTATATAACTTTTTAAGTACATCTGGCACTTACTAATTTAGCATTATTAAATTATTTAATAAATTTTATAATAGATTTCTGAATCACTAGGGGTAAGTTTACTTTTGTGAAAAACAGCTAAATGCTGTAATGTGACCATGGCATTACTTTGTACTAGTCTAGTTTCCCATATGGTAAGGTTGGTTGGAGGATTCTGTGTGTCACAGGTCACATACAGAAAATGATTATATGATTTTGGAGTGGTGGAGAAATGAAATGTATTATTCAGAATGAAGTTCTGTTGAGAGAGAGGCAGCTGGGGTTCCTGCCAGACTACATTGGAGTCTTGGCTCCTATCTCTCACAGATTTCTGGAATTCTAGCTTCCAGCAGCTCCATTTTCCTCCATGTTGCTTTGCCATAGGGCTAAAAATCCTAGGGCTTATGTCTGAGCTGTGAATTCAAAATCTGTATTTTCAACCTCACTTTTATTTTTAATCCATCTCTTTTACATTTTTTCTTTTCTGATTTTCCTTTTGCAGAAAAAAATAATTCTATTTTTCATACAAAAATGTAACTAAATTCTATCAGAATTCTAAAATCCCTCTTTCCTGGAACAGAATTTCTGCTTCCAAGAAAGCTGGCATCACAAGTCAAGAATTTTAATATTCATGACATTTCAGCAACCCGTTTAACAGACAGCCAAGTGAGAACTGGGAAATCTTATGTGCGTTTTAATTACACCATTACTGATTTGACTGGTATTTAGCCATTCAAGCCAGTCTTAACAATTTTCAAATAGCATCAAATTTTGGTGACTTATACGTTGCTTCTGTGCTACGAAGTGTTTTATTTATATCAGGCCTCTCACAACATACACAAATGTCTAAAGATGTTTCACTCAAAATACGAAGAATATTGTTCACTGGCAAAGAGGAAGCAGATCACATATATATACAAAAACAACAAAGTATTGTTTTCTTAATTGAAATCTTTAGAGTCGATCCAATAGAGCCTATTGTTAAAGAAAAATAGAGATTGTTAATGCACACACACCCATTAGCTTCTACACTTTTTCCTGGTGTTATGCTTACCTTTTCTCTACTCCTCATGGTGCTCAGTGGTCTCACACTGATGGTGGTGGTATTTGGAGGGCATAGTGTGTTGTCATTATTTTGGAGAAGGCGCAGGAAGAATATGATGTTCATATTGATGGTATCCATCTTTTTGTGGTCATATTTATATGTATGCTTTTACACATCTCTCTTTCCTCAACAGTTTAGAGCTCCTTGTTATATCCTAGTGCCTTTCATATATATTAATATGATTGGTTAACCCCAGCAGGCAGCCAGGCCTTACTCATTCTCCCCAAGTGGTATGTGGGAAAGATTTAGAAAGGTAAAAGTGAGAAAATTAATCATCTCAACTAATGTTGAGATAAAGACAGCTTTGTAGGTAAAGCAAAAGCCTTATTATGTTCAAGCAAAGTAAATAATGAATTCATTCACTGTTTCCAACCACCAGGCAAGGAGCCAGTCATTCCTAGGAAACCAGTGTTCACTGCGAGTAATGGTTGCTTGGGAAGACAAACATCATTACTTTGAACATCCCTCCCTTCCTCCTCCTTTCTCTTGTCTTTCATGGATAAGCATGGTAATATGGTATTAGACATCCATTTGCCCTGTTTAGGTCAGCTGTGTCCCAGCCAGTGTGTTGGCAGGGCAGTGTGAGAAACAAAGACCTTGAGACTGTGCAGCAGTACTCAGCAACAACTGAGACCAGTGTTTTATCAGCGCCTGTGTTCATCACAGACACAAAACATAACACCATACTATCCCCTATGAAGAAAATTTGCACTACCACAGCCCAAACAAATGCAATTTAATACAATTTATTTCTTCTTTTTTTTTTACCCTCAACAGCAGTTTTCTCCAGTTCCAGGTTTCCATTTCTTTAGAGAGGTGTTTCTTTCTATCTGCTCTCGAGTGCCAAGCCATTCACTGTGTTATCTTCTAACATCTCATGTCTGTACTCCTCTACATTGTATGTCTGTTCTCAAAATCTTGTGTGTTGTATTTTAATACCAATTTCTGCATACTTTATTCTGTTAGTCACTTAACATCATTCTACATGGAATATTTTTTGTTACTATTATCCGTACAGACCTAGAATAAACAAAAGCAAAACAATTACCCTTAGACAGCAGATCAGCTAGATAAATTATTGTAATAAGCTTATCCTTAGGCCTTGCAAATTCAGTACAAAATCATGGCCAGTTCTAACAATTGCAATACTGTACTTTAGGGGATGCTACTCTGAGAGTGTCTGGATTTATGTCAGCGTACACTAATCTTCAACTAAAATTCCTGAGATGAACACATAAGTTCTGGTAAACAAACATCAGAGCAAATGCCATACCTCAGAACAAGTAAAAGACCTTTTTTTTTTTTTTTTTTTTTTTTTTTTTTCCAGGGAGCTTGTCATAGCTTGGGAAAAAGTGAAGTGTGGAATGGAAGATTTGCAGGAAGAATTCTGGTTCTGTGAGGACACAGTGGGTAGAGCAGAAATCTATTTCAAAAGTTTTCATATTGCACAGCAGCAAGTCTACTTAAAAGATATCTTTTTAGCAGTTTATTTGGTTTATGTCATAGTGAAATACAATTTGGTATGTTATCTTAAATAAAGACTGAACAGTTCCTCTTCAAATCTAACTATTTTAGATCCCCAACTCAAATAATAAGATAAATAAATGCATAACAAAGTACTATTTAGCTTAAAAATTATCAAGAAGAAATCTTTTCGTCTTTTATATTTTTTCTCAATAGGTCTAAAATGTAGATGGGTTTTGCTATCTGTTTTCTTACATTCTATTTACATTTCATTGTGTTTAGTAGTGTTTTTTAAGTAGTTCCTTTGTTATTTTGGTTTTCTTTGCTACTGTCTCTTATATGTCTTCTTTTCTCTCTGGTTTAATTTGATTTTTATTTAAATCTAGTTGTTCTTTGTTTAAGACAATATGTTCTTGCTTTTGAAAAAAATGCATGGTAAATCAACGCTTTTGTTTTCTTTCTAGTTCTTTATTTTCAGTTACCTCTTCCTGTTTATTTGTCATACAAGTATCTACAGTTTTATCATTACAGAGAAATCTGTTAATATTATCACTGTTTAAAGTGGTCTGAGGGTTTTCATGGAAACAGAACATTTTTTCTTACATGTAGCCATGCCAAAATTGTAGTTACATAGTATAAATTTATTTTACCATTACTACTAAGTATGTAAAAGGGAAGTAAATGTGACACATTTAAGTCAATATAGCTCAATTGTCTGAATACATAATGAATAATGCCCTGTAATTAGTTAATTAAAAAGATCTCTCTGAAGCAAGGTTTCAGCAGATTAGAAGTCATATGTACATTTCACTGGAATTTTGTTTGTCTTCTGAGACTGTAAATGCCTGTCCAAATCATCAAGCTTCAAACCATGGACATAACAGAGACACATTAAGACTTCGGAGTCTACATTTTTAGCAACTTAATGCGTTTTGTGAAAGTCTTCATAACTTACATAGGAAGATAGATGACACATGCTACTAGCAAAACATGACTGGTCATTCCTCTTTTAAAATCTTCAAACGTAGAGCAGGACTTACCTGGCAACTTCTGTTAGGGGTAATGCATCTGAAAAGAAAAGACTACCAGTGTAGTGCTACCAGTATTCTCACTGAGTCTAGATTCACTTACCTATATGAATATGCATGCAGAAAAAAAAAAAAGAAGAATGTGTTTAAGGCTGTTGGAAAAAGTGAATCAGAATAGAAAACTGCTTAGAAAAAAGAAATCTTTTGTTGAAATGTTTGCATAAGTCTTTACTTAAAGCAATACATAGATATCACATTATTAGCAATCTGAAGCCTTGATGAAAGAAATTAATATAAAGGATAGTAGCAAAATTTATGCTTTTCTTTTTTCTGGCTTAATGCCACATTTTACTTATAAGAAGTACTGGTTGTTTTGTTGTTGTTGTTGTTTATTTTTTCACAGTAACCTTTAAATAGTTTAGAGTGTTCTTAGAGACTTCACAATCTCTAAGTTTTAGTTTGTGAACAAAATATGGAAAGAACCATGAAATGAACGCAGTTCAAAGTCATATCCATGTGTAAGAGATTATTCTTCTACATTATTGTTTCAAAGCTTGATGGGGACACAGATGAACAAGTCCAAGCAAGTCCTGGGCAAGAGTTGAGAAATCCTTTGTCTGGAGAACAATGATGGACAAGTCCTGGTCAAGGGTTGTGAAATCCTTTGCCTGAGGGACGCAGATGGACAAGACCAGGGGCAATGAGAGAGAGATAAGCCGCAGACTAATGGCTAGGAGGCAGTCTTTTGTGTGGGCTTATCTCAAGGAAGATGGCCATCTCAGGAGGTGCTGCACATGACTCTTAACCCAAATGCCCAGGAATTCCACAATGGCAGAAGAAGGATAAAAAGGGGACGAACGACCATGAGGTTTAGGTTTTCTGGCTACAGATTCTTTATGAAGAAGAGGTTTCTGACATGAGAAACCTCAAGACCTGCCCCTCTCTCTCCTGGACTATCTCTGTGACTTCTTGCTACCTGCTTGCTGCCTAAGGCTGGCCATGTTGCTTCTACTCTCCCCTGAAAGGTGTCTACCATGAGATTCGTCACTACAGAATTCCTGCATGCTGACAGACTCTCCTGGGCTTGCTACCTGAGTCCTGCTGCTTCCTCCTGGACTGGCTCTGTGACTTCTTCCTGCTACCTCCTTGCTGCCCAAGACCAGCCATGCTGCTGTGCTCTCCCCCTGCACTTTTGCCTCGGAGCTTCAAAACGGCATGCAGTGAGACGACTGCTGGATCCTGGTGGTGACTATCCCCACTTCACACAATTCTTGCTTATTTCCTATCTTTTGTATCGCCCTCCTTTCCTTCCCTGTCACCCTAATTCATAATAGTCATCATCCTTCCCTTCCTGTCTCCCTGATTAGGATTTATAATAAAATGGTTGGGCCAACATTTGAACCATTGTTTCTTAATCTCATGCTGGGTATACAAATACCAAAAAACCGCCTCTCCCTTCTACAAATTGGAGCGAGACACCATGCAACAAAAGAATTTGTTCTAGTATGGTGCTTGTTACAGTTCATGCGACTACTTTCAAAGATACAGAACTGTAAAATGCTTTTATCAAACATATGTATATATTGTTCAAAACAGTAGTTGTGCATCTTTATGTATATATTGTGTGTGTATTTACTAATACAAACACATGTACTCACAAACTGTTGTGTATTCCTTAAAAAGATACATTACAATGGAATCAAGACAGAGAACACATTTATCCTAAGAATAAAAAAATAATTACAAAGAATAGGTGATTGATGCCAAAATTGAACTACTAAATATTTTGTTTAAAGTAGTTTTTCCAAATTGAAGTGCAGAAATGCTCAACTAATCAATCCCAGATTTTTATCCTGAGCTGTGGTGACCATATTGGACATCCTAAGCAGGGTAACAAGTATATTTTATTGACTTCAGTCCAATATCTCCTTATCTGCCTATATCCTCTCTTTGTTGTTACTACTATCTCAATCTCATGGCATTCTTTACCTATTTAAAAATGTAAATGGTTGTGCAGTCTAAAATGCAGAGCAGAAAGAAAAGATAAACCTCTATGGATTTGTTTGGATCAAAATTTAAAAGCAATGTAGCATATTCAACGTTTACCAGTATATTTCACAGGTTCACTTGTCTGTAACAAATAGATTAAGAAGATTTCCCTTTACTTAATGTAATTATTAATGATTGAGTAAATTGAAAGCTGCATAAAATAATATTAAATTGATTTTTAGAAACTGAAGGAAATAGAGACTACTCTTTAAGATTGTATGCTTTCCTTAATATTTCAAAACTTGTTACAAATAATTTAATATGTATGTATATATAATTCTGTTTTGAAAGCAAAAGATATAGCTACAATAATATGAGATTCATTTAAATCCTGAAAAAGCTAGTCTCAGTACAATCATGTAACTTTAACTTTTATTAAAACAATTGGTGGCTTTTGTGCATAACTATTCTGCATTCAGTTCTCTTATCACTCAAAATAAAGATGAGAGTTTAGGGAGATCAAGATTGATATCATCACTAAGAGAGTTTGCTAGGTTTGATTTGGTTTGTTGTTGTTTGAAGAGTTTGTGTATAAATTCAAGTTTAAAAAAAATAAAGAAGGAAAGAACAAAACAAACAAAAAAAGAAGCTGGTTCATTAAAGTAGGGCTTGACTTCCCAAATGTTTTTTTTTTTTTTCTTTTTTTTTTTCTTATGCTTCTAGTCTCATAATTTCATTTTCCATTGTAAAATATTTTCTCATAAGTTTTGCTGTGGACCATGATCAGATCATTATCAGAAAGTACAGCCGTTACTTCTACCTTCAAACTATCTCTCCTAAAACAGGTCCAGTTGAAATTATTCAAGCTATTTAAATACAAAGCCAATGACTAACCCATTTCTATACTTATAAAAAGTTTACTTTGACATGCTTTCATTCCTACAAATCTTTGTACTTCCTGAAGTATACATATATATTGTAACAAACGCTGGTCCTATAGCATTGTGGAGGTAATTACAAGAACATGAGAAATGCAGCTGTGTCTCAGGGAAAAGCCTTTTCTTAGAGATTTTCAATGCAATAATGAAAATTCAATAGATCGGTTTCATTTGATGAAGATACCTGAAGCAAAACAATTCATCAAATCTTAGGGCTGGGTCATTAATTTTAAAGATTTTCTGTTGAAATAAATAATTTTGATCAGAAAGTATTAAATCTCAGAGTAGGAAAATATAGCCTGCATGTTATGTATATTTTTATTAATTACCTAGAAAATATCCTGGGAATGTGTGTATAAAAAACACAGAAGTGTGACAGTGTAGATAAAAAAAAAGACTCTGAGATCAAGTGGTGGGATCTAGCAGCCAATGAAAAATGAATGAGTAGTATGAAACAAGATTTTCATTTCTGTCTATGACGTGACTTGCTTACTGTCACATCTGCTTTCTTTCTTACATACACTAATTAAAGTTTTAAAACTTGGTGTATGTAAGGATAATGCATATTAGTCTACAATTAAAGAAAGGGAAAAGAAGCAATGAAGCAAAGCAAAATAATGCTATAAAATCTTATTCACTATTAGATTCTGAAGTTTGAGAAGAGTGTTTCAATTACTCTATGGAAAATATAAAATAGTTATAGAGTGAAACAAACTGAGGTGGAATCTTCAAAAGTTCTCAGTCTACCTTTGCTGAGGTCAGTAAGACTTTGTCACAGTCCTTAGAAAGTATTGGAAAATACCACCATGTTTTGTCTTCAGTAGTGAAAAGAATGTTATCTTTTGACTATGAATCCTTCTTGTCTCCATAGGAAATCAAACTTTAAGTTTAGGTACTTATTAAATGCATAGGTTTTTATTTAAAAAAAAAAAAAAAAAAACAACCTTAGAATATTATTTTAAATATCGTTTTTATAGACCACTTCCTGCTTCATTAACAGTTTATTACTAAAATCATAAATTATTGTGTAAGATCAAAGTCAAGGATATATAGCAGACTTTTGGAATATTTGCTACCATAGATGATATTTGCTTTACATGTAAATAAGAGACACCACTTTCCAATATACTGTTAAAATCTTTTGGATGGAAGGAAGTTATATCGTTCCTATTTGCTTTTGGTTCCGTATTTCTGATTTTTTTTTGTTTCTTTTCATAACGTCTTTTAGCTTGATTGTTCTTCTGATACTGATGACTGCAAGGAGAATGTAAACCGAATGAATTTTAAGGGAAACATGTTACAGACTCAAATAGCAATAGAACTTAAAAGATATTAGTTTAAGATTCCCTGTATAAAACTTGCTTTTTCTCCTCTAGGCAATTGCATGAGATGAATTACATACTCTAGCAGTAGATTTTCTTCTGATAGAAAAATAGGAATAAACAAATATCTATATAGGCTCACAGCGTGGTTCAGAAGTAGTAAACTACTAAATATCTAAGGAACATTAATGCATATATTTTATGATAATGCTGTACAAAGGAATAGGAAAATAGCAAGAAAAACAGTGGGGCACAATAAATTAAAATAAGTAGGGTGCCAAGGAGGTGCCTTTATGTTTTGTTTAATTTACACAAAATATGAAACTCTTATAGAAAGATTCTGATGTAATCAGCACCATCTGCTCTTATTTTGTTATACAATGATTTGCATAAAATCTATTAAGTTCGTTGTATTGCATGCTTCAGGAATTTAATAACCCAGAATTATGTATGATATACAGTACATGGCAATGAATTGTAATAAACAAGAATGGTACTTCTGAATGCATATAGAAATTAATGTTTGATTTTTAGTAAAATTAGGCTATTTCAACCTATTTCCTTTTGTATTTATTTAGTAATTAATGTATTTGAATTCTTCTAAGAGCATATGTTCCATAGTTCTGTATGCTTGACACAAGGGAGCACATAATGATGTTGGATTTACTTGGTATTTTAATGTTACTATTTTTCACATATTCAGAGTTCTTGGACATTTTTCCAAGCTAAAATGGATTCATTTCTTAAATATGTTTTGAATGCATAAGCACTATCTCTAGTCTCACTTTATCCCCTTAGAAATAATGCCCAAATCTTGTGAAATTAGTATAATTGTTATACATAAAAAACAAAAACAAACAAACAAAAACCCCAAACAGTGATAACCAGATTGATATGTTAGGATAAATTATTTATTTTTAGTAGAAGGAAAATGTCTACTGCAAGGCTTTCTAACTTTCATAAGATCCCAGCTTTCTTAGAACTTTAGATCACTGGTTCAGTTCCAACCCTCTGCATCAATGTTTAAAATCAGAATGAGTATGTAGATACAAAAAGTCAGAAAATAATATGTTTGAAATGTGATTTAAATTGGGAGCTGTTTATTTGAAAGTTAATTAAACAAATGGCTGATATTATAATGCTTTTCAGAGATAGAGTTTAATTTCTTGTAATTATCACTCCTGGCTATCATCTTTTATCTCCATCCCTCCTTTTACAGCTCATTAGCTTACTACCATAGCACAGTTCAGAGTCTGGGTCATGCAATAATTTGTGTCAGCAGACTAGGATTTCTCCAGTTGAAAAGGGAGGTCTCTTACAGCTGAAATAAGCCTGAGATTAAATCATTCTAATCTACTCTCAGCATTTCCCTTGACGAACTCGATTACATGAATCTCTTATAGCACTTGCAGAGTGCTATGGCTAGGGAGATATAGAAACTCTTGTATTTGTTTCATAATTTTCCATACTAAGAGGAAACTGGCAAATCACTTTTTATACTACCACAGAAGCATGAAGAAAGTTGACTGAGCAAAGAACCTCTCTAAGAACAATATATTGTTCTTAGAGAGCAATAGTTAACTATTGTGTAAAATAGTTAACTATTTTGTAAATTTTCCCAAATTAAAGTCTAAGCATGTGAATCAGCAAATTTAATTTAAACCATATATTATACTCTCTATAAGAAGATTTTCTCAGTTCTGAAATTACTTGGTATGTGCAGAACAATATATGGAGACACATTCAGAATGTGCTGATCTTGTAAAAGCATGAACAAGCAAATATTATAGTCTTACCCAATACCTGGAACTTCTGGAAGTAAGGAAGTATATTCCTAAATGGTGAACACTGTTGGCACATACAAATATTTTATTTTAGTATTTATTCTTTTGCAAGTAAGTTTAATCATCTGAACACTAAAAAAAAGAAATTATAATCTATTTATCTTTATCAAGGATGCATATAGCACACAATATTACTTCAGAATATGTACTTTCAAATCTCAGATAAAATTGAATGTTAGGATTTGAAGAAGTTTTATTGGTATTTTAGATAAACAAGAGTGAAATTATAGTGCAGAAAAGATTTGAGTTTTATTAAAGAAGTCTCAATCAATGAAAGCAGTCTTTCAGTATTTGTTGACTTCCTCATTTTATGGACTTATGAACTGTTTATATTTAGTGACTGATTCACTACTTAGCCTGAGAAAATGTGTACTTTCTTAAGAATAATAGATTTAATAATTTTATAAAATAATGTCAGGATATAATCATGTTGGGTTTTTTTACTGTTTTTCCTAGGCTGTAGTATGTAACTTCTCTCACATCTTTTCTCTGAACAGCAAGATTAACACTGGGGGAAATAAGTTTTTTCCTCCATTAACAGAGTACATTTCAACTTCTGTTTCTTTCAAAACTCTAAAGATTTGAAATCCATGAAGAAAGCTATTATTTCACCTCTGATTTACAGGGAATTTCTTTTTTCCTGTATTAGCTACAAGCAGCTTTTTATAAGCACTAGAGGAACTGAGACTCCTCTCTTTTTTCCCTCTTTCTCTTCCTCTTCTCTTTTTAATACAATTGTCAAATTTTTCTGATCAGTTCTGCAGAAAAAAAAAAAAAATTGTAAGTCAAAGCTTTATTCTGAGCAGTGAATGCTGTGTTCCAGCTATGACCTTAGCACTGCTAAGTGTGACACATTTTTACTGTATGATTTTCCAAATCATTCCTGCATCATTACTGCTTCAGAGGCCTCCATTTTTTATTGATTTATCTTCTGAAGTATAGCAATTCTCCTTTTTTTTTCACTGAATTTCATTTTATTTATTTTGCACAATATTTCTGAAATTAGTATGATTTGATTTTCTATCATCATCTTCAGATGTGCTTGACTCCAGCCTCAGATCATTTTCAGAAGTTCTCTGGTCCATTCACTTTTATGCAATCTGTAACTTCTGTCATATTTATACATTGTATATTTTCATCAACCATATTTCCGTATTTTAAAAAAACACCATAAACACCTTTCTCAAATCCCATTGCAATTAGCAGTGCACCCTTGAATTCATATTATTCACAGGATCTCATAACAAAAAGAAAATTAAAAGATTTATTAAATTACAAGACAGAGACATATTACAACACTCATGACTGAAAATGCTCTTTTCTTTCAAAATAGTAAGTGGTCATTAATATACCTTTGAAAACACCTGCAGATATCTCTAATTGAGAAAATATGATGCAGCTTTGTCATCTTTCTGACTTTTTAAAATTATTTTTCTTAAATCTTCCGAATTAAGAATTTTATGTCTTTTTTTGCAACTAAAAAGCTGAAAAGGGGAAAATGAATACCTGTGACATGAATATCTGAGAGTTCAGAACACTGCAAGTTATGTGATGAAGAACAGAGTAAATGGAAACTGTTGACAAGAGAAGACAAGATTTCCTTAATCTGTTCAACTCTGTTCACTTCTAAGAAATATATTCTTCTTCTGAAAAAAAAAAAAACCACTGTAAAAATATATGTTAATAATTATACACATTTTTTACATGTGTAAAATTATGTATGTTAAATGTACATAGTCATACTTTTTTTTTTTTTTTTTTTCTGGAAACAGGTGTGCTGTGTTCTATGAAACTGAAACTCATGATCTGTGGAACAGATTATAAATATTGCACCTTTCATGTCTTCTTTTGATATTCTGACTTCTAAGTAATGTTCATTATTCATTCTTGGCCTGAGATATTATCCAAAGCATGCTGATTGTCTCTAATTGAAATGTTTATTAAAACATTTACAGTGTATTTGGTATTAGAAGAAATCTTTCTCATATAAATGGAAATGAAAAGCAACTGTAGATGAAAATGTGACATTCTCATTAAATGTCAGTAGTTTAAAGCCTTACAATCACTGAGCACTCTTACACAGAAGTTAGCATAATAATGATATGTATAACAGATAAACCATACACCAAATTCTATGTGTTGGTGTAATTTGGGTCTAAATTCACAATATATTAGCAGATTACTTAGATGTACATCAGTGTAGTTAAAGATTTTGATACAATTTTCTCCCTTTGATGAAGACAGAATTTGATATAACTGGAATTATTATTATTAATAATAATAATAATAATAATAATAATCAATTCCCATAACTGTTTCCTTGATCTTTGAGGAAAGAAAATTATGGACCTTTGCTAGTCTTTCTCTTTTTTTTTTTTTTTTCCTGTCCTAAGTTCTGAGACATGTTCTGAGTTCTGAGTTTCAACTCATGGAATCTTTTCTTTTATTTGGAAAAAGGGTTAGGTTGAATCTACACAATCTTCATGATGTAAGGGTAGGTGTGAAGCAAATAAAAATGAATTTAGATTGTGGAGGTAGATGTGGGAAGTGCCAAAGAACATCTGATTAAATTAATTAAGACCAGATTTCTCACATTTTTATAGCTAGTGTAAACAATTTTAAACTGCACTTTTTGAATTGCTTTAAGAATGACAGAAGAGAGAATCACTGCAGTTAGCACCCTGAGAATAATAAGAAAGTCCTGGACTAGCAGTAAGTGTCAAAAAGTCCTTTCATATGTTTCTTGGAGATAGATAAAAAACATTATCTTAATTTGATTTAAGTATATAGCAATCTGTAACAATGTTATGATTATGCACCTGAAAGCACATGCAGTTTGATATTATCTAATGATAACCAGGTTAAAATTTTACACATTGAAAAATGTAGTCTAGCAGTAGTAGGTCTGCACACTAAATTTTTTTGTAAGCTCAGCTTTCTTTTTTTTTTTTTAACTGAAACAGAACATTACTTCTTTCTCTTTTTACAATAAATCCAAGGGTTGCATAGATAAAAAAAAAAATTCTTCCTTTGTAGAAGATGTTAATACTCATTATATAACTGATATGAATGTTTTATCATAATATTTTGCAAAAGAGCCTCATCTCAAATTTTATGGCAACCAATTTCACTGGATTACTTAATATTCTAGGATGTAATTAATAGTGTAATTTCTAGACAGATTTAAATAATTACTGCTTTGTGAAAGGGCAGCAAGCTGCCTCAGAAGGAGATTCAGTATATACATATACAAGCATAAGTATGAAGTCATGTTTCAAGGGCTTGCTGCCCTTTCACAAAGCAGTTTGATTCCTAAACATATAGGAAAAACAATAGTAATTACATATACTGTTAAACTTCCAGTGTTAATCTGATTCTCCTTTATTTTTTATAAGATTCAGAAGAAGAAATAGCAGTGTAACTTGAGTAGCAACTGTCAGAAAACTAACAATTTACACTCCATGTGAGACCTGCCTATGTAAGACGTTAAGTGAAGGATGAAAGCTGTCAAACTGTTGTATAAGCCCAAGCTTATATTTTTAAATGAATATCTAGGCCAAGAAAAATCATTACAATGAGACTACAAAATGTGAAATTCAGAGAGTGGATTAAAATTAGAAAGAGTAACAGGGTTTTTAAAGAAAGAGTCAAAAAGTTTTTCAGAGCTAGTATGGACTTTGTATTTCCAGAAGTATCAGATTGATCATATACTCAGAATTATTTGGTTTTAGTATAAACAAGAAAATATCAGATGATCACAAATATATATCAAAGTAAGACGACAAGGATAAATAAGTCACTGTTCCCAGATTGTAAGTTTCTGCATGTTCACAAGTATAATGTAAATGAGTTTTAACCAAAACACTGATTGCCCATAAACCAGTTATTATATAAAATAATTGATTGAAAGGAATAAATAATAGGCAATTAAAAAAGGTTAAAAATGCCTTTTGGAAAAGGCTGTGAAGAGGATGAACAAATTTATTCTTTATTTCTCATTAAATGTCTAAGCTTGTCATGTACTTGGTTAACCTACTCAGATGCACAACTAAGGCATTGATTTGTGTTGGAATCTAAACACACAAGACATGCTGGTGTATGACAAAGACAGATTGTCTAAGCATAGGTTATCCATTCAAGATAAGGTCAGTTATTCTCTTTATAACAAGTTCTCCTATTTGAAAGAAGTGTTTTGATTTTTTTCCCCATTTCCTGTCATGTGCAATGAGTCACAGAATAAGATCTCAGGTTTTTTTTTGTTCCATATAGAGATGCGTGGATTGAACCTAATTTAAAGCTTGCATAATGTTATGAAAAGTGCTGTAAAATGCTATTAATGAAGTTCCATACAATTTCCCTTGCTTAAGCTGACATCATTAAAGATACTGAAGAGAGGTCTTCACATGTTGCTGCACTACTACTGCTAGCTAGATTGATTGATTGATTGATTGATTGATTTAATTTGAAGATAGATTTGGTGTACTTCAGTTTCACTAAAGAAGAAAACTGCCTCAACTCCATGTTCTCTTTTTTTTCCTTCAGTTTTAGTTTTTTAGATTTTTGACCCTTTGCTGAGATCTGAATATCCACATGAGAAGCAGGTTTATGCAGCCTGTTCATGAGCAAAAATTTGATTTTGGGGCAGTATATACTAAGCGAATAGTATATACCAGTGAAGGTGACATCTATTTCACTGCTGCTATGATGGTATTGTTGCTAGGAAAATGTTGTTCATGCATCCTGGGCAGATGGATGTCAGAAGCCAGCTCCAGACTGCACTGTAGGTGTGGTAGGACAGTCCAGACAATATTAGCAGTGTTCTCCAATGCATTCAAATCAGTATGGGGAATTATCATGTTGGAAGAGAACAGTTGTCTACTTCTCTGGCCTGACTCTGGAAGTTCTAGATTTCAGTTTATTCAGCAACATGATGTAACAGCCAAGAGTTGATGGTTTGCTCAGGTTCCAGGAAATCTAGAAGAATCATCCCCCTTTCCTACCTCAAATGAGAGTATATATCACTTTACCTGCTGAGGGCTGTGTCTTAAACTTGTTCCTTGATGGAGAATTCATATCGCCACTCCATGGACTCTAGCTCATAGTGGTGACACTGCATCTAATCATGATCCAGGTTATTGTGATCCAGGAAGCTGTCACCTTCAGCCTCATATTGGTTCAGTAGGTCCTTATAAAGTTGCACATGGTGTTCTTTATGTTTCTATGTGAGTATTTGTTGGACCCACCTGGCATAAATTTTTCCAATATTCTAACACTGATATCATCATTTCCAATGCACTGAAACTGATATTCAGCTCTGTACACAATTCCCCGATTGTAACCCTCCCACTCATGTAGATGACCAGATTGAACTACATTCATTTGATTGAAACACAGTCATTTCATGATTGAAACACATTCATTTCATGGTGTGACAGCTGTGCATAGCTGTCTGGAACACAGTTTGTCTTTCATGTTACTGTCACCACTGCTGAAAGGCACCACCCACCAACTCACTGTCCTCAGATCTACTGTGTGGTCGCCGTGAATGTTCAGCAAGTGTTGATGAACGTCAGTGGGTGTCTTTTTTCCACACGGGGGAAATCAGTGACACATCTTGTCTTCTTATGCACTCCCATGTCAGACACTATTTTTTCAGGCAATATAATAAAGTAGGCAACATTACTTTTAAAGCACCCCTTGTACAACATCAGTTGCTTAGCCTTTTAAAGGAAATTATATTTAGCAATAAAATGTGATTGAAAGATTGAAAATTGTAGCAAATAAACACAAGTCACAACAACATCCTTCTAAAATAAGGCAGACATTTACATGCCTGTCAATCACTCCAAACATATGCATAATAAAATAGATCAAATTTGACTAAATGTTAAATATCTTCTCATATATGTACTGTTACTGTTCAAAAAGTTCAGTTTTATTATAAGCAAAAATGAGTCCCACTGGTTTTTGGAGATTACTTTCACTTATAAATGGATGAGTCATGAATTAACATATGCAATGAACAGAGAATTCAGCTTATCTGATAATTTCTGTGTATATTCATACTTCCATTAAGTCTGTACAATATTATCAGCTTCTACAGACTTAGCAAAAGTAGAGATCTCAATATGAAGCAGTAGAGTTGAGAGATATACTTGAAACGAAAATGTAAAGTCTCTTTCCACAGATGCTTCCACTTAGAAAGGTGTGTCTGTATTGACATTCCATTCTTTCTGGGAAGAAAAAAATAAAAAGCACTACACTCATATTGTTTTTCCCTTTAAATGCAAGTCTACTCATATACTGAACAACAACAACAAAAAATCTGCTTCACTTAAATTGTTAGGCATTTTCATGAAAGCTCCTTTATTAGAGCTTTGAGAGGAACTATTTTGAGTATTATGCACTTTCTGCTCTCTAATGACACCTAAACAAGTCAAGATGTTTATATAGGATTTGATAATATCTAATATTCTTAGCAGACAGACCTTAGTTGATCATTTTAGGGCTGATCATTTAAGAACTTTATTATGATGAAATGTTAATTCACTGGTTTTGCATGTTTAATTTGAATGAGTTGAAGGATTGATTTACTCAAAATTCAAAAATCCATATTATATTGCTTTATAACCTGTGACTTTTTTTTAAAGGATTCTCCCTGCATATATAGCTTGGAAAAACCTTGGGTTATTTTGGTTTCTTCAACTTGGCCTAATTGGATTCCTGCTCATGTTCTTCTATCTACCTCTGCTGCTTATTAAACAGATTTTTATATGCTCTTCCAATCACAGTAGTATCCAACTGCTGAGGGTTTTAATGTACAAAATATTTCTCCAGTGTTTCATTTGCAGTGCTATGCACTCAATGAACAATTGATAAGGCTGCATTTCAAAACAGCTAATTTAGTCCCACCCAAGTAGAAAATTAGTTATTTTAACAAATAAAGCCTATTATTTGTAGCTTCATCTGCGTACTTTCTCTTATGTTCTTAGTAATTGAATTATACATATATTGTAGAATGGCTTATATAGTATGCTCTCCACGCAGGTTTTTCCTCAACTACTAATTTTTTGAATTTGTGTAAAAATAAAATGTGTTATCGGATTGTATGAAAATAGAAATTTTGATTGTAGATCTTGATGTTAAAAGAAAAAAGATTGTATTTTTTATAAATGATTACTGAATTATTTTTCCTTAAAATAAATCTGTAGAATGAAGTACAAATTGTTTTTCAAGCAACTTATTTTGTTTTGTTTCAGCATGCAATGTTACTTTGAAGTGAAATGATTTCCAACACTGGAAACACCTCTAATCAACATTACACATAATATTTAATAAGTTGTTTACTTATTCATTAAAAAAAAAAAAAACGTTTTTTGATGCATTTACACAAATTCTTGATGTTACAATGGAATCTTGACAGCCAGAACTTTAAGGTGCATTACTTTTCCCTGAGGTAAGCACCATCTGTACCTCAAAAAAAGTGTTAATTTGCACAGAGTCATACACATCTAAAAGTTTCAATCTCAGAACAAGACTGTTGAGAAAAAAAAGCAGCCTATGAAAAGATTTCCCAGCCCACTGTGTCCTTGGAGGATTAATACTTTCCTCCAGTTTCATTTTTCAATACCACAATTTTCACCCAAGAAATGTGATATCAAATTCCATACTGACTTCTCTGGATTTCTTGGGAAAATATTTTCGTTAGTTATCCTTGAGGAGTACCCTGTTGTTACCTTGTGCTGCTCTTTGCCAGTTAGACAGTTTGTCTCATTCTGGAAGATTTCTCCGTCTTGGATACCTGGGTCTGTTCTATGGGAAAGCCCAGATCTCTTCTTTCTGCACGCTCAGCATGGTCAACTTCAAAACAGCCAGGTTGAGGCAAGCACAATGCCTTCCTCTGCTACCCAGGTAGAAGCTACATGAAAACATAAACACGAAAGTAGAATAGATGTCATCCAATAGGTTCACTGTAAGGCTCAAATTTGTCTGATGGGTTTGGCAGAGTGTTTGCTCTCATTTTCCTTTCCATTAAGAAGCAACTGAACCTAAATGTCTTCCCAGATAAGGAGGCAGATTTTAAAGCTTGTGTTAATACATACAAAGAGATATAAGTTTAAAACCTAGGAACATTTTTTACAATTATGAGCAACCATTTTCTTTTTGATTAAGAAGTAAAGGAAGAATAATCCTAGGAGAAAAACCTGTAACTCGTTAGAGCTACATAGCATTTTGTTACAATTCCTTGTAATTCCAGAGACTGTAAGAATTAACAAAGAAGGAAACTGATAATAGGAAAGTCAAATGCTTTAATATGCTACATACTGTAAGATTTTTAGAATATAGATGAATATATGTGTATGACTAATTTCTGGAACTCCTAAAGAATGTATGAATGAAAATATTTTGAAGTGTAAGTAATACATATTTATGCATGTCTGTGGACACAACAGCCCTCACTTCTGCATATTGAGATACAGCACTGCTCAAGATGAAGCTCAAAAATAAAGTCTGACAAGTCTGTACCTAGATCGGTGGAGTTCTGTAATGGGGAGCATCCTGCAGGAATTGTTGGAAATGATCTTCTGATCACTGGAGGGAAAGGACAGTAAGAGCTCTTAAATAGATACTGGAAGGAAAGAAAAAGGTGAGGAGACAATGTCATCAGTCTCATTTGGTAGCAAGATGCAGTGTTCTTTCTTTTGTAATGGACAAAAATGGAACTGGAAGAGAGAGTCTTGATACTGATATAGAATGGATGTCTCCAGTCAAACTTAGGAAGTTTACAAGCTGTGAAATTTCTGCTCTGAGTTACTATACTCACACATCATATAATGGGGAGCTTTCTGCATGTTTCAACTACTTTGTTTGTTGAAACGAATAGAAGGCAATTATTTTGGAGAGACATGAATAAAATTCATTCAAGCAGAATGTCTGTTACAATGAATGATGCTTGAATTATTGTGTAGGTAAAGATAGGTTCCTAAAATAATTGATGTTCAAATCTGAAAAATAAGGAAAATCATAATTTGTGTTGAAAAGCTCAGGTATTTCCTGTTAAAAAAAAAAAAAAAAAAAGGAAATATTTTTGTTTCTAGTAAAAATAGCATTTCATCTGTGACTGTACAGTATTGTAAAGTAAAATTCCTTATCACAGAAAACAACAAAATTTCATAATTGACACATTTGTTTTATTATTTCATGTTACAAAGTCCAGAGTTATATATGTGACAATAACAAGGAAATGTTGTCAGACTTCTACAAATTAAGTGTAATTGCACAGATATTTAAATACATACTTTCTAGGGAAGAAAAAAAGATTATTCAATAGCATTTTTCTTTATTCTTTTCCAAATGACAGACTGGGAAATTCCAGAGATGAGAGGGGCAAACATGCTTATTCTAGGGGTTTTAGCAGACAAATTAAACAGCAACAAGCAGCTCTCTCCTTGCAACAAATAAAGCCAGATTCATTTTTACACTGCAAGATTGTAGTAAGCAGAGCGAAGAATATGATCCCTCCTCTGTGTTTTGCACTTGTAAGGCTGTAACTGTAGTGCTATGTCCAGTCTAGGACTGCCCAGTAGTAAAGGTATTGACACATTGTAAAGAGTCCAATGGGGACCTACCAAGATGTATGGATGCTGGAACACAAGTAGAGGCAAGGTCAGTGGCAAACCTTAAGGCCTTGTCAGAGGAGACAGAGAAGAAGGAGACATGACAAGTAGCAATGGTTATAAATTGGAGTATCAGGAATTCTGATTAGATAGCTGGAGAAATATTTATTCATTGACTGTGTTACCCAGAGAGGCTGTGGGGTCTCCATCATTTAAGTTAGAGATCTACCCAGGCATAGCCATAAGCAATCTGATGTGGTGAGATTTGCTCTGTGCAAGTAAGAGATAAACTAGATGTCCTCTAGGGCTTCTCCAAACTAATTTATTTTATAATTCTATGATCAATGTATTATAGTAATTTCTATTCCTATATTAAGGTACAGAGACAGGGAAGTATTCTTAGAAAATACTGTAAGGACAATTATGAAGTACATTTAATCAGTTTTATCTTTGGGTCAACAGCATTGATGCTTATATGGCCCAAAAAAATTATTTTCTGTTAGAATAGTGAAGGAAATACCACAATAATTTGCTGTGCCAAAAGAAATAGCAGTGTAGCAAAAATGCCTCAGTCACTTCAGCTAATTAAATACATTCATTGTCCCTGAGAATACCTTGAGAATACAGCTCAGGGAACTGAAATTGAGTTGACTTCATAGGATGGAATATAATAGGATGTAAGGAGAAGTGTTTTGGATATTCCTGTACCTGGAATAGGAACAAATCTAATGAGTTACATACTTGAAGACTAGTGGGGGAAAAAAAATCAATAATGCCCCCATAAAGTTATTGCATTATGATATGTATTTAACATAGATCTGGAGCAGTAAATATAACTTTGTATGGCTCTGGATACGTTGACCATAGATTAATATACGGGAAAAAAAAGCCATAAGCATTTCAGAAATTCTAGGAAAGAAAAACAATCTGAGTTTGTTAGAACAGATATTAAGCTAATGCCATATGCTATTAAAAATAATAACGTTGTGGCTTAACAGTAATAAGCTATACTTCTTTGATATTCAAAAGGTGTTCAAGCCTTTGGGTGATGTCAGCCAAGCTGATGACTGATGTGAATAATCACATTCTAATTGGGTTGCAATGGCTATAGATGTAATCAGCTATTCCTAGTCATAAAGCTAATTTTATAGTTAACTATTTATACAGTTAAATTTGGTATAATTTGTGTGAAGTGTTATAATACTGGAAGATATTTACTTATTTGGTGAATGCTACATTTTATTTGCCTTTCCAAATCATTAATATATACTCCCTGTTGTTTGAGAGAAATGAACAAACATATTATCTAAATCTTTGAACAAATTACATTTCTGTAGTTGTACTGTTATGATTATTAGCAGACATTTTAAAGAATGTTGTCCACCAAAGTAAATGGTGAAATTTAAGAACAGGCTGAAATAAATTATGGTATTCCTTTTTTCCCCACTTGTATTTTTATGAGAAACTTATTCTGGAAAACATGCATAGAGCTGAGTGATTGCTTAATTGATTTTCATTGGATTATTCACTATGGAATTGAACTCAAGAATCCAAAGAATTGTACATGGATCCAAATAAATTCAAAATACTGTTGGATGAATCTGATTAGCATATGACAAGCCTTGTATCTAGAAATAGGTGTACATATGTATGTTTGTTGAAAAAGAATTTTTTATTACTATCTTTGTTCAAAAAAGGTAGGTTTAAGATGAAAATGATTATTTTATGACATACATATTTTGATTGATTGCTTAGAAAAGATGGATCTGTAACCAGGGGAGTATTAGTAATCCCTGTCCATGGGGAAAGAGTTCCACTATTAGGAATGCTCATTAAGAACTTCAATAAAAGAAAATTAGTTTGTTAGTTCTTGCATTTGGAGCCAATAACATGTAGTGTTTATAAGAGCATTTATTGGCAGAGAATTGCAAAATGATTGCGATTTGGAAGGGACCTTTAGAGGCTGTCTTACTTAGCGTGTAATATGTTAAGACATCTTTGTTTACAGAATTTCAGGTTTGAGATACATATCAATCTTGAATCACTGGACATTACATTTTTCTATCTGAATTCAGGTTATTGTACCTGTAACTCCCCATCTCTAAGAAATTTATATTTGTTTCTAAATTGTGGAAGTTTAAATTCTTTGAACTTTCCATTGAAATCCTAAAAATGAAGATAATTTTATACTTTGCATTAATTTTAACTACTAATTTATTAATTCATAATTCAATGAATAAATTACTAGTAGAAAATAATTAAAAGTGATACATTATCTACAAGATTTTAAAAATAGCTCAGAGACTTTAAATATTCTATAGCACTCTGTAATACTATAGAGTGGCTTTAAAAGGCCATCTTGCTCTATTACATTGTCTATTTGATCTTTAAAAGAAATAGTTCACATCAGGAAATGTATTTCTAATAAAGAGCTTTTCAAATGAATGCTCAAAAAGGAAAATGCTTCTCATTTTCCAGAATAATAATAATCTAGAATTTTAAGTATTTAATATATGATTGTTACTGGCTCAGGTCTTTGAAGAAATAGCAAATAGTTTTCCAAAAATTCACCACCTATTTTTCTTTTCTTGTGGAAAAATAGATTAACTGTTTAAGAAAGCTATGCATAAAAATTACTTTAAAAACTGTGTTTCCATTATCAGGCCACTTCATCATAAAACAGCATACTATAATTAGAAGGACAGGACAGTTACCTAATGTAACATTTATCTGATCTCTGGCTAAGCGAAGTTGCTGAGCATATGAGAAAAATCGATCATGTATCTTGTAACAATTAAGATACACTCGATCTAAAATAGGTGAAAATCTCACATTGCTTTAAATAGTAAATTTTAATGGAATGAATAGCTCCTTGCGATTAGTCTGAAACTATGAAGGAAATACAAATAACTTCCATGAAAGCACTGTTATACATTGGGAGAATATATTGGATCTTGTTGCTTGTTCAGTAATCCTTGAGAAATAAGTTTTTTCTTGTTATGTTCAATCTGTATTTGTCTTAAATAATCCTAATATTTTCATCCACATAATGTAGATATTTTTCAAAACTTAACATCTTTCTGCCAAAATTGACAATGAATTTGAGAGGATAAGAGGCTTTATTAGAAAACCTTTGAAAAGAAGACTGTCTCTAAAATGTTGTTCATTCAGAAATCACATGACCAGGAGAAAGCAACAAATTATTAAATTAGAAAACTATTTCTCTTATTATTAGAACTTAGATTCACATCTAAAAATAGTAATACAGGTCTTTTGGTTATATAAGATAAATACCGGGTGGGGTTTTTTTTTTTTTTTTTTTTTTTTTTTTTTCGGACAATGAAAAGCTAACTTATACATAAAATGAGGAACTTACTCTGTCCCTCTTTCATTTTTCTATTTTTTTGTTGTTGTTGTTCCAAAAAAAAAAAAGTGATATTAAAAAAAATGTTTTTTCTTTTTCTTTCTGAATGAATTCACTGGTTGTATTAAAATATTGTATCCCTTATCATGCACAAGTGAATTAGCAAAGAGGGTTAACAATTAGACTGTTGAAACTTTTGCAGTTTTGAATCTTTTGCAAAGCTATGCAAATAGCGCCATTCACACCTTTTAACTTTCCAGCACTGCCACAGGAAGAATGGCTAAAAAAAAAATAAAAAAGCTACAATCTCTTGTGAGAGTGGAGACTGTCTGCTCAGGAAAAAAAAAAAAAAAAGAGGACAGAAAGAGTTATAATTTATGTGGTTTTGTTATAGATTACCTAAATCTCATGGCTGTTCTTTAGTACTTCAGTACTTCTCGTTGGTAACTAACAGTATAATGAAAAGAAATGTTGCAAAATTCTAACGAACAAATACAGTCTTTTTAATGTCAAAATCAGAAATGTCATACTGACTTTGATGGAAGTTACACTTCTGAAAGGACAGTAATTATCAAAGCTGTCATTCTTACAAAATTCTTAGAAAAAAGCTGTCTTTCTTACAAAAACATATCTGTGAACAGATACATCAGCTTGAGTCATTTTAGTTTAGATGGTAATATAATAATTTGAATTTCCCCAAACTATATTTCCATAGGTGTAGTATATGAAACAAAACAAAACAAAACAAAACAAAAGAAGAAAAAAAAAAAGGAAAAAAAAAAACAAACAAAGAAGCAAAAAAGAAAAACCACCTAACTAAATTCCTTGAGAAATTATTTCTAAGTCACTTTAAGTTGTTAATAAGTAAAAGTAGGTAGTACAGCAGGATATGTCAGATTCAGAAATACTAAATTCTATATCTCTTATAATTCTTGTGGGATTGCACATTGAGGTACATCATATTTTGGTTTCTGATGTTAGTCTGAATTACTTTATTGATCTGTACCTCAGTTCATTTTAGAATTCTATTTCTGTTTGTTCCCTACAGTATCTAAAGAATCTAAAGAGTATTAATGTTAAAGGGCGTTGGTTTCTCTTCTACTACACCAGTATCTATATAATATTTAGCCCTTATATCTTATGTAAGCAACAATCAACTCTACTTAACAAAATATCAGTATAATTATATAATACCATTGAATTACTTTTAATTAGGCAATAATGTGAAACAATCATTGCTTTGAAATTCATATGGAATCACTTCATGTTAGTTACATTCAATACAATATAGAGTATGATATAAATGATACTTGATTTATGCTTCTTGAGCACATTATTTCTAATGATGGTCAAAGTTTTTATGAATTAATTTGACCGTCATTATGGGTAATATGCTAGAGATACATTAATCTAAGTGATATCTTATCATATCCTATGCAGAATTAATTCATCTGAATGGGAATTTGGCAAATTAATTCTAGTTCCAGTATGGGAAAGGAATTGATGTCCAATTTTGAATCAAAAGTGAATACAGCCTAGCATACATTTTTTTGCTATGAGTTTGTAAATTGGAGGGGGAATATATCTGGTAGATAATATAATTATGTTCTTTCAAGTGAATGCATAAGAAAATGTATGAAGGAATAAATTTTATTGGAATAAAGTGTTCTTTTCCGAGACTGAAAAAAAATCTGCAGATTACAAATGATAATCACATCTCTAATTATGTAGCATTTTTCAAATCATAAAGAATGCTACATGTGTTATAGTCAATTGAAAAGTGATAGCTGATTTAGAAGTGTCTCTTGAATTAATAGTCTAGCACAAAGTTCTGTTCTTTCTGGCAGATTGAGATGTTTAACCTGTTAACTAGATAACTGCATGTTGGATTTTCACACATTCACATTCATCATGAAATTTTAGCTCAGAGGTTCCCAATGAAGCAGAGTTTGTCACAAAAAGAAAGAGGGATTCTCACCAGATACTTTTCTTCTGTATTTACTTTATAACTTTCTATGGTGCATTTTAGATAGTGTAGGATTATGGATAATTAATGCCAGATATATGTAGGGAAACTAGTCTGAGCTTCACAGATTCCTTAGGTATGAGGTCAGAATGGATTGTATTTTGGGAAAAAAAAATAAAAATAAAAAAAAAATGCATACAGAGCATTGCTAACTATATAAAACAGCAGTTCTGTCTAATAAAAATGAAGAAAAATAGTATTTTTTTGAGGTACTTTTGTTTTCAGAACAAAGTATAACACATATGCCCACTACAAAACATAAGAGCATGGCAGGATGATTTTAACACTATTAGTTTATTTAATATGAAATAATTCTGCAATAATGGAAATGTAAGAGTATATATGAAAGGAATAAGATAACATTTGTGTTTGGAACTTATTTTTATACAGTTGCAGGCAGTCTGTATATTAGCCATTGGAAAGACTGGGCATTTTCTAGCCTTTTGTTCTTTGCTGAGCTCCATGTGAGAATGAAATGGGAAATTAAAGTTCATTATGCCAAAGGATAGAAAATTTTACTTCAGATGATTCTTAACGACTAACTGTTGACTCTGTCAAAACTGATAGCTTTGTTTTTTGTAGTACTCCCTCTCCCCTATGGAGAACAGAAGATCTAAAATCCTGCTTCATGACATAGCATGACATGACATGAATGAGAAGTCAGATAGAATAATAAAGAAAGAAGGAAATAAATGGATGGTTCAAGGGCTCAAGAGCCTTTATGACTCTCTTTCATTTTCTAGTCCTATGTTTTTTGTCTATAGTGCAGTGAAAAGCTTCTTTTCTAAAACTGGGATTTAGCAATTCATATGACCACTCTTGTCAGAGCACCATCAATCCCACCTGTTCCTGGCCATGCCCAGGCCCCCATATCAACTCTGAGGCTATCAGCCACTAACCCAGCAAGGTTGTGCCAGGGTCAGACTCCAGCTCCCCACAACCCTACCTGCTCGGACATGGCCTCTGCACATCTGGACCCACTTTTGGACCCACAGCCTGTCCTCAGCCCAGACCCACTGCCTTGCTCTTGGAGGGGTACTGGGACAGGCACTACCTGTTCAACCCGCATTCCTGGCTCAAGTGAGCCACTGTCTCAGTGTTCACATTATAACCTCTAATAAGGTTCTGAATTTGAATTTGAATTGCTTTCGTGCTTACAAATTTGATGAAATCTGAGAACACTGTTACTCATACTTGCTAGTGACCTACAGTAAGGCAATTTCAAGAAATGCAATTTTTATTTCCACTAAACGCAGTTTTTCTGAAGTAATATTTCTATACAAATTTGACTGGAGGAGGAAAAAAAAAAAAAAAAAAAAAGGATAATTTCTAAATTAGGTTCTATTGCCACACATTTGTCTAAGAAATTTTGACACAGAAAAAGAGACAGACATCATGAAGAAGCTCAGAGGATGTATTTTGATGTGTTGTCATTAACTTCACCCCATTTACTAGAAAGCAATCAAGATAAAAAATAAGTTTCGTAAGTTTCTTTTAGGGTATTTTTCAACACTGTTGTTAAATGATTGTGTAAAGTAGTAACAATATGTATTTGGCATTATGAAAAATGATAAAAATATTATTCCTCATCATAAATGTATACTAATATATGCCAAGTTATATGAAAGATATACAAATAAACATATGCTAGAGACACCATGGAAATATTTATGATTGAATTCAAGTTACACATTTTCCACTTAAATCTGAAGAAAAAAAAACAAAAATCACTTATCTATCTGTGGAATTAAAAGCAATGTATAATTTATTTTGCCATAAAATTCTAGCAGTAAATTAATGATTTAAATGCCTTTAATTCTTTTGCTATACTAAATGTGTCACTACATTTCTTATATTTAAAAATAGACTGAGATTGCATTATTTCCTTTCAGGTACTCATGTAACACACATACCCATGCACATATAAATCTCTTCTTGCCTTTAATGGCATTGTTAAGCTTTTTACTCTTGAAGTCAGCTATACTTATAAAAGACAAAACTGGCTAATTTCCAGCCCAGAGAAAAGCATGTAGAATAATCTCAATAGCATTAATCATGGACAAGCGTTTGATGCCATTCTATTGCTAGTCAATACCACTGCTAGCTAAAGCATCTTCTCTGAGCTTTCAGAGTCAGTAGGCACAAATTTAGACAGGCTCTCAAATGCTGAGAGTCCAGATATCGTTCAATAGATGAGCATCCAAAACACTGTTGTGCCTTAAAAATATTTTTAATTACGTAATTAAGAAAAATATTACGTAATTAAAAATATTTGCTAAATCAATTAAAAGTAAATAGTAGATTGGTTTTCAACAAGAATAAGATGTGCTTTATCTCATTATGTTTGTAACACAATAAACATGAATTACATATATACTCCAGTTTCTGAAGAGTCAAAATGTATATATATATACATTTCTAAAGCAGAAATGTAGAGGACGAAACACTGATGCAGAGTATATATGAGTGCAATGTCCCTCCTCCACTCAGTTCCTGAAGGTACTTTGTGTAGGTTGCCTCTTAGAGTTACAATCCACTCGAGAGACACTTTACATTCTAAGGATATACTTTGTAAAAATGTGAGATAACACAGACGCAAGACCTGTGAAAACTAGTCTAACTGCTTTCATTTCTTCCACCATACTTCAATAAGTATAAAAACACTCAGTTCTTCCATTTAGACATAAAGTCAATAGATACACGACCACCTCTGATACAATCATTCTGAACAGCACGAATCTATATTGTACCCATTGACTCACAGAGGGAGAAACAACTGGCAATCTCTGAAAGTATGTCTTTGACTTTAATTACGGACCGTATTTAAAGGACTTAATGAAGCTGGCAAATAAATTCATTTCTGATAAGTTTCAAATATAGGCCCATAACTTTTCTTAATGCCAATTTTGGCATGAAGTTGACGCTACAGGAATATAAAAGCACTACTTCACCATCTGAAACCCAAGCGTGAGGCCTAACTCAAAGAACTTATGATATTTGTAATTGCCAATGAATTTCTGTAGAAAAACAGGAAGTAGGGCAGATGGTTCTTCCCATCTCTTTTTTTCTTTTTTTTTTCCCCAGGGAACTGTACTGATCTTTTGAGAGCTTTGATCTGTGCTAAAATCACATTAAGATAAAGGAGAGAAACAAGAAAGCTGGCTTTCTACGTGGAATAGAACAAAACAGATAGCTGACCCTAAAAATTCCATTGAAAGTGTAGCTGTCCAGCATAGTTTTAGCCCACGGTGCTCATGCATTACAGCACAGTTGTAAAATACAGGTTTTTTATGCCGTGAAGTTTTATTTATTTATTTATTTATTTATTTATTTTCCACTAATCTGTATGTTTACATTGCAAGTAAGACCAGATACAAGGGTTTTCTTGGTTTGTTTTTATTTTATTTTTTTCCATTTTGTCTCCCTCTTCTGCTACTTTTTCTGAGCATATGGACGTTACCATGTCTGTTTGAGGCTACTGCAGGTATCAGCACCTGATATCAAGACATCGCTGGACTAAGGAGTGGTGAACCACTTTGCTTTGCTGTATTTGTGTATTTGCCTGTCCGTCTCTCCCTGTTTTCTATCATCTGTTCTCTTTTTTTTTCTTTTATTCTTTTATTCTTTGCAGTAGACATCGTCTAAAATTATCTTACCTGTAAAGTTTATTAATCACAATTAGCCAATTGGCCAATTTTATCTCCAAGTAGTTGTTGTTAGTTGTTAAGACAGCTCTCAAATTTATGTGTGTTATTCCTCTGAGTCTTGGATGACTCCATCATGGTAGCAACCCCTGTTAAATAGAGGAGACATGACTCAGGAGATTGATTCACCTTTCTCAAAACCATTGAGTGGGATGAGACAATTTGAATGAAGATTTTTCATGTGTGCACATTTAATCCAGGGGAAACAAAGACAGTGATAGCACAGTAATTTATTGGGAAAAAAATGGTGAAGAAAAGGCATTAGACTAAACATGAGAAGAAATTATTATATCTGCTGGAATAGTGAGGTTCTGAAACACACCTCCAGAGAAAGGAACGGGAAAGACAAATCCAAATCCAACCTATCCCCCCCCCCCCCCCCGTGGTAAAATCCATGAATGGAAATATAGTTTGTGGACTTATGTTCTAATTTTCAAAACTTTTCTGTTAAAAATTAAGATTCAATCTGTCTAAATTTAATATCTGGAATGCTGACACCTGTGCTCAAGCTAATCATTTAAACTACCTTTTCAGTCAATGAATAAAACCTGTCACTTTCAAATAATTGATCTCATTTATTTGTCTATTTTAGGATGAAATTAATCTAATTCTCAGAAGAAATGCTTGTTCTGATACTAATCACTTAATTAAAAAAGAAAAAAAAAAAAAAAAAAAGAAATACAGAGGAATAAAATGTTCTTCCTGATATCATAGTAACAGATTAATGCCATAAATACCAGGTAAATTTTAATAATGCTTCAAGCTGACAGCAAGGCCATTCTTAAAAAGACTTTCTCAACCACTATAGTATCAGGCTTCTGAGATGGACTTCGATATATCATGTTTTCAAAACTTCATCTTTTATTTTTTCATCTTCATCTCTGTATGCATTTCTTCTTCAAACAAATGCATTGCATTAATGTTTTCATCATAATGAATATGTCTCATGCAAGAAACTATGCTTTAATTTGCAAATTTTTTGAAAGGAAATTTTTCCAACAAAAAATGTGAACAGTTTTTTTTTTTTTTTTTTTTTTTTTTTTTTTTGCAAGAGTTTGTACAATTGTCTAGAACATGAATGTCCATTAATGAAGGGGTATGTCATGTGCTCTCTAACTTCTCAAATGCAAACTATTTCAGTTGACTGACCATCTTCTCTTTTATCTTCAGTTTACAAGAGCAGTTGAAGCAGAGTACATGAGTACCCATTAAAACAAAGAACACTGAAAAGGTCGAAGTTACACCATACTATTCACTTTTTACATAGTGTTTGTTGAATTAGAAATCCCATTCTTGCAGTAATGGGTGTTGCTGGAAGGAAAAGCGCACAAGTAACTCGATCTAAAAGATTCTAATCCTCATGAGGTCTAGTTAGTACAGTTTCAAACAGAGGAAGTAGCACTGCTACTGACTTAAACTTTATATTGTGTTGTTTCCTAAGAAAATCTTATTTGCATTTTAATAAAATTGATTTATATTGTAATTCTAGAACTGTAACACAAAAGAAATAGTTGGCAAAAGGTGCTTTTTGTTGTTGTTGTTTTTTATTTCTTTCTTTACAAATATAGAACATTAGACATCATAACTAGGTGGTAATTCAATGTCTGTAAGTTTGATTAAACAATATACTGTCTCTGAAATATTCACAGAATCACAGAATCATTTAGAATTTCAAGATCACCAAATCAAACCATTTGCCAGACCTACTAAGCCCCAACATTAAACTATATCCCTTTGTGCCATGTCTTTTAAATAACTAAAGATGGGGACTCCACCACTTCTTTGAGCAGTTTGATCACTCTCTCTGTGAAGACGTTCTACCTGATATCCATTATAAACCTTCCGTTGGTGCAACTTGAGACCACGTCCTTATACTCTGTGTTAATATGCGTGGTTTTGTTTCTGCATACTTACATACAAGCGTGTTTCCTCCCTGTACGTAACCAAGATCCCCTATCAAGTAGGTCTTTACCCGTATTTTTCTGCTGTTTGAACTCATCAGTAGCTACGGATAGGTCTATGTATTAGTAGTAGTATGGGGAAATTCCTGATGCTTGAAACAGCAGAACTTTCTAGGCTTTATTTTGACTTCTCAAGAGGTAGCTGAAGCTCAGTCTTTTTTTTATTTCTCTATGTGCTTGAGTTCCACACAGAGGCAGACAGACTCTACTTCTAAATAATTTTGATAGGCTGTCAGCTGACGGAGATGGAATTTAAATTATCACTATCAGTGGCTCAGGTTTAATTTGAAGAATATTCAGTGCATTCTATGTAGCAGTATTTCAGCTGCAATGTATTCTGTTCTGGCCTTAAGCCAGGGAACATTTAAACATATGGGCAAGATAATTAGAACATTTCAAAATCTGCTGCTTCAAAATCATAATACCAGTGGATTAAACTAGCTTCTTTCTTTTTTTTCTTTTTTTTTTCTTTTTTCTTTTTTTTTCTGACCAATAGCAATTCTTTGTGTTATGCTATTAGAAAAGAACTGTAGCAACTCTTTACTTTTTTACCTGCCAAGGTTCTAATGAGATCTTAATTTCAGAAAACATCTTAGTACATTTTCAAAATAGAAGATGAAATGAGAAAAAAACAGGCATTTGTTAGAGTAAACAACAAACTATCAGAGAAAACTGCAATATATCCAATTTTGAAACAGGGGAGTAATTTTGTTGTGAATAAATAAACAATCTGTCCTCTTTGCTAGTAGTTCCACTCAGCTTTGTTAGACAATTTTAAAGTAACTGCATAAATGAAAGTGTCAGGCCTTTAAAGTTTTTGTCTGTGAACATACAGAAACTCAAGTCATGCAGAAAAAATGAAGGTGTGAACATTTCTGAATCTCAGAAGGCTTTCATCTAAAAGAAATCAAGTACAAAACTGAAAAATAGCTCACAAAACATCGCATTTCTAATGTTGTATTTTGACCTTGGTGCTGGACAGTAATAATGTTAATAGTTCACTTCTAGTCTGCTCATGATGGAATGTAATCATGGGTCACAGCCTTGACCTCTTACAAGCCAAATCAACTTTCTGAAATGACATTGCAGCACTGCAGTTCCATGTGGAGTTACATTAAAAATGTGTAGAAGATTTTTCTAGAAATGACTTAAAAGATAATGTCCCCTACAAATAACAGCCGTTGTTACCCATTGATTTTGGTCTTCTGCTAATAGCCATGCTAACAGATTGCCAATGATTCCTAAAGTTCAGAGGCTATGAAGAGATGGGTTTTACTATCAAATTTGTAGTCAACAAGGGGAAGAAAAAAAAGGATTTCAAATTACATTGTATACACTGGTAGTTTTACAAATAGTAACTGGGTACGCATCAGGGACTATTGTTATTTTTTCCCATTCAGTATTGTTAAACTGCCTTCACAATCGGTGAAGGTGTATTTATTAAACTCCTTTGGAGAGCAATATGCTGATGTATTGCTGCAAATTCTCATCTGTCTATCAAGTAATTGCTAAAACTGAAGTTATTATTTTAACTACTGGGAGTTTGCAACCTGAGCAACCATTAAACATCTCGTGAAATGGAAGGAAAACATTGGCAAGGCTGAGAAAACTCTTTTATCCAAGGAGAGCACAAAAGAAAACAAGATAAATTTACAGCAATGACTTGTCCAGGGGTGTTCTAAAACTGACTAGCCTTAGGCTATGGCTTTCACATTGGATCTGCTTCTGTTGCAGAAAGGCCTACATCATATCTCTGCCATTGCAAACATTATTAAGAACTTTGGAGGGCTGTTAAAGGGATTAGGAATAAGGGCTATGAGATATAAACAAACAATTTAGTTATTAAATAAGCAGCTGTAGGGAGTAACCATAGTAACAGTGCATTTTATGGATGTTAATCAATTGTGGAAAACATTACAAAAGCACAACAATGTTTCTCAAATCGTGTCAAATTCATGTTATATAATATCACTGTGACCCTACATCTGCATTGACATACATGCACTTGCTTTGTTCTGAAAAGAGGGACTGGTTTGTGACTGGTACCATTTAGCCACAATCACCTGCATTTCCAAAAATATTTTTCTTCCCCTCTGTTCAACACTGTCTTCTTTTTCTGTGCAGTTTTGGAATAAAGTCTTACAAAAGATAATGACTTCAATCTCAGACAAGTTTATATATAATGAGAATATTTTATTTAAACTTCTGCCCATGGTATCGTATATGAAAAGCATATTCAAGTTTTTACCACCACTATTCCTGGACTTATCCACCTTTTCACTCTATTCAGTGCAAGCACAGTTCAAAATATTAAAAGCTCAATATACTGGAAATGGTAACCTTTTCCATTCAGTTTTTAAACTGAAATATAAGATCGAATTTTATAGTTAAATTAATAAAATACATAGTACAAGTTATGAATACTGGAACAACTGGAACTACTAGAACTACTTTTTTTTTTAAGTCACATTTAGTTTGTAATTAGTAAATAAATCTGTTTTTGTTGTTGTTGTTGTTTTGTTTTGTTTTTCCAGAGAACATTGCAACACAGATTGATTTTTTTGGAAGTTTTCATAGTATTTCATCATTTGTTTCAGTATCCCCAGTAAATATCATTTAGCTAACTAACTTCTAAGTATATCACATTGAATTAATAATTTAATCAATAATTGAAGTCCCTAAACCAGTTTAATACCCAGCAGGAGAATTCATTATACTTCATCAAAGGCACTTATTCAGTGTAAGTATTTAAGAGTACTGAAAAGTATATTGAAGGCCCTGCTAGCATTAAGGACCAAACAAGTAAGAATCAACTCAAAATAACCATAATTTTTTAAATATTAAAACATTAGAAAAAAGGTACCAATAAGAATTTTCCAAATATTAAATCATATGTTCTTGCATGAATAATCTGTATACATAGCAGAGCACTTTCTGTTAAATTTAATGAAATTATCCTCTCATATTAACAGATTAGAAAGAAAGATAAACTCAAATGTTAAAGGAATTGGGTTTCTATTAGCAACTGAGTAAGTTTCAGGTTTGTCTTCCAGTCTGTAGGACTGAATTGCAATTGTGGAGTTCATTGACATTAGAATACAAAGCCTAAGATGAAAATGCAGGCACAATAGGAAGGCTTTCTGAATGTTAATTTTAAAATGCTCGTTGATTTTCCTATAGAAGTTTTTCTCCCCAAAATGATCTGTTATTGACTCACCATCTTATTTGAATTTCAAATTAAATCTTTTTTTGAAAGTTCTGTGAATCCTTCTGTTGTAAATTTTGCAGTCTCTCTACTCCTTTTATTTTCATAGCTGATAGGTAGATTAAAGGACTTTACAAAGCTATTGGAAATTATACTAAAATGCATGAAACAGTTGTAATTAATCATGTTTTTTGTAATAATGTCTGTGTAACGACAAAGTTTACACGCATAATCATTCTATGTTCACACAGAATCACAATAGATGAGATAGGTTATACCTAACAAAAGTACAAAAAAAAGGAACTTTTTTCTGAAGATGAGATGTTAGGGGGGTTTTGTTTCTTTGCTTGTTTTTGTTTTGTTCTCCTCTCAAAAAGACATCCACAGAAATTCCTACTTTCTTCAGCGAAGCAGAAGAAGCAGAAAATGCCATATCTTTCCAAAAGAACAGAACAGTCTGAAATGGAATGTCTGTTTAAAAACAGATGGCAATGGCTGCTACTCTGTGATGACCCTTCCTACTAACACACTTTAGCATGTCCAATCTGCAAATACTGAAGGAAAATATTTTAGAATCTTCCCCTTTGATATGCCATTTCAACTTTCTGATTGAGTCACTTCAAACTGTGAAGATACCAGAGGGAGTCAAATTTGAGATATGAAGATACTAGAAACAGCTAGAAGGGGGGGGAGGGGGGAAAGGTAAAATAAAATAGTTAGTAAGAGAGGATTAAAAGTATTAAACAACCCAACAGAACAAGAATCTGGAAAATTTCACAGGTGCTGCGGTCCCCAGAAGAAGCCAAATGAGCCTGCGATGTCTGCAGGCGAAAACACAGAGCTGTCTCCAATGCTGAGTTTAAGCAGTTTATATAGTACCAGTCACATCATGTCTAAGGCTCTCACCAAGGTTTAAAACATGACTAAGGTAATTTACCTCCCAGTATGGCATTAAATTTAGCAGTTCTTAATGAGCACACATAATCCATTTAATTCTGGTGAACTGCAGAAATTGATAGTAGACTGATATAATTATACCCTACCAATAACCAGATTATTTTAAGAGGATGTCAAAAAGATTTAAAAGGCTAAGATTTTCTAAAGCTATCCTGGAATATTATTTATTAGGGATCATTATTTGTACAAAGAAAGTTTCTTTTTCTTTTCTCATTTCAAATATAAAGTAAAATATCCACGAAGAGAGCTAGACTTTAATTAATAACAAAATGTTGTTCCTATCAAAAAACATCATAACCAGTATATTATATTTCTATTTCTAACAATTTCATAAATGTGAAAAGACAGTAAAGAAGAAAAAAGAAAGCAGATGAATGTGAAGAGAAAGGGGGGGGGGGCAGGGAGGGAGGGAAGGGCGAAGTTCTGTTCAATTATTTTCCTTTGAATTTTAAAACTGATGTTTGGTATTCATTCAGCAGCAAGTATACACATGATTTATACTGATCTTTTTGGAACCTCTTGTATGGAGTTGTTACTGAAAACATTAACCAAGAAAATTTTCCAAGCCAGATGATAATTTGCAGCCCAGAAGGCAAACCATATCCAGGGTTGCGTCAGGAGAATTGTGACCGGCAGATTGGAGGAGTGATTCTGTCCCCCTTGTGAGACCCCACCTGGAGTACTGCGTCAAGTTCTGGGAACGCAGAAGGACATCAAACTCTTGGAGCAGGTCCAGAGGAGAGCCATGAAGGTGATCAGAGGGCTGGAGCACCACCCTATGGGGACAGGCTGAGAGAGATTGGGCTTTTCAGCCTATAGGAGAGAAGGAGCTGGGGGGACCTTCTAGCGGCCTTCCAGTACCAGAAGAGGGCCTATAAGAAAGCTGGGGACAGACTTTTTATAAGGATACGTAGCGACTGAGTGAGAGGATAGATATTAGGAAGAGATTCTTTACTGTGAGCATGATGAGATGCTGGAACAATTTGCCTAGAGAGTCTGTGTATACCCCCTCTACAGAAGTATTCACAGCCAGGCTGGATGGCCTTGAATGTTGCTCAAAGGCAACCTAGTCTAGTGGGAGGTGTCCCTGCCTATAGCATGGAGGTTGGAACTGGATGATCTTAAAGTTCCCTTCCAACTCCAACCATTCTATGATTCTATGATGATTGTTTAAGAAGCTGACACTGGTTTATAACAGCACTGGGTGTGTAGAGATCTCTCCAGAAAGTGTGCACATAGCAGAGCAAAATTACCCTCATTACATACATTTAACATACAAATATTCATATAATTTCCACAAAGTTTCCACCTGCAGATGGTAGATATTAAGATAATTATTAGATAGATATTAAATCTAACATTTCACCTGCATCTGCCAATCTAGGGATTCTTGCAAGAGGTCTTTCAGTTTGCCCATAGGTGGTACTGATGTCGAAGAGCACAAATTGCTCTTCGATACCCACTTGTCTTATAGATTGCTCTTTGGTACCACTTTATCTCTTTGATTGCAATTTGGTTTCTCCCCACAATATCTACAAAAAGGGACCTATTTTTAATAGTCTGGAGTCGATTCCAGTCTGCTCCTACGTGCAGGTCCAGCAGCCAGGGGAAGAGATGCTCTGGCAGCCATAAAAAGAGAAACAGCCCTGTCTGCACCCGTGAGAGAGGATGAGGAGGGCAGGAAGGGCTTCAAGCACAGCTACAGCTAAGTTCCTCTGACACCCCCTAAGGGAGCAGGGGAAAATGAGAGTTTTCCTGCCTTGTTTGGTGAAAAGGAGGTAGTGGAGACAGCAATGAAGGAGTGAAGCTGAACCTGATAAAATGGGAGTCTGTGAGGGGAGGGTTTGTTTATTTGTTTATTATATATGTTTCTCTTTATATCATCTAACTCTATTTTTAACTGACAGCAAGTTATATGAATTCTTTCCAAGCTGAGGGAACACCTGTGATGGTATCTGGTAAGTGATCTCCCTGTCTGTCTGGACTCTTGAGCTTTTCCTTCTGATTTTCTCCCCATTCTGCTGAGGAGGAGCAATGGAAGAGTGGCTGGGTGGACAACTGACAGCAAGTCAAAGCCACAACACTTTTTAAAAATACAGTATTTTATTATATTGTAAGTCTGTGGTGAGGGAAAATATTACATAACCCTAGCCTTTCTTTTTCTTTTTTTCTTTTTCATGGTATTTTGGATGGGCACAAGAGAATCAAAAGGGATAATGCCTATCAATTTAGGGGTGGGGATAAAAAAAAGGATGATATTAGGAATTAAAAAAAACTGTTGGGGTTTGTCATAATAGTATTATAATATCTATTTATGAGCTATGACATAGCAGTTTTATAAACATTGTAATTATCCATCAAAGCATGGTTTGACTTAGATTTCAAGAAGTATTGCATTCTGAGAGACTGCAGAATTGGACAGGGAGCAACCTGGTGAGGTTTAACAGGAGTATAGAATCTTGCACCAGGGGAGGAATAACTAGATACATCAATAGAGGTTAGAGGATGACTTGATGGAGAGAAACTCCATGGAGAAGGATCTGGGGGTCCTGGTGGACAACAGGTTGGCCATGAGCCAACAGTGTGCCCCCATTGCCAGAAGGCCAGCGGTATCCTGGCATGCATTAAAAAGAGTATGGCCAGCAGGTTGAGGGAGGTGATTCTCCTCTTCTACTCTGCCCTGGTGAGACCACATTTAAACTCCTGTATCTAGTTCTGGGCTCACCAGTATAAAAAAGGGATCTCCTAGACGGAGTCCAGCAGAGGGCCACAAAGATGATAATGGGCTTGGGGTATTTCCTTTATGAAGAAAGACTGAGTAACCTGGGCTTATTCAGCCTGAGGAAAAGAAATGAGAGGGGATCTGATCAATGTTTACAAGTATCTAAAGGGAGGTGAGAGACAAATGAATGAGGCCAGGCTCTTTTCAGTGGTTTGTAGTGATAGAGACATAGTTTGATGATCTCTCAAGGTCACTTCCAATCCCTGCAATTCTGTAATCTGTATCCAGTATAGAAATAGTATTTCATGGATTTCAATAGTTTACACATTTTAGAAGTTGTAATGTATGCTGTAATGCAGTGCCACTTTTATCCACTTGATATTCAACTTTTTTGAGATGATAATGAACTTCAGATGTATCTATTTTTGGTCATTTTCCTTAAATTTAAATCCATATTTTGCTCTTCCAGTGCAGATATCTTGAGTGTTGATTTTCATATATATTGTTGAAATCTAGTTCAGTTGCATTTTAGTAAACTTCTGGAAAAAAAAAAAAAAAAGTTATTTTCTTTTTACTGTAGCTTCTAATAGTTTCAAGGGAAAGTCATGCCCTCGTTGTGTTAATGATATAACACAAAACTAATATGCTAGCCAATATTGGAAAAATAAGACTCTGGTTGGAAAAAAAAAATAAAAAAATTGTAATTTTTATTTAGAGAATTATAACTTCAGATTTCAAGTATTCAGTAATCTGTTATGCTTAAGGCTCTTTTGTATACTTAAAGGCATCTCCTGTCATTACAACAGAGAAGTCAATGTGAACATGAAGACTGCATGATCTCTGATTCTATTGTCCATGTTTCCTAATGTAACTTCCTCATTTTACTCAATAACACCAACCCATGACTGTATTGCAAACAGAGGAGAGGAACCTGGAGAAAAAAAAAAAAAGAACGTGTAAAGTTTGTGAAGATTTAAGCAGCTTTGGTGTCCAGGAGTGTTATGAGATGGATTTTACATCAAATCTATGCTTGAAGACAATTTGACATATTGTAGGGCCAATTTAATTATTATAGCTGACAGAGATTAATATGTAAACACATTTAGAAATTAGTAGAATATATAATTTTGTGTGATATCCAATTCTGTAAAAGACTGAATAAAAAAATGATGACAGCCATATATATTGCATATTCTGTATTTAAAATCAAGAACGAAATGTTCACATATCTTTGTATTGTCTGGAAACAAAATACTAAATTGGTTACTAGATCAGATTTGTAACTACTCTTGCAATGTAACTAAAAGTTGACTGTATAGCTGCATAATTATGACACAGCTGTAATAAATTAAGCACAGGAGTGAAAGTGAAAGAAATCTATTAGTACATTAGAAGTGTACCTTATTCTCCAGGTTCTCAGATATGGTGACTTACAGTATTTTAATTATTTCTTAAATCACAATTATCAATTATTCTAGAGCAAATATTACTGATGAGAACTAATGGAAGACCTAATTCTGTAAATCTTTACATATAATTGCTTTTCAAGTTACTGCAATATAATGTCAGCTCCTCTTATAACTGGAAGACTAGTGCTTTTTAAGAATTCAAACCTCATCTGAATCCCAGATTGCATTCATAGTTGAAAGACTAAAGCAAAATGGTTGTGTAAAGGAATAGTGTGTACAGCTGACATGCTTTAAAAAAAAAAAAAGAAAAATGAATTGTTTCAGGCATTATGCATTAATAAATGTAGATTGCTTCAATTTGTAAATGCATATGAAGAAGAGTTATAGCTAGCTATGTAATGATTTGTGTAAGAATGGGTCACGTTCTCCTATAACAAAGAGATCACAACTTTCTTGAACTGCTTCAATAATGACAAGAGAATACACTGGTTATTGCTAGAACTTGATTAATTAAGAACTTGATAATTGTCAAATCTCTACAACTGTCAGCTGAAGACAATTCTAATCAAATGAGAGTAACCTCAAACAGGTTCCACAGAGTCTGACACTACTGTCATTTATTATTTTAAATAGGTAATCTGGAAATACATATAAAAATCATCACAGAAGTATTTATGTATGTAAAAAATAATGAATTAAATGTAACAAAGAGAAAACATTCCAACAAAATTGTCTGCATTACATGGTAAGTGAGCATTTAATAAGCATTTATTATACACAGCCATGTGTACAAGGGTTGCTCTGATGCTTCCTGTTTTATTATATTGATCCACAATGTCAGAGGCCATAGTTGGTGGTAGAACAGTAGAGGTTGAACGTTCCTACCAATATTCTATTCCATTCCATTTTGCTGTGTGACAGATGTCAGCAGAAGGGAAGTCTGACATAATGGCAGCTGACATGGAAGAACAGATGAAGCAGAGATGTACCATTGAATTCCTCGACATGGAAAAAAGTTACAACCACTGACATTCATTGATGTTTTCTAAATGTTAGTAGAGACATGTTGCACAGGTGAGGTGGTAGGTGGTAAATTTCAGCAGTGGTTACAGCAACTTGAAATACAAGCTGTGTTCCAGACAGCCATGTATAGCTGATGCACCATGAAATGAAGATCATCTTGATCTGCTCATCCACATGAATTCGGGAACTGTGTACAGGGCTGAATATCATCTTTGAGTACTGAAAATGATAATGACAACGTTGGAATACTGCAAAGTTTGCAGCAATTGAGTTCCATGAATGCTCACACAGGAACAGAGAGAACACCGTATGCAATTTTGTTAGGACCTATTGAATATAAGGCTGACAGTGATAGTTTCTTGGATCAGTCACATAATTCCTAGTGAGGAGGTATGATGTCACCACTATGAAGTGAAATCAAAAAGCAGTCCATGGAGTGGCAACATGTGAATTCCCCATTTGAAAGAAAAGTTCAAGATGCAGCCCTCAGCAGGTAAAGTGAAGTGCACTGTCTTCTGGGATTGGAAAGGGGGTGACCCTTTGGATTTCCTGCAACCTGAACAAACCATCAACTCTTGACTGCTCCATTGTGAAGCTAACTAAGCTGAAAGCTCAGACTTCCAGAATCAGATCAGAGAAAAAGAAAACCTTTTTTTTTTCTTGCAACACTAGGCCCATTAACAGTTTAATGAACATGGAGCACACTGCTAATGTTGGCTGGATTGTCCTACCTCATCCACTGTATAGTCTAGATTTGGTGCTTTTGACTTTCATCAGTTTAGGCTGAGGAATTATGGACTGCATAGGCAACATTTTCCTAGCAATGATGCTGTCATAGTAGCTGTGAAACACTGAGTCACTTCTGCAGTGTTTTACAAGTGCAGGCTCTTGATCTCCACTGGTGAAAATGGCTGAGAATTTCCTCTATCAAATAGTGATATTGTGCACTTTGTATCTGTTGTAATTTCCATAAGAATAAAAAGATATTACTTTCAGAGTGACTTTTGTATAATTCTAAATCTATAAATACAGAATGCAAACCATATATATTCAATGTCTTTCTTATGCTGTTTTCTTAGAAGATTTTAGAAAACTGCTTTATGCAGGTCAGTGAGATAATTACGCTGTGGCCCATTAGCAGAGTAAAATGCTACATTATTGTAGTACTAAAGAATGATCTGTTAGAAGTTAGAGCAATGAAATGGACTAGAGCAAGCTTGATGCATGCTAGAGCATGTAAACCACATTTATGTTGTACTAGTTTATTGTACTTGAAATTGTCTCAGTGACTGTGATGGGGTAGAGTGCGAGGATAAACCTCCCTTGATCTGCTATCCACACTCTTTTTAACACTTGATGTTTGTTGGCTCCAATTGCACTGTCCCTGGCAGTTAGCTTCAGGGTCATCCCTGAAGATAGTTAGTTTGTAAGCCTACAGGCCACTGATGTTATGTATGAGTCCATGTTTCTTCATGTCTTCTTTTTCTTACACACTGTGCTCAGTCCTTTCAAGTCAGTAAACATGAATCTGATATTCATGATGAGCTTGTACTCAGCTTCTGTTCCAATTTTGAACAAAAATTCAGAATTTTCCTCTTTGTAACAATTCTGTTAGTTGCTAGCACATATTTTAGTTCATGTATGCGGAAAACTTGCGTTCTTTATTCCCATTTATCTCTGTTGATGAGAATATGGATTGTTATTGCCTGTTCAGCCAGATTCAGAGCCAGAGGGTAAGGGGCCACAGCCTATTGCAGTGATATTTTGGTCAAACTACACAATGCAGTGACTCAAGTCATGACACATAGGAATTCTGTTGACACATCAAAAGCAGTTTCCTTTTGCTTGGCTTCCCAAGTCCCACCCTTGATTGTGCAGCACCTGTTATTTATATCTACTGCAAAGGTAACAACAATGTTAGGAATAAATAGTAGAACTATATTTTGTCTAGAAAGTGGATGTTATGTAACAACAAAACAAAACAAAACAAAACAAAATATACAAATGTAACAAACTCATATATACTTCAAACACTAGCAATTAATATTTTTATATTTCTTTACGATGTGTAATTAGTCAAATAGTTCTCCATGTTTTGGAATGACTGCCTTGGAGATCTCAGAAATGTTATGGTTATTAACGAGATACTTTCATAGTGCATTGAACAGTTATTAACATCTCTGTATGTATATTAAAAAGTGCAGTGGATGTCATTTCTCCATTATACTTGTTGAAAAAACAGTCCCAGTGTGAAAAATCATGAGTTTAAAACAAATACTTCAAAGTCTTTTGTTAGGTTATATCACCAGGCCCAAACAAAGGTGAATTAAAGCTGTTCATATTTGAAGCTGAGGAAGCCTTGTTTCCGAAAATCAGTGTATTTACACTTGTGCACTAGTTTGCCCAGATAATAAGTCTTGTTTCAAGGTCATGCCTGTCTATTCCTTCCTGTATAAACTTTAGCTCTTTGTTTTGAAACACTGTAGATACTCCTCATTTGTGATGTTTAGGGAAGACATGTTTTTGGGGGCAAGAATTATGTTATGTATGCACTTTGATTTATTGAGAATCTGACCTGTCAGTCATAATGGGAACTTCATAGTCCCCTAATCATCTTTTAAAGCACTGCCTCTTGACCAAATAAATGTACTATTTCTGGACATATTATGCATACAGACAATATCAAGTAGGCATTACTGCCAGAAATATCAAAGTGTTAACACATTGCCATTTATTGTAGAAGTGGTATCTACAAGTCACTGGTCATGCATTTGGAGAATGATTTCATATGGGCAAGCTTCTTTTTCCCCACACCCATCTGTTCACATATATTACACAGATTGCACGTGTGGTTCTGGCTGTCAGAGAACAAGAAAGCTTAGCAAATATATGTAGTATACTTTAAAAGTTGTTTGGAAATGATTTAAGAATGTGGAGAAATGTGTAGGCTCCAGGCAATCTAGTACTTTAGAGAATGTACCCATCCCATAGCTGTAAACTCCAATAAATCATCTTGTGAACAGACTGTAAATATTTTCATTATTCCAGCTGGCAATTTTTTTTTTTTTTACTTATTTTTTTTTAATGCACATAACATAGGCTCTGTTTGCAGTACATTTTTTGCTCTTGACCAAAAGAATGCAATAGATTTTTCCTTTTTTTTTTTTTTTTAACATTTGTTTTCTCTCTTACATATTTTACTTTTACTCCAGATATGAAAACCCATGTTGACTCTTCCCAGTCACCAACTTCTCCTTGTGCTCAGAAACATATTTCCAGAGGACTTATTCCAGGATTTTCCAAGGTGCCTAGGTGAGGCTAAATGGCACGTTCCCTGTGTTTATGAAAATGTTTTCAACATTTTCCTTTCTGCAAACATCAGGGACATCTCCTTCATTTCCACAACCTTTCAAAGTTCATAGCAGACTTGCTTCTTTCTCAACACCACCCTCAGTTCATCTGGCACCATGAACTAGTATATATGGAGTTTTTTCTTTACCCTCTCTCCTGATTCTAATATCTCACTGGAAATTCTCTTCTTTGAACCCTACGTCTAACTAGTTGTCTACGGCAGAGATGTGTAAGCTAAGTCTCCAGTTCAGACCACTAGTCAGCCCCCTTTCTTCCTGCTGCAGAGCTTTTCTCAGCCCAGTCTATTGTGGGCATTTCTTGTACTACCGAAGAGAAACAGACTCTCACATAAAAATACCTATCTTCCTCCAGTTCCATTCCTGAACTCTGTATTTGTGGCACCTTGCTGTGGAAGTTGGCTCTGTAAAAAAATTCCTGATGATGTACTTTCATCTCTATATTCTATGGCATCTCATATTCCTCATCCAGGGGAGATGTTTTATCAACAGCACAGCAGAGGCTGTGCTAGGCATATGTAATTTCTAGCAAATGCTGAATAGGTCTGACATGTAGGGACCACCTAAAAATTCATTTTCATGGATTTTGGGCTTCTAGGTGTAGCTTGTGGTCTAAAGGCTATTGGGGTGGAAAGCACAGACTAAAGAGATTAAAAGTGCCAAGCAAAGAATGGCTCAAAATAAAGACACCTTTTTTGCTCTGTGTGTCATAGAACATCTTCGTGCTCTGGAGGTCAGGAGATCATTGCAGCTTGTCCTGAATTACTGGAAGCAAACATCAGCAAGGAGAGATGCAATTGACAGTATGAGGAACAATATAAATGACTTCAGCCTCTGCCTTGTCACAAATAGTACAATCTGAAGTCGAACTTCCTCTCCAGCTTAATTACACAGCCCACAGGAACTTCTGTGGCTTAGTCCTGTCACTTTCACTTCTACTTTGCTCTTCTTGCTCTCCATGTCATGTTCTTACACTCTGCGTTAGTTGTCAGTATCCTGTGCCACCTTCTCATGAACTGTCATATCCAACTGAATTCAAATCCTTAGTTGAAATTTACCTCTTTAATTGGCCATCCCTGTACAAGAGTTCTCTTTCATATAACTAACCAGATTTCTCAAAGCTGGGTACAACTTTGTGAAAAAATAACTTTGATAAAAATAGTTATAAAAAAAGAAACTCTCAGGAAAAATATTACATGCATATATTTCTGCAGAATACCCTGGTGATGGTATACTGGCATTTATGCAACACTTAGTAGAAATGACCTGTGATCCTTAGTAAATGTAATTTCATTAATCAGTATCAACCCTTGATCCAGGTAACATACATCAACGTCTGGTCAGAAGTTCAATAGTAATCAGAGAAATAGTTTTCACAAACCAAATACCTAAACTTCATGTTTACATAATTTTCTTGTGCTCTCTTCAGTGAAACAGATCAGTTCCATCCCATGATATTTGTGAGAATCTAAGCCCAAAAAGCTTTACTTCCCTGTACAGCTGCTAAAAGGCACTAGTTTGTTTGGACTAAAAACATAACAGTCAATAATATCTTTTTGAGGCTATTACAAATAATCATACTTGAGCAGAAGTTTAATAGTTTAATCTCTTCATTTTCACTTCAACCTAAAGACAGTTAAATATATGCATCATAATTTTTTTTTTTTTTAGAAAACGTCAGCCAAAGATTTTTAAATTATGTTCATAAAATTAGATTCATGTGTATTTAATTGTACTGCACTATATATTATGTCGACTTACTGAAGAAGGTATTTTAAGTCTGTTTTTCTAATGTGGTTATCACTTATAACTCATTTTAATTCAAGTCATATGTCACATGCTCCAGAGTTAGTTCAAAGTGGATGTATTTAGTGATTTCTAGAATAAATATCAATTCAGATGCAGTCAAGGTTTCAAGCATTTTTTGGTATGCTTTGGTATGGTATTTTGGTACCATATCTCATGGTACCAATGAGATATGGTAAGAAAATTTGTAGCTTTTCTTTCTGTGTAGCTAACAATAATTTCTCGTGTGTCACTTTAAATCTAAACATGGATTGTAGAGAAAGTATTTTGAAACTCTGTGATAGCTTACTGCCAGAATTCTATTTACACTGATAATTTAATAGAGTGGAAAAACACTTGTTTTCTATTTAGCAAAATTTAGGGCTCATTCTAGGTGTGAATTGTATCCATGACAGATTCTACAGAAACTGTCAGGCCATAGGTTATGTAGCACTGCAAGTGAAATGAAATTTTGAAAGGTAATACACCTTTGCCAAAAGATAATTGGACACTCTGCATAGGTTACATCTCAAGAAGGAAGCTTTCATTCTATACAACAAGAAACTACTGAACCTTGCTGATTTCGTTAGTACTCCGGACATTCTTAGTCTTTATCAAGTGCAAGTACTTATCATCTTATTATGTGAGCATCATTACATCTGAAGATTGAGTTATTCTTTAAGTATTTGAAAGAAAGAATAGGTAAAATAAACATAAATGAAATAGAGTTAGAAACTGCAAGTATCTCTCTTTCCAGTCTTTTTTTTTATAATGTCACAAAGAGAAACATATATTATACACTGTGTTTACTGAAATGTCCATCTTTTTATACTGATGGAAAGCCTACTATGAATGTGTGATCCTCCTATTTTAGAATCATAAATGGAAGTATCAGCTGAGGACACAACACACTTTTTTTTTTTTTGTTGTTTTGTTTTTTTCCTTGAACATTTTCCAGGCAATTATTAACAATTTAATTTCATTAAAATGAAAAAAAAAATCCAGCTAATGAGAGAAGCGGAATTTATCCTTTGTTGTCTCCAGCACCAGTGATCATAGGAAGGCTGCATATGGTATGATGAGATTTTCCCACTGCACACAAGGCTTTTAGTTTTGATAGAAGGATTCCTGGTTTCTTTCTCACAATGTTTCTGAACAGCTCACTTCTCAAGCTGTTGAAGAAAGTGAAACATAGCAGTATGAGACAGAGTATTCTGAATCACGAAGTCATATTACCTGGGTTCTAACTATTGGTATTCAAGGTACTTTATTTGTGAATCAGGAGTGCTCTCTGACTGCTGTGCATCCCTCATCTGATTAAATATTTGAGTACAGAACAGTTGCTAATATTACCTGCACTGAAGATGAATTTGGTGTTGCAAATTAGCTAATTGGAAATAGATAATGTGCCATGTAAAGTGGCCATGGCAATTCCTAGAACCAAAGCCTTGTTTGTGAAAAGCTACTTCTAACAAGTTTGAAGCTTTTCTTCCCAAGCTGATAAATTTGTTTGCCTGCTTTACATTAAGATTACATAGATACTTATAACTGAAACTGTAGAATGCAATCCAGATGAGATGAAAACAGTAAAGATAGAGTGCAGTTAACTAAGAAGAAAGGAAATAACTTCTGATATATAAGAGCAACATACCATGTACAATGCAATAAAACCAAATTTATTCATGCTATGCCATTGAAGTAAGCAAACTTACATTGACAATAATACCTCTATACATATGTCGCAGTTTCAAGCATGACAGAGAAAGGAGCCCCTTTCTCCCCCTTTCAGGGAGAAAGAAAGAAAAAAATAACCCAATTAAGAAAAGGAGAGATAATGGATTTACTACAAATGGTAAAATAATATAATATTTATAAGAAGAAAAAGATTTACAATTAATAAATCAAATGGGAGACAGAGGAAGATTCCAACCGTACTGCTTGCTGTGCTGCTGGAACCTGGAAGGTTCTTTCCCCTCCCGCCACCCAGAATCAGAAATCATATAGGGAACACTACTTCCTCTTTGAGAGTTAGAATTCATACAATAGTATTAGAGAACACAGGACTAGGAAAAACAGCTCCTCAGTACCAGGTGCCTATGCACCGAACAACTTGCCGCATGATGTGGTGACATGGAATGCTGATAAAACCAGGACAACACAGGATATTTGATTTTTGATTCTATTTTTGATTATTGATAAGATGGAAATTCTTAATGTTAAAGACATTGAAGCAATTGATCAAGGACTCTGATACACTGATTTACTCTGGGTATCTACAAATTTACATTGAAAATTTTCTGTTGCAACTAGAATCCACATTCCTCATTTTGTGCCTTAAAAGGCAACTTCCTATACTGGTTTAAATAAGGATTTTCCAGCTTTTCCTAGCATTTATTAAATTGTCAGAATACAAATGAAAAAATATGACATTAAGATTTATGTTCCTTCAAATATTTTGTATTGTTGGTCTAGTATTTTTTCTTATAATAAATATAGACTGCTATTCCATATTATATTTTTCCCTAGGTAATCTGAATTGTAGATAAAGAAGCTATTATTTTCCCACACTTTATTTTTGCTACTTTAATCCCACTGTTCTCTTAAATACATGGTACGTGTATTGATGATTTTTTAGAGCAAGATTTTCTCCTTTAAGGGAAAAAATTTAACATACTGCTAAGATATTGTTTTCTCACCTTTGGCATTTGAAAGCATGTCTTACAAGCATCAGCTTTTAATAGAATTTCTTTTATTTGTTTATTTATTTTGAATATTCTGATGAAGTCTAGTGGTAAAGTTGACAGTTGACAAGATCTAGAAGATCTATAACATACAAACCAACATGCATTCCTATGAATGATTCAGTGATCTCAGGGCACAGCACATTTGATAGAATTCGATATAAATTATTCAGCTTCAGATTTTAGTACACCAAAGGAGATGACTATAGTATAGGATATAAACTGACATTTAAATAAATGCAGTTACATTTTTGAATGATAGCATGTTGTAGGTTTTTTTTTGGAAATGTTGCACCTTGGAAGTTATCTGATTGTTATGAGCTGATAGCTGGAGACAGATGCAACAGTTTACTAGTCAATTTGTTTTGGTCTTGTTTTTGTACCTAATGGGAATGTTAACTTCTTTTGTCACTTTGTCATATACTTGGAGCTCTCACCTGACAGCTACAAGAAAAGCTACAAGCTGGCTAACAGCTGAAAACATTTGAACAGTACACTTCAAAAATTTTCAACAAAGATTCACTGCCTCCAGGAAATCATTTTATTATTTCCCATTAATTGATTAAGGAGATGCCTCAACAATGTAGAAGACATGAACACTTAGAAAAAAAAAAAAAAAATTGGCTTTTAACTACCTGAAGGTTGTATTTCTTTTGTTGATTCACTATAAGCAGGTTAATGCAGTAAAACTGCAAATTTTAATTGAGCCAAAAGAGTTAATGGAGATTCACCTGACACTATTCAAAGCCTTCAAAGTAGTTGATGCTAAGTACACTCTTGAACATTTCATATATTTATTTCACTGTCAAATATTTGGTAGATAGTAAATGATATGAAAAAATCTGAAAGATAAATAAACTATTATTATTATTATTTTTAATGTTTGTATTCCATTTTCAGATGCCAACTCAAATTATGTGAAAAGTTCACCTTCAATTTCTTATGCTACCATTAGAAGTATAAATGCTAGGAAAAGAAAGGATATTTAGTTTTGAATTATATTTTCTGAAAATCAGACTTTAATAAGATTATTATTAGTAATGACTGATAGTTACCAGATTAGATAGGATTATCTAAATTATTATACGAATAATATCTAATTGGTAGTTACATCAATTTCAGCCATCAGTTCATGGAACGTAAGAAAAATCTCACATACTGTCAGAGACATTCAGGATGCTATCAGCTCTGGGAAGATGACATCTGCCTTGACTACTGTTTTAAATTAAAAGTGGAGTTGGCTGTTGAGTTCTGGACAGGGATAGAACTTCTCCTATCTTACTTAGGACTTCTGAATGGATTTTATGCTTTCAGTGACATTATGAGTAGGATTTTCTTTAATTTTCTTTGGAAATGGCAGTGGAATTCCGAATTACTTCATACTTCAGAATGAATATGTGTTCAATTTTTGTTTGATTGTCTACTGCCTCACAACTTGAGATATTAGCTGAACTCTCTTAAAGCAGAAAAAATAAAAAGTGAAAAGAAAAAAAGGAGTACTGACAGGAAGATGCTCTTGGGATTTTGATTTTAAGCTGAATGAGTGATCATATTTTAATAGGAAATTGCAAGTTGTTCCTGCTCTGCCCTTTATACCATTGGTTAGTGAGCTCCAATTGGTGTACAGAAAACAAATTGTACGTGGATGAATACAGTACAGAAAGATTGCAGTCTCCTGCATCTACAGCATGGAGAATCACTTAAAGAATGATTAAAATTTGAGAAAGAATGCTGAAAATACTGATTCACTGACAACTAGGTAGAAAAGCAGCTTTGGGCAAGAAAGGGACTAGCAAGTTCATTATATTATACAGATGATACAAAAGGTCTTTATCATCAGAACCCAGGGTTTTCATTAGTCAGTTATGTAGGGAGTGTAAAACATGCTCCAACAATGACCTTGGAGAAATAAATGCTTATATTTACTATATTGGTGAGCATGATTTCCCTGTTCTTAAAATCAGTTTCTTGCTAAAACAAATCCTACACTCTTTGTTGCCCAAAGCAAACTGCACCTGGCTCTCCATTAAGTACTTGAGAGTCATATTCCAGGGAGGTAAAAATAGAAACATTTCCAATATTCAGAAGCAGTCGCTGTTCATTCAGCTACAAAACCTTAGAAGTATAATTCAAAGGAGGTGATCAACTACTATGCATGCTGATCTTTAATCAACACATACTCAAAGCTAGAAACCCATAGTACAAGAAAGTGATTAGTTAATTTAATAGCTAAAAGAAAGTCAAATGGGAATATGTTAAGAACAGCCTGGCAGTTCATTACTGTGCTAGCAATCTGTGACAGTAAAATATCCATTTATCTGGAACCTGTATGATGATGTTGCCAAAACCAAAACAAATTATTGAAAAGATCAGAATGTCAATCACCGACTTGGAAATATTTTATATAAAATGCAGTCACAATTTTCATGTTGTTATTTTCCCTGCCTTCTGAAGATGAAATTAGAAATACAAAATAATGGCATTCTAGTCTAAAAGAACCATGTAATTGGGTGATTCTATGTCAATATGATTCAGTTAAATAGAGTTTTCCCTAATTTGCAGTGACTTGAGAGAGGTTTAAGACAGGTCTGTTTTGTATAAAAATAAACAGCAAGTAGTTATAGAAAAATGTTCAACATTTCCCTTTCTTTTATCATGGACAACTGTGTAAAACACTGTCCTGATTTCAACTGAATCAAGATAGCTGGATGACCCACAAACTATGGCTGTTACATCTGTATAATTAATCATAGAATAATAGAATCACAGAATCATTCAGGTTGAAAAAGACCTTAAAGATCATTGAGTTCAACCACGACCTAACCAAATTACCCTAAATCCAACAATCCTCCACTAAATCATGTCCCTGAGCACCACATCCAAATGGTTTTTAAACACATCCACGGATGGTGACTCAACCACCTCCATGGGGAGCCTATTCCAGTGCTTACCAACTCTTTCTTTAAAGAAGTATTTCCTAATATCCAACCTAAACTTACCCTGGAGCAACTTGAAGCCATTTTCCCTCGTCCTGTCACCTGTCACCAGTGAGAAGAGACCAACACTGCTCTTACTGTAAGCATCTTTCAGATATTGGAAGAGATCAATAAGGTCTCCCCTCAACCTCCTTTTTCCCAGACTGTACAGCCCCAGTTCCTTCAGTTGCTTCTTGTATGGCATATTCTCCAAGCCGTTCACAAATCTTGTTGCTCTTCTTTGGATCTGCTCCAGTATCTCAATGTCCTTTCTGTACTGAGGTGCCTGAAACTGAACACAGTACTCGAGGTGAGGCTTCACCAGTGCCGAGGACAGGGGCAGGATTACTTCTCTAATCAGGATGTATGGGAAAATGTGGGACCACGTGACACTGCTCGGAAGCCCATAATGCTGCGGACAGTTGGCTGGAGGCAACTGCTGCTCAATGGCTGACTGAGTTTTGGTTGGAGTGGGGTGAGGCTTTGTGTTGTGATGGGGCATCAGTTGATGAGAAGTTGCAAGTAATTGCATCATAGATACATACATGTATACACACACGAGGACTGCTTTGAAAGTAATGCCTCCATTTTTATTATTCTGAACCACTAAGTCAGATGCGGGTGTTGGTGGAATGGCAGTAGAAGCTGAATCTTCTCGATAATACACCATTATATTTGATTGCCATGTGACAAATGGCAGCAAAGGGATAGTGTGATAAAAGGACATCTGTCATGGAAGAGCATATGAAGCAAAGGTGTGTCACTGAATTCCTCCATGTGCAAAGAGATTGCACTCACTGACATTCATCAACACTTGCTGAATGTTTATGGAGATGAAACAATAGATGTGAGCACATGAAGTGATGAGTGCTGTATTTCAACAGTAATGGTAGAGACAGTGAGTAACCTCAACTGGTGCAGATTTTTACAAGTGTGGCATGCAGGCTCATTGCTGGAGAAAATGCATAGCTAATAGCGGTGACTGTTGGAAAAGTGTTTTGTAGATGAGAATCTGCTTTATCAAATAGTGTTCTTGTTCTCTTTGTACCTGTGGTACTTTCCATGGAGATAAATAAAACACATTGCTTTCAGAACAGCCTACACGTTTTGCTGTAATAGTTTATACTGGCTTTAACATATGTCTGTAAAAACTATGGTTTATAAAACATGGTAGCATTTAATAATAATAATAAAAAAAGAGTAAGAAATTAGGAGAGTGCAATATGTTTGCACCTACTAACATCATTCACTTCAGTCAGCACTTATGGTAGAGAGTGTTTGGCTACTCTTCTGGAAAGCCATTTTTCTTCTAGGAAGAATGTGTTCTGGTATGATTTAAGTGGTTACTATTATGAGTGTAGCTTGATAACTGATTTCCTCCTGTTTTCTCTGTGAGGTCAAACACTCCAGGGAGCCTTAAAACCTATCAGGTGAGATTCTGATTTGGCACTTACTTGATCCTGACTCAAGTGAGAAAAAGCTCCTGTAATAATGTTCCACTTCTAAAAAGCACTGTTCTAAATATTACACTTAAAAAAAAAAAATTAAAAAAATTAAAAAAATTTGCATCAGTTATGTCTGTCTTTTTATTATCTCCATCGCAGCCTGTGCCTATCTTTTCTTAGGATGGATTTCTGACAGAAGAAAGGAAAACTGAACCTCTCAGCAGATATTTATGAAAAAGAATCTACTGAATTTTAAACGCTGAGATTGTTGGTAAGAGAGGCAATTAGAGGGGTGGAGGTGGCTGGTGTAAGAAATGTAATAGAAAGCCTACATGAAACAAGACAGGAGAAAATTATATGGTGAAAAAGCAATATATTTCAATAAGAGAGCTCTCTGCGGTATAAGCAGCTAAATGATAGATTACTGTGTGTAAATGTAAACATACACATTCCTGCATTCAGTTATTGAACTGGCTTCAGTAAATAGACGCCTCTTGTAACCTCTGAGCAGAATAAATAGAAATTGGATTCTGCATGAGCAATGAAACCACATTAGTGGGCAATATTTTAAATGTTAGTCTCAATAAAAATACATCCATTTTACTTGAGAAATACATGTCTGACAGAACAACTTCCCAGAGTGAATTCGATTTTGTATAATTTTTGGCTATTTAACGTAATTTTCTTTCAGCCCATCCATTCTGAAAACCAAGTTAACCTACGGAAATATTTTGCTCTGTAATGTGATATTAAGGAATAGTCTTATCTTCTCCCATTTATTGATGCATTTAATATTAACTTTCAGTGCTAACAGGGTTTATGAACTCCTTAAATGTATTTTAATGTCCTGATTCAATGACATGTTTAGAAACATACCTATGCCTAAGCATGAGTCCTAAAATCAATGGGATGACTCAGGCACTTCTAGTGTTAGTTCAAGTATTTTGCAGATTTGGAGTATGCAAGTGAATTAGAAGTGCATGACAGCACATTTTTCATTCTGTGGATAGCAAGGAGTGTAGCACAGAAGCTTTATATAGTTTTAAGATTTTGGAGGATCTGAATAGCATTTAGAGGCTAGAAAATGACTTGCCTTATAGGTTTAACTTCTGATTTAAGTCAGTACTTATCCTTTTAGAAAATCTATGGGTGTCTTACTGCACCAAGGACTTCGATGTAGCTGAGTTTCCTGATGTACAATGTCACAAAATTTCAGTTCTAGAGGAGAATCAAATAACCTTTTAATTTCCTTCTCCTGTCACCTGTTAATGTATTCTGTATACACTCACAAAGTGGAAATAAGTCTTACACTGGAGTGTTTATAAATTAAGAATATGTAGTGAAGTGAGCATATCATGTAGGTTGTTCCAAAAGTAATCTCTCTTATTTATTTCCATGGAAACTACAACAGATACAAAGAGCACAACAATTGTTTGGTAGAGCAAATTCTCATCTACAAAGCAATCTTTTCCAGCACAGTTCCTACCTTTAGCAAGGCATTTTTTTCCAGTGATGAACAAGATCATGAATGCCACGGCAGTGGAAATGACCCACTGTTGCTGTTAACACTATTGAAATGTACCACCTACCTCCTCCCTGTGCTCACATCCATGGGTTAGTTTCCATCAGTGTTCATCAAGAATCAATGAGTGTTACTGGGTGCAATGTTTTTCTGCATGGAGAAATTTAATGACACACCTTTGCCTCATATGCACTCTGATGTTGTGGATCAACATTATAAGATAGGAGGCATTATTTTTGGAGCATTTGCATGCACATCAGGGGATTGACAGAGAAGACAATAAACTTCTTGTGATGAATAAATGTACGGCAAAAGAATGTTTATCAATTCTTTATTCAGTCCTTTATAATCAGCTGATGCAGAAAGTCTTAGGATTTATATTTTACAGTTGAATTTTAGCAGGTGAATGTATGTTTTTGTTGTTGGATATCAAACTATTGTATGACCTTTCTATGCATTAGCTTCTCCATAAATCCTGCATACGTCCCTGTATACATGCTCCCACCTCACAGCATCTGACAATAAATATGGTCTGACTCATGTTTTTAAATTTTCTATTATGGATAACCTGTGGTACTTGAAGCTGGATATTTATATATTTAGAATCTCATACACTGCGAATTTATCTTTTTTGAGCTATCTTTGTTTTGGAATGCAAAAATTTCTAATAATTAGAGAATAACTAAAGTTATAACTATTAAAACCACTAAGAGATGGCAAAAGGAACACAGTCTAATAAGATGATGAAGCTGCTTATGCGTGCCTGGCCAAAGTAGTAGCAATTGACTTCTTGGTATACTGAGGCTGCTGGTACTGCTACTTTCTCCTTTAAAATATGAAATGAAAATGAAAATATGCATTAATGTTAATGAAGAGCTAATACTATTTAAGCTGATGTGATGAAGTAACATCATATTTCTTCATATTGAGTTTAACTGGAAACAAAGCATCCCTAAAAAAATGCTAAATAGCAATATCCAAATCATAAATTTTGGGGAAATATCTACTCATTGTATTATTTATTTTATATGTATTAAAATTCATGTGCACCCTTGTCTTTCATTTCCTTGAGGATTGTTAATGTCAATACAGGTATATAAAAGTATGAACACATGTACAGACAGTATTTTACACATACTTTTATGGTGATACACTTCTGAGTAAGTAGAATTGAAAGAATCTATTCAAACAGAGAGATGAACACTTACAGAAATCTCCCACATAATCAGTATTTTAAACCCCCCCTAGGAAGGTAGTTCAAGCTTTAAGAGGTTTATGTCTGATTCTCATTCATGAAGTAAATTTCATATCACAAAGTGTGACAAAAAGGATTTTGAGTGAGAATAATGCAAACGTCATCTCAGGGTAAGTATGGGACTGTCTGCAAAGAACAATTATGGCATTCATATCTCCACTATAACTAAGTAGAAAAAAATGACACAGATTTGTTTCTTGAGCTGCTTGGAAATTACTCTGTTAGAAAGGCCTGCCTCTTGAAGTTCCTCTCCAATATAACTACAGTGGAAGTTGTGTTTGACCACAATTGCAACGTGACTTGTAGATCTGCATATCTGCTAAGAGGTATCACTGAGATGGAATTGTTTAAGGATTCACAAGGCAAGACAGTTTCAAGACAGATCCCTAGATAAACTAAACTAAGACGTGCTTTCAACAGAGATTGGCTCAGATGCTGTCCAGAAATCTCTTTTGAGATTGACTTTTCTGTGATTGTGGGATTCTGTCATCTTTCCTATTTCTTCTGCAGGATTATCCTAATTCTACAATATACACTTCCTGCATGTTTTGCAGAATTATTTTAGTTTTCTAAGTCAACTTTTCTGCCTTTAGATTTTATGTTTTGCATCTATTTTCCTTCACTTTATTCATGCAAATATACTACAAGTCTTTGTTCTCCTCTTTGCAGTCATGGCTTAGCTGTGTTCCAAAACTTTATTACTAGTATTAAAATGTTACAGAATGCATACACATTATCACCATTTGTGCAATTTTGTGCACTTCTGTTTAGGGTTCAAGCTAACAAATGCTATTTGTATGTTCTTAGTATGCATCTGTTCAGTACACACAGTAGGCCTGCTCAGACCATGTCTCATAACATGCCTGTAGTCAACATGGTACAAAAAGGATTTAAGGGTGATAGAAGTAATTTTAACTAATGCGCTTTGGAATGCTACATTAAAAGGTAAGGTAAGGATCAATTGGATAACATAGGTAGAATTAATTTATATTGAAATAGCACAAATATTGTCTGAATTTTCCAAGGAATAACAGTTGTATTTTATTAGGTAGTGAATAAATATCTTTGTTCATGATATTAGGGAAACAGCTAGCCACAAAATTCACCTGACTGTTAGGAAAAAGATCAACAATCTGGATGTTATTTGTGATGACAGGTTACTTGACCAGTGAACAAATAGACAAAGGAAGCTAGCAACAATCTCTTGGCCAGATAGAAAAAAAAAAAGAATCATAATCTGCACTGTATGAATTACTGCCAGATACTCTTAGATGAATTATTACACTGAAACCTAATTAAACCACAATCCTTTTATCTTGTCTTTCTTTCTATGTGCCTAGGAAAAGTGGAAGTCTTCATATATCTGAAGTATTACAGATCAATTAATATGCACACAAGCTGCATGGTCCATAATGGGAATAAGATTAATCTAATATAAATTCCCTTTTGGAGAATCAGAGTAATGTTAAAATATTTGTCCCAACTCTGGTTCTACTTGTGCTGATTTGAGAGCAATGTAATAATCTTAATTTCAGTGGTGTAAATTGAATAATTTTTGTTGTTGTTGTTGTTTAGTACTTTTAAAGTATATGGACTTCATTTTTGTTGTCCATTAGTTAATAGAAATTTAAGCTGTGAAGCTTAAGTAAGTGTAAAAAGTGATTCATTGTACGCAGAATTCTTATTACAGACCACACAGTTATCCATTTGCTTCCAGTGATTTTATCTCTTTAGATATCTGAGCATTGTATTAAACTGGATACTCACAGTTTCGGGAAAGATTTTACTTTTCTCAATTTATGTTATTTATTTATTTGTTTATGGTGATTTGGCAAATCCAGACATGCAAAAGGAAGAATTATGAACAGTGCCTATAAGAACAGTATTTTGAGTATTTTCTCAATTATTTTATTATACTAGTAGCTTTGTTACAGAACATCTTAAATTCTTATACCTTGATATTATAATAATGGAAAAGAGTGATAGGGATCAGCTTCAGGTTTTGCAAAACAAACTACTATTTCTCTGACAGATTTTTTCTGCAGTAGTTGCTTTAGCTAAGTAAGGAAATAGCACAGAGTGTAACATGGGCTCAACTATCATTAATTTTTAGCTCATTGGATTTCTGATTTCCAAATGGTGTCTATTATTTCTAGACTTAGCATTCTGCTTAAACTCTTGTTAATTTGAATCATGGATTTAATCACTTTTGGAAACCCCATTAATTTTTGGCATCCACAGTAACTCCCAGAAGAACTGTCCGTTTTTTTTTTTTTTTTTTGAAACTTCTACAAGTTTCATCTGATGTTTGCTCATTCTTGTACTACTTGCGTAGCCCTGTAAAAGTGATTTTTTGCCATCACTAACAGAAGCCCCAAGGAGCCCCAGGGACACAGACTGCAAGACTGCCCTGGTCCTGGTCCAGGTGGCACTACCCACCCCCACTGCTGAGGGGGCTGGATCAAATGACCTCGAGAAATCTATACGTGGAATGTTTACTTGAATGCATATTCAGGTACTGTATACACATAGTAATATGATGTGTAACTTACCTCAGGGTGTGTGGGAGCTGTGTGATACTACCTGGTGTGAGTCTTCTTGAGGAAAACTACACATAAGCATGCCAAACTAAGAAGTAAGGGACTACCTCCATGAGCATCAGGCTCATATCCCTGAAAGCCTGAGGATACTGAAAGCTTGTAATCATCATCCCACTGTTCTGAGGGAGAGTAAATTTGTCACCTGAGGACCCAGAATGATGCCCAAGGAGTGAGTGTTAGTATCAGGAATGAAGGGCAACAGTAAGGCAGTGAGAATTATTTTCCTATTACAATTCCAATTGTTTTATTAGAAACACTTATGTAGGACCATTGCAAAAAATAGCTATAAAATTTTATTTTGGCTAGCACTAAATTCTTAGGTTCAACTCTATGTTTTTCTCCTTTTGTCCTGCAGCAAGCTATAAGATATTGCACATTATTCAAAAATGACTGACTTTACAATAGACACTTTGGAGCAGCTTCCTACACTGTAAATTTGGAAAAATTTAAGAGCATGTTTCATAAGGAGTTCAAACTCAGGTAAAGTTTTAAAAATACAGTGATGAATACTTACGTCTAGTTAGTTGTAGCATTACAAATCCCATATCTAAATCAAGGAACAAGCACTTCAAGCTCTTCATCTGACATTCAGTATTGTTTAATGGATTTTAATGGATTTAAAATTTTCTCATGTTATGTAAACTACTAAATATTTTTCACAAATATGCATAATAATGTCAAAGACATAAGGAAGTATGACATATAAATTAATTAAAAAATGGAAAATAAAAAAAAATGGAAAGAATAAATGTGATTTCTTATTTATGAAAACATATCTTCTGAAACATAATGTCATGATTTTTTTTTTTTTTTTTTTTTCTGCATCGAATAGTTCAGCACAGGTACAGAAGGATGCTGTATCTTCTTCCTGATAGTTTAGTCCATTGTATTGAGTGTTTTCTTTTTATCTGATTCACCATGGAAAATCTTTTAATTTCAGGTCAATATTTTGTCATGGTTAGGCCCAGTTCAGCCTGCTTTTGTGACAAATGGGGCAGAGTGACTCATGGACCTCCACTCCGAGATAGGAGGAAGGGTAGTACGGAAAATGTAGGGAGATGGACCTAAAAACAAAACAGCAGCAACGAGCTGGGGCTGGACCTGGGTCTTGATGGATGAAAAGCTTAACATGAGCCAGCAGTGTGCTCTTGCAGCTCGGAATATCCTGGGCTCCATCAGAAGAGGGGTGGCCAGCAGGGACAGGGAGGTGATTGTTCCCCTCTACTTTGCTCTTGTGAGGCCCCATCTGGAATACTGCGTCCAGGGCTGGAGCCCCAGTACAAGAAAGACAGGGAGCTGTTGGAGAGGTTCCAGAGGAGGGCCACTAAGGTGTTCCCTCCAGAGGAGGGGACTGGAGCATCTCTTCTACAAAGACAGGATGAGGGAGCTGAGCTTGTTCAGCCTGGAGAAAAGAAAGCTGCGGGGTGACCTCACTGCAGCCTTTCAGCACCTAAAGGGAGCCTACAAACAGGAGGGGAATCAACTCTTTGAAAGGGTAGATAACTGCAGGACGAGGGGAAATGGTTTTAAGTTGAGGGAGGGAAGATTTAGGTTGGATGTCAGGGGGAAATTCTTTACAGAGAGAGTGGTGAGATACAAGAACAGGCTGCCTAGAGAAGTTGTGGATGCCTCGTCCCTAGAGGTGTTCAAGGCCAGATTGGCTGGAGCCCTGGGCAACCTGATTGGGTATTAAATATGGAAGTTATTGATCCTGTATGTAGCAGGGGGGTTGGAGATTCATGATCCTTGAGGTCCCTTCCAACCCTGGCCATTCTGTGATTCTGTGAGGTAAGGTAGAAAACTAATTTACTAGATAAGATAGTGAAATGCAGTCGTGTTTGTAGTGTAATATAATTGGATTTGAAGTTAATAAATAAAAAAAATGAAAGAAAGAGTGTTCAAAACCAAAGGCCTTACTCTAATGATAAGGCGAGACTGCTAGGGAGTACACACTGCATAGATGAGCAGTAGAAGAAAGGAAAGTCTTATTACTCGCGAGTGTTTTTATCTTTCCCTAAAAGGAAAATGGAAAAAGAACAGTGGAAGTCTTCTGGGAAATGTAGTTCTTCTCTTCTAAGAAGAAATATAGACAATCCATGGAACTGTGGCATTTACTCTTTAATTCCAAGTACACTACATGGTGTCATGATGTGGAATACTGATAACAGAAATCATAAAACTGTGACACATTTTTAAAAAATTGCATTATTTAACAGTGAGAGATAAATTATTTCACTGGCTTTCACTTTTGCCTTGTTTTTCCTAAGATTAACTGTTTTCTTTAAATTTTGATTGGTACGTGGGACCATACCTCCATTTAGTAATATAACAGATGTAGACGAGAATAATATCATGCATGGTAAAAATCTGAGTAATATTAAATATGTTAGCAGTTTTTTTTGTTTGTTTGTTTGTTTTAATTATTATTATGGAAAATGGGAGTAGGAACAACTAGATGGAGGTCATTTCATGTAGTTGTATCAGGATTTAGGAGTGTGCACTTCAGGAGTTGTAATAAATCATTTGCCTGTCAGAATCCCTTTTCTCGTATCAATGAATGAATTAAAAAGTCTTTTCCTGCACTCTCCCCAGCAGTGTCTAAAATAGTAAAATGGAAACACCTCAGGAATGGAATAAGTCTACAACATGTCCAGGAGCCTTTTTGTTTTCTCTTGCTGTAGACTTGGTATTTGCTGTGCTACTGATATAAAAGCATCACAACTACTTAAAGCATTCTCTTCATGCTGAATAATAGATTGTTGGCTTTTACTTTTTATTTTTTTCTTTTTTTAATGGTCAGCTTTGTTTCAGCTTGTACTTGTGCTGCAGTTCTCTCCTTTTGGGATCCACTAAGCAGTGTAGATATTCAGGTAGAGCTGGTGTGAATCAGGTACAAAATCCAAAATTCCAGACAAATCCATATTCTGGTACTACAGTGTCATGAGTCTGAAAAAAGGAACATGCATTGTATGTGCTGATTCAAGTGACGTAAAAATCACTATTTTTTGTTGTTATCCTGAAGTCCTTAGCAACTGAAAGTGAACCCTTTCCTGAATAGATTCCTAATAGGTAAACATTTTTTTTTTTTTTAAATAGCTCAACCTGTATTCTGAATAAGTAAAGAAAAAATAATTATATCACTTGCAGCCAAATATAAATACATAATTCAAAACAATTTTTCTAGTTCAGTTCCAATTTGAGGAAAATTATTTAAGCTCAATTTAGAAGCCATAATTGTTTCTATTTCTGATTAATAAAATCCTATATCAAAATGAATTTAAAGGGGAAGATTTAGAAGTATGTTTTTCTGTTTTAAATATATTGCAATTTAATCAGTGTAATTCAGAGATTGTTATGACCTATTTTCTCTATACAAGTTACTTTAATCTGAATCTGTTAAGCTTATTTTTTATTCTACCTTCAAGATAGAATTATCAAAATTGTTAAAACAGCCATTACAAGCTAGAGGGCTTTTCACCTTTCTTTGTTGCTTGTTTTTAAACTGGCTTTTTGCCTAATAACCTCCTTTTGTAAATTAGCTCCACTGTTGAGGGAGAAGCTTTGCCATCCTCAGCAAGACATATCCTAGTGTACTAAGTAGATTTGAAGAAGCAGCTTTTCACTGGGCTCAGCTATGCAATTCTGAGAAGCATGGTCTAGTATCTCCTGCTTATCTGAGAATTTGGAGGGGCCCAGATAGGAAGAACACATAATTAAGATAGTTCACCACTGCTTTGAGGATCTGAAGTTCTGTTTACTCCACTGTCAAAGAGTCTGTGTGACTCTGTCATTTAACAGAAAGGCAATTATTAATTGTATATTTACTGGCTGCTCAGTTTGGAGGAATTTATGACTGCAACAGAATTTCCTGCATTTAAAATACGTGAAGGAACAAAATATAAAGCAATCTGGGAAGTAAGATTCTATATCTCTTATATCAGCCACACAAATATAGGAAGATCTTTGATTTTATAGTCTCTGTCTCTTATCTGTATAATCACAATAATACTTTGTTCACAATTACCAGTAGTGTAGCAAATTAAAATTTATTAAATACAACTCCATTATGTTTATGATCCTCATAGAAAAGTTGGTGAAGAAGCTAATAACTCTGTGTTTAGAGCAGGGCTTTTATGCCATGCAATAATTGCACATAAAAATGGAGCTGAAAGTGACTAGCTATTCATTAACAAAACACAGTCCATCCTCTGCAGGAATCATAGAATCATAGAACGATGTATGATGATACGGAATGAAGGACTGTGTAATTATATATCTAAAGAATTATCATAGTGATACACAGAGTGGGATTGTTACTGTTTTGCAGTAACTAACATTTCCAAACTTGTGAATGTTTTTGACTTCTTGATAACTTTATATTGTATAATAAAATACTGGGGTGAGGGTGGATGGGATAAGGGAACAGTACAAGATAATATGGAAAACCATGTATAGTGAACCAATAACTCCTTAGTGTATTTATTTCTTGTAAAGAAAGGTCACTGAATATTTACATTATCAGGACTTTATTAGATGTTCCTCATTTCCATCATGACATTCTTTTTCTTCAGAGAGAATGAGGAGAACAGGTAAAGTCACTAAAATTAAAGTTATAGAAACAAGCACAAGGTTAAAGTAGTCATTTTACACCTATGTGCTGATCACATTGTTCTCCTTGTTACTTGATCTGTTCTAAACTTTTCTAGTCTTTGTTTCAGTCTTAAACTAAAACTGTAGTTTTTTTTTTGTTTGTTTATTTTGTTGTTTAAAACAACAAAATGAAGAAATATTTTGATGTGAATATAAAGATAAATGTTTCACATTCCATACATTTTTAAAAGAATGTGCATTCTGAAAGAAGAGCATTGAGTATTAATTACTTCAGAACAGGATTTATTTCAATTGCTTTATTTCTGAAAGCAATATTTCACTGTGATTTGCAAAAGAATGAGGAAAAGGTTGAAGTTAAAAGAGAAAGAGAAGGACCCATTTCCTATGGCAACCTTTTTTCTGCAAGTTTGTGATGCAGCCTGGTGTTGGTGGACAAAGGTAACAAAGGCAACAGCTGGGTTATTGCTGGATGCGGAACTCTTATCTTACTGATTTAAGACATTAAGAATGATGCTGCTACTACGGTAGGAACATAAATTAGTACTTCTGTCTGAGAGAGGCTATGTGAAAATTAGCCTTACACAGGCTCTTTGAAAATATAAATATTTTCTTACTAGTTCTGTCAGATCTTCTGGAGTGGCCAGAGGAAGTAGGGTTGTTTCTGTGCTTTGTCTTCAGGGCAGAAGAGGTCCTGGTGTAACCAACATGGGAGCTTATGTCCAGATTTTTACACAGTTAAATCAGATCTACCTATATGTTACAGTTAGAAGAATACAGAGTTGCCCATGCTCCACAGTAGGCACCAGTAGTCCCCTTACCTTTCCATAGAAATCTAGAGATAATCTCTGCCCAGTTAGTAGGTGCTGCTTCTTTCTTCTTTTTTTCTGAACAGGAAAGAAATAAGAGAGGTCTAATTATTGGCCCTATTTCCAGACATGGTGGGAACTGTGTGTAGAGGACAACAGAAAAGAACAGGCATGAAGCGCACACATTTTAAGAGAGACAGGAAAACTTTCTCATATATTTTGGAAGCAGTCTGGTTGCTGTGGACCAGACTGTTTTGCATCTCCTCATTACAGTGTAAGGAAGAAACAAAAAAGAGCAATATGCTTGGCCTGTTTCTCCTTCCCTTTGTTCCTTCCACAACAGGTAGAGATATCAACACTGGTAAAGTTCTCAAAGTCCTTCTCTCTTATCCAGTATATTTTTCTTAAAAGTGCACACAGAAGAAGGAAGAGGGAACTGAAGCTTGCATAAAATTTAGCAGCTGTCTGAGACACTTACGAGGTTTGACAGTAAGAAAGATTTGTTTTGGAGAAACAAACAGAACCTATCAGGAATTAAATGAGTTTAGCCAGAGGGATGAAGCAAATATGAATTGTGGCTAACAGTTAGAGTCATCCCAGCTGTGCAAGATGAGGAATGTCTACTAGCCCCTATCACTGTTTCAGATCCTGATTTGGCAGGTCTCCTCACTAACGTGAGGGAAAAATGTTTCATTTTAGCAGCCTTTTATGAGTTTTGAACAATCTGCTTATATTTATTGTACAGCAGATCCTATAAAACTGTGGATTGTGCAACAGTAGCTAGTTCTTCATTGTTTTCCCCAAGTTTTTCTCCAGTTTCTTTTCTCTTTATTATTTAGGTATTTTATGAAAATACATATTGGAAGGAAATTTCAGGAGTGATGTGGAATTAAGGAGTCATAACCAAAGGAAAGCAGAATGTGTAGGAAGAAAGCAAAAAAACACTGGATATTCTTTATGAGAAACAAACAAAAAACAAAAACCAGTGGAAATAAAGAAAAGGTGTTAAAAAACTGTTTTGATGTCATCTAAAGTTCTACTTTTTTCTTCTATTTTGATGACAGATTTTGGAGTTAATTGATCTTCATGGCAATAAGGTTTGTTTACCTCACTTGATTTTCATATGATATTCATAGTATGAATATCATATATAATTATATAATTATATATAATATTTTAATATATATATTTTTTATTTCTACACTGGCATTATGTCACTTCAGAAGTATTACTCAAAAGTTCCTCTTTATCTTCTCTGATTTCATAATTAGAACTTTTCTCTAAACTGCTAATTTGCTGGAGGTGTATTAGTTGCACAATGAAAAATATATTTAGATGCACTAGTGAAGAACTAAGGAGTCAATCACAAAATAAGTGAAGGAGTGGAGCTGATTCCCTTCATGTGTTTGAACTTTTAATTTTCCTAGTCTGTGAGTAAGAATAACTTATGGTTCTCAAATATACTAAGGAGAGGGTGGGAATTGGTCTGCCTACTCTTTGATAAATACTGTCTGGAATAGAAAATGAATCATGAACACAATGAGTGTTCTGAAAATGCTTTCTTCTTCATAAAGGCACAACTCAAGTCATCCTGAGCTCTAAAACATATTGGAAGAATGGATCTGTCCTACTGAGAAAAGGGACAGATATCCAAGGAAGCAGAAGTGAGGGGTACTGCATGCTATATACAGAGAGCTTTTACGTATAAATTATAAAATGTCAATCTATTAGAATTTCTCACAAGTATTTATTAAGTTAAGAACAAGACAGTCCTTTTACAATGGATAGGAAAAAAAATGATAAACAAACCCAGCAAGTCTTGTTTCTTTGCTTCATACATTTCAACTAAGTACCATATGATACTGTAATGCATTCCTTGCTGAATTCATTTGGCAAGTGCAACAGCTGTGCAATAGGAGTCCATTAGAAAAACTGCACCTCAGAAAGAGCACTGAGCAGAAAACTGGCTGTCCTTATTTTGATTTCTCAGAGGATCCAGGGGATTATCTATTATGAACTGAAGATAGGTGTCAGTGCTGAGTCTGATCTTGTTCAACATCTACATAAATGACCTGGATGAAGGGATAGAGACCACCATCAGCAAGTTTGCTGATGATATAAAGCTGGGATGAGTGGCTGACAATCTAGAAGGCTGTGCTACCATTTGACAAGACCTGGACAGACTGGAGAGTTGGGCAGGGAGGAACCTAATGAGTTTTAGCAAGAGCAAATGTAGAGTCTTGTACCTGGGCAGGAATAATGGCATGCATCAGTAAAGGTTTGGGGCTGGAGAGGAAGTCTGTGGAGAAGGACATGGGGGTCTTGGTGGGCAACAGATTAGCCATGAGCTAGCAGTGCACCCTCATGGCCAATAAGAAGACTGAGAAGGGATCTGATAAATGTTTATAAATATTTAGAGGGAGGTGGCAGACAAATGGATGAGGCCAGGCTCTTCTCAGTGATGTGTAGCAATTGGGCAAGGAATAATGATCTAAAACTTGAACATAGTAAGTTCCATCCCGACATGCAGAAAAACTTCTTTACGATAAGGATGACAGAGCACTAGAAAAGGTTGCCCAGAGAGATTGTGGAGTCTTCTTCTATGGAGATATTCAAGACTCATCTGGACACCTACCTGTGTAACCTATTCTAAGGAATCTGCTTTAGCAGGGGGATTGGACTCGGTGATCTCTTGTGGATTTTCCAATCCCTTCAGTTCTGTGATTCTGTGTTTTGAGAAGGAGCCTAGAGAGGTGGTGGGCCTTTTTTCATGCTGATGTAACAGCTGTTGATTCACAGCAGCTCTTAAAGGAATGAATTTGTGGAAGATATTAAACCTTTGAACACTTGAGTGCTCTTTTTTTTTTTTTTTTAATCTACTTTGGAGACAGTCTTGCACAAGTTTAGTTTGATTTTATTTTCAGTGTCTTTTAAAAGTACTTTGATTCCTGCTGAACATTTTTCATAATGCCATTCTAAACAAAGTTAGTATTCAGATGACTCTCTCATGCATGAACGAAGTAGTTGAAATGGCCTGTAAATATATTAGTAGGGCAAATATGTATTGACTCGCTGCCTTAGGTTATAAGCCTTCTTTCAAAGGAAGATAATATTTGTGTAGAGTGAATAGCTTTATTGAATTGTAACTTATAAAGCATCATTACAGGCTGTCAATAAATGACATCATAGTTCTGTAAAGGTTGTATTTGAATAGAGTCACCATAAAGCAGCTACTTAGAGTAGAAGATCTGGAAACTTTATCAGATCAGTTTTTTGTTTTTTTTTTTTTTTTTTCCCCTCCAAATAAATTTTGAAATCAGAACACTTTTTTTTTTTTCCCAATACAATTTTGTTCTAATATCTTGACCTATAGTAAAACATAGCAACTTGACTTACCGTAAAATCTAGGTGTACAGTCTAAGAAATATATTACTCTTGCACTTATTAACCTATTTCTATTCCTTTGCAAAAAAAAACATCCGTAGACACTAAAAAGACAAAAATAAAAGCTCTTTTGTTTTTGCTCTATTTATTACCAAAGAATAAGTAAGAGCTAGTATGTCTTTTTAGACCAGAGTTTTCTTGATTTCTAGTTTACAATATTAGCTTCAGAATGAAGAAGTAACTTTTATGCCCAGATGCATACATGATATAAATAAAAATACCAGAAGTTTTAGATATTATGTTTGCCAAAATTCATGCTGGTTTAGAAGTATAAACTTTGAATTTAAATCCATACTTCTTTAGTGTATGTCTCTCTTAAAAAAATTGAAATCTACTGTGATAAGCAGAATGAACTAATCTGGGATACAGTAGTTGAGATGATGAGCTCATTCTAACTATTCCATATCACCTACACTTATTTAACACGGAAGCAAACATTCCCAATGTATTTTGAGATCTGATGAGAGATGTTAACATTTTATTTCACAGGTTCTACAGAATATATATTAAATAAACAGGCCAACAGTCTGACTTTTCCACATATGGCAATTTTGAGAGTAGTGCAATGCTGTAGGGTTGGCAGATGGAGTAATTATACATTTGCTAGCTAGAAAGTAACCTTTAAAGGAAGAATTTAATGTAACATAGAATGTGTGATGATTTTGAGAAATTTGTACTTGACTTCTCAGTAGGTAGTAGCTTTCAGTATTATGTTTGACTACTGAGATTAATTTCCTCTAAATAATATATGTGTATGGCAGTCCTCTGACATTCAAATCCCACAAATGGGAACATATATCTGGGTTGAGTTATTTGATGAGAAACAAATAAGGTGCTGTGTTCCTTCTTCTTTTTCTTTTTCTTTTTCTTTTTCTTTTTCTTTTTCTTTTTCCTTTTTCTTTTTCTTTTTCTTTTTCTTTTTCTTTTTCTTTTTCTTTTTCCTTTTTCTTTTTCTTTTTCTTTTTCTTTTTCTTTTTCTTTTTCTTTTTCTTTTTCTTTTTCTTTTTTTTCTTTTTCTTTTTCTTTTTCTTTTTCTTTTTCTTTTTCTTTTTCTTTTTCTTTTTCTTTTTCTTTTTTTTCTTTTTCCTTTTCCTTTTCCTTTTCCTTTTCCTTTTCCTTTTCCTTTTCCTTTTCCTTTTCCTTTTCCTTTTCCTTTTCCTTTTCCTTTTCCTTTTCCTTTTCCTTTTCCTTTTCCTTGTATCTCACCACTCTCTCTGTAAAGAGTTTCCCCCTGACGTCCAACCTGAATCTTCCCTCCCTCAACTTAAAACTATTTCCCCTCGTCCTGCAGTTATCTACCCTTTCAAAGAGTTGATTCCCCTCCTGTTTGTAGGCTCCCTTTAGGTGCTGAAAGGCTGCAGTGAGGTCACCCCGCAGCTTTCTTTTCTCCAGGCTGAACAAGCTCAGCTCCCTCATCCTGTCTTTGTAGAAGAGATGCTCCAGTCCCCTCCTCTGGAGGGAACACCTTAGTGGCCCTCCTCTGGAACCTCTCCAACAGCTCCCTGTCTTTCTTGTACTGGGGCTCCAGCCCTGGATGCAGTATTCCAGATGGGGCCTCACAAGAGCAAAGTAGAGGGGAACAATCACCTCCCTGTCCCTGCTGGCCACCCCTCTTCTGATGGAGCCCAGGATATTCCGAGCTGCAAGAGCACACTGCTGGCTCATGTTAAGTTTTTCATCTATCAAGACCCCCAGGTCCTTCTCCACAGGGCTGCTTTCAAGGACCACTCCTTTCTTTTTTTTTTTTTTTTTTTTTTTTTTTTTTTTAATTTCCCTAAAGTATTTCACAAAATTGTAAAATCATAAAATCATTTAGGTTGAAAGGGAAGTCTTCAGATCATGTAGTCCAACTCACCTGCTGTGGTGCTCCTTTTCTTTCCCTCTCCTTGTATTTATTGCTGAGTGTACCACCGTACAGTATGAGATATCCTTTTGATCAGTTTAGGTCAGCAGTTCTGACCATGTCCCCTACCCATCCACAGTCCCCAGGCTTTTTGGAGAGGAAGGGTTGGAGAGTAAAAACTGATACTCTTTCAACACTGCTCAGTCAAAATATTGGTGTAATATAAGTGTTTTTCTAGTTACAAGCAGAAATCACAACAGTATGTCTGCTGCTATGGAGAAAGCTTATTCCATCCCAGCCAGACCCAGCAAGACCCTGTATATCTGCCCAAACAAGGTTATCTACAACAGGTTACCTGGGACTATGTCTAGTTGCATTTTAAGTAACTCCATGGCTGGAGATTCCACAACCTCTCAGGGCAGTCTGTGACGGTGTTTGACTCCCTTCACAATAAAAAGTGTTTTATTGTGTTCACATGGAATTCCATTTTCTTCAGTTTGTGCCCATTACCTCTAGTCCTGTCACTGGCACCACTGAGAAAAATCCAGCACCCTTGTCTTTATTCTTTCTCATCAGATATTTATGCAAGAAACTTTTCTATTCCAGTCCAAAGAGTTCCAGCTCTCTTTCAGTTTTATTGTACAAAATAAAAGTAGATGTAGTAGCTAGATGCTACTGAAATGGCATTCATTTGGAAGCTTCATTCAAATGAGAATTGAAGCATACACTTAAAACAGTGGCAATAATTAACTAAATGGAACATTGAATGCTGTGTTATAAATCAATGAATTTGTTCTGGAATAAGATCTGGATGTCCATAAGGAATGTGGAACCATAAATATCTTGATTTTAGGATGTCCAAGTTTTAATTCCTTGCTAGAGCAAAATTTGCTACTGATATTCGAGCTTGGCTTTCCAAGTGGTGGAAACCCGCACATTCTATGCGTGAGCCTGAAAAAATACATAGTGAAATGATAGCAAGAACTAGAAAACTCTGTCCAAATAATATTAGGTTTGTACTTAGTTATCTTCTTCCCATTCTCTGCTGCATTCTCATTTTTTCATCTCATGTGTTTTCTTCCTATAATTTACCCCCACACCAGAGATGTATTTTATGTGAGATTTGTCAGACTGTCATGAGAAATCTATTTCAACATTCTTTTTAAAATATTTAATGATACTTAAGTACACATCTAACAGTAACGAACTCTGACAGCACCTTGATGTCTCTGTTCCTTCAGAACCAGCACATCCACTTCCACGGTCTGTATTCAAAAACGTGTCTGGCCAATATGCCAGAAAGATTTCACATCCTGTGAAGAACTCTGCTTGAAGGAGTACCACGCACTGTCGGGCTGTGAGGATGGCCAGTGAGTGGGAAAGAACATTTAATCTCCAGCCACACAGGTGCTGTGAGTCCCTGGTAGATGAAGTAAAATGAACCTATGGAGTAGACATAAAAGTAGATGCTTTTTGGATCTTTTCAGAATTAATATCTAATTAGCAAAGTTAAAATTGAATATTTTTGTAACAGGATTAAATAATATTTTTTCAGTACCTTGTAGATGGATGCCATAAATGTTTGCTGGGGTTTGCTGTTCCTAATAAGCACTACAAGTATTTCCCTATGATTTTCTACAAATAAATCACTCTGTTGACTGTTGATCAATATGCTTTCTTGGAGAGCTATTCATTTGAAAGAGGGGTGGAAGAAAGAGTACATATTGAAATTCAGAACATTCACTTTTCTCTGACTCAATGCCAACTGAATAAATACTCTCTGCAATGCTTTAATAACATTTTAGTTATATTACTATATATCTCCATGGGCGTGATAGAATTGCATCAGATTAGCTCACGCAGCTCCTGTGTTATCAGAAGTTTCTGCAAGATACTTTTTAACTGCATCACTTCAGAAAAAGGCAGAGGATCATACAAATGGCATCTCTTAGGAAACCATAATTAGAGAGTTGTTGAATTAAATTCAGACATGTTAAGTATCACATAGATTTTTCTTATGCTGATAGATTTTTTTTTAGGAGAGGAGAAAGAAGGCAACAGTAAGAAAGAGCTTATTTTCTACTCTCCCTTTATCGTCCACTTATTACAAGTGTAAAGTAACAGAAAATGTTCTCTTAAAAGTATCATATAAATAGAGAGCTCATCTGTTATGTCTAAAAAACCCTTATTAATGTGGCAGCTCCATAGCCTGGGTGCATACATATGTCATATCACATGACAGGGCATTGTTTACTGAACAGCCTTCTGGGTTCAGACATATGCCATTTCACATAACCAGACACATAGGTCTAGTTCAAACAATGCCTTCTGACAAAAGGTATGTATTCTGGGAGATAGCTATTAACGCAGTCCACAAATACTGTTGTGTTTGTGCCTGCTGTCTACCAGGAGATAATTTTTTGCCCATGAAATATGCATAGCTCCTTTGAAATATGTCATATTTTTACCTCTGGTTGTTGGGCTGCACTGGAATATGTAACGCCTGTAGAGAAGACGTACTGTGCTGGCTGGGTGGTGGGAATGGGTGATAGAAAGGAAGAGATACTAGGAATGATTTTATTATTTCCCATTTCAATTAAATGAGAAAACAAATAAAATTCCCTTGGCTTAAGCAGTACAGAGGTTTAATCCTTGCTATATTGGATAGGTGTATCCGTCATATCTTTCTCTTCAGTTATGTTGATATTAGCAACTGGCATACACTGATGCAATGTTTTTGTTTCTAACTGTGTTTTTTTTTTTCCTTGAAGCTGTGTTTACAAGTTCACACTCACACATAGTGGCACGTTTTTAAGTCTGTTACTAACTGCTCTTTGCTGTTTGGTTGTTTTGTTTTTTTTCCTCCTCATTTTACTAGTGGCTAATGAAGATTGGGAAGGGAAATACTGGTCTTCTCTATTTTGTACTGAATAAAAAATTCTAATGTTTTGTTTGTAAGCTATCTGTGAGTCTTGTGTACCTCACACAAAGAGAACCTCTTTACTTCATCATTTTTGAAGGGATTTTGTTTCTTATCAATTTAAAAGTTTTGGAACACAAACTTTAAATATTTTATCTGCTTTTTTTTTTTTTTTTTTCCCCAAACACTGAATTTATTAATTCTTCTGATCTTTCAAAGTAATGCTTTGGCCATTTATAGCATTTACTAAAATAAATATAATAGTATTAATGATGATGATAATAATAATAATAATAATAATGATAATAATGATAAATAAAAATAAAACCAGAAATGTTTTTTGTCCCTTACTTCTTTATCTGCAAAGGAATCTGCTCCTATTCTGATGCAAAGCTATCGTGAACTGCTATACAGAGAGGTGTAAATTTTTTTTCTTGGTCTCAAATCCTTGGTAATTTAAACATAATAGAAATCAGATATATCAAAAAGCCTACTTAGACTAATGAAATAATGTTTTTTATACACATCTCTATTTTTTCTTGTAGTATCTAATACTACTGTTAGTAAAAGTGCTTCAAGTTTGTTTAATTGTTCTTTATTTCCCTCTTGCAGTCCATATTATTTTACCTACAGATATATGGTCCATGTGCCTTGTGAACTTAGCCACATAATCAGTTTATTTGATTTGTTTGTGTAACTTTTAAACAACAGTGGCCAAAATGAAACATTCTGAACTTCTTTAGAATATCAATGAAAGGAAGGAATCTATAAAGAAAAAAATCCTAACTCTTGTTGCTATGTGCATTTCTGAGTGTGTACTTGAGAAGATAAGTGTAGGCTGAGAGATTGTTACTTGAAAAATTCTAGTCAACTGAACCTCTTCCAAATCCAGTCACAACTAACTTCCGAGAATGTAAGTGACAACTGTATTTGAGCTAGTGTATCTAACACTGAAAATGAGAAGCAGAATAAACAGTGTCATGAGACAATACTATGTGAGACATTGCACTACAAGTCTATAGGCAATGGAAAAGTAAAATTAGAGTAAATAATTTCATGTTCCATTCTAAGTCAGATATAAAGCATTAATTACTGTATTATTATCCAAAAAATGATAAACTCAGTGTAAATTGAGTGGTTTTTTTTCTTTACTTGTTTGCTTGGCTTTTTAATATTAATGTACATTTGCTATTTCTGAATCTTTAGGTTTTTTTTTTTTTATTAAATTACAAGAATATTACTTTACAGGAAGACAAAAGGTTAAATTTATTCTCAGTTGAATTTATTCACACAAAGTAGTTAAAATTAAAAGATTTTTTTTTCAGTCTCAACAGGCTTTAATCTTATTACTTGACTTGTATCCTAATGAAGGAAATATTCAGCAGAACAGATACTGATTTTTGAATAATATCTCATTGCATTAATACATAATAGCAGTGAAAAAAATCTTTCCATGTGTATTGGGAAATTAGTAATGACTTACTTCAATATTAGTTATTTTACAAATTTCTTTTTATGATAAAATGAAATTATTAAAGCCAATACAAAATTAAACATGTAATTTTTAGATTTTTTAATGATTATATGCTCACAGATTATTATAGTTGCAGGACCTTTACCATTTATAGGAATCTATGTGTCTCACTGCTCAGAATTTTCTTCTGTAAGTGCAACATAGATTTTAATTACTGTATTTAGCTATTTGATCTAAGTACTTTTTAGAAGATTTGTCAAAGAAAATTAAGTATACAGAAAGAACCATCATTCTTTGTATGTCAGGAATGTAATTCAACTGTTGACATCATTTCATTTGAATTCCCATACCACCACAGAGCTAAATGTCTTCATTCATAACTGCAACTTGACAAGATAACGAAGAAAGAACCCTCCCTGTTTATTAATTAAAAATGTATCTAAATTGCTCTCACTCGTGCTGTCCTTTTTTTTTTTTTCTTTTTTTTTCTTTTTTTCTTTCCTCCCAGTAACTCGGTTATTTGTCTTTTTTCTCATGGAATATGTTTTGTTGTTGTTGTTGTTTGTTTGTTTGTTTTATTGAACATGACTTCTCTTTTCATGCAGGAAATCACTTTCAGGCTATTTAAAATACAGCCTCAGAACAAAAATATTAAAAGGATTTTATCTTATAAATGCACTGTCAAAAGGATGAATGTAACAACTCTGATTGTTTCGCATGGTTTTGATATCTGGTACACAAATCTTGGGAAAATAAAATGGAAAAACTGAATATATTCTGAGTAATAACCAATTGTCTATTATGGCTGGCATAAAAGGTTTTATTCTATTTTTATGCAATGGTTCAAATAATGGGAACATCTTCTTACAAGATAATTTTTAGAAGACTATATACGGTACAAATTAATAAGAAAGATGGAGAAGAACATTAGAGTACAGGGATAACTACATGAATAGGTGGTCATTCAATATTTTGACATAAAGAATTGCACAGAATAAGTGTTTTGAAAAGTAAAATTGTTGTAAGAAATTTGTCAAAGGAAAGTGTACCTGCCATGACCAGGATGAAACTTTATAAAATAAACAGTTCAGAACTCATAAAGGACAATTATACTATCCAGCAAATATTTCCTGTTTGATCTATAATATCCTCCTATTATATTCATAACTTTTAAACAAATAAACAGTAATCAACTTTTATTTCAATGATATGGCATGTTTGCTTTAAGTAGAATATTTATTTAAGCAAACAACATTTCAGTGTCAAGGGAAAACAAGAATATTTTTGTAAATTATCAAATATAACTATATGTGTCTGGCATAAATTGTGCTGATTTATTTATAATTTTACAAAAACTTGTGGTTTTGAACATCTACTCTTATCACCAGAAAACAAGCAAACTTTGAAAATGACAGTTTGGAGTCATGCACAGGGCAGAAGTACAACATAATTACCTACGATTAACCTGAGCTACTGCTACATTTACCCTTCTCTCCAGAAAAAAAAAAAAAAAAAAAGAAAAAAAGAAAAAAAAACCAACATATACAGGTAAACAGATTTTCTCTACAGATTCACTAGAATTAAAACACTTCCTACCTTCTGGTCTGTTGCCTGTAGGTGTTTCCAAAAGGAGGTGGTATATAAATATCAGACTTGTCACATATGTACCAGTGAAAACAAGGATGAGGTACAATACTGAATAGGTGTCACCTACATTTCTTACCTATGAGCGGTTAATCTCCAGAATTTTCCTCTTTTCACAGATAGACAGACAAGGCATGTCCTGCATTTATTAATTGTTGGTGAAAGTCTAATTTGGACCTGTTCTGTTTTACAGTATTTTGGGGTATAGATTCATATTCTTAAACTAAATAAATGACAATGTGAGCTAAATGGAGCAGAAAAAATAAACTAGTGAAAGGAGCACAAAGAAGGACTTCATAGAAGTCAGTGAGAGGTGGGAATAACAGTTGTGGCATTTGGGAAGAAACCAGTGATTTTTTTTTCCTCCCGCCTTGCAAAATGCTAACACATCCTTCCTGCTCTCTGTTGTGTATTCTACCATCTTTCAAATATATATCTTCAATATCGAACCTTACTATTGTTGTCATAACTGAGATTATAGCTTGAATTGTAAACCTGAATTCAATTTGTGTGAAGGGTAAGAAGTTTATTGCTCCCTTGCAATAGCAATTTTTTTCAAATCCATGGAGAATAAGGGCATCTTTGTAAAGTGAAATGCAGTTATCTGCAGATAGATTTGAGTATTCCTCTGGATGGAACTGTTAAAGTGGAATGAGTATTAGCACAACGTTTGTTTGGAAATCCTAGCAAAGGTGCTGCATCTTGTTATTTATAACCACCTCATTCTTGGGATCAGTATTTCTGATACCACTTCCCTGTACTGTATAGACTTGTTCTAGTATGCCCACAATGAATTGAAATCTCTGTACTTCATTAGGACACAGAAGTATCATACAAAGACTACCAAAAAAAAGAAAAAGGTATAACACAAAAACTTGCTCTTTAAAAAAATATTGTCTATAAATGAATTATTTTAAACAGAAAAATATGTGCAAGCAATCTGCAGAAATAGCTAAATACGGGAATATAGCCTTGCTCTTAAATGGAAGAAATCATTCTATTTAATCTTTCTTAAAAGGAAACCAAGTGATGACATCTGCAATAGAAAACATCACACAGTTGCATTAAAGCCTAAAACAGAAATAATCAACAGGCAAAATCACAAGTCGGTCCCCACAAAATGAGTAAAAATGAACATTTTTCTTCAAAAACACTATTTTCCACTCTCAGGAATAGTTCAGAAGTTCACCTCTTACCTTCCTTTTAGTCTCTGAACTTCGAAGGTTGCTAGCCTTTTCTATACAGCTGACAGCTCTTGAAAAAACATCAGTATTCCTTTTTGTCCCTATCTTCCACCCAAACGGGGAAAACTGATACTACTATAGCTCTAAGTTTTATATGTGTTTTCCTAATGTTTAAGGTTATTATTTAGCTTCTGTTTTGAAGCCTTTACTCTTACCAAATCTGTGTTCCTTTATTTGGCTGTAGTACAGCATCCAGCATTGATGATGGTTGATACTATCTGAACTGATCTTTTGAAGGTGATAGAGAACAGTTTTTCTATTTTAACCTGACTCTGATAGATGTATTTTTCCTTGCATAGATAACTGAACATTTTCCAATGTTTTCTCAAGTCAGAATCAATTTCTCCAATGACCTCTTGAGGTCTATATACCCATTCCTTCTGTTCCTATGCTTCTTCAGTCTCTTTCCTTTAACATTAAAATTTTGCATTTATGTAATCTGGAAAGTGACAGACTAGTGATGCTGTCAGTGCCAGACAGATTTTGAGGTGATTAGGTTCGCTGAAAAGGAAAATGACAGGGGTGGCTATATTTGACCTAGTTCTAAATTGAAGTTAATTAAGCAGCTTAATTTATATATACAAATATATAAAAAAAGAGACCAAAAAAAAAAAAAAATTATCTTCAGTTCACAGCATACAATACCATAGGAGCTTCATACCATTCAAAATTATTAGATCTAGATGTTTAATTCAGCATGAAGCTGTGTGTTTGATCTTCTTAAGTCATCCTGTCCACTTAAGAACAGAGTAGATCTTGTGACTTGTCTCTGTTTCTCTAGAAGTCTAATTTTTGGAAAAAGCAACACTGTGTCCTCTATGTAGCAGTGTAGCATCAGCAATAGAGATGCGTAGTTTAGTCTTCCATTTTCAGATATATGCTTCACTAAAGTGATTGCAACATTTCAAAGAAAAAAATAATAATAATTCAGTGATAATGGAATACGGATATCATGTTTTTTAGCTGTTAATATTCTTCCAACATTGTTTAGACAGCTCTTGCAAGAAATCACTGCTGCACTCTGGGATATTAATGTCAGTTTTCTTATCAAATGCATAATTAATGTTTTAAAAACTTATTCAAATTATACTTATAATGGGCACTTTCATACCATACGAATAAATATTCGCCCATTATTTCTCTTGTCATATCATTGTCATATTGTTTTGTCTATGTCAACAGCAAAAAGTAGAATGTTTGAGAGGTAAAAAATAAAATAGCACAGCAGAAAGAATTGGATCTGTTTAATTTTCTTTACTGTTTTCTGTTAAATCTAATTTCCAGCTGTTAAAGAATTTTATACTTTGATGTTCATCAAAGCTTTGTAGAGAACGATAAGGTACCAGATAGACTCTTTTCTTTTGCTCTGACAAATCCACCTGAATTAGGAATGCAGTGGGTAGAGGATGATGAGGAAGAGAGATCCAATTTGACATTATTTTCATACTTATCTGACTCTCTTGAATGACAGGGATGTTTTAAAAATGTCTTAGAACGGTTCATATTGTGGGTGAAGACATAGTTATATTGACACCATGCAACTTTTTGAACTTCAATCTGAAAGGATCCCTAACTTGAGTTTTCTTCATTAACAAAGTGGTATAAATCTTTAGATATCATTGAGTTTTGAATCGTATTGCAGCCATTTCTCTCTTATCAGATTCTTTGCTACAGATCAGAATGGTAAATAAATAAATAAATAAATACTATATTATACTACAATAAATACTGTTTGATATCACACTGAGTAACAGGAAAAGGTTTTTCATGAAGAGGGTGTCAAAGGCTCCCCTGGGAATAGGTCATGGCACTGAACTTGCTGGAGTTCAAGAAGTATCTAGACTATATTCAGAGACATGTGGTCTGATTTTTGGGTGGTACTCTGTGGATCCAGGTTTGGACTCAGTGGTCCTTATGGGTCCCTTCCAACTCAGGATACTCTATGAATCTAAGATAACTGTAAGGCAGGATTCTTTCAAGATGGTGAAGCAAACAGTTTAATAAGTCAGATATAGAAATTCTGCATTTCCAGGTGCAGAAAACAAATCTAGACAGAAACATTTGTTGTATCTAGGTAAGGTTTCAGCAGAACATTTGAAATTCTGGTGATACGTAGTTTGCTTCAGAGCCACCTACCACTGTGGGCTGCTTCTAGTGGAAAATTTTCATTCAGGTTATTGTTTTTTATAGAGCAAAAACTGAGCAGTTGCTTGATATTCCTGTGATAAAGTCTGTTGCCAGTTAAGCTGAATGTAAGCCCAAGGGAATCAAGAAAACAAAAGGACTGACGAGAAAAGAAAAGCAGAACCAACAATCTCAATCTTAAAACCCCAAAATAGAGAAGAAATAGCAATTAACAGAATTGTAATAAATTAAATTTTTCAAAGCATATTGACAGTCATCACAGAGTTACTTAGATAAAAATAATTTTTAAAAGTAGGAGAAGCAGCAGTAGTAGAAATAGGAACAGGGAAAATCTAGTTTTAACTTGAAAACAAGGTAATGCTTAGTACAAGTCTTTATTAAGAACTCCAAAATTTTCTGTGCTCAAAGTGGAGAATGAGAATATAACCACCAAAATGGAAATTTCCATGTCTAAAGTGGATGAAACATTCAGGGAGGTACATTTCAATGTGCAGTTTCTAACCATGTACAGCTGTGACCCACAGCTAGTGCACTGCTACCTAACCAATGTAAAGTGCAATATGTCTGCCTTTACCACATAACCTGACAAGAGAAGCCTGTGAAGGATAGGTTTGTGATGATGAAACACTCCTTCACCTTGTGAATATGACTGTCTGTGCTAAATGCACTCAAACTGAGATGATTATATAAACTCCAAACCAGAAGGAGATGAAATTTCAGGTCTCTTGAAAATATTCATACATCTATCAAGTCAAATATCAGGCCTTATGAATGATTTATTACAAATATAGAACTTATATTTTAAAAAAGAGTAGACAGGACAGATCTACTCAACAATAGACATTTGTTTCAACTCAATAAGAGATTTTAGAGATTATAGAAATGATGGAAGTGAATAAAAACAAGATTAGACTCATCAGTAAAGTCAAAAGTCTGAGATAGAACTTAACAGTCTAATTAGCTCTTCAAGAAAACATATGAAATAATTCTTGACATGGTGCCACACAAGAAATAATTTTAACAGGGGAAAAGGATGATGAAATACATATTGTAAGCTAAACAACTTGTGGTTTTCTATGTTGTGCTGCTATTACCATCAGTGAGTTAATGCAATTAATTATATGAAAGCTGAATCAGAATAACCATAATAATACTGAATCAGAAATTCAATATTTTTTCCCACAAACATGACTAACGCTCAATATCTCAACACCTTTTGGTAAATAACCAATTAAGCAGTAATTTACACTTATAATCAAGATGAAAAAAAACCTGACAAATGAAGATAAAGTACTTTGTCAGCAACTTAATATGAAATTTTTCTGAACACAATGTCTCTCAACTGAAAACACTGCTGTCTTCCATTGTGTGTCATTATTTATCCCTAATATGCATAATTACTTTTATTATTTTGTATTTATAGTAAAAATACTAAATGAAATATTGAAATTTAAAGCTATTAATAAATAGAGTGAAGTTTTAATAAGCATTCCAATTTAGGTAATAAACGCTGGTAATGACACAGTTTCCTTAAGTAAAAGTCTTTTCAAAATGAAAAACTAAGTAATTTCCTACAGAATATCAGAGATAAAGTTATGCTTAATAATAAAGCAGGAATCTGTCTTTCAGATAGTGTGATATATGTTATTCCCTCTGCGAGGCTTAGGGCAATGGCATCAAGGCTTCCAAGGCCAGGAAATACTAGCACTGCTCCTGAAGAGATACAATTTCAGTAAACAGTTAAGATCTACGCAGAGATGACCTATTTCAAGTCCTTTGGAATAAGAGCTAAACATAATGATGCTATTTACTAGGTACAGACCCCTGTTCCTTTTTGAATAAGAAATCTCTTTCCTTCTTCACACTGGCTTAAAAGTGCAACATTTAAGAAGTATTTCTGCTCCTGCAGTAACAAAGCATGGGTTGTAAGGAGAATTGGATGAAAAAATCCAGCTAAAGTGATTTTGACAGGAAATTATATTTTTAACAAAACAAAACATTTCATTTAGCCTCTCTGTGGAGATGAAAATAATACTGGTTGTCAGTGTTTACCGTTTTCTGTTTTTCTATATAGGACAATACTGTCCATTCAAAATTTATCCTGGGAGTCTTGCAGTTTTTGTTTACAATGCCTCAATTATATTTATTTATTTGTTTGTTTGTTTGTTTAAAATAATTATTTTAATCCATGTAGTTTCATATTAAATATCTAATTGAATAGTTGGAGGTGCGTAAAAACAATCTTTGTCTTGTAGCTTACAGTATGCTCAGCTTTTAATGTGCAGCTTTGTTATCAACTAACACACCTTTCTCATTAGCAGTACTAAGATTCACTGTTGCTTTTATTTTTTTCCTCCTAATCACTATGCAAAGAAAATAATTCTGATTTTATCACTGTCCCACCTCCCTCAGCAAAGGTACAGTTTCAGACATTCAATGAAAAAGCTTCATTATCTTCTCAGGTCCTTTTATTTTAAATCCCAGAAAAGGAAACGGTGCTGACCAAATAGAAAATAATACATTCAAAATTAAAATAAGCATTTTCACAAAGAAATGCTATAGCATTTCACTTGAAATAGAATGAATGAAGCATAAAGATTGTGCAGCCTTGGTGACTCCCAGGAGTTCATCCAAGATGCTTTAATTTACATCCTTTTCTTGTTCCTTTAAAAATATTCTCTGTAGAGAATATTTAGAACATTACGTCCAAAGGCTACATGAAATGGGACTTTAAAGTCTAGCTTACTGAGGACCAAGCAGCTTGTTTTCCACACTAGGTATAAGTCTATCAAGTCTATCCACCACACCTTGCAAAGGGATTTTTATGTAAAGTCCAAGTTCAGCCGTAATGTCCTGATTACTGGTATTTCTGATAGAGTTTTGTGTAACTGAAATTCACAGGTAGTTTTCTGACCATTTGACAACAGTATATCTCATTGAAGACATCTACGTAGTTTTTTATTCATTACTGAGGAAAGAAGGTTTATAAGCAGCTGCAGAAAAAGGCATCAGTGGCAAGTCAAAGGCCTGTTACTACTCTCAATCTTAAAATAAAAAACATAAGAAAAAAAATTTTTTTTAATATAATTTTAATGCTGTTACTGCAACTAAAATGGATTTCTTTCGCTTCATTTATCATTTCTGATCTGTATTCTTGGCTATGGAGTCCCATTGTCCTCAGTCGGTAGCTGCAGGTTCACTCATTGAGAGCCTAAGCTGATTTGAAATACATTTCTATGAATAATGGGGAATTTATATATAAATCATGGAATTAAACATCTATTTTAGTTAGTAAAAAAGCCTGCAGAAAAATTACACTGGAAAAAAAATGGTAAGGACATTGAATTTTTTCCTGAATACAAAATAATATATTTATTAATGATTTATTAAGATATTTAATAACATTAAGATATTATTAATATTAATATTAAGATATATAATAATTTCTTGTTGTGTTCCTTTAGTTTTCTGATGGAATACTTATGGCTTATGTCTAAACTTATATTTTTCTAAAAATAAAATAATAAAAATTAAAGTGGAAGGCAACACTTAAATGTACTCATAAAAGGAGTACCTGAAAAAGTACTCTTAAAAGAAGCTACTAATTTTCTGTTCATTTAACATGACAAACAATGGCTAATATGATCATCCTTGAACATGAAATGGGTACTTCTAGCTTCATAACAGTGATAACAGATGTAATTCTCACATTTTCTTATGCTATGGTTATATGTACATGTTGATTCATCTAAAAATAAAACATATCTTCTCTTACCAAATATGTATTCATTTGCTATGTGAGATCAAGAATAGCAGAATATCAATGTTTATGTTACACTTCAGATTAGCAGTACAGCAAAAAAAAAAAAAAAAAAAGATAAACCTTCAGCTGCGCAGCCAAATCTTCAAAATTCTCTTTTAGTCCCACTGCTGCTCTCCTATTTTACTTCCATTTCAGTTTTACTACCATTACACTGTGTTTATTTTATTATTAATAAATTTAGTAGTTCTCTAGATGCTCATGTAAAATACCTCTGGGTGTATGAATTAATCAACAGGCTGGTAAGACAGATAAGTATTCTTTCTTTTATAAATGACAATTCTGAATAGCAGAGGAACATATTTCATTAAAAATTACTAAGGAAGCTGGGAGAAAGTGAAATTAATCCTTACAATGCTGCTCTTGCAGTCCAACAGCTGTAGCTGATGAATATTTGCATTTCTCTTTTACTGAATCTCCTGACTTCACTTGCATAATCACAGAATGGTTGAGTCTGAAAGAGACCTCTGGAGGTCATCTTGTTCAAATCCCATGCTCAAACAAGAGCACATGGAGACATTTCCCAGGACCACGTGCAGATAGTTTTTTAATATCTCTCTTACCTCTCTGAGACACCCGCTACAGTATTCAGTCACTGCAGTAGTAAAAACAAGTTTATTTATGTTCAGACAATGTTACCATTATTATTATTATTAATATTAATATATTTAACTTATGAATACTAGGTAATACATGGGTTTAATATACATGTATATTACAGTACCTAAAATAATTATCAGTGCTTTAAATATACTAAAAAAAAAAAAAAAAAAAAAAAAAAATCCACCTTCATCGATGTCACAGCAGATGGGTTTCTGCAAAAGATAAGGGCTCAGTTGGAAGTAGACCACAGGCTATTTTTGACATCCTTGTTAGAGGGACAGATGATGCCACAGTAACTTTTTAACTAAAATTCACTTAGCCTTGAGTGATGTTTAGCAAAAATCAATTTAGAGTTCAAATGAGTTCAATGAATGCTTTTTATGTATGTATTCAAGGTTAGAATTGTGGCTTTTCCTTCTACATTGTGAATTTTCTATTAACACGTATATAGAATTCAGCCGTGAAGGATTTAATAGTTTTGGTGATGGATATTAACCCTTGTACAAATATTTACCAAAAGAAAAATGAAGTACATGAGCTTGATGATCATAATACTGTTAAACTTCGTTAAAAATATTCAGAAATAAATCTTAAATTATCCCCTCTCCCATTTTTCTCTCTTTCATCATAGCTTTGCTATGGTTATATTTCATTTTATTAGAAGTCTTTCTTAGCATGAATGTTCCTTTGCGACAGAAAACAGGCAAAATCAAATAAATATGGAAGCTTTTAAAAATCAGTATCCTTGTCTCATCAGCTTTATTGAGGGTATTTACATCTGAATTATGTTGTATCACAGGCTATCTGGATTCATAACTGAATATGCAAAGGGATAACAGATAACTGATTTATTTATTTATTTATTTATTTATTTACTTACTTACTTACTTACTTACTTACTTACTTACTTACTTATTTTCCCCAGAACTACTGAAGAGAGTATTTTCTCACAGATAACAACATACGTTTATTACGTCCAAGTTTCACATACTGGGATTATAATGTTGTTTCACTGATTAAGGATTCTGGCTTTAGCAATATTTTTATTCAGCTCTTTAACTTCAGAGTAGTATATGGAAGAAAAAGTTGAGCAGAGGTTACTAGGTTTCATGGATGAAAACGAAGGCATAATATACAAGCTGTAAACTGAAGTGGATGATTAGGAGATTTTGATGCAATGTTGGAAATACTGTGCAAGGGGGAAAAGTAATCTTTCTTCTCAAATTAATTCAAGTCAATGAAGCTTTGCATATGAGCCTGTATACAAGTAGTTGAGTTTCTAAGTGAGTTTAGACTTCTCTCTTCCCATTCTTTTTCTATTCATTTTGTTGATGAATAAGTTTACAAGGAGAATCCTTCCCTTGAATAATGTGTCTAAAGCTGATATTCCATAGAAAGGAAAGGAAAAAAAAAAAAAAAAAGAAATGCAATGACTATTCAGAGAAGAAATATGCAAAATTTGTAGTTATGCATCTTGTGGTAAAGAAATAGACAACCTGAACAGGATAACCAGAAGAAAACATTCTATATAGCGATCACCTTTCTGATCTTTTTTCCACTACTGTGGTTCTTCACCATGCTGTAATATGCTAAGGGTGCAATGCTTTGTACACATCCCTTTTCTCAGTTTACTACGTGATCACCTGCATGCTTTCTGGCTGCATGCAAATATATCTGGGTCGAGATGAACGGTGGTTTAATTTCTTTTTACTTTGTAGATGTTAAAGATGTTAAAGAGCACCAGTCCCAAGACAGACCCCTGGGGGACGCCGCCCGTTACCAGCCTTCACCTAGACATAGAGCCTTTGATGACCACTCTCTGTCTGCGGCCTTTCAACCAGTTTCTTATCCATCGAGTGGTCCACCCATCAAATCCATATCCCTCCAATTTGGAGATAAGGATGTGGTGGGGGACCATGTCAAAGGCCTTGCTCAAGTCCAGGTAAATGACATTGGTCGTCTTTCCCTTGTCCACCAATGCTGTCACTCCATCATAGAAAGCCACCAGATGGGTCAAGCATGACCTTCCCCTGGTGAAACCGTGCTGGCTGTCTCAGATCACACGCTCATTTCTCATGTGATCAGGCATGTCATCCAGGATGATCTGTTCCATGATCTTCAACACTCTGAAACTTGGAGTCCTGGATGTGATGTTAATACTTTCACTTTTTCTGTTCTCTAACTGCAATAGTTAATCATTTATACCTGCCCATGATATTTACTTTCTAAGTTTCTGTCATTTTGAACCCAGTTTGTTATTCTCTCCTTGCTGAGAGTGAGTATAGTAGAAATCAAACTCTTATTCAAATTACACTCAATGGATTTCATATTACTTTTCTACTAGTTACCAGAGCAGTTGTTCTGTAGCTAAGAGCAGCAAATTTTTGAAATTTCTTATGCAGTATTCTGTGAAAGCAAGTCAACTATAGAAAACAGACATGGCACCTACTGTTATATTTCACTGTCCAGCTATCCTAGCAAAAGAAGAAAAGTGCGGATGAGCTATACAAAACACAAATTAAAAGCTACCATTGGATAAAACTTAAGACTTTGATTTCTTTTGCATAAAATTTAATGTAAAAAGCTCAAATTTTTAAAGGAACTGAGAGAAGCTGTACTATAGTTTGTGCAATGTAAAGTTTCAACAAAATTTACTGTATAATTCTGTCATAAAAATTCATTACATCTTATACACATCTTCAGTGTAAAGCAGCATGATGTTAAGCTTAGAGCTCTCCTGTTGTGACTTATTTTGTTTGGGATTTTCTGCCTAAATACTTCACATCTCCAAGGTCTCCATTAGTCCTGCCTGTCTCTGTGCAAGACCAAGCATCCATGTTTATCCAGACTTCCTCTCTAGCCCCAGAGAGGTCACAGCAAGTCAGGTTCCAGCTCCCCACAGACCTACTTTGCTTTGCAATTGGTATCACCTAGCCAGACACAATCACAGGCCCACAGCTTGGCCTCAGTCTGGCCCCAGTGCCACGGAGATGCTACCCCAGTGCCCCCAGCGGGTGAGCCAATGGGATGGGCCCTGCCTGTTTGATCCTCTCATGATCGTGACACTCCCATTGCTTTGCCAGAGGGAACTGCCGAGCCCTGCTGTCCCTTGACATACAGTTCTATCTGTAACTGCTGTATTCTGGTTTGAACACACAATAAGAAAAAATTGTCACATATTTTCTCCAAGAAGAGTGACATGAGACAATTGTTAGGAATGTGCAAGAGTCAGTCTATTTTACCTTCCAAATTAATCCCCAAATTAGTTGTTGGGGATTCCTCCAGTCCAAACGCAAAACTTTGCTGTGTTGAACCTCATCAGGTTCACCCGGGCCCACCTTTCTAGCCTGTTGAGATCCCTCTGAATGGCATCTCTTCCTTCCACTGAGTCAACTGCACCACTCAGCTTAGTGTCATCAGAACAACTTTGGAGAAACAGTAGGCTTCTCTAATGTAAAAAGAGAAAGGAAAACAAAACAAAACAAATATATATAAATTAGCTAGAGCCAACAACTAACATAAGCATATTAATAATAATTCAATAAAAGTATTTCTGTTATTTGAGATTTTTTACTAAATAACTGCCAAAGTTTTTTAGAGGGCTGACAAAAATACTAATAGTAAAAAAAAAATCATAAGATGCTTTTAATAAATTAGTCATTACTTAGGAAAGCGTATGACAATACAGCATGTCCTGAGGATATATCTCCAACTTCTAGAGCTTTAAACTGTAATAATTCCTTACAACATTATATGTAATGTATAGGGTATACCTCAGAAACTTTTTCCACACGGAAAGATATACGATAGGAATAGGAAGGATGATGCTCCATTGAAAGCTAGGTTCAAGTTTATTGAAATTCATAAACTTATCCGAGATCTATATCTGAAGTACCAGAAAAAGCTATTTGTGACATTTGTCAGTGGTGCTATCTATCTTCAGGCTTACCTGCCACTCATGGAAAACAATGACTACATCTCTTGCTAAACTGGAATATGAGCAACTCTAAGATAATGTCTTTCATGACTTACCCTTTTATACCAATAAGAAAAGGATCCTTTGAATATAGATCATAACTTGGATTTCTGAAATTGTAGTCATCTAATCCAATACACATAATGATTTCGAGTTCATTTTTTAAATAAAAATTTTCCTATTTACCTAGGAGCATTTGTGAATAGAGTTTTTTAAAAGCTTGTATTTTCATATATGAAATTTGATTGGCTTATCACCTGAAATACGATATCTGAAATTAAAATCCAGACAACATGGATGTGTAGAGTTAATTGGAAGTTTACAATTTATGTTTACATAAACAGGAAATATTAAAAAAAAAATTAAAATGAAAAAAATCACAAAATATGATAAAAACAAGTAAAACTTAATACAGCATGAACTTTACTTTTGTAAATTTTACATACTGTTTATCTTTGTCATATATTCTATTGATGTTGAATCAAGACAATGTCTTGACACTTACACTTTCCAGGCTACTCCTGAGATGCAGTGGTTCAGCCTTGTGCGGAGACCACAGCTTCTCTGATGCAGATAAGCCTGCATCAGCTGCGTCAGTTGTGCCATTATTATGGACAACCCAAAGAGAACTGGACAGTATGTATACATGGACTCTGCAAAAAATTTGCATGCTCTTTTCTGTTGTTGTGTTTTCTTTCTAACTGTGATCGACTGAGAATCTGCACCCCCCAGCCCTGCTGCCAATGTGGCTCATGAAACATTGTGACACTGCGGTGGTAGCTATCTCTGTATTCTTATAACAAATCCTTGCTTTTATTTTCTGCCTTTACACTATTGCTTTCTTCATCCCACCTCCCACCCTCAGGCCTAGCAAACCAAAAGTTTTATAATAAACTGTTTGGGCAAATATTTGACTCCTTTCCAAGTCTTAATTTCTCATCAGGTGTACATATATCATGAACCACCATGCTGCCGGTAATTGGAGCGAGACCATGTAATTTCTTATGTTGCAGTTTTTGCCCATTTCCGCTTGTCTTGTCACTGCATATCACTGAATAGATTCCAACCCCACAGATTTGACTCCCACAGTTTAGATACATGTAAGAATTTATAAGATTCCTCCCTCAGTCTTCTAATCTACTGGCAGAACAGGTCTCTCTGCCTTTCCTCAGAAGGAAGATACTCTAGGCCTCTAATCATCTTTGTGGTCCTCCACTGGAACCCTCTAGGAGATCTTTTTTCAACTGAGGAGCTCTGAAATGGAAACAGTATTTGAGATGTGACCCTACCAGAGAAGGAAGGAAGGAAGGAAGGAAAGGGAAGGGAAGGGGAGGGGAGGGGAGGAGAGCGGAGGGGAGGAAGAAGAAAGAAAGAGAAAGAGAGAGAAAGGGAGAATGAGAGAAAGGAAGAAAGGGAAGAGGGAGAAAGGGAGAAAGTAGTATGAATAAAACTTGGAAATTTAGAACATGGAAAACGTTTTTAAAAGTTATTGACATTTGAAGTCTTCTTTATAAGTTTTTTGTTGTTTCTTTTTTCCTTAGACATTCTGAGCCATAGACAAATTCAAATTTACAGGGATATCTGGAAATTACGATGTCCAGCTTCCTGCTGAAATCTTCCACAGGTAATGGAAATAGTTGAAGTAGTATCAGAAAATGTTAATATATATTCAGGTTCATTTACCTCAGTATTCTGACCAGTAGCAAATGTTTAAGCATGACATATAAGAAAATAATGTTTACAATATTTCTCTACTTAATTCAGATGAAGACTACTTTTGTATAGTACATCATCATTCAGTAAGTACTTTCTTCAGATTTTTTTGACTGAAGAAGAGAAAAAAAAGTCTGACCATTGCCAATCAAGACATTGGCAATTGCAATTAACATGCTTCTATAATAAAGTCCTAGTAACTCTTTTCCTTTTTTTTTTTTTACAGATATTAAGCTAACTCTCCACAGCAGATTCAGATATAACAACATTTAAACAGTACATGTTATTAAAATTTGTCTCTTTCTGACACTCCCAGTGCTACATACTTGAAAAAAAGCATTTTCACTTAGAGCTCTGCTAGGAGAAACAAGAGGCACTGCTCCTGAAATGTGTGCACTCAGAAGAAAATAATAGGTCAAAATCTATTTTTAATACACATGCAGTTCATGGCCTATTAGAATTCAAGTAAAGATAGGGCAAGTAAATGGAAGAGAAATCTATAGAAGTAAAGGCACGTATGGAGATATGCTAAGCTCAGAAAATCCCCCAAACTGAAAATAGCTAGAGTTTGGAGTACTATGAAAGGGGTGGGAGGCAATCTTTTTATGATTGCCCTATTTTATACCTCCTCATGCATTCCTCTCCTCTCTTCAATGGAGAGATACTCCCGTGCAGGGCAACCTGAAACTTTATTACGCCTCTGCATGCCTATTCCCATCTTACCACAAAGTAGAAAGATACTGCGTAAAAATTATATGAACTGGATGTGATTTTATTTTATCACAGTAGAACACTAGTTATTTTATGATTTAGATAATTTACTTTAAAGAGGAGAAATATTCTATATCCTTCAAAATTCACATTACATTAAAGTAGTCTTGAAATACTTTCTTCTTTGAAGTCATATGATAAAGGTGACAGGCAAGGCTCAAGGTAGCTCAGCATCACATCGGAGTGGTAGTGTTTAGATTAGTAGCTAATCACTGAGCCACTAGTAAAGAATGGCTTTTGCTCAAGCTCATTCAACTCAGCAGTTATTTCTTACACGTCTTTTCTCATTCTTTCTACTGCTGTCCACTAAGCTAAGCATGAGAGCAAAGATTTCAGGGACCAGCCATGAAAAGATCAGGCTGGAGAAAAATCGGAAGCGCTCACTAAACTCAGAAGCTGAAAACACAGATTGAGATTCCCTTTTCATTCCTTTGCCCATACTGCATCCTAACTATTTTGCCTTTGTGTTGAGCTCATCTATATTAAATTACTCCAGTTCTCTTACCTGTAATTAATTTACTGAGATCTAGAAGTGTCTAATTCTGTGAAGCGGAAGGAAATCTGCTCTGGTTCTCTGTCTCTCTGCTCTGTAGAATTCATTGGTATTTCAAAACTACATCTTTCTAAAATACATTTAGCATGCAGGCTGTGTATTATAAATCTCAGCTATTTACATCCCAAATCCACAGAAACTGGAAGAGAATGGAAGAAAAAGTAAATTTGTTATGTACAAGTCTTATGATATGACAAAGAAATAGCAAGGATATAGGTTTGATTTACTAAGTTTTTATAGGCCAATGGTGGTCATGTTCTTCTAGTATAAGTTACAAGGTATGTTTGAACTTAAGCTGTAACAAATACAGAACTGACTTACAAGGTGAAAGTTCTTTGATAATGGATTTTAATTAAGCAGTAGTGTTTATGGCCACATACCTTAAAGCAATTAACTTCATATCTGGTTGCTCTGAGTCTTTTTTTGGATCTTTTGTCAACGCTAAGCCTTCATGTCATGCCTAAGAAATGCTGAATACAAGCTTTTACAGATAGTAAAAAAAAAATTCTTTTAAAATTTAAAAGCTTTGACATTCAATTTTTTTACTCTTTATCTTTCTGACAGATTAATTCATGTACGTACCCAATCTTTTATTTAGGAAGCAGTAAATGCCTGTCATTAATACTGCAGCTGCTATACTGTTTGGAAGCTGTGTTCTTAATGAGGCAGAGAACCAAGGAAGAGAGCATGTTACATTTAACACATCTGAATGTATTTTTGGAAAACTGCATTGCCACAGAGGCAGATCCAGTAGGGCTTACCTTTTAATAGGTAATTATTGTTGCACATTCCTCTTTTTTTTGTGGGTGGCTAACCTGACAGCCTGAGGTCATTCTTGCTTGATGTCTACTGAACAGAAAAGAAACAATGTTTTGAACACATAAATTGATAACAAATAACACATACTCTGCTGTTAAAGTTGTCTCAAAGTTATTACATAAGATTAATGAATACTGTTTGCAGGGAAATGATGTGGTGGTTAGAGCTCGACTGGCTGCCAGATACCCACCTAGCCACCCCTTCACCATTCCTTCTTCACAGAACATGGAGTGAAAATAAGAAGGAAAATCTGATGGGCTGAGAGAGGGAGATTGCTTACCAGTTTCCATTATGGACTAAGTACATTCTACCTGTGGAAAATAAATGTACTGTCCATTAAAAAAATGTGGATAGCAAGAAAAGATCTTTTCTTTCATACACATAACACTCACACCACACTAAACCTCACCACTCCAATCCTGACTCCTTCACCTCCTGTCCCTGAGCAGCACAGAGGCCTGGGAATGGGTCTGGTTCAGTTGGCAGGGCTGTTTTTCCACCTGTTGGCAGCTGCTGTGTTGTGCCCTCCCTTACCAGGCTCTCCCCAAGGTGCCCACCTGTGCCTTCTTGGCTCGTCTGTGTCCTGTGGTGAGGCTGCTGGAGTCGGTTGTGTCCATCATGGGCGAGCCCTGGCCTCACCTCACACTGCAGCCCCACAGCCCTGGGAAGATGCTTGGCACCCACATCCCATAAAAGTGATAAATAGTAAAAGCTTACTGAGATCTTGTTGTGTTTGAGCTTAAAATTGAACATATATACAGTTCTACAAACTTCTGGTATACCTTTAAGTATACAGTGAAGTGCAGTATATGCTGAATTCTTCTGGTGACTTTAGTTAAAGATGTAAAATTGTGGAGTACAGTAATGTGTCTGCTATGTTTTTCCAACAAGAAAACTGCTCAGTTAGCCTAAATATTGTTAATATTGTTTCTTGTCATAGGAAAAAAAAAGTACAAGGCAAATAAAATTAATGTAAAAGTGAATGTTCTTCAGCAATAGACTCAGAACTCACAAAACCACAGAATTGCTAGGATTGGAAGGGATCTCAAGATAATATCAAGTCCATCCCCCTGCTAAAGCAGGAACCCTACAATAGGTTGCAACTCCTTTATTCTGACAACTTTAAAGATTAAAAGCAGACATCAAATATGAACAGAATGTCTTCTCATTCTTCAGGTAGGAGTTAGTATCTTTTTTCTTACTTGTTTCCATGAAATACCATGAAAACTCAAATTTGAACATAGAGTCTACTTGATGTGTCTTATGATTTTGAAAATAGGAAATTAAGCTGTGCAAGAGATATGAAAGAGATGATTCTGACTACAACACTGCATTAATATCTAAATATATGGGTCACTGTGAAAGTAATGCCTCCTATTTGTTTGGATATTTGTATGGATACTGCAACAGATACAAAGAACACAATAACACTTTTTGATAAAGCAAATTCTCAGCTATAAAACATTATTTTTCAACATAGCCATCAGCATTAGCCATTCATTTTCATCAGCCATGATCAAGACCTGCATAGCTTGCTCAAAAACATCTGCACCACTGTTTGATCTCTGCAAACATTCAGAAAGTTCAGAATGTCAGTGGGTGCCATTTCTTCTATATGGAGGAATTCAATTCCTCCCCTTTTCTTCATATCCACTTTCATGTCAGACACAATTCTACCAGACTGCTCCTCTACTGCCTTCTGTCACATGGTAGTGAAATATAATGGAATATTGGTGGGAAAGTTCAGCTTCTACTGCCATACCACCAACAGCTGCCTCAGATGTTGTGGACAAATGTAATAAAATAGGAGGCATTACTTTCAGAGCAATCCCCATGCATTCTAGAATGTCTAATAACTAGAAAATATATGTAGGTAAAAATAATTTTCACTCAAGGATGTAGATTAGGAAGTTATTTTCTGCTCAACGAGAAACATATTAAGTCTTTTGGACATGTTCTTCCAAACCTTCTTGCTTGTTGACCAGTTGTAGAAGTGTCTGTGAATCTTTGCTTCACAAAGGAAGAGGAGTTAACACTACACTGATCTCTCACACAACAGAAGAATCTTTCTTATCAGTTCATTTTGTTGATGACTAGAAACACACGGAAAAAAAAAAAAAAAAAAAAAAAAGAACTTCCCATCAAATAAATAATTCTAACTTATAGCATAGTTGGAGTAGTGCACGGTAAGCCCAAGTGACACACAATGAACAGGAGAAAACCGTTAAATGCCTTCCAAGCAAGAAAATAAAGATAGTAGCAGATGTGCTATAGAAGTTACATAATTCTGCTTTCTAGAAGCCTCAAGCAGTATTTTAATGTGAAAAAAAAAAAAAAAAAAAGAAAGAAAAAAAAAAAGAAAAAAAGAAGCATACAAAAGATATGTTCTCTCTGATATTCCTGGCATAGTGTTAGGTCAATAGAATGTTCAAACATCTTGGCTAATGCTAGATCAATAGATTGTTTATAATTATAAGAAATACCTGTGTGGAAATAAGTCCTGATTCATAGAAGGAGAGAAAGAAAAATCTGTAATGTTGCTCAATGAAAATAAGTCTGGACATTTTGGATGACAGGTAAAGGTTCTTTAACAGAGGGTGGTCAGGCCCAGAAGCAGTCTCCTCAGGGCAGAAGTTATGGTCCTAAGCTGCTAGAGTAGAAGGAGCATTTGGACAACACTCTCAGATATAGGGTATGATTTTGGGTTGTCCTGTGTGGAGTCAGGAGTTGGATTTTATGATCCTTGTAGGTCCCTTTCAACTCTAGATATTCTATGATTTCATGTATTTCTAATATCTTCATTTGCTCATGCATGTAAAATGGCATTAAAATAAAGAGGCAAACACCTGCATTTACTTAAAAATTGTTTCCAAAAGACAAAACGAGATATAGATCTTGCTTATTATAGTAATGCGGTGACAACATCAGTAACTATAATGCATCAAATTATTTTCAGCAAATTAAGCAAACAAATCATTTATATAGGCTAAAGCAAGATGATTATTTATATATTCACTGTGCACAGTACAGCAGTAAACTATGCAGAAGTGCCCTGTAGCAAAAAGCACATCACTTTGTCTATATCTATAAAATGTTGCTTGCAGGTTGAACAAAAAGAATTATAAAGATTTATATACATACTGTATAAACGTTTAAGATGCGTTTTTAATCACAGCTAAAAAAAAAAAAAAAAGACGGCCTCATGTTAGAGGAAAGGTATTGAGGAATGGTTTAGTAGCTTGTGGTAGCAGTGGTAGTGTGAAGATGGTTGGACTAGATGATCTTATAGGTCGTTTCCAACCTTGTGATTCTATGATTCTATGATTCTATGAATACTTTGAATTCTGTACTATTTTGGTTTTTTCATGTAGTTTTTAATGGAGATATTTCATGTAAATATTTATGCTGTTTATTTCACGTTGTTTGAAAAAGGACTCAATCCTTACAATCCCAGAAACAGTAAACTTGGGTAAATTCAACTACTTAGTAGGGTATGAATAGAAGATAGACAAAAGTGCATTGTGGACACATCTGCCAGATTGGAAAAGGAGATGAGGTCTTCGTCAAATAGTAGCTTCAAAGCTGTTAAAATCTCCAGTCGTAAGTAGAGTACTTTGGTAAAGAAGACAGCCTTAGGTGACTCTTGCTTTCCATGCCCACATCTACTGTGGTTACTTTGTGCTTTTAGTAAAGAAAGAAATAAATACAAAATTACTTCTGCTGTTAAGAGACTCATGTCTCAATTGAATGTCTCTCCACCACTATAGTGCCAGAGTAGCAATACAACCCTAGGGTTTCTTCTTCTTCTTTTTTTTTTTTTTTTTTTCTGAGTGATTCATTCTGTCTTTCCTCATACTATTTTCTTTGTTATATCTAAGAATCCTACTAATGGAGAGAGAGAAAGAGAGGGAGAGTGATTCTGTGTTCAGAAACAGTAAATCTTCTTTCTGATTTCTATAAAATAATAATAAAAAAAATTCAATAAAGTGTTTTTTTCTTGATACTTATAATTTTTCCAAAAGCAAGGTAAACTTAGGAAAACATCTACCTTTACTTGATTCTTTTTTTCTTTTTTTCTTTTTTTAACTGTCAGTGTCCTCAAAACTTCTCTGCATTTTTTTTTTTTTTTTTTTTTTTTTTTTACTTGCAATTTGAAATACTTTTGCTAATGCTTTAATTTTATTCTGTTGGTTGAGCTGGGCTATATATTCACTGTCCTCATGCTGGTCTGAGTAACTCAGGGATACATTCACACTTTTTATAATTAGCTCAGGGAGAAACATTTACATCACTAAATAATGATGTTTATCTAAAACAGCCACCCACTTTTTCCTACTCTGTTGAGATAGTCAGCTTTTTTTTTTGTAATAGAATTTGTCATTGTTTGCATTGTTTTCTGTGCTTTACAGGCACACTACCCTTGGTTATTCTCACTGAGCCTTCTTAAGGCTCTGACCCCACTGAATGTGTTAATTCAGTGAATCACACTCCACCCCCCCAAGGGAATGAAACACTTATATATCTATTTAGTTTAGTAACAGTAACAGATATAGAATTGATAATTTGTATAATCATGTTATAATGTGATTAACTGAAGTTGTTAAGTATAGTCTTGATTAACATCAGAGGCCTATGTCCCATCTCCATGGAAATTAATTAAATTTCCTAACACTCAAATGTCATTATTTAGTAGGAAAACTTTTTTTTTTTTTTTTTTTTTTTTTCCTCCCAACTAAACACTATTCTTGGAAAAACAGGCCAAAAAAAAAAAAAAAAAGATGCACAACAAAAGCAAAAAATAAAAAGCTAGAAATCATAAGAGTAACACACAGGGAAAATGGTGTTTTCCAACTTCACTATACATTTTTGATCTAGTTCAGGAAATCAAGGCAAGACAGCCTTGATTATTTGATTACTTGAATATAGTAATGAAGGATGAGAAACAAGACCTGTAGGAAGAGACCAACAGGAACGTCACAAAGATGAACAAGGACAAGAGCAAATGATGTCATGAAGAAGGAATAGAAGCAGGATATCCATGGGGGTAGCAGCTCTGCAGACAGAACTTGAGTTTTCCACTGTAGTAGCAAGTGGTAACTTCATACTGGGATATATTGGTAAGCATATAGCCAGCTGGGGTTCACTGGCTATTCCCTTTAGCTTAGCATACATGAAACCACATCTGACATGCTATGCTTATTTTTTGTCCTCTTTCTTCAGAGAGAGTCCACAACGGGGCCCTGTACATGAAATGAAGCTCATAGGTTACAATGAATGGCTAAAAAGTTGTACTTAGCTGTCAGAAGAAATTGCTTTAAGAGAACCATAAAGAAGATACAGCCGGATTCTTTGGAAGTTTGCAGCAGAAAGCAAGAAACAATGGTTACAATTTGCAGAAAGGGAAATTCCAGTTAGGTAGAGAAAAAATATCTTCACCATGAAAACAACTTAGCACTGAAACAAGCTGTTCAGAGAAGCCTATAACATTTCCATCCTTACCAATTTTCAGAGTTCACCTGAGTAAGACTCAGAGCAATTTGATCTAGCTTTGATTTTGCTCTTCTATGAACAGTGGGCTGGGCACATAATCTCCAACAGTACCTTCCAAATTCAGTTATTTTATGAAAATCTGATGAAAACTGGATAATGTTTGAGTGGGAAGCTGGTATTTAATGAATAACGTTTTGAAAAATCCTAATCTGACTTTTTCACTTTTTGTATTTTTATTTTTCTACTCATATGGCCAGAGAGAATAATTTAGAACCTTTTGCTTTAGTGGATTACACAAAATTCGACAGACAGTCATGACCAAAAATAAAAAACACTCCAGTCAGCCGTAAATCTTCACTATCATGGAAGCTATAAAGCTATCTAAAGCTGAACTAAGGCTACCAAATCTTCAAGAAGGGTTTACTGTTTTCATGTTCAGGATGATTTTCACCACAGGTACACACCATTTTATTTGAATAACAAAGTCCAGATCTCCAAGTAGTCAAGACAAGTTGATATGGCTTCCCCCACTCAGACAAATAAACAAATCAATAAAAAACATACCTTAAAGAGGTACCATAGAAAAAGAGGTACCTGAATATTGGATAAACTAAATTTGCAAGTGGAAGGAGTTTATCTGGAAGAAAGACCACAACATTGTATTTTGTTTATGCTTACAATATTTTTCAGTGCCTTAACCTTCCTTATCCACAAGTATTAGACACCCAACAGTTCAGATACTACTAGGTTTCATGGATTCTGGATGATGTAGTAAAGCTAAATGAAAAAAAAAAAAAAAAGCAAAAAACAAAACAAAACAAAAAACGGATTTGGAAGAAACAGCCAGAGGCCTGAAAATTGACACTAAAGAATAATCTTAGATGTTAGGGAAAAATATGGAAAATTTAGACCTCTCTGTAAACTGTTGTCTAAAATTGCCAGCTTTCCTCATTTTCTCTGAGATGATAAGGACAAGAGGAAATGTTGCCTTTACCTCTCCCATTTTTTTTTAATTTTTTTTTTCCTGGCTATTGAAACTTACAGACAATTCTCAAATCTTTTAGACTAGGAGGTAAGTAATATTTTAATTACCCAAATTTGGGAATTGGACAAACTGGATTGTAAGAAAAATGTTAATATATTCCTTGATTTCTTCCATTTCCCTCCCCTCAGCATGATAATTTTGCAGTATCTCAAAGTGCTGATGATATGGGATGTATTAGGAATAAAATTTCTTTCTTTCTTTCTTTCTTTCTTTCTTTCTTTCTTTCTTTCTTTCTTTCTTTCTTTCTTTCTTTCTTTCTTTCTTTCTTTCATTTATCTTTTAAATAGCATTTCTGTTTTTATATATTCTACTCTTCTCTACTAATTGATTACGTGTTTTTTTTCTTTTCTGTAATGATGAGGTATTTCTATTCTGTTTGCTTATGAAATTAAAATTTTGTATTATAGAATCACAGAATCAAGAATTACCAAGGCTGGAAGGGACCTGCCTCCGCACTGATATTGTTAGCAGAACATTAGCGTTTCAAAACTAGAATCCATTTCTCCTGAAATGAATGTTGTAATGAAAAGAAACACAGGCCTAGTTTATTTTGTGTTTAGTTTTCAAAAATATTCACTTGTTTAAATCAGAAATACAGAAAAGCACAGGGAAAAAGACAGCAGTACATGCACCTGAGGTAAGATGGAATTAATCATTGGTAAAATGCAGTTTTATAAATGTGTTGATGTCAGTCAAGGCATTGGAGGCCAGGTGGGATCTTTTGGAGTTTGTTGGCAGAATGAAGACTAGTCAAAGTGTCGTGGTTACAGAGATTTCTAATTACTTACAGCTTACCAATATCTATGTGATTTCTAGTGTGTTTCCTAGTGATCAGCACAGCTTGCAATCATGTAGAGCTCCTAGTCTAACCCAACTCCCAGTCACCTGGTTCTGCAGTTCAAGATAAGCTCTGGTCACCCAGTGCACAGCACAACTTAGCCCCAAGGAAATCCTGTGCATCACTCATGTGGTCTTCAGGTTCCTGGGTCCTCTAGACTTAATTGCCCAGAAGTAACAGCTCCAGCCCAAAGCCTCAACCTACTGCTGCTGGGCTTTATGGACATTGCTTCCTGTGCTGTTCCATATCCTTCCTGGATGTCCAGCACCTGGGGTCTGATAATGTTAATGAGTTTAATCACCTAGCTAATGAGCATCCTCACAGTCTGGTGCCAGAAAGGAAAACAAAAGAGAGAAGGGTGGTGAATAAGCAGTCTGCTTATGTGTTGTGGATATTTGGTTTGCTAACCATGTGATGCTAACCATATTACTAGTGTCAGGAGCAGCAGGTATTCATCATAGCTGGATGTTATACTAAACGTGGTTGTCAATACTAGTCTTTAAATATGAAATTACTATTTGTAGAGGTAGTATTCATGCTGTGTATTTGTTAATGCATTTCCCAGTGTACACACATGCAAACACATAGTTTTTGCATGTGTGCAAAAGCAGGAAATATTAAACAAAAGAACAGAAAAAAAAAAAAAAAAGAATTCTCCTAATTGATTATCCTAAGTTATTATCAAAGCATTTATTATACTTGAGGAAGCAGAACATTGTCTTAGTCTTAAAGGTGATACATGGTGACTCCACAATTAGGGCAAATTAGGGCAAGAGTAATAAGTAGTGTGAAAAAAAAAAAGCTTATTAAATTATTTTATTCTATTTTTTTTCATTTTGGAGGTGTTTCCTTTGGAGTTTACCCGTGGGGGAGGGGTGGGGGTGGGAGGGAGTGGTGGGGGGAGGACATTTATTGCAGAATAAAAAATGTTATTTGATTTTTGTGCATGTCAGTAAATAACTTTTTTTTTTCTCCTCGTCTACACCTGCAATCTTCTCTTCTTCATTGCAACCAACAATTTTATTAGAACTGTGACTAAATTTCCCTGTTAGAAATGATTTATCTTGCCCTGAATGCATAAATATCCCACAATTTGAATATAAATTTTGAGGACAATAATGGCCTAAATATTTTAGATTTAGAAATTAGAGTGATCATTTTGTTTGATTCATGCTAAGCTTGTAATGCGTTAAAAGTTACATAGACATGTTTTGCTTTCAAAGCTACCAGTAGTCATTGAATTATATACAGAATATACAGAGATGATGACATCTGTGGTACTTCTTTCACCACATATAATGATGTCACAGTCTGGTGACTGTCTTTCAGAAAGCCACTTTTCCTCAGTATACTTGATTTCTGAAAGTCTCAGTCAAATTTTTCCTAAAGTAGCTGACACTTGTTTTATGAATAGACTTGGATATATACTCATAAAACCATAGAAGCATAAAAGGACCTGGGTTGAAAAGGACCACAGTGATCATCTAGTTTCAACCCCCCAGCTATGGGCAGGATCACCAACCACTAGACCAGACTGCCCAGAGCCACATTCAGCCTGGCCTTGAATGCCTCCAGGGATGGGACATCCACAACCTCTCTGGGCAACTTGTTCCAGTGCATCACTACCCTCTGAGCCAAAAAATTTCTCCTACTATCTAGCCTATAGCTCCCCTGCCTTAGTTTAAAACCATCCCCCTTGTCCTATCACTATCAACCCATGTAAACAGCCATTCTGCCTCCTGTTTATATGCTCCCTTCAAGTACCAGAAGGCCAAAATGAAGTCTCTCCGGTGCCTTCTCTTCTCCAATCTAAACAAGCATCTGTTGAAGTTTGTTCTGTTTCAATAAGCTTTTCATGAATATCAAACAGTGTTTGGAATTATCTGCAAACTATTTACTTATTTGGTGGTTGAAAAGCCTATCACAACCAGGGTCAACCATTCCAGGGCTTCTAAGTTAGTATAATTAAGTCAGATATCCAGGTGTCATCCACATAGCTGATTATTTTTCTTCTTTTCATAAAGAATTTCAAAATGAAAATGCTTTGCTTTTTTGCTTTGCATGAGAATGAAAGAAAATTTTGAAATACAGAACTCTGGAAAGTGTTTTGATTAAATGAAACTTTAAATTATTATTATTATTATTATTATTATTATTATTATTATTATTATTATTATTACTGCTCAGGTATAATTGAGGCTGCTTCCCATCATAAAAAACCTGTATTTGAACACTGTCCATACTGCACTTTGTACTCTATTCTCAATATTTTGCTTTTGAAACTGTAGAAGGTTTTGAATTTTTTTTATATTATTTACTAGTTGCTTTTCTCATCACTAACTTAATTCTAAAGAATAGGTTGAAAACAGCTCATATTGGAGTCAGAGAGTCAAAGCTATTTTTGATTACTTTATTTTACATATTACACAAGGAATAGTTCATACATGTGCCAGGAGTAATGTTATTTAATATTCTATTAGCTTTAAAAAATTATTCAATGTTGCAGAATTTGTTTCAGGTTTTTCTATATTCTATATAGCAAAAACATAATTCACATTCTTTTGTTCCTCTTGTAAAGACCTAGGTACTGGAGCATATCTGTGATAAATATCTGCTAATGTCTTCAGAAATGTTTGAAAAAGCAAGTTACATAAGTATATTCTAAGTATTAAAGATATTATTAAGATGCTAAATCTACATATTTTGCTGTATTTGGACAAATTTTTAGATGTTACTTGAGAGACTATAATTTAGACCAAATAAATGTGTTCACCACACTTGATATTGCTTCACATTTTTTAAATCGTTATCTCTTGAACGTAAAACTCTAAAATCCTGTCCCCAGATTAAAACTATACACATCTAAATTAATTCTAAATGTAATTTAAAAACAGTCTGCATATTTCAAATGTGTCTGCAACGCATCTCATCAAGGTAATGTCTGTCTGTGAAATACGGTCTAAGAACTGCAGCACTGACTTCAGCATCTGTAATACAAATCAACTGAATACTTAGAGAAAGAAGCCTGACACTGTGTCTTGAATGTCATCTTCAGCACTTCTATCTAAATTTCTGTCCAGATCAGTGTTTCAGAACTACATCACACCTTTCTTTACAGCTCAGGTACACTTGCAAGAAGAACACAACAGCTTTATATTTCACTTCATTACCTAATCAAACCCCAAGGTATCTCTACAGTGCAGGTTTCATTCTATTTTCTTCAGTTGATTTCACTTGTCTGGGGAAATTTTTTAAAATTTACAAAAAACCCAGGGGGTTGTTTTGCTGAAAGATCACATCAAAACGGAAAGTTCATACATAAAGCAACAATTTACCCTCTGAGTGTATAGCAGTATAATAAAGGAATCTGATACACTGTCTCTAAACTTTGCTATAAATCTTAAATACTTCTAGAGATACACGATTATTGTGTATTTTTAAGTGTGCTGAAATTTCTTTTGGCCTAATTGTTTCTTCTTCTTCTTCTTCTTCTTCTTTTTTTTCTTTTCTTTCTTTCCTGTGAGAGAGATTCTCCCAGATTCACTAACTTTTCTGGTCATTTTACCATCTAACAGAGTCCTCTGGCAACCATAGCAGCTGATGCATGAAAATCTCATGCTCAAAACATCTTTAGTACATTTTATTTTCTTTGCCTACAGTTTACATTAAAGAGGGGCAGCAAGGGTAAAGAGCTCTCTTGCTGTAAACATTTTAAAGAATATCAATTTTTTCCTGTACTAACACTTAAAAATCTCTATCATACAATGATCCTAAAACATCATTGACTCATTCAGGGCTGAAAAATCGAAGGCTTAGTATTTTCTAGGAGTAACCTGAAAAACACTACTCTTCCCTGCAGGTCAACATGCAAAGCAACAATATTTTTCCACTTGCATTCACCAAAGAAATACAGCCATAATTTCTCATTATAGTTCATCATAAATATATATATATATATTTTTTTAATATGCTACTGTACTTCTAAAATGATTGTCATCTTTACTGCCACAGTCTATCCATACAGGAATAGCTTTACTAATTAGTATTAAACAAACAAACAAAAAAAGATACTTGCTTATATTTATTGATACACTTGCTTAAACATTAAACTAAATATTTCAATAAGGATATACTTTTCCATTCATTAATGCTAGTATAACTGTTTTTATATAGTAAATAAATACAAATCCAATATAATGTATGTATTACTGTAATATACATCGAAACTACAGTATCCTTACACAGTTTTTGATGGTGATTTACAGAACTGTGACAAAAATTATTCACATAAATGACTTATGGAAAAAAAAAAAAAAAAAAAAAAAAGCTTTTTTTTTTGCCAGTGACCATTGATCTCTCCAGTGAAATGAACAAAGTTTTATAAAGCCAAAAGATGGAAATGAACCAGAGAGACATTAAAATATGTGTTAACAAATTAAAAAGCAGAAATTACTGTATCTATCATGCTTCATTGGTAAGGACTACATTTTTTCTAGTATTTTGCAAATACTGTCACTGGTATCAGTCACCATTTTGTCATTGTTATCAGCTACACTTAGTAATTTCAGGATGATATTCAGAGGCAAATTTTTTCTATAAACAACAAATCCTGTAATTGTAGATATGCACTTTGAAATTGTGTTTTCTGTGAATGAGATGCCTCAGGTGGCTTGATGCATGAACATTTCTATTCATTGAATGAAATTATTTGGGTGTTCTAGTGAGCTTGCTAGATGATACCAGAAATGAAAAAAAGATAATGAAAATGAGATAAAGAGAAAAGCAAAACAAAACAAAGCAAAACAAAACAAAAATCTAAAAAAAAAAGAGAGAAAAAATGAAACAAACAACCCAGAAAAAAACAAACAAACAAAACAACAACAAAAAAAAATCCAGTAGCATCAAAGATATCAAAGATATCAAAGGGATGGCATTTAACACAATATTACAAATAAACTGTTTTGGACATATCTGTCAGAAAGGAGGAGATTGATTTCTGTTATTTTCTCAGAAGGCTGCAAATTCAGATGATTTGAGCCTGATGATTTAAGGTGGCTAAGGTATAAACACATCATATGATTAGTAAGCAAGTGGCAACTTGTTCTACTTGTCTTAAAATAGTAGAACAGAAAAAGGAAGATATTTTAAACATACTGTATATCTGAACATAGGTTAGAGAAGTTAATGCTTGTATTGCAGAGATAAGACCACATAAAGATAATTCCTAAGATTCACTGTAATACATCTATCAAAATATGTACAAAACAAGAATACAGATATAGATTTTGCATAGTATATATGCATTTAAGAATGAAAAAAAACAGTATTTATTTTAGTTTATATAGTGACTCTGATTTAGCTGTTGTTCAGTGACCAACTACAGAATAATAACTTCTGTGGTTCAGCCAAAGTAATTAACATAATTTTTCCACATAATTCCTATTCTCTGATCTTTGGTTGCACTTCATTTATGATAAATTCAAAATACTTTGGACAAGTTATTAATTCATTTCACTCTCAAGCATTCTGAAATTCTTACATTTGTATACACTCACAGTTGCACACACACACAGAGACACATACAATGAAGTAAACAACTAGTATCATACAGTGAAGATATTGAGTGGAACTCATCTGATAAAAGATATAAACTTAATCTTTATACTTAATGGTTTCTTACCAGTTGGAAAAAAAAAAAAAAAAGAAAAAAATGACTGATAGGAACAATTTTCTCAGCTTCTAAGAGTGCTGAATGCTACCTCAGGCACCTTGAGTTTTCTCTAGTACAGCATTTTGCAGAAAGCAGGTCTAGCTGAGAGGACAGATTAGATTTCCTGCAACTTTGTCCAACTGGGTCTTGAAAACCTTGAAGATGGAGGTTGTTTCTTCTCTAGGCAGCATTCTCCAATAAATCACTGTTCACAGGGTGAAAAATTATCATCTCTATGTCAACTCAGAACCACTTCTGTTTAGCTTCTCTATTAATTTTTCTTATTTCAGATCTGTAATGTTGCTAACATGATTTTTTTTAAAGAACATACTCTAAATATGCATTTTTGTTATTACTGTCAGAATTTGACTCAAGAATAACATGTGCACATCTCTCAAAGTATTTTTTTTTTCTTTTCAGTTTCTTTGGCTTCTGAGTATGTTTATAATGAAATATAACCAAATGATTAAAATTTTGATGAGCAGAGAACTAGTTAAGTTGAATTTATGTTCACTCCAAATGTAGTCATGTTTTTGGTAAGTAGGAGAAGTGTCTGATTGTAGAAAAAAAAAAAAAAAAGAGTATATATTTTTGGAGGAGTGTTATTAAGAACTAAACAATGGAAGTACTTCTGGAACTTTGAATATTAGAAAAGAAATTTAGAACACAAACAAAAGGGGATGCTTTTAGCAGATGTTTAAAATTATTCATATTTTTTGTGGTTTAGCAGCTTGCAGAATTAAAAGCATCAGATAACAGTCACTTCTTTACACGGAAGACTAAACTAAAGGTCACTCCTTATAGAACAGAATTTGTGAAGGTCAAATCTAGTATGAGAGAGGATTCCAAATAAAGTGAACTTTAGGCAAATATGAATGCTTCCATGGACATTTATTACAGAATATTAATAAAATGAGAAGCCAAATACTGAGCAACCTTTGGGGTTAGAGTTTAACTAGCAAAATAATTTTCTTATTCTCCAAAAAAAAATTTGAGAATCTCATCTTGTCTTACTTGGAACAGTGATAAATAATTGTTTATATAATATTCTTATAAGAGAGTTCTATTTAGAATCATAGATAATCATTTGAGTTGGAAGGGACTTTTAGAAGTCATCTAATCCAACTCCCCTGCAACAAACAAGAACATCTACAACTAGATCGCGTTGCTCGGAGCCTGTTCCAGCATGGCTTCAAATGTCTCAATCCATTACCCCTCTGGGCAACCTGTTCCCATGCTTTGCTACGGTCACTGTAAAAAACTTTTTCCTTGTACCCAATCTAAATCTCCTGTCTTTTAGCTTAAAACCATTTATCCTTGTCTTATTACAGCATGCTCTGTTAAGGAGTCTGATCCCTTCTATCTTATAGTCTCCCTTTTAATACTGAAAGGCCACTAACAGATTGCCCTAGAGCCTTCTCTTCTCCAGGCTGAACAAGCCCATCTTTCTCAGTGTGTCCTAGCAGGGGATGCATTCTGTAATTTTTATGGCTTTCATCTGGAAGTGCTCTCACAGGTCCACTTCTCTTCTGTTCTGAAGACTTCACATGTGAATGTAGTACTCCGGGTATGGTCCCATCAGCGCAGAGTAGCAGAGAAGGATCACCTCCCTTGACCTGCTGGCCACAGTTCTTTTGATGCAGCCCAGGATACTGTTTGCTTTCTGAGTTGTAAGGTCACATTGCTGGCTCATATCCAGCTTGCTATCCTCCAGGAACCCCAACCCCTTTTCAACAGGTTTGTACTCTATCCCTCAGCTTGCACTGATAGTGTGGGTTGCCATGACCAGGTACAAAACCTTGCACTTGGATTTGTTGAGCCTTGTGAAGTTCTTCTGGGCCCATTGCTTAAGCCTGAATGGCATTCTGTCCCTCTGAATATCATCCTGTCCATCAAGCATGTTGACTGCACCACACAGCTTGATATTATCTGCAGACTGGATGAGTACGCATTTCTGATCCCACTGTTGATGTCATTGGTGAAGATAATAGAAGCATGGGTTCCAGTGCTACCTACTCCTGAAGGACACTGCTTACTACTGATCTCCAGCCAGACATTGAGTCATGGATGACCACTCTCTGGGTGCAGTTTTCAACCAGTTCCTTGTTCATCAAACAGTCTACCTGTCAAATCCACATCTTTCCAATTTGGAAAGAAGGATGTTGTGGGACCGTGCCAAAAAGCCTTACTGAAGAAGAATATTTAAGATTAGTTATTTAATTCAACCTATTCACAGAAAACAAACAAAACAAACAAACCAACAAAACAAAACAGCAAATCTTCCTGGTAGTTAGTATTTGGAAGTAATATTTACTACAAAGCTGTCACAGTAATTTTTAATTTCAATTGCTCCTAGATATTCAATCTGTTTTCTTTATCATCAAAAGAAGGTTTGTAATACGTTTCTCTTCTGACTGTGATGCATTGCAGCAGTGGTATTGTAGCAACACACACCGCTTAAACTCCCTGCTGCAACATTTGTTGCCACTGTAGGGCAGTTTTGAAATCTGTGTGAGCACCTAGGAGAAATGAAGCAGTAGATATCCACAGACATATAAGGAGCGATCTGAATTAACTAGTGAAAATTTCACTGCACACTTCTATTTTGCATCAGCTCCACTTCCCTGCATTTTCGACTAGTACTGTCTCCAATCTGACTTGTTACATGCAAAGACACAGCTGATCATGTTTTGTTCTTACTAGGAAGTGACATCAACTAGAGGCAAAAATGTTCTCGGTGGCAGGATAAGATTTCGGAGGACAGTGCTATATTACATTTCAGCAAAAATAGATGTGGAAGTGAGTAAAAAAAGGGCATGGCAACTGCTCAAAAATAAATATTCTGGGATAAGGCAGACCAGAATGACTGACAAAATGATAATTCACCCAAGACCACTGGCTTCTGTTAACAGGATAAATGCTGCCTCATGAAATCTTAGTTTGGGTAATGTTTGGCTTTGGCTAACCATGTACATGTTAGTGATGAATCACTGCCTATGCTATCTGCATTTCATAGAATCATAGAATCATAGATTCATAGAATGGTTTGGGTTGGAAAGCAGCTTAAAGATTATCTAGTTCAAACCATTCTGTTATGAGTAGTGTCACCTTCCACTAGACCAGGTAGTTCAATCCAACCTGGCCTCGAACACTTTCAGGGATGGGGCACCTACACATCTCTAGGCAATCTGTTGCAGTGCCTCACCACCCTTGGAGTAAAGATTATCTTCCTAATGTCTAATCTAAATCTCTCCTCTTTCATTTTTAGACCTCTTGTCCTATAATTATACTCCATGATAAAGTCCCTTTCCAGCTTTCTTTTAGCCTCCTTTAGGTATTGGAGGGCAACTTACAAGATGTCCCCAGAGCCTACTCTTTTACAGATTGAACAACTGCAATTTTCACAGCCTGTCTTTGTAGAAGAGGTGCTCTAGCCCTCTGATCATCCTTGTAACCCTCCTCTAGGCTCACTACAATGATTCCATGTACTTCTTGTCTTGACTGATCCATAACTAAACACAAGCTGGAGTTTCAAGAGAACAGAGCAGAGAACAGATTTTTTCCCTGCTGATCATGCTTCTTTTGATTGGCTTTTTGAGCAGCAAATGAGCATTACATGCTCATGCTCAGTTTTCCATCCACAAGTCCTTCTCTGCAGGGCTACTCTCAACCTAGTCATTACCCAGCCTCTGTTTGTACTTATTGTTACTCTATCCTGATGCAGGACACTGTATCTGTGGAACTTCATGAGGTTCACACAGGTTGGTGTTGTTGGAAAACTTACATGAACAGAAAGTTCTTGTCAGGGTTCATGCCACTGATAAAAATGTTAAATAGTTCCAAGTCCCTAGGGAATAACACTCATAATTGATCTTCACCTAGACTTCATGTCCTTGACTGCAATTCTTTGAGTGCAACCATCCCACCAGCCAATTCCATGTTTTATGAATGGTCCATCTGCTAAATCCTTGTATCTCCAATTTAGAGGCAAAGAAGCCATGTAGAACAGTGTCCAATGCTCTGTACAATTCCAGGTAGATCACATCAGTTATTCAGATTTCCTTATAAAACTTAATTACAGGTGGAAATCACTCATCAGTTTTCAACTGATAGGAAGTACCACCAATTATTTTCAATAAAATTTACAAGATGAATAATCAGAATTTTCACAACCTCAGCATTAGGATTAGTCTTAAACTGAAACTTTTCAACCCTTCCCTAAAGCTGATATTTGCCATTTTCTGCTGCTCACATATATTGTATATCACATATACTTGAGCAGGGAAGATGATTATATTTTAAGATCAGACTTCACATTGGACATAAAATATTTTGTTCAAATTCTTTGTCTTGCATAAAATTTCAATTCTAACAAATGTTATTCCACTGGGAGAGGCATAATATTGAACAGTCCTGTCTTGACTTTACTTGCTGTTTGAAACAGAATTAATTTTTATTTGTCTTTGCTTCTTTCTCCACTTTTATCATATGGCAGTTATTTCTTCTTTTCCACAGTTTTTCTGTTCCTTTAACTTAAGCATTTTATCAGACATTGTCCTTTTCTTTACTCTTCTCAGTTCTATTTGTCACTATTTTCTCCAATGCTGTATTTTGCATTCACAGAACATCAGTCTTTCATGATGGAATTTCATGCTTTCTTATTTTTCTTCCTCTATGCAGCCTCCTCTTGAATTTATTTTGTTTAAAAATACTAAAACATGCATTTAGCCCTTTATCTGTCACAGTCCACAAATGGAAAACTTGATTGTTCCCTTTTCATGCTCACCATTTTCACTTTTTAATAGAAAATAATTGTGTTGATATTTTGTTTCTTGACTTCACGAGCAGAAACAAGAAGATTTTTGGGAATTCTTTGTTGGTTTGTTTTGTTGCTTGTATGTTCTGCCAGTGTCAGGTGAAGAAAGGAATCGTAAATGGGTTATACAAAGAGGGAGAGAAGAGTAGTGCTGAAGTAATTTCTAGCTGACGAGAAACCTTTCTGTACATGGTGGCTAGAAGAACTAGTTGCAAGACATTTGGGCCATGGATGGCTACTTGACACTTTCTTTTGAAGTTACTTTCAACTCTCTTTGATATTCATCTTACCATTACAATCCTACAGCTTGTTCTCTGAGGTCATCAGAAGCAATTGAGAAAGAATGTGTTTTTTTCTTTCTTTCTCTAATTTTGCTATTCAAAGCAGGAAAGGGTAGAAATAGGTTATTCAGGAAGAATTTATTATTTTCAAAAGATATTAAGAGTTAGAAATAAATCTGAACCTGAAAGTAGGCTTTGCCATTTGATTAATTAGATTTAAACCTTGCCTTGATCATGGCAACTCTAGACAAATAATGTAAATAAACAAAAAAAAACCCACAAGAATAAAACAAAAAACAACAAACCATTTATTGTACCCTACTCATATAAACCTAAATAAATATTCTTTAGGCAGAAAAAAAAAAATCTTGTTTTTTTATGATGTGAAAAATTATAATAAGTGTAATGGAAAATGGGAATGGTTTTGTTCGTAGGTACTCTGAAACTGAAAGAAATATTACTGTCACTTTGTCTAAACTTGGTCATGATTAGTACACTTTTGGCCAATTTTGTCCAAAGCAACAGTATACTTGGCAGTACATAAACACAGCCCCATATGTATCTATCCTTTCTCAAAAGTTACACAGCTTACCTAAATGGATGATTGTTTACTTATTACTCAGTCATTTTAGCTTAATAGAAATGGTATTTTCTTTTTTTTTTTTTTTTTTTTTTTTCTTTTTGACAACCAGCCAGAAGCATGCAAACACTGATTTCCAGAATGAAAAAATCACTGGTATAAGTATTTTGATACAGTGCCTTTCCACCATTTGTTTTGTTACAACTAAACAGATTTTTTGCTGTTACAAGTTCCTTTCCTGAGATACTGAATTTGTAAATTAAAGAACAGTCCATTGGAATCAAGATGATATCTATACAGCCCTCCTAGTACTTATAAATGAAAGAAGCAATTATCAGCTTTTAATGAATTAATCTCACTTGGTCTATGATTTTATCCTTTGATTATCTAGTAAGCTAAAAAGGTTACAGTGATGGATCTTGGACACTATATGTTGTATAAAATCACTACAAAACGTGCACTCTTTTTGTTGAGTGAGAAATAACTTAAAGTAATGACTAAAATGAGATTTAAATTCACCACAAAGTCATGACATACTGTTGGTAACTTGAGGAAAGAAGTCATTCTCTCTCTCTCGTGTTGAAATGTACAGTCTGTGACATATTGTATCTGATTTTTTAATGTCTGGTTATAATCTTAGTTGTAACTGAAATGTTAATTCCAAGCAGTGACCAACAGTAAGAAGTCATTTGTGGAGGAAACATAGAGAGAAGTTCAGGTTACTGTGGTGACCTAATTATATTTCCATTTTCAAGAAACTGATTGTTTTAATTTAACTGAGCCTTGTGTGATTTATAAGCCCTGCATGAAGCCTTTAATAATCCTTACATCGGACTCTAATGTCCCTGAATTCTTTGTTCTGATTTTCAACCACATGTTGGCACATGTTTGAATCTTCTGCCAGTTGGTCTCCCCTTACACTCTTGCACTAAGTTCTAAGGCTGTGTCTATATTAGTAAATTAAATATTCTCAGACAGTAAGGGGTAATTAAACTGGTAACTGTACTAGACTGGTAAACCAAGCCTTGATACAGTTTTGGTATACATTAATTACTGTCCTGCTGAAAAAAACATCTTGGTTTAGGCAAAGAGTTACAGTGTTCCAAGGGCAAACCTGAAGTATTGTAATAGCTTGCATTTGACTGCCCTTTGTGGAAATCGGAAGAGCACAGATGCAGAGCATTCTCTGCAGTACACATCTGTGAGTACTCCCTTTTCTTACAGTCTTCACTCCTCCCTCACTGAATCCAGGATCTAGGAGGCCCGGAGATGGGACTGGTTGGATGATATTGGCATGTGAAAATAAAATAAAATAAAATAAAATAAAATAAAATAAAATAAAATAAAATAAAATAAAATAAAATAAAATAAAATAAAAATTATAAAGATACTGACACATTATTGTGTGGGATCCATTTGCAGGTAACTTTCTTTCACAAAGAATGATCAAAGTTATAGTAATTCTAGCTTTCAAAATATTGAAAACTGTGTCTCTTGAAGGACAGACCAGCTACATTTTGTCTGCATCCCCCTCTGATTTGGGATCTATAAACTTCCATTCATGTAACGTAATTTCATTTAAAAGTTCAGAACAGCTGTTTGTTTCTACTGAGTTGTTTTGTTTATTATTTTTTGATTTTGAGATCTTATTGAGTTGTTTACCTTATGACTTGCAGCTCTCCTGGCAAGGGGCAAAAAAAAATTGTCATTTAGCACAGTGTGGGTTCTAATAGCAAAATGGCTAGAATGGTATGCAGAAATTAATATTTGAAACAAGAAAGCAGAATTATGTACTTAGTGTCTATGATACCTTCACATGCCAAAGTATCAGCTCTTGCTCAGCAAATATTTTACTTTTAAAACTGTCACAAACAGAAAACACATCAGTTACGAGTATTAATAAATTAGATGAAATTTGCTGGTACGTACTTTGATGAACATACTTAACAAGTAATTTGACTGCTCTTACAGGCCTTGCACCTACCAAAACTGCAGCCACAGAAATTTTTTTATATAGGACTTAGACTTGTCTCAAAGAATGACATTTTTGTAACAGGCTAGGCAATGTTAAAATTAATTTGAGGTTAGAGGGAAAAGTTTGTAAGTCTAAACTGATATTTCGTTTCATATGATAGTTATAATGCTTAGCCCTATGCCCTAACTAGCCAAGTTTACAGATATAATTCTTATAATTAGAACATGGAAAATCTGTCTAAAATTTACAGTAAATATTTATTCTGAATGACCTTGATCTTTAATGTATGGAACTAATATTTATTGTTCTTGCTTTTTATCTAGAGATGAGATTATTTGATTCTGAATGAAGTTCTGAAGTTCCACTAGTTACCCATGATGCTAGATCTGAGTTTATTTTCATAATAGAATCACAATTTCAGAAAACGGCTTATGTTAGAAGAGTACTGTTGAAAATTTCCAATCCAACCTTCCAAGTAAAAATAGCTTTTTTCTTAAGTTTTCATATAATTCCTTCTATTTCCAGACTCCATCAAGGGTCTGGATTCCCAAAGGGATGTCTTAGCAGTAAGGACTGAAGAAAAAGTGTTCAGTAATTTCACCTTCCCCGCATTCCCCTTTATCAGGGTACCCACTTCATTTAGCAGTGAGTCCACTTTCCCCGAGTTTTATTTTTACTATTGATATACTTTAAAGAAGCTCTTCTTGTTCTTCACTTCCCTCACTAGATTTAATTCCAATTGGACCTTAGCCTTCGCCATTTCATCCCTGCATACCCTTGCAACATTCCTGTATTCCTCTCAACTGGCCAGACACTTTTTCCATGTTCTGTATACTTTCTTCTTCTACTGGAGTTTTTCCATGAGCTCCTTGCTTGTCTATGAAGGTCTCATGACACCTTTGCCTGTTTTCTTACTCTTAGGGATACACCAATCTTGAGCTCGGAGGAAGAGGAGGATTTCGCTCCACTACTTAGAGACTCTGGATGCAATAGGCACTACTCTGTCTCTTGGGTATGGGACCTGTTGTTATGCTGCAAGAGAAATTTTGTCTTCTTCTCTGGCCAGACTGGAAGTTTTGGCCTTATTCAACATGGCAATGTAGTAATCAGAGGTGATGGTTTGTCTGGGTTCTGGGAAATCCAGAAAGATCATTCCTTTCCTATCCAAAAAGACATTGTACACCACCTGCTGAGGGATGGTTCTTGAACTTTTTTCTTTGATGGGGAATTCACATATGGCCACTATATGGACTTCTATTTTGACTCTGGCTTGTTGTGGTGACACCATGTCTTGTCACTGGTAATATTGAGTCCAGGAAACTAGCACCTTCAGCCTCATATTCGTTCAATTGTTTCTGACAAACATGCATATGGTGTTCTTTCTGTTCCTGCATGAGCAAACATGGGACCGATCCGACACAAACTTTATGACATTCCAGCATTTGCCACCATCATTTTCTATCATTTCCACTGATGCCAATATTCAGATAAGACTGCAGTTTCTTAGTTGTAATCCATTGATTCATATGGATGACCTGATTGTGAAGCTCTTCATTTCACGGTGTGACACCTATATGTGGTCATACGGAAGCTGATCTGTTTCTAATGTTACTGTTGCCACTGCTGAAATGTACCACCCACCACCTCACTGTGGTCACATCCACTATATGGTCTCCATAAATGTTTAGAAAACATCAATGAATGTCAGTGATTACATTTTTTTTCTGTGTAGAGGAATTCAATTCCATACCTTTGCTTCATGTGCACTACCATGTCACAAGCCATTTTGTTACACTGCCTTTCTACTGCCATCTGTCACACACACAACTAAATGTAATGGAATCTTGGCAGAAAGGTTCAATCTTTACTGACACACTGTCAACATCCACATCTGACTTCGTGGGCCAACATCATAAAATAGGAGGTTATAATGCAGGTAGAGCTCTTACATAAAAACACAGAGCAATAACAATAATGCAATATCATATATCATAATTTATGACAACATACTTGAAATGTGCATTGGAATTTACCACAAAAGTAAAATAATAATAATAACCACTGCTATGGAACTTAGAGCCTTGTGTGTGGAACAAAACTAGGAAGAAATAGCAACAGATTACTTGAAGAAGATGATTTTCTTGATGGAAGGACTAAAATATTTAATATGGAAATTAACAAAGTATGTGCTCCTACATCTTTAGTTGATGAATAAAATGCAGCTGAAATCATTTATATATACAGTCTGTTTAGAATACTAACTATTGGATTTTTTTAGATAAGATAATTAAAAAAAAAAAAACATTATTGAGAAGTTTCTAATCAAAATTGTCTCAATGGTGATGATTTCATTGATAAATTATTTTGTAAACCAAACTGAAAGAAGATATTCCTGAAACCATTTTAAAAACAAACATCAAAAATTAAATACGGTAAAATATAATAAGAAAATTAACAAGCTTGCAAAGTAACTTTTCCACTACAAGCTCTCCATAGAATTCTTTGCATTTAATATGGAAAATTTGGTATTTTTTTTTCTCAGAGTGGTGGAGAACTTTAAAATATTATCTACTATTATTGTGCTTTCTGAATTCTTACTATACAATCACTTAAAATTTATTAAGAAAATCACCAATAAGGTTTCACTAGTTTACTGAGTCAATCATCTGTAGACTGAATGCAGGATTTTTTTATTTTTTATTTTTTATTTTTTTAATATAATGGAGAAATGATATTCACCTGATTAATTCAACTAAAGAAAGCAGTAGCTTGTTAGGGTGATCAACAAATTGCATACTACATTCTCATTCTGATCTGAAAGAAATTTCTAGAAATATCCTAAATAAATAAATAAATAAATAAATAAGGTGTCATATTGGCTATAAATAAATGCCACTAGCATATTTAGAGGGAAAATTATTGATGCTTGATTTTAAAATCCTGGAGTGCATTATGAATGACTTACATTTATCTGTAATATTGAGGATAATGTATTCATGAATTAAGAAGGTGGTTAAAACTTCAGGCTATGCTTATGAGCAAAGAAAATTAATTTTAAACAAAGAGATTTCCTCAATAATTTTAACATGTATTTTCTATTTTCCATGTGACTATTAGCCCTCTTTCATTCTTGTTGTTTCCTCAGGATGCATGCTCTTACTTTCTTCCTCTGGATTTGTTCTTTGGATGCCCTTCAACATTTTTTTTTTTTATAATAATTTTTTATTTTTACTTACACATTGTCATAACTTTTTTCAATTGTCTCTTATCACTGTTTTGTTGATTCCTGCTGTTGATGGGAACATTCATTGGAAGAAAAGCTTTGAAAATAGTTTAAAAGCATGGTATTAAAGGAGACAAAGGAGAAGACCGCACACATTTACTCTTTTTCTGAGCCTTCCTTGATCTACCAGAGCATAATTTACATTGCTAGTGAACTAAATAAAAAAAAGGGGACGGAATGATGAAGTAGCGTCTTGTCTTTTGTTCACTTTTGAGAGCAAATTCTACTTGAAAGTTCTTTTCTACACTTAATGAATATTTGGCCTCTTTTTTTTTTTTTTTTTTTTTTTTTTTTAAGGAAGGAAAAGGTATACTCCTTCAGGTGTGATTTTAAACAAAAAGTTATTGCTTTAATAATGCTATGTTTAACATTTCATTATATATAGTCTTTTCTTTACAAGAATTATATGAAAGGAATTTGCAGATGGAAAAGTTGGCACATTATCTAATGGCAAGTGATACCACTTGCTACAGAAGAACAGGAATCATTTAATTCTCATGCGTTTTATGACTTCAGCACTGCTGTGAGGGTTGCAATCCAGGAAAGCACTGAATGTCTTTTGCAAAATGCTCAGTATCAGTAAAAATACTGATACACTAGCCTCTAAATATTTGCATGTGTGTTTTTGTATGACGTGATGTGTTTACAAGTCATGTTATATATATTGCTCCAAAATGATACTTACTGCTGTCCAAGATATGGCTTCAAGCAACATTGGTTTTCATGGAGCCTAAGCATTTGCCTTGAGTTTTACTTTCTTGTCAGTTTTCTGTCAAACCTCTAGAAGCTTTTGAAAGCATTGTCTATATTGCTTTATACATGAAGTGCAGTAAATAGTCTGTTAAGCTTCTTATACAAATTCTGCTCAAATCCTCATAAACTGCAAGTGCGTTTCTTATTTGTGATACTTACTGGAAATGAAATGGTTCATTATTCTGTCATAGGAACAGACAATCTTTTGTCATCTTCTTTGCTGTTTTTCTGTCTCTTGTTATATCTTTTTATAGTTTACAAGGAAAAAAAAGAAAAAAAGATCATTGTATCTTTCAATATATTTCCAAATAAGGCAAAACAAGGTGGATGGACATGCTGAATGAACAGCTTTGTGAATTGTGTCACACTCAGGGCTTTGGGTACTATGGTCTGGGACACAGCCTTGAGAAAGGGGAATGCTGATAGTGGTCAGGAGCCTACTGACTAGAAGGAGAGCATTAGAGAGATTAAGATTGGAGACAGCCTGAACTGTAGTGACCATGCCTCGGTGGAGTTCATGATCTTCAAGAATGCAGGCCTGGAAAAAAACAGAGCTAGGACCCTGTGCTTCAGGAGAGCAAATTTCTAGCTGCTCAAGGAACTACTGAGTGGGATCCCCTGGGAAATCATCCTTAAGGGTATGGATACAGAACAAAGCTGGCAGCTCTTCAAGGACACCTTTCTGAGAGCTCAACGGCTCTCCATCTCCCAGCAGAGGAGGTCGAGCAGGGGACGCAGACGACCTCCTCGTCTTGTGACTGTGCAAGGACCTGCAGCTTAAACAGAGGGAAAAGAGGAAAATGTACAGGAAGCGGAAGCAGGTTTGTGTAGCCTGGGAGGAATACAGGGCTGTTGTCCACGTGTGTAGAGATAGAATTAGGAAAGCCAAGGCGCAGATGGAACTGAACTTGGCAAGGGATGTGAAATATAACAAGATTATAAGATACATACGCAGGAGGAAACTGGCCAAGGAGAGTGTTCCCCCTCTGATGAAAAGAAATGGGGAGCTGGCTTCCTCAGACATAGAAAAAGCTGAGGTACTCAGTGAGGATAGTGATAGGACTAGGGGGAATGGTTTTAAATTGAGACAGGGAGGTTTAGGTTAGATATTAGGAGGAAGTTTTTCACACAGAGGTTGGTCATGCACTGGAATGTGTTGCCCAAGGAGGTTGTGGATGACCCATCCCTGGAGGCATTCAAGGCCAGGCTGGATATGGCTCTGGGCAGCCTGGTCTAGTGGTTGGTGACCCTGCACATAGCAGGGGGGTTGAAATTAGGTGGTCCTTTCAACCCAGGCCATTCTATGATTCTATGATTCCATGAAAATATCTGATTAAAATAAATAAATAAATAAATAAATAAATAAATAAATAAATAAATGTAAATAATTGTTTGATTTAAAAAATGAAAAAGAATTCTGTACAATTATATTGCCCATGCATAACATATGGGTTCTGTAAAACATGAACATTTATAAAAACATGCTGGTCAAGAAATTAAGAGAAATGTTGAACAATCTGTTCTTCTAACTTGAAATCTGAGTGTGCTGACGTTCTCACATTTGGAATTCTGACCTATTTCACTGCAAAGGCGGCCTCACTTGTATCCATTTCTAACAAGTCTTTTTAATCTTGGTCTAACATGCATTGTCATAACTAAATGGACCAAAACAATCTGAGAACTGTGGCTCATTGTACCCAATTAAGTGATCAGAGGAAAGCAGGACACAAGACTGAGTAATGATGAAAATACTATCCAGTGAGCCTTCATCCAAAGTTTAGCTTAAATGTACATCCTTGACTATAATTTTTCCTTTTTATAAAGTTTTCTGGATAACATTAGTTCATTTTCACTTTTTTCCTCACTGTCTTATCTTGTTACTGATTTATATTGTGTGTAGTCACATATCTGTATAATGACTTTTTCTGAGTACTTTGATATCTGTAAAATGAATGCCCTATTTACAAAGCTATTAGTTCGATGACACGTACAGCAAAATGATTAAGATAATGTGTCAAAACACAGAGAAATAAACAGGTCTAGACAGAGACTTTTTAAAGGGTCAAGCTCTTTCAGTTAGAGATTATAGTATAACTTTTATTTCTCTTTGTCAGGAAAAAGTGAAGCTTTTTATAAATTATTATGTTGTTTGAAAAAGTGAGAAATTGAAATACTGCATTCATGTAACTTGAAATTTCTCATAAATTCTCCATCCTGAAATGCATGAGAGCATACTTATGAGAAATCTGATTTATTTGGTTGTTACTTTATACATATTTTGGGTATTGGGTGAAATATTGAATGCACCACCAGGTTAAATATTAGGTAGAAATACTTTGCCAAGTAAAATATTGAGTAATGTTAATAATTTTGGTTACAACTTATTTTTTGTAAGTTAATGAGATTATCACTTTTGACTACTCTAAATGCAGCTTCTAAATGCAGCCTCTACTTAAAGCCCATTAGAAGACTGTGCATACAGAATAGTACAGTATTACATTGCTTGTAAATCTTTTTTGTTTTTAGCGAGGCTTTAAAAATTGTCTCTTATTAGCAATGATATAGATACAGTTCAGGGATAAATTCATTCACTGGCAAAGAAAATGTAAAAAATAAAGTCTTTTTTTTTTTTTTTTTTTTTTTTTTCCCCCCACAGGGATACAGTAATCTGTCATCTTCTCCTCTGTGCCAGGGAGAACAATGGTAGATCCTTCTGGAAACTATGCTGAGGCACATGGAAGAGAGGGATATGATACTGTACAGCCAGCATGGCTTCACAAGGGACAAGTTCAGCCTGACCAACATAGTGACCTTCTGTGATGGCATAACTCTGTTAGTTGACCAGGGAGGAGCCCCTACTGTTCATCTCTTTAGGCTTCAGTAAGACCATTGGCACAGTCTCCCACAGTATCCTTCTCTCCAGCTAGTCAAGATATGGATTTGGTGGGTGGACTGTTTGATGGATGAAGAACTAGTTGCAAGATTGTACCTGTAAATCATGGTCAATATTTCAGCGTACAGATGGAGATGAGTGATGAGTGTCTTCAAGGGTCAATGCTGGGACTGATACACCTTAATATCTTTATCAGTGACACTGACAGTGGGACTGAGGGCACCCTCAGTCATTTTGCGGGAGACACCAAGCCATGTGGTGTGGTAGATACACCCAAGGGACAGAATGTCATCCAGAGAGACCTAGACAGGATCCATCAGTAGGCACAGAAGAACCTCAGTACAGAAAAGAAATGGACCTGATGGAGTGCATCAAGAGGAAGGCCATGAAATGATCCAAAGGTGAAATACCTCTTTCTATGAAGAGGATAAGAGCTGATGCTGTTCAGTCTGGAGAAAAGAAGGTTAAAGAGGGACTATAAGAAAGAGAGAGACTCTTTAGCAGGGTCTGTGGTGATAGGACAAGGGGAAATGGTTTCAAACTAGAAGAGGGGAGATTTAGGTTGGATATAAGGAAGAAGTTTATTACAATAATTGTAGTGAGACACTGGATTAGGTTGCCCAGAAAAGTGTTGGATGCACTGCCCTTGGAGACATCCAAGGGCAGGCTGGAAGGGGCTCTGAGCAACCTGATCTAACTGTAGGTGTCCCAGTTCATTGCAGGGGAGTAGGACTAGATGACTTCTAAAAGTCTCTTCCAACTCAAACAATTCTCTGAATCTATGATTCTAAAGCTATCTTTGATTTGTTATTTCTAACACTATAAGACTATCCATTTTCAGCAATAATAAAATTTGTTAACTTTTCAGCATTTTTCCAGCAGAAGTGTAGGTTGCAAAATTACATAAATCAGCTTTTACTATAAAAACTTTTGCAGCTGATAGTTATTTCTTACACTCAAGAAATAACTATCTTGAAACTTGTAGGAATACTCTAAGTTATAAGAAAACTGTACATTAAAACTTAAGGTTGTTTCCTAATACTTGATTATAGCAAAAAGCATGGATGTGGGAATGATTTGTGAAACAGTAACTATGTTTAAACAAACAAGACAACCTTTTCAGTGCTGGCTACATATTCACTTTGGGTTACTTACTATTTTTGCTCCCTATTACTCTCTCCTTAAATTACAGGACTTTTCTGCCTCTTGTGGTACCTACCACCAAGTGGTCTGGGAGTCCACAACGAGCTGGGAACCAGGACAGCTAACTCAAACCAGCCAAAGGAATGTCCCATATCAAGCAGTGTTGTGCCCAACAGTAAAACTGGAGGAGCTGGCTGCTCAGGGGCTGGCTGAGCATTGGTCAGTGATAATGAGTAATTGCATTGTACATCACTTTTTTTGAATATTCTTTTATTACTAGTAGTGTTATTATCATCATTTCCCCTTTATTTTAAATTCTATTAAACTGTCTTTATCTTAGCCCATGAGTTTTACCTTTCTTTTCTTCTCATTCTTTCTCTCCTCTTACTGCAGGGGATTGTGAGATGAATCAGCTTTGTGTTGCTGAGCTGCCAGTAGGGTTAAACCACAACAGGATTTTACTTACTTTCCTGGATTAGCTAAAGGTTAGTGTTGCAGTTCAGCACTGACAGTTACTAAACCCTTTTTTGGATCCACTTCAGTCTTTCTCATACTGCCCAGGGAGTTAGTGAAAGAAACATTAGGAACTGACAAGTGAAAGAAGTGCTTGCAACTAAAAGATGTTTTAGGGAACAATAAAAAGAGTGCCATCAGAGGGGAGCCTTATCCTCTTCATCAGATGTATGTGACATGAAGCATACAATTCACATGCTTTAAACAATAGTTTAAACAATTTCTTTGGCCAACCTGACTTTTCTTATTTCAAAAGCCATCATTAGTCTGAAAACTAACCAGAGAAAGGGAGTATAGACACTTTCTATTTTGGCTGCTCAGCCTTCAGTACATGATAGGGAAAAGCAGTGCTTGCTATTTAGACAACTGAGATTCATTACTACTAATGATGCACTTGTCAATCCCAAGAAAGACTTTAGGTACATATAATTCTTCTCGTACAAGCAAAAGAGAGTTACTAAGCAGAATGGGAAAAAGGACTGTATGGATCACAAATATTTTAGTAAATGTGAGGGAAGGAAAAAAAGTGTGTTCCACTGAAAAATTGCTGTACTGATAGAGAAGGAAGCTGTGTGAGAAAGGAAGAACAATTCTGTAAGAGAATATTGAAGCCCACATAACAAAAAAAAAAAAAAAAAAAAAAAAAAAAAAAAAAAAAAAGAGTCAGAAATTTAAGGCAACCAATGAAAAACCTCCTTTCCAGATCAAGATTATTATGCAGCAATGGCAATCCTATCCATACTACAAGCATTTCTAAGGAAGGAGCTGACAGTTATAGGAGAGTTAGATACAGGTAACTGAAGAGATGAGTGCTCAGGAGAAGGTTAGGAAAGTATCCTCAACTGTCAAAGTATAATTTATAGTGAGAGCACTGGGGAGGCAGAGGTCATAAAGGTGTCAAAATGGAGGATTATTGATGGAAGTAAATGGTAGGCAGCTTAATTATTTGGGCTGTGAATCCCTGTGCTACATATTCAAAGGCAGGCAAAAAGGATACTCTTAGAAAAATCTGGGCTGCTCTGTTCAGGTCTGCATATCACTGTCAGTAGCGTTTTACTTGAGCTATAGAATCAGCCATATTAGAGCTCTCTTTGCACCCAAAGATTCGGGTTTTATGTAATATAATCAGCCTCTACAGTTTATTACCAGCTATCTATTATATTGTCCAAAGAAACAATAAGAAATATGGGCATCAGTATTTTCATGTTGAATTATAGCTAAAGAGAATTGATACTCACCAATGATTTCATTTAAAAGCACCATTTAGACTTCAAAAATGCTTTACATTCAATTGGATGTATATAATTTGTGTTTTGAAGTTATTCCATATATTCTGAGATACATGAAACAAAATTATTGCAACAACTTCAGTCAAATTTTATTTAGAGGGAAAAAGATTGAAATCTAGCCAGTGAAAGTAGCAAGAGGTGAAAACTTGAGTAATAGTTGTATGGTAACACTGAGTTCTTTTAGTGATTAATTTCAGTCTGTGTTTAAGAAAAATGTCCTTAAGATGATGAATCAAAGTGAAAAAAAGCATTCTACTTGTATGCCTATTTTGCTTAATTTTTGTATCACTAGAATGCAAAGAAACTGAGAGTATGACTGTGTGTGCTTACTTATACAAAAAAAAGAAAATCAGAATTATGGGATTATCTTTGTTTATGCTCTGTAAATCTTATAAATCTAGTTGTGAAGGAAAAAGAGAAATTCCACTAACTTCCCTGTCACACACCTCTCACCACAGGAAATGCTAGCCATAAAGGCTGTATTCAGACTTTAAGATCATTGTTTCTAAATGCGTAAAGATGGATAACAGGGTGGATGCTGGGACACATGAAATTTTGAACAAACACAGCAAGGGAGGAGAAATTTACATCACCACCACAATGATTTCACTTGAGGTTTCTGTCTTGTTAGGAAACTAACTCCTTGAAGGAAACAATGAGAAAATATGGATCTTTCACCTTATCCATGTCAACATCCTCCATGATCTATGTGCATATGTATTGTTTGTACTCTATTTTCCTATATCAAAATAAATAAATAAATAATCCTAGAAAGATTACTCTAAGCCACAGTCATGTTCATATAAATAAACTAGATTGTAGTTTACACTAAAATAAGTTATACCAGACATGGCAATAGATCCAAGTCAGAGCTTAAAATCTGAAATAACATCATTGCTAACTGTCTGTCTGTTGTTGCTTCCTCCATCTTCCCATATCCTCCCACCCCCCAGCTTTTATTATGAAAGTATTTCAACACTTTTCTATTCTTTGGTATTTATCACTTAGATTTTATACCATTACATAGCTTACAATGAGTTTTTAGTACAGATTCTTTTCTGTAATCTTTCATCTTAGGGATGTAGAAGAGACTTCTTTGACTTTTGCTTTTCAATAGTTATTTTATAATAGTGAATAAATTTTCTATCCTATGAGGTCAACAGCACTCTGGGATCCCTTTTCAATTGCTTGCAGTGCAGACTGCTGTGGGGAAAACAAAGTGATTAATGTAAATAAATTCAGTCATGTTTTGATATGAAAATCTTCTGTTTATCCAAAGTAGGAAAAGTGACAAACTGAATACCAATGGCATAGATTGAAGAAAGAGCAGAAGACTTTTAAGAATATTGTTCTGGCCTCTTCTGTCTAGAAAATTTCTGTAACTGTGAAAGAAGGAAAGAGGTTTCCAACAAAGTTCTTTATTTGGAAAACTGGTGTCAGAGAGTCATCACTACCAGGTGTATGATCACACTGATTTAGATAGGCAGTTGTTAGATGCCCTCAGTGCCCTGACAATACTGTCCTGGTGTTTCTGAAGAATGCAGACCATGGTGTCAGGAAATTAAACCAGAGCTATTTAGGATAAGGTGATAAGTGGCAGGTTTGAAGACAGCTGTAATATTTCTTTCACCTGTTTTTGTGCACTTGAGTCTCAGAGTCTGCCTTCTGACTGGATTCAGTATTTAACTGCTACCTTAACAGTTCTAAAAATGTGAAAGATCTACACCATACACCTATCATATTTGGTTTAATTTTTGATTTTTTTTTTAATATATAGATATGGAATTATAATTGGATCTTAAATTTTTCAGAGTCTAGAAAGAATGAACATTTACTAGAGTAAGAAATGATGAAATGATTATCACTTTAGTTTCAAATTCACGAGAAGAAAATAGCAAAACAAAACTAAAAAACAAAACAAAAACAAACATAATGTTTCTCTATTCTAGAATGTGTCTCTGTACTAAGCATGTAGTATATTTGGTGAAGTAGAATGTTTCTGCAGTTGTGGATGCTATCCTTTACGTTTCAGCATATCTAGAGAGGATATTTGCAGGTAGGATTATCAAGGTGTAGCTTGAGTGGCAAATGCATTTTTATTAACTCACTCATATATGTTTTAACTTCACATTAAAAAAAAAAAAATGTAATTATTCTCTTTTTTTTTCAAATACATTCTGCTAACATGTTAGGTTCTTTATTGTCTGAAGATTACATAGAATCAACTGGCTTTACATTTTCTCACCTAGAGATTATGAATTCATTCCTGTTCAGTGATATCCATGATTGTACCTGTTTATATATGTGTATTTAAGAAATGGTGTACTATGTAAGAATAGTAAATGTTTTCATTCAAATAATTCTTACTAAAGCAAAAACAAAAACAAAACACAACACAACAAAAATCAAAACAAACAAACAAACAAAAACCCTACAGCCCTGGAGACCTCAAATTCCATCTCTTTTTCTTGTACAAAAACTGTGAGATTTTGCTAAGCAGGATCTAGAAATCATAAAATGAGAGCTTTAAAACATAAAGAAAATTAATATTTAATCTCTGATAACATTAAAGTATACTATTATAAACTATGAAATAATTTCTGAAAACTTTTTAATGTAGTGCAGCTTATAACCATGAACAGAAATCTATTCAAAATTTTAATCTACACTAAAATTTTCATGACTTTTGCTAATATTTCATACACGGTAGTTAATCTTGAAATGATCTTCAATTTATTTTGTACATTATAAAATGTTAAAGTGGTGGAAATAAATAGATTGTATATTTCTTTGGAATGAAGTCACAAATAGAAATATGAAAAGAACTTCTGCTACAGTAATTTCCATTACTGAGTATGAATATTTGGAAATCAGAGCAGACATAGAAGGGTGCTGCTGAAAGGGGAAAATAGTGAAAATTATCTCCTCTACACACACAGATAGTAAAATAATTTAGTACAAGACTCCATATATTAAAATAAATAAATAAATAGATAAAAATAAATAACTATGTTGTTGCTGTTGTTGTGCTGTTGGGCTAAAAAGTAGACAGGAATATCGAAGAGCAATTTGAGGAAGTTAGAAATCACACAGTATGAAAAGATATCCTTCCAGGTGCCCTCCTGGATCATTATCACAAATAGTAGCATTGTGGATGACTTTTTATTTCTGGTATCTGCTGAAAGAGATGTTGAATAGTTACTTCAACTGAGTTGATTATTATTTTTTTTTTCCTTTTTGTTAATCAGAGTGCTATTTTCTTGTCATATCCATCATACCAACTGAGTTTTTCATTTTATCTTTCTCCTATACTAAAGATGGAAAAATGACTCAAGTTCTATGACAGTCAGAACTCAGTCTCCTCTCTGGGTTATCTGTGAATTTCCTGAGGCTATTAGTAATACCACATTCCGAAGGTTGTGACTCTTTGTTATGATACTAAACCTGGGTAACAATTCAGATACCATGTTACATTTAAAGGACACTGTTCCTTTAGTTTCTTTCAAGAGGTAGTTCACGGATGTCCTTCACGACTTTTTCCAGTGTTTTTATAGCTTCCAATGAATGTAGTTTATTAAAAAATAAGAACTGTTATATGCTTGAAAATATTTACATTACTGTTAAAACATTTTTTGCTGAGTTTTTTTTTTTCTTTATGGTGATTTTTAATTTTCCAGTTATATTTACAGTTTAAAAAGAGATATTTGTTTGTAGGAAAGACTCTTCTGACTTCAGTTAAAGGTTAGTAAATGAAAATAATAGAATAATGGAGACAGTACATGAAGTTTTCTTGCAAAATTTTGATTCAGTGTGTGAATGTGAGTTATTTTCATTTTTAAAAATATTCCTTCTATTATTTTTCATGTTTATGAGGTTCAAACTTAGTGAACAAAATATGATGAGACAAGATTTTGTATTTTAGATTTCTTTTAAAGTTACTCAGCACATAACTAACTACTTAGAATTCTTGCAATGACGTATGAATGAAATTACATGACTAAATTAATTCACCAAATTACATTTTGAAATATGGCTGATGAAAATCTCATGGACTATACATTTATCTGTAATGATGTGCTAGATCATCTATGAAGAAAAAGAGGGTGTTTTATCCCCTTGGATAAAAATTGACAAGGACTGTTAAACAGACTTCAAGTTTATAGAGAGGTATATTTTCCTTGGCTGAAAAGTGACATGTACTTTAGTCAGAGGTGTTCTGCCATAAGAAGTGACAAATCAGAAATGAATAAATGCTTTGGAATATATCATCACTGCTTATCATGGAAGCCAAGATCTTATTAGGACTTGAGAAAAGGATTAGACATTTATATGTTTGGGTTCATCCAGGGTTCTTCAGGATAGAATTAGAAAGGTCTATAATTCTTTTTGCTTCAAAGAAATACTACTCTGTAATTGATGGGTAGAAAAAAGTTGTCCTTAAGATGAGATGACTCTTGTAGTAACTATTATTCTAATTATTCTGTATTTCCCTGAAAGAAGGGTCCTGGCTACTCTCTGACAGAAGATACCAGACTATAGATACTTCTGATCACATGTGTATGTATAATTTTAAAGCACAAGGTGGGATTCACATGAGAACTGAATAAACAGTAAATCAAGCCATCATATTTAGAATGTCTGTATGATGGCTTTCCTGATGGTCTATGATGTAACCAACAATTGAAAGCTTCAGTAGCTTCAAAATAGATCAGTGAATACTATCTGGCTTTTTTTTTTTAAAGTTTCTTTGCCATTTACACCAATTTAGAAATGTAGGGAATTTATTCACTGCTCACTCACATTCTTACAGAAAATGTGACACAATGATAACACTGAATATTCTCCTGGAACCAGATAATAGAAAATTATACCTTAACCTCATACAAAATGATATAAAGCAATAATGAAACAATGTGTATTTGTATGAATGTTATGTAGAACATAACATGATTCTTAATAATATCAGAAGTACAGATAATGTAATGTAATTTTACTTATAATACTGGTAAAAATTTCTAGCATTACAAATTTCCAGCATTATCCAGTATTTATAAATGCATACATAGATAAAGTGCAAAAGTTGTTATTTATATTCTTCATTTTTGACATCAATATCCATTAATACCATGCTAGGAATATAATTGGCCACAGGATATATTTTACAAATATGTTTAGAGCTAACTTCATACTTGCAGACATGTGGAAGGGACTAAAAGGAAGAACTGGTAATAGAGAATTTGCTAATTAGATTTGCAAACAATACCAAGCTAGAAAAAACAGTGAGTCCATTGAAGGAGTAGAACAGAATTCAAAATTATCTTGACAAATTGAAACAATGGAGTGAAAAACCAAATATAAGATTCAAGAGGGACATGTGTAAAGTAGCACATGTTAGCAGAATTAATCACCTATATAAGTATATCAGATGTCAGATAGTTAGGCAGCAGGGAGGAGTAGCTGTTCAGTTTAGGAATGTGGAAAACTTCATTAGCAGTCAGTTTTATATATTGTTTGTCATGTTACATGTATGAAATCTAAAATAATTGAAATATTTTTGTTCCAGTTGTTAAAATATTGTCACTAATATTGTTGTTCCAAATCTCTGTTTTCATTCTGAGAATCTTTCTGCAACAACTTAAGGAAAATATCTCTACATGATAAATACTTTGGTATTAAGCATAAGACATTAAGTATAATACATATTAAGCATAATAAGGCATATATATTAAGTATAATACGACATTAATTTCAAACTATACTTTTTTAAAAAGATGAGTAACCATGTCCCAGGAAGAGATGTTATGTGATTATTTTAATTCAGAGAATCATGTTTGAGAGAGTGGAGAATTGTTGGCTACATTATGCTATCACTGCTGTTCACAGAATTAATTGTGTGCTATTCAAATTTAGCCATGCCCACGTCTGACCTGAACTGAATAAAAGGCAATGGATAGGAGTGTTAGATGATCAAATTCCCAATTCTTGACTATGAGGAAACTGAAGTATAAAATGTGACTGATAATAATTCATCTCTATTTTCTGTATTATATGCAGCAGATACCTTGAATCCTCACTGTCTCAATATTAAACAAAACAATATAGAACAAAAGAGAGGGAATAGTCTTCTGAATAATGGAAGGAATGAACAGAGAAAAAAAGGAAGTACTGAAGTAAGCATAAGATGTCAGAAGATAAATGAGCATAGAAATGAAAAATAAGAGGAGACACGAAAACAGAGTATACAGTCCATTAAAAGCTTACAAGAACAAGACAACTAAAGTTACAAAACAAATAAAATTATTTGTCTTGGTCAACAGCCTTAGTTGTAATATGATAAGTTCTTACATTTACATGAAAAAAAAAAAAAAAAAAAAAAGACTGGAGACAATATCTTAAATTGTCAGGGGCCTGAGACAATGTCATAGTAGGTTTGTCTAGGCTTCATAAAAGGTTTGTGCTCAAGAGAAAATGATTCTAGGTTTTAGTATATTTAGTGGATTAGTTTAGGAGAGCCAGTGAAAAATAAAACAAACAAGCAAACAAAAACAGAAAAATAAACGAAAAACCCCAACCAAACAAAGAAAAAAAGCACACAGAAGCCAGTTTAATCCTTTCAGCTACTAAAATAAGAGTAAGAACTGTTTTTGCCCTGCATCATTCACAAAGCAAACCTTCTATTTTACAATTGTGGAAGTTCCCAATCAGGAAAGATCAGTCAGGAGATGCCAAGAATGCAGTGTAGCAAACAAAACATACTGTATGTATGCTGACCAAATGTACATTCCACCATGAATTCCTTCAGAAGATGCAACTGCCTCTAGAACTGATGAAGTTCTGTGAATTATAATTGTGATGGGATTAGTTTACCTGTTGTAAGGACGACAGATTCCACAATGTTTGCACTCTACTCTTTATAAAAACTTTGCAGTAGGACAAAGATAAAAATGTAGTTAAAAATTTAGTGGTACTGGAAGACATTTAGTAATTTTGTAAAAAAAGCCAAGGAATATTAGCTGCCATGTCTAGAGCAGAACATGTATTTGTAACTAACTGGTTGTTTTTTTTTTTTTTTTTTTTTAAGTGTATTTCAAAATATCATATATCTTTAGAAGCAATAATACATTTACAAGATCAACCATGATCTTTTGTGGGAGAGATGAAAAAGAGGTCAAGTCCTGTAAGGCTGTTCTAGCTAGAAAGACTCCAACAGAATCACGTTTGTTAACTGAAAATAGTTGCCGTCATCCTGTATCCAAATTTGTGTGTGCTTTGTTAGCATATTCTTTAGTGGTGTGTGCACTCGTTATCACATTGAAGATGGGAAAGGGAAGAAAGATCTGTTAGTTAAACTGTTAAGAAAGCAGATCAAGTGTCTACGTATAGAAAGATTCAATGCTTGACTTCATGTCACTGGAATATATTGCATTTGTTTGTTACAAGCTGATGAAAACTGGCAAGCAAAATTAACACGTGTCAACTCTGCATCTTCACTCTGAGGGCTAATAGGCATCCTGGAGTATTTTTTTACTATCTTGCTAGCAGGCTGAAACTGTCACAAAACAAAAGGGACAGTCTTCTACCGGTGTACTTCTTTTCCCAAGACATATAAGACATATTAAAGTGCCCAGAAAAACTCATGAGATAATCAACTGTATGAAGATACTGATCTCCAAATGACAAACAAAAGCTCCAAGGCATTCAATTTCTGAAAAGCATAGTATGTGTTTACAGACTACAGGAAAAGTGAGAGAAGTGGGATGAATGCCCAGAGCAAACCATCCAAGCATATCGAAAATAAAGTATGTCAAAACTGAAATTTGGGGAGTGTGTATTTCTTCATTAATTTGATTCCAGGAAACTGTAAGAAGTACATGAACATACATGTGAACCCTTAATCCCTGACTCTAGCAGAGAAACAAAGTACTGTTCAATTTTTGTAAGTTATCTTACACAAATGGAATGACCATACAGAACAGTATATACAGGTCTGCACAATTTATATATTGCTGTTAAATAACTTTTTTTTTTTTTTTTTAAATAAGAAGGTCTGTACTTGCAATGGACATTTGTCTCATTTATTTAAATATTTTAGATGTTTTTTATGTTCCTTCAAAATGGCAACATCAGAGGATCTCCCTGGAATGTGGAGAAGATTGGTCTTTCCATGAAGAATTTCAGAGCTTATTCAATAGCAGATTTCGAAGCTGTTTTGGGTGGTATGACAAACAAGAATGCTAATGCTCCTCACTTTTTGAAAAAAAAAAACAACTTATTGCTTCATTTACTTCCTTTTCCCACCATTTGTTTGTTTGTTTGTTTGTTTTGTTTTGTTTTTAAGTCCGTAAGAAACCATGTAGTTTACATACAGTAATATAGTAGTTCTGAAGTTTGTGGAAAACACAGTAATTACTAGAAAATCCAAATTACAAACTAGCCAAAACTTCATGAAATTTGACTCTGGAGTCAAATACTTTTGTGTGTCTACACATGATTTTTAATAGTAAGCAATGACTTATAATGAAGCATATGTAAATAGGAAGGGAGATAAAATGGAAAAAAAAAAACAAAAAACAAAACAAAAACAAGAACATATCTGACTGGCATAAATTCTGTTTTTTTTATCAAAACTGAAAGATGGTTGGAAATTCATCTGAAGTAGTGTAATATTTCTAGAAACAGACAGAAAGAAAAAGTCTTGTTATAAATAATAAATAAATGTTGCACTTCATAATGGAGAAGAAATGAGTAAGGAGTGTAGAAAACATCTACAGGCAGGGTAGTGAGAAAATTTCATGAGGTAATCTGGATAAAATGTGGAAAATTAAAGGAGGGCAAGTTTTGTTTAGACAGTAACAGTGGGCTTTGATGGTAAAGAGGCAAATAACAGCTTAGTTTCTGTACATAATTCTTACGAAAATGTTACTTCCCGATGAGTGCTTTTAGCTATTTTTATACATAGGTTGAGTTTGTCCAACAGAATCTAATCTTTTTCTCTGAGCTGAACATATCATACATATCTATCTAGTATAGGACATAATCCCAGTTATGTGATCTGCCTTAAAGATTGTCCCAGTTCTTTATAAGGTTAAAAAAAAACAAACCAAACCAAAACAAACAAAACAAACAAACAAACAAAAAACAACCAAGCAAGCAAGGAAACAAGCAAAACCACACAGAGTTAATAGTCATATACCATCAGAAAATTATTGACTGGCAAAGGTTTCAGAAAATATTCCACTGTAAGTATAAGTAAAGCATGATAACAGTGCAAAATGCTTATAAAAAGCAATCTTGTTTTCCTAGGGAAGAAAAATTTGATTATTTACTTTGTTGTTTCGTTATTGCAGTCCCAACTGTAATTTGTCCACCCAACTACATTATGAAAGATATCTAACAGAAATCTTAACATGCAACTTTTCCCAAAGCTAAAATGAAATCCAACAATATTTTAAAAGACCAGACTACTAAGTACTCTTCTTCTCAAACTTTTCAGGATACACCTACCATGTTCGCCATCCATCCTAGCCCCCTGTCTCCCCTATTACTCATTTAATATTTATAGCCCATTCTCTCTCATGCCAAGTATGTAAAACCATAGAGAATTGTGCTGAACTAAGTTGAAGACATGCATCTTGTGTTCCATGAATGATATGTTCACTCTATCAAATTTATAGCATTTATACTCCTCTGGCATAAAGTGTTAGGCAGAAGACATTTAAACATTTTTCAAAACATATATCTCAACATATTGCAAACAGGGAAATAATGAGGCTGTGAGAAAGTTTCAGAACAAAATGGGAAATCAGAATCAGTAAAATGAATTTCATTTTGAGCTATGTTTTGACAGTTACCGTCAGAAATCTAAGCTTATTAATTGGGCCACAAACCAAACAGAACGTGTTATTTTTCACTGTTGTCTATTTTGAATATGAAGACTGAGTGTACAGTGAAACAGAATGGAGCAAGTGAGAAGGTGTGAAGAGCAACTGTTATAAAACAAGAATTTGATGTATGCAAATATACATACATTCACTGAACTCTTTCAACTAACTTTATGCTAATATGGAGCCTTATGTTTTAGGAATTATTGGGAATAAACCACAGATCATGTAGTTTATGTTATGTAGTTATACGTATTGAAATGCCTTATAATACGTGCTCTTGATCTGAAATTCTTGACACATCTTACCTGTTCCAGACATGATGAATGAAGTGTATCTGTGTCAGCAATGTAATCATTACACATACCAATGATGTGAAGACTACCAACATAACACACATACTCAAATCTTTCCACTTAAATAATAGTACCATTCATCATTATATCACTGACAAAACTGCACTGCTCAGCATTACCCAGCAGTTTCATTTGTATCCATCACTCTGACAAAATCACAATTACAATGCTAAAACAGATGCCCATGACTGCTTTGACAAGTCACTAAAGTTAAAATATAGAAAAAGCTGCTCCACACTATATTCTGTCTAAAATGTATTATATACTGTGCAAATGTTGTTAGGATGAAATGAAAGACATGTAAAATCATCACTCAATGTCTTGAAATGCTATCCAAATGGTTGGAAGTAACCATCCAATTTTTTCAACAGAAAAAAATTAAAATGTGGAAGTACAGCTTTCACCATATTTCAAATATTTATTTCACATACCCTCTAAAAATATAACCTTCAAATAAATCATACAGATTACAACCTGTGTGATGCCTTAATGCTTCAAGAAACCCAAATTAAATGACATAGTCAAAATATTGTCATTAAAGGATGTGACTGAAGGGACAAAATTAAATTCCAGTAATAATTTTATACTAATCTTGAAAAAAGATTTCACTCATTTGTGAACATTTTTGCACAAATTAATGTGAAAAGAATACTTATTTTAAAGAACAGTCCATGCTACAAAACAGAATATGCAAGATGGTGGTTTTGCATCAGGCTTGTCTCAGGTATACTGATATGAAGTAAACTTAATTTTACTATTCGTAGACAATAATTTCATGTAAATTGCATAAGTCCTCTGAAGTCCTGCCAATGTTATTTATTTACAACCATCTAATTTAAGTTATTATGAGAAAATAAACCCTAGATTTAAGGAGGTGTTTATGAAAACATTGCCAATAAAACATTTCCAAGTTTCTAACTATGAAAACATACTCTCTGAAAGTGGATTATACTACAAGTAGGTCTACTGGCTTCAAGAATAAACAAAATATTATCATATTCAGCATTTATTATTAAAAGGTTAACAACAATAACAACAAAATATGCTCTTAAATAATAAGCTCAATGCCTTTGGAACAATACATACAGTCTCTGTAAGGCAAAAAGAAAAAAAAACTGCATCCATAGTGATGGGAAACTGAACACTTTTTAAATTTACATGGTCTTGTTTGCAATTTTGTTCAGAAAAAATAATGTATCTTAAAACTATTGAGGCTAGAGAAATGAATACTATTTACTACAGACATAGAATTTATTGCCAAGATGAAGGAGGGAATTTCAGTTTAAGAGAGATGAAAATCACATGTATTTCAAGGCTTCTTTTTTTTTCTTCACAATTATTTATTGGAGAAAATGCTGAATACGTTTATATGTATATATAATTAATAATCAGTACAGAATAACTAGGGGCTAAATATGATTGGTTGTGGTTTACATGCATGTTAGGGGAATTTATCATCTTACTTAGCTAAAGCTGAAATAATTACTTCAACACGCAAAAAAAATTCTGGTAAAATTGTCTTAAATATTTATTGATGTTACAGTAGTGATGCTCTCTTCCTGTTCTGTAAATACTTCCAAAAATCACTAGTTTGTTTCTTGATTTTGTGAGTTTTCTTTCACAAATGTGTTCTAAAAGATTTGTGTCCTAGAAGAAGATGTCATTAATAAATGCTTAAAATGCTGATCTTCTGAGGACTACTATGACCTTCTTGAAGAGAAAAATAGAAACAGCAAGAAAACAAACATTAGAATTTAAAAACAGAAATATGAAATGCTAAAATAAAGTTGTTCAGTCCAGAAAATATCATGGCTTTTTAAAAACAGCAGTGTGTATTAAACTATCAGAATAAATTTTGATTAATAATCTGGGCTCATATTTTAATCTTACAGTTTTATGGAAAATTTGATTGATCCACCTTCATATTTTTCTCTTTAAAAAAAAAATATCTACCATAGTAAAATTGCCATTGCTTTTAATTTTACATCTGAAGAAGATTTTCAGCTCATTCTAATCTGTCTAGAACACATGCATATTTCTTCAGATTTATTTATTTATTTTTTTTCTAAAGAGTTTTCAATATGATGAGTACAGTAACTCTGTTGTCAACAAGGTAGTTTTATTCTTTGTTCATGCCCAGTACTAAGTTGCTGCTCACAGTACTGTGGCTGTGTCCACAGAAGATCATAATAATAGATCTTGTCTTATGATGATAGACATACAATGGACTGACACAAGCACTCAGCTTCCTTTGTACTCCCAGGACGATTCCAGAGGTCAAAATTTAGGCAAAATTACTGTTAGTTGGATAGGACATTGAGTTAGCAATGCATACGAAATCCATAGATAATGTTAAGGATTTCAGCTGCCAGTATTATCAATCAAATGTCTTCTTTCAGCACTAAAGATCTATGTAGAAAAATTAAAATTCCTGCCTCACTTCCTTGCCCCTCAGTCAAACTACCTATTTTTTTCTTAAATGTAACACTGAATGAATTTATGCTAATGCCAGGAGTTTTCAGTGTGAAAATTCACAGTCCGTAATTACAATTCAGTATGTTCTTGCTTGTATTGAGGTTCCCTTTTTAATTTTTGTGTTGTTTTGTTTAGACTTTTAATGAAAATATAACTTCGATGAATATCTTTTTCTTGTTTAGTCATCAAATATATAAAATGTCATGCATTCATTGTGTAATTGGTGTTTATTTGACATTTAGTCTTTCCATTGAATACATGGTAAGTATAAAACTTCAGGTATAAAGAGAATATTGACATTTCATTCCTGACTTGTATTTCAATGATGCAAATTTCATATTCGTGTACACAAGTAAATTGAAGATCTGGAATAATAAAGGGAATATTCTTTAAAAGAAAGTGTAAAAAATATGATTTTGGAAGTTAAGACTGAAGGACAGATAATTGTAGGTTTGCTATGATTAGTCCTGTGATGAAGTTCTTTGTATGTCCTTATAAATTGTTCATTCAAGACCTGTTTATGATTTTCACCAGATTTTTATTGTATTTTCCATTTGAAGTTTGAATTGCTGTCTGAAATGTGATGTCAAGATGAAAAATGACAGTTTTGTTGTGTTAATTCGAATGTTCAAACAACCTTTCCTACAAAGTTATGCAAAATGAGAAATCACTGGATAGTTTCTGTGGTGTTTACGCTGTCCATAAATTAAGCACCCACTCAGCTTCTTGCGCTCCAGTCTCCACCATAGAGGGGAAACAGAAAAGCAGAAGCAAGAGAAGCTCATGAGATGATTCATGAAATGTTCAAAAAGTGAAGAAATGCAAGAGAGAGAGAGAGAAATTATATAAAATCAACAAATTACCACATACAAAAAGCTGATCAATGCCCAACCGCACTCCAAAAAATAGTTATTTTGGAAATAGTACTCCTTAGTTTTATTGCTAAACAGAATGTTGTACAGCATGGAACATGTTCCACATGTGCCCTTTCCTCTCCTATCCTCTTGCCCACCTCGACCTACGCACAGAGATCCCAGAGCACTGAGGTGCAGAAGCTGAGTGAGCACTGTTCAGAAATAAAACACTGGTGTGCTATCAACACTGTTAAAATGACAAATCCAAAACAGCAGCATACCCGCTGCTATGAAGTTAACCTGATCTCAACCATACAGAGTAGAATTCCTCATTTTACATTCACACTTTAGATCAACTCTATGATCACATCAGTCAAATACATACTCAGATTGTGTTTTGTGTCAAATGTTGGGGGAAAATATATTTTCTTTAAAATCTGAATGAAAGGAAGAAAATTTACTTATTACCCCAGTGCAAAGTGAATGGAGTTTTGGAGTATGTATCTAAACTGGATTCTGTCTGCCTTCTTTCACACAGAGTATGTTATGAATTAATATGCTGTTGGCTTCTGAAAATCTCTTGCATTCTTCAAAAGCAATTTCTAACACCCTGAAAGATGCTTCAGACTAGTAAGACTACCTCGGGATCAAATGGAATGACAGCATGTCCACATTAGGCAGGCACTGTGCTGTCAGATCATGACAATATATACTGTATAACTAAAGAATAATGCTACTCCCACCATCACCCATGCAGAGTGTGTGGTACTTGGGAATAAGTGAGCTACAGTCATGGAAGAAAATCTATCAACATCAGAAAGAAAAAAGAAAGGATTGCATTATTAATGTGGTCAACCTTGATTTACAAAGGAGTAGTAAACTCTATGTTTCTATGATTTTGTGTTCACAAACTCTTTAGAAAAGGGGTAGGCAATTTATAAGAATAAATGATTTTGTGTTTACAGGGCAACGGATAGTCTAATATCCTCTGACTTTGTTGACAGTTACTCTGTCATCACTGTTACCAGTGATCCCTGTTTTGTCAACCAGTCACAGAATACGATTTGGTTGCTCTTTTCAATGATGATGGATAAAAAACATTGGATTTGGACTGTCATCATTTTTATTTACAGTTTACTTATTTGAGTTGCTTGAATTAAGAGATCTAATGATATTTCACATCACAGTTATGGCCAAAAGCCTGGCTGATTAGTCTGTATAAGTTTTGAAGGATTTCTTAAGCACATGTATTGAAAACATTGCAATTAATAGTTCACGTATTACAAAACATTACATATGTATGAGTACAACTGTGTTTTTATGTGATTATGAAGCATACACAAATATACACAAAATGTATTATATTCTTGAGAATACACCTTTATGTCTCTTTTCAAAATGTCATCATAGTTGCTATAGCAGAAGGAGGCATATTTTTCTCTCCAGTTTAGAAGAAAATATATTTTATGATTTTAATTGAAGATTTCTCCAGACAAATGTGATGAATACATATTTGCATTTTGTTAATATTTGTAATTATTTCTTCAGTGGAAAATCAGAAACAATGACTCTAGACAAAGAAAAATTTTCAATAGTTTAAAGAGCAGAACTTTAACAACAACCAAAAAAAAAAAAAAAAAGAAAGAAAGAAAGAAAGAAAGAAAGAAAGAAAGAAAGAAAGAAAGAAAGAAAGAAAGAAAAGCAAAGATAAGCAAAGAAAAGCAAAGAAAAGGAAAAAAAGAAAAGAAAAAAAAGTGAAGCAAAGCAAAGAAAAAAGGAAAGAAAAGAGAAGAAAAGAGAAGAAAAGAGAAGAAAAGAAAAGAGAAGAGAAGGGAAGAAAAGAAAGAAAAGAAAGAGAAGAGAAGAGAAGAGAAGAGAAGAGAAGAGAAGAGAAGAGAAGAAAAGAAAAGAAAAGAAAAGAAAAGAAAAGAAAAGAAAAGAAAAGAAAAGAAAAGAAAAGAAAAGAAAAGAAAAGAAAAGAAAAGAAAAGAAAAGAAAAGAAAAGAAAAGAAAAGAAAAGAAAAGAGAAAAGAAAAGAAAAGAAAAGAGAAAAGAAAAGAGAAAGGAAAGGAAAGGAAAGGAAAGGAAAGGAAAGGAAAGGAAAGGAAAGGAAAGGAAAGGAAAGGAAAGGAAAGGAAAGGAAAGGAAAGGAAAGGAAAGGAAAGGAAAGGAAAGGAAAGGAAAGGAAAGGAAAGGAAAGGAAAGGAAAGGAAAGGAAAGGAAAGGAACTACATCCTTATCTGTGAAAATATGCTTACAGGGTGAAAATACTCCAGACACAAATGATCTGTTTTATCTTGAAGCTGCTGTGAACTACTGGCTTCATTGGAATTAAGGGAGGAGTGTAAGGATACTCTTTGTATTACTTCAAGACTGAGAAATGGTAAGATGAAATTAAATACATTTATGAATTAATATTCAGGCCAGTGTTACAAAGCATATGTGTAGTACAGGCTAAAGAATTACAAGCACATGTACGTATAAATTTCTGTGTGTGTCTACCTATAGTTATGCACATTAATATTCATTAGAGTTTATTTGGATGTCTCAAGCACATAAGCTATAGAAATGTGTTTTATGTGTTTCAGGTAAGACATTTGGTACACCCTTGCCAATTCTTGACATTTATCCAGGGTATTGATTCCTAAAACAGTAGTCATTTCTGACATACTGTGTAATATGAAGCAAAAGATGGAATGTTGGAGAGGGCCATTTCAAAAAGAAGTGAGACTATACAGACAATTAAGATATCTCTCCTGGCAATTGTAGAAGTGCTTCAAGTTATTTCTTGGCCCTGTGTTTACTTTCCTGTCCCACTTTGGACAGTAGTGGAAACTGAGGATCTGCTATACTGTCAGTGGCAGAGGGCAAGGTTTCCTGATGAAGACTCCCTTAGAAATGTAATCCCAATTCAGAATATACGATGGTCTGGAATGAAATCATTAGAGTTTCTGATTTGCCCTATGTGAAGCATCATTCAGGAGTAAGTAAATGCATCCCAGCCTCCACCAGTAAATGAGAACACTTATACAGCCTCTGAGTCTTTAAGTCTGCACTTACTGACTGTCTTCTTTAACTGCTGAGTGCTTTGAACAGTGAAGAGGAAGCAAGCAAGACAGACAAGGGGCAGGCATAAAGGAGGCTTTATAAGCTATTTTAAGACCTTCAATTCAAATGCTACACTGTGCCCCAAATGTTGCAGCTAAAAGCTATTTCCATTTTCTGCAGACAGCCCTAAGAGACCATCAAAGGCAAAGAGCTGTTTGCCAACTTCTTCCTGCTGAAGGTCCTAATTACACAGACCTTTGTGCTGCAGGCTGCAGCGAGCCTATGCCTTGGTCTTTATGTTAAGGAAAAAAAAAAAAAAAAAAAAAAGCACCGTGAGAGAGTAGATGCGTGTGCAGATATTATTATGTTTTTTTGTTGGTGGTGGTGGTGGTTGGGGTGGTTTTTTTTTGTTTTGTTTTTTGTTTTTTGTTTTTGTTTTTTTGATAGTAAGAGTGTGCCTTGTGAACTTCAGTCTACAACTTTTGTAAAATGTTACTTGGGAACATTAATTACTTCAATAAAACCAATCCATGCAAAACATAGGCAGTATTCCCTACCTGACTCAATCTTTTGAAACATAGCTGGTATTAACAAATAATAAAGGACTGCTCTTGTATTGGTGAATATATCACTGCACATGAAGTCATGAAACTATTCTTGTTATTGTCAGGGAAAATCCCAAAGAGGATGGCTAAGAACTGATTTTCTCCAACAGTTCTCGCTCTGGGCTGTACTTAAAACTGTATTTCTTAAAATAGTTTGCCTAAATTTTAGGCAGCCTTAACTCCATAATATTGAACATATCCTTCTTGAAAATAGCTTTTATTTATTCATAATTCTTAATTGTTTTCAAATTAATTTTAGTATCTTCTCAATTTAAAACACATATTAAATGTTAAATTTGTTATCTATACCCAGGCTTCTTCAAAATGTTATAAAATGCATTAAATTCTCCTTTAAAAACATTATTTATTAGTGAGGCAAAGTAAAATCTCTTTCAGTAATTTGTGTTAATATTTTACCCTGGGTAATCACAGAAATGTGAATGCTGTCTATGCTATCAGTGCACACACACACACACATCTATACATGTATATTTTATATACACAGACACCTGTTACTAACAGAAGGAAAATACCACAGAAGAGCCTTTAGACTTCAGTGGAAGAAAGTAGTTTGCATTTTTGTTTGTTTAGTTCTGATTTTTTTTTTAATTGTTAGCTTTTTTGTTTATTTTGAAGGAGCATAGCCTTCAATAGCTTTCTACTTTTAGATTACTTGTTCTTTGCTGACAGTTGGGCTATAACTATATTTCATAAACCCTAAAGCTCCCAAGCTGCAGGAAATAAATTGATTTTCTGAAAATATGCGACAGACAGGTTTTCGATATGGGTCTTGAACAACCTGTCCCTAAAGTAGTTATTTCCATTTACACCCCTGACCTGCTGGTGTCTTCAATGGTGCCATAGTTTTTCATGTACTTCAAAAGCCTCAGATCTGTTTCCAACCTTCTTAATTTAATATAAACTGCACATGCTTCTATCTGTACGGACTTTCATTTTTATACTTCTTCAATTTCATGACACCAATGGTTCTATATTTCACAGTGTAGGGAGCAGAATGAAATTACGCTGCTCTCAAACTCCAACAATATCTGGCTTATGTGATTCAGGACCTCCACAGAAAGAAGAGGTCACTCTCAATATTTCTGTAAATGGCTCTTAGTAAAGGCGCATATACAGTAAGTCTGACAAAGTGTGATTTGTTTGATGTGAGTGAAGTGGGGCAAAAACCCTACATGCTTCTATGAGAGTGGTAAAATGCAGCTATACCCAACACCCAATATTTTTTGGAAAACATTGTCTTTCTGACACAAATCCACGCATGTTGGACAGTTTTAAATAGAAATTCCTAAACAGGTTTGTCATTCATTCTCTCAGATCTACCTGTTTCAGTCTCTGTCACTTTCAACTTTTAAAAAATTGCAGGTGTGAACTTGCAAAAAAAAAAAAGTCTTTCATGCTTTTGTTACTGGGAGCAGAAGTTGGCCTTTTGTTTACAGATATTGTAGTAAGTGACTGTTGCCAGACAGAGTTTAACCTATCAAATTTTATATATATCTAATATATATACCTAAGAAGTTGATACTTGTACTGAATATTTTAAATACTTTTTCAGTGTGTACTTTCTCAGCTCAGGTAATATCTCAAGAGTCTTTACTGTAATTGCTTCAGTATAGAACTTTGATTTCTGTTGCTGCAATGCCTGCAGTTCTCATAGATATTTCTGTCCTTATTCCAGCCATCAAAGAGTTGCAGTTCTGACAAACAGCATGTTTCTCTCAGTAGACTGATTCATGTGATGATTTTTTTCACTACCGCGTCAAAATAGACAGAGAACAAGGCACACAATAACACAAATATTGTAAAAAATATTATAGGGAATTATCTGAGGGAGCAGTCCATAATCTCTTCTGAGTGATGTAATGTGTTAATAGAGGGTCAGATTCTGTCAGTAGGGGTAGCTAAAGGAAGAGGTTAACAGTTTCTTCAAACAATATTAGCTTTATCGCGTTATTGAGAACACTAGTTGAAAAGAATCATTATGTATTTCTTTGGCTGCGAGGTTGAAAGAACAATAAAAATGTTTGTTGCTTGTTACTATAATAGGATGATAACCTCTATCACAATGACATAGCAGAAGGATTACAGCTCATCTGGCTCTACAAAAATCCCTATCATGTATCCTCTGCTTTGTGTTTACGCAGCCTCATTTCTTCCTGGACATTTTAAAATTGTGGAGAGACTGTCATACTGAATGCATAGAAGATTCCATTCAATATGGTTGAATTTCACATCATGAAACTGAGAATGTTTCAGAAAACAGATTAGATAATGCAGATATAAGATAAATTCTGAATTTGTTTCTGCTCTTCTGTGACCAGCACATTCTGTCTGCATGAAAAATCACTAGTTGAGAAATTATTTTTATAGGAATAACAATCTGAGATGGTGAAAATAGTTTCTGGGTTTTTTAAAGCCAAATTTCAGAACAGGTATGTCAGAAATTTGTATGTAACGTGTATTGTTATTTGTCAAGGATGGCAAACTAAACGATCATATTCTGAAAGCAAAAACATATCAAGCCAGAAAGTACACTGATTTCTAGAGGGTGCAACCTGCCAAATTTCTTGTAATTAATGTATCATCTCTTCAGTAAATTGAATTATCTTTATAAGCTTTGTTATTTGAAAACAGTCTATTAATTCTAGGATTTCTACAGTGAATTGAAAATCCATTTGCAGGAAAGAGTGTTAGAATTATAATTATACAGCTCTGGGAGTTTGTATATTGTTTTGCAGAATGAGTACATAGGCCCAAAAGCCCTTACTGATTACTTTCAGATAGAATTCACTTATTATCAACAATTATCATATTTTTGTAATATGAATGAGTTGCAATTTGAATCAAAATGAATATGAGCTAACTCTAACTCTAACCCTAACCCTAAACTTTAACACCAAATACAACTGCTTTTCCAGCTTATCACTTGATCGCTCTCAATCATACTATTGTTTGTTACAATCTGATATTGGAAATATTTTAGTGAAGTACTTGGTTGATCGGGGTTAGAAAAAAATCAAAAGCTTTTGAATGACTTACCATAGATTTACAGACATTTATTCTATGTCCAATTATTTAATTTCCTGTATGTCTAGAAAACACTGAGGAGAATGAAATATATTTATTACTATGACGTAAATTACCTTCAAACACTGAGTCAGAAAATGAGTCTAATTGCATTTGGTTTTAGGAGAAAAACAACATTCTTAGCATACTTTAGTTGTTATTTTGGTATTTCAGTTGTTGCTGAGCACTGCTGTACAGATCCAAGAACGTTTATGCTTCTAATACTGTCCTGCTAGCAAAGGGTTTGGGAGGGCACAAGGTGCTGGGAGAGGACAGAACCAGGACAGATGACCTAAACACATCGATATTTACAAAATGAATGATGCACAATGTGATTGCTCACCATCTGCCAACTGATGCCCAGACAGTCCCCAAACAGCTGCTGAGCCCCCACAGCCAGCTCCCCACAGTTTTATAGTTTTCACTTGATGTCATATTATATAGAATCATAAAATCATAGAATGATTTGAGTTGGAAGGGACCTTTAAGATCATCTACTTCCAACCCTCCTACTACAGGCAGGGACACCTTGTATTAGATGAGGTTGCTCAAAGCCCCATCCAGCCTAGCCTTGACCACCTTCAGGGATGAGGCATTTACAATATCAGCCTGGAATATCACTTTGGACAGTTTAGATCATCTGTGTTACCAACACTGTTTTTCTTCTAAGGACAAAATAGAGCATCATACCAGATACTATGAAGAAAATCAAGCCTATGAATTAAAAATTATTTTTTATCTGTAGAAAAACTATGAAGCCAATTTTGTTCTCCAGTTCTTTTAATTTTATTACAATCAAAACCAGCAAGTCATCCAGTTTGTCTTCTTGTTTAAATTAGCGCTCACTTATGTAATGGAACAGGTTGAGGATATCTCCTTAAGGTACACTTTAAAAGGAGCAGTATCAGAGAAATCACTCCTTTTAAATTCATTTTATATTAATTAGATAAGTTATTGATTGACTGTAAACAATTATTCCTATTAATACCCACCTTTACTTCAGAACTATCTTAAAAAAGGGAAAATTTGTTACCGTATCTACACCATGAGTACTTCTCCATTAATATGTCATGTGTGGTCCCTATTGAAATCAAAATATACTGAAGTGCATGATGTCTGAAATGATGTTGTATAAAGTATTTTAAATTTCTGTATTGCAACTTTTTTACAGAATCATTAGAAGATTTATAGTGTAAGTCAAGCTAGTAGAGCAGAAACTAACTAAAAGAAATAATTACTGCAGGATTCTGAAAGGCCTCCATAGTGCTTATGGTTTGTAAAATGTTATGGCATAAATTTATGACTACAATTCAGTTAGTTTCTTGAGAAAAGACATAAACAAAAGCGAAAAAAGTCATTTCAGGGTCCCTCTTTAATCTTCTGAGCTATCTATTCTCAAAGAAACTTATGAGTATTCTATTGGCAGCCTATCACTAAGATGAAGGTCAGAATATAAAGTCATTTACTAAGCTAGTAGGGAAATCAGAGAAAAAAGCAAGTCTCAATTTATGTTATGATATTATAATGCCCTGAAAGGTGACCTAATATTCCACTTGCATTTTAAAATGCAAATGATAAAACACGAGTATCGTGACCAAATACATACTAAGTAATGTGACTGAAAATATGAAGTAGTTCCCTGAAACTTTCTTCTATTGAAAAGAATGTGAACTACTGAACAGTTTCAGCCAGAAGATGGGCATCTAGCAGGAGGGGGAAGGAAATGTTGGTTGACAGCTGAGAAGGAAATTAAGTTTCCAGATAGAAATTAACACTTTTGATTTTGATGTAATATTATACAAATTCTACAATAAAGTATTCATACATTTTCTTTGTATTCTTCTGAAATCTTTTATCTCTGAACTAGGGCTGAGCATGGCTTTTTGGGAGGGGAGTAAAGCATTTTTATGAGTGTTAACTCAGTTAGCTTGAACTTTCAGTGGTTCTAATAGTATGTACTGGCATTTCATCCTCATGACAGGACTAGTTTGGGAACTAACAAAATTGGAAAAGAATCTCTTTTGGTAAGTAGAAAATGATGTGTAGAATATACTTGTGAATTCATTAAAATACATACACTCAGCACAAGCTGAGTTTCTAGAAATTTTGTATACCTTAATGTGGAATCAGTTTATTTCTGTTGACAGAGAGAAAAAGATGGCTTGTAAAAGACTTGTCATTTTACATTCATGGTTAAATTAAAAAAAAAAAAAAAAAAAAAAAGATTCTACTCATATTGAAGTTAGCTGCAAAATTCCTGCTCATTTCAGCGACAGCTGGATTGGCCTATAAATGTCCCTTTGTTATGCTTATTCTGCCGTACATAGTATGTTTTCCTTTAGCAGCACTCTGTAATTAACAACAATTTGACAGACTGAAAGATCCTACTGTTTCATACTTGCTATTGCTGCATGAAGCTGAATTATGGGTTTTGTTGATAGGGGGAAATGGTAGTTATGTGAAATATACTCTTTTTTTTTTTTTTTTTTTGTGCAAAAAAGCTCTGTCAATGTAACTACATGATGCTCATACTAAATAAAAACTTGCTGATGATGAACTCATAAGATTACCACCAGACTTCTTAATACAAGAACACAAGTGAATTGCTGAAAATGGCAATTTTTTTTACTTAATTACGCATTAAAAATAAAACACCCTAGCATTCCTCCTCCTGTTTGTTCTAATTACCAGATTTTTCTAAGAGCATAAATCCTTTCTTGAGAAATCCTTTTATTTTTTCTTCCCTGCAGGTGAGATTGCTGTTTTTCCAATTTGAATTACTTATACAATCAGTGATTAAAAAGATCTTTTGGTATCTTCAGATTTAACTTCTTTAAGAGATCAAGATATTGTTTTCAAACCTTTGACTTTACCTGAGAGAGTTAAAATGAAATGATAGATGGTTATTTTTTAAGTACAAGGCTTCCATCTTTTGCCTTCTACTTTGAAATATATTCTGCTATATTTAATTAGAAAAATTAATAACATTTTCCAAAGTGTATTCACTTGCAGAAACAAGAACAGACGTTATTCTTTCACTCATATTTAAACACATCTAATGCTACTTTGATTTTAAAATTATTAAGAAAATTTGAGTACTTCTGTTCTTTAATCTCATATGAACAAAAGCTCGAATATCAATATATACTGTTTGAAAATCAGCTTTTGTTTAGATTAATTCACACAGATTAAAGCAAGTTTAGACATCAGTTTTTAAGGAATTGTTCTTACTGTATATCTCTTTCATAATGGCTCTTGAGCCTGATCTCCACTTTCAAAATAACAGAAAATATATATTAAGTTCTAATGCGTTCTATGAAAAATATTAAAGAACATGAGAGATTTTTATTCAGACTGCAGAGGAAATTACAGTGTGAGACTGCACATCCCAGGATTTGGGCTCCAACACAAATATCGTCCCTGATCTTTTCAGCCACACTTTTCCATACTGTCTTTTCAATCATGCCTTCAGCTAGCAAGGAAAATATTTCACAAAATTATTTGGATGAAACATACCATTTCTTTTTTAAACTTCTTTTTAAGAGCCGGTACGGCCAATACTAAGTCACATATATGCCATTGATGGATTAAGGGAGAGGAAATTTCAGAGGTGGTCTGAAACAAGAACACAAAGCCCAGTGACACTGTGACTTTAAAGCAGCTTCTGTTGTAGTTCTTTATCATTAAACACCAGAGATCCCATCCAGACAACAAACACTGATTATCTGGAAACATTCCACCTCCAATAGTTAATAAACTAGATACTAAAGAGTTGTTCTTTTCCTGCAGCAAGAGGCTATTAAAAAGTTTAAACAATTATTGCCTTGTTCCATAGGAAAAAAAAAAATTATATATATATATATATATATATATGTATATATCCTAACTATATCAGAAGGCTAATTTTATATTTTGTAGTAAAGTGAGACAATGAAAAGCTTTGATTTGGAAAATCTCTGATCTCTTTCAGTCCAAGTTTCACGGTTAAAGATAAGAATTTGAGAAAATACTAAGAATGCTGTGTCAATCTATAATATTGATTCAGGCTGCAGCTCAATAAAGCAACGAAGTCAGCTTAAGTACTTGCTTCAGCTTACTTAGAAACATTTTAGTTCATAATAGAGTCTCACTCACGCTTCTGCTTGGATTTGTTGAGGTGTCATGGTTTGTTTCCTCAAAAGGCTATAATTTTATGGCCACAGAACCCTGTACTATTATTTCTGTCACCATGTTAATGAGACTGAAATTAAGCCTTTTTCTTCTGAATCAGCATTAACATTTAACAGCTCTCACGCAACAGGAATTCTTACACTATTTTTAGAATTATGAGGACAATTCATCCTATCTAGTTCGTACATTTTTCTTTCTGTGTCTTTCTTTTCAAATGTTCATTCAGCTTCTCTTTATAGTTGTCTTGTCTGGCAGAGCATGCAGTGCCTGAATATTTTGGTTTCAGTCATAAGAATTTAATACCTCTAGATCATGACTTCTGAAAGAAAAAAATACATAGTGTTTATAATTTCAGAGATGTGAGTATATATAGCTCATATTTGATCATAAAAGTGCATAGCTCAGTATTTTCTATGGGCCATTCAGCCTGAAGGTGAGGGAGCACATCCTCCTTGAAGCCATTTTCAAACCCATGACGAAAAAGCAGGTGACTGAGAGATGTAAACGTGTTTCTGGTGGTAAAATCAACCTGGTTGCCATCTCATACTACAAGGCAGTGAGTAGGATCGATGAGGTGAGCATAAAGTAGAATGAGTGACTTAAGCATAAAGTACAAGAACAGTCAAGCCTACAGTAAGTCTACCTATTACATACTTTACACCAATTTGCTGTATTTATTTTTATTTTTATTTTTATTTTTATTTTTTGCATCCAAAACTCTTCTATAAATGCTAGGTAGGATTTTGAAGCCCACAGGTTGAAGTGTGCAGGTAAAAAAGAAATTGGAATGAAGTGAAAAATAAGGAGAGAATAACATTGTTGAATTATAATCTTGCAAGACAGTTTATTATCAAAGGCATAAGGTGACATACACTTTGAAACAGTGATCATTCAAATTATTTCATGTTCTGCTCTTTGAGAATGGCTTTCCACTGGTTGACTTGCACAGCCGTGGAATGGGGTCTACTGAGCTTCAGATGAATATCTTAGCGAGTATGTCTCTGCACAAGAAAACTGTTTCTTTACTTTGGAATACTGGAGTTTGGTAGTACCACTTCTTCCAAAGAACACTGTCCTTTATTCCCTATCTGGATGATGATCCACATTTTTTTTTTAAATGGAACAATGACCCCATTATTTGACACCAGATTTTGAGAAATCAGTTACATGCCTAAAATTCTTATCATGTAACACAGTTCTAATTCAGTAGTCCCAAATTTGTGTTCTGACATTTGCAAGCTTTCCCAGAAGCCCTATTTCACAGTGACTACTTCACACACAGGTTTCCCACTTTGTAGATAGAAGTCAAGCAGGGTCTATTAATTTTAGAAAGAATCAGATTCTACATAAATCTGTAGCAAACACAGTTTTCATAGCTTTTTTTTTTTTTTTTTTTTTTTTTTTTTTTTTTTTTGTCCTTTCCTTGTAGAAGACATCTAGAAATACTATTCATAGGGAGCAATAAGTTTGTGAGGAAGCTATGAGAACTGTTTCCTGCCATATGTGAGTAGTTTATTGGTTCTGCTGTGCATCATTAACATCTTCATAAAGTTGCATTAAATTTGAATTAATAACATAATTGCAAACAGGAATGGAAAAGATTGATAGCATGAAGCAAAGCTGTAATTTCTTTTCCTATCATATTACATAACAAAGATTATGTACAATAATCAAGGCATGAGCTTTCTTTCTTTTTTTTTTTTCCCTAAAATAAAATCTTTTTAGTACAAATATTATTTTCCAAATACCCTTTTATTAAAATACTTAATATAAATGGATTAATACTAATTATGAAAAAGTGACTATTTTTATAACTTTTTTTTTTTTTTAATTCTTACATCACTGTTGTTAATAAATTTGTCTACAAGCAGATTTTCTTCCCATCTTTCTGAAGGGCAACATAGCTGATTACAAATAAATGGAATTATTCCTGAGAATAATAAAAAAATTCATGATCATGTATTGGCATTGTACTTTTGTAGCTCTGCAGTAGCAATACTTTATTTTGCTATAGCACTGTTGGGAGGAGAAAGCAATGCAGTATTTTTCCATAGCTTGACAAATTTTCACTAAAATTGTTTGGCAGTCCAAAAACCAGTTGCAAGAAAGATACAGAGATGCAAATGTAAAAAAAAAAAAAAAAAAAAAAAAAAAAAAAAAAGATACAATGATGCAATTCCTTTCTCCTTTGTACACATTGTGAGCTATCCCTGAAAAACAAAGTTTCCAGTGATCTGAGGGAGGGGGAGGGAGGAAAGCCATATTCCAGTACAATCAAAATCAAAATTGTTACTGTATCAGGGCAATTGGTTACACTTACCTCAGCAGAAACTCCAGAAAGAAGGGAGCAGAGGTTACCCTCTAGTGTCTTTCTGATCATGAGGGCAGTAATGTGTTTCATTAATTACAGTTTAATAACACCCAGGTACTGAAATAGATGCAGTTTCTTATGCTGAATTTCAACACCTGGTTTCAAATGACCTCAAGAAGAGATAATATTTCTGTATTCTCCTAAAATGTGTCACAGTTCCATTACTGATACCTGAGGAACTCCTATAAATTGAAGAATGAATATTGTTGAAAAAAAGTAAAATCTACAGATTGAAAAAAAAAAAAAAATTCTCCTCTGAGAGGGGGAACAAACTTAGTAGAATCATAGAACCATAGAATCACTCAGGTTGGAAAAGACCTTAAAAGTCCAACCATGACCTAACCAAGCTACCCTAACTAACAACCCTCCACTAAATCATGTCCCTGAGCACCACATCCAAATGGTTTTTAAACACATCCAGGGATGGTGAGTCAACCACCTCAATGGGGAGCCTATTCCAATGCTTAACAATCCTTTCAGTAAAAAAGTGCTTCCTAATATCCAACCTAAACTTACCCTGGCGCAACTTGAGGTCATTTTCCCTCATCCTGTCACCTGTCACCAGTGAGAAGAGACCAACGCCACTCTTACTGTAAGCACCTTTCAGATATTGGAAGAGAGCAACAAGGTCTCCCCTCAGCCTCCTTTTCCCCTAAACAGCCTCAGTTCCTTCAGTTGCTCCTCATAGTGCATATTCTCCAAGCCCTTTGCTAGCCTTGTTGCCCTTCTTTGGACCTGCTCCAGCACCTCAATAATCCTTTTTGTACTGAGGTGCCCAAAACTGAACACAGTACTTGAGGTGAGGCATCACCAGTGCCGAGTACAGGGGCAGGATGACTTCCCTAGTCCTGTTCACCACACCATTCCTGATACAAGCCAGGATGCCATCGGCCTTCTTGGCCACCTGGGCACACTGCTGGCTCATATTCACCTGACTGTCCGTCTGTACACTAACGTCCCTCTCCATCAGGCAGCTTTCCAGCCACTCCTCCCCAAGCCTGTAGGGTTGTGTGGGGCTGTTGTGACCAAAATGCAGGACCTGACACTTGGCCCTATTGAAACTCATACAGTTTGCCTTGGCCCATTGATCCAGTCTATCCAGGTCCCTCTGTAGTGCCCTTCTCCCCTCAAGAAAATCAACCCACCCTCCCAACTTGGTGTCGTCTGCAAACTTACTGAGGGTGCACTCAATCCCCTCATCAAGATCATTAATAAAGATGTTAAGAAATGGCCCCAGTACTGAGCTCTGTGTGACACCACTCATGACTGACAGCCAACTGGATTTAACTTCATTGACAACTCTTTGGGCCCAGCCATCCAGCCAGTGTTTCACTCAGTGGAGCGTATGCCCATCCAAACTGTGGACAGCCAGCTTCCCCATAAGAATGGTGTAGGGGTCAGTGCCAAAGGCCTTACTGAAATCCAGGTAGACCACATTGACAGTCTTACCCTCATCCACTAAATGGGTCACCTTGTGATAGAATGAAATCAGGTTTGTCAGACAGGATTTACCATTTGTAAACCCATGCTAACTGGGCCTGATCCCCTGGTTGGCCTTGAATTGGTCCATGATGACTCCCGAGATTATCTGTTCCATAACCTTCATGGGCACTAAGGTGAGACTGATAGGTCTGTAGCTACCAGGATCATCTTTCAGGCCCTTTTTGAAGATGAGCATCACATTTGCCAGCCTCCAATCTGCCAGAACATCCCCAATTAGCCAGGACTGCTGAAGAATGATGGAGAGTGACTTGGCAGCCACATCTGCCAACTCCTTCAGCACTCTAGGATGCAATCCATCTGGCTCCATGGACTTGTGAGCATCCAGCTGTTGAAGCAGGTCCAAAACCATCTCAGCATGGATCATGCAGGGCTTATTCTGTTCCCCATCCCTATCTACCAGAGCAGGTGGCTGTGTTCCCAGGGAGTAACAAGTCTTACTATTAAAGACTGAGGCAAAGAAGGCATTAAGTACTTCAGCCTAATCCTGGTCCTTGGTCACTAAGATGCCCTCAACATTCAACAAGGGATGAAGATTCTCCCTAGCTCTCATCTTGCTGTTGATATATTTATAAATAAATTTATAATTTATAACTAAAAACTCCAAACAGTAACATCATCTAACACTGAGTCGTCACCGTACCTGTTAAAAAAATGTTAGCAGATTTCTTCTTTCTAGAACTCAAAGAACAATTATTACTTTTGCTAATTGCAGACATCACTAATCTGATTTACTGTAGGACAGAGAATATGTTATCAAGTTTGAACATACAAATATGCACTTAATCTCTATATATCTGTATATATTTTCCTCATATATTTGATACAAGGAAGTAGGTGGTCCACTCTCTCAGATCCTCTGAATGTTATCTGGTGAGAACAAGAGGTGAGTGTATTCATTTTCTTTGCTGTCCTGTTTTCAGGCTACCCTGTACCACTTCCTCCACCTCCCGTTCCACTTAGTCCAGTATATGTTCTCACCTCCTTTTCTTGCTCATCCAATAGCTGCTCACAATCATACTCTGATATTGTTTAAAATTTCCAGTTCATTCTACTGCTTTCCTATTTAATTTCTTTTATCAGATAGAAATGTTAATCTGTGAGAATATCGCAGTCCTGTTAGTCTATGTTAAACTGTACTACATGATGAATATAGAGAAGATGTGAGTTTTAGATTGGTGATCACTTTTGAGCTGCCCAGAAAACTAGTAATAACCTGGTCATATTAAAAATAATAACATCTTAGACAGGAGGGCATGAGCAGAAAGTGTGCTCACATATGTGAGAAATGCACATTAACTATTTAATTAATAGTTATTAATTAACTATTAACATCCTTTCATGTATCTGGCCATAGTTTTCAAGTGGATGATTGGCCTGAAGAGTGTTGCATTCAAAATCTCATGACATATAAAAAGGAACACATGGTATATAGAATCAAGAACTTACGGGTTTCTTTAATACTTTAATAGTCTCATAGTTCAAAATGCATAATTAATGTGAATATATAAAATAACTGATAGACAAAAGTTGCTTTTCTTTGTTTTTAAATATTCAGATATGGATGGTATACTTCAGTTTATACTTCAGAGGATGAGGCACCAACATAGGCTGCCTGGAGTAGCTGTGGATTTTGAGATCAAGAGACATACAAAAAATCCTCGTCCAATCTCTCTTCTTGATTAAGTGGTTTGTGACTGATCCCTATAAAAGCACTGCACCACTGCTTTCCATCTAATCTGAACTCCACAGTCAAAGAACAGACCAGTCAAAGACCTCATTAATTCACTCCCTTAGATTGGCCTATCCTTTCTTCCTAATTTTTGTTGTTGTTGTTGTTGTTGTTCATTTTGTTTCTGATAAAAGATCTTTTACCCTCTTTCTTCTATGTCCTAGAAAACTAATTGTATTTTGAAGCACAGATTCTGACAGCAACTTAATGAAATAGAACATAAAAAATTAAGTTAATTATCTTGTTAGTTGTGGATGAGTTACTGTCCTGTTATTTATGCAAATAATGTACCTATAGTTAATAAATCTTGTGAATTTCCTCATCTCAGTGTCTGATATCTGTTTTGGGGACTCTATTTTTGAGAAATAATGGATTGTTTAGAAGCAAATAAAAAGGTAGATTTTAGCAAAATCATCTCAAACCTAGGTATTAGTTTGGATTATTAGATTTCTCAGAACTTTCTTTTCCTTTTATTATTTATGTTTTCTCTCCTTGTAGAAAACAATATTACATTACGTAATTTTAATAGTATGTGCTAATATTCTATTAACACAAATGTAACTCATTTCCTGAATATCCCTAAGCAATGGAGAAACAGAATATAACCATGGAAACAATGTAGACCTCCCTCAGATATGCTTAAAAGTGGTATAGATTTTCTTCCTCATTTAGTTTTTCTCAGTGTTCCCTTGTGCCATTTCAGTGCTTTGCAGCTTTATTTATATTACAGTACAAGTAGAGGGAACTGATAATGATTAAAAAGGTTTCAGATAGAATATTTGTCATTTGTGATGGAAGACTGAAGAATGAAATTATGAAAAATGCTATTTACGCATTTTATTCATTATATAATTTAGAAATTATCTATCTTATTCCATTATCATAAAATAATCTTAAAATTTTGAAGCTTTTTGACAAAGCTTTAAATTTCAGGAGAATAAATACACTAGGTTGTACTGCTGTCTTTAAATCTTATATTCTTCCGTCATCACTGATAAAGCAACCCATTTGAATCTCTGAAGTATTCTATTGTAAAATTCATGTATGACTTTATAGTCATACTTTACATAAATACTATACTTGCTTTCTGGTTAGTTATTGCTATGTTGTTTTTTGTTGTTGCTTTTTGCTTGCTTGTTTGTTTGATTGTTTGGTTTTGTTTTATTTATTTGATTTCTATTGAAAAGGACTTTGTGTTTTCATACAACTTTACACTTTTATTTCTGCTCAACATTCTTGGATTCTATTAAATCCTCTTATACTGAAGATAATTCTTACTAAGACCTGGAATTTCAAGGGCATTTTGCAAACACTAACTAGTGTATTTCTATGTCAAAGAGATCAATAGTTTTATCTCTATTTTGCAAAACAATGAACTGAGAAAGAAATGTCTCCATTCGTGTTTAGACCCATGACTTTCAAGTCCTAAAAAAAAAAAAAAAAAAAAAGCAGTTTTTGTTCCTAGTCAATTTTAAAACAGATGCATGTGGATATTGAACACCAGTGTTCAAGTAAATCCCAGGAAATGTGCAACATTTATTCCTGCTTAGGCTTGCAACATAATCATTTTTACAGTCAGATTTCACCTGTCTTTTTAACTTAAATTTATTGATCTTATTATTATTGGTTTTACAGACTAGCTTAATCTAATTTAATGTTTTCCTTTGTGATTTTAATCAGAAAACTCAGTCATTTTGATGCTCTTTCTTATCTTACTGTGGATTAATTTTGTACCATGCAGGTACAAATCTTTCTGTTTTCATTATTTATATTGTACTATGTCTTCTTGCATGCTTTGTATTATTATCAGTTTGATCTGCCTTGGCATTCACATTATTCTCCTAGAGAAAGTTTAGATATTAAGTATAAATCTCCATACAATTTTTTGTTGTTGTTGTTGTTTTGTTTTGTTTGTTTGCATAAAAAACTCAGTAAGCGTACAATGTCTTGACAAATTCTACCTTATTATCAGTCCTGAATATCTAAGGTTATTTATAGAGCCTTTTTTTTTCTTTTTCAAATTCCCATTGCTTCAATAAATATACATTGTTATGCATCACATTTCTACATGTAGACATCATGTACAGTATTTTCCCAGTGAGTGAATCAGCTTAAAGTGGAGATATGTTTTACTAATAATTTTCATTTCAGAAAAATAATTTCTTTATATATGAAATGTCTTGTGAGAGATGAAAGACTTGTTATAATATCTTAGATATACCTCAGATGTAAAAATCTTCGCAATCATTTAAACTACATGCATATACATATATTTTTCCACAGCCTGCAAAACAGGAAGTGAAAAATGGCATTTATATTTTTAAACTGAAGATAAATGTCATGACCTGAAGAAGGGGCCAGGAAGAGGTAATAAATGACACTGATAGAACTGGATCCAAATACAATACTTCTGAGAACAGTGAAAGAAGTGACCAAAACAAAAACAAAAACAAAAACAACTGAAATGTCTCTGAGGAACCAGAAGTAAACGGTATTTTGAAAGACAGACTGAAAGCACTGCTAAAATACGTTTATTATGAAACAATTATATTACTTCAAAAGGTGTTTGAATTGTGTAGAAAAGTTTAGGATGATACTGTTTACATGGTACTTAAGAGACAGTTGCCGTACTTATAACATGAAATAACATTAGCATATTTCTATTCTATGATCTTATCTTTTATCACAGAGCTGAATAATCTTCAAGAGTTTCATTCACCCAGTCATTAGAATGAATACTTTATTCTTGAGCTAGTTTAAGGAAAAATGTATTGCAGGGAAACTGGCTTCAGGTTAATGAGCTTCCAAGTTAATGCCAAGCTATACACAGCTCTTTGCTGATTTCTTTTCACAAGTTGAAGTGAAGTGAAACAGTTGAAGAAGAAAACAAAAGAAAACAAAACAAAACCAATCAGAAAAACCCTGTACACATAGCCATGCAGTCTTCACAGGTGGAAGGTTTTTTTTCTTAGTTCACAGCAATGAAATATACTCCTTATCCACACTGAAAAGGAGCTAACTACACAGAAAATCTTGGTATTTTTCATAAACTTACCTCAGTATCAACAACTTCAAGGAGCATTTTATTCTAATGCTTCTTTATGCTTTGTTCTATGCTTTATGGTTTACATAATTCACATATGTGGTGAATATTACGGGCATCAGCCCTGTGCTGAAGTAGTGTTTCTGCTGATTCTTTCAGTCTGAAGCCATTTTCAGTTCTATCCTGTTCAATTAGTCAAGTGACATATTTTATACCCTAGCTTGGAAAGCAGGAGGGGAAAAAGTATAGTTAGAGGTTATATTTTGCTTTGAAATTGGCAGTTCATTAAAACAAAAATAAAAACAACTGCCAAAAACAAACATAAAAAACAACAAAAAACAACTTGACAAGCACAACAAAACATAAAATTTGCTTTTCTAAAACTTAATTATTTTATTATCATTTCCTTCCTATTTAAATAACAATATGTAAGAGGTACTTGCTTGACACCACTGTATTAAAATAAGTAATCCAATTAGTAGGGTGAGGCACCTCAAGGATAAAGTGAAAATTATTATTTTATTCACTTCCTTGGTTTTAAGTATTTGGAAGTATAGGCTGTAGCAATGTTAGTTTTCTCTATGTGATAACTGTTACTTAATTGCTGCAAGTTTATAACTTTTGCTTGGAATGATAAGTGAATGCCACAAAAGTAGGGTAGGTTCAAAAAGTTAAATGTGGGTTGCTCCAAAAGTAATGTGTCCTATTTATTTCCATGGAAAATACAACAAATCCAAAGATCACAACAACACCATTTGATAGAGCAGTCTCTCAGCGCGATCTCTTCCACTCAGTGTTATAGTCACATAATCATAGAATAGCTTGAATTGGAACAGACCTCAGGGATCATTAAGCTCCAAAACCCCTGCTGCAGGCAAGGCTACTAACATCCATATCTAACACTAGACCAGGCTGCCCAGGGTCCTATCCAACCTGGCTTTGAACAGCTCGAGGCATGGGGCACCTCTCTGGACATCCTGTTCCAGCACCTCACCACTCTCAAAGTAAAGAACTTCTTCCTGACATCCAATCTAAATCCTCCCTCCTTCAGCTTCAAACCATTTCCCTTTGTCCTTCCATTATCTACTCTTGTAAACAGTTGACTCCCCTCCTGTTTATAGGCTCCCTTTAGGTACTGTGAGGCTGCAGTAAGATCATCCCACAGCCTTCTCTAGTCTGAACAAGCCCAGCTCCCTCAGCCTGTCTTTGTAGGAGAGGTGCTCCAGCCCTCTAATCATCTTTGTGGCCCTCCTCTGGACCCACTCCAAGAGTTCCACATCTTTCTTGTACTGCGGACCCAAGACCTGGATGCAGTACTCCAGATGGTGCCTGACGAGGGCAGAGTAGAGAGGGACACTCATCTCCCTGTCCCTGATGGCCACCCCTCTTCTGATGGAGGGATAAACTTCATGAACTGTAAAGTTTACATAGCCAGTAGTTGTTTACTTTGCATGGAGAACACTTCACATTTTATTATCTTGAAAAACATGCTGTGTTTCTGCTCAGCAGAAAAAAATAAAATAAAATAGAAAGTGGCACTGGCTAGGGCCTGTGTTCTAACAGGTTCAGAAACCACTGGCTTTATTTGGCATTTTGCTTAGTAAGATGGACACACAAGAACCACCATCACCTAAGTTTACGCACCAAAATTTCAGGACTACTGTAGCACAGTAAAGGCATTCTCTAGATATCAGTTTCTGTAAATATAAAAAAGTAAAGCTGGAAGTGTGAAAAATTTATATATAACAAATCTTGATACGCATTATATCAGCTGTGGTTTCCATTTCCATATTAACCCTCTAAAGAAAGAGAAATTAAACATTTAAGATAGTCATGATAGGGGGGACAGAACACTGTTGTGTAAATTAAATTCAATTAAACTAAATCAAATTGTCAAATCTGGCATTAAATAAAGTGAAAATTGAATGTGAGTTTGGGGATATGAATTCCCAAGATTAAAGATATTGAAACTTGTGTTACATGCATGCCTAAAAATGCATTTGACATCTTTTTGTGAAATTCCAATGAAAACAATAAACTGACATTATACAAATGTCCCAGCTGGGCATGTTTCAGTAAATCCTTTTAGATTTCCAAGTTCAGTTTCTGTAGCAGTAAAAGAAGTTCTAGTAGACAGCAAATATTTATAGCTCCCATCTCCCACAGTACTCTGGTTTCACGTAAGTTTTGTGAAAAATTCTGTTAGACTTCATGCTTTGTATTCGAAACATCATACTGTTGATTTCTATTATTTGATGAAGTACATATAGTACCATAGAAGGTCAGTATATAACTTTCATCGTTTTGATCTAGAATCTTAAGTTCACAAATCTATAAATCTAGATGGAATCTGCGGTTGCCTGATCAAATAGGGTTTGTTGACTTTTTATTTTTTATTTTTTAATTATTTTTTACAAAGATTGAGGAATTTTATTGTGTGAACTATGAGAAGCACCATTGGCACAATTTGCTTGGAAAGTAGTTCCATCTTAACTTTTATTTTTCTTTATGATTCTTCAAGCTGAAATAAAAATGCCTTGTATTAATTTTTAGCCAATGAAAATAACTGCTTGCATTGTTTTACATAGTTCAGATTAAGGAATAGCAGTGAAAGATTCAAATGAACTCACTTGAGCTGAAATAATATTTTGAAAGAGATCAGCACTATTTACCGATATTTACAAACATTGAAATCCTTATCAAAAGTTCAGTTAATTAAAACCACAAAAATAGAGTTGAAACACAAGTAATTATAAGTTCACCTCATGGTGGACTTCACTTCACAAAGGTGATGATGCTGTACAAAAGCCCGGCATGCAGTGAGGGAACCTTCACTTGCCTCAAGTGTCCTAGAAGTTCTTCGTCGTTAAGTCACTGTGGGGTTGGTTGAATTCACTACTCACTCCCCAAAGACCTTTGAGGAGCTATTAGTTCAGGGAAAATTATCAAGTCTCTCTTAAGTTATTTAAGAAAACAAAATCAGTGAAGATTGACAGCTTGAAAGGTTTAAGAATTTATATCTATCAAGTATTGTCTATAAAGAAATTTGTTTTCAGAAAAGTCACCCTCTGCATCCCACCAAGTAAATGTAATAATATCTTTTTTTATGATAGCCTTGGGAGAAACTACTTCACTAATGAAAAATCATGATTTGTATAATTTTGGTTGCCTTAAGGACATGTCCAGTGTTATTAAGTTTGCTAGTCTCCAATTGAAGAATTTGGATATTTTTATTATAAATGTTCCTTATATTATTGCTGGCATGCTCTTTAGAGAAATTCTTTTATGTTGTTGAAATAGCATTACGCACCTCTTCATTTCTTCAGACATGTCTATGAATTAAAAACTTTAGTCAACTCATCTAGAACCGTGTGAAAAAGTATGGTAAATGAAGAAAAAGCAGCAAAAACACCTTGTATTAGGACATTAACACATTTGATGTATTTACTTCATCAGATCTTGTGCTTTTGCATAATGTTTCTTTCTAACATTCACAAAGGAGTCAAAATTTGTGATTTTATTATTTCCTATAATATTCAGTTTTATTTTTCTAGTGCAAAAAATCTTTGGCTGACTTGTTTATATTATCAGCAATGAGCCATTAATGAAACTGTACGTCTGTTGATTTGTGAGGATTGGGACTTACTAACTCTTGTCTATTTACTAAACAGAAGAGATGAGCAGAGATAGAAAACTTCAAATATTTGGAGGCAAAAAAAGGTAAGACAGAGAGAGAAATCCACTACTCTAAAACTGCACAACTGGCAAGAAATAGAAAAACTCATTTGTAGAAGTGCCATCATGTTAGGCTATTTGAAGCAATTTTTTTAGAGTTAACTTGATAGTCCTTCCTTCTCGAGACTGCAAAGATTTTAACTGGCTCACTCTTCATTCTCTACAAGCGCAACCCATATTCAGTGAATGACTAAGTTAATAAGAGATTTTTGTCTTTATTCAACATTGCCTGATATGATCTCTTTCCACATGTAACACCATATCTGAACAAAGCCTATCATGTGACCTAGGGTTTACGGAATCCATCTTCTGTTTCTAGCATCTAGATAACATATCTTCTAGAAACTAACCTTCCCATACTCTATTCCTGTTTTTGAAAACAAATACATAAATTCTGACAAGCTAGGTGTCGTGTGAGAACAGTCTCTCCATCATGTGCCAAGAAAGTAATTCATTTTATACTTCTCAGTGTACTGTGGCCAGCAGATACACAATTATAAATGCTGGCTGATATCAGGGCTCTTGTTATCCCCAGCTGTAAAGAAGCTTTCCATTTTATTGTATTAACCTTCCTATATGTTCATACCCTGTATTGCTTTGTAGCATTTCACCTTCCCAGGAAGCTTCCTTTATTACTGCTTTTGAAAAACCACCAGCAACCTAGGAAATTATTAATTTTCTGCAATTAATGAACCCCTCCATTCCTTGTTTGGAACACCTGAGTTATGAAAATATGGTAATTTCTTGATAAAGTCTCATATAATTTTTGTGAATTTAAAGTTCTGAAATATATTCTACTCAATATTCTTTCCACTTCTATAGCAAGTTCAGCCTTTGCTTTCCCCAAAAGCAATGTTAGAGTCACCGAACATTTGTTCTGTTAAAACACTTTTTTTTTTTTTTCCCAGTCACTGGTTTATATTTCATCACATTATTGGTTTTTTCCCTGAAATGCTGTAAAAGCATAGAAAATTTTCACATCAATTTTGATTAGAAATGCCTAAGTTCAAATTATTTTCTTGCAGACAAAACAATATAAGAGTGTAGTGTACAAGCCTTGTTTGTAAATTTGAGAGAACCTTTACGAGCCTGTAACAATCCAAGGTTCACACAAGAAATATTGTAATTTTTTTAGATGTTAGGTTTCATACAAAGAAATTCCTCCACAGAACATAGTAGGTCTTGCACATATAATAAAAAACCATTTCCTAATTTACTTATCCTTGTGATCTCCTATTTTATAAGTTAGGACAATTCTTGTTTAAAAATACAAGACAGCACAGTGTGATACATTGTAGGATTTAAGACTCAAGATACTCTTGTAGCGAGTATGAAATTTAGGAATGGAAATAACTCCAAAGGCTTTCAGTGATCTTTCTCTCTCATATTCATACTTGGATTTTCTATTTTATTTTATTTTATTTTATTTTATTTTATTTTATTTTATTTTATTTTATTTTATTTTGTTAATTGGGTAAGGATTTTTCAGGGGAATTTAATCTGTACGTCTTACAAAATTATATATTCTTCTAAAAACACTAAAAACATAGATACAGTTAGCTAGAGTATTAAAGAGAATATGTTGTCTAAAATTACATCAGTTGCTCTGCTCTTGATCTTAGTCATCATGAGGGGGAAAAATAAAACACCTCTCAGTTACTAGCACTAGCTTTTCCTGTGATTCAAAGTTTTAGCTTATTCCACTGTTTATCATGGTAGTTTTAGCTTATTCCACTGTTTATCATGGTAGTTTTATAGGAAATAACAAAGTTTCTGTAATGCAGAAAATTTTGCATGTAATCAGCAGTCAGAGTTAAGAGCTAAGGTAAAAACTGTGTTTGGTTAATCTTAAATATTTCTGTATATATATGACCCGTTTCTTTTACTCTGCAAATGACTGTGAACTTATTTTAAAACCCTCAGTTGAAGAAGCAAAACAAAGGAAATTTCAGCTCTCAAGCCTATGAAAACCTTAGGCAGCCTCATTTCTTCTACCAGCACAATTATTATGCCTGGAATTGTGAGATACTTTTCTAAATAAACAGTTTCCAAACTAAGTATTGCAAGTAAAATGGAAAGTAAAAATACTCATATTTTTAATATAATTTAGCTTATACACAGCTTTTAACCTGCTATTTGGTTCATAACTAAAGTATGTTTAAAAATTAGTACTTCAGATATCAGTAGCAGTCTCTTTTTTGTTTGTTTGTTTGTTTTTGTTTTGTTTTGTATTACAGAATCATGATTTCTTTCAGATCAGATCTAATATAAGATAAGACATAAGAATTTTACTTATTCTTGAATGTTACTGAAAGAACAGAAAAGACTGCCTGTTAAGAGAATGGGACCATGCAAGATGACAGATACTAGATGCAGGCACATCCATCTTTTTAATGCTCCCAGTGATCATTCACTTATTTCCAGATAGGAGTGGATATGAATTTTCTTCAGACTCATGAAAACATGAATATATTTTTCTTGTCTTTCTGATAAATCATAATTACAGTGTCCTTAGTTTTCCTTCATTTTACTGTGTTCTCTTTATTTCTTCTTTACATTTCTTTATTTCTTCTTTACATTCAGAGAAAGGACTTAGGATATCTAAGGTGCAGCATTTAAGGAGCAGATTTCAGTTACACTTACTAGGACTGAGAAAATATTCCGATTATGTACTAGGCTGGATCATAATAATTTAGTAAAGAAAAAAAAATATGAAGGCTTTTCTGAAAGTAATATCTCCTGTTTTATTACACTGGGCCATGACATCAGAGGCATATGTTGGTGATATGGTAGTAGAGGTTGAACCTTCCAGACAATATTCCATTACATTTTGTTGCCACGTGAAATATAGCAGCAGTTAGTCTGACAAAATAGTGTCTGACATGGAAGTACAGATGAAGCAAAGGGGTGTCATTGTATTCCTCCATGTGGAAAACACTGTACTGACTGACATTCATTGACACTTGCTGAACATGCATGGAGATCAAACAGTGAATGTGAACATAGTCAGGTGGTGAGTGGTGCATTTCAGCAGTGGTAACAGCAATGCAAAATACAAACTACATTCCAGATGTCCATGCAAAACTGTTTCACCATGAAATGAAGAGCATCTCAATCAGCTCATACTCACAAATTGGCAAATTATGACCACGGAATTTGTATAATTGAATATTGTCTTAAATATCACAAAGTTTGCACAAGGTGGTTCCCACAAATGCTCACACAGGAACAGAATACCATGTACAAGTCTGTCAGGATGTACTGAACAAATACAAGTTTGAAAGCGACAGTTTCCTGGATTGCATCATTCCCAGTGATGAGATGCAGTGTTACCATTATGAGCTTGAGCTAGAACAGAGGTCCATGGAGTGGTCTTGTGTGAATTCCCCATCACAGACAAAATTTAAGATGCAGGTGAAATGATGTGAATTATCTTTTGGGATAGGAAAGAGGTGATCCTCCTAGATTTCCTGGAACCCGTATAATCTGTCAGCTCAGACTGCTACATCACAAGGCTCGAACTTCCAGAGTCAGACAAAAGAAGACGACAACCTTTCTCTTGCAACATGGTAACACCATGCCCCATAACAATCTGAAGACCATGGAACACACTGCCATTTTGGCTGGACATCATATAGTCTGGATTTGATACCTACTGACTTTCATCTGCTCAGGTCAATGCATGATACACTTCATGGGCAACGTTTTCTAACAACAACACTGTCAAAGCAGCTGTAAAAATATGGATCACCTCTACTGGTGCAGATCTTTAAAAGTGCAGCTTCTTTTTCATCACTGGCAAAAACAAACAAAAAAAAAACATAGCTAATAGTTGTGATTATAATGAAAAATAGTGTTTTGTAGTTGAAAATTTGCTCTATCGAATACTGTTACTATGCTCTTTGTCTCTGTTGTAATCTCCATAGAAATAAATAGGGGACATTAGTTTAGGAATGATCTATGAAAAAGGACTCCTTAGCATTTTTTTCTAGAAACTTCACAAGTTAAATTCTAAAATGAGGACTGGCATTTCTGTAGGATAATTTTAGAACAATCTTATCATGTAAAATCACTGCTACTTATTACTTTGACATCTTCATAGGGAGAAAGAGGAAATGTGAAATATTCTAATCTGAGACAAGAAAAAGATTTCATAAAGACTTTTTTATACTGTATTGTAAATGCATTGTGCTTATACATGGGCACAAAGTGTAGGAGTAGGATAAATGATTCTATATATATCCAGGAAAAAATATCTAAATTCCTTTTGTACGCATCATTCCTTTATGATCAATGGGAAACTTGTGTGCGTAAAGACTACATGAGTGGACCCTTAAAGCATGCTGAGAAGGAGGCTCTGTAGTCATTTAAATTTCAAGCCCAGCTTCATCTTGGCCATTAGTCAAAATCAGGCATCTTGGGAAGCATCCAGTTTCACATAGTAACCTCTGTGAAAAACCTTTAAAGCTACTCTGTCTTAGAAAAGATCCAAACAAGTGATGCTTTTATCCATAAATCATCAGAGAAAGTGAAGAAAGAAAGTGAGCTTAACTTTGCATTTAACAATAGCCTCTAATCTGAAAAATTATGTTGGGGGGAATTCAGAAAAATATCTGTTCTGTTTCAGAATGTGATCCTTTGAAACATCTATTTCAGCACGTGAAAAAAAAAAAAACAATTTTTTAAAAACATAAAAATTAACTATTATAAATGATTGAAAAAGGCTTCTGTTTATGTCTTAGAATACTCTTTAATTTTGGGTTTTTTTTTTTTTTTTTTTTTTTTTTTTTAATTCTAGTATGATTGAACTGTTTCCATTCCAAACAAAAATGAACATTAAGATAATAATATGCAACTTGCTTGCTACTTTTGTGAAATTTCATGTATTTGTGTGACGGGCTATATTTACTGAGAGCAATAATCCTTCCTATGTTTTGTACCTGCATACTTTTCCTAGAGGTCTTCACACAGAGAGAAAGCCTCTCTAAAGACTGGTCTTTTTCTCCCTTTTTGTGAATACTGTGGAGAAATATGAAAAGCTTTGACATTGCTCCCCATTGTGGTCATGCTGTTTTGCTGGTGTTTTCCAGTGTTGCAGAGGAGGACTTGCTACAGTGTACTTTTTTTCCATAGTCCTATAGAGTTGTCCTTCTCTTGCCTGTGGGCCTGACTACAAATCGATCATCTAACTGAGAGTCTTAATTAACTTGTCTTCATTAGAAATAATAATCTAGAATTTTAAATGTGATATTATTCAAGTTGGTAACGCAGAGAAAGTGCTGCTAGGTATATAAGCAAAGCCTGAAAACTTAAAGGTCTGTCTGCAGTTACTTAAGGGTGAACATATCAAGTTTGATGTGCAATTCTTTATGTCCTGTGGCTCAGCATCATCCAAAGACCTCATTAAGGGAAAGATAAGGCTGGAAGGAGCAGTACGGTGTGCCACCCACCATAGCAACCTAAACATCTGTCTGTCCCTATATGGTAAGCTCTTGCCCAGCAGTTAGGAAGAAGTACCTATAGGTCATGTGAATTGTCCTGGGGTATTATATATCGTGTGGTGGTGATGGGTGTAAACCAGAAATTCCTATCCTGCAGCTGCTCACTCCTCTTTTCCAGAAGTAATGTCCTGAGTATTATTAAGCATTATGTAAGCTCTAAAACCACATGAGAATTTAGTTCATAAAGGAACAGGTATCTGAACATTTTACTAATCCAGAAAGTGCATTAAAATGCTTATGAAATAATCCTGCTGAGAACTCAATTTGCATTTAATATCTTCTATTAAAAATAATATTTTTCACACTGGGTGGCTGAGGAAGCCATAGGCATTTCTTAGTTGAATGATGTAAGTTTATGATACTTTTTTTTTTTCTTCCCCAAAATCTAGTACATTTAGAGAAATTAACTGTGTAATATGGGGAAAAAAAAGGGTTAAAGTACAGCTTCAAAACTCTCACACATTTAAACACATCATACTACATATTTTGTAAAGAATTAAAGAACAGAAAACTAACAATTCCCTGTTGTGAAAATAATTTCCTGAACTATATTGCAGAGAAGCTCTTTATAGCATTTCTCTAGTCTTCTTCTCAGTGTCATCTGTAGAAGCAAGGGTGAGATAAATTGATGTATAAATTGAATCTATACCTTCTGCTGTAATCATATGCAGGGAGACAACAGATGATAAGCTGTGCAACAGACAATGACATATAAGGAATTGTTTCACCTGGCAGTTCTACAACTGGTCTCTCAAGATCCATCTATAAGGAAATTTACCAATAGAGAAAGACCAAAGCAGAGACAACTTCCTTTCAGTCTTGCATGGGTGATGATTCCCTCTCAACAGGTAAAACCTGAAATGCCTCTCTCCATGTTCTTTCCAAACAGAGAAAGCATGAGCACACACAGACAAACTGTGCAAGTGGCACAGTGATATTGAATTTCATTCCATTCACCCATACTTCTTAATCACGGAAAGAGGAAAGTCTTGAAATTCTAGTCCAACAGCTAGACCATGTAGGTGCGCCCAGCAATATACTGGTTTACCACCAATGCGTGGACCTACAACTATGTTGCTGCTGTTATGTTGCTGCTGTTCCTAAACAGATACTCTTAGATTTGCTGGTACAACAGCATACAAATCTGGTTTGAATGTGACTAGAATGTTGCTTTACTGAATATTGTGGACATACAGTGTAGCTTTTCAATCTGATAAGCATTCCTACTTTTCCCCCCCCCCCCCCTTAAAAAGTAATTGGATGATTCAAACCTCTGCATGTATATTGAATCCACACTTATGCCTTTGCTGAAAATCAATCAATCAATCAATCAATCAATCAATCAATCCAGTGAGCTGTGTAAGACATGGTAGAAATATTTTCTTTATATAGAATAAAGAATGAGTGTAATACAGAAGGTTGCTGTAAAACTGACATAAGGATGTCAAAATATTATTTTAGTGGTTTTTGTTTGTTTGTTTGTTTGTTTTTCCTAAACATTGAGTTTTCTATAAATGATAAGGAACAAATAAATTGAGGAGCAAGTTAAATGTATCTTTTAGAGGAAGTGTTGACAACTAATAATGAAACAGCTGGAGGCAGATTTCATTTGCTGCTCAATACTTTGTATCCTTTATTGATATCAATGGGAAACAAACAAACAAACAAGCAAATAAAAACCCCACACACCAGAAACTCAAGTGTTGTGTCTTAGATAAAGTTAAAAAATCAGCCAGCTGACTTCTTGTAGGGTAAAATGTAGTCATTTTCTTATTTCTTGACACAGTTTAGTACACTACCCAACTATTCGAGAACTTTAAATGCAACCTTAATTCTTTCACAAAGACACATCTCTAATGTCTAATTTTTGAATTGTTCATACATTTCCAGGAAATACCTGTCATAAAGAAAAATTGACTGCAGATGTTGCATTGTCCTTTATCCATTCAGCGCTGAATTTAAATATGTCTAATATCTTACTGGTATTTACACATCACATTGGATTTAGTAAGTTTTGGGCACATCCACGGACATAAGAGTCAAGGAGACTCAAAACTTCAAAGCACTTCTTTGAAAGCATTGCATTTCAAATAGTTCTTAGTCAAGCAATATATATTCTTAAAGATTTTTTTTCTGGTTGTATACTTTCGTGTCATTTTCAAATCTGTGTGATTTTCAGGATCACTCAGTCTTCAGCAATCATGAATATGCAAGTTTACACTCCAGTTTTAACATCCACTGAAATCAACAACCTGATAAGTTATACAGTATCAAAATACATTTGAATAAATTTGAGCTATAGCTATAGGGTATCTTCTTGCCTATGCTAGTATTCTGTACATGAACTATATTGATATTATTATTGACAAATTAATGGCTAAATTCTTAAGTATCTTTGATGAGGGCTATTTCTGTTTCCCAAGTAATCCATTCTGATTCCTTGTCTCTAATCCGAATCTCTCTTGTTGATATTTTAAGACAATTATTTATTTCATCATATTTTATTCTCCATATTTTCAGTTGAGAACAGATTATTTTTGATGAGTGCTTACAAGAGCAGGACAGATGGCATCTCTGTGTCTTCTTGTTTTGCATGTTATGTTCCTTTCAGGAAAGGGATTAACTCAGATACATATCTGGAAACCAAAGAGACCTACTTCCCAGGGAATAGCTAAGGCTGGCATGCTTCTGGAAAATGCATATGGTAGGAAGCAGAAGAAGCAACTGAGAAAGTCACTTGAAATCTGTAGGAGTCTGCGGGTGGAGGAGAATCTGAGCTGCTTAGAAGAACTGAGTGCAGACAGGAAACATTCAGAGGCGTGGAGAGAGAGCACAGGGGATAAGGCATGAATTGTTGTGACTTACTGAGTAGGCAGGAAGGAAGGATGCAGCAGGTTGGGAGAGACAGCGCTGCATATAAATCCTCTACATTACTATTCTGTCTGTATTTGAAAAGATAGAGTAAGAGCTAATAGTTGATTAATCCCTGGCTTTTGTGAGTTTAAGAACCACGAGTTCTTCAGGATTTCACTAAAGGGAAAAAAGCCTGACTGACTGCCTGAGGAGCTTCTTTAATTTCTGACGCATTTGTTGATGTCCTATGGTTTTACAATGAATGCACTTATTTCCAACATGTAAAACTTCAAAGTGTTCCAGCTGAGGTGTTATCAATGTGCATAAAGTAGGAAGAGATGTAATTATACAAATGATTATACAAATATTAACAGTGTGATCACTAATCTAAAATCCATTCATAAATGTTTGTATGATGTTTGATTTTATTGTAGAAGTATCATGTCAGCACATTGGCAGACAGTCATCTCCCTCAAACCCTAAATTATTTATTGGAGGATTATCAGGTCCTAGATGCTTTATATCCTGTATCAGTACAGCTGGTTATACTTGTTTCACCCATATGCAGCCAACTGTCATTAATATCAGATAATACAATCTGTCTTTAACTATGACCATCCTATACGATACTGACAGATTTTTGTGTTATCATTGCATGGTATATTTTCTTTGACTGATGTAAGTCAGACTGTGTTTGATTCTTTTTGATACTCAGCTGCTTGGTTTTGTTACTCCATTTGTCACATAACTGTAAGGATTCCACTGGCTATATATAGTAGCTCTTCTTAAGTAATGCATATGCCTTATATTTAGCTTTCAGTTGCATAATAGCTAAATCATATACAATCTAATTCCCATTTTTAAAGCTTTTTACAGATAATGTAGCACTGTAAACTCCAGATGTCGCCTGTATAAAACTCTTTTTTCCTTGCATTCTAGCTTACATATGACATCTATTAATGCTCTACTGTTCCAAGCTGTTACCTTGTCAGACTGGAAAACATTGTTTTGGCAGGATTTCTCTTTGCAAACTTACACTGACTCTCATTCTTCAAAGTGTTTCCTTCACACTGTTTACAAAAGCTTGCTTTTAAAAAAATCTTTTTGAAAGATCTTTTTATTTCTTTATTTCTTTATTATTCTGAGTAATGAAGTCAAACTAACTTTTGTACACTTCTCCAGCTTCTTTTCTTTTGAGTACAGTTTCTTTCAAACTCTTTGGTAGCATAGCTATTTTCCAAGATTCTCAAGGATAACAACTAAGAGTTCTTTGATTGCATCAGCCATTATTCCAGGATGAAGTTCATCACAACACATTGATTTAACTTATCTAAGTAATCTGCAACTCATGCCTTTCCTACTCTATGATGAGAACTTTGCCCTTTGCTGATAGTATTAACTATGCTAGGCACTTCTCCTTAATGGATGTTTTTACTGCAGATAGATGCAAAAAAGTCATTAAAAGCCACAGCCTTCTTTGTGTTATCTGTGCATAGATTTCCTTCTTGATTAAGAGCAGAACAGTGTTTTCTCTGGTCTTTCTCTTCTACTTAAAAAATTATTTCTTGTCATTCTTCTGCCTCTTTGATAATTGCATCTCATTTGTGTCTTGACCTTTAATTTTTTTTTCTTCCATTCATGGGCTTTATTTTTGTCATCAGTAATCTGTCCTACTTTTCACTTTCTGAACATATCTTTCTTTTATTTAATGCTGCTGGAGAATTCATAGTTAAGTCAAGCTGATTTCTTACCAACCTTTCTGTATTTTTTTTTTTTTTTTATTTCATACCTTAATGCTCAATACTGCTTCTTTGAGGATTTGACAGTTTTTCACAAGTTTACTTTCTTTACTCAGTCTTACCTACTAAAAGAACTACTTAGTGCTGAATTTCCAAGTCTACTTCAGTTCACCTTTGTGGATCTGCAAAGATCCATCTTTGCAGTCTGAGAAAACTCAAGAGGAGTACTGCGTAACAATTTTTGACCTAATGACATTTACATAAAGTTTTATTTCTTTACAGTGAAAATACTAGAAATATTTTTTCTTAAATATCATTTATCAGTGCAAACTTGATATTTTTACACTGCTTTTCTTTTTTTCCTGTTATTTTTATTGTCTTCATTTTATTTTCATTCTATGAATACATAAGTCATTAAAGAAAATTCCTTTACTTTGTTTTGCTTTATGTTTTTTGTTTGTTTGTTCTGTTTGTTTGCTTTAACAGAGAATGTCAACTAGGAAAATCCATACTTTTTCCAAGATCTTCTTCAGAAGGCAAGTGAACAAATATTCTGGCATGAAAACTTCTGCTTTGATATCAGTTTTGAGAACAGAAATATGTTACTGGCAACAAATATGTTTTTTTAAAAAAAATTATTTATTTTTTGAGTTACACGTATTTTATAAAATTCTAAGTTAATTTGCAGACATGAATATCTGATATCATAATTATTCAAGTGTATTTTTGTCTTAGCTGTAAGGCTGACAAATTTGTAGTAGAAATAAATTATGCATAAACATCAACATTTGTGGTACCCATTTCTTGACTTTGTGATGTATGTTTCTGTATATCAAGTCCTGCTTCTCAAGCGGAAATATGTACTTCAGAAAGGAATTAAAAATCAGTAAATGCAAGACTTCTTCAACACACTTTAAGAAAAAGAAACAGATATGATAGCAGATACGATTTTAAGGTAATTCTTGTTCAAGTGGAAAGGTAACAATTGCTTTTCCTGTGATGTATGAATATCTTGTATCTTCAGAGATCCCTAAAAGAAAAAGTTCTAGTGAAAGTTATGTATCAAACATCAGACATTGTCTTTGTTTCGTGTTAGGTGCTCACTTTACTGTGTGATACCTGATGGATGCGACAGACAGAACTACTTCACAGTAAATCTGCTGAAAACTTTCCTTTATAGGTACCTTGCAAAAGAAGGCATGAAATAGATTATCTACAACTGTTATTATTATTTTTTTCTACCAGTCTGTTCCCTTTGTATGAAATTACTTGCCAATGAAGATGTAGTCCTAAAGAAATAATACTGAGAGGGAGTGAAGAGGCTGAAAGAGTACAGGCAGTACTAGATTGGAAGAACTAGCCTCAGATGCTTGATTGCATTTAAGATATCTCATTTATGCATTCCTAATTGCTTCTGAAATTGGTTTGGTATTCCCTACACTGGTATTTCACTATTCTGAAAGTGCAAGTACTTGACTGAGATGTTCCTATTCATAGGGATAGGGCTGCAGCAGATGACTGCAGGAAACTCTTCCTCTCTGTTTCTGCAGCCTCAGGGCCAACATGAAGTGACATATCTGAATCACTTCAGATTTTGTGCCAATCAGAATCAATAAACACTTCTTCCATCTCATGGCAGATCACAATTGCAGACTAAGTTTTGAATATCTTGTTTTTCAGAACAGTTAAGAACTGATAGGCTAGAACAATACATGTTCTGTCTTCAAAAATGAAAGCAATAGTAAATATACACATATTAATTAGAAGAATGTTTTAAGAGAATCTTTTGAGTTATCTATGAGAATATACTCATTTGCAAGCATGTTTTCTTCTGTAGGTTTATTTAGTAGGTTTCAATAATTTGATTATTTATGTTTAATTAACATAGGACAAATGTCAGTTGAAATTAAAACTGCTTATGTAAAGCAACACTAGAATAAAGAAATAACATTTCAAAAATAAATTAAAAATTAAAACTGATATTAAGGTTGAAAAAAGATTATTTCCAATATATGAGAACTACCATATATCACTGTCAAAAGGAAAGTGAATATTACAGAATGCTCCCATTGATTCATTGACAATTTGAAAACTTAGATTTATACTGAAAAAGGAAAATATTCATTGAAAACTCCCCTTACTTCTAACAGTTTGTTGAAGAAGGTTTCCAGGTAATGTGGATAGGATAAACATTACCTAATATAAATATTTTAGTTACCTTAATGCTTACAAATTCATAGGCCTGTGAAAAACAAACAAAACCATAGGCACAATAAACAAAGTAATGTTCTTAGCTGATTGCACTGACATACCTCAACTTCAACGCATTAAACACCAAGGCTTCAAGTTGTGATCTGTTGTGATCAATAAGCAATTATAATCTATTGCTTCCTTTCATTGCTAGTTTTGCCCTGAAGAAGTGTAATATTTAGTAAGGCACGGTGAATGAAGTTGCTTTGTATTCTTTTGTAATGAATGGCTTTTGTGAGTTTTAACTTTCTAGTTTTGTGGATCCTCTCAATTTTCTAACTGACTTTGCAATTCTAGGAGTGTTATAAGTTGCAAAATATGCATATGTGTAGTAATAAAAATAGCTAGCTCTGCATTAAAAAATTGTGCAAAAATAAAACATATTTATTTTTAAATAAAAATACCTGGCACGTAATAAGAAATTTTATCCAATATCTTTATAATAAATCCTGCATTACTCTCAGTAAATACTTTATGATTACTTTGAGCTTGTTTGCCAAATAAGTTTTATCTTGTTCCTTGTAAATCATTTCTGAAAAGAAGATGATTCATTAAAAACAAAATAAACCTATAGTGGGGGGTATAAAAAGAATATTTATGCATAGCAAGACCAACAGTGACTTTCCAGAAAAAACTTAAGTACACTTCAACTAGAAACAATTTGTGTTGCAACTTTACTATATATATATATATATTTTTTTTTTTTCTGTTCTGAGTTTTCTTGATGTTTTTGTTTGTTTGTTTGTTTTAGTTTGTTTCTTGTTTTGGAAGGGGAAGTGTTGAGATGTCTCTAAAAATCCTTGAAAAATGGAACAGACTTCACTTTTCTCTTGGACATAAAACATGCTTTAATAAATGGAAATAACTACAAAAAAAGATTTTTAGAAGATTTTTAAGATTTTTCAGTCAAAATGTAAATATTTTTGCTAAAAAATAAATGCAGGGTTAGAAATACTTTTCTAGGATTCACCTTAGGAACCTCTTTTTCTCTAGCAGCTGGGCTCATGGAGTTAAATTTCCAGTGGTAAACTGCTATTGTTTTTTTTTTTTTTTTTTCCTTGCTGAGTGTACTGTAAGTCCTACTGTTTTGACACAAATGAAAAATACAGATGAGACAGCCACACTGTGAATTAAGTTGGAGAGGGTGTGAAGAGCAACAACTGATAAAAATCTTGTTTTTTTTTCACCAAAAACAGTTGATAACACTTTGGAAATGTCTCAGTCTTTTCTTTGGAAAGCAATTTTTTGTTATGGAGATAAGATAAAATCAACATGAAATGCTACTTATAGAAGGACTGATATTTGGTGTGATGAGTTATGAGCAATTCAAGTTGAGACAATTCTGTTTTCACTCAGTTCTTTAGTCTGTTAAATTTCTCTGTATTGAAAATAATGTTCACAAAAATATGCTTGTTTCCAAAATTTTATGCTCTTGATGTTTTATGAACTATTTAACTATCACAAAATATTGATATATTTTAGTTTGATCTGAGTATTCAAACCTTACAGGTAAATTGGGATTACTATGAAGAAAATGGCCATTTCATTTTCCTGATAGGTCTTATTTTAGACACCAGGAACTTCAGGGTTTCATAGCAAGTGAAATATTTGAGGTATTTTCAATAGGGGAATAATGGGTAAAATTCCATTTGAATTTCACAGAATCATAGAATGGCTTAGGTTGGAAGGGGCCAATTAAAGAACATCTAGATCCAACCCCTGCCATGGGCTGGTTGCCACCCACCAAATCACTCCACCTAGGTCTCCATCCAGCATGGCCTTGAATGGCCACTTTCTTCAGGACAACCTGTGAAAAGAACGCAAAGGCATTTTAACACTCTTAACATGAGATAGAATTGATTATTAATTATTTAAAATTCTCAATAATTTGACAAAATAAAGGGAAACTGACAAAAATGAAAAAGAAAAGGTGAAATTATCAATAACAATAAAAAAATAATTACTAAAATGCTTTGTATAGCATAAGATATATAATTTTGCTTATTTCTATTTTCATACTTTCCACTGTGAAACTCTAAAGGAAAAACAGATTAAATGGAAAGAAGAAATATGGTGATATTGACACAATTTCCTTCCTAAAAATACCAATATCAGCATTAATATTATGATTTCTAGATATACTAGCTTGAGGGTTCCATAATACTGATATTTGAAGTACCAAATGGGAGGAAGAGGTGATAAACAACACAAATTGAAATGACAAATATCTTAATACACTCTTTCATCTCTGAATTCTGAATGATTCAACAATGAAGATGAACTGTACATTTTAAGTACTCCAGAAAATCATACATATTTAAAACTTTAATTAGTATAATTTTTTATACTATTGCACTCTAGATAAATTATTTATATTAATGCTTTCTTTTCCCCCAATAGTCAAGATTTTGTATGCATATCTTATATGAACAAATACGACTAATATATAGCGGTGGGCTTTTTCTGGCTCAGGATATTGTGAATTGTCTGTCTATAAAATCTTTATATCAAATTAGCAGGAAGAAGCAAATCTGTGTTCAAATGCAAATATTCATGTGGAGAGATATATGATTATGAATTTGAGTTGCTGCATTTAAAAATTCTGACATTTTGGACTTTCAATTTTACAGCTACTCAATGCATTTAAGTTTTCTTTTGGATTCTATCATTTGTGACCAAATATACTTACAAATATTATTTAAAGATAACCCCTGTGCTTCTTAAAATAAAGAGCCTGAAAGCTGTAATCTATAATGTATCACAAGAAGAGTTAATAAAGTAATATAGAACAGAATGTAGTTTTTGCCTGTCCTGGAGGAAAACATATTTTCCAAATATATTTATATATATATATATTTATATATCCAAATATATAAAATATATTTACTATACAGCCATAGTATTGCTGTATTCATACATGTCTTCTTCAAAATTTATTGACAATGTAATAAATTACTGTGTGTCATTCATCTTGCTCAGAGTGACTTTTTCATCCATTTCTAGTAACTTACAGGTATAGTAAGTTAAAATATATTGCTACGGGAAAAGGCCAGCATGGCTATCTGACTTAACACTGTGTTCTTGTTATTTGAGATTTTTTTTCATCCTATTCAGTTCATGTTTTGGTTTGCTGAGCACATTGTACATACAAATTGTAGATTTAGTCTTATGTTACTCAGGTATATTTGACAGTTGAAAAATACCACAAACAGACTAAACATTTTGTTTTGTAAGCTGTGTTTCTAACATACATATTTTTAAGTGAGATGTTTATGCATTTACAGATGTTATTTAAACAAACAAACAAACAAAAAGTCCTTGTTTTTGTTTCATAATTGCTGTTTTCCTAAACAGCATAATTTTTGAGCAACTAGTCCAAGACTGTTTCTCCATACTTGCAGTATATGTATTTTCCCTCTGCAATGATGACTGAGGTTGAGAAGGCATTAATCAGCTGCAAGCTTCAAAAGGTTGTAACTTTGAAAGCATTATGCTTGGCTTAGCTTTTTATGAATTGCTATCTCCTAGGTAAGGTTGTTCAGAAATCTGATATTTAGCATATCTTCTTTGCTTAGATTTTCATTAGCTTACATTTTTTAAAGCCTTTGCTCCTTTAAACTCATACATGCTAGCAAATGAAAGATAATAAACTTCAAATAATTGTAGCCTCTCTTAGACGACGTATACATATAATGAATCAATAAAATTTGTGAAGATATGAGGAATAGTAGAAATGTGAAGGCAAGAAAATTGTTGTGAGTTAAATCATACAACTCTCACTACCTTGCTTTCATGCTCACCTTCATTATCTTTAATGTATAAATTTTGGCAAAACTATTAACTATTAACTACTATGAGGTAATAGTGACATGTCCATTTTAAGTCTTAAGCCACAAGTCTGATAAAGGTAAGAAACTTGAGCTTTCTGATTATTCCCTGAACCTAAGAAACTCCTTCTAAGAGTTTGTCTAATTCCATAAGCATTTAACTTCCTGAGCTTTAACCAGAAAAGCTTCATGAGTACCTAAGTAGCATTCTTCATCACTCAGAAGTGGAAAGTCTTGCCAGTGTGAATTAATGCACTTTCTTCTTTGTTAAATAGGCAGGCACAATCAGCATCAGAAGAATATCAGGCAGAGAGAGTAGCTTATAGCCAGATGTTAACTAAGAAACTGTTCAGTGAAAGAGAAGATAGAGCTACAAAACTTAACAGGTTGAGAAGTGGGATGAGTCTGTCTGATTCCTGTATAAGGAGAGTTTAAAAAGCTTTTCCTAAACTGTAATGAAAGGTCTAGTCTTTGAATGAGGGATCAGATTTTTTTAATGTGAATCTCAAGTGGAGTTGGAGAGGTGATTCTGGAGATATTTTTTTTCATTCCATGCTGGTTCTTATTTTAATGGTGCTGTATTCTGTATAACTGTTGAATATCTTTGAGTTATCTAATTATTTCCAGGCACTAAACAGAGCACTTTGGACTGAAAACCTTACAGTTAGTTAGTGATACTTTTGTAATTTCAGCAAAAGTGCCTGTTCTGGCTCTAATTCTGTATCTGCTTTGGAGAGAAAAAAATAGGCAAGCTGATTTCAAGGCAGAATATTAAATCCCAATCCAATTCTGCAATGTGCTTTTGAATTTCTAGAAATGCATTTTATCTAGCTCATATTTTATTGTACATAAAGAAATATCATTAGGAACTGGTTCAAGAAAATCTGACTTATAGATGTATATTCCTCTTTAGTCTGACCTTGACTTTAAACAGTTTTTTTTTTTTTTTTTTTTTTTTTTCCACAGCCATATATACACACAATTTATATTTTGTGAGACTTAGGCTAGAAATCAGACCTTTGTTCCAAAGGTGCTCCTAACAGATGCAGCTGATTCTGTCTTAACTTAGCAAGACTCCAGCTGACTCCTTCTGTCATTTCTAATGTTTCACTGAAATCCCCTGCAAGATGAAGGAAACATACAAATGACAGCAATATCTGTGGCAGTCAGTAGTCAGAAAACAGATGTCAGGTGAAACCTCTTCACTGTGTTCTCAGAAAATTCTAGCTGTGAAATTCATCTTCTGACAAGGCTCTTCCAATTCATGCTTACAGAACCTGTTCAAGGTTAAAAGATACACATCTATAAGCCGCAGTTTGTTCTTGGATTTGGCTCGGTACATGAGGCAAATACCAGATGCTACAGCCTGATGCTGCGTATCTAGCATGGCAAGATAAGCAAGAGTGAAAAGTGATTCAGATGGATCCATCCAGAAGGAAAGCATCCGTTTCTCAGATCAATGTTCAAAATCATGATTTCTTTTTGATAGTGAATAAGCACTTTCCTACATGTAAGAGAATGCTTTTCTTTTTTTAAGAAACAGCTTTCACAAAACTTTTGTAACTCTAGAAACTAATGCAACCAAAGCAAGAATGAGCTAGGTCTTCTCTCTTGCTATCTATCGTCACTATCCTAGGTATCCTCACAGAACTGGTGTTTTAGACTGGCCCTTCCTCAAAAAAAAGAGAAGCTGTTGAATAAACTTCAGATTTCACTTGTCTATTACACTGTTTAATACAGTGTAATAGTTGGACAAATGATTCAAGAAACTTTGAATATATGCCAAATGCTGTTTTCAAGCTTGAGATGCTACTGATTTTCTATTCTGCCTGCTATAACATTAAAGGGGCTTGATAGCTGGTATTGTCTAGCAAATCAGGAAAACTAGAGTTCCCAGTTTTATTCCCTTTCAACATGTCCTTGAATATTAAGGAGTATCATACTTTGTTGTTGTTATTAATGTGGAAAGTCTTTCTTTGGTAATGATACATAAATAAAGAATGTTTAATAACCCCTTTCTGTACTGATAAATGCATTCCTACATATTGACATCTGCTGTTTGCCATGTATGGATTTCATAGTTCAACACTCAGTAGATTGGGAATGATGTCCTGTCTATATCCCAACATATCATCAACAATAACATTTGGCAACATGTTGTAATGTTTTGAAACACTGCAAATCTATTTCTTTTTGTTATATGTTCAAATCTATTTTATTACTAATGTTTAATACTTGCATTTTCTTACATGAAGATATTGTATCAAATTAATCATTCACTGAAAGTGGAGTAAGAGATCTGTAGTTTTTAATTCTGTTCCCTTTTATTATTTGTTTAAGTACACCTGGATGTTTTTCTGCTACATTTATCTATGGTGCTGCATCACTGATTTTCTTTCATACAATGATTTTTTTTTTTTTTTCCCTGGGTATTGCAAAGATTTGCAATAAAATGTAAAACCTGCTCTGAATAAAAAGTGAAAGGGAATTTCTGGGTGTAGAAGCAAAAAAAAAGGAAGGAAAGAAGAGTTAAAAATGTTGGGTGGAGATAACATATAAAGAAGCAAGTCATCAAGATCACAGCAGACATAACACTGGAATACTCATGGGAAAAAAACAGCACAACACCCACTTGATGAATGGCAAGAACAGAACTCAGATGGTTACTGTAAGATAATGTTGGAAAGGAAAATTATATTCTTGGAACAGTGGCCCCCTTTTTCCTTAAGAAGATAAAAAAGAGAAATTAAAATTGCTCTGACAGATAAGGTAGAAAAGTGGTAGAAATACCATGTTTGGCACCTTAAGGATACAAAAGGTATACTAAAATGCATCATAATAGCCAACTTAAGAAGAATACAGATTGGATTAGGGTGATTGCCATCTGCCCTATCACAGGAAATCTCAGCTATACCTTCTGGAGATGGATGTCCTGGTTCTTGTGAGGCTGGGCAGATGAGTGTGAGGGGAAACAGTTTTCTTCTTAAAACCCAGTTCCGTTCTCCCATAGGGTCTTTTTCCTCAAATACAAGGTGGGAAGAAGTGTGCAATAGAACTTGAAGAATATTTTCAGGAGTAAAAAAACCTTCAAATTCTTATGGCTTCTTAAGTGTGATTAAGAACAGCAGTGGGGATGACAACCTGATATCTTCTCCCAGCTGGAAGACCAGGATGTACAATGCAGATAGAGAAAATTAATTTTGATGTTCTCTGTGTTCATCTTAATAATACTTCTACTTAATAGTACTTTAGTTTAATAGCAAAGACAGATACCTTGAAACATGGCAAAAGAACTATACATTGTATTGTAGTCTATTTGCTTCCACTTTAAATTGAATACTTTTTTTTAACATATTGCTGGGATACTATTGTAAAAAGAGGACTAATTTGGCTTAGCACCTTCTGACTCCTTTTAGAGGTTAACCTTCTGAAAAGAAAGTAGATTGACTGTCCTTTTTGAATTGTCATCTCATGAAAGACTGTGCGTAGGAGTTGGCAATCTGTTGAGAAAAACCTATTGCTGATATCCTCAGGACTTCAGCATCTAGTTGTTATCTTTGCACTTTTCCTACAGTTACCATTTTATCCACAATGACTATGCGTCTTTATTTTCTGGCCTCTTGTATTTTATCTACTTCAAATTTCTTTATTCATTTTTATCTTTCATCTTCAAAACACTGTGCTTTCTTTCTCTAATTCTCTGTAATATTTTGTCACTACCAAATCATGTAATCATTTATTTCTTACTGTATATAACCTTTCAATTTCATCGTGGCAGGCCTGTTGAGATACATCCCATTAAATTACACATTTCTTACAGAGAGATAGCTGTCCCTTTCAGGCAAAATGTACAAAAGATTCTAATACAAATATAATGTGATACACAATTTATCTTTGAGCTCAACAGAGGCCTTTATCCCACACCCCTTCTATAATAAAGGCAATGATACCAGACAGTTAAATCAGTTATAAAAGATGATAGCCTGGCTGAGATACATATCTCAGTGAGGCAACTAAACATTCATAAGCAGGAAAAGAGTAGGATAGGCACAGTTAGAGAGTGTTATCTGATATTTTACATTATTTACTTTCAGAGGATACTGATGTTAATTTCTCAAGGTTTGTAATCTCCTGCACTTCAGAGAAATTGTAACTTTTTGTCTTGAACTGGCTACACATCAGGGGTCAGGGAGCATTGAATACCTGTTCAACACTTCCTAGGAAAATGGCTAGGTCTGGAGCACAGCTATAAGTGCAAATATCTGAAGTCATGCAGAGGAGAGGCATAAATGCTGGAGGTAGTGGAATTACTCAGAAGTGGTGATACCACGCCACAGGATGATGGAGCAACTGCCCTGGTAGAGAAGAGGTCTGGACCCAGAATGGTTCCAGAGGGAGGAGGTGGCTTCACAGATCTGGTGCTGTTGCAAGTGCCTGTGGTGTCTCTGTATGGATGGAGGAGGCAGAGGGGTTGTCCTTGCCTGTAGAAAGTATGCACTGGCTTAAGGGCTATGCGTAGTTGTGAGCAGATATTGAAGCATGAGGGAAGGTGAAATATTAGCAGGATTTTCACTGAGACCCTGCAGATCTGAGACAGAACCCCCAACTGCATGGATGAAGATGGCAGACAAAGTCTGCTCAACTGAATGGAAAATGACAAGGCCAGGGCTTGTGACTTTATGTTAGGCACTAGCATTACAGCTACTCTCTTGAAGATCTGTAACTACAGAGCGGGTTCAGTGTCTGGGTAGCAGAAAATGGTCAGAAAATAATATCTGGGGATATAAGAAGTACCTGCTGTTAGTTTGAATCTGCTGCACCAAGAGGATGCAGCAGGTGGCAACCTTCATGCAAGGGACAAAATTGTGTCTACTGACCTGTATTCCTCTATGGACATTTGTTACTTGCCAGGGACTCAGATCTGGGATGCTGAAAGACATTGAGGCTTGTCCAGTACTTGTTACTCCAGCCCACATAGACACCAAGTATACTGTTACTAGGAGATTTTGGGTGTATCACGAGTGCCCATGCTGCTCTGGGAAAGAGAGATGAGGATGTGGGGGACTCTCCTGCTGCCTCCTTTATCCTGTTAGTTCAGGGAAATGTTTCAAGAGAACCAGATGGATCCTATGAGTCAACCTCTATTTTTAAAATTGTAAACAAATTTTTGGCTCTCTGGGGATCAAGTATTGCTGGAGAGAAACAAGATCCACTAAAGTGGAGAAAGAGCATCTTTGTCAGCAGACTGATCAACTTGCTGAGAAAAGCCTTAAACAAAGAATGATGACAATGGGAGAATTCAGCAGCAGTTAGGTGTGGATGGAATTATATGTGGCAAGAGATAAATAAGGACAAATGTGATGATGAGTCACTCACCTTAAATGCATGTAACAAAAAATGCATGCAGCCTGGGAAACAAGCAGAAGGAGAAAAATTTCCATGTGCAGTAACGAATCTATGCTGTTGTTGCCAAAACTGAGATCTTATAGAACAGTTTATACAAATGGGGTACTTCAGTAAATGGAAACAAGCTCATCAGGAAAAGCAGGAAAGATGGGAAAGAAGTTTCCCTCTGTGGTAAAGAGAAACTTGGAAGTATGGACTTTTTTATGGGATGGACTGTCTAAAAGCTCGATGTTCAGGAACAAAGGATAGGTCAGTGAGATTTGACAGCATCATGAAAGTATATAACAAATGGATTAGGGAGAAGAACTGGGCAAAGCCTTCTTAAAATGACTTGAGAAGTCTTGGGATTACACATTGATGCTTCTGGAAGTGCTTGACATCCTTAACACCTTCTAGAAGGGAAAAAAAAATAGATATTTCCAAAGGGTGCTGGTGCTGCTTTTTGGATATACCAACCTGGATCTGCTATTCACTTAGAAGAAAAAAACTGTTTGATGATACAATCCATGGCAGCTTGTGGCAGCTTGTCTGTAGTGACCATGAAACAGAGAAGATGAGAATATTAAGGAGAGTAAGAAAGTAGAATAGCAGAGTGTATGCCTTGAACATCTGACTAGCAGACTACAACTTGTTCAAATTTTGGATAGAGCTGCATGGGAGATAGATCTGAAGGGTAAAGAAAATGAAGGAAGTTGACAGATCTTTAAGGACATAAAAACAGTCAATTTTGACAGTCATAAGAATAAGAGGAAGTAGAATAGCCTGTGTAAGCAGCAGACTGTGATGAAAATCCTGTGCTAAAAGTCTGTATATGCAGAAAGTGGAAACAGAGATAGACTATAAAACAGGAATTTAGAAACCTCACCAGAGCATGTAGGAATTGTGTCAGGAAAACCAAAGCTCCCCAAAAGCTGGCAATTGTAAATGAATTCAAGGGCAACAAGATGAGTGTCTTCTACATTAATAGTGAAAGACTGAAAGAGAAATAATTATGTTTGTTGCTGAATGGGAAGTATTAGTTAGCCAGCAATAGAAGGAAGATAAGACTGAAATACTCAATGCTTTCTTTGATCTGTTCAATTTCTTTGCCTTATTATAACATTGTTAAGTAACAAGATTAAATTGTGCCTAATCAGTAACTGTTCTGCAACAAAATACTTGGATTGGTGGGTAAGAGATAACAATGCATATTATTTACCTTCAACTTCAGAAAGACTTTTGACAGCATCTCAAGATGGGCAGATAACTAGCTGGCCAAACATGGGTTCAGTCTATAGCTGGGATGAGAGGGTAGCAGTTTATAGATCTGTGAGAAGACGAATGCTGCAGAGAACTAAGTTGTAGACTTATCTGTGTAACCTCTTTATCAACGAATGGAACAAGGTAATGGAGGACACTCACCATATTTGTAGATGATGGTTATTTAGAAGAGTAAAATAACTTGCTGGAAATCAGAGCTGCTATCCAGATGGACTTAAGGTGGAGGAATGGACAAACAGAAACCCCAAGAAATGCAACAAGGGCAAATACAAGGTACTGCCCCTTGCCAGAGAGCATCAGTGCAAACACACAGTCTGGAGCCTTTCTGATTAAGAGCAGCTTTATGGGAGCCTTGGCTCCCACACTGTGCATGATCTGTACTCCTTCAGAGATTCAGAGACATCAGCACCCAGACAGTACTTGCAAGAGCACAGCCACAACATCAAAGGGAGGGACTATCCCCCACATGTCAGCACTGATGAGATTCCATCCTGATAATCTGTCCATTTTTAACACTCCCCAGTCCATCCCACCTTAGTACAAAAAAGTCACTGAGCAAAAGGAGCAAGACCAGTGGAAGGCCAAGCTGGTCAGCATTTGCACTCTGTCATGGTTTTATGATTTTTGGTTGTCGGCATTCCATATCATAACATCATGTAGCACATGGGGAGTTGAAGAGTTTATGTTCTTTAGGCCCAGGAACCTGTTCTGGAAGAGAAGAACTGCTACAGTCCCCAGAGGATTGTTTGCTACTCCTTATCATTTCTGTCCAGGGGGAAAAGATGAAAGGCCTTCATTGGTCTCTTGTTTCTGATTGTCTGGCTCACCTCTGTTGCTTGTCTTGTCACAGCATTAGAGTAAGGCCTTCAGCTTACACTCTCTCTCATGTAATTTGATTTATTAGCCTCAATTGTAATTGTAGTATACTGCATTATAGTGTGTTATCTTGCATTCTGATATCTTATCTAGTACAATATTTTGTTTATCCTCGGGTCACTTCTGCTGTTTTCTTTTTGGGCCCATCTTTCGACCCTTTTCCTGTTTCCCTTTTCCAGATCACAGATCTGCCTTGCTGGTCACAGAACCAGGCCGAACTAGCCCGTAAACCATTAACACCCAGTAAGGAGAAACTCAGGGAACTGGGGTTGTTCAGTTGGAAGGAGGTTGCCTCTTGCTTGTTACTTCTCAGACAAGGAAAAGCAAGAAATGAAACCTGGCTCTTTCAGTGGTGCACATTGGGAGGAGAAGACAACAAATGCACCAGGAGTTTCATTCAGCAAATAAGGAAAATATTTTGACCCTGAAAACTGTCAAATTGTGGAAGAGGCTATCTGAAGAGACCATGTAGCTTTCATTCTTGGAAGGTATTTAAGACCCAACTGGATAAAGTCCTAAGCAACCTGTTCTGTCCTTGTTTTGGGTAGGAGACTAGACTCCAGATCTCCCGTGGTTCATTGCAACCAGAAGTATTCTCTGACTCAAATTATAATACCCAGAATATTGAAGCTGCTGGATTGTATTTCCTGTCATCTGCAGTCTGCTAGTGAACATCAAGAGCAAAGCTCTGATCACTTAAGGGTGTTTTTCGTTAGAAATCTGATGAATCCACTTTATTTGAGTGATAAAAGAAATGCGGAGGGGCTATTCTTAAACTAATCTGTAATAAGTGAGTATATTGTCAGGATTTTAAATTGTGCTACAGACACAAAATTTAGCAGGCATCTAACAGGGTATAAATGCTAATGCTGCTGACGTGGTAAACAGGGCAATGATCTTGGTAGATGAACAATGGTAAATTCAAGCATTAACAATGCATTTTCCTGGCAGCTAATGAAATACTTTTCCTGGCAAGTAATGAAATACTTTCAATTATTTTATTAATATAAAAAGAACATGTAATTGTTCTTTTTCACCTTTAATTTTCAACTTAGATTTCACTACAAATCTTGTTGTATTTAAGGATGTACTTGTTCTTCTGGAAGCAATGGTGTAATGAGAAATCAAATTCACCCTTCTGTATCAGCTTTTGTTCTAACAAAAGTACCTACTTTGGGTCATAAATAGAGTACACTGGAATTTCCAGTACTCACTGATTACAAGCTAAACAAAATATAGAGAGTCTGCGTGTCTTTAAATTGTGTTTTTCAAATTGCTATTTTTGAAAATTTACCATAGTGGATATGCACAAGTAGAATAGTGGTTTTCTTTGGAAAAAAAAAAAAAAAAAAAAAAAATCAGTATTGCATTCTCTTCTGGAAAATTATCAGAAAAGTGGTCTTAACAGTACTCTAGATCATCGATACGTTGCTCGTTATCATCCTTAAGAATTTCAAAAATTTAGATTATAAATTATAATTTATTTTCTTAATTTATGAGCCATAAGCAGTAACATTAATGAGCTTTTCTCTGCACTTATGCATTCTCGTGAAAACAGAATAACCAGAACTTTAATAGAAGCACAGAATAACATAAGGTTTACACAGAACTGATACAAGCAGCACTGATTTTCATTGTGTATGAATATTTACATTTCAATACCAATCTATGGATCTGAATAAGTCCATAAAATTCTTCATGAAATATTTTTGATTAAAGATACTTAAGCTTGTATTAAAAACTGCAGCTCTGTTTGTTCATATTAAAGGTTGTACTGGTGTCTCATGCAGCAATATGGGAATTTGGATTTTTTTACAGCTTGTAATGAAATTTGAGAAGCAGCTGTTAAGGTTTTTATATTCCTATTTGTACTTTCATAGAATGTTCTCCTAAAATCTAGAATGTTTTGATCCATGATGTTACTGACTGAAGAGATGTGCTAAACCAAAGATTGCCAACAGATTGACTAGTCATTTGATGTCTCTTTTAATTTGTCACTTTTTTTTTTTTTTGAGACAGATTATATTTTCTGACACTTTCTTAACTGACATTTTCTACCTAAAAAAAAAAAAGAAATAAACAACAACAACAACAAAAAAAAACAACAAAAAAACCCAACAAAAATATTTCTGAAATATCTCAAATATTAATAGGAAATTAATTCTCTTATTCTCTTATTCATTGCAAAAGAGACTACATTCTTTTCAGATGTGGAATTAACGATGGCTTGTTTACTTATTGATGCACTTTTTATTTATTTATTTATTTATTTATTTTGCAGAATTTAGTACACTTAAAGGACATATTCTAGTTGTTCTGGAATAATTTCAGTTACTGTCATTATTTTAATATTGTATTTTGGAAATCGGAATTTCAATTTTTAAAGATTTTTTATTTATTAAAGATTTATTTATTATGTAGATACCTGCATAAAGACACGCATATGCATTAGTGCCTTTCAGCTTCAGCTTGCTATTATCTGGCAATCAGTGCATAGGCTGTGCCACAGATAACACATACTTTTGAAACCACCAGATACATGGATTGGCAAAATGTTTAGCACTTGATTCAAGATTTAAGAGAAGCATTACATGACTAATGAGAATAGGGGACAGTGCTAAAAGTAGAGATTAGCACCAAGAGAGAGAGAAGAGAACAGTTTTTTGGCAACAGGGCTAGAATCAGTTTGTTAACTGGAACTTTTGTAGATGAAATTTCCTAGGTGCACTTCTAGCTGTCTATTGAAGATAAAACAGGATTTGTTTACATTTTATTGCTAAATTATCGATGATTTTGGTTTGATTTAAAACTTTAATTCCTTTCAAATCAGGAATCACTCTTACAAAACCACAGTATTTCTAGTATTCATCAAAGTTGAAATCATAGTTTGTCTTTGACCCACTGAAATGACTCATCTCGCTGAAGTGTAGCTGAGTAGTTTTAGAGAGAAAAAACAACAACAACAACAACAACAACAAACACTTATTGTATTTTGAATCTTTATGGTATATGAGCTTATTTTAAATAGTGAAGACTTTAAACAGTATAAGGAAGGATTGGTTTTGTGCTATTTGTTCTTTTTCCATAGAAAATATTTTTGATTGGTTAAGGAATAGGATTAAAATATTACACCTCCTGAGAACCAATACAGCACTGTGAAATTTGTTGAATTCCTAGTGAAGACTGCTGAAAATGCTACAAAACCTGGATTACATACTGTATTTGCATGCCAGGAAAAAACTCAGAGCAAAATCAATCAAGGGAAATCTGATGAATACAGATTGAATGTAAGCTTTACTCAAAAACTTGACATTCAGAGAATAATATAATGAATTTTTATTTGGTTAAAATTTCTGAATTGATAAAAACACTTATACTTGAGGAATAAAATAAGATATTTTTCAATTTAGAAAAAATAATAGAATCTGAAATATCTGGATATCCTTACATACTTCAGATGTCCAAGTAATCCTCTGGTGATAGGAAAATAAAACTTAGAACATATTTCAAAGAAAGAGGAGGTGCAGGGGACCCCTCCAAAAATTATTGTTTAATAAAACTGCAGATAAAGAAAACTCTTGAGGTACCACTTCTTTAGAGAATTGTCTAGAAATGATCGGAGAAGTATCAAAATTAGTTGATTTTGCCATTACACTTCTTAAAACTGCTTCACTCCTCACTACTTGTAAGAAAATATGTACCAAATTAGTATGTAACTAGTTGCAATTTGGATCAATTTAATCAATCTCTCAAGATAACAATTCTCCTTAAATATCAGTTTCACCTGCTAAGGTCATTAATGAGGTGATTCTCATCACTATTCATTAGACAATATTCACCACATTCTGTAAGAACTCTTTTAAAACATTAAATGGGTGATTAGAATCCAGTGGAAGATATTAGCTGTGGAAAAATCATTATTATTCATTTCCTTTTTCATCTCTTCATTTTGCCTTCTGTCCACTAATGTATCTGTGATTTTATCTTTCTAGTTAATTTCTCTTCCATTGTACAGTGCATTGCACAATTCCTTAAAACAGTAGCAGCTTTTTCTGCTTAATCTAAAAACAAACCAAATCAGAACAAAAGAAAGCAAAAGAAAATAGCCCAAACCAAAACATCACCCATATTTTATTACCTCCCAAACTCAAGTACTTCTTGTTCAAACAACGGAATGCTACTCATATACTTGCTGTTAATGGATATGATTGATTTGTAACTTAAACTGCTTTGATTATACTACAAGGAAACATATTTTTGGATGTAATGAGAGGTTTTTTTTGAGTTATCCTTTGAGTCTTCATAATATTGTCCATACTGCTCATGCCAGACGAGCTGCAAGGATATAAAGAAGTACTAATTCATTTCTGTAAAAATACGACCTCCTGTAACTCCTCCCGGGCATAAAATAGGTAATACAGTAATACATATGGTGAGTAAATATTTCCAAGTATTTATATGGAAAGCCAATGCTACAATGAATTTAAGCATCACAGCTTTGTTTCTTCACATTTGGACTGCCTCCAAAAGAAGCAGAGTCGAGATACTGATCACAGAACATGAATGCCAATTTTTTGTATATAGGAGTAAAACCTGCTGCTGCTGTTCTTTTTCTTTTTTCTTTCTTCTTTTTTTTTTTTTCTTCTTTCTTTTTCTTTTTTCTTTTTTTTCTCTTTTTTCTTTTTTTCTTCTTTTTCCTTTTTCCTTTTTTACTTCTTTCTTCTTTCTTCTTTCTTTTTTTTTTCTTTTTTTTCTTTTTTTTTCTTTTTTTCTGATGTTTCATAGAAAACAGCTCTAAAGATGTATATTCTTAATTTGTGAACCAAGAAGATTCACAAAGCTTCAAGTTGTTATGTCTGATGGATGAAATAATGGCTGATGGATGAAAAGATTGTTTAGGCCATTCATCTCTTTGAACCTGAAATTAGAAAACTGCTTAGATTTAATGGATATCTTGTGTGGAAATTATTCTGGAAATTAACTGTGGTTCTTGACTCCTAATATACTATTTTATCCTGGATACTATCTTGTATTCTTTTCATAAGGAATATGCTGGGAAAAAAAAAAAAAAAAAAAAAAAAAAAAAAAAAAAAAAAAAAAAAAAAAAAACCATGGGAAAGCAAAGATCCAATTTCCATTTTGGTATAGAAGCCATTGATCTCAGTAATTATTCAGTTTCAAATTTCAGGGTTCTACATGGAAATAAATGAATCTTAGGGTGCTGAAAATTATCTGAAGTTTTAAGTTCTGATCTGCTTATATTTTCATCTTGACTTGAAGATACACGAAACATTCAAAAAAATCAATATATGATGTGAGTGAGTTACATGGGCGTGACTGAAGAGTTTCATCCCTTCTGAAAAGACTGTATGCAATGAAATATTTGTTTCAGTTCAGCAAGTTTAGATGTCTGTATCAAGGTATTAGCATTACATGGTAACAGTTGAATGGATGCCAACAACTGAAGCAGTTGCTTAATTTCTGAAGTCATTCTAAATGCAACTAGATATTTTTAGTTATTGCACATACTATTACTTTTCAATGAGTAAGCATAATGTTTTATTGGGACTATCCATATATTTAGGAAACATTTCTGAAAAAAAAAAAAAACAAAAAAACAAAAAAACCAACAACAAAAACCTTTCTGGCTAGTGAAACATAAGCTCATTTTAAGATGTTTCAGCTGTTTACAAAATCATTATGTCAATATTGCAGCACTATAGAATCTAGAACCTACAGTGAATAATTTTTCCTTATTGGAATTTCATCCACTTGTGTATTTACTTAGTTTTGTTCATGAAGCATTTGGAAAATCATTATGGCTATTGGGCTAGTATATAGGGATTTAAAAGGCTGATAGTATTTTGGCTTGTGCTAATATAACACATCCTAAAGTTTTCTTTAACCTCGCTCTTTAAACTAAGACATCAAAAGATTTCTAATGGGAATTTCATCATGTGATGAAGTGAGCACTGGGTGAAGGAGATCAGAAAGGAAGTAACTGCTTTGCTGAGGAATATTTCTCCAAAAATAGGCATAGAGCTGTAGTACATACAACAGAAGTGATGTACAGAATTATTTCTCTGAATGCTGGTTAGTCCAAAGGATTTGTTTCATTATATTTTCTAGATAAAAATGCCTTGTTTGTTCGCTTGTTTTCCAAAAGTAACTGTATTCAGTTACTTTGTAGCAAGCTTGTGCATTATGTATATGAAGTGTACTATACTTACATACTTATACTATATGCTAGCAAAAAGAAATTGCTTTCATGATTTAATTGTGGGACACTTGTAAGTGGAACTGGAAAATCTTGATGGAGATGTTCACTTTAATAGGCATTTTAAATGTAATTGCTGACTACTAAAATGGCTGTAGAAGTTAACAGACACACACAAAAAAAAGTCTCTGCAAATGCAAGAACACTGCTTTGGTCTGTTTACATCCTTTGATGACAATCTGCAAGTCTAACTGAAAGAGGTCACTTGAATATGGGAAAAGCCTTCTAGTTTTCTCTTTATCCTTCATTACACAAAAGTCTTCATTAAACCTTTTACTGACTTCTCAGTCACTCTAGTGGAAATAAAACTGTGCTGAACATCACTTCATGATGCATGCCCAACACCAAATAAAAGAATTAGCAGTAACTTAGATTCCCTATTGACTAGTTGGACAAATTCTGTACCTATGCATTCTTCTCACAGTCACTGATTCCATAATATCTGTATTCTTTGCTCAATACGGTGAATAAGTATACATAGAATTATGTCACAGACAGCTAACATACTAATATATATAAATATTTCTTTATCAGTTTTTTTCTTGCCTATGCATAAATGATGTGGATATAAATAAGCATATAAAAAAATACATTAATCACACTTACTTCCACTGGGATTGAGCAAAGGTAGTAGTGAAACGGTAAAGCGGTGAAGTAGTATTTGTGTATACTATTTTGTTGAACTATTATACAGTTATTCTTTATTGATTGAATTTATCCCAATAAGCATTTATTTATAAGAAACTCTGTTTTGGCTTGTTCTTCAGTTCAACATGTGACATGTCATTGTTCCTTAAAACAGTCTGCTCAGGGTTACTTAGCAGAGGAATCTTGCTGTCACTGCATTATAATAAGTAATCATATCTGTCTTTGCATGTAGACGTTGAAAGCTGTAAATCCTCCTACTTTGAAATCTTTCTTACCCTTTCTAATTCACAAGTGCTATTATCCAAAAGAAGATCAGCCCTATTTTTTCATATTTAAAAATGCTATGTGAGTAGTGTAGCATTGCCAGATTTCTAGGGGTTCAATATCAATGAGTTAATCAACAAACAACACTATCTTGAAAAATGTTTGCAGCTTTTAACTGTATTATTTTAATTAATTACTAAGCATATTTATAAATGCATATATTAATTAAATGTTTAATATATTTTGGAATTAAAAAACAACAATCAACTTGCCAGCTCATGTACTGATTGCACATTCTGCTCTTTGCATGTGACAGTTGATATTCTCATTACATTGTGGTTCAGACAAATGATTCAATTCTTCCTTTTCTCTCAGTGAATAACTGCAACTTCAATAAACTGTGAGAAATTGGGACTGACTCTTCTGAAATATTAGAAGAAAAGAATAGGGAATGATTCCAGGCTCAGGAGGAACTGTATAGGAATACATATTCTATGATTCTATCATTCCACACTATATAACCTGATGTATTTCTTAGGTATTTTAATAATTTTTGTCTGACTTCACAAAACTGCTACTTTTTCTTACTTTACACAAATAAAATGTGAAATTAATGTGTTTTAGACACTCCAGTAATCTCTGTATATGCATTTACAGGTTGTTTTTTTGGTTGTTGTTTCTTTTTTTTTTTTTTTTTTTTTCAGAGACTCCTCCCAGTAGCTTTTAGCTATTATGTTTGTCTTTGCTCTATTTCTCACAATCAAATTTTAGGTTTATAGAAAACATCTGAGTATTCTAGCTTCTAAGTGAATAATTGTACTTCTGTAATATTTCTTCTCATAGTCTTGGTGTTGGGCCTAGGTAAACACAGTGATTTCAGCTTCAGTACCAGTGGGCAGAAATGATATTCCCTCACAAGTTTATTCAATCTTCTTATTCTCTTTGAGATGGTTCACTGAGAAGTAAGACTTCCACCAAAAGTTAATCCTTCCTGCATCATGCAAGTGTCTATTCTTTACCTCAATTAATTTTTGATATGACAAATACTCAGATAAACTGTTGCTGTACTAAATAATGTGACAAGTAAAATGATACTTGATTACCTCTACACTGATGACTGTTTATTATTTTTTAACACATACAGATAAAGGAATTCAGATGTACTTGCACAGAAGTTTCAGCTCATTCTGCCTTTTCCTTTAACTCACTGAAGGAGAGATTGTCTCTGGTGACATCTTCATGATTTTATGAAAGCTGATGTGGACAGTACTTTTCTTATTTTTCATAAATAACCTCAACTATGTTGGAGTCACTGTCAGCAGAAGTATCTTACAGAAGCATCATTTAGGCTACTCTGTTTTGTCGTGAAAGGACAATCATGGCTTGAGAACAAGATCTGCTTTCATCCTTCCTCTAGCTTGACAGTCCTGCAACTATTTCTTCCTTTAGGTAACCACTGAGATTATTATCACTGCACTAAGTACACAGTCATTGTGCTAACCTTTGCTGTTTTGAAAAACAAAAGTTTTTTTTGTTTTTTTTTTTACTTTTCTGTAATTATTTTAGTTTATTAAAAATATTAGTGAAATTATTCTTGTGTTGGCTTCCATTTTCCTTTCCTCTAAGAAAATAATCTATTTCAGGTCTCATAGTTTTAAAGTTTGATATTGTGAAAATATATTTTTTTAATTACATAATCTAACATAAAACTGAGGACAAAAAGAAATGTTATATAAATCATAGGAAAGGTTAGCTATATAGCTATATTTTACAGCCACAAGATTTTATCAATTGATTTTTATCCTTTGAAGAGAATAAGTATAGATCTCTGTTAGAATAACTGTATGCCATGCACACAGTTTATATTTATAAATCAGAAGTAAATATATTGATTTCAATGACTCCTGATTTACAGTCATGTAAAGAAGATCATAATCAAGATATTTGTTATTCGCCAATTTTATTGCCAGGAAAGAAAAAGCTGGGTGAAGCTTGCTTGAGAGCTTTGCTTGCTCTAAATTGATTTATAGTTATGGTTACAGTAACATGACTAGGCAGATATTGAAACAATATTTTTATTGACAATGTTACTCTCTTTAAATTGCCTAAAGGAAGAGGCCTGAACATTTTCTTTACAAGCACTGTATGAGAAATATCCTCTTTTGTAGTTTTACTTTTATATGTGTTCTCAGTGACATAAGTCCTTTTTGTCTATTTTGTCTGTATGGATTCTGTGGTAGATGGTACAACAGATGATCTGTGACCCATAATAAATTTGACTCTTATCTTTCTTCCAGAGATGAAAAATTCAAACTAGTTTCACTATTATTGCATTAAAAAAAAATTCTAATTATAATGAATTCTTTTATTTTTCTTTCCTCACTTAAGATACGCAATGTTTTATAAATCAGCATTAAATTCGTTTATTCATTCTCTGTAGCATATAATCTTTTTTTCCTGAAACTTCAAAATGATTTTCAGATAGACTGAAAAATAAGCTTTCTTGTATATATTTTCAATACTCATTTATTCAACATGTATAATTCCACCAGAGAAAGACTACAAAATAGTGATGAAATGGAGTAGACATGTCAGGAGGTGACAACTTTTTAACCATTCTGCACACTGATTTAAGTTGTTTATTCTATAGACTGTTACACCTCATCTTCTGAAGTAGTAATGAATTCAATAAAATTATTAAAATAATATATGTGTGGAGCACAGTTCCACTGCAGAACAATATCTTCTTTGGTATCAATTCAGGTTATTGTCTTCCAGTTTTCCAGTGACTGACATTCTGAATAAACATTCACACTGTCTTTACTTGTTCTGAGAAAAAGTGTTAGCATTCCAAGAAAATGTATTTATATGCTTGAAAGAAACTCAAATCTTTCTGAATATACCATTACAAATTCTTTCAGTATGTTAATATTCTGCCATAAATGGTATGACCCTAATACCAGACAAAGCTTCCAGTCTGTTGTAGTGAATATATTCTAACTAAGGGGGTTGCATCCCACCATAGTAATTTCTGAATGTCTGGACTCACTCTGTTTAAGTGCTCAAACAGTGGCTATAATAGAGTCATTATATTTAAAAAAAGAGTATACAAGAGTCATTTTATTAAAAAAATAGTATAAAAAAGAGTTAGTGTTGTTACCTGTACTGACTTGCTCATGAAATCAATACAATCTAATCTTCAACTGTGTAACACCACAGCCAGTGCCTCTGAAGATAAGCAATGCATGGAAAATGATAGGGAGTGTGAGTTTCTGGTGGACCTCCCGATCAGGCTTCTTTACCATTCAGTGTTGCAGAAGGTTGTAATTGACTATTTCCTACTGTTGCTTGACAATTATTTCCGACATGCATTAATAGTATTCAAAATGAGGTGTAGAAATTCAAAATAGTAGAGACATATCTGTCGAATTCTAGCGTTTTGGATGGATACCCATGTTACAACTGCAGAACTGGACCATTCCTTGAGCCTCATATTTAAGGAGGAAATACATCTAATAAAAAGCAGAAATAGAAGTTAGAGGAAAGTGTTTTCTTATTTACTTGCTGGAGTAGAGAGCAGATGTGGCATAAACTGAGGAAAATATCTGAAGGATTAAAATTTTATTATCAAGAAAGAAAGAGTAAGTAAGCCATGACGGTAGAAAGTAAACAGTGACAATTCCATTCCTGGAGGTGTTTAAGGCCAGATTGGATGGAGCCCTGGGCAGCCTGGTCTAGTATTAAATGTGGAGGTTGGTGGCCCTGCATGTGGCAGGACGGTTGGAGATTCATTACCCTTGAGGTCCCTTCCAACCGTGGCCATTCTGATTCTGTGATTCTATGAAAGGTTTTATCTTCCATTTGGGGGTGGTGAGAAGACTGAAAATTTGCTGTCCCCTGAGCAAAAGCAGTCAGATTTGTTTCTCGAAAGGATAAATTTGCCTATTCTTGTTCAGTTTCATCCACGTGCTGATTAGGCGCTTCATGGCATTGTTGTTGGAATAAACATTCATTCATAATTCATTGCCATATAAAACTTCCACAACTGAATGAAAACATATAAACAGAATAGAACCAAATAATATTCTGTACTTTTGATTTTATTTTTTGATTTTATTTATTCTAAGTGTCATTAGAGACACAGAGAAGATAATTAAGTAGTTATCTCTTTTGATCTTTTCTCTCCCAAAGGGTTGTGTTTGTGATCTTGTTTTCACCATTTTTGGAACAAAACTGTTTTGAGTTTTGTAGGATGAAAACAAAGAAATGAAAATACTGTCAGGATCCATCCAATTTTAGCTATTGAGAGTTTTCTGACATCTAACATATTAAATAATGCAATTTAAAATGTGTATTATTCTTTCTCTACAATGTGGTATCTGAAAAAAAAGTATTTCAAATTCTTAATAATGTCTCACTGTGTCTTAGTTGAAAAAGCTACAGGAAGTAATGACGATGCAAGCCAATATATCCAGTACATCCTGAAGACCAGCTATGGAGCAGTAGTTGTACTGTAGCTAAAGTCAGGCAACTTAGTCATCTGACTTCCAGCTTTTTATATCGAAAGCTATTGTTGACAAATACACTTATAGTTTCTGTTAGCTTATTTGCATCTTTCCTTTTACAAATTATTATGCCCTACATACAGGTAAAGCTGAGGTCTACAGTAACTAAAGATATTTTGAAGGCAATTACAAAAGTTTCTGCCAAGGTGCACAGAGAGCTGGATATAATATGCAGAAATCTCTTGAGAAATCCAAGTCACATCTTAAGTGCTAGGAACGATGGTCATTCTTTTAATTCTGATAATTTTGCAGCACACAAGCTAAAGAGATATTCTCACAAACCTTTCTACAAAAAAGTTGCTGTAAGGCTACTTATCTTGTGCCAATATTCTCAGTAATTTTCTTCCGTTTGGAAGAAGATGGAACTAATATGTTTTAGACTTCTATTTTTTATTTTATTTTTGGTAGAAGTATTAATGCTTCTATGTCATATATGGAAACAACACATATTTTTAATCTGGACTAGATAAATAAAGCTCTTTGTACTGGGTGTGGTGCCGCACTGCTTTCCCTTTATCCCAAAATTTTGAGCCTTAACACTGCCTACTGCAGTCAGTTTTATGTGGTCCAGAGCAGCTAACAGAGACAGAAAAACACAACAATCTAGGAGGTTTCTTAGATGCCCTCATGAAAACTTCCTACCACAGATAACTGAGAATCCAACAAGAAAAACTGCCTTGGTGGATGCTGTACTTACAAACCAGTCGATCAGGAATGGGCAATCTGGAGGCAGACTTAGCTGCAGTGATCATGAAGTGGTGCAACTAAGTATCCTACAACTCTGCAGCAGAGAAAGCAGTGTGGAAGAAGAAATGATCAACATTATGTTCTTTCCTTAATTAAGGACTAGAGAGCATGAAAATTTACCCCAATATCCCTCATACTCTTTCCTCCACTAACTTGAAACTACTGACCTAGGATTCAGAAACATCAGAAAAATACCTAAGAACTATTTATATAAAATTGTTAACTGTTTTATTACCACTGAGCTCCAATTCCTCAATCATATTTTTTTTGCCTTGATATTTTGTTTTGTGACACTAGTCGTTTTACTATGTTTCCAGGTTTTGAAAATTTTCAGGCAATATTTTTGTAGTTGTTTTTTTCAGAGCATCTTCTAGAAGGTTTTGGAAGAAAACATTGATTAAAAATTTGAAAATCATCTAGTTCACTTTAAAAATGCTTTACTGTAAAGTTTTGTTTCAAATGAATGATTGTTGTAAATCAGGCAAGTCACATAGGAGTAAAAAAAAATGATAGCTTTACCTATTACTCCTCATAGTTTAAAATGCATTCTAATACTTACTTTCTTAATGCACTGATATGTTTTGTGATTCTTCTTCATCTGAATACAACATCTTGCAGAAGCTTTGCTCTTTCCAGTCACTCGCTGGGGCAACCTTTCCTATTATTATGCTCACAATGTGACAAATTCTGCATGTTCTCCTTTCACATCCATCAGAGAAAATCAAGGATTGCAAAAGCCGTCATTCATTGCCAGTCGTTCGGTAATAGAATGAACAAAAGGTGGTTGGTGACACTTAATGCCTCTAGCAAGATTGTGTTTATGTACTTTGACAACTACACAGACTACTAATTTCTAATAGCTATTTCCGTTTGGTTAATTCTAATGACGATGGACCCTGTCTCATTTTGGCTTAAGTCAAAAGTTATCTTCTGCATTCTTTTTATAGTATACTGTGCACTTTATAAGTCAAGCTGAAGTTTTGAAACCTGATTCCAGCATACTGCCTCATTTTCTACACTAAACCACCTGCAGGCTAAAATACTGTGATACAAAAAAAAAAAAAAAAAAGATCTTGAAATGTAATGTCATATAGAAGCTAAAGAGTTATACCTATTCAAAGTAGAATTTCATTTAGGATTCAAGCTTTCCAGGTAATAATCTGCCATTGCTTTGAGATACTGGCAACAATTTTAATCAATTGGATTTATTTTTAAATCTAGATTTAAATATTACATCTTTGGCCTGTTTTCACTTGGTATTATCATACAGGCAGAAAGAAAATGGTCTTTCAAATGTCATCTTTGGTTTCTGTGCAGTTATTTTAAGTCTTAGTTTAGCCACGAATATCTAAAAGGAACAGATATAACACTGATATGTGTAGAAAAATGTAGTGAAAAGTACTTGCATTTACAAACATATAAAATAATATATATATGTACTTACGTGGAATGTTGCTTTTAACATATATTGTTGCAAAATTTGTACATCTGACTGTAGGTAACCTCTGATCCACTAGACTTTTGGCATGAGAAATGAGAAATTATGTTATCAAAAGCAATATAAAGTTATTTTAATACATGAAAAGGCTATTCAGAGACAAACATAAGAGCATTAGTTTTGTTTTGCAATGTTGCACCTTAGAAGTTAGCTTATTTAACAGTTCAGGAAATAGAAAATTATACAAGGCCTAGGAGCTATGACTGATGAAGACAAACAAAATCATAGTTACCAATAGAAGAAATAAAAAATGTACTGCTTAGCAGACTAGCAAACAAGTGTAGGTGCATCCTGTTTTTCATGTCTGCAAGGAATGAGATATAAATCAATGGATTGAAACAGTAAAAAGATTTAGTTTTGCCATTGTAAAAGATTCCAACACAAGGGCAGTATCACATTGGAATAGATTATAGAAGATGTTGTCTTCCATTGGAAGTGCTTTTTAAAAAATGAACTAAATATTCATCTTTGATGAATAATGGCAAAACATTCACTTATAAAAGGAATTAATTAATCAAATCTTAGGGCCTCTTCAAGTGCTCCTGTTTTACAGCTATGTAAAGGAATAGTGATTCAAAGAGGTACTACTTTTAATACCAAATATCCTTTAATACCAAACTCCCTTTTTTCAGCAAAGAAAACATTAATGCGTGCATTATGTGCATGGAAAATTCTGATGTGAATTTTAATTAATAGTCTGTAAATTTCTTATAGGAGGATTTTTTTACACACTCTTTTCTCAGGAAAAAAACTCACTCACTTTTCAAAGGGTGAAAAATGGAACGTCTTTCATATATGAAAAATTGACTGAAGCATTTATTCTTTTTACCCTTTATCTTCTTATAAAACTTAAACTTCAATTACTCTACAACACTAATTGTTTGTCTTTTAGAGTTAGGACATAAAGGTAATACAAATTCAAAGTTTGAATCAAATGGACCTCTTAATTTCCACCTACTAAAGTCTGAGATGTTCAAAAGAAAGTGAAAATTGTACATCTCAGTTGGGAGAAACTTCTCGATTAAGTAAAGATGAACAACACAAATTGTATAGGTGAGTTTAGAGATGATGCAAAAGTAATCAAATCAGTAGAGGTTTTAATCTTTCTTTGTAAAAATGTTTCAAATTTATCTGTAGACATGTTATGACAGTGTGTTGAAAAAAATCTTGAATCTGCATTACGTGTATTTTATGTTCTCTCAAACCAAGAAGAACAAAATTTTAACTCTCAATGTTCTTTGTTATTTAGTTAGTTAGTTTGCTTATTTTTAGCACTGAATTTCTAAACTTCAAGGAGTGGATTGCAACAAAGTAATTCTGTATTACCACTCTTTCCCAACTGCCATTTTGTGACAAGTAAGAGGATCTGGAATTTGATGAACAGACAAATAATGATGTGGACAAAGGTCCATTGGGTTGGAAAGGTCACCTAGAACAAGTCATCCTTCCTTCTACATCATGATTATCTCCATTACAAAAAAAAAAAAAAAAAAAAAAAAGCAGAGAAAAGGTTGTAGTGATAGTTGTCTCCCTCCTGAAGGGAACTGAGGCCTGATATGTTCACCAGATTCAACACATGGGGAAGTCTTCTGTCTCTTTGAGTCCCAGGTAAGAGAAGGTACTAGAAAATTCATTAGCCTGGCACAGCCCTTTAATTACTATCCATTCTTGTTTTTTTCTTGTTTTGTTTTGTTTTGTTTTTTCATATCAACAGCAGTGAAGTTGTAAAGAGAAATCCAAGGGAAATCAAAAGGAACTTCAGGGCTTTGAGGTAACTGGTTAAAGTGTCAGGGGCACTGTGCCCCTGACACAGTAGTGCTTTCCTTTATCCTTTTCTCCAGTATCAGAGAACAATACTGAAAGAACAGGCACACTGTTCTGGTGCCACCATCAGAATTTTGGGTTCTTTCACAGGATGATCTACATACTACCAATCTTGTTGGTGCCTGACGGGATGTACCTTTCTCAGAGTGGAAAAACCATCTTTGTGCAGGACTTATCAGGGCTGATTGACAGAGCTTTAAACTAGATTTCAGGGGGTGAAAGGGATAGAATTATGTGCACCAGTGATAAGCTATGGGATATTATGCCAAATTTTGAGATACTGTTTGCTAGTGAAATCCTTCAGTCTCCTCCACAAGATGCTGGGTATAAGAAAGGACATTTGAAGTGCTTCTACATCAATGCATATAGCATAAGGAAAAAGAAAAAGGAGCTAGAAGCCCTGTCTCAGTCCCAGTGCTACAACATCTTTAGCATAAGAAAAACATGGTGAGAAGAGTCTTGTGACAATGGGTGGTCCTGGAATCTTTGGAGGGAAGTGTAGGAAAGTGTGGCAGGGAACTTACTGTGTGTGAGACAGAGGGACTAGGCTGCACACTGCTCACAGCTGGTGATGACATGCTTAGGAAACACTGGATAAGGATTAACGGACAAGTAAATGAAGTGGATGTTGTTGTGGCAGTCTACTATAAGCTGCATAATGTCTATATATCATCTTGACTATGAGTAAGATGATATTTCTGATGAAAAGATATACCTCTAGATCTGCTGCTCTTGTCCTAATGAAAAGATATACCTCTAGATCTGCTGCTCTTGTCCTAATGGGTGACTTGTTATCACAGCTGATACAGGGTCCAGGATGTTCCTACAAAACCATAATGATAACTTTCTCTTACTGATACTAAGAAAGAAAACAGGGAAAGGTGCTCTCCTAGATTAACTAGTAAACAGAATGAGTCTCATGAATGAAGTGGCAATTGGTGGCCATCTTGGTCATATCGGCCATGAAGCACGGATATTAAGGTAAAAATTTTACTCTAAATTCGTCGATACACTTACTGTACATTATATGCCCTGGTATTTTCTATTTAGTAAATATCATTAGTGATGTAAAGACTTTTGAAAGTTTTATTAAATAAGAATGTAAAGAAATCCAAGAGATTTATTAAATGACATATGAACGGAATGGAAAATCTTAAAAAGTGAGTATGTCTGACCTAAAGCACAAACTGTCAGCTCACAGAATTTGACAGTGAAGTCTTCATCTGTTAAAGAGCCAGCCTTTGCATTTGTGTATATAATTGTGTTTACAAACTAGTTTTCCCTATTTTAATTCAGCTTTCACAGACTCTTTGCCTTTTCAATTGCACCTGCTGTGTTATTTCATCTGGGATATAGTTAATGCCTCATGACAGTGACTTCTCATCCTGCCTGTTCTCTTTGGTTTTGAGTAAATCCAAGATTTATGTAATGATCATTTCATGCTTTGATGTTTTTCACTCTGTTGTTTTCTTGCTCCCCAACCCCCATCCATTCTAATCAAATGCTTTTTTAAATCATAATCTAATGATACATTCTGTTGGAACTGCTGCATGTGCACATATTCTTGAAGAAGATTGTTGTAGCATATTAAAAGTGTTCTAAACTTATTTATTAAACTTATCAAATGGGGATAATAAACTGCATTCCTTCCTATTGTACAACTACATTTTCCTGAGACTTACTGCAGGAAAGTAATTGGCCCAAAAGGTTTTCCTTTTATGAAAGGGAGAGGACGGGCTAGGGGAAATAATACAAGATTCTTGTACTCTCATTTGTGAACTTGTCAGGAGAGCAACACTCTAGGCAAATATCATTAAAAGTGTGCTTTGAATGAAAATGATATTCTTTGATTGCTACAAACCCTAAAGAACTTTCTAAGAATTGGAACCTACAGATACTTCTGTCACACTGGGAAATGTAATATGCCTGACTGTTAAAACGATCAGAAGCTGTAAAGGTCAGTCTCAAAAGCTTTTAAGAAACACATCTGTGTTAGTCACTTCAAAGGGTCACGCAGTGTTATGATGATGGCACAGCAGTGGATATGCCAATTTTGCAAAGTGAAACATCTCCTCCTAGGCAATGTATTTGCTTTCTCTTTTTTAAGACATTAACAGAAGTTTAACTGAAAGGTGAGTTGCAGCATGCTCTTTACAGGAACTCAAGTAATTTGTGCCCCATACCACTTAAGGCATATTGAGAGTCTAAGCCAAAGCCTCACAGAAGATATTATATGCACACTGTTAAAATGTAAGGACAAAGTCCATGGATTATGAGTACATCCAAAGCCAGGGCTAAAGGAATATCTTTCTGATAAATCCCTCTATTGATGCCTCACTTTCGAAGTTTAGTACCCATTGCCTAATTGCTAAGAAGAAGAAATGAAAGCATTAGGAACCTGAAGGAACATTCACAGGTAAAATGGCACCCATCTTTCTCCCTTTAGATTTTTGCTTTTTCAGTGTGGGAGTATATGCATATATATTTTCATTTTGAGAGTTTGAGCATATAAATGCATTCCAACTTATCAAAATGAAAAGTTATCAAAATAATACTTTTGATCAAAGTATGCAAGGGGGAAATATAAAAGGAATGTAAATCATTGCCTTTAATCAATCATTTAATACACAAATGTCACAAATTTATTTATTCATAACACAAAAATATGAATTGTTTGAAAGTTTACTTTTTGTGATTGTTAATGAATAGTTCTCATCTTCATTCAAATATTTTCCAACTAGACGTGTGTAAGTCCAGTCATATTGCAAGTTGTTATTTGTTGCCAGCTTTTAGCTTAAATACAGTGGTATTTACTACATTACTGTTTACAGATATAGGACTATTCACTTATTTTAAAGTAGACTGCAACTTCAGTATTTTGATAGTGCAGACATATTTCTCATTATGATTCCTTCAACATGTCCAAAATATTTGGAACAGCCTTCCAGGCAGCTGTAAAGCTAGCAGATGTTTAAATAGGAGTGGTTGTATTTTCTTTTTTCCAGAGCAGTCATACTTTTCAAGTGAAAAAAGAATGTCCTAAAGCTTTAAACTAGAAAAATATATCTTTCCCTATGAAAAAGAAATAAAAAATCTCCTGCCTCAAACAAATATTCTGAATGAAAAAAAAAAAAAGAAGAAAAATAATAAAAATCACTTTATTTAGACAAAAAGTTTTACAGTACTTTCCATGTTCTTAATTCTGCTTCATTAAAACTCAAAAAATCATTGCTCTCCATTGCATTTCTCTTTTCATCTACATTACACGCCTACATGCCTCACATCTGTTCATTTCATTGCTGAAGTAGCTTCTGTACAATAGTGATTAGGGATAAGTCATACTGATATAGGAATAGCGAGCTTCTGATTTTGACCAACATAGCCTTAAAGATGTTAATTTTCATGATAGATATGGCTATTCTTGTTGTCATTCATCACTAACAAATGACTGCAGTGTGAGAACAAAAATCTCAGTACTCACGGGTTTAATTACAACGTAATAGCATCTTATTTTATATGTATAGTTAGACATACATTTTTAAGATAAACCCTAATCTAAGGGTAACTACTTCATGTTGTAGCCTTAGTGCTTCATTTTTCTTTCAGATATTTAAAGAAATACTGAAAATCCTGTTGTCTATAGACTGATATGATGGAGAGTGTTTGACTGGTTCTGGAGGTACTTTCTGATGAAGTAAAAAATCAGGCAGCAGATGAAAATTACCTTGAAGGACTGAAAGTGGAGTTATCAGATGAAATAACAGCATGAATAACTTCTGCTTGTTATAGTGGTATAAATCAATTACTTCAGTGCAAGTGAGGGAAGAAATACCTTCTTTGTGTTAGCAGCTAAACTATGTTCAATTATGAAACATGAGAACAGCAGTACAAAAAGTAAACTGCACCTATGCAAAAGAGGCAAAAGTGGAAGCCTTATTTGCTACATTTCCTTTTACACAGTGCTACTGAAGTGAAAATTTCTATTTTTTACAATTATTTTTCTCATGACAAAGCTCTTTAAAAACTTAAATTATGAGCATGGCACCTACTTCCAAACCATGGCACTAGCATGCCTTAAATCATTACTTTTGTTTCCCTTAGCAGTTCCTTTTCTGGTCTCCTGCCGGAATTTAATACCCACTGAGCATTACCATTTTCTTCTTTCATGTTGTTTGTCCAATCTCACATACTACAGTTGACAGTAATAAGACTTGTTTAAGACTTGTTGTGTCCGTGCTTAAATATTTCAGCTTAGTTTCCATCTCTGTAAATGTTAAGGCAAAAGAAAGAGTGAGGCTACAGTCCTTCGACAATACAAGGGTACAGGAGATCCTGTGTCCCAGGGGCTCATATTCCAAGCACTGATTTTGCCATTGCCCTGGTGACATCTATAATTACATCTAGTTTGAGCTTTTTGCTGAGGGGCTGTGGAAACCTGTGAAACTGATAATGAGAGCGGGGGAATGCAGCAGTTAGGATGCTGGATATTTGTCATTACATGTGTTAAAAGAATGTTTTGAATTTTGAATTTTACTTCTTGGGGTTTTGATTTGCAGCTACTGCTGATAAGGTTCAGATTTCCTTCTTTCGCAACTGTAACTAGAAATATTTTATACTAAGATGATGGCTACAGTTATATATTGAAAAAAAATAACAAAAACAAATAAAAAACATCTAGATTTTTTTTCCTGTCCTCCTTCTTTATTTTGCTTCATATATTCATGCATAAGTTTGTCTGACGAAAATAAGTACATTTCTATTCTTCACCCCTCCTTCAGCACGTAATTGATTTTAATTTAGGAAACTGCTGTCTATAATCAGGACACCTGGACACTGTCAAGGCTGGAAGCTCCTTGGGACTGAAAGAATGAGGTGTCCCCAGGTGGGCCAGACAGAGTTGGGCACACAGGACCTGTCCCAACACCCCAGAAGCAGTGCTCTGGAAGTACCAGGGAGGCACAGTCCCACATACCAGGCATCTGTCTGAGGCTGGAGCTGGGCTCTGAGCCACAGGCAGAAGGGGTCAAGCCCAGATAGGCTCTGATGAAGCCAGGAGCAGCCCCAGAGCTGGGGATTGGACCTGATGACAGTCAGGGGGATGCGCTTGGGGCTGCATATATGATTTAAGTACATACATGTGCATGTATGATCCACTTAACTACCACGTTTATGCAAATGCATATAAATGTATCTAAGTACATATATATGCACATGTGTTAGAACTTAATTTCATAGCACAAGGAGGCTTGGTCTCTCTGTGCTGATTCCCCTTACTTCATAAGGCATTAATTACTGTGCTGAATTGAAGGCCAAGGTTAGAGCTCTTTATACAAGGTAGAGCTTGTATATAGAGTTTCTCTATATATACAAGATAGAGAAGACACTTTCATAAAGTTATGGTAGATGTTATGAGGTGGGAAATTGATTTTCTAATTAATTTTAATTTCATCATAACTAGATAGTGATTTTATCTTAATGTGCTCAGAATCCTAAATTTGCTCTTCATGCTTTAGGAATAATTTTAGGTATGTTTTTTGGTACTTTGTGTGTAATGAAAATTCACCACAAATTTACGTGTGGTTTGCAGACTACACTCAAAAACATTTGAAATATACTTTTAAAAAAATCTTTCCAAAATATCTGGCATGGTTACTCTGAAATAGGATGAGAGGTAATGACCACAAGTTGTGCCAGGTGGGGTTCAGGTTGGATATTAGGAAAAATTAATAATTCTATGATTCTATGAGGTGGCTTTTCCAACATCCTGCCACAATCCATTGTTTTTCTGTGTTGCAACATGTTAGAAGAGCTACTCACTGCCAGACTGGTATTCAGTTCTGAACTACCCCTTTCTACTCATCTTCTGTGCCTTGAGATTTTTTTCAGTACCTCCACTTCTCTGATGCACTGAGGCTGGGAGAAGAAACATCTCATAATTTTTGCAGGAATCATGTAATCTCACTCTATTTGCCTCAGTATTTGCATGCCAAATACCATTGTTCCATTGTTGGAAGCCTGGCCATTAAATACTAATCTGATTAAAAGACATTTTCTTTAATAGTAAAGACTTCTGCTTTTTTTTTTTTTTTCTTTTTTTTCTTTTTTTCCATCTTTCAATATAATGTTCAGGAATCCTTTTCTTAATATGATGCTCCTGTAGGCTGGTCTTCTCTAGGTTCAACTTTGAAAATTTGTCATTGCTTTATTTCAGGATGCTAGTAGACTACCTATGTGATGGACATCTCAGTGAACTAAAGTCAGGTTACATTGTTTTCTTCAATTCCCTTCTATACCTTCAATGTTACACTATTTTGTATGTAGTTATATTGGACATATATTGACCTAAATACTACTAGTGGTTTTGGAAACCACTTAATAGCAATTAAGCAGGTTTCTCTACCTTACCGTAGGATTTCTATAGCATCAGTCACAAACATCAACAAATGCAAGCTCTCTATTTCACTTCAAATAAATTATTTTTCAAGGGTATTTTCAATATGCTCATAAAGTAAAGGCGGATATTTCTTGTATTTATTTATTTATTTATTTGTTAATTATTACCAGCTGGTTTCAATTTCAGAATACTCCTTAGGTATAACATTTATTATTTTTTACTTGAATGTTGAAGACCTACTTCTTGAAGATCTCAACAATCAGACCAGGTCTTACACTAAGTGTATAACATAAGAGGTGGTCATTCTTACTTTGAAAGGCTGATCATTTGAAAAAATGGTGCAACACAGAATAACATTATTTGATTCACAGAAGATATGATCATCACAATCTTTTTTCTGATTTTATTTATTAGAATGCTTTAGTTCTGTTTTCATTTTGAAGAATATGAGAATAGTTTACATGTAAGAATGACACAGCACCACAGCTGCATGTTGAAGAATTTGGAATGACTAGGACAAAATACCAGCAGCGTATTGCTTTTCATTTTCTAACTACCTGTAACATGCACTTTGGAATCTTATGTCCTCAGAGTACATTAGATAAAGGCTAGCAATCATTTTCAAGAGCTAAATATTTCTAAAGAGCATAAAGCTTTTTGCAATCTCAACAAATCTAGAATAAATTTCCTATAATGCAAATATGCTCCCTCCAGATGCTTTCACATTACAATAAACAAAAGGCATTAGCTTAAAAAATGCAGGTTTCATTTCCTCTCTTGTTTGTATAAATGATTAGGTTGTTCATACAAAGCTTGTATTATGCTTTCTTACATACAGAAAAATTTCCTGCTTTTACAAAAAAAAAAAAAAAAAGATCATTTATAATCCAGATGAAGAATTATTTTTAAAAAGCTTTTGGGTTTGTTTTATTTTCTTTTTAAGATAAAGAAAGAAGATATGGATGTCTTTAAAAGAAAGCAAGATATGTGCTTTTTAAGGCTTCTTTTACCCCTGCTGCTTCCAGGGATCATAATCAAGACATGATAATCCTCCATTTGGCATCCTAATAGTTTCCATTACAACTGACTGACAGAGCTTTAGAGTATGATGAAATACTACTAAAATGAGGATCAATTTTTTTTCTCATTCTGAAAAAAAAAAAAAAAAAGTGCAAGAGAGAGACAGATTTTGAAAGTTTTATGATATTGCGCACTTGAGAAGGATAAGCTTCTAATATTTTCATATTTTCTTTAGGGAAAAGCTTGTAAAAATGAGATCAGCATGTAACCCTTTGAAAAGTTGGTGGTATAAATAGATATTTGTTTTTCTTCTACTGTCCTAGATGCCTTAAAATTGTACCCATAAAAATAATGGGGAAAAAAAAAATATATTGAAAAGAGTGCTTTAATTTTGGTTATTTTCTACATGAAAATTTCTTGCTGCTGTCCTGTACTGAACTAAGCACACAGGCCAGAATAGATATGAAACACAAGCCAGGGATGAATTCTTGGACATAGTTCATTTAACAATTCTCTTCATGATTCAGTGCAAAGTTTTTTGCCTGTGTCCATCTCTGTTCTTTAAACTGTGTCCATGCTGAGCTAGAAAATAGCACTCCTCTGGTGCTGCAAAGGCTTCCCTGTTCAAGTGGAAGAATGTATTTTTTTTATTTTTCCCCTTTGCCAACAGATTTCTGAGTAATTTAGCCATCTCCAACTGAGCAAAGTTTTCCTGCTTGTTGTTCAGCAGGATTTTTAGCCTGAGATCATAAGGAGTTTCCTTTAGAGATTTTGAGTTCAGTTAATTTCAGTCCTAGATTAAACAAAATCCAATTTTCAACTACAAATTAATTTTAGAGTTAAAGCAACTTTTTTCTGTCCCAGTGATTCTTTTACTATAACTTTTTTTTTTTTTTTTTGGTCCTTGAATCTGGTACTACAAAATGAAACAGCAATATAAACAAATACTTAAAGCAAATGTGTACACAGATGAAAATCTCCAGCCAAAAAAGTTAAATGTAACTGTACATATTTGAGTTTTACATTCAGAAGAAATCATGTAAATTTATATCATATGTATATTTATTTCCCATAACAGTGAGTAAATCAATTACAAAGTGGGATTCTGTTGACTGTAGAGATGATTGAATTCAATTTTTGGAGAACTTCAATAAGTAAAAAATTCAAAAGTGAGAAAAAAATTTGCTTGCAGTTCGACTGCATTCCCTTCAACAAATTGCAGTAACAAATTTCCTTTGAACATTACTTTACTACACTGTGTTTAATAGTAAAAGATCCTTACTTATTTTAATCTTTAATTCTCTTTCTTGTGGAAAGTCTGAAAAGTAAGTTATAAGAAAGTCTTGGAGAAAAAGGAACATTACAAACCACAGAGTGAGAAATTGTTTTGACCAATCTTAGGGGGAATTAAATTAATGAACTATTGTCTTAGTGGAGGTTGGACTGCAAAGTCTTGGCTAAGCATGTTCTTAACTAAGAGCTTGAACAGAAATAGATGGTCAATCAGAAAGAAGTTTGTAAACATGAAATCCAGTCGAGTTTTGAACAACACAGAGAGATGCTGGGTAAAACATTTTCCTAGTCTAACTACAGAGGTTATAGTCATTATTTAATTTCTACCTGTTTATTGGAAAATTCATTAAGATCAATAAGTTAAATATTGTTTCTTATTGCCTCTGACAGAAATTTATTTTCTTCTTCTCTTGCCCATTAGAACATCCCATATTATATTGCTACGACCCATAATGGCCCAATATTGTTGATTATGCTTCTTAAATATGCATAGCTACATATTAATTCACCTTGTATGTAAGGCTTAAAATGACAAGATCTTTCTCAGCTTTTTATGCACTTTCAGTTATTGTATTATAAATAGAAAATCATGCCATTAAGTTAACATGACTTAAAGTAAAGCAAAGACAAATTTTTGACAACAATATTTTGGTCCCAAGGTATACTGACATGAATATTGTTGGGTACAAATGATGCCAGCTCCTTGCATTTTGAGTGCAGTTATTTTCCTTTGGAGGTTGAATATGGTTTGCCAGTCTTTCACTGACTGTTATATCACTTCTGTCACAGCATCTGCAAAAGCCTACAAGAGTTTCTCAGTGCAACTGCCAAACTTCTGCACTTCTGTTGTTGAAAATGTCCTAAACACACCTTTGTCTCCAGTGCTACTTTCTGTCCCTCAAGATGATATTTGAGCAGATTCTTCAGAGTACTCCTCCTAATTTTACAGTACTATATGTTATCAAATATACGCCATTTCAAGGATGAGTGATCTTGTTTCTTGTATAGTTTAGTAATGCATAACATAGTTTTGCATGAACGCTTTTTAATCACTTACGCAAAATACCTGTGTTGTTGAACCACTCTGGAGACAAATCTCTCAAATGGGACCAAAAGAGGAGTGGGCTGGGAATACTGAATTTAAAGTATGACATGACAATATGGTTTTACTATTTCTCAAGAAAAATGAGTTAAACTGAGTTTAATCAGTCACATTTTCTGTTAACAGGAAGAGAGTGTAGCACTACATTTCCATGATTTTTGAAGTTGTATAGATATATTTCAAAATAACTGCTATTTAACCACTGACTGTACTGCAAATGGATTTTTACTTAATATTGAATAAGTGAGAATTTTCAACTATTTTTTGTGGATTTTGTCCTACTATCAGCTTATGTATTCCATTATAGCAAGATGTGCACATGCTAATGTGACTTTTAGTATATAGTTACAGATAAACACATCTGGCAGTGATAATGCTTTACAAAATGTACATATATATATATACTATGCATAAAAATGTAGACATTAGAAGAGTACATAACCTGATTTCTGTGGCTCTTGAGAGTATCTAACTTTATTTTAGGTGCAGTACTACAAATTGTTTAAAGTGTAGCTATCTCTATGTCAAGAGACATGCAAGTAGCTTTACATCAGCCTTGAAAAAAGATCATTAACCTCTGTTTATCGTAGCTTTATATGCATTATTGTCATGGTTTTACAATTTTTGATATTGGTATTCCACATCATAACATCATGTAGTGCACTGGGAGTTAAAGAGTTAATGCTCCAGTTCCGGACACCTGTCTGGAAGAGAAGAACTACATATCCCAGAGGACTTTGCATTCAGAGAGGAGATATAACCCCTGGCAAGGTCACAACCTTCCCTTTTTCGGCTCTCCTCCCTGCTGCTCAACCCAACTGCACATTTCATGTCAATGTTATGGTGAGGCCCTTCTACCTTTTGGACTCTCTCTCTCATTATATTTGATTTATTAGCTTCAATTCTAATTATATTGTATTATAGCGTGTTATGTTGCATTCTGAGATCTTATTTAGTCAAGTAGTTAGCTTCTCCTCAGATCACTGCCGCTGCTTTTAATTGTTTAGGGTCCCCTATTTCCCTTTTCTGGAAGTGTGGATTTGCGAATCCATCCACCCCACTAGTCACAAAATTGGGCCAAACCAGCCCATAAGCCTTTGACAGTTGTAGTCACGCAATCACAGTAATAATTGCAAGCAAAGCCTTTTCAGAGTGTGAAAAGGACTGATTTCATATTTTTGTGCAAAACTGTATGTCTTATTTATTTTCTGCATGGTCTCTGCAAGTATTTTTAGTTAGTGCTCCGGAAACACCATAAAGAAACAGAGTAAATGTAAAGTAAATACAGGTTTTGATGGTACAATATTTGACAATTTTTATTCTCACTGAAAATACTGTTTTTTTTTTTTTTTTTTTTTTTTTTTTTTTAACAGTATTGTTACCTTTTGCTTCCAATAAATGTTTTCTGCCTTTCTTCCTGCCGGTCTAGAAGTCTACAACAATATTGTGCTCTGTGCACTTTTAGTATCTCAAACTGTTCATTAGAACAGAAGGGGATTTAAATTCTAAATTACTCTGTTTTCTTTTTTTTTAACAACTTCGTGAACAGAAATACCTGATCTCAAAAAGTTGAAAGGATAGTTGTTATTCAGAACCAAATATGACTTTTTCATTTAAATACCACAGAAGGGCTTGAGTTGGAAAAGATCTGAAATACTGTATTAACCCAACCCCTTTGCTGCAGGCAATGTTATCACACAGTAAATTAGGCATTAGATGAGGCTGCCCAAGGCCCCATCCAACCTGGTATTGAGCACCTCCAGAGATGGTTCTCTGGACAGGCTGTGCCAGTCCCTCACCACTTTCTGAATAAAATTTTTCTTAGCATCTAATTTATATCTCCTCTCTTTTAGTTTAAAACCATTCCCTCTTGTCCTTTCTCTATCAAATTATATATAAAGTCAGTCTCCGTCCTATTTATAAGTCTTCTTTAAATTTGAGTAGTAGGATTAGGCTGAGGTTGGTGTTGATGATCTTGAAGGTCTTTTCCAATCTGAGCAATTCTGATTCTATGATTCTAATGAAAAGCTGCTGAATTAGGTTTTCCCAGAGCCTCTTCTTCACCAGTCCCACTACTTCAGACTTTCTTAACTAGAATAGAAATTAAATATTAAAATGGAAAGTTGGAGGTTTAAAAATAGAATGAAAATACAATCCTAAAGCTAAATAAGTAAATAAATAAGCAAACAAAATCAAGAAAATAAAACTGAAGTATACCACCTTTTGTATTTATCATCAGGAATTCTATGTATTTCGATATTTATTTTAAAATGAAAGACTGTAGAAGAAAGAAAATAGTAAAAAGATTTTTTTAAAAGTGTGTTTAATTCATAGATATAAATTCTTGGAACTAAGTAGTGTCCTTGACATTAATGCTGCATTTATGGTTTGAGCACATGTTGGTATTTAACATGATATCATTCACAACAAGGTAGGTCCACTGAGTAAGTGAAAAACAAATGAAGTTGTTAAGAGGAATCGTGACCAAAAACATATTAATCAGTTATGAAGAAATATGTATTTCCATGTTTTGAGTTCTTGCTTTGATTGATGAGCTAAGGTAATGAATATCATTGCAATTAATATCATTACTATATTAATATATATTAATTACATTATGTTATACTTTATTAATATATTAGCAAATATTGATAATGTTTGTCCTGAAATCTTGATTTATATTATTTTCTTATTTCATATGAAAAGTGACTCAGGCAAATCCCACAGGCAAGAAATTAAAAACTGAGTAAACTGTGACTTGTAATTTATTGCTTAGATGATTGCATTCATACTGTTAAAATTTCAGCATATGGTTCTGCAAAGTGCTATTTTCATTCAAATGACATATACTAAAAATTTGAGGTAAAAATTAGCAAAATGATAAGGCTATATATATATTTTGTGAATTTCAAGAAACAAATTTTTTAAGAAAATTGAAAGGGAAACTATTATCATTTTGAACTTTACTTATTTTTATTTTATTTGTCATTAATTTTTCTCTAGATGATGGCTTACTTTAGAAAAGAATAGCATTGTGCAGTTGATTGAATGTTAAGAGATATTGTTGGGGATTCATCCTGAGTCAATTCACATTACTTTTGTCAAGAGACTGTATATTTTTATCAGAATAAATTTTATTAAATTTCATAGAACCATAAGCTTATGATTCTTAATTCATTTGGTTAAAAGGAAGTACAGTTTTTAAAGAAAATTGAGAAGGTCAGTACACACTTCACACTTTACACAAAACACAATTCACACTCTATTATGCTAATAAGGTCATTATGAATTTTGTCTGACTAGATGTAACCGATAGTTTGAATCCTTTCCATATGACGTAGTTTAGCCATTTCCAGTACTATTCTCCGTAAATACTTGTATATACAAGTAAGCATCTGGAAATTGTAGAAGAAAGTTTTATTGAACTTCTCAGTCTGTTGATAACTTGGTCAAAAGTGCGTGTAAGATGAACTGTTTTTGTTCTCTCCAGTACTTAATATTATTTCTTATATAGCATTCCATAAACTCGTATTTAAAAATTCTGAGTAAAATACATGTATCTACTAAAGTTTGTGGCTGTTAGGTACTGGAATTTAAAATCTAGTATATGTTCTGCTTCATGATTGTTTTTTTTAATTATTATTATTATTATTTTTTTTATAGTGATGGTGGTGGTAGGTGTTTTGGTTGGTTGTTTTTAAGTATAAAAGCTAAAAATCGTCCATACACACATTAAAATGGATTACCAAAACAAAAACAAAAAATTAACTCTTCAGTGTTGGATTTTTTTATTATTATTATTTTATTTCTATTTATTTATTTATTTATTTATTTATTGAAATGTTTTGATCCAAAGACTGGTACTGCAGGAAGCTAAATAATCTTCAGTCATTCGAAGTTACTTCCAGTACTCTAGTCATTTAAGGATTGTTCTTGCCTAACTTTTCTGACCCACAGAAGAGCAGATAAATTTTAGTATATTTTTATAACAGCATTTTATTTTATAGCATACTTTTATCACTTCAATTTTGTCATTATGTGTTCAATACTATGGCAAAATGCAACACCTTGATGTGAGATCTTAGTGTTCTCTTTTGCTGAAGACTATTCTGAGACAAAGGAAATCTTTCAAGAGGGAAATTTTGGTGTTGGAATTCTCTGAGGAGATGCACTCATTCAAATTTTACTGATCATGAAGGAGTTTTTCAATTGTCTGTATTACAAAACATATACTTAAGAAATGATGATAAGAAGAAAAACATAATGTTATTTCATAAGATATCCAGAATAAAGTTATCCACCTGTGTTTGATAATTTTTTTTCATCCAGAATTATTGCTGTTTATAGACTAAGCAATTTGGATATTTGACCAGAGCAGTCAAAAACTTTGTGCTGTTACATATTTTTATTTTAGATATGATAGTCAGCCAACTGATTCATGCTGACAGCAATAACTGTACATTCAGTGTAAATATGAAACATTCTTTGTGCCATAAACAACAATGAATAAAATACTTTTTGTTCTATGCATCTGCATTTTCCAGTGATGTATCTTAGAAGAGAAGGTGTGATGATCTTTCCTCTCCCACAGAAGTAACAGATTTCTGCTTACTCCAAATCAAGGCATATGATTCTTTTCACATGACTGTCATATATTTAAAAAATATTTTACAGAGAAAATATTAGTAAATGGGTATGTTTCCATTGGGAATTCTTAAGACTATTAGAATACTTGGGAGAAGTATTCTATAACCTTTATATTACATACCTAGAGAAACTCATCTTTTGATTTATTTCCCAAATATTTTGCTCTTCTTTTTAATAAATTTTTATACATCAACTCAAAATATTATGAGAATGACAGCTGAAGATCAATCAAAAGTTCAAGATGATGTTCCACAGAAATGCCTTCTAAGATTGACGGAAGCCCTGCAGGGCTTCTACAGGCTTATAATATGCTATAACTCATGTTTTCAATTAAGTGATCTTGAGTATCATGGATTTAGCATTCTTAATCATGTTTGGAGATCTGGCAGGATTCAGATATTTAACTTATTAGGAAAAATGGTTGTTTTTCAGTTTCAAATTTTCTTTTGCTCTTCACAACACATGCTTCCTGAAATATTTTGGTGATATTGTGAAAGAAATTGTCAGACTTCAAAAAATAAATTAATGAGATCAGAAGGGAAAAGGTACTAAAAACCCAGTATCTCATCTGTCTACTTTAACAAAAATTAAAAAAAATAAAAAAGTTTTGAATTTTCTTATAATTAATCAAATTTTCAAAATTGATTTTGGAAATTTAACTAAACAATAATGAAAATCTTTGTAGTTTTTATCAGGACTCTTTAACTTCTGAATGTTCAGGGTGCGCAAAGTATACCCTATTAAGGTTGTGATTTCTAATGAGAACAAAACTTATTTTAAGACCTCAGAACTTCCAATTTCTGTTTGTATTTTTCTCATTCTATTCCATGCCTGGTTTTTCACTCAAAATTGTTGTTATTATGTTTTTATGATAATGTTCCTTAGTTCTCCATGCACTTACATTTCTGGATGTGCTTTGGAGGAAATGATCTTTGGTTTAGGAGGACAGATTGTTTAAAGATTTTTTGATTAAACAGATTTGGATTTATTTTTCACAGTCATTTTTTATATGTTAAAAATAATGAGTAAATGCAAAAAAAAAAAAAAAAAAAAAAAAAGTAGAATGAAATACAGTTCAGATACCAAAGTGTAAAGCATTTGTGCAGTGGCAGATAGAGCTCAAATGATTTATTTCATCCGTATTAGCTAATGTTTGGAAATGATTTATATGTTTATATTTAGAGCCCATGGCTTGTAGCTTTTCTACACTTTAAAATTTCTCTGCTTCAAAAACTATTTCAATACAATTTTCTGCTGCTATACAAATGAAACTTGGATAACAGCCTGCATACACTGTTTCTTTTTTGTGGTATGTATGTTGCTGAATTTTCCTTTGTATGTGTTTTCTGTGGTACATTAACATTATTTTTCTTTCCAAAGCTTTAAACAGCAACACTACAAAAACATCACAAATACATTTTCTCACTGTTATCTTTAGGTAATAGTAAAAATATAAATGGATATGTATGCTTCTGGGAAGGAGAACCACATATAATGCAATATTATATTGCTACTTTCCTTCCCATGAATTTAAGTCGGGATGAGCAAAGACAGGATTGTTCAGCTTGAGGGAGATAGATGATGAAGCCAAATGCTTTGAAAATACAAAATCAAATGGTCAGTTCCTAATGCAATTAACTTCACCTTCTAGATGAGGATTAGAAGAGGATTAGACAGAGTAAGCATGTTAATAACAGAAGAAAAATGTTCCACAATGCATGCTGGTATTCCTTATTTTTTTTTTTTTCCAGACTCTGTCCTTGTTGAAAGTGAAATTTCTTCTCCTGCCAAATTTATATCTTGCTGCCCAGCTTCATTGCTTACAATCCATATTTCCTTTGCTACAGCTCACTAACTACCAGAGACTTTGTAATGAACTGGCAGCTTCTGTTACTCTTTGTTAAATTCATTCAAAAGTTTTACAACATTTAATAGATTCAGTTTTCCTGATTTATTTTTCTAAAATTTAAATTTGGCAATTTCTGAACAAAATTTTATTTCTTTAATAAGAAGGCAAAACATTTTTATGGAGATGGTGTTATTGGATACCTGCATCCCCTCATACTTTGAGAATAATTAAAAAAACAGACAAACAAACAAAACAAAACCACCACCACCAACAACAACTCAAACTTTTAAAAATTCCTCTCATATCTATAATTATATGTACTAGTTATATAGTATGTAAGAAATATTAATAAATATTTATCTGAGTGTATCTTTGAACAGAAACCAGACATTGATCATCACATGTTATATCATGTCTTTCTGAGATATTATTTGCACACTCATAATATTTTCACTGTGAACACAGTTGACTTTGTCAGCAGTGAAAACTTTCTCATTGTAAAATCAAAAACAAAACCAAGAAGGTTGTCTTTTACATCAAATAAAGTGCCTGTATACAGATGATTTACGGCTTGTTACGTGTTATATCTCACTAATAATGAACTATTCAAATACCATAACCTTTCCCATCTGTTCAGTGAACAGATGTGACTTGGTGCTTGGTACCTGATCTTTGCAACAGTTAAACTCACTCTTTAGATAAGTAACGCAGGAGATGTATTAGAGGCCAATAAGATTTTCAAGTGTGTCAGTTAAGAAGACATACACAGGTGCACAAAAAGCCCATTCTCACCATGGGGTGAAGATCACTATCCTTTTTGATTCTAAGGAACTTCTAAGAAAGGAGAAAGATTCAGGTCACTTAAACAAAGATTTAAGTCAGAAGGTAAAAAACTACTTAGAACGCTAATAATTTTGACTGCTTTTCAAAACTTCTTATAAAAAGACTTGAAATGTAAATTTGTGAGAGACACTATTTGTAAAAGTAGTGCCTCCTATTTTATTATTTTTGACCATTGCATTAGTCTGGGGAAAAGGAGGCTGAGGGGAGACCTTGTTGCTCTCTTCCAATATCTGAAAAGTGCTTGCAGCAAGAGTGGGATTGGTCTCTTCTCACACGTGACAGGTGACAGGACAAGGGGAAATGGCCTCAAGTTGTGGCAGGGTAAGTTTAGGTTGAATATCAGGAAAAACTTCTTTACTGAAAGGGTTGTATAGTCTCCCCTGGAAGGTGGTTGAATCACCATCCCTGGATGTGTTTAAAAACCATTTGGATGTGGTGCTCAGGGACATGATTTAGCGGAGGGTTGTTAGTTAGGATAGTATGGTTACGTCATGGTTGGACTTGATGCTCTTTAAGGTCTTTTCCAACCTGAGTGATTCTATGATTCTTTGATATGATTCTATGATTAGAGATGGATGGTTGGTGGTGTGACAGTAGAGATTGAACCAATTTGACAGGTGGCAGCAGAGGGGCAATCTGACAAAATGGTATCTGACATAGAAGTGCACATGAAGTAAAGGTGTTTAATCGAATTCCTTCATGTGGAAATAATTTCAGAGATTGACATTCATTGACACTTGTTGAATGTTTATGGAGACCAAACAGTGGATGTGAACATAGTGAGGCAGGGGGTGATGCATTTCAGCAGTGATTACAGTGATGGTGCATCCCCACCTTTGTTGCAGATTTTTACAAGCATGGCATGCAGTCTCTTGTTCATCACTATTGAAAATGCATAGCTAATGGTGGTGACTATAATGACTATATCGAAAAACAGTGTTTTGTAGCTGGGACTTTATCAAATAGTGTTATTGTACTCTTTGTTGTAGACTGTATGAAAATAAATGGAAAGCATTACTTATATCTCCATATATTTATCTATCTGTCTATATATAGGCCTGTCAGAGATGGAACATTTTATAATTTAACCTAGAACTCTTCCTGGCTTGAGAAATGTTGTCTTTAGATAAACAAGCTTGTTATAGCCTTAAAACTCTTGAACAAGACTTTGCTTGTTTCTGAGTTCAAGTACAAGAAGTTTTCTTGACTTCATTGAGAAAAAGGGAATGAGGATACCCTGTGAATGGTGCTTGACTGAGCCTTTAATATTTAGTCTTCATTTCCTCTGTCACTCAGTAATTTTCCTTTCAACTGCAGAGAATTCTCTCTAGGGTCCTAACTTCTCATCTGAAATCTTTGGCAGCTTGTTTCCTTTTCTGTATTTCTTCAAGGAGGGGAACTCTTGATTTCTCCCATTAATGCTAGTACTCAAGATTTAACCCTAAAATTGTTTATCATATTTTCTTCATAAAGGTTCTGAACTCTTTCATCTTTTTATGTCCTTTGTCATGAAAGAAATAAATTTTGAATTGAAAATTTGCAATGTAAATGAGTCTGAAGTGATACAGAATTGAGGAAAAATGCTGCACTGAAGTATATAAAGTTCAACATAAGTAGTTGTTATTTTTATCCACTTGTGCTATATTTGTCCCCATACTTCATTTTTAATATTTGTTACATGTATGATCATCTCAGTCCTAGTGGTACAGTGCTATTGTCTTCTCAGCAACAATTACCTGTGTGTCTAAAAAGATGCCTCTAAACACTTTATCTCTAGAGACTGTATTTAATGTATTTCAAATGAATGCATACACTTCAATTCTTTCTATGTTTTCTATGTTTGAAATAAAACTCCACCTTTTTTTTTTTTTTTAGGCTTTCCTGACTTAAACCTTGGAGTTCTGTAACTTGAAGTATCATGACTTTTCAACATATATTTATTTGATATTCCTTGTAGCTTGCTAAAAGTTATCATGTAATGGCATCTTTGTTATACTAAGATATTACAGGATCTAAGTCTGTGAAATAAATTTGTCAAGGAAAATTTCCTTTTCTGCTGTTTATCTTTTTATCTCATTTAAAAAGTATTTTTGACTTGGCATACTTTCTCTTCTTCTCTTTTACCTGATTCTCTTAAACAGACTGTCTGGCTGTTAGAAACTTACATCTTAACTTGAACAAACTAAACCCATGAATGTATCTTTGTTGATTTTCTGATGTTTGAGAATGCTTCTGGCATGTCCTTGTTGTTGTCTTTTATCACCCTCTTACTTGATACTTTTTGAATGGTGTCACTTTTGTTGTGGTTTATTTCTGTTTTTGATTCACTTTGGCTAGTTTTGGTTTCTTTCATTACCTGATATGCTAAAGAGCTGGCCTAAATATCAATTTCAGTAACTACAGGTTCCCTTGTCCTTATGTGGACTTTGAGGTTGGTTTATTAATCTTTGCTTGGCAGTGGTGTACAGAGATGTACAATGTACAGCCTGTTACTTACACCTCCAGCCTCATTAGCTGGTGTTGGGAAACTATTTCAACTAAATTGAAAATTTGTAAATGTCTTATTTATTTGTTAAGAATTTATTTATTTACCTCACTGTGAAGACAATATGTGTTTGGCTCCCTGTTCTATACTAGCTTTTCCTTGTAAAGATCTTAATTTTCTATGAATCTTAGGGATGTTGAGGAGGTTTGAAATTTGTCTCTGTTTTGAATCTTTTGTTAGCTTTTTATCATTCATTCAATCCTATGCTCTTTAGGATACTCTGGATTTCAGAAGTCAATCAATAAAGGTTGAGATCTGACCTACTGGAAAGCATCATTGCAGAGAAGGACCTGAGAGTCCTTGTGGATAACTATGAGCCAGCAGTTTGTCTTTGTGGCCAAGAAAGCCAATGGTGTCCTTGAGTGCATCAGGAAGAGCATGGCCATCAGATTGAAGATGATCCTTCCTCTCTTCTCTGCCCTGATGAGGCCACATCTGATATACTGTGTGTGTCAAGTTTGGGTCTCCCCAGTGCAAGTGAGATATGGAACTACATAAGAGAGTTCAGCAGAAGGCTATAGGGATGCTTAGGAGCCTGGAGCACCTCTCTTAAAGGACAGGCTGAGAGACTAGGGCCTATTTAACGTGGAGATGAGAAGACTGAGAGGAGTCTTATCAATGCATCTGAATATGCTAATGGCTATCCTAATGATATCCTAATATCAAGAGGATGGGGCCAGGCTCTATTCACTGGTGCTCAGTTACAAGGTGATGGAACATATATGTTTGTAACTGATGTTAAGCATAAAAAATTGTCTTTTATTCCTGCAGTTATACACATAAGATAAGCTGCAAAATAGGAATAATAGTTTGAGATACTGCAACAAATATAGAAGTAAATATCAATTAGTTTCAGACTGAAAAACCCTGCTTTTTAGAGAAATTTATCACTAAATTCCTTAAATCACTGTAGAAGCTACATTTGAAACTACATGAGTAAGTGAGAATACAATAATGAAGAGTGAAAAAACTGTTCTAGATGAACAGTAAATTTATCCAGAGATAAGTTAGTGCATCTGTTATCCTGTGTGTCAACTTTTATGGCTTTGAAAGATATTTGCAGATAAATGTTGGCAGTGTCTATCAAACAACAGAAATAACTAAGATCTGTGTACACTGTCTGATAAAATCTGAAATCTATTTCTCTCTGCAATAGCTTTATAGGTTATACTTAAGCATATCTAGATGGCTGTATATATCCCTTGTCAGAGTAGACAGAAGTAATTTGAAGTATCAGCACTCTGCATTCAGGCCTGAAGAAAATTTCAAATGTGCAGTTCATATGCTATTTAAGACATTTTTATAACATTTTTATCGCCCAACAAGAATTTATTTTGAAAACTTATTCATTTTTTTTCCCATGAATTTGAAAAAAACACTTCTCCCTCCCTCCCTCCGTTCCTCCCTCCCTCCCTCCTTTCCTCCCTCCATTCTTCCATTCCTCCCTCCCCCCATTCCTTCATTCCTCCTTCTCTCCGTTCCTCCCTCCCTCCCTTTCCCTTCCACCCTTCCTTCATTTCTGTCACTACATAATATTTAAGTTACCAACTGTAATAAAAGAAAAACAATAGCAATTTTAATACTGTGTGGAGAACTAATACTGTTGATACTTAAGCAAACATTTCATTCTCATTTAATAAACCATAATGGAAAGATCTAGCAAAAATAAAAATACCCAAGGCTATTAATCTGAAGCTTTCTAAGAATTCAAATTTGATAATTAAATGCCTTTGCAGTTATATTAAACTGAACAATTCTGTGCTAATCAGACATGATTCTATGTAAAGTTTTTAGTAAATAAAATTAGCCTGTTTGTATCTATATAGGAACTCTTTTTTATTTAGCTAGTATTCCAGAGCTGTGTTACAAGATGTGTAAGTACAAACAATTATATATGATTATAATAATAATTTATATATATATAAAACTCTATGTGAGAAGAAGTTCTACTCTAGATATTGGTGGAAGGAAACATGGGGCCTGAAATGAGTGATTGGAGTTTTAGACAATTGGAAAGAGATTATATCATTGTTATTTACACAAATGCATCAAATTCATAGCTTGAATTATTTAGTCATTTCTTGTCCAAACAGGAAAAATTTATGTTCCAGAGAAGAGAGATTGAATTGCTGATATAAGCCATGTGAAAGGGTCTGATTCTTCACACATCCTTATTTCTATCTCCAACTTCTTTTAATTCTCTTTTCCTAAGATAATTTCTCCAATAGATCTAACCAAACATCAATGTAATTTTGGTTTCTGAAAAAAGGGAAGGGGACGGGGAGGGGAAGGGGAAGGGGGAGGGGTAAGGAAATGTTACCCATTCAGATAGTTAATATGAATGTTGACTGTGTTGCTTCTTTTTAGATGGATTGGGAAAATGTAGATCTCAAGTGGGTTTGGTTTATACCCATGAAAAGTATGACAAAAGAGCTATGTGGTCCATAAGGATTGTGCCGTTACGTTAAAGATGTAAGTTGGTAATTGAAGAAGTATCTAGAGGGAAGGAAAAAGGAATGACCTTAGAAATAAACAAATACTGATACAAGTTCCAGAAAAATGGCTTTCCATGGAGTAACACCAGTGATACTATTTTAAAGAAGATTCAAGCAGTTCTCCTGATTAATTTGATCTAGATTGCTCTGTCTAGTAAAATTACATCTCTCTTTCCAGATATGTAAAAAAGGTAGTGATTGTACAAGAGATGAGAACATTAAAATTTCTTCTCATAGTAATGAAGATTCTGATAGTATATAAGACATTGAATGCTAATGCTTATTAGAAACCTAAATGTTCATTGCAGTATCAATGTAATTACAAAACTTCATTAGAAAGAAATTCAGTGAATAGCAGTCCACTGTATTCCGAGATACACTGGTTGTCTGAAAAATAGAACTTGTGAGTACAAAAGCATTCAAATAATGGAAAGAAATAATTTCAAAGTATTATGCTTTTACAATTTCTGTTAATGTTAAAAAAGTTAGAATGGTAAAAGATGCATGTATAAAAATTAAACATACCACTGTGTAATCCTGTAAGACCTAGTTTCTACCAAAATAGATCTAGAACATCATATTTTCTGTCAAATTTATTTTGTTTAGAGTACTAAATTGAACAAGTACTGAGTAATAAAACTGAATGTGTGGCAGACTTTGTAGTAATTTGAGTTTGAATAAGGGGAAGAGATTGCAGACCTAACATGAAGGTGCTTGATGGAATCCCATGTTTATTCCAAAATTAAAATGGGGAAAATACTTACCTTGATGGATGCAGGAAGATAAATGATCATTACTTCATTACTCTGAGACTCCAGATAGTATAATGGTAAGCTGTAGAGTCATACAAACACAATCATAATACAAGATTAGTTTTTTACATCACTTCCAAAAGAATAAATGCCTTTCTAAATTTCCACTTTTGGCAAACTGTTAAGTACCTTTTGCTGTTATTTAGTTAAGTCATTCTAGCAATTGCAGCAATTCCTGTCTAATGCTAGTTTAAAGAGGATGACTGTACAATGCATGTTTCTCTTGTTAGATAATGTTAAAGAGAGAAAGGATTCTTCTTGCAGAAACTCGAATTTAATCAAAGAGTAATATAAAAAAACCTTCATCCTAGTCAGAATTTGCGAAGTACAAGAGAGAAGTATAAACTTATTGATGCCAAGCTAGGCAAATATGTGTTAGTCTTTATAATGTATTCTAATTTAATCATGAGGCATCAGGGTTCAATAGACTTGGAGTGCAATTGAGTTCAGCCAGATGTCTAGAAAACCTCAGTATTGTGCACCTGTTCAAATCTGATTATTTTGATTTTGTACCCCACCCATGCTTTTCTTTCTGTAGGACTACTTGCAAATATCTGTAAACATTCTATTTTACAAATTAAAATCAGGCAAATATATAGAAAACATACATAAAAGAAAAGAATGAAAAAGGGGTATACAAAAGACCTACGTGAGTATCTTACATTTTCCCTGTCATTAATTGCCATGAATTCAACTTCCACATTAATTCATAAATTGCCTGGATGGAGTAAGTCAAAATGTGAAGAGAGCTTCACATTACCAGGAGAAAATAATGAGCATTTTTAAACTGCTTATGTCTATTTTTATGCTATACTTCATAAAAGCAGAGATTCACAGATCACCCTGAATGTAATGCCTCCTGTTTATTTCCACAGAAACTACAACAGATACAAATAGCACAACAACACTATCTGATAGTGCAAACTCCCAGATACAAAACACTTTTTTTTTTTTTTTTTTTTTTTTTTTTAAATATAGTCACCATCGTTAGCTATTCATTTTCATTAGTGGTGATCCTGCATGTCACTATGGTAAAAACCTGCACCAGAGACTCTGCCACGACTGCTGAAATGCACCATTCACTGCCTCATTGTGCTTACATCCACTGTTCAGTCTCCATAAATGTTCAGCAAGCATAAATGAATGTAATTAGGTGCAATTTCTTCTGCAAATGGAGGAATTCCATTCCGCACCTTTGCTTCATATGCACTTCCATGTCAGATGCTTTTTGTCAGATTGCGCCTCTGCTGCCATCTGTCAACCCACAAAAAATGCCATACCATCAACATCCACCTTTGATATTGTGGGTCAACAAATAAAAGGCATATTTGGAGCAGCTTTCATATAAACAAAATGCTTAAAACTACTCGAAAAGTTTGTTGAAAATTTCAGAAATTCTTATACCTACTTTCTGCTGTTTATCTCTTGATAATTTGTCTGTTGTTACTCATTCTAGGTGTAGTTGCTGAAAAATACACTATATTTCAAAACTAGGAACCTGCAAACTGCAAATATATTTATATTTTTTTTCCTACAGAATGTACACTCAAAGTAATTAAACCTGTTTCCCTCAATTGGTTTTCATGCAATTGCCATTATTTTTCTCTTTACTGTAATTTTTCCCACAGTTTTAAAGTTTAGTTTTCTTGCTTTATAAGATTAGAGAAAGCCTTCTGTTTCAAAACAAATAAATACACCTTCCAAAACAGATTTGCCCCACCAGGCCTACCTAAGACTCACTTGTTCTTATTTGCAGAAGGACCTAACCTGGAAGTTTTGTGAGAAATAATATTTACTGGGTTAGGGTTGTTTTTCTGTGTTTTTTTTTTTTTTTTTTTGTTTGGTTGTTTTGAAAATAATTTTATTCTCTAGCTTATTCTTGCCAGCTAAAGGCAAACTATTCAAGTAGGTCCTAAATTAGGCTTTCTTTCACCATTATATATATTAAAAATGCATAATGTCAATAGGATTAAAAAAAAAAAATAGGAATGGGATTGTAGAACTACAGGAAAAGAAATCAAGACAAGGCAGCAGGCATGCAGGAAGAAAACACCTAAGATTTCTTAAAAATTCTAGTAAAAACAATGGAGTCCTGGTATTTTGTGACCCATTAGAGCTGTTTTTCACAGGTGCTTGACTCAAAAGACTGGAATCCTGGTTTCCAGGAACTGCTGGAATCCTGGATGTGTAAAAATACACAGGATACAAAGTTTGAGGCTGTGAGACACGCATGATGGTTATCATCAGGAGTTTGGAAGCCTATCAAAGCATCTGAAAGTGTATTAAAGCCCTCTTCCAGAATTTCTTGCCAACAAATCTACAAGTATCACTCAGCAGTAGCAGAAGCACAGCATAATTTAGAATAATCAAGGCCAGTTTGCCTATTTGAACTAAAGGAGCAGAATCTTTGAGTAAAGATTACATGGGAGAGTGCGGAAGTGCCAAAAAAGCCCACTTGAGATGGCTTAATGAAAAAACAAAGAGGGATGGAAAATCATTGTGGAATATAGATCTTGTGCATAAAATATAATAAAAGTCCTAAAAAAATCTGTTAAATCAGACATGAAAAGATTGTTAAGGGAGGCCTCAATTCTCAGAAATTTTGTGTATAAGTCTCACGTACATTTTAGAACATAGTAGACTTCTAAATCTTCTCTTTTTTTTTTTTTTAATTATTATTATTTCAATTAATTAGAGTCCAAAACAGATTTTCTTACCATGTCATAGAGGAAGCTTAACATAATTACTGGTTTTCTAAACACCACCCTTTCTCTCCCTTTTGGATATATTCTTATATGTAGGAAAATTTTCACTGCTCTATAAAGAAAGGCTTGAAATAAGAACTTTACAATTCAGTAAGAACTGGAGACTAAGGACTGAAGTCTCTGTTAGTTGCCTCACCTGCTGTGACACTGAGAACTCTTTCTTCTATAATATTGCTCAAGCTGGCAGGAGAGTTACTGCTCGAAAGGACTTCACACAGCAAGAGGCACATTGAGGTTGGTGGCAAAATACCCAGGTGTGATGTTCAGCAATGTTAGTTCAGTCAGCGAGTTCATCAGAGACACTGATGTTGTTCCTGAAAAATAGTAGAGTTGGTACTTCATGAAATAATGTCCAACAATAGCATGGTGAATATAGCAGCACTTGTCTCTTCAAAATTGAAATGTTGATAACAATTATCAGATCTAGACTCTCAGATATGGCCCATGGAAAGAAAAGAATAATCAATAATTATAGTCCATTCTAAAATGTTGGATTAAATGTATTTATTAATTAAATTAATTAATTAATTAAATGTATTTATATATATATAAATATATATATATTGGTTCCTACTAGTAAGAATGATCACCTCCTAATACTTAAACACAATGTTTTGTATGACAAAAAATAATTCTGAATTTTTAATTCTTCTGGGAAGTGAAATAGTACAGTTCTTAGCAAGAGGTTGTTGAATACACAGTACAGTTTGTGTTATTTTTACTTGGAAATAATTATTCCACAATAATTGTACACTTCTTTGGTAATTCCCCTCTTTTAAATATTTTATTTAGAAAAAAAAGAAAAACTCAAATATGTCAATATTTCTTAAAACTAAACACTTCTCATTTCCAAATTATATTTTTCATTGTGTCAGTAATTTTTTTTTTTTTTTTTTTTTTTTAATCAAAACAACAACAAAATGGAATGGATTCTCGTGCAATGGATTCTGGTGGTACTGCCAAAGACAACAAAGTTAGCATGGTAATAGAATGAGTCTTCTGAACATTATTCATCCATTCACCTCTAAAAATGTAGTTCCCAACACATAAGTATTAGGAGGCTTCCTTTCACTGATGTACATATGTTGCTATGCATATAATTTTCAACATAGTAAAGGCAGTAAATTCATTGCCACCTGGAACAAAACTTCAAACAACGTGAGCTACAGTACAAAAGAGATAGAACATACTTTGGCTCTTGACAAATAACCTGTTTTCTCTCTTGCTCTGTTATGCTGATATGCTGGCTATGCCTTTTTTTCTTTCAGAATTGGCTTTTTCTTTTCTACTATAAATAATATGTGCTTTTAGAGATACAGACTAAAATAACTACAAAAATGATGGAGGAAAAGCATGTAACAGCCGTTAGAATAGCTTGACAGCTAAAATGTGTGAGATAGATAAGACCTTGTACAAACTTCAGGATGTTTTTAAGCTGCTATAATTATTTATCAAGCAAAATAATATGATTTGATGGTGATGATTGCTGATGCTTTCAGGCTTAGTGACATTTCATAGGATGACTCTATTCATGGCAGCACCAGACCTCTCCACTGCCCTCCCCCCGTTATCTTCGTAAACTGATCAGGCTAGCATTTAATCCTTTTGGAACAAACAACCTGTGACAGGATAATGACCTGAATAAATAGGATGTTTGCCAAATTCCAGTTCTTCATCAGCTGTTGCCCTCAAAAGGGAATGTTGGACTTACTCACATGCTGATCAGTTTGCATTGGCCTCTGGAATCTGAATATCTGAGAAGAATTATTAGTGTATAATGAAGAATCTGATTTTTTTAAAAAAAATCTTATATTTAATTTTCAATTGCAGGAAGCATCATGTAAAAATATCTTGAGAGTAAATCAAGACATGGACAACTTTAGGCAAATTACTGAATTCTGTATGTCCTATGAAGATTTATGACACCTTGCTGACTCTTATAGTAATTCATCAAGGACCAGTTTTTTGTGCCCTCAGATGGAAGAGAGTTAATCTCATGGCTTAAGAGCTACTATTTCCATCTCACCTCCAGAAATTCTCCAGTAATAGTGGAAACCTTCTTACCTCCTCCCCATACTTTTTGAATACTAATGAATTCTTTTCCTGCTCTCTTTGGTAGCAGTTGTGGAGCACTAGAAGAACTGTAATTAAATCTTCAGTTAATACCACAAAACATAGTTACTGTTGCATAAAATAGAAAATTTAAATGCATACAGCATATATACTTTTATGCTGGCTTATTTTTGAAGTTCTAATTCTATACTGTCAAGTCATAGACACCTTTACAATATGTCTAAGTTCAATATGTCATTATATTCTGTTCCTTTCCATAATACAGTGTCTTGGTCATAGAACTGAAAACAAAAGAGCCAAAGCAAAGAGTAATTTAAAAATGCGATAACTTGTCTTCTCACGCTTCCAACAGTTAATGAATCAAATAATGATTGCAATTTTCATGTATTCAAGCTGAAATATTTTTCGTGTTTATTTTGGGTGAAGTTCCCTACTATTCATATTATCTATGTGAGGACTTTCCCTACTAATTCCAAGTTAATATAGAAATTATGTAAGTGGATCATGACACATACAGTAGGATTTTTAAAACCCACAGACTTGCTACTGTTGGACTTAATTCTGTGAAGTCTTCTTGCCTGTAGTTGTTGCAGTCTTGCTGGAGGTTTGAAAAGGAAGGCTGTCTGGTTTCTTCACGCTACACAACTCATGTTAGAAGACTTTCTCTCTGCAGGTGAAACTGAAATTTGAAAATAATTCACTGTACTATTGCATACAAGCTGTTACTGTTATTTTTCTTTAGTGTTAGTAGTGAATGAGAGTTATGGATCATTACAGTTAAGCAGTAATTTTCTGGTTTTGGTTGTTTTTATCTATTACACTGTGTAAGACTAAGAAGAATGACTTACTATGTTCTCTTAGGTTAATGTCATGTAGTGAAAAAAAAAGTGAAATATTATGTGTGGAATATGATAACTAAACAAAGACTTTGTCTCTTGAAAATTGTTTGTTACATTGATTCTCTTTAAAAATAAAGATAGGGCATAATATAGATTTATGTATAAATGTCTTTGAAGCCTGACTCAAAGCACAGTCATTTTAACAAAATGTTTTTAGTAAAGTTATTAGATACCATAATTATTTTCATGTGGTGACTTTCAGTGATAATGTCAAAATGTTTTTTTACCTTCTCCTTCTCCTCCTCTCCCTCTTCCATCCTCCAACTGCCAGTTTTACAAACTCAGCCCACTATCTGAATGCTGAGACACACTCACTCTGTCCATTGTATCTCAAACTCTGTGAAGAATGAAAGTGGTGATCAGAGATGAGTATAAAATATTTCAAGAGGTGAAACAAAACCTTGCTCCCTCTTTCATAGTTGTTTGGACTGGTGGTAGAAATAAACTGGCAGACTGTTTTTTGTTGTTTGCTTTTTATTTATTTATTTATTTTTCTTGTGAATTAAGGAGTGTAAAAGTAGAAATGGTGGCAATTGTGGAGGAGGTGTTATGTGCATTGGATTAGGGGAAAGGCACACTACAACTTCCTTCCTGTCTTCAGATATCTTGTTTCTATCCATGTATTTTCCCAAGAAATTGCTTTGCCTGAACCATAATATTTTCTCAACATGCCCCAGAAGGTTTGAGGCCTACAGGCTACCATCAGCTCTGGTTTCTGAGCTCACAAGTGTATTTGGGATACATGAAGTGTTCCTGCAATCCTCAAGTACATTCTGTAACTGTCTGCATTCTGCATCTGAATTGGAAACTGCCACTTTTAGAATTTCAAAAATACAGTGTAAGAAGCTATTTTTGCTCCTCAAGAAAACATCAAGTACCTTGCTTCCAAGTAGAAAAGCACTATGTGCTCTAATAAAAAATTGTTTTGTCTGAAAATACAGAGAAATTTTGAAACTCAGCTTCGCTTTTCCCCACGCTATAGGAAAAAGAAGTTGCCTAGTGCCCATATAGACTGACTGAAGTCTATGCAGACAGATTATGTTGTGTATAATTAGTTCATAGCCCTCCTATACTGTGGCAGGGATCTGTCTACTAAACCAGTAAGCCCATTTTAGTCCTCCATATTTTTAATGTATTCCTGATTATTTTTTAAGAGAGGGTTAAAGATGTGAGTGTTCCTGGACTGTATTTGTTTATCCTATCATATCACCACATCATTCTCCTTAAGGTAGTATTATTATTGTTATTTAGTAGCAAATCTCAACAATCTTGAGCTGTTGCTTTTATCTTTTAGGAGGTAATAAAATTAATTTTATTGGTAGAAAACTTGGTATGTATCATAATTCAGAATTTAAGGGTTTCAGTGGGCTTATTACTAATATTGCTGATGCTTACTGTACAGTGAAACATAAGTCTGATGTGTCAAAATAAAAATAATTTCCATTAGTATAAGGATACATTGCTTACATCAAAACAGATGGACCCAGTTGTTCTGCCTAGGGCCATGGCATTTCTCTAGCTGTTTTCTGTGATAGTGATGAGCTTTGTAGAAAGAGGTGGCTTTCAAAGAGAATGCTAGAAGCTACAAGCTTGTCACTCTTATTTCGGTCTCACTCAGAATCTTTCTACTTTTATCTTTTTTAATCTGGAAAAGTGATTTGTCTCATCAATTTTAGTAGAATTACATTGTGTTTTGTTCAGTATTGACTTTACATTTTTAAATTCACCCTGGGCAGTTCTGAGGGGGTAAAATTGTACTCAATTTCCCATTAATAGTTTATCGCATAGTCTGCTGCTTTTTCCTTCCTTTTATTTTCTTCCTAAGTAAAATCTATTCTTGCAACACTGTATCAGAATGAAACCCTGAAGCAGAACATGCCATTCTAGCTTCTTTTTTTGAAGTTTTTGTTAGCTCATGATATATTAAGCTATAGTTTAGAATATCTGTAGCAATTTATGAGTCTCCACAAAATATTATAAGAAAAATAATAAAGTTACTGTAAATTTTCTCAGAAAATCCAGGGAAACTAGTCAGCCCTTTAAGTCTTGTTGTGTATGTGTCATGGTTTGTGGGCTTTTTTTGTTTTCAGTACTCCATGACCTAACATCATGTAATGCACTGGGAGTTAAAGTGTTAATGCTCCAATTCCAGGTATCTATTCCTATACATCATGGAAGTCATGGGATCTGGCCCTTCTGGGTGAGGCAGTCTCTCACTGCCTTGCGGTGGGTGCTGGAGGGTACTTTCCTAGCCATTCCAAGCTTTTCAGGTTTGACTCGGTCTCAGGAACTCTCTCTCTCCTAATTTAATTTGATTTAATAGTCTCAATTTCAATTAGATTTTATTATATTGTGTTATCTTGCATTCCGATATCATAGTTAATAAAATAAGTTTTCCTCCATAGATCATTGCCGCTGTTTTTTTTTGTTTGTTTGTTTGTTTTTCCTTCCTTGAGCCCAACTCCCATCTCACTATGCTTTTTCCCTTTCCCTTCCATTTTGGGGGGGGGGGGGGATCCCAGGGGCCTACTGCCCCCCCGTCACAGGCATAGATTGATCTAGTTAACTCCATGACAGTATGTATGTTTCTCCATTGCATAAAAGAGGAGCTTGGTGACTTTCCACAGCTACATATTTTCTTACCAGTGCATTGCAGAAGCAAGCCTGATTATTTTTCCCTTGTATGGATTTCTAGCCTTACTGAAGTGTGAATATTATGCTAACATAGATTAAGATAATTTATTCCTTTGCAAAGAAGGAAAATAAGAAAAAAGAAAAAAAAAGATAATGTCAGCAGCAGCACTATAAGGTTTTTGAAAAATCAGTAAGCTTCATTTTTCTGTCTGTGGGTCTTTCTGGCAAGTAGAGTTACCACATAAAGAATAACTAAAAAAGCAGGCAGTGGTCATTGTGAAATTTCTCTTCTTTGTGCAGAGATAAAATTGTAATAAATCTGTAACTTAGATAATCACTGGCAAGTCCATACTAAAATGAGACCAAGCTGTGGAAACCAGTGTTGATCTTTAGCCACTAAACGTACTTAGATTTTTATTGTCTGCAATGATGGAGGCTATACAGACCTCTTTTCATTTCTGTCAGTTGTTCATTGCTTCTCATCAACTGAAGATTACTGTTTTGATTTTTTTTTTTTTTCTAGGCAAATTGCATGATTTATCCTATTCCAATCTAGATGAAATCAACTGAAGTGGCTAAAGCCACTTGTAAAAACTCAACTGTTTTTATTGTTTCTCTGAATACTTGTAAACTGTGTTCCTGGAACAACTGAACTAGAATAGGTCTATGAGGACTTCTAATGGACAATTGGTAAAAAGGCAGGTGTTGAGTGATAAGGCAAAAAAGATCAGTCAAAAAGCTATTTTGCAAGTGAAATATAAGTTATCTTATACTCTTGAGTATAAGAGTACTTGAGTATAAGAGTACTGCTTCAAGTGCATAGCATTTGTGATAAAAAGGAAGTCAATGGCAGTAGAAAAAATCACAAAGCTCAAATGACCAACCACTCATTAATAAGACTATTTCATTTTTTGCATAAAGAAAAGTAGAACAGTTGTAACACATAAACTAACTTTTGGCAAATGTGGTAATAGCACCAGAATTCCCGTATGTGTTCAGAAAGACAACTTTGCATTTGTTTTTATAAATATGTTATATGTAATACATAAACTGAATATGTATCATCTAAGCATGTTTGAAATTTTATGACTTTTGTCTGTCTCTGGACAGTCCTTTATTCAGATATTCTGCTTTTTATTGTTATAGAAATAATAGAAATTTCCCTCTTTAATTTGTTCTTAAGTAGATTTACCTAGATTTCTGTTTAAAATATTTATATTTCTTTCTTTATCTCTTTTTCAGAAACTTATTTTCAGTTTGTCTGTGCTTTGTTTTATTATGCATTATAATTTATTATTAAACTAAAGGAACTTCAGACATGGGAAACCAAAATATTAAAGATTTTAAAAAGCTCAAGTGCATGAAGAGAAGGTGATAAGTCGATAGAAAAGACTTCTCCAAGTAGAATCAGACTTCCTTTCCACTGAAAATTGATCAGATGAAGATTGATTGATTGACTGATTGAATGAATTATGTCTGGTCTTTCAAAAGAAAAAGACCATAGGTTTTTTTCTTACTGTTAGGTTAAGAAATCCTTTTTATTCCCTCTTTTAGATTAATGCCATTCCCCCTCGTCCTGTCACTATCTGCCTGTCTGAAAAGTCAATCTCCTTCCTGGCCATAAATTCAATTTAGTACTGAAGGGCTGCAATGAGGTCTCTAGGAGCCTTCTCTTCCCCTGTCTAAACAAGCCCTACTCCCTTTAACTTTGTTCATAGAAGAGGTGCTCCAACTCTCTTCGTGATCCTCCTCTGGACCTGCTGCAAAAGTTCTGCACATTTTTTTGTGTTGGGAACCCCAGGCCTGGACACAGTATTCCAGATAGGACTTCATGAGGGCAGAGTAGAGGGGACAATCACATCCCCTGACCTGCTGGCCATCCCTCATTTAATGTACACCAGGATACGGTTGGTTTTCCGGGTTGTAAGAACACTGCTGGCTCATGTCCAGCTTTTCATCCTCCAGGGATCCTTAATTCCTTCTCTGCAGGATAACTCTCAATGATTTCTTCTCCCAGGCTGTACACATATCTGGTATTGCCTCAAATCAAGTGCAGGGCATGAAAGACTTAGGAAACCTGAGTAGCAGTGAAGAATGAGGGAAAGAACTCTTCGAACTATTTGAATATCTCAAGTAGTTGGCCTTGGTGAACTTCATTAAGTTCTTGTGGTCCCACATTTCAAGCCTGTCCAGGTCCTTCTGGATGACTTACTGAGGGTGCACTTGATCCCATCGTCTGTGTCATTGATTAAATGTGTTGAAGAGCACTGGTCCCAAGATAGACCACCGGGGAGCAACATTCACAACAAGCCTCCACCTGAACATAGGTCTGTTGAATGCAACCTTCTGGCTGTGATCATCCAAACAATTATTTACCAGTGAATAGTTCACCCTTCAAATTGATCTCACTCCAGTTTGAAGATAAGAACGTGGTGTGGAACAACATCAAAGGCTTTGTACGAGTTCATTTAGGTGACATCAGTTGCCCTTCCTTTGTCCACAAACGCAACCACTCCATTTTAGAAGGTCACAGATCGATCAGACATGATCTATCTTTGATAAAGACTGAAGAATGCTGGCTGTCTCAGATTACTCCCTCACATGTATCTTAACATAGCCTCCAGGAGGATCTGCTCCATGATATTCCCAGGAACAGACGTGAGGCTTATCAGCACCTAGTTTCCTAGGCCTTTCTTTCTCCTTACCCACTTTCTTAAAAATATGAGTGATATTTCCCCTTTTCCAGCCACCAGGGATTTCACCAGACAGCCATGATTTTATAAATATGAAGAGCAGCTTGGCAACTAAAACAGCCAGTTCCTGCAGGACCTTGGAATGTGTATCTTCTGGCCATTTAGGCTTGTACACATCCAGCCTCATGAAGTAGCCTCAGACTTGCTCTTCTCTTACTGTGCCTAGAGGTTCAGAGGCATGAGAGATGTAAAATCCTAACTGGCACTGAAGACCGAGAGAAAGAACTCAGCCTTCTCTGTGCCTGTTGTAACTGGTTTTCCCTTCTCATTTATCAGAAGGGGTATACTCTCCTTTACCTGTCTCTTCTGACCAATGCACCTATAAAGCCATAAAAATCCTTGTTTATTTGTTTGTTTGTTTGTTTGTTTTTTCCCCACATCCCTCACCATATTTCCATTTGCAGCTTGGCTTTTCTGATCCTGTATCTGCATGTCTAGGTAGCATCACTGCATTCTTTCCAAGACACCATCCCTGTTTCCACTGCCTATAATGTTATTTTCTTTCCCTCAGTTTTACCAGCAAGCCCTTGCTCAGCCATGAGAAGAGCATAAAATTCTATTAAAAAAATTAACAGCACAAAATATGTTTGTTCCTAAACAACCATTTGGAAAATGAAAATCAAAGAGAATTGACACAGAATTGTCTTATATTTCATATGCATACATAGTTAAGAGAGCAGCTTAAACTTTTTCCTTTAAGTATGTATACATTCCATCTACACAACAGCATCCTGGTTAGAAATACTGGCAAACTGATGTTATTGACAGCAAGAGTAGTCTTGATTTTAATCATGTCACTGTTGAACAGGATAACAAAAATGTGAAACATGTGAAACGTGAAATGTGGGGAAAAAGTAAAAATAGAAAGCCATCTTTACCATGAACTAGAAAAGAAAACCAAAGGTAACAATTACTCACTCAGCTGCAAGTTTTCAGCAATGCTTGAATCTATTTTCAAGATATTCAGGAAGAGAAATCAAAATTTTTGATTTTTTTTCCCAACATAAGCAGTTGATTTTGGAATGTCAAACTGATTTACATTTCTTTTACAGTGAGTTTAATTTATGGTGAATAATTAGCTGTTTCTTGAAAGCACATTAAGAAACCTGAATTGTGTTTCAAATACCTGCCAGTAGCAAGTATCTGCCTGTGTATTATGCATGCAATAGCCACTGGTCCCAAGTGAAAACAAATGCCTCTGATCATAACATAAAATAAGATAGTACATTTGCAGTCATAGCTGTAGTCTGACAGTGTGCAGCTTGTTATGGCTTTGTTCATTTTATGTTGCTTATAAAGCAAATTCTTTGCTGTCAGGAATGGTTTGCCATGTTAGCAGATGTGTGCATACCCTGTACTTTCCTATGTTATGAAGGGCTGATTTATATGTTTTTATTATTTTTCACTAATTTAAAAATAAGTCCTACAAGTAGGATGATATTCCCCTCCTATGTGTTAAAAAGTCAGCACAACTATAAGATTCAGATGGAATGGTCCTTTGACAGAAGACCTTTAAGGCAGATCTGCATTCTTGACATTGAATATCTCACTCCAAAGAAGTTGGATTTAAGCCACTTGATTTTTTTCATATAATTAACAATACAGAAACATAAAATAATTTAATAGTCTTACTGTCATTTCTTAGCATTTTGAACATTAATAGTTCAAACAGAACAATTTCAAATCAGAACAGTTTTGTAGCAATGCTGCAGTATATTTACTGGTGCTTCAAAGCCTCTCTGTAGAATAGATCCTAATTAGGTTTGTGATACTATGTTTAAATGTTATTTTTGAAGCAGTTGCTAGAACTTGTTAAGACCAATTAAAGTAAGAATAATCTGCCACATGTTAAGGTTAAAGTAGAACGTGTTTGTAAGCAAATCATGTTTTTTTTGTGTTTTTTTCTCCCAAACAATAATTTCTTAGCTTTTTGTTCTTTCCTTGCTAACTATTTATTCTCTGAATGATTTCATTATGTACTGAAAGCAGAGATTGAAATCTGATGTGCACTATTCACATTTGAATGTTGCAATCTCTCCGTTGTAAGTAAGCTGATTAAAATTACATCACTCATTAGGATAGTTGCAACAGAAATGTTGTTTCAGCTAGAAGGTAAGATTTTGCCTGCTTGCTTCAAATGATTTTCTAGAAAACACATCTTTAATCTATTAGATTAGCTATAATTTCTTATTTTTCTACTAGTAGCAGTGGAATGGCAAATACAATCTTGGTTATATGTACAATATCTGCAAAGCTAGTGCTATACTTTCTTCCCAAAGAAAAATGATTTGAGTTAGTGTTATGCTGATAGTATACTATATTTTAAAATAAGAACCTGATTTTATTTAACTTGCTAGTATTTTTCTGAAGTAACTGAGTTGTGAGCTTCCAATCCATACTTTTGGAATTCTCCCAAAATATTACACCGAAAATAGCCACTCTGGTTAGGTAGTAAATCATATAACAAAATAGTTGTCTAACACAATACTAATAAAATGAAGCTGAAAATGATTTGTAATTGCCACATATTAGGGTTGCTACTCAAAGTAGGAATGACTTGCTGAAAAGTAAATTATAATTCTTCTTTTCATCCTAGAGCTATTCTAGCACTCAGTGATTCTCAAAAGTAATATAGCAACCATTTTTTTCTGTCCTAGCCTTTGGTCTACTATTCTTCATTAAAAGAGAGAAGAGAGAAAGAAAAAAAGGAAGCAACTTTCAATTCCCAGTAGAGCAACTGCTGGCCCCAAATGTTCCTTGTAAATGTCAAAGGAAACACTATTTTATGTGAAAGTGGTATAATAAATGAAATAAATGAAAACTATCTGCAATTCTAATACATGCAGAACATCTGGCCTGCTGCCTTTCCTTCATATATGAGTGAGGTCAGTTGGTATCACCATGTGTGGTGTTTGAAAATAGTGATGATACTAGAGCTGCCTACTCCCTATCCCCAAAAATCCCAGAGCTGCATTTCTAAAGACTAACAGTTTCATTAAAAGAAGAAAAAATGAAAAATTGTACTTATAACCAGATGTCCATTCTACATAACTTTAAAGAACTTCACCACCACATGATGAATGTCCTTAAACCTGTTCTTCATTCACCTGGTTCTGAATGTATTCTGTCTCTACAAAGGGATAATTTTATCCAATGTTTGCTTCCTTTATATCTTTTACTTTCCTAGGATGAACATATTTTTCATATGCATGGTACACATGCACACATTTTGACATGAGTCATCCACTGCTTTATGAAGAGAGTAGAAGTTCTTTTTCAGTGAACAGTGACATATTTTCTCATGTCTTTACATTCTTTTTTAATACTTATATTGTCTTCTTTTTAAAATGTAAATAAAGTTAGTTTTAGACAGTTAATGTTTGACAAAGGGAAGATCTAATTATTATTTTTAGAAGCAGTGGCAATAAATGCAGAAAAATAACAATATTCTGAAGTTGAAAAATAGTGATAAATAAGTTCAGTTTCATTGAGGTTTCAAAAAGATTGCTGCTGTTTTAGATTTCAGCTCTTTTGGAGAAATGGAATGGAAAGGAAGGAAAAATAGTGAAGAATGTCAAGCACCACTGCCTACACCGAAAGTTTTAAGAAGTGAAAACAGCAAGTGACATCTATCAAGTTATGTTCATCTGACAAGGTAGGTTCTGTGTCAGGTTGCACATTATTATTGTTGAAGCGTGAAATCACCACATTCAACACTGGAATTTAGATATTTAACACCTCTAATCATGGATGGGGTATTGGGATGTGTCCTGGGCTGCTGGACTGAATTTGATGTGGAGCATGAACAGGCTGCAACTTTATCTGCTGATTCTCAGGAAAGTTTGCTGCATTTGCAGAGAATCATGACACCATTTCAAGCTAAATTTAATGCACTGCCAGAAAAAAAGCATAGCACTTGTTGCTGCAGTTTCATGTCTGGTGAGAATGAAGAAGCACACAGTACACTTTGTCTACTACGTGGTTAAATTTGATTCCATGGGGCAAGCAGGACAAAAAATGTCATGGCAGCAATAAGCATTGCCTTCATTTGAATATGACATTTACTATGGCTTACCTTAAAGGATTTCTAGTAAATGTTGCTCCAGTAAAATATTAAAGTGCAAGCTGGAGAGTTACTTCTACAAAATGGAAAAAGTCTTCTATATTTTACATGAAAACTAAGTACAGTGGAAGCTGTACTTTTCAGAAACAGGCATGATTTCTATGGTGTATGTTCTGCTATATTCCTTTTTTTGTGTGTCTGAAATCTCTTTGTTACTCCAGTCTATCCATATTAGAAATGTAGTTTGCAACACCCCACACAAAGAATTAATCAGAAAATAAGTCTCTCCTTCTCACTTTATAATGAACAGTTAAAATGACTACATAGAGAACACCCCAATAACTGACAATCTAGTCGATTTTGACTTGAGACTTTTACACAGAAATGTATTCAGTAACTTTAAGGTTGCAGAGAAGACACAAATAACATCTTCTGACTCTATGTATCAGAGATTACCTCACTGAATTCTTTGTCACAATGTATAGTGAAAGAGAAAAACAAGCTTTTAGAACACACAGATTTGTGTGATTTTTATTTATTGATGTATTTTTAAATTTATGATGCGCCTATAATAAGAAAGATGTTTATTGAGGGAGAAAATTCTTTATTCCTCTCTATATTCATATTTTTATCAAGCAACTGTCAGAGAAACAAGTTCTGTTAGGCTAAAGAATGGCCATAGGTGTATCTAAAAATCTTGTATGAATAAAAAGAAAGACCATCACAGTATTTTAGCAAAATTATATCAGATGGAAGATAGTAACTAGTGCTAGCTCGAAGTGTGATATTCAAATATACAAGTAATTTAAAGATGATCAATCCAGTGAATTTAGATCATCAATCAATTTAAAGAAATCTTGTAGGATGATAGAGAGAAGAAAATCTATATTTTCAGCTGTTTTTGATGTCTTTTTGAAATAAATGTCAGGCATTATGACACTACATTACAGATTCACTATCAAAGTTGTCATTTTCACTTGTAGGTACTCACATGTATACTTAGCTTGTCATTTGCGAAAGAGGAAAAAATACTAGCAATTGCTTCCTATCAGCTACTTCTCTTAAAAAGAAAACTGTTGTGTATTTTACTTTAACCTTTATAAGCCATTAGTGAGTAAAAAGTGGAATATGAAAAAGAAAATTTTGATAGTGTAGTATAAATCTGCATAGCAAAAGGCAATTAAAATTTCCTCCTCAGAAGCTGACTGTGAATAAGAAAGGTCACTTTCTTGTTGCAGTATCAAATTTAACCAAGAATAAAGGCAAAAAGGTGAGATAATTAACATCTGTCAAAATATAGAGACCCATGAGAGGGTCTGCTCAACTTCTTGACTGTCATATGACATTTTCCTGCTGTAGTTCCATTAATTATGCAATCCAGAGAAACCTGACAAAGCCTGCCCCTTAACAACCTTGTAGGGCTTCACTTTTTAGTCATTGTCCTGTATATTCTCTATGTTCAAGCATTTTCAGAATTTTCCCAAAGTATTGATTTCCTGGCTTCTTTAATGCATCTGAACTTGCCAAATCTTTTTTTTTTTTTTTTTTTTTTTTTTGAGAATATCTATTTTTAGAAAATGGCATCTAAATTAACTCTACCTAAAGCCAACAGATAAAGTGAATTATGTCCTAAATTCCACTACAAAAAACAACAAAAAAGCCTGTAATGACCAACGGAGACATGGAGATTTATTATGTACATGTTTATAATGTTAGTTTTTCTATTTCTTCATATCTAAACTCTTCCGGCTTCACTGTTTCTCCCCCTGAAATTAGCTCCATAGCTTGCCATTATGCTGCATTTCTTAAAATACTGCCTTGCTAGCACCTGTTATACATATAAATAAATGTATGTGAGATATATGTATATGATGTAATAATATAAATTTTATGATAGTGAGTCAGACAGAAAAATCATTTATCTTAAGATATAGCTAAGAGTTATATGCTAGAAAAGGAGTGAGAGAGCTATGTAACAATGTAATTGAAATTTCCAAAGATATTCTAAACTTTAAACCATTATATAATAAGGGAATCTGTTAGCTCATTGACAACTGGGTTAAAAGCACAGGATACAATTTTACTTTATGGACTTTTCTGGTCACTTCTTAGCCTATGTGAGCTTGGTTGTATGTTGCCTTAATACATATTTACTTTTGATTAGTTTGAACTTCCTACCCATGGTGAAACTAGGATACAGCTGATTTGTTGTTTTAGAGGAGATAATAAATAAACAACCATAGTTCCTCCCTTTACCATTCACTGCTTTCTAGATTTGTTATATATTACTATCACCTTCATCTATGCTGAAGAGTTTTAGTCCTCCTATTTGTTTCTTGTATGAAAATAGCTTCATAAATAATCATTTTGTTTTCCCCTTCTGAACTCTTTGCAGTTCCTCTGCATTTTATGAAGACCCCCATTCCTGAAGTCCCCAGTTGTGAAAAGTATCTAAATATGGTTTTTCCTTCAGTCTCCTTTGATTTCCAAAATTCTGTTCATTTAATAAGAAGGTAACAAGTACATAGCTTTTGGCTGCCTAGTCCACAGATCTAATTCGATAATTTCTTCTAGCAGTGGCAGGAGGTGATAGCTTGAATCTAGTTGGGCTTATACATGCCCATTAGTGCCATTTGAAGTAAAAATTTAAAAATGAAGTCAAAGAGATATATATGAGATTCATTGTTGTGACTTTATGTATTTCCAAATACAGCTTTGAAATCTATGAAATTTTTTAGCACTTCTGAAAGAGAAATGCACATACATATTTTTAACAGTTTTTGTTCTTTTTAATTTCAGCACATTGAATTGAGATCTCTTAGCTTGATAATTGCTTGTTAAAATTATTAGTTTCTGTCATGGGGAACAAATTCCGCTTTCTAGTTTTCTGTGAACCTATTTCATGCAAAGAAGAACGTATATGAAACTCACTTTTAATGATGAATATCTTATGGATTTAAAAATTCAGCCTGCTTGGCAATAAAGACATATGAAAGAAAAACTGGAATGTACAAACAATTGTAAAAGATTCAGTGCTGGAAAAAATTAAGTACAACAGCAAATTTTAAAGTGATGCATTGAAATTCATCAATTTTCATCCTTATAAAATGTAATCTAACAGTTGTACAGTTAATATAATTAATGAAGTTATATCATTTATTTCAGTGTAATATATTGTTAAACACTATAATTGATGTTACAGATAAAAACAATTACGCAATTTTGTAAAGAAATGTCCTGTTTGTCTCTGTTTTGCTGTTTTAAAGTACAGCCATTTCCATTGGACCACCTTGATTTGCATGTTGTGCCTGACCCTATTGTGAAAAATTTTGAAGGACTAGCTTCATGAAGTCATGAATCTCTTTGACATAACCAGAATGTTTATATGAAATATGATATCTTCAACCTAAGAACTGGAGGATTAGGTTAATAACTTAGAAGTGTTAATATGAACGATGAGCAAGAGGCTTATATTTCTGCTTCAGTACATAATGTGAAGTACAACTATTCCTAAGTACTTAGTCGTTTGTGTACGTTTCTTGCAGCTTCATGCCTAGGCTACTTCTTCCTTCCACAGTTAATTACTGACTATAAAGTACACACATGGGAAATAGGGAGAAGCTTCTCATTTTCTCCTGCCTTTACAACATTTAAGCTCTAAATTTTATCCTTATATGGAGCAAGAAGTTAAAAAATGAATAAACAAAAAACAATAAAACTTTTCTACAGTTTCCTACAGAACTTTTTCAAAGTGAAAAGAATGTTCACTAATTTCTATATTAGATCGGAAATAAGCAAAAGTTTCACAATAAAACAAAGAAACAAACATGACATTCCTTCTGTTTCAGAAAAATAACACCTCAAATTTACAATTGACTGTAAGTTACTTGATATTTTTCATAAAATCTATGGAAAGGGAAAATCTTCACTTTGAGAAGGCACAAAGTAAATTTATTGGTTCATGTTGCAAAAAAAAGTCAGGAAAGATATGATCAAAAGGATGAAACACGTTACTAATAGTTCCTACAGTGGATAAAATAGAAGAACACATTACAGGTGTTTTTTACTTGTGTAAAATTTAATCTACAGAAACTTCTTTTTTCAAGTTCTGCTCATTTATTTGAAAAGTTGACATAAGTGTGGAAGCACTTTTAATCTTGCAGCGTTTGACGGAGCAGTTCAAGCAGTAGAATTCTGATACATTTTCTAATTCTGTTTGTCACAGGATGAGATTTCCACACTTAACTAAACTTTAACTATTTCCTATTTAATTCAGTTTTCCATAAATTGTCTGCTCAACAACAGAGCCATAGAAAAGTCAGCAAAAATTTTTAACAGTCATCCAGCCATGAAATGAAATACTGGACTGTATTTTATGTACTTTTAAAATTTAACTTAATATTTCTCACCATCATTGTAAGTTTATCCTTTGAGTACCATTTCATTTCCAAAAAAAAAAAAAAAAAGTATACAAATTTGTGTATGCCTATCTATGCACAATGTATCACATTTTTAATACATTTTAATACTACTTTCAATTTTAAGATCTATTTTTGTATGGCAAGGTAGTTTGTTTTCAAGAACATTCACTACACAATGACTTCCAAGCTTGAAAAGATATGTCAGTGGGACTTGCAAAAAAGCTAACCCCGTTTTTTCATGGTTTTTTTTTTTTTTCCTTTTTTTAGAATCCATACATTTTGTATGCAAATCTCAAAGTTAACTACTTTGATTAAATTTTAGGACAGCTGATTTTGAAATATTTGTCTTTTTTCTTTATTTTTTTATTTTTATTTTTTTAGATTATTGAGATTGTATATAGATGCAATTCTATAATCAGAACCTTATTTTGTTTTCTTGGTTTTTGATTTTTAAAGTAACTCATTTTTTTTATAGTGTTCTAAATATATGACCTCACTGTACTCAACCTGCTTTATCTGTTCATCAAGCCACGGGTTAAATGGTTTTTAACCTTTACTTATTTACAGTAGATAAAGAATCACCTTCTTGCTGTAAGTCGGAGTACTTAAAATGTATCTTTGTACAGGACAACACTTTAACAGAAAGTTAACTATTAAAAGTTAACTACAGTTTTTAGAGCATGCTTTGTTTTGTTTGGTTTCAATTGAATTTCTACTATGAAGAGAGAAAAACATTACCTTCTTCTTGGTCTTTTTTCTTACTTCTTACTCGGTCTTACTTCACTTACTTCGAGCAAGACAAATTTGAAGAAAAAATCCACATACCTCTAAGTTGATAAGATCTTGACATATCTTCTGACTTTTCTCAGTGCCATTTACAGAGATTATTAAATTGTATCTGTTCTATAAGTGTTTCCTCTGCAGGGACTGTAAATGAGTATAAAAAAGTCTTCCAAGTTTCTGATCAGTACACTTTAAATAGATTGTTCATCCCAGTATGCTGTCATACAACTTTCTGAGAAGATTTTCATGGCCCACACAATTCTGGTTTTTTTTTCTTCAAACATTACTCTTTAATTAATTTTGGAATTGATTCAATCAGTGTGCAACACATTCCTTAAAGGCATCTTGTTAGTATTGTGTTTCTTTAAAAGAGAAGCTGAAGATAATCTCAATTTGTGGTTAGACCGATTATGTTTCCAACAATATGCTAGCAGTTATTCAAGATAAAATCATTTTGATATTGGAAAATGGAATGCATTTTCAAAATCAAATCACATTCTAAGAGACCTAAACACACTGGGGAAATGAGCTAAAAGGAATCTTAGAAGCTCAGTGAAGGGAAATATGAAGTTCTGCATGGAGAAGTAATTGATCCAGGCACAAATTCATGCTGATAGATGCCTGACTAGAAAACTGCTGGAAAACAGCTTTGCAGAGGACCTCAGGGTGATGGTATACAAGCTGACCATAAGTCAGCAATGCAACCTTGTGGCAAAGAAAGCCAACAGCATTTTGGACTGTTGGACTATTATTAGTAGGTATAGCAAAGTGATCCTTCTCTATTTAACACTGGCAAGGCCACATGTGGAGTATTGCAGAATTGGGATATTTAATTCATGAGAGACATGAACTTTCTGGAGCTAATCTAGAACACTGTCAAAAGGTGATTTAGGGACTGGAGCATATTTCACATGCAAGAACTAGGATCATTAAACTTGAAGATGTCTCGGAGAGGCTTTATACAAGTGTATAAATACCCAGGAAGCAGTAAAGAAGACAGTCAGACCTGTTTATTGTTATGGGTTGACAGAATAAGAGGAAAAAGAGGAACAAAATGAAAAAGAGATCATTCTCTTTAAATATATAAAGAAAGAAAATAAAGAAAAAAATATTTAATTGAAGATGTCTACAAAAAGTAAACTGGAACCACAGAGATCTGTTAACTCACTTCATGCCCTCTTGAAGCTGGAGAGAAGGTGGATGGCACTTGGCTAGATCAGCAAATCTGAACCATAAACAAAAGCCTTCATATGGAATTTACAGATTGTGAGCAGCTGGCAGATTTGTCAGTAGGGAGCTATCAGTCCTCATTAAGAGAAGAGAAGTGATAACTGTCAACTGTAGCTGTTCAAAGAGAGAGGGGGAGACGGGGAGGGAAGATAAGGTTGTGGAGAGAAAGCAGTATCATATTTAAAAACAAGGTAAAGAAGTCAAATCCAAACAGGACCATCAAGGGAGTGATATCATGAAAATAATGTGCTAGAAGAACAATTATAGTAGCTTTATGTAGCTGTATTGAAATCAAAATAAATTATAATAATTTGTTAAATCCAAACAATTCTCTTTATCTGTAGTTCTATTCATTGTCTTTAATCTCTTTTGGGTATATATATATTCTTTCATGTGTTTTCTGGCTGTTGGTTTTGTTTTGTTTTGTTTTTTCCTATTTATTATTATTTTTCTAGTTAGGAGTAATTGCACTACTGAATTCTTGCCTGAACAGATGTTAACTCTCTCTATATTTTTCTCTTGTAAAATTCCAGCAAAAATGAAAGCTTTCCTGAATTATTTCTGAGGTTTTCAGTGTTACTAAATTTTTAAACTTCACCAAACTTCACAGTTTTTTTTAGTTTCACTTTTAGATGTAATTGTTATTTTTAGATGCAACAAAAAAATATGTTTCCCTACTCACTGCTCCACTTGAACATAAATCCCTAGAAGAATCCCTGTAAGTGCCTCTTTCACGAAAAAAGAAACAGAGTATTATTAACAAAAGCATTAGGATAGGAAGTCAAATAGTGATTATTCCCATGATAAGAAAACAAGATTTGGAGAAAATTTAAAAATTCATTCTGTTTAGAATTATGAATAACCATGAATAGAAGAATCTGGAATAATCTCTCTAGCTCCTTCCTATTTTTCAGCAATTATTAAGAAAAAATGTTAATTCTATATACTTTAGAAGCTTGGAGATCGTGAGTGATTTCTCAGATCTAAATTTGTCTTACTCAGTAATGGTTCTGGATTATAAAAGAGTACTTGAAACTTTTCTGAAATCTTTCCAAATTTCCAACATTATTTTTTGAAACCAGAGCCAAAACTGGTTATGACAGTCCAACATAAGTTTTCTTGAATGACATTTTGAGCAGTATTTTCTTCTTGATTTTAGTTTGAGAACTATTGTGTTTTCATTTAATATAAGATTATGACTTTTATATATCAGTATTACAAAATACAATCTTCAAGTTTACAAGGCTCGATTTTGAACATCACCTACACAGTTTTTCTTATAGCGCTGCATTTGGCTATACTAAAATGTTCATTGCAAAGCCAGTTATTACAGGACGACTGATCTCACACTAAGGGTTGCCTATAACAATGTATTTAGCTGTCACTCTTTTTCAAAAATTCTGTCAATGTTTATTCTTTACGTGCATGTCACTTCACATATTAAAACTCTGCAAAATCTGAATTCCAAAGCCTCATATATAAATTCAGTTACTAGTATTTTTTCTGAACCATTTTAAAAAGCTCAGTGTAAAATATGAAATATTTGTTGCTTTTTAAATTCTAGCTTCAATATCTCATTAGAAATATATTTTTTACTCTTCCATCACATTTTCTTATCAACTAAACTCAAAAAAATTATCCCTTTGACCTGTTCTCTAATGCATTGTTTTTCTCTTATATGGAAACCTTATGATTGAGAAAAATAGGATATTTGTTTGTTATGAGAAGCATTGCCAGATAACAAATTTGCATCACTGAACATGTTTATATTTCTCTACTTTGGCACAGGACAAGGTAGTTTCTCTCTTAATAAATAGGGGCCATTGTAGTCTTTTTCTTTATAACAGAACACTTCTTCGACAAATGTCCTCACTAAATATGAGTATTGTCATGTTAATTCAGATGTGCTGTGAGCATAGAAAAGACCTGTTTGAAGTCCCATTGTGCTTTATAGTCTCATCACTTATTATCCTTATTAAGAATGAGGTAAAAAGAAACTTAGACATAGCAAACAAAAACAGTGCAGAGATAGCTAATTCTCTTTAATTGTATCTATCTCTCTTAAATTTTATTTTGCTTTTTAGATCTCTTTTTTGTTTGTTTGTTTGTTTTTTAAAAGGTTTTTCTCTTGATGCTGAAAATTACTTTACTTTCTCAGTATAGTAAAGGAAAAGATCCACAAGATCTATTTGGTGCAAGATGTTCTGTAAAATGTGTTTCAAATTAGCATACTATTTCATTTCCAGTCAACTGGGAGTAGTAGATTTTTGGAAAAGGATGAATTATTGGTAGTACAGCCAGTACAGTCTAAGGAACTTTCATTTTATTTAGGTGAGAAAATTCTGAAAAAGAGACAACTATTGCCAAGTACTTTGCCAGGTATAGCATTATATCAACATCTCAGAGAAAAATAAGATTTACCATATGAATCTAAATCTTCAAGCACAATTTGTGAAGTGAAAAGACAGTGGAAGGGTAAACAGAAAGCAAAACACAATAAATTCTAAATTAAACAGATTTCCAAAAATTCAAAGTTAAGAGTTTGTGGGCTCTTGGAGACATTCAGTATTTTTAAGTCACCTGAAGAGTTATAGAAAATATAATGCTTATCAGTAAATCACTCATTCCAGGAAGTTCTTTCTTTATTTGAAATCAGTTCTACCTACAAAGCTTCTTGGATTTAAACACATATAAAGAGACATTTCTTCCCCCTTCCCTGAAAACCCAGGTCATTTAATGGAAAAGAGTTCATTCTCTTCATTTTCAGAGTTTCATATAATCTTGGTGAAGAAAAAAAATTAATAATGTACTAGCCCATGGAAGTGGGCAAATAAATAAACATTATCTGCATTTCTGAGTGTTTAAATAATATTGTGTAACTTGTTTCTTGTTGTTTTTCTTTTTTCTTTTTAATTCCAGTGTTCCAGTGAAGTTATTTTCTCTTGCCATCTCCAACTATTCATTTCAGTTTTACTACGTATGATCTTCTGTTTTCTACATTCACAGTTTAATTTTCTTAACACTTCCACTTTTTTTTTGTAATTTTTCTTATTTATTCTTGTATATTGAAATTGTTTTGAAATATGAGATTTTTTTTTTTTTCCTGCAAACCTATTCTTATTTCGATTGAATAGTCTATATTTCTCATAGCTCCAAATTTGCCTACTTACTTCACATAGAGTAATTGTATAATTGCTTTCACATTTGGGTATGATTTTTGATAATGAATAGTAGATATAGAATCATAGGATCCTGTGACGGAGTTAACTAGATCAATCTATGCCCGTGACAGGGGGCAGTAGGCCTCTGCCCCCACACCCCTACCGGCCCCACAAAATGGGAAGGAAGGAAGGAAGGAAGGGAGGAAAAAAAACAGCGGCAACAATCTGTGGAGCAAAACTTATTTTACTAACCATGTTATCGGAATGCAAGATAACACAATATAATAAAATCTAATTGAAATTGAGACTAATAAATCAAATTAAATTAGAAGAGAGAGAGTTCCTGAGACCGAGTCAAACCTGAAAAGCTTGGAATGGCTAGGAAAGCACCCTCCAGCACCCACTGCCAGGCAGTAAGAGACTGCCCCACCCGGAAGGGCCAGATCCCATGACTTCCATAATGTATAGGAATAGGTACCTGGAATTGGAGCATTAACACTTTAATTCCAGTACATGATGTTTTGATGTGGAATACTGAAAACCAAGAAACATAAAACAATGACAGATCCTTAGAGTTGGATGGGACTTCTGGGGGCCATCTGGTCCAGCTCCCCTACAGGGAACAGAAACATCCACAGCTAGACTGGGTTGCTCAGGGCCTTCTCCAGCCTCACCTTGAAAGTCTCCAGGGATGGGACATCAACTACATCCTTACATAACCTGTTCCAATGCCTAAATGCCCCCACTGGAAAAGATTTTTTCCTTATATCTAATCTAAATCTATCCTCCCCGAACTTGATACCATTTCCCCTTGTTCAATCACCATAGACCCTGCTAAAGAGTCAGCTCCCTTCTTTCTTCTAGCTCCTCTTTAGACACTGAAAGGCCACTATCAGGTCATCTCACAGCCTTCTCTTCCTCAGGCTGAACGGCCCCAGATCTCTCGGCCTGTCCTCATAGGAGCAGTATTACATTCGGTGGACCATGTTTGTGGTCCTTCTCTGAATGTGCTCCAACATGAAAGAGTTAATGTCCCAGTTATGTGGACTGTAAATAGTTCCAGGTACCTGTCCGTGAAGAAAAAAAGAACTAAATCTCCCACAGCACTGTTTGCTGTTCTGTTGCTGTTTTCTGCTCAGAGGGAAAGATAAAAACCATTCACAGATCACAAGACATCCCTTTTTGATCTTCCAGCTCATCTCTGTTGCAGGCACGATATCGCCTCAGGTTACTTAGAGTAAGACCTTTGGCTTTTGGACACTCATTTTATTTGATTTATTAGGTTTGATTGTATTGTATTGTATTCATTTACATTCCAATATCTTTTTTAGTAAATTAGCTTTCCTCCTCAGATCTTTCCCCTGTTTCCCTTTCCCCAGGGCATGGGTCAGGGGGTCTCCCTGCCATATTAGTCACAGAACTGGGCTGAACCAGCTCGTAAACCATTGACAACTTGCTAATTCATGTTTAATACATTTCAGACAGGAGGAACTGCAGCAAACGATCAATTTGTCATAATATGGTTTGTGACAAAATAATGAATTTCATGAATATGTATAATTTGAAAATTATATGAAAATGATCATTTTGAAAAATATTTTAGTTAGTTACAAGTCATAAAATTTAGGACATTAGTATTATTGATGGAAGAGAAGGAAATCCTCGCAGAAAAATAACATAAAATGTCTTTAACAAAATTATTATTTAATACTTCTTTTTGAAATTTTGCTACCTGTTTTATCAATATCTTTTGGGCAAGGCCTAAGAAAATTGAACTGAAAAAACAGTTAACACTATGAATTTCTTGTTTTTTTTTTTTTTTTTAATTTCTTGCTTTGAAAAAAAAAAAAAAGAAAAAACATTATTAACAAGGAAAGAATCGAGAACATCATGTTTTAGTACTTTGTCCTAAAGCGCTGAGGCATTAGTGACCACATTGGCTTAGTTTGTAGCTAAGACATGTTGGATCAAGTGGAAATTTTAGTGTTTATTCTGCTGTATTTTTATTTACTCCTTACTTCTTATCATGATAATGCTGGTCTCAAGAGAGAATTTTTGAAGGTGAAGTTAAGTTCACAAAGAGTTTTCAGGATGCACAGTGAGGAAATGTCAGTGTCAACAGTTTATGGACTGGTTTGATACAGTTCCATGACTAGCGGGGCGGAGGGATCTGCAGATCCGCACCTCCAGAAAGGGGAAACTGGGGCACCGAATAATTAAAAACAGTGGCAATGATCTGAGGAGAAACAAACTAATTGACTAAATAAGATCTCGGAATGCAACACTTTATAATACAATATAATTAGAATTGAAGCTAATAAACCAAATATAATGAAAGAGAGTGTCCAAAAGGTGGAAAGGCCTCACCATAACACTGACATGAGACATGCAGTCAGGTCGAGCAGCAGGAAGGAGAGCCCAAAAAAAAAGAGAAGGTATCATGACCCTTCCAGGAGCTTTATGTCCCATCTCTGAATGCAAAGTCCTTTGGGATATGTAGTTTTTCTCTTCCAGACAGTTGTCCAGAACTGGAGCATTAACTCTTTAACTCCCAGTGTACTGCATGACATTATGATGTGGAATACTAATAATCAAAATCATAAAACCATGATAGTTAGACTTAAGAAGTAAATTAATCATTTAATCCAACAGCTCCCATCCTCGCTAAGGAGGAAACTAGCTTTGCTTTTTACATTTTAAGATTATTTTAAATAGATTGTTTCATGAATGACAAACCTGTCTGAAGGAGACTTCCTAAAAGTGGTTGGGTCTTTTATGATCAAACCTATATGTTGTGTGTTGTGCATATCAAACTGAACTCTCTGTGTTGAAATTTTTTATGTATGAAAAGCTACTAAATCTCACAATCCTTCTTTTTTTTTTTTTTTTTAATCATTCACCTATAAACATTGTGTCTTCTACCTCATGCAATGTAGCTCACCTCTTTACTGGAAAACCAGTCCTAGTGAAATATGTGACTGTAAAAGGAAACCTAGAATACAGGCTTCCACAAAAAACTGATGAAGCTGAATAGAAATGGGGAAGAAAGGGGAAATGAAAGAGCAAACCAACCACACAGGAACCAAATAATGAGGAAAAGAACAGAGGATTTGTGATATGAGAGAGAGAAGAGTAGCTTCAGTAAAAGAGAAATAAGGGAATATTTGGAAAAAGAAAATGAAGAAGCCTCTTTATTAAGGAAGTGACAAAGAGATAATCAAGAATTATACATATGTCTGTTCTTTACATTTCATATGAAATATAAATATAATTCTATTCTATTATAAGTAAATAGTGAAAAGAGTTTTAATAAAGGTGATAATTTACCCATATATATTGGTTTAATCAATTAGGAGAAGAATATTAATTTGGGGTATACGGACAGCAAGTTTCATTGCATTGTGCAACTCACACTCAATTGTATGAATAGCTCAAATGTAGCTATTCCAGTTCACAAACACAGAGGTCATTATTAAATATATTTACAAACATTTGTTCAAACATATGTAAAATAAATCATTTTTATTATATACCGCACTTATTTCAGGCATAAGTCATTACATATACATATTTACTCTACTCTTTACATTTATACCAAAATTTTGTCTTTTGTTTTTTAATAAAATTCCTCAGTATTTGTATTTCGATAAGCATTTTGATTACAGCTTATTGCAGATATGGGGCACATGTGGTTAAAAGCTACATATTTGCAGCTTTACTGGTTAAAACAGCAGAGCACCAGGCTGATTATGTTGTGCTGTCTAAATTTACAATTATTTTTCCATTCTAATTTCCAATTTATTTGTCTGTGTTTTTGATTATTTTTCAAATATGCAGATTGTAATGCTGCGTTTTGACAGTAATCCTCATATGTAATTCTTATAGGACAGTTCATTCTGTAACAGTTTGCAATAAATGTCCTTCAGACTAGGTATATACTTTTATGAATTTATGTGATGTAAGTTTTAGAACTCAATTCTAAACCTCAATTCCACTGTATTTTATACCTCAATTCCATTGCCTTCAGTTGTATCTGAAATGATCTGCAATTGCTTCCTTTATGGTGTACAATGGGGAAAAAAAAAAAAAAAAAAGAACTAAAGAAAATCTCTGTGCAATGTTTGATCTAAGTGAATAGCCCTGCATTTCATAAAAATTATTCTGATGACTTTCAAGTGGCGTGGTTATTAACAAGGATGTCAGACATTTTCTTTCTGCTGTCTCTACAATGGGATGTGACCTTACATAGACACAGCTGAGAACATTGCTTGGGATATATTTGAATTCCAGCCAACTAGATTATCAGAAACACTGACCCACACTTGGTGCTCTTGTTCTCTTCCTGTCTTTTATTGGACCTAATCCCAGACATTAATTTAGGGACTTGCAAGCTTATTTCTTCTTTTCCTGTGCAAGACACTCTAACAGAGTTGGATTGTAAATAAAAAGATAAATCGATCAATTCATTGACTTAAAATGAGTCTTTTATTAAAATCTAAATATGTAAAATTTTTTTGATATTAGCTTTTGATTTATTTGATTTTTTTAGCTGTTTTTTTTTTTTTTCCATTTTAGACAGTCAAGATTTTACCAGTCATGAAATTCAAAAAATAAAATAAAGTTTTTTTTTCAGTAAAAATATTAATTTTAAATTAAATATATTAAATTTTAGTTTTCTTCTTATTCTTTCATAACATCTAGCATATTCAAAAGTTTTTCCAGAATCTAAATGACCAAATTATAAGAAAACTTGTTCATGTTATATCCTCAGTATCTGATATCAGTGAATCCCATTGGGCCTTTTTTCCTTTTTTCTTGATTTTAAATGCTATTATCAAAAACAACACATTTAGCCAAGTGTTCAATTATAGGTATGACTTACATTAAAACATCATCAACAAGGAGATAAAATTAACTAAATACTCTTACCAAATGAAATGATACATACTATATTAGGAGAATAGATAAAGATGTTAACACATGATAGTTATTGAAATATCTTTCTTATATAAATCAAAGAAAATATTTTAGCTTTAAGATAAACAGTAAGAAACAATAATTAGATTGACTTCTGTAGATTTATTTTATGTCTCTGATCAAAATATTTAATAATAAGCTTGGGTGATACTATTATTTATAAATAGCGTCTGAGTACAAAGATTTGGAGGACACTGTGACTCATTTCTTCAAGATTTAGTATTTTTTTTCTGTCATTGAGATTTCTGGATATCTATACTTAAAATATCAGTTAGAAAAATTAATTAAAATAATACATAAGCTAAATAAAATATATTTCATTTATTTATTGCTTTCACTGAAACTCATTTTTTTCTATATACTATAACAGAAAGCATGAAACTTCAATCTTCCCACGAAAAGCTATTATGTATTTAATATGTTTTACATACTAATTTATTAAACTACATTTCAATATATTTTTATTTGTATTATGCACTATTTTGCTTAGCTCTGAGTTCAAGCAAAGTAAAGGTTTCACCGTATTTTTAACTTGCATACCATCTTTTTTAAACAAAAAAAAATAGTAAATCTGTCACTGAAAAAATAAACTTAATTAAGAAACCATTATTATTAATATATAAGAGTCATCAGAAATAGAAGCAAATATGTTAAAAGTCTTTTATATTTGCTTTACTTTTGAAGTTTAAAGTTAAGTACATTCAGATATTTAAAACTTTCTGAGGGAGCTAGAAGTGTTCTGTCCTGAACTTTCCAAAATAAATTGCTCAGTCAAGATTCAGTGATGGTATAGTGACAAATAGTTACCATAACTTGGGATGTAGAATTTGGGACAATATTGCATTTCTATTCATTTTCCTTTTTTTTTTTTTTAATTTTTTGCCGCAATACTTTCACCATTTGCAAGACTAATTTTTTGTTACCACAGTGCTTTCAGCCAAGATCTATTGTTGCTAGAATTTTGTATTCTCCTTATTATTTATTTCTGTTATTATTTATTTTCCTGTATAAAGTTCAAAACTTGCCATTTTTTAGCACACATGAATTTCTAAAAAAATAGCAAGCAAACAAATAAATAAATGAGTTACTCACTGTATGTTTCAAATGTATGAAGAAAATTCACTTGCATTTTCCTTATGTTTGTAGAAAGGTAAGTATTCAGTGATAAACCTAAATAAGAGAAGATGTAGGAAGAGCATATAACATATGAAGATTTTTTTCTCATACTTTTTCTTAATTTGGTTTATGCTCTGCCAAATTATTATAAATTAATCAACAGTGAGAAACTTCAGTTTTATTAAATAAACTTTTCTAGAGACGATCATGTTCTAAAGTTAATGTACTGCTGATTACTGTGCAACGCTTCTGAGTTTAAGAAGAGCACCTGCATTTAGTAGTAATTAAGAACAAACAAATAAACAAACAAAAAATCAACTAAATGTGTAAGTACTTTAGCTTCTGATAGTCCTTCTGGTTCCAAAGAAAGTAAATGTTTTTTCTTTGTATATTAAAATGTCAGATAAACAACTTTTACGTTGTGATCACCTTAGAGAAGGATTGATTGAGGTACATATTTTCCTGGGGAAAAAAAAAGCGAAATACTTTGATCTGTGGGTTAATCTTATCATAATGCTAAGCATAAATTGCTTTTAAAAGAAATTCAACTGTGAAACTGGATTCTCAGTTCATGTGGTCTACACATTGTTCTAATTCTCTTTGTATGTTTATTTTCTGTAACATTTAGTTTGAAGAATGTAAATCTTTAGTAGTTTTAAATGATTTATTTTATTGATTTGCATTTTCATATATTAAAACTTTACCATTTTTTTCTTTTGACTGTAGTTCTGTGCAGTCTATATCAATTTCTCCATACTTTCTCATGCTTTTATTTTGATTTATTTGTCATATTTATTATTGCAGTTTGGTATCCCTCAGTTATGTACAACCTGCAGTTTTCAATACAGTTTTATTTACTGCTTGACTAAGGTATTAATAGACATTTTAGGGAACTGTATGCAACTATAGAAGACTTGCATAAATGCACACATTCTTTGAAATAAAATTCTTTTGTACAAAAATGAGGGAAAAAATATTCTAGTATGATACAAGAAGTTAAGAAAGAAAGTGAAAATTTTTAGATTAAGTTCCTTTATGTGACAATTCACATTCCTTAGAATAACCTTTCTTTTCCATTTTTTAAATGTAACTGAATTCACTAGACTTCTTTTCTGAGTTTCCAGGAACTAGCAACTTGTTTTGGAAAAGAAAGTTTGAGGAAGTAGCAGGTAACTTAAGAAATGAGCAGGAATTAACTGAGAAGTATATACTTGCTGCTTCCAAACATGAAATAAACATATTTGCCTTCAAATTTTTGTCTTTCTGCCTTTTCTTCTTTCGTAATCTCTCCTCCTTTCATATATCTTGCACATTATTTGTTCTTTCTACCCACTTTTACTTTCTCCTCTGTCTCTACCTCATTTGTTTTCTCTCTCTATTTATACATATTTTATATATTTATATATATATATTAAATATAAAGTGTATATATATATTTATATATATTTTTGCAGCTTTTAAATGATCTGCTTATATGGGTATGTATTGTGAGACTGAGGTCAATTGATTGCATTTGTTTGTTTGTTTGTTTGTTTCTTACTCATTTAAATGTATCCAAGTAATATTATATATTTCTTCCATGCCTAAAACTACACCATCTGAATTTTCATTCTGAAAATGTGGGTGTTTGCTTTTCTCTTGTGAAAGAGTGTTATGCTAATTACTTCTGTGTATTTGGAACTACTGATTGTAACTAGGTTTCTTCAAAGGCCTTGTTTCCTCAGAAGAAAATAAAAGAACATTCTGACAGTGATTATTTTAAACGATACTGGCTGCTTGTGATTGTGACTGATAAGCCTTTAGTATTGAAATTACCTCACATTATGCTGTATTGCATAACAGTTTATACCAAATGCAAACTTGCATATCTGATGATGAAAAATTACCTAGAATTATTCAATCTACTTTTAAAATAACATAAATATTTCTAAAGGAAAATATGCTTGAAAGCTTTTAATTTGAACAAAACATTTCTGGATCCTCATCTTAATCTTGAAAGTCATTAATTTATTTTCCTGTAGTTTTAATATAACTAAACAGAGAAATGTTATGGAACTAAATGGACAAACGTGCATCAGAAAATGGAATAGTAATTCAGGAGTCCCTGTAGTGTGTAATGATGCACATTATTGCTAAAATTCTAAATATTGTATACAACATGACTAAGCCCCCTTAATATAGCTTCTGCACCAAAATCCACTGTTGAGGTATCAAGATGAACTTAAGCTTTTTACCAAGAGGAAATTAATTTCAATTTCTAGCACACTGTAGTGAGTTGATCTTGACTGGCTCCCCATTCAGTCTCTCTCTTTTTCCCCCATCTCAATCAGGACATGAGGAGAAAACAAGTTGAAACAGCTCATTGGTCAAAATAAAGAAAGGGATATTAAGAACCATGTTAATAAATTAAATATCTTTGATGTTTCAAGATATTTATTTTATGATAAAAATGGTGTTCATTTTGTTTAGCCAAGCTATACCTTTAAGAAGCTCAACTTTCTGAAAAGAACAACGTATTTAGGAACTGATCTTGTTTTATTACTGAATATTTTTGTCCTGTTTGTGAAAATGATAGTAGTTTTGTATCACTTCTGTATGGCAGAAAAAGGGAGAGAATAAGAGTTTGCATTCCCAATTTGAGTGAGCTTCTCTTCAGCTTTTAAATAGAAGGAATCAATTACTTTAGAATCTATATGAAGATAAATTTGTCTTTGCGCATAGTTAACTGTTTTTGGTGTTGAAACTGAAAAATAATTCATTACAAATAATGAGACTTTGAAAGTAATAGAATTATACTCCACCTCTGCTGGCAAAATCACTACATAAATCATAGGGTAAAAATGGGAAAGAACCTTAAAACAGCAGAAGAAAAATGCTTGTATAATGCACATGTACAACAGATGACTCTTGAAACTTTAAATTCATATTAACTTATATATGTGGAAGGAAATATTTTGTGCTATAGTATTGGGAGGGGTGAGGAAATGGTTGCTTGGTGTTTATCTAACTGACAGATTAACCACAGGATATTTTCTTCATTATTGGTGGTCATACTCTGTGTGTTTAAGTACTAACATAATTTATTTTTTCTCATTTTACTGTTTTCTTTCACACACCTTTGAGGCAGCAACTTGATAGAACAGTGACAGAAAGCATGAGCAATATGTATGTTAAGACCGTTTGCCTGATAGTATCACATTACCTTTATTAAAGAAAATAGCTTGCAGTGAATATGATGATTGCTTTTTATAAATTATTTATTCTTTTTTTCAAAGCATCAGGAAATGTACAAGTCTTCATTTATCTTGGTACTGTTGTTGTTTGTTCACATAAATGAGTTTTTATTTCCTAGTTTTTTTGGCTCTCATTTGCCTTTGATCAGACATAACCTGTCTCTTAAACTTACATTCAATATTTTCTCCTGTGTTCATGCTGGTACCCTCTGCCTAGATGTCGGTTTTCTTTCCTTGCAGATAGTGGTCATCTTCTCTCACTGACATTTTTGTAATTTTTAAAGTCATTTTGAATTTTTTCTTTTTCTGTACATTCTACAGACTTTGAGCAAAATAAGGACAAGAACCACTCTGACTTCACTCACTCTATTTTCTGTTTTCAGTTTTTAGACAGTCCTCTTGACTGTTTGCCTCTGAAAAACTTTGTGATGTGCTGAGAAACAGGCTTGTTATCAGATGTAGCATTATTTTTTTCTTCCTACATGAGGGATACATAAAATAGATGAGATTTAAAATCTTGAGTGTCCTTTCTCTATACAAAGGAAAGGGCAGTGGTTGTTGAGTAGTAGATCTTTTTCACGTTTTCTTTTGCAATATGTGTGAATCTTCTGCTTTAGTAGAGATGAGAAACTAGAGATGTCAGCAGCGGCTTTAACATCTTACTAAGAATCTTAGTCCTTTAAGTGTTCAAGAAATGTTTAGATGATGTACTGAAGGACATGGTTTAGTGGGAAATATTAATGATGGGTGAAACAGCTGAACTGGATGATCTTGGAGGTCTCGTTCAATTTTGATGATTCTATGATTCTGATTATAAGTCCTCTGAAAGCAATAATATTGACATTTGATTTAGTGTTTTATTTATCCTGATATGATGAATATACTAAAAGATCTAGTACACATTGTTTAAATTCAGATTTTTTTCAACATGGCATTCTATTATTTACTAGAAATAAATCACTGTTACTAAGCTGATGAGCTGCACGTTTGAAAATATAAGTAAAAAACAAAGATAAATAAAAAAGATTTCAGCAGCTTTTTAGAAGGAAGAAAAAAAAAAAGCTTATAATTCCATTATGATTATGTTATAAAAAAAGATGAAAAGAAGAAGTAATTGCATTTATATATTTAAAATTTTCTGAAGTTTTCTGTAAAATTGGCCAAACTTTTTCATTTGAAAAGGATCACTGAAATAAGATGTTGGCTATGTTTTGGACTACGGAATACCGAAATATAGTGTAACTAGGATACTTGTATGTACACTACCATTTGCTTGCAAAATGTTTATTAATTCAGTTTCTCAGACATTACGTAGTGGAACAAGAAGACTGATCTTAAGGAAGCAAAGAGAAAATGTCATTATTCTTGCTGCTTCTAAATACTTATCTGTTCTTTGAAGAGTTTGTTGCTAGCCAAAAATGAAGGACTAAAGTAATTTTGGCTCTGTGATTTAGAGAGGAGACTGGCAGTACAGAGAAAGAATAAAGTATTCTATCTTCTGATTATAATGAAAACAATTAGGATGGAAATACACTATCAGTGGTTATCATGTTATTGTGTTTCTCTTACCTAAATCCTAAAAAAAAGAAACAAAAATACTTCAGAATTTCAACTGAAATTCCATGGAATATTTGAAGTTATTGTTAATAATTTTTCTTAACTATAATTTATTAAATCAGTTTAAAAGCTCACTCTAGGTTCATAAATTTCAAGAATTTAAATTAAAAATTGTTTATAAATATTTCTTTAACTTCTGAAAAGATTAATAACGTTCAAAAAGGAACTTTAATGGAGTGAGGGAATGTGTACCCATTCATACAATGTATGCACACACTGTTATGAGTACAGAACTGAGAAATTTTTCCATTGTCTCATGCAAATATACTGCTGCTCTGCACAGGGCAATCAAGAAATCTGGATCTTTGGAAGGATTTTAATTCTTCCCGCTCAATTGTTTCTAGCAGGTGGTATTTTGTTCTTTCCTAAGACACTGACAATGTACTTGACTGCTCCTACTATCTTCAGTTAAAGGCTGAAGTATGTCTTTCATCTGGTCTAGGTTTATTTTATTACGTTCCTCTGGGAAGGAGGTTTTTTCTCACTTGTAGATTGTGTGATATTGTACCATGAATTTACTAGTATTAAAAGAAGAGTATGAATTCTACATCAAATTATATGAAAAAGATTGCACTGACTTTTTTTCAATGGCTTTTCCTATTGTAAACTTTAACTGAGACCAGAAAGACTATTCCAAAGCACAGCAAAATTAATATTCTATTTAATTTTTAATAGATAACACACACACACAAAAAAAACAAAAACAAAAACTTCTGTATTTCTGTATGATGTTAAAGATTTCTCCTCTGTTTGTTAACCTATTTAATAAAGCTTGGAACTAATTGTTCTGTGGATAAATTTGATTTTTTTTTCTTTCAATTTTAGGAACAAAACTTTATGAAAATTTTTGCTCCTAGCCTTTCTGATTCCCTTGTTTTTTTTTTCAATGTTGTTGTTTTCCACAGTCATTTTGATGTTTTGTTTTCAGCAGTCTTCTTAAAAACTGATAGTTGTACACTTTAGTCTAATCTTCCAAAGCTGACTACTTTTACTACATTTCCAAAATAATTCAGCATATGGTATACAAATTGTTTCAGAGTTTAAAATTTTTGTTTGTTTGTTTGTTGGTTTCTTGATTTCTAGTTTCCAAAAAAGATTGCAGAATCATAGAATCATTTAGGTAGAAAAAGACCTTACAAATTATCAAGTCTGACTCCATCTGGCAACACTGAAGCTTACCACTAAACTTGGCCCTAAGCACAATAACCACACAACTTTTAAATACCTTCAGAGATACCAACTCCATCACATAACTGAGCAGCCTATTCCAATGTCTAACTATCCTTTCCATGAAGAAATTCTTCCTGTTATCCAATCTAAACTTCTCCTGGCACAATATAAGGCCTTTGCTTAGCTTTCTATCAGCTGTTACCTGAGAAATGAGATGGACACTGCCTTCACTGCAACCTCTTTTCAGGTAAAGAGAAATTTTGTCTTCCCTTAGCCTCATTTTCTCCAGATTAAACAGTACCAGTTCCCTCAGTTGTTCCTCATAAGTTTTGTCCTTTCACTAGTTTTTTTTGCTTTTCTCTGGAAATGCTGAAACAACTCAATACCCAAACAGACCCAAAACCAAACAGAGGAGTCCAGTGTCACAAACAAGGGGAAATCATTCCCCAGTCTTGTTGGCCACAAAATTTTGGATGGAGGCAGGGATTTTATTGGCTTTCTTGGTTATCTGTGCACACTGCTGGCTTACATCCAGCAAGCTGTCAGCCAGAACCTCTGCGTTCTCCTCTATCATAGGATACCAGGTTAGATAAGCAGATCTAACTTTCATAAATGCACGATGACTGGGTCTGACCACCTGGTTGTCCTGTAGGTGCTATGTGATGGCTTTCAAGATGATCTGCTCTATAACCTTCTCTAGGACCCAGATCAGACTGACAAGCCTTCAGTTCCTGCTTTTCTTGTAAATGAGAATCATATTCGCCAGCCTCCAGGCAGCTGTGACCTCTCCAGTTAGCCAAGTCTGCTGGTAAATTTTTCAAAGTGGCTTGGCAAGCATCTATACCAGTTTCTTCAGTCCCATAGGGTGGATCCCATATGATCCCATAGATTTGTGTATGTCCAAATGATGAATTCAAACAAGATTTTAAAGATATGTGATTTATTTTCTCTAGAAAGCGTATATAGAAATATTTTTTTTTATTATATTTCATCTGTACTCCTTCAGCTCTCTTTTAATTTGGCAGCTTTGTCAGTAGGTCAAATCTAAGAGTTTCACTTCCATTCAGTACTAAATTAAGGACCACTTAATCATTTGTCCCAGGGCAAGTGCAATTCTCTTAAGCAAACCTTATGTTAATTTTGTCCTAGCTGAATTTTTTTTGCAGTTAGTATTCAGAAATATCTCAGTTAAATGAATTTCAAAATAGCTAACTGTTAGGTGAAAGCTATTGTACTTAAAAAACTGAAGATAATGAATATCAAATTTAAGGTACTATTTTATTCAAATACTCTTTTGACCAAATTCTAATCTGCGTCATGTCATTCTTTTATTACTTTAAGAAGACATTTTTTTTTCCTTCATTTCCAGTCAGCTAGTTTGGCAGAATGTTTCTGGGAAGTACCCTACATAAGTATCTCATGGAAGAGCAGAAATGTTTTCATCTTTTTATCTATATAGCATATCAAATGATTCACAGGGAGGCTAAAACTGTATTTTCATCCTCCTTTTATATAACTGGTTGATTCTTTTTGATGAGGAATGTAATGTACTGTTGTTAGCTTCATCAATGCTGTGCATGCAATTTCTTATCTGCAGTAAACTATAAAATTAAAGATAGTTGGCAAATATACTTAAAAATGTACTATGGTCAGGAAACAAATGTATAAACTGGCATCTGGCATCTGTGCTTTGTCTTTCATATGCTTTTCTCTTTGTTGAATTATTCATTCAAAAAGTGGAGAAAACAGTACAAGAAGCAGTGACAGATAGAGAAAAGCTAACCATTTCAGGAAGGACACATTTCTTATTAATATACATTTACCTAAAATTGCTTATTATGTTGTGAACAGTACAGAATGGCACAAGGGACTTAGCAGAGAGAACTCAGAAATCAGCAACTATCCATTTCATTCATTTCCTCTGTCAAGTATAGAAGATTTCATCCCAAGAAGACAGAAGTGAGCCTCAAATCACTGTGCTGAAGCTCTGATATATTGGAAATACTTACTTGTTCTTTGAAAGAATGCAGCACAAATTGTGATGTATGGATCTTCAGTGCATTAAGCAAGGAAGTAAGAAACTGAATCCATCTCCTAGAAGAAAATAAATTCTAAATGCAGTACATCAGGCTCTTTGGTAATAGCAATAAATGGACAGACTGTCTGCAGACAATTAGTTACTTTTCCTAAGTGATAACTGAAGTTTTCACCAAGTTATTTCTCTGTTGAGCAATACTGATTCATTGTTACTAGATTTATCATTAGCTTGTTCCTCTTAACACCATTCCAAAAGGCATAGTTTGGATCCGAAGCACAATCTCTATGAATTTTCTTACAGATTTTTGGTGGACTTTCGTAAGCTTTGAATTGTCTTCTATTTTAACTTTAATCAAATACTATGGAAACTATCATTTTTTTTATGGGATATACTGAGATTCAAATTTGGTATAATATAATATTGGGTGATCTTATATTTGAGGAAGATACCATGCTAGGGAGAAATTTCAAAAATAGAAAGAGTGGAATAAAGAAATATGACAGATGTTTATGGTTGCTGAAAATTTGCATTAATACAAGATTCTTTATTTTTATACTACTGCTATTATATTTTAATAGTGCAATGTTATGGGAGTATGGAATACCATATTTTGAGTAAATCTCTGTTCATAGATTTTCTACACTGCATTCCAAACAATGTACAGAGGACCATATATCTGATGTTTGTATCATTTTGTCATTTTATTCACTGAAAGGTCAAAAATATAGATTTCTAATTAAACACTTTATTATAATTTTACATAATCAGAAAGAGAAAAATGTAGGATTCAGTCTTAAATTTCCAGACAGCTAAGGACTCAAGTACAAAGCCATGTAACCAGAAAGTAGGTAATTACAATGCATCAACTGATCCACAGTAATTTTGTGTATCTTCTTTTTCCCATGGCAACAATGAAGTGACAGGATATACAAGATGCATCTGAAATTGCAGTAGAAGTATTTTTATTTTACTGTGGATGAGCTGGCACACTATGCAATGCTCACAGTAATTTGTTATTAAACTAAGGACTTGGGTTGAATTGTTTATCAACAAAATAAATAACTCAGTTTGTTAATTTTTGATTACTTTTAATCTTTGACATATTTTTGCTGTTGTATATTTTCTGTTTTAACAAATATTTCTAATACTGCAAGACCTTGTTATACACAGAATTATTCAAAGAGCTTTGTGTGTTCCTCTTCTCTGATTTTAAAGTTTCATTCAACCATATTATTTTTAACATTTGCTGTTTCATGCTTAATTGTGCAAGCTTCTTCATTTGCTATCAGTCAATACTTCAAATTGTTTATCAAGAAGAGAGCTTAATGTTTCACCTATGAATAGTAAATTAATATGTTGAAATTTACTAGAGCTCTAATATAATGCAATCATTATCGCCAGTGGTGATAAGACATCACCAATAGTTGTCTTGTTTGATTTCGTACTGTAAAAATTGGTACACAATTGGGAAAATTTACATGTGGGGAAAATCTGATCTAAAAGCTGTGCTCAACTATTGATGACATCTGGCCAGCTCTCACAGATGAGATTAATCTGTACTGGGCTGCAAGAGCAAAGAAGCAATAGACAGATTTTGCTATGTAACTGCTTCTAACTTCACATATTTGTGACAGTTTTGAAAAGCAAGGCTGGTAGAAAAACCACTGAATAATTATTTGCCATAGGAGGTAATCAAGGAGCCTAGCTTGGGGCTATGTGACTACTGAGGACATGGATGATTTATGCCAGTAAGACTAGGAAGCGTTGCAGACAATACATGACTGTGCACCACTTCAGATATCCTGGATAGTAATTGTTAAAAAAGCTATTTGTGATGTGGATTTCATTTTGTGCACAGCTCACCCCAGTTGTCCTGTTATACACATAAATAGATTTTAAAAAAAGAAAGAAAAAAAGTAAAGATAGATGAATTTTAACTTCTTATTCTACATTGTCCAGATTTAGTTGGGATAGAATTAATTTTCTTCATGATAACTTACATGGTGCTATGTTTTGGATTTGTAGCAAAAATAATTTTTAAAAAGTGAAAAAAAAAAACCTAATAAGATGATAAACTCTAATGTGTGAGTTGTTCCTGAACACTGCTTATACAACATCAAGGATTTTTCCGCTTCTTGCTCTGCCCTGCCAGCAAGCAGACTCAGGGTACACATGAAGTCGGGAGAGGACATGGCCAGGACATCTGACCCTAACTGATCCAAGAGATGTCCCATCCTGGATAACTGGATCCTGCCCTTCTCTCCATCTCCCCCCCTCATTCCCCCCCCTTTCCCCCTCCCTCTCCTCTCCTCTCCTCTCCTCTCCTCTCCTCTCCTCTCCTCTCCTCTCCTCTCCTCTCCTCTCCTCTCCTCTCCTCTCCTCTCCTCTCCTCTCCTCTCCTCTCCTCTCCTCTCCTCTCCTCTCCTCTCCTCTCCTCTCCTCTCCTCTCCTCTCCTCTCCTCTCCTCTCCTCTCCTCTCCTTTTCCTTTCACCTCATCCAGCAAGGAAGTGGGAAGAAGTGAGCAAGCTTTGTGATGTTTAGCTTCTTAATGGGGTTAAACCATAATACACCTGAAGAACAAATGTTTTTTTAATTTTCCTGATCTCTGATATTTAGAAATTCTGACTCAGAAATTCTGACTATAATATGATAAAGTTATGATGGGTGAAAAGGGAGTATTTTATAATCCTTTTAAACTGCCTGCTGTCATTCTTTAAATTTTTCTGTGTTCACAATGCACTTATACAACTGTAGCACTTGACCATCTAACAATCAATGGCAGAGGAACTTCTCCTAAATTAAATCATACATGTTAGATTATTTTAAAACAGATATTTTGTGTCAATTCATTTTTTATGGGTTTTATGACTCCTTACAATATTTTACTACTTCAGTTCAGATGACAGATGTTTTCTGCAATGGGTATTTTATTTTGAGTAAATGTATTCTTCAGAAAGTTTTCTGAGATTCTGATATGAAGAAAAAGTTTATATGATTATATGTGACCTTGTGAACTAGACATTTTTCTGTATACAAATGTATTTGCAGAATCAGTTAAGCTGCAATACATAGTTTAAATAAATTAAAATTTTGTGTTGTCTTGGTCCCTGTTTTTGTATGATGTGGTTGATCTTCAAGTGCAGATTCCTGGCAAGCATGAAATATCTGGAAAAACAGATTTCCAGGTACTTGTGTGCTCTGGCATGGGTGACAGTGTCGTGATGAAATGTGACATTGCTCGGGGCCTGATTAAAGATGAGCTATGGAACAAGGCACTCTGTGACAGTGGGAGTACAGGCTAAAGGTTCTGTGGCCCTGGGATAGGGACAAACTGCTGGGACTGTAGCTGTGAGCATTGCATGCTGCAACACAGGAAAAGGAGTGAGAAGCAAGGAGTGGCTTGCAGAAGCCATTATGCCCCTGTTCTGACTCACATCATGGAAGGAGCTAGGAGGGACTAGGAGAGAGTATACAGCAAAAGCAAATGAGGCCAGGAAGGGAAGAGATGTTCTTTCCTGAAATTGAAGTGGGGGAAGCATTAACAAAATTGTTAGCTTTTGTGCTGTTTTTGTTTTTTGTTTTTTTGTTGTTGTTGTTTTTTTTGTGTGTGTGTGTGTGTGTGTGTGTTTGTTTTGTTTTCTTTTTTTCTTTCCCCCATATGTATGACCAAAAGTTTTGCTATTTAGCAATAATTAAACTAAGTGAAAAATGGAACTGTTTTGACTGCAATCCTCAGTACCTCACGTATATCTGCTTCAATTTTACTGTGTCCACTATCAGATTTCTTTCAGTATATCTTTAATCTTTAATATTTTCTTTAAATATTTGAAAAATAAATCCATAAATATTTTGCAAACACTGTCCAAAATACTTGCTGAAGTAATGAATAATTCTGTTGTGTTGCTTGAAAGAAAAAGGGGGTAGAAAATGGGTAGTAAGTGAAGTTGAGACAGATAAAGTTGTTTTTTGATTATTCTTTTGTGATGGACATGCTGATAAAGAAGATCCAGAGGCAATTTCTTTTGATGTATCTACTCTAGATCACTTTCTTTGCAGAAAAATTTAAAATAAAAAATTCTGGAAGCACGTATGTTTCAAAGGAAGTGTTATACTTAGCTAAAATTTATAGAAAAAGGATTTTGTCAGAAGTTCAAGTGAATTACTATGCAAGTTGAAAATATTTGTGTCTTTTCTCGGATGAAAGAAAGCACTGGCCTTTATCCTGTGGAATGTAATTCCACTATTAAAACTTCTGATTATATTGTTATTTATCCTGACACATTTTTGAGTATGCAAACACACACTGTTTCTTTCCAAGTGGAGCTCTCAGCTAGCCCTCCAGCTACTCAAAATGGTTCATACATTTTAGTTGGTGGAGAGAGTGAGTTAAACATGATAATTTCACTTCAGAACTAAGCCTGCAGGAATATATTCAATTCACAGACCATGCACAATCATTTTCTTGCTGATGTTCTGCTCTGCTAAGTGGCCTGCAGCAATGTCAAATTTGATAGTGTTCTACTCACCAAAGTATGGTCAGGGTGACTGGGATAAGAAAAGACAAGAAAGACAGTGCTCTGAATGCGGTGGAGTCAGAGAGGGGAGTAGAAAGCTGTTTCAGTACAGACAGAGTACCTCCTTCTGCAATTGTGATCTTGATTTTGACTCAAAAGTAGGATGCAGTGGCACTATGTCAGGGATTATTTTATTTTGCTATTTAAGACCTTTTATTAATAAACAGCTTGGTGAATAAATGAAGCTAATGACATCTCACCTCAGCCCTCTGCATTGTGGTGAGGCCTACCCACCTTTCAGACATTCTCTCTCTCATTATATTTGATTTATTAGCTTCAATTTTAATTACATTGTATTATAGTGTGATGTGCAGTCCAGTTGAGCAGCAGGGAGAAAAGGGAGGAGACCCGACGAAGAGCAGGCAAAAGAAGAAGCGCATCAGTTGACCTTGCCAGGAGTTATATCTCGAGACTCTCTGTGACCGCAAAGTCCCCTGGGGAATGTAGTTCTTCTTCTCTTCCAGGCAGGTAACCAGAGCTGGAGCATTAACAGTTAAACTCCCACTGCCCCACATGATGTTATGATGTGGAATACCGAAAACCAAAAATCACAAAACCATGACATAATTACAAAATTTTTACATCATTAGAAAATAGGCTATTATGTAACTGGAACTATAATTCAACATTTGTGGCAAGCCAATTTTTTATGTGCAGAGAAAATCACTGTTGTTCTCTAGAAACAGAAAAAAAAAAAAAAAAGAAAGTAATTATCATTAGCGCCTTTTGCTGTAATTCAAGTGGGGCTAAACAGCAAATGTTTGCATTTTGCTACCATATAGAAATGCATTGCCCACAAATATCCTTTTGCTGAATCTCACTTGTTTTTTCTTCATTGTGCACCACTTACATATTGTGCATGTGTGTATGCATGTGCAATCTTGAAATAACTGCATGTTCTTTCCATGTTTGAGTCATAACATTTAAAGAAAGATTCTCCTTTCAGATATTTAAATTATTTCCTGATATTGGATGTCACTGATTATTCATTTATCGTAAATGAGTTTGAGTGCCAAAGTTCACATGAAACGATAGGTACAACTTCACCTTTTTTCCTCCATATGGCTTTGCCAAGTATAAGGATCTCATTGCTGTATATTATGACGAGTTTAGGTTTGGGTTTATCTGCTTCTCTGCACATAGTCTGGATCCATATCACATAGAGACAAAAGTCTGTTAGGTCCTGTATATTTGGTTATAGAAACATCACAGAGGTTAACTGAAGAAGAATCTGGAATATTCTAGGGAATAAGTTTTGTGTGCAGAAGACAGTAGAATTGAGAAGGAATTCCTTGATATTTCAGGAAAAAAACAAACAAACACACACACACACAAAAGAAAAAAGTATGTATAAATGATGAATTTTCCTCACAATATCTCAGAAGAGAACTGTTGATGAATGTATTTGCTTTTCACAGTCTGACTTCTGAAATATATTCCTAAATATATATTGACCTTATGAAATCAAAATGTAAAAGTTTACGAGTGGGCTGTGTTCTGAGATGTAATATACAGTTTTGAGCCTGCTTTATTTACCTTTAAACATGTTTCATTTCCACTACCATCTTGATGCCTATTATGTCCTGAACCTGTTTACTTGGCAAATAATTTTTATAGCACTAACAAGTTCTTAACTTGTGGACGTGCATATTTTCTTACATACATTAAGCAGAGACCAAATAGTATGTGTGACTTCTACTAAGGAAAAGACTTCAGTTGCTTTCTGCTGTTATTTCAAGGAATTCATTCTGTGAAATTTTGACTTAGCTATTCTTCATACTGTGTTCTTATAGATCTTTGACTACTTGCATCTATTGGAGAGTATGCTAATCTCCAACAGATACTCCAGAAAGCATGTGGGAAGCCACTTTACCAGTCACTCTGTGTATGTACATGTCAGGGTAATGAGGTCAAATAATGAGCTGTTCATCATCACAGACCTTTGGATCTTCTCACAAACAAAGGTTTTGGAAGTGGGTAAAATTTTCATTCTTCACTTCATAGAATTTTTCTCCTAAATAAGAAGAAAAAATAACTTACTGCCTTGTTTTACTATCTGTTGGCATATCATAGAAGAGATTTCTGGTAGCAGCAATGGGAGGTAAGATATTGATAGGATTTCTCTGGTAGTTTGGGAAAATTGACGGAGTAGTTGTTTACATATGTTTAGACTCTGGATTGATTTTCCCATGAATCACACAGCTAGAGGGTATTTCTACATAGAAATTGAGGTGTAAATGTTTTCCAAGTCTGAATACTGGCTCTAGACCATAACAGATCTTGCTTTAATAATGTGAAAATATCCTTGGAGCTCAGTGTCCTGGATTCAAAGTAGATGCAACTTGCAGAGCAGCAGAGGTTAAGACTCAATAGAACAGAAAGGGAAGTTATTCAGAGGGAAAAATTTTTCATGGTGAACCCGTGTGGTAAACTTCCCACTGGAATTTTTATGACATGAATGGGTTCTATCCTTTCATCGAAAAGTTCATGCTTTGTTGTGTAATGATGACATTCAAGAGGCGCCCCTTTATAACTTGACTGAAGTCCAAATCCAGAGCTTTATTTTATCTCTCAACCCTCAAGTTAATTTCAGGGTAAAAAGGTATCTATGAGGTTTTCAGTTCAAGTCCCAAGAGTCACAAATTATTCAGTACTGGCTACATGTACAAACTGCAGATATGGTTGTCAGCGTGCTAATAACTGTTGACTGAAATACTAAGACATGAAATCTCATTACTGACTAACTGATCTATTTTCTTAAATTTCCCTCATACACCAGTGAAGTGTTATAATATTTTAATCAGTGAAATCACTTGCATCCAGTCCCTATGCACATTTAGTCCTATGCAAACAGAGGTCTTCATAAAGTGTTTAAACTATACATTATGAATTCCCTTAGATATGAAGTCACTTAGATATTTATCATAAATCTATCTGTTGTCACAACTTGGATGTGAAAATTTCACTTTATTTTCTGTGCTTTAATTTTGATCCCACAAACTGATGAAAATTTAGATTCCATGCAGCATTGACCTTTTCCTTTATCATAGATGCTTCAGTACACACTATTGCACATCAAATATTTACTTATCTCTGGTAGATGGGATGACACATGTAGCCCTAAAATTGATGATTGGAGATTAATTTATATTGATAAAAATATTGATTTTAAAGACAAGCTACCAGATTCTTTACAGTTCAGTATCTTTAGAATCTCTCAAATATGTACTCCATGAAATACGGAGTAGGTGGAAAATGTTACTACTTGCATTTGCTATGCTGTTTTACTAATTTTGCCAAGATTCATATGGCTATATAGCATGGGAGGCAAAATCAACTAATCCTTGTATTTAGCTATTATTGTAAAGTACAATAAAATTCAAATATAGTTTGAATTTCTACATTAGCTAAGCAAACTGAAGTTACAAGTCTCTAAACTAAGAACATGAATCAGCAGTGAACAACATAAGAAAAAAGTTTCTTCTTCACAATTGTGAAATGATTTTTTTTGTTTTAATGATTAAGTTGAATACAGACATGTAATATACTATGGAACTCTCTATGTAAAATCTTTTTAAAGACTTTTTAATGACTTCATATTTCCCCTTATGTAAATTTATTTCATATGTCAATATTAGACTCTAAAGATTTACTACACATCTTCACAGTGCTAACATTTTAACTCCTAAACATAGAAGAAAAGTATATCTAGTAAAATACAAACCAATCTGAAATAATTATTGTATTATTTTTGAGAATATGAATTTTCCTACAGTGGAGTTTAATGTTACTCCATTACATTAAAAATATACTGATACCATATATTGGCTAACTGAGTGAAATGTTATACTATATGTTTCTGATTAATATGAAATTGAAACTCTGTGTTGTTGCTTGTTGGTTGTTTTTTTTTTTTTTTTTTTTTAATCTTAAGATGCAGCATTTTAATTTGGGAAACAGTTCGGAAATATGAGATTTTCAAAATGTGTATATCCTACTCTTTCAAAAAGAACACTTGTGCATGGATATTAAGACAAAAATAGACTCTCATGGATGGAAATGTCTGGGTATATGATTTCTTAAATCAGCTGTGAACCTGATCTTTTGTAGATCAGTGTATTACACACACACAAAAAGAAAAAAAAAAAAATCCCACTAGTTTTGTTTTTCTGGTACAGAAAGTTTTTTATGGAAAACTTGTTGGAAATTAGAAAAGTGGTTCTCTGAATTATAAAAGTTACAATTCTTACTCTTTTCACATAAAATGCAGATTATTCAGAAGGTATGTAAAAATGTTCCTCCCACTGTAAGTGAAGATAAGGAAGGGTGAGATACTGCCTTTTTTTCAGTCACAAGGGACTTCACCTGACCACCATGACTTTTCAAATACTTTTTCCAAATATCTTTTCCCAGTATCTTCATCAATAGCATCAAGGGCATTCTCAGCAAGTGCCCGGATGACAACAAGCTGTGTAGGTGTCCCTGTTCACTGCAGAGGAGTTGGATGAGATGGCCTTCAAAGATGCATTCCAATTCAAATAATTCTATGATTCTATGAAAAGTTAATGTTATATATATACAAATATTTCTTTTTTTCTTAAACGTTTTGAGAAATCATTATTTTAACACAGCAATTTTCAAAGCTTTTTCATGTCATTTTTCAAGCAACTGGCTTTACAGAGCCAAAATGATTTTTTTTATATGACAGTAAAAACTGCCCATGGACTGAAATGCTTCATATTTTGGTTTATGAGACCTTGAAAATATCAGTAATATTTTACTGTAAACAGTGCTTCATTTCTGTTTTTTTTGTTTGTTTGTTTGTTTGTTTGTTTGTTTTTGTATGAATAAGTGGTAGGGAGATGGGAAGGGGAATAAAAATAAAATAGATTAATTTTCTGTATTTTGTCATTTCTGCCTTATATCCTTGAACTATGAGCAATCTAGAGATATTTATTCCAATTTAAGTGGATGTCTAGGCCTAAGAAATACAAACGGTACACCAAGAAAAAGAACATTTTCTCCTTACAAGTGAGTTTTTAATTGCTTTAAAAAAAAAAAAAAATCTTACTTTCTTTTATTTTTCTTTCCCTCACTGACAGAAGACTACACAAAATATTTATGTTAATAAGAATGGTTTGGTGATTAGCAGAAATGTTTCCAAAAGAGATGTAAATGTAAAGGTATATTTAACTAAAACAATATTTCTATAACCATATTGACTTGCTAAATACATAAGTATATAAGGATATTGTTAGAATGTTAGAAATTTGATTCATATGTGGACATTCTTTTTCAACAAACATTGAAAAGGAAATACTTAGGAGACATTAAAACCACAAATCATCAGTAAGCTTTAAATAGGACTCTGTTCTGTTTACAATAGGATATAATTTCTATTTAACATCAGTAAAGACATTATTGTAAATGAAAGAAGAAACAAGCTAAACAGAAACAATTACTTGACATTTATATTTCTCTAATGAGTACCTATTGACTCTCATGAGAAAAACGTTATTAGTAATGGTGCTTGTCAAAACGTTGTCAGAATGCCATATAACAGAACAAGGATTTTAAGATTCAATAGTGAAGAAATAATTACTGAACTGCATTTGCTTTTTCCCTGCCTATCTATCCACAGCTGGCCAAAATAATTTGAAATAATTAATTTCTGTAACATCATATGAATAATTAGTTTCTTTGGATTATGATGGATTGCTTAAAAACATTGTGCAAGATATTTGAAACTTATTTTTGATTTAATTAAATACAAAGTTATATTGGAAGGATCTGAACTTTGATAATCTAGTAAGAAAGAACAAATTAACTTTTAGTAAATTATTACACAACAAAAACAACGAAAACATCTCTTTTAAGAAAGCATTCATATGAAAAAGAACCACAAGAATTTTACATCAAATTTATGCTTTTTAGGGATACCACTGCTTAAAAACAAGTGTGTTGTACAAGTATTTCAATGAACAGAGGAAAGAATGAGCCCTAGATTTGTACAGCTTTGTGTCTGCCAGATGAACTCAGTAATATAAACCTCTACTGTTTCCTCAATAACTATTCCTCCTTACCATGTCCTTATCTAATAAAATAACTTGATGTTCTGACACTGAGAACATCAAAGTATGACAGTTGTCAGCATGACAACTAAACCAAATGTAAAATATTATTGCCAGGAATAGGAGTGTTTTACATTGTCTTAGTTGGTAAGATATGGGAAGCATTGTCTGAAAGACAGAATTTTGTTTTTGAATACATTAGCAGTTGCAGATATTTTCTAGACTAAGCTAAAATGTTGAGATTATAACACATTTGCTTTAACATGATATAGTACAGGGTGACGTGACAATGAAACAGACTTGGTGCGCTGAAACCAGAGAAGAGACAATAATAATGACAATTGCTTGATCTTTGTACTCAGTCATCTAATTTGTATCTTCACAGCCTCAGTTATGGAGATATATCCAATTACAGCAGGCTAAAATTTATCTTATATTTCCCTGATTGGTGGAAACCAGACTTTTTCTTCTTTCTTTTCTAGATGATTCAAAATATAACCAAGATTGTTCAAAGCAGTCAGACAACTTCTTAGTGCAGACAAGCTCCAGGTAATCTGAACTGAAAAATTAAAGAATAAAAGTTTTGAAATTACAGATATTCTGCATATAATTCTCAATTATGTAAGGACACTTTGTTCCTATGGATTTATATGTGCAGGAATAACCAGCTTAGATATCAAACTCAGTTAATTTTGTTCTCTCTAAGAAATTCTGAAAAATTCTGAAAAACTGACTCACATTTATCAACTCTGTACTCTCTATTGAGTTTTCTCACATTAGCACTTTTTCCATAAACTTTATTTGAATGAGATCAGCTACTTAATATTTTTCAAACAAACTCAATATAGGGAAATGTCCTTTGCAAAAAATCTGATGTGGTTGATGTCTCGTTCCTGGTGTGGTTACTGCTCTGTCCCCAGATACTTTCAAGGCGAAGCTGAATAAGGCCCTGGGAATTCTGATTTAGCTGTGGTGTCCCTGTTCATTGCAGAGGAGTTGGACTAGACGGCCTTCAGAGATCCCTCCCAACATTAAGGATTCTATGATATTGTGATGTGTAGATAAGAAACTTTGTCTTGGCAGACAAGTTCTGGAGTAGCCCTATTTTGTGAGTTTTCCTCAGAACCAAAACTAAAGAACTGAAGACCAGTGAAACCTGGCTAACTCAGTCCTTCAAGAATTCTATTATCCTGACTGCGGCAATAATCATTAGACTTACAGTGCTTATGGGAATCTTTCAGTCTCCAGAAGTATGATGAGGAGGGACACAGAGATGTCTTATCGTAGTGAAACACACCTTACCTTGTTGCTTTTTATTTCTATATCTAAGGTTATATTATTATCATTATTGTTTTATTTGTTTGTTTGCTGTGTGTTTGTGTGTGTGTGTGTGTGTGTGCATGCATGTGTGTTTGGAAAGAGATGGATAAAATTCAGATGTGTGATGGAAATTCTCTTAGAATTTAGCTAGTGGCTGTAGAGAAGATTCTGAATTTCTGCTAATTCTACCTGACAATCAAGATCTCAGAAGTGTATTTGAATGTTTTCTTATTTTTTATTTGTGCTATTTTTTTCTAATTAGTTTTATTTATATTCAATTACTGAATTAAAGCAAACATTCTTAATTGTACACAATCACCTGCTCAGCATTGTGTTAACATGTTATAGAGCAGATACTACAGCTCCAGTTACAATACAGTTGTTATTCAGTAATTGTTGGTAATTAATAAAGATATATATATACATTTTTTTCTTTTTTCTTTTTTCTTTTTTTTTTCTCTGGGAATTTGAAGTATGAAGGAACTGGAGGTACTTTGAAGGTGTCATCTGAAAATATTAATTTAAAAATGTCCAAGGAGAAAAGTGTGAGAGGTTTGGATTTAAAATTAATCTGAAGTTACCCTGGATGAATGATCATATTTAAGTGAAGTAGAAAATAAAGAAGAAATGAATAGATAATGAAATCAAATAGAATCTGCTTTTTTTTTTTTTTTTTTTTTTTTTTCCTCATGAAATTCTGGTCTTTTTAGGAAATGTTGTACACAAAACTCATTGTATGGAGTTGTTTATTTTTTCTTGCATAGCAGCAGGTGTAATAAATTCTAGTCTTTCCCTATAATTCACTTGTGACATTCATATTTGAACATGTCCACATAACCTCAAAAATCTGTAAACTTATCATAATAATGTGATCATGCTATTTATTCTAGAAGACATACAGAGAAGCGGGCACTGTAGCTTTTTAAAAAATGTTTATTAAGAAAATAGTACAGAAGTCAGTTTTCAGTCTTCAAAGAGCTTTGTCTGATCAAGGATATCATGAATTGTCTTATTTGTTTACCTGATTCAGTCTCTCTGCTTAGCTTGAATACAAAGCTGCTTTGAGTGTTTTGAAAAACACTTCAGCATAATTACTATGCACATCATTGATCAGCTAGCCTCCTGGAGTTTCTTGTATTTCATTGCCTTTTCAGAATTTAATGCTTAAATAACAGATATGTTTTTTACTATGGCATTTTAGGTTTCATTCTGGAATGATGTACTAAGAAAAAAATAAATAAATTAAGTGATTGATATGTCTCTATAGATGAATATATAGTCACTGTTTGTTTCAACTATTTTTTTTTTTCTTTAACAACTGAAAGTTTTCCTGTAATGTATGAATAAAGTCTTTTCTGATTTTTCTATATTATGCATATTGATGGCTTATCTGCATAAGTGGACAAGTAAAGCCTTTGACATGATCCCCCATAATATTCTTCTCTCCAAATTGGAAATACATAGGTTTAATAAGTTCAGAGGATGAGGAACTGGCATCAGGAATTGGTTACAAGCTTGTATTCAGAAAGCAGTGGTCAATTATTCAATGTCTGTGTGGAGATTAGTGACAAGTGGTGTCCCTCAGGGATCAGTATAGGAGCCAGTGCTCTTTAACACCTTCTTCAATGACAGTGAGATCAAGGGGACCATCAGTAAGTTTGGGGATAAAAGAATTGAGTACAACTCTGCTGAAAAGGAGTTGGAAGTATTGCTGGATGGCAAGCTGGACATGAGCCAACAGTGTACGCTTGCAGCCCAGAAAGCCAACTCTGTCCTGTCCTGCACCAAAACAAGTTTGGCCAGCAGGTTGAGGGAAGTCACCCTTGCTCTCTACTCTGTGCAGGTGAAATTACATCTGAAGTACTGCATCAAGATTTTGAGCCCTCAGTTCAAGAGATAGACCTGCTGACCAGTTGGATACAAGGGATGGAACACCTGCCCTAAGAGGACAAGCAGAGAGGTGGGGCTGTTCAATCTGGAGGAGAAAAGGCTCCAGGGAGACCTGTGAGCAAACTTTCAATATCTAAAAGGGGACTATAAGAAAGATGGGAACACTCTTCAGCAGGGTCTGATGTGATAAAACAAGGGGAAATAGTTTCAAACTATTGAAAGAAGGGAGATTTCAATTGGATATATGAAAAGAGTTGTTGTTGGTTGTTTTTTGGTTTTGTGGGTTTTGTTGTTGTTGTTGTTTTACAAAAATGCATTGGAACAGAAGGGAGTCTGTAGCCACATCCTTCATCCTGGACACAGAACTCAGATCTTACAGCACAAGCTTGGCTCCCAGGCCAGGCAGGATGTGCTGAGCTGGACCTGCTGGAGGAGGTGACAGTGCTCTTGGCAGCCTTTTAACATGTTTAATGTGTTCCAGCTGCTAGGTAGTGTTAAATTCATGAAACAACATGAAAGCTATCCTGAAATAAATCTGTCATAATGAGAGTAATGTTAATGTCAGTCCTTGCACTGATTACTTCTCTCCACAGATCTGTTCCCAATGAACTGTGTGATTTGCTTGAGTTAAAATAGACCTGAGTGTATAGCTTTTTCAAATGCTTGTACACTGATATTTGAATCATATTAGACAGAACTCACTCTTGGATAGGCAGATAAGTCTATATCTTGTTATAAATAATAAGTTTTACCTTATTGAATAATCCACTTTAGTTATTTAAATTAAATCCACACCATGGACAATAATGTTATACTTTTTTAGAGTACTATTTGTTGAGATCAGGAAATACTGACAAACAGATTGAAAGTCTAACCTAAAATTAGGTCAGTGATCCCAGTTTTTTACCTTCCTTCAACTGAATGTTTTCTCCTCTGGTCTTTCATTTCCTCAAATGATTCTAAGTGATTGAATGTAGAAGCATCTAAACTTAGGATCATTATGAAAATAACTGTTTATTGCACTAGATTGAACACTTCTAATGCAGAAAATTTGCTAAATATTCTGTCATTTGCACATGGAGTACACTGCAAGTTATAAGCAAAACAAGTTATTCTCTTGTCAGAAAAAAACAAACATACATGGCTATGACAGAATTTCCAATAGTCTTGAGATATGCCTGAAGTGATAGGTCAAGTAGCAAGATATAAAAATGTCTGTCCTTACTGACAAGTATTTAAACTTGTCAAGAATGATAAGAATAAACATTAACTCACACATAATATAAAAGGCTTTTGAGAAGAGGAGAGTTGGTAGATGAACATGGACAAAGTCTACATGAAGGAAAAGCAATAATAAAGTAAAAAAGGATAGAATCAAAGAGGAATAGTAGTAAAATTAATTGAAGAAACAGTTGATTTCTAGAAAATCATAGTTAAAGAATAGATGATAAGGAAGAAGTAGAATAATCTCTCTTTATATTATCCATCTTATAAACAGAAAATAAAAATAGCAAGATGAAATTTAAAAAAGAGAAAAGAATAAAAAGTTAACATTTGCTGTACTTCCTTACTTGTAGCATAGCTCCAATCTTCCACTGCTCTACAATTAGATAATTTTAATACTATACGTACCTATATAATTTTAATATTATATGTACCTATATAATAAAGACACAAAGAAGCGACAAATCAAGACGTGAGCAGATATAATTTTAGTAGAGAATTACAATTGGGTATATTATGTTGTTTCATACATATTCTTGTTTGTGGTATTATGCAGTGAATTTACTCCTGATAGTATGTTCTCGGTTTGCACTTAAACCTAGAAGACTCTCTGAGATTTTACTTAATTTTCCTATTTATTTAAAATCTTAATCATGGCGAGATTATGAAAGTCTCTTGTGGAAACCTTGTGAACATCTTGTTAATTGAATGCTATCACAAGTTTAGGTAGCCTGGAAGCTAACAGGTTTTGTTTTTATTTGTATAATTTATTTTCATGATTTCATGATGTTTGGAAACAAATACTTTTTATGCTGCCAGTTTTTGTAGAGACACAACACTACTTTACTTCTTCACTTATATTTTTCAGTGAAAGATTGTCTGTCTTTTTCTGTAGGAAGACCCTGGAAGTAGTTATGTATACTTGAGGCTTAGTATAGCCTTTCTTCCACACACCATTTACCCCCCCCACCCCCCTCCCCCACCCCCCGGGAATGTTCAGACTATGATAGCAAAAAGATTTTTCAAAAAGCAAATTTGATTAGCAGAGAGACAAAGAACTGAATAAATTAAAATTAAAAAAGTATTAAAATGTATTACACTTTTAGGCTCTATTTATTGTTAAAGACGTTGACAAGTTATTCAGGTAATTTTTACACCCCAGAAAGAATGGTTTTGTCTAGAAGGGCAAAGCTTATTATCTACTTGAATATCATGACAAAGGAGGTTTTAAACAAACAAATAAAAAAGTTAATATTTTATAAATAGTGTGAAGAAGAAAGTAAAAGAAGGAAATGAGAAATATATTCATTAAAAAATGGAGTGGAAAATGAGTGGGGAAACACTGAGAAACCAGAAAAGCTGAAGAAAGTGTTTTAGAAGGTACACAAATACTTGAAAGATTAAGACATTACTGGAAGATACAATCTGGCTACTGTGCATACTTGTTTTTTGTTTGTTTGTTTGTTTGTTTTTGTTTTTGTTGTTGCTTTTTTTTTTTAATTTGTCCTACATCTATAATTCCTCCCTCAGTATAATGATTGATTGATTCCTTTCTTGCTAGTTAAACATCTTAATTTTATATCCTGAAGATACAAATTTTCATTACTCTCAGTGATTTGGTTGTTGGTACACCATTGCTGATTCATGCAGGAAGTCTACTATTGCCTAGTTATCTTCTCATGTCGTATTTCCTTCCCCTTCTCCTTCCCCTTCCCCTTCTCCTTTTCCCTTTACCTTTTTCCCTTTCAAACTGGGATGAGTGTTGTAACTACTTGTACAAAAAAGATCTACAAGTTTTCAAAAAGACTCAGTGCAGAGGAATAAGGAAAGTTAGTTTGTCACAAGTCTAGTTGGCTTTAGATCTCAAAATTACTTCTTAATTTCCCAATCTGCTATAGATGGGTATGATTATCTTCGATTGTGTGTATTTGTTTTTCCTGTGTCCTGTACATGATATCTGTAGCTACACATTTGCCACCTGGAGAGCATAATCAGAGAAGAATATCTTATAGATTTGCAGCTTATTTCTTATGCCTGTACTTATGTTTGTAAAAGTTCATACATGTTTGTAACATATTTTTTCGTATTTGTAGATTTTTATTCACTTTATCACTCAGAGCTAGAATCATACTTCTAAACCAGTTAAATTAGTCAGTAGAAGTTCTGATGAGCTTTTTTTTTTTTTTTTTCCAACATGTATTATTTCATAGAGTCACTGACTGCAGTTGGAAAGGATATCTGAAGGTCATCTGGTCCGATTCCCCTTACCATTCAAAGCTACAAGGACTGCCTCAAGGGAGGCCTCCACAACTTCTTTGGTCTATCTGTTCCGCTGTTCTGTCACCTCCACAATTAGAAAAAAATGTTTCCTGAATTCCAGATGTTGCTTGCTGTGTTTCAGGCTGTGTACATTGCCACTTTGTCAGTGAGCTTTACTGAAAAAGCCTTGTATTCAGTAAATACTCAATGTTATATGATGGCAAAGTTTTGATTGAAAGCATGTTTTTCTTCAAGTTAAGGAGAAAGATACTTCTTTCTTATCCCTCAATTATCAATAATTTTAATAGTGTAATCTCAGAAATTAAAAGAAAATTCTGGAAATCATACCCATTCAGAAGAGGCTTATATTTCATTGACATCTAAATTTAAATATAACTGCAACACCTCCTCTGAAAAAGGCACGTTTCTGAACCACAGAAAGAAGAATAGCTGTTGTAACTATTGTCAGAAGTTAAGAATTGAAAAATAACATCGAGAATCAACAAAAGGTATTTTAGGAAGAAACAAGAAATAGCTATTGTAGACATAGGATCAAAGTAGCATAACTGCTACAATTACAGGTGTAAATTGAAGATAAAAAAAATCCACTTTCAATGGCAGCACAGAAAACAGGGAGTTCTGCTGCTGCAAATCTATGATGTCCATCCATAGTGCACGTACTCTGATGTCTGTACTGATTCATTACTTGGAGTGAAAAACAGGGCTATTTCAATAAAAATGGAATAAAAAAAAAAAAAAAAAACACAAATCCCACTTACGTCACTGTCTAATTATAAGTATCCCACAGTGCAGTGCAATATTCATTAAATTAAATTCCATTTAATTAAAAGCTCGGACAAACAAATCAGCATTAAGTTCAGTCAAAAATGGCTATTTTTGTGTCAGTGTATTTCATATTAGGATATAATGAAGATGAGGAAAATAGCTGCTAAATGGCCTAGCACTTGATGAAGTCAATGAGAACTTTTGTATTACTAAAAATTATTCTGTGGCTTAGACAAGCCACCAAGAACATCTATTCAGATAATAAAAGATGATTTGCGAGCAGTGTAGGATTAAAAGTTTCAAAGAACCATTTTTATTGCCTTCTTAACATTCATTAACAGTTTAGTAAATTACTTTGATATTAGATATTTAGTCAGAGTATTATTTTTCAAATTTCAGATAAATTATTTCTGCTGAAAATAAATAAAATAAAATAAAATCTGCAGCCTTTTCCTGTATAAAATTATTTGATCTAAATAATTTCATTTTCTATGAATGAATGTTTTACCTATCTGTCTTTTGTACTGACAGATACAGAAAATGAAGACGTATAGCTCTAAGTGCAAAAAGCTGAAAAGCATGGACTTGTTACAACTTCCTAGTCAGCTATAGAGCTCTTTGCTCTATGTTCAAAAAATTCTGGGTAAGTAGCCTTAAAAAAGTCATCATCAATGTCTATGCTTTAAAATTATGTTACATTCTGTTAGCTAAAAATGTTAGTCTATTGTTTGTGGGGTTTTTTTGTTGTTTTTTGGTTTTTTTTTTTTTTGGCCAACTATTTCTTTAGTTACTTATTGATTTATTTTGTTTTGTGCAGGCTTGTTCAAACTTGCAAACCTTTCAGATGATAATCTTTCTAACTTTTCTCTTTTCCTCCAGATGGTTGGTTGTAGCTCAACTACTGCTGGTTATCCAAGCATGAACAGTTCTATGCGATGTACTTAGGTGTGAATTTTGAGTTCTGCTTCATCTCTGTCATACACCTCAAATTTTTCTCTTATATACATGCTTTATACTATTTTGAAGTCATTATTAAAACATTGTCCAGTATCGGCTTCCTTTTTCCTTCAGTTTGGAATGAATACAATCCTTTTGAAAGTGAATTCAAATTTATTTAGCAAGATTGTTTGCTTCTCATTATTCTGACCTAAGATGTCCAGCTCCCAGACAGAACATAATCTCTTGCTGGTGGGCTGTTATCTCCATTGGTTTTAGACTGTTGGACTACAATTTCAATTTTATAGCATGCCTAAATCAGTAAATTTTATTCAGATACATAATTAATAATGCTTGTGTGCTTTTTTAAAAAAAAGAATTTATATACTCACTGAGTGTTATTAAACACATTTTTGTAGCACAACAATTTCTATTTCCTTGAATGCTATGAAACACATTTTGGTAATACTCCTTGTTATCAGAAAATGTAGATTTGCTTTGATGGCATTGTTTTTAGCTTGAATATTCAAAGTACAATGCTGTATAAGTCACCCTCTCTTGTTTTCCAATATTGTTATGCTCCCTGTTCAGTCCATTTTTAGCCTAAACCACTCCTGGTAATTCAAATTGGTTTTTTTTGTTGTTTTTTTTCCCTTGTTTTTCTTTACCTGTGCTGCATTTTGTAGCTCTCTGTGATTGACAAACAACCCACGCCAAGGAAATCTGAATTAAATATATGTATATGTGTGTGTATGGTAATAGACTTTTTAAAGGAACTCCTAAAAATTCAAGAGTAAAACATATTGTCTATAAAAAACATGTGTATTGATATTTCTCAGTATCATTGCCTTCTCTTTTCCAAATTACACATTAATCAATTGAATAGCACATAACATTATAATTAGTCTTCCACTACGATATCAGCCAAATCACCATCCTAGATTCATCTTAATGTTGTAAATATATGCAGTCAACATTCTTATATCAGAACATACATATACATATAGGGTAGAAATCTTATCTGTGATAAAGATAGAAACTATTCTAAGTAGAAAAGTATTTTTTGAAACTATTGAAATAATTAAAAAAAAAAAAAAAGAATTCAGCTATTGCTTTGATATATTTACATTATCCTATATTTAAAAAACGACAAAAAAAAAAAAAAAAAAAAAGTTCTGAATTTTCATAGATTTATGAATATATCACATGCCTGAAATTTCCCGAGTTGAAACTGCAAAATAGAGAAAATAAGAAAAGCAAAATATTTTATTTCACCACCAGGTAGATTGAGGAAAGCTGGAGGACCATATAAAAAAACATTAAAGGAATGTTAAAAATGAAAATAAAACAAACAAAAATGTAAGCCCTCATATTTTTTTGTGAAGTCTGCTTTGGCTGACTGTCAGTTCTGCTTTGTTATTATTATTATTTTTCTTGAACTATGTATGCTTTTTCAGAGCACTCTGCTACAAATAGAATACATTGGAAATTACAAGCACTTAAGCAGTGATAATAAAGGAAATATTTTCTAAATATCTAAGATAAAGGAAAAACAAAAACAAAAACAAGAGGAAATTCAGTGTAATTAAAAAAGCTCAAATACCAAATAGATAGAAAGAACACTTGTTCACATAGTTGTGATATTAAATCACAATTCATATCAACAAGGAACCGTTGAAAAAGCAAACATGAACAAATCTTTTAATGTTTTGCTATTTAGCTATTCAGGGTAATTAATTGCATTTTGAGAAGAGATGTTACTATGCTTTAGGATATGAAATGTTTTGGTTTGTTTTGTTTTGCTATTAAAACAAATTAGTCTCAATCAGGTTATCTTTTGTTTATCTGAGACAAAGCACTGAATTAGATGATCACAAATTTCATCTAACATGGCAGTAACTATTCATAATTTTTGTATATACTGCTTAAATTCAGTTCACACTAAGAATATTTATAACACACAAAAGATAAACATCTAGGGGAAAAAAACCTCAAAGTTATCTCTCTCCTCTTATCAGGACACATGAAAAACAGGTACTGATAACGGTTATATGTTTTACGTAAAATTCTGAATTGTAATTAGATGACTTCATAACTTCCTAAAAAATAAAAGTAATATTTTTGACAGTTGCTATATAAAATATCCCAGAAGATTATTGCTTATATATTGTATTTACATACATACGAGAGTTGCTCCGAAAATAATGCCTCCTATTTTTTTATGTTGATCCACACCATCAAAGGTGGATGATGCTGGTGTGGTGGTAGAATATGAGCCTTCTTACCAACATTCTATTGCATTTTGCTGACACATGACAACAGCAGAGGAGCAATCTGACATCTGTTGTGGAAGTGCATGAAGTACAAATGTATGAAGCACTGACATTCATTGACACATGTTCAACATTCATGGAGAGCAAACAGTGGATGTTACCATAGTGAAACAGTGATGGCAACAACATGAAAGACAAGCCATGTTCTTGAGAACCACATAGATTTTTATAAGCACAACATGAAGGGTCTTGTTCATCTCTGGTGAAAATGCACAGCTTAATGGTGGTTAGTATGTTGAAAAACATTATTTTTGTAGCCGAGAATTTGCTCTGTAAATGGTATTGTGTTCTTATTATCTATTTTTAGTTTCCTTGGAAATAAATTGGAGATACTACATTCAGAGCAACATGTGTGTGTATGTGATTTGTGTATATATAGGAGAGTGTATGTATATGGAGGCAGACAGATAGACAGTCAAGAAGCAAATATAAGTTGAATGCTACATTTCACTGACCTGTTTTAGTCTTGGCATCCAGCAAAACAATGTTCTGGGAGGGAGTACTTGAATGGCACTTCTCTCTCAAGTTACACTAGAAAAGAGGGTCAGAGGTTTTTAACCAAATAAGAGGATAAAGTTTACAAATGGATACATTTCTTCTCTTGAATGTTTCTTCTATAAAACTTTTATTATGAACTGGAAATTTCAAAGAACGATATCCATACAAAATATTTTGAAATACTTCATTTTTCAGAATGCCATGGTCATGATTATAAATTTTGGAAATGATGCACAAGAAAAGCCTGTATCCAAAAGACAAGGAACTTTCTATAGATATTTTCTCTTTTGATTGTGTCCTGGTTTTATCACTATTCCAGATCACACCATCATGTGGCATGTTGTTGAGTGCAGAAGCATAGAGCACTACAGGGCTGCACTTTCTTTTCCTGTGTTCTCTAGCAGTCTCACATGAGTTTTGACCCTCCAAGGGGAAGATGCGCAAAGATGGAGCAAATTACTGTTCCCAAGAGCTGTCAGTGTTCTCTACGTGATCTTTAGTTATGGGTGATGGGGGTGAATGGGCCTTCCAGCTTCCAGCAAAGCAGCAAGCAGCATCATCAGAATTTTTCTCACTCTTCTACACGTTAATTTCTTAATAGAATTCTCTTTCATATTATTATGTTACATTGGTTTACATTTTGTAGCACATTTCTTATCTACCCTTATCTTAATTGGCTATTTTTTATTTTTTTTTCCTTCCTTCTCCCCAAAAGGGGGACGGAAGCGAAAGGGGTCTTTTCTTCCCCTCTTTCTCTTGCTTTCCAACCTGAATTGTCTTCTGCCGAAGTCTTGCTTTATACTGTGGTTCATAAAATCATTTGACTGCAGGATCATAACTTCTTAACAGGATCACTTCATTTATCAACTTCCAGATCGAGGTTTAGAAAATAACTTCTCCCCTCAAACAGCTCTTTAGTTATATTGTACATACACTAAAAGGGCACACAGAAATTAGAGAAAGTCAGACCATTTTTAGATGGATGGTCACTGAGATCTGATTTTTACTGTATTGGAGGGGAGTAATTTATAAATTAATTCAAATTGTCAGAGTCCTGTGGGATAGCTGTGATGGGCGTGTCGATGTGAACAGCATGAAGAAATGTTCTTCTATGTACTGAGCATATGCAGTGGCAACAACAATCGGAGATCTGCCTTGGGAAGGAAAAATAATATAAAATGTGCACGATCAAAGAGTCAGATTAAAAGCTTCTATCATTTAGGCAAGATGCCGAGTATTTGATACTAAATTAATTTAAATACAAAGTCAGTCAGTAATAGTTAGATCTTCAAGTTGACCTGATCTGTTTTTATCAGGGCAGCACCAAAAGCCAGTGATTAGGGGATTAAAGTGGTACTAATCTATGACCAGAAGAACAAGAAAACAGAAAGAATGAAATTGCTTTTTAGCCGTTATACTTAAAAATCATACAAAACCATAAACTCTTACTTGAATTCCTACATAGAAACATGATATTAGAAGTTGATTTCCTGTTTCTGTCTGAAACTAATTCCACTTTACATCTGTGGCTATGTATTATATTAGACTAGAATACAGAATGGACAATGACTTTCGTGGTTATGTTTAATTGATTTTTTAGATTTTGTTTGATGAATAATGCACATTTCTAGAGGAATCAATCGCAAAAGTAAAAGCTCAAAATAATCATAATAACTTATAATACAGTGCCTTAATTCCCAGTATGATAAGAATTTTAAGTTTTCCAGTTTGCATACAATTGTTACAAAGAAAAGAATTATTTATATTAAAACAGATGGGTAAATTCTACATTTAACTTGAAATGAGGTTTAGAGATTGAGATGAAAATGAGTAAGTAGATGTGAGTGAAATCTACATTCTAGATATTTATCTTTTTAAAAAAATTTCTTTCTGCGTTCTTTTTCCCAGTGATTAATGAAAGCCAAGCATTGTCCTCAAGGATAAAAATAAATTCTGTAGAAAGAATTTTTTAGGTTTTTATTACTCTTATTAGTCGTTACTAACTTAATATGTGAACTGATTAGGAAAAAAAATACTGCTTTCACTGTATTCATGTTGCTTTTTCTTTTTCTTTTTTTTTTCCAAAAATATTTCCAACTTGAAAACAACCTTTTGGAAACTTAGTGTACATTTATGGAAAAAATGTTAATATTTTAATCATCACCTAGAAAGTACAGCTGATAGATTTTTGTTTATTTACAGTCCTTTATCTTACATTGTGACAGGAGAGATTTTGTTTTTGAAAGGTATCATATCCATATTATTTTCAATTTCAAAATTTGAAATAATCCTTATTTTGATGTCTACATGTGAAAGAAAACTGCTGAAATTACAATTTAAAGCAATGTTATGCTATATTCTTCCTGATGGATTCCATTTCTCCTTAGCTTGCCATCAAGTGCAACTCCTTTTCCAGTTCTGAGTAGACAATTAACTTTAAAATATGATAAAGATGAAAGAATATTATGTTTTTGCATGTAATATTATCTTAATAAGTCATATTCTAAATAGAATATAATCCTGTGATCAGCTACTTTGAAATAGACAGTTACATGTTATTAATTAATTACGGGAAGACTATATGGCTGAAAATGTAACATTTCCATAAGGGATGTTACAAAGGGAATAAAGTTTTTTTTTTCCTATATAATGTGGCATAAAGTGGCTTATTATCCCAAGTAAAGATTTCCATGTATATAGAATAAAATTTATACATAGAATAAAAATGTCCCTGTATGTTATACTTTTCCTAGCCTTATTTTGCTCAGTCTACACACTCTAATGAAGAATAAAAGTATACCTTTCCTTCTAAAACAGCTGCATTGAAATTTCAGATGAAACAACTTCAGCATTACTACGCAAAGTTTGTTTGTTTGTTTGTTTGTTTGTTTGTTTTGAGATACAGATCTTAATGCCAAACCTCCAGACTCTTATGAAACATTAGTGGAAATACCCTTGTCCTTCAGAGTCAGTTGGTACATAGTCAAGTGACAAACTTGCCAAGGCCAGCTAGCTGAGTAAGTCTACTAAGTTTGTCTTCAACATTTATACAAGGAACTGAGCAATTTTGAATAAGAGGTAGAAATCTTTAAATGGCTTATCAGGTTTTTATAGAGCTATCATCTTTGCAGTTTTGTTCATTGTTGCTGTTGATGTTTTCTTCTGATTTACCATCATTGCATTTGAAATGAAGCAGACCAAGTTAAGAACTCTGCTTTGAATACTGAGTGACCAGAGCCATGCATCTTGCTTTTGTAAGCTCACTGTTAGCTGCTTTGTAGAGAGAGATATGTTTGTTTTTCAAGGATTGGTTTGGAGTCCTACATACATTTTCTTTTTACAAATCCTGTAAAGAGATCCAAGGTGATTTTTTGATCAAAACATGCAATCATGTTGTAACTGAGAGAAACTTCTATCCTTACTTGAAGACTGGAGTTGAAGCACTGGGGCAGTCAGAATTGAAAAAAATGTGTTGCTGACAAATTTTCTTCATTGTCTTTCCTCAGATCATTAAAGTAGGACTGAGAAATTACTCTGCAGATAAAAGTTATTTGTGTGTGTGCATGTGTTTTTCCCTGGTTCTCTGCCCAAGAGTCACCAAGAGATGCAAAGGGTATTTCTGCACCGTTTGCCTCCTGTGCCACTCAGATGAAGACTTTCCAGTTCAAAAGATGTAATTTATACACTTGGAGTTAATCACCTTTTCTAATTTTAATGGGATTGAAGTACTAGCTGCAGTTTTACATTTTCATGTGTAGTGATGTATTTCAAAAGCAGATTTGTCATCTGGATAGAAAACCCTGATTGGAAGATCTTTCCAGTTCTGGATTATGAAGGCTGTGTTTTGTTTATCCTGTCTAAGGACTAGGCCACACTGGTGTTTGTCCTGTACATATTAACCTTTAATTCACACTACAGATATCAAAAATTTTCTACAGTCAGCCAGCCTAATAATTACTGAGATATTCGCTATTTTTTAAATAGTTCTGTTGTTCTGACTACCATCATAACACATATATGACATTGGCAGATTTAAATGAAATAATGGGAAATTTGTTGAGGAGAGAACCTTTGATAGAAGTTAGAAAGGAATTAATCTGGCAGAAAGGTTGATTGCATTCTTTACACTGTCACTATGAGCTTTACTCATGTTTTCCACTATCATAGAATTAAACCTCTGCGAAGAGATCTCAAGGCATTTATACCATTCTTCCTAACTCAAAAAAGGATTTGCTGTACTTAAGCCATTTTAACAAATGTTTTCTTGTGAGTTCTTAAATGATGTTGACCCCTCAGACAATCTACTCCAATGTTTTACTATTTTTAAGACTGAATGCTTCCCCTATTGTCTAAGCTAAGTCCTTCTTTTTGCACCTCAAACTCATTTTATTCTTATTTATCCACTTTTACTATGGATTATTCCCTTCAGTATCCTCTATGAATCTGAGTACAGATAGTGTATCCCTAGCACCTGTTTTCTCTTTACATTAAGCACCAAAACATTTTCTCAGTCTGTCCTTGTGGTCCGTAAATCCTAGTCTTCTACTCACCATTTTTTTTTCTTCTGTGTTCAACAGATTGCTAATGTCTTAAGTTGTACTGTACAAAAATAATGGCATACCAAACAAACACATGATTATTTTATTTCTCTATTTCCTATTTGTGCATTCATTTATTTATTTGCACATGTATATTTAATAACAGAGTGACATTGTTGGTCATAACCATTAGATGATAGGTGTAACCAACAGATCTTTTTTATGAAGAACTGTTCCCTGTTTGTACTGTTGTAAATGTATGAATGTCCTCTGAAACTCACTGAAAGGATAAAATCAAATCTAGCCTGAAAATACTACTGAACTCAGTTTTGACTACCTAAATCTAATTTCTGTTTATTTCACTGAGTTCAGTTCTAAGATAGACAGTTCAGACAGTAATAAAACTCTATTCTGTGAATCTTTTTCTTTGGACAGGGAAGAATAGATAATTTCATTCTAATCACCCATGTGTCCACTTCATAACAAATTAATCTTGAAACTGGTTTCCTAGTTGCTAAGAAAAAATGCAAAAGTTTTCCTACATCCCAGATATTTCTGTTGTTGTTTCTATTCTGTTTACAGTACATCACAGTGGGGAAAAAAAAACAAAAACAAAACAAAACAAAAAAACTATACATGACTTGTTCTTTTCAATACCATGTGATTGTTGCTTTCCTTCATTCAAAAAGTTAAATTTTTGTTAAATTTGTAGTTTTCTGCTAATTTGGCTAGCTTACTGTTCAGCCTCTTTTTTTATATATATTTTTCATGAAGATCCCAGTTTATCTTCATCCTTTCTCTCAAGGAAAGGCACTATTAAAGGCAACTTTTAGCAAATGTAACATTGTTTCAGTCAGATCCTCACGTATCAAGAACAGAAATTGTTGAGTCCAGCAGATAATTTAATGTTTGATGTTTTGGTATGAATTGCTTTCTCGAAATCGTCAGATGACTGATGATGAACCTTGAATGAAGAAAGAGCAATTTAGACAGTTCTTCAGAGACTTTCATAAATAATCTTTGATATGATATTAATTTTTCTATAAAAGTTGAGATCTTATCCTTTATTTCTGATATTAATTGCATAAGTGGGCTAATTTAAACTGACCTTTTTATTTAAAACTGAAAAGTTTTGCAATGAAAAGTATTATTCAAAACAGACCCTTTTTATGCTTGTTTTCAACAGATTTATCAGTCCACTAAATAAAGAACCGCTGCTAAACTTAATCACTGTCCTGTTGCTAATGTAGGACACCACTGTTTTGTTAACCCTGACATATCTTTTTATTTGTATTTTGATTTTTGTTGTTGTTGCTTTAAAGTTTGGCCTTATATGTTGTAAAATTTTTACAGTCCCCATTTTTTCAATAATTCTATCTCACGTAAAAAAGACCTGATTCTTGTGGTGAATGAACCTCCCTTTATTCTTCAAAACTAGCACTACACATATGTATTAAACAATCACCCTAATTTCTTGTACTCATGTTCAAAACATATGAGTTCGGGTTATCAATAGTTATGCTTATTTAAAACATGAAATGATGAATTGATATTATCGGTAACTTGGCAAATATATTTTGAAGGTAATTAACTTGCTACTTTGTAATTAATCACATTCAGATATTAATTATAATATGGTATCTTCTTATAAATGTGTAAAATATATATAGAACCATAACTTGGTGTAACATGCAACCTGTTCAATTAGATTGCATAACTATTAATATGATGATATTAATTTGTAGTAATATTTTAATAGAAATAATTAGTACTCAACAATCATTATTTTTGTTCTGCTTGCTTATTTTCTTTATACAATGTTTTAGAATTTAAGCAGGCTTTTCTCTTCTGTTTCTCAACTGATTTCTCATCTTCTCTTGTTTAACCCCTTCCATTTGAAAATGTGACAGAAACATAGAATCTACCAGAAAAAAAATAGAAAAATGAGCAAGATCCTAAAAGTATAAAAACAAAAATAACTTCTTTCAACACATGAAAATCTTTATTGAGTTTTTTATTCAATCCTGCTTGAAGACAATTTGTTTTTTAATTTATAATTCATTTTTTTTATATCTATGTTTTCTATCCATTACCTAATTTATCAAGGAAGCTGTGGCTTTGTCACTTCTGTCAATCTTTACATATTAGTTTCTCTTTCATGATTGCTGTTCTGAAAGAAATGCCTCCTATTTTTTTTTTTTTTTTTATGTTGGCCCATGACTTCATAGACAGATGTTTGTGGTATGGCAGTAGAATTTGAACCTTCTCACCAATATTTCTTTATATTTTGTAGCCGTATGAGAGATGGCAACAGAGGGGCAGTCTGAAAAAATGGGCATTATTGACATTAATCGATGCTTGCTGAATGTTTACAGAAACTGAAGAGTAGGATGAACAGTGAACACAGTGATGCAGTGAGTGGTGCATTTCAGCAGTGGTGACAGTGACATGAAAGACAAACCACATTCCAAATGGCCATGCAGATTTTTATGAGTGCAACATGCAGTCTCTTGCTCATTGCTAGCAAAAAAAACATAGCTAATGGCAGTGACTGCTGAAAAGTAGTGTTTTTAGTTCAGAATTTTCTCTATTAAATACTGTTATTGTGCTCTTTATACCTGTTGTTTCCATGGAAATAAATAGGAAACATTACTTTCGGACCAATATACATTCCCTAAAATAACAGGAACACACACAAACTATTGTGTGAGTAAACCAGTTTTTTATTTTCATATCCTGCTCAACATATTACTTCATCTATGAGTTTGTTGCTTTGTTGCAATATGTTTCTGAGTATTACAAAGAACTTCTCTTCATTTTTCCTTCCTGCAAATCTTTAAAATAGATACTGTCATCTGAAAATTTACACTTCAGTGCATTCTCAGAGTAATTCAATATTTACCATAATACGCCAGTCTTCTTCCATGTATCTACAGAAACCATTCACAACTAAACTATCAGAATCCTTTGACATAATGTGTTGATATAAAATCTTATATATAAAATGAATCTATGGTGTTCTTGAAATCAATAAGGAAGTAATTCTAGATCTCAGTAAAATTACTCGGCATTTGTTTGTTAGAAGACAATTCCCATCTCTATATTTTGGAGGGGAAAAAAATAAAGTTTCTAGTTTATGATTTTAATCAAGAAATGGGCTCTCCTAGTAATTTGTGCCTCGTATTCCTTCTGTGCTGCACTTCTGTTTTATTTTCCATGCTTCTTTCCGTCTTTCCTAGCTAAAATTTGCATAACACTTAACAATAGTGAAAAATATATTTACAAACCCTCTTTGTCATCTTCTGTAAGCACAAGCTCTCCAAACTCTCCATGGTTTTATAATCATAGTACATTTTCAATTTGTTTACTTGCTCTAAGTCTGTTTAATGTTTCCTTCAGAAGAAATCACAAGGACATGATAGAATCTGGGAAATGGAATAGACTTTTCCTTGTTTGGGTAGCTGCTGAACACATACAAAATTTTCCAGCGAAGTTTGACTTAGGACTTAGATTAGACTTATCTCACAATTAAAAAATCTGAACTTCATTGCCTAATTGTGCATCTGTTAATGTGCATCTAAGCATTGTTCATAGTCAGTATAGTTAAATAGAGTCTAAAGAATCAATACAATCAGCGGAACCTAGATATTTTTTGAAGCCGACCTGTTGGTCTCCTGATCAGACCTATTTCATCTATTTCATTGTGGATCATCACTCTTCAATCTTTCTAAGCTTTAACAATCCTGTTCTTTAAAATGAGACCAAAGAGAAAGGCAGGTATAGGGTTTTAATGATTGACAGAAAGGTATTAGAAAGAGGAAGATGTGTTATTCATTCTAATATTCATCAGAAGTTGGGGAATTTCTAGAAAAGAAGCAGCTTACATATGTAACTGGGAGTACTTCTGCAAAGGATTTCATAGGCAATTAACACATCTGGAAAGGATCTCTCAAAAGGGGAAATCATGATACTTCTTTATCTTAAGATGAAAGACAGGACAGAGAATAGAAATGTATAGGTAACTGGAAAATAATTTCCATTTAAAAAAAAAAAAATTGGAGACAGCAGGTATGGTAAACCTGCTTTTATGCAGTTGCTAGAAGATTAAGAACTGAAATAGAAGAATTGGTATGTTTTCACTAAAGGAATGCAAAGCTGGAAACAGAAACTTGATGGAAGGAAAATACTCATAAGAATCAGTATGAAATCAGGCTATAATTTATATAGGAAATATATGCATAAATGATACTGCTGGTGAAATAATATGCACTTAAGAATTCTTAATATTATATTAAAATAACAAACTTACCACTTCAAGTACTGAAGTCTTCATAAACTGAAATCCTACATCTAAACAAGAAGGGTATAGTTGTTTGTCTATAGCAGCACTCAAACTAGATAGGTGAGTGCTAGTCTCATACTAAGAGGTAAGAGAAACAAAGAAATAAATAGATGACCTCAACTACTCTGATAAATGTCAAATCACAATGTTAAATTTAGATGCTATTTTTGGTGGCATCAGTGATGTTTAATAGAATGGCTGGCTTTTAAGTCCACAGAAAGAAAAGCAACCTTTTATTTGGCTCAGTAATGTGCCAGTAAGTGTTCAAAATCTGACTGTGGAAGCTCTATCTGTAATAGCAACTATAGGGTACTTTCATTCAGCATCTTACAGGAATATCAACAAACCAAAGAATTCACTGCTAAGCTTTAGTAAGGAGATCTAGGTGAAAATGAGGGATCTTGTTAAAAGGAAGCTAAAGGGGACAGCTTCTTCAGAGAATTACATACTTGCAGTCAGTGCAGAAACTATTGAAGAAGACCACACTGGTAACACAGACAGCTCATACCATCTGTTATGAAAAGGAGGTCAGCAACTAAACAGCAAAAGGAAAGATTTGTAGTAGTAAGAAGTGTCTTTCAAAAAAGTTGAAGTTGCATGTGGACACAGAAAAGACTGCGAAATATGATGGGTTAAAATAGTTAAGCCAAAAAAGAGTTTCATGAAAAGGTAAGTTAAACAATCTAAAATAGTAACAGATTTCTGAGAAATGAGGGGGAACTTTCCAAGAATCTGTAAGATCTGTGGAAATCCCATGTAAAAGGAGTTCTTGAAGAAGAAGATAACACAGAAGAAAAGGTGAGAGAATCTGAAACTGAATGAGAGTTACAAGGAAGTGGAATTAACATTACCCAGCCACTAAGATTGGGAGGAATTCACTTGGCAAACACAAAAGGTTTCTAGGACAAAACAAGTGAGTTATTAATTGCAGTATGGAATCTTTGTCCAGGATTTTCCCAGTGATATTTTAGATATACAATCTAAAGGGAAGGAATATACAAACACCAATGTTGAAAATAGGCTCCAGAGAATCTGTATGTGTCACGCTGTCCAAGTATTTGTGCAATTCCCTCTGGAATAAGTATAAACTTCTTCCATAGATTGCATGTTCTCCAGATGAAAACAAATCTGCTCCCTGTTGTATAGGAAATAATAAACAAACAAACAAACAAACAAAGCACTAACACCTGACCACTGCATCAAAAACCCCACCACTACAAAATAAATAGATAAATAAGTATAAACATACCAAAATAAAAGTAAGAAAAATGTCTCAAACCCAGCAAAACCCACCTAGTTTACTTGTTTTAAAACACAGTGGTCTTAGTGAATTTAAATATCTTTTCTACCACTGTGGAATGTTTGCACCAATAAATGCAGTCTAAGTCCTTTTAATGTTCCAACAAAGCGACCTCTTCAATGCACACACATATATATATTTACTTTTTTTGTCTTTTATATATATCTTGATGATTATTTCAAGAACAACACACTGAGTAATGTACAGACGGTGAAACCTACTTTTATCAAAACAGATTCAGATACAAATAATAATAAGAGAGAAAAGATAGACCTGCAGGAAAAAAAAAAGTTTTTGAGAAGTGTAGTTTCATTTCAAAGGGTGATAAAGACTTTGATGTACAAATACTGTGGTACTTTCATCTTTTTCCTTTTTATTTCTTTTTTAATTAGACATTCACATTTTTGGGGAGTTATATGATGCTGCATACCAATCTTTTAAAGTATCTAGCCTGATTAAGAGCAGCATTGTAAGTCCTGCTTGGTATAAACAAGATAGCTTTCCTTTAAGCATAGTCCTTGTGCAGACTGAGATTCACAAAGAAAAAATGTGACATGGCTGAAATTTATACATTGTTTTCTTTAACACTCCCTTTCATGCCTCACATAGGATCATAGAATCATAGAAATGAAGCTATAATACAATTTTAGAATCATAGTTAGGTACATGGATATGTGGTTATATATCAAATCTATTGTGCAACATGTTTGTCTGTGCTCAGAATAGATTAGTTGAAAAAGAAAGATATGGAGAGGAGAGTTATACCAATACTTCTTGAAATCCTGGACTATCATTATTTTCAAGGATATACATCCAGAATAAATGTGTTTGATATTTACACTTCTATTTTTAAGGACAGCATTTATTTGTACAGGTAAATGTTTTTCAGGAGCTCTTCATTTACATTTAGGTATAAGTATAGTTGTTCTGTGATCGTATTATAAAATAGAAAGTCAAGTTGCCCAACAGCATGCAATGCTTTGGTAAAGACTAGTAGCATAAATCTGGATGCATGTACTTAATGTGTATAAATATTAACTGTATTTGATATAGTTTCACCTGTCATATGTGAATCTCTCCACTAAAGAAACTTAAACTGTTCTAGAAATACTTATTTCAAGATTTCCAATGTCATTTTTGTATAATATTAAGTTTTCTCCACATCCTAGATCTTCATTTCCTGTTAACACAAATACCTTATACTTTTTTATGCTTACATGCCCGTTGAATTGAGGCTTCTGCTATGTTCAGATTTTTAATCTGATTCTCTGTCTCTGGATTTACTACATATTTGGCCTCAGAAGTCACTAAATATGCTGGTATTGAGTTTTCTTCTCATTTCATTTTCTTCTCAGAGAAGAAGATATGGTTCATAAGGTATCTTCAGTGGAACTATAGAGGATGTCCAGTCATGCTGTGTCAAAAAAGGTAGGTATGCCATCAAATGCTTTGACAATCTGTATTCAAAAACTAGATTCTGAACACTGTATTCTGAAAATGTACTCACAAGACCGGTTCCAGTTTTGTTCCAGTCATCTCAGAAAATTGCCCATATAATATATGCAGGCAATGTAACTGATGGATATTTGTGAAATTTAATCTTCTTCCAACTTGATCAAATTCATTTTGACTTTATAAGTTTGGATTTTGCTCTCCTCAGAACTTGTAGCAGCCGAGAAAGTAATTTTGAGAAACATTTGTCTATTTAAAATATAGTGTTTGCCCAGTCTTCATAGTTGCCTGTGTGAACAATGGTTAATAAAAAATAATCAGACTTCAGCAGTGCTCGAAATAATGTTTACAGATCTTGTGAGCTGCACAAACATTGTGAGCTGTAAAGATTTAATTCAGCAATAACATTTAGGGCAACTTTTTTATTTTTTTATTTTATTTTTACTTGTTCTTCTTGAAGGAAGGAAATACAGACAACGTAATAATTAAAAGATACTGTTCATTTTTCCTTTGGAAAAGGCACAAAATGTTATACATTATACTCTTATATTAGTAAATAGTTAGACTTTTCAAAGATGTATTCAATACCCTTCTGAGATAATATTCTTTAACTGATCCTAATCTATTATTTTCTTACCCTTGAGTAAGAGATCATGCAGTATTCATGGATTTATTTAGATATAAATTTTTTTTTTCTATAAAATACTTGACTACGATTTTCCTTCCAAAGAAACTCAAGAGGATCTGAAACTGTTAAGAAGGAGCAACTATACCTCAAATTACATGCCTGATGTATTGTATTTAGTTCTGTACATACTGAAAAGTCTGAAATATAGAAACATATGATTGTTAAATGAAAAGAAAAATTTGCTTCCAGTAACTATAATACTTCCAATAACTATTATGCAGTCTTGTTATCCTTTATTCTTCTCAACTTCTCACCTGCATTTCAAGACCAGAAAGGAAAGGGAAATTGAGCAAAGAATCTTTTCTAGAACTTCAAAATCAGAATGTATGCTTGATTTGCCATGCATGAAGTCTCCTGCTGAACAAATGTGCAGTTGTATTAATTTTTACTTTCATATTTTTATTTTACAGTGAATCTGCAATTTCAGATAGGAAAAGAGACTTTTTCAGTCATGTCTTCCGCTAAGTAATTTGTTTTACCCAGACTTACATGAGGCAACTCTGTGCTAAAAGATTTCTCTTTGCAAAACTGACTCTCTTCATATTGGATGTTAGTATCCCAGAAGGATCGCTCATATAATTAATTTTTATATATCTAATCACACAAAGTTGGGTGCAAGGGAGAACTTTCACTCAACTAAAAGAAACCATCAGAAGTATTAGAAATATACGATATAAGAAATTTGTTTTTTCAGTGTTGATTTGATGTGTAAGCTTCAAGCTGCAGTGGCCCACATTTGTCACCTCCTGATACTTTACAAATATAATGCTAATGCAATTTGTTTAATAAATTCATTCTTTTGATGTGCCTTACCAGAAATTATTTTATTTTCCTTTAGTCTCAAAGAATGGGAATGATCTTGATTAGGTAAGTCTATTGACATATATACTAATAATGACAATTTCAAGAAGAACTTATGAGGTACCATTAACACATACTAAGAAAAAAAAAAAAAAGAAAAAACTATAAGCAGTACAAATTCAGCTACCTGCTCAGTTTAAACTTTGTAAATTTCTTTCCCAGCAGAAGTAGCTCCATCAAATATATTTTTGTATTTGAGCTCCTCTTTGAGAAAAACCTTCTGATAAGTGGGTAGAGTAGGTTTACAGACAATTAGGTGTGAAGAAGGAGAATGAAGAGGATAATAATAATAAGGAGGAGGAAGGAAGAGGAGAAAAAGAAGAGAAATGGGATGGAGATGATGACAGGGTTGGGAGAGGGCCGAGGAAAGAGAAGAGGAAAAGTGAGACAGAAAAAGAAACAGGGAAGAGTTAATGGGGAAAGAGTTGCATGGAGGATGTGTCAGGATGAGGAGACAGGAATGAGAATGGGAAAAGGAGGGGAGGAGGCAATGCAGGCATCAGTTTAGAGATTGTCCTGCAATCCCTGGAGAGATAGAGGAGTGAAAGGGAGATGTTTTAGTGTTTTAGCTTTTGTCTTTGTTTCTCACTACCCAAAGCTACTTTAATTGGTAATAAATTAATTTTCCCAAAGTCAAATCTGCTTTGTCTATGAGAGCAACTTATAAAAGTTCTCTTCATATCTTAATCTTGACCAACCAACTTCTTCATCTAATTTTCTCCTCTTGTACTGTTGAGGACAGAGATTGGCTGGATGAACCTCCAGAAGACAGTTGAAGTCAACACACCACCTACGTTATTTTTTATGGAGCGCAGAAATCACAGAGATTTTTTTCTGTAGACATATGGGATATGCATCATTTCTCTCTGTAACATAGCAGGAGATGCATGTTTTTATAACAGTTCTATTTCACTTGGAGAACAGTACATAAATATTCAGCTCCTGAGAAAGGCAGCTGCCAGGACCAGAGAATCATAGAATCACAGAATCATAGGGGTCATCAGGGACCCCTAGAGGTCATCTAGTCCAGCTCCTTGATAAAGCAGGTTCCCTAAAGTAAGTTTCTCAGAAATGTATCCAGGTGCGTTTTGAATATCTCCAGAGGAGACCTCAAAGCCTCTCTGGGCAGCCTGTTCCAGTGCTCTGCAACCCTCAAGGTAAAGAATATTTTTATGTTTATTTGGAACTTTCTGTGTTCCAGTTTGTGCCCATTGCCCTTTTTCCTGTCATTGGGCACCACTGAAGAGCTCTACGCTATCCAGTTGACTCCTTTTCATTAGATATTTATGAGCATTTGTAAGATCACCTCTCTATTTTCTATTCTCCAGGCTGAAAGTCCCAAGTCTCAGCCCTTCCTCAAGAGAGATGTTCCAGGCCCTTCTGTGTTAGTTGACTTGATTAATGCTCAGAGGCTTAGCTCATATTTTCCAGCATAGAATTATGACACAGTTCTAACAATAAGCTGGGAGATCTGTCTGTTGCAATTAATGATAGAAAGCTTAAAGAACTGTAAGGAAATACAGCCTTCCAGAAACTATAACTCCGAGCATAAAACAAAGGAACTTACCTATACTTGTGCAATAATTACAATTGATGACTGCTAGCTTATTCTTCAGGACCGTGGCTGAAGTTTCTTCAAGAAGAGTTAACAGGCAGTTGGTCACTGACAAGATATATTTGCATCACCCTTATTATATGTATTAAAATATCTGAAGTCTTAATATGAGTTAAACACTTCAACATAAGCTGAAGTCCTGTTGATTGTAATGCAAAATGTACAAGTTAATTAGAACACAGAAACAAATATAGAATTTGATAAGATTTAGCATGTGCTTGAGTGTTTTTGTAAACAGAAGTAAAATATTCAGTGTCAACGGTTTACGGGCTGGATCGGCCCGGTTCCGTGACCAGCGGAGCGGAGGGATCCGCAGATCCACGCCTCCGGAAAAGGGAAACAGGGGACCCAAAATAATTGAAAACAGCAGCAACGATCTGAGGTGAAACAAACTAATTTACTAAATATAGTATCAGCAAAATATAATGAGAGAGAGGGAGTGTGTGCGAAAAGTGGATAGGTCTCACCACAATGCTGAGGTGAGAAGTGCAGTCCAGTTGAGCCGATGAAGAAAAGCAGACAGAGAAGAGCAGACGGAGAAGCACAGGCGAAGAAGAGAACATCAAGTGACCTTGCCGGGAGTTACATATCCTTGCTGACCACAAAGCCCCCTGGGGAATGTAGTTGTTCTTTTCCTCCAGACAGGCACCTGGAACTTGAGCATCCACAGTCAAACCCACAGTGCATTACATGATGTTATGATGTGGAATACTAATTACCAAAAATCATAAAATCATGACATTCAGCAAGTTTGCTAATATATTGTAAAGACCTGCTGCAGCCTTACTGCTATTTTAAAGATGAAAATATTTGTTTTAGTGGGCCCCAGAATAGAACAAATCATTACATCAAAGAGAAGGAAGTATATGAATATCAGTAATGAAAATTAAATGGCTGAGTAATTTGAAGTACTTATCAAACTAAAAATATATTCAGTTAGTTCATGGATGTATCAGTTCATGTCAGCTGTTTTCTATTGAACAGAAAATTCACACAAAGAAATATTTTTCTTTTACTATCATCTGAAACAAAATGAAGCAATGACATGAAGATTATTAAACAAAAGCCCTAGAAAATAGAAGACATACATACAGGGATTCAGTGCTTGACTCTGAAGCACTATGACATCAATGCTCCCCTCACCTTCACACCTCCATCCCTGGCTTTAAAGATTCTGGACTCAAAGAAGCGTAATTTTTAAAAAAATAATAATACTGAAAGCTGTACAACAAGCAAATACAATTGGAGTATGACTGATCATCAATCAGCAGTGACCGAGTGAACCCTAAGGAGAAAAGAAACTGCAGTGCTAACAAAGAGTAAAAATTGAAAGAATTGAAAGAACCCCTTTTCTCCTCATGGTAGTCACTGATGTAATGGTGTGCTCTGAATATTGCAAATGAAGCTAGATCAAACCTTTCAAGACTGCTAGCTAAGCCATAAACCATGATTGCAATTCAGTGGTTGGGAACCAATTAAATGTATTACACTTAAGGCAAAGAATGAAAGATGCATATTTCAATGCATAAAACAGTCTCACAGATCAGCACATTTGCCTTCCAATCTTCCTTACTTCCAAAACATACAAAAAACAATTAAAAATATTCTGAATGCAATCAGGTGTATATACACTTGAATGCAATTACTGAAGGAAATTATTGTATATTAGCAGAAGTATGAAAGTCACATAATCTGAGTGATATAATCAACTTCTAGGTCTTCTTGGTGCTAATAAAGTTTAAAGCCAAGTGCCTTTCTCAAAGAAAAAACTTTAGTGATCAAGATCCAATCCTGACAACTTCAACGTACACAAATATTTGGGCAACTACTCCTTGTCCATTTGATCTTTAAAAATTACTGTTAAAAATAGCTATTAAAGATTTGTCCCTGGCTTCCAGGCCCTTTTCTGAGGAGCCCAAAGGAGTCCCTGCCGCTTCAGCCCCAAAGATCTTTGTGGCTTACATGGACAGGTTGTGCTTTCAGCCCTCTTGTGCACCCAAGTTCTACACTGACCATTCTGACCGCTTAAGTTCTGCTGTGACATTTCCTTCTGTCAAATCTTTAAGACAAGGTTATTGGTCAGTGCTCACCAGTTAGAATATGTCATCATTTCTTGGTATTTTAGTTTTATGATTCTTCTTTTGGCTTTGTCTTCCTTTCCAATAAGTACAATGAAATAAAATTAGAAACATCGCTAAAAATCTAGTTATTTGGAATTCTTCCTCCTCTGTCTTATTTTCCCTCTTTATTTACACGATGCCACTGTGATTCCATCTTTTACCATCATCTCCAACCTGAGAATCAATTGTACTGCTAAGCTTTTTCTTGTTGAAACCAATGAAATTAGAACAAAAACCAGGAATATCAGTTGTAATCTTGATTCTTCTCTTTAGAGAACACAAAATGTTTGTCCGTATAAAATATTTCCTTTTATCGAGGAATATTTCCACTTAGAGAACTGGAAGCTAGTTTGCAGACTTTTCAAGTTACTTCTGTAATGTTTTTTGTATTCATTTTTTTTTTTCTATATTATTTTCTTTTGTAGCAAATAAGAATTTTTAGAGATGCAGAACTTAAGAAAATATCAGTTCAATCTCTCATTTTCCACCTTGGCAGTGGGCTCAAATAACAGCTACAGATAAAGTGATCTCATGGTCTTTAGGGTTTCAAGTTCCATGTTCCAGATGTGTATAACATAAAATTGATTTTATTGGTAAAATCTAGAAGCAAACTAGATTCCTAAAATATTTTTTTTCCTGTAATTCAATATTCCAAAAATGCCTTCAAAAAACTGTAGCCCACAGCAGGTGGGCCATGCACAGGTTGGGATAATCCAATCCACAGCTAATAATCCAGTGTACACTCTGCCCAGTGAGCATGCATTATGACAATATTTCTTCTCTGTCAAGCGGCCCAGTTCACACCTAGGCACAGCTTTATCATTCAGCAGCAACCAAAACATCAGCGTACTATTAACACTGCCTCAGTTGAAAGCAGACTAAAGGGAGGGCATATTTCAGTGCTGACTCTACTTCTCGTGCCTGTCACACACACTCAGTAGAATCAAAACCTGCATGTGTTACATGTTACATGTGCTTGTGCTGCTTGTTAAGGAAAATACAGAGATTACCAATAATAATATTTTAACCTGCCTAATGTTGTCTCGAAAGAACACAGAACCCCAAAAAAGAGAAAATGTGGGTGAAGAAAGAGTACTCAGTGAAAAATGGACATATGAGTACTTTTTGTCTGTACAAATACTGCGTCACTATGCTTAATTTGTAAGGTAATAGTGACAATTTTCAAAGATTATAGTTTGAAAAGATATTATATGCGGCCACATTTGATGCACATCAAACAATGATCTGTAAAGACAAAATAGCAAAAGTGAAAAGAACTCTCAACTCTGCAAATTATTTAAATTACAGCTTAAATGAACTCTATTATAAAATAAGTTACGTGGTACAAAAAAAAAATAATCCTAAAATCAGTTTATCTCAAAAGACTAGCCAGGAAAACTGAAGAAATGAGAAAATCTGTTAACTATCTGGTAATTATAAAAACAAATTTTATTCTTTGGTAATAGGTGAAAGTACTGATCATAGAATAGAATAATAGAATCATAGAATGGCCTGGATTGAAAAGGATCTGATCATCTAATTTCATGAGCACACTGCTGGCTCATGTCCAGCTTCTCATCCACCAGGAACCCCAAGACCTCCTCCACACGGCTGCTCTCAAGGAGATCTTCCCCCAGTTTGTATAAATACCTGAGATTTCCCAGACACAAGTGCAGCACCCTGCACTTGGCCTTATTGAACCCCATTAGGTTTTCATGGCCCCACTTCTCCAGCCTGTCCAGGTCCCTCTGGATGGCTTTCCTTCCTTCCAGTGTATCGACTGTACCACTCAGTTTGGTGCCATCTGCAAACTTGCTGAGGGTGCACTCGATGCCATCATTTATGTCACTGATGAAGATGTTGAACAGAACCAGACCCAAGACCGACTCCTGAGGGACACTGCTTGTGACTGGCCTCCACCCTGACACAGAACCATTGATCACAACTCTTTGGCTGCGTCCAGCCAACCAATTCCTAATCCACTGAACAATCCATCCTTCAAATCCACACCTCTCCAATTTAATGAGAAGGATGTGGTGAGGGACCATGTCAAAGGCTTTGCAGAAGTCCAGGTAGATGACATCCACCACCCTTCCCCCGTCCACCAAAGCCGTTGCTCCATCATAGATGGCCACCAGATTGGTCAGGCACGATCTGCCCTTGGTGAAGCCATGTGGCTGTTTCGAATCACGTCTTTATCTCATGTGTGCCTTAACATACCTTCTAGGAGGATCTGCTCCATGATCTTCCCAGGCACAGTGGTGAGGCTCACCAGCCTGTAGTTCCCCAGGTCTTCCTTTCTTCCTTTTTTAAAAATGGGAGTAACATCTCCCTGATGCTGCATATATGCTCAGTAATTGTCATTTTTATTAGAGGTATTGATAGTGATTATAATGTCACTAAAGAAATGGCTTTTCTGTTGCCATTAGCAGACAAAATCAAATCTCTTGATTTATATGAAGCAGTAACAATTACACTAAAGAAATTTCTTCAATCTTCGTCAACATATCCAGTATAGCTACTGGCATCCAGGTGATGGTTAATAAAAAAGGACTTAAGAAATTAATACAAGATGATGCACATTTGATGAAATCAAAAGTGTATTGTACATCAAGAAAAGCAAAACTTTAAAAATGAATAATGTTATGTACATCACCATCAAAGCTGTGATGAAAAGTGGCCCACATTTGCATTTTTGGTGGATTCGACAGCTCACATAAATTAGTTAAATATATGTCTTCAAGGTGAAAATAAAATCCTGCTGTTTGAAACCATAAGAGGAAGATTAATTTGTGGCAAATTATATTATACATTTTGATACATTGGCTTAAATATAGTTCAGTGAGCAGAAATAAATATTTAGCCTTACTTCCCATTTTGATAAAGGAATTTGAGAATAGGTTTCAAGATCGCAGAAAACATCATCAATTTTTCTGTATATTAGTGACACCATTTTCAGGCAACGTAAATACTTAACCTGTGAATTTTCAAATTGAATGTGAGTTGAGATTAGATATTCAACTAAAAAATTTGATCATGTCTCTTTATCAGTCTTTTAGAAGAACTTCCTTACCAGAGAAAGATGTCCTTTATTTCACAATCAAGTCCTATACATGCCATCAAAAAAACATTTTTGAGAACAAAGCACAAGAAAAGTAAAATTTCATCAAAAATCTTTGACAAACACCTTGAAAAGTCAGTAAGAATTGCACCTTTTTCACCAGACCAGACATTGATACATTAGTTTCACTTACACAATCTCAAATATCCAACTAGTTTTATGTTTTTGTCACTCTTTTTTTTTTTTTAGTAGGCAAGACAATTCCTCATCATTCTATGGGGCACTGGAAAGGCAAGAGTTTGGACACCCATGTGTTTCTGCATAGGAAACCCCTGGTTCTTCATATTCCTATGGCCTAGCCAGGGTTCACGCTGTCCCTGCTATGCCCCAACCATTTCGCCACGTGCACAGCAATATGATGTTAGGCAAAACAGCATTTATTGCAAGTGAAACAGCAACCTATATACTTTACACGCTTATCTATGTTCCTACATCCACGTGCGTTTACTCGCGTCTAGTACATCTACACCCCCAAGCGTGCGTCATGTCTCTTATCACAGAGCAGGGGAGGTCCGATACCCCATTATCGCCTACTGCAACACCCATGTACTAGACTATGAAGCTGGTTCAAACCATCTTCTTATCTAAAACTCTTGTTTGATACAAAATGAATTCTGTTGTCTAAAATATCTACCTGAAATCCTTAAACAAATCAGTACGCTTCCCATTTTCCTCTTCATTTGGGCTATTACTGGATTATTTCTTATCAGCATGAGAATGAACACCCTAATAGAGAGACAGTGCAGTACATCTCGTGTTCTTTTGCGTAGTTTTGTTATTTTTCTTCCCTTTCTCCATTATGAATTTAAAAAAAAAAAAAAACCTGTTTAGCACTTCCTAAACAGGTTCCAATTGCCCAGTAACTGGATAGCTTCATCTTGTTCTTGGATTTGACAGATACAAGTTAAAATCTTTACTTAAATCATGAAAGCTGTGTCTGCATCATTAATCCCAAGGTTTTACATACAAATAGGGTAGGGTTTTTTTATTATTATTATTTGTATTTTCTTCTTAAGTTTCAAGTTTATCTTGATATCAGTGAGAACTTAAAATATGTTTTCCTACCATATCACACACACACACAAAAGAAAGAAAAAAAAAAAAAAAAAAAAAAGCACCCAAAACACGACAGCGGCAGCATGAATCCAGGAGTTCTGGCTCAGCTGAAGAAAATAAAAAGCGTAAACTATTGCTACGGATAAAATCAAGGGAGCAGGCAATAGTGAATTTTTCAAACGTTATAGGAGATGTTTTGTGAACATGTAATTTAGACCTAAATAGGTACTAAGCATCTGCTAATGACTTCTCAGATTTGAGGCATGCTGGAGGCATTTCAAAGAATATTCAAGCACAGCTTGAGAGAACAGACAGTACAAAGGGAAAGCTTCACATAGATCTAGTTCTCTGTATTTTGTATAAAGCATCAAGAAAAGCTTTAACATTTCTCGACAGAAAACTTCTGATGTATATAAGAGAAAGTGCAAGTGTAGGAGGCTGTTTCATGCTTAAACTACTGCTAAGTGTTTGTGGAAACGTAGCATATAAAGAAGCTTATTTTTTCAAACAGGAATAGGATTACATTCTAGGACAGAAATTGTGTATTACAGTAGTTGTGCCTATATAATTACACGTGTGCTGTATGCATGTATGCACCACCTCACATCTTGGTCTCAATAAACATTAAGCAAGCGTCAATGAATGTCAGTGTGTGCCATTCTTTCTACATGGAGAAATTCAATGGCACACCTTTGCTTCATATACATTTCCATGTCAGATGCCATTCTGTCTAACTGCCCGTCTGCTGTCATCTGCCACTCAGCGACAAAATGACATGGAATATTAGTGGGAAGCTTCAACTACTACTATTGAATGTTGATCTGTCTCTGATGTTGTGAGCCAACACAATAAAATAAGAGGCATTACTTTCAGGGCGGCCCTCATGCACGTGTATTTATAATAAATATATAAGCTTATTTTATGTGTATATATATATTATATATTATAATAATATATCTATTTATATATTTATAAAAAGTAGGAGTAGAGATATAGACAGGAAGTTTACTTATCTACAACTGTGTTTTTCAGATGTTTAATATTAGTGCAAAGGAATTATTTCTTCATTTCAATATTTATTGTATGGTCAGCTTTGAATTGTTTGCTAATTGCTAACCTCGTCCTGTACACACTTGTTTTTTTTTTCTAAATCCACTGTTAATCAATAATTGTATTAAAACTGAAAAGATGGTGGGTGGGTATGTTCTTTACCCTGCTAGAACCACTGTTCAATCCCTCACTCATTACTATCAAATAAAATCTAATTCTAAGAAAGATATATTTAAATACCATCTAACTAGATAAACAGAAACAAAGTGAGATGTCTTAGATGTGATCCATTCTTTTCCCGTGTACTTTAATTCTTTCTGTTCTGTAACTGCCACTGTTAAATTGGGTTCAGTTTAGATGTATTGAGTCATGAAGTCTTCATCCAATTTGTTTTGCTTTTTCTCTATATCTCAAAGTCTTTTAATATATTTTCTAGTATGAATATTTTTCAGCAGTCTTAGCAAATCAAATAATAAATAATGATTCTTGTATAGGAAGAATTGACTGAGAATTTGAAACATTTTATAATTTTTAACAGTTTATGACAATTCAATCTTGATTTAAGTCCATATCATTATTTCACCTTACTGTGCTATGATTGTACCTGGTTGGAAAATATAAGTTTTGTATACCGTTGCTTGATGACTGAAAATGGAAGGTGTGAAACTGAAATGCAATCAGGCAGGAAGGATTAATTACAAAAACTTGCTCACTCAAATAGTTTTCAAAAATCATGAGACTCTTATTGCTTCTGCGACATGAATACTAAGTAATGGTGGTTGCAATATTGCAATTTTATACTATTATATTTTGTAAAAGAAACACAAAATAAGAGGTTTATTTAGCATCCTGCTTTCTTTGAATTTGAGCTGAATACTTTTACATTTCTTTTTATTTTCATTTTTAGGTGTAGTAAGAAAAATAACAGTTAATGAAAAATATACAACATCTCTACAATGGGAGTTGCCATTTGGAAGACAAATTCAGGATGTACATTGCATATATATGTGTACATACACACACGCACCTCCAGTTTGCTCTGTAAGTAGTGTTTCATATTTATTTCCATGGAATATACAACACATATAAAGAGCACAATAACACTACTTGACGGAGTGAATTGTCAACTACAAAATATTGTTTTTCAATACATTCACCATGATTAGCCAATTTGCAAGTGAGATGATGGAAATGCTCCTAATTTCATTTTGTAAGAACTGTGCATGGTCATCTGGAACAGCTTGTCCAAGGAGGTTGTGGATGCCCCATCCCTGGAGGCATTCAAGGCCAGGCTGGATGTGGCTCTGGTCTGGTGGTTGGGGAGCCTGCACATAGCAGGGAGGTTGAAACTAGATGATCATTATGGTCCTTTTCAACCCAGGCCATTCTGTAATTCATTCTATAACTCTACAACTCTTGGACCACTGAAACATACCACTCACCATCTCTGTGTGCTCAAATCCACTGCTTGATCTCCGTAAACATTCAGCAAATACTAAAGAATGTCAGTGGGTGCAATTTCTTCTGCACAGAGGAATTCACTTCCATACCTTTGCTTCATAGACACTTTCCTGTCGGATGCCATATTGTCAGACTACTCCTCCGCTACCATCAGTTGCATGGCTATTAACATGGATATTAGCTGTTTTTATATGAACACACAGGAAGACTGTGAAAGAGCCTCTGCATAAATGCCTTATAAACTTTTCAAAAGTACCAACTACAGCTGCAAATGCTGGTAATATTTACAGAACAGTCCAAATTCTCTATAGAGAAGGAGCAGATTATACTATACCCCAGTGTGTATTTTCAAAGTCAGTATCAGGTGGACAGGGATTTTTTGGAGAAAATTGTGCCCCAATGAAAAAAAAAAGACCTCCCATCTTCATGTTCACATCTTTTTGTAAGTCTTCATAATGATGTTTCTTTCCTATTCTGATCTATCCTACTCTTCCTATAGTTCTCTGAACTTTGTGCCAGACAGCATTTATAGTGTGTCCCAACTGTGTCCATCAGAATATATAATCAAGGCTGGCAAGTTTAATTGTGAAGTGTGAAAATGCTGTCTCCTGTGGTGTGGAGTATTACTGTAGTAGCAGTAATATATTTTGTCAACATCAGTGATTTTTTTCTTCCTTTTCATATATACAGATTAAGACATTCAATCATGATCAGTAAATCATTCACTTATCCCAGTTTCTATACAGAAGATCACTGCAATTTGATGTTTCTCTTGTTTTTACTGCTTATCCTCTGTTAATTGAACAAAATTGAACATCACGCTAGGCCTGTTTTGACTCTCGGAGATGAAATATATAAATTATTTCAGCTAATCTGCCATTCAGTCATTCCAAAAAGTAAGTGAAGCAAGAACTCATTTGTTGATTTTAATATCAAATAGCACCATTTGCTTGATTAGATATATGGCACAAATGACAATTAGAGTTTCCTTTTTATCTATTTACACTACAGAAATTTACATAGCTCTTTATCAGTTCTTTTCTCCCTGCTTTATGTTTGCAGAGTGGGTGGGTGAAAGGAGTATTCTTTCTTAGCTTCAGTGTATCATGGATACTAACACCAAATATCATTTTCTGCTGTGAGTAAAGACACGTAGAATTAATTAAATCATGGAAGCATATCACTATCATCTGCAGAAAACTTTATTGCTCCTCCTTCAGTGCAATGATGACTTTGTGTTTCGATGCTGCTATCAACTAGAGAAAACTGAATGATAGACATTCATATTCTGCCAAAAATTTTTTATCAAAGTTATAATTACATGAAAACTCTTGCTGATGTAAACAAAGGTTGAGCATAAACAGAGTGAAAATCTAAGGCTAAAGTAACATAGATTATTACTGTAACTGAACACTACGCTGGAGCATATGCAAATTGATTCACTGGCAGCAGTAGATGTCAATGCCATTAAACCCTCCCCAACACTTATCTATAATGCTGACACAAGAGACACAGTTTTGGAAGGCCTGATGAAGATGTTGGTTCTTCTGTAGTGAAAAACTGACTATGTAAATAAAGAGAAAAGATGTTAAGAAATCTTCCCTGACCTGTACAAGTGGAAGTGTATTGGGAACATCTGAAAATTTATTTTTGTCCAACTTGCAAAGTAGTACAGAACAGAAGTGTAGGGTAATAATAATTTGCTCTACTTTGGACTTCAGCAGCAAAATGGCACAACAGATGTGCAGCAGCAATGAAACTGAAATGCATTTAGAGTTCACAGATTTCTATACTATATACAGGTACCAGAAAAACATAAATGAGTAATACCAATTAAAAAATAAGTGAAATACTAAAAAAGTAAAGGTAAATGCTTTTATAACCACAGAGCTATAAGAAGGATTCATAAAAATTACATTTTTTTATTTAAAATATTTATGGAAAAAGAGAAAAAGAACAAGAGATTCTCTTCTTCTTTGTCTAGGCTCTAATATTTTATTTTTAAAGTTCTCAAATAGGACTTTATACGGATTTCTTGCTATAAGTTCTTCGGAATAACATAGGAATTTAGGATTATTAGATACATAAAGATATGGATATTTTAACACGGCAGAGTTACTAATAAAGTAGACAATTCAAGATGATTTGAGAATACCTGAAAAGAATGATAAAGAAGAAATAAAGAAATTACTAATGTCAACTAATATTGGCGCTTATATATAAGTCCATAATATCCACTATGTGTTTCAAGACTGTATTAAGAGGGGTGAAATTTTAATTTCACTGTTCAAAATTATATTGATTTCTTTTTTAAATTGCTGGAAATATTTGGTAGTATATCCTGAAACATTTTCATTACTTCTGCCCTCTCTCTACTTTCTTCCATCCCAAAAGTTATGCAAAATCCATAGGGAAAAGACAGGGAAAGATTTTAACCACACTAGCTCTTAGTTATCAGAAGTCAAGTTAAATAGAGAATTGTCAGCCAAAGGAGATCTGCTCTTAACCTAGCAGTTTAATATCTTTATTAGTAGGTTGAGGAAAAAAAGTAGAATATAATTGTTAATAACATTTTCAGGTGACCTACTATTGTTACAATGGCACAAATCAACAGAAATTTAGTAAAAATCAAAGGCTTGCTACTGGAAAAAGTAGCATTTGTGATAATTACATTGTCAGAACCAGTATAGCTTGAACTAATGACGCTGCAAAGAATAATGATGAATAACCACTTGAACTTGATCTTCTAAAGATATGTATTGTCTGAGATGAGTCATTCTTTGTTATCTAAGCAGACTATCAACAATTCCTACAGATGCTAGCTTTTCACACTAGGAATGTATGATGTTTAAAAATCTGTATTTTAAATTTAGAAAGCTGAAAGTAGCAAATAAGCTGTAAAAATGATGAAATGAACATCTCGCTAAAAGAAAGCACGACATTCTAGTTTACTAAAGAGAAAGTAAAGTTGGATTTTATCATGTTTTACAAATGTAGAAATATGAAAAATATCTGATGATGAAGATTTTGTTACTCTGGTAGATAAATGTAGTTAGTTACAGGATAAAGATGTTTGTGCCCTTGAAAAAGGGTATACGTCTAAGTTCAGAGGCAACTGAGATTTGAAATACCTAATCAGATATAAAGAATATATATCCATTATCTTTAGAGATTTTGAAAAGCAGTCTTTTTTTTTTTATTATTTTTTTTTTTTAAGGGGAAATTCCATCAGAATAAAAATGTGTGAGAACCTCATGAAGAAATTCAGTGTCCTGTGTAAGCAAGTCTTGCAAACTTGGCACAGCCCAGGGATGTGTAATCTAAGAAAATGCCCTTTATTTGCCTACTAAATCCATCTTACGTTTTCAAGTGCAATGTGTTTAGTTTATGGACTTAACATTCCTACAGTTGTTTCTGGGAAGTTTCTGTGACTGTGTTACTTCTATTTCCTTTAAGTAGATCTCAGCCAAACCATTTGTAAATTGAGGTAGACCAATTCTGTAGCAGGACCAGCAGTGAATAAACAAAGATATATGGGACTTCATTCAAGAGGTTTGAATGCTTACTCTTACCAGTGCCTTCACTGTAACAGAGTGTTTTTCTTGCTTCAGTATATTGCGTTTTGTTAAAAACAAACAAACAAACAAACAAACAAACAAACAAAAAGTGATTTGACACCGTAGAGCAATATGATTCCTTTTCCTTTTATTGTCTCTTAAAAATGTGGATCAAGTGGAAGTCTTTGTGGAGATTGGAGAGCAGAGACTTTTTCCACTCTGATGGCAACTCGGCATGCATTTGAAAAATCTGAAATAGTCAGGGAGAAGTGGAAAGACATAATTCAGAAGTCACAACATGCCATCTCCTACAAGGGGCTGTGAAGGACTTATTGCAAGTGAGGAAGAGGTTGAATGTTGCCATACTAAAAGTGAGACTGAAGAAAAAGATCCATGTTACAGTGACACAAACTGAGAAAAGGTTTGGATTAATGTGCTTTGTCCACTACTGTTGAGTTTAAAAATATATATATTTATTAATTCTAAGAATGTTTAAAAACATTTAAGTTGTAGGTTTTTGTTCCACTTTTTGCAGTTTTCTTGTATTTGTTTGTTTAGTTATTACCCTTGATATATAAAAAAAAAGATGCGGTCAGATCTACCTGATCAAGTTGTTTGGGAATCCTGGGATTCCTGGAATTACTGAGTGTCAATGTGTCAACATACAATGATGGCTAGTTGTTTGTTATTCAGGAAATAGTTAATTTCTTTTGAGGGGCAAATCCAATCAGTCAGTCCTTTCGAGAGTCAGAATTAGTGTGCTTTATGGCTACAACTGAGGAAGTAGTTCCATTTTTTTTTTTTTTTTTTTTCCCCCCTGCTGCAGGCAAGCTTTGAAGTGAATATACAGATTTGCCTATAGGTTAGTTATCTGTGTGAAGAAGTCATCGTCACTATCCACACAAGTCTTAAAAACAGTAGGATTCAGATTTATTTTCATCTCTCTTCAATACACAAATACTGAGAATGAAGAAGTGTTGTCTTTGTTGTTTTTTTTTTTTTTTTTTTTTTTTTATCAGTCAGTATCTTATTTCCAGTTAGATGTAATTTTGATGTAATGAATAATTCAGGGATAATGCTGTAATTAAATGTTTTCTAATGACTCCATGTAGAAGCGATCTTGAAAGAATCAAAAGCATAACTAAGAAAAGAGATGAATCTTCTTTTTCACTGAGAAGGGGAAAACCAGCATAGAGATGAAAGACTAGCAAGCAGCTATACAGATGACCATGGTATTCCCCCTTCTTGAGTTATACATGACTAACATTCATTTTTCCCTTTTGGGATACTGATATGTACAGTATGAAAATGTGCCATTTACTCAACTATTCACTTAAATTCTAAACAGCTTGGCAATGTTTGAGGTGGATAATGAACAATAAGGGGTATAGCTGCAAGAGCAAGGCCTCAGTGCGGCTTATTAGCAGAGCTGCATCCTCAGTAGGCTTGCAAAGATTTAGAGAGAATGACAACTGGCGAGTGAAACCTTCTTGTGAAATGAGCAGTCACTGTAATGAATCCAGAAAGGCTATACTTAGCACTGCCTCTAGTGTGGCTCACGTTGATTGAATTGTAAATTGAGCTGTTGCAAAACTGCAGCACACACATGCAATGTATTCTTTTTATTTAATGCTTTCTGAACAACAACAAAAATCTCTACATATACTTCTATTATTAAATACGGGATCTATTGACACCTTACACCCCCTTTCCCCCCACCCAGATTTTTTGGAATCTTAAGTCACTGCAGTTGATTTTTAAATATCTTCTTTTATTTTAATTTAAATTATCAATACCAGAATGATTTGTATTGAAACATTTTAAAGATATCTGAGTTACAGTAGTTTCGAAAATCACAAGCTGATTTATGAAAGGTCTCCAGTGAGTTACCTGAATGAGCAAATTCTGGATTTGATCCCAGATATGTAAACGTATTTAGGCTTCTAACTCTCCCTGACTTTAAACTAGCGATCTAAAATTGGAAGATGAGACTGCTCCTTCTTGTGCACAGGTGAATTTGATGAATTCTTCATGTACTGTGAAAGCGAAGGAGTCCTTACTTTAGGCTGTAGAAGAATAGCAGAATGAGGTCTGATCTTAGAGTAGTCCCTGCAGTAACTCCTCTTTCAGGATAGAAGATAAAAACTCTATGTTTTGCAAAGTTGTTTGCAATGTTACGACTGACTCTGATCTTCATTTACTAACGTATCACCTTATCTTGCAACAATGTTAACCTGGGAGAAACATTTCCTCCATTCTCCTTTCTTCCTTTCTTGCTTTTTTACTTTTTATGGATAATTCTTCAACACTATACTACAAATTATGCCATTAAAAAGAATCAGAAAATTTAACCATGTATAGTCTTTCTATGCTGGGCTCTATAAAAGGCTATTCAGTTGCAATCTAATTAGAATTTACATCAAAGAAAGGAGAATAGGAAAGAGAAAAATGCAAAGGGAATTTTCTTTCAGTGTATTCACATGATATTGTTATTTTGAAAATTCACGTATAGTAAGAACTACTTAAAAAGACAAAATCAGTTTTAGCATCCATTAAACGATATCCTGAATGTAACATACACTTGTACTTACCCTTTTTTAGGAATGTATGAAACTGAAATATTATTTCTCTAATGACTATGTATCCACCCAATTCTTTCACTAGTACTAACTTTTCTGTTCTCTCATCACCCTATCACTCTCATCTTTCTTTCCAACTTCCATAAACCTACTGTTTTGCTGTTGCTGCTTGTTTGTTTGTTTGTTGTTTTTTGATTGAAAGGAACCCCAAAGATGATCAAGATCCAACCTCTAGATCAAGTATTGGGTCAGATTGCCAAAGGGACACATTCAAACTGGCTTTAAACATTTCCAGAGACAAGGCATCCACCACTTGTCTGGGCAACCTATTCTAGCATCTCATTACTCTCTCTCAGTGAAAAATTCCCCCCAGATATCTAGTCCAAATCTCCCCTTCTTTAATTTAAAACCATTTCTCCTTGTTCTATCACTACCTGTCTGTGTAAAAAAGTTGATTTCCCTCATGTTTATTAACTCTATTTAAATACTGAATGGCTGTAATGAGGTCCCACAATCTTCGCTTTTCCAGGCTGAGCAAGCTCAGTTTCTTCAGTGTATCTACACAGGAGAAGTGCTCCAGCCCTTGGATCGCAGTCCTGCTCTGGACTCTCTTCAAAAGCTGTTCATCTTTCCTGTGTTGGAGGCCCCAGATTTGGATGTAGTACTCCAGATGTGGCTTCATGAAGGCAGTCTAGAGTGGGACAATCGCCTCCCTCATTCTGCCAGCCACTCCCCTTCTGATGGAACACAGGATATCGTTGGTATTCCAGGCTGCAAGCTCACACTGCTGGCTCATATTAAGTTTTTCATCAATTAGGACTCCTAAGTTCTTTTGCAGTGTCTTGCAAGTCAGGAGGCTAGGGGACAAAAAATCAACTCTCCTACATTTGCTCTTGACAAAAAGGGTCCCAGTGTTTTATCCAGAACTGAAACTTTGCAAAGATTATAAACCAGTACATATCAACTTATGTGTAGTAGCCATGGTGAGCAGACTCAACATCAGTACTTCAGATTACCTTATACATTGTCAGTTATTCATTTGGGATGCCCCATAGGAACCTGAGAGAGTTTGTGGACCCAAATATTCATCTGGGTTCTTGGTAATATCAGCTGAGATTTTGCAGTGTATTTTTCAACTTTAAGTAGATGTAGAGCAGGACTTTAAATTTTGTAATGATGTAAGGAAAAAAAAAAATCAACTTTGATGGCATTGAGGTACCAATATTACTGTGAAAATGGTAACATCTAAATGACACAGTCTCAGTACCAAAGTACATGGAAATCATTGTCTTACAAATGAAAAGAGAAATTCATAGTTCTCAGTTATATTTTAACTTGTACTTGATCTAAACAAGATATACTAATGAGTTTAGTTCCTGTGGTGTAACTTAAAATCACTTAGCATTTTAAAATCTATACAGCAGAACACTATGTAAATCAGTGCAAAACCCTATAGTTGAAAAATATAGGCATCTATGTTCAATTATTCGTTAATTTAAAAAAAAAAAAAAAAACAATAATTGTGACATATTAACACATATAATGCATACATTATACCAAGGAATTTAAGACTTATATTTCGTAATGAAATTAGAGATCTAATCTTTGGATTTATTTTTATTTTTATTTTATTTTATTTTATTTTATTTAATCCTTCAGCAAAGGTCTGAACTGGTGGTAGTGATAATTAGTATCAGTTGCATCCATGTTCTTTTACCTCAGAATATGATAGTATTAGAGGGACCAGGAAAACTTCATATAATACATTTTAGAAGCTGGAGAGTTAGAAGTGACTAATAGCTAGCCAAAGATCAATAGCTGACATTTTAAATTTAATAAATTGTATTAACATGCTGATGCTTTAAAGTTTCAGATTGAGGGTCTCTTATAGTCATTTAGCTTGGTCTTAACATTAAATAACCGTTATGTGAAGTTTAGTTATCATTCAAAAAAGAAATCTAGTCTTGATAGATTCTTGACAATCTTGAATCTTTCTCACGAGAATGATGAAAGTCTGCTGGAGGACTCTGTAACTCACATACATCTTGTTTTTACTTGCTCTTATTAAGCTGCTATTGTTATCCAATTTCATCCATGTAACTGTCAAATTATCTTTCAGGTATCAGCTCAAAACTTCACAGAGATATCTCTAAGCTTTCAATGGTTTTTGACAAGTCAGTAAACATCATGAGTTGCTGTAAGAAGAATTATACTAACCAATATATTTTGAGGGAATTATTTAAAAAATAACACTTCCCTGGGGAAGTACTTTATACATGGTTTGAGTGTCCTGCAACGTTTTGTCTAAAGCAGTTGATTTTATGTGGATGACATTTTTATGATAAGTAAAATGTGATAAGAAGTTGCAGAACTGTAGTATTTATGCCACTGTTGATGTAGACTAATTATATAAAACACAAAAACAGCAGTGTATTTTACTTAACTAATCTTATTATAATTGCCATATTTGAAGGTCTTAACATTTTAAAATTTGATGTGGATTTGTGAATGGTGACAGGTGGACTTTCACTATATTTCTCATATACATACTAAAATTTATTGTTTCTCAAATGATAAAGTTAAATTCTTATAAATATTGTAATGATCTATATATTATTTGGATTCAGTCTCTATTTTCTTTGGAAAAGTAAATTGAGTTAGGTCTGTATTAGTTGTGTTATTTTGGATCTGCGTCATTCTGAATCATGATCAGAAAAAAAAAAATAAATAAATCAGAAATTCTGATTTTTTTTCCTGAAATATGAAATCTCTCTATGACCTTATAGAAGTTAAGTTAGTGGGAATTGTAGTCCAAACCCTGATTCCTTTCTGAAGGAAATTCTCTGCTGGAATTGTTTCAAGGATGAAGTAAACCTCTTAAGGCACTGAATGATTTTTGATGATCAAGATTATTATGAATCATAGGACACACATTTTTGGGTCAGTAAATTGAATTTTTTAAGTTCAAGAATAACAAAAAAAAATTGTGTGAAAAAAAATCTATATAAAAATCTTATGCATTTATAGCTGTATCTCAATCAGTGTTAAATTCATAAATGTCTATACTTTTATTTTCTTTACAGATTTATGGCATAAGCAAATATAAAACTGTAATCCATTGTGAGATGGAAGATCTAGGTTTGTCTTTCAGCTAGCACTACTCTTAATATTCTGAATTGCTTTCCTACATCTTTTAATCTGTTGAAAGGTTATCAGCACTACTTAATATTTCTTGCAATTCCTAATTTTGAAACTATGCTTTTTATTATTTATTTACTTATTTAGCCTCTTCATTTTTACTTCCACATAATTTTTATTTTTATCTTTTGCCTTCTAGGAGGGACACTATTTCAGCTGATGAAAATTCATTTTAGCCCACTGATGGAATGGATCAAAGTTAACTTGAAAAATACTGCCCCAAGTAGCTAGGAGATAAATATAGTCTAAATGCAAAACTACAGGAACAGTATAGTAGAGGCATGTAATTTTGCCCACAATATTACAACAATGTTTAAACTGTGGTGTTTCAATATTTGTTAATTCTGCAAAAGAACTTAGATATACATTTCTCTGAAATAAGCTGCTCTAGCTAAACTACAAATTGCAGTATTTTCCCTGACAATACTAGAAATCAAACAGAAATAGAATTGAAACAGCTCTTCTGCTTATAAACTTATGTTCTCTGGGAGACTTCTGAGTGGAATACTAAAAGCAACAAGAACTACTTCTAAAAAAGCTGCTTTTTTTTTTCTTTTTTTCTTTTTTTCTTTCTTTTTTTCTTTTTTTCTTTCTTTTTTTTTTTCTGGTAATACAACACTTATTAAAGTAGATTTTTTTTTGACCAAGTAATTTTTTTTTTACACTGCTGGGTGAGGAAAAACAAAAATGTACTGAAAGTGTGATTTTTTGTTGAGCCATCCAACTCTTATATGTTCCCAGTTCAACATAGCACAATTGGTTAAAAATACAATGCTTCATGTTTTTCAAGTGCTCTGGTAAAAATATAACTTCATTTGTGCAATACGTCAGGCAAGAGAGAAGGACTTGTTAGCTGTAATTAAATATTCCCTGCGCTAACATGACTGCATATGCTAAGACAGGGAAGATATCTGTTGCACTGTTCCTCTACACTGTTCTACTGCTTCCTGTTGCAAGTTTTGTAAAAGTCAAAATTTGGAGCTACTGGTTCTTGGTTTTTTTTTTGTTTTTTTTTTTCCCCCATTCTTTCTCTTCACTGGACCCAGTAGTACTATCACCCTAACAGACAAAAAGCGAAACTGTGGCAAATTAGCATAAACTATGAAAATAGTTTTCCCATGAAGAGACTTGGCTGAAGCATTTGCAAGCAAAGAGAGACGTAGCATTACCAAAGAATATGGGAGACACAGGGAGGTCACATTTTTCAGACTTCTGCCAGGATGTCAGTGTATGAATGTCTGACAGGTGCTGATACTTTCAGTCACTTGCCTAGCACGTAAAATGAATGTAGGAGGCATTGCTTCTATTTCTCTGTGCTTGCATGACAATTAGGCTGCATGAAATAGGGAAAACACTCTATGTTGGAAACATTAAAACATTGTCCTCTTCTTCTTAGATCCCTATGAGAGTGATTCTAAATTGCAATTAGCACACTAAAGGTTCTGGCTACTTCATTTTGACTTCTCAAATTCATTTTATCCTGGGAATATAAGATTTTAAATTAAATTAAAGTTTCTTGAACTGCAGAAAATAAGGTACCTGATGAGTATTGGCACTGGATTAGCCAGCATTATCACGTAGTCTGCCTGATATTTATTGTCAGCATTGTAGTGAGTGATTTTCGTGATGGCTGGAAAAGAATTTCACCACTCTTTAGGTCCAGTCTTTATCTCTCCCTATCACAAATTTTTCAGGAGCCTGGAAATCCTATCTTTAGTTTATTTGTAAAACAAACTAGGACTTACAGATCTAATTACATATTTGTTGATTCGGAGTCATTTTGAAATGGCCAGGAAGTAGAGTCCACACACAAAGGCTTTGTAACCTTTGTTTTTCAGCTAAGAATATGGCTTTATAGCACCTTCACTGAGATACCATATCAGTCCTAGGAAGCTATTGGAAAGCCTATGTGGTCTTTTTTTTTTTTAGAGATAGTTCAGGTATTTAATCACTGAAAAATATACTGAATTCCTCTCTGACATGGTCTATTCCTGACAAATTCTTCTCTCCCCACATTTTGATATCTGAGATTATTTGCATTTTTTGTACAGCAAATTTTTGTCAAAATTTTTGAGAAGGACGATTTGAGGACTATTCAGAAGCTTTGTGTGTGTGTGCATGTTAGTCTCATTGTTCCCTTGCTGTCCACATGAGTTGAAAACAGCTTTGATTTCTAATTGACATTCAATGACTATTCTTGAGATACTATCTTTGTGGTACATCATCTATAATTAAATCTGCTAATACAGTAGGTGCAGGTGTCTATCTTTCATTAAAGAGAATTATCTTTCAAGTATTCCTTAAGCAGTTGTACATTTGTTCTGAAATAAGTCACAGATATTTTAGCATTGAGTTACATGACCCAAAGAGGTTGGAAATCTTCAGATACCCTCAATAGAGAAATGATGCTTAAAAAAAAATAAGAAAAAAAAAAAAATTGGAGAGAAGCTTGACTTGATTAAAGTTTCTCAATATCCTCCAGAGAGTGTAATCAAAGGAACTCTGTCCCTGTCCAAGCAGATGACTTCAGTAGTCTATCTTAACAAAGTGTTTTTCAGGTTTTAGTGGCACTGCTGAAGGTAACAAGGACAGAACTAATCATAGAAACAATCTTTAGCAACATGTTTTTCCTGTGCAGCTTTGATGAAATGAATGTAAGATCACAAAATTAGAGAATATTCATAGTATTTAACTTAGATCACATGCCATGGAAGAATCTGTCTACATTAAATTCACTGCCTGAGAGAAATATAGACCAAAATTAAAATGCTGCATCTTTACTGTGTGGGTAGTTAAATGAGTTGATAGAATGTGTGAGAAGGGCTACTAAACCAAAATGATAGCATGCAGAATTCACTATAGTACAATTGTTTAAAGGCAAATCATAGTGTCAAATGATTCAGCTTCTTTAGTTTTTTGGTTTTTTTTTTAAACATATATGACATTTAATGTATTCGGATACTGTTACATAGAAAATATAACTCTTCTTCTGGAAAAAAAGCACTTGTTATATTTGAGGAGAGATGCATATATTTGCTTAGTAGCAGTAACAGAAATATATATAAAAAAAAAAACCTATTTAGAAGTGCACACAAATATTGCTTAATTTAAGTTGGGTTTTTTTGTTTGTTTGTTTTTTCCATTAATGGAGTATGTTTGTTCTATACTTGAATCTTGAACTTGACTAATACTGAGCAACCCAACATCTCACTCAAGGTTGTAAGATCAGAATGTAAACAATCCTCACCATTCTGCTGAATATTTTTTAGAAATACTAGACTGTGTTCAACAACCTATGACTAACACTAAGAGCAAACTTAAAACATTAAATTTGAAATAGGTTATTGTGGATTTTTCAGCAAGGATCTTTATAAATTCCAGAATCTCTCTCACCAAATTGAGGTGATGTTTCTCTTTCAATTCTGGCAATATTGCATACCTATATTTTACCTTTAGCTCTAACTGCTATCCAAAACAAGACTGTACTAATTCTGTTCATTATTTATAATATGTTCTTAGAACATTCATTTTTGAACCCAGGTAGCTTTACAAATGAGGTTTTTTTTATCTCATCCATAATGAACACAGAATACTGTAAGAATAAATAAACACAAAGTATGAAGTCCTTTCATATATTCATCAAGCCAGAGATTAAGAAGGATCTACTATTTGTACGTATAGATAGTCAAGGAGAATGATGATTTTGTTTTTTCTACCATTCTAATGGATGATAAGAGTGGGGGGAAGACAGGGGGGAGGGGAAGTATTGTTGCTAGTAATTGCAACAATATTGATTAAGAAAAACATTATAAAATAAGACACATTAAATATCTTCAAACAGAACGTAATTACGTTAGAATATACGAACATGAAAATGAACTTGCCAGATACAGCACTGAAATAGCAATTGTCTTCGTCAAAGAGGTCATAAGATGTCTTGAAAATGAACCCTCTCTTTTTCTATGAGATTACTAGAATTATATATGCATTTCTTTTACCACCTGACTGTTAGATTTGAATTACTTTCATGACACTTTAAGTGAAGGAAAATTCTGTGTTTGAACAGATAAGAGCGACAGAGCTTTTTTAAATAGATGAAGCCTGCTACTAGTCTTGGATGTACTAACAGAATTTGTTTCTGATTTACCAGTGTAATTAGTGTTTGATGCATCTGCCTATAGGGTAAGAGCAGTCATATCCCACATTATGCTCACAGGAGAGGAAAAAACCAATTACCTTTGCTTCAAGGACACTAAGCAAAGCAGAAAGCTTCTATGTAAAACTGAATGGGAGCATAACCATTATCTTCAGAGTTTGCAAGTTTCATCAGTATTTGTGTGGATGGAGTTTCACATTTCTAACAGATTTTCTTCCTCTCCTATCATATCTTTGGACTACACTTAGTTTTTTCATTTCTAGCTATCAAGAAAATGCAGAGGTGGATTCCTCTGTTATCTGCCCACACCTGTTATCAAGCACAGAAATTTCTTCATTAGTTGATTATGCAGATGGCTTATAAAGATTAACTTTATCATTCAAACACCAGCAGCTCTCATATTTTGAAGAATAAGAAAATATGCAGCACTTTTACCAAGAATGAAAGTTAAACATGTGGCTCCAGTAATATCCTCAATACTGGACAAAGTGTTTATAGAGAAAAGAGAGAATTAATATACATAATATTCCCAATTTAATACAACTGGATGATCATTAACAAATATTTTTTGCATCTTCAGACTAACAGTTATTAAATTAAGTTGCTAGTAAATGCACTTTACTTTTCTTGTTAATGCTGTGTCCCCAGCTACATAGTTAAACTTAGCTCAGGTATTTCTTGTCATTTAAATCCACTCTAAGTAATACACTAAGCCTAAAGGAAAGTTAACTATTTACATCCCTGAGACCTCAGACAAGAAACTGTGAAAGTATGGTGGCAAGATGTCAGCATAGGACAATTCTTGTTAAGAAAATTTTATTTCAATAGCTCAATTTCTAAAGGTCATTTGCTATTCTAATGATTAATTTCTTATACACATCTGTTGTTTCAAAGATTTTTGTGACAGCTGAGCAACACTTGTGTAACTACATGTTTTACTTTGTAGTACAGTATAAGTATAGTACAGTACTGTTTATGTATAAGCATCTATGCAATACCTTGTTTCTGTATCTTTAGAAGTAGAATCGTGTATAGAGATGTCGCTTCATCCATCTAGTAGCTTAATGCACAGTATTCTGCGTTCAGAACTTCACATTACTAACAAGGTTTAAATGTTTTTTTTTTTTTTTTTTACTGCTAGGATTCTAATTTTGCAGAGAAGAAGTCAGTCCTTGAGACAGAGGTATATAATAGACGACTCAGCAAAAACTTTTGAGCTTGTTATCTATTGCTTTTTTTGCTGCTAACCTCTATTAGTAATTCACCCTGATTCCTTTAAGTCAATGCAAAAAAATACTACTTGTATTTCTTCTGATATGTCAAGTTACCTTCCTTCCATTAATAACAACAGTCCCGTGACTTAACCTTGTTGGCAAAAGATGTGGTGATTCCTTCAATATATTTGAGAGAGAGAAATTATCCAACAGGACTGGGTAGATATCATCTCTGAAATTGGTGTATTAGAAAAAAAATTTTTCATCTTAGACTTTGTAACTGCACTTTAAATGCATCTTCCAAACCTTTATTTTGATGGCTTAATATAGAATATAGTAATATTTAACATAGCATCTCTTGATCATTACCAGTACTTTTATAAAAAACATGACATGAAAATACACTTACAATATGTTTGTGCAGTTCTGTAACATGACAGTGTGAATTCAACATAAATATCTGTTGTATGCTATATGCAAGAACACTGATTGTATGAAGATAATAATAAAGTGCTCTAACAATAAATCACAGAATCACACAGAACCACAGAATTATAGGGGATGGAAGGGACCTCTAAAGATCATCAAGTCCAACTTCCCTATCAAAGCTGGCTTATTACAGGAGGTTGCACAGGTTGACATTCAAGCAAGTCTGGAACGTTTCCAGAGAAGCAGACCCCACAACCTCACTGGACAGCGTACTCCAAGGCTCCATCACCTTTACTGTGAAGTTCTTACGTACATTTATGCAGAACTTCCTATGCTTTCCCCTTGTCCTATCACCACACACAGCTGAGAAAAGTATGGCTTTGTCCCTTTATGTCCTACACCTTAGATATTTATAGACATTGATCAGACACATTCTGAGTCTTCTTTTCTCAAGGATAAACAGACCCCAGTCTCTCTTCTTGTAAGAGAGGTGCTCCAGGACCTTTATCAATTTTGTGGCCCCCTGCTGGACTCTTTCCAGGAGATCCTTGACTTTTTTTGTACAAGGAAGCCCAGAACTGAACACAGTACTCCAGGTGAGGCCTCACAGGGGCAGAGTGGTGGGAGAGGATCACTTCCCTTGACATTCTGGCCACATTTTTTTTTAATGCATCCCAGGGTGCCATTGACCTTGGCCACCAGGGCACATTGCAGGCTCCTGGCCAACCTGTTCTCCACCAGAAACCCAGGTATCTCTCTGCAGAGCTCCTCTCAAGAAGGTCATCACTCAACCTGTACTGGTACATGTGGTTATTCCTCCTTAGACTCTACGCTTGTTCTTGTTAACCTCATCTGGCTCCTCTCTGCCTAGCTTTCCATCCTGTCCAGGTCTTGATGACTAGCAGCACAGCCTTCTAGTGCATCAACCATTCCTCCCAGCTTTGTATCATCAACAAACTTGCTGAGAGTGGACATTATCCCCTCATCAAGATCAATGGTGAAGATATTAAACGAGACCAGAACCAGCACTGACCCCTAAGGAACACCACTGTGTTTCCAAATGCAGTGAAGAACTTAGGTATCCTTTGAAATTAACTTATTCCACAAATGCTTTCTTCTTGAAATTTATAGATAGAAATCATGTTGATTTTCTGTGCAGTGGTGCCAGTTTCAGTCAAGCTGACGTTGGCTTAGAAGAGTTTTCTTTTATATTTGTAAAATGTCAGCTTTTAAACAGTTTTAACATGAAATTAAATACTACAAAAAGTACTCATTTAAATTCATGATCATTGTCAGTACACATTTTAAAATTAAGTTGCCTAACCACAGAAAGCATTATGTTATTTCTGAAAGTATTCATTTCTAAATATAGATTTCCAGTATCTTGCGGTTATCTGAACATATGCTGCTACTTAAAGCAAGCAGTTTATAGATAGTATAGAACACTAACAGCTCGCTAAAGCAAATTTTTCAGAGTCAAACTTGTTCCATGTTAGTTCCTGAGGACAGTGCTGAAGTGTGAAAACTAATATTTTTGCAATGTTGAAGAAATTATGCTTTCACATCTTTACTAATTGCAATAACCTGAAGAAGTTTTTTGCAGATATTTCCATTTTCTCCTGGATTGACACATTGTGGTTTTGGCTTTATTTGCGATTTTACTTGGTGATCACTGTTTTTACCTTGTGAACTTTCTGTCTGAACTTGATGTTCAGGATGGCTGAAATGTACCAGGAGTCAAAGTATTGTATAGTATTAGTATGCTTCCAGAAGAATATTTTAAATTTTTGCTATGGGGATCTCGTGATAGACTGCTGTATGTTAACCCTGATGTAAACAAGTATGTGTTTGCTTGAGTTACGATTTATTCATTTATTCACTCACTCACTCACTCACTCACTCAATTATTTATTTATTTATTTATTTATTTATTTATTTGTGTTTGGTCAGTTGCAGAAATTGTATTGTCCTGAGGACTGAAGGTGGTTCCTGAATGATATTATTTCTATTTTCTTTGTTTTGTTTATCTTTGTTAACTGAACTACTAGACATAGACATTCCCAGATATATTTACCATGGCATAAAAGATTAAGGCTTGCTTTGTTTGGATAAGCTTATTCATGATCAGGTAAATTTAAATACTTAGTTTAATACATCTTATAACATAACCAGCTTGGAATTGACATTTTTTACTTAACTGAGAGGCTTTCCTCTGCCCTTCAGTACATCTGATCAAATGCTGAAAATAAAGCATAAGCACAATGATAAAAACAAAATGCACAGAAGATTTTATTAAGGGTGATTCACTAGAGCATAGAATTATTGTAAGCTTTTCCAAACCTGAATGTCCTCACTATCAACAAGAACAAAGTTATGAACAGAGAAGAAATCCGGCTTTTGTTGCCCAAGCTGCAAATGAAGTGACTTAATATCTTAGAAATATCTGGAGTCCTTCCATGTGAGCTGAGGCCACAGATGGATTTAGTTTGCTATATTGCAGTGTTTACATTATTCACAGTAAAACATTATTATTCTTAAACATTTCTTATCTATTAAATGTTGGTTGTAAATCTGATCTTCTAACAGTTGTCTAATTTCATTAAACCTAAAGCTTCAGATCTCTGCTTAGAGAATCCACTTACACTATAGATAGGGATGTTCTGGGTGAAACAGAGGCAGAATTTGTCTGTTTTAGCATTTCGAAGGGAAAAAAGCTATAGCAACAAAGGACAAGAAAGTGCCAGTTCTTTTCATACATTTTTCCAGTTATTCTTTATTAAATCATGTGAATGTTTATTTTCCATATATGTTAGTTTTAGAACATCAGTTTCAGATATAGGGATGTGTCCTTACGACTATTCAGTAAACATTTCATTAGGTGTCTTCAATTAAAAAGTTGTAGGCATTTATTCCAAGTTTTTTGTTTATGTTGTTCACTTTGGTGCAGAAGATCTCTGGAAAAAAAACGTAAGGTTTATCTTTAGACCATACAGAATACTGATCTAAAATGATGCAGGAACCTTGCCTAATCTTTGTTTACATAGAAAAAATATTTCAACCATACTTGAAAATGTCTCACGTTAAACTTTTAGTTCCTATCTGTATGTTCTGAATCGAACTGGAGCTGTTCATCAAAGGGAGAAAAAGGTTCTGCAGCTCAAAGGGATAATATTTCTCCTGTTAACCATAAAAAATGGGAATAACAAATCCCAAGTGAATCCAGGGAATTCCAGGCTGCAAATATAAATAAATAAATAAATAAATAAATAAATAAATAAATAAATAAATAAATAAATGTGGTAAGTGAGTTAGCAAGCTGTTGTGATAGAGTCATGTCCAATGTCATGTATTTTTATGAATAACCTATGGGATATTCTGCCAGCAGCTGAAACTACTTGTAGGTATGATGGGCTACTGCTAGCGACTAGTCCACTGTGTCAACACAGACTGTTGAAAGATTGATGTTTCCAAATGTGAGAGAAGCTATAATGACTTGAGGATTCATTTTTCAAACTCTGAGACCAGGTGACACTCCAGCAACAACAGGCATTCTGTCAAATGCTATTTGCTTCGGTTTGGTAGAGGTTATCAATATCTGACAGCTACAGATCAGTCAGAAATCCCACACCTGAAATTTCTTCTTTGGTTATATATTCTCAGAGTCAAAGCTGTATAGAAAGAAAAGTCTTCCTATCAAGACAGCTTAAAAAGCAGATCCTCTATCACTGCTGGTCTTTTTCTTCTGCTTCTCTAGCACTTGAGGAATGACACATCCTAGCACATATGGATCAGCTGGGTGCCCTATGAGATTATTGCCATCTGACTTCTGGTAACCACCTGTTCCCTTTGGTCAGAAAGAGAATGGTAATGTCTTCCTGGCACTTCAGTACTCTAATCTTGCATCTGGGAGATGACATCCCAGAATAGAGTGATGGGAACACCTGCTATCCAATATGTGCCTCCATAAGAGAAATATAGGATAGCTGTAAGAAGGCAAAGCTGTTCTGTTTCCTTGCAAATCCGTCCACTCATTCCTATGAACCCAGGTGCTGTACAAGTTGTGGTGTTTTCTCTGTGCATATTATATTGCTCAGCAAATGTTTTCAGTTGAAATCCTGCTGGATTTCAGACTTTTAGGACTGTGAAAAGTGTTTCTCAGTGAAGCAGTAAAAGCAATCTTTCTGGTATTTTTTGTCCTTAGCAATTTTTAAACCACACCTGCACCAGGGGAAGGCAAACCTATGGGAATTGAAATGTAGAATTTTCCAGCTTTGGAAAAATCTATCCAAAGAAACTACTTTATAACTATGTCCTTGGATTGACAACATATTCAAAAACAATTATTGTTTGAAATGTCACAATGAAAACACATGTTAAATACTAGGAGAGAGTGGAAAGTCTACTTGTATTCGTGAACTAGCTTAGGAAAAATAATGTGAATACTAATTTCTCTTCCTGAAAGTGCTGTTTATTTGGTGACAAGTCTTTTGATATTCTGTTGATTGCCAAGAAGTCTTTCATACCAAGAGGCTGAACATCCCCAGCTCCTCAGCAGGAGTCTATTAGATCAAACTGTTCTCAAGCATAGTTATCTAGCAGAATATAGCATCCATAGTTATATTCCAAAATTGCCTCTCCAGTTCTAAACCCAGGCATAGAAAACAGCGAACACTCTGACTGCAAACACAGTGTTACAGCCTGTGCTGGTCTGCCTTAGGCAGCAGGTCTCTGCCTTGTATTTATGTTTAATTCATGCCATCACTGTAAAGGAGCAGAAAGTTCATGAATTGATTTGTCATTACATAGGCAATCTGCTCCTATTCACTATAGGTACCAAGAGGGAAGGATGTGTTTTTAATTTTCTACGAGGGAAAAAGTGCACAGATAAATGAACCTGTTCTGCCAGGCATGCAGAATAGTGTTTCCTGCCTTTATTCAAAATGTTTGCTAGCAACTCAGCATTAATAAGTGCTAGAAAATATGTCTACAAACTCCAGTTGATAAAAGGTCTGTTGTGGGAAGAAGTGGCCAGGAATGGGGCAGTCAGAAAAGGCACTGGAACAATTCTCCTCCTTCTGCTGGCTGTTACTGACAGAAGTGTATGGATGGATGTCAGGTAGGATCAGAGAGGAAGGAAGCAAGATTCATCACCTAAGTGCCAAAGCAGTCTCCCCAAGCAGATGGCAGTAATGCAGAATCACTTAGTGAAATAAATTGGTTTTCATGTGTTACATACGCCAAGCATACCTATCTGGGATGAATTCTGTTGTTTGTTTGTTTGTTTTTTTTTCCCTGGGGAGAATTACAAGAAGACTGCATAGAATTTGATGGACCTCACTGTCTGCCTGTGTGTAATTCAAGCAAAAAATCCAAAACAAAACAACAAAAGCTCCTTCTTATTCAACTGCCATATACTAAACAAATAGGAAATAACATTAATTTCCACACTGGAGTTTGTCCTCTACCTCCTCTGGCTAGATGCCTTTCAGTAGGATATGTTGTGAACAATACCTTAGGGACCACCTGACTTTCACAGGCTTCATCTGACTTGCTTCTTCATCTTTCTCCATGGAAACACTTCAACACTGTTTTTCTCTACTCTAATGAAACCTGACCCTTTGTAAGATGAGGTCACAGCTCCTCAAACTTCTGTTATTGAGGTGTATTACAAGTATTTCTCTTCAACAGGGAATGATAGACCAAGATCAGTGATGGATGCTTCAGCTGCAAATGATGAATGTTGCATGTTTCCAGCTTGTGTAAATACTGTGTGTTGTACACTGCAGTTGAAAAAAGTGTGGTAATACAAAGAGAAGTATCTGTTGTGTTCCCATCTTAGCTTTGGTATTTAAGGTTGAGTAGCATTTCACTGTTCCCACAGTGAACATTCAGCCTTCAGGCCTTCACAAAGTAGTTTCTGTAATGAGCAAGCAGTTTGTTTCCAGAATGAAGTTGCTGGCTAAGAGGACACCTTATGTCAGCATCCAGGTGAGATTCATAGTCTGATGTAAGGGGCTGATGCAAAATTTGCCATACTGTAAAGGAAGGCTCATGGGCATGACCTGCCAGAATACAGTAAGAAAGACTTTTTTCTTTTCCATATTTTAACTCCTCATACAGAAAATCTGGTTATCTGTGTAGAATGGATATCATTGTATAGCTTTATAATTCTGCAATTTTGAAAACCTAATTTTAATGGTCATTAGTATTTTGCATCTTTGGTATGTTCCTGGAGAAAAGTGAGAAAATACTATCTCCATTGTTAGGCTTCAACTAAAACTCATATTTCATGTGTTCTCTATACTCATGAGTAAGACAGATCTTTCAGTTTAGTCATCCTTCTCTTGTGAAGAACAGTGGACTCCATGCATAAACAAAATTTGCTAAAATGATCGACGTCCTTGCTCTTTGGATTCCCAAAGTGTTCAGACCAGACACTTAACAAGTCACAGAAATATTGATTCCTTTATATACATTCTTAGAGATCATAGATTTCCTTCTATATTTTTCTCTGCAAAAGTGAACCCTTAACGTAGGAAAAAATAGATGAAGACAATTCTTTCCAGAGCTTATCTTAATAAATTGAGAGTTATACATTTTTTTTTCTGCACTGTAAATTTTGGAAGGGATTCAAAATAAAATTGGGAAAATGACCTTTACTTTCATGCTTTATATTTTTTATTTCTTTTCTTTACTTGTTCTTCCTTTAAGTGCTAGCTTGGATCATGATTTCCTGCACTGATTATAATCCTTATTTTTATGGGAAATCTGACCTATACAGAATTTAGATGTGGACAGAATGCAAGTGTATAATTAGATTATTATTATTATTATTATTTTGACTGATTTGAAGCAATAGGGAAGGAAGATAAACAGATTAAAAAAAAAGAAACCTCAGGAAATGAACACAAGTTATGTAGCTAATATACATCATGCTGACCAGTAATAAAAGTATGGAAACAAACTGACATGATTGTTTTTTGAATTTTTATTATAGAATGAAAGAGGAAAAATGCAACTCCAAAGGCAAGAGCTGATGTTTCAATGACAATTCCTTATGCAGATGCCTTACATGGTAAAGACTAGTGTACTAATGTCCACTTTCACCAATTAAAAACGAAAACATTTCGAGGTTGAAAATGTGATTTTATATTGTCATAAAGTCTCATGTCCCCCAGTTGGCCAACGGAATGCTTAACACAGTGTTTACCTTCCCTCACCCGAAAAAGCATTCAACTTATACGTTTATAAAACACACATTAGCATACTGAAAAGGACCAGGTTTCACACTGCAGTGAGTATGCCTTGTGATATCCCTATGATATCCTTTCCAAGGACTGCCTCTAACATTCAGTTTTGGTTTTCTTCTATCTTAATCTAAGTCTCTTTTTTACTTCCCTGATCTGTTGAGATTGGTTGAACTAAATGATAATAATTTGTTGTGAAATGCAATTTTTAATTATCAGATAGGTTTGATTTGAGTCTTATTATCAGCTTCTTTATACAGTCAGTCATCTTATTAGTGCCCTGGAAGGGCTTAGTCTTTCTGCCTGTATTAAAATTAATGCAGAAGTGAATCAAATATGACTTAACAAATATTTACATATCCAGAAATTATTTTTTCTCCAGCCAGTGTGCCTAAGACAGTCCTGTACCATCATATCATGATCAGAATTTGATTTTTGAAAGAGCAGCTTTCAAATATGTAGTTCACATACAATTTACCTCTTTCCCCATTTGAAAATAGAAGAGAAATTTGCATCCATTTACTATCACTACTGTAAGACTCTTAATACTTTCTTTCATTTTTCATCAAATAGGCAGTAGTGTGGCTTCATAAGTGACAGTTTCAGTTGATGAGCCAGTTACTAGGAAGTTCTTTTAATTCAGAGTTATGTTTTAAATGTTCTAAGTACTGAAGTTCTTTGAAACTCTAAAAATATGTGTAATTTTTATAACATGATGCATATTCAAAGCACTGTGTAGGCATCACGACATAGGCATTCTCTGTCCCAAAAACAGCAGTGGGAAAATGTTAAGCATATTTTACAGAAGTAAAATCCTGAGGCTCAAAGGTGAAAAAAACTCAGGCAAGATCACAAGATGAATAACTGGTAGAGACAGTTAGCAACAAGGCTTGGTTAATTTTGGATTTCGTTCACTTCTCTAAATTATGCAGCTTCTCAAGAATGCTGCTCCTCGACTAGCACCTAAATAGCACTGCAACTGTTCTTTTCACCATGTTGAAAGTAAAGCAAAACAGAAGGAGAGTAAATACAGCAGTAATCAGCTGTAAAAAACAAACAAAGAGACAAAAAAAAAAACAAAAAAGCAAATTACACTTACCCTATTAAGGCTCTGATAATTAAAGAAATGTCAAAAATTATTTTTTATTGTTTGAATGAAGAGCCGAACATGTGGGGTGGAAAACAAACAAACAAACAAACAAATAAATAAGGCTACTCTTGCATTGTTCCTAGGTGTTACTTATAAAGGAAGTTCAGCAAAATATTCAAATGGTTAAGTTTCGAAGAATTTAGTCAAACTACAATTCATTACAATTCATTTTGTTTCTGAGGGAGGGATGCTTTTAAAATGCAGTTCCCCCTCCATTGTTTCTTTAAAAATATAGAGAAGCACTGGTTCTTTTCCAGTGTTAGTCGGCATGCTATCTAAGAAAAAATATAGTTCTTTCTAATGTTCAGTAAAACTGGTTATTTTCTGAACAGTGTTGCCTTAGCAGCTTGATTGAAGAGTGGACAAAACATGTTTCTTAGCATGAAAATATTTGATAGTTGTGAAGGAGACTTTGCTTAAAGAATAAAGTAGAACGTATAGTATCTGTTTTATTCTTAAAATTAGGCAAGGACATGGAACTTCCTAAATACTTTTCTTCAATCCTTTTCTATATTATTGATTCAAAATTATGTAAATAAGTAATTACAGTTTTTCTTTCATTTTGTTTCTAGGGGCAAATAAATGTGTCTGTAATCATAGAGGCTGCCTAAAATTGTGTGTTCCCTAATACTGTTGCATCCATAAACAAGCATTTTAAAGTAAATGAATGAAAAGTACTGTTACTGCTTTTACTCTGAGAAGACACTCACCAGCATACTTCTCTCTGTGCTGTTATACAAGAATGAAATAGTTCACGATTCTGAAAGGTTGGGTTTTTTTTTTTGTTTGTTTTTTGTTTTTTCTATTTTATGATGGCTGCTCCCAAAACAGTGTCTCCTTTTTTATTATATTGGCCCATGACATAAGAGGTGAAAGTTGGTGGTATGGCAGCAGATGTTGAAACTTCCCACCAATATTCTATTATGTTTTGTTGCCATGTGACAGGGAGCAGCAGAGGGGCAGTCTGACAGGGTGACATCTGACATAGGAATGAGTATGAAGCAAAAGTGTGTCACTGGACTTATCCATGTGGAAAAAATTGTATCCACTGACATTCATCAACACTTGCTGAAGTTTTATGGAGATCAAACAGTGGATGTGAGCACAGTGAGGCAGTGGTGGTACATTTCAGCAATGGTGACAGCGACAGTGAGTTGCCTCCAATGGTGCAGATTTTAAATGAGTGCATGATGCAGGATCTTGTTCATCACTGTTGAAAATGCATAGCTAATGATAGTGACTATTTTGAAAAATAGTATTTTGTAGCTGAGAATTTACTTTATCAAAAAACATTATTTCACTCTTTGTATCTATTGTAGTTTCCATGGTAATAAATGGAAGGCATTACTTTCAGACAGACCTATATATGCGATCCTGGGTAAACTATCGCATCCTACTGGAGCAGAAAAGTAGGGCAGAGGTTCCTTCAAACTTTCACAGTTATGTGGTTATTTTCCTAGTGCCTAGAAATGCACTGTCTGGAATTACCAACAGCCAAGCTCATGTTTCCATGAAATTAAGTGAGCTCAAACAATCCTTTTATTTTTCTTTTCACTCATGGTTTAATTCTTTTAACAATAAGTAATTCTTCCCTCACAATGATAAAAATTTCTTAAATATTTTTGTGATCTGAACTCCGGCAGTTTCCCTTTCATTGTCTCTAACATACCGTTAAATTCACTTAAATTATTGTGTTCTCTAAAAATACAATTAATGTGGATTCAGTAATAAACACAGAAAGATCCTGCTGATGAAAAGTTGACCTTGAATCTCGAGGACCTTTAAGAGCTTCCTGTTTTCAGAAATCTTGAGGGTCTCTGTGATGCTAGGTCAGATACTGTGAGAGGAAGTAGGGTACATAATACACTAGTGTACACCTCTGAAAAAAACACAAGAAATTTGTTTGTTGCCCTATGCTACATTTTGATGAGAAAGGAAGCCAGGAATAAATTGATGCTGAAGTTGATAACTGTGATCCAAACGTGTTTCACATATCCTGAGTTATCCTTGAAGTGATTCAACTGAAATGAATAAGTTTGAACTCATTTTCCATTCATTTTCTTCCCTAAAGGACCAGTAGAGCTCCTTATTTTCTAAAAGATTCATTAAATTTGGTTTCTACAGTATTTGACAAATCAGGTTGTGCATAATAGCATTCTCCTATTTTGTTTATTATGAAATACATTAACAACCTTCTCAAACATAAGGATTTTTTTCATTGAGTGACTTTACCAGGTCCTAGAACAGTGAAACAAAATTCATTTTCTTCCAGGCTGCTAACAAATGGACTTTGATCACTTTGTTATAAAATGGAATGCCTTCAACCTGTGAATAAAAACATGGAAGGGAAACAGAATTAATGGTATGAATCCACTGTTCTCTTTTTTTGTAGGGCCCCTCACTACAAAAAAGACATTGAGGCCCTGGACTGTGTCCAGAGAAGGGCAACAAAACTGGTGAGGGGTCTGGAGCACAAGTCCTATGAGGAGCGGCTGAGGGAGCTGGGATTGTTTGGTGTGGAGAAGAGGAGGCTCAGGGGAGACCTCACTGCTCCTCTCTACAACTTCCTGAAGGGAGGTTGTGGTGAAGAGGGGTTTGGCCTCTTCTCCCAGGCAACGAACAGGACCTGAGGAAATGGCTGCAAGTTGTATCAGAAGAGGTTTAGGTTAGACTTAAGGAAGAACTTCTTCTCTCAGAGAGTGGTCAGGCAGTGGAATGGCCTGCCAAGGGAGGTGGTGGAGTTGCCATCCCTGGCAGTGTTCAAGAGGCGTCTGGACGAGGAGCTGCGAGATATGGTTTAGTAGCTTGTGGTAGCAGTGGCAGTGTGAAGACAGTTGGACTAAATGATCTTATAGGTCATTTCCAACCTTGTGATTCTATGATTCTATGATTCTATGAAACTTGTTTTGTATCATGGCATGTACAATCTTTTTTAATTTAGGAAAGCACCAAAATACTCATGAAACTTTTAACACCACAGGAAGATTGATAGCACTATTAAAAATCTTATGAAGCTCTGTATTGTTCAGCTATGTGGTGGATAGCTTCAAAAAGACATAATTGACAGTGATCGTTTAATTGTCAAGAGACATTAAAAAACTGTAGAAACACAGAGTCATAAAATGGCTGGGGTTGAAAGGGACCTCAAAGATCATTTAGTTCCATCCCTCTGGACAGCATCCCTTCCTTCTATTGTGTCAAGTGAACTACTCAGCTTGTTATCTTCTGCAAATTTCCTGTGGGTGCACTTGATCCCACTGTCCGTGCCATTTATAAATATATTAAGGAGCATTAGTCTCAAAATGTAACCCTGGGGGACACCACTCATGACTCACCTCTACGTGGACATAAAGATCATACTGATCATAATTCTCTGGCGGTGACCATCCAACCATTCCTTATGTACTAAATAGTCCTTCCTTACAATTTACCTCTCCAGTATAGACATAAGGATGTAATATGAGACCGTGTTAAAGTTCATACAGAATTCCAGGTAGTTTTCATTGTTTTGATTTCTGTTGTCAGTTGTCACTCTGCTGTAGAAGGCTGGGAGACTGGTCAGGCACACTCTGTCCTTGATGAATCTATTCTGGCATTTCGGATCATCTCCTTGTCTTCCATGTGCTTTGATATAGCTTCCAGCAGGATCTGTGCCACAATCTTCCAAGGTACAAATGTGAGACTCACTGGTCTGTAGTTCCGCAGGTCTTCCTTTCTACTCTTATCAAAAATGGGAGTTATGTTTGCCTTTTAGCAATTACCAGTGACTTTGCCAGATAACTATCAGTTTATGGCTCCCACTGTATCCCTATGAAAAGCAGTGATAGGAAGGCTGATTCATGGCACCATCCTCTATAAATATATGACATATTTCTGCTTAAGAGATTCAAGCAATATTAATGTATAGGAATAAGACACTCTGGATATCTTATATAGTTTACATGGTGTCATTTTGTTACAGACTTAGGTAAGAAGACTTTTGCCAGCAATATTTCCTAACCCACACAAAGTTATCTGGGGCCTTTTGAGATTAGCTTTATGTTCTCCTCCTTTATGAGAAAGAATGGCACGAGTGCCCACAGGTACTGTGTCTTGTCTGCCAGTTTAAGTAGACACTTGAAGTCTCAGAAGATATGTGTGGACAAATGCATTTCTCATGAAGGACAGGGTGGCAACCCTGCTGATTTTTCTTCTTGTAAGAGAGAACCTGTCTTGCTGAATGCACAGCTAAGAACAAGCGCTTGAATTCAGGTATCTTTCTAAATATGTGTATTTTATGGTCAAGCTATATAAATATCATTCCATCTAGGATGAGTGTTAATGACCTTGTCTAATGGTCTGATGGTCTAATGTCTAATGGTCTGAGATGGGGGTCTTACCCCCATCTGAATGTTCACCACCTGTATGCCATGCTGTTTAGTGGATCCCAGATGGCTATATGTGATGGAGCATCTATAGAAGTAACCCGGAGGTGATGGGTAAAACTGTGACAGAAAATCCCTGCTAGATAAGGATATGAAAAAAAAAATATCTGTCTGTCTGTCTGTCTGAAAGCTCAACCTGGGCACCATGCTGAAGGGCTGTGCAGTTGGCCTACAGATTTAAACAGCTTCCAGCCATACTTATACTGAAGAATGTTTTGTTAGAAGATCGTGCATGTGAAATCTTTTTAAACATGAAAAATCCCATTTTCTAAAAATAAGATCTTCAGCATTAATTCTTCTAACATGCACCTTTTCCAGACTACATTTTCATTTTCATTTTCATTTTCATTTTCATTTACTTGAAATGTAGGTATACCTAGTGAAGAAAAATTCAGAGCTTTTATCCTTTAGAACTACCCTAAGACACTTAAGAAAACATTCACACTCCTTTTTTGTATCATGAGATAATTTATGCAGTGGATGTTTTAAGTCCTGACAGATGGTAGTTTCTTGGCCTCCTTCTTGCTATCATCCCAGGCCTGCCTACTGAGAGTTGCCTGTACCATTCCTCCTGAAAGTATTGCTCAAGGACATTTCACCTGGATTGTCTCTCCATAACACGCAGTTAGTACACAGTTATTACATGTCTACCTGATTTCAATTCACTCATAATATACATAATACTGTTTCATCACACAGAGAATTTATAAAGAAAAGACAAAATAGGAATATTTTTGAAGGATAATAATCACTAATAGAAATACACAGAAAAACTGAAACAAAAGCAAATCTCCTTTTGCATAATCTCTGGACCTTGACCTTCTGCCACTGTTCATCTATTTTGAGAACTCTACAGAACAACGAAGATTTTATACATAGAGTATAAATGAAATATAGATGAAGTATTTATACATAGAGGATTTTAAAAACTTTTTACTAAAATGTATAAAGGGGATAGGACTTTGTCTTTAATTAATTTTTATTCAGAATGAGCTGAATAGTTTCATGTATTTATATGTCTTGCTACCAGAACACAAATGAATGGATTATTTGAGGATGGGAGTTGGGAGTAAGAGGTAACTGACCTAAAAGGAGATAGTTTCTGGATTACTGCGTACAATCAAATAATTTGAGATATCTGTCTGAAAATGCAAAAGCCAACAATCAAAGAAAATAGGCCTACAAAAAATATTACAAATTATATAATCTACAAATATATTTGTTTTGAAGTTATATATTTTGTGAATAAAATCAGAGCTGCTAAGTTATCTTTATGATTTGCTTATGTATAGTAGTTACATAAACAACTACAGTAGACAAATATACACTTTTGAAATCTTCAGTGAGAGCTTGGGACCTAAAAGCATCATAGAAATAAGGATGAGCTTCAATAAAATATATGTTCAGGGACACTCAATTCCCAAGTCATTCACTGATGTAATAATATCTGAATATTCTCAAATAGCAATTAGGATTGTATCTACCTTAGGTAGATAGATGGATAGACAGACAGATAGATTGATAGAATATCTGTTGACCTTTTCAACAATGTCTTTTTATATGTAAATTTCAGATTTGCTTGTAGGCCTCCCAAAAGCAATATATTAATATAACTGTCAAGATTCTCTTCTCTAAACTAAAGCAAGAGTTTGTATGATGTTTAATAACAATAACAAAACACCTGGGTGTGAGCGAATCAAAGCAAAGTAAAAGAAAACAACAACAATAAAAAAGCATATTTGAAAGGTAACATTTTATTTTCATTATAAATGTATGCACTGAAGTTACCCAGGTAGACTTTGTCTTTCATTACAGTGCGTATGAGTAGACCCTAACCACATTTTTGCATTAAATTTCCTTCACATGTGGAAGTCCCCCCTAGTCTCATTATGTCTTAAAGCAGCTTGCCCCATCATGTTGATTTAGTAGATTAAGCAGGTACCTAGAGTGCTGCAAAAATAATCTTTGAGGACTCATGTTCTTTCCTGTGTATTGTGTCAATCTTTACCTGAATACAGAAATATTTACCATGCAGATTTTTCAGTAACATTTCTGAATAGAACATGCATTCTACTCTGTATTATGAGAGGCAGTCATGAATAGAGTTGAAATTCCTGAGCATCCAGGCATTTGAAAAGAGCTGTGAATTTCTTAGGTGATCTCAACATTAATTTTCTGTGCTAGAAATGTAGTTCTCATTTCAGTCACATTTTTAACTTCTATATGCATAGTTCCTTAAGCCACTTCTTCATCTGCAAGTGATACCTGCTTCCCAACTGTCTTTGAAAACTACAGCAATAGTTGTGATAGAGTGATGTACTTTCCTTTTTGCCCTTTCAGCTACCACTCATCTCTCTCAAAAATGAGCCTGTTTTGCAACCACATTTTTCCCTGCTGATTTTCCTCCCTATTCATTTCTTTACAAAATCTAAATTTAATAAAATATACCTCATTTTGTATTGAACTTTTTTTAATATAATTTCCCCCTACATCATTTTCCCACCTTTGTAGATTTCTTTTCAGTGTAAAAATTGCAACATATCACTTATCCATGAAAAACACACGTCAATCATGAGTAGAATATATTTGTAAAAACTGGAATAAAATATAGTAAAACAGAGTTGAGAGCTGTAACTTTGGGATGCAAATTCTTGTTTTCTAATTCTGTTATCACATGTTATGTTACTGCGAAATTCAGATCCAGTTCTGAATCATTCCCCAATATTCAGCTATTTAAATGTTTAAATCAGTTCGTAATTTCTGTACCTTACGTCAGTGCTAACTTAATTATTTTGAAGATTACTACTTGAAACATTTTCATTCTTGAACACAGAGCATTCTGAAAGTGGAATTACTGATATCTTCTAACCCATCACATAGGGGTTATTCAGATGAGATATGCCTTTCTTCTGAGTATAGCAAAGCTAAACCTATTCTTTGCCTTTCACTACTGGACTGGACTGTTGGAAATAATGTTGCTCTTGAAGACATCTATTCAGATACCTTGCTTACCCATCTACACTGCAATGTGTTTTAAAGATTGATTTTCTGGTTTTCTTTATCATTTTTTGCATAATAGTTGCTGGAGCATTTCACATAGCAGTAAACATTATTTTGTGCAGCTTTTGTGGTTATGAGTCCAGGTGACTTTATTGCCTCTCACATGTTCCACAAATAAGGAGGTTATAGTTTAATTAACCCTGATAATGTCAAAAGGAAATGCATAAATGTCAAGCTATTTTCAAGAACTTTTTATGAGTGAGCCTGAAGAACAAGTAATAGTGAATATTAAGGTGGTGCATTCTGGGAGAAAAAAAAACAAACAGTTTAAAAAACAAACAAAAAAATCCCCACAAAATAAAGCCAACTACCAAGACCTCTTTTAATGTGTCTTAAATGCTTTTTTGTTTTGTTTTGCTTTTATTTTATTTTATTTTTATTTTTATTTTTATTTTTTTTTGTCTAAACAATCACAGGAAGATAAATTTCATTCAGCATGGCTGAGAACTTGAAAAATGTGAATAATGAAAAAGAAAAAAGACATATATACCTAGAATTTGCTTCCAAATTGTATTTGCATTTACTTAATTTAAATCACTCAGTTCTGCTATAATGCACTATTCGAGTAATTTAGGAAAAATGGAGTAATCTAAAGCTATGATGGGTGTTAGCAAAACATAATTTTTACTAAAAATGTTTTAAAATGAGATGTTCATAACATATATATACATATACGCAACCAGGCATAGCTTCCTAGTTTTTTGAATAAGATAATTAAACTGTTATATTAGATTCCATCGCACTCATCACAGCCACTATTTAGCATAAGAAGTATTTTACTATCTAGCTCTTAATGACAGTGATGGAGCCAACATTAACACATAAAAAGAAACTAACTGTCACCACCTCCTCAGTGTTTCTTGAAACTCCCTACTTTTCTTATTTGCTGAGGTGGCAAGTCATGCAGTGACAATTATAAACATAACAATTTGTTATGTCCATCATTTCCAGGAATGAGACATGCTATGAAGTAAGTTAAGTTATTTTAGGTCCGGAGACTTATCATACAAAGAGTTTACTTTTTTTTTTTTTTTTTCAATAACAAATATATTAAATTTTTACCTTAAATATTGTAAATTATGTTTTTTAAAAAATAAGATAATATTATGTGTGCAGGTACCATTATATTCTCTGCAGGAATATATCTTTTTTCATATTTCTATGAAGGGGAAATGGACAGATTTGTTAGGATGGGTGACCGTGGTAGGATTTTGAAATTTCTCATGTGATGTACATGTGATGTGATTAGAACAGTTACCAAAGTCAAATAGTCACCTCTGTGTGAGGGAATGTAAATATAAATACAGTGGAATGTTGCATTAAAAAAAAAAAAAAAAGAACTGCTATGAATTTAGCTTTTCCCTGATTATGTCAAGCTGAGAAATCCTGGTCTACAAAACTAAAATTTTCTGAGAATTTTTCATTCCTTTAATACTCTAAGTGACATCATTTTTGTGGTGAAATAGAAAAGTAAAAGTTAGGCCTTCTTCTCCTTCAGATATCATTTTATTTTGAGCTGATTTTCATAAAACATTTATTTATTACCCATGTAAGGATAAACAATACAACACATCTTCTTGAATTCATCCACTTTTTGTTTCATCAAGATTTTTGAAAAGAAACCAATGCAAACCCAGGTGGTTAAAAACCTTTCTTATTTTGGTTAGTGGTAGCTCTTTTGAAATAATCTTTTGGATAAAAAGTCATGTAAAAATTCAATCATCCTTGTGGATCCATTCCAATCTGGAATATTCTATGATTTTATGATTCAGTGTCAGTAAGTCATTACCAGCTAATTAAGAAAGATAAAAATAACCAGCAAAGGATTTCACTTTTTATGTAAGCATGTTAGCAAACGTGATTATGTAGATTCTGCCATAGGATTTTTTGTTTAACATTTTCCACATATATTTTTGTGAAGAACATTTAGTACACGAATGCTCTAACCAAAACTCTCAGTATACCAAGTAAAATTACTACTGCACTCTTAGCTGAAAAAATAGTGATCCTGAAATTTCATGATATATGTGAATCTAATCTACTTAGAACACAGAAACATATCACATGTAATAAATGTCTGACCAAACCAGGTTACTGTCAACATATTCTGTATGATGTACCAGTCAAACAAAGTTAAAAAACATATGTTTATACTCTTCAGGTACTGAAAGACACAAGGCAGGGGAAAAAAATCTCTTTCCAATTATTTCCTCATTTATGTGTAGACTTATTCCTGCTTTTGTGAGAAGGGATTTTTGAGTGAGACTATGATAAATCTTTTGCAGTACACTGTGCTAAATTAAATATCTAGTCTTTAAACTGAAAAAGTTAAAGCTTTTGTTCTTTAAGTTTTAAAATCTTCATTTAAAGTGTACTATTCCATCCTCATCTCAAAACATTAGCGGGAAGTTGTTCTCTGGCACAGTGTTTTTCTTCACAGTAATTTACTACAATATCATTCCAACAAAATATTGCTTTTCTGAAAATCTTCTTTTTTATCTTACCCATAATGTTCCAGGTATATCTAAAGACATGGAAAATGTTACTATTGTTTCTTTCTTTCCCATTCCTCCTATAAAAAATACACACTGCACTCCTGGATATATTTCAAGCATTTGTCCTGCTTTCTCAGCATAGCTTTGAACAAAAAGAGGAATAAATAGCAACTTCAAATGTGAGCACTAGACCAACAAATATTTCTGCTTTGACTTCCTTCTCCTCGGCTCCTAGCTCTTACAAATAAACCTGATGTTCACAGATGATGTCGTGACTGCCTATGTATGTGTTCACATATCACGATGTCATTTATATTTTGATCGTAGCTGCCAGAGGAAAAAAAAAAAATGAGGCTAGAAGTTCAGCCTGCATTCTGTTGCTCAAAAAACATGAAAGTCAATGTTCTCACATACGTGCCTATAATTAGGTGGCAATCAGTATGACTTCTGTAAATATTGGCACTCGTTCATTTCAGAGGAAGAAAAACTGTTCAAGACCTGTAAAAAAGAGGCCACTGTGTTTAGATCTGGCCTATGTGATGGGGTTTTGTTTGTTTGCTTCTGTAAAGCCCTGCCTTTGTACATAAAGAGATCCTGTTGATACTTTCATTATATGATTTTAAAAATATATTAATTTGTGGTAAGTCAGTTCTCAAGAGATTGCTTCTAAACTTGTAAGTAATGCTATAATTCTTGCCCTCTATCTTTACTCAAAACACATCACAAATTATATGTGTCTATCAAATATATATCTAAAAGTTTTTATTATATTTCCAAGTAATTGGCTGAGAAGTCAGTATTTTTAAAGAAAATATTACAATATTTATTGCAATGTGAAATTATTTTACACTTTTTTTTTTTAATATGAAAATATAGTACATCCTACACTTATTCATAATTTTTTTATAACAGATCAGAGAACAGAAAGCTAGAGGTTGTTGCAATTGCTTATAATTATGCATGTCATAAGACAAAGGTCCTTTCACTTTGCCATCTTATTCTGTGTATGGAATTTTGATGTATTACAACCATTTTTTTTTTTTTTCACTGGGGAAATATTAAACATCATTTGTTAGACTAATTTATGTAAAATTGAAGAGCTATGTTTTCTAGTTTATGAGACCTAAGAATGAAATTGAGATATACAAATAAACATTTTACATCTTTAAAATACTTCTTCATTTTTATGACTGTAATCTCATTATGTAGTAAAGAGTAAAACCATATGCTAAGAAGCTTGATTAAAATTTTTACTTTTAAGATGTGTAGGAAGCTGTGAAGGAAACTGCAACACCTACAGTAATGCAAATCATTTAACTAATTCTTCCAAGGATGTTTATAAAAATTAGATTTTGTAGACAAAAAAAGAGATCTTTAGAAAGGTGCAGTCGGTTCATAAGGAAAATCTAGCTTTGTGGTTTAATTGTCGACAGAATTATCAGTTAAATAAGGGAGGGAGTACAAATAGGAGTTAATACAAGTAAGAAATAAGTTATAAAGTGAGAAATAAGCTTGCATATATTTTCCCTGGCTACTTATATATTATCATTATCTATTTCTCTGTTACCGTATTATCTGTATATATCATTACTTTCTGCTACTGTAGATTTATAGTAAAATTTGAAATAATTTACCTCACTCAAATTCAGTGTTTGCAGGATCACCAGTGGCTTTTGGGTATAGTGGGGTGCATGTCTCATGCTTCAGCTCAGAACTAGAAAACACAGCTGGTCTAAACAGCCAGGAGCTTGCAGGACTGGACAAAAAACTTTAAGGGAGCTACATGAAGTACAATATTTTTCTTTTCCCAATGAATATGAAAATTACAATTATTTTCCTCTAGTTTTACTTTTGCAGAGCAGATTTCAGCTTTTAAATCTGGCCTGTCACACTTTTTTTAGTTAAAATTTTCTTCCCAATAGGATGTAGAATCAGGCATCTCAGGACGGAATCACAGAATCACAGAATCACAGAATGGCCAGGGTTGGAAGGGACCTCAAGGATCATGAATCTCCAACCTCCCTGCCACATGCAGGGCCACCAACCTCCACAATTAATACTAGACCAGGTTGCACAGGGCCCCATCCAGTCTGGCCTTGACCACTTCCAGGGATGGGGCATCCACAACCTCTCTGGGCAGCCAGTTCCAGCACCTCACCACTCTCTCTGTAGAGAATTTCCCCCTGACATCCAACCTAAATCTCCCCTCCCTCAACTTAAAACCATTTTCCCTTGTTCTGCCATTATCAACCCTTTCAAAGAGTTGATTCCCTTCCTGTTTGTAGGCTCTCTTTAGGTATTGAAATGCTGCAATGAGGTCACCCCGCAGTCTTCTTTTCTCCAGGCTGAACAAGCCCATCTTCCTCAGCCTGTCCTCATAGGGGAGGTGCTCCAGACCCCTGATCATCTTCGTGGCCCTTCTCTGGACCCTCTCCAACAGCTCCCTGTCTTTCTTGTATTGGGGGCTCCAGCCCTGGACGCAGTATTCCAGATGGGGCCTCACAAGAGCAGAGTAGAGGGGGACAATCACCTCCCTGTCCCTGCTGGTCACTCCCTGAAGGACAGTCTTCAATTATACAGAAGGATTTCATCCTTAAATTAAAAGCAGTATCAGACATAAAAACCACAGCACCACAATCTGCTTTTGTTGGTAAAAACAACAAAGATTTGCAAAAAATAAAATAAAATAAAATAAAATAAAATAAAATAAAATAAAATAAATAAAAAACAAAAAATAAAAAATATTATATATTTAATGGCAAAGGGCCTATGGTTTAACAAGTGCCTGACAGTTTTACTAATGCTTGATTGCTTGGATGTTAGAAATAATAGCTGTGCCAGAAAAGCCTAGAGAAGAAACCAAAGCCAACATTAAAGCTTGCTTGTTCTTGCCAGAAAGAATTGCTGTTATTATTAAATGATATAGTAATTACAGCGACCTGAGAGCTTAAATTTTAAGGACGTTTAATGTCTTTCAAAATCAACTAACTAGAAAACTAGTTAGTTGATTATTCTTGCAAATTAACTTTTAAACTTATTAAACAGTCGAGGAGATAAATAATAGCCTGCTAAACAAAAAATAGAACAAAGCAAATACAGTGGAAAATATAGCTACAAATTTTTACAAAGAACTAAAGAAAATGTTTGAGATTTGAAGGTATCTCTGGAGATGAACTCTAGGAGATTGCGTAGTGAAATGTTAAATATCTTCAAGGATGGAATCTATACAGCTTCACTGGGCAACTTGATCCAGTTTAACCATCCACTTAAAAAAGTGTTTCCTTATAGGTGAATTGAAGGTCGTCTTTCAGTTTATCCCTGTTGCCTCTTGTTCTGTCACTGCACATCTCTTAGAAGATCTTAGACTCATTTTCTTTCCTCATTTCCATCAGATTTATACATTGATAAGATTGATAAGATCATCCACTGACTTTTCTTTTGCAGGCTTACAATCCCAGCTGTCTCAAATTCTCCTCATAGGACAGATGCTCCATTCACTTTGCTGAATGTCCTCTAGTGTGTCTGTCTCTCTTGTACTGGAGAAGCCTAGTCCTGGACACAAAACTCTGGAGGCATCTTACCTCCCTTGTGGCATTCTTTGCCACAAAGGCACACCCTGTCTACCAGAACTCCCAGATATGTCTCTGACAAGTTATTTACATCTGACCATCTTATGTATACAGGTGCCTGGGGATATTCCTCTGCAGAGTGATGATGTGGCATTTCCTTTGTTGAACTTGATGAGGTATCTTTCAGCCCTTTTCATCATCCTCTGATTGGCAACATACATCTGGTCTATCAACCACCATTACTCACTTTGTATTATTGGCAAACTTTCAGAAGGTCCACTTTGCTCCATTTTCCAGGACATCAATGAAGACATCAAAAAGTACAAGCCTCAGTATTGGCCACTGGAGTATTCCACAAGTGACAGGCCACCAGCTGGACTTGGTGCACTCGTCAGTTTCAGTTCACTGGCTTCTCTTTTAATTTAGCCCTAGTTTCATTATTTTGTCTATTGTGAGGCTACTGGACAGTGTCAAAAGCTTTACCAAAGTCAAAGTAAATAACATACATTGACCTTCCCTCATCCACTAGTCATATCATTGTAGCCAAGTGTTAGGTTGATTAAACTGTATATTGTATTACTAGTAACAATCAGTATTTCTCTGAAAGATTTTACATCTGTACATTTTATTTGAGAAAATAACTTCCCTTTAAAGGAAAAAGATGAAATCATGGTAGAGCAGCTCAAGGTAGAATGGGCAGAAAAAGAGGAAACAAAGACCTAAAATCAAATAACAAAGGGATACAGGCAGTGCACATAAGTACAAATAAGGTAAAAAGAGACAACACTGAAGAATTATACAAGAGCTATAAATTATTCAAAGCTTGAAAAATATGAAATGAGGATCCTGAACATGACATACCCTGTGAAGAGTGCTGGAGATATAAGAAAGAGCCAAATCTGATCAAAACAGAAGTCAGAAAGTGACTTTGCTAGTAGCATTTTTAATGGCTTGAAAGAAGGGAAGATGTGTATCAGGGAGTTCGACTAGGAAGAGACTGTAGTGATCAGGAATAAAAAGATAAGAAGTGCTTGGACAGATTTTTGGCTTTGGAGTGGGTGAACAAGCAGCTTATGGGGATATCGAAGGAAAAAAAAAAACTAGTTCTAACAAATGGTGGTGAGCTGGGAGGAAGAAAAGAAGATGAAAGTGACAGGAAGGGCTGCATGGCTGGAAAGCTTTGTGAGGCTGAAGGTAATGACAGATTTGAAGGCAGAGGAATGCATCATTCTAGTTGCAAAAAACTGAGTGCATACAGACATCTTTCAGGAATAATCCGTAGAAATAACTAATACATTTACTGTAACACTTTCTTTCAGTTTATAGGCATTCTAAGGTTAACTCCTGATAATTTTTACTTCACAATGCATGCATCATTTCCAGTTATTATTTTCAAACTGTTGCTTTTCTGTTCGCTATTGCAATATTTAATATTTTCCCTAGACCAAATTAGAAATTATTCTATTTTACCACTTAAAACCTAATAAACACCAAACTGTCTCACATATTATTCAAATAAGCCTCGCAACAGCTATTATATATAATGTCAACTTGTTTTCTAAATTCAACATATTGCTTGTTAAACAGCTTGTGATGTGATTCATGAAGCATTTTCATCTCTGGAAATTTTAGAACAAGACCATTTCCTAAATTCAATTTATAAATTCAGATTTGAGAGACAACTAGTGTTTTATAAAGTGTAATGAAATCCCCCAAAACTGTTATTATTCCAGATTATATATGTCTGGTAAAATAGAGATAAACAGCTAAGGAAAAAATAATAAAGATTCTCTGAATGGACAACTTACAGGTATTACAGTGAATGTGCTTTTTGAGTGAATATGCTTTCTGAGTAATGTTAACATTTAAAACTGTTAGTTTTTATTATATTTGGAAGCAATGTCATACTTGTCTTAACAACTATCATTCTTCTGATGATAATGCATTATTGGATATACGTACTTTTCATTTCATATGTACTTAATACGTACACATAGAGAAAGAAATTCATGCTCACCTGTCAAAATGTTGTCATGATGAGATAAACCAGAGACAGTGAACATTTTCCAGCAAATTTGTTTGTGAGCTCTGGAAGACACAGAAAAAGTGGATTGTGACAATACAAGTTTCTTTAGACCTTTCTCATTTAGACTTCTGTACAGACAATAGGATAGAAGGCTCATATTACTGAGGTGAAAATTGACCAGGTTTCTAATTTCAGGAATCTTACTTTGGTATATAAATGACACAAGACAATACATACAGTTAACTTAAAAAAAATTATTTCAGCCTTTGTCTCTAAGAGAGATATTCTGACATAACTTTTGTAGTAACAAGGGCCTTGCTTTTTCCTATGGCGTTTCTTACTATCATCTTTTTGCTCCTTACTTGTAATGCAATTTTTTTCTTTTACTGAAAACAGTATTTCCTGAGAACTACTGGAAAAAAAAAAAAAAAAACAAAAAAAAAACCAAAACCCAAACCCTTAATGATGTCCTAACTACTTAGGTATGTACACTATACCTAGTAGTTGTGTGTACATTAGGTATACACTACACACATACACTAATGTACTATAGATTTATCTACTGACTGCACCCTCATAATCAAGTAAACAGAATGCTTCTGTAAACTCAGGATATTTTGATTTTGGTAAGTATATTAATGTTCATTTTGGCAACTTGTATAGAATGACGAGTTAAACCACTTTGTTCCTTCATCAGATAGATTTTTTTTTTTTTTTTTTTTAATAACAAGATTTTATAGAGAGCATTCACTTGGCTTTGCTAACCATTCTTTGACCAATCTATTTAAAATATGCACAGTGGCATAAAATATTTTTTAAAAATACCAAGAAGTTTATTATATGATAATAATTTTCATACTTATGAAACAGGTATGCACATATCTTTTTTTGATGACTTATGAAAATTTGTCACTTGAAAGCATTCATTTATGTATGCATTCATATGTATAGATATCTCATTTGAAAAACAAGAAAAAATAATAAAGCATTTTCATAGAAAAAATCTTGTTATAAAGTTGGTTAAAATGATTGTTAATTGTTGAATTATTTCAATTTCCAAAATAAAAATGAAAACAAAAACAAAAATTGTTTTAATGAAAAGGAAGAAACAATATTTTCAAATTTTAATAGAAACTTTTGTCAAAAATATTTTACTGAAAAAGTGATAGAATTTTAGCAAAATGCCTGTGACAATTCAAATGAACAAAGGAATGATAGTGGATTTGAAAAAGTTTCTAATGGGCATATCAGAGTCATGCCTCTAAGACATTAGATAAAAACAATGGAGTCTATACAAAATAGTACTGTGCATTTACAGATGAAAAAATTGAAAAAAAAAAAAAAAAAAAAAGAGGAAACAATTTCTTAAATAAGTGGGAACCATTATAGAGAATTCTTTCCATCAACAGGAGTAGAACTGTATACAGGAATGAATTACAGTATGCTGAAGTAGTCAAATAAGAGAAATGGAAAGAATTTTTCTTTTTTTTTCAGTTTTGGTGCTTATGTAAGAATATAATGATTGCCCAGACTGTATCTGAGATGAGGCTATGTCTACATAAACTTTAAAAAGAGCATTATTTTTGATTACCTGAGATAAATGCTGATGCTGTCCTCTTTCATGTTACACAGAAGGAAGAAAGAGGCAATGCTTGTTTCTATTGCAGCATGAGGAGACATAAAAGGGGAATGCTTATTGATGGAGTATAATGAGTATGAAAACAGGGCAAACATGATTTTACAAGGAACTGAGGAAACAATGCAATGAAGGATATTAGTAGTGTTATTATAAGAATGACATCAGTGATTAAGATATTTAGGAGATATGAAAAGACAGAAGTTAGAGGGTCATGGGAACAACTGTAGAAATAGAACTTTTTAAGGGATATTCATTTTGCTAAGCGTGTGACAATGAATAAAAGACAATGAAATGAAATCACAACATATTTTTTTCTCTGAGGAGGCAATGTAAAACATATCTCATAGATCAATAAAGTCATATAATCTAAAGAATGCTATTAGATTGCATTTGTCAATATTCTGTAGTGACCTATACAAATATTTACTACTCCCAAATGATTAGTTACTGCTTATTTTCTTATACAGTATTCATACATGTTTACGTTCATATTACTACAAATAACCATCTAGACTTCCTTAGAGAAGCACTGGTTTACAGCCATTTCATGAGTGGTACTGGGGTGAGTTCTGACAAAAATATATTAATATAATCATTATCAGTTTGGAAACATTTTCTGAAAATATTTCTAGAAGGCATGTCCTTATCCTTTTCTTTACTCAGTCTGATGTAAAGATGACACTTCTTTTGTGGGCAGAGGGGGAATTTGTGTTTGAGAAACACTGGTGAGGAAAGAGTTGCAGGTAGATGGAGGTGGGTATTTTCTGTTTTCAAAGTCTCGATAGAGGTTGCAGGGACTCTTCTGACTTTGGACATTGGTCATTACTTAAGGAAGTTTTAATTTTATAATGAATGTAAACAGCAATAGACTCAACATTTGAAAAGACAGTAATCAAAAGACAGATCATTCATTTTATTTACCAGATCCAGAATCACTGATGTTTGGAAATACTAGGCTGCCAGTTGGTAAAGTCTAGCTTTCTATTAGAAAAGAGCCAAACTTCTTTACCAATACGATGAAAAAGGAGTAAGTGAAGCTCTCCATTTTTCCAGTTTTCCTTTGAGAGTTTACTCTCTATACAGTCTTCCTATCACATTCTGATTTCCCGTGTAGTGGTGCTAAATTCAATGAAGTTACCTCCAGTGTATGTCCAGTACAGACAAAATCTTCAACTTACTCTTTCCTGCATTTCAAGCTTTTTTAGCCTCTTTTCTATATCACATTATCAAATATATTTGAAAAAGAATTTTTCTTCAGTATATGCAGATTTTATGCATATTTCTGAATCAAAATTCAAAATAATTTGAATTAAAATTGCTATCTTGAGAAATGTCTTGCCACATAGTTTTCAGAAAGTGAAAAATGGACAATTATAATCCAAAAAGTTTCAGAGCACAATGAAAAAGAATAATTCTTTTAACTGTGAGTAATGTACACAAGTTTTATTTTCATTACTTCAAATAATATGGATTATTTACTAATAATAGAGGATTTGCAACATCCTAGGTTTCTAGATATTTCAAAATTTACCTTTTTATAGAATCTCCATGATTTAGGGACAAATAAAAATAAAAATAACAGGTGATCATAAGCTTTTTCCAATTAATATGCTGAAAAGAAATACTAAAACTTATGACTAGAATGTGACTAAAAAGCATGTATGTTGATCAGCATTCAACAGAAATTATAAAAATGAAATCTACCAAGAATTTAAAAAAGAGAGCAGACATCTTCCAAACATTAAAAAATGAAGATAGAAAAATAATTTCAATTTATTTCTTTAAGCTGTGCCTTGTATATCCTTTGAAGCATTATACAAAGGCTTATTACATGTCCAGGTTAGTGGACAGAGTATTATTTACAAACTGTGAAGGCCTACAAATGTGTCTATATGTCTTGTTCTTTTTCTTGTTCAAAACAAGCTGTCAGTGTTCTATAAATAAAATATAATCTGGCATTGTTTTGCTTTTTAATACACCTTCATAGAATTTTGCTTGATAGACACACTAGTGTTGATATTTCTAAGATTGATAGACTGACTAGATTCAAGCAATAGTTACTCTCCTCTAGGGCTATTTAACTTCTGTTGAGGGCTCTCTATTCTCACTTTAAATATTTTATGTGCAGACTGTTTAATGAATACAATTTAAATGATGTGTTGTGTTTCATGTTAAAGCAATGAATACCATAAGGAAAAACAGTCAGTCATACTGATCTATTACACTGGTAGTTTTAAAAATATACATCTTTCTCTGAGTGTTTCCTAAGAATTTTTCAGTGAGAGCAAGGAAGACATTACATAAAATAAGAAGTATATAATGAGTGAGAAAAAAAAAAAAAGAAAAAAAAAAAAAAAGAAGAAAAATGTCACCAAAACTTTTTGCTTGGTAGTGACAGTATACTAAATTAACTTGTACTCAATTAAAAACAACAAACAAAAGAAATCTATACTTGCTTTACAAACAACCAATCTCCTTTATCAAATAATTAGTAAATTATATACTATAATACTACAGTAACTAGAAGACATCAGTTTTATCATAAGGGGCTATGGTTTTATAGATCCTAGAATTTCTCAGGTAAAATAATTGTACAAATTTTATTTTAGATCACAGTGCATTTTCTTATTTATACACAGAAACCCAGTATTGAAAAGCACACAAATATAAAGTCTGTAAACCTAAGCTTTGCTAATAACAGTTCATATATGGAGTTTGTAGTACAACAGAAATGCGAAAGGATAGAAGCCTATTCATAAACACCAGAGGCACATTCACTAATAAACCCTTAATAAACTGAATATCATGTCAGCTTGCTTGAGCTGGGCAATGAAAACTGCAGTAACGACTTTTCTCTAATTAACCTATGCAAATGAACAGTGAAGTTATATTAATATTCTAGCACAGTCACAGCAAGAATGGACTGATGTTTTTATCCAAACCTTTGACTGGGTAGAATCTGCATACTGTGATTGGGTAAATTTTTATAATCCTCTTAAGAATATTGCAAAAGGTCTTGGACAAACTGCCTGTAAGGAGAAGAATTTAAATCCCTAGGTAATATTTGCTTCATTCAAAGGGTCTGGGAAAATCCTTTTTCTTTTTAAATCCATTACAAGATTTTACATTATGTGAGCCTATAAAGGATAGACAATTTATTTATAAAATAATTTAGATAAATATTAATTTAAAAGTCTTCCTTTTAAGTAGAACAAGTTAAGTAATTTTATACAATATCCTGATAATACTTGTTATTAAAACTAGGATCTTCTAAGGCAGGCTTTACCACATGATTCTTGAGTTCCTTGATTTATGAAAGAAATGGGACAAAAATTTGATGAGCCAGGAAAAGGTGGTTTATCAAGTGGCTATATCTAACCAAATCACCATGTGTTTTCATAAGTTAATCCTGTGTTATGAACGGGAATCTAGTTCAGTTAAGGTGTTGCCATTAAACATAAACTGATGGAAATATTTTTCATAAAAAGATGCTTAAAAACAGGTAAAATAACTATTTGTTGTTGACTACATTAAATAGACATTTGTAAATGAACAGCTTTATTAAGTGAGAATATTAAACTGTGTAATCTCTCAGATATTAGAACATAAAACAGAGAAGAAAATTCAACTCTTATTTTGAAGTTCCTAAATACAGGCAGTAGGGAACCTCAAATCTGACTATATTGCTTTGTTAAGAAATACAAAAATACTCAGGGAGCATTTCAAATGCTGTTTGGACAAGACAGTGCTAAAATGTCATAATGCTTTTATAATTATGATTGAGCTTCAAACTTTGAAACTATTTTTTATTAGAAAGGTTAAGTTACCTGATATAGGTGTGTTTCATATCAAAAGGCCTGTAGTCAATATTAGAAATGCCATTCTATTGTAACTATTCTGTATTAGCCGTGTCATTTCATATACTCTAAATTAGTGATGTTACTAGCAACAAAATAGAAGTATCTACCATTGTATTATAGGACAACACTTTCCAAAAGCCAAGTAAATTCTTCAGTATGATTAAAATGTGGGCTAATTCTTCCCTTCATAATTTCATATCTTGATTCTCGTAATAATGCTTTAACTAATTAACATACTAGAAATATTGCACAGGTAAGACATTATCTGGACATAATTAGTAGCACAGTACTAACAGTAATACCATTTACAATCATAATAATATTTTAGAAGTTTGATTTTCTCCATTATGCAGTAGAATAATTGCATTTGTAGTCTTAGCAAGTTTGTTTAAAAATCATATTGTGACAAGATATTTAATAGTAGCAAAGATTCACTTAACATATGCTAACTTGTATTTGTTCATATCTTGCGCATATTTGCTAAAGGATGTGAACTATTTTTTTTCTTCAGTACAGTTAGTTGTTTTCTAAATGTTTTTGGTGTGTATTTAAATATGTTATGATATATATACGTGATACTCTACTAAGCTGCAGTTGTATATATATATATATTTTCCAAAGCCTTGTCAAGCACACTTAAATCAGCCTAATTGCTCAATGAACATCATCTTTTATCCTCATTCATTTTAATGCATTTTTAATAAAGACAGACATTTTATTAAAAAGAAAAACAAACAACCTCGTGGAATATATAATTTGACAGACTATATGAAATTTTCAGTATAAATACACAAACATTTGCTAAAATTGCATTAGCATCTGTGGGTTTTCAAAATATTAGTTTTGTCATTAAAATGAATTAGAAAATGAGAAAGATGACTGGCAACATTTCAATGTGACCTATATTTGTATAGTACCATAAATTATAACAGCAGTTCAAGGTCTTTAGTTAAGTCAGTTGCCTACTATTAAAGAGAAAACAACAAATATGGTATCGAAAAATCTTTTATAACTTTTTACTTTTTATTTATTTATTTATCTAGGACAGGTCAGTCATATTATTCATACATTTCATTACCTCCATTATCTGATGTTATTTCACTTAATCTTACCAAATTTCTGTGTCTTCGTCAGCAACAAGTGCACCATGTCAAGACATGTAATCTACACCACCAGGAACAGGATAGGAGGGAAGAAGAGTTAGTTCAGAAAGCTGGGATTCTTACCATGCTAACATTTTAAGTAATACAATAAGTGCTGTGAAGCTACTGAAGAAAAGAATCTTATTTAGGAAATCTATTTAGTAAACAGTTCGAAGGAGTTTATCTTTAAGACTGAAATTATATGATAACAACTTTAACAAATAGATTTTCTATTTCAACTAATCCAGTACAATGAATTGAAAACAGAATATCTAATTATGGTCATATAAGAGTACTCTTGTTCAATCATAACACTAATGATATAATGACATCTGTAGAAGTCATATGAATTTTGGGTTCTGACAATCATATTCTAATTCAATTTTTATTCCTTTTTATGTATCTTTGTATAAATTGCATGGAATGTGATACTGATTTAAAATGTTAAAAAAAAATGTTCAGTTGTTTCAAAACTATAAACTGTTATAAATCCCACAATTTTAGCATTTACTCATCATTTGAAACAATGAAAATAAATTAAGAGACTGGGTAAGCAAAAACAAAAGAGAATTCTTCAAATATAAGTATTACTCCTTAAAAGTTTTTGATTGTTCTCCTTTATGGAAATTATTATAAATAACCTGATGAAAGCGTTTTCACAACATAACAGATCTTCTTTATTCCTAAACAAGGAAATAAAAGACATTAGTTATTAGCTCCAATGGTTCAAATGAATTATGAATCATCCCCCTTAAGAGTGTTTTGAGTGTACTGACAATCTTGACAGAGACAGTTAATTCACGAAGTAACAAAATGAAAGAAAATCAACTAAATAATATTTAAAGGGAAGGAATTTAAGACAAAGTAAAAATAATAAATTTTAAGGCACAGTCAGAAAAATTCTGGTACTCTATAAAGAAAAAGAAAGAAAAGCATAAAAACAGATATGAAGTTTCCTATGTCTTCTCTATTTTTCAGATAAAATGCAAATATGTAAATAAGTTCATTGTACTATAACATTAAAAGCATCTTTTTTTCCATGTTTCTTTATCTTCTTTCTGCTTTCGTAAAGTTGTAATGAGCATACTTTTTTCCCTCATGGTAAATAACAACTTAAAGTATTGTTTTTTCATATTTGATAGATCTTTCTTGATTTTCACTTTGAAGTTAAGCAAGTTGATTTCAATGTTTTCAATGAAATGTAGCTGTGGAGGTGGGAGTTTGTTCATCAGATCAAAATGAAGGAGAGATGGGGTCAACAATACCACTACTGAGATAAAGAGGTGACTTTTCTCCAGAGTCAGCTGCGATTGCTTGGAGGAGCTCAACATTCTTAAGAAAGTCAGAGTGTTGCTATGTGGTATAAGACATGGTGAAGAGCTAAAAAAAGGTAGTTATCATGCTGTATTTGAGTATGCAGTGGGACTTCATCAGACAGTTACACATATTTCAGATTTGTTCTGAATTAAAATGTTGTACCTTGTAGTTCTATCCTAGTATTTGCAACTTCATCCAGATTCCTTTAAGCTTCCCACAAGAGCATTTAATGGAAACAGGATAGGGCCCTAACTAAATTGGAATTACTATAAAGCTATATACCATGTAAATCAGGTTGCCACTTAGTTTAAAAAGTCAGAGATAATACTAACATACTCTTTCCTGAGGCAACAGTATCTGATTTAATATGGTAATGTTCTCAGATCCACCACAGTAGCAGATCTTTATACTTGCATTTCTTGCTTATAAAAAGATTGTTTTAAGGTTATCTTGACTTGCTCTTAATTTGTTCATATATTAAAATAGAAATGCCAATATTGTTCTTAAGCAGGATTTCATTGCTGTTCTTAATAGCATCTTCATCATAAATTTATTTCCAGTAGACATTTTGGAGCTCTTTGTATATAGAAGCTTTTGTGTTAAAAGATTTTCATCATTAATTTACAATAAAGTTTAAAAATTGTCATTTTCACCCTGACTAACCCATGAAATCAGTTGTCTGACTGATTTACTGGGAGCTTTTTTTTTTTTTTTTTAAGGGATAGAGAAAAAAAGGACTTCTGAGAAAAGACTCCTCTTCACAGATATAAAATGTCTCATAACAAATCAATTCTGTCATGAAAATTACAAGCGCAAAGTGTACTGTAGATCATAGGATTTTGTCTGAGTGTTTGTAGACTGAATATTTTGCTTTCATTAAATCTTAGCTGAGCAGAAAAGGTCATTTTTATTTATTGATGGTTTTGGTCATGTGGGAAAAAAGTGGTTACTTCGAAGGAAGTACAAGATGAACTTTCTACATCTCACAAAGAATATTAAATCATTATGCCAAGTGTATCACAGATGTGGAATGCCTCCTATTTTAGCAACAGAAGATGAAATAATTGAGAGAGATCAAAAAGCCTACAATAAAAGAGAACAAAGAATAAAATATAAGACTAATCATGCATGAACTTTGAGAAATAAAAAACATCATAAAAAGCATACAAAGCAGTTGGCAAGATATGGGACTAAAGATTTCTCAGATTTACTCCTACTATATTATTGTTTGAAAAATATATTTATAAAAATAATATTGTATTTTTTAAAGCATATTTTTTTTTAGTGAATGAAAGTAATATTGATATCACAAGGAAAAAATCTAGTTCAAATTTTCATTAGGAAAAAGAAACATTAAAAACATGGGAAGAGTACTTCAAGGAGCTCTAAGCAAACAATATGGACAACTAGGTTACTTTCAATATTAAAGATAATTTAAAGGATATATAATATAACTTCATATAATATATTCTAATTAATAAAAGTCTAGCTGCACATTTGGTATAAATTCTGTCAGATTTAAATATTGAACAATTTTGTATGAGAGAAATATATTTCTCTAATGATACAGTCTCTTTCTGATTAACTTATTTAAATATATATTTGAGTCCTATCAAGACCTCTGGATTTCAGCACAGAAGTTACATATCTTTCAAGGAACAGTACAGTTTCATTTTACAATGCTACCTAGATAATTCAAATCTCAAATAAGATTTCAGGGACTGCCACTTTCCCAATTCCCCACTTTTCAAAACTTCACTAACTTGCTTTATCATTATTTCTTGCAATCTTTCTGTAAGGTAGCTGCATCATCTCCTCAGCTTTCTCAGGCGTGGAAGAGCCTGCTATCTGACTGGTTGAATCTGGCACTCACTCCTCTGTCCTTTCTGAAAGAAAAAAAAAATATTTTCAAAGAACACATTTATTTATTTTGTTCCAGACTTAAGATGAACTTTACTCTCATATTTTTTATATTTCCTAAACATGTAAGATGGAAAAATTCTTCTTAATCTGTCATTATAATGATTCTATAAATAACCATCAATAACCATTATAATCTATAGTGGTTGAGAGTCATAGATGGAGAAATAAAAAGTTCTCATATCACTGATTGAATTCTGAGTCCGTCAGGGCCAAGGCACGTATGTAATCATAATCAAGGGAGCCACATATTGTGAGTATGCTCCAGCCAACTAAATGACATTGCATTGTGGGACCATACAGTATTTTAAGAGCAAATAATTTCCAAGTGTGAGGGCATTTACTAGGGAACTTTCTGAGTGCAAAAGCTTTAAGTATTATTTCACTATGTTGTAATGTTAGGAAGTAAGCGTGCCTTATCAAACAGCTAAACAATGGCAGTTGTTCCATATTATTTTGGCAGACTACAAATGTAAACATTCAAAATTTGGTTTAATTTGCTTTAGCTGTAAGATCATAAAATGCAATTCAAAAAATCAATGAATTTAAAAAAAAAAAAAAGTTTAGATTTAAAAAACATCTAGGTTTTTCTAATCCACAAATTGGAAATAATTATTACTTCTATTTTTTTTTCTGAAAAATCAGAAAGTTTTAGCTGCTAGATCATAACATCTTGCTATATTCCAAAGGCCTGACACTATATGTTATCCTGATTCATAGTAGTAATGAAATTAATCTACCTCTGGGAATAAAATTACTCACACATGCTTCTGATTAAATAACGTATTTGAAAGAAAAACACTGAACTTTGAAATACTGATCATGGCTCATTGCACAACTAGGAATACAGTAAAGAATAAAATGAAATGAAACCCAGGGAAGATCCATGCTTTGCTCTTTGCTTGTCTTCATGACCATTCCTATATTATGTACTGAGTGTTTCAAATGAGAATGGAAGATTAAGACAATTCTAATCTCTATATAACCTGTGTTAAAAATTTTAGAATTCTTCTTGCTGTTTCTATTTATTAGATGGAGTTCAGCAAACCCAGTGCATCCTGACAACACCAGGTTTTGCACTTTGTAGCCTATATGGATGCGATGGCCAGTCTCACAGCAAAGCAATTGAACATAACAGACCCAAACACCTTATCTCCCGTGGTGGTTTAACACTGCAAGAAACAGCCACACCCAAAAACTTACGCCTAGATAAGGATCTCAGTGAACAGTATTATATTCCATTATTGCAATGGCAAGTGTTCTGCAAGCAGAAGCACCCGCTGTAAGAAAAATGAGATTTTATATCTCCTGATGCTGACTTCCTCCCTGTTACCAGGTTCACATTCTTCACACACACATCCTCTAGGCAGTTGACAAAGTCCATCTCTTTTGTTTCTGTGCTGTGTGCTTGGCACTTCTCCTGTCCTCCTGCACTTAGGCTGTGTCTATCACATATTTCTCATTCTTTTTCTCCCAGCTACTGTTGCATAGCAGTTTTCCCTTTCTTAAATCTGCTCTCCCAGAGGCACAACCAGTGTCTCTCATGGCTCAGCTCTTGCCAGAAGCAGATTCCTTTTGGGACGCCCCTGCAGCTCTACTGCTACCAAAAATCTTGACATGTAAGCCCAACACATTCCCATCATGACTAATTTCACAATAAATCAGTACTTGTACTGGCCTGAAAAAGGCCAGCTTTGGGCTTAGTAGTTTTTCTCAGTGTTTATGAATATTGCCAAGGCTGATAACTTAATGAAGATTAAATTGTTTTGGCATAAAATATTATGTTGACATTTTTTTCTCATACTTCTAGATTATGAAAAGCTTATTTTTAAATCTTTGAATAAATAATCAAAATCAATCTGGAGTGTAAAAAAAAAAAAAAGGATACAAGGAAATGTGTTAAAATCCTTCGATCACAAAAGAGAAAGTGTTATTTCTTTTAATGTTTATGTAGATAAAATTGTGGTCCAGTGGGACTCGAGGACTGTTTCAAAAAAAAAAAAAAAAAAAAAAAAGGAATGTGGAGCCAGACTTAGTACAGCACAAAAAAGGGAATGACAATAGTCTTGTAATACACAGTTTATCACTTTTCCTCTCAGCTAATTTTCTAGTGTGCTGGTACTGTGGTTTGTATTGTTCAGAATTGTATTGCTGTTCTGCAGTTTAATTTATTTTACTTTTCATTTGCATATGGAAAAGAACATATTTCTTCTGTGCCAAGGTCAATATAATGCTACTACATGTATCAGATCATTTTATTGCATGTATTCTGTTAAAATTAATCTACCTATTTAGTGAGATGAGTTATGAAAGAGTCTACCACTTTAATCTTTAAGATTTTACACTTATACGAACGTTGGGTTTAACTATTAACAGAATTTTAAACAGCTGGCTTGCTGATCACTAGAACCGTGCCTTACTCTTTATAGGTCAAGAGACCTATAAATTCCTTGAAAATAATATCACTATAGTGGTACATGCTGAAAAAAAATGAGTAAATAATTGTATAAAATCTAATCTTAACTAGAATTTCATTGATCAGGATAAACTTTTTTCTTCTTCCTTCCTTCCTTCCTTCCTTCCTTCCTTCCTTCCTTCCTTCCTTCCTTCCTTCCTTCCTTCCTTCCTTCCTTCCTTCCTTCCTTCCTTCCTTCCTTCCTTCCCTTCTTTCTTCCCTTTCCCTTTCCCTTTCCCTTTCCCTTTCCCTTTCCCTTTCCCTTTCCCTTTCCCTTTCCCTTTCCCTTTCCCTTTCCCTTTCCTTTCCTTTCCTTTCCTTTCCTTTCCTTTCCTTTCCTTTCCTTTCCTTTCCTTTCCTTTCCTTTCCTTTCCTTTCCTTTCCTTTCCTTTCCTTTCCTTTCCTTTCCTTTCCTTTCCTTTCCTTTTTTTTACTTATTTATTTATTGGATCAGAAAAAAATTCCATGGCTGCATGAACACATCCTAAGGAAACTTGCCTCTCTGTACATCTGCTAGATTAGGAATGAAGACAAGAAATTAACCATACCTTGCAGTTTTGTCCAAATTGCGCCTCTAAGATTGTGTATTTAAAGTTATTAAGTTGATTGCCTGATACTTTCAAGTAATGTGTTCTATTAATAATACACTAAAATCCTGAGTAGGTGTAGGTGTGCAGACCCTCAAAACTTAATGAGCACTGTCAATGTCAATTGAACATACGCTTTCCGGCCAACCAAATCATTCCTTGCCATTTTTAGAGTTATATCTTGGAAGGGCAGATTGTGTATCTACTCCTGCCAAACAATAGAAACCCTAATTACATTGCTTTGGTTTATGTGAGACGATAATGAGGTTTTACGTCAATGTTAATTGTGATTCTGCAATGATTAGAGCTATCCTAGCAAGACTGAAGACAGACTGAAATAAAAGGCTACCTCTTCCAAAACACAGCAAGCTCTTTCTTAGGAGGCATTCATGTTGGTTAAAAATGAAAAAAATATGCTAAAATGTAAGAGAAAAAAAAAGAGAAGATTCCAACATGTGTTTTTTGGTGTCTCTTCTTCAAAGTTTCTCCCTTTGTGTTACTGCATACCAGTTGCACTTCTTTAATAACCAAACCATTTGTGCATGACTGCAAAGGAAATAGTTGGATATGTTCTTCTGTTTGGTGAGAGCATTTTTGTTGTTACAAATCAAATGCATGTTACAAATCAAATATCAAGTTACTTTTTTCTATTTTTCTGTGTTATGTGCCAGGTTCCATTTAGAACAGAGGTCAGAGTTCAATAAAAGGCTCTCTGGGATCTACTGTATAATGGCTGTTTAGAATTGTACAAAGTAATCAGCTCAGCAATTTGGTGGAAGCATAAATTCCTAAGAAATACATTTATTTATGGGAATTAATACTTAACTATCTATCAGTCACTCTGTGAGCATCAAAGGTTAGAATTATTCAAGCTAGACTTTACAAAGCACTGTTCCTACTGTTCAGTCCTTTCTGTCATGTCTAAGAAGAAACTAGCTGTAAATATGCCAAGTGCTGTTTGTGTTTTGTAAGCATAAATCTAAGATAAATTCACACACTTTGACAAAATTACCTCTACAAAGAAGTAACTAAAGGTAAGATTTGGCAAACATCACATTGTCATAATTATATCCAGTTCATTCTAATAACAGACTATTTTTCTCAAGGGATCTAATGTGCTTGCAAATCTCATGCAAAATCATAATATTCATAAGGTGACATATCCTTTATTAAATGGAAGAATTTTCTCAGTAGTTCACTAGGAAACAGCTGAAGATGCAGTTAGTCTAATAGCTGTGAAATCCATGTTATGCTCATTAGAGATGATTTGTAAGCTGTAGCACAGCCAAGACTTACAGGATTTGTGGAGTGAAAGCCATGCACTGCACAGATTATAGTCCTAATTTATGTAGGATAGTCAAACAAAGGATTCAGGTTTTTTTGTTTTTTTGTTTTAAATTCTACTGACATTCAGGATAGCAGTTTCTATCTTAGAAATCAAGAATTAAAATGCAGATTGTGACAATTAATACATAACCTTATGATCATTAATATAATGACATGCATGCTCAAGGAGGAAATAATTTCCTTCCATGAAGCTCAAATAATAAATAAATAAATAAATAAATAATCAGATAGATATTTCCTTGCAGTCACAAAGTGAATACGGGGAACATCTTTTTAGTTTTTTTTAAGGTTAATAAACTCTTAGGAAACTTCTATAGTTGTTGTATATATGGCCACATTTTCATTTATACCATACCTAAATCTAACTTCATTTTAACAGGTCTGCTTATCACCTTTGTAGATTCTAAAATTCCATAAATTTTCTTGACCGTAGTATCTCAGACAAGGAATTTTTTCAGTCACCCCATTCAGTAAGTTTTTCATCTGCTGGGTAATGTACTTCTCAGACAAATGTATTTTCTTCTTTCCTCGGATACGTGAATGACTTTTTCCAGTGAATCTAAAACTAGAATTTTTTTTGCCATTCCAGCTATATATATATTTTACATTATTTAGATGTCTGTGAACTGTAGTACCTACAGCTTTTATGTGCCCATTATTAGAAGGCAGATTACTACCAAGCTATTCAAACAATGTCAAAGTATTTTGCCTTTTTGGATCAGTTTTTGAAAAAAGAGTGTGCTTTCTGGTAGTTATTATTAACTTCATGTTGCTTGCCTCATGAAAATAACGTCAGTTTTTGCTATACTTTAGTTCAGCAGTTGCTTTGATGTGCTATGGCATTGCTAGAATTTAAGCTACTTAACAATCCCTTCCCAAGTCTTGACTTGCTCAAATTGTATCACATTATGCCTCTTCTCATAACAAATATACTATTAATGCTGAATAGCAGAAGTGAGAGAAGGAGTAGCATGACACCTTTTTGATACAGTCACTAAGCTTGCACTTTTTAAAATTGTTCTTGCTACATTTTTATATAAAGCTATGATCTTATGTGACAGAAGTAATAAAATTCTTATTAGTCTCATGATATATTTCTAATTCAAAGAGAATTTAGCACAGACAAAAAAATAAAAATAAAAAAAGAGTACAACTGTAAGAAAGGATACACTGCATAAAAAGGCTTTCCTATATAAAAATGTTTACTGTGATTTCAGAAAATTCCCTACAAATTAATTTGCTGTTCTTTTGACTTGATTTTTCCTTTAATCTGAGTTTCTGGCACTTTTTTTTTTTTTTTTTTTTTTCCTTATGCGTTGGAAGAGAGCTGTTTTAGCACTGCATCATCTCTCAAGTGAGATTTGTCTAAAATGATCTATTTACATGAGTTGTTCTAATAAACATACATATATATATGTATATTTAATGTTAACAGTAGTATTTACTAAAGATCAGTAAATGCTTAAAGGCTCAAATTTTAACAGAGGACACAAACCATATAACTGGAAAATACATCAAGTATAATCTGTAATCTTTTACTTGCACAAAGTCCAAGACCCCTGAACAATATCAATCGACTCAACTTAGCACCCCTTCACAGTTGCTGCATATTTCTTCAAGAGCAAGAACATGCAATTTTAAGGAAGAAAAAAAAATATATTATATGTTTTGTGATGCTGATTTATTTGGCATGATAAACTGAGCAAAATGCTGTGATCTGTTTCTTGGGTTTGGCTTGAAGCCATTAGCGCTACAGATGTTCAAGTGCAGAAGATGAGATTAAATGTTTTAGACTTTCTCAGAGTCTGAAAGCAGTAAAATGACAAGAGAATATATGAATGTGATTGGTTTTACTGTGGTAAACAAGCACATTGTTGGTATAATAACACTCTGATGTGAAATATAGTCCCACAATAATAATACTCTCCTGAGATAGTAATGACTGAAATGACTGCTTTAGGGATCACAGAAATTCTCTAAAATTTTCAAAACATTTTCTGCAATAAGTGCTCTTCTTCAGGAGGGGGAAAAAAAAAAAAAAAAAAAAAAAAGAGCGAGAAAGAAAAGAGAAGAAAAAAAAGTGAAAAGACAGGAAGGAAAGGGAAGGGAAAACCTCCAAATGATTTTTTTTTTTTAAGTATGATCATAAGAGACTAAGATGATAAAAAGGAAAATAAATTAATGTTTTCACAAAGCTTTCTCTTGAACACCTTTGCAAATACTTATGTCTAGATTGAACTGCATATGCTAAGCACTATTATGCTTGATGTTAAATTTAAAAAAAAAAAAAAAAAAAAGTGATGAATGTATAAGGAATAAGAATATGGGTAGCCTACTAAAGAGAAATCAGAAAAGGTTCTGCTACACTGTAGAATGCTTTTTAAGCTCAAACTCCTTTCACAGTACCTACTGATGCAATACATTTTAAACAAAACGATTTAGTAGCCTTGATCCAGCAAAGCACAGTGTAATTCAGTGAGTATGGTTTCATAGAAAAAAAAGTATTTTGTTGAATTGGGACGCAAGTAGAGAACAAATGAAGCAGGGCAGAATATGCCTTATCAGAAGTTCAGTGACTTGGAATGGGAGAACTTATTCAACCACACAATAGAATACATAAATAAATGCTGCTTTCAAACTCTTTCTATCTGACCATTAAAAGATAGAGCCATTTTTCTAGTCGCTGCATGCACTTTAAGGCATGCTATGTGGGAGAATAAATAACTGCAATCCTCTTGTTTGTGGAAAAGTGTTGGGAAATTTTATGCTTTTAAGAAAAATATTCTTCTGCTATTTTTACCATTAAGACAAATATGACTTCAGATGATCTCTTCCACTAGTTTATTGTATTGCTCAACATATCTGCTGGAGGTACTTCAGTGCTTTGAAGTTAGTCAATACTAGTGAAAGATGCCTTAGGAAATAAGTTTAGTTGTTCTTCCAGTTGAAAGACAAGTCTTCATCAGTATTCTTTCTTCCAATAAATATTCCTATAATTTCTCATTTTATCTCCATCTAAACACCCATCAGGCCATCAACAACAAAAATCTAAGAAAACAAAAATTTTAAATGGGACCAACAATTTTAAGATTCATAAGAAATCTTCCATAATGCTCTTGGCTTCAAAAAGTAGCTAAAGCACTAACAGAAAAATGACACTTTCTGCTAAGAGTGTATACAGGTTGTCTTCAGTGGAGAAAAAAGGATTTAGAAACAGTAACTGAAGAGATATAATAAGAAGAAAACAACCACAGATGTTACAGGTGTTTCTATTTGATTACAGCTACTTTTAATAAGTTTTTGTGAAGGTAATTGTCTCAAGCATGAATGAGTCATGCTCAGACATTCTGTCCTGAAAACACATTTTAAATGACAGATTTTTTTTCTCTATTCTTTATCATGTTGGTTAATTGTAAAAGTAATAGAATTAATACAGATTACCTGCTAAGATAATTGTGCAGTATGGAGAAATATTGAGGCTTCTAGAATCTTGAATGAAGATGTGTAATGTAAAATGTCATGATGTTAGGATAAGAAAGAGCAATATATTTCTTGTTTCACATTGTAGGAGGAAAAAAATTTCACTGTGAAAAAGAGAATGTTAATTAATGACATGAGATTGTCAAATAAATTAATTGTCTGAATAATAATAATAAACAATTTCTGAACATTTTTTTATTGAAAATAAGAAAAATACATGAGAATTTTTTTTTTTTTTTCTGCTTCCCATCTATATTAAACACTACTAAATACCAATGGACATTACACATCCAAATTTTTTTTTGTGATGCTGTGTGCCAGGATTTGGCAAAATCTCTTGTTGGTATTGAAACTGAAGTTTGTTCAGGATGTATGTGAATATCTTCACTGAAAATTGTTCAGGAGACATCTAACTATGTTCTTTATATTAGATGTAGGGTTGATAAAGTTTTTAACGAAGTTTGAGTCACAAAAATTAAGGGTATTACCAGCCCTGAAATTAATAAGCACAAAAAACATCAGCTGTATTCTATCTGGAGCTTCCATGTTAACATTCCTGATCCTTAATATTAGTGACTTCACAATATGAACTGCTCATTTGCTGTTTTCATAACTGTTCTTATTTTCCATTTTACTTTTTACTATGATTTTCTCACAATACTTTTCCATTCTTTGTGCTTCTCCATATTTATTTTTCACAGTTCTGTGTCCTGTAGACAGACTAGAGATGCTGTCTCTAGCTATATTTCGAATCTATTTAACAGAGGATAGACACTCTTACTTAGTTTTTTTTATTTTATTGAAATAATTTTGTCCTGGATTCACAGAAATTATACTGGCTTGAAACAAGTTAGCATTGAATTACAGACAATGTTATGTTCTGAACTTGTCAAATTCATCTGGTTTAAAGACACATCTTGTGCTTAGTTTGCATACAAGTTAAATGCAAATATGGCATTAGATTTGTTCCTCAGACACAGATGAGGCACTTAACTTGAGCTTTCACCCATCTGAGAAACAGAAAAGCAGTTATGACAAAGGAGAGGGATTAGGAATAAAATTCTGGAATTTTATTACTAGAACACAAGGATTTTATTACATCAGCAAGGACCTGTTTGAAAATTTATTAATGAGAAGAACGGTGGAAGGGGAGAAGTCACAATAGACAACTAGATTTGGAAGTCATCTATGAAGATTTTACTTTTACGAAATAGTTGGTTTCAACTATCCTTGAGCAACTGGCTTGAAAAGAAACTTGCCTCTTGAGAAGCAGAATCGATGAGGAATTCTACAGGATTTTTGTTCTATCTTTTAATGAGGAGAGCTGTATTGCTCTGTTAAATAAATAAATAAATAAATAAATAAATAAATAAATAAATAAATAAATATTGAATGTGTCAGGTTTGCCAGCATTAAAAGTAACAGTGAAATAATTGCTCAATTTGCAGTAGACACTTCACATTATAATTAACTAGTAGTGATTTTTATTAAAAATGAATCATATTATGGCTACTGTAATCCAGTCTCCTACTGTCAGTGAGACAGATGGTACATTTTTTAATATTATAAATATAAATGACGGTATTAATACCATAAGAATTAGTGCAGTTAATATCAGGTATATTCATGATACATTTATTCTGGAATATGTTTTTATATGTCTTTGTTTTGGATACTTGAAATAATACATTTTCATGATTATCTTCTAGTTTAAAATCTTTATAGAACAAAAGAAAACAGGCCACTGAAATACATCCTTATAATTCAAATTGCTATTTTTCAAAAGATTGCTTTATAGAGATTTTAAACTTTTCACACAGGCTTAAAGAGGAAGAAAATTATATGAAGAAAAAGGAAAAAATGATCTATACATTGAATTATGTCATTTGAATACATAAGCAATTTTGGAAGCCTATAGGACAGATTAATATTTATTATCCAATTTAATGCTTTTTTCAAATAAATAAATCAATAGATATGAAGCCTTATCAGTCCATACATGAAACCAAATGTGGTTTTCAACTTTGAATGAAAAATAATATTGCTGATATTTTTCCATATATGAAGGATTAAGAAGTACAAATTTATCGGAATTCACAATATTATTTATATTTTGTTTACCTAAACACAGTCAAATAGTCTTTAGAAAAGATATTTCATATAATTTAATTTTTGTATGAATTAAGTAAGTAAATTAGGTTAAAAGTAATGTGCCTTCATGGGGTGCTGAATTGGCAGCTGCAGATTTGACCTTGCTAAGCCAGATTCTTGCTACTTAAAGAGGCTTTTTCTACAGACTTAGACAGTTAGTACAGATAGCAGGTCTCCTGTTTTTTTCCAAATAATATTATTAGATCCCCTATCTCTGGAATGCAAGACAGCAGACTAGGATGGTAAACCACAAATTAACAAGGAAGCAGCACATTGGTGAACAGAGTTGTGGCCAGGAGATGACCAATTAGAGCCAGCCAAGCATCCTCCAACATGGCCCAGGTCAAAGACGACAGCCTTCATTGGAATGACCACCGAGAGGTACGCATGTATAAGGGAACCGAGACTTGGAGTGGGGGGGAATGTCAATCATTCTGGGGACTCACTGTAATAACCCAGCCTTTTCTTGGACATCTAGTGCATGTGTAAGCAGCTTGTTCTTGAAGTATGTGCCTTTCTTGCCCTCTGTTATGCAGGCTAGGTGGGAATACCCCCTCTGCATCTGCAATGTGCATAGCACTGATTAAACATATCTGCTTTATAACTACTCTGTGGTTATAGAGTTCGATTTCTGCATGTCAGGTAGCAAACACAAAAACTGGGAATTTGCTTCTCCATCTTCTGTCTTAAATTTAACTTAACTATTGTACCTTGCTAATGAGGTGTACAACTGTGTGTACTGATGAGAGTTTTAATAGCTCCATTTATGAACTTTTCTCTAAACTGGTGAGAGCTTTTTACTGCATATTTGTGCCTGCTGGTGTTAGGCCAGATAAAGGTGTTAGAAGCAGACCCGAGACTGTGTACTAGATCTGGCTGGGAGGTAGGGTTTTTTTGTCGTTTTTGCTTTTCCTTTGATAGCAGCCTGTGTGATGCTATGTTTTTGGCTGGAGACTGCAACAGTTCTGATCGCATAACAATGCTTCAGTTATTACTGAACAGGGCTTGAACAGCATCAAGGACTTCTCTATTTCAACATCTCCCCAGTGCATAGTTGGGGGTGGGCAAAAGGTTGGGAGGGGACAAAGCCAGGACTGACCCCAGCTGATCTCAGCAATATTCCATACTACATGACATCTTGTTCAGCAATAAAACTGAGTGTGGAAGATAAGGAGTGGAGTTCTTCCAAAGTAGGCCTTGCTTGGAGATTGGCCAGGCCTCAGTCTGTTGGTGGTAAGTGATTTTTGTATTGCTCTTTTGGCTTGATGGAGTTTTCTTCTTGCTTTTCTGTCCTTCATTTATTAAGCTGTCTTATATTGACTTGCAATTTTTTTTCCTTTTGTTTTCTGATCCCACTGTGAGGGGGAGTGAGTGAGCGGCTGTATGGTTCTTAGTTTGTTACCAGGGTTAACCCATCAGAGACTGTAAGTCATATTATTGTACTGCTACATCTGAGAAAGTAGCAAGCTATGTTGTGAACCTTTTGAACCTGTGCTAGCATAGCTGTGTTGTACAGCGTACATATAATCAGCTCCAAGCCAAATGTATTGGAAGCAACTCTGTAATCTCCTTTACAGTCTATTGTATGCAGGAGATTTGCTGTTTGATACTTCTGTGAATACTCAGTGAATTTTGTCAATAAGATACGACTGAAAACTGTGGAAAGGCATTAAAGTACTTAAGTCCTTATGGAAAATGGGCAGATGAGCAGTGCAACAGAAGCCTTGCTTGGGGTTCAGTTTGTACTTCTGGATGATTTAATTAACCTTCTTTAAAAAAATCACTGAAGATAAAACCAAAATTTTTGTACGTCAACTGTAACTGAAACTCTCAAATGTAGATTCAAGGTAGCACTACAGACTACATACATCATATGCTAAACCTTCTCTTCACTCTTCACCAAGTAAATACTAGCTGATACAAAACAATTAAGCCATTAAGAAAGTTAAATTCAGCCTTTATTGACTAATTAGCATGAAAAAATAATTATTTTAGGACATTTAACACTGCGGTGAAAGGTGTAAAGCCAATGTCATATATAAAAAAAATAATTATACACCAAGAGTGAAGGTAGAACTTTTAATTGGAGTTCCTGTTGTGTTTAATTAGATAATATGTGCCAATATAATTGTAAATAATGGATATGTATGCATGCAGTAATGGAAAACAGTTTGAAATTTAACAATGCTATTTTATACCTAGTATTGTTCAAATAATAAATGCAATACTATGAGATGAAGATGAAGGCTTGTGACTTAGAGTACTAGATAATGGATTAGCCTTTAAAAGGCTGCATTTTTGGTTATCGTATTCTTAGTAGCATCATACTTCATCAAATGTTCTTTCAGAATATTTTAGGGTCAAGGTCATTGGCTCTAAGTCTAGTTGAAGGCATGTAATCAGCAGACTTCTCTAAGAAAGGAACTTAGTGCTGGTCCAATCCCATTCAATATCTTCATCAGTGGTCTGAGTGAAGGGATAGAATCTACCTTCAGCAAATTTGCTGATAGTATGAAGCTTGAAGAAGAAGCTGACACACCAGTAGACTATACTGCCATTCAACAAGACCTGGTCAGACTGCTGAGTTGGGCAGAAAGGAACCTGATGAGCTTCATCAAGAGCAAATATTGGGTCCTGCACCTGGGGAGGAATAGTCATATGCACTAGTAAACGCTAGGGGATGACCTGCTGAAGATAAGCTCTGAGGAGGACTTAGGAGTCCTGGTGGACAACAGGTTGGCCACGAATCAGCAGTGTATTCTTGTGACCACGAAGGCTACTGATTGATATATTATGGTGCATTAAGACAAGTGTGATCAGCAAGTCAAGGGACACTATCCTCCCCTTCTGAGCTGGTGAGGGCACATCAGGAATACTGTGTCCAGTTCTGGGATCCTCAGTTCAAAAGAGACTGGGATCTTCTAAAGAGGGTGCAGTGGAGGGCCACAAAGATTATTAGGGACCTGGAGAATCTCCCTAATTGGTATGATGCTTAGTAGTTGATAACACATCAATCTTTTAGTTGTTGCTAAGCAGTGCTGTACAAAGCCAACGGCATTTCAGTTTCTCAGCTTCTTGTACCATCCTGTCAGCACAGGAGCTATGGGTCACAAGGAGCTACGAAAGGACAGAACCAGAACAAGGAATAGCATTAAATTTATACATAAGAAGAGGACATATAAAGGAAAAATGTTATAGTATTGGATTTATATCAACAACTTTCTATCCAAGAAGATGACACTATCTATAACACAATCGGGAAGATTTAAAAGATCATGAAAGCAGAAAATATGACAGTAACAGCAAACTTAACCATTCTAAAAGGCTGGCAAATATCACATTAGTTTGTGATGCGAAGATGACATTTTAAGATTCAGTCAGTGACAGCACAGTGTTGCAGATGGTTTGGGAGTTCACGGTTGGAGAAGCTACCCTTGACTTGGTTCTATATAGTTTCAAGGAGGTGATTTTCAATGTTACAAATAGCAACTTCATCACTTTAAGTAAATCTGTAACAGTAAAATACCACAAATCCATTGTACTTGTGTAAAAGAACTAACTGCATGAAAAATAAAAGTGTTGAAAAGAAGCATCTTAGAGTGTTAAGTCTTTCAGGTGGCAGAAAAGTTACTTAAAAGTTATATACTATAAGTTCAGAAAAATTAACTGCTATCTCTCAAAAGATATTTAATAAAGGTCGAAAGAGACACCATTTTGAAAGAGTAAAGTAAAAGAGTCGACTGAAAGTAAGAATGCACTCTTCAAGAAACCAAAGGTTTCTAAGTAAAGCAAATAGGATCATGAACTCTGTTGTCTCAAATGATCTCTGGATGGCAACATGATGTTTGATAGTTTTATAAATAATCTGAATAGTTAGGCGATAGAGTTTGCTGGTAATTTAGTACAATAAGAAAGAGATTCCACTGTAAATGTTTATAGAAGGCTTGACTGCATAATCATTGGCAGTATATTATATGCAAAATGATGCACATATAGGAAACCTTATGCGAATCTGATGGGTTTTGAACTGACCCTTGTCTTCAGTCTTCAGGAGTGAAATCCTGGTGTAACGGGAGATTTAAAAAACAAAGAAACAAACACAACAATGTTGATGCTCAGTAGTGGTCTAAAAGCAAATTAAGTATTATGAGGAAAGAAGTAGAGAACAAAACAGAACACATTGTAATGTTACTGTATAAATACATAACCCATCTATTTCTTGAGTATGATGTGCAGTTTAGGTGTCCCTGTCTGCAACTGAGAAAACAAGCAAACAAAATAACATGAAAAGACTCAAAGCAAGGAAAGAAAGGTGCTCAAAATCTTTTGGTTGGGAGTACATTTTCTGAGGATTTAAAAATCTGCAACAAATGTCAGAAGATTTAGGAGGGAGCAAATAGGTTATCAGTTATTACTATCTTCTAGTCATATTCAGTGGCCTTTGCTGGAGCAGACGATGCCCTAGATCCAGAGCAGTTGTACTTGAGTTTTCTGTTTACCTTTTTCAACCACAAGGATTATTTTGTTTATGTATCTAGATTACAGTAATTAAGAAGTGCTACAGGACCATATTGTTTTCTAAATAAATGAAACTTTAAATTTGTATTATCTTAGAAAGATATTTTAAAATACTAACTTCAAAATATCCAGAAACAGTAGGAAATGTATTGTTTTTTGTACATATGTCCACATGTTTTGCAAGCATAAGTATGTGAAATTTGCAAGGGTGTGAAGCAACCAGAGCTGTATATCCATGGTGATACACTGACATCCCATCCCTTATCTTCTGATAATGAAGTCTCAAAACATAATGGACCTTATATATTCTTGCAAAATATCGTGTCAATATGAACTGCAAGATTCCCTGGAAGTACTTAGGAGATACATAAACATGGCTGTAAGAGACATAATGGGAATGAGTAGGTCAGGTTGTTGATTGAACCTAAAGATCCTGAAAGTCTTTTCTAAGTTAAATGGTTCTATTATTCATATGTAGTACATCTGTGCCTAAGCCAATGGAAAAGATGTGTAAATTAGAATGAGAAAGATTAGATTTTTGGGGAAAAAAACTGTTTGTGATGGATGACATTGATTAGTTACACTATCTTTGAAATATCAGAAAATGTTTTTAAGAACCCTCTAAATCTGATTTTAGATCCCACCTAGAAAAATGCTTGATACTCCATCTGTTTTCCATCATTTATACCATTAAACTTATTTCTCAGCTTTTGCTTTCTATAGTAAACATTTGGTGGTGTCACCTATGTTCTTAAAATGGTCTTTGTTGTCTAACTGCAAGATCAGGTTCCACTCTTTCCACTCAGAACTAGTGACAATTTCTAGCTTCTGTAATTGTTCTTCCTTTCAGAAAATACTTCAGTCCTGATAGTCAGTAACTGTTTAAGGTCTGCAGCATGTGTAACCTTCTGAATGTAATTTCCAATTAAGTATTTAAATTCAGAAGAGATCAAGACTGATTCTCTCCAAAAAAGAATCTATAATTTCATTTAACAGGAAACACAAATTTAATCAGTCCTTTTGTATTATTGCTTTAGCTGAAGAATTGAATGTAACTCACAGCGGTGCATGCACACTTTCTACATTTCCATTTTACTCTTAAATGTACTCTTTTTATAGGCTTCACATTCAGAAATTTTTCAGTTGCAAACTGATAGAAAGATTGGTTATGTATTTCAGAATACATTTTAAAACTTGTGAATTTGACGATTTAGGGAAAATTAAATTATAGTCTACAACATCTGTACCATATGGAGTTTTTGGCTGCATTGTCTGAGCTTGTCACATGTTTTTGTCATCTGTAATTTGTAATTTCTAAGTCCTGAGCAAGGAGTCTAGATGGAAAGGGCCTGATCTCCTACTGATACTTATTTGCTGACAGTGTATACTCCAAAATGACCAGATCTGGTGCTTTTATGATTACATTAACAACATGGATCTTAATCTGGTGTCTATAAGTTTTCTTTTTCAGAGACAAAAAAAAAAAAAAAAAAATCTTATGTCAGTTCAATTCTTGGAGGGAAACTGAAGGAGCCTCATCTCTATTTTGAGTTGTCAGTTGTTTAAGTGTGTAAGATTTTCTAAAGAAAAGAGTAAAAAATACCACAAAGATAAGCATAAAAGTAACCTCACATTGAGGCTGGTACAAACCTCCAACTTGCATTGCACCCCAACGACCATCATGGGATGTAGCATATTCTGAAATTTAAGATCTGGACATTTTAGTCCTGAATATGAAAGAGCTCTTATTTATCAAAGACAAGTGATTATTACCATCAAACACATTACTAGCTGGATTGGCAGAATTGTAACAGAATTGAATAAACTGTTGTAAATCATAGATATGATGTTTTCATGGGCAATGTGAATTCTGCAACTGGCATACTGCCTCATACGTTGCATCTTGTAGTCATTGTATTTTTCTATATTTTATCCATTTTGCTATTTGTTTGTTTTTCTGTTTGTTATCTCATAGCTCTGGAAGCATCAATCACCAACCACCACCTGACAGAAAACTGTAAAGCTAAAATTAAGTGAAAGTGCTCAGCTCTTTCCACTATTCTCACCCCATCAATACAAGAAAAGTAACACTTCCAGCACTCATCAAGGCTATGGTTTTGATGGACATTTTGTCTATATTAAGGGAATGACTTAGCTATTTAGTCCGTTCTTATTCAGGTTTTGACCCAAAACACAGCTCATGCTAAGACCTGGTCTATGCTGGGACTGGAATCACTGGATAACAGGGGAGAGAAATGTGCACACTGGACAGGACAAGGGCCATCTCCAGCAGCTGTAATCAACTGCAGCCATAATGTCATGCAACACTGAAATGGTCCCTCCTTGGTAGGTTCTGAGTCTTCTAATTGATAAAAATAGTACAGACCAAACTTCCTAGCTGATAATACAAATTATTCAAAAAGTCTTTGGAAAAGATCCAACAGCAGCTGAGTTTGCTCAGGCTCTTGTGGTTCCTGATATGATAGAGGGGACCTCAAACAATGATGCAGGGAAATACATCAAGTGTTCTCACCCTTGGCTAAGAAACTGTTTTGCTCATAAGCATGAAAGTTAGTGAATTTGTAAGATAGTTTGGTCATAATTCAACAAAGGAGTGAATTACCAACTTAATGAATTAGACTAGTCTGTTAAAAGAGGACTGAGCACTGGTTTTATTTTTACCTGATAATCTCAAGAAATAACATTTGATTCATACAGTGTGTCCAGTAAATTTGAGAAAGTGAAATGAACTGTGACAATATATAGCACATACTACTTTGTATCACAAAAATATTAGAATTACATTTTTCTTCCTCACACTATCACTCACTTCACTTTATACCATTAACTAAAAATCTTAGGTAGAAATTAAGGTAGACTACTCGCCATTGAAATTAACAAAACAGTATTTCTGAAACTATACTGAAAGAATAAGCAGTCAGTAAAAGTCTGAGATGTTATTTTTTGCCGTTAGCTAGAACTGAAATTCAAAGTTACATTAGAAAAAAAATGCATATCTTGCCACCAACTCCCAGGGACACATAATATTGGGTCAAAAAATGTACAGACAAAAACTACATGAGGACAAATTTTGCAGAAATCTGAACAACTTCTAACAATCAAATGAATTTCATTATGTATTGACAAAGCTGAAACTGTAGAGTTCCTGTCAGTAGAGCCATATTCTGTAGATTATGAGGTGAACTGGAGGATATTCTTCAGGTGGGAGAAGACAAGCTGGCTGATCTAACAGGACTACTTCATCTTTAAACGTTCCTTTTCTCTGATTAATGTTCATTGATCTGACTTCATGCTGTTCTTTTCATATCAGTGTTAGAAAAACAACAATTGGATTGCTGTCTGTGTATCATCTCTCCTTGCATTTTTTCTTGCTTGAATATTGCATGTTGTGGGTGGTCTTTTGGGAGTGTATCTTTCAGTCTCTCTCTTTTTTTTTTTTTTTTTTTTAATTCCTGAGAAATTACTAAATGACATTTATTCTCTCAGGACCAATGTGTTTAAGATAACAACTGGCCAGAAATTATGTTAATAGAGCTACTTTTCTGCCACTGCCCCAGGATGTAATCACCTCAAAGTACATGAACCTGTGCAATCACATACTTCACATGTGACCTATTTTTCTGTTGACACTATTTTAGAGGTGTTTTTATTAGCCAGTATGTGATGAAGGCAGCTGTGAGACTTGGAAATAAGAAATTCTGTCAAAACAGTTACTGCATTAAGAATCGTGACTCAAAGGGCACATGCATAATATACAAGGTATGTGGCAATGTTGAGGGTACAACATAAGAGGTAGGCTACTTTACTCTTTGGAATTAGCATAATAGGATTTTTAATGAGATTTTATTTTTCTCATCTGATAAATATGAATAGAAAATTAGCAGGTGCACTATTTGAACATAGATGCTTTCAAAATATTAATAGAGAAAAACTGAACATGTTTTTGTCCCTAATGTTGGTTTTTGTATGTGGTGCTTTGTTAATGAGATATGGACGTATTTTTGTTGTTGTTGGTTTCTTATTTTAGAAAATAGTCTGTAGGAACATTTTCCCATTCAGCATGTCTCTTCCAGTATATTGTTTTTTCCATGTATGCTAATATTTATACATATCTTACTAGTATTACTGTAACATTAGCCTTCAGTTTGATTTGAGAATGAAATAATTCAAGGCCTAGTCATAGTCTTAGATATAATAGTGAACCAGCTTAAAATAAATTCTTGAAAACCCATGAGCCAGAGTTGTCCTGTAAAAACACAACAAACGTTGAATAGAAATGAAAGCAAACCCTCAGAATAGTAACTATTAAGATGAACAGATTTTTTTCATCACAAATCATTTTCAAAGGAAGCAAGGTCTTACAGATATAAAGAGGACTCCACACAATGTTTTAACTTCTTGTTTTGAAGAAATAGGATGTGACATCTTTCATCATCATTATTCTTGGTAGAATTATCACTGTACGTTAGTTCACTCCTAGAATCTTGTGCCTGAAAAAAAAACAATTACCCTATATATAAAACTTCTAGAAGTCTAAACAGGGAATCCGCCCCAAATTTTATCACTGGAAATTTATATTCAAAAGATTAATTCAGGTAGTTCGCTAGTCTTTCTAAATGGATGATTGCTTATTATAGCAATGTTCAGTTTTCTGGCCTGTGTGCTCTTTTAGTCTTTCTGTCATGAGAAACTGTTTGTTGTCCAAGGCAACAAAAGACAGATCAACTCCCCTCCAAAAATCAAAACTTTTATTCTAATACGAGAGGAAAATTTGGACAATTATCCCTATAATCTCCACAATTAATATGGAAAAGCAGCATCAAACTCATCCAACTGTATCTTAATTTACACCATTATTTCTCTTTCTGGGTCTGTGTACGAGTAATCTTCTATCTCTAAGCAATCAACAGCTTGACTGCTTAACTTTTCAATTTACCAAAAGGAAGTTTTACAATAATGGAATGCCATGAACATTTTCTTTTTTAGCTTCTAGTTTGATTAAAAGCTTCCTGATTTGACTAGAGCTTTCTTCCGATCCTTTATCTAGTTCACTCGTTTCCAATTTAAGTACTTAGTGAATTGTTTCCATAAAGTGTTCAAAACACTATCAAAACAGGCTTTGAATGTTGTTTTGATGCCATATTGCACTGAAGCTGTGATATGTTAAAGTGCATTACTTAAGGAATGCTTTTTTTTTTTTTTTTTTTTTCCCGACAGTTTTGAACAGCCAGCAGATTGCATGGAAAGTTATTCAGTTCTTAGGGTATGAGTGGTAATATTAGATAGCAATTAGAGACAAAAAATAACTGAAAGGGAGGGTAAGGGAGGTATTAGGAGTCAGGTGGAGAAAAGGATGTTTTTGTAACTGAGAAGGGATAAAGAAGAAAATAAGTTCTGAACAAGATTCATGCTACAAGATTCTATGATTCTAAGATTAAAAAGAAATTATAAAAATTGCAATCTGTTCTGGAAAATGCCATACACTGGTGTAAATCAGAGGTAAACTTTGAAATTAATATTTTGATCAGTAAAAATATTCTAAAAAGGCTAATCACTGAAGTTACTAGAGGCAGAAATGTGGATTCTTGTGTATGTGTTCCCTTCTTACCTGGTTGGTAGCAGAGGGAGAAAAATAAGATGATGTTAGTGATGGGAAAAGGAGGATTTTGTAACAGGTGCTTACAGCTAAATACTTTTGGCCTCTCTGTACTTTGTATGGCTGCTTTACCTAGCAGCACATCCTCGGAGGATTCTATTATGACAGTTATTGCCTTAAGGCAAGACAAAGTCTTTTTCTGGTGCAGTATCACAGGAGGGAATTATACTTAAAGATAAGGACTCTAGTTTAGATATTAAGACAATTTTGGCAGTTTCTTGACTTAGGAATGAAATTCAGTTTCTTATATTTTATAACCTCTGTAGAACCCTCCTACATCTTACCGTAGGTAAAGTCTATCTTCTTTAATTCTCAGCTTTGTTCTACAGTATCTTTATAAGAAGAAAATAAATGTTATAGTGAGTCAGTTTCCATGTAATTTCAGAGTGGGGGAGTGGTTTAATAAATCTTTCTTTTTTTTGTCCTTTTAATAGCTTCTATATGTGTGCCTTTATCAACTGGAGTCGTGCCATCATGAAAGGGGAAGCTTTGAAATATAAAAAGCAACTGGAAAATTGAAATGAAATGAATCAACATTAAGTAACATCATGCCTACTTACAGCAACTGGACATTTCATGTCTTTCTGAGCATCATGTATATCTCCTCCTTAAAACCAACACAGTCATTCAGAAAAGAAAAAAAAAAAAAGCAGTTTATTTTTAAGACGATATTTCTCTCATATTTCTCAAGAGCCCTATTTCTCTCATTTGAAAGTTTCAGTCTGCAGACTTATCAGTTGGATTCTGGTTTTAATCCTCTTTTCTGACAGTACCTGCTGGAAAAATAAGTCCTTTTCAAATATAACTTACATAACTTGCTTTAATAATCTATATCAAAAATAAAACTATATTACGATATACAGATTTTATCAGTACAATTATTAACTATTGACAGTTTTCCTTTTAGCACACCTTTTCCAGTTCAGACTTAGTTTACCAGTTTCATTTTGCCTGAAAGAAACCACTGTGAACATTTAAAACAAACAAACAAAAAAACCCACAAAAAACAACAACAACAAAAACAAAAACCTTGCATGAGGAAGGATCACTCAATGCAGATAGAAACAATAGTAATGATTACTTGTCCTCATTTGCAATGTTTCATCATATTCCCCTGTAATGCAAAAGCTAGTCAGGATTTCCCACTACTTCTCTTGTGTAGACTGTGAGGAGCAGAGAATTGAGATGGGCTTGTTTTCTATAAATCTATCTACTAGGTTATTTTGAAGTTATATAGCTATATAGGATCATTAAAATAAATTGATTTTATTTTTATTCTTAGGTGTATCACATTGGTCCAGTTGTTAAAATGGGATAGTATTACATCTGGACTTTTATTGGTGCCTGATAGTACTGAAATCACAGTTCAGATGAAAGAAAATAAACACTGATTTTGAAAATGCTTGATTCTCTCAGTGAAGGTCAGTAAAATATATGCATATTAACTTCATGAGAAAAAGGGTGATTTTGAAGTCAAACCTACAATATATTTTTAAAATGCAACAAAAACAATGAGTTCTGTAATTTGCATCTTATAAGTTTATATTTTAAAGCATCTTGAATAAATTCAGAAATATAAATATCTACATCAAAGATGGAATTTCTTTTTCACAGTTCATATTTTTTAACATATCATGAAAATATACCATAAAGTCTAATATACATTTTTGAGACACTGGGTTGTTAAACTGAAAATGAAAGAAAATGGGGGAAGAAGGTTATATGGTAGATAAAATTTAAAAATAAAATTTTAAAATTTTGCATGAGAGTCAAAATTCATTTTAAAAAGACAGAACTTATGTGTGAAAGAGATGAAATGCAGAGTTCTAATGAGATCACGTCTGACTTGTCTGAAATGCTGCCTTTGACTTTTGTTGTACTTTCCTACGTAAATAATTCTATTAATGATATATCTTCCATTTCTCAGAATATTTCCTGAGAAAATCAGTTAGTATGATCATAACTGACTTTAACAATTCAGTCATTTTGCTTGTATTTGTATAAAAATTACAGAATCTTTTTCATTAGTTTGCTGTTATCAAGTTGGAAAATGGGAATATTTACCAATTTATACAATTCTGATCAATTACATTATTTTTTTGCCCAACCTTTCTCTTCTTTTCATGTCAGGCAAAAAATGTTTAATTCTTAAATGGCATAGCAATTTCCCTAAGTGAAGACAAATGAGGGATTATCTTGATAAGAAGTCACTAAGATAATGTGCATTTCCAACTCGTAACAAGCTAGCTTACCTGAAGAGAAAAAGCTGGATGAAAAATGTTGGATGAGCACAGAGATTATATCTTTAACTAGGTTAAGTAAATTTATTTTCTGACTAAAGATTTAATATATACTTTATTTCAAATATGAATCGGTGGTTCTGCTATAACCATCCCTGTTATTTAATAACTGTAGATATTGTGTGGAGGTGGGAGCTTTTTTTTTTTTTTTTTTTTTTTTTTTACATTTATTGTACCTGAACAAAAATTTAATGGTGTCCATACCACTGTCCATACCAGTACCTGTAGATATGCATACCTTTTTCAAAAGAAGTTAATATTTCAAAAGTCATTTTAATACATTACCTCATACAGATATAGGCTGTTTGAATCCATAGATGGATGCAGTTAATTTTGTGTTTAAAAAAAGCCTGTTGCATCAAGAATTCTATAATTTTAATTCTGAAAGTTTGCTTGCATTTATTTCCTATTTCCCTTTTTGTTGTTATTATTATTATTATTAGCAGAACAATAGTGAATGCATGGAAATAGAATCTTTGTAAGAGGAGGTCCTTACAGCTGTGATTCATGGAACGTGAGTAAACTGAGGTGTTAATCCCACAAAACAAAACCTCAGTTAATCACCATTATTCTTGAATTGTTCTGTAAATAAAATCACCCTTTTTAGATTTTCTACTGAATGAGAAACTGAACAGTACATTCCAAATTGCTGTTATTAAGTAACTTAAATCTCAAACACTTCCAGTTTAAAGGAAATTAAAGGCTGTTACTTCATTTTCTGAAATGAGATTAATTATGTCACAAAAATTCAGAAGTGAACCTCGATAACCTGAATGACAAGTTAGAAAGCTGGAGGATCTGAATTTATTGTCAGGTATCAATTATGCAAAAACCCAGAAAATATGAGTGCTTTAAGCATTTTTTTTAAAGCAATTTTTATTCCAAAATAACTGTCACCATTAACTTTGACAAAAATTTCCCATAAAAGGCTTATTTGAAAATTCACTAAAACTTAAGTAGAAATGTCACAACCATCTCTGATAAGATGACTGACTTTTTCTTTTTGAGGAAAAGTTTCCTAAAACTGTCTCCTACAATGGTTATCATATTCCCAGTTATCAAAACCAAACAGGATGCTGCAGCATTGCAAAGGGGAAAACACAGGAGGATAGTGCAATGCAAAGCAACAGGGCTTCTTGCTAGTGATAGAAATCCTAAGATGTTTGGGGTTAGGAATCCTGCCTGAGACATTCATGAGCAGACATGAGTGTAGCTCTGAGTAAGACAGAGAATGAGGTGCTGCAGCTATAGTGTGCAGGTTCAGCTCTGGACCTGCTGAGTGCAAACCCTGGTATTTCCTTATTCTTATGCTTTCCAGTTATCTAAGTGCATCTGGAGATGTAGCATGTCACCTGAACAGCCTTGCCTTTGTTCTACCTAGTAAAATCCAAAATCTTAAACAAGTTTTAAAGCAGAAGAAACTTTTCACAAGGAAATCTTAGCATAGAAAACCTCAGCATATGGTAACCTAAAGTAAAAATAAGGTATAATTCAACTTTTGATTCTCAAAAAACAAAATCAGCTGAATAGTTCAATGTATTCTGCAAAATGCAGTATAGCTTTTCCAATTATTTTCACCTTCATGGAAGAAAACTGCGTTTAGTGGTGTAAGTAACAATATCAGATACTGACTTGCTCAAAGACACAGCTTCATAGTGCTCAACAATGCTCTGTCCCATAAAAAGAGATCAATATTCTGATGTTTTTCAAAACTCAGAGGTGTTTACAGAGGTTATACAGGGTTGAAAAAAAAAAAAAAAAAGCCTTTATGTATCCAGACCCCATCTCTGGAAGTGTTTAAGGCCAGGTTGGATGGGACCATGGGCAACCTGATCTAATGCCTGATTTAGTGATTGGCAACCCTGCCTGTAGCACGGGCTTGGAAAAAGGTGATCTTTGAGATCCCTTCCAAATCAAGTAATTCTGTGTTTATGATAATTTATGTTTGTCTTAAAGCTACAGCACTTCTAGTTTTAGCAAATTGCCATAGGAAAAAGTGTTCAGCATCCAGTTTGTTGATAAAGTTCAAGAGATGTGATCAAAGCTTAAGTTTAAAAATAAATAAAAAATCCTTAAATAATATATTCAATCGTTTAGTTCCTAAAACCTCAGAATTGGAGCTACCTTCAAGGTTGCTTAAATATCTTGTTGAAAATGTTAACATGTTAACTGATTTTTTTATATGTTTCATGCAACGTCAAACTTCATTTGCAGAATATAATTATTATGAGCATAGTTCTTTGCTAGTAAATAGATGAAATGTCATTTGTTGTTGTTGTCTCTTTGCCATATTTTTCATATTTGTAATCAATTGCTTTTGAAGACCAATGTATTTCTCTTACTCTGATTAATAAAGCAAAATTTAATGAAGAAGTCTGTTGAAAGAATTGTTTTATTAACTGAGAATTGCATTACAGCATTTATTTCAAGAATATCATTCTTGAGCTATTATCATCTATGTTTAAATACTGTATTTACATTATTTAGAAATGGAAATTCTTGTCTGTGGGCATGTGTGATGCCTAAGAATTTTGTATAACCAGGTTATCACTTATTTCATTTTTCATAAAAGTACTAATTTTGTTGTTGTTTAGAAGGTTATCTATTCCTATTTGTTTTTATACAAGAGGAGAAATAACAGTTCTTCTTATGTACTCCATATGACTGATTATTACTCTAACCTTCCATAAGGCCTAATTCATAAAATAGTGAAGTTGATAAGAGTTTACATTTTCCTTTCATGAGCTTCAGGATAGATCTTCCAAAACATTTTTAAAAGTGGATGAGCTTTTCACATTGGTCTCTGTAACGAAACAGTTCATCTCCCTTTTGTAGGTGAAAATTAGTTTGTAGTTACTAGTAATCAGATTTTATGACGTTTGTTAGAGATACTTATAGAAGATGGAAGTAAAAGGAGAAAAAACAGCATCTCTTTCAAAATATGGTATCATTTTTTCTCTATGGTAGCTCTAGATGCCTGTTACGCTTATGGGAGCAAAGGCTTGTGAAGCTGTGTCCCTCAGCCTGTTTGAACTAAACATGCATGATGTCTGATACACTTGCAAAGTAAACACATCAGATGAAGTAGGCATGAAGACTAGAACTGAGGAATGTCAGAAAGCCACCTGGAAAATGATCAGACAGAAAATAATCTGCCCCACGCTGTTAAACTTCAAATACTAAAGGCTGCTTTAACTTATCCTTTTTCCACAGCTGCTGAAAAACTATAATGTTCACGAAGTAGGTTGTTTCAGCAGCTTGTCTTCTGAAAGTTGCACCCTTTGACGTTACATTCTGTGTGTGTTGAGCACTGCCAGCAAGCATTCCTTCAGCTGAAATTCATACCAGCATGAATGATTTGTCAAAGGTCCATTAACCTCTTAAGCCATGCTTCAAAATCTTCAGTGCAACTTAATGATGTGCAGGGCTTCTACTTTGCTTCTGGACAGGGGATGGCAATGAAGTGATGGAGAGGAAGATCTGGGCCACAATCACTGCTGCTGATGGGATCTGTGCTGCTGATTTCCATGTATTTGAGATCAGGCACTTTGTGCCATTCTAGCTAACTCTTTCCACAGCTTATTACTTGTGTATGAACAGTCATCCTAGGCCAGGGTATGAGTCTTCTGTTTCTCTCTGTGGCCTGTACAGTCATTCTATATTGTTTAAACTATTGTTTAAAGTACATGTTTTTGAGCTTTTAAGCCATTTATCAGCTATGGATCCAGCAAAGATGCAAATTAAATAGCCAAATACTTTTTTTTTTTCTAATAATCTATAACTTTTATTTGGCTTTTCAGCCACTTCTGAACAGCACACTAACATTTTCATGGAACCAACCATAATGACACTAAGCCTGCTATCCTGAATGTTAATAGTTATTTAGAGCTCATTACTGTGTATGTATAGTTGTGATGATTTTACTCTTCTTGTGCATTATAATGCATTTATCAATGCTACATCTCATCTGCCATTTTTATCACCCAGACATTCATAACTATAGGATATCTCTGAGGCTCTTTGTAGTCTGTTTTAATTTCATATTGTCAGCAGATGGTTGTCACCTCCCTATTTCCCCTTTTTCTCATAAGTAGTTTGAATAGCATTGTGAGCAGTGCAATGCCTGAAAAGCTCTGTGGGAAATCTCCATTGTAAAAAACTTTTCTACACAACTTTGATTTTCTGTTTTTCCTATTTCTTTCTGAAAGTCCTGTTAATAATCTGATACAACTACCCTCTTCCTGCAATGAAAATTCAGTCTCCTGAAGATCCTTGTAAATTCAAACAGTGTATGAGATCCTGATCAATGTTATACAAAAGATATTTTGGATATCAAGTCATAGATCTTGAGTAGATCTGAGTCACCACTTCCTTTGGTGAAGGTTGTTGTGAAAGTTTAATCTTTCTCAAACATCGCTTATCAATTTACTTGGCTCCATTCTTAGCTGTTTTCTACCAACTTGTCCAGCGCAGAAATCAGTGTTGCTGGCTTATAGCCCTTTTTATTATCTTATGTCAACTTGCTCCCTTCAAATAAGGGCAAGCAATTTTTTTTATGCCTTTTTGTTGTTGCTTGTTTACTATTTGCTTATGAGTTGTAATCATGGGTTATAAAGTTTGCAGGGTTTGTATGGCATCCAATAAGTATAGTTAAAAGCATAAGATTGCTTTTGCATTCTTAACACAATTTTTAAGGTACTCAAGCAATGATGTTTGGAAACATAGGGCAGCTTTAGAGTATGCCTTGCAGAAGACTCCATTCTACCTTTTACATAATAAATATTTGTGGCATTAAATTCTTTCTGCCTCTCTTTCTTTCCTTCTGTCAACATTTGTTGATGTTCTTTTTCTTAGAAATTAGTTTATCAAAAATATATGCTATTCAAATGATCAGCTTTCTGAAATTAGAGTATATAATGAACTCCTAATGGTAACACCTGAATTTTATCATTATAACTATCACATCAGGACCAAATATTATCTTTAGTTTTGAATAAAAAAATTACATATCTGATAAAAGTGGTATTACTAACATTACCCTTGGCCCAGATAACAGCTCTTCAATCTGTATATAAGAGGCAAACAAGGGAATTTCTCTATTCATAGAGGGAGCAACAAAGAAAAGCCAGCTACACTATAGATGGCCTTCCATTTTACACTTTTGGCACTAGCTTTGCTTTATATACAATTACATTATTATCTGTTCCTTATGGCTCTGACCTATCTGTGACTTTCACCTAACAGCAACAACACTTGTCCACGGGGACTTATTCTCCTATATTCACCTGTTTCTCTAGTAGATGCTTAAAGAGAGGTGAAGAATTTAATGTCTCCTATACCCATCTGATTAACTTTACAAACAAAACAAAACAAAAAAACCTTAAAAAACGAACCCTACAGGGTAGCAAAAAACATGATATGTATGGTTTAAAAGAAGGTTTCTGTCATGACCCATCAGCCCATGGTTACTAATGCTGCTTGTTATTACTGCACAGATATTCTCTGGCATGTGAAAGTGTTTTTTTCCCCATTATTCTTGCTTTCATTGAATTTTAGGTCAAAGACTAGATTGTTTCACATCAGAACTCCAAAAGAAAAGTCCAACATTCATACTTTTTTCAAATAATTCAGAAAATAAACTTTTTGTTACTGTTGCTATTTTTGTTTGTTATTTAGTTCATTAGATTGTTTTTGGTTGGGGGAGGAGGGAGAGGGGAAATAAACTTGTCATATAAATTTGGTTATTAACATCCAGAATGATATAACATTACTTTACCTCAGTTGACCATTTTCATCCAACTGCAATATTTCCTACCTCTCAGTATGTTAATGAAGTTTTTGCTGAAATGATATTTATTGATGTGACTCAGATATGCATTTAAATATGTTCATATACAGTGGTTCTTGTTACTCAAAACACTGAGAAGAAAATCTTTATCATTAGCTTTTCTTGTTAGCATCACAGCCATGTGACATTTTTTTCTAAGTATTTACCAATAGTATTTTTGACAGTTGTTGCAACATTGTTAGTACAGCCAGTAAATATCTTTTTTTTACAAAAATCGAAGAATAATGCTGCTGTAGATGACATATGATGATTTACCAAAAAAAAAAAAAAAGAAAAAAATCCAAAATTAAATAATCAAAAATATCGAAGCCAATATTCTTAGTTGGAAAAAAAATGTTCTATTGCATTTTTCTTTCTATGTTCTCAGAATGAAAATATGCTCTGAATTAAATTAAAAAACAGCAATCTCTTGTCCATCGTAGAAAAGATTTTCATACCAGTATGTTTCCTTTTGTACTTTAAAAGTCCACTGGGTGTACTTCCCATTCTACTTTCCTTCTCTGCTACCCTGTTAACACAAATACCCTGGAGGAGTTCCTATCCCGCTCTCCTCTATTACCTTTTTGAGTATATTCTAATTCTGTTTGCTGCCCTCTCCATAGTCTAGCCTGATCTCTATTTCCATGACTAAAATGTTTCTCTCTAAATTTAAAAGAAAAAAAAAAAAAACATCTACAATTAAAGACTCAAAACACATGCAAAGTAACTCTTTGTGTGAAGGCAAAGTAAAGTACATCAACTGCATGTTTTGTTTTTTAATCTGCATATACTGGCACATGACAGATTCTGCATTGCTACTATATTGGCCTAGAAAACCCTTCTCTCTGTAATGACATAATTGTCACAGTATGGGGGTGAGGTGAAGCTGCTATTAAGCTAAACACAGTATACCACTGAACTCCTGCTGCCTTGTGATGATTCCTGCCTTACCACTGCAAGTTGTCTGGAACAAGTAGAGAGAAAAGCAATATGGGCCACAAGTGGAAATTAAGCAGAGAGAATTTAACTCTTTCTAAGCAAAATGTTTAACATTTTCTCTGTCTTATGCAGTTCCAGTTACCCAAATGGTTTCACTAAAGTCTTTGAAATTAGCTAGTCCCTAAATGACATCCGTTTAGGGATTAGCTAGTCATGTAAGGATCAGTGTTTAAGTGTGGGCTTGTTCCCTCATCAACCCATCTGTCATTTTTCTGAGATAAAACATTAATTTCCATGGCAACAGCCTGTAGTGTTACCAATAGGATTATTATGACTTTGCTGCAGGATCAAGCAAAGGAAGCTGGACCAGTCTGAAATAAAATCTTATCCAAGCACTGGAAAACTGAAATAATAGGAAAGCTGTTACAAAAGTCATAGTTAAGTCTCTTTTGCTACCTATCACATTAAAACAGATAGGAAAAATAAGTTAAGTGTAGTGTGAACTGTCACCATTTGTAAACGTTATGTCCACTTGATTGGCCTTATTCCAGGTTTTGTGAGAGTCCAAGAGAAGCACAGCCCTGGCTTAAATCCATTTCTGCTTTTTAAATAATTAAAAAAATGCAATCTGGTGTCTCAACATCAACACATTGTGTAGTGTTCTAAATATAGCTGTTTTTAATAGTACAACAGAAAAAGAAAAGCATTTTGATTTCAGTGTTATACAAGGTGAAACACATGCATTAACAGCACTTTACAAATGCATATTATAGATTAATAGAATCACAGAATAGCTTGGGTTAGAAGGGACTTTTAGGATCATCTAGTTCCAGCCTGCCTGCCATGGTCAGGGTTGCCAACCACTAGGTCAGGCTGCTCAGGATCCCATCCAACTTGACCTTAAATGCCTCCAGGGATAGGACTTCCACAAATTCTTCAAAATCTGTTCCAGTGCCTCATTACCCTCTGAGTAAAAAAAATTCTTCTTAATATCTGATCTTAATCCCCCATCTTGTAGTTTAAAATTGTTCCCTCTTGTTCTAGCATTATCAATACCTTTATAAAGTTGTTCTCCCTTCACCTTATAAGCTCCCTTCAAATACTGGAAGGCCACAATGAGATCTTCCCCAAGGGTTCTCTTCTCCAAGCTGAACAAGCCCAAATCCTTCAGCCATTCTTCATAAGAGAGGTACTCCAGTCTTCCAACCATCCTTGTGGCTCTTCTCTGGACATGCTTCAACAGCTCCATGTCTTCCTTGTGCTGGAGGCCCCAGGCCTTGATGCGGTACTCCAGATAGGCCTTTACAAAGGCAGAGTAGAGGGAGACAATTACCTCCCTCTTCCTGTTGGCCACTCCTCTTTAGATGAAGCCCAGCATACTGTTGGCCTTCCAGGCTACAAGAACACACTGCATGCTTATTGCAAGCTTTTCATCTACCAGAACCTCCCAGTCCTTCTCCATAGGGCTGCTCTCAATGAATTCTTTCCTCAGTCTGTATATATATCTGCATATATATTCTGGCCCAAGTGCAACAGCTTGCAATTTTCCTTTTGAACCTCATTAGATTCTTATGGGCCCACTTTCCAAACCTTAGGTCTATCTGGATGGTATTCCTTCCTTCTATTGTGTCAACTGCTCTTCGTGTCATCAGCAAGCTTTCTGAGGGTACCCCTAATCCCACTGTCAATGTCATTGATAAAGATGCTGAAAAATACTTCTCCCATGACTGACCCTTGGGACCAACTTCTACCTGGATATAGAGCCATATATAGAATTACAATTTCAAGTTATCTGAGTGTCTGACAGATCTGTTGCAGGAATTTTTACTTCAACCTGATCCACTTTGAGTTAGCCTTGTTCTCATTATTCTCTACACCTTGTGACCATTACTGGGTGATTACATTTTTGATGGTTTTGACAATCTTGACAAAACCTATAACCGGTAGGCAAAAAATTAGTTTCCTTTGCCTTGCCTTGCCTTGTCTTCAAATTTCCTTCTCTTCCTTTCCCTTCCCCTTCTCTCTCCCTTTTCCCTCTACTCTCTTCCTCTTCCCTATTTCTTTGTCCCTCTTTCCTCTTTCCTTTCCCTTTCTCTTTTTGTGGTGAATTATTTCAATATGGAGTTTCTTTTCTCTTTATCTATGACCTGCATCTCCACAGCTTTAAACTAATCAGCCTCACACACAAAGAAGATAGATTTCTCTCTGCTTTCAGTAGCCAGGTTAAATCAGTCAGAAGTAGGCCAGTGGTCTTTGCAAACTGCTATATTCCTAAAGGTATGTTTTTAGACATACCACACTTAGGAGATAGGTGAGTTTCTGACACAATCCATCCTGGTATGATATGACTTTTCTAAATGCATTAATACTGATATAAGAAACCAAAATTTAACATGTATTGGAATGTTTCCTATTATAATATTAATTGCATACATAGTATATTCAAAACATTTTATATATCCCACCAATAGAACAGTGCTGTATATCAGTACTCAATTTAGTGAGGAAAATAATCATCCTATTAAACTGACAAAGGTAAATTTAGCAACTGTGGGAGTATGTAGCTATATGAGATAAAAAAACTGAAAAACTATACATGAACCAAAAAAAAAAGATAACTATAAAGTGAAACTCTTGTCATTTTTTGTTCATCTAATGCTCTAAAACAAAAGTTCTCTGTTGGAAAAGTTACTTAAGTCTGGAAGCACTCTACATCCTACGCTTTGGTAAATTACTGTGGGTTAAGTGACAGTGACACAGATTTGAAGGGAAAAAGTGAGTGTTGAGACACTCTTAGAAATTCAAGAACATCTTTTGGAAGCCTTAAATGAAATACTGTTTATGGATAGCTTTCAGATGAAATCCTTTGGTCTACTATGCTACTGGCTTATTTGCTGAGTATGCAGATACTTCAATACTGTAGTTACAGCTTATTGAAATCTACCCATTTAGGATATTTTCTAAGTCTTTGTTTTTGACTCCTAAGTAAACAAGTTTCATAAATGAACTTCGGGCTGAATGAAATACAGGAGGTAAGTTCTCAGTGGAGAGATTCTTTTTATCTATTTCTACAGGATAAATTTTATTATTATTATTGTTGTTGTCAATATATATTTAATGCATGACTAATCTCACTTGTCTTTACATGAGATTTTCATGTGCTAATGTGCAAGAACGTTGTCAATCTTTCCAAGAGCATAACTAAATACTATATACGTTTATTTAAAATTCTCAAGAACTGACCAACATGACATCTGCCTTCAATGAAATGATTGACCTTGTGGATAAGGGGAGAGCAGCAGATGTTTTTTAAATTGATTTTAATAAGCTTTTTTGACTCTGTCTCTAGTAACATCCTGGTAGACAAAGTGATGAAATTAAAACTAAATAAACAGACACACAGGTGAAATGAAACTGGCAGAAGAATTGTGCTCTGAGGACTGTGATTAGAACTACAAGGTCCAGATGGATGCCAGTTTCTTGTGAAATACTTCAGAGGCCAGTATGGAAACTCATCCTGTTCAGTGCTTTCATTATTGTCCCAGAAGAAGGGACAGAGTGTACTCTCAGAAACTTTGTGGATACAAACTTGAGGGAGATATGGGTTGGTAGACCAGTTGTGTGAGTTGCCATTCAGAGGGAACTTGATGGGATGGAGGAAGGGACTGAAATGTGTCTCATCAAGTTCAGAAAAGGAAAATGCTAAGTCATGACCTCCTCTTGAGAAGGAATATTCCCAGGCACAGAGGGGGATAACCAGGTAGAAAGCAATTTGTCAGAGACAGAATGGAGATCCTGGCAGACATCAAACTGAGGCTGTGCCCTTGTGGCAAAGAAGATCAATAATTGCAGTAGGCAGAGCCCTGACAGCATATTCTCTGCTCAATGCTGGTGAGATACCTCTTGAGAGTGTTTCAAATTGTCCTCACCATGTCCTTCTTTCTGCTAAGATGTCTAATCGTTTCACTTCGGGTCTCGGCTTCTCCAGTACAAGAGAGATAGACTTACTGGAAGAAGTTCAGCAAAGGGATACATAGGCTATTAAATGACTGGAACATCCTAGAGAAAAGTCTGAGAGAGCTGGGACTGTAAGCTTAAAAAAAAAAAAAGTCTCAGGGGGATCCCACCGATGTTTATAAATGTCTGTCAAGAGGTGCAAAGAATATGGAGACAGCCATTTCTCACTGAAGTCCAGTGACAAGACAAAAGGCAATATGGACTAACTGGAAAAATAAAGAAAGAAATAAGCCAACATGAATTACATTTACACATAAGAAAAAAATTACTGTGAGAGTGATCAAACATTCAAAGGAGTTGCCCAGAGAGTCTATACTGTCTCTGTCGTTGGTGATGCTCAAAACTTGGCTGGACAGTCTTAAGCAAATTTCTATAAATGGTCCTCTTTTGAAAAGAGGAGTAGTTGGGCTAAGTGACTTCTAGAAACACTTTCCAGTTTCAGTAATTCTGTGAATCTTTAATAAGTGTTGACTTAGATAAGCATATAAATATTTCTGAACAGAGTATTAAAACTGATAAACATCAAGTAAACCTTCAAAGATCTACTTCATAAATGGAAAAGCTGAGGCAGCAGAAGATATTAAGTCAGATAAGCAGTTTACATATGTATAGGATCCATCCTTCATCTTTTTTTTGCAACTTTAATTGAAGTAAAGTCTACAGTTTATTCCTGCATTGGATATTTATGCTGGGTTTTTTTGTTTGTTTGTTTGTTTAGTTTTTCTATTCAGTTATTCATGTAGAAGAGTAGAATCGATAGAATTTATGTATCTAAAAAGTTTGTTTATTTATTTATTTATTTACAGAGTTTATTATCTTTAGCAGTTTGTTATGTATCATTGACCAGAGCAATTTATTCCTATCCTACGTCAATTTCTGTCTGAGGCTCTCAGCTCTCAGTCATGTCAAATGCCAACTCAAATCTTTGTGTGCCCAGGCTCTAATAGAGGAGGCATAGATCTCTAAGAAGAGATAAAAAAAAGTTTCTGGAAGGCACTGAGTTATATAACCTCATTAAATAATAATTTTGTTTTATCCAAGTGACAGTTGATAAACTGGTTGTAGCTTATCAGTCCTCTGAAGTAACTGTCTTGATTCTTCCAAAATTTCTCTTTAAAAATAAATTCAATATTATTTCTAATTTAAAATAATTTACAGCTTGTTTTTTTCACCTAGTATCAATATAAATAAAAGTTCTTCTCTCCTATATAAAGCTTAAATGTCAGTAAGAATGAAGACATAAACTGGTATGAATTAACTTTTTCTTTCATCCTTTCTGTTTTAATAGCTGCACACATTAAAAATGAGAAAGAACATGGAATGCCATTGCTACATAATAGAGATTCTGTTTTCCTTGATTTTCAGGAGTAGCTGCAGTTTCCTGAGATACAATAACCAAAACTGTATTTTCATTCAAGGTATGAGCACTCTAACGTTTTAAGCAATTAGGTAGTACAAGCTCCAATGGAACTCAAATTAGAACAACAGTAAATTTTGTAAAAGTTTTTACTCGGAATAACTCTTACTTAGATCAGTAAATTCTGTATATAAATTGTGATTATTTTTTTTTCCTTGAAAAAATAAAGTGGGAAAAAGAGAGGAATAATTATCTGAATGCAACAAGGAAACAAGATTTTTTTTAACCCCTTTTCCTGAAAACAAGATTCACCATCTATTGTCAGTCTAGTCTCATGTATTCTCAATGCTGCTATATAAACAGTGAGATATGAAAATCTTAACTAACTTACAGTCTGATTAGGCTATTCTTAAATAAATAAATAAATAAATAAATAAATAAAAATTTCTGCCTGTTTCCTGTGTGTTATATACAATTCCAGTACTTAATGAATTCTTCCTAACATCTACTTTTCTTTTTTTCCAATAAATTTGCTTTCTTTATGAAGCCCAGATTCATAATTACCTATGAATACTTCATGAAACTTATAGCTCATTCTTCTTTGTAACAGCTATGAGCATTTTCTTTGAATTTATTCCACACATTCATATCCTCTTGACTGTGTTTCTGATTGCCTCCACTACGTCCTCCTCTCTGCTGAGATGTGTTATCTCTTCAGTTTCTAAGATCAAAGTCCCAAAGATCTATAGCTTATTGAAAAAAGCTTGATGTCTAAATACATATGTTTCTTCACGATTCTTCTACATGTTCCTCTCTCAACAGGATTTTCAGTATCATTTTCCCACCTGTTATTTCCGTTTGAGAGATAAAGGGAGATAAGAGATTATTTCACTTTTTTTCTATCCTCTATTCCACAGCAAACAAGGATTCACTGTAATAGTAAGTCTGTGGGAACAGTTTTACTATCTATGACATGGTATATTGCAGCATAGCCTGTTGCCTGAGATTTCATAAAATTATAGAATTACAAAGGTTGAAAAAAACCATTAAGACTATCTAGTCCAAGCATTAACTCACCACCATCATGCCCATTAACCATGACCTTCAGAGCCACATCCACTCTTTTCTTGAAAAGTTCCAGGGATGGTGACACCACCTTTTCCCTGGGCAGCCTCTCCCAATGCCTGACCATTCTTTGTAAGAAGGCATTTTTCCTATTATCCAGTCTGAATCTACTCTCGTGCAACTTAAGTCCATTGCCTCTCATCCAAGAGTATTAAATAGTTTAGGATAAAGATCTTCCAGATTAAATTAAAAGCACTTCTGTAGTAGTACACGAAGGAAGATTTATTGATGTAATTTTGCAATCCAAATCACCAAAATAGTTAGTAGAAAGCAGGTGAACTGGAAGAAAGTAAGACTAAGAAGGCTACAGATAAGAATCAATGGATTCAATCTTCAGCTATCACAGGGAAGATTTTCAGTCCCCTATTTGGTAATTGCTGTAAAAACTTTATACAGACAGTCTGAAGTGCAACCATTCTTGTTGTTTATTTCATGTTTCTTAAGGAAGCATACTACAAGTACTCTTTCATATACAATTTTAAGTATTGGGAAATATTACATATGGCACATTTTTCTCAGTGGATATTTCTGTAGTGGCCACAGCTCATTCACATTGGATCTGATATGGATTAACTCCCCTGTCCCTTCAACATTAGTAAGTGGGAAGTTTTCTCCTAATTACCAAACAACAATAAGCACACTTTGTAATTGCATTAGATTCAGCTTGTCAACCTGCTACTGCTGCCTCTGAAGCGGCTGCTGGACTAAAGAGTATCACTTATCTTTTCCTCATACTCAGTATGTCATCCACTGAACATGTATGTCTAAAACTTCATCCCTGTCAGCTCTTTACTCTGGATCCAGCTGCCCATGTCAGTGTAGCTGCTACCCTGGCTCATGACATCTTTCCATATCATTCACAATAAATGAACCTACAGATGCAAGCCACTGCTACTCAGAAAAGACTACTGCTATCACCACTCACACCACTATCAGGATGCACTGTGATTTCTCTAGTTTTCACACAGCCATCTGGGTGTTTTGGCTTTCACAGTCATGGCAGACATTCCCAGTGGAGACGTCTGCTATTGAGTTCCCTGATGTGCTACCATCTGAAGATGTGGAAGCCAGGATGATCTGTCATTCTGTCCTTGCCAGGAAATCAGCTCCAGGTTCTCTCCAGTACTTCAGATGAAGCTGCAGCCCTCTTTTTCCAGTTGAACAAGAAAAACCTTGGCAATCAGCCCTGGACTACTGCTCCTGTGAATTGCAGTTGTTTTACTTTCATCTTTCCCTTAGGAATGTTCTGTCCATCTTTCTTACTGCATCATGTCATTAGCTCTCTGGAATTACCTCTGTTTTGTTTTTTTTTTTTTTAGTTTTCTATTCCATGCTACACAGACCAGGGCTGTATCTTCTTTCAATTCTTCACAGTGGCCTAAAGATCTTCATATGAATAATCTTCCCTTTCTCAAACATTCATTAATCTGTATTTATGTTCCTTCTGGTTTTCCAGCTCAGTTATCACTGTTCTTTGTTTCCAGATCCAGAACAAAGGAATGCTCGTTGCATATACAGTTACTAGAGCAATGTATGATTATCTCTATATCACCTTTGCAAACATTTTGCTGAGATTTATGTAATCTTACAAGAACTGGCTTAAGTTGCTTTGAAATCACAGCAGTTAAAGTAAATATGAAATAAGAAAGTAGTAAATAAAATTGGTCTAGTAAAATAAAATCTTTATCAAAATATTGGCAATTAAGAATTAACGTATCCTTTTTCACATAGTCTATTTTCAATGATTGACACTTCTAATACTGTCACTCTTTTCAACTAAGTTCTCTGGAAACAACACCAAGGATGTTTGCCACTAGTGGATGTAGCTTTTTTTCTGGCACAGTAATTATGCCATTTTTTCTGACACAGTAATTACTTTACCATTTTAGATTATACTCTGCAAGAAAGAATTTAAGCTTATTTCTGGATAAATATTTTTTGTAGCATTTTGAATATAGCAAAAAGACAGATGGTTGATGTGTCAGTGTCTATGCACAGGACAAGATAAAAGATAAGTAATGTCAGAGTTCTTCAAATTTTTTCTACATAAGGAAAAACTATAAACTATAAACTTCACTTATTGAAATGGGCTTTTCATACTGCATACCAAACATCAGCTCACACTTTCTGTCCTTCTGTGAGAGAATAATGTTATGCTTTCTCTTTATTCCAATCTCTGAATTAACGAGACGTTGAGACTAATTTCTTCCTCTGCTTTTTCTTCATTATATTCACTTACAACATAGCTATCATGTTGCAAGACAACAAGTAAGAAGACAGAGACATGTCTGTGAGACTGGAAAGTATTTTATGTTATTAACAATGTGTTTATTTAATGTTTGAATATTTTAATACCTATAAGTAGTGTTCTCCCCTCAAAATAATATATATATATATATTATTTCTACAGAAACTAAGTGGACTGTTATCACTAAACCCTTTAGAGCAAGTCCATTTTTACATGGCAGCTCTTCTGTACAGTTAAATCTTGCATATCCATTTTACGTTTTGAATTTCACAATATATTTAGTTACGTAATATTGCCTAACCACAACTAATCAAATAAGATCATATTAGCAATATAATTTATAAATAAATGAAAAAATATTTTTAGCATTTACTATATACATATTCTTTTTAACACTATCTGTGAATGTTTTTGCACAAGGTATTTAAGAGATACGATGATAAACATCCATAAAATTGAACAAGATCAGGATGAATAGTGTGATTTTATTAAACTAAATATGTATAGCTATTTCAGCCACAAATACTTTTCTTAATATAAGACAATCATAAAAGATAACATGTTCCTGTAATGTATTAGCATTTTTTTTTTTATTTTGTTTGTTTCTTCATGGTTTTTGTATTCTGTTGGAAAACTTTGTTCAAAGTGGAACATTATTTTAAAACTCAGATAAGATATTTTTATTATTATTTTGGATAAATCTGGTGTGTATCATGGTGACAGTGACAAATATTGATGGCAACATCAGGTATACCAAAGAGATGAAGAAAAGGCGCTTCTGTGTAGAAAATCTGCTGCTATCTTGTAGACTACACCAGCAGTACTGTCAGCTCAATCAATGCACAATAGAAAGCATTAGTTCCTGATATTTTTTTCTTTTAATGAAAAATACTTAACTATATAACAAGCCTGTCATATAAATAGCAACATTTCTCATCTTTCAGCAGATTATTTTTTTTCTATGATTAGTTTTTATACTGGATAACATAAGAGAACAGAGGTTCCAATATTGTAGGATAAGTATTAAGCTACAAAAACATCTTAAGAAGCTCAATTCAAGGCTTAAGGCTGTAGCAGAAGAAAGCACAAATGGATTCAGGAAAATGAATTTGTATTTCTTAGGAAAACCACTTTTAATCCTTCATTTATTCTTTAACCCCATGTCTTAAGATCTCACCAAATATCTTTAAAAAATTTCAAAATTGCAAAGCATACTTTACTTTTGTATGCAGATAAATCCTACATAACAGTGACATCCATTATAGGTGCTTAAAATATTCTTCTTCCCCCAGTGACCTTATAATTATATGACAAGGTATATTGAGCTGTAAGCGAAATTTTATTGTTTGCCGTTCACTTTTCTACTTGCTACTTTCTAAATGTAGTGCTCAAACATTCAATTTTTAATGATATCTTAAAATAAATAATCAAACTTTGTGTTACTATTTGGCATTCTTTTTTGCTAAGACTACCTAAATCTTCTAGATGGCTATTCAAAACCTTTGAAATACAAGCTGAAATATTGATTTGAAATAATTGTTTTTGTTCCTTGTTATTAATCTGTGCATGATGTATTTTAAGTTCGGTAACCTTTTTTGTGTTTTTATGTCAGTTAACTCTAAGTGCATTTATAGGATAAGTTCAGTCATACACCTTTTCAAGAAATGCAGATATTTTCATGAGGAACTGACAACTCCTATGTGCTGTACAAATGTGTTCACAGATATTGCTACATCTCTTAAGCACTGAAAGCTGCTAATGCCTAATCCGGTAGTAAACTGAAAGTTAGGTACAAGGTAAATACAGTAAGTAGCATGCAGAGAGCTGTACACCATGCCTGCCATACATTATCAGGGAATAATATCACAAAAGAATAAAAGAATGTAAGAATGTTTTTAATTGAAATTTCTTCTGCATTTCTCATATATTCATAATTCATTTATTGTATAGGTGTCAACGGTTTACGGGCTGGTTCAGCCCAGTTCTGTGACTAGCGGGGCAGAAGGATCTGCAAATCTGCGCCTCTAGATCTTTCTATGTGAGTAAGACTGCAGGAAGCCTATAAGATCTTTCAAAGAAGAGGACACGTGTTCATGAACTCAGCAGAAGTTCTGTAGGGACAGTTTTTCTGGTTCTTTTTTTCTTATTTGAGTGAATCATCTAGTTGAGTAAATCACAGAATCATAGAATCATAGAATCATAGAACGGCTTGAGTTGGAAGGGACCTCAAAGATCATCTAGTTCCAAGTCTTCTGCTACATGCAGACTTGTCAACCACTAAATCAAGTATTAGATCAGATTGCCCAAGGCCACATCCAACCTGGCCTTGTATCCAGGGATGGTTTGATGTTAATCATCTTTCAAGAAAGATCATCTAGTTGAGGTTACACCAAAGGCCTATTTACTCCTTCCATCTGTCTCCAACAGTGGCCAAAATCTTAACTGAATACGGACAGGACAAGCAGACAAAATAATTTAATATCCTTTCAACACATATATATACTCAGCTCAAGAAGTTTCTGAGCTTAATATGTTTTTTGTAATAATTCCTGATGGATTTTCTTTAAGGAATTGGCCATGTTTGAGCCCTGTATAAAATCTTAGCATCTGTTATATCATTTGCCAAGGAATTCCATAGAATATTTGCCATGGAAATGATGAATCATTCAATGAATATTTTCACTAGTATTTTTTTTTCTTTGTGAAAAAGTAATCATTTTATTTTCTGTTTCCATTATTAAAAATAAATACATAAAATGGCCCTTCCTCTTATGACACTGCTACTTTTCATGGTTTTTTTAAATCCCTGCGTAGTAGAATTCTAAAAGACTTTTTAGAATATAAATTAACTTTATTTACACTCTAAATAGCCCAAATATTTCTAAAGCAGGATTTATAAGAACTTTAACATACATCACATGTATTCTGATGGACAATAATTTGTTATTACAGTTCCTATTTAATTCTTTGGCTATGGATATCAGACTTAAGAGTACTTTATTTTGCCATGTTTCTCTGGAATTCTTTAAAAATCAACATAACATTTCATAGAATCATAGAGTCATAGATCAGTTTGTGTTAGAAAGGACCTATAAAGTTCATCTAATCCAACTTCCCTGTCCTGTGTACAGATATCTTTCATTAGATGAGATTACTCAAAAATCCCACCAACCTGAATTTGAAGACTTCCAGTAAAGGAACATCACAGCTTCTCTGGGCAACTTGTTTCACCATCATCACTATGAAGAACTTTTTTCATTATTTCTAATACAGACTCACTCAGGACTTGTCCCTATAGGTTCTCCATCTTTCTAATAGGCTACCTTTAAGTACTGTACAGCTGCTGTAAGATTGTGGGAATACAAGACGCTGCATAGGATCACACCAGAACCTTCTGTCCATGGTAAACAGCTCTCACCTTTTTATTCATATGAGATGCTACAGACGTCTGATAATTTTTGCAGTCCTTCACTGTACCAGCTCTATTAAGTTCATGTCTTTCTTGCACTAGAATCCCAGACTAAATACAATACTCCAAGTAAAGCACAGTGAGAAATATCCTTTCTATGTCTCCACTTTTGCCCTGGAAATCCCTCAGGAAAACTCATCATTTTTACATAAATTTTGATGTATCACATCTTCTCCTTGAAGATGAATGTACAATGTTAGAAATTTTAATCCTTAACAGTTTTCACATAGTTATTCCTTCTTTTTAAATTTATTTATCTTATAACAAATTATTTCAAATAAGAATTTTATTTGCTTTCTTTCTTTTCCAAAAATAAATATCTGGTGGTGTAAATTGTTATATGTAAGAGCTAACTTTTGGAACATTTTTTTAATAATACAATACAAAATGGATCTGGTGTCTTGCATTACTATTGCAGTGAGTATTTGATAGACATACTTAATTCATTCCATATAAATTTTTTACATTGTGGAAAGAAAATAACTGCAGAATTTTCAAGAAGCCTGGTTTAATAAATGGATTGTAATGGAAAAAAAGAAAGAAAGAAAGAAAGAAAGAAAAGAAAAGAACACACTAAACTCATCAGAACATGAACACTCCCATAGGAATTTATTGGAAATGTATGTACAGAAAAGCATTTTTATTATTCTCAGTAACACCCTCATGGAAGACCTTGAATTAGTTGAGATACCATTAGCACTTTTGCTTTGTCATAAGAAAATAATTGCTCGGTAATTTCGTAATCTAGCCTTATGAGAATTCCTTCAAATTACATTGGTCAGATCAGACTCTGAAGATTTTTGTTTACATTTTAGTCACCAAGAGGAGGTATTTGGATTAACTACATCTAAACCCAAGCTATCCTATGATTCTATTACTTTTACTTGCTGATCATAATTATTGACATACTATACTCTAGTACCAAGACAATTTTAAGAAAATAAGGGCTAAAAATTTATTTATTTCACTTTTGAGATCTGGAACTTCTGGCAGATCTGGTCTGTTTCTAGCAACCTATTACAGTTCATCTTTTGTAGTTTAGTAACATTGCTAAATTTAAACTGAAGTTTATTGAAAGGAAATAGACACTGATGACAAAGAAAAATACGAGATCTGTACTTTCTTTAGAAATGTATTTTCAAAAAGAAGTGATATTCCCCTTCTGTGCTCTCTCTCTCTCTCTCTTTTTTTTTTTTTTTATAGTGTTTGTTTTCTTTGTTTATTTGTTTGCTTGTTTTACTGATATGTCTTGATCACCTTGGGCATCGGTGTCCAATCTTTTGGCTTGCCTGGGCTGCGCTTAGTGCATAGAAATTGTCTTGGGCTGAATATACATAGGTCATTCAAAAAATAATACCTGCTATTTATTTTGCATGGAAATTACAGCAGATACAAAGAGCACAATAACACTATTTGATAGATCCAATCCTCAGCTACAGAACAATATTTTTCAGAATAGTCACCACCATTAGCTATGGATTTTCATCACCAGTGAACAAGAGCCTGCATGCTATGTTCATTATAACATGCACCAACTGAGGTGATCCACTGTCACCACTGCTGAATCACACCACACGCCACTTCACTGTGCTCACATTCACTGTTCAGTCTCTATAAACATTCAGCAAGCATCAGGGAATGTCAGTGTGTACAATTTTTTCTTCATGGAGGTATTCAATGACACACCTTTGCTTCATGTGCACTTCCATGTCAGACTCCGTTCGGTCAGATTGTCTCTCTGCTGCCATTTGTCGCATGGCAACAAAATGTAATGTGACATCGGTGGGAAGATTCAACAGCTACTGCCATACCACCAATATCTGAGGTGTGATGGGCCCACATCATGAAATAGGAAACACTACTTTCAGAGAAGCCCTCATAACTCAGTGCACTAAAACATCATAATGCAAGTAACTGTAATATAGGCTCATTCAGTGGTAGAAAACCACAAGATACAAACATCAAAGATGCTCTGTATTTCAAAGGAGTCAGTTGGAGGTAGTTTAACTGTTTTAGCATTGTTAACTGTTGCCAGTATTTTAAGATGTTGCTCTCAATTTCTAAGTGACATCAAAATAAAGAGTATAAAGGTAATTGAATAAACTACAAGAACTGAAGTAGTCCTTCATCTAATGGTATTATACCTACAAAATAAATAAATAATAAAATCTAAAAACACTTGGTACAAAGAACACTGGACACAGCCTCCTCTTGTTTAAACCAAGTACACCGTTATTTCTGAACAGAGCTGAAGTTATTAAAATCAATCATAAATTAAATTCTGAACACTATATTCTTCACCTCTTCTCCTCTGAGAATAGCATTCTGGAAATGGCACTTGCACTACTGAAGATCTGCAATTCCTTCTCACCAGTAATCTCTTTGATTTTTATTTTCAGGTCTTTGCGTGTTTATTACTTTGGAGAATTAAACAGGAAAATGTTTTTAAAAAGTGTTCTTAACTTTGGTGTTGATTGTTTTTTGGTTACTGCATGTTCTGCATTTCTTCAGTTTGTCAATACACACTCTATTGTCACACTCTATTTGTCAATTGTCACTCTATCAAAACTGTGCTGAGATTTTTATCTTTAAAAATGAAAAATCAAAAATCTTTCACTTGCAGAATTTCCTCTACTACCAGTACATATTCTGTATTAGTGATAAGAGACCTTACAGCAATGAGAAGCAATAAGGAGAACTGCTTGTTGTTCCAATTCCTATTTGGCAAACACTTTACTTATGCAGCTAAAGAACTACTTGGGGACAAATTTTTTAGCATGAGGCCTGCTGATCACTCAGAACTGTAGATCCTTGGGAGCTGCAAACAGTCCCTCTTTTTTTTCCCCCATAAGAATGAAACCATTGGCTTATAATATTGAAGAATGTGTCACCATCTTTCAGATTGTGCACTCTTATCTAGATAAATTGTCTTGATATGAAAATTACATTCCTGTGTGTCAACATTTAATCTTAATATAACTGAAAGCAGTAAATATAGAAAAACTCTTGTCCATTACATTAAAATTGTTATTGATAATTTTACTGCTGTTTGGAATAAAATTATAAATTTTACTTAAGTTTCAGTATCAAGTTAATGATGGCTTAATTTTACTGTATCATTCTGTCATAAAAGAAGGCTTTTATTAAGTCTATAGAGAAAGGTAAGAAAGCTGCAATACCATTCAAAACTTAATTCAAATTTTTAGTGTGCATTTCCATGTTTTTCCTTTCTCTTTGTTCTCAGAGACACTTCTAAAAGAAGAAACATATTTTCAGTCTTAGACAGTAGAGAGAAAATTCTACCTTTTTTTTTTGAAAGAATTAAATAGATTTTTTTCTGTTCTTGTTGAAGATGCAATCACAATTTGTCCTCTTTAAGAAAACAAGAAAACAGTGTTGCACAAAGCAGAAAAAAAAAAGAGAAGAATGAAACTGAAGAAATTACATCATTTTCAAATTAAAGAAAATATCATTTTGTGATGTTTTTCTTACTTGCATCTAGTTTATAGCAGACTACAGGCACACCGATTGCTCACTAATTTTTATAAAACTCTGCTTAGAGACTCTTGTTTTTACATTTCTGCTCACAGATTCATGACTGCATTGCATAAGTAAAATTATCCTGGCTAACTAATTTTATATTTATATTTCACAGCATGTAAATGTATGATTTTATTTTTTAGAAGTAGAAAGGAAAGTAGGAATATTTTTTTAAGAACTGTGGATTTATTCATTGACACTATAATTGAAGTTCCTGTTATGATAAAGGAGTTACCTGAGTTTCATTGCCTTACTTTCAGAATTGGGAAATAAATCCATGATTCAGGAATAGCGTGCCTCAGATCCATGAGGCTACTATGAACACGAAGATCAACTTGTTGCTCTACCTGCCTGAACTACTTAGCAACTTGACACAGAGACAAACTAACATATAACAATCACCCTTTTTAAAATCCGTGAAAAATTACTTTATTTAATACATAAACCAGGACATGCATTTTCTCATAGTTCTGTGGTTCCTTGGTTTTCCCAATTGCTTTGTTAAAAAGCATTTCATTTAAAACAACTTTTCTACCTCTAATTTTCACTTATTCCACATCAAATGCCACATTATATCACAGAATTTTAAGGTTTGGAAAGGACCCCTGAAGATCATCTAATCCAACCTCCCTGCTAAAGAAGATTCCCTAGAGCGGATTATAGAGGAAAGCATCCAGACAGATATTCAAAACAAAAGATTTTGAATATCTTCAGAGTAGAAGATTCCACAGTCTCTCTGGGCAGCTTGTTGCAATGCTCTGTTAACCTCACAGTAAGGAAGTTTTTCCTCATGTTCATATGGAACTTACTGTGTTCTGTTTTTTGCTGATTGCCTCTTGTCCTGCTGCTGGGCACCACTGAAAAGAGCCTGGTGTCATCGTCTTGACATTACCCTTTAGACATTTATTAATGTTGTTAAGAACCTCTCTCATACCACAATGTACTTGAAAAATGATAAAATAAATTTTTGTCAGACAATTGACATACAAGTTTATACTTACTGGAAAAATCAAGTCAGATACTAAACATCTGAAAGTTATTTAGAAGATAAAAATTCCATTTACACACTGATTTATTCATCAGTACATTGTTACATCCAGGTTACTTCCAGGTTGTACTGCACATTAGATCCATTTCAAAAATATTGACTTTTTGATAGCAACACAAGAAAACAAACTTGTTCTCTTCTTTCATTCTTTCCCCCCTCTTTCCCTCCCAACCCCAAACTGAAACAGAAAGTTCATATATGATTAAGTTACTCTAACCAATAAGAGTAAGTCACTCATTTCTTATGTAATGTAGTAGGAAAATAAATGTAATAGCTGCAGATATAAAAAGATCTGTACAGGTAATATTCCTTTGCTAAAATGTCCTGTGGTGAAGAAAATGTATTGTAAGCAATTATTTATATTGTTGAGAATGTAATTCTTCCCCTTTGATCTTAAGAAATTGCTCAATTTTTTTTCAGTTCAACAGTAACAATTTTAATTTCAAGATGTTTTTTCAGCTTGCTGAACTTCCAGTGATTGATCCTTTTATTTTTCTGACTTAAATTATCTACAAATGTGTGCATTTAAGTATATGTTAATATTATTTTCAACATCAAATTTTGAATCACACTACTAGTAGCTCTGGCTTTCAAAACTTTAATGTAGGACTAAATCAAAATTTATCCGTATGCCCTAAAATCAAGTCTGTATATGGTCAGTGAGATAAACTTAAAAATGCCAAAGATAATACAGCTCTTTACTCCTAGGAAATTATTGGCAAAGCTTTATTAGCTGGAATTTATCCATATTTCTCCAAATAATGATTATCACTTTTATTTTGTCTGTGCTGAACAGAGAAAATAAAGAATAGAATCAAAATTAGTTTCAAAGGGATCTGTTCCACTCTTCTGGCCACAGCATAAAGATGTCATGGTTAGTTATCGTTTGTAATGAGGTCACAGAACACGAAAGAAATGACAGACTAAAATGAATGACTGAGTAAATGAAAGTTTCTCAGTCAAATAATTCTAATATCATTAATCCCTAGGAAGCAAATAGATATACAGGATAAATCTGCTTGGTTAAAACAAACAAACACACATACAGACAAACAAACAACAATAAAATAACATCTTAATTCACCTGAATTTAGGCTCATGTGAATCTAAAAAAAAAAAAAAGAAAAAAAAATTGAAGACTTAACATTCTCCAGTAGATTTCTGTGGTAGATGATAGATTTTGAATTATTTTTTTCCTGATTCTGTGCAACTTAACTCATAATTTTTTTTTTTTTTTTTTTCCTACAGTACAGTGATATGTGCGCTTACTCACTGTCCTGCTTTCTTCATTATCTAATTTCTGGTGAAGCTAGACATTCAGAAGCAAATTGGGAAAAGCCCAGTATTACTGGATGAAAATGACTCCTTTCAAAACATTAGCAGTCTGTGGTGACTGCCCATTTTATTATCATGGAGTGCCACTCTGAAAACCAGTACAGATTTTAAATTCTACCAATAGTTTTTATAGCTGATTAAAGTATAGAAGAAACATTTTCTTGATTGAATATCTCCAGAATCCTTTGAATGTGGTGTATGGCTTTAAAGATTCAAGTGAATCAGTCTTGAGGACAAATTACAAGGGGAGGCTTTTTTTCATCTTCTGTATTCATAGTTTCTAGGAAAATTAAAATGAGTCCATGAGGTAAATCATATATGTGTTTTACATTTATATCTGCATGTGTGTATATGTACATGATTTTCATTGAATATATTTATTTAAGAATTTAAGTGCACAATAAGAATATTAATATTATGTAAATAAAATATTACAAAATTAAGGAATAGTTCACCAGAATTTTTAATAAGTCTTCAAAAACAACAGGTGCTCTTCTTTCCTGTAACTATCAAAAGCAATCCATATATATAAAATTGTTTTCTAATAACACGTGCAACTAAGAGCAGGAACGCAGAAACGACTGGCTTTCTGAACAAGGAAACCACCTGGTTCTTAAAATCTTATTAATGAAAAACAGATTCAATGAAGAGTTTTCAACACAAAATCCACATTGAAAGTACTTTCAAACAGTTAAATACTGTTAAATACAATCAGTTACATACAATCTGGTAAACTGAACAGCAATAGCTCAGACTCTTAGAGCAACTCTGAGTATTGTGAAAATGTGTGTATATATTTGAAAAGTCTATGGCAATCTTTAATATCACCAGTACTACATGCACTGAAAATACCATTCTAAAATGTAATAGACATTGGCTGCTTGATGTGTGCCCAGGGATTCAAATATACACTATGACTAAGAAGGATCTTTCATCTTGTAAAAATTTACTCAATTTCTAATCAGAACTTCCTCAAGAATATCTTCTTTGGGCACAAAAATGTCCAGAGAGATAAAATTGCTCAGCCTGGAGAAAAGAAGCCTCCAGGGAGACATGGTAGCAGCCTTCCAGTGTCTAAAGGGGAGTTGTAAGAAGGAAGGGGACAGACTCTTTAGCACAGTCTGTTGTAACAGGACAAAGGGAAATGGTTTCAAACTGAAAGAGGGGATATTTAGATTGGATATAAGAAAGAAGCTTGTTACAGTAAGGATAGTGAAACACTGGAAGAGATTGCCTAGATAGGTGGTAGATGCCTTATTCCTAGACATACGATTCTTTGATTCTCTATGTCCAGTACTTGTAAATTTTCATGATATGATTTTTTTTTTTTTTTGGGGGGGGGGGGGGTGTTGATGGACAATGAATATATTTTAATTTAGCAGCCTGCAGAAACAAAATAGAAAGAGTTCATTTATCCAAGACCTTCTCAGGAAATAGGCATTTCTTTTCATTTTTTCCTCATTTATTTTCAAAGAATACAAAGATAATGCAAACTGAAAGGATTAATAAAAAGCCACTTGTGTAAGCATCAACATGTTTTAAAAAATATTATATTTCATGATATCATGTTCTATAAACAGGGTTTTTTTAAAAGATCACTCACATTAGGGTTGCAATGTTGTGGAGAAAACATATATGTAACACAAATGCATAGAAAAATCTGTCTGTAGACAGAGGCAAAGTGGGCATGCAAACAATGTCCCTGACCCCGATACGTGACTGATCTATGCTTGCATTCTGGAAAGTGGGCAGACAGTGGCTGCTGGTGTAGAAGCAGTTGCTGCTCACAGCTTCCCATCTGCCAGGCAGCAGGAGCAAAAGCAAGCTGCCGAGCTCCCCGCAGCTCCCCTGTGGCTTTGTGTTCCTGCTCCAGACCTTCTCAGCTTCATACCCATGGAGCTACAAAATTTAATTTTGCCTGTGTTGCCAAGAGGCCTTAATCAAGATCCAGGAGTCATTCTGAGTAACTCAAAAGGAAAAAATATCAAGGCAGAAAAGCTACTGGTCATTATAAAAGCTCCTTCTCTACTTCCCTCTCAGTTATATTAAATTGTGAGACTTCTGTCTAAGGTTTGTACATCAATATTTTCTGCACATATGCATATGTATACGCATGCATATACACATATACGTACACAGAAACATCCCTTCTGAACTTCTATCAGAAAAGTTGTATAAAAGGGACTCATAAAGGGGACTTATAACTATTACTGTTTCTGTGATTCTCCAGGCTGAACAAAATGCTACTATTTCTATTATTTCATGTTGTTCTAACCTTTTTTAGAGTAAAAACTGGAATTTTCTTGCTTTATTATTGCAGGCTTCAGGATGATTACCAATAGGTCTCTTCAGTTGATGTTGAAAAAGAATACATGATCTAAATCACATCAGATGTCTTGACCTTCTGACAGTCAATCTTTAAATACAAAAATGTTTCTTAATTCATATTCATAAGTTTCTCACCCTCATTAAAATGTCAGATTATCTCAGCTGCCAGAAAGGGAATATCTGAGTTCTGTTAGAACCGTTTTAAAATTAAATGTCATCCAATATAGCTTCATTATAAGTTATTCAGTTTGTCTAGATAGCAAAGCTATGTATACCTAAATTGGTGTACAGAATATAGTTACTGGAGTGAAGACAAGATTACACTTTAGACTCCTCCTCTTTTGTCTTCTATGATGCTCTAGAAGAAGTAAAAAATTTCAAACGAATATATAAACACTACAAAATGAAATGGAGATTTACTTGACATAGGAGTAAAAGAGAAGGAAGTGGACAAGCACTTCTTGCTGTTTTTACTAATGAAAAAAGTTGATGTTTGCCAAACTATGCTAGACTGAGAAAGACCAACTCCCTAAAGAATTTTAACTGTGCTAGAGAGCTCAGAAAAAGGCAAAGAGCTTCACTAAGAACAGAAGGTCTTACCAAGATCCTACAAGTGGGAGTCTGATGGACAAGTTAGCCAGCAGTGAGATTTTAAAAAATTAAAGAGTTAAGCATGAACATGGAACCCAAACTTCACACTGAAGGAGGCAGTAAGGGCTTCATCTCGATTCTGGAAAAAGGGAGAATCATAGAAACATAGAATCATTGAACAGCTTGGGTTGGAAAGGACCTCAAGGATCATCAAGTTCCAAGCTCCTACCGCAGGCAGGTTTGCCAGACACTAAATCAAATACTAGATCAGATTGCTCAGGGCCCCATCCAAACTAACTTTGAACACCACAGGCCATCCACCACCTGTCTGGGCAACCTGTTCCAGCATCTCACTCCTCTCTCAGTAAAAAACTTGCCCCTGACATCCAATCTAAATCTCCCTTCCTTCAGTTTAAAATTATTCCCCCTTGTCCTATCACTATCTACCTGTGTAAAAAGTTGATTTCCCTCATGTTTATGAGTTCCCTTTAAATACTGGAAAGCCTCAATGAGGTCTCCCTGCAGCTTTTTCTTTTCCAGGCTGAACAAGCCCTGTTCCTTCTGTCTGTCTTCATAAGAGAGATGGTCAATTCTTTAATCATCTTCATGGCTCTCCTCTGGACACTCTCCAAAAGCTCCCCATGTTTCACATGTTGGAGGTCCCAGACTTAAACATAGAGCTCCAGCTAGGGCATCATGGGGGCAGAATAGAGGGAGCAATCACCTCTCTCACCCTGATGGAACTCAGGATACCACTGGCCTTACAGACTGCAAGTGAACACTGCTGGCTCATGTTAAGTTTTTCATCTGACAGGATCCCTAAATCCTTCTCAGCAGGGCTAGTCTCAAGAATTACTTCTCCAAGTTTGTATACATATCAGGAATTACCTCAACCCAAGTGCAAAACGTTGCCCTTTATTTTCTTGAATCTGAATAGGTTTACGAGGGGCCACCTTTCAAATTTATCAAGGTCCCTCTGGATGGTATCCCTTCCTTCTGCCATATTGAGGGTGCACTCAATCCCATCATATATGTCACTGATTAAGATGTTAGAGTACCAGATCCAGGACAGATTCATGAGGGAAACTACTCATTACTAGCCTCCACCCGGACATAGAGCCATTGACCACAACAGTCTGGCTGCAACCTTCTAACCAATTCCTTATCCATTGAATAGTCCACTCTTCAAATCCTTATCTCTCCAATTTAGAGATAAGCATATGGTGGTGGGCCATGACCAAGTCCAGGTAAATGACATCAGTTGCCTTCCTTCCCTTTGTCAACCAGTGTCACCACTCCATCATAGAAGGCCACTAAATTGGTAAGGCATGCCCTTCCCTTGGTGAACCCACACTGGCTGTCTCAGATCACCCACTCATTCCTCATGTGCCTTAATGTGTCCTCCAGGAGGCTCTGTTTCATGATCTTCCCAGACACAGCAGTGAGGGTCCCCAGCCTGGAGTTCCCTAAGACTTCTTCCTCCCAGTCTCGTAAATTGAAGTGATGTTTCCCTTTTTCCAGTCTTCATGGACTTTGCCTGACAGCCGTGACTCTTCAAATTCAATGGACAAAGGCTCAGCAACCACATCAGCCAGCTTCCTTAGGAGACTAGGATGCATGTCATTCAGGCCCATGGACTTGTACACATTCAGTCTCATGAGTTAGTCTCAGACTTGTTCCATCCTTAGAGTGGACAGGATGTATGAAAAGCTGCCTGCAGGATTGACTCCAGAGAGCGGTTGTCAATGGCTCAATGTCTTGATGGAGGTTGGTGACAAGTGGTGTTCCCCAGGGGTAGGTGCTGGAGCCTACACTCTAATTTCTGCATCCAGATGTGGAATCCTCAATACAGGAGAGACTTAGACCTATGGTAGCGTGTCCAGCGAAGGGCCACAGAAATGTTCCACAGAATGAAACACTTCTCCTATGAGGAGGACAAGCTGAGAGTTGGGGCTCTTCAGCCTGGAGGAGAGAAGTTTGTGAGGTGAACTAATAGCAGCCTTTCAGTATCTAATGGGTGGAAAGAAGGGGACAGATTCTTTAGCAGGATCTGTGGCAATAGAACAAGGGGAAATGGCTTCAAGTTCAGGAAGGGTAGATTTAGCTTAGATATAAGGAAAAAATCTTTTACAGGGAGGGTGGTGAGGCACTGGAACAGGTTACCTAGTATTGTGGTTGATGCCCTGTCCTTAGAGACTTTCAAAGTAAGTCTGGATAAGTCCCTGGGTAATCTGATATAGCTGTAGTGTATGTTCAATGCAGGGGAGTTGGACTAGATGGCCCTCTAAGATCCCTTCCAACTCTAAGGATTCTATGATTCTTTTCTTCACTGCAGATTTCCAGCCACACTGCCCCAAGCCTGTAGAAATTCATGGGTTTTTTTGCGACAAAAGTGCAGGACTGAGCATTAAGTCTTGCTGAACTTCATCCCATTGGCCTCAGCCCAGCAATCCATCCTGTCCAGATCCCTCTGTAGGGCCTTTTGACCCTGAGGTAGATCAACGTTTCCTCCAAACTTGGTGTCGTCTGCAAACATACTGAAGGTGCTCTCAACCCTGTCATCCAGATCAACTATGAAGATATCAAACAGGGCTAGCCCCATTTCTGCATAGTGGTGTCCCCCTGGAGAACACCACTTAAGGCTGGTCTTAACGCTGGATTTAAAGCCATTCATACCACTCTTTGGGCTTGACTCTCCATCCAATATTTTATTCAGTCTAGAGTACATCTGTCCAAGCCACAGGCTGCCAGCTTCTTCAGTAAATAGTGTGAGGAAACAGAGACAAAAGCTTTACAAATGTCTATATAGACTAGATACTCAGTCTTTCCCTTATCCATTGATAAGTCACCTATTCATAGAAGATGAGGTTGGTTGAGCAGGATCTGCCTTTCATAAAACTGTGCTGGCTGGGTCTAATCTCCTATTGTCTTACATAAACGTCATATAATTTTTCTCTCTATAACAAAGTTTAGCTACAGAAAACAACAAGAAGAACAACACAAAACAAACAACCATGGCTAAGTCCATGTTACTGCTTTTGGTCACTGTAGTCCTCAAGTCACCACCATTTACCATGCCTTAATTTGACACATAACTTGTTTTTGAGCTGCACAAATTAGTAGTGCACTGGGGGGGGAGGGGAACAAAAACAAAACAAACAAACAAATAAACCCAGAATCCTAATTTTTTTTGCTTGTGGTGCTCTCTAAATAAGCTCCAATCTGCTAGCAGAATTTAAAGATCCAAACCAAGCAGTTAAACAAAAAAGTAAAGATATGTTCTGATTTTCAAAAGGGATCCTGTTCATACAAGCAGCTATAAGATTCCCAGGTTTGAAACAAGTTTTCTAGAATCCATTTAATCAGTGATTTCAGCCTCAGGTGAATGTATTCTTGTTAGAAAAGTGTTTCTATCAAATACTGCTTGTCCTCTACCACAGTATTTTTCATTAGTCTAATACAGGATATCATAAATCCAAAAAATCATCTTTGCAATCAAAGCAGTAGACCATTTCAAAGGAGGTGCAAAAGCTAATAGATTACAACACAAATAATTTAAATTCTATTTTGGGATTGCCACTGCTTAAGCCATATATGGCAATATTTTTCTTTACCAAGTTTTTTTTTTTTTTTTAAATATAGAATAGTGGTAAAGAGTACTGGAAAGGATTTAAGGAGAAGTAAGTTATTAAAACAACTCTCTGCAACTCTTTATTTTAGTTTTCTTTACATAAACCTGCTTTAGAAGGTGATCTAGTCTGAGTATACAGGAAGATGTGCTTGGAAAGAAAAAAAAAGAACTGCTTTGCCATAAGAAGTAGACAACTTATTTGGTTAGGTTCACTGAGCTCTAAAAGGGTACTCCTTAAAAGCATGTCATGAATTGCTGAAGCCAGTTTACTGACCTGGTAAGAAGTTGGGATGGAAGGGGACTAACAGGAGGAAAAAAAGATTGTACAATAAATACATAAAATTGTATAAGAAAAGTCTACATAAACTTTCAGTGCTGGTTTTCTCTTAGGACTTTATGTTGTAAAGATGACAGTTACCATATCGTTGGTTACTTTGGTAACACAGTAATATTATGAACTGGTAGGTAGATAACCATTTGAGAACACACACAAAAAGAACATCAGTGGCAGAAATGCTACTACTGGGAGTATTTCAGAAGGTTTCCAGCAGCTATATCAATGCTTTTTCTAGCACACTTTGTTGTGCTAATATTCTTATCTTCATAGCAGAAGTTTCACTTATTGAAGTTTCTATTGCTTCTTTTGCTGTTGTCTACTACATTCTGTACATGGAGCTTTTTAAATTGTGAAGGGCTAAGCTGGCTCACGCAATATTCTTTTGTTACAAAATAGCTTATTTGTTCATAGATATATCTTTGAATTAAACTTAAAAATACTTCTTTCTTAGGCTTTATACCTGGTGCTAAAAGGAAAATTTTTTGATGTGCCATGTTAGTACACTGTCTCTGACCCAGTGTGTACTGCAACCATGCTATGCCATGACCTACAAGTTCAATAATAAAGATTGTTAGAGTTTGCTCTGAGGAAATACAGCACCATAATTTTAAACAAAGTGAAAATGTGATTTGAGAACTATTTATTCTTCACTGGTTACCTGAGTTCACCTACAGAAAGTTTTTCAAAGTAGGAAAATCAAACATGACCAGGTGTTTTGGTCAGTGGTACTGATGAAGTCTGACTTTTCCCAGATGTATCCTTTTTCCAAAGCTTTAAATTCCATACTCTTGGAGATAGAATATATAGTCTAGTTCTCCTTATAAAATTATGTTCAGGCAAATGTTTAACCTGGCAAGCAGCTAAACATAGACCAGCCATTCATTCATTCACACTAACCAGTAGGATAAGGGAGAGAAAAATAGAATTTGTGGATTGAGATAAAAAAAATAAGACAGAAAAGGAAAATAGGGAAAAAAATAAAAATGATAGCTATATATACATATACATACATATACATCACATAACTCTACACACATTGAAAGAATAACAAAAAAAAATTTGCAATTTTTTTTTATGTTCTCATATTCAAAATTAAAGATAAATGCTACAGAATTTTTAAAACTGCATATTCTTTAACACTTTCCTATAAAAAAATACATTCATTTTAATAGACAGAGTAATTAATAAGATGTGCCAAGTGGATATTTCAAACCATTAAAAAAAACTGTAAAATTTTCTATTATTGTGTGTTATCTACCCTGTAATAAAAGTTATAAGTTAATTAACTTTTAACAAGGCAAAGGTACACTGAAATGCATTTGTTTGCAAGCCATATTAATTAAGTGAATCATTTTCAGTCTTTACTTTTTTTACTATTGGTAAAAAATAAGTTCAGACATCTTGGTAGAGATATAAGCACATGATATATGTAACTTAAAGAGGGATGAGTGCTTTGCATTTCAACAATGTAGGAAGTCACCAGGCTAGCTGTGAATGTAAATAGGCAGAGAATTGTAGCAAGAATGTGATTTAATCTATGTGGTTATCTTGCACCCAGCTTGAACAAAAATGAGTTGAGCAACTTGATTATGTGGCCAAAGCATAGTGCAGATAGGGGACTTATAGGAGGAGTGTGCACAAATGGTAATACATATATCACCCTGTCAGTGCCTGAATGAATGGCTGCTGGCAGGATGCATTGCCTTACATTAGTAAGAGCTGGTAGGAGTACATATATAGAAATACCTAATAAATGTATAATTTTAAGTTCATCCTCTTCAAGTCATGCTATTACTCCATCACCTCATCCTGGGAAAGTCTAGACTGACACACTGGGTTTCTACACTGCCCTACAACAAATCTGTTCCCGATATGTTAGCTTTGGCAGCATCGACCAGTACTTCCGACTACTAAGTCAATTTCTTCTCACCTGAGAAACATAGGGCAATTTTAGGCTTTGGAACATTCCTATATTATCTAATCAATACCGATGAATTTCACCTTTTGCCAACTGAGTTTCATGTTTAGTAATTCAGTGCTTTTCTTGGTTATTATTGATGTTTGCTCTTATCCATGAGGAAATTTGTCAAAAATTCTCCTTGGTCCTACTGCAATGACAATTACATGCTTGGGACACTGATTAGAGACACTGTATAGCTAGCACCTATTGGGCAGGGTGGCTCATTGCCCTTCCCAGAGATGTAATCTTTTGTCAGGATATCTGCTAAGTCAATTAGATCCCACTATAGGAGAGAAGGCACCAGTCTAACAGGAATCGTTTCATTTCCTGCTAGCTGATTTCTCACTGTTAAATTGATTCTTGAGTTTAAGATTGTATCAGAAATTGGAGGTTGGCAGTGGATGTGTCATATAGTACCTGTCAGCGCAATCCCATTGCTAAGGCTTTATGCCAAAGATCATTACATTTGAACTCTGTCTTATGCTTAATTGTGTGGGTCTGACAAGCCTATCAGGGAATTCTGGTGGTCACCCCGAGGTTAATCCTACTCAGCTCAGTATATGTGGTCCTGGACAACAGCTACAAATGTCTTTAGGCTATCTGGAAGGTCATGGATATGGGAGTTAACCTTGATGGATCGAGATCAAGGAGACATAGGAGGTCTCCTTGAAACATGCTTCTCCTACATAGCCTATCTGCAAGCTGCATTTTGCATAAATGCAGTAAATTAGGAGAACCTTGTGGTCTTAATAACAAAAGGATCTCCTTTCCATGTGAGCCTATGCTGCTGGCCCAACAGGCAGCACATGCAGTGAGTAATTGTGATAACTCAGTGTAGTGGCTAAAAACACTCCAAGGTCCAATGGTCTCCTGCCCTTTTCTTGCCAAATAGGATTTGCCCCACCCCTGTAAGGGATATTTACTACACATATCCTGCCTTAGATTCTTCCAGATGTCTATAATACTTTTCCTTCATCTGTACAAATTCAGCAGTAGATCACAGGATGTTTTGTACAGTATTACAAACATTGTCATCTACCTTGTTCATGATTAGGTTCTGATCAACAGTTGTATAGTTCCAGGTTTGGGAGTAAGATCATAATCGGAATTTTTCGTCAGCATACTATATGTCTCCATCTCATGTCTTGTGATCTGCACAATGTATTAACTTGCAGACTCTTTTTAGCCAAGACAGAGGACAGCATCTTGTTTAGTAAAAAAAAAAATTAATTTTTCCTGCCATTGCCTTTCTTGAGTCAGCTAAGGTCAATAGCATTTTTCAGTTCCATATATTCTGTTTTCTAGTTTGGGATTTCAATCATAAGGTTATCTACCTTTGTCCCCAGTATCTCTTGGTTCTCCTTTTCAAAGATCAATGATGTTTTCAGTACTTCATTTTGTGACTTCAGTGCAGCATATTCTAGAATTCGTCCAGGTGGAGGAGACTCTTTAATTTTCCTTTGAATATAAAATAAATAAGCATCCAGTATGGCACAAAAAATCCTTTGCCTTCAGATATTTTAAATCTGCTCTACCATTTTGTTCTCATCTTTCCAACATTTTCGGACCTACTCTATTCCTGATTGGGATGGTGCATACTTAAATTTTGTCCATGACAACTACACCAATTTTCTACAGTCACATTAAGTGTTAAAGTCTGAGCTCACTAGAGAAGCCCTCCCTCTGAGCTTAGAAAGGACCTCCCTGCTCCCTAAACTCTTTCTCAGAGGTCGTCGTCTAAAGGATTGTATGTAGCCACTTAACAGAGTCACCATGCCCCAGGTCTTTCCTTGAAACATGTTCCTATAGTTGAAAGTAAGTAGCTTATTGAAATGACAAGTAAGAAATGTAGAATTGCCCTAATAGAGGCACTTGCTGTGTTAGGGCTACTATCTCAAGTCTACCCAATAATTATATTTAACCCAGAGATTATCTGCAAAGTGAGGGAGATGGCAAAATCTCATTGTGAATGCCTGCTGATTTGGACAAGAGAATGAATTAGACTCATCTAATGGAGTACCTCCTTTCAACAAAGCGTTGGCGGAGGGCCTGAGTCTTAACGAGGTGAGACTGAGTCATCTGTGCTGAGAGGTATTTTAACAAAGTGTTGTGTTGTTAATTAAGGGCAGCATTGAAGCCAGTGTTTGCTCCGCAGCCACTTCTGTACATTTTCACTCCACTACCTGTAGTGAAAAAACACCAGGCTGTGAGGTCTCTGTGCAGCTCACGTGCCGGTCACCTGCCAGCCATGTACCAGGTATTTATCAGCCACTTAGCACACGGAGTGGCAGGGAACCCTCACAGCTCGGACTTGGTTTAGTGAAGATGTCGCTTCAGTAAAGCTGGGAGAGCAGTCCCATCGCTGTACCAAACACTGGGTTCTGTGCTCCCTTCCACCCCTACGCTTGTAGTTAACCACACAGCAAGCCTTGCTGAAATGCCTGTTTCCGTAAGATGGCTCTGCCAGGCATAAGTTGACTCTGATAAGTGTCTATGCACAATCCTTTAGACATAAACCACTAAGTCTTTTGGACTAAGACCAAGCCTAGCTGCAGTCATACTTCTTCCACTGAGAAGGAGTTCACGGAAGCAGGGAGGTTCTTTTTGAGCCTTGCAACCCAGTGGGAGGACATTTCCAATGAGCTGTGCATCAGACTCATATCCTTACTGTGACAAATATTAGAATGGATAATTCTTGCATAGGAAAGAGTTGTGCTAGCAGGCAGAATCTTGGGGTCTGATTATACCTACTATTAAATTTGTCGCATGGGAGACTTTAATTTCATGTCTCTGAAACCACAGATAAACAGCAATTAATTCCATAGAATAAACAAGCAAACAAAACAATACCAGACACATACACACTTTGACTATGTTAATAAATAATAACTCATAAAAAAAAAAAAAAAAAAACTGATAATGTTCTGAAAGGTTTAACAAAACCTAGCAAATTGTTATTATATGGCCACTGTTGATGGTGTGTATCACAAAATTTTCTTTCTTTTTTCATATGTTAAGAAATAAAAACTTGTAACTTTTTTTTTTTTCACTGACATTTATATTTGCTAAGAACCTTTTGGCTGATGAGAAAAAAGGTTATTATTTTGTTAAAGCTCATTAATAATTCAGTATCATCATCGTATTATCTATTTGCTAAAATTTTATAATATAGTTGATTCCACAATTTATTCTTCTGTCTAGTCTACGAATAAATATATATTCTTATGTGTTTGTAGAAATGTATAGAGGAGATGGTAGTATAGATTTCAACATAGGTATTTTAAGCAAGCATTTATCTAATAATCGTGTTATCAAGCTGTTGAAGTCCTTTCCTCTTGCTGGACGAGAAAGAACTGTAAGCCTTTGGATCATGTCAGGCTACGCATAAGCTATTCGATTTCCTGATGTTTACTGTTATAGTATCAACTGTGCTTTTCAGTAATCTTGAGCATAATAAGACTTCGCAGGTGAGTATACTAAAAATAGGAGAACACGATTTGATTTTGAAATAAATATATATCTGATTTCTTCATCTTAAAATGCTGTAACAGGTCAAAAATCTATTAAGAGAACTATGAAATCAATATGCTATTTTTCGATACTCAGGAAAAAATGTATTTTACTCTGAGCAATGGACATGAAGGGATTCCTCTCACTGTCATAAACTGACTGAGGCTGATCCAAGTATTAATGATCCTGAAAAGGGGGCAAAAAAGTATAGCTCATAATCTCTTGTAACCACCCACAGTGCCATCTGAAATTGAGAACTAAACCAACATTTCCAAAAACATAAAAATATGTAAGAATTAAGTTGACTTTTGTGAAAAATTTGAGAGATTTAGATCCTTAAGTACTTCACTTTCTATAATCTTCTATTTTAAAGAATTATACTTTAATTAGAGAAAACTGAACTAATGAACAAAAATTAGGAGCCATATCTATGGCCAGCCTGAATTCAGCTTTAAAGCTCAGTTTCAATATGTACTTTTTTTCTAATTTTGTTGTTAATTTAGTTTGCCAAAAAACTCCAGAGAACATCTTTCTATTAGAGTACTCCAACTCTTTTGCCATTACAACAGAGCTATAATGATTAATAAATATATCTCAATCCACTGTTGGCACATTTCAATGATATTTTAATTGCCCGTTTTTTCACTGATCGTAACAGAAAGCAAATTTAAAGTATTTCAGTTTTATGTAAGGCTTTCATTTAAAGAAGAGTTCATTGAAGTTACATTTTTTTATAGGTTTCTCATGTAGGCAGTTTTTTACTTCATTTTTAAATGAATCTGATGAAGCAAAGATAGCTGCAAAAGCAACATCTTAATGTGTAATAATGATAAATAAAACTGTTAATTTATGGCTGCCCTCATACTTCTTCTCTTCTGCAGAAATTAAGCTTACATGGACAATTTGTTACATCTGAAAGCATCGAGTACATATGTTGGATGCCTGTCATAAAGGCATTTACCATAGAATGTTATTTAGACAGGATTAATACTGTTAACTCTATATATTTACAACAAGAGAGAATTCAGCTGGTTAGATATTATTTTGACTACCAGAATGATCTAATATTAAGAAAGTGGTGTTGCGGATATAATTGCTGCATTGTAGATGTTTAACAATAATTGTATTCTGGGATAAAAGTTCAATTTCTGGTTCTCAGAAGTTTCTTTCTAATCCAGGAGTCTGAATAGATAAGAGAAATACAAGGAAATATGCAAACACTAGGCAAGACACACAGACGCTGGATGAGACTAGCATGAGCATTTGTTAAAGCCTATTGTAAATATTTGTACTGTTACACAGAAGAATGAGTAGATGGCTTGCACAAACTCGCCTGTTGATGACATGTACAGCTCAGTTCTAGAAAATGGAAGATCATCTGAAAGGGCAAGGTTACGCATTTCCTTGGGAACTATCTGTAGGCAAATATTCAAATTGATGGGAAACTAAACTAGATGGGCAAAATTTTGCTACCACAAGTCTGCAATTAAGCATGTTTTAGCTCAGTGAAACAACACAATTCCAAATGATGTCCTACTCTGTGCCTGCATTATTGGAATCTTATAACTGATATTTAAGGATATAGCAAATGTATTACATTAGTTTGATCAGATGTCAAGAAGCAGTGAACAAGCTTTAAATGAAATGGACATTGTGTTTGTATACTGGCAGACACATGCACACACATATACATATTGGTCTAAAAAATTATGTGTCTAACTACATTTCTTGACATCCATATACACTAAAACATCCAATGAGGGGAATTACAAGCTGTTTTACCATACCATCATTTTAGCATATCCAGTTAATTTCAAATTTTACTAGTAATATTCATCTGTTTTTTATTTTCATACTGCTATTTGGTTTATGAATTGTTAGAAAATCTGTATCTTTGACAACTTAGAAGTGCAGCATAATATCAATGGTACTTCTGTTTGAAGTCCTAATCTTTCACTTAGACCTGATTTTTCACTAGATCTCAGTATTGAAGGCTCGAGAGCCTGTTCATTATTTGAGCTAGGTGATGGCTTCCATTAAAATACTGCCACTCTTCATTGGGATGCCCCAACTATTTAATTAATATTTTACCAATATTTCTCCAGTACATTGTCACATTCTGTGATATTCAGTAAACATTAACTGTACTAGAATCTTTCCACATTTGAGACTTACCATACAATAAATGATCAGCTCACTAGAGCACATAAGACATTTTTACACATTTAGACACTCTTGAAGCTCAAGAGTATTTCTGTAGTTGAGATAATTTTCAATTTTCAAAAAGTAGTACTAGACTAGACACAGTTACATCTTGAAACTAAATAAAAAATAGTGTTATATATTGAAACAAAAACACATCTAAAAACATTTTTTAAAAAATGTTATTGGGAGGCACAGTTCAGACATCCAAATAAATAGCCATTATATTCAAAAAATTAATCTGCCTTTTGGAAATGGAGCAATTTGAGTGCATGAAACAGTATTCACTGAGGACAAACATGGATATAATACTGTTCTGATTTTTTTTGACCTTTAAAAGCAAGACACACGCTCCTTTTTATAGAGTGCAATAATTCTAAGCCATATTCAACTAGAATCTCTCCACTGGCTCCACTACAAACATCTGTATTAGGACCAGTGTGAGTTTCCAAGTCAGTGTCTGAATTTTTCTGACCTTATCCATTTAAACAAGAAAATGTCAGATATCCCAGCTGCTCCCTGAAGGGTGAAAAATAGGTCACTCTGGACCCTTGCAGTCCCAGCTGGCAAGGACAACTCATTTATTCAAAGGAGAACTCTGTGTTACCTGTTCTGTATGGATATCTGGATCTCTGCAAGCTCCCAGCAAGTGCTCTGCAATACTTCTCTCTGAACACATTTTTTGTTATAGTTCTTTGTTGTCGTTGTTTCTTGTTGAGTATACTTTATAAAATACATTTCACTGTTTATATACATGCATACATGCACATGGTTTGTTTTCTATCTTTTAGACTTGTTTGACTGCAAGTAAGAAATAAATCTTGTGTTAAGATTTCTTTAGTTGAAAGTATATCCTTTGAGACAAACTGACAAAGAAGCCTTAAGTAAAGGAGTAGAAAAAGCATATTTTGAAATATAGATAACTCGATAGCCTGATCATTGGCCTTCAAAGTACTTACCTTTTTTTAATTTAATTGCTAGGTAGCAATTTAAAAATATTTTCACTATGCAGAATAAAGAAGGAACAAACATTTTAGCATATAACAGAAGTTTGCTTGTCAACTTTGTTATGAAGCTGTTTTTTAAGAGAGCCTTTTTTTTTTTTATGACCTGTAATCAAGAAAATAACTTGAAAGATTTAACTTTTTAATTTGCAGGGACTTTATGCATTTGGATGGCATTCTGTAACAAATTCATTACCACTGCTCAGACTACAATCTGCATGAAGCATACAAGCCTTCATAGCTACGGTTAGGTCTTGCTAATTCCCTCTTTATTTCTCTCCTCTGGCTTTACCTTCTTTATTGCACTCAGTGTAAGTTATTTTCTTACATATTTTATGTTTTTATGGCCTTTCTCCACCTAACCTTTCATCTCATATATAGTAACAACACACTAAGTCCAACCTACAGTTCTGCTAGCAATGCCCATGTATGTATTGGCAATATACAGCTGTTTTTTGTCAAACATCTTTCTTTCTTCTCACAAGCCACCTTGTGTAACTGGACAAACCATTTATTCAAATCTGACACCTGTGTCTGCAAAATCACTGAACTATCTTCCTTGAAATCCCTTAAACTTTCTCTGCTTTACAGCACCTAATGGTTACGTAAATTCGGTGATGAGATTCAGATGTTACCCTCACATCACTTCACCCATTTGGGATATCTCTAATTCTACTTCAGCTACTACTGTAGTACATAGCTATGCTATTTTTTTCTGACTAATCTTGCTTTTCAATACTTGATTGCTGAAGAGGTATTGACTACTGAAGAGTTGAAATTAGAACTATTTTCTCATTCCTTTTTTTTTAAAAAATGTTAATCTTCTAAAATGTGTTTTGGAAAGTTTCAAGTATTTTGAACTTCATCATAGTTTCCAATGTCAAAGTACTTGGAGTTGGTACTAGATTCATAAATAATGACATGTCATTCTAGAGGTTCTCACTTAATTTTGTAACAAAAAATATCTTACTTACTTGGAAAAATTCCATACTGGAATATGAGTAACATATTGAAACCATTTATTTTCTTCCTGAAACTTTAAAAATACATTCTCATTTGACAGTTGGCAACCTAAAAAATTCGGGGTACTGATTTATTCTGACCATGGACTCCAAAATGTGATAACTACCTACACCCCTTGTCCTGTTTGTCAGCAGGCCTTTTCCTTTGCAAATCCTTAGCTTACATCCCATCTTTTTTGAAATTCTGATATGATGTCTCTAAGCATAAGAAAAAACATACTTTATTCCATTTTTTTCCTTAAATTAAGACAAAAAGTATACTTAATAGAAAAAAAAGTATCAAATCTAAGTAGAATAGGTGTCATCTTCCATGTTGACTTAAGCCAACATGCTGGAAATCAAACATAAACTTTATGTTGTTCATCTTCCCCATCTTTCTATACAGTAAATTGTTTTCTGAATTCTGAACAATCACCATGGCTGATGTTTGGCTGTTTTCACTGGGCAAAAGACATGCAGACATACATCAGGTAAATGTGATGCTGACTTCATGTCAAGTTGGCATGTTGTGCCAATTTATACCTTCTCAGTATTAAAAAAGTGACAATCTCTGTCTCTCCAGTAAAATGCAATCACATAATTTCTCAGTGACATGTCATTAAAGTATAAATTAGCTATGCTTTTCCTTGAGGAGAATAAGTGAGAATTGGTCTTCCTGTGATATAGACCTGTTGTGGGGCTAGTAGAAAATGTTAGAAATACTGGCTTCCATTTCTTGAGACTCATGTGATTTGTCAACCTCTCAACATAACAAATTATAAGATGAAATGTTAAAATAATATTTCACAGGAAAAGTTTGAAGTAATAAAAAGTTATATTCATCTGGGAACACTGCCAGCAATCCATGCTTCTCTTTGTGGAGAAAAGTTGAATGGGCTTTTATATGAGATTTAGAAATTGAGTTTTATGTTTTATATTTATAATCATTATCATTTAACCAGATCTTAAGAGTGGAATGATAAACATGAATAAAAGATAGAATAACCTTTCCTTGGTAGTTACACACAAGTGACAACACAAACTAGTTCCCTGTGTTTTCACTTGTTCAGTCTGATAGCATATCTGATATACAGCAATAAGTAGTATAGAAAAGGTAGGCTGTTAATTTATTTAGTTGCTGTATTTGCCTTCCAGGATATAACTGTTACAATGAATACTTAGAGTAGTGTAAATAGTTATGTATATATTTGGATGGAAAAGGTTTTTTTTATAATTATATAACACAGGAGGAGGAATAAATGTACCAGAATCTACATCTATGCAGTCAAAGTGGATTTTCATTCGTACATTGTAAGGTTTCATAAAAAGTTTTGGGAACAGTCATGGAAAGATGTCTGGACAACATCAACAAGCACAAGGAGAATGGTATAATTCTAGAAATAAGTAATATTTTGCTTTATCTTTCTGAAATTCAAGAAATATTACTAAATTCTTAGTCTTTTCCTCACTGGGAAATCAGTAATCTTGAAATGCTTAATCCTGGATTAATTCTCAAGCGTGTAAACTTTACTAGAGACTATTGCATTTTCCTTGATTAGCACTGCAATTATGTCACTGTGACCAAGGCTGTATTTTCTACCTTACTGACATTTTATTACCAAGTATTCATCTACACTGAAAATCCATTGCATATTTTCTTATATGCCTATACTGATTCCCATAGACTATCTATGCATATATGTACATGCTCTAAGTACAGAAATGGAACTTCAGCAAATCAGCTTCCAGTGAGCCAAGTTTCATCCTCATTAGCATGTATAAATCCCAGGTAATCTCAAGAGTACTGGAAAGAGTTGTTTCTTCCCCAGTCTCTTATCTTTGTACTATGAGTCTAGCATTTTTAATCTTCAGATCAGTTCAGAAAGCATGTGTAATTGACTTCATGATAGGCATTAAAAAAGAAGAGTCTTCAGAGTCTTCAGAAGTAAAAACTACTATCAGTTCCCAGGCACTGAATGTAAAGGATGTATAGGTGAATGTTAGCATTTGTGTATCCAAGCAGAAGTCCTCACAGTTCACTTACATACAAAAAGACAGAAAGACATGTATGTTATCATTTTATTTACTTCACTCTTGTTGGGAACTTTCCTATTGCTGATTTTAAATAGCAGTTAAATTAATAGCTAAGGAAAAACTTTCCAGCTGTTCTACCAAATGACCTCTAGACTTTATTTATATTTATATCTAGTGTCTTATTATTCAGGCACTGGAATGGGCTGCCCAGAGAGGTGGTGGAGTAATTTATTTATTACTGTAACTAGCCTGGTAAGTTTCCCCTGTTCATTGCAGGGGACAGCCTTTAAGGTCCCTACCAACTCTGAGTATTGTATGATTCTATTCTAAGTGGATTCTAACATATTCAGCTAATTGAAGTAGTAAGTTATCAGAGTTAGGAATTTAATTTTAGCATTCACGATATCTTATCTTGAACACCTTTTGATCCTCTTCCAGTATGAAAGCCTGCTTTTAAGTTTCTCCTCATTAAAAGAAAATCAAACCAAAATTAATTAAAACAAATCACAAACAGACTAGCAATAACAACATCTACCAAGAAACTCCACATATGCTAAAGTTATTTTAATTGCAATAACTTGTATCACATTTAAGATTGACTTCTGACTATATGTTGCTAGTTGTATGTTGTTTATGGTTACTCAAAACTACATGTTTTTCTTATCTATGTAATTTTCTTGATGAAAAGGTATTAGTCACTGATTTATACTGCTTGTACTCAGAGAACATAAATATATGTCAGTGTATTTCATTCTGCATCATGTGAATATAAAGTTATGGCCTGGCATCTCTTCAATTGTAGGCTCTCTTAATGTGTTGCCTTGGCATGTCTGTTCCATCCAATGTAGAAAATAACAGTGTGATTCAGCCAACTTTGAAAATTCTTTGCCACTATCTAAGCGATAGAGATCCTCATTTATAAAGGTCAAAAATCCACTGTACGTGATTCACACCTTTGTTGTCTAGCTGTAGTACTTCAAAATTAGTTTCTCCTATTTAACTGATAATTGTTTTAAAGTTTTCTGAAGGGAACATGTTTATATGAATATTCATTAATTGGCATGAAAAATTGAAATTGGGGCAGTGTATAGGCACTGCTAAAATATTCTAGAGCAGAGTATCCATATTGCACTTGAATAGGCAATTGTCTATGATAAAAATTAATCTGAAAAATTAATTTGGCAAGGTTCAGATGGGAAACTCCCATACTTAAGGAATCAAAAACTGGATACAAAGTGTACATCAGGAAAGTTTATCACTAATCATGAAAACAAATGAGAAGCCTTGCAAGAAGCATGGTGAGGAAAATTGGCATAGAAGGCCTCTGAAGGGTATCCTGAATGTCAGCTTTTATCAATGTTGATAAATTTCTTCATTCTGCCCTTTTCTACTATGGCTTAAATGTACTGAAAGGGCCTTGGGGGAATATATTTTATGGAAACAGAAGTAGAATGGTAATACAAACTGTGAACATTTATCACCTAGCATTGCTCAAAAATTAACTATCTTACAGATATATTATGAGCAGAAAATGTCAGTTTTCACACTGTTATCAAATTCTTTCAAACTTGTAGATTTGCACCCAAATCTCAGCTGTGAAGCATGTGGAAAAAATGAAAAACTAAGAAGTGAGTTGACATAATATCCACGTTGATCAATTTAGATGATTTTTTTATTGGAAATGAAGAAGTTAAACCTTACAATGCTGATCTGTAAAATGAGAATCCACAGAGACTATTACTGGGTGGTTTTTTTTGTTTGTTTGTCTGTTAGTTTTCAGTTGCCATTTTTAAACTGGAAATAATAGCTTTGCTCAGAATTAGAAGAAAACAATTAGTTCTCTAAAGAAGGCAATAGGTCTATTAGTAAATCATAGAATCAAAGAATCATTTCAGTTGGAAGGAATTTTTAAGGGTAATCCAGTCCAACTCTCCTGAAAAAACAGAGACATCCACAGCTAGATCAGGTTGTTCAGGGCCTGGGCCAGACTGACCATGAAAGCTTCCAGGGACAGGGCATTTACTAGATCTTTGGGCAACCTGTTACAGTACTTTACTACTCTTATCATGAAAAACTTTTTCATTATATCCAGTCTAAATCTCCCCTCTTTTAGTAGGAAAATGTTTCCCCTTGACCTATCATAATAGACCCTTCTAAAGAGTTTTTTCTCTTCTTTCTTATAGCCCTCTTTCTATACTGAAAGATTGCTATCTCTTCTCCTGTTTGAACAGCCCCTGCTCTCTCAGACTGTCCTCGTAGAGGAGGTGTTCCATTCCTTCAATCTTTTTATTCTGTGATTTTTGTGACCCTCCTCTGTGCGTGTTCATACAGGTCTATGTCTCTCCTGTAAAGGACTCTTCATCTGGATGCAATACTCTGGCTGAGGTTTCACCAATGCAGAATAGAGGGGCAGGATCACCTCCCTTGATCTTCTGGCTATCCTTCATCCGATTCAGCCTAGGATATAGTGGCTTTCTGGGCTGCAAGGTCACACTGCTGTCTCATGTCCAGCTTCCAGTACCCTCAACCCTTTTTAAGAAGGGCTATTCTCTGTCTTTTCTTCCCCCAGCTAGCACTGGTAGTGCGAGTTGCCACGATCCAGATGCAGCGCCTTGCACTTGGCTTTGTTTAACCTCATGAGTTACACCTGCGCCACTGCTTGTGTTTGTCTAGGTCTCTCTGGACAGCATCCCACCAGCCACCAAAGCCCAAAGGCCTCCTGTACATCTTCACAAATACATGAGCATGGACAACTGGTTAGAATTTGCTCTATGGTTCTCGTGAACTGCACAGCTCCTGTGTGACTACACACTTGATAAACTGTGCCTGTTTTTATTTGTGCTCCTTCTACCATCATTTCAGAAATGCTGAATAACCCAGCAAATCTGTAAAAACAAGCCAGTACCTTGCAACACCATAAACTGTGTATTGCTGATCACAAACCTCTTCAGAAAGGTACAGGTGGAGGTGAGATTTGTTTGTCTATACTCTAAGCTGTCAAGCACTGACTCAGTCTGTGTGGAGAAACAGACAGATGCTGTAGCTGACCAAAGAAGCTAAATTAGCATGTCCCTCCTGTCTGATTTTACGTCAAAAATAATATGGTTTCTCTGCATAATATAAACAATTTGTGTTCAGTTATAAGAATTTAGACCCAATTTATGTCATTATTATGCAATGTGCAGAACAATACATTTGTATTGTATCATTCTAAATATATAGATATATTTTTATATTTTAGACTTTGTGACAGGAAATTTGAAAACCTCCTTTACCTGCAGTATCCTTCCTAGGAACAGAGACTGAGATGTTTAAGCGTCTTAATTTCAGCTGGGATGGAATTTTTTTCTTCAGTGTCTGGTATGAGGTTATATTTCTATAGTTTTCTTCTTGAATAAAAACAGAGTACACACTGATTTCTCAGGAGATAGTGAGTAATCACTTGTGCATTACTTGTTTTATATATATATATCTCCATAATTATTATCCTTTTCCTTTTCTCTATCTTAGTAAATTGTTTCATCTCAACCCACAAGTTCTACATCGTTTTTTTGAGTCTCTCCCCCATCCCACTGGAAAAGGAAGAAATGAGTGTGGTGCTGATCCACCTGCCAGTTTAAACCACAACAACCACATGCATTGTAGTAAACCACTACAATGGGAATTACATACTAATATGACTGAATTAAAAGGAAAAATCAATCCTTAACTGGTAGAGTTTATAAAATCTGCAGTATAGTAGAATGGCAAGTCTATACTTACAATAAGGAGGAATAAATTGCAAAAGAAAAATGGAATAATAATAGTAATAATAATAATAATGATAATAATAATAATAATAATAAAACAACTAATGAAACTAGTCATTTGATCACCATGAAAAGTCTATAACATAACATGAAGAAAATATAAATTTTCACAGGCCTGAACCCTGTTCTCTTTTTAAGCAATTATGTTTTTCTAACAATCTTCAGTCACAGCTACAGTTTAGTGTTACTGTGATCTCAGTGACATTTTTGCCAGATTATCAACTAAAGAGATTCTGATGCTTCTGACCAAGAGGATGATGATACTGTAGGGTCTTCTTGTGACCCTTGAAGCCTTCCATGAAGCTTTGAAATCCTCTATCAAAGGATACAAAATTTCATACAAAGCCTCAATTAAAAGCAGACTGTATGGACAGAATTACAGTATCTAAAAGAAAAGATAAAAGAAAAGGATATCAAACACCATTTCTCCCACAGTTTTGTATTCCAGAGGGACTGTATATATGGAATCCAGAGCTTTATTTTTACATGCCACGAGCTTACATTTAATTACAATAGTTTGAATGTCAAAGATATTCATAAAGGAAGTAATATGGCCTTTAGTTTAATTTGTTTCATGCTGAACTCTGAAATGATGAGATCTGTGTATGTATAAAATAAAGTAGGGTTCCTCACCCTAGTTCAAAGCAAAAGAAGATAAAAGGAAACAAAACAAATAACAATGAAAAAATCAGAAATGTCCATACAAACTTTGCATGAATCTACAAGTCAATCTGTTAGGAGGCTTAAGATTCTGAACGTATGGCTTTCCACATGTTGTTCATGTTTTAAAATGCAGGTTTTAGATATTCATGTGTTATTTCTTATGGCCAAGTAAATAAAAGAAATAAAGAAGATATGATGGTGTGTAAATGTCTTTTAGTGGAAATGGATTTTTAATGTTCTGCCACAGAAGCCCAGTAATAGTGGCAGCTGAACTATAACCACTTTTCAGAAAACCTAAGGTTTTGACCTTTAGATAGCAAAGTTAGCCCAGTTAGAATTAATGTTATATCTTAATCCTTGTTTAACTCTACTGTGCCTGTGTACTGCAGGAATTATGAACAGTGACTGGTGTTAATATATGTCTCCTATTCTGCAGCATTTGGAAATATCTTTGTGTGCCTGTGAATAAAGGACAGAATCAAAGATTTAAGATTTTTTCTTTGCCTCTTTCTGATTTTACACAGATGGATTTCTAACAAAAGCCTTTGGCTGGAAACCAAAATTACAAATAATATTTTAAAGGGGGAAAGAGAAAGCAAACAGAAAGCATTAAAACTTAATCTCGACATGCAGGAAAAGCTATCATTGATTTCAGAATCAGTTTGAACATGTTAAGGAAACAAAGGATTTATTTCTACTTGCTGTCTTGCCTACTTCTTTATTAGGATTTTAATGAGCTACGGTTTTAGTGGATCTCCCTTTTTTGTTCTTACTAGTACCAAGAGAGGCCATTCTCTAAAGTTATTTCTAAATGAAATGTTTAAGCCGTTAGCTACATGAAACTATAAGTTTTTTATTATTTTTTTAAAAACAAATGGTTCTATACCTAAGCAATTTTTTGAGGATAAGTGTTTGTGCTTATCTAAAATAAAATGTCAGCATGTCATTTACTAGGTGGAAGATGTTATAACAGTTCATTCATCTGTGGAAGAACATAATGCAGGCAAATGTCAAGATAATCTTTATTCCTCCCCAGGAAAAGCATCTAGTACTTAAGTCAGGAGACTTAAACTTGCTACAGAAGAAAAGCAATATTCTTCAGTACCTGACTGCACAGAGAATATTCACCAGAGAAAACCTTGAAGAGGATTGATCTTCACTGATCTTAAAGGCAAAAAAGACAAATGATACTTCATTCTTCCCACTAATGTATATACAGAAACTATGAATCATATCAAATGAAGAAACAAATTCAAAACTAAATCTCTTCTACAAACAAGCTGCCAATTTAAAATAAAACAAACAAAAACCATCAAAGAACAACAGTAAAAACAACAGTGCACACACATACACACACACAAAACACACACAAAAAAAGTTAGAAAATATGTATCTCCTTATTAGGCAGAAGCTGCACCAGGTCAGGGAAAAATAGAAAAAGAAAGAATTTTTTTTTATGTTTCACATCAGTTTTGTTTTGCATAACCTGACATTATTTTAGTTTAACAATGATAATCTTTTTCTGTTCGAACAATTTTTTTTTATCCCTTTTCAGCATTTCACACATTATTTCCATCTTTTTTATGTTTGTTTCCTCATGGCCATGGCTACTAGTAGAGTGTATTGTCCTCTACTGAATTAATTTAAAGTAATCACAGAATAATATGAATCTTTCTTTATTCAAAAGTCATGAAAGATCAAGTTTAAATAAGTTTAATAGGTATGTTTCTTGTTAACTTTTGCTTTTTTCTCCTTTTGCACATAGGTCTGAAATTTTAGCAATAACAAATTGCTTTCTCTGGTATATCTGTGGAATTCATAACAGCACAAAGTTCAGAAATCATAGAAATAATAAGAATATTTTGCCAATCTATACTCTGTATTCATACTCCCTAATACTGCCTGACTGACAAATAATTTAATTTACATGGAAATAATATTTGCTTGTCTTCACATTCTTAGGCAATCAAGAAGAGATGGGCCCTACCTGTGAAAAATCTCTCCCTGAAATCTCTCCCACTACTTGTCATTTTTGAGAAAGAGAAGACATCTGATTATAGACATGATAAATTTCTTTATCTTCTTATTTAAATTAAGGAAAAATGAACCTGTTAGCAAGAATATAGTTTCTAACCTTAGTTATATAGTCTATTTGGCACAGCAGGTTAAAAGGCATGCTGTTTATCTGTCATGTTATATTCTTACTCATGGAAGAATATAAAGAAGACAACAATTTCTTTTCATTGAAGGTGTTATGAATAAACTCCCTACAATGCAGCTCATGTTAGAGTCCAGCCCTATCGAAACAAATTTAGGAATTTTCTTTTTGGCATCAGTGCAAATTGCGTTGACATTACATGAAGAAATAATGTAGCAAGTTAGAAAAGGCAATACAAGTATGTTTTTGAGATTATACTGGAGCAAAATCTCAAGCTTATATTTACAATTTTTTTTTTTTTAATCTTAACAATTTTACAGTATTTGTACATTGAATAATTAGCCAGGAAATGATCTTTTATCTGAAAAACTCTTTGAATCATTTTTAGTTGCAGACCTTCTTTCCATTAGTATTATATAACAACTTCTTTATTATAACTATTACTATAATAATAATAATAATTATTATTATTATTATATTACTTTCTAGTCCCCTAAACAATTAAGCATACTAATTATCCAGTGGCATTTTACTTCGGTTGCTCTCTAAAGATCTATAAAGATCTGCATAAGTACTTATGGAAGTTAGCTTCTTTCTATAGTAAATCCAAAACTTGCATAAAGTCTTCAGAGACCTGATCTTTATGATGTTGAAAACTGTTAAAAACTTTGAATTTTAAGGCCATATTTGGTGAGAGCAATTTCAAATAAATCTCTCCAGGAGTATTCTTAAAAACTGCAATTGCCTTAACACTTACTCTGGAGTACAAGATCTAATAAAAACAAGCAAACACAAAATGATGAATAGATATGCCCACTGAATCACTGGGTTAACTCAGTATTTTACTATTATAAAATATTTTCTTCCTAGTATTAAAAGCCTTCTTATATAAAGATTAAATATTAGTCTATGTTCTCTAGGCCAGAAACCTTGACATTTTTTTTTCAGTGTGTTAAGAACCTTGAAAAATCATAGTTTCTGGAACTGTTATTCTTATTTAAAAGTAAAATAAAATAGAAGCCTGGCAATGCTTCTTCCAGTCTTGTTTAGTGAATTACATTTTTTCAATACATTATTACTTCATATGAACATAATGAAAACAATAAAAAGCCAATATTCTGAGGATGAAAATTTAGCAGACTATTACACTCCAAATATATTCCTTTTTAAATTTAACAAGTTTGCTAAAAGATAATAATAGAGAATTTCACTGCAGTATGGGATAAAATGCTTATTTGTATAAGTTTATAATAGTAAAAGAAAACTTACTGTAGGTCAATATTTCAGATTGCTAAAAAAGCAAAAGCAGGCTATTTATTATCTGAGTGATTTGAAAGCTGACTGACAGCATTTTACTGTTTCCATATAGGCTGGAAATGGACATACTGACAAAGTATTATCCGATGTAGTTTAACTGACACTGCTGTCTAATGCAGACATCCATTTATTTATCACTGTCATGTCTTTATTTTTCTGCTTAATTTTCTAGATTTTTTTATATATTCAGAGATGCAAATTGCTAATATTGATGGATAACAAATTAGCAGTACATAGAAAGTGATTCAATCTTGCGAATATTAAGAATTTTTATTAACAAGTCAAATGCATTAAATAGCAACCCACTTTCCTTTGATCTGTGTCTGTGGAGGAGGCAATCAAAAAAAATCTGTTACTAAGCATTTGAGTTTACTTATATGGATCTCTACGAAATCAGATTGTATAAATAAAAATCTGAAACTTCACCTGGAAGCATAGGATGCTTAAGTCATCTTATATTAATATAACAAAATTTTTCATAGCTACCTTCTTAAGATTTCTCATAGAAAAATTGATGAAGTATTTCTTGCTTTTCAAGTGTTTCTCAGCATGTTTTCTTACCCAAGTAAGTAAAAAATCTATGTAGGAGATGACATGCCTTAGTATTAGTATATTACTTATATCACTTTCATGAGTAAATGTTGTATTATGTAAATACAGTATGCAAGATTTGTTTTTTATTGTAAACTTCCTAATACCTAAATTATATTTTTATATACTATTTCATTTTACATGAAACATTTTTTAAGATTTAATATTGAATTATTATATTTCTATTATGAAATATTAAATCGTAGTTAGTGGATAACATACCAGTGAGAAGTCAATCCTAAGGTGCTTTTTTTCCGTTAGAATGAAATATATTTTTATGGGTAGGGTTGTAGCCCCAAATTACAAAATCACAATTAGACCCTAGTCTTTGATTGGGGTTCTTGGACTTCTAATAAATAAAGATGGCTGGCAGAAGTTACTATGAAAATTCTTAAGCATTATCATAATTATATTACTTCTAATATATTAACACACTTTTAGTCTTTAGTAGTTAGTATTATCTACATATACTTTCCTTACCTTCAGTAATAACATAACAGTATTTTACCTTTGAATATTATTATATTAACGATGGGAAAGAAAGCTATGAAGTGTACGACAAAATTTATTTTGGGAGTCATATCCTACACTGTAGATAATTTACCTTACAAATGAGATCACTTTCAACTCAAAGATGTTCAGGACACGGAGCACCCTGCTTTCAGTATATAGCAGGAAGGTGGTCCTTATAAGAATTTCTGTATCACAAAAATTTATGTTCACCGTAGGAGTATTTTTTTGCCTTGAGCGACAAGGTCAAGAGACTAACATCAGTAAACAATGAAATAAGAGAAGTATGTTGGACTAAGGAATCATATTTTATTTCACTGGCCTTTATCTACGATGTCCCACACCTGTTTTGCCTCTGCTTGCAAACTCCAACCTGTGTCTGTCAGTCTCCAATATATCTACCTAACATAAAATGAATAAAGGAAAAATTCCTTTCTCCATTCCCCATGCACTGCATATATTTTTCACCACTTTTACAAGCAATAAAATGGAGTTTATCAAGAAGGCCCCTAAACTAACCATTTTCTTCGCCTGGGATATGAGTTCCAACATGAGATAAGAGAGGTATGAATCTACCTAACAGTTCACGTATTTACTACAATATTTTCTCACATTCTAACATCCCCTTCTTGGATCCTCCAAAGCTCAGTCATCCCTATCTTTATCCTGCTGCAAAAGATAATTTTCTAAGTCTGTCTCTTTGATTGCGTGATTCCTGTTCACTCCATATATTTGCAAGCGAACCTTTATTCTCTTCACGTTTATTTTTTACTGTTTAGAATCAGCATCCATTTTGCCAAAGGGCCTAAGAAACAACGGTGTTTTGAGCACACTAGAAGTGGATGGTCCCTAGAAATATAAGGACTTGTAGCACATTTTTAGATATGCTGTGCCATTCTTCTTTATATCCTAAATATTGAAGAGTGGATCAAAATATTGAAGCGTTGCAGTCCATTTGTATTTCCAATAAAATCTTTTTAGTCTATGAAACCTAGTTTATCTTCACAGCAAAGTGTTAATCTCTGTCTTTGGAAGGCTGAACAAATGACTGCAAATGCTCCTCAGCCTTCTGATTAGATGATCCTTTTCTTCTTTACATGTGGAGGCAGAATAGATGACCTCTAGAGGTCCCTTCCAACCATAGTTACACTGTGATACTATGAAATACATCTGACAACTCCATTTTGCTGTGAAATGGCAGCATTTTGTGTACATCTTGAGAGGAAATAAAAGTTTGTGTATTCTATTGTTTGCTGTCACAATGTTGTTAGCACATCTAGATTTTTCTTCACTGTTTTGTAGTGGTTGAAGCTCTGAGTTAAATGAATTAAGAGATAACAGGCACCACTCTACCCCACTCTCTTGATGAATTTATAATTGAATAAGATTATAAAAGGTTATGTTTTTTTCCTTAGACTTTTCAAGATAACACTATTACTCTTCTTCAAAGACTTCCAAAAGCAGTTTTTGAGTCTTTCCTCATATTTTGCTTACTTCTCCTAGAAAGCTCTGCAACTGTGTTATTTTATATTCCAATTTCATTTTGCAGGATTTCATCAGACAACACAGAGACTCTTCCCCATTGTTCATCATCAAGATAAATGTCAAACATGCTGCCTCAATACTAATGTGTTCAGCAAAGTTTGTGGATTTCTTTCACAAAGGAGGGAAAAAGACGTTAAATTAGAAATGTCATTATTCCGTATTTCTATATGTCAAAAATTAAAGCCCTGTCAATTGTCGATAACTAGCAACTGAAATAAACTCTTGCTAACAGTTTTTACTGAAAATAAACAAAGAAATCCGATAACAACTACAAATTGAGTGTATAAAATGTCAGTGAAGACTGAAAAATGTACCCAGATTTTTTTGGCCATGAAAATCAGGAACCTATCAAGACATCAACACACACTGCTTAATTTTCAAATTTTGGTGATGTTTTCAAGTATCGCATTGCTTGGAAGTGTGCTAATATACACTATATATTCTAAGCTACATTCCATGTAACAAACATTTGTTTGTTTGTTTGTTTTGAAAGGGTACCACAAACAAGAATATATGTCACAAGCACAAAATTCCTGTTTATGTTAGAGAACTCCTGTGGTTTCATAATTGCATGGCATGTGATTTTTGCATTAACTATGACTACTTCAGCAATATCTAACGTAGGTTATTTTTTTCAAGAATTTAGAAACTCATACAAATTTTATGAGGATATAGAAATACACTTACTTCAGTTTCAAATAAATGTACCTCAAAAAGATATTGATTGAAACTTTTGGCAGATTTGAAATTCTAAGTCTGCACTCATGCTTTTTACAAGTTTTTTTTTTTTTTTTTAAAATCAGATCTATGCATTCACTTTGTTTATCTAATTTTTTTCAGTAATGATGTCTTCTTTGAAACCATTATAATGCTAATTTACTGGGTAATTTTTTGAAAGTCTTGAAATTCTAGTAAACATTCTTCTGAGCGTTTCATAAAGCTAAACTATAAATCACAAAATGAATATCTCCCATTCTGTTCTCAGTTGCTCAAAGGCTACCCAGCAACAGAGACATCATGAAAGATTGTGTTTCTTGCTACAGAAAAGAATTAAACTATCAAGATATCTTTTAACTAGCAGAGGTATTCAGGAAGGCGATCCTATAGGGCATGTGTTTAGGGAATGTGAAATTCAGATCTCTAGGACAGTGTTTAGCAGTTCCTTTCACTGTTATCATTAATTTTCCTTGCCTTTGATAATGTGAAATCACTGAAGCTGACATCAAAGACATTCTTGTCCCCTCAGGAGATTGTACCAAAAACAGGGTATCATACTAGAAGACAGTGAGCACAGGATCACTGATATATTCCCTGAGACAGTGGAAATATTCTAAATAAATATGTCTAAAGGAAAATACAGTCAATTAAGTGAGTGAATTATACATTTGAACATGTACTTTTCTTCACTAAAATAAATATGGTGTTGGTAATTCTCAGGTGAAATTAAAAATATGTATCTATGATATTTTCGACTTTTTACTAACAGACATGTTGAAATCATTCTTCCTTTATACAGTTTACTGCAGTTCTATTAGTAGTTTTTTCAGTCTAGACTCTTACGTTTCCTTTTGACTTCTTATAGAAAGTTAGAGTGGCAGTTTCATTTATCAGGATATTTGGAATTTATTTTTAATTTGTTTTGTAAGTACCCTTGAGAATTAAGGAGTTTGAAAAAAAAAAAATGAGATAAAAAAATGTTGAATAATGAATGTTTCATTTAGTTTTATCATTCGTGAGTTCCTACAAGCAGAATATCCCAGGAATCAGTTCTGAGTCCAGTCCTATTTAACATCTTCATTAATGACCTGGATAAAGGGGTAGAATAAATTTACAGATGCCATGAAACTGGGGGGATGAACTGGTTTACCAGAGAGCCATGTTGCAATCCAGGGGGACCTTAGTAGGCTGTAGAGGTTGGCAAACAACAATATCAATACATTAAACAAGGAGTAGTGCAAATTCCTGCACTTAGTCTGTGAAATTCCAGACTGGAAGAACTCATTGAGAGCAGCCCTTCAGTGAAGGACATGGGTAGATGAAAAAACTTAACTTGAGCCTGCAGTCCTAAAGGCCAACAGTATCCTGAGCTGCATATAAAGAAAGGTGTCCAGCCGAGCAAGGCAGGTTTTTGTGCCTCTCTACTCTGCTCTTGCAAGGCCATATCTTGAGTACTGTGTCCAAGTCTGGGGCCCCCAGAGCACAAGCTGTGGAGATTTTGGAGCTTGTCCAGGGGAGGGCCACAAAGATGATCAAAGGGCTGGAGCACCTCTGCTCCAAAGACAGACTGAGGGAACTTGTTCAGCCTGGAGAAGGCTCTGGGGATGTTTCTTTTGTCCTTCCAATAGTTAAACAGAACTTATAAACAGTAGGGAAATCAGCTTTTTAAAGGGGTAGATAATGATAGGACAAGAGGGAGTGATTTTAAACTAAAAGAGATGGGGTGAAAATTTTCACTGAGAGGGTTTTGGGATGCTGGCACAGGCTTCCCAGAGAGGTTTTTCAAGACCAGGTCAGATGGGACCATGGACAGTCTGATGTGGTGCCTGATCTAGTAGTTGGCACATCAGCTCATGGCAGGGAGGGTGGGTCTACAATCTCATGTCCATTTCAACCCAAGACATTCTATGATCTTATGATTCTATTATTCTCTGATTCTATGATTCTATGATACTAAGATGAGATACCATGGTAGTTAAACCCAGCATTTTTACTTCTTAGCTCTGTCCCTGCTCTTTTGAGCTTGGAAGAGCTATTCAAACGCAACTGCAGGGCTATAAAATTATAGGCTGTGAAAAAACATTTGGCAGTCAATAATTGTATTAAAGTATTATAAGGTATAATTTTCCTTCTGTGTGATGGCAGGGGAGCACTGCAAACATGGAAATGACCAGAAGAAAGATCATAAATGAAAGCATTTGTGCACGTTATGGTTTTTAAACAAGGGCAAAAGGCTGAATTAAATAACATCAGAAGTATTTGCGTCCATAAATCAGTATATTAAGGCATGTGAATAAGGGCCATGGTAAATTTATCAAGGATTTCACTGACAGAAAATAAAAAAGCTACACAATGCAATAGAAATGGGACAATATTATAGATATATACATATATATATATATATGTATTTTTTATATGATGTCTAATTTCTGATTGTAATTGTCAACAATAGCAGGAGTTACTTCTTTCCTCCTTCAGAGGAATTCTTGGAGTTCATGTAACTACCTATGTCCTGAGGGAATAATCTGAATTGTGTCTATGAATGATATGAAAATAAGTGTACTTTACACTTGATTACTCTTCCTGTTATATATTTAGTTTTATCTAGTTAGGTAATTCCCGACTATCCTTTTAAAATCCTTTTGTGTATTTTGGAGTGGGAAAAAAAAATCTGTCTTTTCCAATTTTTTCTGTGCTGAAGGATTTTGAAATGCTGTTCTAAATAGCAGAAGTTTTACTTGTGGTATCAGAAGATTCTTCAGTGCCCTTGACATACCTGTGCAGTGTCAGTTCAAAGAAACTAACACATTTCTATAAGAGCTCTCTAAATGATATGGAGGCTTTTATCATTTATTAGCATGTTTAAGTTTCATCAATGCCATATTACACTTCTAGGAATGCAGTAATATTGCCTCTAACTTGTTTTGAACAAGTCTAAGTTTTCTCTTTCTCATATCTCCTTACAGTTCCAAGGACTAGGGCTATGATAAATTATTTAAATGTAGTACTTATCAAAGAGCTGAGATTTTTACATAGTTATTCAGACAACTACTTGACAAAGAACACTGGTTGACAGGATTCACTTCTTCTTCAGTGTCAGCTGAATATTATCTTTTAAAATGAAATGTTAGGATAATTAGTCAGGAAAAAGAGAAAAAATATTGTACTAAGTAAATGAATTAAATAGTGGAATAAATGAAAGAGAAAAACTAGATGTTTACTAGTTTCATTTTCTGTTATAACTGCTTAACTTGATTATCCATGTCTTTGTTCTAGGGTATCTCACAAATTGTATTAAAACTATTCACCTCCTCACCTCTTCTCTTAGTTACTACCAGTAATTATGATTTCCTCTGAGTAATGGAGAAACGCTTCTTAGTTGTTTTTTTTTTTTTTTTTTTTCAGCACTGAACTATAATATTGAGAAGGTTTTAAAAAAAAGGAATAGAGATCTATAGGAATTCGTGTGTGTATTTCTTCTTTTCTACAGAATACACTTGTTTATTTAAAAAAAATTAGATATATTACCAGTACAAATGAAGATACATGCTGACATGTGCTTCTAAATTCTGGATGTGAGAGCATTACAAGTGTTGCAACTGAGGTTCTGTGTTGAGAAGCTGTGCCCTTCTGAAATGTGAAGAAGATTATTGTGCAAGTCTCAGCATTTGGTCTTGCTGAAGTTCATCCCACTGGCCTCAATCAAGCTATCCAGCCTTTCCAGATCCCACTGTTGGGCCTTTTTACCGTCAGGCAGATCGACACTTCCTCCCGTCTTGGTGTCATCTGCAAATTTACCAAGGATGTACTCAATCCCCTTGTCCAGATCATCAATAAAAATATGAAACAGGACAGATCCCAGTACCAACCTTTGGGGAACACCACTCATGAGTATATTCAGTGAGTTCTATAGGTAAATATCATGACAAATATGTACATTTTATTACATTTAATTTACATTATCATTTAATAAATTTATAGAATCACAAGGTTGGAAACGACCTATAAGATCATCTAGTCCAACCGTCTTCACACTGCCACTGCTACCACAAGCTACTAAACCACATCTCGCAGCTCCTCGTCCAGATGCCTCTTGAACACTGCCAGAGATGGCGACTCCACCACCTCCCTTGGCAGGCCATTCCACTGCCTGACCACTCTCTGAGAGAAGAAGTTCTTCCTTAAGTCTAACCTAAACCTCCTCTGGTACAACTTGCAGCCATTTCCCCGGGTCCTGTTCGTTGCCTGGGAGAAGAGGCCAAACCCCTCTTCACCACAACCTCCCTTCAGGAAGTTGTAGAGAGGAGCAGTGAGGTCTCCCCTGAGCCTCCTCTTCTCCAAACTAAACAATCCCATCTCCCTCAGCCACTCCTCATGAGACTTGTGCTCCAGACCACTCACCAGTTTCGTTGCCCTTCTCTGGACACAGTCCAGGGCCTCAATGTCGTTTTTGTAGTGAGGGGCCCAAAACTGAACACAATATTCAAGGTGCGGCCTCACCAGTGCTGAGTACAGGGGGATGATTACCTCCCTGCTCCTGCTGGCCACACTATTTCTAATGCAGGCCAGGATGGCGCTGGCCCTTTTGGCCACCTGGGCACACTGTCGGCTCATGTTCAGCTGAGCATCAACCAACACCCCCAGGTCCCTTTCCTCTTCACAATCATCCAGCCACTCGTCCCCAAGCCTATAGCGCTGTATGGGATTGTTGCAACCAAAATGCAGGACCCGGCACTTGGCCTTGTTGAACCTCATTCCATTCACCTCAGCCCAGCAATCCAGCTTATCTAAGTCCCTCTGAAGGGCCTCCCTACGCTCAGGCAGATCAACACCACCTCCCAACTTGGTGTCATCTGCAAACTTACTGAGGGTACACTCAATCCCCTCGTCTAGGTCATCTATAAAGATATTAAACAAGATAGGCCCCAGAACCAACCCCTGGGGACACCACTTGAAACAGGTTGCCAGCTGGACTTCACTCCATTAAGCACCACCCGTTGAGCACGGCCCTCCAGCCAGTTTCTTACCCAAAGGAGTGTGTACCTGTCCAGGCCACGGGCAGCCAGTTTCCCCAGAAGAAGCCTGTGAGAGACCATGTCAAAGGCTTTGCTGAAGTCTAGGTAGACTACAACAACAGCCTTTCCCTCATCTACCAGTCTGGTCACCCAGTCGTAGAAGGAGATGAAGTTGGTCAAGCACGATCTGCCTTTCATGAACCCGTCTGGCTGGGCCTGATCCCCTGGACACCACGCACATGCCGTGCAATCTCCCCCAAGATGATTTGCTCCATTACTTTCCCCGGTACCGAGGTCAGGCTGACAGGCCTATAGTTCCCCAGATCCTCCTTACGGCCCTTCTTGAAGATGGGAGTCACATCAGCAAGCCTCCAATCCTCTGGGACCTCTCCAGTTAACCAGGAGCGCTTACAGATGGTCGAGAGCGGCTCAGCAATCACCCCCGCCAGCTCCCTCAGCACCCGAGGGTGTAGGCCATCCGGTCCCATGGACTTGTGACAGTCCAGACGGAGGAGGAGTTCTCTGACTGTCTCCACCTGAATTGCTGGGGGTGCTTTCTGCGTAGCGTCCCAGACTTCCAGATCAGGGCATAAAATGCCCAGAGGATAACTGGTCTGGCTATTAAAGGCAGATGTAAAGAAGGCATTGAGGACCTCAGCCTTCTCCTTGTCCTCAGTGGCCACATTCCCTGCTGCATCAAGTAAAGGATGAGAATTATCCTTGGTTCTTCTTTTGCCATTGATATATTTATAAAAGGATTTTTTATTGTCTTTTACTGCAGTGGCCAATCTGAGTTCAAGTTGGGCTTTTGCCTTCCTAACTTCCTCCCTGCATACCTTAGCTACTCCCTTGTAATCTGCCCAAGTAGCCTGTCCCTTCTTCCAGAGGACATAGACTCTCTTTTTCTCCCGGAGTCTCAACAGTAGTTCCCGGCTCATCCACACCGGTCGTCTACCCCTGCGGCTCGCCTTACAGCACTCAGGGACAGCCTGTTCTTGCACCTTTAAGATTTCCGTCTTGAGGAGCATCCAGGCTTCCTGGACCCCTTTACCCTTAAGAAGTGACTCCCAAGGGACCCGTGCTACAAGTGCCCTGAACAGATCAAAGTCTGTCCTCTGGAAGTTCAAGAAAGTAGTTTTGCTGGTCACTCTCTTGACACCTCCAAGAATAGAGAATTCTACAGTTCTATGGTTGCTCTGCCCAAGATGGTCCCCAACCTTCACTTCTCCCAGCAGTCCTTCTCTGTTAGCGAAGATCAGGTCTAGCAGGGCACCACCCCTGGTAGGCTCTCCTACCAGTTGCATAAGGAAGCTATCCTCCATGCACTCTAAAAACCTCCTGGACTGCTTCCTCTGTGCTGTATTATACTTCCAACATATGTCAGGGAAGTTGAAGTCTCCCATGAGAACAAGTGCTGGCGATCGCATGACTTCTGCGAGCTGCTCATAGAAAGCTTCATCCAACTCTTCATCCTGGTTAGGAGGTCTATAGCAGACCCCTACCAAGATATCGCCACTACAGGCCTTCCCCCTGATCCTTACCCATAGACACTCAACTCTGTCATTACGAAGCCCAAGCTCTTCAACATCAAAACAGTCCTTGATATAAAGGGCCCCTTCTTTCCTCGTCTATCCCTTCTGAAGAGCTTGTAACCATCTATCACAGCACTCCAGTCATGGGAGTGGTCCCACCATGTTTCAGTAATAGCAACAAGGTCATAATTCGCCTGACTCACAATCACTTCCAACTCATCCTTCTTGTTGCTCATGCTGCGTGCATTGGTATAGATACACTTCAGTCGAGTCGTCTGCCTCCCCCCCCAGCTTAATCATTGTTCTCTTAGGCTGATCTCTTGCAGGGCCTGGTTTGTCCCCTTCCCCCTTCATAGCTAGTTTAAAGCTCTTTCTATAAGCCCCGTTAGCTCTTGCGCTAGTATTCGTTGCCCCCTTAGAGATAGGCGGGTTCCATGGACAGACAACAGGCCAGGGGCCGAGTAAACCACCCCATGATCATAGAATCCAAAGTTTCTGGCTCGACACCAGCCTCCAAGCCAATTATTCATTGCTCATATTTTCCAATCCCACTCGGTATCCCTTACTGCCCCCCCTGAAGGTATAGAGCAGAACACTTGAACTCCCGCTCCTTGAACTAAACGCCCTAAACCCCTGAAATCTTTTTTCATAGTTCGTAGATTTGTCTGAGCAGTTTCATCACTGCCCACCTGAACTACGAGCAATGGGAAGTAGTCTGATGACATAACCAGCTTAGGGAGTTTCCCAGTTATGTCCCTGACCCGAGCCCCAGGAAGGCAGCACACTTCCCGATGGACTGGGTCAGGTCTGCATATGGGGCCCTCCGTTCCTCTGAGGAGGGAGTCACCCACTACGACCACCCTTCTTTCTTTTCTGTCGGAGGCAGTCTCAAGGCGTGGGGGTGACCGCCTCGCCCTAGGCTCTCTCCTAGGCAGATCCTCCTTCGCCTTTCCACTCACCTCCCCTTCTACCTCCAGCAACTGGAACCTGTTGCTTAGAGGAGCTGGGGAAGCAGGCTAGGCAGGCAGGAGTATCTCCTGTGACACCGAGTAGGGACTTTCTTCCAACCTTCCTCATTAGTCAGGTCTGTCTGACTGAGACAGGGCGGGGGGCCCACTACCTTTCTGGGGGTATTTTCCTGGAACCCTTCTCTTTGGTGAACCAGCGAGTCGCTCCACCAGTCAGTCTCCCGCTCACACTCCCTGATGGTCCTAAGTCTCTGTATTTCACTCTACTCTGATTGTAATAATAAGAAAGAAGAGCTTTGGCGTGTTTTTTGCCACGTCCTTACCTCTAAATTGGAGAGATATGGATTTGAAGGCTGGTCTACTTGATAGAGAAAGAATTGGCCCTGTTTGTATCTGGAAGGTTGTCAGTGGCTCTAGGTCCAGGTGGAGGCAGATCATGTGTGGTGTTCCCCAGGGGTCCATCTTGGGACCAATGCCCTTCAATATATTTATTGATAGCATAGACAGTTGGGATTGAGCGTATCCTCCTCACGTTTGCTGATGACACCAAGCTGAGTGGTGCAATTCACACAGTAGAAGGGAGAGACAATATGCAGAGGAACCTGGACAGGTTTGAAAAGTGGGCTCAGGAACCTAGTGATATTTAACAAGGCCAAGAGCAAGACATTCCATTTGGATGGAAAATCCGGATACGAATGCAGTTTGTGAGAAGAAAAGCTCTGCGGAGAAGAACTTAAAAGTTGTGATAGACAAAAAGATGAACATGAGCAGGTATTGTGCTCTTGCAGCCTGGAAGGACAATAATATCCTGGGCTGCATCAAAAGAGGGATGGCTAGCCTAGTGAGGGAGGTGATTTTCTCCCTCTAGTCTCTCCTTGTGAGGTCCCATCTGGACTACTCTGTCCAAGACTGAAGCCTCCAGTACAGGAATGATGCAGAGCTGTTGGTACAGGTCCAGTAGAAGACTATGAAGATGATCAAAAGGCTGGAGCACATCTCTTATGAAGAAAGGTTGAGGGAGTTGGGTTTGTTCAGATTGGAGAAAAGAAGGCTCTGGGGAGACCTTTAATACTTGAAGGGAGAATAGCTTTAAACTAATAGTGAAGATTTAAGTTAGATGTTAGGAGGAAATTTTTTATTCAGAGGGTGGTGAGACACTGGCACAATCAGCCCAGAGAAGCTGTGAATGTCCCATTTCTAAAGGCATTTGAGGCTAGATTGGATGGGGCCTTGGGTAGCCTGATCTGATGGGTGTCAACCCTGCCCACAGCAGGGAGGTTGGAACTAGATTTTTAAGGTCCCCTCCAACCTAAGCCATTCTATGATTCTGTAATACGATAAGTATAAATTTAAATTCAAAAATAATGCTGTCAAGATCAGCTATAAACCTATACTTTTAATTGCTAAGAAATGGCATTTAAAAATACAAAATGAATCAGTCTGATCTTAGAGAATATTGTAGACTTTCCAAAAAGTGAATAGATATACAAAAGAAATAAATATTAGAACAATTTACTTGTAGTCCATCTTACCTCTAAACTGTTGCTGGAGTGTGTTAAAAATCAAAAGAGAATATAAGCTTTTGCTATACACCATCTATCTACCTTGATATTATATATTTTTCTACAAGGCTACTAAAGCCTATGGGATTTTGCTTTGGGCATTTATCTTCAACTGTAAGGAAGATAACTCTGTTAGTAACTGTTTTGTCAAAAATCGACTTGCTGGAGGTCTTTAAATTTGCTGTTTTGGCTAGCTACCATGTAATATTGTGTTCGTCCACACTCCTGATTTTGTCTTCTTGACATGCAGTTAAGTAATAAATATATAGTAACAACAAAAAAAGAAAAAAAACATTAGACAGAGAATATTGGGTATAACACTGTGAGAAGTCCATTACATTGATGATCTATGTTAGTTATTCAGTTGCAATAGATTTCAAGTCTCTTTATAATCATTTCAGTTTTCTTCCAGTAATCCATGTTTGATTACTTTCTCAGTTATTCTCAATTATTGGAAAGCAGTAATTTAATTCATAGTCACTTGTTTTCGTGATATGAGAATCCAGGTAATTTCAGTTGTATGAGACAATTTGACCTTTTCAAGTACAAGCATACTTATCCTACGCTAATATCTGATCCCAATTGCACGTCTACAAGCACAGAACTAGCTCCATAAGAGCTTGTAATTTATAATACTGTAAATGGGACTGTCTTCTCCAGTGTTCTTTGTTGGGTGTGTTTACTAACATCCTTGTTAGTGTCAGCTGTACTTTCTTTGTTTCCTCTCTCAATTTCATTGTTCTGGGTCTAGTATTGACTCCTGGTCACTTGGCTTAGATCCCATTGCTCTTAAGTCTTGTCCAGCTGAGCATAACCTCAACATATATTCTGATAGCATTAAACAGAGTTTATACCTTCTAATCATGGCATTTTCTTATCTAGGTAAGGTTTCATTCTCATCATCGTATTTTAGATCCCCAAGGAATGTCCAAAGAAATATTTCCTTCCAGAAACAATATTTAATACCACTATTAAATTAATCTATGAGATTTTCTTTTTATAAGACTCTTCTGTCAGCCTGTTCTCTTCTAGTCTAGTGACTTTTAATTTCATTAACATTTTGGCAGGATAGATCAGATATTTGAACTTAAATAAAACAAATATGAAAGGAAAAAGTGATAATGTTGGTTTGTTTAGCCACTACTTTTAAAAACTATCTAATATTTAAATATTTTTATTCTGCTTGGCTCTTTGCACTGTTCTTCTGTTGTTCACCTATGTAACTCTAAAGAGGCTGCTCTTTTCATTTTCATTTCTTCTAAAAGTGTTTATTGTACCTTCAGCTTTCTTCTCTCTTATCTTGTTAGTATCTTGATAGGAGACTGTGTAACTTCAGTTGTTGTATTTTTACTATCAATGATAGTAGAATTCAGTCTCTTCTGCAAAGCTCCTTATACAGTTCACAAGTAACTTAAGAACCTGAACTTCAGGAAACTTTTTAGAAGAAATCAAGTATTCCACCATTTGATTTTCCAAAAATGGTGGAATATTGGATAATAAATAGTTTAAAGAACAGTCCTCGTTATGCTTACATTGTTATAACAACATCTCTTCTGTATGTTGATAGATTCATAGAGTGATAGGCACACTATTCAGAGGGATGTTGATAGACTGTAGGTTTTGGCCAAGAAAATATGAAGTTGAAGAAAAACACAAATCCCTACATCTAAAATAGAAAAAGGGGAAAAAAAGAAAAAGAAAAAAGAAAAAAGAAACAAAACAAAACAAAACAAAAGTACAGTTGTACAGTGCAGGACTGCCTAATGTATAGTTTTGTAGAAAAAGACCCAATGATTCAGCTTGAGTTAGTTTTGTGCCCTTAATACAAAGAATACCTATCACACGCTGGTTTTTATTAGTAAAAGAGTAACCAGCAAATCAGGAGAATTGATTATTCCTTTTTGTTCTGTGCTTGCAAGACCACATCTGTGGTGCTACAACCAATCTTCATCTATCTTCCACAGTGAAAGAAATTGACAAATCAGAGCCCAGTGGAGGGAAATCAAAGTTGTTGGGGGGCTGGAGTATGTAATAGAAAAGGATAGTCTGTATTCATATAGTCTGGGTAAGAGAAGATCAAGGAATATTTTCTTTGCTCAGCTTCATGGGTGACATAAGAGAGGACAGGTCCAGACTCTCCCTGAAATGAACAGTACATGGACAATGAAAGTGAGCAACAGGTACAAGATAATTTCAAGAAAAATTCAAAGAGGATTACACCATGTATGTAGTATTGGAGTATCATCTTTGGAGAAATTCAAAAATTGAGAGAGCAAGTCCCTGAGCAACCTGACCTGATGTCAACAAGAGGCAAGTAGGACCAGAATTTTCCCAAAAATCCCCTCCTGGTTGATTGTTCTATAATTCAGTTTCAATATTTTTCATCTCCTGTTCTTACGGGCACTGAAGACAATTTGGATATGTTATTTTTATTTGACTGTTCAGCATCACTATCACAACTAATATTACAGCAATACTAACAGATTTTTCAATTTGCTGTTAACTATTGTTTCTGTTCCCCCTAATCATATTGTTTCACATGACTACATTTAAAAAGTTTGCTGACTTGCTTCCGCTAACTTGTGCTTTCTTATGTTCCCTGAGTGCTAATACCTAAGGATTACAATCTAACATGAAACCCTGGGTGCTTAAATGCAATAAAACTGGGCTCAATTATTTCTGGTGCTTGTAGAGAGTTCTGGAATTATATTTTTGACAAATTTCAGTTGCATATATAGCTGCCATTGTGATAGGGGATTCATGGGTTTGTGCATCACTGCATTCAAAGCTACTTTTTAAACAGTGTCGCTAGCAGGAATGGGAATAGAATTGCTCAGGGAGATTGCAAGGCCAACCATTGGCAAATGGCAAGAATTCAAATGCTTTTAGAGACAGGAAAGTGACTGTGAACATAATTGGTGAACTTTATATGTAGAACTGTCCTAATGCTAAAGAGTAATACAACCACAAAAAAAGACTAAAGAGTAATCAGGGAGTTGCACAAAGACTTCTGAAACAAAGTCAACTTGAAAAAAAAAAAAAAAAAAAAAAAGCAAAACACTATAGTATCAGAAGAACTTCTAACAGGGTGGAAAGACCATGGACTGAAAATAGTCCCTGATTTGAGGCTGCCAGCAATGATCTTATCAGCACTGCCATCACAGCCTGGGGAGCGGCCTGCATTCAGCTATGGCAGTGAGTGTGGGATGCAGCAGTTGGGGATCCACACCTCACAATGCGTGTGTAAAAACATCTCATAGGTGCTGTCTCACCAGAACATGGATTAGTGGATGGTAGGAAGCAGCAGGTGTCCACATGCAGTCAAAGCATCCACGTCTCCTGCAGGAGTGGTATTCAGTTTGGAAACTTGCAGTCAGATTAAGGCATGTGCAGGTAAACCACGTGGCCTTTTGATGCCCTTTGCCCGTAAACCTCTATGTGAGTGCAGAGATTAGATCGTTTAGATGTCCATTAAGCTTTGCAATTGAGTAAGATCATGGTTCATCAGTTTCATTATTGATATTGATCCTCAATATATAGTTCTTGCATTGTTTATTACATCAATTAACCACTTTCTAAGATGGTTTAAACTGAGAAGATTTTTGCCATTACAGTTAACTAGAGAAAGCTCTCAAATTTGTATACAAAGTTATCTTCATGAATATCATTTATTTATTTATTTACTGTGAGTATTGGACTTTTGGTGAGTATTCTTAATATTCCTTCTGCTTGTGTATTGGCTACTCACATGTTTTGAACCAAACAGTCTGGTTAGGCATTTATTCAAATATAAAATGCATGTAGTACATGAGTAAATATGGGATGAGAAAACCTTCTTATATGTAACATCCTTTTCAAAGTACACAAGGGTAAGATTTCCTTGCAGCTACGTTGTAGCAAACCTATAGGGTTTGTTTTACTGAAGCTGATGTTAGTAGCAGTAGTATGTATTTTTCTTCCACTGTGCACAAGATCCATATTGCATCCAATGGCCAGATAAAGAAATAAACTAAGAAAGAAGAAAATAAAACAAGGGATGGAGCAAGGGAAAAAGGAAGCAGAACACATCTACGTGAAATTTACTGCTGTTGGTAGTCATACCAGCTATTTCCACCTATGGCTGCTTCAGTCTAGAACCTTTGTGAGCCATATCAGTGCTGCCAGATGAGTTTTTGACATTACAGGAGATGGTAAGTATAGTGGTCACAAAGGTACTGTTTTCTTTTCCACTTTTGTTATCTCCACTACTTAACTTTTTCTGTGCATATCTTTCTGAAGGATCCAAAAAGATTAATGATAACTAATATCCAGTTCTATTCTTCTTTGCAAGGAATAGTTATCTATCATAACAGTTTTTGTTTTGGGTTTTTTTTTTTTTTCTTTCTTTCTTTCTTTCTTTTTTTGGGGGGCGGTGATTCCAGTACTTTTTTTTTTTTCTTTCTTTCTTTTTTTTTTTTTAATGGAAAAGTCTCAATTTTCAGCCTTCAATTTCAGAAATCAACTTATACAAATAATGACATTTTCCAGAGTTTTAAAAGTACAGTACATAATTTAGATGGTTCCTTAGATGTATTTCAAAACATTATCCAGAGTAACTAAGTTAGAAAAGATCATGCTCATACAGAGTATATTCATTTGCTGCTGCTTTAATTGGTTAAGATATATGGACACAATCTTGTATTTAAAAAGGGAGGTTAGAGTAATGGAATTAAGGAAAATATATCAAGACTATTGCTAGCTGGTGATTAATGGCCTAATAACACTTTTTTCCTATTTACAAAGAAAGATTTTTCTTATGTGGTTTTCTTTTCTTATTTGCTGATCAAATAATACTAAAAAAAATAATAATAAATCAGGTCTTCAAGATTTTTCATGGCCTGGATCCTATGTCTGACTGTTAGGTGATGTATATTTATTGAAGAAAAGAAAATGATTGCAGTGTGGTTGTTTAATATTCTGAACATCTTGAATGAATCAGTGAATCAGGTACTGCTAGTTGACAACAAAATCTGGTCTGAAAAATTAGAACCTTGTATGTTGTGAAATTTGATGCAAGTTCTCTTAATTTTTCTCTCTTAGTCACAAATATGATTCCTGCAAATAAGTCTCTCTGATGTAATTTAAATGTAAATTAAAGGAAACAATATCCCAGACTGGCAGATAGAGAGGACAAGTGAGTACGTTTGTGGTGGTTTTGTTTCTTTCTTTGTTTTTAGATATATACTTTGTAGGAACTTGCGTTAGTCAGATTTTCTTGAAGGAATAACTGTTATGATTAGCATGAGTAGCTCTAAATGCATCAAGGTGATAGAAGTTAGTTGGAGAATAATTACATTTAGCAAGCATTCGCATGTAATGCAGATGTATGAAACTTCTGTATTAAAATTATGATTTTCATAATTTGCAGTTTGGTAATTTATGAATAAATGAATATTATTTCAATTTGTCTGAAATCAGTCTATGAAGCTGTAACAAAATTTGTGCCTGCCTGAAAAGCGATTACAAGCTATCTATAGTACTTTGCTCTTCTGTTTCAAAATGATTGTATATAAGAGCACATACGGATTAGCATTAAAATGACTATCAAGTTGCCCATCTGCAACTCAGATTTCCCTAAAATGCTTAACAGCTTTCAGGCTATGCCTGTATGAAAAACGAAAATGGCACAAAAGGTGTGGATCTGTCAGGTGGAGTGGCTGGCATTAAGAACTAGCTACTTACAGTTTTTTCTGTCTTCATCAGGTTTGCTTTGTATCTAATCTTTTCTGGTTCAATATGACTCCTTCAAATAGAAACTTAAGTACACTTAAGTACCTCAATTGCAGAGATTTCTGGAGATTCATTTTAAAAAACAAACAAACAAACAAAACCCAAACAACAACAAAAACCCCAAAAACTAGGATCTGAGCTAGAGCTATCCTGCAGTGCACCCGCTGGGCTCTTAATAACCATATCAAATGAGCACTTCACTAGCCAAATACACCTGGGTGTCTGCTCACCATCTGCTCAGGCTTTCCCCTGGAAAAAACTTCTCAGGCTGCACTGAGAAGTCCACAGATACTGGAGAATTAAAAAACCGTCCTGGAGATCCATGAAGGCCTCATGGGTTCTCGTGCAATATGGAGGATTCTGTGCGGTGCACATGAATCTTCTGTCTTCCTCTGCATTTGTAAAATCTACTGTCACCAGGAGTTTGGGGAGTGGTGGAGCTGAAAATAGTGTCAAGTTTTTGTGTTCATTCTAATGTTCTGTCCTCAGCTGATCAAAATTCTCGGGACATAGTCATATCTTAGCAAAGGGTGGCTGGTGAACACTAGCCATTAAATACAAGAGGATGCAATTGGAATTTTCTGTGCATCTGCTAGACATGTTTTAAAGATCCTTTCTAGTTTGGAAATTCAGGTGTTTTAGAATAATTTTGATAGAAATAAAATACAGTGACACTTATCTGGTTTTACTTATATTTTGATGATTTTTCCAAAACTAATTGTATCAAATTAAACTGTGCTTAAACTGTTTTAGTAAAAAAGCTAAACTTTCTTTATGATTAATGTGACAAATTTTAGCAATCAAACATCTGCTGTTAAGAAATAATTGTTTTTTATTAGACAGTAATTTAGATATTTGTATGTGTCTTTTTTGTCTAATAATACAGGATCAGTAGTCTACGGTTGAAATGAATTATTGTTATTAAAAATAAAAAAAAAGTAAGAGGAAGAACATAAGCTGCTTTTTTTTTTTTTTTTTTTCCCATCAAAGTAATACATGAGGTACTTTTCTGACTTGAGAATTGAAAGCCACTTTGCATCAGATTGTTCTTAATATAATTTAAGACAAATCAAGGACTGCAAGAATGAATATTAGTCTAATAAAATATGTATGCATGTACATGTGTGTAAGTAAACTTTCCCACCCTGGGAAAAAAAAAAAAAATAGTCTAAGTTCAAAATACAACTATTGCCAGCAGTTATTATTCAGTAGCCTACAGTACTATGTTCTCAAAAAAATTATGCATGTACTCAGCTCTTCATTGTTTTTCTTAAACCAGCTCATGACAGAATTTTAAATAACTAAAGGCAATTTTCTGAAATCACTCTCTGGGAGGTGAGGTGAGAGGAAGGGCAGTGCACATATAACAAGTTAGCAGATATTTCCAGGATTCCTTTCACAACGTAATAATAGTAATTTATACCAGGCAGAATGAGTTTTAATTGAACGTCTTTCAAGCTGCAGTACATGGAACAGTTTGGATTAATGTTAGTAAATGTGGAGAGCTTAATGCTCAGTTTTGGAGCATGTAATAACTTTCTGTTTTATAAACATGCCAGACTGGAGCTTAAAGTATATCTGACATATTTACATATTCATACTACACTGTTACTGTGCAAAGTCTGCAATGTCACATTGGAACTACATGGCGAGAAAATGTAAAGGTAAGTTAGTGTTATGGTTGTTCAGAATCTCCATTTTTTTTTTCCCCAATTGCCTTTATTTACAGATGGTTTCTCAGGCCAACAATTCACCCAATAGCTTATCAAATGAATTTGTTGCTGCTCAGAATGTAATGTTTTGATTAGAATATTTTAGTTTCAGATCTATATTTGTCGTATGTAAACTAATTTGTGGCATAATTTGTAATTGTTTATTTCTGCATACAGTTCAATTTGGCAGAACTATATATGTATAATATAGAAGAGAAAAGAGAGAAAAATTAGGTTTAATGCTTGCAGATATTCGCTCCAGTCATGCTATTGAACCTACAGATATCTGAATGGCAAGATGCATGTTCCTGGATGCAGCCTGTCCGTGAAGAAACTACCTTCATTCTAGTCCATTTATACATATACTATCATTGAGTCCCCTTTTGCCCAAGAATGTTGACTGTTTCAAGATCCATGTTGTACTTAGAATTTTTTTTCACCAACTAGAGAATCTTGTGATTTAATTAAATAGTGTGCAAATGTCGTCCTTTATTTTATTTCCATTAAACAACAAATTAAATGTATCACTGCTGTACTTACACTTATTTAAAGGCACAGAGAAAAGAATATTAGTATAGTACCTTGCCTTCAATCAAAGAAAACATGTTAATTTGAATTGTGGTAAAGAAAACTTAAACCTGAAATGTGCAGCACATGAGAAAGAAATATGTTCTGTTGTTCCATTAGTCAAATTCAAATGTATTCTGATCAATGTAACCGGCAGTGCTGAACTGTGGCTTATCTACCCTTTGCTCCGTCAGATAGATTTCTACTTCCTTAATTTGTATAAAACATGCAAGAATATGTCCCTTAGCTACCTGTAGAATAAAAAAAGAAGTAGGCCAAAATATGATTAATCTGTTTTTGAATGGCCAAACAATCCTCTAGTTCTCTCAGTAACGGTATCATTTTTATAGTATTAAACCAATCCTTAAATATCCTTAGTTTATTACTTGATTTAATGTGAACATTTCTTGGAAGAATGAACACCTAGTCTTCATTTTAAAGTATTAATTCTGTAAGAACCAAATGCCTTTATTTCAGTCTACAGCTGATTCTATTTCTTTCAGTTATAAAATATTAGAGCACAAAATGTTACTGTTAAGCCTCTTCTGATTTCAAAATTTACATGACAGTGAATGCAATTAAAACATTTTTCATTACTTTTCCTTAGAAAATATGCACAGACATGAACAAGTGACAGCTTTCACTTCATAAAATAATATTTTTTTACTCAGTTTATAAAAATTTCAAATGATTATTCATTTAAAGATAGTAATATTAAAAAATGAGCAAGTATCTTTAGTTTCCATGCTTCTGTAACTTTGATCCTAATAAAATGTTAAAATATCTCTGCCAAATTAAGAGAGGTAAATGCAGGTGTATGATTAATTCATGTATGCTTTGATCACATCATGCTATATCAGACCAAAATAACATAATACAAACTGACAAAAATGCAACCTAAGCTGAAACTGTGATTCTCTTATAGTCAGAAGTATGAATTTTTGAATGAAAATCAAACTTGAAGGTTCATCCTCCTTCCCTCTTTCCTTCCCTCTTTCCTTCCCTCTTTCCTTCCCTCTTTCCTTCCCTCCTCTCTCTCTCTCTCTCTCTTCTTTCCTTCCCTCCTCTCTCTCTCTCTCTCTCTTCCTTCCTCCCCGCTTCCTCCCCCCCCTCCCCCCCCCCCCGAAAAAAAGAGTACAAGTGTGGTGGTGCTATTTAGAACAGCTTACCTAGAAGAATCAAGTCACTTGGGAGAAAAGAGTTTGAGCACAAAAAAGACAAAGATACCAGACACTAAATTGTCATTTGGCACAAACACCTTGCTCTGTATATGAAAATTGCATCCTAAAGATGGTGATAATAAGGGCAGCTAAGCATATCTTTTGGTTTTATATTTCTGTTGATTTTGAAACTTATAGAGTTTAATAGCAATGATCTTTTGTGGCATTCAGAGCCCATTAATTTTATTCTGAATATATGCATGTGCCAATGACTTACAAAAGGTGATCGTAGTTCAAGTTAAGAAGATTTGATTTTCAGTTGTATTTAGACATTTAAAGATAAGCATCACCCAGATTGATTTTATTTCAATGTAGCAGGTAAGGTTCTCATAGCCATGATCCTGACTCTTTCATAAAGTGAAAGAAATAGCAGTTTCTATGTGCTTAGCTGTCCCATGTCATGGGTTTGATTCTTTTCATTACAAGAAGTGATGGAGCCCAGACTGGTGAGACTTGTCATCTAAAAACCTTAAGTAAATCTTCAAGGCAGGCAAATGGATCTAGATCAATATGCATCTTTAGGCACTTAAAGTTGTCTACCTGCGAAAGGCTGATGTGTTCATCCTGGCATCAGGATCCTCCCATTCTTCCAGAACAGTTTATAATCACTTACTAATGTTTAACTCTGATAATGATTCCATTCCTACTGATTCTTGCTTTCACTTATAGTACTTTTAACATCAATTTAAGTAAACATTTTTTCTGAATATAAGCAACTCTAAATATCTTCATATAAATGATATATAAGTATTGTCATATCCCTCTGGATTTTTATTTATTTATTTATTTTTTAAGATAAAATATATTTGTAGTAGCCAGATTATTATAAGAAATACTTCAAGGATGGATGTGCTCCTCAGATGAAAATTGCACAGTTAAAATCTGCCTCCTTTAGTACTTTGAGCTTCCATTTGTCTTGAATTTCCGTAATAAGTGCATCATACTTGGTAGCCAAACTTCTTTTTTCTCCTGTACAGTGTGGGCAAAACTTGCCTGTTCCCATCTTCATGTATCATGAACTCTGCAGTGTATGTGTATATATGTGTTATCTCCTGTCCTCAACTTTGCTGCAATCAATAATGTTGATGATAAAATAGGCTACAGATAATTGTTCAGTTTGGTGCTGATAAAAAGCAGAAACCTGAAAGTAATGCATAGCTTTTTACCAGCACACCGACTAAGATAACACAAGGTGACTATTCTGTGGTATATGAAAGAGTTTATACAACATACTGCTATTCTGGAGGTCATTTCCCAGTATCAGTGTTTGTGGTTACTCAAGGTAAATAGTTTTCTTCTGAGAGAAATGGCTTGGAATAGTAACTGAAGTATTTTCTCTTCTCAGTTGTGCCTAAGAACAGGTCATAATACATGGTGGCTCATCAATAAAGTTATTATTTCAGTAATGATTTGTTCTTCATTTTGGTGTGTAGCATTTCAAAATACACCCCGTAGTTTCTAGGGAAATACTTTCAAAGCTGGTTTTCAAATCTGCAGCAATTTCTTTTGACTCTAGTAGGACTCACAAGACTGAATGTGTGTGTATTCCTTTGAAAATTTAGGGGCAGATGTCATGCAGCCAGAACCAAACAAAGCTGTCATTGATCTAAGGAGATTTCCTCAGTGCTGTGGTGTTGGTGACAAATTTAAATATATGAAGAGCTTGGTACAGTACTTTGTTTCCAACACCAACTTGACAAATTTGACCTAATTTTTCACCTTTGTGAGCTGTACCTGTCCTTAATTTGCCACAGATTTTAATCCACAGATACCATTTGTAACTGTTGTTTCTTTCCTTTCACAATAGTTGTTTCGAAAGCTATCACACCAAAATATTTTCACAAAGGATTTAAGAGTTATGCAAGCAGACTCTTTAATACTTTTTCATTCATAAATGTGAATTACGTTAATCTATCAAGCATTATTCTTCATCTGTTCCAGGAGTTATTATGTCTGAGTGTAAACTAGTTGTATCTTAGATTTCATTAACAACTAGTGTGACTTTTTAAGCTATAATTATCTAGGTTCAGGTCAGTGCTTAAGGATTAATGATTAACTGAATGATGGTGGAGCAGAAGGCATAGCTGAAAACCATAAGCTTCAGGCAGACTCTGGATGTTCTGCAAAACAAAATAACATCCCTTCTGTCCACACGACAGAAGCATAGTAAAGCTAGTAAATTTGGAAATATTCTTTTAAATAAACCCGATATATTTGAAAAATTATAAAGAATGAAAGTGTTGTATGTGAGTTCAATCAACATTTCATGCATCTTAGACAATCTCTCACTAAAATTATTTATTAACTTCCTTTGAAACTATAAATTGACTATATGTTTTATGCATAAATGCCATCTGGAAAAGCGTGAATGGAATTAAAGTAGAAAGCAACTGTTGCAAAATAAACATACAAGAAGAAATGTGAGCTGACATTGTTTTCCTTCTTATTTGCTTATTTTGTGTGCTTTTTTATTTTCTTTTCACTTTATACTGGGGAACATCAGAGCATTAAAAAGCCACACTGTGATAACATTTTAATGGAAAAAATAAACAAATAAACAAACTCAGGATCTTTAAATTACATGTTTTTCCCTAATTTCTATGCAAAAGTCAAGTCAACTTATTTCTATATGGCATTCATGTACCTCATAATTCTCTCTAGTGAAGCAAAAAATCATGAGGTAGCATTTATGGAAAGAGTTTCATTGAATTTTATAAAGAAAATAGACAAAATAAATGAAATTCATCCCACTGTTTCACAATATGAACTTTTCCAAAAACACTGAAGGTAAGCTCTGATTTACAGTGTGAATCCCGTTCCTTTAGCCCTGACTACATAAAGATAAAAGTTTCAGTCCTATTTAAGATTAATTACATGTAGTGTTTTTGTTTGTTTGGTTGATTGGTTTTGCCTGGTTTATCTGCACATATTCCTATCAACACGCTTTTCATTTGTTTTATTTATAATAATAATATTGCTAACAAAGGTCTAGCAGAAGATATTTTGTGCAATAGTAGTTAAATTATATCAGAGGTGAAGATTTATGTCAGGTAAATCTACTAATTTACTTTATCATATTACAAAACAAGCCATTTTATTACACCTAAGTGATTAAAATGAAAATTAAGTCATTTAATGAGACTGTTAGTTAGGTTCTACCTTATCTCATAAACAGTATGAACGATTAGTAGTGGCATATTTTGTGACTTCTTATATTGTTTCAGTAAATAATTCTGAGTATTTTTGTATTGCTCTTACTTCAGATTTTTATTTTTGTGGAAAAATATTGATTTTAATACATGGATAGATACTTATTTATTGCCAACTATAGATAGGTCCCAACATTACATAGAAAGAGTTTGTGTACTTGGTAACTAGATGAAATTTGACTGCTCTCTGTGCAAGATTTTTCTATCATATCTCTTTATAATTTTCATTCCTCATTTAGTGTCAAATAGATAGTTCATAACCAATGCAAACATCTCACAAATTCAGAAGGCATTTCTTACAATTAATTTCTTTGCGTGTATATATTTTGAACTAAATAATCAAAATTTTAAATTGTAAAACATTTCAGACTTTTTTGGGGGGCAGATTTGAGAAATAAAGGTTTATTTTTGAAAGCAGAACAAGATTGTAGTTATATGATTCTTCAATATATGATCATAATGGAAGATCTTCCAAAATATCCTTCTGGTGAGTTGGATGCACTGCCCAGTCTTCACTGGAATGCTCTGTTTACACATAAAATTAAATTTAAGTATTTAAGTATTTACATATACAGTATTTAAAGTATTTAAGTTTGATGTATTTAAAGTATTAATGTATTCAAAGTATTTTCTTGATAGTAAATCAAATTTAACTAGGTACTCAGAGTATTCTATCGTGGAAGAATTGTGATACCTATGAAGGTCAAGTTACTGTTTTTACCGTAGTTCATTTTCTTCTTTTTACTATATAGACAACATTAGGTTTAATTTTGAAAATAAATAATAATAAAAAAATCAATTTCAATAAATGTATATATATATGTAGATTAAATATGATGAATAGTGTCCATTGCTGAGTAGTCTGTGCTCTTTTCTGCTGGTAATCTGTAGTCAGGCAATATGATTGTTTTGTCACCATGTCTTGGCTGCTGTCAGGATCACTTTATTCCTTCTCTGTATACAAATGACAAAGAGCAAGCTGGACAAGGCTGCTGCAGGATAAAAGCAACATGGAAGAAACCAGAAAAATTTAATCTTAAATGGGGGACAATGATTATTATGATCCCCTTGAGATAAGCAACAATCAGATATATAGACAGGACTCAAATGTGTGAGAAAGATCTTTGTCATACGCAGCATGTGGAATTTCACAGCCAAGAGTCAAGCTGGAGGAAAGAAGCAGTCCTGTAAGTACAGAAAACACTGGAAAAATTCCCTTAAGATCTATTATTACTTTTAATTTTGTTATCCAATTTAGCAGCACTCTTACACTTTGGAATTTCTTTTTAAATTATTCTGTCTTTTATTAAAACATAAAACTTTGTAAGATTGTCATGTAGCTGCTGTCATTTTTCCTTTAATCAAAGCAGAAATAGAGAGTTTAAGATTATATTTACACTTATTAAAAAAAAAAAAAAAAAAAAAAAAAGTGGTCTTTTCAGGTTGGCCAGTTGCTTGATTCCAAATGTTGTATGTTTTTGGGTTTCAGCTACTGAACCCAGAAATCAGTATTTTAGCTGTTTGGAGTAGATATTCTTATGTTTATACAAAAGTATAACTGCTTGGAAGTATGTGTTATTATTTAACTTTACTGAAAGTTAGGAGTCTCCCAAGTAATGACATATCAGAAAAAAATGGCTTTTTTGTCTCCCTCTAACAAGCAAGACTTATATTAATTTTTATCTATTCCCACTCTGTAAGGCATGCAAGATTCATAATATATCATTTTTCTTTCTCCCTTAACATCATCAGTGTATCTTCTAAGTCTATTATGAAGAAGTCATAATTATGTATTATAATGCAGTAAAGATTATGATGTTGTTTATTGGTAACAATTTTGTCCACAATATGGATGGGAGGCTTTGATGATCAGGTTACCATCCCCCCTATCTTAAAATACAGAAGTAATTTTATTTTTGTGAACAAATATGTATCAGTTCACCAATGTTCTTCTTCATAAAAGATTTCAATGACTTCTGAGCTTCATAAGAGCAAGACAGCATTTGCCAATCTTAATGCACCACTCTTTGGTGATTTAGAAAATGAGTATACTCTGTCAATGAAGAATGTTTTAATTGATAGTGTGTTCTGGTTTGCTACAGAAAATGAGAAAAATTGTATTGATACCAAATGCATTGAATTGCTTTGTATTTACTCAATATACCAGAGGACTGCTTATCACAGCAGGAACATACAAAATGAATGGGGCTGTGGAAGGCTTCGATCACTATTGCAAGTTATAATGCAGGGTAGTTGAAGAACAGTGTTTTATCTAAGGTGAAATTTTCTTCTTTGCAGAATACTTTCTGAACAACATAAGCAGCATTCTCAGAGAAAATCTTCAACCCTTGGTAATGCCTCATCTTTTTGTGAAATATATTTGGTTGTCCATATTCTTTTATAACAAATGTCTCACTCCTTGGGGTGTCATAGAAATCCTTGTCTGAGTATCTAGGCAGATTCTTACCGGGTGTTTCTGTTGAACCAGAATTGGGTTAACCTTTGGATGAATTATTACATGACTTAAATCACAGAATCACAGAACGGCCAGGAAGGGATCCCAGGAAGGGATCTCAAGGATCATGAAACTTCAATCCCCCTGCCACATGCAGGGCCACCAACCTCCTCATTTAATGCTAGACCAGGCTGCCCATGGCCCCATCCAATCTGGCCTTGAACACGTCAAGGGACAGGGCATCCACAACCTCTCTGGGCAGCCTGTTTCAGTACCTCACCACTCTCTCTGTAAAGAATATCCCCTTGACATTCAACCTAAATCTCCCCTCCCTCAACTTAAAACCATTTCCCCTTGTCCTGCAGTTATCTACCCTTTCAAAGAGTTGATTCCCCTCCTGTTTGTAGGCTCCCTTTAGGTACTGAAAGGCTGCAATGAGGTCACCCTGCAGCCTTCTTTTCTCGAGACTGAACAAGCCCAGCTCCTTCAGCCTGTCCTCATAGGGGAGGTGCTCCAGTCCCCTGATCATCTTTGTGGCCCTCCTCTGGCCCCTCTCCAACAGCTCCCTGTCTTTTTTGTACTGGGGGCTCCACACTTGGATGCAGTATTCCAGATGGGGCTCTGCTCACAAGAGCAGAGTAGAGGGGGACAATCACCTCCCTGTCCCTGCTGACCACCCCTCTTTTGAAGGAGCCCAGGATAGCATTTGCTTTTCAAGCCACAAGGGAATCATTTCTCAACCTTCTCAGTTTTTGTGTTTTTCTAACTTAAAAAAAAAAAAAAAAAAAAAAAAAAGTGTAAATGAGAAGGATTTAAACATGTGTTGATGATGTTTCTTAGAGAAGATTTGAGATCTCTTGGTCTCCTGAAATAAGATGTCTAAACTCTGTAAACATAAAGACCTTAGTCCAGTAGTATGTTATTGTCATTGCATATAATAGGCCACAACACAGGGAGGTATGGGGATGAGTCAAAGAGACAAGGCAGGGGATGACCTGATCTTGGAGTCTCCAAAACTGTCAACAACTCAGTAATAATTATTACTATTACACTCCATCAAACAGAAGCCACTGACCCCTGGATCTAGAGGGGCAAAGGAAAGGTGATCTTAATGCAAGGTAGCAGGAAGCATGTTTTTTTTGTTGTTGTTGTAGTAGCTGTTTTTTTTACAACTTCTTTTGTACATACAGAAATGAACATATAATGCATAAATATAATATTATATGAAATAAATAATAAAAGAATTGAATTTAAACTGATTATATGCATATCTATTTAGGTATTATATTTATACTTATTTTTATTTTCATAAACTTCAGTTTTTTTTTTTTTTTCTATAATTCTAAGATAGAGTTATAAATCTTAGGTTAGATCCTTAAATTTTGTACCCAATAAGTTACTGGGATTGCATATCAACTTTTTGAGTGTAACAGAAATTATTCAAAGAGATATTTAGACTACATGTGTCTAGATGCTTTTAAATTCACATTCTAGTTTGCTAATTGTACTAAGTACTGTGAAGTAGAAATAATAACTTGGTCTAGCTCACTTAAGTGGAAAAGAGAACTATGGAACAGCGAGACTGTGTTTATCAACGTAACAGAAAAAAGTGTCACAGAAATGCAGAATCATTGCAGATATTATAGAAAATCAATAACAGAGATTACTTTCCCCCCCCTAATAAACAGCAATTAAAAACAGTGATCAAACCTCCAGTTAATGTACAGAGATTGGGATAACCTTGGTTTAGCCTTCAGATCAGTCTTAGAGATCTGAAATAGATCAGATTTGTATCATATCTGTAAGCAGGAATATTAAAATAGCATAGTATTTAGAGGAATTAATATGAGGTGAAATGAAGGCATGAAAAAATACATAGGGAGATACAGTACACATCTAATTCTTAATTCTGCTTGAAATCTTTGCTGAACTGGGAGAAAAAAAGCAAATAAAGCTGTATTATGAAAACTACCTGAAAATCTCTCATGACAAGTAGTCAGATTTGGGGAACATTCATTGTCTGAAATTCAGATATTGACAAGTCCACCATAACACTCAAACATACACTTTAATTAGTTACATAGGTACATGATTCATTATGTTTAGATCAGAGTTGTGTGTTTAGATCAAAGGGTTGTTAAATAGCAACTCATACTGTTGATCTGTATACTGAGATAAATATTCAGTGAAGTTTAATGTTTTCTATTGTATTGTTGTATTGTACAGAATTTCTCTTACAACATTACAGTTGAACTTGTATTTTCTGCTAGAAAAACAATGCTAATACATATCACTCTTACAGTATATTGGGAAAGCAAAAAAAAAAAAAAAAAAAAAAAAAACAACTATTCCTATACAGATCATTCCCATCCCAGAATTAGTTCTCTTAAGCATTTTTTCCTATGATCATTTCTTGCACTCAGTGGAAGACTGAGAATGAATGTGCCTACAACTGTGTTCTGAATAAATTATTTATTTGCATTGATAATGCAAAAAAAAACCCCAATCAAATAATTACAATTAAAAAAAAAAAGATTTTATAGCATCAGATGGTAAAAACAAAACTTATTTAGTGTTTGTTTTCACAAGGCTATCTGTGGACTTCATTTTTGGTTGTTGTTTTTGAATCAAACAAAATTCTGGGAGTAGGTTCCCATATACAGATCATAGCTGAAAACTTGTCCAAAGTTGGCAAGTATTAAATGAAGATCTACATCTAAATCTTCATCCAGAGTTTTTTAGACTGTGTAGATAACAGTCATCTCATTTACTCACTGGTAGCAGTACTTGAACAGCAAGCCAACATCTTGTAATAGCTGTAAGTTTCAGGGTTTGAAGGTGATAGCACTGAGATAGATAGCTTAGTAGTACTCGGAAATTCATTAGATTCTCATGTGACAATGAATTCTTTCAGTTGTACTAGAAAATATTTTTTAAAATAAGGAAGTAAGAGGCATAAATCTTTGTACCTCAGGACACCTGCTCACCCTCATTTGATGAGGATTAAAAAAAAAAAAAAAAAAAACTTTTCCATCAAACTGGTTAATACATAGTAAGCTATAGAAACAATTCTTGTTACTTCATCTGATATAAGTAATCCTAATCTATATTGCGAATAAAATGATGAGCTAGAGGCATCCAAGATCTGATCTTTCATGGCAGCCCTAGTGTGTCATGGCAGCAATTCTTAAAGGTCTTTTTCCGTTCAGTTCTGAGATAAAATTTCAGAGGATCTTTTTTAAACACTGTCTAGAATCACTTAAGGGCACTTGGAACCAGCTAAGCTTCCATCCAGAAGCAGTAAAACTTAGTAGAGGCTTTTAAAATAATTAATATTCTGAATGAGTTCATTATCATTTAAGATCTATTTTTGCTACATATATTAATATTCTGTTTTTGTTGCAGAGCTATTTAGATACTGCCATTCACTGATAATAAGTCATTTATTCCTCATTAACTGTTAGGATGGATGTAGATATTCATTATAGCAAGACAACAGACTCATTTAACAGCACATAGTACTTGATTATACATCATGGACACTGACTGGAATGCAAATTTCATTCTACATAAATCTCATCATTGTTTCTATCCTCACCATGGGATAAAGTATCTTATCATAATCTACAGTACCTTTTTTTTTTTTTTTTTTTTTTTTTAATGAGTACCTATCTAACACTAGGAAGAACATAATAAAGACTGGTGATACACTCAACTGAGGTAACTGGTAACACAAAAAATAAAGGTTTCCTAAGCTAAGCTGCAATGAATTTTAAAAATGTTCCTTGAAATAATGGGTTCTTGCTTGATAGTTGTGACAGAATTAGTATATTCTTAAAACAGATTCAGATTTAAAGAATGTGAGATCTTAGTGAATACTTATCATAGTGGTGATGGACAAAAGCTTTTATTTTCTTATGAAATACAGATATTCTGTGTCCCAACTACAGAAATTGAAGACCAATTTATACCTGCCAAATGGTGATGAAAGTATATTTTCTGTCATTTTTTTTTCCTATTCCAAGTTTGAAGTCTTCTCTGTATGTTTGTAATTTATTTTTCCATTTTATTTTCCACTTTTACCCATTTACGTATGTAAAAAGCCTCTGTGTGTATATGCAGAAGTACTATAATCATAATTCATTTATTAAATAGTGTGACACTGTAATGCTCAGGATGTTGTACAAGACTTCTATTAATGTAAGAAAATTGCAGCTTTGAGATAAATAGAGGCACTGTGTGATAGACAGGTCAGAGCTACTGCACTATCTCATTAAAGGAACTATGACTGAGTCACACAACTGCATTTATTGTCATAAACAGTTAAGAAGAACCTCGCATTGTTTTTCTACAGCCCTATTCAAGACTTCCTCACTGGAAGTATGTATGCTAGACTTGGCAAGTTGTAGGTTTTTTTCTCAGGGAATGGTTCATAGAATTTTTACAGTACACACACTTTCTGAACTCAGTGGCTTTCTGAAGCTCAATCAGAGTCTCAATGTATTCCTTACGAATTTACAGAGAATAAGTGGTGGAGGAATCCAAAGTCTGGATTAAAGAGGAAATACAGCTTCAGAAGTCAGTTTTATCAGTTACACCAGTTCTGCAGTTCTGCTGTTCAATTTGTGGGAATATTTTGCAGAGGAATGTCAGTTGCCTAGATTGTTCTTCCTTCCCACTTTGAGCAGGGGGAGGATCGCTTCATCAAGATTGGGCCATTTATATTTTAAGGGGGAAAAAAACATTCTCATATGCAGTGGTTTTTGTTTTGTTTTGTTTTGTTTTCCTTTTAATGTTTTAGAATGTTATCTATGTGGTCAAAACATAATGTTCCTCTACAGAAAAACTCTGATGAAAAAACTCCATATAACCTTACTAAAAGTTTTTGAATACGGAGGAGTTAAAACACAGTACTATACAGGACTAAGCTGTTGTAAGTTCAGTGAAAGAAATATGCTGCACACAGGCTGCAACAGCTTAAGCTCCAAAGGCTCTTAGCTTCTTCCAGCTAAAACCAATTACCCTTAGAACATCTGTCAAAACTACATCTCATTAAAGACTCTTTCAATTCACATTTGGAATTTCTATTCTATTTTACTTCCTTTGATCAGAAATACTTAAAAGTTTATGATTTCTTAGGAAAATATATTTTCTAAGTTCTATAAGTGAAGAAAAAATATCAAATTAGTGCATCAGTGTAAGTGCTAAAAGAGCTCTTTCTTCAGAAACAGCAATTAAATGGAAGAAAATAATAGGCAACAATTTGATTTGACATAGATTCTATGATCTGAATAGCTTTTATAATTTGACATACTTCCATAGATCTGCAAATGCATATTGATTTAATTCCTCAGACCATTTAGATCTAAAAGAACAACAACAAGAACCTTCAAAAATATGTCACTTTAAAAGTAACAACGTTAATATTACAAAATTAGTGCAATAAATATAACACAAAAAGGAATTTCTTATCATTCTATGAATCTCACCCCACCAAAAACGTGGAAAAAATTGTTTCATTGTCTGGGTCAATCTTACTGAATTTTGTAACAAAGCAAATACTATTTCTATTTTTCCTTGAAGAGCACAGTTTAATTGGCAAAATATCAAGGCTGATTCAGTTAGATTGACAGCATGATCGTTGACAAGATTCTTCAAATACTCTGATTCACACTGGAGACTGAAGACATAATTTGTGGGAGGTGTCTTAAGAATCAAAATATTGTTGATTGGAACAGATTATAAGATTTTTTTTTTTTTAAATTAGTGACAAGAATGTGAGCCAAATAAAAGTTAAAAACTTGAAAATGTCATAGATTGGATGGGGCAAAAATGGAATGGTTTTAAAAACAAATGTTAAAAATAATAATAATAAAAAATATTTCCATGCTAATCTTCATCACCAAAAATATTCACTTTTTCTTAATTTATAACCAATACGAAACATGACGTTTCAATTCTTCAGTAATGTATTCAGGTGTTAGCTCCTTTTGATTTGCACATCAATATTGCTTTATGTTATTGGATGCTTCATTTAGAAGTATTCACTCAGGGCAAAACTGTGTAGCCTGTATTCACATAAATGAACATGTAAACATGCAAGTTCTTCTAATGACTTTAATTGCTTACTTGTAGAATGGCAACACTATGTGGAATTCTATTTTTCTTGACAGTTCCAGCAAGTGACTTTATATCTTTTATCAATATTTTATTTCACTTTTTATTTTTTCCTCAGCTGGTAAGAGATCTTATTTGATTTACTTATTAAGTTTATATATTTGGCATTTATGAGTTCTGTAATATGTAACATCCCTATGCTAGAATCATTCTGTATCTAAGATTCTTATTCTAAAAATAACGAACTTCTTCAATTGAATGTTATTCAAATAAAAAAGGATTGTCAAGTGAAGTTTTCAAAATATTTTGTAGTTTCTCATATGACAGAAAGGATTTATCCCAGGAATAAAACAGTTTAATCACATGGTTAAAGTTTTCCTCTTCTTTGTTACTAGAGTGACATCAAACCTTCATTCCTCGTTGTTAATATTTCTGTTATTGATAAAAATATCTTTCCTACTCATCCAATTGTGAGTGTGCTAAGACTGAAGGCTGGAAGTCTGACATATTCATTGAAAATCTTAATTAGACAAGACTCTGTACTTAAGCACAGCTTTAAATTTTGTTTGCCTGGGAACTGTGTCAGTAGCTTGTCAGGAGCTCAAGTACATCCAAAAGCATTTAACAAAATAAAAGCTTTTCTTAAAGTAATAGCTCTACCTCTGACTTCACTGGATGTGCATTCTGTACCAGTAACCGATGGATAAGTTTAATTTGATAAGAACTGAGAAGCTGGATTCAAATTTATTAGGTCTCTTATGCAGCACAAGGCAGTAAATAAAGTGTTATCCCTCTTACATTTAAAAAGCTCCTGGACAATTCATGCTATTACAGCACATTTAAGTGGAATATTCTCTTTAAAATTTGTGAAATAACTACTTTTTATATTACTTTTAATAGATCAGAGCCTGTAATTTTTAAGTTATCTTCTATCTGGAAACAAGTGTTGTAAGAATTCTGTAAGAAAATTTCATCCCTTTTTCCTTTCTCTCTGCATACACAAAATAAATAAATAGATACATAAATAAAACAGACAAAACTTTCTTGATTTCTAAATTAATTCAGCTGATTTTTTTCACCATGTAAAAACTGGTATAGATCTGCTGTTTTTTCATCACGGAAGAGATTAAAGGTGACAGACATGCTGGAGTAATCCAATAGATTATTCAACACTCCTAAAACCTGGGATCTCATTACAGATGGCCTGATAATGGACTTGATCAATCTACCTAATTTATTTACTAGTTGATTGTTATCTTTCTTATCTATAAACATTATATACAGCTTCAAAACTGTTTAAAAATCTGATTTGGAGTTCTTGTACTGTAAAGATTAATTAAAAAAAAAAAAAAAAAAGAAAAAAAAAAGAGCCAATGTATGGTTGATACTTCCATTCCTCTGAGTAAGAAAACTCTCTTTGACGGACTATTGCCCCTTTGAGAGAACAAAATGAAGCTCATAAAGAAAGTAATCGCTTACAGGAAGAATATTTAAACTGCCTAACATCAGATATCTAAGTAGATGAATGGTATCTGTGTCTAGTTGAATGGTACAAGATAAGTACTCCGTAGCATGATTAGGTGTATGATAGATCTATTCTTAATTTTACTAAAAAAAAAAAAACAAAAAAACAAAAAACAAAAAACCAACAAACATTATCATAAATATTATTGAAATGTAATGATCTTTTTATCTATTTTAAAGTTAATAGTACTTACACCTGTCAAATGTATACAACAAAACTTCTTAATTAAAATGTAATATCTAAATAACTTTCAGAAAATAGAAAATGTCCTTTCTTTGCATTATATATTCGGTCTTTCATTACTGTGATTTAATTTTCATGACAGACATCAGTGGTAACAATGGAGGTGAAAGTCTGCCTCAAGAAAAGGTAATAACAAAAGTCCCATGTTTTTAGCAGAGTGTGTATTTTCCCTTTTCAGCTAGCTAAAAAAGTGACTTTTTTAAAAGCAATCAAAAGAAAAAACACTCAGAGTTAACTTTATTGCAAGCATATATATCATCTCCTTTTACCTGAAGTCTTAACTACGAAAATGCATTGTAGCAGCACCTTTCTTTTCTTTATGGTACCTTAGTTTTTGATTGTAAATGCTGTGGATATTTGTTCTGATACGATGTTTTGCTTTGGTTGCTATATATTAGGAAGTGTACAACATAAAAATTTTGTTTTATGAGCCTTACAAATAATAGGAATCTAATATCTTATGAAAGTGAATTCCAGAGGTTGTGTCTTTTGTTACAGAAAAAGCAATTCTCATTATCACTGGTTTTGGCTAGTTCAAATTTTAATAATTTTTAGTTTTTGTACTTCTATGACTTTCATTTAACTCTCAAACTTTTATCTCTTTCCCTCTGTTAATGGTCCAGAAATTTTCAGTGTCTCTCCTAGTGTACTTCATCTCCTCCAGAACTTTTATTTAATAACTAAAAGATATTCAATTTTTGCAGTTTTTATTACTCTAACCCTAAGTTAGAGTAACCACAGCACTTAACAACAGATTTTGATACTTTTATATGAGCTCCCATTTCAGCCTTTGTGATGCCTACCTTACCCTGCATTCTGATATATGCAGAACTTTTCAGATTCAGATTCCAGAAATGCAGTAAGTAACTGAATAAACCTGACAGTTTGCCCCCCAAATTAAGCACAAATTAGATCATAATGATTTTGTAATGCCTAAATCAGGACAAGAGACTTCGCTGCAGGGAGGCTCTCCCCATCTAACTGTTGCTTTAAGGAAAATTAAGTGATCTGGCAATACTATAACAGTCATAAGACTTAACTTTGAAATTGTGTTGTGAGCTAGAGAAGCTAGGAAACTTGGAAATAAAGATACCAATTTTAACTGTTAATTATAAATGACTGAGAAAGGAGTCAAGACTCAGAGCCTCTGATTAATTTCAAATCACAAAAAGTATTCTTTGATGTACACTTTGGCCTTTTAGCACCCAAGGAAATCAATGGAAAATAGTGAAGAAAATATGCACAGCAAAAATAATCAAGTTCAAAAAGACCAAGTGCCAAGTCCTGCGCTTTGGACAAAACAACCCCAGAAAACTGTTCAGGCTTGGAGCAGAGTGACTGTACGGAGAAAATGGACGTGAGGTTGTTGGTTGACACTTGTCTAAACATGAGCCAGCAGTGTGTCCAGGTGGCCAAAAAGGCCAATGGCATCCTTGCTTGTATCAGAAATAGTTTAGCCAGTGGGAGCAGGGGAGCAATCATCCTCCTATACCAAACTATTGTGAGGCTGCACCTCAAGTACTGTGTTCACATTTGGGCCCCTCACTTTAAGATAAGTATTGAGGCACTGGAGCATGTCTAGAAAAGGGCAATGAAACTGGTGAGGGGTCTGGAGCACAGGTCGTATGAGGAGCAGTTGAGGAAACAGGGATTGTTTAGTATGGGGAAGAGGAAGCTCAGAACAGACCTTACAGCTCTCTACAGCTACCTGAAAGGAGACTGTGGAGAGATGGGGAGCCTCTTCTCTCCTTGCAAGTAGTGGGTGGTGGAATCACTATCCCTGGAGATGTTCAAGAAATGTGTGGATGTTGTACTAAGGGACATATTTTAGTGGGGAAATATTGGTGGTAAGTGGACAATTAGACTAAATAATCTTAGGGATTTTTTTTCCAAGCCTGGTAATTCTATGATTCTATGAATTCCTTCTTTATGTTTTCTGCCATACAAAAAGTAGATCAGAAATGATCTCATAATACTTGAAATAAAAATATGTCTACACTGGTGTGCTTCAGATTGTAATCCTATACATCACATGTTTCAGTTTCCTCTGTGCATGGAGCACTCATATTATATCAAGGCAAACCAGATTCCTGATGGATGAAGCATCCAGAAAGATTCTGAGAAGCACGGTGCAGTGGTCTGTGCTTGCACACCATCATCAAACAAATGCACTGTCCTCATAAAATTGCTTTTGGTATGTTTCTTCTATATTATGGTTTCATGAAGAAATTGCTGCTAATGGATTCTGAGAATAAATATCCAGAAGAGTTTAGAGTTCTAAACTAAGATCCATTTCAGAAAAAAATAAAAACTCAATAAAATGTAACTGACAAGTTTACAGCCTCTTCCTTGAAATATCTCCTCCAAGCTAAATATGAATTAGACAAACTAACAGAAGTTTTGTAAGGTGTTTTCCTCTCTTAATCTTGTGAATTGTAAAAAATGGGTAAGCAGTCATGCCTCTGGATCTCCTGGTAGAAGAATAGTGTCATTCAATACTTTTGTTTTAAACATTTCTTGATTGTATTATGGGTCAGAGGAGACCACTTTGTTCTAGTTTATGGGCCTGCAGATTGCAATTATAAACTACCAGATCTGAAAATCTCTTTTCCTTCAGTCCACTGTATACAGAATCACAGAATCACAGAATCACAGAATTGTAGGGGTTGGAAGGGACCTCCAGAGATCATCGAGTCCAACCCCCCTGCCAAAGCAGGCTCCCTACACCAGGTCGCACAGGTAGGCGTCCAGGCGGGTCTTGAATATCTCCAGAGAAGGAGACTCCACAACCTCCCTGGGCAGCCTGTTCCAGTGCTCCGTCACCCTCACCGTAAAGAAGTTCTTGCGCACATTGGTGCGGAACTTCCTATGCTCCAGCTTCTCGCCATTTCCCCTTGTCCTGTCTCCGCACACTGCTGAAAAGAGTCTGGCCTCGCCACTTTGCCCCCCACACCTTAGATATTTATAGACCTGGATCAGGTCCCCTCTCAGTCTTCTCTTCTCAAGGCTAAACAGACCCAGTTCACTTAGCCTTTCTTCATATGGGAGATGCTCCAGGCCCTTCACCATCTTTGTGGCTCCCTGCTGGACTCTTTCCAAGAGATCCCTGTCTTTTTTGTACTGGGGAGCCCAGAACTGGACACAGTACTCCAGATGAGGCCTTACCAGGGCAGAGTTGAGGGGGAGGATCACCTCCCTCGACCTGCTGGCCACGCTCATTTTAATGCACCCCAGAATTCCATTGGCCTTTTTGGCCACAAGGGCACACTGCTGGCTCATGGCCAACCTGTCGTCCACCAGGACACCCAGGTCCCTCTCTGCAGAGCTCCTCTCCAGCAGGTCATTCCCCAGCCTGTACTGGTGCATGCGATTATTCCTCCCTAGGTGCAAGACTCTACACTTGCTTTTGTTAAACCTCATCTGGTTTCTTACTGCCCAGCTCTCCAGCCTGTCCAGGTCTTGCTGAATGGCAGCACAGCCATCGGGTGTGTCAGCCAATCCTCCCAATTTCGTATCATCAGCAAACTTGCTGAGGGTGGCCACTATCCCCTCATCAAGGTCACTGATGAAGATGTTGAACAAGACCGGACCCAGCATCATGTTTTCTGTGTGTTACTCATTAATTAAAACTAATGCAGGAAGATCTCATTGGAGGACAAAATAAATCTAACAGGGATATTTAGATGATAGATTGAAGATTGTCACATATGTCTATGAAAATTGATGTTATTTTATTATCTAAAATGAAAAAAATGATTAAAAGTCTGTAAATGTGCTTGTCTATACCTATAAATATTTGGGAATACATATTTAGAAGAATTTGAAAGTACTTCTAGCCCTGCTTGAAAATCTGAAATTCACTGTCATTGAAGATTTGTATTATATAACAGATATTAATATAAGAAGGGAAGTTTATCTTAAACAAATATTGAGTTTCAAAGAAATAGGTAGTTGTTTGTTTGCTTGTTTGTTTTCTGTTACTTACATCTCTCTCAGTTCTTAAGACTGGAAATGCTAAAAAGGAGACTGAAAAAAATGTTACATTTGGGAAGGGGGAAAATTCAGTGTAAATTTTTTTACTGGATTAAATATAAAGTACTTATATGGTAATTTGAATTATACTTTGAAGACAAACTTCTTACATCAAGAATTTTCAGCAATATTTTCTCATATTCATGCTATTTTGGGATGTGATGTTGTGAAACATTCTGAGTGAGATTACTTCAAAAGTCAGAAAGACTGTCCTTTCACCCACTGTAGAGAAATTGCATGAACTTTCCCATGTCTCTTTGGTTGAGACTTACTAAATATGAATGTTTTTATTCACTTTCTAAAGGGACATCATGATGACTCACCTGCACAAACTTTATACATATATGAAGATAGTATAAGTAATCAAACATCTTGTGTCTGAGTTTTGTCTTTGGGTGAAAACTATTCATTTCTGTTATGTGCCATACAGAATCTAGTACAATGAATTTCTGACATCTGTGATTCAGCCTCCTATGTGCTGTTTCTGTACATATAACTTAAATTGAATGTTTACTTCAAACTGGGTACCTAAAACTTAATACAAATAAAACTGTTGAGCCCTGCTGAAACACATATTACATAATTCATTTGACAGCACTGCATCAATTTGTATTAATCAATTTGTATTTTGCTGCTTTAAAAGTGATGCTGAAAATTATTTTATTTTTAATAAGCTTTATGATACTGAACTTTAGCTCTACCCTCTCTCACAGTTTTATGTGACAATCAGTAAAAAAGATAGATTAATTGTCCTGCCCAATGAACTGTTTTCTCTGCTTTCCTTGACTCTATTATGCAGTTGCTTGATCATGACTCTCAAATGCACAATTTAAATAGTAAATTCTTAAATAAGAATGATTTTTTTAATCTTATTCATGATTTCTGTGATAATTACAGTAATATTGTTGGCACTCAGAAATCTGTAAATATTTTTTTTTTTACAGTCTACTGAAGTGTTTTGACATGACATTTATTAAACCAAGAAAGAAAGGAAGAAAAAAATCAGGTGCATTGAGTGAAATGAAAGATAGCAAAACCTACTCATCAAAATCATTAATAATGTTGTTCACATTTGATCAATACCCAAATTTACCACGGCTAGCATGTCATTATATCACCATTTTAAAAAATCTTTTGGTCTTCAGCCTTCCATCCTTTAACACAGAGAGCCAGAGGTAATGAAGTAATCACCAAGTACAATATATGTAATCAGAACTGAGTAAATTCTCTTTGTTGATATCTATTGTCATTTTCGTCATTGCACCAGGTTTCTGAGAAAGCAAGAGGGAATCGGTTTAAGTCAAATATCCAGTACACAAGACAAATGGCATTTCACCAACAGCACATTATTGTAGGTAGCAGGTTTAGCTGCTGAGGCTTCACCTGGACTACTGTGTCCAGATGTGGAGTCCTCAGTACAGAAGAGGCATAGAACTGTTGGAGCGCATCCAGAGAAGAGCCACAGAAATGATCCAAGGGGTGGAACACCTCTACTTCAAGGACAGGCTTAAAGAGCTGGGGCTCTTCAGCCTGGAGAAGAGAAGGCTCTGAGGTGACCTAATAGCAGCCTTTCCATAAGTCCCTTTTGAGGGACTTAATTTTTTTCAGAAAGTAGTGTATTCTTAGTCCTCCTATTCAGATGTGTCCCATCCAACATCAACATGCCTGGTCTATTGAACGTCTGTCCTAGATCATAGAACCCAAAGTCTTGAGTGCAACACCATCCACAAGACAATCATTCAACTGGTTTTATTCTTCTCCTTCTGCCTGATTTCCAGTCTCCAATCTGGAGAATCAAGGAGAACATTACATGTGCTCCCATTCCCTTCAATGTATTCCCGAGAGATGTTGAAGTCATTCTTAACCCAGCTTAAAAAGATCAGGAACCTAATTTGGACTCTGTCCTAGCTCTGTTCCATCCCCTGCCCTATACCATCATGGTGGTGGCTCTTTACCGTGGAGTGTCCTAACTTGTCACAGTCATGCTCCCATCATTCAGCAACAACCAAAACACTGGGATGCTTCGAACACCTTCTTGGTAGAAACCAGGATACCCTGTTACTTACTTGCATTTTTTCTTTATTTTCTTTTAAATAATTATAGATTCTTCAACACTAATACACGAAGAAGTATAACACACTTCTGAAATAAAATCATAGTATTTTGATATACTTGATGGAAATTGTATAATCTATGCCAAAGTTTTGTATTTTCTGGCAAGACAGAACATAGGAGTGCATTTCTGAAGATATTAGAATGCAATTATTTTTCTTCAGTTTTTACAAGTCTGTGGTTTGCGCTTTTGAAGGCTGGGCTTAAAATATATGTACTAATTATGATGCTAAACATAATAATAAATGTGCTGAAAGTTTAAAATCTTGTCAAAATCTATGTCAAATTACGGTTCTTAGTAAGAGCCAACATCAAAATCAGTAGTAAAAAAATGTATATTTATTTTTAAAGAAAAAAAAACATATATTTCAGTTCCATAGTAAGTAGTTAAATAAATGTTGAAAATAAATCTAATACATCTGTAGTACTTAGCAATATGCTTCAATCAAGGTGAATGACAATATAAGTGCAAAGCAAGGAATCCTATAATTAAGGTGATCTTTCATAGAAGTCCTGGAATTGAAGTGAAAACTGATAGTTTCTCTCTGAAGGAAATAGTAATGGAGATGTATTTGACCATCTTTAATTGTGGAGAGATGTACTTGTCTATTTTCTTAAAGATTAATAAGGTTTTTTGATCAAATTGAAGGATATCATATAATCAGACAACAAAGTAGATAGAGTAAGATAAATATAAAGCAACCTTTAGTCCAAATTTTTTGAAATAATAAACTAAGACATAGAAGTGTAGTACATTTCAGCAAACTGCATTATCAGTAGTCATAGAAAATGAATTTCCAGTTACCAGTTTTAAACTGAAAGAAGCCAACTTTTAAGATCTCAAAAAAGTAATGCAGATTTAACTTGCATTACCCCACTCTTCAAATTACAGTTTCAGAACAGTTTTAATAATCCTTACTTCTTATTTACAAAATTTGAATATTACCATTACTGAAACAAATTTAAGACATTAAAAATTGCCCCAGTGAGTCAAGGATCATTACCAATACAGGCTGGGGGATAAAAGGATTGAGTGTGTCCTTGTTGAAAAAGACTTTGGGGTACTGGTGGATAGGAAGCTGAACATAAGCCAGCAATGTGCCTTTGCAGCCCAGGAAGCCAACTGTATCCTGGGCTGCATCATAAGAAGCACGGCCAGCAGGTTGAGAGAGGTGTCCCTGCCCCTCTTCTCTGTGCTGGTGAGGCCTCACCTGGACTTCTGTGTCCAAGTACAGAAGAGACATAGACCTGTTGGAGCACATCCAGAGGAGGGCCACAGAAATGATCCAAGGCGTGGATATTTAAAGGACAGGCTGAAAGAGCTGGGGCTATTCGGCCTGGAAAAGAGAAGGCTCCGAGGCGACCTGATAGCAGCCTTTCCATAGCAAAGGGGAGCTATGGGAAAAAGGGGACAGACTTTTTAGCAGGGTCTGTGGTGACAGAACAAGGGGAAATGACTTCAAGCTTAAAGAGGGTAGATTTAGGCTGGATATAAGGAACTGATCTAGATGTGCATGTCCCTGCTCATTACTGAAGAGTTGGACTAGATGACCTGTAAATGTCCCTTCCAACTCTAAGAATTCTATGATTCTATGATTCTTTAATAAAGTCTTTTTGATACTTTGTCATATGGTCAAACTGTGTTATGAGATACTTTCTTGACTGACAACTGATGTTTTCTCTTACTATTATGTATATTACCATAATATTTAGAAGCGCTATTAGAAGCCAGGATCCCTATGCACAAACGCAAGCCAAGAAGACACTCCTCATCCAGATTTTTCAAGGTAAGTAGAAGACAACAGATGGAATGAGACAGATGGTTGGAGGCTGACAGTGGTAAAATAAAGTCCAGAAGCGATATTAGGCAGTGGTTTTAAGACTTTATGAGTTCAGTCATTGTCAGATGCTTTGAAGATCATGTGATATAAAAATAAAATAAAAATTAAAAAAAAAAATAGAATTTTAATTGGAGTTCTGAGGAACTGTAATGAAGATCTGAACATGTCTATAGAGGACTTCTTAACTGTGTGGGGAAATAAACTTGATATATATTTATGCATGCATGAATACTTTTCTGAAAATATGGTAAGAAATTATAATTTAAGTTGTACTTGTGAATAGGATTTTCTCCACTAAGATGAGGAATAACAATAATTGAAAAGCAATTTTTATGAGAATCTGAAAATGAGAACATGAAGAAGAAGAACTGGGAGACAAATTGCCAGTATTTAAATATCTTCGTATCATCTTATTTATGTTTCTCTTTGCATTCTGAAGGTGTGCACTTTTAAGTCAGGTGGCATTTTTCATCCCAATAATACTTATGTGAAGAGTTTTTTACTGTGGGTATTTGAGTAGTATCCAAAAGGACTCAGATCTGCAGTGATATGTCTTACACAGAGATTACAAAAAATGTAATGAATATAATGTTTTCCTGTTTCCCACACATATTGACAAGTATAGTTTAATAACCCTTTTCTGGTGTTAAAGATAAAAAAATATGGATTCAGATACTGTCACAAAGAGCTCAATTATTTTCAAAAAGCTTACTTTTACTACATTATTACTGAAAAGGAGGAAATTGATCTCTTCTAGATTCTCTCATCCAGACTGCTTGTTTTCCTTCATTTGTAGTCAGAATTGGAAGAAAAACCCAATGAACTTCAAAACTTCTACAGCAATTCTAGAGGCGAGTCATTTCTGGGAATGGCCAATCAAGAACAGGAAAGATCAAAGTAGACAGAAATAGCTAGATTGAAGATCAATTCAGGAGAAACTTTCAATACAAGGAAAATCAAGCAAGCTGTGCAGAGTGTCATTGTGCAACTTGACTGTTCTGAGCAGAATGTTAGACTAGAGATGTTCTGAGGTTTCTTCCAACATGAATTATGCTATGAGCCAAATACATCCGACTTCAGAACTTGTAACCCATTGTCGGAAGAAGGAAAAATAGTCTCTGAACTGTACAGAATAGGAGATATGTCCACTGTCCACCATGCTTAAAATCTCATGATTCTAATCAGCCCATAGTTCAAAAGAAAATATTTTGGAATGATTTTTTAACATGGCCCTTCTCTAAAGTATTGGAAGTATCTGACATAAGACCTCTATTGCTTCAATATTGCCTCAGGAAGCAGAACAAGGACAGAATTTATCCTTGAAAGCTTGAGACCACAGCACAACAGAGACACTGACCTATTAGAAGAGGGGCTCAAAAATGATCAGAGGACAGGAACATCTTTCCTGGGAAGAGAGGCTGTGACAGTTGGGATTGTTTAGCCCAGTGAAGAGAACGCTCTGGGGATATTTCAGTATGACCTTTCAATAGTTAAAGTGGACCTACAGGAAAGATGAAGAGTGACTATTAATTAGGGTTGGTATTGATAGGATAAGTAGTAATAGTTTTAAACTGAAAGTGGTTAGATTTAGATTAGATGTTAGGAAGAAATTCTTGTTATAAGAGTTGCTAAAAACTGGAACAGGCTCTCAGAAAAGTTATGGATGATCATTTCCTTGTAGTGTTCAAGACGAGGATGGATGTGGCTTTGAGCAACCAGATCTAATGGAAGGTTCCCCTGACCCTGGCAGAAGAATTGGAACAAGGTCATCTTTACGGTCCCTTCCAACCCAAACCATTCTATGGCTTTATTATTCTATGAAGTACATGTCTGATCTGCCCAGAAATGAAAATGAAGTTGGTTTTTTTTGTTTGTTTGCTTGTTTACAGTTATGAAGCTTAAAATGAAAATTCTGTATTCTGAAATCACCTACCTTTGATAGGAAAGACAAAGTCATATTTTAGGAGGAAGTTCACAAGGAGAGAAAAAGGAAGAATTCTAGGGAAAATTGAGTTGTCTTTAACTCTGCAATTTGAAACTGAAGAAAAAAAAAGAAATCTTTATAGCATAGAATTATGATGTTTTGTTATAGTTTTGTCTTCATGATTTCTATTCTTTTCAAGAGACAATAATTGCTTGGAATGATTAGTGAAAAAAATTATAATCAGGAAGAAGAGGTCATCAGATATAAAGACTAGATGCTTGAGAAAAAAAATAAACTCTTCCCCATAAAAACCATTGAAACCTAAATTTCAGTTTTCACACTTAATATTCTATCAAATCTTACAAAGAAAGAAAGAAAGAAAAGGAATAAAATTAATGCCACAAAATCAAAATTTTATTTTTCTATATTTTGTTATTTTTCTAAATTTGTTACTTGATTTTACTTTTTAAAATTGGATTAGTTAGACTACATTAGATTTTTTTTTCTTGTTCCTTTATCCAGCCTTTATGATACAACTTTATGAGAAACACTGCATAAAAAAAAAAAATGAATGCAACACATAATAATTTATTTGGGCATTGAGCATTGCATAAATGTTAGTGTCAAGTATGAAAACAAAATAATAGAAGTTTTGAATTATAAAAATGAGTTTCTTCTGTGAAAATGAAATGATTTTTTAAAACATCAATATTTTATTTAATTTAAAAGTGGCTTTGGAAAAATTTATATTGTAAATATGTCAACTTTTTTCTATCCAGATGAAAAATGGAAAATCTGCAGTGATTCTTTTAAGTTCCAAGTATTCCATTCACGTTTAATCAGTTAAAACTATCACATAGAATTTCCTATTGGATATAGTCATATATAAGAATATAGTCCAGAAATATACAAGGATTAGTCCAGAATTGAAGAATACCTCTTATTTCTGCCCAAGTTAGAGTATGTATGTGAGGAAGCTGAAAAAATCCAAGCTTGGTACAAAGAGCTGAAGTATTTTACAAGGTTATGTAATGCTCTTTCTTTTTGGTTTCATCATTAATTGGCTTTGGAAAAAAAAGTCTGTTTAAGAGTTTGGTGATTGTACGTTAAAGGAGCAAGATCTGGAGCAAGTAAATAACATTAGTGATGAATCTTTGCAATAAGAAAGAGTTGGATAAAGCTCTTTTTCCTTAGTCATTGATTGTACAATATCAATAATTAGAGGTCTTCTTAGAGAATTGTAGTTCTGTGTCTCCTCAGTGCTTATATATAGATCTGGATTTATTCATAATATATTTTTCGAAGAAATATTTATGCAATGTCCAAGGCATTTCTTAGCAAGAAAACCATATAACAACACCAGTGTTTTCTTGAGTGAGAGGAATATGTATATGTATATGTATGTAGTATCTTAGGGTGTTTTTCTTGTAATTTCACTCTCTAGTAATCAAGATTTCAGATTAACTGATTTTTTTTTTTTTTAATAACCTCATTAAAGGTGAAAATAAAGCTATTAAACTGAATGTTTCATTTTGCATATAAAGGATTCGACCTTTAGAATCAGGAAAATAGTTTACATTTCTGTTTGATACGAAATAAATTATATTCTCTTTTACAGTGATATAGCAAAGGCAATGTATTTTTCTTAAGAACAGTATCTATGCACGTTTTAATGTTTGTGATAAACTATGGTAGAATAAATTGACTTTCAGGTTTGATTGACATTTTCAAAGTTCCTCATATGGCATAAAGTGAGGAAAGCTAAAAGTTCTGACTACTAAGTCAAGTTTGTTACATTAAATATTCACAAGAAATTAGCATCAATTGTACAGATTTCATGAGGTAAATAGTTTTCATACAAAATCCAAAGGGTACATTCCTTACTGTCTTACAATCACGCTAAAGAACTTATTGCTAGGTGGACTCATTTTCTTTCTGTCATTTACTATCTTATGCTGTTTTAGATTATTCTCCTCAGAAAGTTTCTTTTTTTTTTTTTTTTTTTACCAATTTGTGTGAATTAATTTGTAAATATATAGTAAAATAATATATGGTTAGATTTTTCAGCTATGCTTTTAGAAAAAAAATGCAGTTACTGCATATTTTCTTCCTTCTTGTTGGAAAGTATGATATCTGTAAAATATATTTAGTATATCCAATTGTGTTAGTCTTTGGAACAGCGGTACTTCCTCTTCCACATAAAATACCTTCTTCGGTTTATTTTTTCCCACATGGGCCATGTAATGAACCTGTGTTTTTCTTTATATACTGCAATCTCACCATTTTAATGATAGATGTTTAGGGTCTCCACATAAATAAGAAATTAATAGAAGCAGAAAAGGAAAACAAATTAGTCTTCTCAACAATTTAGATTATCAAATCCCAATGAAGTCTTCACATTTATTAAAAAAATCATTATTTTCAAGAAATCTGGGAACAACTGCTGCTATCTTTTATCTATTTTTATCCTGCAAACAAACATAGTACAATGTCATGTAATCAGAAAGTGTCTGTAGCCTATGCAGCTCCTCATAAGGATTTTATGGCCCACTGCAATTGCTTTGTTGCATCCATTCTTTTTATATCAAGGAAAAAAAAAAGTTAGTAAGGATATAGACAATACTGAAAATACTAAGCCCACTGTATAAGCAGGGAAATAAAATAAAATAGAACAGTGAGAATTTTGAACAGTTCATTAAATAACTGTATGAAGTTGGAGCCACTATAAATGTAGGGAATTATTATTTGCTGACTTTATTCAAATCAGAATTTTTTTTTTTTTTGTAATTTCTTTAATCAGAATGCAGTTCATTATCTTTAATGCAGGTTCACTTTTATACTACATTATTCTGAGGAAGTAAGAGAGATAACATACTAATAATTTTCAAAGTTGTGAGCTAAGAAATACTAAAAGATATTTAATAATCAGTAACTTAGTAAGTAATAAAAAGAACTGAATGGGAATAGAGAATCAAGCTGATTCTTTTTGTTTGTTTCTATGGGCTTAAACAGTCTTACTTCTCAGTGTTTTTAGTGAGAATTAAGAATACTCAGCATTCTTTTAATTCCAAGTTCATTGACTGGATAGCATATATGTGAAAAATATTCTTCTTCTGCCTGTTCTCTACCCAAATATTAAAAATCAAATACATCAGCTCTTTATTTTCTTTAAAGTATTTTTCACTAGTGCATGAGTTTTGCCAGATATGAAAGTATATAACACCAAATCCATCCCAAATCTTCAAGCTTTTTTAAAGAAGGAACACAGCTATTTGCATACGTCACCCAGAGAAACAAATAGAAAAAATTAAAGCTAATATACTCTTTAGTTTCATAGACTAAACACTTCAGAGTTTAATCGATAACCAAGAAGACTAAATTGCAATCCTATCTTGTATAGAAGTGGAACTTTTCCTAGTTACAATATTAAACTTAACTGAAGGATCAAGAAGATTCCTATTCCTAAGGAAACTGTTATCCCTATGAAATGAAAACATTTATGAGGAACATCTTGATGATGCAATATTTCTGTCCTGTGTAATGCTAATTATTCTTATAAAGAAGCCACAAATAGAAAAAAAACTCTATCCAGTTTCAGGCATCAAATGCATTATTTTCAGAAGAGAAAATTTTTTCATTGGATATGCTAAGTTTATGTATTTTCATTGCAAAGATCATTACTTCTCAGTGGTTAGGCAAACAAAGGTGATAAAAATGTTAAAATGTATTTTAAGCAGTTTTGGAGCATAGATTGGCAAATTTCAATCACATAACTACGCAAGTCTATATTTAGTATTTGGTATATTTTAATAAATGCATCAGTGTTACTAACTATCTTGAAACAGAGGTCTTTCATACATTTCTTTAAACAAAAAAATCTGTGCCCATGCTTCAGCATGCTTGTGTAGTTCTCATTGTGTCTACATCTCTTTGTTGTACAAGAAAGTTGCTTATGGATCTGCTTAGTTATTTGAGTAGGGGGTTTGAAGTTTTAAGCACACATTTAAACACTTTAATTTTAAGATCAACTTTTATGTCCAGCAATCCTGCTGACATAAGTAATAAAAAAAAAAAAGGAAAGTCTGAGTTTAATTTTATTTATACACATTTCTATAAAATCCTTATGTACTATACAGCCTCTCTGGAGGTCCCTTCCAATCCCTACAATTCTGTGATTCTGTGATTTTAGAAAATCAATTTTGCTTTATCAGCATTATTAGAATTATTGCAATTCCACTGAGATCTGAACTCTTCAATTAGTCTCAAGCTATACTATCTATCCAATTCTGTGGCTTAAGAGTTGTTATTAATTTTATTGCTCTAATGCCCATCGTTGAATTTAACTGATCCTCAATTAGTGCCAAAAAAAAAAGCTCTCAAATTAACTGTGGGGCAAAAGACAACAGAATGGATATAAGCAAACAGAAAGTTAAAGTAAATCATAAGCTAATATCGTCAGAGTGTTAAGTGGTTGCCTTAGCACAACAACATGATAATGACTTTTTCATTATGTTGGGTTTCTGTGTGTGGTTTTGTTTTTTTTCTTTGTTTGTTTGGCTGGTATCATGCTCAGAGACAGTAAAGATTACTAGTTCATGTTTGATGCGACAGAAGAACAGGAATAAGAAATAAAAGTGAAAATAAGGACTGAAGTCACAATGGGGCTAATCTAATAGAATAACTAATGCAGCAGCATTCTGGATGATCTTTGGCACTAAGAAGAGGATGAAGTCAAAGTTTATAGCCAATCCATCTCTCGACTTTATATTTATCAAAATCTGAATTAAACAAATGAAAAAAAAAAAAAAGGAAAACATCACAAAAAATAAAGAAGTTTGTGAGACAGTGGACACACAAAATGACATTGGGTCACTTGCTAGTTGTTAAAACAGGATGTTCTGCACTTCCGCTGTAGTGTTGGCACGAGGTCAATAGCCACTGTTCAGAGGAGTAAATAAGCTGCCCATGTCATAGATAAAAAGAATACTTCATTTTTTTAAATTATATTTCTAAAATTTGGGCAAGACAAGAAGAAAATGGAAAGGGACAGAATCAAATACTCCGTAATATGAGAAGAATTGTGGAAATAGTTAATTCTGTTTAAAAAAAAATCCACACTTGGTTTTCCATGATGCTCTGATAGACAAAATACATTTGCAAAAATGGATTTGAATTAAGCAAAAGTAAACAGAACAAAAGTCCTTATATTTTGTGAATATTTTGTATATGTAAAATAAAGTGATTTAGTAAATTATGAAACATTCCTGCCCAGCTTGTTTCCATTTAGAAATATCTCATTACTGCCCAACTTGTTTCCATTTAGAAATATCTTAGTACAAGAGTCTGCACTATTTGACAAGTGAGTTATACTCTGAAGACTATATTTCACAGTTTAACAGAGATGAGAAGACTAGATATTGTGGCTTAACCCAGAAAGCATCTAAACACCACATAGACCTTCTCTCACTCCCCCTTCTCCCAGTTGGTTTGAGGAAAAAAAAAAGAAAAAAAAGAGTAGGACTCAAGTTGAGATAAAAACTGTTTACTAAGACAGAAAATAAGGAGAGAAATAACAGCATTGTTAAATTAATACATATATATATATAGAAAATTGTGGTGCATAAAACAATTGCTCACCACTGGACTGATGCTCAGACAGTCCCGGAGAAGTGGCTCTTCCCCCAGACAAATCTTCTAAGTTTTATAGTTTCTTTGCATGATATCACATGGTATGGGATATCCTTTGGGCAGTTTAGGTCAGTTGTCCTGTCTCTATTTACTCCCAGTTCCTTCTGCTCCCTCTGTCCCCTTACTGGCAGGACAGCACAAGAAGCTGAGAAACTGAAAAGTTCTTGACTCTTTACGCTATTCAGCAACAATCAAAATATGGGTGTGTTATCAACATTGTTTTTTTCTGGCAGCCAAAAACATAACATCATACTAGAAACTATGAAGAAAAACAACTCTGTCCCAGTTGAAAACAGGATACTAGAAAAGAAAGCCCCTTAAACTCATTTAAAAGACACATACCTGGGTTTCAGTTTTGGTATCTTTTATTTCTACAATCTTCAGCATACTGCTGTGGAATATCTCTGACCTATTTCATCTCATATTTTATGATCACTAAAGAGCTTATAAAGTCTCTTGAATTCAATGTATAAAAGTTTTCATTAATTTATCAATTGAATGATTCCAGTTGAACAGTTCAATGAATTTGTTTATAACAGAACAAGATAAAAATACACAGAATTTGATCTCTATCCCATGAAGAGTTCAAGTTTAATAGCCATATAATTCATATTATTTCCCATTAAATAATCAGTAGGAAGCCCTCACTTCTCCACTGAATTGTAAGAACATATTTTATATTGTTCTGCTTCTAACAGCTCCTCCCTCCTCTTCTGAAGAGAATTTCCAAACAGCAGGCAAGATGAATATGTAATTATTTCACTTGGACTTCTTGAAGTTACTTGTCTATGGATGTGTTTTTGTTCAGTATCACAACTGAATAGTTCTTTTCTTGCCTGCACAGATATGTAGGTCTTTCCAAAAGTAATGCCTCCTACTTATTTCCACGGAAACTACAACAGATACAAACAGCATAATAACACTATTTGATAGAGCAATTTCTCAACTATAAAACTCTACTTTAACCAAACGTGAACAAGAGCCTTCATGTCACACTTATAAAAATCTGTGGAAGTGACTCAGTGTTTCACAGTTTCTATGACAGCATCATTACTGAAAAACATCACCCACCACCTCACTGTGAAAAAAGCCACTGTTTGGTCTCCATAAACATTCAGCAAGAATTGATGAATGTCAATGGATGCCATTTTTTCTACATGAAGTAATTCATTTGAGTACCTTTTCTTCATAGACACTTCCACATCAGACTATTCTGTCAGACAGCCCCAAAATCTGACATTTTCTGACTATTCATCATATTCTTATTAGAAAATATTTTGGTTTTATTTTTCTATATTTCATCATTAGATTAAGACTTACATTTCCCTTCAATTTCTTTGATTAGGTATGAAAAGAAAAAACAATAATGATGAGTGTAGATGGATAGTTATTTTTTGTAATTTCAAACACTTAAAGACTACTCATAGTTGTGAAAATATTACAAATTCAACTTCTTTGCTTATCACTATCTGTGCTATATCTGCTTTTTTCATTCTATTTTCTTCTGCAGTGTTTCCTGTTGGCCAACGGTAAATGAAATTTTACCACAATGCAATGCAAATGTATCTTCATATATGCAGACAAATACAATGAAAGGTAATTCCTTTCTCAGCACTTCCTTTTTTTTCTCCATTTCATTCAATTAATTTCATCTAATTATACTTGATATCAATTAAACAAAAAAAAGCCCCAGACTTTCCAGATAATCTTGGAAAGTAGTCTAGACCAAATTAAAGATAAAATTGAGTGCACTTCAGTTGCTCCTGAGAGAAAATGAAGCTTTTTTAATTAAAATTTCTAAGGAAAGGGATTCCATAAACTCCTGGTTGAAATACTCAAAATTTTAATTGTATAAACCACAAGAAAGGTTTTTTAAGCTCCTAACCGGTACTTCCAAAAACTTGGTGTCATGTCCATTAATATATGAACAATAGGGTTTTTTTCTTTGCAAATCTGCAAAGAATCTGCATCTGAATTTCCTTTATTTATTGGTAAATTATCTAATTTGACAAGATTTTCTAAATTATAGTATATAGTATGTTCTGAAGTTTTACAATCATTTTTAACTTCATATTCGAGTGGCAAAAGATGCTGGCAGACCAAGAGGGATTATTTGGCAGTTAGAAATTGACCATGAATCTTCTATGTCCCAGCTGAAATCGTTGCCCACAAGCTGACTTTCACTCCCCCTACGGTTCTTTCATCTTCAGAATCCTCATTAGTAGTAATAAAATGTGCATGAATAAAGCCTAATGAAGTATCAACTCCATCCTTAAGCAATTCTTTATACTCAGAATGACTTGAGAGCTTTTTCCTAGCAGGCATCACACTTAGAAGTGGTGTTCTTCAGTCATATCAGTGTTGCTGATAGAAAGATTATGATAGTTTTCTTTCATCGTGCAGTCCTGATGTCATAAATTTTTAAATTTTAAAAATAAAAGTTAATAGGAATTGCTAATAGGCCTCCCCCTTACTTTCACTGTATAAATGCCACACATCACTTTCAAAACTGTACTCTGAGTTGCCTTTTTAAAAACATCTCTAATTATTCTTCTTCCTTGGTCATTCTTCCCTCACTCTCTTTTGGTTTAGTTTTTTTTCTTTTGCTTTCTTATTTCTTGCTTTTTTTGTTGTTGCTTTGTTTTCTCCTTTCAGTTTTTGTATTTCATATTTCAGTCACTCTGTTCTAGTCAATCAAATACATTCAACAGTTTTTAAGTCTAAGTCATGGCTATCTCTATTCACTGATTATCTTCTGTCTCTCTTCCTATGTGCTTTCCATTGTTAATTTATTTGTTTGATGATGATTGTACATTTGTTTGATGAGAAAGTTTGGTCTGCATTGTCTGATAGCCCTTAGCCTGAGGAAATTATTTGCAAATAAAGGATATGCTGTATTGACAAATGCAAAGAGATTTCTGTCCGCGGGGTACAGATTTTCCAGTGCAAGGAACAGGATTTTCTTCTTTCACTTTCAGCCCATCCAGAGACCAGAATAGAACAGTTATTAAGGAAGCATTTGATACATTTTACATTCAATTAATTCTCATTCTGTTTAGAGATATCGATTCCATATTCTCATTTTCAAGAGTTTGTCAGCTAAATTGTAATAAACTTTATGCAAGCTTCTGATAGACTCCTAGAATACCGTTCACTTATTTTATCTTGTTATCTATCAATATAGAAATAGAAGAGACGGACAGACTCCTTTTTTCTCAAAACTATTCCTGAGAACAGCAGGACACTGTTACTGGAAAAGGTTTCAGAAAAGTAGAAAAAGTTATTGCCTCCTGCTCAGCAGTTTCTTCTTCTCAATGTATAGTCTGCTCTAGACTTCTGCTCCTCCAATAAACAATAAATAACAACCATCTTGAAACAGTGCTTTGTCTACATTAAGAGTTAGAAAATATGAGAAACAGGCAATTTCTTTGACTATAAAGAACTGTCTAATTGATTAATACCAATGTATAATCAATAGGGTAAGAATAAATAAATAAACCCCGCATCCATTTTATAATAACATGTTGCTTGCAAGGAAAAAAGAAGTAAATCAGAGTATATAATTTAAATGGATCTTCCTTTAAACAACAATTTTCAGCAAAATATGCCATGAAAGTTCAGATTTTTGATTCAACATGAATCAAAAACATTTTTACTGAATACAGTCATAATAATTTTTAAAAGCACTCCATTTCATGGATTTCCTTTACAGCTGATTACACATAATCAGAATAAAGTTATTTCTTATAGACATATGGTATGATAAAGTTGAAGATGATGAAGGGAATTATTTGGTTATCTACATTTATTGTAAAGTTAAAAATTGATGCTAACATCAATATTTTAACTATGGACAAACACTGGCCTCTTTAGAATCTAAGAGAGCTGTGTAATGTCCCTACAGAGCAAAGTTTAGTTACGATTTTAAGAATACGAGAATAAGCTTTTTTTAAATAATGCATCTCTTAAATTTTAACTTTATAGAGGTCATTTGTTACATCAAAAAATAAATGAACAGGATGAATATAATTGCTAAAAATTTATTAAAATGTAAGAAATACTTATTATATATTCTACTACTTTAAATATTTTTTATATAAAGACTAAAGTAAAGTGATTTTACAATATCCAAATTGTCTTAAATTTACAAAAAATTCTGGATGATTGCTAAATTTTACATGGTTCTGCTAAAAAAAGACAAAGTCATATGTCTAATCTTCTAGATCGTACTCAAGATTTAACAAAATCTTTTAAGTCCCGTGACATTTTATTTCACAGTAGCAATTTACCATAAATCCTATGTACTAATGGCTAAAAATGGTCACCCACTTTTTAATACACCATAATCCATAATCCAAGTTTAAACCTAAAACAAGTTCAATAAGGTATTAAAATACTTTCCTATCTTAAAATAAATAAACTGATAAATAAGTTGATTTGGGACTTTCTTATCAGACTCTTCCTTATAATAAATTTCTATTCCATATAAACATTTTTCTTCTCAAATTTTCCACTGATTAATATGGTAACATTGAGAATAGTATTGATTTCCAGTCTTGAGAAGCATTTCTATTTATATCTAAGATTTGGTGACTTTGGAATACCAGGGTCTTTGTAAAGAATAGGAAAGTTTTAAGCCTTCCATACTAAGAAAGGATCATCAAGAAATTGATGTTCCTTTCTTCTCCAGGTGGAGATATTCTTTCTTACTAAAGAAACCACTCATATGCATTTAATTGCTGATGGGTTTCTGAAGAATGGTATACAGTTATATTTCATTTACCAGAACAAAGGAAAAAAATATGCAAAAGCCAAAATAAAGCAAAAACACCTCCACAAAAATAAATAAATAAATAAATGTTCTGATTGTTCTGTAATGCATTTTAATATACTACAAGAGTAATATATTTTCCATTTTTTTTTTTTTCTAGCTTTTGGTATGTATCAAAGAGAACTTTCGCAAAATTTTATACAAAAGAAATCTCAGGCTGCTTAGAGTGATTCTCATTGAATTCACCATTATCAATTTACACATCCAAACATTGTTTGCCAGATTGAAAGTTCTTATTCTTGGTATTTATAAGGATTATACATGCATATTTCAAAACAGTGAGACAAAACCATTGACTCTATTTTGTTAATATTTTCACATAATAATTCTACAACACAAAGAAATAGATAAGTAAATTGGCTTTCTCATTTCCAGGCAAACTTAATTTTCATTGTCTACTGTAAACAACATTAGCAATATTGATTGGTAAGTAATTACTAATACAAATTTCTAAATAGAATGTAGCACAAGAACTTAAGATGGCTATCAAAAATGATTAGTAGATCACTACATATTTTATCCTGTTTCCTCAACTGCAAAAACTATCTCATCAGTAATTTATTCATCAATGTTTGTGAATGATAAATTTTATTAAAATATATTTCTAACATATAAAGTAGAAAGTTTATTTTGATATCTGGTATGCAAGTATATATATTATCATCCTTGCAATAATTTTTTTTGTGATTCATTTTTCCAAGAGAAAGGAAATACATGGCATTGATTCAAATTGTTCTGAAACAAATGGAAAAAATCTTTTTAATCTCAGTAGATCAGTTCAGAATCCTGCAAAAGGAGAACAGAAAGGAAGGAAACATGATGAAAAATTTGAAAATATTATTTGACTGCCACAATAAAAAAAATACAACAAGATATATATTTTCAAATATGTATGACGCACTGAAATTATAACAGAAACTGCAGGTGCACCAACCATATAAATGTGCAAGATTTGCAGTAAGATATGTAGTTATGCATTTCTTAGACACTCCTTTAAAACATCACTTTAAAACATACACTTAAAAAAAACCATGACGATAACATGTATATAATATTCATCTATATGTTAAACTACAATCAGTCTATATCAATTTTTTCTTGTATTGTTTATTATGTAGATTAAGGTATGATCTAATTACTAGTCTTTGATTTTTTCATTTTATTTTCTTTTTTAATGACTTTTCTCAGTTCATTTGTTTTTTATTTGAATAGGATATGGATCACTTCCCTAGAGCCACTTCACAAAACCTTCATTGCTCTTTATGGTCAGTAAAGGGCTGAGTTTCCACAGAAAAAACATAAACTTAAGAAAGATGCAATGAGACATTATCATTTCACCATCGATTTTAGAAAGAATGTAAACTAGATTAAACTAGACTAATACTTTTTTTGATATTTATATTCAGATAAGACCCACTGTAGATGTCTTGGTGAGTCTTGGTGAATAGCTATTAGTTTATGTAGCTTAGTGACACAAAAATTCCTGTTAATTACTGACACAGCTCCACTGCACATGTATGTGACTTCTCTGAAGCACACAAAATGTTCTGTCGTATATTCCTTCTTTTTTTTTTTCTTTATATATATATACACACACACACACACACACATATATATATATCATCCACTCACTGTCTAAATTCAGGTAACTTTAAAACCTTATGTCTATTTCATCTTTCCTCCACATTCATACTATTCTTATTTAATCTATGCATAAAAATCTGTCTAGCCTCCAACTGATCTTTTTTTTTTTTACCATTCTTCATTGCTAAGTATTGTAAAGATTATTATTAATGCTGTGTAATATTCTTTTATTTCTTATTCTTAGGAAATTATCAATTTTCATTTGAAAAGTTTTAAAATTCAACAAACATAAAAGCCACAATTCCATTCACAGCAATCACTGTGTTTTGTATTACCACTACAAATATATTTTTATGAATTCTAGAGCTGAAATGTTATGACTGTTATAATGGAACGCTGTCTGAAATGGTATGAGAGAAGAATAACAAAAACAAACAAACAAATCAGTGCTGTCCATACTGTATTCCGTAACAGCATTTCTAACAATAGTGAAATTAAATGGAATCTAACAGCGGACTTGTGTACTAGGCAAACAACTGATCACTTTCAAAAAGGAACACACTAAAGTTATTATTCCAAACAGATTACAGTTTCACAATAGGCAGAATAAGAAAGTTGAGAACCGTACTGTCTCTGGAGGCACAATCTCACTGTGTATGCTGAGAGGCTGGGGTAAAAGAAAAATCCAGCTACTCTGTTATACCTCTTGAATCACAATGAAGCACAGTCAATGCTGGCATTCAGACAGATATTCATGAATCAAGCTAGTGTTTTTCTGGTCCCAGAAGCAAATCACCAGTGTGTGTATGTGGTATGTGTGTGTATATGTGTATACACAGCACTGCACACTTTCCAAACATTTCAGAATTTTTTCAGAGTTTTTTTTTGTTTTTCTTCAAAATGATTCCTTTTAAATTTGGTTATAGTGGCTGGTATGAATTGGAAGTGCCTTTTTCGTCTCCATTTCATGATATTCTCTCTTTGAGAATCAGGCAAGGTAAGAGGTTGTCTCAAAATAACTTTTAGTATGAGGAAAGAGCAAAATGCAGTCATTCATGATAAATACATATTTTGTTAAAAGTACTGAGACTGTAATGAATCATAGACCTGCTTTGTTGTGTTTTGCTGAAGAGAAACATATGATTAATTCTTTTGCCATTAGCCAATATTTTTTTTAAACTCCAGGTAGCTGAGATCAGTGCAGTACAATCACAAGCTTTGTCTTCTTTTTGATGTAACCATGAGTTCTCGATCCTTACATATTAGATAGCTGTTCAGCACCAAGGGAATATTTTTCTCTTGATTAAACTGGTTTAAAAAGAATTTCAACTTGCTTAATTAGCTTCTCTACAACTGCTAATAACCACATATCCTCCACTGTGAACCATGTAATTATTGTGACATTAATTCTCTCCCCAGGATACTTTATTCTTGATGTGACCATTTCTCTTTTTTGATTGCTGACTGGTGATTTCACTACTGAAAAGTAATGAAGTCCATAAGGTATGTTTTACTATTACTCAGGATTCCCATATGATGCAGAAATTGTATCCGTAAGTCGTAGCAGCATGCTGCTGGTTACTCATGATAAAGCATTAAATTAACAATAAATAAATAAATAAATAAATAAATAAATAAATAAATAAATAAATAAAAATTTAAAAGATCACCAAAGCTTTTGGCAGTATTGTAACACTGTAACATTAGTACATCTTTCTATCTGCTTGTCACTCCATCACATTCATATCTCAGAAAGTTTGCAAAGCGAAGGAAGAAACATGAGAGAAAATGTTATTACCTTTAACAGGCAGAAATAGCAACATTTTCTTGAGGTATCCCCTACAAATCCCCCTACTCCAAGCCATTCTGCTTCTCCCTAGTGTAACCTACTTCTGGGGCAAATCAGAGCAGCTACTGACCTTCACAAACTCTTTCTTTATAGCTGGGGACTAGATCATTCTCTTTGTCAGATACACCAGAACTTACCTTGGGAGCAGAGGTGAAATTAACTATACATTTGCAAAATACTCTGAAAGGCAAAAGATTTTTCAAGTAATGAGATAGATCTCATTTTTCGAGTTATAGCATTGAAAAATAGACCTTAGTGGCTAAATAAATTTGTACATATAAAAGAATTTTAGAGAACAACAATCTGAAAACGTCAAAAGTAGCGAATAGTAAAAATCAGGATGAACTCAGCCACTTTGTGCTGTCAGGGTTTGAGAAATAGCTTCTTTCCAATCTATGCAAAGAAAATATTTTACATTTTGGAAACTCCCAATCTACTTATGCTCAATACTGATTTACACATCCCCCCATAACGCCCATCTCTGATGATACTTTTTAGTATTTCATGAACACAGACATGTAGTTTTAGTTTTCTTCTGTGCTGTTGTGAGCATGGATGCTTTCTGATTTATTTCTTAGACAATTTTACTTGCAAAAGACAGCTTTAAAAATGGAGACAAGTTTAAAAACAAACAAACAAACAAAAAAACAGAAAAAAACACCTAGAAAAAATAAGATAGCTCTAAGGAATGCAACCACCAACAGTCTTCTCTCTTGGGTAATTATTTTATCTATTAATTTAGGTGCTTAGTAATGGTTCTTAAAATAACATCACTGTTAGCTGTTTCACACAGGAAAACAATTGTTAGGGTTCTGGGCACATGCCCAGCCGTTATTATCCCTGGCCATCTGTATCGGAACTTCTGAATAACAGCCTGAACCTCTGATTGATCACCTGAGGTGAGCAATGAGTCAGCCCTGGAAGCACAGGTGAAGGTAATTCACCTGTGCCACTGGAAGGGGTGGGGCTTGGCTCCACCTCTCCTAGTCCCCATTTAAAAGCTGGTTACCAGGGGAGAAGGAGCTCTTTCTGGAGATCCCTCCTTTTGGAATTTTCTAGTGAGTCTAGGACGAGCCCTTTATCTGTTCTTTTTGGTGTGACCTGCTTAGCTACGCTCTCATGTATATTTTGCAGTTATAACACCTGTATATTCATTGATTATACATTATCCTCTCCATCTCAGTCTGTACAGAGAGTGGACCTCAAGCTTGTGCTTGTAACCATGACTCTAGCTTTGTACCTGGCTCCTTCTACTGAATGGACACTGATATTGCTTCACTACTTGTCATGCCTCAGTCTGCTAATGGACCATGATACCAGCACTAGGTTCTGCCCACTGTATTTAGATCCTAATGCTCAGTAGTGCCCACTGTTGAGGGTACTTTCTGCCCTGAGATATCCATTGACTAACAGTTCCCAACACCCAAGAAAAGAGCTGGCCCTGCATGCACCTTAGTAAGTATTTGAATAAATACGTGAGTCACAACTTGTACTGGTGGTATAAAGGTGCAAATTTTACTGCTGTTTTAAATGCTGCAAATTAAACTGCAAATTTTAAATGCTGTTTGAAAATGCACCATATATACTCTTCTCAGTGTGGTAGATCTTTCCTTTATTGAAGATTATGGTAAGATTTTATTGAAGATAATGGTACATTTCGCTATCCTTAATCTTCAGAGGACATTATTTCAATGATCATTATCTCTCATTTATGACTTAATAGTCCCAAGTCATGCAATAGTGCTTGTCCATAAATGATCACAACAAATCTGAATTCACTTCAATACTAAATACCACTAACTATGATTTTAACAGTAGATATGATTGGATTTTTTTATTATCATTTTTTTAAAACTGTTAGAGCTTGTTATACAAATGTATATTGCTTGCATTTGGCCTGTTAAAATCTAATTTACAATTTCTTTGCCTTAAGATAAGAAGAACTGATGTATATCCCTGAGAAACAATTTGCGTTTGAACTCAGAATTTTTTTCATGATAAATTAATTCTAAGACAGAGAAGTAAAAACATTTGTTTTCATGAAATGCTGTAGGGAAGACAAACAAAGTATTTTTGGGGGACAAGCCGGCTAATGGAATCAATACCTGTATTGGCAGTTGCCATTTTGTGTTGCAGACAGGAAATATATTGAATTGTTATCCTTAACCACTCTTTCACTATTCGATTTATAACATGAAAATCAACTTCTGTTAGATAAAATCTGATAACACAAATAATAATAATTTTGGTGTAGGGAAACCCAGGAAACTGCAAACAAAATTTTTGCTCCAAATGGCAATTCTTTGCACCCTCCATCTGCTATTTTAAGTATATTTTCCTTATACTTTTTTCCCCATTTTATTTTGTTTCTGACTTCTCTATTAAAGTCACTGTTGTTGATTATCTTAAAGATACAGCTTTTTTAACTTCAAAAAGGGGACATTTTAATATTTACATCAGTGTAATATCTTCACATCCTTGCCCATTTATAAGGCTACAAGCCAAAAGCCTCCAAGAAGATTAAAATACAGGTATAATATAGTACTATCCAGGCAGTACAGACTGACAAGGTCATTGTTTCAAAAAGTTGAGCTTTTCAAAATAGTAGAAATTCTGATCCTGAAATATGAGTTACTTATTTTATTGTTTGCACATATATTTTTAAAATTATATTCTGAAATTATAAATTAAATAATTTTCTAAAGAAGCACCTTCCTTTTAGAAAGCTTGGTGGCTGTCTATGGCTGCCTTCGCTTTATAGAATCACAGAATGGCCAGGATTGGAAGGCACCTCAAGAATCATGAATCTACATCCCCCCTGCCACATGCAGGGCCACCAACCTCCACATTTAATACTAGACCAGGGCTTTAGGAATCTAATCTAGCAAAAAAAGGAATCACAAAATTATAGGGCAAAAATCAAAGCTAGAGACTCTGAGGACAAAAGCAAACACTGTGAGAAATCTATGGGAGTTCAGAGATTCAAGCTGTCTGCAAGAACAAAATTTACAATCAGCTCGGGTATGACACACTGCCATTAAGCCAATTATGTTCTCGTCACTGATGTGCATCATTGCTACTACACTGTACCACAAGAAGGTGGTATTTTGGGGCTTTGTAATTACTGGACATCTGTTTTTGTTTTATTCCTTTATGCAGTTTTCAAATGTAAACCCAATTTTACTCCTCCAGAAGAAGCCGTAAGATTTTCCAAGTATGAAAAACAAAAAAAAAAAACAAACAAAAAAAAGAAAACTCCAAAAAGGATCTGCTCACAAAAAAAGCAAAAGAGAAAGCACTTTTTTTTTTTACTGCAGCTTGTTCTATTAAGTCTTGGAAAGATAAAAATCTCATCTGTACAACTGTATCTAGGACACCATTGATTGGCTGTAGCAGAAGTGCTGCTTTTTTCATACTGAGTTTTATATAGGTTTGGAGTTAGGAAGCAAGGTCAATCTTGCTATCACTATGAACATGTTTATAGATTTGGAGTGGGGTGCATTAGTCAAATCAAATTAAATGAACAAATAGAAGCCTTTGGCAACCCTTGGAGAAAGTGAATAATACTTTGGCATACAGGTTTGCTAAAGTGTGCCAGCTCTACAGAACAAAAGGAAGGCTGTTAAAGCAGTTAATCAGTTTTCTTATTAATTATATATGTCAGCAATCCCATTTAACTCTTAAAGGTGTTAATAGCAAGATAAGATTTAACTGAAATGGCCACAGGTGTGATGTGTTCAGATGTCACACTTGCATGTCCCTAATGAGACTTTTAAATGGAAGATTCTCTTTTAGTCACACATTTTCAGGCTAAACGTATTTAAGTAATTAAAGAAAACCTACAGATATTAATTAGAAACAAAGCAAACCCTTTCTGAAACAGATCAAAATAATTAAAAGTGCATATATGAGAAATAGATTTGACTTTATTTCTTAATCATGATGAAAATACATGAAAATCAAATAAAATGTACTTTAGGACCACTTTGGTACAGAGTAAAATTATGGAATTCTTTTTACTCAGTGCTCCTATTGGCTTAGATTTGTTATGCTTCAGTACTTCTCACAGGCACAGTTCTGTAAGAATTTTATTCATCTATGCATTTTCTTCTGTCTTCTTTTTGTCAAGCAACAGTATAGCAATGGAGATGCATCATTATTCTGCAACTACGGTTAAAGAAATGTGAATAATGCCTAAGCACTAAATTAGCAATCAGTTTGCCAGCACTTGTCAAGAACAGCCTGCCATTTTATTATCTAGACACTATTTCAATGGCTTGTAGCAGGTAAAGGGAAAAGGCATCTCTCTTCTCATGTGTGAATACAAACACTGAGTATACTGGCAGATGGATGGAAAGAGGGTGAAAAAACACCAGTGGAAATGCTCCTCCCTGACATCCTCCATCCCTTCTAAATTAGCAGCAATTCTTCACTGCTTTGTTAATTGCATGTAAGGCAGTCATGTAGTGGGGGCATTCTTTTGCACTTCCGTGCTTTCCCCTGGCATTTTCAACTCCCCTGTTCCAATCCCATCTTTGACCTGGCACCAGTGCTTACTCTAGGCATGTTTGTCATGGTCTTTTTTGTTGTTTGGTTTTAGTTTCACACAGTTTTGGTAGTCTAGTTACATGTACAGAAAATAATTGCCTACATTACTTTATTTCATTTTTAGATTTTTATTTAATTTCATGTTTTCATTTACATAGGATGGTAATTTAAAAGACCTATTTAAAATGAGAAGTTCATTCTTAAGTTCTGATGTTAGGAAATATTTCCTTCTGCATGCCTTTTCTTTTTTTTTCAGATTAATTTGCTATATTTAATACAAGTGAATGAGGGGTTTTTTTTGTTTGTTTGTTTTTTTGAGGGGAATGTCATAAACTGAAAGATTTTGTCAACTATTTTCTCATACTTTTCATAAAGGTTAAAAAAAAAACCCTTCAGGTTAGCACATGTAGGTATAGGTTGTCATGATAGCTTAAACTGAAAAGGTATTGTCAGTTTAAGTAAATGGGTCAAATGCTTCAGTTACTGAAATTCATAACTGATACCAGTGTGATCCCACAACACACTTCTCCCAAGAATGTATTTGTAAAGAAAGATATCTTCCCCTCGTACAGTGGAAGAAGCATAAGAAGTCTGAGGATAAGCATGCATTCATGTGTATTACAACCATGAAAATATGGTTTTACTGAGTAAAATAGAAATGTACAACTTATGTATACTTAATTTACAAGTACAGAACTGGTTGCCTGTAATCAGGCAACAGACCAGCAAAACAAACATTTAAGGCTCTATTTGCTATGTGGTTTGGGGCGACCCCTTCTTCTTATGGCTATTGCCAGAAAACAAAACCAAACAAAATCATTCCTGTGTAAGTTTTTATCTTTAAGAACTTGAAAATTGACTGTAGACTCATTAGAGCTTTATAACTTTTTTTTAATGTATATACAGATGTATTATTAAGGTGTATTATTTTGTGACATTTTCCTTAATGCTCCTTAGGATAGAAGAAAAAGAAAAAAAAAAACTAATTAAAATAATGACATTTATTTTACATGTATTTTACTTGACATTCCTAATTGGAGAAAGGATTTACTGAAATGGCAGCAAAATATCCACAGAAGGAGAATCAGAATCCAGATTCACACTTTATCATGTCAGAATCTTATCAACAGTTCTCACAGTCATTACTGGTTGTAAAGTAGCACCCAGAAATCCAAAATGATATTGGGAACTTATTATATTAGGATCTCTACAAACATAATAAGAGAATCTCTGCCCCAAGCTATTTGTACTATAAATAGGTAAGACAGAACACGTGAAAAATGAAGATAAAAGGTGGAAGAAATTAAATAATTCCCAAAGGCTACACAATACAACAATTATTGGACAAAAAATAGTTCCTAAAGTCCAAGTCACCGTACAACCTCTTGTGCATCTCTTGTGGCACAGATTTCATGAGATAATTACCCTACATAATCTTCTTTTTGTTCAGAGTGTGACTACATTTGACTGAGAGCCAAAATACAGATGCTGAAACTTTGTGCCTTCAGCATATACAAAACCTTGTATAGGACAAAAGCTGTTTATTTCATTCCAGAGGGAAAAAAGAATGATGAAAGACTTTAAAATTTTGCATCATGGGTCATAAGCAGAAAAGATACTTACAGTTCTGCTATATCTAAATACGATGATGACTTGTATTATGTCATCTGACAAGGGAAGTGTTTTCCTGTGTTTTTGCCATTAATGATGGTACATGTGCAAAAAAAAAAAAAATCAGATATAGAGACTGACATCAAACATACCTTCTTAGAGCTATTGAAAAACACCTGAAAGACAGTGAAGTTGTTGGTCACAGTGAACAAGCACTTACAAGTGAAAAGTCTTGTTTAATGAACTTTATCTCCTTCTATGACAAGATTACTGACCTGGCTAACCAAGGGAACCCAGCTGATGCAATGTTTTGGACTTCAGCAAAGCTTTCAGTGCTGTTTTTCACATTATCCTTCTAAACAAGATAATTATATATATACATTATGTTTTTAAGAATAGAATATATAATCATGATCTGTACTGTAATGTAGTAAATACTCAAAATCTTTATTAAAAATGAGTATATGTCATCCTTGTAGGTGAATTTTCTTACTAGTTTCTTTTCCTTTCCTTGAACATACTGGGTATAGTGTTCTGATTCTCTGTGATGTTGTTGCTCTCCCTTAAACTTAAATATTTTGTTGGATCTCACAAGACTTCTGATGTTTTTTCTTTCTCATTTATTTATGTATTTTTCCTCTTTTCCTCTTTAAATGTTATTTTAAGCATCAGATTTGATTTTTACCCAATTTTTCTCTTTGCATAATGCTGCAGCATTGTATTTTACTTCCACAGAGTGGGCCAAATCTGGTTCATTTCTATTCACATAATTTACTTTGATTACCCTTGCCTTTCATTTCTACTCTATTGCCCTCTGTTAAAATGATCTCCTCATAGTGTCATTAGATAGATCTTTGGAGAGATCTATCAACAATAGTGGCTTCAAGACATTTTCATAAGAAAACTTACTAGTAAGTGAGCATTCTATTTTTCCTGTGTATTCAACTTAATACAGGCATTGAGGTCAGATGAGTCAAATCTTCTCATTTTGAAATGACTATCTTCTCTATTGATTTTTCATTAGCCTAGTCAGTAAATGTTTTAGCTTTATATATTCTTTCTTACAAGGCATATTATATTTTAGAGACAACTGTCTTTTTCATTATCTTTGATTTTTCCATACCATTCACTCCAGTCTATAACAGATTAATCAATGATATTATACTTACAAGACCTGCTAATAATCTTTTTGTTTTAAACTCTAAGAATCTGTTCTCCAGACACAGGCACACACTCTTCATCTTTCTTTACCTTTTGTAATCCACTTAGTCTGTGTGACTTAGAATCCTTGATATGTAATTCATGTCCCTTTGATCTTCCAGGGATCCTTTGTCCATTCACTTTCTCTCAAGACGTTGACTGGAGAGTTGTTTCCCTCTTCTTTCAAAACACAATTTCATCTTTTCAGTGTCATAATTTTCTGTGCCAACAAGACTCTATTACACTCCCTTAACTTCATCTAGTCTGAATGGTATTTTATTTCTTCCTACCTACGATGTGTCCTCAGGGAAATCCTACTTCTAGTCTGTTCTTTTATCTTGAATCTTGCTTCAAAAATCTTACTTGCCACTTTTCTATCATCTCATACAAATAATCAGTCACCTTGTCATTCACCTCACAATCTTATGGTTATCTTTTGCTATCTCCTTTTCTTTCCCTAGGCCTTCCCAGATCTCATTATTTCCTTGGTAACATTTTGAAATCGTATTTCTTACATCAGTTTCACAGTTCAAAAATCTGAGAACATACCTTGGTCTCTCCCATATGCTCTGACTATTTCCTGTTCTGAGTCTGTACCACTCCATTATCCTGGTCATGCAATACTCAATCAAGATTTAACTATTTCAGATTTACTGCTCATCTGTGTAAGCCTCTAATCCAGTTTGTGATATCTTTTCCTCACTCCTCTATTTTGGCATAAAATTCATATTTATTCAACTTTGTATACTCTTTCTTAATTTCATTTCAATTCACATAATACATATAAAACATATAACAGTAATCTGTACATTACTGTAGAATTATTATTCTGCTGAGAAGTCAGAGGGAATGCAAGTACATTGGAGTGTTAATGAGTATTTTGTTACCCATATCATGATGGACCTGAGCCTGTGGTCGTGTTCATAGACACAGCAATGGAGCACAGTCAGAATTCAGTTTGATCACTGTAGAGATATCGAATCAAATTTTAAAGAGTGCTTGTTCTTGCTGTTTTAAGAAAATATTTTTGTTTTATTTGCTTCATGTTCTCAGAATAGAGATTATAATTAAATATCCAGTGTTTAAGATCATAGACTTTGATCATTTTTAGCTGAATTTAATGTTGCGTAATATGTTATTGCTGAATATGAGATCATCTATCTGAAATGTTGCTTGTTGCTGTGTTCTTACAGAAGCTTACATTCATCTTCCTTTCCTATAGTTTTGAGGGGCACACTAATTTGTAGGTAGCTACACAGGTTATTCATATTTTAAATCATTGTTTGTAGGTAACCTCAAAAATTAGACTGGATGTGATGCAGGTAAAAAAAACAACACTTGTCAGTTGAAAAAATCCACATGATTGACTCAGTAGCTAATATTGCAGACAACGTGTATAAAGACAAAAGCAAGTCAGAAAAAAAAGATCTAACAGTACTGCTCCTTTCAAGATGGTCGAAGTGCTCTAGTTTTGAGCAATGTAACCAATTTGCCCCCAAAAGACTAAAAAGATTGTTTGTTTCTGATTGTTAGCATATTTTTTATTCTGACAACATTTTTCTTACCAGCTATAATCAACTCAAGCAGCAATAGTCTCTCCTTCACAACTCCAACAGCATGGTTCTTTTGTCTTTTTTTCCCATCATGTTGCCATGGTTGTCAGTGATTCAGCAGAACTCTAGAATCAGAACTGTTACAGAAACACAAATATAAAATCATATTGTCAAACGGCTAAAGATTTCACTGCCAGGATATTTTCTTGTTAAAGCTGGTCTGGTATTAAATGTTCTGATCAACAGAATTTTTGCTACTTCCCATATGAAATTTTCAGGAAAATGTTAGAAACATTCCTTGTATGCACATCTTTTTCTGTACTAGAGTTCACCTATACTACCTCAGAGGGAGCTATACTCATTCACACTTCACCTCACACTAGAAGAATGGAGGAGAGAATAGGAGAAGAAAAGTGAGAAAACTCGTGGGTTGAGATGAAGATAATTTAAGTAAATATAGAGGAAAATAGTAACAATAATAATAAAATTTAAAAGCAAAGATAATCACTCACCACATCCCACAAATAGACCACTGACCAGTCAGTCTTTGAGCAATGGCAAACTTCCCAAATAAAATCCTCCACTTAATTTTATTGTAAAACATGATTTTCGTAGCTATACAAAAATTATTTATTCATTGTGTTTTTCTTGGGTTGCCCATAGTAGTGAGTGGCATATCTGACATGGGTGCAACTGTTCAGTGCAGGCTTATCAAGAAGCCAGGGCTCCTACACACAGCTGAGTTACCCTATTTGGGGTGTAGCCTGGAATGTGACAGGCATCAAGACATTGCCATTATTTTCCTTGTTTCGGACACCCCTGTGTAGGCAGAGATGTCTCCAGTGGTCCACAGCCATCTTTGAGACAAAAGAAGTTTTTTATGGCATCTCACAGAGGGTTGTTCTGAAAGTAATGCCTCTTATTTTGTTTGTCCACAATATCAGAGGTGAATGTTGGTAGTATGGCAATAAAGATTGAACCTTCCCACCAATATTCTGTTATATTTTGTTGCCATGTGACAGATGGCAGCAGAGGGGCAGTCTGACAAAATGGCATCTGATATAGGACTGCAGATGAAGCAAAAGTGTGAAACTGAATTCCCTTACGCAGAATATATTGTTCCACTGACATTCATTGATACTTGCTGAATACTTATGGAGACCAAACAGTGGATGTGAGTACAGTGAGGTAGTGGGTGATACATTTTGGCAGCAGCAACATGAAAAACAAGCCACGTTCCAGATGTCCATGTACAGTTGTCGCACCACAAAATGAAGAGCATATCAACCAGCTCATCTGTGTGAACTGAGGAACTGTGGGCAGGGAACTTTGTACAGAGATGAATATTGGTTTCAGTGCACTGGAAACAGTGGTGTCAATGTTAGAATATCATAAAGGTGTATCCCATAAATGCTCACATAGAAACAGAAAGAACTCTGTCAGGATCTGTTGAATAAATATGAGTGACAGTTTCCTGGATCACATCGTTATGGATAACAAGACATGGTGCAACCACTACAAGGCTGAGTCAAGACGGCATTCCATGTAGTGGTGACATGTGGACAACCTATTAAAGAAAAAATTCAGGATTCAGGCCTTGGTGGATAAAGTGATATGTTTAAAATGCACTGCTTTTTGTTTGCTTGTTTTGTTTTGTTTTGTTTTTGTTTTGTTGTTGCTGTAGGAAAGGAGTTCTGGATTTTCAGGCACCCAGACAAACCATCAACTGTGACTGCTGCATTGTGACACTAAACTAAAGTCTCAGACTTACAGAGTAAGAGAAGAAGAAAACCTTTCTGTTGCCCCATATCCATTTGAAGACCATGGAGCACAATTCCAGTCTTGGCTGGACTGTTCTGCCACACTCACCATATAGATTTGACACCTTTCGACTTCCATCATTTTAGGCTGATGAAAGTTGGACTGCATAGGCAACGTTTTTCTAAGAATGATGCAGCTATAGCAGCTGTGAAACAGTGGATCACCTCTGCTAGTGCAAATTTTCATGAACTTGTCTCTTGTTCACTGCTGGCAAAAATGCGTAGCTAATGGTGGTGAGTAAGCTGAAAAAGCAATGTTTTATAGCTGAGAACTTGCTCTAATAGTGTTATTGTGCTCTTTGTATCTGTTGTAGTTTAAATTGAAAATAAATAAGAGGCATTATTTTTGAAGAAAATTACTTAACTTAAATATTGCTGCTCTTGAGATATGATACCCAAAACGCATCTCTGTCAAAGAAGAATTCTGTGCTGACATCCTCTACAGAAGTGAAGTGCCTAAATGTTCTTCTTGAAAACTGGGCAACAGTTACCTGAGACAATACCTTAGTTAATAGGGCATTCACTTGCAACAGGAGGGAGTTAGTTTTAGAGCAATTGTCAACAGTTACCTTATCTGCCAGAGAAGTGTCCTAATCAACTAGACGTTTTTTGTATTTTTTTTTTTCCTGGAATACTTTTCTTGAGGAAACCATACTAATTTGCAAACGTAATTAATTGAATTCAGGGATGCATATTCATTTACTTTTAAAAACAAAGAAATAATGTCAGTTAGTACTCCTCTCAACATCAGCATAAAACTAGATCTACTTTCATACAAGTAGTAAGAATAGTAGTTTAAAGGCTATGCTGATTCTCTTTTTGAACGTTTTTTACTGTTGACAGCCTTTCACGTGAGCGGTTTAGAAATGATTGAACATGCGTGCTTTGGCATTCCTTTTGCTGTGGTTGTATGAGCAGAACCAAAGCCAGCTCCCAGGTTTTTTTGATATGTGGATTAACTCATTTCACCACTGCTGTTTTCTGTGGTTTGAATGAACAGTTTTGCCTACTCATGCCACTCAAAGCTGAGACACAGTCCATTCAGCTGGTAGTGACAACCCTCAAACAACAGGCCTGCACCTGCTCTGATTCTTAACTTAAAGGATGGCTCTGTTTCAGTACATTTTTTTTCCAAGTGTTGCCCTGGAGAGCTGTAGCTTCAATGAATTTGTTGTTTCCATCATTAACTGCTTGAATAATTCATTACTTAGCAGAAAACAACCCTTTTTTCTTTCTGTTTATTCCATTGTGTATCCAATTCAAAATAAGTATATGAGTAATACTTTGACTATTTTGAGAAAAAACTTTGATTACCCAGGAAGAGATATTTGATACAGCAAGTAGGAGTTAAAGAGAAAATAAATCTTGTCTTTTTTGGAACTGTGCACATACCCTGAAATATGTGTTTCAAATAACTGCTTTGACTGCAAATAAATGTAGTTTCCAATAATAATGAGCTGATTATTTAATGCATAATTATAATACTAATTAGTATGTAATTGATTTGTGAATAATAATATAATAATTTCCTTATTAAAAATAGATATAGAAAATTTCAGAATTTGAGAAGCTGAAGATACAGATTAATATCAGAACTAGAATTGTTACAAAAATAAATTGTGCTACTAACTTGCACTAGTAAACAGTAGGAGAGTAATAGTGGAAATCGTTCATTTCATCATTTGCTTCATGTATTTCCTGTTAGTTATTGCAGGAATTGATTAGTTTCTAATCAAATATGTATGGAGAGTTTTGTAAATCCATCCTTAGATTATTTCTAGGTTTTCAAACACTAATCTGAAGTGACATTTATATGTCAATTTACTTTATTCCGCATAGTTTTGAGCATTTTTGTATATCAAATTTAAATGATAGGAATTCCAACAGTTCAGTAACATCTCTGGCCTTACGAACACAATAATTCTCAAGATCAAGCTATTGTTAAGACAAGATAAAATACAAGAGATGAAAAGTTAATATAAACTTTATTTCATATAATAGTATATTACCCTGACAGTTTAATTATTTTCAACATGTAACCTCTCTGATGCTTAGTCAGTAAGTACAATTTCCTAAGTCATTTTAGATGCTTGTTAGGAGCCTGTGTAGGCTGAAAAGCTTCCATGCCTCTCTAGAATGCAAACAACATGAAGGGATAAAGTTTGATTGCCATGAAAAAAGCCAATGCAGAATATGTAACATAGTAGAATGTACACAAAATAACAGTAAATGGTTGGAAATGTATGGAAATGCAGAGTGAATAATGGTGAAAGAATAAAAATAACTAATATGGACAAATTCTAGCTAGCATAGTTGTGTGCAAGGAGAGCACCTGAAGAGTACAGTGGCCATCTATAAACCTGTAAAAGGTTAATCTGCCATTCTGAGAATAAAAGACTGCAATATAGGAATCATGGGACAAGATTTTGATTCTTGATGAAGATGGTAGAATTATAATTTATTTCAGAGGGTCCAGGATTTCATTCAATTCATTTGCAAGTAGATATGTGTACAAATAAACAATATATGCATGCAAGAGAAGATGTAAGATGCTGAATGCAAGGTAATAAACAAGGCATTGTTAATACTAATATATTAACAATTCTTGGGTGATGAAAACTAAGATTAACTGTGGGAATGACTTGAGAGAATTTGGGTCCAACACATTTTCGTAAAATTAATTTTAATGGAGTTCTCATATTACTAATGCAAGTAAAAGTGCCAAACAGAGTTTTTAATAGAGTTTCTGCATAAATTGTGCTTGTTTGATATTCATAAAAATCCCTTTCTCTCCATAAATAAGTGAGAATGTCTCCTTTATAGATCCCCAGAGCATAAAAATGCTGGAAGGGGGGGGGGGGGGGGGGGGGTAAAGTGAGCCAAAAAAAAAAAAAAAAAAAAGTGAAAAATCCTTTCAAAAAGATTCAGTTTCAAAGCACTGGAAACTTCCAAAACATTATTCATAAATGTTACGGAAGTTTACATTTTAATTTTCATAACAGTTTTTGGAAAACTACACAGCCTTTCCTGTACTTCAAGTAACATATTCACAGTGACCAAAGTGATTCAATTCAGACTGAAGGGGATGGATATATTTTGCTATAGTCACTTGGCATGATCCAACACATTGAAGTAGACTATAATTCCATTCATAGTTTGGAGAAACTGTATTATTCGTGTGTGACAGAGCAAATAACAGTTGCATTAAGTAAATTTTGAAAAAAAATCCTATAGCTTTACAAGAGAAAAATCAGAAAAGGAGAATAAAAAATATTTGTACAAGAGCAGGTATGTTTATATTTTGATATATATGATATGATATATATACATACATAAGCATAAAATCTTTTTTTAAAATGATTCTTATTGTAGAATAAGTTTGTAACAATTTTAAAAATACTATTTTTCTATAACCTTTTTTGCCGAACACCTATAAATATTTATTAAAAAAAAAAAAAAAAAAACTTTTAATGTTATGTCTCAAGTTTTAAATTGCTAAAGAAATACAATATTTCATTTTCAAAGTCTGTCCAGGCTTTGTTTAATGTACCCTTGTAACTTGAACATTGAGGTCTACTGGGATTGAAATTAAAGATTAGTAACATTAACAACAAACGTGAACATGGTGATGATAGTCAGGCACTAAGATCTGTGCTTAAAGTTATAATTATGGCAGTCATTATCAGATGAACTACAAAACCTGAGGTCATCTTTACTAACAATTCCTTTCTACTTGTGCTCTTAAAATCAATGGTAGTGAGATGTGCTATCCCAGCTGCTTTATGATTCTGCCCTCACACAATTTTATTTTATTTTTAATGTGCTGCTCCTACTTTTCTCAGAGTATGTGCCAACGCATGGAAGTACTGCATTAAAAAAAAAAAAAAAAAAAAAAGAAAAAGATGTGTATGTAAGAAGAAGAGAGACAATGGAAATGGAAAGGAAATGATTTGCAGGGCTTTGGTTGCTTATTTAGCTTTAGGAGGCTCTGTCCCTTTCTTGCTTTATCATGACTTGCTTGGTAAAGCTTGGAAAGTTTCTTGGGCCTTTCATGAATGTTTATCTTCACATCAGGTTTCCTTTGATGTGTTTATTTAGATTGGAGTTTCTTTTAAGTGGGGCTTTCAGGTAGGGCCCTTGGATCATGTCTGGTGGTTTCATCTAAGTGTTTAAACATTCTCCAAGGTCCTGCAGTGAAACCAAACCAGAACAGAAACAAGAGCACTGCCAAGGCATATCAGCACTGTATTTTTAAGGTCTCATACAAGAATCAGGTTTTGAAAATATTTGGTAAAGGAAAAGTGTTATTGGTTTGGACAGTGTTATTTTTCCATAGCAGCTTGGAAAATTGTCAGCAGTGCAAGGTCTAGTAAAAAGGTGAGCATGGCCAGTTTGCCCTCAGCACAGGCAAAACCAATCTCAGCCATTACTGTGTAGCAAACAATACACCTTTTTTTGTACTCATTATTTACTGAAGACAGAGGAAAGCAGAACTTTAAAGAATAGCTAGTAATTGTCAAACTGCAACTGGGAATCAATTAAAAAAAAAAAATAGGAAAAAAAAATTAAAAACTGGAAGCAGACTGAATGGAGCCCCTTGTCTCCCAGGGCTGAGGAGAAAGAAGTTGGTGTCCTGGGGCTGCCAGGCAGGGCTCAGGGTGCCTCCTCTGCAGTTGGGGGCAGCCTCAGCTCTGTCCGCTGGCCTTTGCCTGACCTGATCCATACAGGCTGCCATGAACTGCCCTATCGCCACCCCAGCTGGATATGTGAGTGCTATCAGTCAGCAGTGTCACTGCTGTTTTGTTAGGGATACTGATGTCCTAAAAGCTGCTAGATGTAACAAAAAGTGGCTGTAAGCAGCATCAAAGGGGCCTCCAAAGAGAGATGGGGCCTCTGTGCCACAGAGAGCAGCAAAGTGTTCTGAAGAGTTGCTGTGCTTTTCAAGCTCTGGCTCCTCCAGCATGCTTTTGGGGTGAATATGCTATTTCCATTTCTGAGAACATCAAGACTTTGTGACTCAAGCGGAGATTGCTGAGTGAATGGCAGAACAATCTGAGACATGGTTGTCTGTGATTGCAGTTCCTACATGATTGTTTGTTTGGGGCTGGAGTGTTCTGCAGAAGGAAGAAAAAGTGCCCGAACTGCAATGAAACAGTTTCCTGCTGACACTTTTTGTGCAGTTTTTGCTACTTGTTTTCTACTTAAGTTCTGCATGAAGAAAATATACCACTCTGTACTCATTCTCAAGAGTATTTTAGAAAAAGTCAGCAGGATATTATTTAATGCAACAGATTTCTAGGATTGCCTCATTAGAAATAGCAATACTAATTTTATATTAAAAATTAATTTACTTCTGTTTGACTTAAAATTCAATATAAATACACTTTCAGATTTTTCTCTTGAGGCAAGACAGAATGTGTGGTATTGGTTTGCGTTCAGTAAATGTTAATCCAAAAGTCTTCAGAGAGATGTATGGAATTGTTCTAGATTCCATATTTTTGCAATGACATTATAAATGACCTGGCTTCATTTCCTAGCATGCTGTTTCAATGTGCCTGAAAATGCCTACAACAGCATCTTGCTTACAGAAAATCTCTAACTTTTCATCCTAGCCATACAGCCCAGCATCTCATTTCAGCTCTCCAGGACTCTTCCATCTTGCCCATGTCTTGGTTCCTACTCCAGTGCCAGGGCCATCAGACCCTACTCCAGCAAGGCTACGACAGAACAGGGATCCAGTTCCCCATAGCCCTGCCATTCCCATGTTCTCTGTCCAATCGGACTCTGACTGCCCAGCCCTGCCTTTCCCACCTGGGAACACTACATATCCCTGTCTCAAGAAAGCTGCCATACCTTAAAATGAACTAATATATTTTCTGAACTATCAATATAGTTTTTACATTTGTCTAAAGATGACTTTTTACGTAAACAGTTTCATGGTGGATTTTTTTCCTTTTATTTTTATCTTCATATTCTTTTATGGCTACAGATTCTCCTTTTGTGTTTTTGATTTCCCTATGAAACACAATCTCTGAAGCAAAAATAAGGCTTAATATGTTTTAAAGTTCAATATCATCTCTTTCTTTCCAATCAGCTATAGCAAATCTAACTAATTCCATTTTATCCTAACTTTCAAGATCATACTATTTCTAAATAGGAATAATTACCAGGTCTTTCAAAGCAGGTACGTATTCTGCCATGTCCTCCTTGTATTTTTACAGTTTAATAGACCATGACCTTCTTTTCTCTGGCGTTTTTTTTTCTACCTTTTTTTATTTTTATTTTTCCAGTTTGCAAAGTATTTTGAGTTCCTTGTTTCTGCCTTTTCTTCTCTTATGGATCCCTCTAAGTTCAGAAATACAACTTTCAAGCATTTATTTTTCAGACCTGGATTGTTTCTCCAGCCTTGTGTAGTCTGGTAGCTTTTTTTCATCTAAGTCAATACCTTCCAACACTCTGTGGATTTGAATCTTTGAGTCAATAGCTACATGATCTGTGACTATATTTCATTTTCTATATCACATATCTGATTCATTAACTTAACATCAATCACAGATGTTCATCTGAGATCTTTTCCTACTGTTTTGTAGTTTCTTATGAAACCCTGAATCCTTCAGGAGTTTTACATTTCATACTCTTCCAAATTCCTAACTGAGGTTTCTCAGTTTACCACTTCATCCAGGTGTTGTTAGTTTTTAAGACATCTCTACCTTCAAGTCTCATAATTCTCAGGAAAACACTTGCTTTTATCAAGTCTCCTTCCCACTGAATTGAGGTCTTTCCATATAGATGTCAAGGATTTACCTAAATCTTTTCCTCAAACTGTAATGAATCCCAGCATTTCAGAAACATACAGCTGACTCTAATATCCTTCTTGCTCCTTTATTTCCTTGCTATGGTCTCACTTCTTGGTCTTCATTTCTTTGAACTCTTACTTTGCTAAGAACAACTCATAGCACTCTGCAGTTATCAGCTCTTTAAAGAAATGAAGTTCATCTGGGCTGAAATGAAAAAGCATCCTCCTCTGAATGACCCTCAGCACTACCTAATCCAGTCTGATATCGTATCTTACTCCTTGTAGGAGATAAACTTGTATAGGCTCATCCAGTAGTCAGGCCACTATGCCTTAAGTTAACAAAAGAATAAAATACTTTGATGCACTTCCAGACATTTCTATAAAGTTAAGTGAGTTAAAATTGAAACATGGGGACAAAGGAAGTTCTGAGAAAGACTGAAGATGCCACAATCAAAAAGGAGAAGATATATACGGACAGTTGTAAGAGTAAAAATAATAATAATAATAATAATGTCATTGGAAAAGTATCATCAATGATACAAGCTAAATAGAGCAAAAGTACCGTGAAAGATAGAATGCGATCATATAAATAGGTGTGTTGTGATATATTTGTTAAAGGCTATCTTCATGTCGAATTTACTTGTCTCTGATTCCCTTACTTGGAAAATTCAATTTTCTACCAAAGAGTGGCACATGAAGATATGAATAGCTGTATATATATTTATATATATATATATATGTATGTGTGTATATATATATTTATACATGTATATACAAATAATTGCCCAATATTTGCAATTGCATATTCATGACAGAAACGAGTTACATGATGTTATGACATTATTGTTTGTTTGCTTTGAAATACTTGTTTATTGAAAGGAAAGGGAAGGCTAGGGAAAGGAATAACTATGTGTCAAGAGACAAAACCAGTTTTACAGAATTTTATTATTTAAACATGCCTGTGACAAAAAAAAAAAAAAAATTGCAGCTCAGACAAATCTTTAAAATGAAGCTATAAACTGTAGTAGAGATGGGAAAGCTTAGGAAGAGTTGCTCTACATCAAGGTCTCAGCTTACATAATGTTTTGCCAACCTGATGGGTACTTTCATTATAAACATAAATTTTCACAAAAATTATGAAATACAATTCATGTATTTTTTTCTTAAAGGCACAAACTGGAATTTGAATTCTTTCTATATTAGCACTATTATGAACAGTGATTTGCTTACTTGTGGTATCAAACTGAAATCTGTTTAAAAGTCTTATTCAGACTTTGGGATTTAGGTGCTCATTACTTAACTCTGTCAGGTACTGAGGGATATCACTGAGAGCAGTGCCATTGGTTTCAAATGTTTTAGAATCAGACACTTGATATTTTCTGTCACTTCAAACTTTCATCTCACCATAATTAAATTGCTTTCTCATAAATTTTCTCACACATATTTCATTTTGAATTTTCCAGTCTTGGTTTATGGTTTAAAAGGGCTCCTTTTGGGATATTTTTGCCTCATGAACATATAAGAATTAAATTATTCTTTATTTGAGATACAAAAGCAGACACAATTTTGTCTTAGACATTTTCACGTCTTGCACAGAACAAAACAGCTAGTACTGTAAATTCCAAATTGATTCTTTGATATATTCACGTATACAAAGGGAAAAAAAAAAACAATCTATTTCAGAAGAAGATAGGATCAATATCTTTGAAGTTCTGAAACTTTTCTACTTATATCATTAGCATTGTCTTTTGCATGGATTTTTGCTGCAATCTGAAGAGAGTTTCATTTGCCATGTCCTTCTCCTTTGTAGTGCTTTCAATAACATAATCTTCCTAAGCTAAATCTGTCTATTTGAGTCTCTTTGTTTTTTATATTTTTAATTAATTGTCTCTTAACTGTTGAACACTTACAATTTTAAAGGTAAAATAAGAAAAGATGATTAGGGGCCTGGAGCATATCCCTTATGAGGAAAGGCTGAGACATCTGAGAATATTCAGCCTGGAGAAGAGAAAACTGAAGAGCAATCTTATCAGTGCTTATTAACATATAAAAGGCAGATGTCTGTTGGATGGAACCGTCTCCTTTCTGTGGTGCTCACTGGGAGAACAAGGGGTAATGGATGCAAATTGGAACATAGGAACTTTCATCTGGACAAGAACTTTGAGGTTTACAGACCATTGGAACAGGCTGCCCAGAGAGACTGTAGAGTCTCCTTCTCTGGAGATATTCAAAATCCACCTGTGCAACATGCTCTAGGGAACTTCCTTTAGCAAGGGGTTGGACTAGATGATCTCCAGAGGTCCATTCCAAACACCATGATTCTGCGATTCTAAGATTCCGTGAAAACCTGAATGCCCAAATGAAAATAGATCTAAAGAAATTAGAAGCCGTTCATATGATTTTCTAATCTTTTATATGCACTTATGGTATGCCAAGATGAAAAAAAAAAAAAAAAAAAGTATATTATACTGCAGATTCCTCAATCAGAAAATTTAAATAACCAAGTCAGAACATTCAGGTGTGAATTTTCTTTAATCAGTTGCCTCTTCTGCTGGAGAAAGTTACAAACTTGTTGGTAGTCCTAATATCTGCAGTTAGAAATGTAAAAGCATTTTATAGGTATCCAGTACTGTAGGTTACTCTTTGCATTGGTGGGATTGATCTTGACCCTATAGTTCAGTGAGTGCTGGTTAATTACATGTTATTAGTAAATCAATAAATGCCTTTGATCCTGATTTGATTTAAACCACATGAATGAAGCAATATTTTTACTGTGACATCCAACCATCCACAATTGTTTAATTAGGGTTGCTGCCTATTCTGTTTAGTACTTTTAAATAGAGCAGCTGTACATGACTTTGTCTTGCTTTTTTAAGTTGATAGTACTATTTCTGCTTTCTCCTGCTGCAGCCAGCTGCTAAATCAAAGCTATCTATTGTTCAAATAAATAAATAAATAAATAAATAAATAAATAAATAAATAAATAAATCCCTTCCTCTTATTTCCTTTAAACCAATTGCTTAGCAGTTTTACTGAGACTCAGTTAAAGTCTTGCAATCTTTTTAGCCATTGCACTCATCTCCACTTAGCCTTCTCACTCATAGATAGAAATTTGAATGTACCTTTTCAGTGTCTTCCTGCAAGACATTATTCTGCCCCCTTCAACATTTTAATTGTCCCCTGTACCTTCTCCCACTGTACTTGCCGTGTTTACTTAAACACAGTCCCAAAATACAGCTAAACATAAAAGGTTCAGTTGGTAAATACTTTCCATGCTTCCATTTATACAGTGAATCAAAAGAAACAATATTTCTCTTCTCTATGAAATAAACACTTGTTAACCTCTTCCTTGAGTTAATAAACTGAGTATGGGGAAAGAATAAGAGTCTGAGGCCATAACAGCTATAAGCTGAGAGGTATAGAGTATGATAAATGTCCAGAATTGCAGTTGTTCAAATAAATGCATTTGCTTTCATCTCTAAGAAGTTTCATAATGGTGTCATTTAATTTAGAATTTCTAAATAAGGTTTTTCCATGTGTAGGTCACTCAGAAATGCCTATTTACTTCCATGGAAATAGCAGATAAAAAGAACAAAGACACGCTATTTGATAGAGTAAATTTTCAGCTAGAAATCACTATTTATCAACCTAGTCAACACAATTAGCTATGCACTTTCACCAGCAATGAACAAGAGCCTGCATGCCGTGCTCATAAAAATCTGCATCAGTGGAAGTGACCTCCTGTCAGTGTTACCATTGCTGAAATGCACCACCCACTGCTTCACTGTGCTCATATCCACTGCTTGGTCTCCTGAAACATTCAGCAAGCATTGATGAATGTCAGTGGGTGCCATTTTTTCTACATGGAGGAACTCAATGACAGACTTTTGCTGCATATAAAGCCCTGAATAAACAGACAGGTGCAGCTTCATGTTAACAAAGCATGGTCCTCATGAGGGACTTCATCCATTTCATAGAAGGGCACCAGCAATTGAAGAGGATCCTGGAATGTGTTGATGATAACTTCCTCTCCCAAGCGGTACAAGAGCCCATGAGAAAAGGTGGTATGCTGGACCTTGTCCTCACCAAGAAGGGGCTGGTGAGTTATACAAAGCTCAAGGGCTGCCTTGGATACAGTGACCATGAAATTGTGGAGTTCAAAAATCCTCAGGGCTTCAATGTGGGTGTGCAGCAAGCTTGGTACTCTAAACTTCAGAAGAGCAGACTTTGAACTCTTCAGGGAACTGCTTGGTAGGGTGATGTAGAAGAAAGCCCTGGAGGGAGGATGGGCTGGTCAGTATTCAAGGACCATCTCCTCCAAGTCCAGGAGAAGTGCATCCCAAGAAAAAGAAAGGCGGGCAAGAATGCTAGGCCTTTATGGATCAACAAGTAGCTCTTGGACTTACTTAAAAGCAAAAAGAAGTCTACAGGGAGTGGAAGCAGGAATAGATTACCTGGGAGAACTATGAAGAAGTTGTCCAAGCAGCCAGGGTTCAGGTTAGGAGAGCTAAAACCCAGATAAATTAAATCTATCTAGGGACATAAAGGGGAAGAAAAATAAATTTTACAGGTATGTCAGTGATAAAAGGAAGACCAGGGAAGATGTGGGCCCTCCCTAGAAGGAAAGTGGAGACCTGGTCATGAGAGATACGGAGAAAGCTGAGGTGCTCTACTCTGCTCTCATGGGACCCCACTTGGAGTACTGTGTCCAGTTCTGGGGCCCCCAACACAGGAAGGACATTGAGCTGTTGGAGGGGATCCAGAGGAGGGCCATGAAGATAATCAGAGGTCTCAAGTATCTTCTCTATGAGGACAGGCTGAGAGAGCTGGACATCTTCAGGCTAGAGAAGAGAAGGCGCTGGGGGAAACCTTATAGCAGCCTTCAAGTACTTAAAGGGGGTTTACTTGAAAGTTAGGAGCGACTTTATAAGGGCATGTAGCAACAGAATAAGGGAAATGGCTTTAAACTGGAAGAGGGTAGATTTCAATTAGATATTAGGAAGAAATTCTTAACTGTAAGGGTGGTGAGACACTGGAACAAGTTGCCTGGTGAGGTTGGCCGCTCCCTGGAAGCGTTTAGGGACAGGCTGGATGATGCTTTGAGCAACCTGGTCTAGAGGGAGATGCCCCTGCCTATAGCAGGGGGGTTAGAACTGGATGATCTTAAAGAACCTTTCCAACCCAAACCATTCTATGATTCTATGATTCATACACCTCCATGTCAGACACCATTTAGTGAGACTGCTCCTCTGCTGCCATCCGTTACACAGCAACAAAATGTAACAGATCATTGGTGGGAAGATTCAGTCTCTAATGCTGTAACACCAACATCTGCCTCTGACATTGTGGGCAAACATAATAACATAGGAGGCATTACTTTCAAAGAAGCTTTTGTGCATGTGTGTGTGTGTGTATGCATGTGTGGTTGGAATAGATAAATAAATAGATTGATTGATCCAGATTCGTCTTGCATCAATGCTCTAGATACCTACTCATTATTTTTCATCCACTCCAAATTCTTCTATCATGCTATTTTCTGTTGTTCCTAAATCCAGATTGCTGGCAGATGTATTGGTGTGAATTCTGAACGCTTATTTTTTGCAAGTGAAGCTCAGCAAATAAGGGATTTCTGTGTTTTAGGAAATTCCAATGATTGAAAATATTTCCATATTTAAACAGACATTTCTTTCAAACAGAAGTATATTTTCACCTTAAAACATGGCAGATTCTGCTTATTTTGTCATATTTCATTATTTAGAAATAAAACCTATGTGATTATGAAATGAATTCTTGATGAATTCAGAGCAACCCTCATAATATATTAATTCTGTTTATGTATAAATTTAAGAAGACTACTTAAAAACTTGGGGATAGTGATCCTCAAAAAATCAAGCTTGTAACATACGTCCTATCTATGTTTTCAGATCTTGAAGTGAATCTGTGAGGAGGTTTCTATAAAAGCTGCAAGCAAAGAAAATATATAGAATAATGAGTAACTAGGAAAGTTTCCCAGTAAGAGGCAAAATAGTAAGAAGAGTATTTCAGCTACAAGGGTCATGATAAAAGTGTAACAAACCTGTTTTAAATAAAACTTCTGGATTCAAAGAAGCGTTTTACTTAATGCTAATTTGTCCAGACAAGAGGAATAATGTAGATCATTAGAAGGTTGTTGATACTGTTGATTCCTGTAGATGGTATAGTACTGGATGGGCAACAGAATCAAAATCATAAATTAAAAATGATACATTTCTGTTATCAGCTAACAACAATCAGAAAATATGAGAAAAAAATAGCCCTACTTTCATGCTATGAACTGGAGGCTGAGACTTTTTAGATTCAGATTTAGAAGAGCTGCTTCTGGAGATTGCCTCTGTAGTGGACACCTGAGATTACTTGACTACTGGATGGCAATTCCAGACACAGTTCTCCAGATAGGAATTCTTATATTTGGAAAGCCTATGTAAGATGAATAACAGTCTTTTAATAAGATTCCCAATCACACAAAAACAGCATTGAGGATAAGCAGTGGCTTGTAAGTATCTTTTGATCTATGCCTTTTCTTGCCATGAAAAAAGTTTTCTTTATCTTGACTTTGACTTAGCTTGTTTATTTATTTATTTATCTTTGAGCATGATCAGTTCTATCTCAACTATTTTGGAAAACTGGAAAGCAAGAGTGGTAAATTTTGTGTACTGAGAGTTGCTGTGACATTGAGCTGAGTTGGTGAGGGACGATTCTTCGATGATTTATTAGAAGACCCTGCAAATTCCACTTGGGCGAGTTATCATAAGTGATTAGACAATGTTACGAACCCAAACTCAATTACAGAAGGAACTAATGTAAAAAAAGCAATTCTCTCCTTTACCAGTGGTGTTGGCCTTCAGCCAAACATTTGTCTCTTCATCTTTACTGAGGAAGTATCGTGGCTCTTCTCCTAATCATCATCTTAGCATTGCTTTTGTCTGGCAGAAAGTTCTTTCTTTTTTTTTTTTTTTTTTTTTCCTGAGAATGTCTCCCTAAGTCTGCAGTAAGTTTGTTATTTGGAAAACATTCAAGGATATAGCTCTGCTGTATCTGTAACAACAGATACAGGTATTTCTTTTCTTCTGAATACAAGAGAAACAACCTTGAATATTCCTTATATTCCTTGAGTTAATGACCATGTTAAATAATAATAATTAAAAAAATATTCTAATGGATCAAATACATTTGAGGCCACCATGATCATTTTATTTATTTATTTATTTATTTTAAATATATATGTAGTGGATTTGCCCAATTAAATCCAGGCTTAATTAAATATTGGAATATATTTTACAGTGTTTGACACATTAGTGGTGCCAGTTTTATAACAGATTTGAACTCAATTAAGTGTAGAATACCTGACATATGATAATGCCCATAAAATTCCTGAGCTTATTTAGATTTTGATGCTGTCAGTCTGACTTACAATGTCTGCCTAAAGAAAATCTTAGGATCTTTTGAATTGAAAAGGTGGTTTCATAAAATTCAACATATTAGATCTTCAGAAAAGCTAACAAGGTTAAAAAGTAATAAAAAAATAGTATTATATTATCTGGCTCCTTTCATTAAACTGACTGATTTCATGTTAATGACTTAAAAGTCATCTTTCCTTTCATAATTTGTGTGAATATTGCTATACTTTTAATTTCAACTTTACTTAATATGACTGCAAAGTATGTGGGTGTATTAAAGTGAATGCACTGAAAAATACATAATCAATTCCATTTCTTTTCTTCCTCCTGAAGACAGTGTTGTTTCACTAAGGTACGTATTCTATCATGTTGATTCTTTGTTGATTTAAAACTTGTCTGGATCTTTTCTGCACAGTGATAGATAGACAGCTTCAAAGATTTCTCTTTGCGAGTAAATTTTGGTCACTAAATATTCATGCACATTCCTGATTTATTGAGTGTCGATGGTCAGTATTCATTTCAACAAGCTCACTGTTTATGAAAGTATGTCTTGTGAAAATGTGTGTACTTTAGCTAAAAACACTTTACCTTTCTATGATGATTACAGTGATTTCTCTTCCAGTGACATCAAACTACTTTACAAACATAAATGAAAGTTCACAAAATCTTTGTAGAGCAGCTATGAATTATTATATGCATCTTCAAAGGGAATACTCTAAAGGACAGAGTGTAAATGATTTGCATAAGTTCAAACAGGGTATCAATACAAAAGACAATCCAATCATCACTCTAGCTTAATTAGTAGATATCAGTCCTTGAGTTCTCTTCAACAAAATGAAATATGGCTTCATTCTGAAAAGTGACTCCATGCAAACAAGTGCCATATTTATTGCTTCTATGAATACTCCTGCAAAAATATTGCTGTATCAAGAATTAATTTGCTTACAATGCAAAAAAAAACAACAACAGCAACAACAAAAATACAACAACTTTTTGTACAGGTTTCTGTACAATGAACAAATTAAATATAATGTTAATAAAACACTTTTAATCCCTTTTGAATCTAAATTGTATGTCATGAAATCCAGGTCCATGCACTTATTACTGTGCAGAGCTGTTAAACTATTATGAAGCAGTTGTAACATACTACAACAAACTCAAAAGACAATGAAAGATAATAAGCAAAATATGTTTGTTTATTTAACGCATCTCCTCTCAAAACAAAAGATTAACTACACCTGCTTTTAAAGCAAATAGTAAATGTGCCCTTTACAGGAGCTCATCTCTCAAGCTCTTTAGTATTTTCTAGTCCTTATGAATTCAACCCATTAGCCAGAGTAAATATCTGTGTTAACTGCTGGATCTTCTGAGAAGAAAAGACAGTTTTATTCCTCTGAGACTTTCAAGAAGAACTCAGAAAAGAGGGTGTTTACCAGGTGCCAAGTTTTTAATGCTATAGGAGAAGTAAAATGTGCATTTTACAGTTAGCCCACTTACCTATTCATGCTTTGTAATGTAGGTTTGTTATGAATATATCTTGGTTTATTTCATTCTGTTTTCTGCAACAGTACAGAAGGCAAGACCTAAAAGTCTCATCTCTAGAAGAGAGGAATTTGTCAGCAGAACATTATTCTATGGACCTGACTAAGTTGTAGGGGGAACCTTTGAAATCTTACTTTTTGAATTATAGAATCATAGCCACAGAATGATCTATTCAGTGCGGGAAATACGTACACAAAAATGACAGCTCTTACAACACATTAGTACTTAAAAATCTCTCCTTTTAAAAAGCAATTTTTTTTTCTCCAGGCAGACTCTTTTTTTTTACCATATAAGATGATAATGCTACAGATCCCATGAAATGGAGTATAATTGTTCTGAATCATCATCAATATTATGCTGATAAGTGAAACTGAAAACTCATATCTGAAAAGGAATAATTTGTTCCCTATTATCATATAATTTATTTACCAGTGATTATCCATGCTTTCCTTTAACACTTTTTCTACTTTTGATAGGCAATGGCAATATAACAGCAGATGAATATTGGTTTATTTACATAAATATGCTGAATGAATATAGTGCTTGAGTCATGCTAAAAAACCTCTCTATTTAACTTACAAAGAATAATGTCTTTTGCTTGCTATTCACACTACCCATTTTTTCCTGGCTCACATCTGCCAGTGATTCAGTCTAGCAAATATAACAGTATTTATTGTACTCAATAAAATATCTTAAATTGTTTTAAATACTTGTAACAATTTAAAATCAATATAAACGTTGTTCTGCTTTATGTTAGTATGGCCCAACCCTCAAGAAATCAGAACATAAACCAAAGTGAAATGCTCCTTCCCATAAAAGAAACAAAAAAATCTCTTCACCAAGTGATGTTGTATAGGATTTATATCTCCACACTGTGTCATGTGCCACTTTTTCCCCAGGTATAAAGACCTCCTAGGAACCTTTTAACAAACCTAGGTAAAGCAAAATCACGGAATCACAGAATCATGAAGTTTGTAAAGGACCTATGAAGATCATCCAATCCTGCTAAATAAGGTTCCTTAGAGTAGGTTACACAGGAAAGCATCCAGAGAGGTTTTGAATATCTCCTGGGCAGAAGACTTCACAACCTCTCCATGCAGCTTGTTCCAGTAGTCTGTTAACCTCATAGATAAAGAAGTTTTTTTTCACGTTCATATGGAACTTCCTGCATTCCAGTTTGGGACTATTGCCACTTGATCTGTCGCTGGGCACCATTGAAAAGATCCTGGCCTCATCCATGTAACTCCTACCCTTAAGATAACTATAAGCATTGATAAGATCCCTTTTCAGTCTCTTCCAGGCTGAACAGTTCCAGGTCTTTCAGCCTTTCTTCATAAGAGAGATGCTCCAGTCCCTTTATCATCTTTATCATCTTTGTCGCTGGACTCCTCTAGAAGTTCCCTGTCTTTCTTGTACTGGGGAGCCCACAACTGAATACAGTATCCCAGATGTGGCCTCAACAGGGCAGAGTGGAGGGAGTGGATCTCCTCTCTTGCCCTGCTGGCCGCACCTTTTTAATGTATCTCAGGATGCATTGATCTTCTTGACAACAAGGGCACACTGCTTGCTCATGGTCAATCTGTTGTTCATGAGGTCACCTACTTCTTTCTCCACAGAGTTTCCTTGCTCTGCAGAGCTCAGATCAGTGGCTAGCCTGTAGTGATGCATGCAGTTATTGCTCCTCAGGTGTAGGACTCTGCATTTGCCCTTGCTGAACCTCATAAGGTTTCTTTCCACATAACTCTCCATTTTGTCCAGATTTCACTAAATGGCAGCACAGACTTCTGGTGTGTCAGCCATTCCTCTTTGCTTTGTGCCATTAGCAACCTTTCTGAGGGTACATGCTATTCCTTTATCCAGGTCATTGATGAGTATGTTGAACAAGACCAGACCCATTAGCCCTGGGGAACACTACAGCTACAGGCCTCAAACTAGAGTCTGTGCCTCTGATTACTGCCTTCTGAGCTCTGCCAGTCAGCCAGTTCTCAATTCACTTCATTGTCCACTTACTTATCTACCCCACACTTCCTACACTTAATGTGAGCAAGTATGGGAGGCAATGTCAAAAACCTCACTGAATTCAAGATAGACAACTTCCAATAGGGTTGAAAGAAGGAAAAAAAAAAAAAAAAAAGACAGAAAACCTCAAGAAACAATATGCATGTCTTAGCATTTAATCACTTCTCTGAGGTAGTTAAAGAAAGATAGTTAAAGAAAATTAACAGAACTCATCACATCTAACAGAGAACAAGAGGAAAAACTCAATTTGGAAAGGTTTTTTTGAAAGAATCCAAACCTTGATAGGATTATTCCCATTAGATGGAAAAGCTAGGCAGATATGAGCTGATCAGGATTCCTCTTGAATTGCTATATCATTTCTTATTATTTCAGACACTTATAATAATAAATAAGGTTATTATGTTGGCCTGCTTCTGACTGAGGCTATGTTTTTTGTCTTTTTGTTTTGTTATGTTTTTCATCAATTTTCACCTGATAAGGTTTGCCCTCAGGCCTCTCAGGTCCCTGAGCTTACAAGTACCGTGTAGGATAATGAAGCAATACCTTTGCAGTATTTCCTATATAGATGAAGACAGAGTTATGGAGTGTTAAACAAATTAGTATACATATGTCAGTGGTACCAGACAGGATTCACACAGAACTGAACAACGTAATTAGTTGGACACAGTTATTTTCAAGAAGTCATAGTAAATGATAGAGGTTTCTAATGACTGGGAAATTGCTACTCATGTACAAAAAGTACCAGATGGAGCATCCATGGAACTTCCGGCCAACCATCTGGTCATCAGTCCTTGGGATTATAATGGAAGTAGTCTCCCAAAATTAATTTCTCTCCACATGATGGACACCATAATTGCACACTGGTCTGCCCTCTGAAGGTCATAACCAATAAGCAAAGGGAAGTGATTGTTTCTCTTCGTAAGTTCCTTGTGAGACAGAATGTGGAACAGTTTCCATGTGGGGGCTTCCTAGTGCAGGATACACACTGAGATACTGGGGTGAATCCCACTGAGGGCCACTGTCCTGTAATGTCAGTGGAAAACATGACATTAATATACTAGAAAACATGACAGAGACTTCTGAGATAATGATAATATGAGGCCAAGAGGTGACATTATTATTGTCTACAAGTATCTAAAGGGAGATTGTAGAAAATACAGAACCAAATTCTTCTTGGAGATGCACAGTGATAGCACAAGAGTCAACAGACATGAATTGCAATGTGGGAAATTTCAGTTAGATATAATGAAACACTTCTCTATTCTGAAGGTAGTTAAACACTGGAGCAGGGACTCCATACTTGAAATTATTGAAATCTGATTGGCCAAAGCTCTGACCAACCTGTTGTGGTTGGTCAGATTTGAGCAAAGACTTGGACTAAAACATCCACAGGGTCTCTAACTTCACAGTTCTGCTGATTGTTCGATTCTATTTATGTACAAAGATGTACTTACAGGTCTGTGTTAGAATACTTGGTCCTTGGATAACATTTTATTCTTTGAAAGAAAAAGAATTGAGCATCTACCTAGACTGAACAATGATTACACTTAATTCTGAAGGACTCTGACCTGAAAAATAAAGTTAAATGTTATGGAAAACGTGCAGCTTCTTTTTACAAAAGCCAAAGAAGCCTACTCATAGCTACCATCTAGAAAAACACGCTGTAATGAAGATCTAAAATCAGAATCTTGTCATGAATAGTGTGAGTTTTGATAACATAAAAGAAACTGGGAGAGAAATAGAAAGAAAACACGATAAGGAGTATTTCCTTGTGCTAGCAACAATAAAAGTATTTTTCTAGTTAGGTAATTCACTGTAGTATGCTTTCGAGAGCTAGCTGTTATCTGCTAATGGAAATTTATTTTCATCACTATTAGAAGTATTTACAAAATGCAGACTTAATATTTAAAGAAAACAAAACAAACAAACAAGAAAGAGTCCTGTTTACTTTGCAGTGCCTACCTACCAAGGATCTTACAAGATGTCCGGGGAGAAGAATTGACAGAGGGTTAGGTTGATATTGATCTGAAACATATGATTTTCTGATTTTACAGTAGACCTCTGAATAATTTTTAAAATCTTGGGTCTAGCCTCATAAATTGTTGTCAGATGACAAACAAGACTTCTGTTTTCAGTCCAGTTTTTTGATAGATTTTTTCAGCATATACAAGAACAAGAATTTCCTCTTAGAAACACTGTCCTGGTCATTCCTTTGCTGACATATTTCCAGGAAAAGAGAAGCTAAATTCATTAATGAAAAATACTGGGAGTAATTTCTTAATAGGTCGGGAGGTCAGGAGATAGGTATTACAATTGCCTTCTTCATGCCTCAGGAAAAGAAAATGACCAATAAAAGTTTATACTTCTTGATTTCCACATGAGTCTCCAGACATGCTGTATGCACCACCTGTCATCAGCATCTTCTTTGGTACTTTTTTGCTGTTTTCTGCTCCTATGCTGATGATGCTAGAACATATTTCAATAATTCTTTGTTCTTAATAAAATAATTTGGGACATGTATATGTATGTCTGTATTTTTGTATCCTATGAGGGTGATAATTTCCTCTTTTTTTCCTCTTTTTATCTTAATGTGATATTGTTGATGTCTAACTTTGAAATTTTTATGAAATTGATTTAAGCACTGAAAAAGCAACATACACAAGTCTGCTGACTACTGTTACATTCAAACATTGTAAGCTTTAAATTCCTCTGAGCTTTAGTCATTCATATACCAAAACATTTGAAATACCATCTTTTTTTAGATTATAAATCATCTTTCTTATTAATTTGTAAGTGACTCCACATTATGCTTAATTATTTCCCTTTCCTCTTTCATTTGCCTGCTATCTTTGCATGACAGAATAGGCACAGGTTACTAATCCATATTTCAGAATGCCAATATCATTTAAGTGCACAATTAACAAAAAAAAAAAAAAAAAGTGTAATCAGACTAGTAATTCTTTTCTGAACAGAGCACTTTGCTTTACAGAAATAGCATTAAAAATAATTGGATGTTGGACAGTTAAAGGATTTCATATAAATATATTAAAAGAAATATTTGTCACTTGTGAACTTTTACATCACTCAAGATAGAAGCATAAGTCATGTTCAGTGCAGTTGGAAGTATGTCTTTATTCTTTGTCAGACTGCCATCTCTTGCATTCAACTCAGCCTTTTCTCAAAGTCCCAGTATAAAACAGCATCTATGAGATGGCCTTCAGATAAAGATGAGAAGCCATCTCACACAGCAGGGTAGAAAAGGAAGTCTAACTGTTTAATGTATTACTTTTTTCCATTCTTGTACAGAACAAGACTTAACATTTTTTTACACATTGATTTTACGGACAGTGCATGAATAGCTCCTTTTAATGGTATTTCCCACGAGTTGCAGCCTAAATTTTCAAAAACGAGAAGTGGTTTGGGATGCTTTTGTCTCTTGAAGGCTAATTTTGAGGTAACTCTGAAAAAGCCTTATTTTCAAAAAAAGCCTTTAATATATGCCTACTAAAAATCAAAATGCTTCAAAGACTCTCAAGAAGGACAGGATAGTCCTTCCAGGATAGATTGTAAAGGTGAGTTGGTTAAGAACAAACAACCCTTACTCATGCTGTCAAAGAAAATGTAGTTATCTGACACTATGCAGTAAAAATGGAAAGCACTTGCTGTAGTAAAAATACTACAGCAAGAACAGTAGGAGAACTGGCTGCAGGATAAGAGAGAAAATTAATGTATTAAAATATTTTTTTTTCTAATTTATAATCTGTTTTCCTATTATGAAGAAACATAGAAAATTATTCTGTGATAATTCACTAGTTTTGTCCCATCAATGGAAAGCATTATACATTCATTGGGAGATGTAAATTTTACATCTCATCCATCTTGCATTTCTATACTGCTGCCTGCAAGTATGATGGCAGGTACGCTTTCAGACCTCTTGGGTTGTCATCCAGAGAGACCTAGACAGGCTCAACCAATTGGCTCAGGAGAACCTCATGAGGTTCAACAAAGCCAAGTGCAAGATGTTGCATCTGGGTCATGGCAATTCCTGAAGTCAGTACAAGCTGGAGGATGCAAGGCCAGAGCTCAAGCCTGTCAAAAAACTATGGGGTACTAGTGGATAGCAGGCTGGACATGAGTTAGCAATGTGCCCTCATAGCTCAGAAAGCCAACCAGATCATGGGTTGCATAAAAAGAATTGTGGCCAGCAGGTTGAGGTAGGTGATCCTACCCCTCTGCTTTGTGCTGGTGAGACATCACCTGGAGTTCTGCATCTATATGTGGAGTCTGGACCTGTTGGAACTCATTCAGAGGAGGCCCACAGAAATGATCAAAGGGATGGAACTTCTCACCTATGAGGACAGGCTGAAAAAGCTGGGGCTATTCAACATGGAGAAGAGAAGGCTCTGGGGAGACCTGATAGTTGCCTACCAGTATCTAAAGGGAGGCTATAAGAAAGAAGAGGGTGGACTATTTAGTGGGGTCTGTTGTGATAGGGCAAGACAAAGTGGTTTCTAATAAATAGAGGGGAGATTTAGATTGAATATAAGGGATATTTTTTTCATGACAAGAACTGTGAGACACTGGAATAGGTTGTCCAGAGAGGCTGTGGACGCTCTGTCTCTAGAGACATTGTCCCTGTTCATTGCAAGGAAGTTGGACTAGATGACTTTTAAAAATTCCTTCCAATTCACACAATTCTATGATTCTATGTTGTTTGCAAGCCTTCTACAAAGTCAGTAACATTAAAGTTCATATTAAGGTTATCCTTTCCCTGGAAACATACTAGTTGTGAATCATGTTTGATGTAATTTCATTTTCTGTCAGCTTTTTTTGAGAACAGGAAAGTGTCAACATATTGAGTATCATTCTGGTAGTGGAAAGTGCAAAAACTGTGGTCTTGCTCAAAGAAATATATGTAATTCTAATCATTTTAATGAAAGGCACTATAAAACAGCACAAGAAAAAAGTGAAGAATTAGCTTATCCAAATTTTGATAACCTCTATACAAAAGCATTCAGCAAAAATGCAGAGGTTTTTCTGAAAATCTTGAAAATGGAGCTGAAAGCAATATTATTTGTATGGAACACTTAAATTACAAATGAGAGCTGAATTGGTCCAAGAAAGGAAAGACAGCAGATGCAATTTCAGCTTCTCAGTACTATAAGAATAGGTCTGTCAGACACTATGATAGTATCTGGAAGGGATTAATATGTATAAATTGCTTATCAAAACAAAGGAAATTATAAGAAAGCTTGTAAAGATTACAGTAAAGATTTTTACATTTCAGAGGAAATCAACCCATACTATGACAGTAGGGTACTTAAGGGGACTTGGAAGTAAAATGACATATCAAATAACTAAGTAATTCTAAACAAGAATAGGGTATCTGGTTTATCTCACATTAAATTACCGTTAGTGCTTGATGAATGCTATGTGCCAAAATGATAGGAAATTTAGAAGAGGTGGTGGGGGTAGGAAAAATTCAGAGGAACTGAAGGATGAGATCAAGCCCTTTTCTGGAGCTAGATGTATTTAGAGTCAGCCATGCTACCAAGATTTATGTTATCTGAACATCTGGTCCATGAAGCAAGGTTATTCATTTTCTTAAAAAGAGAGAAAATATGTACAACAATTCCTAATTTAATTATAAATGAGCATGTTAAAAGAAAGAAAGAAAAAAATGTTTCTTTGACTCCTGACAGAAGAGAATCATGACCTTGCCTTGATCAAGAGCTGAGAAAATGAGTATAATGATCTGTGACTGACAAGATAATGAAAATAAAAACAGAGTGTAATGGTACAGATCAGGAAGCAACAGGAAAACAATACTCAAAATTACTGGAAAGGTTATTCTCTGATACCTTTTTGATTGTATGTAACCTGTCTATTTAACTCTCTGTTAACAAAGATTGGAGAAAGTTACATGGGCATACAATGCCATCTAGAAGCAGAGTATGCAAGACAGAAATTGTTTCATGCTCATACTGCCCTGTCCTAGACACTGAGGCTACTCGGAGCAATATTGTGCTCCTTGGCTCACTGTCACTCTCTCAGTTGTCCCACTCAATAAACAGAGCACAGCAGTACCATATTTTCAGCATTCCCCCCCTGAAAACTTTTAATAATGGGCTCTTTGTAAGTGGGAAATAGTAGCAGAAAATAGCTCTGGCAGTGGGAAAGGAGGCTTCCACTATAATTTTTCTTTCTCTTCTTTATTCTTACACTCTTTGCTGCTGGTCTGCTAGATTATTTGACCCTGATGGATTACATATAGATCAAAATTTCATAAAGAAAATGAAAACTGTTAAAATAATACTGAGAAAATATTAATATTACTACACCTTTTAATGGCAGTAAGAGAGTAAAGACACCTGCATCTACTATACACTTTACAATCTCCAAGAAGTATTCAATTTCAGAGTACCAAAGACTTTACTTTTCGCAGAGCAGCTATGGCAGGTGCAGTCTATACATACTATACATACTATAACATCCTAGATGGACGCAAGGCAACTCTGTATTGGAGGCTTTGCGGCTACAATCACAAACTCATGAGAGGAAGAACTTTACTGAGAGAAAGGATTTTCTAGCCTAGAGATGCATCTGTGCTCCCATGACAATAATACCTTGGCAGCATGAGTCTACATGACTGTCTACACTGAGTCATATAAGTATACACTTTTAATGATGTTTTTCATATGTTCTGAGTTTATATCACAGTCTTCTAAGTACAAACATGCAAATTCTCACTATTGGAGGCATGGAGAAGATAACTGCTTTCCTGGGGAGCAAAAATACTGACGAAGAGATGTTTGAGACTAGTGTATGTGGCCTGGAGCACCTGAGAGTACCTGCAAGATTTCATGCATCCCAGAAAGCCACTGACTTGAAACAAAGCCTGTAATCAGTGAACTGCTTGAAAGGACATAGGATAGAAAGAGTTGCTTACAAACATTTTTATTTAGCTACCAGATGATTTTGGCCTTTTTTTTTTTTTTTTTTTACTAGCACTTTCTAAGTTAAACATTTTTGTTTATGCTTCATTATTCTTTTTTTTCTTTTTTCATGTTCCTTTGTTGTTGTTGTTGGTTGGTTGATATGGGGGTTCAAGACAACGTTCAGAATAGAGGCTGAAAAACAAGTTTGACGGGGTATGGAAGAGAAATCTGAGAACAAAAGCTGTCTCCAGGAGACAAGAGCAGAAGTCAAGAGGGCCGCGTAATCTTCCGTGACGACGATCCTGACGGCAGAAGCGTGTGAATAGAAGCAACTTGTGGCCCTGATTGAAGAGGAGCACTTCTATGGCAGTTAGTGTCTAGACATGAAGGGGACTTGTTAAGTGTTCTGTTGACGTGTGGGGGGATAGAAAGTTATAGGAGGGAGTTTGGAGATGTGTACAAGGAATGTTAGAACCTGCAATAAAGGATTTGGGTCGTTCACGCATCTGAGTCAGTGAGTCAGTGCCTTCAGACGCTGCAGGTTGGTTGTTGTTGTTGTTTTGTTTTGTTTTCTCTCTCTTTCCTTCTTCTTTCTTTCTTTCCTTCTCTCCTTCTTTCCTTCTTTCTTTCCTTCTTTCTTGCTCTTTCTTTCTTTCTTTCTTTCTTTCTTTCTTTCTTTCTTTCTTTCTTTCTTTCTTTCTTTCTTTCTCTCTCTCTCTCTCTCTTTCTCCCTTTCTCCCTTTCTTTCTTTCTTTCTTTCTTTCTTTCTTTCTTTCTTTCTTTCTTTCTTTCTTTCTTTCTTTCTTTCTTTCTTTCTTTCTCCATTTGTTTATTGTTCCTTTTTAATTTAAGTCTTTCTGAACTCTTTTGGGAACCATATAAGCTGTGGATGAAAGGAGGTTCCGTCACAAATCTCCTTATGAAAAAAAAAAAAAAAAAATAGGACCAGGATTAAAAGACTTCCAATGAATGAATGAGGTGACTTGTGTAAAGCTATGAAGTTTACGAGAAATTGAATGAAAAATCATTCTGTGCATTACTCAGCACTTCTCAGTTCAAGACTGTCATGTGGAGTGTGCTGTGCTGTGATGTCCTCTGAAGGACTGGCTTGGAGTTTTGTTTGTTATTGTTGTTTTGTGAAGCTTGGAAGCCTGAATATATTCTGGGACTCTGTTAATGAAGAAGAGACAAGGTTTCTGATTTTTGTAATTGCATTCCAGGTCACCTATGTTCTGAAGCCCATTTTTACCCACAAAACAATGCTGTATTTGAGATAAGTCAAAACAAAAGAAAAAATAAAAATTGCAACACTGTTCTTTTTTGAGTGTATGCAAAGTCAATTCTTGAAAGTGTTAATGTATGTAAGTAACATCATATAACTAGTCAGATAATTGTTTTATGTTTCCAATTCTGCTAAGTGCTAAAAATGTCATATAAAGAGATGCTTCTCAGCTTCCACTGTTTTCAGCAAAGTCAAGAGCATTCAATACCTCTGAGAAGATGCTAAGAGCCTTTAAGTAGTAGAATCCTCAATAGAAAGCTTTACTGTAACTATTATTATTTGATATTTATTTTCTAGGTGCAATTTTGGCACAAACATGTCATACAGAAATAATTTTTTTTTTATTGAAATGTATATTAGAAGACATGTTCGTGGCATGCTATGATGCCATAACATATGTGTGCATCAGGTGTTCAGTGCAGTGCCTGTAAGGGATCCTTTGGGAGTTGCTTTCTTCCCAGAAAGAATCCATGTTGTCTCATAGGCATGACATGTGGGAGAATATGACATATGCTCTAATTCTGTCCTGGCTATTTATTCCTCTCCTTTTTAGGACTTTTTTTTTAGTGCTTGGAAACCCAAATTATCTCAAGATGTTATAATCATCAATAAATAGCATGACATTATTTGGTAAGAATGGTTAAAAAATTTACATTAATACACTAAAAACTTAAAAAGCTGTTACTGTTTCACAATTTAAACTAAGACAGCTATGATTCTATAGTGCTTCTGTTCAAATAGGATTTGTATCTCATTAATTTTTTTAAAGCAAAATATAAAGCTTAGCAGTAACCAAGTCTGTAATGTTCTGGTTAAAATTAGCCAAATACTAAAAATAAGGTAATAGGATCTGTGATTATTTCCTCTTTTGCTTTGCAACATCCAGAACACCAGGAATAAGGGGATTTAAGGGATTCAGTTTGTTGCCCATGTGGCTTACAATACACTCTATGCAATATTTTATACTAAAAACAAAACAAAACAAAAAACTACAAAAAACAACAACAACAACAAACTAAATAGTCTTGCTTTGGTTGTTGTCTAGGTAGAAATGTCGCTTCATGAGATGTAGTTAGCACAGAAACAGGAACCGATAAATGCAAATGAGAAGTAGGCTTAACACTGCTACTTTGAGTTCAGTGCATCATAAACTGAACTGCACAGCTTCCAGCTAATCCTGTGTATGTAGGCGGATCAAGCACACATCTCCTTGCCAAATGGAATGCAAGCAATATTGAAATGGTCTTCTGTAAGGAAATGCTGAGATTCATATAGAATCTGTAAAATATTGATGCTTTTAACAGGGAGGGAAGGAGTAAAAACTAATGAAGAATCTCGTTGTTTATCTGTAGGGCATACAAGTGTTAACACCTGTATGTAATGAGTTTCCATAATGAAGAAAGAGATATTACAACATAACATATTATGTTATTTGGGCACTTGCATTGGTTTTCGCCCATAACATTTTTAATACTCTAGATTTTGTGAGATAAAAATATACATTAAATGAATAAGTTGAAGTTGTCATAATATTTACACATTTAAGTGGTCCCAAGTTGCATTATTTTGTATGCATTTCACACCAAAGTAAGTAATTAGTAAGTCAAGAAAACATTGAGAATTAATTGCTACTCTGAAGATAGCACCTGACTATCACTTCTGATGTGCTTTCTACAAATTATGCCTTTCTGATGGCATGACATCTTAACTCTGCTTCCCACAAACATGATGGTAGGGGTAATAGATCATCAAGGTTTAAGCCTCAAGAATTTTGAAAATGTCTCTTTTAAGGAAATGGTGTCACAGTGCTCAGATACTGTCACTAAAAAGTCAGTGGACATCTTCTGGATCTACTAAAGTACTGCAAGAGATTTTTTGTCTTTATTTTTTTTTCCAGTAATGGTATATAATACAGCCTTCTCACTACAGATCTTGTGTTTTCTGATGGATTTATAGGGATCTGATATTTCAACTGGAGAACTTCATTTCAATGAATGTGAAATTCATTTCAAATTGGGATGCTCTCAAGAGTCAACTAGAATTGATAGAACAGAAGAAAAAGTAAATATAGATACATTGGTATCATATATAATATGTGGATGATCGTTACGATACTAATGGAACCTTACATTGAATTTCTTTAATTAATTTCCTTAATTTCACTTTAAAATATTAATAACCGTTCTGCTATAACCAGTGCTACTTATCCATTATGTAAATAAAAGGAGTCAGGAAGAATTTTTTTTTATCATTGCCGTCAGCAAAATCATGGCAAAACACATTATAATTAGAATATTATGTTTGTTCCACCAACTTAATATGATTAATCACTAGCTTTAAAAAACATCAAAGAAAAGCATAAGATGAACAGAATGAAAATGAGAGGCTTATGAGAAATACAGCCTGAAGAGATTTGTATTTTCTTCAGGTAGCAGCAATACTAAAGAAGAATTTGAGGACCTTACCTAGTAAGAAGTGGCATGGGATCTTTCCCTTTCAGTCATTATTATTTTCATCCCAAGGAATTTAGATGCTGGATTCCATTCATGTTTGAAAAGATTCTTCATAATAAAGAATTTAGCAAATCTAAGAAGAACTTTTGCAGTATTTTTAAATTCCTCTTAAAGATGTTCTTCTATAATGTTGAGAAACGACAATAAAAAGGCTGTTTAATTTAATTCTAGCTTTAAAATTTTGAATATTATATTTTATTCTTCAGTTAAGTGTTCTGTACCTTAAGGTATTTCTTAAGCACATGACCAAGACAGTGATTTGCTTCTTCATACCTCTTAGACGTCAGATAAAAACATGCATGATATCAAATTGTGTCATGAATATAAAATGAAAAGATGATAAATACAGACTAAAGGGAACACAGTCATTTTGCCACATCCTCATCTGATGGGATACAAGAAAACAAGATTGTCTTCTTTCTGTTTAGCCTTTAAAGTGAAGAAAGAGAAAAAATATATTCTCTACTTCTTGATTGCAGTGTCCTAATTCTCACAGTGTAGAGCTAGTACACAGTGCTTTCACACTGCAGAAAAAACACCAAAGGTGTAGGTTTAGAATGTTCATTAAAGATTTGACTAGCATGATGCAAAAACATATCAAATTTTCTTGTACTTGAGAATAAATTCAGTTAACGGCTGAAAATCTAGGAAAAAAAAAATTAAGCAGTCATTTCCTTTGAACTTATTTGGATGTTCTTGAATGTAGAAATGATATTCTCCTGAATATTAAAACAGATTTTAGATTTCATTTTTTTAGTTATGTTAATTTGACACTGATACTGAAATGACTGCTTATATTTTATATTTGTATTGCTTCTGTTCACTTGGATCATTTACTTCTTGTTAGATGGAAGTTCCCTTATGAGTCAAAAAAGTTTGTTGTCACCTTTAAATATGTATTTCTGTTTTACAGTCCTTAATTTAACGTGTACGAGATGCACAGTATATTGCTACTGACTTGAAGTTGGCTTCATTATACAATTTCTTACTTTTTGATGAATCATAAAAAAAAGAAACACTTGTGCATGTGGCCTAGTTAAGCCTTTCTGCATCTCACCAGCTAGTAGTAGTACTTGCACTAGTATACATAGTTCAGGAGCATTCCAACAGTCTGCATTTCTTTATTTGAAGTGTTCAAAATGATTTGTATTTATATCTAACTTAGTGTATTCATTTGTTCTATTTTATATACTATATGATTTTGTCCAGCATCATGAAGGCTCTACAAGGAAGAATCACTGGTCTTTGTAAGTTAGCAGTGAGACAAGGTCTGATCTCACTAAGAGTGTACCTTTCATTTGTCTGCTACTGAAAAATGTGTTCCAGGCAAGCTTACTTTGATATTCGTTAGGCAGTGTGAAAGAACACCTCCTTCTGAGCCATGCTAAATGATCAGAGTATATCTTTGCTGTAGTTTTATGTTCCTGCTTTCAGGCCATCATGCTTGGTTTTCTCCAGGGGGTAAGGCTAACCACAAAGAGATAGGTTTCTACAATAAATCTTCTGAGGATTAGTGAAAAAGGGATAGGGGTTCCTCTTCTGTTGATTTCTGAGAAAATTAATTTTGAATCTGAAGAATCAAAATGTGTGACATACTGACTTTTTGAATGTGTCAGAATGAAAAATCAGAATGAGGGACACTACATAAATAGTAGGGAAATCTTAATGTTCTAAGGGATTTAAGGTGACTTACTATAGCTTCAAAGCCGGTATAAAAGGTACAGCCAAGCTACCTTCAATAAAAGTGTCATGTTATTTTTCTCCTTTAAAACATATTTCAGTAATACTACCGTTAAAATTTTGACTACGAATATGATTTTCTCTCATCCATTTTGGAATTACAGATGGATGAACTATTCTTACGGATTTTTACCAACAGTAACAACCCAATTTTCATTACAATTTTTCTACTCGTTCTTAATTTTTACGAATGTTCTAATTATGCAGTTTTATTTGCTGGACAGTTTATGGACACAGTACAGCTGTTTTTCACTCATTAAGGCAGGTAGCATTTTACTCATACGTTGATATAATATACTTCCCTATTCTTGTTGAGTTACTTTTCCACACCCTAAAGCAAAAGCCACCAAAAGAACTTTCCACATAGCTCTTGACTATAAAAATTCCTATGAAGTAAATATATTTCAAACATGCATCATTTTTCAAGCAGATGAATTTCAGTAGACCCAATGATGGACTAAGTTAATCTCAAATTTGAGTACCAGTCACTCACCAAGTGTCCCAGTCTCATACAGGAGTCATTATGGCTTGCCTTTTTATGTACTAGTCAATCTTTAGACTTTTCCTCTATTTGTTCTCATTAACAAAAAAAGACTAAAATAGAAAACACTGTCCTCCAAGATTTTACTTGCATCTTGCACTGAACTTTGGTACTAATTCTGCTCTCTTGACTCAAAAAATATCATGAATTTGATTGTTAATTTTCTGGCCTGCTCTCATAAGACTGAGGATAGTTTAGAACTATTCCTTAGTATTCTTTTTGAAATGAGGCAATGATATGGTCTGTCCTGTAAAAAGTTTTCAATGCATTTATCAATTTCAGCCAAATTTACAGAGGATTAAAGGTCATGAAGATAATTAAAATACAACAAGTTTCATGAGATCAGTAGTTATTAGTTCTGTTTGTCCAGCTGTTAAGACCATCAGCACACATATGCTTTCTGGCTAGAAGTATCACACACAGTCTGCAGTCAGCCACAGCACATGCTGTCTCTTGTCCATCTGGGGCAGCTGCAGAGTAAGCTACAGGAGAGGAACTAAAAGATTTGCAAGGATTTTGGAAGTACAATCAGAAAAGTGTGACTGGAAAGCAACTTAAAAAATGAAGGACATTGAGTATTACAGAACTACTGCCCTCCTGTTATGAAGTTATTCTATGTGAATGTCTTATTTGGCAAGTATAGATTCTGCTTATGTGAAATGAGATGTAAAAGGTTTGCTAGATTAAATAGGGCTGGAATTTTTATTTTATTTTAATTATTATTTTTTGAAAATAATAGTTTTCTCAGAGAAAATAGCTGCAGAAGTTCTGTTTTATCAGACAAAAATAATAAAAATAGCAAAAATCTTTGCATTGTTCATTGACCATGTTAGTGAAATATTTACTCTAAAACAGCATGCTTTTGTTCAGCTGATGCTTCTGCATCTATGGAGTTGGCAAACTACTTAGATCTTCTATTCTTGTAAATTATTACTGCTATTACTTTTAACTGTAGACGAGCTACAAACATATGGTAGGCTAGAAGTTGTTTGATGTGTTCACTTTGAAGCTGTCTTCAGCTGTCCAAAGTTCGTTATTCACAGTTTGTGACAGATCCTCACCATTCCACATAGTCTCAACTGCTCTCTGATTGCGTGATTGCAGCTTCACCAAAAATATTTGAAGCTTAGATATCATATCAATATTCATATGCAGATATCAGGTATTCTCCCTAAGGAACTGACACAATGCAACTTTTGGCTTGATTAAAAATCTACTTGCATTAACATTCAAAAATATATCAAAACTTTGCAGATCATCTGTACAACTGTAGTTTTAATGATCTTAAGATGTAAAACAAAAAAAGAAGATACCCCTAACCAGAGAAATAGAAAAACCTCATTACAGAATTAGAATACTACTGAGATTAAGGGGGAAAAGCTGAAATCATATCATTTTCCATGTTTTCACCAACTGTATTGGCTGATATACAAAAAGGTTATTACCACTAGCAGCAAATCAGAACTAATATGTTATGAAGAATTTATTCTTTTTCTTTTTTCTCCAGCCTTCATTCTTGACTTTATTTTATTTGCTTTTATGAAGGCTAATCTGACAAACAGAATCTCCAAAATCAGACATATAATTGCTCACAATTTAGTTCTAGTTTCATCTGTTATTTTTGTTTCTGAGGTTTAATCTCTGTTAAAACGTACTTCGTGGATCTCAGTTACATATGTCAGCGTGAAATTTGCAGCACTCTAAGTTTCATCAAACTTCATTTACCTCTCAAATTAATTTGCTTTCTACATCTTCCTTGAGCCATGTCTCTGGGCCTTGGGATTTCTCTACTGAAATTCCTGGCAACTACTCTTCTTTATATAGCTGCTTTAAACCCAGACATCCTACATTCAGTTTGCAAATAATGCTGTCCACAGGAACAATATATGAGCAATGGGTCTTTATGAAGGGTTGAGTCTGAGGTCTCTCATGAGAGTTGACTGTTTTAATTAAGTGCAGAAATAGGTGTTAAGGATCATTTGGCTTTATCCTGATCCTTAAATTGTACTAACTTTCCCTTCAATCCAATGCATTATTACAAGCAATTCAGTTGAGATTATGTCACTCATGAAAATTAAGAACTCAGAGGACAGGCAGCTCAACTATAATCTCTCTGAAAAGATCTGGGGACAGTTGCTGTCATCCCATCTGGAAAAAGTTATTAGCACGGAGTTTATGATTTACAACATGTTGAAGTGACTTGTTTTCATTTTTATATTTTTTTTATTCTACAAATTCCTACTATGTCATTCATGCAACTGTTTTGGAAGGTGGGAGATAAGGTACAGGCACACGTTTAAATCTTCTGGAAAATTCTTGAATTATTTATCTATATCAGACATTTTGGTAGTTGATGATTTCTGAAAAAGCAGACATGGAATAAACAGTGCTCAAAAGCACTTGGTTTTAAAGGACATCAAGATAAATGAATTGAGAATTTGTGTACATAATTAAAAAAAAAAAAAAAAAAAAACACCTTGTATTTGATGTAGAAAATGTGCTCCATTAGTCTAGTAGTGTTTGAAGAAAAAGTTCATAAGTATATTTCACAGTGAGGACAGATGAATTCTGATTTAGAGAGATAATGGAAATGTTTGCTTTACGTGACATTGATTTTTTATTGAGCCCACGTTCAATATGCTTTGAGATACCAGTTCTGCAAGTAAACAAGGTTTATACAGAATTACTATAAATATGGAGGCATAAATACTAACGATTGTGTGAAGAACACATAGAAAATTCTGAACACAAAAATAAAAGTTTTATTTGCTTGAAAAATAAAAACAAGGAAAGTGAATCTTATCCCAGATAATCTTTTCAAGGAATATTTAAAAACTCACCCTAACAAAACAAAGCTATGAGCATAGTTTATAACAGACATAATCTTCTGATGTGCAATTGCAATAACAATGATCCTTTGTTTTGTTAAAGTTAATGATCCTTAACTTTGCCTTGGGGCATCTGTCTCACCTGCTAGTCTTTAACTTCAAGTATGAATAGCAGTGTCTTAGTGATGCACTGTTTTAGAATTAAAGAAAATACTGTTACGGTCATAAGGCTGTACTTTTATAGATTTGTGAAGTATATGTCAAGGGTGAGGTGGTTTGTCTATGATCACAGAAAATCTGTGAAGTGTGGAGGGTACTGGGATTTGTGAATCTTACCTATTTCTTGCAAAAGTTGTCTCTTCAGAGCTTAAGGAGGTTAATATCCTCAGTGTTCACATCTTTTGGCTGTGAAAACAGGAATGTATTATTAATGTGCAATGTTCTCTTATGACAGTTTGTTATGCAGTTGCTTTTTTTTTTTTTTTTGAGTTTCCAAAAAGTGCCAATAGATAAAAATTAATGAATTGTAATACATTCAATAAACATACCTCGAGTCATTATTTAGACTGCTTGGTTTTGTTTTGCTTTAATTTTGGATGTGACTTTTCAAAGTTCAGCTAAATCTATTAGAATCAGCTGAAAAAAAAAAAAAAAGGTAAATTTGACTGAAGACTACCACTTTGAACAGGTGCAAATGGTTTTAGATCATATGGTAATTTATTGGGAGCTAAGGGCACAACTCCAAATTACAAGAACAGATGCTCATCTCCTTTTTCTACATGAGAGAGAGTGAAAGTAATAAAATAGAAAAACCCTGAATTTTGTGTTCTGGATTCTGCGTTTTTATGATGTGATGTTAAAAGCCAACACAAGATATAAGGAATTGGAGATAGTGGCAAGTTCATGGAGGCTAGTGTTTCCTTAAAAAACAAACAAACAAACAAAAAGCCCTGATTTATCTATACCATTTATTTACAACTTCTTCAGTCTTATTTTATTCTTATTTTTGTTTTTCTCCCTATGCTGCTCAATTCCCCCCAGCACAACTCCCTTCTTTTCTCATCTCTCCCCTTTTCTTGATCTCTCGTGGCTTTTGAATCCATTATGGTGCTCTGCATGAAACAAGCTCATGTCAATTCACAGTCTTTCATCTTCTTTTTAATTAAATTCACTTGTTTTGTTAGTGGCAGCATAAAAATATCTGTCGCAGTTTATTAAAATCTTACATTATGAATATGTATTTAACATACAAACTTTCAATATTTTTTGCACATAAACTGCCTCACAGTGAAATATGGAAATGGGAGGTGAAAGGAGAAAAAAAAGAAAAAAAAAATCTTTTTTTTTTTTTTTTTTTTACAGAAGAGAAACAGAACATTTAATCTTGTGTAACTTTAAACCATACTATTAAAAACATTTCAGCTTGTAGTGAACATTCTGGATAAATAAATAAATAAATAAGCTAATGAAACTCATAGTCAAAATTTGAAGTGTGTATAATTAAATGTTCTAGAAGCAATGTATCTACTTTTACTGATGGCTTTGATTTTGTTCAGCACCTTGACATTCATTTTTCCTTTTTTACAGTGTTCATGATTTTTTTTTTCCTGTTATTGAAGCCTTCAGGCTGTAGCAAAACTATATACAACGTTTTCCAAATATGACTTTCAAGTAGTAGTGATAATTTATTCAAATTACTTGAAAATCTGTTCCTCTGTTGAAGATCTATTTTCCTTCCTCCAGTCAAGGATCTTGGACTGCTTTTCAAAAACAGCCTTATCCAGTTATCATTTTAAATTAATAATGGCCAAAACTAATTTATTGGTCTTAACTTTCAGAATATTTAACTACTTCATTTTCCATCTTCTTTAACTACAACTTATACTATTCTCCAAATGACTTAAGTGATGTCAAAGCATAAACTCACACTGTCTCTAGCAGAACAAATTCACTGGGTCTGTCTCAAACTTTGTCTGCACATAGATAAAAAATTTTGTGTGAACTTTTACTACTGCCTACATTGACTGCAACATCTGTTCTGTGGTCTTGCTTACAGAAGCATCTCTCCCATGAAACCATTGCAGGATATTGCTGATAGAGTCATCCTTAAATCATCTACTGGGCAATATACTGACCCTATGTATATTCTCTTTGCATTTCTCATGTTTACTTCTTTTCTGATTCCTTCACTTCTTTCCAATAATTTGGTCCAACTTATTGCAAAATCTGATTGAGCATAAATACAGATTTCAGTCAATTCTGCTAAGGCTATGATCATACTGAGAAATCATTAGAGAACCCTTTCCACTATAGTGAATAAGTATTAACTTAAATCTCTTTTCCCAACTTTTTCTTATTCCCAAAATGAAAATTGAAAACACAGTGTTTCATAAGCTACCGTCCCTGGTCTATTCCTGCCAATTTTTTTGTTTGTTTTAATTCATTAAAAAGTTGAATCTTCATTAAAAAGTTGAATCTTCAAATAGAAGATCATCGTTGTAGGGAGAACTTTAATTTCTTACGGAAACATGATGAAATTATTTAGTGGGAGATCTATTGCGGCAAGACCCCAGGACATTATAAGCTTTGTATTTGCCCAAAACTTTTCTGTGTAGAGAGTTCTCCAAAAGCTTTAAGTTTAAAAATAAAGAAAACGAAAAGCTTTTTCATAGCTTTTAAACACAGAAAGCTCTAAGTATGGTCAGATAGAATAGAAATGACAAGAATTAATGTGATATTCTGCTGAGGCCTTGCAGGCAAATTCCTCCTTCCAAGTTTGGTTTTTATCAGTTCAGTAACTTTCAGCTGGAGCAAACTCTGCCAGGTCCCTTTTGGCCTCTGCAGAGCTGCTCTTTCTGTCATTTCTGTGGTCTCCCTCAGAGATGGGAGACTAGTATAGGTACAACTGATATGCAAGATAAGAAGTGACAGCTGCCCTGGGACTGCTTGTTCCCTGATACCTTTCCCTGAGCTACCAATGTAGATGCCTCTGTTGTGACTCATGCTTGGCTGCTCCCAAAGAAGCAATCTCTTCTTTCTGCAGGATTACACAGACATTATCATTTTGAAGGAACACGGAAATCATGTATGAACATAATAACGTGTAAACTGAGAATGAGATACCATCCATTGCACAATCAAGTAACTGTCTTGGACTGTTTGGAAAAATAAAATTGATTTGGGAACATAAATAAATCAACTTACTAATAACCAGAGGGAAGATTTATGAAAACTGAATTTGGCAGAAACGTGGTAGATCTGAGGCCTTTTTTTTTTTCAATTGTCCACAACTTCAGCAACTATCCAGGTGAATATTTTGGTTCTATCTATAATAAGCGAACACTCAACCCATCTGGAGGTAATTCACCTCGTCTATGTCTATTTCAGAGACCAGTCTCTACAGGTGCCTTTCTTTTTTTTTTTTTTTTTTTTTTTTTTTCCTGATTGAAGGAGTAGAAGAAACTAGGCACCAAAGTTTTAGTTGTCTATTTGTTGCCTAGTGTTGGTGATATTGTTCACTTCAAACTTCTTCAAAAGACTTAGAATGTTTTGATCTGGTGTTTTTTAAATGAGGCATCTCAAGACTTCATTTCATAATCACATAGATTTTATTTCTAAATAATGAAATACGACAAAGTAAGAAAACAAACCAGCAAAACCTGCCATGTTTTAAGATCAAAAAAATACTTCTGTTTGAAAGAAATGTCTGTTTAAATTTGGAAATGTTTTCAATCATTGGAATTTCCTAAAACACAGAAATCCCTTATTTGCTGAGCTTCACTGGCAAAAAATAAGCATTGAGAATTCACACAAACACATCTGCCAGCAATCTGGATTCAGAAACAACAGAAAATAGCATGATTGAAGAATTTGGAGTGAGTAAAAAATCGTGTGTGGGCATCTATAGCACCGACGCAAGACAAATCTCTATCTATCTATCTAGTCCCACCACATACACACACAGGCTGCTCTGAAATTAATGACATGTACTAGAGCTGCTTTGAAAGTAATGCCTCCTATTTTATTATGTTTGCCCACAGTGTCAGAGGCAGATGTTGGTGGTATGACAGTAGAGCTTAAACCTTTCCACAAATATTCTGTTCCATTTTATTGAAATGTGACAGATTGCAGAAGAGGGGCAGTCTGACTAAATGCGGTCTGACATGGAAGTGCATATAGAAGTGAAAGTGTGTCATTGAATTCCTTCATGTAGAAAAAATGGCACTCACTGACATTCATCAATGCTTGCTGAACATTTCTGCAAACTGTAGATATGAGAACAGGGAGACAGTAGGTGGTGCATTCCAGCAGTGACAGGTGACATCTCCACTGGTGCAGATTTTTACCACTACGGCATGCAGGCTCTTGTTCATCACCAGTGAAAATGCATAGCTAATGATGGTGACTATTTGAAACAGTGTTTTGTAGGTGACAATTTGTTCTATCAAGTAGTGTTCTTGTGCTAGTTGTAGTAGTTTCCATGGAAATAAATATGATGCATTAATTTTGGAGCAAACTATGCATGTTTAGTTGAATACAGTGCACTGGAAGTGTTTTTACATAATATATATGAAGAGAATTATTTTTATATTTTGAATATTATTTATAATAGATTTATGTATAGTGTTTTATTTGCATATGCATTTTATCTAGTCATAGTCAGAAAAAATATTTTTTTCAGTACAGTTGGAATTGAAAACTGAAACTGGATAGTCAAAATATTTTTCAGGATTCATTAACATTATTGTTCCTGTGAAACACAAAAAGTACTTGCAAATGAAATATTTCTTGAAGCAAGAATTGCCTTACTAAGTTAGTTTTTCCCATAAAACTTTTGGAGAACTATTCCAATAGACAACATGGCCATGAAATTGTGATATTATTAAAATAAATTTCTTGATTTTTTAACTGATTACTAGAATTTCAATTTCAAGTAAAAGTAGATCATTTGTTTAGTTCTTGTTAACTAATATTATCTTAACTAATATTATTGATCACTGCTACTTTGCTTTTTTTCATAATATGCTTTTCTTCAGTTTACTCACCTGCTAAAAATGGATTTTCAAAACATATATAGGTATATTTGGCATTTTACTCATTTAGAATCTGTTTGTCAAGTACTTGCCTAATTTAAACATTGACAATCACAATTCTTTTTTTTTTTTCCTTCTTTTTTAGTAAAACTCACTTTGACATTTATTTTAAAATGTCACTGTATAACCCATGGAAAAAATATTCCAAGGAACCAAGGAAGGAATTTTCCTCAAATTTCATTAATTTTTCAGAACTTTACTTCAGTTTTAAATAGTCTGCAGAAATAAGTGGGAATAGAGCAAGACACTGAATATCACAAATTTAACTAAAATTATGAAGAATTAATTACCTTCACTGACCACTAAACAAACAGTTAAGACAAACATAATCTGTGGGAAATTTAGTAATGAGAATTAAGTCTCAGTTGGCTTCAGTAGGTTTTACAATGGAATGTTCAGTTTATGCTTTCATGTTGATTTTTCTGTATTGATACTTAATTTCTTTAGTCTTCTGCTACATGCTGCTGAGCTAGGTCATCTTGTCATATATTCTATAGGAGCTAATGGAACGTAATGATATTTCTTTCTTGTGGAATCTACCATAAAAGACTGTGATGCACACATAAATATAAAACTTGTAAAACCTAAGTTTTGATAAACTGTAGGTTTTACTGAATCTAAAAATCAGCCATGTTTAAGAAGGCAAAAATGTACATTATAGTGTGTAGTGAACCAAACCTCAAAATCCTTTTACCATCACATTTAATTAAAATGTAATAAAAAAGATGAGCTTTGGGAAGGGGCATAGAAATATGAATGTTTTTCTTTCTAGGTCAGTAATTCAAATCTATCAGACTTGATGGAAATCTATAATTCCATCAACCTTAATGCTGTGAGAAAAGAATTGCTTTGTTAAAAGCCTGACTCCAGTTAATAGTAGGCAGGTATCCATGTGACAAATACAATTTTGTATCTTAGTGGGAAAATTCAGGTTTCAGTTCTGTCTAGGTGCCTACAAAAACAGTATATTCACTCTCATACACAGCAAAATCAAGATCGACTTTAACTCTCCAGTCAATTGGTAATTATGCGTTCCTAGTTAGTCTAGTGGATTTAAGGTTGCAATAAACTGGTGTTGCTTCAGTCAACTCAGTTTTATTATTTATACTTCCCAGTCAGGCTTGAATTTGTTGTCAAGAGTAACTTCAAAAAAAAAAAAAAAAAAAAAAAAGTTTGTGGATGGCCTACATGGAGGATCTGTGGAACTGGTGAGACAGAATATTCTGACTTTTTTTTCTTCCAGAAAATGCTAGCTCTCTATAATAAAAATGGTTTGCAGGCATGCATCACCATCAGTAACAACATATTTCTGAAGGTTCTAAAATTCAGTAAAGTTGAATGAGCAGGATACTCAACTGTACTATCAGGATGGGCAGAGCCAGAAACTGGAAAGTCTTACTTCTTAAATAAGTTCCCTATGGATTTTCTTTTGAGCAATTTCCTAGTTGTAAAATATTATTTTTTATAGTATAAATAAGACTCTACAGCAAATATGGTGGCTAAAACCTTCATGTTTTTCAGTAAGAAACTCATGGTATTCCTCAGGTATAAGGAAATGTAGGTACAGTTACCAACTTTATAGTGTACTTCAGAGGCCTGGAAAATGCCTTCTCTCATGGCCATGCTTGGATGATTTTGAGGTAGTGTATTACATGTCTGTTTGTCCCATATTTCTTTGGTATGTTTTTTTGAGAAACAAAGCTAAATATCAAAATTTTGCAGTACTTTTCAAACTGCATTCCTGGTTCTAGCAAACCTAAGTGATTTCCACATCAAATACAAGTAACTGTCTTCTTGCCACTGGGCTAAACTTATTCAAATCTTATTTTACTTATTCAAATCTTATTTTAGCTTCTCAATTCAGGCTTTCAGTAGAAAAGAAGAAGGGGAGGGGAGGGGAGGGGAGGGGAGGGGAGGGGAGGGGAGGGGAGGGGAGGGGAGGGGAGGGAAGGGAAGGGAAGGGAAGGGAAGGGAAGGGAAGGGAAGGGAAGGGAAGGGAAGGGAAGGGAAGGGAAGGGAAGGGAAGGGAAGGGAAGGGAAGGGAAGGGAAGGGAAGGGAAGGGAAGGGAAGGGAAGGGAAGGGAAGGGAAGGGAAGGGAAGGGAAGGGAAGGGAAGAAGAAAGGAAAATGGTCACTGATGGCATAAAAATAAGGCCAGAATTCTGATGCCTTACAAAGAGGAGAGAAATTATAGGCAAGATCTCCACAGCACTCCAGAAAATGCTACTGAGGTACTCATAGTATGGATTTTTGTAACTCCTGCTGAATAGGTAGAGATAATATTAGTGTTTTCTTCCAGTTTAAAGGAAATGGAAGAAAACAGTCTTGAATTATAGAGTAGACATTTTGCATTAAGGAAAGTGGTTTTATTCTTTCTCAGGAAAGGAATAATGGAAAGAATAAAAATACTGAAAAGTGCTGAAGAAAGTGACACAGTGATATTCTCTCCCCAAAGGTCTGAAGGGCTAAAATAAAAACTATTACACTACAGAGAGAAATAAAATGCAGCAATTGCAAAACTGTGGTCAAATTAGCAAAATGAATGTATGAGAAAAATGCCATTAAATGTTTTCTTGCCCCATCACTTCCCTATGCCAAGTAAAACTGCGTGACTTCTCAAAGTGATAAGTAACTAAACTCTTGTATAATGAGACATTTTTCTTATAAGTACATGAAGTGCAGAGTTGGAGAAAAGTATTCTGATATTTGGAGCACTTGTGGATTTTAATGTATGCTAAAAGAGGCAAAAGAGCAAGAAGGCAGACATGGATCTTTTTTTATCTGCTACTTTGTGTGTGTGTGGTTTCTGAGTGCAAACTCTTCCTTGGTACTGTTTCACATCCTCTTTGGTATGAGAGCATATTCATAAGTGTTGACTAAGGAGATAAGAGTTATGAATTTTAACAATTTTTAGACATTAATATTCTAACAATACTAAAGAGGTTATGAGATATGGTAGAGAAGTATTTCTGCCTCTCTCAGACTCCCACCCATAGTCAACACTGAATGTCACAGGGAATTTTGTATATTTATGTGAGGCTGTTGAAGGGGGAGGAAGGCACTCTTAAAATACGTAGACAAGGAAGCAAAATAGGTTGAAATTAAGGATTTGCTCCATCATCAGTAGTTCCTTTTTAAAGAGGTATATTGCTACTTTAATTCAGTCAGTCTCTCTTGTTTTAGGAAGTTCATATTTCCTCAGACAGAAAATGTATGTCAGTTAAAGAGAATATAAATAGATAAGGACTCCTATGTAGATCATTTTAGAAGGTCAAATTATAAATCCATACTAATTTTAAACCAAAGAACTCCTTCTCTTTCCTGCTATATTCATGTCCAAAGATCTTCAGTATTCAACAAATACACATGATCTTAAAAATTCTTAAAGATTTTGAAATTTTAAATGCTTTATTTCAGCCCCTTAAAATGTCATATACTACACAGGCAATTGATATTCTCCTCAAGCACTCGTAAATTTGTTCTGAAATTTCTTTAAACATTTGTGTTGTTTGGCCATACAATATAATAAATTACTGTAGCACGCAGGGCCTCTGGGTATAAGCTGAGTATCTTGCTGCTGCCCTAATTGAAATGACTGATACTTTAAAGACATTGTAAATGACATGGTCAGAAGGGGTTAATAACAATAAAGAAATATTTTTATACTCAGTTGATTATAGATGATTTTTGTGAGACCTTCAAGGAATATTTACACTGAAAAAGCAATGTCTCATGCTTCTGTAGAAACACACTGAGAAAATTGTCTGAAGATACGATAAAAAAACTAAAAAGTTCAAAGAAAATATTTTAAGTTAAAAAAAAAAAAAAAAAGACTAAGAAAAGGGAAAAAGCATAGGGAAATACAGAAAAGAAAGGAGAATTAAATTGCTGAAGAATTCAAGAGGCTAGTTAGAATTCCAAGCAGCTTAGCACAATAGGGGTTCGAGTCAGAGAAGCAAATCAAAGTGAGATTCAGAAACTAAAGATCATTCCTGTCAGATAAACTTAACATGAAAACGAAAACTTCCTGTTTTAAATTAGAAATGTACAATGGTGCTTAGATTATCAGTAGCAGATTATTTTCAAAGGAAAATTTATGGTCTGATGAAAAAATGTATATTCTACAGAACTATGTGTAAAAATAAGCCTCACATACAGTCATGGAAAATAAAGAATATTCTGATAGCCTGTGCAGATCTGGTGTATTATGAAAGCATTGTTTCATTGGGGAATCACAAAGTAAGGAGTTAATTAGAGTAATTTCCATCTTAAAAAGTTACAAACCTCTGAATGAAATGAGAGACAATTCAGCTGACTTTTAAAAATAAATTTATTTATTATCTCCTCTTGGTGGAATTTATTAGGAGAGTGAAGAGATTATTTATTTATTTATGTGCTTGTTTTTTATAGGGAAAGAATATTTTCATCAATTAAAAATAAACATAATTAAATGATAACTAAATCGTCTTAATTCCAAATCTGAATCTCAAGTGATGAGACTAAATATGGCTCTTTTTTCATAATGCTATTAAAAAATAATAATAACAAAATAAACAAAAAAACAAGTTCAAAAACTGGATTCTCTACTAAAACAGAGGTGAAGATTTTTGTTAACAGATCAAAGAGAATAGCTTATGTAAAAGACAGGTGGTACAGTATTCAGTAACTGCTTTGCTATTATTTTATCCTAGATGGTTTGCTTTTTTATTTCCTAAGTGGTTAATTTCTTTTCTGTGTTCCTCCTTTCATTTTTTTCTTCCCTTATTCCTTGTTACCCTTGTGCCTTATTTTTCTTCAATTTTTTTTTTTCTTTTTCTATTTCCCTCTCATTTTCCATAGAAGATTTCATCTCCCTGAATATTGTGCTCCTTTACACAATCTCTTCAGTTATTTCCTCCCTCATCTTCTTTTCTCATGACCTCCCTAGCTGCAGGCAACTTGACCTCACAGGACGTAGCACTTTATTCTTTCTTTATTTATTTATTACTAAGATCACAAGTGAAAGACTCTTATACTAATATAGGCCACTGTGCAGAAAGAAAGTGTTAACCCTTCTTGTATCTCAAATGAAAAGTCTCTGCTAATGCCTTTAAGCAATTGTAAAGTGGAATAGCGCTGGCTGCTCCTAATTGAATACTGCTCCTAAGCTTTTCTTGAGAAAAATACTTTGAATTAGATTCTGGCTAGCAGCTATTAAGCTTGAAACCAATGCAAACCTTCTCTGATAGCTAGAAAAAGGGCTGCTTCTACTTTGGTCCCTGGTATCCTGCTCAGTGAAACCCTCTGGCTTTTCTGAAGCTGAATGTGAGATAGTCCCTCCTGTAAGTTACTCTTTCAGCACAAAGCAAGTGAAAGAAACAGAAAATAAGCTATTCTCTGTATTAAGTGGTAGAACTACTTTTGCTCCCGATGATCCATGATTGAAGTAGCATTCCAGATATCTGCAGGGGGGAGCAGAATTTGAGGATTCAGACAGCACTCTCTTCTGGCTTTGACTTAGCCACTGCCACAAACTCCTTGCACTTTGCAGAACAGTCAGTCCTTGAAGAATGAATATCAACACCACACTAGGGAGTTCATGTCCTCACTGTGTATCTGATAGCATACCTGCTTTTGCTGCCAATGAACTTTATCTTATCTGAGAAGCAAGGTTTGCCCCTGGTTGTTTCCTACTCCTGTGAGGACAAAAAAAAAAAAAAAAAAGCATGAGTTTGTGTCCCTGAGCAAGAATAATTTTCAAATACTTCTCTTCAACCCACAGACACGAAGTTATAAGTCCTGTACAACTATTTGTACTACCTGGAGATTTATGAGTCTATACCAGTTATTAAAATCAAATGCATAATCGCTATTCTTGTGGGAGAAGATTCAGAGAGTAGGAGTCATTTAAAATGGCCACAGAAACCAATTACATACATTGAGAAGATAAGAACTAGATCAAGTTTAACAGGATATAGGTACTAAATGGTGGCTCTTTGATACATACAATAATTGAGGATTAAAATAAAAGTTAGGATTGCTCACTGTCTATAATTGATCATTTACAGTTTCTAAAAAATGAAGGCACTTCTTCAGCTGCCAAAATGGCAATGGGCTCAAAATAGTGTCAGTGTTACTGCAGTGTCCCTGAAATTAACCCTTTCTGTCACTCTGAATTTTCCATTGAATTTTCCAAGAATTTTCCTCGATCTATCCAGTAAATTACTCTAAGAACTTTTAACAGACTTCTGTGTGGAGAGATAAAAATAAGAAGTCACTGCCATATCTTTTTAAGAACTTGATTACCTTATATTTTAATTATAATTTAGTTTTTGCCCTCTATCTTGGCTTTGAAAAACCTTGAATTTAAAAAGATTTGGGTAAAGAACAGAACTTGCAGATCAGAAACATTTTCAACCTGAACTACTCCCATTTTGATTATGGGAAGTGGCATTGCCAAAAATGAAGTTTTAAATGAAGGGTTTCAGAAAAGTTTTTTTATAAATACATCAGATAAAAAACTCTGCCAAACCCTTCCTTCCACTCTTTCTTACTTCATTGCTTTCTCATTAGCTTCTTTCTTCCTTTCATTAATAAAAATAACAACCCTACTGAGTGAAGACAGATGCAGATAAGTGAATTTGAAGTCTTATTTTACTTATCTATACTTACTTGCATGTAAGTGTCATCATCTGCTTAAGAAACTTAATGTGATGACTTACGTTTAGTCATTCAACTAATTTACAAGCTGTCTTATTTTCTACTCCGGAAAGAAATTTTTAACAGCTGGCATTTAGATTGCTTAAAAATCTAGGGAAGCTGGAATCACCACAGAGAAACACATATTCATCACATCTTCCTAAAGAATGGGAAATCAGAAATCTGGTGTTTATTTAGAGAAGTGACAACGGCATGCATTTTGTGAAATCCCTAGCTTTGCTTCTCCAGTTGAAGAACTTGATAAAAACAGAATATTAAGACAGTAAGATAGTATTTAGCGTATCTTCTGTATTTCTTATACAGTTACGTGATTTGCAAGAGTAGGAATCAAGGTTCTCATAAGCGAGTCATGCAGACTAGTATATGTGGAAAGCCATTCAGCATGCACTGCATGACTTGGATACTAACAGAAGATTGTCCACAGGGTAACTGTTTATGCAGATAACAGGTAGTTCTTCTCTCCTGAAGTTTCTGTTAACCATTAACAGGTGACTTTAGCAATAAATATCATACAAGAGATTATAGCTGTGATGTATTGCAAGACTCACGTTTTAATTGAATTTGTCCAGGTTTTATTATTAAAAGAGGATATGAGAATCAAGGATAAATCAGTAAGCTACTGTGGGGAAAAAAGAGAGACGAAAAAAAGTTCCATACAGAGTTCAGGGGAAGGAATGTTAATGAGGTGTTTTGATGTTTTGGAGCTACAGGCTTTCAACCATAGTCACTCACTTTCCCTTTCTTCCTTTCCCTGGTGGTTTCTGGTTTTGCTCGACATAGGATATGCATCTGGCTCTGCACTCTTCTCTGTGGTACAATTTATGCTGGTTTTGCATGCCAACCTTCTTTGTCTCAAAATCACTAGGGAGAAAGAATGCTAGAGTAATCCTTTTATGTCATTTAATACAATAGTCTTCTTCACAGGATTTATTTTGCAAGCAATTATTTTCACTATACGTCATTAGGTTCCAATCAGCTCCAGTGCCCACTTTGTAAAATATTATCTTGCCTTTCACTGTGCCAAACCTCAATTAATCCAAGAAGTATGGTTCTGTAATAGATCCTGATGCAATGCAAAATACTTTAATGGTAAGATTCACAGATTTGCTTCATACTCTTCTTCTCTATGTCTTTGTGTAAGTGATGCAACAGTTCATGAGGCAGATGTAGATGTCATCACAGCAGCAGCAAAGCAGGCCCTGAAGACCATGAATAGAAACAGTACTGCAATGTAATACTAGATCAGTGGGATATTTACTTTTGTTCAGCATGCTTCTGGAACACTTATACTAAAAATCTTTCTCTACACAAAATGATAACCATGATATATAATCTTTGCAGGGAGGAAGAAATAGTGAAAGTCTCCCCTCTTCCTTCCTGGTTTCCTTCATTTTATTCTAGTTATGATAAGACCAAGGGTGAGAATCTAGGATAGAGGAAGATAGAAGGCTGCATGTCTTCTTCCTAAAACATTTTCTCAGTGCGCTTTTCTCCCTTACATCTCAGAGTGGGAAAGGGCAGTGGCACAGTGGGGCAGATTACTACTCCTCCAAAATAAACTGAAATTCCTGCATTTCCTTTCCGCTTCTTCATAGATGCAGTACTGCTACCTTTTTTCCTTGTGGTATAAAAATACAGACTACCTTCTATTATTTTGCTGTTTATCAATTACCAATTCCATTTCTTTTATTGTGGGAATATTTAATCATTATTTTTTTCTTCTACTTGTTTGCACATCTAGGTAATCTCCATAGCAACTGACGCATGCCAGGTGTCTGTTCAAAAGAATTCTGTCCTCCCAGTCTCTCTCACTAAATTCATCACATTAATTGCCAAGCAGATATTAAAGAAAACCCAAGAGTGAATAGCAGATGAAAAAAATATACTTCTTACTTTAACCAGTGTAAGCAATTTCTGTATCATATGCAATGGATGAAATGTATAAATATATCACGAGTGTGATATAGATTGATATGCAAAATAATAGAACTGCAACATTAATTGGAAAGTGGAGAAACTCATGCTTCAGAAAAAGTCCTTAGGCTAGTAAGTTTAGGACTAAGATTGCACGCTGACAGCAGCTACTTTATTTGCTTAATTATAATAAGGTAACATTAAGTTGTACAGTTAAGAATTCAGATATCAAGGAAATAAGATAATGAGGTGTTAAAACCCATAATAACCCTGTATTCTTGCACTGAATTTTTACACATGCTGAATTTCAACCATATAATTATATATTATGTATAAATATATATTTTCTCAAAACGTGGGACTTTTGAATGCACAGAATTATTTCTTCTTTAGAATTCTAAATGTATAGGGCTGCACAGAAAGTAATGCCTATTTTATTATGTAGGCCCACAACATCAGAGGCAGATGGTGGTGGTATGGCAGTAGAGGCTTAACCTTCCTGCCAATATTGTTACATTTTCTTGTCATGTGATCAGTGGCAGAAGAGAATGGTGTCTGACCTGGAAATGCGTATTAATATAGGTGTGAAATTGAATTCTTCCATGCAGAAAAAATGGCAACCATCGACATTCATTGCTCGCTGAATGTTTATGGAGACTAAACAGTGGATGTGAACATGGTGAGGCAGCAAGTGATGTCTTTCAGCAGTGGCAGCAGCAATGTGAAAGACAAGACACATTCTTGATGGCCCTGGATATGCCTACAGACACTGTTCATTGCTCATCAAAATGCATAACTAATAGTGGTGACTATGTTGAAAAATAGGGTTTTGTAGCTGAGAATTTGCTCGGTCAAATAGGATTATTTTACTCTTTATCTGTTACAGTTTCCATGAAAATAAATAGGAGGTATTCCTTTTGAAGCAATTGACATACAAATTAAATCTGCATATTGTATTACAATTCTGATGAATTTTAATCAGTACATTTTATACTTCTTTAGAAAATGTGTGTTCATTGTTCTTTATACTTAAAAAAAAAACAAAAAAAACCCCTAATATACTAATCATTTTCTTTACCAATGACAGCAGTTTCCCACAAATTCAGTTCAAACAGTTCAGCAACTTCATGACAGATTTTTACATCTTTCCATTGGCCAATATTGATGTCTTGAGAAAGTTCCACCCACCAACGTGTCATTTTTTTTTTTCCAGGCCCAACATGTCATTTTTTATTGTTTGAGAAACTTATCACAATAATTTTACTCAAAGACAAGATTACGTAGTGCACAAATTTGTCCACATGGTTACGAAAATAACATGGTTATTTCTTCGTGTCAGGAGTACAGCTTTGCATCTTTAGCATTCTCTGCTTTGCAGCTGTTGATTTTAATAATAGTTTCCTGTCATAAACTACAGAAATATTGCTTCGTAAAAATCATATACATTTTGTTATTTTCAGATTGTTCCTAAATTATGGGACAAATATGCACCATAGTGTACCACACTGAGGGCATCCAGTTATTCAGATGAAAAAGTTAATGGAAAAAGCCATGGACTCACTGGCACACATCTGTGTCCTTTCTGAGGATATAGGATGATATGGGAGGATGATACAAAGCTGGGTATTTTCTTTGCAGAAACAGGACACAATTTGAGAATTCCCTGGATTTGGGAACGCTTTCACCTTGGTATGTTATTTTATGCATTGTAATGATTCACAAGAACATTTCATAAATAACGTTGTCATTGATAAATATTATCATGAAGGAGCGATGAGAAGATGAACAAAAAATGACACTCCTGTAGGTGCCTTACCTCAGTGAAACAATGTTTCATTGTTTTTCAACTAAAAGGATAATACATATGGAAGGGTATTGCAGCATCTCTAAAACTTCCAAATTTGGAACACTTTGTTTCTTGGTTACAGATGTGAGAAGTCAACTGTAGGTCAGAATTTGCTGAAGATATATTTTCGATACCTAAGGAAAACACATTGCTTAAAAGCATTTTTAATTGAAAATTTCAACCACTGAGCATGCTAAGAAGAGGGTTACATTTTGCACTCATCCCCATATTAAACAGCTTTGAAGAATGATTTTATAGTTAAATTCTGATGGATTATAGAAAACTACTGTTATCAACTAACTATCCAGACATATATATTTAAATTCAGGAATACTGTGGAAGAGGATAAATCCTACAAGTTCTTGCTAATACTGACATTATATTAACATCAAATTTTAACTCTAGCAGATCTCATACAAGCTCATATGCAAAAACAAAGGCAAGCGTATTTCCCCTTCCTGTTCAAGATATGAGAAAATAAGACAGTCAAAAAGAAATTATTACACTGGAAGATTAATTCATTATTGTCAGAATTACATAAAAAGAACATCTTTGTCCCCTTATGACAGATAATCTATTAATTTTTTTTTTTTACCATCTAATATTCAAGAACATCTCATCTGAAACCGATAAAGTACCAGTGCTCAACGTTTGCAGTTATTCCTATAAGCGTGTATTGTCCGAATATCAAGTCATTTTAGCTGCTTTATGGCATGCTGTTTTTGAGATCAGTCTGTTTTTAAGACTCTTTTCAGTATATTTGAAGATAATAATATAATTGCTAATCTCCAATCTCTTTTTGTATTTGTTGGTCTATCAACAAGAATTTACTATGTTTGATCATGAAAATGTTTTGCTACTAATATCTCAGGAACACTTAGATATGAAATTTTGTTTCAGTAAATAATCACATTTCTGTTCTGAAGCTATTTGTTATAGAAACATGGAAGCATGGAATATTTAGAGTTGAAAGAAACTTTTAAAATCATCTTGTCCAACTTCCCTGCAATGAACAGGGACATCCACAGCTAGATCAGGTTGCTTAGAGCCTGGTCCAGCAGAGCTTTCTAGTCTGTTATTAGTAAATGAAATTCATTCTCACTTTTCCCTCCCCTTTATACCTCAATAGTGCTTTCTACTTTTCTCTCCCTCTCCTTTTTATTTTCCCCTTCATATCATGCCAGTGAACTAAGTTGCACAATTACACTTTGAGTTCACACATGAAAAGGTGACTTTGTAAAAGAACTATGCAATTTGATGAAGGATCATAAATGATGTTGAAGTCCTTTTTCTTATGTCCCCTGCTCCTTAAATAAAAATTAATGTAACATGTTACTGTGGATATATAGAATAGCAGCAAACTGCTGCTAATACTCTCAATATATATTCTTGAAAATTAAAATATTATTTTAAGAGTTATGTAATATGCTTCTGATTTTTTTGAGTTTAAAAAAATTATACTTAATTTTGTTACGTCAAAAGAATTTTTTTATTTTTTTATTTTTATTTTTTTTGCCCTGAGGAGTCATTACATTGAAGAGACTAAATAATCTCTTTCGTCACTTGAATATTCTCACCTAAGAGAAAAATGATTTTCTCCCAGTCATAGCTTCTACAGTCTGTGCAACCGCGTCTTGTTTATCTTCTCTTTGTATAACAGTAAGGGTTTTGTATGACAGTATGAGCATGGAGGATCTCTCCTGATGAAATCACAGGCCAGATTTTTTCCAAAGTCATGGCAAACAAGCTACTTCTCATAACATTATTAAACAAAGCTACTCCACACTTATTACAGAATAACAATATTTATATGGGTAGAACTTAGGAATATCCAAGACACTAGCAGGGAGAATCTCTTGAGATTCTGTCATGAAGTGTTGTGAAGGGTCCAGGAAAACTGGACTCTCCTCCAGAAGGAAGTCTTAAAGGCCCAGGAGCAGGTTATCCCCCTGTGCGGTAAGATGAGCCAAAGGGAAGGAAGACTGGTGTGGATGAACTAGGAGCTTTTTCAAAGGGTCCAGGGGAAAAATAATCTATTTCCTGTGTAACAAGGGACAGGCAAATCGGGGGAGTACAAAGAAGTTGTTAGGATATACAGGGAGAAAATCAAAAAGGGAAAAACCCAGCTTAAACTCAACCTGGCCACTGTAGCAAAAGAGAAAAATGTTTTGTTTTGTTTTGTTTTTTTTAAAATAAATTAACAATAAGAGGAAGGCTAAAGAGAATCTCCATCCTTTTCTGGATGCAGCAGGGAACGTGACCATTGAGGATAAGGAAAAAGCTAAGGATCTCAATGCCTTCTTTACATCTATCTTTAAAAGACGAGTTATCCTTGAGGTATTCTACCTGTGACCTGGAAGTCACAGATGGGGAGAAGAATAAACCCTCCATGATTCAGGTGGACTCTCCAGATGGGATCCACCTGAGGGGTGCTGAGGGAGTGGTGGAGGTAATTGCCAAGTCACTTCTCTCCGTCTCTCTCTCTCCGTGAGTGTTCCTAGTCAGCTAGAGAGGTCTCAGATGATTGAAGGCTTGCCAACGTGACTTCCATCTACAAGAAGGATAGTAAGGAGGATCTAGAGAACTACAGGCCTGTCAACCTGACTTTGGTGCCAAGGAATGTTGTGGAACAGGTCATCTTGTGTGAGATCACATGGCATGTGTGGGACAATGGGGGATCAAGCCCAGCCAGCATGAGCTCATGAAAGACAGATCCTGCTTGACCAATCTCATCTCCTTCTATGACCAGGTGACCAGACTGGTAGATGAAGGAAAGGCTGTTGAAGTTGTCTACTTAGACTTCAGCAAATCTCCTGACACTGTCTCCAACAGTAGTCGTCTGGAGAAGCTGGTAGTTTGTGGCCTGGACCGGTACACTCTTGCTGGATAATACACTGGCTGGAGGGTCTTGCCTAGAGAGTGGTGGTGAATGGAGTTAAATCCAGCTGGAGATTGGTCAAGAGTGGTGTTCCCTGGGGGCCTGTCTTGTTCAATATCTTTATTGATGACCTGGACAAGAGAATTGAGTACACCTTCACTAAGTTTACAGATGACACCAAGTTGGGAGGAAGTGCTGATCTGTCAGAGGGTTGGAATGCCCTACAGAGGGGTCTGGACAGACTGGATCACTGGTCTGATGTCAATGAGATGAAGTTCAACAAGATCAAGTGCCGGGTCCTGCACTTTGGACACAACAACCCCAGGCAATGTTATGGGCCTGGGGCAGAGTGTCTGGAAGACTTTGCAGAGGAAAGAGATTGGAGTGTTGGCCAACACTTGGCTGAACATGGACCAGCAGTGTGCACAGGAGGCCTTCACTGTTTTGGCTTATATCAGAAATAGCGCTGCCAACAGGAGCAGGGAAGTGATCGTCCACCTATACTCATTACTGGTGAGGCCGTACCTTAAGTACTGTGTTCAGTTTTGAGCCCCTCACTACAAGACTTTGAGGTCCAGGAGCATGTACAGAGAAGGGAAATGAAGCTGGTGAGGGGACTGGAGCACAAGTCTTATGAAGAGCAGCTGAAGGAACTGGGATTATTTAGTCTGAAGAAAAGGAGGCTTAGGGGAGATAAGATGTAAGGGAACGTCCTCAAGTTGCACCAGGGGAGATTAAGGTTGGATATTGAGAAAAAAATTATCTGAAAGAGTAGTCAGGCTCTGGAATGGGATGCCCAGGGAAGTGGTTATGCCACCATCCCTGGATTTTTTCAGGAAATACGAAGATATGGTATTAAGCAACATGGTTTAGTAGGCAATGTATGTGGTAGGTGGATGGTTGAACTAGATGATCTTAGTGGTATTTTCCAACCTTAATTATTCTATGATTTTAGATCACACCGAAATAAGGTTTTAATCCTCAAACTGTCACAGAATATAGATTATCAAGTATAGAGGTAGCTCAGATGCACTTTTATTTGTAGTACTGCTGCTCTTGATTGCAATGTAAACAGCTTTTATTTGGCCTTTACCCAGGATATGTAATGGAAGAAGACTAAACTTTTGTTCTGTATTAACACTAGAAGTGGACAGTATTGCCCATTATACGCTACATAGGCCATGCATAAAATGATCTAATGCATTATAAATTTGCTAGATGTAATTTAAATTGTAAGGAAGTGCTCAATACAATTTTAATGAAATTCTAAACATTAAGCTGACTCAGAATAAACCTTAACATTCAACCCAGTTATTCTCTTTAGGTACAGCACTGGAAAGAAGAAATTATTTTTTAGCTTTCATTCCTTATCTCCTTGCATAAATGAGGGAGTCCTGTACAGGATCTGTTATGATACTATGAAAACTATTCATTACCTTCCTGAAGCAAAATACGAATATCCTAAAAAGCTGCTATTGTGTAAAACATATCATGTAACATCTAACAAATAGCCTTGAGGGCCTTCATAATTACTGTCAAGGATATTAGAACTGACAGATTGGATGTGTTTGCTACAGAATAAAAAGGAAATATTGGTGATTTGGTTAACAATTTCTCATATTTATTTACACATTTGACAAACACAGCAACTTTTGTGTTACAAGAAAGATCTAGTTTTGTTACCTTTCAAATGCAGATGGATGGCTCAAACCAGTCTGTTTTCTTTACTAACAGGAGAGCACCTGACATGCTGTGGAAAGAGGCTTGTAAGTCTTTAAGCAGCATAGAGTTATTTCTTAAGAGGTTTTCAGTCATTTGTTGAAATAATGTCGAAGATAAACAACCCAGAGTTCTCAGAATTATTTTTATGGCAATGAGCATAAAAAGACTTTTCTGTCCTATATAGTTTTCTGGATCACAGAGTCATAGAATAATAGAATTGCTTACGTTCGAAAAGGCCTTAAAGATCATCAGGTCCAGCCACAACCTAACCATACTAACGTAACTCTAACAACCCTTTGCTAAATCATGTCCCTGAGCACCAAACAGTTTTAAATGCATTTAGGAATGGTGAATTTTCCTTAGGAAAATATAAAAATATAAAAAAAATATAAAGCATACCAACTTGATTAAATTAATATTTTGTGCAACCATTACAGCACTATTTCCACTTACAGCTTATCCCCCCCCCCTTTTTTTTTTTTTAAATATTTGTTTTTGTACTGTTGTCAGATTAAATGAACACAAACTTTATTGCACTTAAATATTGCAGTAACAATTGGACTAGTCCATATTTCCACAAGATTTAAAACCATTTCATTTTTTGATTTTGGATTTCTGTAGCAATCAGATTTTTGTCTCTTTCCTGTTTAAAAGGATGTTCAAGGGACTAGTAGACTGTTATTTTAAATCAGTGGTTTCTTCAGTACCTCTTGCCCTACTGATATCAGCCAGAATCTGTTTCTAAAACATAACAGAAGTAAAAACATGTAAAGGCAATCACATCTGTGACCATGTACAGCCTCTGAGGATATAACCTCTACAGTGCACTTCCCTCTGGTCCAGGTGGCCTGCTTTCAGCTCACTCTGACAGACTGCAGCTCTGACCTCAGGGAGACACTCAGTTTCAAGTCTGCAAAGCAGAGAATGTGGGGACAGGAGGGTATATCGGGATGGCAAAAGTAATGAACATATAAATTCAGAAAATGAACGTATTCTGCAGATGCTGGATTCTGTGATTCCTGCTTTCATTATCTTTTCTCAACATTAAATATTTCATTCAAAATTAACAAAACTAACTGGTCACAGTAGCTGTATGACCACTTGTATATAAGTTTTATAGTGGTTTTCAATGAGGTACTTAAATGTTTTTTTCAGTTTTCAAATGTTTCTTTTCTCACTGCATTCTACTTTCTTTTCTAATATCTTTGTCATTCCTTTTCTTTTATATATTTTTCTCCTTTTTATTTGAGCAAAAATACCTGTAACATGTAAATAATAGAATTTGTCAGGGTTAAAGACATTTTGAGCGCAGTTGATTGCTGCCTATCTTCATGGTCATCAGCTGAATAGAAGAAAATATCAAAAATATTGATGAATCCACAGATCAGAAATCCTAGCTCCTGATAAGTTGTAAGTATTCTTCAAATAGTTAGTACAGACTATGTTAATCAGCCTTTCCACCATGACGGGATCTAAATCTGAGACTCAGAAGCATGAACTGGACTTAAGCAAGCAGAGAATAGATATTTTTCATGTACCTAGAGCTTCCTTTACTTTCAAAAGTATGAAAGTAAAGTTTTACTTTCAAAAGTATGCTATGATTAGTTAAATGTAATGCAAACTATTGTTTCCTTCAGTACAGTAACATTAACTGAGCCCTGATGCATGACTTTGATTAGATAGTAGAATAATATTTTGTGGCTCGAGTCATCTTTGCTGTACTTCCAAACGTGTCCGTACTCTGTGGAGAGAGATCTTATTGATTATATTTAAGTTAATAGAAGAAAGGATCACCAAAAAGTCATTGTAATGTGATGCAATTTGGCACATTACTGTGGTTTTCTCTTAGTACATAATTTACATTATAGTATATTCAGACATATTTCAGAAGGTAAAATTGAGGGAATTTAATTGTAATAATGAATTATAGAAATTTAAAGAAGAAAGCATGAATGATTGCTAATTCTATTATATGCAGACCTGGAATAGTCTTGTCTAGATTGCTTTTCGGACCTGGATAATCAGGGAAATAAAACCCACAGAAATATTTCTGCTACGGTACTGTTAACAATATACAGAAGCATTGGCAGTAGATGTCAGACTCAGAAACTGTGGCAAAGGCAATTTTGAAATGAAAGTGTAATTTTCCTTTTCAAAATGTGAAGAAATAAGCTAAACAAGTCCTGTCAAAATGTTGAGAATTATGCTATTTTCTACCTTCTCCTAAATTGCTGAGAGCTCAGCCTGTACATTAATAAAACACAGAATCACATTATCCAGGCATTTCCTTGTTCTTGAGCTAAACAGAAACTTTACAGTGTGTCAGAGGAGCAAGCAGAGCTCCTTAATATTGTACCACCTCATCCTTCCTTCATAACTTTAGGCCTAAGTCCTGCAGGGACGTGCACAGGGCACAGGTTTAGCTTTATGCACTGTGATTTATTCCTCTGGTTTGATAGGAAACTGAAATTCTGTTACATTGAAAAAAAAAAAAATGCAAGCCTTTTTATTCTTTCGGATGGGACTTGTCAATCTGTCAACTACTCATAGTAACTTTGCTGATCAAGAATTCATGAGTTAAAATAAGTTTATTTCACAGAAGCTAGGAATTATTTGGTGTAGGATTTAAAACTTCTGAATTCCCAAACACTTTGATTCAGTAATTTTTACTCTTGGCAACCTTGTATATTCCCCATATGTCTAGTCCTAAAAACCTGAAAAATAATTTGACCTTCTATTTTTCTGAAAGTGGCACAATGGCGCTTGCTTTGTATGTTCAAGAGAACAAAGGTTTTGACCATAAGCTTCAGATAAGCTAACATTCTTGATTCTCAGAAGTAGTATTCCCGTAGACCAATCCCCAAAATAAGATGAATCCTGCTCAGCTTCAAGTACAGGTCCAGGATAAAATCGGTAACCATAGGAACCCAGCACAGATCTTCTGAATAAAAATTAGGGAAAAATACATCCTGTCACATCAGGTAGAAAATGAATATGAAGGATAAGGACAGTGGACATTACAGTACAGTGGTTTGTGATTTAAACTTGCAATTACATTTGTCAAAAGTAAAATCTGTGCCTTTTTATTTCCCTTTAAAACTAGCTTGAAATTCTGTAAACATCTTTACCCTTTCCTTTCTTCATTTTACATTTCAAAATGAAGACTGACATGCTATTAATTTCTCAGGAGAGAAAAGGTAAAAAAACAAATTACAACTAAAATATCTTTTGATGGTTATTATAATCACAGAATCATCTAAGTTGGAATAGCCATTCAAGATCATCAAGCCCAACTGTGTTTTTATAGTAATGATATGGAATCTTTTCCAAACCCTTTTTGAAGTTTCTGAGTTATTACTCTGTCTTACCTTCTACTGCAGAAGGTTGGTTTTCTGTGTAATAGTTAAGCACTTCTGATTCCTAAACTGGAAAAGTAAGACAGCAACAAAGCAACAACTTTCAAAGGTCTAGTTTATGCTGATCTAGAGAACTGAAAGGGATATCTACAAAAACTATAACAATGGAACAGGAATCTATAATTCTCAAAATCCTGCAAAGAAGGTCAGGAAAATAAAACAAAAGGAACTGAAGTATTTCTTTAAATCTATTAAAAATAATAATAATAGAAATAAAATAATAACAAATATAACCCAAAAACTAAAAGTCATGTATACCTTCTGTGAAACAGAAGCCTATTTATAACTAATGCTCACACAAAAAATTGAAAAAAGTATGTGTTTGAAAAATGTCCTTGTTTTACCAAGGTTTGTGGTTTTCACAGGATGGACACAATAAGTTGTTTTCTTCTTTGCAATCACTTTATTGTGAAACAAAGCTCACAGAAAAGAAAAAGAAAAAAACAGGAATTCTTTGAGGCTCCTCTAAAAACTTTCACCCACACTGAGGGAGGTGTCTCAGAAAATAACACAGCTAAGCAGCTCCGTGCATCAAAGCAGTATGCAGCTTCAGAGCAAGTGAGCAAAGAATCGAAGAGAGCTCAGACATCAGATTTGGCATTTGGAAGAGAGATTAACACTGGATAACAGTTACGGGGTTTTTTTCAGCTGATTTTTGTACTTGTGCACATATTCCTTTAACTGAGAAGGTACCCTTCTCATTTTCAGAACTGCACAAAATGTGACCAGTAATGCGTCCTACAAGAAGAAATGCTACAAATATGGTTCCTCACTCTCTCACTGCATGCTAGCTGTTACAGAAGGGGGAGTTGTCTGTAAGGCTGGTTCATATCACTTCAGTTTGTTCATACTGCCAAAATACACAAAGGGACATAAGTCTGCTATTGGGACAGAAGAGAACCTCAATGAAGATTTGATGCAGTGCCACCATATGGGCCTATAACTGGTTTGTTTCTGGACTCTTTCGGGATCTCATACTTTTGGCTCATGTATGCACAGTGCTTCACACATAGCTGCAGGTTTCCATCACTAGACAACTGCCCCACCCCTTCCCCTAACCCTGGTGGGTTCCTGGGACCAATACAAGAAGACATAGCCCCAGGAGTGAGCTGTGAAGATCTACACCTCTTAGGTCTGTAAGTAGGGATGACTGCTTGATGGTGTGTGACAGCACCAGCTGTCTTTTAATTTGAGAACTTTTTTTTTTTTTTTTTTTGTAATGCCAGCTGTTTTCTCTGTGAAGCTCGCTCGAGTATTTACTTATTTATATTTTTAAATCTATTTTACACTCATGTTAGTTTTTCTCTTGACAGGGAGAACTGCTTAAAGTGAAAGTTTCAAAGTCTGCATCTCTAATAAAAACAATCTTTTCACTTCTAACTCTCTCTCAAAATACATTTGAGATATATTCTCTTATGTTTACATGCATCTTTTTAAAAGCTCTCTCATTATGTTAAATGTTTCCCCTTGGTTACTTTTATTTTGTATGAGACACTTTCCACATTTTTTATGATAAAACCTTTTTTTTTTTTTTTTTTCTGTTTCCTAAAGAACTGCCTCACTAAATAATTATTGTAAAGCCTAGTTAAAAACAAAACAAAACAAAATATCAGTTAGCACTCCTGCAATAACAGAGTGTTGGGAGAACACTGCTATCAATCTTGCTATCACATTGATTTAATTGCCTAAGTAACAACATCATGAAAAAAAGGTGTTTCTCTCGAAGTAAAATTGATGGTGAGACTTTAACCCCTCTATATTTTGTGAGCTTAGTCAGTAGAGAGAAAGAATGTTAACTGAGGAAAAATAATCACAACATTTGTTTTGTAGGCAGAGCCACAGCTGCATTTCATTGCAGGGGGTCACTGATAACAGTGCAAATTGGAGTAATCCTTAAATTATTCTACAGAATATGATGAATGTCCATGTATAGAGCATTACTGAAATTAAGAGAGTGCTATCGTGAAATTTTTACCACAACTTCAGAACAAACTTGACTTATGTACTGAACAGTACATTCATAGTTAAGAAATGGTGGTGAAGAATTTGCAGATGTGAAGTCTACTGATTAAGAGCAAATAATTGACTGCAAACAGAAAGATTTAAAAGTACAGCAATTTTGCAGCACGTATTATGACTAACACCACACAGTACCTTCCTTGCCTGTATTTCAGATAAAACTATGCATTAAGAGCAGTATTTTTTAAAGAGTTTTCCTCTTATATGTCTGTGAAACTTAAGACAAAATGAAGTATGCATACAGTACTTCATTCCCCTTGCTATGTCTAGCATGATTTTAGCAGATGTTTCTGCTTTTAGTTGCAAGACAACTTAATGAACCATCTTTTTCTTTCCCTTTTCATTCTCTTAAGAGCAAATTCACTCATGAGCAAGATCTTTGCCATATTTTGGAAATCAATTCTGCATGTTTCACCCGATGTTTTCAGCACAGTTATACAGCAGAATTTGTGGTCTCTCTACATTATTTATGAAAATACTTTAATAATTTAAATAAATGTAAGATTTGAAATAGTATGACCAGCAACAAGACCCACTTTCTGTGATCTTAATTGCAAGACAAGTCTTTGTCAAAGCTCTTACACGTTGTATCTTATTCTCTGTTATCCAGAGCAGAATAAAGATGGGTGCATGAATTATAGCAGTAATTTTTAAGTGGTGCTGAAAGTAACTGAGATTAGTAAGATGAAGACTGAAATGAATAAAAGGGAATCTATCTCACATGACCTGGACCTCCTCAGATAGTATAAAATTATTTGTAGTTATTTTTACTTTAGTGGAGTCTCCCTTACTCAGAGAAGTTTCAGAACAAATGTTTGTTATGTCTGGAGGCAGTAGTAATACCATCAGAACCAAATCTTGAGGTCTTAACAGAAAATAATGCTGTTGTTTGTCACTGTTCATGTAAAATGTGATGAGGAAAGAAGTTCTTCATCTCTTTTTGAAACATTGCACAGACTTTCAGATAAAATAAAATTGCAAACATTTTAATTTGCATGTTTGCAAATGCTGGTGGACACAATAGGATTTCCGCAAGCTTTCAGAACTCACTGAAAATGAAATTAATGAGAGTTAAATATATGATTTGTTTAGGTATTTTCTGATTATCCTAGTACTTACCTTTCTCAAGAGTTACATACTGACTCCAGTTAAAAGCTGGTTCAAGATGTTATCCAACAGAGAACAGATATTTTAATGTGAAGCAGATTCTACAGAAGGTGATCAGAGCACATATAAAAATTTTTAAGCAAACATTTTGCTCCTGATCTGTTATAAATTCTCCCAGTCTAAGGAGCAAATCTACCTGACTGAAAGGAAAGAAGGTTTCTCTAACATTTTAAGAACTAGATAGATGAAGTAAATCCAGTTGATAGTGGGAACTAATTCTTAGCAGATTAAAATAATTTGTGGAATACAGAAGCCAGACACAGCTGGGAACAGAAACTGTGTGATTACTGCAGAATGCCATGCAGATGCACACTGTGCTGACTGCATATCAATGGGGAGGGAAGATGGTGAGGTAACCCAGTGCTGCCTGCCTGGAAAATAGACAGCTTGATAGTAACCAGAATGAAGGTCCTGTATTCCCCTGATACTCTGTACTGGAAGAAATGAGAAACTCCCCTTCTATTTCTCCAAGAGACTTGCTGAACAGGTATGTTTTTAACATTCTGCTGAGGAATTTCAAATATTACAGTTACTAACTGTGACTGTTTGATAGATAACATATCATGGATTTATTTTAGCCAAATTCAGGCTCAATTAAAGTCTAGGAAAAATCTAGCCTACTGCTTCTATTGCTACCATTGCTATGACTTATAACAATGGTTATAAGAAATGGTATATAGTTATAAGAATCCATGTGAGTAGCCATGTTTAGTACTTTATTTTTTCATCATTGGCAATATTCACAGTGTAATTCTAAATTATTGCAGATTATGTTAATTTGGTATTCAAACAGACATATTCTTCTCATGGTGTGTTAATAATTCAGGCTTTGTTTGAGAGATGCTCCAAAAGTAATGTCTTCTATTTTATTTTGTTGGGCCACAGTGTCAGAGGCAGGTGATGGTGGTATGGCACTAGAGGCTGAAACTTCCCACAAGTATTTTGTTAAGTTTTGCTGCCATGTGACTGACTAATGGCAGTAGAGTTGGCAGTCTGACTAAATGGTGTCTGATATGAACGTGAGTATGAAGCAAAAGTATGCCACTGAATTCCTCCATGCAGAAAAAGAGGCACCCACTGACATTTGTCAGTGTCTGTGACAACAGTGAAGCAACAGGTGGTGCATTTCAGCAGTGGTGACAGTGATAGTGGGTCACTTATGCTGGTGCAGATTTTTATGAGCACAGCATGCAGCTCTTGATCATGGCTTGCAAAAGATAGAGCTAATGGTTGTGAATATGTTGAAAAGTAGTGTTTTGTAGCTGAGAATTTGCTCTATCAAATTGTTTTACTGTGCTGTTAGTTGTAGTTTCCATGGAAATAAATAGGAGGCACTGCTTTCAGAGCAGTCTGCACATCTAATGTTTTGTACATGTTGCAGGGAAAAATAGCTAATCTGTAAAAACCTTTGAACACCTGCCAATTCAAAGTAAGATCAACGTATACTCATTATTATTTATTGCTTAGTTTCCAATTTTTAAATCAGTATTCTTGCTCTGCTTGTTTGGCTGAATTCCTTTCTACTTTCCTGCTATCTGTGTAGGGTTCTTAAAATATTTCATTTCTCCATTGTAATCTCAGTGGTACTGTTCAAAACTCATAATGTTCATTATTTTCTCTACTAAACCCCCTGATTTTATTTACAATATGTTTCAGATCTGGTGTACTTGTGTATTTAAAAGAAAACATTATTTTTGTTTTTCAATGTTCTGAAAGTTATTGTGACCACTTTTTTTTTTTTTTTTTTTTCCTGCTGGACGACTAGCCTAATACAATTATCTGGTTATCTGGAGCAGAGAGGTTTTCCTGAGTATGTCCTTGTTTGATACCATAGTTGTAAGGATGCATCAGAAGACATGGTGTGCAAATCCTTGTGTATGTGCTATAAAGAAAACCAAGTGCAAAGATCTTTCAGTGCTAGAGGCAGAAGACTAATTAAAACAATCCTTTATTATTTCTTGACAATATGTTAATGTAAAAAAGGGATTGAAAAGAGTATGTAATTGAATTCTCCATGATATGTGTTTCTTTTACACGTGTAGAACAAGTTGCTTACTTACATCTCTTAAGATGAGAGAGAGGATTTTAAATTATTTCAAAAATATTTAAAAGGTCATATAAATGACTTCTAAGAATGTGATTGATCTACTTGACAAATAACATTCGCTGGAGCTATAACATTAGAATTTTCACAGGTACAAGTAATGTTTCATTTTTCATCTTGAAATTATTCCTACCTCATATCAGTTTGCAGAGTGCATGACAGAGGTTTAAGGGTGTGGATAAAGATAATAATCTAGTTTCTAGCTTCTCGATAACAGTTTGATGAACGTAAAGAAAAAAACAACACATTTATTTATTTATTTTATTTATTTATATCACTATCAGTCATGTTGAATATAGCAGCACTTTGGGATTGATAAGAGCAAAACTACCTCCTGCCAGACCATGCACATGTCAACACTGCACAAAATCAGATTCAGAGGTAGTCCTTGTTCCAAAAGCTTCCACTCCAAATCTGTTTCTTTTGGAACGTTTTCATGATCTGTGCAGTGTGAGAATATAAACACATTTTTGCAGGTTACCTTGAATTATTTTATGACCTTCTAATGTGTACCAGACATTGCCTGGCACCGCAGAAAGCATACAGGAACTTAGTGAGTGATTAGGCAAGAAATGCTGTAGAAGGGTTGTGGTAATAAAGGAAAACAATTGACACATGCAAGCACCTAAATTAATGGAAAACTTATTTAAACTATCTCCATGCACACTAATGTAGATGCTTTTCTTTTTAACAAGGATATTCTAGAGTTAGTAATGCTCTCCAGCGCAGCAGAGGGTTGTTGCTTGTTTGCAACTTATAAGCAAATGAAGCAACATAGGGAAAAAAGGTCCTGAGATTTGTGAGGAAAAGGTTAGAGAGGCAGTTTTAAAGACTATCTAAGCATTACTAACAGAGATCCAAAGGGATATTTTTGTAGAGGAATGCATATAAATCTGGCATAGGAGCAGCCAAATAGGTACTAAATATGTTCTGGTTGTGTGGCTCCCAAAGAAAGAGAAGGAACAAAACCTGATGAAAAGGAAAAGACTTTGGTGATGATTTTCAAACAACTGGTGGAAAATGAGATCAGTATAAAAAAGACCCAAGAGGCAGACCTAGTATATGAAGTAAGAAGAATAATGATTCAGATAATTAGGAGAATTATATTTGCTCCTCTTTCTCTAAAGCAGCAGATGCCAGCTGCTAGAAGATGAATATTAAACTTGGTGTCCCTGTGGTATGATTCAGTACAAAGAAACCTCAGTTCTAATATCATGAAACAATGCTCTTAAGAACACGAACATTCTTATGTTTCTTCTTCAATACTTTGCTAGGCTTTTACCACAGCTAGAGGCAAAGTACAGGGTCCCAGTTGGGTCAGGCTTTGTTTAGTTTTCAGAAAAGCTAAGACAGACTACATATGGCTTTTTTTCCCTATGAAATTCTGTCATTTTAAAGGTTTTTCTTCTTCCAAACTAAAATACTTTTAAAATTTCTAAAATTTCCACCAGAATGGAAAATTCAGGGTTTTAATTACTAGTTGTTCACTTTCTAAACTCCACAGTTTTGCTGGCTGATGAAGACAATTTTAAAATCCAGATAGTAATAATTGCCTATTATTTTCATTCTTTGATAAGACCAGTACCTTAGAGATAGAATACTTCTTCAATTCTTGTAGAAAGCTTACCATGCTGAGCCAAAAGGAAATATTAACTTAATTAATTTAATTAGGTATTCAGGGATATCTGGGACCCAAGTAAATTTTGCATGTTCTGAAAACAGAAGCTGAAGTCAAGACTGTCATGGGTCTTTAATAAGTAACTGTCTGTTTGAATTAATACATTATTTTCAAGTGGAGAGCTTAATCAAACAAAAGCCATGTATTTTATATATATTTATGTATCTGCATAAGCACAGAGTACATGTGCAATAGGTTTTTCATCCTGAGAGTGGTTATATGTTTTGGACAAGATACATATATACATATATGCAGATGTTATTCATGTATATGTGTAGTTCATTTGCCATGCTCTCACTAGCACCTTCAATTCTCATTAGGAGCCAGCTCCAATTTCAAGATATCACAGTTAAATACTGTCCAGAGTTCTATCAAAAAAAAAAAAAAATTGAGATGACTAGATCTCACTGGCAGCACAGTTACCTCTTCACATCCATTCTGTCAAATATCTGCATGCAATGGAGTGCTGCAATGGATGGGTACAAGCTCTTAAGGAGGGATACACAAGGAGGGAGAGGCAGTGATGTGGCTCCGTGTATTAAAGAGTGTTTCAGTGTTGTTGAGTTCAGGGCTGGCAATTATAATGTTTAGTCTCTATGGGTAAGGATCAGGGAGAAAGCCAAGAAGGCTGACATCCTGTTGGGGATCTGTTATAGATAGCCTTTCCAGGATGATGAGACAAGGCACGCAGTTGTTAGCTCTACCGTGTGTTCCTCCAAAAGAAAGTCTTAAAGGCATAGGAGCAGGCTGTCCCCCTGTGCCATAAGATAAGACAGAGGGGAAGAAGACTAGTGTGAATGAACAAAGAGCTTTTTTAGAGCCTGCGGGAGAAAAATAGTCTACCTCCTGTGTAACAAGAGACAGGCAACATGGGGAGGGAGAGGGATACAAAGAAGTAATTAGAACATGCAGGAAAAAATCAGAAAGGCAAAAGCCTAGCTGAACTCAACTTGGCCACTATAGTAAAAGATAAGAAAAAATATTTTTACAAATAGATAAACTGTAAGAGGAAGGCTAAAGAGAATCTCCATCTCTTACTGGATATAGTGGAATTATTTAGTCTGGAGAAGAGAAGGCTCAGGAGAGACATTATTTCTCTCTAGAAGTACCTGAAAGAATGTTGTGCTGTGGCTGTTTACCTCTTTTTGATAACAAGTAGCAAGAGGACAAGGGGGAATAGTCTCAAGTTGTGCCAAGGAAGGTTCAGGTTGGATATTGGGAAAAATTTATTAAAAAAAATGTAGTTAGGCACTGAAATGAGCTCTCCAGGAAAGTGATGAAGTCACCATCCTTGATTGCATTCAAGAAACATTTGGATATTTTACTAAGGTTTATGGCTTAGTGGGGAATTATTGATGGTTGGTGGACAGTTGGACTAAATGATCTTAAAGGTCTTTCCTGACCTTGATGATTCTGTGATTCTAATTGTAACAAAAAAAGACCATTGTCTTCTTTTGTTGTTGAGGGAGAAAGAGAAAGATGAGGGGGAAGGGTGCGTCTATGATGTAATATTTGCTACTTCCCCAAATTACATGAATATAATGGGTTTTTTTGTTTGTTTGTTTTTTAAATAGTGACAAAATGTGAGCAGTGTTCAGGAATTGCTGAAACTTGTAGCCTGGTAGAGGTGAGACTGCTGCAGATCCCTGTCCTGGGTCCAAGCAGTTGCAAAGACAATGAAGGATTCAGAAAAGGCTCATATCCAAACATGAGCATATTTATATACATATATACATCTGATCACATAGATGAACACTGGTACACTCCACCACTCAATATAAGGCACCAATGTCTTTACTTGATTCCCATCCCATGGCCAGTTAGAAGGAAGGTACATTAGTGGGAAACTCATTCATATAGTATGTGTGCATTCATACTTGTACACATAGTTTGGATCCCTCCAGCATCTGGGCTCAGACACTCAGCCCTCCTATTAGTTGCCTCTGGCACAAACTAGTCTTTTTTATCCCAGTATCCCTTTGTTTTCCTACAGTTTTTTCCTCCTCAAATCACCATGATCCTCCCCTTCCTTTGCCCTTTTTTTATTCTCCCTGCCCTATGCAGTCTTAGAAAGCTTTTCCCCTGCAACCCATAACATGTCTCATACTCCTGGACAGCAATTCCCACCAGATGTAAAGGTAATCTCCAGAGGTGCTGTACTGACTCATGGTGATGAGTGTCACATCTGGGGATGAAGCTTTCCTGGAACAGGAAAGGCTTATTTGGGTTCCTCTACCTGATGCTGTTGCTTCTGTGCTCCTTCATGTGTGGGGAAAAGCCCTTAATCACACCACCAAACACCCACATATTCTTTTCTAATCTTACTTTGTTTAGAAAATGAAAATAGGGGGAAAACATTCAAAGTGGTGTGATTCCTGGTTGTTAGTCTTACACTAGTGTTAGGAAAATTTCTGCTCCAATAAGCTTACTCAAACATCTTTACCTCAAAAAGAGACACAGGAGAATCTTCAGCATTCTTTCAAACAAAGGAAGAATCCACTGGGACATACTCCTGTAGGGCCGCTCAAAGTACTGGAGGACACAGCCCCTCTTTTATCCCCATACCGCAATGCTAGTGAGCCCTTTTCCTATTGGCTGAGGTACTCATGGTTCATATTCTTCTTGATTCGCCTATCAGCCATCTTCACTAGTAGGTACCCCTCTTCACTTCCTTTGTTTATACATGCTTTGTAATTTGGGTTCAGAGATTGTTGTATTGCCCAAATAGAACCATCTCTGTATCCTCTAAAGTCTATCACTCTTGGTCTACGTAGCAAACAAGATGTGCTAAACCAGCATCTCCTGCCACACACTTGCAAGATATGTTTGTTTAACCAGACTCTTGTGATGAAATATGGGGATCCCCACCCCTTCCTTTCTTCCCAAATTTTATTTTTCAAGGACGCTTTATCCTTGTTTTTCCTTCAATTATCAAAGACAGGTGAAGGAGGCTGAGAAAGAGGCTAGAAGTGAAAGTCTTTAATAAGCTAGAATGTTGGGAGAATAAGTTAAAATTTTTTTGGTTGGAAAAACAAGCATTATTTTTAAATGGAAAAATTTGTCAGTATTCATTATGTAACAAAAAGGGACGGCATTTGTAGGCTTACTAAAACCAAGGCTGATGTAGTATTTGTGGCTTTAGTGGAATTCACCAGGTGGACTGCAGCTGCTGGGCTTCAGAATGTCATTGGTTTAAGGTCAGTTCTGAAGATGTAGGAAGGTTTTTGTTTTCAGGGGAACAATCCTCCAGGACTATTATGACAATCTACTGCTTTCATTCTATTAGTTACCTCTTGAGAAAAAAATAGCAAATCTGTGATGAAAATTTTACACAGAATTTATGACAGTTTTTCAAGCTTGAAGAGATTCCCATTAGTGCTTTAGAGAACTTCTGTGGCAATTTGGTCTACCTGTTTTTTTTGCTTGGGTTATTGTTCTCTTGGTACTGTTATGGTGGTATTTGTTCCGTAATGTTAACTTTTGTAATGGAGGTTTCAGGGTGCACTCATGTCAAGGCTTCTTGATTCAGCATTATAATGGTACTTTATGACATTCTAGTGAGGTAGCTCCTCTTAGCTAATCATAAAAGGTGTTCAGTTAAGTATTCAGCTGTTTTGCTTAAAAGCAAAAGTTTTTCTTTTTTGTTTTTCTTTTTTTTTTTTTTTTCTTTTTCTTTTAGCTTGGTATCATTCTGTATCATCTTATTTACATTTGAATGAAACACTTATGTGACTCCATGCAGTTTCCAGTCCACTGATCTTCAGAAATATAGTATGGCTCCAGAGGTTAGCATAAAAGCCAGACTGCTTTGTGATTAAAATGATTTTTGTGAGCTGACCACATTCAGATGCGTGAATATTCTGGAAGTGGTCATCAACTTTAGTAGTGCAATAGAAGGAGACTAGAGCATTGCTCAAAGCTCCAGCATTCCAAATAATGGCACTGACTTTAAACGTTGCCAACTATGGAAGCTGTCTTTAGTCCTCCTGTTCTTCGGGATCAGTGACAATCCCATTTTGTGTATTCCCTGCTGTAGTGTTGTAGAATTTAGTCCTTGCAATTCTTTCATTTTCTGTGTGGAAAAGGATGTGAAGAGCATGAAACATCATGAAGAAACATTACTTTCCCACTGAACTTTAACTTCAGTGACAGTCTGGAATTCTGCTGCAGGGTATGTTTGGCCCTTTGAGCTGCTGGGGCACACTGGCACACTTATGGCACTTATCAAATCTGCTAGAATGTTTGGTATCATTTCTACCACAAACTACGGCTTTTTCTTACTTCTGTACCACCAGAATAGTATATAAGGGACATTCTTAAAGACCAGCTTTTTTTTATTTATAAGCTAGTTGTCTACTGTATTGCTATTAGTGCTGAATACTAACATGCTTGAAATTAAACAGAGCTCCATAGATTCTTGACATCAAGATAAAATTGCCTTTGAGAAATGATATCAAAGAACGCTTTTGATGTAATTGCTATAATGCTTATATTACTTCTGCTAATGACTATGCAAATATGTTCCACAACAACAACCCTAGCTTTAGCAAGAACAAATAATCATTCTGGCTCTATTTTCTATATGACTGTAAATCTATCCAGTTATCTATATTTTACCAAATTACAAAATGTTCGAACAAAACATTTTTTGCTAGTACAGGTGGGCGTAAATTCTTTGATTTTACTTTACAGAAATTTCCATTCTTAGAATTTCTTAAAAAGTAACATATTTCATTCATGTAGAAACTGGTAACAAATGCATCAAATTCCACTGTTTAGAGAAAACTATGCTTGCCTTCTAAAATACTGGATAATGTTTAAACTGAAACCATATAATTTAAAATCCATTATCTGGGAAACTCTAACAGTTGATTATTGTTGAATCTGAAACAGAAAAATGTGTAGGTTTTTTGTTTGTGTGTGTGTGCTTTTAGGGTTCTTTTTTTTGGGGGGGGGGGGGGGGGGAGAAGAAAGATAAGGAAACGAATTACCTCACATTCATATGTTTTCTTAATGTACAATTGTAGTTTGTATCAGATTGTAGTTTGTATCATTCTGATCTACTTCTGGTCTACTTTTATTATGTGTTTTATCCCCCAGTAAATTGGAAACATTTATCAATTACAGCTTTTTGATGTAGTGCGTTTAAATCAGGAACATTTCCTAATATGCAAGTTTAAAAAAAGGGTTTTTTGTTTCTTTTTTATTTATTCTGTCTTGCTGAAATGATTGTTCTTTTGGGATTTTTTCCACTGATTTTTTTTTTTTTTTTTAAATATTAATTAAAACTGGTAAAAAGCGTTTACATTCATACCAAACTCTATTTTTAAAACTGCTATGTTGAGAATTTTTCATCCAGTTTTATGTTGATCTACTAAGAGAAGTTTCTTCTTCAACAATCCAGAACTCCCAGGGTGTTTTGCCAAAGATATAATTGCAGGCACTTGCTGACTTTATACAAAAAGTTCTTTAGGAATTAAGAACTCCATTAACTTCTTAAAATCTGTATTCCATTCTACTTGCCTAGATTAAAGTTGCTGATTCTTATGATGTAGTTTCAACATCCCCTACTTGTTCCTTCAAGTTATGTGTACAGGGAAGCTAAAAGTTACAAAGCTTTAACAAAAATGCAGTATGGTAATGTTACTTAAACAATGAAAAAGACATTGGAAGCCCAAAACTGAGGGAGATTAATGTCAGGTATATTACTGCCAGTATTTATACTGTTTGTTCATTCAACATTTGGCTGCTAAGTTACTACTTCTTTCTAAAATGGACGTGAAGCCAATCTTGTGCTTCTTACTGATAAAAACTTGGCATACATGACTGGTGAGATTGATGCAATTCTCACCAAAAAAAAGAAAAAAAGATCACCTTACTTTGTTCCTTTTAGGAAGGGTTGCTCCTAGAGTAAAGCACTTGAGAACTCAGATTAATCAGTGAAGTAGCTTGCTGTCTGTGCTCCTTTGCAAGGAATGAATTAGAGCCCCTTTGCCCACAGGAGCTGACTGCCTTTATCAGATACAGAAGTGGTCCCATGCAGTGAGCTATCTGTGACCATGCTCTGTGGTTCAGGAGTATGTGTGACATCCTTCAGATTGCTAAGCAGAAAACTGTTGCTTTCTCACCAGTGGATATAGGCCTTTACGTACAGTGCTCCTGCAGTTCTCGTGTCCCAGCATGGAACAGTTCTGTTTGTCTTGAGATTTTTGTAAATGACTTCTATGATCATGAAGATTTGCTACTTCATTCCTTTTCTTGACCCGATTTGAACCTTGACTGGTTGAATAGAGAGCTTTTAGAGAATCCTTCAGATATTCTTCAAAATACTAGGCATTTGTCATTTTGGGTAGGATATCAATCTGGATTGATAAATTTAATCTGGTGATGTATGTCTCATACCATCGATTGCTGAAGTGGAAATCAAGGCAACTTTAGGCTAGAGCAGAACAGAGAAAAAACAGTAACTTTCTAGATCTTTATAAGAATGGTTGAAGGTAAGAGCATTTTACTTTGAGGTTCGTTTTATGAGTAGTTCAAATGACTTTTGTGATCAAAGGCTGTAAAATGTCACCAATTTAAAATTGAATATGAACAAAGGATTTATTTTCATTTCTGTAGTTGATAGAAAATTCCAACTTTTGATACAATAGTTTACCTGTTTGACCTACTTAAAAACTCTGAAATTTTAGTTAATCTATTACATTTTAAACCAATAATCTCCTATACAATTTCTTCCCTATAAGCCAGTTCTATACCAGAAGATTAAGCCTCTGTATTTTATAGAGTAAGCATTTAGTCTAGCAATGCAGACTAATTAATATAATCCAGACTATAAACCATTACTGCAAGCTTGAAAAAAGCAATTTAATGGACTGAGTTTTATGCAGTTTCTAATGAAAGTTGACCCCTTTGGTTAATCAGAATTCAGAGTAATACAGCACTGTCAGAATGTTACATAAAATTCTTTACCTGAAGCTAGCAAATAGGCTGTGGTTAAAGAGGAAGAGGGAGGAAGTAAATAAAAGTGACCTCATGATAATAAAAAAGCCCTTATAAAACTCTGTTTTATGCATTTATTCAGGTTATTTATGTGATAATATTCAATATGCTTTAGAGAAAAAGTTAAAAAAAAAAAAAAAAAAGAATAAAGATATCCACAATCACAAAGACATGTTGCGTTTTAATATAAGAGCTGCAAATCATTAGTTTCTGTTTTATTATATCCAGTATAATTCTTCCACTTAGATTTCCACTAAGAAGTTACTAGCTAAGCAAATTGTCTCAATGGCACTTCACATCCAAGAAGGCGTGATAGCCTTTCACTTTCAGAAGTAACAATAATATTGCTAAAAAGAAGCATAAAAACATTGGGGCAATTTTAAAAATGTAGGAAGCTGACCCCAAAAATCATAGCATGGATAAAATGACAAAGAGAATGTGCTCCAGGAAGGTAAAAGGAAATATTACTAAAGATCTGAATTAATACTAGATTGCATGCAGGAAAATCTTAATCCTTTACTACTTATGTAGCTTCATTTAACTATGAATATATCAGGTTAATATTTTAGAATCATAGTATCATAGACCACCAAGGTCATAAAAGTACTCCAGGATCATCCAGTCCAGTCATCCACCTGCCACCAATATCTCCATTCAGAATTGTGTTCCTAAATACAACATCTAAATGTTTCTTGCACATCTCCAGGGACAGTGACTCCAGCACCTCCCTGGGCAGCCTGTTCCAGTGCCTAACCACTCTTTTGGAGAATAAATATTTCCTAACATCCAACCATAATCTCCCCTGCTGCAACATGAGGCCATTCCTTCTAGTCCTGTCACTGGTTACACAGGAGAAAAGGCCAACCCCCAACCTCACCACAACATCCTTTCAGATACTTCTTGAGAACAGTAAGGTCCCCCCTCAGCCTCCTCTTCTCCAGACTAAACAATCTCAGTTCCTTCAGCTGCTCCTTATAAGACCTGTGCTACAGATGCCTCAGCAGCTTCATTGCCCTTATGTGGACGTGTTCTGGGGCCTCAATGTCGTTCTTGTAGTGAGGGATACAAGACTGAAAGCAGTACTTGAGGTGCGGCCCCACCTGTGTTGATAACAGAGGGATGATCACTTCCCTGCTGCTGCTGGCAACACTGTTTCAGATATAAGCCAAAATGATGCCTTTGGCCTTGGTGCTCCCACCTGCAATGTGACTTCCAGATCAATAGATAGAGTACTGAGAGGAAAATTGGTCTGACTTTTAAAGGCAGATGTTAGGAAGGCATTGAGATCATCCGCCTTTATCTCCACCACATCCAATAAAACATGGAGATTCTCCTTAGCCATCCTCTAACTGTTAATGTATTTGTAAAACAAACAAACAAAAAAAATTGTTCTTTTATTGCAGTTTGAGTTCAAGCTGAGCTTTTGCCATTCTAATTTTCTCTCTGATTATTCTAAAAAATTCTTCATATTCTCCCCAAGTTCATTCACGTCAGTGATTTTCCCCACTGCCTCATCTTATGGCATATTTTTTCTTGTCCTTTCTCTCATATAATGGGAATTTGGGAAAGCTTTCTTCAAAGGTTTCAATTTCTTTTTTTTTTTTTTTTTTTCTTTCAATTTGAAGTATCATTCTTTCATTGCTTTAGGAAAATGCAAAGGCAAAAATGCAGTTACGAGAATTGTTTTCTATTCTCAAATGAGAAAACAAATGAAAATAAGGGCAGTTCTTTACTTCCTGATCATGGTAAGAAAATCTATGCCTTAAGAACATTATCATAATACCTAGGACAAATGCCTGCTTTTATGAGTGAGATTTTACTTGTGAATAATACCATTAGTAGACCGATTCATATGTAATCTGCTTCTGTGTATCTCCACTCTTCAGCATTTCTACTTACCAGGATTTTTTTTTTAATAGAAAATGTACGTTTTTTTTCAATCAAAATTATACATTACTTTAGGATTAAATGATCCATTTCTAATGAACTTGATAAATGAAGATGATCATCATGTCTATATTTAATATAAGCAGGTATGCAAAGAAATAGCCACTGAAAGCCTGTGATAGAGTAACCAGTAATTAAACTTTACATCTTAAGAAAATAAAACGTTAGAGGATGAAAATTCTCAGTGCAGAATTGCTTCAATTTCTGAAACAATTCATAGAATTTACCTCTGTAGTGGCAACACTGATGCCTCTTCAGAATTATTTCATTTCGATTTTGGTTTTATTTTTCTGATTCTTTTTCTTTCCTAATTGGAAGGCAGTAGGGATGTAGGGAACACAAACAATGAACTTGCTCCTGAGCTGTAAGGATTTACAATTTTTCCTATAAATAGCATTCACGTTTCTGTTAATTGTTTTCTTAAAACGTAAAAAATGTCTCACAGCTATGTAAATTTACAGAAATAATTTCAGATGTGAGCCATGAGCAGTCATAATCCAGCCATAAGTGGAATTTACAAATTTTGTAGTCTCTTAATGCACTGCTGTTGGAGGTAGGGTTCTACAATAAGAAGCTTAAAAGGGCTTAAACCTGTTGACAACAATTGGATTTGCAAAGAGCATGGAATCAATAAGATTAAATTCTTAAACATTAGTGTTCAGAAATGTCATAAGCAAATGGTTCCTCTTATATTTCGAATCATAATCATCATATTTCTAATGAAGAAATCTCCACAAATCATGCTTTCTGGTTAATTTAATCTTTCAAGTGATTTCTACAGGAGAAAATTGAATGCAAGAGGACAAATTCTGCTCTCTTTACCCCACTGGAGATGAAACAAGTCTGTTCATTTAATAGACTTCAGTGAAATTAACTTCGTGTGAGAAAGACTAGATTTTTGAACTCTTTGTTTTTCCATAACTCAAGAAATTATGATTAGATAAGAAAACTGTTCAGCAGGTAAAACACTCAGTTTGTATAGATATGGCTCAGAAAGCATCAGTAGCATCATACAATTCCTTGAGGTTTATAATTGGCAAATGCCTTCCAGTAATTGTCCTGTCCCTCATCCTATCTTCTGTTTCATAGAGCTAGTCATAGAAAGTGGCTGTATAGACCGAGGATAAATATGCAGATGTAGCAGTGATTATATGTTAGCACCGAGATTTTATGCTAGCTTGTTTATTATTTATCTATCTATCTATCTATCTATTTATTTATTTATTTTGTGAAGGAAAGCCTCCATTTTTATTTTTACTTATGTTTTAATAGCTTTTTATTTAGGTATATAACACGTTAACAGGTGAATGTGGTAAAAACTCTTTAAATCTAAGTATTAATTACAATCCTAGAATAAGAGACCTGGAAAACTATACTTCTCAAGGTAAGGGATTCTCCAACAAATTGACAAATTCTCTGGGCTCCAATTCACGTATCACAACCCTTCTATCTGGGCTCCGACCACATCAATGCAATATTTGTTTGCCATTCCACTTTGAAGATATGATTAAGATGACTCCATAACGGTCTTCAAAAGAAAATTGAAAGAAATTATTGGGAAAAAACATTATCAAGGAAAACAAAATAGCACAGTTAGACATTACACTACATATTTCTTTATCTAAACATAATGTTACTACTGCTGTCTGTGTCTGTCTGTATCTATAAGGAGAGAAAAACTAATAATTATTGCTTGTGATTGTCCATGGGTCTTTTTGTAGGTTCAGTGTCAGCATTTGTCTACCACTGAGTAGTCAGAGGCAGCTAGAGAAACCCCAAACCAGAGACATCATTGTTGCTTCCTGAGGAATCTAATCAGTCTTTTTTCATTAACAACACATTATTCTTCATTAGTTTCTTTTCTTTGCTAGACAAAATACTAAAGAGTACAGGAGCACATGGCTAAAATATATGTGTATGCTTTTAAAACACACATTCAAACATTTTTTATTCTTCACAGCAAACAGAGTACATTTTTCTCCAAAATAGATATTTGTGATATCTGGTGAGAAAATGAAACCAGTGCATGTACTGCAAATGAGAGCAATAGTATAGAGACACAGAATGCATTTTAAGGAAATTGATATATTTTCTTAAATCTGAAAGGCAAAATTGTGTAGGTGTTCATGCTATCACTTTAAGCAATGCAAAATGAAGGGGAACAAAGCCACATTCTTACAAGAAAATAAATCAATACTAACCTAGTTTGCTACTTAGTGAATTTAAGTGTCCCTTCATCTCTCCCTGCCTCACTTTTCTTACTGAATACTTGATACTGAATCACTAAATCTATTCAGATTAGTATGGAATAACATTGCAAATTATTTTTTAGGAAAGCCTTTTTCTCCCTGAACTTTCTTAATATACAAAAGACCTTATAGATGAATGAACTAAAATAGCATGAAATTCTATCATTATATGAATAAAAAGAATTCTGTATTTAATGTCTAAGCACTATGGACACATTTTTCAGATGGCGAGGGCATTGTGGAATGCAGGCTTATTTATTTGTTTGCTCATTTAATGATTCAATATTATCAGTCAATGCAACATTACAATATACTCACATAAATACATAGAAATTTTGAATCCAAAATCTCTGAGATTATAGTGCAAAATGAAAGAATTCACTATACAGAATTTTTTTTTTTCTGTCTGCTGTAAAGAAGCTGCCATTTCTTTACACTATATTAATGGTCTAGACAAAAAGTCAGTCCCATTTCTTGCTTCTAGGACTTTTTCCTAAAAAGCTTGGAATGTAGTTTGCAGTGGGATATGTTTTGATCTTCAACACCGGTTTAAACCTTAACAGCAACTGAAAGTTTTTAGATCACATCAGAAGGTAAATATTTTATTCAGACACTTCATTATTCCATGTCATGCTATACCATGCTTTCTTCTAACTTCGGTGACATAAATTTTTATATTCATACTTTTCCTGGCCTAACTTATCATGCCTTTGTGGGCTTTCTTGTTTGTCTGTTTTGCTTTGTTTTTCACTGTTTGCTTTGGATTGACAGATGTTCGTACTAAAAGCATCTCTTTTCTAACATATTCATCTTGGAAATGATTGAATTATCTAGCAGATTATTTGCCAGTATAAGATAAATGTATATACCATGAAAGAAAGAACTATTGTACGTTTCGTGTCAGCTCAGTACATCATGTTCTATGCATTTAAAATGATGAATATCTGGTGTTCTTTCAAGTATCAACCAATATCCATCAGTATCAATTTATTTTGCAGGAAAAAAAGGATATCATGAGAATATAATTGGATCAAAATTTATTATGCTACTGGTCTTTTTAACTCCTCAGGACCTAGGAGCAGGGGAAATTCTCAAAAAAATGTGCTGTGAAATATCTCATTTTGAATTCCTATTCTTATGAAGACTTATAAATAAAGCATACTGGTTCTGCTATTATTTTCCATCATCAAGAAAAAAAAAAAAAAGTGCTAATGATCTCCAGGGATTAGATAGTCTTCATGTATTTTGCTTGTTGTTGAATTATTGTACTTAATTAGGTTTTTTTTTTTTTTTTTTTCCCTTCATTTTGTAGTTCCAAATATATTCTGCTTAAAATAGATGTTAAATATTTTCATTAAACTGAAACGGTTCCCAATTTGACTGCAATGTTCTGAGAAAATCTCAAAGGAATGAATTTGTCAAGCTTCACAACTAGTGTGGAAGAGGTGAGATTAGCATTTTTTAAAGAAAAAAACATACCCATATTTTATATTCAGCTGATGTACAGAAATTTCTCACCTTTCATATTTTTTTTCAAAAGTCTTTGAAACTCTCAGGGTTGCAAAGTAATGATGAAAAATTATCTTTAAAACTGTTAAAAATTGGGAACTAAAAAGAGCCCGTAACAGCCTTTATAAAGTTTAGGGAAATTGTTGTTGCCATAGTTTTCTTTCTGTTTGCTTTTATGAGCTGAACTGAGGACTTCTTCATGTGAAGTGTGCACTACTGCTGTCATATTTCATGTCAGAAGGTATGGAAAACATGATATTGAATTTTTATCTACTGTATCGTGTGCTCTATTTTGCATTTTGTGTGAATTTAACAAAATGTGATTTTGTTGTTGTAATTTTAACAATCGTCTTCCAAATAACTTCAGAAATATTTAAAAATTCCTCTTTCTTTGAGAATATTGAATGAGACTATTTCCTTGTAGTATTCATGGTAATTATGCATTGATAGAGCATGGATTACCCATTAACAGAATCCACATTTAGCTCAATTATACAACAAACTGCATTTGATCACATCATGCTGTCTTTCAGTCTGCTTTTTCAAAATGGAAAGATGTTTCCTTGACTGACTGTCTGAGAAAAGTTGAAAAGGAGAGGGGGGAAAAATGAAAGCAAAACAAGAAGACTAGCATTAATAGCAAAGTCCTCATGCTTTATGGAGATATTATTCTCAGAATATTAATACAGAAGCTTTCAAATGATAATTTAAAAGTACTTGTAGATATTATATATAAACTGAAAAATTGTGTGAGTTCAGCATAAAAGCAATGCAAGTTTGAGCTTGGAGGTAACTAATATGAGAATGCTGCTCCAAAAGTAATGCCTCCTGTTTTCTTTTTTTTTGGCCCACAATGTCAGAGGGGGATGTTGTTGGTATGTAGTAGAGGTGAAATGTTCCCACCAATATTCCATTCCATACTATTGCTGTGCAACAGATGGCAGCAGAGGAGCAGTCTGACAGAAAGGAGTCTGACATGGAAGTACGTATGGAGAAAAGGTGTGTCATTGAATTCCTTCATTAAGTAAAAATGACAACTAATGGCATTCATGGACATTTGCTGAATGTTTATGGAGGCCAACCAGTAAATGTGAGCACAGTGAGGCAGTGGGTAGTGTGTTTCAGTAGTCGTGAAAGTGACAGTGTGTTACCTCTGCTGGTGCAGATGCTTTTGAGCGTGTAGGTTCTTGTTCATAACTGGAGAAAATGCATAGCTAATGATGGTGAGTCTTGAAAAAATAGTGTTTTGTTGCTGAGAATTTGCTATATGAAGTAGTGTTGTTTTGTTCTTTGTTATAGTTTCCATGGATGAATATGGGTAAAAATATGACAAAGACATTTATTTCCTTTTTTCAAATTCTCTTCCAACCTCTTCTGTTATTCCTTGACTTTTTCATTATCTTGTATTCATTCAATGACTCCTTCTGTCTTTATTGTCATTGTTCATATCTTAATCCTTCCATAGATGCTTAATTATTCTCTAATAGATGGGTGCTTAGTCATCCCTAAGACTACAATCACAGACAGTTTTCATAAGATTTTCATTTTTAATATATCCATCTGAGGATTCAATTCTTCCCTTGTTCTGCCTTTTTGATAGTCGTCAATACTGATGAAAGGGGGAAATACTAGACCAATATGGACAAAATTTGTAGTACTTTGTGTTTCATTTTTGATCTTCATACGATTTGAGCAGTAGTAAGTTATGGGGAGAAAAAAGAAAAAAAAGTGTTCTCCTCTTTTCAGATTTGCCAAGTAAAAACCTAATTCGTAATGAATATAATCTTAAAACTAATCTGTAAGAAGCAAATAAATCGAGCTGAGCTTTAGTAACATCCTTCTTCAAAGCAAATACTGGAAAATATCTTAAACTTGTGGTTTCTTTTATATGGTGTTGTGCATTCAATTTTGTAGTGAACAAAGCTCCAAATAATTAACAAAAATTGGTGACAAACTTTTTTTAGTGCAAACACAACCTCAAAATGCCTACTTCTCATGGTGCACTGATATTTTCTGTTGATTGCAGCCTGGGTAATGTTTTTGTACATTCCCTGAATTTCTATATGAAAATAAAAATATCAGATAAATTTAGTGTGATAATTTGATTATTTGATTTGATTATTTAATTATTTGATTATTTAATATACAACTTCACAAAAAAAAAAAATATATCTTGGTGATACTAATGTTTGTTTCCCTTAACAGTAACCCACTCTGTTGTTCATGAAAAAGAAGAAATTCATATCTTTGCAAAGCTCACAGTGCCACAAAGTCCCTCTTGTAGAGGCCACAAACTTCTATGGCCTATATGCATGAGTTCTGGTCTATAGTTCTGAGGTACCTTTAGAAATGCTAGATGAAGGCTGTTGTGATACAATGGGAAAAGGAGTGATTAAAGTTGTGGCTGAATAGGACACATAGTAGATCATGCACATCTGCATCTGGAAGATCTGTTTGTAACATCTTGTAAAGAGGGCACTTCTAATGCTATTTGAGAGGATTTTTATTACTTCAATCCCCCTTGCTTAATATTTATGTAGAAAATGTATTTACTGAGCATTGTGCCCTGATAATAAGGGAAAGGAATAAACAATATTCTCTGCTTTAACTGGCAATTTTTTGCTAGGCTTTCTCAATGCCTGAGCTATAAAAATCAAGATGTATATGTGACATGGTACTCCTTGTAATCATTGCAATTGCAATTCTTGATCTAATAACTGAACAAGATTGATTATGTGTCAAACTGTGGATTTACTTCCTCTGTAAATCAGCTTGCCTGATTCCAGTATTTAATAGCATGGGCCACTAAATATTATCTGGCTGTAAAATGCTGTCATTTTTATTTGATCACATTCTGCATAAAGTATAAATGCCTGACACATAGGTCTGAGGGTAAACACTTAAGATATCAATAAGTTAAGAAGTTTTGAAATATTTTGAGTAAGTTCTCTTTTATCCTGTACGGTCATTTTCATATACTCAAGCTACATACAGTAGGTAGTTTCTGCATGAGTGTTATTTTTATTTGTTAGTTTTTTTATCCAGCTGGTAATGAATGGAAACAATGCAAGACAGTACAGAACTGGGCTTTTATACATACCTTTGAAGATGTGATGATCTGATCATTCTGGAGCAGTGTAATTCATGTGGCCTTGCTATGCATCTGGGAAGAATAAAGTTGCAGCTATGTCTTCAAGGGGAATATTATTTTACTTTAAAGCTCAGCTTTTTTTTCATACAGTTGAACAAGGACTCAGTCACAGAACTGGAAATTCACTTTCTCTCTCCTATTTTTCTTCTGTAGTGCAGACTTAGTTAAATAATAATCAAAAAGATTTTTGTAAAAAGTCATTGAACCTGTGTACTCAAAGGAGTCATTTCAGATATTTTTTTCTGTCTCTCTTTACTCTCCCCCAATCCCAGCTCTCCTCACTTTTTTTTTTTCCTCTGAATTTTGAGTTTGAAACAACATTAAAACCTATATAGACAAAACTCTCTTTCTCTCTTCAGGAATTTATGGAAAATCCCACAGAAGATTTTCAGTAATTTCTATTAAGAATACACTGTAATTCTTTGTCTAAAAGTCATATAACATTTAAAAGTCAGTTCTCCTTGATGTACACAGTTTTGATTCCTTATCGGTTCTTTTCATTTTGTCAGAACATAGGACTATAAGAGACCTCCAGGCTTATCAAATTCAGTATTATACAATCACAGGCAACAACATTATACCAATGCTTCTATGAGTCATTATGCTCAATCTTAAAATTAACTATGTAGGCTTTGGAGAGTTCCTCCCCTTCTTCTCCCCTTCCTCCCCCTCCTTTTTTTTTCTTTTTTTTTCCCTCACCAGTTAAGATGCAGTAATAGGAACTGTTTGACAGTGAACTGCTAAATGCTAAAGATTTGTGATTTTGACCTGAAATTCTAGTCTAGCCAACAAGAAGATAGTACAATGTCTCTGTGTATGTAACTACATTTCAGTTTATATGGTTAAAGAACCTGCAAAATAAAATCTCTGCATGAAAAATATAGGAGTAGCAGGTAGCTCAGAAATGATAGTACTGTAATTGTAGCAACACAAAGCTTAAATTTGCTGTAAAAATTAACTGTTACTGTTTCCTCCTGTGTTTTACAATGAACTGACATTGCGTATACTAGGCGCTGCACTTTCAGTGGATATCGTATAAGCATATTAAAAGCAAAAATATATTTGCTCATTACACATCTGAATAACAATCAGAATCTGGCACACATTTTATTAAATATTAATGGTATTCAGGAAATTGGACATTCATTTTACAGACTCATGTAGAGGAATATTTACTGCACAAAATGCTTTCAAAGCCAGTAGCAATTTTTGTGGTATCAGAAGGTACATAACAGAAACAAGAGCATCAAATCATGTCTATTAATGTAAGCACTCAGAGAAACATGAGTATCTGTTCCATTTGTGTTGGTCATCTCCTTTAGTTTTTTTTTTTTTTTTTTTTTTACCATAAAACATAGCTTGCTTGCCAACAACTTCTCTCTCCCTCTCTGAATCAAGTATCATTTAAATCAAACCACAATATCTGCAAGGAGATCCTCCTTCTGTAGAGTGTACTAGAGGTTTATTTATCTCCTGTTTCTCTTTCCTGCCTCAAAAATCTATAAGCTCAAATAAGATATCAAGAAACTCTAAATGACACATGACAATAAGAGTGAAAATGAAAACAATAGTATTCTAGGTGAGGAGCTATCAGATATATATCTGGTAGGAGCCTATGTCAGCCAGAGAATGGAGTTGGATTTACCTATGCTTGTGTGATTTAAGACTTTTAGACAAAAGACAGCTTTTAGCAGAATGTAAACAAAACAACTCTTTAAGGAGAGAGAACTCTCTCACTGGGTCAGACAGAATGCTCCTTCTGATCCCTATGTTGCTTTAGCCTCCTTTGAGACTTGGCTCCCATTTTCCTGCTCCTCTTCTCTTTCCTCCTCTTCCTGTCCTGTTTTTTAAGCCTGTGTCCTGAGGGAAGGTCCACTTTTTTTCTACATGTAGAAGGTTTTTTCTGACCCATTTCAGCAGAATGATGTTTTTGCAGAAGAGATAAATACAAACTGTTTCTGAGAAAACACAGATCTAGTCCATATCAGTGGTCAATAAAAGGAATATGCTGAGAGATCTACCCTTCTTATGGTATAGATGTTTCGCATAGTAGCCTGTAACTGTCCACAGGTTATACGCTCCAGCATTTAGACAAGTAAGTATTAGAACTTTTTATCAGAACTCTATAGAAAGGAAAAGCAATGTTCTTGTCTCTTTTCATGCAGTAGTACAACCCGAAGTCACCCAGGTAGAACAGAGCTGAGTTAAATTTTCTTTCTGATTCTGAGATAATTTTAAAATTATTTTTCTTCCAAGGTGAATGCCCTGTCAGAGAGCAAAGTTTTTTCATGGATCAGTACTGTCACATAACGTTGTTCTATTTTCCAAGATGAGTTTAAGTACTTATTAGGCCAACAAGTACTTGGATGACGTGTCGTAACTTAATTCACTCACTAAGTGAACAAGTTGGGAGAACCATCCGAATGCATGGTAATAGAGACTCCTGCTCTGTGAGAAGACGTTGTATGTGTGTGTGATCATTTTTTTCTATGAAAAATATTATAGCTGTTTAGGATAGGAAGAATACCTATTGTGTTTATGGCCGTAAACATAGGCAATTCTGGTCACAGGTTGAAATAGTGGGATTCTTGGGAAGTTTTTGATTGATAGTAGTGTTTCCACTAGGATTGATAATCTCTCTGTTGTTTTAACAGAAGTATCCACAAAGATTATTGGTGATACTTAGGTTTTTTGTTCTTTTATGAATCTAGCCTAGAAATGGTTACCTGAATTATTACAACTTTTCATATCACACAGGGCTGGGTTTGACTTTGCTTTTATTTTGTTTTATTTTAATCTCACTCATGCAACAATGAATAGACTTAGCTTCAAAACTGGTGCATGAGTGTTGTGATTCTAGTAACAGTTATAAATATGGAAATAAAACTAACTTTGCCTGTTGTTATACAAAAAAAAAAAATCAAATCCTATAGTCATTAAGAAGAGTTAGATGCAGATGCATGCATAGAGATTTTCAGATCACAATTATTCTGTAATTAAAAAAAAAAGCAACCATTGCTATTAATCTTGTAAGAGAAAACGCTGCTGCATAAATCTTTGATAAGTTAGTGTACAAGAGTGCTGCTGCTATTAATACTTCTTCTGACTGTGTAGTAGGCTGCTTTTATCTTAATATGTATGTTATTACCACTCTAAGACAAAAAAAAAAAAAAAAAAGGAAAAATTGTACCTCTTATCTGTCTTATCTCATGAATCTACCATCTGTGTGCAATGTAGGTGCATATATATATTTCATGAAATTCCAATAAAATTATGGAACTGGCTTCTGCAAAAGATAAAACTGAAAACACTATGAAAAACTCCCACATGACACAGCTCTCCTTCTATTAGATTCCATGTCACTAATAGAATTTCACTTCAAGATCAGTATCTATCACAAATAACCTCCTATTCCTCTGTGAGATTTAGATTAAGATGTAAGAAGTGAATGATTTCTTGGCCAAGACACTTTTCTTTTCTCTGTCATCTGCAATTTACCAACAGTGCTTGTGCAATGGAAAAAGCTCATTATCTTAGACCAACTATCATAAAAAGCCGGTGATAGTGGCCCTTAGAACAGGCATATCTTCTAAAAATATTACTAACCACTAATAATGAAGTCATTTCTGAAACTGTCAGTGTTCTGATCATTAGTGTCTTGCTAATACTATCTTCACTTTTCATTTTCCCTCATCTCCTATTGATGCCAAGAATATCTGATACAAATAGTTAATCTTTTTTGACGATCAATATTGCAATTAGCCATTATATTTGTGTTCCTATATTGTTTTATTTCACACACACAAACACGCACACACACACACACCAAAAAAAAAAAAAAAAAAAAAAAAAAAAGAACGAGGAAAGAAGGAAAGAAAGAAAGCAAAAGAAGAAAAGGTAAGAAAGAAAGAAGGAAAGAAGGAAGGAAAGAAAGAAAGGTCCAGTTCCTGTCTGTGAGTAAACACACACAGGTTCAGAAGATAATTACAGAGATAAAGGAGAATTCTAGTTCCAAACCGTGTGTCCATATGCTTCAGGATTTGCGAACTACAGATGTGTAATATGTACAAGAGCAACAACTCCAACATTCTGAAAAAGAAGGTATGCTTAAGAGGTTGAGATTTTTTTTTCAATATACAAGGCATACTATTAGCAACAACTGCTGCTTGTTTTGATTTTTAGAGTTTTGCTTCAGTGATTCCTGGTGTCATGATTTTATGATTTTTTTGTTATTGGTATTTCACATCATAGCATCATGTAGTGCACTGGGAATTAAAGTGTTAATGCTTCAGTTCCAGGTACCTGTCCCCAAAGAGAAGAACAACTACATTACCCAGAAGACTGCTTGCTGTGTTGCTATCTTTTCTGCTCAGGGGGAACAGATATAAGGCCTTGGTAGGTCATCTGATGGCCCTTCTTCATCAGACTCTTCTTCATGCTGCTCAGCCGGGCTGCATATCTCACCTCAGTGTTATGGTGAGGCCTATCCACCTTTTGGACACTCACTCTCATTATGTTTGATTTATTAGCTTCAATTCTGATTATATTGTATTGTAGTGTGTTATCTTGCATTCCAATACCATATTTAGTAAATTAGTTTGTTTCTCCTCAGATTGTTTCTGCTGTTTTTAACTATTTTGGGGTCCTCTGTTTCCCTTTTCTGGAGGCATGGATTTTACGAAATCCCTCCGCTCTGCTAGTCACAGAACCGGGCTGAACCAGCCTGTAAACAGTTGAAACCTGGATCCAGCAACAAGTGTTTTCTGCTCAAGTTCTTCTCTGATATACAAACATTTTAGCACAGTATGTTACTGTACTATGTGTTGTTTGCAATAAAAGGGAAAGAATAGCAATGTGTGGTGGTATGCTGTAGTACAGTGTCAACTGAACCTAAATTTTAGACTTTTCAAAAAATCAGGGAGGATAAAGAAGGTATGTGTGTTCTCAGTTCCTTAGTTAGACCAGGAAGTCGAATGATAGCTAAATCAGGTTTCCATCAACTCAAAATCAGACTTTTTTCCAGAGTTTTCAGCAAAATGAACGTACTTAGTTTGAATCAAGACATACTTAATTTATTATTTTTTTAAATTAAATCAGTTCCATTTTCAGGTAATTTTTAAGTCAGATAAATTTATAAACAAAGCCTATGTTTCTAAGGAAGACTTCTCAATGAAAAACTATAGAAAACCACCCAACTCCCCCAAAACAATGACTCGGTCAATAATTTAGAGCACAGAAGATAGCTAAAAATCAAACTTCTGTGGGAATTTTGAACTGAAGGCTCCCAGTCACTGAGAAGAGAGTCCCTTATCCAAGAACTGTTGTTTTGTTCACCCACCACTATGTTTTCATTCACAATAAATCTGTCCATCTGTGGCCAGCTGTCCAGTGACAGCACTGTCTGTACTTTGCCAAGTAGGAAGCAAATATTACAGCCATTATGGCCAATTTCTGTTACTTCGTTTATGAACATATCATAGCCTTATCAACTCTTTCTAACTAAGTTATATTTCTAGATAAGTGATCTAGGGAAGGCTATTATAAATTACTCATGTTATCATCTGTTAGAGGAAAAAGCTTCCAAGTTTGTCCTATGCCCAGGGAGCCAAACCCACAAAACTAGGGAAGATGTACTCAGGACCCAACAGCCTCAGTGTCTCTGTGCATCATGCACGCTCAGCTCACAACCCTTCTGTGCCCAGGGACAGAGTGGATCTGTGATCCTTGGATCCTCTCAAAAACTGCTGACCTCCTGTTTCTCTAGGTACACACGTGTAAATAAAGTGCCTTAATGAAATATCCCTAATATTGTCTCACTGGAAAGAATGGCTGATTATTTCTGGCCACCTAGTACCTTACACGTTGTATATAGGTTTCTTACAAACTAAGATGGGTTTGTCAGAAGCTGTAACTCACTTCTTCATCATTCATTCTTTTTTTCTGGAAGTGAAGGAGGACTAACATCCACTGTGGAATCTCAGTACACAGTGATTTTATGAGTATTTTTCAAGGTATTCACTCCTACTTTTCAACAGTGTGGTTCCAACTTCAGTGTTACATCTTCTCTTTTTTATCCTTGGTCCCTGTACTTCTTCAAGTAAAGGTGACATATAGTAAGGGACAGTCCAGAGATGTGATTTTATATGTTATGTTGGTTACAAATTTCATCCTTCAAAAAATTGGTAGTCAGGAATGAAAGCTAAGATGGCATATTTCTCTACCAGCTCCTCAAGGAGCAGCCTTTATCAACTTTTTATAAATTCTTGGTAAGTTTTTAGCTTAATTCTTTATAAAATGTATAAGCATTTATTGAAAAGATTTGGGTTCACTTGTACTTAAACACATGATGTCTGCTGATTATTCAAATAGGAATTTGAAGAAATTTTAGGTTTTCTTTTTAACTGCTTCTTGGCTTCAAATCCTCAGAAGTACTAAAATCAGCAGAAATGATAAACAAAGCAATTGCATTGAGTACTACAAAGAAGGAAATAATGCTATTTTTTGTTTTGTTTGTTTTGTTTTTTTAAAGAGATTAAGATTGTTCTAAGCTGTAGCAAAATATTTCTCAGTATCTTTTGTCTATCCTTTCTAGAACTGCACATACAATGAAGTTTGACTTAACTAATATTGTTAATGTTTTGGAGCATTTAGTAATCATAAGTGCACTTTACTACGGTTTTGAAGTATTTTAATAATTTTCACAAAAGGAAAAATAGTTATCTTTATGCATACTGATAGAACTTTTTCAAATTATTTCACCCCAGTATAGTAAACAGTCACCTCTTAACTTACCTAGTTGCAGTCACTTTATTTATAGTTATAGCAGTGTGGATATTATTTTATATAGCTAAAATAATCAAGTGTGTGCAGAACCAACATAATTATTGTTATCAGATATGCAAAATTGTGGAAGTACTGCAAACAATTAAAAAATGCATTAATTATATTGAATTCTGAATATGAAACAAATGTGGTGCCATTGATCATATGCAATGTGATTTAACCAAGATCTCTTTGTTCACTGCTTATTAGTATGCTAAGTATGAAAAGAGCTAGCTGGGTACATTTGTTTATTTGTCAGAGGCCTACACGTGTACAGAGCAAAATGGATAGGCTGAGAGAGCACCTACCTTGCTGTTTGCTGAAAAGGACAATTAAGAACAAACAAATACAACAATTTTCTTTAGTACTATCTTTTTTAAGATACAAAATGTGAGTGAGCTATTGTTTTTTTTTTTTTTGGGGGGGGGTATTTTGATGAAAATGATGAAATTTACGTTAAAGTTGAGGTTTTATAAAGGAAAAAATATCAGCTTTTTTTTTTTTTTAAGAAAAATGTCATCGTATTTGAGTGGGACACAATTGATTTAATAGCTCTAAGGGTTTCTGATATTTGTGATTGTTTAGTTTTGTAATCTTGATAGCATATTTTAACACAGTCCAAGTTTTAAATTCACACATCTTGTGATACTGTTTTGTTTTGTGAAAGTTTATTTATGCCTCTCCTTAGTCATCATTGTCTACATTTGAACAGTGACTTTCAGTTTTGTAGTATAAATCTCTTCCACAAGAGCTGTATTGTTTAATTATCGCATATGGCAACAGAAATAAGTGGTTATCATGGTGGACCAGGTGCTCATAGAATGATTCATAGCACAGTGCACCAGTCAGCTACGTATTTATGAGCAACCACATCTGACAGAGAACATAGATGACTACTTAACTGAAGGAGTTCCTTTCCTGAAGGCACTATGTCTCACTGTTGAGAGCTATGTTATGGATCCATCATGTTACCGATTTCAGGGGAGGGAGTTCTACCATATAAAGGCAATGAAATGTACAATTGAACAATAACTACCTAGGAAACGTGGTCATTAATTTTGGTCCTTTAATGCTGCAAGCTTTTAAAGTGCCTGTTGGCTTTTGTTAGTTGATAGATTTGTTCCTTCCCTATTCCCTCCCCCCTGTCTACCCACAACAAAGCATGCGTATGAATGTATCAGATTAGTTTTGTAGGGACCCAGGACTTTTTAGAGGGAGTTCTGTCACTTTCTCTTGAAAATAAGTTAGGAAAATAGGCTAGCCACATTCTTAAAGAAATGTGAAATACTTTATTTCCTTTTTATCGTTCCCTTACTCTTGAGGACAGAGTGATATATATGTTATGGTAAATATATGTCTAAAATAACTTTTTTTCTCTCTTTTTTTTCCCCCTATAAATATTGGAAATCACATGAACAATTTAGCAAAGAAACAGTGTGTAAAATGGTGTTGCTTTGGTCTTGATCTCTGTATATTAGGAGTCAGAGAAAATAAGTATTTAATATAACTCAGACTCAGAAAATGATCGCTCACTTGTGCTTTTTCAGTTCTAAAAAACCTTTAATTAATGTGGAATGCTATCCTTGGTGATTTTCTTCATTATATTTTCAGATCCTAATAACCGGCCTTGAACGTGTTGTGGAGTATTGGGAGGACAAATGCGATAATGGCTGTGTTGCCTTTTTATGATTTCTTGTTCTCACACATTGCCTGATGTCTAGCAACACTTATGGTAGCTTATGGTGTCTGCTTCTTGGCAAAATTATGCAGTAGAAGGCTTGGGGGCTATGGAAGTGTAGTACAATTTTGTTCTTTGGTTGTTCCCTTCACGCAAAGGCAAAGAAAGCATGTAGATGTATCATTAGTGATTCTTCACAGGTCTTTTGGGAGACTGCAGAGACAGTCTGATTAGGCAGCAGTGCATGTCAGGATTTGGACTTTCGTATTTCCATCATACTCACGATAGCTTTATTGTAGTTTAAGAAAGATTTATATTTGTCATTTGGTGTCAGATTTCTGAGTTACTATAAACCACATGACACCTACCTGTGTTCAACAGGAAACAAGTGGGTCTACTCAAGTAAGAAAACTGTCTGTGCAAAACACATTGTTCTATTACTCCCTGAAGTAATCCTCCCTGTTTCTATAATGACATTGTGTTTGAATGTATATTTGTCAATTCTCCACTTCTGTTTCTCATAATTGATTATTTTCTTTCTCACAGCAGAAGACTTTCCTATATTCTGCCTTAATTCAGTTCTTCTTAACTCTACAACAGATTACAGAACTAATACTTCATTCTACTGCAGAAATTCTAAACTAGATTAGCATTACTAATAGAATATTTGAGAAGAAGCAGCTTTGTCAGTACAAAACTTGAGACTTCAAGCCTGGTCATACATTAGTTACTACAGTAACTAATCCTAGATTTGACGAAGATGACCAAAATATATGGTTTTATATCATAGGAGAATCCTGTGTTCTGCTATTTAATTTTCAGACGTTCTACTGTGGAGCAGGTGTGTCCCTGCACCCTGCAGACACCACATGTGACCAGATACACTACAGCCCATTGAGGATCACGTTAGAGCAGGTGGATGTGCCATGAGGGAAGCTGCAGTCTCTTGGAAGGACTCAAAACCATTCTCCATCCACCTGCATCATACAGGGTGTAGATGGTAAAGAGTTGAATTGAAGGAAGAGTGAAATTAAAGCTGAGAAAATAGGGATTATGTGTTTCTGCCTGTTTCTCACCATCCACCATTCTATTTTCACAGCAAATTAAATTAATTTTTTCACAGTTGAGCCTGATTTGCCTATAATGGTAAATGATATGTGATCTTCCTAGCTATCACATGTGCTTTTTCATATTATTTTCTTCCTCTGTGCTTTTGAGGAACGGGACTGGAAGAGTGGCTGGGTGGGTGTCTAGCCCTCAGCGAAGGCCAATCCACAGGTTTCCTGTATGCTATTTCTTCTAGACCCCAGTATGTTGTTTCTATGTGTGTTTGAAATTAAGAAAGTTTTTTGTTCAAGGAACACTTAAGAATTAGCAAAATATGGCATATTAACATCATCATAACTCAATATATCATGTTGCAAATGGTTGCCTGTAACTGGAGAAATATTTGTTCATGTTAAATCTTAAAGAAAAAGTAGCCAAACAGTATTGTTGAGATGCTTACTGTTCATCTAGGAAGAAAGTTGACCTATGTTTTTTTTGTTGTTGTTGTTTTAAAAAGGGATTTCAAGACACTGGCATTCAAGAGTCAATATCTGAAAGGATTGTTTATATACTGCAAGGGAATTTAGGGGCAGGAAATTTAGTCTGCTTGTTAATTGTACTTCAAGGACAGCTGCACTCATGACACTGATGAGTATTTGTGTGTCGGTCCCTAAATACAAAAGCAAACAGTAACGGCAGCAATGATAAATAGGATCTGGAGGAAACAAAACAGGTATCATGCTATATGGGTCAAAAATCTGCAAAACGCTATGGCATGTGCTTACATAGATTTTAAATACACAGAAAATGAAAGGCACATAGGCATTCCTGCAGGAGTTAAAAGTACATTGTACTGATCTATTTTTTTTATTGATATTATCAGTGTAGTAATAAAATTACAGACACAAACTATCTCTATCCAGAGACTCTTTTAATCATGTCTTCCAACAGATCATCGCAAACACGATACTTTCATTTACCTTTGCTTACTCCATTCCATTGCCAGTCAAATCAATTTTGGGATTTGCTTTTATTCTAATTTCCCACTAAAAGACATATTTCTTTCATCTTTACAAGAATACATGGCTACGCTGCTGCTATTAAAGCTTATTTTCTTCAAAGAAATGAATAAAATGACCATTACTTAAGTTAAAATGATGGAATACCCACTCAGCCTTTTGAAACAAAACCTTGATGAATGTTGAATGAGCAAGAAAGACACATTTGTGGCTGTGTTTAAAAGAAGTATGATTCAAAGGCATAGGGCCAAATCTGTCTCTAAGGATGTCTTTATAATGAGATAAAGAATCAGAACAATGATTACAGTAATTCAGAATAAAATACTTTTCAGGATTCCAGGAAGTTTACACAATCTACATTACCAGTAGCAATTAGAATTCAGTGCAACCACCCACTATTTGGTCCTATCATAATTGACCTCACCCAAAATTCTTGCAAATCACAGACACTCTGCAAGTGCTTAGCAGCTATCCTGCTCATCTTAAGCTGACTATGAAAAAAATAGCTTTCTGCTGTCATGTTTTCACAACACAAACAAGTGCAATATTTTTAAGTCTGAAAGTCCCAAAATGTTCCACAGCAAGAGTCCATCAATATCTATTAACTTATCAGTATATGTGCCTGATATATATAATATCCTCTTTCACTTTCTTTTTCCTTCTCTCCATCTCTGTGTACCATAAGTTAGCCAGTTATGCTTCAGTACAGGAAAACAATACAGAATACATTGTCAAGATTTGGCAGAAATTTTATGCTTCAGAACGTTACTGCAAAGGGAACAATTATGAAACTGCAATTACATGCAAGTCTCAGCAAATTTCTATTTTCTTAGAAGGGATATTTTCCTGCTTCTTCAAAATGCCTTCTGGATGCTGCAGAAAAAAATTAAAAAAAAGTATTCCTGAATAAGAAAATTGCTGACAGTTATAGAAATAGACCACATTCAATGTATGCAAAAAGATCAGCATTGCTTGCAATTTACTTTTTGCAACAGAATGATATAGCCATTCAAGGACAAAAAACTACTGATGCGAGAAATATTATTATATGTTTTTTGTTATTGTGTTTGTTTGTTTGTTTTTTTCTTCAAATGTAAGTCTTTGCATTTAAAAAAAACAAAGCAAAACAAACAAACAAAAAAAAACAGAAAGTTCCCACATTTCAAGGTACATTTTTCCTCCAAGGATAATTTCATTAAAATTGGGAAAAAAAAAAAAAAAAATCAGATAAATATGTCTGTCAGTTTTTTTCTTATTTCTCAGTTTTTAACTCTTTCTCAATTAAGGAATCCTATTGCTGAAGTGCATCAAGTCTTGACATAGATCTTTTTCTGCAAAGCAGATGAAACTACTGAAACCAAGTAAGGACTTACAGTTCTGTAAACAAAAAAGAAAGAAAGAAGCAAGCAAGCAACCAAACAAACCAAAATAAATATAACAAGAAAAAGTCCAGGGCATAGGCTTTCTTGATCTATTAGTCTCAGTGCTTTCCATTAAACTGGTGATTTGGTTTCAGGTTTTCAAAAGTGATTTTTGACTAACAGTCTCTGGGAACATTCAGCAAAAGAATGGAAGGAACAAAGGAAGAAAAATAGCCATAGATTTATGTGGATTTAAAAAGCCTTTGTCTATTCCATTATCTCTGTGGAGTTTAACCAACCCTTATCTGGTCACCTAGAAGGTATAAATAGACACTGTCTTAAGTTGTCAGTGGACCAATAAAGAATCTACCTTTCATTGTTGTTCATTTTCTGTTATGACTGATCTCAGTGTAATGGCTCTTTTCTCAGACCAAAACTTGTATATATGTTTTTCTAGCTCTGCTTCTTGATGTTTGTATTCTTCTTTGTTTGTTTTGTTTTGTTTTGTTTTGTTTTCAGATTAGGAGTCAGGTTACCTTATTATCAAACCTTACTGATTAGGAATAGTTGGCAAAATATTTTGTCCTTCGTTCTTGTATTTCTTACTGGCATATTCTGTCTCCACTGAATGGGAGAGCACAAAGGATGGATACTGTCACTTCTCAAGACAGCTTAATCCTAAACCAAGATCTTCTTTTTGAAAATGAGAATCTTCTACCAAAAAAAAAGAATGCAAAATTTTGATTACTTTTCAAAAACAGACTAAACTGTGAGGGTCACATTAATAACTGTTACGTTAACGATGTTATACTCTGTCCTTGTTCATACAGCTAAACTACTTAGAATACTAACACAGAAGATAACTGATTGATAACCATGTGGCACAAAAGGCCAAATCATAAGTGCCCTTATCTTGTTGTCCATATACACTTTATTAGTCATACAAAAAAAAAAAAAAAAAAGTTATTGTTGGCAAAAAACACTGACACAAAACCATTAAGAACTGTGCAGAAAATTTTTCTGAGTTTAAAGTACATGGCTTGTTTCAAGCATCACAGAATTGCTTTTCTTTTTATCACATTAAATTCTGACCACATCTTAATATCATCCTTCTGCCCCTGAGAATACACTTTTTCTTCTGAATGATTCTCAGCTACTAATTTGGTCAAGGTTAGAATCCAGCTTGGCTCCTTTGGCACAAATGAAGAATAAATTAAGTCAGAAACCTGAAAAATATTGCCTTTTCTAAAAGAATATTTGATGAGGAAAATACCCATAATTTTATTTTAAGTGAGTTTAATCGTGGTTAAACAATCCTGGACCATCAGAATATTTGTTTAATTGAATAGAGACATAGAATGTAGCAGAGGTAATTTGTCAGGCTAAAGAAATTTAGGCGTGATTCAATTTTCTTCATACACAAAAATCTACTCTCCATCCTCTGCAGAGAATGTTAAGCCCATTATTTATCCTCTTGGCAGCATTGTTAGTTATTTTATTGTGGAAACTAAATCATTAAAACATGCTGGTTAGATCATTTCACATGGAGAAGTTTTGTGTTGCAAGAATGATGATGATTCTTATTTATACTTTTCTTCATTTCACAGATGCCGCACCACTTGAAGATAAAATTTGCTTTCATGTTTTAGATTACTATTGAACTTCTTCAGAGAAAGCCTAACCTTTGTAAAGCATTGAAGACTCAGTAAAAGAATCTAGAGCTAATAAAATAAAATAAAGTAAAAATAAATAAAAATAAATAAAAATTAATTCAAAACTCAACATTTCTGATAGAATAAAACTGAACCTGGTCTGAGTAAACAGTGAACACATTTCCAAATTTTAAATGGGTTCTCACTCCCTATATTTTCTCTGAAAAGATCATAGATGGTACTAACATTTATCTTATTGAACACTAATACTTAATGAAAAGATATCTTTGTCAAGAGAATTAAAAACAAATATAATTAAAACCTCAGTTCTTCAGATCTAAAAGTAGCTATTGCTGGTTATGGCTGAAATATTTGCCTAAAACAGGGTGAAGAAGTTTGTACTACAAGAACAACTTCAGACTTCGGTGCTGTCAGTCTTATACCTCATGAGATTGACACAACCATCCAAAACAAAATCCAGTGCTGTTTTTTGTTCTCTAAACTCAATGGTAACTGTATTTCTCTTTCTTCATGACTCCTTTACATTATGAAAATGTAGCACAAGGTCCTAAACAATGTAGTTTAAGGACTTTTGGACTTACTTATATATGCACAGAAATGTGTAAGGGAGGAAAACAGAGCAAAAGATTCTTATTGTTTCTATATTCTCTTTAATATAGTTAATTTTACAAGTGAGGGTGCTGTTCCAGTAACAGGATAACATTACCCAAACTTTTGCTGACTTTGCAGTCCTCTCAATAGTTCTTCAAAATATGATACATACTGATTTCCATTCCAGAGCGTTCATGCAGATACATTCCTCTTTTGATCAATGCAGACTTTTGAAGTAAGTACAGCTACTCTAAATCTATGTGAACATAATAAAGAATATAATTGGACTCATTGTCTGGATGCATTTTTTGCTTTGTCTAATGTTTAGTGAAAGGAGATTGGCTGCAATGAATAGATTATGAGAGGGATTATCAGAAGAGGAAGTTGTTGAAAATGCAGTGAATGTTAGCACTGATCTATTGTATTGTTTTATTCTTAATTTTATGGCTAAAATAGTTAATGTTTACAGTGGCTAATAAACAGCCGATGTTTATAGTGGTTAGTAAACAGCAACAACAAAGAAGACCTGAAAAACACAGATCAGAAAAAGCTAGAAATCCATGCACACTTTAAAAATTTATGTTGTATTTACTGTTTAAAGAGCAGTAAGGATAAGAAGTTCTGTCTGAAAGAGCAGGAGGAGTTGTTATTTTGAGGATGCAGAAGGAAGTCCTGTGTCCTAGATTTTGGGGAAAACCTACAACATGACAGCAGAGTGCTTTTAAGAGGATTTGAATGATGAAGTATTAACTGGCTGCTACTGGAAACAAGAAGATAAAACCTTCAGAACAGGGAGGTAGAAGTTCACACATGGTGAAAGAAGGTGAATACAGACAGAGGAAGGGAATAGCTGAAGTACTAAGAGAGGAGAAGTATATGATAGACATGTCAGTACCCTTTTTCTGCCTCAGTTGTTCCCTGAATTACTATTTCTTTCAGGAAATACAAATTAAATGAAAAGGCTAGATTTTGGAGATGTTTTAAAGGAAAAAGTGACAGGATTTAGTAACAGCCTGAATGTAAGAGATAAAGGACAGAAAAGTGTCTAGTATAATAATAAATTACCTGTTTGGTGGATGAGAGGGATTATATAGGCTTATGAAATGATGGAAAAGGATGCCCAGGTGAGGACATGTGAAATAGTTATTTGCTTCTGTCTAAGAGGTCTCTCTTTCTGAAAAATCCTGTGGTTTTCAGAACTGAAATTTAAAATGTTTCAAGCATTAAAGAAATAAAAAAATTACTTATAAACATACAGACAAGAAGTGGTTCATATGAGAATAGAAATGACTAAAATTCCAGATAATAGGTATCCAGACAACTTTGCTTTAAATTACAAACTCGATTACAAGGTGTTGGCTAAACCAAACTGAAGGAGTTTTTTTTTGTTTGTTTGTTTGTTTTAAAAAAAAAAACCTTAAACAGCAGTGAGATAGCAGAATGAATCTATTAAAAAATAATAATAATAAAAAAATTACATGTTTGTTCTTTTGTTTTATCTGGTTCATAAATTTCAATCCTTTGCCTGTAATAGGTATGTCCAAATTGTATTGGTGATCACAGAAAGATCTTAGAAAAGGAAGAAAGTTGTTTTCACAGTGTACCATCTTTGTTTCATGATAAGTCTAATTCTTAAGTACAGAGTATCAAATCAGTTTTCCTAGATAATAGAAAAAAAAAAATCCACTGCTCTTTTTTTTCCTTGCTTTCCTTTTTCTTTCTTTCTTCTTTTTGAATCTATTATTTTATGGTTCCAATTCCATAATATTAATTGGATCAAGTCAGAATTAATTCCACCGAGACTGCAGCATGTGTCATCATCCTATAAGCTCTTAAATCCCTCTGAAACATCCTTCAAATGTTTTTGTAAGTGGACAATCCCCTTTATAGAGTCTTTCACTCCATAAAATGTGTTTTGAGTTTTCATCAGTTGTCTTCAGGCCTAATGTAAATTATAATGCATGTATGGTAGCTGGATAATGTGTAAAAACAGTCTTCCAGAGAGAGGAGTTTCTATCCTTATAGGCATGGAAGATGATCATCAGTCTCATGTTTTTCAGCCTCCTACCAAACAAGACCTCTTGAAACTTTATAAGAATCACTTGTTTTCAAACACTACTAAAGATAATGACCATCTTCCAAGTTAGATTTTGGTTTTGCTTTTGTTTCAAAGGCAGCTAAGAATTATAAATAAGCAAAATTTTAGTCAAGTACATAACTGACCTTTAAGTAGGAAAATGTATATTTCTGGCCTCAGAGGATTAATCTTTACCATGGCGCTTAAAAAATGCTTGAGGCAAAACTTGCATTTTTTATTTAGGGAAAAGGGGTCCATGATTCTTTGTAATTTATCTGTGCTGTTTCTTGCAGCTGCTCCTCTGTTTAAGAATATTGACTCATATACTTGAAGTCTCTACTGGTTAGAAAAAAAAAAAAAAAAGAAAAAAAACCTTTATTACGGTAGTATTTGTAGGTTCTACTCGAGTATACTATGTGCTTTGTATGCTGAGTCAATTCAAGCTTGCTTTTTCAATTTTCTGCTGTAAATGCTCCCATTAAAAGAAAAAAGAGCTATAAGAGTCACTAAAAAACACAATGTCAGTTTGAAAATAAATAAATAAATAAATAGATAGATAGATAGATAGATAGGTAGGTAGGTAGGTAGGTAGGTAGATAGATAGATAGATAGATAGATAGATAAATAAAATTATTCCTCTGTCTTATTTTATGTATGCAGTTCTTGTATAGGAAGAAGTTTCCTGCACTGAAAACACTACAAGTGAATAATTTAGCTATAGACTACTCCATGCAGAGTTTTTGATTATTGTTTAGACTATTTCTGGCACCCAAGATAAAGCAAAGATAAATTTGATAGTAGAATGATCGTCTCTTTCTTCTTTGTATGCAAAATATCCTATTTATTTCTTGGTGATGATAGATGTACATAAATCTATGCAGAAGTGAAGGAACTTCACACACATGTGTTTGTTTTTATAAACATATTTCCACTGAAGTTGAGTGCTTGTATATCAGTATACATACCTGCACAAAGGAAACTAACATTTGCTCCATCTGCATTTGGCAATAATTATAGGTTGTTATTCAAAAGTCTAATTTTTGATTTTCAGAAATAACAACTTCCATTCTAAACTTGAGTAGAAAGCCATAGTTACCCCCCAAAAACAAAACAAAACAATCAAAACAAACAAACAAACAAACAAACAAACAAAACAGTTTTCACCATTGAGAGAATCAGAACAACTTACTTTTGTTTTTTCTTGTTATATATTTGCATTTTTAATCACTTGGCATTTAGGCACTACTATGCATATAACCTGAATAGTTATTTCATATTTAAGGAAATGTTAAAGGAAATGGAATACTAATAGATTAGAACTGTCTGACTTCCATGCCGTCAAGACAGATTTACCTTTACTATCAACATTAGTCAATATCTCCATGAAATGTTTCAAAAGGAAAATTGAATTTACTTAAAAAAAACATTGCATTTAATATTTCTGTGAGGTTCTCTTATCTGTCAAGAAATTAAAAAAAAAAAATTGGTGAAGTAGTTTCTTAAAATAAAGTGAACTTTAGCAAAATCAGTTTTATGAATATTATGAAGATTATCAGTTCAAGCCACATTATTTTTATGTAAAACTTGCAAGGAACTATTATTTTTAACAAGAAGCTCTAGGATTAATTGATTTAAATAAATGACATGTATGATTCTATATTGTTCTATATGTAAACTTTTTCCTGACTTCTGATTTATGTGTTGATATCACAGCCTCCAATGAGGCTAGATCAATTTTTTTTTTTTTTTTTTGTATTCAAATCTGATTAAATGGGCTGTTACTTAGTGCATTAATTTCCTTTTAGTAAAGACTACCTTCAAGAAGCTCATAAAATGAAATAGAAAAATTTAAGTGAAAGGAGGCAAGGGAAAAATGATGAGAGTAATTTATGGCTTGTTGCAGGATTGCTTGCTGCACAGGAGCACAGCATGGGCCAGACATCAGGCATGGGGACAGGGCAGGGCTAAGCCTGGGAGGAGATATCATCCTGTAGATGGTGGTCAGAATCAGGTCTGGTGGGGGAAAACAGGGTCAGAAACAGCACTGAGGTGGCAAGCATGACTATGGGGCAATGGACGGTTTGACTTGGATAGGTGGGAAACATGTCCAGGCAGGGCAGCATCATGGGGAGCCTGGCCCTCCTGCTAGGGCTGGGGCTGATGTCCCCATGGATGGTGTAAGGGCTTGGTCCTGGGAAAGGTTGAGGAGCCTCGGCATAGTTAGTAAGGCCTGTCAGTTCTCTCAGGGCCATGACAACCATTAAGTATTTTTGTGATAATAATTTGAAGTGAAAAAAAGAAATTATAATAATACAGCAAATTTCATTAGGTTTTAGAATGTTTCCTCCCACTGTATCTAATTTCATTTTTCTTGTAAGCCTGAATGTTGCTGATTGCATGGAAATATAATCATTTAGCCTGTAAAGATGTCATAGCAGGCAAAATCTGCTCTAGTGTTACCATCCAAAGCATCATAGTCAAACTATACATTATTCACTTTGGCAAAACTTACTGAAACATAGATCTTTTCTACAGTATTTTAGAAAGCTTTTCTGTAGAGATTATTCATATCTCCTGTGTCCTTTTAAGAAACACAAAATACCTGAACAGCTTTCTTTTTGAATGTTTCAGCATACCTTTTTTAAATTCAGTTGGAAACAGGAAGCTTGGCATTGTACAGAAAAAATAAATTATTGCATTATTGCATTCATATTGTGTAGTTTTTCTACTGGATCTTACTTTTTGCCAGCCTAAAAGAGTGGGCTAAGAGTGTAGGAAACCTACAATATCCTCAGTTGTTACAATCATATCACAGATCTCAGTTTAAAAAAAAAAAAAAAAAAAAAAAAAGCATCAACAGCATTTCTGCCAAAAATTTTGAAGACTTTGGATGACTTATTTCAAAGAAGACAATACATTGGTATTTTTTAGAGAACTCTAATAATTGGATTTACCAAATAATTTTTGTTCAATCTTTGATTTTGACTTAGTATGGAAATTCTTTAGCGTTATTGATAAAAAGAAGCTGGAAAAGATAATGACTTGGGAAATGTATTTGGGTTTTTGTTTTTGTTTTTGACATATATGCTGAACACAGCATTACAGCTAAAGGAATTTATTTTACTGGAACAGTAATTGTCATTTTCTCTGTGGTCACATGCACGGTACATTTCTACATTTTTTTTCTTCCCTTTTTCCTGTCATTTCTTTGGACAAGGTGAAAGTTTATATCTCAAATATTCATAAATAAAAATTATTATTCAACAATCTACGCATTGAAAAGTTTTGTCTATTAAGCACCATACAGAATAGAGAAGGTAAAAATATGAAAAATTGGGTTTTCAGTGACTGTTTTGTCTAGTGCATGCATCTGTTGCTTCTGTCTATAAAGAAATCCATAATTTTTGAAACTGAATAGAAAAATTAATGCATGGAAAACTGGTAAGAAATCCAGTAACCACCATTACTGTGTCACTGAAAATTGTCAAAGTTGAAACAGATCTGATTTGGTGATGAAGAAAGTAAGCACTGTGTGTCTAACTGATAAATATTTCCTAAGATATATGAGTGCCCACATGAAAGCTAGCATGAGACTTGAATAGATAGTATGTTTAAAATCAGTTTATACTCACTTTGAATTTGATCAGGTTTTCTGCTGGTGGGGGAAGTGTGTTTGCTCAATTTATGTCTTTCAATCAAAGGAGTATAGTAAAATTAAAGCAAATCAAGTAGTTGTTCTTCTACTAAAAACTTCTGGAATTTTTCTTGAAAGAGCTGCCTTCTAGTTCTTTAAGCACAGTTTGAAAGGATTTTTCTGGATGATAACACATTAGCAGACTATTAAAGGGAAAATCTTTATTGTCTGCTACCACTGCTTCCTGCAAATTCCCTTTAACAGATCTCCTGTGGTAAGCAGTTAAATTTCGTAACTGGAATTAAAGAGTTAATTGTTGTTGAAATTACTGTTGATGTTAACGTAATAAAACTTAATGTAATATTTTAGTTTTTACGGACTATAATACTTGTTTGATTGTCACCATCTTTATATATCCTAAGACCAATTGGATAAATACTATTCTAAATCAAGAACAATTTTGCCCTGGACACTTATAACAGTGAATAAAAGCCTGTCTCCTACTCTCTATCTCTTTTACCTTTGTGAGTTATCTTGTTAATCCAATGTTAACTAGATTAATGTAGCAGAAAAAAACATTTTTTTTTATGCACTATAAAATGCTTAAGCTGAGTGATGAGTATCCTGCTTAGTATTATGAGTACTGAGAATCTAATGAGCTCATATCTTCTTTCTGAAAGGAGGGGAAAAAAAAAAAAAAAAAAAAGAAGGCTGGCCTAATGATTTCTTTTACAGCCAGTAAAAGCACTTCAGTTAGTATATTGCTGTGTGGGAACTGCTTCTTGCAGCTTTCACTGCATACATCCACTGTTCAGTACTGGGGAGTAGAGGGACTTACTCTTGATTAACAAGGGGATCAGAGATGGAAAGGCGCAAGTAGTGCAAAGGGTGATTTAAAAGAACAGCATTTTTCCAAGGAGAAAGTGACTGCACTTTCTCCTAGGATTTTTTAGGCAAAGACTTGGTAGAGATCCTAAAGCTGGGCTAGCTAATGGATCTTTAATTGGTACTGCATTTATATCCTTTGTTCTGCCACAATTTTCTTTCTTTTCATTAAATTTTCCTGAAACTTCTCTGAACTCAGTTACATTTCCAGATTGAATGATGATCTTTCCTATAAAGAAACAATGTCTCTGAACTAATTAAATTACTTTCACATACTAATGGATTTTCTTTGTGAAGGTGAAAAACAGCATGGAAGATATACCTAGGTTACACTGAAAGTAATTCCTTCTATTTATTTCCATGGAAACTACAACTGATAGAAAGAACACAATAGCACTGTTTGATAGAGAAAATTCTCAGTTACAAAGCACTATTTTTCAACATAGTCGCCACCAGTAGCCAATTTGCACAGATGAGCTGATTGAAACACTCTTCATTTCATTCTGTGACATCTGTGCGTGGCTGTCTGGAATGTGGCTTGTCTTTCATGTTGCTTTTGGCACTGCTGAAATGCACCACTCACCACCTTACTGTGCTCACATCCACTGTTTGGTCTCCATAAATGTTCAGCAAGTATCCATGAATGTTAGTGGTTACCATTTTTCCTAGAAAATGTTAGTGGTTACCATTTTTGTAGAAGAACACAATTGTGCACCTTCGCATCATGCGCACTCCTGTGTCAAAATCCATTCTGTCAGAGTGTACCTCTGCTGCCATCTGTCACGTGGCAACAAAACATAACAGAATATTGGCAGGAAAGTCTAACCTATACTGCCATACCACCAACATCTGCCTCTGACATCATGGGCCAACATAATAATTAGGGACATTACTTTCAAAGCAGGTCTAGTGTACATCATAATGTATAGAAGTAGACTATCTGAGTTACTGAAGCTGTTTTCTTCCTACTCAGTAATGGTTGTCATAAATCTACTTTGATATTAACAGAGAGAACTGACAAAAACATTTTATTTTAAACTAACCTAACCTCTTGACCTAGGAAGATCTAATGTTACTGCCTCAGGATTCAATGCATACTTTGCTTTCTTGTTCTGTAAGTATTTTTAAAAGACATTACATTCTTCTTTGACAGAAGAATGAACACTAATATCTTACTCTGATAATATTATTCTATAAATTTCAGAAACCTAATGATGATTGTTTACTGGAGTTTTTGACCTTTGCCTGTGTTGCCAAAAAAAAAATTTGGCACAGAAAGATTAGTGTACTGAGTCACAACTTTTAAGAGTATCAGATGAGCCGTTTAAGAAATCTATTTATATTTATTGCTAAAAGAACATGTATTTATGCTGTGTGGCTCTTTTTAGAAGAAACACACAAAAAATGCTCCTTAGCTTGACTGCACATATTAGTATAATTCACTACGGCTTGTATCTGCATTCACTTGCACTTCTGCAAGTACACGTATGTCTACAGGAGCCTTATATTTTCAAAAATTGCTATCTGTAACACTCATTATGATTCACAGGGATGGTTGTGCTATGAAATTATCACATTAAAATAATCCAACTTTGTAATAATAAATGGTCTACAAGCTGTCCAACTGTTGCAGTGGCTACACAGCAACATGGATTCAGTGAATGGACATATGGTTATATTCAATTAATTACTAGAGCATTGGACTGTACTGTATAACTGTAGAGAGTTTAGAACATGTTGTCACTGCAGATGCTGTGAGAGAAACCAAAGTACTGAGTTTACTTTAGGGAAGCATATTGCTGATTTAGGAGTGTAATGGTCCCTGACAAACTCATTCATAAGTGTTATATACTGTTGACATAATAGCACAAGTTCAGGAGCATTTTCCTCAATTGTCTTTTCTTGTTATTGACAGGTTTTGTTTTCTCAAACAAAATCAAGGAAAAAATTGTATTATCCCAAAATAAGGCAAATAGAAAACTTTTCCAATTTTTTTAAACATAATAGTTTTATTCAGACATGCTTGTACTGGTAGGTAAGACATCTGATTTTAGAATTGCTATCAGGGGATTTAGCGGGTTGTCAAGCTCTAGGAGGTTGATGATATAGTCTCTAGAACCAGTTGAATTGTTTCGCTGTGAAAATAAATTATCTAAGCAATTACACCTTCTTTATTCAGTTAGACAATCGTTTATCAAATGAGTTTCATTCCTTAAATGTGATTTTTATGCATAAATGTAATCTGAATAGCTTAGATAGCAACTTGCAGTCTAAGGGGTATATGTAAATTGTTCACTGTGACTATATTTTACCCATTATTTGTGGTGTGTAATTGTTTTCATCAGATGTTTTTTATTGATCATTTGACTGCTTAGGAAAGCTGTGTAACTGACAGTTTTTAAGCAGAGGAGTAACAAATTGAATGTTAAAGCAGTTTTAGAAATATTCAGTTGTCAGGATTTCGAGAACCAGTGGAACTTTCAGAAACAAACAGAATGAACTTCCTGTGACAAACCTCTGGTGCATGTGACAGCTTATTTTTTATAAAATGCTATTAAATAAAACCGTTTCCATCTAATCTTCTTTTTCCTGAAAACAAAACAAAAAAGCTATCAAAATAGAGATCATCAGGTTTATAGCATTTTGCCTCAATCTGCCTATTTTTTTGTATTGAGACAGTATAAGAAGTCAATGCAAATTATCTCCCCACATATCTCACTGTGCCCTTTTTGGAAATAATACTTCCTCAGAATTTCCTTGTCCACTTAGGAGGTTAATGACTTTTACTATGGCAATTCCATAATAGTATTAGAGAACACCTTTGTGAAAAGTGTATTCCAGTATTAGGCCATTTCAATTTTGCAGTTTTATTAAGGATATTTCAAAATTGCAAGTTATTCAACCAAGAAAGTGATGAGACTAAAACTTTTTTTTCCATATCTGGATTTACTTTAAATATTGTGTAGTGCAGAAGCAGATACTGTTTGAAAAGTTTTAGTCATAAAATAGTTAATAATGGAGTTAATAGTGGAAGGAATAGTTTGGGACATATTAAAGCTTTCATTAAAATGGCACTAGATAGAGCTAGCTTACCAAAATTTAGTATATGAGAAATGACAGGGACAATTTCAAAACTGAAAATGTATTGGAAGGGAGAATAAAGGATACATTATCGTCCACTATAAGATGACAGTGTCTTTTTTTTTTGCTTGACAAATTTTTGTTCAGAAGCAAATGAGTTACACTCATCAAATGAAAGTTTTTTCATTGAATTATTTTCCTCTCAGGCAGCTGTAATATGACGCAGAGAGAAACAAACAGCCTTTTCGCCAAAAGACCAATAATTCAAGCACATTAGCACTGCACTCAGTAGCCTGTGCTTATTCATGACTGTCTGATATTGTGTCAGAGGGAGATGGCTCCTCAAACTGTTCACTGCAAATTTTTGTTAATGGTTTTCTTTACTCCATCAATTACCTGATGATTTCATCTTTTGGAAAACTCTTCCCAGTGCAAATGCCATAATTTTCTAGAGGAGAAAACTGCTGTCATGGCTAGGGAGCTAAACTGGGACTTGAGTAACTAGGTTAAGATTCTATCTCCATTAATTTTAACCCTGACCATAAAGCCTATTGGGGGTATTGTTTGTTTGTTTTTGTTTCTCCTACTGTTTTTAACAGAATGTTAATAACGTTAAAGTTAATAACTTATCTCAACAATTCTCATCTCATTAGTAAGTTTGTTTGTTGTGAGTACACTGGAGAAAAGATCGTCACTTACATCTTGCCTTCGCTAAGCACTGAAATAATGTGAATCACATTCCTATTGCTGTAAATAAACATTCAAATTTATAGATATTCAACAAAGAAATAAACAGTTGTGAGGTTTTGGTTTTTTTTTGCTTTTTTTTAAAGAACACTGAATCAGTAAAAAATAAAAATCAATTCTCTCTCTCTCTTTTTTTTTTTTTTTTTTAAAGCTGTAAGCTTTAACATTTGAAGGGGATGGATAAGAAAATACAGTATTTACTTTAGGACACTTCTTCCTGTATTTTGTTTCTCTTATGTTCTTGCATGTGCTAGATGCTTTGTGGTGGGTTGACTTGGGCTGGCTGTCAGAGGCTCACCCAGCTGTCATTTTTCTCTGAGTCCCCAAGAAACCAGGGAGACAGTAAGAAGGAAAAGGTTCTTGGATTGAAATAAAGACAAGTAGACCACTTTCCAGTTACAATCAAAGGCAAAACAGATGAGGAAGATTAATTTAATTTATTGCCAAATAAAAACACAGTAGGATAGTGAAAATAAAATGGTAACCACTTTCCTTCATATTCCCCTTCTCCCCAGAATGCTACAGTGCAATGGGGGACAGGACCAGGGTCAGACCTTAACAGCTTTTCCCCATCACTCCTTCCTCGGGACACTCAACATGGCCTCCCAACAAGCTGCAGTCCCTTACAGACTGGTCCAGCACGGGGTCCTTTACATGAGTTGCAGCTCTTCAAGAATAGACTGCTCCAAAGGGGGGTTTTCAAGGTATACTGCTGCGATGTGGGCTCCTCCATGGCTACACTGGGAGATCTGCTCCAGCATGTGAGTTGCAGTGAGACTGCCTTCTCCTCAGTGGGCCTCTCCTGGACTGCAGGGAGCTACTCCTCCTGCCTTCCTTCCTTGGTGCCTGCAGGACTGTTTCTCTCATTTCTCACTCCTCTCTTAGCTGCTGTTGTGCAGCAGATTTTTTCCTTGAATTAGCTCTCCAAGAGCACATCCAGCATCATTCATGGCTCAGCTCTGGCAGAAACAGGTCCCTTCTGGACCTTTCTGTTTGGAAGTTCAAGAAATGTTTATATGTTGTACTAAGGAACATGGTTTAGTGGGCAAGTACTGGTGGTAGATAGACAACTGGACGATCTTAGAGGTCTTTTCCAACCTTGGTGATTCTGTGACCCATGATTCTATGATTTGACGTTGGTTCTGGTCTGCTGTGGGACACTGCTGCGCTCTGTTCACAGAGGCCACCCTTGCAGCTCCCCTGCCACTAAAGCCTTGCCATGAAAATCCAATAAAGCAATAATTTTCTCCAAGATATATAAGGAAAGAATTTCAAGAAAGCTATTTCATTATTTGACATTCCGAAAGAGTCCTTGCAATCTAAAAATTTTATATATATATAAGTTGTGTAGAACTTTTGGACAGTATTTTTTATTTTCCAAATATTTTTATGGGTGTTACACAAAACAGGTAAAAAAAAAATTAAGAGACAGCATAGCATTCAGAAAGAACAAATCATACTGATCCTGTATGATTTCATTACTAAATCAGGTAAGAACAGACAATATTTAAAAGAAATGAATCTCTGAAGAAAGAGTTTTTGCTTAGTACTCTGAGTACACATAAGAATTTTTGGAATGTGTATTTATAATCAGACTTCTTAATGACAAATCTAACAACCTAATATCTGGGTAAATACTGTATCACAGTATCATATAATTTTTAATAATTTACATTGCATTGCACTTCACTGTTACGACAAATTAATTTTTCTCCTTGCAATTTCTTTGTCAAATTTCTTTGTCACTATTACTTCACTACTCTTAATGAAAGAAAAGAGAAGGCGGCACATTGCAATGCGAGATTAAATTTATTCAATTTTGGATAATCTGTGTAAGGCTGGAATTCTTGTTCTGAAAATCAATCTAGAGAAATGTTATAATAACTGGACACTCAGGTGACCCAAATATAGCAAAATGCACCAAGTAAAGCTGGTTTCATATCCTTTAGGATATTAAGAACTGCTATACTGAGGAAAGCACTGCATTCTATAAAGTCCTTATATGACTTATCTACTGAGAAAAAGCAAGGGTCCAAGACATACTTAGGCTTCAGGTGATGCAATATATATATGGTTTATATAGCCTCACAGGCTCTTGAAGACTAAGAAGTTGTAAATTATACAATTCTCCTTGAGAATGAAATATAAGAGAACAAAAAGGAAAAATTTGAATTTTTAGTCTTGCTTCCTGTACAGAGGGGAAATTTAACAGTATGTTGAATACGGCTGTCTCATCTGTTTTCACAAGTATAACAGAGAATTGTAAATCCAAATCAGGCAGACCCGCTGTAGTCAGGGAGATAAGGTATAGGCCTTGAACAGTAATATCAATCTTGATTTGGCTCATTTGAAAGCACCAGAAAACATTAAACTAGATATTACAATCTACAAACATAAAGGTTTGAAAGGTTTAAAAACCATCCAGTCTTCAATACTCACGAAGACTGAATGATTCTGTTTCTGTCTGTGTATTACAGCAATGAGAGTTCTAATTAAGAGTGAGTATTTTCCTACTGAAAGTCTAAAAGGAAAGAAGCGCTGGGGGGTTGAAACTAGATGATCATTGTGGTCCTTTTCAACCCAGGCCATTCTATGACTCTATGAAAGTGATAGATTACATGCAGTTAAGCATTTTTACTCCACAGTTAACCAAAATAAGAAAGAAAATGAAATTTTCTGTGGGGTTGTAAGCAAATTAAAACATATTATTTTCCCTATGACTTGTACATTTAGACTTTTTTATTTCTTTATCTGATCTCATTGTTAATATATCATATATAAATGAAACTAGTGCAAAACAGAGAATTAAATTGTTTGACTTGTTTTAATAGACATATATCATACTATAATATCAATGGATTTCATTTTAAAATGTATCTAGATAGCTTTTTTCAATGCTTCTCTTTCTAAGACTGCACATATTTATATACAATTATCCCAGTCACTATCAGTCAAGATTTCTTTATGAAAAGTTTTTCTTGATAAAAGGGAAGATTGATATGACCTATATATATAAGTGTTATGCTTTATTACTTTAAGGGAATAGAAAATTTTCATTTCTATTATTTTCAAGAGAAGTGAGGAATATGAATTTTGAAGATTATGCTTCCATATTATCTTTGTTATCTTGCTTTTTGATTACTCAGAGGGATCCTGGTAATTTTACAAAAATTCTCTTATCAAAGAGATTCAGTGCTTGGTATGTACATACCATTACATTATCACGCTCAAAATCACTCCTTACTTTTAGCTCTGCATCTAAGTGGCCCCTATCTTGCTTTGTAGAAAACATAAATTATTCCAATAAAATGAATGTATTACAGTCTATTTCTGCTGGGATTTAATTGGTTCCAGCGGAGAGTAACACCACCAGTAGAACAATACCTACTGTATGCATTTTTTTTTAAGTTTGCCTTATCTACCACAGCAGAATTGATCAACGTTTCATTGACCAAGAAAAAAATAATAGCGAGCACCTTATCCTAAGGACAGTGTGATTACTACATACGTTAGGAGAAGCTTTCTTGGTAAATCATTTAACAATTGGAATAATGACTGTAAATTTTTTTTTCCTTCTTTTTTTGATTTTGTTTACTAAGCCTAACAGAGAGTGAAATGCATTTATTTAGGCAATTTTCACTGATCTGATGGCTGTTTTCAGCTCTGAGTGATCTTAGGATTTTTTTTTTTTTTTCCTTGACATAGAGCACAAACAAACACAAGCTACAATGACAAAAACTTTAAGCTCATAGAATCATAGAACTTCAGAATTACAGAATGGTTTAGTTTGGAAGAAATCTTTAAGATTACCCAGTTCCAACACCCTGCCATGGGCAGGGCTGCCACTGACCAGCTCAGGCTGTCCAGGGCCCATTCAACCTGGCCTTGATCACCTCCAGGGATGGGTTATCCACAACTTCTCTGGTCAGCCTGTACCAATGGTTCACTGCCCTCACAGAATAGAATTTCCTCCCAACATCTAATCTAAATCTCCCCTGTTGTGGATGCCCCATCCCTGGAGACATTCATGGCCAAGCTGGATGTGGCTCTGGGCAGCCTGATCTAGTGGCTGGCAACCCTGCACAGAGCAGTGGGGATGAAACTAGATCATTATGGTCCTTTTCAATCTAGGCCACTCTATGAGTCTACCATTCTATGATCTTTTTTGAGAAAATGATTTGATTTCATATGTATGAGTCTCCTTTTACCAATTAAAAATAAAATAAAATTTAAAAAAAAGAGAAAGGGGGAGAGAAAGAGAGAGAGAGAGAGAGTGTTGTTGTTGTTGTTATCAAACACTCTGTCCTGAGTATCTCAGCAATATAAGAAAAAAGTTTTCACCGTGAAAGTGATCAAATACAGTACAGGTGCTCCACAAGGCTTTGGAATCTCTATCCCTGAAGATCAACTCAACTGGACACAGCGTTAAGCAGTCTTCTTTGACTTCAGAATTCATTCTGCTTTGAACAGGGCATTGCTGAACTTCAGAAATCCTTTCATACCTACATATTTCTATGTTGTTGTTGTTGTTGTTTTGGTTTTTATTTTAAAAATCTCAGTTGTTTTGGGAAGGTGATATTTTTTAATTCATAGCTATTTTTCCTAATATAAGAAAAAACAGTCCCTAACTGGTGTGTTAAGGAACAATGTGAAGTAACTTTCATAGCAGTAGCATAAGTTACCTGACAAGTTTCCCACTGTTGCATTTCTTGAAAATTTAACTACTCTTTCAGAAGGATAGCATTTGGTTTGACTGTAGTGGCTTTGTTAATAAAAAATACATTCTGATCTTTGGCCAGAATACTTATGATTTGTTTCACTTGAGCAAAAATTGTTGTTTATTGTTGACTAAATATCTCTTTTTCATTTTCAGCTGTAATTGATAAACGGTGGCATTTTCATTGTGCCCATTTTCATAAATCTCTATTGCATATACTTTGTAATATTTGTAACTGGTCTATATTTCTATTTCCTTTTGTAACTGAGAAAAAGATAAAAGAATCAGGAGGAAAGAAAAAGCAGATTTCCTACCAGTGTGAAATTCTGAGGATGTTTGAACAATATATATATTTTTTTCATGTTTGCACAGATGTGTGAATGCTAAAAGCATTCAAGTCAAGTCTGAGCTTTATAATCTGTGCTTAGGTTCAGAGTATGTTAACAAAAACTCTATTATTAATTTGAATTTGATGATAAATACGCACAGCTCAAAGTTCAGCTAGAAGAAACATGAGTGTCGATACTGTAACTTGAAATCTGATAGGTTATTTTTGTCCTTAAGTCTAACTTTTTTTAGTAATGGGGCAGCATAATAGTAAAGATGTGAAAAGACTTGTAGGATATGTCAACAGAAGATTCTAATATCTGAATTCTGTTCTAATAATTTCTTCTGTTCTTAACAGTTTGGACTGGCTACTGGATTTTCTTTTGAAAGTAATGCATATGTACTTCCTGGCCTTCCTAGTGGTGTAAGGTTCTCAGAGTAAAAGAAAACACCAAAGTAATGTTAAAATATTCAAATTATTCCCCAGCAGATTTTCTTATTCTTTCTTGTCTCAGAAAGTTTATATCACTTTAGGGCTGCTAAAGGCAAAGACCTGTACATTTTAATTCAGCAGATGTCTACAAAATAGTCTCTCACAGGGTAAGATGTTCATGCCAAAATACTGATGTGTTGAAATGGGTAAGAAATATAAGTAGTATTCTTATGTGACATATATAAATAAAATAAAATAAAATAAAATAAAATAAAATAAAATAAAATAAAATAAAATAAAATAAAAAAGATGTGAAGCTGTCATTTTTAATTTGTACAGTGCTTGACAATGTCATACTGTAGCCACTGGGATTTCTGAAAAAGGAACAGACACCCAGTATTTCACTATAGGTTCATATACTACTTTGCTGTTTTAATATTTTAAAAACTGGAAGGAAGAGATATTTTTGAAACTGTCCCAAACTTTGTATAAGCACATTTTAGCAAATCTGGATACATAATATTCTTAAATGCTTATTTACAAATTTAGCTTATGAAATCGAAGTTGCTTTTAATATTGATAAAATTAATTTCATAGTTTCTGATTTCCAAAAACCTAACTAGTGGAATTACTGAGGATATAAACTAAAGAATAATGCAAATAGGAAAAGACAGGAGGTTGAAGTACAAAACAAAGTGAAACAAATAAGATAAAGAAATTATATCAAGAGATGTGAGTGAAAGTTTAAGGAAATATTTTGTCCCCTCATTATGTCTAGAAGATGATACTGGAGTAGTAAAGAATATTATTTATTATTAGCATTCTTTATTTTAAATGATCACTTATAAGAAGATGGTTAAGGTGAATGCAGTCAATTTTGAAAAGTACAAAGATGAAAAAACAAAATAGAGATGACCTACAAAATTCTGACTGTTGATATCTACTATATGATATTTATGGAACTATTGAGAAGTCAGACATAAGTTTGTGTTAAAGAAACTATGGGAAAATGAAGAATCATAGAATCATATCATTATTTAGATTAGAAGAGACCTTTACAATAGTGGATAGCTTTACATTTTCATTTATTTTAAAATTTAAAAAAAAAGAAAAAAGAAAAAAGTATCCTTATAGTTTACCATGAAATAAAGAACTAACAGGATTACCAAGAACATAAATCTTTAATAGAAAGATCATGTAGTTTCCTTCCGCAAGATTTTAATTCATAATGTACTCATTGATAACTTGATAACAAAATTTTCATATTCCTTTATTTTCTTTTTCTTGAGCAGAGCAGAGAGAAGTTTAGCATTGCCATGCAACTGAAATGCAAAGGAAGTGACATTTCTGTAAAGAAGAAAAATGTTTTGAAGCAACTGCTTTCAATGTATAAAGTAACATCATAAGATAACATATTCAATTTTCCACTTTTAGTCAAGCAGCTTCATTCTTCAATTGACTACAAAAGTACTTGGTATAATTTTTTTCTGACTGTATCCAAAGTCTGTTTTCCTTGAACAAGATTTGGAAGGCCCGAACAAACATTGTGATGTAAGCACTGTTTGCCTACATATGAACATAAAGCCATTAAATGAATTAAACCTTTCCTTGATATCAGCAACTGTCGCCACTACTACTGAAAGTTCTTATTTATGTTGTAATTTTTTTTTTTTTTTTTTTTTTGAGGGAGGGACGAGTGGTGGGGAGGGGGCACACAAGATAAGAGCATGGCATTTTATCATATAGACTATAAATACAAGATGCAAAGGACTATAATATGAGTTTATATATTTATATTAGTTTGAGGCTAAACATGGGAGTCAAAGAACAAATTCCCTGGAAAAGGGGTGGAGGGATCTATACAAATGGTGGATTTCTGTGTAGTCTGAAGAAGATTTTGACCATGTGGTTATTCTTTACTAAGGTTTGCCCCTAAAGGTAAAGATGACCATGGACTTCAACAGTCATAATTACACCTATACTTTCTGATCAAGATGAGCTAATTTGCAGAACTATAAATCTTGGAGTTATGCCAGCTGTAAAGGATTATCTTCTTGGAATGGGGATTATGTGAAGAGACTGGTTCAGAGTCTAGCTAGCATGAATAAGAAATGCAGGCTTTCCCTCACGTGCGCAAGGACTCAGTAAGAAATATGCAAATCATTGCTGAAATTTCCCTATATGTATCTGTGCTTGCCCCATATTGAAATATTTTACATCTGCTCTTCAGCTTTACAAGGGATACAGTCTACTTTTATAGTACTTCTTAAAATAGTGTATCTTCAATATCTTCAAATGTATCTTTTTTCTCTTAACTCATTTAAGGCTCTCCTTGGTACCGCTGCCCCATTGTTAAGGTTGAATAATATAATCCTATCTAGAAAAGTCCAAGGTTTTGTATTAGCTTGCTTCTCAACTTTGATGTGGTTTCTGTTATTGTATTGACATAGCATTGTCTACGGAGTTTATGATAGAGAGATGTATAGGAAGATATGGATTGCCATTTTGTGCGTTTTTTTTTTTTATTTCCAGTTCTCTGTTCATCATCAGCAGATGTGTGTTCAGTTTGTAGTCCCAAAAATTCTTCATCCCATTTGAGACTGTCATGCAGTTAAGAAGCATTATACTTTGATTTATAAACACAATAATAGTCTGTTTTGAGATAGCAGAAACAAATTAGGCTAAGTAGAGAGAAATTGGGGGTTATTTACTTGTCTTCTCTGTCAAAAAAAAAAGCATGGCTGTGAAAATACAGTGCATCTGACAATGTGTACTATTATTTTTGTTGACAAATGCAGAATGTCTTCAGTCTGATAATAAGTAGGTTTAAAATCTCATGGAGACAGAGCAGTTTCAGATAGGCATTCCTCACTTCTTCCCCTTCCAATGAGAACAAGTTGAACTGTGGCTGTCAGCAAAGTTGACTGCTTGAGATCTGTTGTCTTTACCAAAAAGAAACAACAGAGAAGGGCATGCTAGAAAAGCTATCTACCTGCTCTTGTTGTTAAAAGAAAAATAAACTTTTTCTTGCCTATTGCTTTAATCAATCCAAAGCATATGTACAAGATAATGAAGTATGGAACCTACTAAATCCATTTGGACTAAATGTCAGACTTCTGATTTACAATGTGGTTGATTAAATTATAAAGGTTTATTTGTAGCCAGATGAGCATTTTGAATTCTAGAACACAGATAAAACTGATTAAAATGTTTCTGAAGACTGACTATCTTTCTTCAGGTTAGAGGAATTCTCTATTGCTATGATTGTTGTCATCAACAGTAAGAAGATATTTCTCATATATTTAGTTGTTCCTTTTATTGCGAGTAATTACACTGGTAGGAGAAAAAAAAAAAAGCAGCTTTTTAGCCTGTGTAAAACTGAAATTCTTGCAGAAGCAAAATCACCTCAGCATTTGTCTCAGCTCTTTGAGTTAATGCATTTTGAGTCTCTTGCGGGAAAAACTTCCAGATATCATGAAGGTTTTGTTGGCATTTCAGACGTTAGAAAAGAATAACCACAAAACTCATCACTGAAAAAGATGAAAGAAATCCAGTTGTTAATTATTTTTGCATACCATTATCTGAACATACTCATTAGAAATATCACTGTATTACATACACACACACACAAAATAATATATGTCATTTTATATTTCAAATGTCCATATGACTATTCCATACAGGAGGAATGACAAATAGCAGACTGAACCAAATGTGGTTTGAAGAAAAACATGGATTAAAATTACCTAGTGGCTTAAGTCAGATGATTTTTGGGGTGGGGGGTGGGGTGGAGAAAGTGCACTTGAAGTTCATAAGGAATTCAAGGGGCACAAAGAAATATATCCTAATATATATATATATATAAAATAAATATATATCCCCCTATTAAAAAGCAGGGAAACAATAATCCACTAATATCACACATTTTTAAATACCAGAGATCACACAGCCCTGGTAGAACACTGCAATAGACAAATATGCATTATATGCATTTCCTCCTTACTGGCTCCAGACTTCTTTTTTAAATTAACTTTCTAGAGTGATTTAATATATAGGAGCATTGTTCATTTTTGAAAGCTTCATTTGCAGGGTACTTATTTTTAAAGCTACTATATAGATTGTATTTTCAGCATAAATTTTTAATTTTCACAGATGACTACATGATGTCTGTCAAATAATTTGATCAAAATCTTCAGAAGATATCTTTGTTCTATTTTTATTTCTAATTTGCAGTTTTCCAGAATTCATGTGAAGGAGATTACGTACTGCATGTTGTCTTGGCCTCATCCCTGGGGCAGTGGGGTGACTCTGTGATTACTCTGGTGCAGGTGCACTCCCTAGCTGCACAGGGATGGCAGTGCCCAGAGCATTCTTGAGCCAGGGAGACCCCAGGGGAGCATGGAGTCCTGATGGAAGCTGGCATTTCTCAGAGAGCAGCTGACAAGAATGGTTAGAGCCAGCAGTGACAGCGGCCATTTCTCGCATGGACAGAAGGGCCCTGGCTGCAGTCACGGCAGAACATGGCCACTGCCACTGCCAATGTTGGTTCTAAATGGTTTGCTTGTTTCTCCACTCATGGTACCCAGCTGGCAAAGTGCTCTGTTCTTTGCATCCCTTCTATCCTCTTTAGCCACAGGAGCTGAAACAGCTACTCAGACAGAGCTCCTGAGGAAACAGGCAGCCACTCCGATCTGAGGCTGCAGGGTGTTCCTGACCTGTATCTGTGGGAGGTGTGCCCAGGGACAGAACTCTGAAGGAAGTGGGAAGTCTGATGAGCATCAAGGAATCGGAGAAGGATATGGAATGGTGAAATCATGCTCACAGCACAAGAGATGAAAGATTTCTTGCCCTCTATCACCAGGCAGGGGAGGACCAAAGAAAGAAAGGGAAATGGAAGAAGTTTTGTACTCAGGGTGGTGGGTGAATCCCCTCCCTGCCTATTTCACCTTGCCAAGTGTCCTTATATAACAGATATGAGATTCTAGAGCTTAATGGTGAGATAAACAAAAGTTGGAGGAGTCACCTAGGGCAAATTAGCCCAGAGCATTGCAGGCTGAGGGAAGGCCACATGGCAGCCTTCAGCTTCTTACCAGGAGAGTGGAAGGGCAGTTCTGAACTCTTCTCTCTGGTGACAGTAACAAGATCTAAAGGAACGACATGGATTTGTGTCAGGAGAAGGTTAAGTTGAGAACTAGGAAAAAGTACTTCATCAGAGGAGGTGGCCATGGAACATGTTCCCTAGGACAGTGGTCACAGTCCCAAGCTGCCAGAGTTCAGGACATAAGGTTTGAATTACGGATGGTTCTATGTGGAGACAGAGGTTGGACTTGATGATCCTTGTGGAGCCCTTCCAGCTCTGAATATGCTATGATTCTATATGATTTCCGTAGAAAGTATTCTAACTACCCAGTGATTTAGTGCAGCCAGCTGCACTTATTCATCTGTCACAGTACTCCTACAGTGAAATTTCTGCTGTGCTTATCTATTGCAAGAAATTAACTTTTTTCTGAGTATGCCACATGTGGAAAAGGTTCATGTCAGCATGATTTTCTTGTACACTTTGAAGAGAGTGTCAAAATATAGTAAAAATGGGAAACATAGAAAGCCGATTAACCAAGTCTTTTCTTATTTTTTATTTACAAATCAGATCCAAATAATCATAAAATTTTTGGAAGATTCACTGTATTTTGGATGAGGTCCTGAATCTTAGGTGAGTGACAGCCTGAAGTGCAACTGAATGACAGAATGTGCGTGAGCTTCACCAGCAGTAAGAAAGTAAAAACTAATGAGGAGGAGCCTGTCATGAAAAGAGAGCTACCATGGGTGACAGCAGTGGAAGAGTTGACACAAGGCCATAACACAGTCAGGGGCTCCTGATTTCCATCGTGCTGAAGCTAAGCAGAGAAAGAAAGCAGCTGGACTTCTCTGTGTTCCCTTTCTTTCTGAGATTTTACAGGTTATTAGGGGATAATAGTACTTTTAAAAGCCGGTAGGAGACACGAGAAGCTTGCTTGTTGAAATCTCTGTAATTATTCACTCATGTTGAGTTCCTTGAAGAAAGAAGTAGAGGGAGTTCTGAGGTAGCTGACCTTTCCTTGGAGAATGGCTTGTGGTCCACAGGGGAGTGCACAAAGAATTATCCCAGGAGTAGTGAAAGTGAATATATAAGGATTAAAATAAAGGTCTACAATATATGGAAGGCTGCATACTTCATCCTCTTCTTATTTTTCACTGCCTACTACAATTCTTAAATTGTATTGTATATTTTGCTGTAATATTTATTTTTTACTGTTAAGTCCAGTCAAGCAAAAATAAAAAAAGAACATTAGAAATTATTTCTTTGAAATCACCTACCTTCATTTTTCTTGTAGGGTAAAAGTGTATATCGGTTACAGCAGTAAAGCTTGGTCTGATTAGTGCTCTCAAAAACTCCTTTAAATTAGTATTTACAGCTACTACGAAAGATCTGCTCTCATTTTCCTGCTCTGCAGCCCGTAGTGGAATTTATGTTATTACACTGTGTTTTGTTCTTTATACTATTTTATATACTTTCACAATTTCTTAGAATTAAATTCTCTATATATCTTAAAACCTTAACAAGAATTTTGCTTTAAAAAGGACTTCAGCAAATTCTTCTGTACATTTAGATTGCAGTCACCAAGGCATTTGTTTCCATTTACTTTTGTTGATGTCTGTGCTTCACTTACCTTTTTCCTTACACAAATCATTAGCCTTAAGTACAGATTCCACAGATACGTACGTGCCAGTGGGACTGGTCATACATGTGACATACCTTTATTTTTTCCAAGTTACCTTTTTATGTGGCAGTATTTTTAGCTCATGTAAGGTGGTCTATGTAGTTTAACAGCACTTCAGCTATTAATTAAATTATTTTATACAGCATTTTAGAAATTGCCCATCTTACCTTTTCCCTAAAACCAAGGCTTGATCTTCACTTCACCTGAGATTGTGTCATGGATATACATTCTGCACTACAGATCTGTGAAGTCTCAAGTTTATGACATAGAAGAATATGTTTGTGGAAGGTAAAGATCTAAAAAGAATGAAACTAGATTCTGCCAGAAGGATTGGGATCACAACAAACAACAAGAACTCAAGAAGAGACAGGACTTTGATATCTGTGAAGGAGAACTGCTAACAAAATAAGATGATGACATACAGAGTAGCTTTAAGGGAGTAAGCTCACAGACCTGGTGTACTACACTAGTTTAAATAGAAAGAAGGAAAACAACTAGACTAGAAGGACAAAAGCAATAAAAATGACTAATGCTTCATTTCTGCCTTCACTGTTGAGAGATTTTGATATATAGAGAAGGATGAGGACATAAAGATGAGCTCGTTGTCATAGTCTTCACTGGCAGCCCGGATTCTCACATCCCTTAACCTCACATCCATAAAACTTCTAGTGGGAATTAGGGGAGTAAAATACCTCCCACTATAAGGGTAGAGCAAGTTCAAGATAGACTCATGAGTCAGCACAGCTTCACCAAGGGACGATCATGTCTGATCAGTCTGGTGGCCTTCTGTGGTGGAGTGACAGTGGATAAAGTGAAGGCAACTGATGTCATCTACCTGGAGTTCTGAAAGATTTTTGACATGGTCTCCCATCACATTCCTATCTCTGAATTGAAAATATATGGATTTGAAGAGTGGATTATTCGGTGGATATACATAGCCAGAGGGTTGTGGCCAATGGCTCTATGTCCAGGTGGAGGCCAGTGATGAGTGCTGTCCCCCAGAGGTCTGTCTTGGAACTGATACTCCTTAAAATTTTTATCAATGACATAGATGATGAAGGGTGTACAGAAGGGCGAGGGAGGTGATTGTTCCTCTCTACCCTGCTCTCATGAGGCCCTGTTTGGAGTATTGCATCCAGGTCAGGAATCCCTGGGCCAGGAAAGATATGGAGCATTTGGAGAGTGTACAGAGGAAGGCCACAAAAATGATCCATGGAGCACCTCTCCTATGAAGTTAGGCTGAAGGAACTGGGTTTGTCCAGTCTGGAGAAGAGAGTGCTGCGGGGAGATCTCATTGTGGCCTTCCAGTATTTAAGAGCATGTTATAAACAGGAGGAAAATCAACTTTTTACATGGGTAGATACTGATAAAACAAGGGGGAATTATTTAAACTAGAGGAGGGAAAATTTAGACAAGATGTCAGGGGGAAGTTTTCCACTGAGAGGCTGCTGAGGTGCTGGAACAGGCTGCCCAGAGAGTTTGTGGATTTCCTATCCCTGGAGGTGTTTAAGGCCAGGTTGGATGGGACCTTGGGCAACCTGATCTAGTACTCAATCAACTGCCTGCAGCAGGAGAGCTGGAACCTGATAATCTTTGAGGTCCCTCCTAATACAAGCCATTCTATGTTAAGGCCTGGGATTAAAAGAGCTGTTGTTTTAAGACCACATTCTTCAAAAGAATTCTCACAATAACTTAGGATTTCATTAAGTTTTTCGTGCAACAAAATATAATGTGACAGAAACAGTCACTGATCCTAATTTTACTCTGTTTAGAAATGAAAAATATGATATATATATATGTATAGTCCCATAGAATAAACAAAATATTCATTTTAATGTTTTTAACTTTTATTTTTAATACAACATTTGATTTTTGAATTACAAGACTTTTTCTGGAATTTGATTTTTAATTTCATTTTTTATCTTTTTTATATCTTCTCGCTCTTTTCTTCCCAGCATCCTTTCACTCCACATAAGTAACAACTTTAAAATTTTGGAATGAACAAGGTAAGAATGGAAAGCTGACTGTGACAAGAAAATTCAATGAAATACTCAATCTCTGCGTGTTGTGATTCAACACTGCAAGCAGCTAAACACACAGCCTTTTGCTCACTCCCTCATCTCCCAGTGAGATGAGTAAGAGAACTGGAAAAAAAAAAGAAATAGAACTTGTGGGTTGAGATAAAAGCTACTGTGATAGAAAAGGAAAAGAGGAATAATAGCAATTATAACAATATATATATATGTACATATTTATAAAACAAGTTACACACAAAACAGTTGTTTACCATGTGCTGACCAATGCCCAGCCAGTCCCCAAGCTTCAGCTTCACACCTGATCAACTTACATCAGTTTATTTATATTTTTTTGCATGATGCCATATGATACGAAATATCCCTTTGGCTGGTTTAGGTCAGCTGTGCTGGTTCTGTCTCTCCCAGCTCCTTGTATGCCTTCAGTCCTCTCACTGGCAGGACAATATGAGAAGCTGAAAAACTGAAATGTTCTTGGCTCTGTACAGCTCTGCTCAGCAACAATTAAAACAGCAGTGTATTACCAATATTGCTTTTGACCTAAAGCCAGAACATAACATCATACCAGACATACCAGATTCTCTGTCCCAGCTGAAACCAAGATGTTGTGAAAAAGTCTTCAGATCTTTCTCAGGAACACAGTGAGAAAATAACATGTCAGCATTTATAAATCTCTGTCCTCCAAGTCTGTGCTTTGGCTTTATAGAGTTTTCTTCATACAGGTTAGGTACTGAAGCACTGTAGACAATGAAAGTGCATTCATTTACAAACAAGTCATAGAAAGGCCGACTGTTCTTACTTTACATCTAAAATGCCAGTGCTAGCTGTTTGGCTCATGATGACTGTCACAAATTGAACTTGAGCCCTTTCTGATATTTGTGGGAGTTTTGCCATTGACTACAATACAACCAGAAGGTTATTCACATCTGTTACTATATTGATTGGAACTTATTTTTGTCTGACATTGTCTAAGAGTCCTTGGAAGTCTTGTTCCAGTTGATTTCCTATACACAATTTGTGACGTTGTTGTGGTAATTAATAATGACAATATTGCTGATCAGCATTGTACATATACTGGGAATTCTCTTGGCTCCTTTGCGTGTTCTGTGACTTACATCTAATATAAACATAGTAAATAATCTTGAAATTGATAATCAGCACTAAGAAATAGCCTTTGTCTTTTCAGAGTATGAGATCTACCATGTTTTTTCTGTAAGAATATTTGTAATGATCTGAACAAAAACTTACTTTGAAATTATTGAAAGGTTATGCAGTGCTGTTATGGAGAATGTTTATATTCAAACAAACAGAATATGTCTTTAATCAGTGGTTCACCTAAGAGCTTTTGTTGATACAGTTGATCTTATTAAGAAAACAAAACTGAGAAAATTAATGTCAAATCTATCACATGTATTCTACCCAAGTATCTCATATTCCCTAGTCACTAAGCTACAGAGTTTAGTATTTGAAAATGGTAAAATCTGAAAAGGAAGTAGAGCTCTTTTGAATAAAAATTGTATGAAATCAAAGAATTTAAAGAGAGCATCAGAAGAAACATAGGAGATGAAATTTCCAAAAACATGAGCATTTTCAGACTATTCTGTTTTACTTGCCTGTTTGATATATTTTTTTTCCTGTCTTTGTATAGATTTGGCAAAAGTTCTATGGTTTTCCAAAGAAAGCAGGCACATCCTCTAAGAATGCACTGAAAATTGTATTCAACTTTTACATGTTGTTTGAAAATACCATACTATACTCTGACGAGACAGTACTACAAAACTCATCTAGAGGCTAAGGTTACCAGTTGTAGTTTTAATCTGATATTTATGCCTTTAGAAGCACTGATCAATAAGCAATTTTAATACCCTACAGTATTTTTGCTATACTGAAAATTTCCATTTGGTGAAATGTCAGAATTGCTCCATACATATGTAACTACGTTGCCCTCTTGTGACCAGCTTTTAAAAATAGGAAGCCACCAAGCACTTAAAGAATAGAACGTGACTCAAAATAGTAATAAAGTGAATTATTTATAGACTTACATCACTTAAGCACTTATTTTATGCTAAACGGAGCAAAATGACCATTCTAAACTTGATCTTAAGTACCTATCATACACATGCTGCTTCTATACCTTTTTGATCCTAGTGTCAATTTTTGTGTGGTTTCCTCTTCACATCTCATTGTCCTTAGTTACTCTACTAATTTAAAAACAATTTTCACAATCATATGTGAACGTTTCATGTGTTGACTGTGATGTCATGAGACTGACATTCTTCTATTAAATGCATATTATATAAGCATCAAATTACTTGGCTTTTTTCTTCATCTCATATGGTTCAGATACTAGTAGCTACAAGTAGGTCAAAATGTACTGAATATGGGAAAATAGCTTGACTTGGTAAGGACATTTAATGGCCAGCTAGTCCAACTCCCCTGAAATGAGCAGGAGCAATAACAGCTTGATCAGGTTACTCAGTGCCCTGTCCAGCCTGACCCTAATTGTCTCCAGGGATGGGGCTACTTCTCTGGGCAACCTGTTCCAGAGATTCACTACTTTTCACTTCTTCCTTATATCCAATGTAATTCTTCCCTCTTTTAGTTGGAAACCATTTCATATTGTCCTGTCACAACAGACACTGCTGAAGAGTCTGTCCCCTTCTTTCCTATAGCCCTCCTTTAAATACTGAAAGACTGCTATCAGGGGTCTCCCTGGAGCCTTCTCTTTTTCAGCTTGTCTTCACAGGGGAGATGTTTGGATCATTTGTGTGGGCTTTCTATGACTTAGCGTAGCTTCCAGTAGGATTTGCTCCATCATCTCCTCCAGCACAGAGGTGAAATAATTTGTGCTAATTTCAGACTAAATAAAATTAATAATTTTCTAATTTCAGATGTGAATCTGATTAGGTTTTGTTTTGTTTATGTCTTTTTTTCTTTTTTTCTTTCTTCTTTTTTTATGTATCAGTCATTTACCATACAGTATTATTTCTTCTGATGCATATATTGCTCATCTGGGTTCAGCCAGTAACTCTTAAAATAATTTTAAAATATTGTTGATTACCACCAATTGTAATTGATAAGTTAGATGTGATTTATGATATCTAAACCAGAATCTGAAAATAGAGAAAAAAAATAATAGAAAATTAGGAATAATGCATATTTTATTAATTTTAAACATCCTCTGAAATCAGGTACATTTTCAGAAATCCCACATGTTTTTGCACGTTAGGCAGAAGTCAAAAGAGATGTCATGATAACTTCTAAGCTTCTATAGCATTTTCCAGTGCTACAGAAAATCACAAGTCTGCTGTGTTTAATTGTCTTGCATGGGATGACAGTCTTGTCTTACTGTGTGCTATGATATGAAAGTGTCCCTAGCACATTCACTTTAAAATACTTTATCTACATCTGATGTGACCAGCCTAAGACAACTGTATTAGGGGCATAAGGCGAGGATGCATATGTGCCATATGTGCATACACACTCGTATTTAAAATATTTTGGATGCTATTCACCTTTCAAAAAACCCATGTTGTTAGGGAAGATTCTAAAAATCAAACATATTTTTCTCTTTTGACAAAGATTTAGGGGATGAAGACAGTGGCCTAAAAGGCTGAAAATTCTAGCATTCTTCACTTTTCTTGCATAAAGAAAACTATAAATGAATAGATCTTAGAAATAAGATCATAGAGTTAATTTACTCAAGCATAACATTAGATCTCCTTAGTCTGGAATTGTTGAAGCCATGTCAAGTTATTTTTTAAATCAATTTTTAGTGACGTTTTTGTGCAGAGGATTGCATGTGCTTCATTAAGCAATCTAGTTTAGAAAAGTATAAAATTCTTAACTGGGCTTTGTATCTACTTCTTAAAACAAAGATTTACATAGACTAGAGAACTTCTGTATTACCATCTTAGCAGATGAGAAAAAGACAAATTAGATGTAGGGTTTTTTCCTACTTTAATCGAGATGCAACAATATCTCAAGAAGAAAAATATATATATATTTCATGTGCTTTTCTTTTTCTTTTTCTTTTTCTTTTTCTTTTTCTTTTTCTTTTTCTTTTTCTTTTTCTTTTTCTTTTTCTTTTTCTTTTTTCTTTTTTTTTTTTTTCCAGGAAAGCACCTTCATCTCATCCAGTGATTAATGCTTGAATAGAGAATTTGTGTATTTCAAATTCACTGAGAGTTTCAAAGAGATATTTAGTTGTTAGAGTAGAAAGTACACTACTTTTGGTTTTGAAAGAATAATACAGTCTATATATAAATGCAAATTTTTACAGCCTGAAGAAGTCCTCCTATAAAAAACTATTCTACATCAGAAGAAATACAAATTTTGTTCTGTAGTTATTCACAGCATAAGTGTTTAAACTGATTCATGCTGAGAGAATATGAGCCATTGATATTATTTATATTAAATATGGCTACTCTTGCTGCCTTTTAATTGGCTTTTATGTGAGCTAGAGATTGTTTGTAATAATTAAGCTGGAAGTGGGAGTTAGCACAGGACTTTATGATCTCCAAACAACATTTTCAGGTCTCAGATATGGACGGCAACATCATGACTGGAATCTTGAAAAATAAATCATTGCTAAGGATACATAAAGAGTGCTCAAATTGGAGAAGTGTGTCCATGAGAAAATTAAAGAAGATGATTTATTATTCATTAGCATACCCTAATGCTTGACAAGAATGTTTTGTTGTTTTTTTTAATGAAACAGTTGTTTTAGTTTATGTGATATGTAATATTTAAACAAATATATATATATATAAAATATATAATCCAGACGGATTATAAAATGTTAGTTGTATTCTTGCAAGAAAAATAAAAATGTAGGAAAAGTCAATTTTCACTTCCAAAAATTAAAATGTTATATTTGAATTCTGACCACTATAATGCAGGCAATGTTATCTTTAAGAATTTAATTAACATTTTCAGGGTATTAACTCATTACGTCAATTACAGATTGAAATTATGTCAGTTTGCATCAAATTTCTTTTCTTTGCTCAAAGCTTTTTACTCTTCTCAAACCATTTTATGTTCAAGTTTATAGAAACAAAATCTTTTTTAGAAAGATGAGAATACCTTCTTACAAAATGGGTAAGTCAAAAATTTTTTTTGTTTGTTTTTTACATGCTTACAAGAATAAGATACTTTTTAATGATTGTATTCAATTATAACTTGTGAGTTTAATTTCACAAAAGTGAAGAGATGAATGTAGGAAAAAAAAGAAATAACAAGAATGATACATTTCAGAAATCAAAGCAAACAACATTTTGGAGGTTGCTAGAGTGGAGGTGTTATAATTGGAATGCATGTAAAGGAAAAGTATTTAGGAAAAGCAGATTAGCAAAGTAAGATATATATTAAAAATGAGTATGTCATAAAAATATTTTTAATCTGTTTGAGTCACAGAGAAAATAGTATACAACTGTATAAATGTAGACAAAAGAAAAAAAAAAAGTCAACATAGGCTTTTGAAGTCATTGATCAGCCAGATTTCAGCTTTTGGTACACATGATTTAAAGCTTATGTGTATCTCCACCACACTACTTTCAATAAATGTATATTACATTCATGCACATGGAACGTTTTGCTCTGGGCAGATGCAACAATTATCTAAAGACAGATGTTGTGAACCTGCAGGATAGTGTAATGTGGGGCAAGAATTCACATTTTCCAGCGCTTAAGAAAGCTTTGTATGCTCAGTCAAGGAATCTTCAATTGTGTCTTGTCGCAGCCTAAAATTTATATTTGAACTCCAACTGTTACATAAAATAGCATACGCTGTCAGTATTAATCTATATCAGTTTAGGTTTTAGAAGATTTTATTATCAAAGGCAGATGATTTAGGGGACATTTTATGTGGGAGTTCAAAGTATGTGGCACAGTTCTTTGGGGATAAAATAATTACATATATTCTTTCAAATAGTTTGTTTGTTCCCCGATTTAATATTTGGAACTGAACAACATAAGTTGTGTTATATACTATTTGACCTGGAGAAGTTGAGACATGACACTTTTCTGATATGCAGTGTAGATGTTTGTCTTGTATAAAATGTGTCAGTAGACTTTGAAATATATGCAAGACCTAGGAAAAACAAATAACATTTATTTGCCTACAGAACACAATTCTTGTCTGCCTGGTACAGCTGGAAAGGGAGAATTGAAAATAGCTGTATCCTACATTTCTGTACTCCCAATGTTATATGTTCCTTGGGACTAACTTGTCCTTCACGTATAACTTACTGCCAGTCCTATAAGCACTTCCTGATTGACTCAAAATTACCCAAGCAGATTTTGCTCTGGCATCCCTTCTTAATCTTATAAAAAGGAATATGTTAAGTGGCTGATCTGAGTTTTATATTGTGAGAGATTTCTCTCTCAGCATCTGACCTACAGTAGGTATGCAAAGCCTTTAATCAAATTATCTGTCAGAGGAACTTGCTGCTCATTATTATACTGTCTTATTGGTGGTAATATTAATGGAAAAAGGAAGCTAAGGTAACATCATATAAAATTCAGAACCAGAAAATGGGATAGAATTTAAGACTCTTTTGTTCCATCTTAAATTCCAGACTGTTAAATAAATTATGTTGGGCTCTAAGAATACAGATATAAGTACAAACTAAAGACTAAATTCTTTCGTCCTTGTTCAAGCAAATCCTACCCCTAGACTGAACTGGGAATTTAGATTGAGTGAAGACCGCAAAATTGAGCCCTAGAGGAATATGGTTTACTGCAATAAAGACACAAGAGAGTTGAAACAAAAATACTTAGAGCAACATGTAACAACAGAACAACATTACTTAGGGAAACATTTGAATGGGATGAATTAATTAGAAACAAGACTTTGATCTAATGCTTCTGACAGTATTTATGTTCCGTGTAACCTATAATTTATATTACCTCAGCTCTGTCGCATTTTTTTCTATTTTGCAACTAGTGTTTCCCTATCTTTTACTGCTCATGAATGTTTTGCACTGTCAACATATTTGCTTGCTGTTAATAAAAGATCATAACTAAAAATATAATGATGTGTCAAACAGAACTAACCCTCCAGAGAAGCTAAGCAGATGGAAATAGTACTGTGAAAATGAATGCATTGTTATCCAAATCATTTGCTTTTCTGCAACAAATTATCTCTAAGTCTCACCCATAACATACTAATGATGAAGCTGAACTAGAGTAAAATTACAGATTGACTCTGCTATATTTTACATCTGTATGAAACGTATGTAACAGCATTTAACATCAATAGTTATTTCAGATTTACAATAACATAAATTAGGGCTCAATAAGCAGAAAATTAGTAAAGTTATCTGCTTTGAAGACATTTTAAGCTCAGTGAAAAGTATTCTTTCACTGATGAACTCGATCCAGTCCCAGTTTAAAATCTGCTACCTCTCAAAAAAAGATAGATTAAGAAAGTAGATCCATATTCATTTAAAAGACATTTTTTATTTCCTTTTAGTGCATGTTTTTTCGATTCATGTTATATGAATGTTTTTTGCATAGCATATACTCAAGAAAACATTTTACATTTAAAATGCAGATACAAAATGCATTTGTACTCCAATTTGTTTTTACTATAATTATGTGTGTAGGTTGATTTAACAATAAGCAGGCCTGCATAATTTTCAGTATTTATCCAAAATGAATTTTTCCATGTGAAAACCTCATAAGCATGTTTTTATTATAGTATTAATATTTAATGTTAATATTTAATATTAATAGTTAATAGTATTAATATTTAATGTTAATATTTAATATTAATAGTATTCAGGTAAAATATATATAATAATATAATACTATATATATAGTATATATTAGTATACTATATATATATGTATACTATGTATATATGTATACTAGTATATGTGTATAGTATATATTAGTATATTATTAATTATAATATTAATATATATTAATTTGTAATAATAGATAATAATATAATGATATATATATATACCTGAATGAATATTATATATACTTTATATATATGTATTATATTAATTTGTAATAATAGATAATAATATAATGATATATATATACCTGAATGAATACTATATATACTTTATATATATGTATTATAGTATTGTATATATATGTATATATATGTGTATATATATATACATATATATATACACATATATATATATACATATACATACATATATATACATATACAGATACTATACATATATATATAGTATATGTATATATAGTATTCATACAGGTATTCATTCAGGAAATTAGTCATGTTATTTATGATATCTGCAATAACATAGAGAGGCTAACTGCAATTTCATTCATATCTTTCCCAACATAAGAAAACTTCGTGAAGGAAGGCTACATATTTTCCATACATATTACATACATAAAATACAACTCCACCTTTGTTTTCAAAGTCACTTAAATTCTGTTTGTCTGTAAGGATTTACTAACGTGATCTTTAGTGCTCATGCAGAATTCTAGAATAAGAGTCAAGGAATTACACTGTAGACACTTTCCTTTGAGAGACAGTGCATTTCATCTTTTATTATTTGACACATCCATCCCTTCTGACATTTTGCAAAGTGTTTCAAAGACAATCTTTGTTCCTTTTTCTTCTGGATACTTTTAGTTCTGTGTTTCTTGCTTCCCTCCTCTTTCTCTCAATGACATCTAATGACATTTCTAATTGGATTCTGATATTTTTCTCATTAATTCCAGGCAGCAATAACTGCAAGACTTATTAGGGGATTTTTCTAGGATAATGACATTGTCATGGGGTGAAGTCTATCCAAAAGTACTGCTTGTGTGTGACTTGGATACACTAGAACACAATTAATATTCACTCAGGATGCAGAAGGAACAAACAAAGAGAAGAAAAGTAGCAGGGATGAATTTTCTTGAGTAACTTAGCATTTTTACCTGCCTGTAACACGGATTGGTTGGGAAGACAGAGGGTGATAGCAAACTGAATAAGAACTGCTATTTGACCTTATATATGGGGAAAATTGCAGAGATTGTACTGAGACCATGTGAACAGTGGCAACATTTGTGGTTTAAACTTACACAGTATTTGAAAAAAAGAAAAAAGAAAAAAAAAAAGAAGAGAAAAAAAAAAAAAAAAGAAGAGAAAAAAAAATGAAAGAAAGAAAAGGAAAGAAAAAGCAGTAATTGTTGAAATAGCACCTCCTTTGGAGAAAGGAATTGAATTGCCTGGTGTGAAATTGCCCTGAGCTGCCAACCAGCATTCAGAAATGTAAAGGAAGTCTAAGATGGACTAGACCTACCTGAGTCAGTTTTGTTTTTTCTAGCCTTTTGTTTTAAGAAATGCATCAGTGCAATTATATGCATAACACATATACAATATTATATTCACACGCATATATATATATATCTACCTTTTACATATATTCTGCTTAAAAAATACATAGAGATTATATGCTATGAAGTGATGTGTTTCTTCTTTTTTGGCTGCTCCATCCAAATTTCCCTGTGAGACACATATTCTAGAGGAATTCTTATTAATATGGTTTTCCTGATTGGGAATATGTTTAATCTGTGGTAAAAGAATCAGACTTGTAATTGAAGCTGGATCTTATCCTACTGCCAGTCTACAGAAAAATATCTTTTAAAAAATTTACATTCCCAACAGAATTGTAAAGATGAAATCAGAATCTAAAAAAAAAAAAAAACAAAAACAAAAACAAAATGCAGCCAAAATAAGATTAAATCTTTGTTTACTCCTAAGTGAGATTAGAGCTGGATAAGAACTTTCCTGATAAACCAGGGATAAGTTTTCTTCCTCCGTAAAGGTGAAGAATAATACGGCTTTTTAATTAAAGATCCTAGGTAGAGACATATAGCTTGTAATTTACTGCTTTAGACAGATTAGGTGACAACCTATTAGGGCTTTATTTATTTTAATACTTTGTAATAAATTTTACTAGAATATTCAAAGTGTGTCTTTTAATACCTGATAACTTTGAATATTTTCTCTGTTTTGCAAATATTGACATGAAAAAAAAAATCCTCTTATTTGGCTGTTCAAGCACAAAAATAAGAAAAATACACAACATTTATTCAAGGCTTTGATTCACCTTCACTGAGCAAGCAACTGCTGCTGTTTAAGGCTGCTCTCAGGCATTTGTTATTGCCCCTTTTCCAGATGTTACTATTCTACTGTAGAGTCAGCAGAATGGAGTACGTGGGAGTGCTTCAGCTGTTCCAGTTTAGTACAGCAAATTAGCTTTAATCTTTGATTAGATGACTTGGACCAAGACTGGGCTGAAAATGGGAGCCGCTTCAGGGTTAGCATATGTTGAGTTCTTCCATACGATGATAATTTCTTACAGAGATTCAGCAACATCTTGAACTACTGCAAATATAACCAGATCACATCTGTCAAGGATCTTACACTTTAGTGACCAGTGTTTCTGTCAAAATTAGCTCTATCTGTTTGGAGTTATCTTCTTTATTTTTGCAAAATGATCCTGACTTTTTTTTAGGCAGAGTTGCAAAAGTGTGATTCAAGGGCATTCTTCTTCTCAGCTCTTTTTGTGCTTCAACAGTGACCTGCTGCAAAGAAATCTGTAAAACAACTTTCTAAGAGGGTTGTCATCTTTTATGTGCCTACCTTCTCTGTTGGTACTGCTGCCTACTGAGTTCCCTTTACTCATCTGTTCTGCCCTCTGGAAATGTGATTATCATAGCATGCTTCAGATGACAAATTCAACTGAAAGAGTGTAAAAAAAAAATTTAGTGTGCTAAAAAATCAAAAGGTATGTTTGAAGTATTGTTACCACTACTGTGTTATTTACTACTTTGAATTTTAATCATAAGGGAAAGTAATTTGCAGTTACTTTTAGGAGCACCTTACTTTTAGAACAATACTTTACAAATAATTTTTGCAGCGGACTTTGAAAACATAGGCACATATCAGTACAGCGTCCATTTAACTAAGTAGTTACAAATGTTTAGCCTAACAACCAAACAGAGGAAATTAGAGCAGCCTCAAGGTGATCTATTCTGGACTTAATAGGGCATGGCAGATCTTACAACGCAGCATAGTAGAGTGTAAACCAGCAATAAATGCATGTTATAAAAAAGTTCATAGATGTTTCCAGATGGTGTGATTATGGTGAGACTGGAAGTTCTGCTTAATTGTCTGTGTAGGTACTTAGAGATAAGAGGTAATCTTGATATTAGTAGTGATATAGGTCACCACCAGAAATTTATCAGATTTTTCCTCCCTGAATTGCTTGGGTTTAATTGTGATAAACATATCCTCTTATAGAATAATCTATGTATTTATTTATTGTTATTCTAATGTAAATCACAAACATATACTTTTCTGATGCATATATAGTGATACGCAATTTTTAAATCTATGTTTTGTAATAAATAGATTTCTAGTAAATGGTGAATGCAAACTTAGAGTTTTAGAGAACACTAGCGATCAATGGGAAAGGAGCATTCCAAAATTTCTGCTGTCTGTACTGAACTAAATAAATTAATATTCTATTTTAAATACATTTTTGACTATGATATATACCTATCCCATATGTGGTTAATGAAGTTTTTTTGTTTTTTTTTGTTTTTTTGTTTTTTTTTTTGCTGTAAGATAATAATTAATTTAAACTATATTGAAAATATTTTCAATGAAGTTAACTTGTTGAAAAGGTTAAGTTAGTTTCACAGTTCTCTTCTCCATATTGCTGTACCAAATACACCTCTAAGAAACAAGCTCATTTTTTACAACTTCTAGAGAGTATTTAGTAATCATCTCAGTTGATTTCTGTAAGAAAAAAAAAAATAAACTAAAAAAATTTTAAAAAAATTAGATGGTACTCAATAAACTTTACTGATATGTAACTAGTGTAACTATGTATGATACTTGAAGAAAACTGGAAATGTTAATCCACATGTTCATTATGAAATCATAATTTCCAGACAGCACTGGATTACTTTTAGCTTTCTGTTTGATCACAACATTTGATCTAGGATTTGAAGATCCAGTCCAATTCAGACTCCAGTTGATATTATTGTACAATTCTAACTTCCCACTCCCAAGACGTGATTCTTAAAGTCAGAGTTGAGTTGGGAAGCCATATGGATAATTTTCACTTTCGCTTGTGACTTATATTTAAGTCATGGATTTTGTGTTTAAGGTCTATCAACAAATATTGGGAATGAAGTGTAATATCTTGACTTGTAGCCAAATATCAGGCAAGATAATTATTTCAGGCTCTCCCCGTTTCACACTGAAGTAAGATCCTTCTGCATTCAGCATAATGTTTTAGTCTCCATTTGCAGATGAATTGAGTGCAACTCCTGTAAGGGTTAAGTTGTTCCTATACCTTTGGCTATCTTAGAAGTTACTAGACATGGTTTACAAAATTAAGGAGATTGTCCTCCTCAGAACACATTTTCTTCCTCTTGTGTTTTTAAATGCTTTGTATCAATTCAAAGGGAAAAATCTGTTCTGCTGAAAGTCAAGCAGATTTTTACTTGATGCTGAAACTTGATAATATTTTCTGTCATTGAATCATCCAACTAAATTTTATCATGTCATTAAATTCTCCAACCTATTGTTTAACACCAGAACACTTTCTTTGTCCCCTTTTTTAAGTCCTTTTTTGTGGAAAATTCTGGTTTCTGACTTTTCTACTGTTCTGCCATGGCAAATGTAAGATGAGAGATAGCACTGAACATCCTATATTCATAACAGCTTTGGATGGATTTCTCCATGGCATGCTGCACAGCTCCCATCCACAGAGAAATTTCTTCCATTTTGGTCATTTGAGCTCTTACATGTAATTTTCTTACAAGAAAAAAAACTGTATTCATCGTTCCTACTGTCAAAAAGAAGGATGTTTGCTCAGGAGCTTCCTCATGTACTCTAGAGGTGAGGACATGCAGGCAGTGTAACCACAGGTCAGGGCCTGGTGCAGCACCAGGCTGAAACTCCTGTACCTCCTGCCTGGTAATCTAAGGTCAGGCATCCATCTCTGTCACGACGCCCACTAGCACATGCTGGCACTGGGCATGCCAGCAGCTACCTGGCCTGCTGAAGGTCACTGGCTCCTCACAGCAGCATCTGTCATAAAGCTCCTGGCACAGCTACTGATGAGGAATCTCATAGGTTCCATTTTCTTTCCCACCCTTTGTGGTAACTTTGGGACTGTACTGACAACATGCGAGCTAGGGAGAACATGTCTTTAATAAGAGAACAATTAATAAAATGTCCTCAGCTATAAAAGGGAAGGAACAGCAGGGTCATATGAGGAAAAGCAATCAAATAGAGACAGTGAAATATTTCTGTGAAATGCTTTTCTGTTTCAAAATCCTATCTCAGTGAAGCAAAGTGTAAGAACATTTCCACAGACTTTATTGTGGGAACAAGTCAATTACAATAACATATTATTTCTCTTAAATAGTAAATCTCTTAAACTTGAGAACAATTTCCAAATGTATATGTATGTTAATAACTAAAGATGTATCATTGCTACTACTACAATTAAGGGGTGACTGCATATTTCTTGCTCTTAAATAAGCATTTACAAGTAATTTTAAAATTATTCTCTTATGTCCTACTGTCTTTGGAAATGGTTTGGCAGAAAAAGTGTTGGCTAGACATGGAATTCTGTTATGTTAAGTGATGGACAGTTTCAGAGGGTCTGTTGTTTTATTTAAGTTTATCTGAATAAGCCTTGGCTTGACATATTTCTTCCAAGATCTTTAAAGAAAGCCAGAAATCTTACATGAGTAGGTTTGCAGGAGTCTGTCAAAATACATTATTAAATTTTATTTTTACTTATGTAGATATAAAGTCATAAAAAGCGAAGATGCCATATGAGAGAAAGTAGAAGTGTAAGAAAATAAGTGAACCCCAAATTTTATACCAATCAAAAAAGAGTAGAGAACTTCCAGCATATGTCAGAATTAATAAGAACCTCAAGAAGCTGGAAAGTGAGTTGTCTCAGTGAAGAGCACTAATGCTTAGCAGTTCACTTACTCCATAATAAAAGAAATTAGATCATAGGATGTTTTGGATGAAGTACATGGATGTTTCAGGCAGACATGTAGAGATCTTTTAAAACCCAAACCATATCATCAAGAAAACTCAGTGGGAGCCTTCTTACACTTAAAGATAATAGATAAGGAAATATCTCAGTTTTATATGCTCTAAAAGAAAGAGTTCTCTAAATTAGGCAAAGGACTGTATTAGGAGAAGAATGTTGCTTTGAAGGAATATGACAAAGTCATTAAGATCTATCAATTCTTGGGGATGTGGTATAAACTCCTGGAAACTTCCACCAGTATTTCAACTTACTCAACTTATGCCAAGGTACTCTTTAGTTGTCACAGAAACAGACAAGAGAGCAGATAAAATTTCAGTGAGATGGTAGAGATGGCGTACTAGCATAATACTAAAAAGAAGATTGTTCATAAGCATAATCTATAGAGATTGTTAACACCAAAACTGTCTTAGTGCTATGAAGAGGTTTCTAAATGGAAAACTGAAGCACAGATTTGAAGCCTTCTGAAAGAGAAGTTTAATTTTCTTTTTTTTTTTTTTTATTGAAACAACTAGGAGACTGGAATAGATTAGTAGAATGCAAAGATGACATTTTGAAGGGAGTTCAGAGGAAAGTGTCAATGAGAAGGAGGTGAGAGAAACTGGTAAAAAAAAATTAAAGGGGGAATTTGTAAACTTGGTCAGATATCAAGAGACTCTTTGCACTCAGATCCTTATGAAAGAATATTATCCCAAAGCTTCCATTTAAACCACATGTAAAGGAAAGGCTAAGTGTACACCTGATCCATGATCCTTTCAAGTGCTTATTTTAGTAGCTTGATTTTCTTTTATTCACTCATTTGTGGATTTGCAGAACTGAAAAAGAGCCTTTTGTATATCTTGTCTTTCCTTGAAACATCCCTATGAAGTCTCACTTAGAAATGGTATTGTGACCAAGTCCATGAGAGGTATGTCCAGTAAGTAATGTCAGTATGGTAAATCTGCTTTTAGAAGAGCTGGCCTTTCACTCTACAGTCTCAACTACAGTCATTGCACTGACGTTCAAGACAGTTTTAAAGACTGGAGGTATATACAGAATCATGGAATCATAGAATTGCTCAAGTTGGAAAAGACCTTAAAGATCATCAAGTCCAACTGCAACCTAACCATACTACCCTAACTCTAACAACCCTCAGTTAAGTCATGTCCACATCCAAATGGCTTTTAAACACATCTGGGGATGGTGATTCAACCACCTCCCTGGGGAGCGTATTCCAGTGATTAACAACCCTTCCTACATATGTGTAGGAAGCTTCTAATAAATATTTCTGGATAAAATATTCATTCCATGCATGTTAGTAAAAAAAGCCAGAGAGGAAAAGTGAAAGTTTGCACTTCAGCAGTACAAGCAGTATTAAAAAAAAAAAAAAAAAAAAAAGTACTTATCTGCTTTCTAACATCCAACTCAGTAGCCTCAACATATGGTATCAGGGGTTTGGAGAGACACATACTGGCATAAAGAATTCTCAACAGAGAGTCCAAGAAATGCTTCATGCCACTTAGATCCTGAACAAGTCTATATAGCACAGATGAACATCAGGATTGTTGAAGGTATATTGTCAAGTGCAAAGCAGACTAGGCTGATAAAAAGGTATAAACATGGCTTTAAATTTCTCTAGCTCCTATTTTCTTATGCATGTGCAGTTCCGTTTAAAGTAGTACAGAAGCATGTATTTGGAATTTCACTTGCATCCAGTTTTACATTTGAGGTAGCTACTGAATATCTGTGTGGCCTTGCATTGTAAGACCCAATGTCAAACATGGCATTTGCTATATTTTTTTAGAAACCATTGTAAATGTTCAGTTACAGATTCTCTGCACTTATGAAAAACACTAAGCTCATTATTCTTTCTCTGTTCCCTTCTTCACTTCAGGCTCAAGGCATTTACTTTATTAAAGTGAAGGCAAAAATCTACCAAACTGAAGAGCATTTAGACGCTCTCTTACTTATTAATTAAATGGCAAAATCATGATCTAGTCAGAAAATCAAGAACATTCTAGCAGATGAAGCTTTCATAATGCCACTTCTGTGTGTTTAGTTCTGATTGTTTGTAATAATGTGATTTTTACTTAAATCCACCACCATTTTATTTTAAGACCCTCTCTGTTCATAAGATACGTACGTTTTCTACCTCTGAAAAATCGAAGTAAACACATCAGCTCTGGCAGGTTATTATCAATGTCTCACATAACCTAAAATCAACCTAAAAGATAACCCTCCAAAACTCAAAGGAAAAGACACGCTTTCAAATTTGCCTGTCAGTCTATCTCAAAGGAGACAAAGCTGGAAAAAAATGTCTTTAAATGCAATCGTCTTCTATGATCCAGTTCTAAAACTGTGTTTCCCATTGGATAGAACTTTTATCTGAACAAGATAAAGCTTTATGTTGTCTTGTCTGACAGTGATGCACATACTTTATACAACTTGCTGCAAGGGTTATCTCATTTAAGCTACTCTGTGATCAATAACCCTGTTTCTATCATGGGGCTCTTCAAAGGTGGCTGGTACTCAAAACACGACAGGAGAAAATAAAGCATTCAAAACTACTTTTGACACTTTTCTGCATTATCTCCATCTTTTTTAACTGTATTGTATGTGGGAATCACAAATTCAAACCACCCAGAATCTTATCTAGAAGAGACCAGTTTCAGTAAATTCATATTTTTTAATATTTTGTACACACACTTCTTCACTGTGCATTCAAGGTGAAGCCAGAAAAGATGCTTTAGGATCAAATTTCTCAGGACACTGGAATCTAACAATATACACACAATGTAGATTTTAATGTATGCTTCTGTTCTGTCTCTAAGGAAACTTCTTTGATATAGCTTTGAATAATTAGAGGGCCACTTGTAATCTTATATTTTTAACCTAGCAGAAGACTGCAAGAGTTTAAACAAAACAAACAAGCAAACAAAGTTTAAGATATTAAAAAGAAATAAAAGTTCAAGATTCACCTTTTTTTTTTTTTTTTCCCTAGCTGCTCAGGGAAATAGATTTGACTTATTTACTTCAAAAATGGCTGTTCAAAAATGGTGCAGAGAGGTTTGTTATACTTCTGCATGGGAAGGAATAAAGGGAACTGTGTAATGCAATGTGTCTCTTGTGATACTGGTGATACAAAAGGTAGAAACCTCAGATCTCTCTGAACTGAGTGATCTAAGAGTTTTACATGGTAAGTACAAAGAACTATTGTTATTTGTTTTAGCAATTACAAGTTTTCTCATCTACACTCATATTAAAATTACATTCCATGAGCAATATGCAACAGAACCTGAAACATTTATTTTGAAAAAGGGAAATGCTTACTTATTACATCCTCCTGTTAGTCATATTGGCAGTTGTAGATAATTTCACTTCCTTATGTGTCTGACTTCATGGCAGCTAGTGAAATTAGGAGTATTGTGGGATCATAGTTCCCACACCCACAGAGAATCTCCTGCAGGGCATTGAAACTGATGGAAAGACTGTTTTGAGAAAGAATATAGGGAGAAATGATGGTGCAAAAACAGTGTTTGAGAAATGAGTTCAGTTGAATGCATTCAGATAATACACCCTTATGGAATTTGAGACTAATGTTACTAGCAGTAGCAAGCTTTAACTGATAATAGTCTATCTTGAATAATAACTGAATAATTGGAAAAAGTCCGAGGAATCCCCCAAAATATGGGATAATGCACAATACTGTGGGTCATAGTTTTATGATTTTTGCAAAAATTGGTATTCCACATCATAACAGCGTGTAGTGCACTGGGAGTTAAAGAGTTAATGCTCCAGTTCCAGGTACCTGGTTCTTAGAAGAGAAGAACTACATACCTCCGAGGACTTTGTGTTTCCATTTTTCATTCTGAGGGAAAGATAAAAAATGTTTGTACGTCACAAGACGTCCCCTTTTTCCCTTTCTGCTCAACTCTGCAACATGTGCTCCCTGGCCATCTTGTCTTCAGCATTAGGAAAAGGCCTTCAGTTTTTGGACACTCTCTCATTTTATTTGATTTATTAGCTTCAATTCTAATTATATGGTATTATATTATGTTATCTTGCATTCCAATATTATATTTAGTAAATTGACCTTCCTCCTCAGATCATTGATGCTGTTTTTGTTTTTAGGCCCATCTCCTTATCCTTTCCCCTTTTTCCCTTCCCTCTTTTCTAGGGGGTAGGTAGGTCCATGGGTCCCCCTCCCCATTAGTCATGGAACCAGGCCAAGCCAGCCTGCAAACCATTTGCACTGCGGAAGCATGGAAGAGTCTGCAATTAGTTAATGAGATCAGTTTGATTCTTTAATCACAAGTGTTACTGCCTCTAGGATATCAAAGTAACTGGCACTGTAGGGTACAGGGCCACAACACAAGGTCTTTTGGATGTGTCTGAGATTCACTGCATTTCCCAGAGACTAAATGAAGGGTATGGGAAATTTTGCAGAGTATTGGATTGTGCATGGAACAAATAAATCCACAGCCTTACCTTTGTGAATGCTAAATTTGCATCTTTTATCATTAGAAAAAAAGATCAACATAACCAAGAATGGAGCTAAGTGAAAGTAGCTGAGACCCCTTTTTGCAAAAAAAAAAAAAAAAAAAAAAGCAATCTCATTTGCATCATCTTCTGCAGAACACAATTCCATGAATTGCTTTTCATTGCTGTTTTTGTTGTTGCTGTAGTTGTGTTTTGTTGTGTTCTGGTGTTTGTTTTTTGTTTTTTGTTTTTTTCCATTAGATCTTTTTATCTTCAGTTTTCTGCTTGTTTTGTTATTATGAATACAGTATAAAATTATCAAAGTTAAGCACCCATTAGCTACTAAAATTTGAAACCCACTATGGCACAAAGTAAAATAAAGTATCAGAGTCTCAATTTTCTTCTCTCTGCTACTGCTCCTGGCAATCCCATGTGAGCTGTTAGCATGATGAATAAACATGCGTTGAATTGGTTCATTAGGGTGGAACTATAGATCTCTCCTGATGTTTCTTTTATTCTTTGAAAAAGAGGCTTCATTGTTTCTATATATTTGGCCGTTACAGCTGCGATGTTATAAAGCAAAACAAAGTGCCATACAACAAAATGCTTCTGCTTATAGAAAATGCAAAAATAGAAAGCAGAAAAGATAAACATGATGCAAATTGAATGCTTTATCTTCCTGATTGCCAGGCATATTTACTTGGAGGGAAATTCTTACATAAGTTGTGAAGTTACAATGACCTGTTGGAAATACGTTCTCATCAAAGTCACAATTTAATATTTAAAGATTAAAGAGAATTCTGCAGTTTAATATTCATTCTACTCTGGAAAAAGGCACAATAGTATTACTTTTCTATAATATTTATCACTACCCATCTGAAGCTGTCTGAAACATTTTAGTCAATTAAGCTTCATTGCACATTTACAATGTCAGAGTTTGCTCCAGCCATTGGGCAGATGGAGGAATGTTACTGACAAACATAAAAATGCCCTTCCCTGAACACTCACTGACAGTAGTCTCTTTATTTCTGTGGTCTTTTTCATGAGGCATATTCTATGTTACTGCTTGTCTTTGCAGTTAAAGTAACATTTTTATTTCTTTTTATAGTGTTAGTATATCACTGTGGTGTTAATTAGTTTGATTTATGTACTGTCTAGATATCCCACCAGATACATTAAAATCTCACTATTTTCCTGATCCACACTGAGAGTCACTACCTATCTCAGACAGTGTGTTTGTTCAAATTAGATAAAATAAGTTTGTGAAGTAGGAACAGAAATTTTAAAAACAAAATAAATAATCCCTTGATACATTCATAAATAGGGAATGTGCATGTCCAAAGTGATCCAAAAACTTAGCTGTGCAACCTGGAGTCCTAAGCATGTCCTGTTATTTCCAGCTTAGCATTCTAGCCAGAAGAACATACATATGTATTCCAGTCTTGGTAATTAAGTTTGGAACTAGATATTTACCAAGATCTGAAGACATCTACACACTTAAGACATAATGTCTGTAATTTTTGAAACTTGTAGCCTTAAACAAGACTTGATGACAGTATTGTACAAGTATAAATAGGATAAAATATTTCTTCCTATATTTTCTTTTCCTCACATAAGATATAGAGCAGATTTTCAGTTCTCTCTGAAATGGTGGAATTACAGAATGGTGTTAACAATGCTTTTACCACTTAGAAATTTATGAAGGGCTATTGCTCTCAACAGGGATATTTGGTTTGATACTAAAAATTCCATAAACATTTTTATGGCAAGGTGCAAAACACTGCTGACAAGAGGTGATATATACAGTTAAAGTGTAGATGGATGCATCTGAGTTCCACTTTTAGATTTCAGAGATCTTTATATTATTCTGCAAAAATATACTCCTAAAATGACTGAGAAGCTCAGTGAAAATGCTAGAATTCTTCCGGAGATTTATAATGACAGGCCAAGTCAGTAAGCAAACATCCACTCTAACATAAGATGGTACTGCCCTTCATGGAGATTTTTATCAGTAATAAATCTGAAACTTGGCCATGTTCCCCGATGATTTAGTATAAATAAATAAATAAATAAATAAATAAATAAATAAATAAATGTCTAGCAAACGTGACCTGTTGCATAATTACAATTCGATAGAATTATTCCAGTATTCTACCAATTTTTTTACTCAGACATTCTTTTACAAGCAGATGAGCTACTTTACATTTCTTTGCCTTAAAAATAGTGTGCTAAATGTTGTGTGAATTATTCCAGAAATTGTGTATCATTTGAGTTGATGAAAGAATACTCATTTACACTTTGAACAATATACCAGGCTGACAGAAAATTTTGTATTTTTTTTCTGAAATATGTTGACTAAATATAATACTATAATCCCTTTTCCTTTAAATCTATCATCCTTAAGGCATTGTACAATGAATCAGAAAATGTCTTGCAGAACAAACAAAAACCTAGAAGCATATGTTGATAACAGGGACTTTAGCTTTCCATCTCTGAAGTTCATATAGTGAATAAGAAACTGAAATGTCATACAAAACATTTTAACATCTCACTTCAACACTGCAAAGCATCAAACAGAATTACTCACGCACACAGTTGCTGACAGATTTTTTTCCTCATGATTATCAAAAACAATGTTAAAAATCATGTGCTTATGAATGCCAAGCCATGTGTTATTCCTGCCCTGGATTTTGTGAAAGATTTTTTTGCCCAAGAAAAATGACCTTTTAAGACTGAGTGTCTGTTTTTCCTTTTTCTGTGAATGTGGTATTTTTTATGAGAGGACCAAATTAATATTTTAATTTTGGTTATAGTATCTTCACAATAAAAAGCTGTCTTTACCAAGAGACGGTCTTTAACAGCAAATAAAATATCAAAAATAATTCCAAAATTTTCTCTAGTGTCTGATAATTTTTTAACCAGTTTTTCTGTTTCACCTTCAACAGTATTTTTATAACCTTTTCACTATTTTCATACAACTTCCTGACTTCTTTTTTCTCTTTTGTATAAACACTCAGTAGTGTTTTGCTTGTCTGACAAGTATGGACTAGCATTTTTTGCATTTCATTCATCTGGACAGCAGTGAGAGAACAAAAATGTTATTAAACAAGCACTGACAAAAATGATCAAGTCTCTTTTTTGTAGAAGTGATAATGAAGATAAGGTCTAATTGAGTTTTCACTGACTTATGTGAAAACTCTTTCATAAATCAACATCACAAGTCTGTGAATTTGGTTCATAAATTACTGTTCTTGACTAATGAAAGCAAGGATAATGCAGTATCTAGTATTTTGAGTCACATGAATACCTATCGTTTGAGCTCTGAACAACATGAACGTTCAGTCTTTTCTGTTATTCATGACAGTTCAAGTAGCATAGCTTGATCTCAGTATTTCATCAGAGAAATTTTATGCAGATGTGCTTGGACATTGTAAGAAACAAAAGCATTTTAGTAAGAGATTACAGCTTATTAGCCAGTGTGCAAAAAATGAGCAGCATTAACAGGAACAGTGATGGAAAAACTTTCTAAAAAGTTGTTAGCACAACCATGCAAAAGGCACACCTGATTTGCAGTTCAAGAATTGAATTGCTGTGAGTTGCAAATGGAAAATCTTGAGAATCAGAGTGTAAAATATGACTATTTAATAAGCGCACAGCTTCTGTTCCAATTAAACACAAGATTATTGTTCAAAACTTTAAGATCATAAACAATAACATCCCAAAAATATCTAAGCTTTCTGGGACTAAATGTTCTAACCCCTGCACCTTTTTGATGAATCTACTTCCTCCCAGGATTTAGACTTGTTTCTGCTTTTCTGTCTTCTCATTTTACTTGGAACACAAGGTAATTCTTGAAACATAGGTAAGAAAATAAATTCATACTTTGGGAAACGGGATAATTGAATACTTCTTAAGCTTCTTTTTATCCCTACACCATAAAATCAGACATTATATATATGCCAGTTAAGTCCCAGTTATCCTAACAAGAATTTTGCAGTACACGTCTTACTCAGCTCAATTTACTTTGAATTTGCAGTTCTAGCAAAATTACTTTCATACTGCAGACATGATGTCATTTTATTATTTTCAGCCTAAGTTATCAGCATCAAAGAACAGTCTCTTTGAAGAATGAATGGAGGGGAATGGACTGAGAAAAGAGAATGTGGCAACTCTATTACATGATAGAGAAAAACTTGCCCCTGGACATGCAAATATTTCCTCTGCAAGTAGATAAAGACAGTTTGCAGCTATGTTGTGACTCACAATGTTGTAAAGGGTAAAGTTTGATCAGCAGCTACATTTTGTGTCACACACACTCTTCTTCATCTTCCTGTATTTAGTGTGTGGGATTGAGCTAGACAGAAAAGTTACCGTGGGTAGGAATGAATGACTGTAAGTAGTGCTGGACATCAAGGCAATTAGAAATCTAGACTTATGGCAGACCAACATAAACATGAAAGCCTTTAGCTTTCCTGCTAATGCCACCAGTGCATAACAGTTAGTATCTAGTTTGGCACATAGAGGAGGAAGTACTGTATGCTTTTATTTTGTTCTCTCCTTGCCATCTTCACCTTCTTAGGTTTAACGTGGCTTGGATACTCTTTACAGTAGAAATATTGTTATTCGCAGCTTGTTCCCAGTAATACACTTTTTGCATTGGCTGTAGCCATTTTTTTAAACAAAGACCCTACGCAAGTTAGAGTATGTAGAAATCTCAGTAATTTTGCACCTACCAAGCAGAAAAAATATTTGCAAGCACACTGTATTATTTACTACTGTTGCAAAGCTTTTAGAAAGTTTTAGCCTCCTTTAAAGGTTTCTTATTGCATACTGTTGTATTATTTTTCCATTTCCAAACATTAGTTAAGAGGAAACATTAGCAGATTGAACTGCAATAGTCTTTTCCAGATATATAGAACTCATTCCTGCCAACAGGAAGACGTTGAATATTTCAAGCTATTTAATAATGAACAACAAGAAAAACAAATAATTCCTCTCTGCACAACTCTGTCTATAATATTCTGTTTAAATGATAGCACATGTAACTTTTGACCTTTTGAGGACATGGGAAAATAGAAGCAGTTGAAAACAAACAAAAAAGTGAATTAGAACAAAAAAGACCAAGAAGATATGGTAAGGAGTTGTCAGCTTTACAAGTTTTAATGACCTACATTCCACCTAGAGTAGCTATTCATAATTGTTCATCTGTGTGGAAGTGGAAGAAAGGAGGAAAGAAAGTGGAAGAAGCAATCCTGAACAAGGTTTGAACTCAGTGAAGCCAGTTTCTGCTTGCATTAGTCTAGAAATATTCTCTATATTTTTACTACAGTCTTCTGAAGTCCGTCCAGTCGCCAGTCATAGTCACTTGAACGTCTAACAATTGCTAGAAAATTAAGAAGTCAATGTCTGATAAAAAAAAGTGGGATTATCATTGAGATCTAAAAAGTTTGTGAGCACAGGTGAGAACTGGGGTTAAATCCCTTCATTTCAAAGCAGTAAGGAGATTTTTTTCTATTGTTCTGATACTGGTTGTGCTCTAGGCAAAATAGAGACAAAGAATATGAAGAGGTTCATCTTCAAGATGCAGCATACTCTGAAGCTTATTTGATATCAAGGGGTACCTTACTGGTATCTTGAGTAGCCCTAACATTGCTAGATTTTTATTTTCTTCCTGCCTGTCTTGTATAAGGCAAAAAATTAACTTCTGTCTCAACCACTATCTGTCTTGTGCTTAACTAGACTGGATGAGAAGAGAAAGGCAGTAACACTTTTGGCCTTGTAATGTCATCCTTGGTGTGAAGGCAATGGCAAAGCACTAGGAAGGTTCTCTTGCTCAATTTCATCCCCAGTTACACATACATGTTTTTGATAAAAGACTGGCCAAATGACAAGTGAACTTCAAATATATCCATTTTCCTTATTCACTCTTTTATGCCTTTATTCACCTTAAGATCTAAAATGAGCTAAAATCGTCTGATAATATTAATGATACACAGGCGACAGAACAGGTAATATATCCCATTACTTTAATGCTACTCAAGTGTATTCCTTTCTCCTTTCCAGGTACTTTAACCTGATCTCAGAATTCTCTACTTATGACTGTAGTGGTCATTGATAATTTTATTTCTCTTTTATTGAAATTTTTGTGCTATTTAAAATGAAATCGAGCCATTAGACAGCAGAATATGTGAAATGATTATGTTCATAGAATTGGACTATCAAACTTCATTTTTAGAAAAGTAGAAAATCTATCTTGAAAAACCCTTCAGAAATACACTGTGAGATTTTATCATGAAGTCTAGAAAAAAGAATACTAACCTTAATTAAACATTATTTGTAAATTTGTAAATAATGTTTAATTTTATTCATAAATATTAATTTTATTAATCTGAATGCTAGAAGTCAATCAGTTACTTCAATCACGGTGTGTTTCATGCTGTTCCCTCAGCTATGATTTGGCTTGTATTTCAAGCAAAAATATTCAGTTTATGTACTGTTTTCCCTTTGGAAAAAGATTGAAAAATGTGCTATTTGGCAAATGATAGACTGCCAACATAACTTTCTCTGGCATCTGTCTATTAACTCTAAAGAAAGAATTTTAGCATTGTCCTCATGATTGGCAAAGGAAATTAACCAGGATCAGAAACTTGCCTGTCTTAACTGTTAGTGAGATTCCATAGTTATGAGATAAAAAAGCATACAAACACAAAGAGAAGGAGAAGGAGAAGGAGAAGGAGGATGGAGAGGGGGAGGGGGAGGGGGAGGGGGAGAGGAGGGGAAGGAGAGAGGGGAGAGGAGAGAGGGGAGAGGGGAGAGGGGAGAGGGGAGAGGGGAGAGGGGAGAGGGAAGAGGGAAGAGGGGAGAGGGGAGAGGGGAGAGGGGAGAGGGAAGAGGGGAGGGGGAGGGGGAAGGGAAGGGGGAGGGGAAAGGGAAGGGGAATGGAAAGGGGAAGGGGAAGGAGAAGGGGAATGGAAAGGGGAAGGGGAAGGAGAAGGGGAATGGAAAGGGGAAGGGGAAGGGGAAGGGGAAGGGAAAAGGGAAGGGAAAAGAGAAAAGGAAATGTTCCATTAATTAAAACAGAAGCCAAAATTATTTTACTCAGCCTAGTTAGACAACAGTAGTATGTACGCATTCAGTTTCTTTTGTTAGCTTGCACACAATATCTGGATATTTTTAATTATAAAGATTATGGTAAATGGAGTGCAGATATAATAGCTTCCTGCAGATTCCCAGAGGATGACTATTCAGTCTTGATGTATGTTGCTCCACAAAAGTGCAATGAAATTGCCTGTCATAGAATCATAGAATCACAAGGTTGGAAACGACCTATAAGATCATCTAGTCCAACCGTCTTCACACTGCCACTGTCGTCATCCACTGGTGAGGATCTTTACTCTTGGCCAATAGAAGTAGCAGACTCCTGTCTCTTAAGAAAAGAAGATGCAAGGATCAAGCATCATCCAATCTTCAGACTGCAGCTCTATTTCAGAAATGTTGCAGTAAGTGCTGTCCTTAGCTTCAGGCAGCGTGTGTTCTCTAGCTCTGTGCACTCCCATCCTCTATGCAGAAAATAGCACCCAGGTTAAAGAGAAGATGATTTTATTTCTGATATGTTCTGGAGTTCACAGCATAGGAGCATCTAAATTATGCAGGCAATAAAATTTTCATGGGGATTTATTTTCAAAAACAAAGGGATACAAATTGAAGAAACTTAATGTATTTAGAAAAAATGATTTGCTAGACTGTCAATTGAGAAGAAGACGATTCAAAGTAGAACAGAAGGATCAAAAGAATACAATGTCCTGACAAAATTAGTTATCTATCTGACAGAGATTTACATAGAGGGCCAAAAGTTACTGTAGTAATGTAGAATGAGCTTCAGTGTCATCAACTTTGACCCACCAAAAGCAATTAATGTGATTCAAGGCAAAGCCAAAGTCAGATGGTTTTATGACAAAATGTAACCTCTCTGACCCATTGATATCAAAATAATGCCCAGAATTTCTGAGGTGGAATAATAATTCAAGTGCCAAATACTCTGAGGGACTGTGAAACTTCCATTCATATTGAAATCAGAAGGAATTGAGGTCATTTAGGACTAGATACTCAAAGACACTTAGAGGATTAATTTTCTTTTTTCTTTTTTTTTCCTTTTTTTTTCTTTCTTTTTTTTTTTTTTTAATCACAAAAATCATGAGAGATTAGGTCCTCTATTAGCAGGTAGTAAGAATCAGCTTGGGCTATTACTGCATAGGAAATAAGAGAACTGGCTCTAAAATGGAGCCCTGGTGAACTACGCTAGTGACTAGCTGCCAGCCTGATGCAACCTCATTTACTATGAAACTGTGGGCCTGACCCATCAGTCAATTGCTCACTGTCTTCTGTTTTCATTAATGGAAATCTATGCCAATCAAATATTCTGTCTTTCCTACCTGTGGATCAAGGGATTTTAGAAGACCTTAAGATAAAATTCAGTCTGAAAACTTGCTTAAGTTTCCCAATCATTGACAAGAGCTTTCTGTATATATCCTGCTTCCAGATTTGCTACTAATTTCAAGTAATTTAGTTGCCTTGTCCTTTTGTTTCATTTGCTTTAAAAATAGTAAAAATAGTTGTCACATGGAAGCTTGCAGAGATGATAACATATTTACAGTTTATTTTTAGACCTTTGGAAATAGAATTTGTTTCTCATACTAATTCACATTTTTCCTCTCTGCATACTGTCTGCTTGAGATACTCATTCAGCTCCACATTTGTTGCAGAACAATCATTTTGAAAGACGGAGCAAGAATACTCACTGGCCCAAAATTTCAAGAAAATGCCCCAAACCTAGTGATCTGGTTTCTACAGTAAAATTTGAAAATGCAGTAAATTATTTGTGTCTGTAGACTCTGTCCCTGACAAAATTGCAACCTCTTCATGCCTAACTTTAATGCAGTAAAGACAAAGTAAAAGAACAAGACCAGTCAAATTACTTGTCAAACTAGATCCTTCATCAGTATTTCCTAGTTAGGTAAGAATTTCTGACAGCATCCAGAATTCTCCTATGGCTACTCATTCAAGTAATAGATTTTTCTTTCTTTCATTCTTTGCCTAGCCAACTACTTCACTTGTTACTTGAATAAATAGTTCCCCATAGTTTGAAGAGAAAAAAAAGTTGGAAAGCACACAGTTACATTCTTCAATGTATTATTTATTTTCAGCAAAAAATAGAACAAGTTATCACACAATAATCAGAGAAAGATGCTTTCTTTTGTATCTCCTGTTTTGGTCAAGTGACTCCTGAACAATCTTATCACCTCATTAAAGCTGCTAGTTAGTTTTAATGAAATTGTTTGACTTTGTCACCACTATTTGGTCTAATATACTCTGTTTAAATGCATGGTCTTCAAATTTGCTGCTCCTAAACCAAGCAGAATAAATTCTTATGCTCCCCCCCTCCGTCTGTCTTTCAGTAAAGAGGCAGGAGGCAGGAAAGAGGATGAATATTGTGATGGAGCTCATAGGTAAGTGTCTATGAGAGTGTAATACCACAAAAAATACTTAGTCCTAAGACAGAGTTCAGATTCTTTGAAGAACTCTCACAATATCGGAATAGAGAATATTTTATTAGTAGAATTCTAATGTTTTGCAAACAGTTTGCAATATAAATAACTGCTTTTTCAGTACTGCTGCAGAATTAATGAATGCTCTAACCTTTTGCAGTAGAAGTTGTTACCAGCACCTAAACTGTATTTGTGTGTGAGTATATATATCACAGTTTATATAAAATAAATCAGTGCTAAGATAATTTGTTATATTTTAATAGCAATATGAATAAGCATGACATATTATTTTCTTTCAATGTTACATTATCCCACCATTAGTTAAGTTACATTAAAAAAAAAAAAAAAAAACATTATTTACATGATTGTTTTAAAGTATTTCTCTTGGAAAAATCAACTGATATGTCTTTCATGTAAATTATGCAATCAGTATTCATCAGAGTACACACAGCAGTTTGTACAAAATAAGGTACTTATTCAGCTGACAGGAAAACATGCATGCTTATAAAGAAGCAGAAATTACAGAAGATGGCGGGATGCTGATAGTGGCAAATGCAAGAAGATTTGGAAATGGGAGTATTGTGTGAAAACAAGGCATACTTCACGGTGCGTAGTTACACTGAGACAGTGTTTTAAATTCTTCAGGAGGAACAGCATAAGCTGCAATTCCAGATTTAATGTCTCTTGATTATTGCTTGTTATTTGACTGTGTTTTTAATTTTTGCACACCTAGTTGTGTGGGAGTGATTCAGCATAAAAACAAGGACTTCAGAAATCTGAAACTATGGCTAGTTGAATTACACACCTGCTCTTCATCTCTGTAATCAGCCCTAATATCAGAAAGAATCCCCAATTTCCTTCAAAGGGATTCTCAAACTCCTTCACATTCATTCTTGTATACAATTGATCACTGTTTACACTTCATGCCATGCATTTTACATATTCATTTTTGGAAAAAGAATAATTTATCTTATAATCAAGAACTGGCATGCCAATATAATAGATGGTGGTTGCTTGCAACTGTACCTTGGTCATACTTTCTGGCCAACTTAGAAGTCTTTCAGCACTCAACTAAAAAAAAAAAAAAAAAAAAAAAGGTGAGAAAAAAGAGAAAAACATGAAACTTCTCTCTATCCTTTCCTTTCATTTCACTATCTAGGTTTTATTTCACCCAGTCCAGGACGAATATTATTTAGACTGTTCTGAACTATATGTATACCTATACAAAAAAAAAAATAATAATAATAATAAAAAAATATATATATATATATATAAAATTCATTATATATAAATATATATAAATTTAATATATATTAAATATAAATATATATAAATATATATATAATATATATAATCATTATATATAAAATATTTATATATATATATAAAGGATCAAGGATTTGCTTTGTTAGCTTTTGTTTCTAGCCAGATATCTAACATACAATTTTATTTATTTATTTATTTATTTATTTAATATTTCATTTAGCTTAACTGAGGAGCAGAAGAGAGGCTTCAAAATCAAAAATTAACAACTTTTTAGATTTTTGTTCTAAGGCAAAGTTCAGCCACAATGAGCTACTACTGACAAGAATAAGTCCCATCAGTAAGTGCTTTCTTATAACACATCAATGATCCAAGCACGTACAAAAAACTGCTTTTACCATTAGTAAAGTTTAGTCATGCATTAATCAGTTAGCTGCATGAAAAAATCATATTATTGTAAAAAGAAAAAAAAAAAAAAAACAAGCTTCTGTTGTTGTGCCTTTATCATTGAAATTCTTTATCAGTGAAATTCAGTAAATGTTCTTTTATACTTTGAACTTCATTATTGCGCTAAATGTGCTTGTATGTTAGACTATAGTGGGAACAATACAAACCACTTGTTTGGTTAAATATTGACAAAATGAAGTAACAATCCAATATTGAAATTGCACTCCACAGCAGAGAACAGTATTATTTATGATACAAAAGTAAAGGTAGTTCTTTACATTCTGTCTCTGCAAGGATTTTTCACAGATCTAATTCTCTCATTGAGAAAGGCAAAAGGTCTTACTTCTGTCAAGAAATTCAGCTGTGATGTTTCTTCCTTTACGTGGGTATTTTTTCTGTAGTTTGTGTTCAGACAAGGTAACTGCCATCCTTTTCAGAATAGGATAGTAGGAAGCAATCAATATTTCCAAAAAAATCTTTGGGAACATACTGCTTTTGTGATTTGTGGTGTCTTTTGATACTCCTGAAAAGTGTTTGTTCTCTTCAATAACCTAGCCAGAGATTTGACCCTGTAATTCCTTTAAAATGAATGACTTCTTTAATTCTTCTTTCCTGAGTACAGTTGTATGAGAACAAACGTTTCAGGGATATGTGTTGACTGGAAGGGTTCCTGAAACTCTGAGCAAAGGAGCTGCTCTTTATTACTTTCTTTGTGACATGTTCACTGAAAAACAAGTCTAAATTATTTGCAAATGCATAGGATTGAATAAAAAATAACAGAGAAAAACAGTTTCCAACATACTGACTGCATGCTATTTCTTGCTTAATGGAAATAAACTGCAATGTAATCACTAGTATTTTAAAGAATTCTTCTTCCTGTACTATTGTGCATTGACCCAGTTGTGAAATATTGAAGTGGGGTAAATTAGTACAAGTAGAAAACTGCTGTAATTTAGTTGTACTGCTTCTAGCACCAACCTATCTAGTTTAGAGTTAGCCAAGATATTACTGTATGGCCCTGTGTTGTGTATATTGAGAGAAAATCTCAATAGTTACACTAGAATGTAAAAAAAAAAAAAAAAAAAATCAGTATTTAGTACCAGCTGTATTCTTATAAGAGCAGAACATTTTCTAAACATGATTTGTATGTTAAGTGTTCAAGTCAGTAGTGTCAAATCTGGATGTTAAAATATATTTGCAGAAAAAATGAAGTTTGATTTGTCAAAACTTCCTTTTCACTCTTTTGCTTCTAGGGTTCTAAAGAAGCACAGAATAATAGATTTCACGTCTGATTTCTTGAAATCGCCTAACAACTTATTTCTCAAAACTGCCTTTCCCTTAGTGAGGAAATATTGTGTACAATTGAAACAAAGCTGCCTGTACTTCCCCTGTTTACTAACATGCATAGGATAGTTACTGTGCATTTCACATGACCTGGTGGATGCTCCTGTCCTCTTAACCACTGTTGTCAGCATCAGAGCTGACATGGTCTTTAATTTCACCTAGCACTTGTAGTATCCAAGAGTTTCTAGCTTACTGAAAAATGACTTTTCTTTAATTCAAAGTGAAACCAAATTGAAAACCAGGACAAAATAAAATACATTTTAAAAATGACATTTCTATGAAAATAAAAAGACTCATAAGTGATTGCGACCTTAATCACATTTTTTATACCAGCAGAAATCCCAGTAGGTCAACAAATTCCTGTTAAGTATCTCTCTTTGGTGACAGATTTTTGTTCCTATATCCTCTCTTATTTCTTCTGTATTATGTGATTTGAGTCACTCCTTTGCTTTTGGAGCATGAAGAAGTACAATACAATTGATTTCATGACTAGCTCTTCTCAATATATGCATACCTCAAGTTCTTTGACAATTGAAAGCAGTTTCTTCTTTGGCGTTTTCTAGAAATGGTTGCAAAGAGATTGTTATTTTCCACAGAAGAAAAGGATTGATTGATCTATTTTTTCCAGTGTTTTCCTCATTATTATAATTTCAAAAAAAATCACTTCAGCTTAAAATAGTTTTTTTTTTCATTTCTGCATCTGAACCTGCAAGTATTGTTTTAGTATATAAAAAAAATGATAAGGCTGATTATAATAGAGGGAATGGTTCAGATTTGTGGTGATTGAAGCAGATTTGTGAGCTATAAGGGCTATCAAAAATGTGTACAGCTGCACATGATTTAGTAATTAGCAGTGTCCACAGCATCTATCTCTGGCAGATGTTTCAAATGTTGCTAATTTTAAATTGAATCAAAAAGAATGATGTATGCAAGAGAATACTTTGATCTTCTAAAATATAAATATACCAACTTACATTTTTAAAACATATAGAAGATTTGCAAGAAAAAGTTAAATAAATGAAATAAAATATCTAAAATTAAAAAAAATGAAGTGCATTCATGATAATCCATGTTTGAAAAATATATTATTTTGTCCAAGGAAAATAAATATCCTACTTTGAGGCTTTATATACTTTGCTGATGTACCCCTGGGCACAATAAAACATACCTTTATGATTCTAAGTCTTAGTGTTTCTAAGATATTTAAATGTTAAAACATCTTTTTATGATTCTATGTCTTACTCTTTCTAACACATATTAATGTTTGTGAGCATTTCAGAGAACCTCCAGGCCCAAATAATTATTCTAACCTTCAAGGTATTGTATACACGTCTGATTTACTACAGCATTTATTGAAGATCATAAATGATAAATAAAATATTTCTACTAAAACTCACACTTGCTAATGGCACTAATGCAAAGCATTTAATAGCAATTAGGTGTTAAGAGGCCAATGCAGGATGATTTTGTTTTCTCATATGAATAATTTGCAGTCTTTTAGATCAGATTATTGTGTTAAGCATGTTGATGCATCCTTCCCTTATTGCCATTAAGAGACTGAAGTGAGAAATTGCAATGATATTGTCTGAAGAGTGTTTGTGTGTTTTGTTTTTTGTTTTGAATGTGAACAGTTGATAATTCTCCTGAAAGATTTGTAAAGAAGGGGAAGATATTCTTACTTAATTAGCTTTGCCATTTTTTTCAGAACATTTTTAGTATTTTATGGCTCTGAGTACATTATTTGACACTAAATACAATTCAGTATGAAACCTGTGAACATAGGAGTCAGACAATTTTAGGTCAGAATAAATGGCAGAAAATAACAAACTTTTTTTTTTTTTTTTTTTTTAATCCAACCTAATTTTCAGACTTCTGACTTGACTTCCCTCTGGATTTTAATTTCTGTATAAGAGGAAAAAGGTAAAAAGAGTAGAGGAAAATTAATTTTAAAAGGATTTAAGAGTACCTTTTCCTTATGATTCACAAGTGATGGGAGAGTTATCTTCCATCATCTTTGCTTCTTATCTCTAGATTGTCTTCATGAAGACAACTTTTGCTTGAAAGAATTAAGATAAAGCATACGACTAATTAACCTACAAATGATATGTCAAATTTATCTGTTTCTTGGTTTTGTTTTTGTCTTTCCAGAAAACTGGCGATATACCAGTTTTCTTCTCACTGAAAATATGCTTCCTGAGCACTCAGCTCATTTGTGTTAAAGCTTCTCTATCCAATCTTTATCTATTTAAAATGTAGAAGATAATATCATGCTTGAATCAGTTTTCTAACAAAGAAGGTTGCCAAAAAAACAAAAACCTTACAGCACTATTCCTTATAGAGTCATGACTATTTATCTCTCTGCAAAGACAGTCAAGTTCACAACCACATATATTTGGTCACTTATTTATTGTTTGATATGTAAGAATTACATCAGATTTAAAAGGTAAACATATGTTACTTTACACAATCTGTTCATGAAAGTATTACAGTTAAGATAGATCACCTTTCATTTACACTTTGATGAATCAGAAGTAATTCCATTTAACATATATGAATTACACAGGGGTAAGCCCAGTGCCCTACACAGTTCCGAGCAGGGAACTGTATAAAGCATATGAAGAATAAATGACTCATACCTTTACTAGACTGTGCATGACTTGCCTAAACAAAACGTTTTCTTTTACTTCTATTGACTTAGCTTTTGTCCTGAGTTTACATTTCCACTATGCTTTGCTGTATGCTGGCTTTCAGTATGAGCAGTGAAAGTGAAAAAGAAAAATTTAACAGACTATTTGCAGAACTAGCTGCATCCCTCAGCAGCAGAGTGGATAGCATTAACAGCAATCCTTCGACTCCGGTAGGAGCTCTCCACAGATCCACAGAAACTCTGAGCTAACCTTACTAAAGAATATTCCTTTCATCTTCACTTTCTCCCGTGAGTTGCAGAGCTTCTTTAAGGACCATGCTGTCCTTGGTTATGACCCTTATGGTTTAACCAGCATCTCCAGAGCAAAGGTGATAAATAGAAGCATCTAAAAAGTCAACAGAGGTCTACAGAGTTTGCTTTAAAATTATAGAGAAATTGCTAAAGATAAACAATTCCAAAGAGATTTTTTTTTCTATTAAAATCTATAATTAAAAATAATTAAGTACAATATTAAGGCTCATTTAAAAGTCTTAATATAGATACCTATCTCTATTAGATAAAGATATCTGGTAAACATGGACGGCTAATTTCTGAAGGCAAAATTTTGGATAGGTCTCTGAAATTTCAAATTGCATTCAAGTTAAACTGACCTTACACCTTCCAGGTGCTGAAAAGCTTGTCTTCTGTAATTTGCAAGGATTTGGGATTTTTATTTTGGGGTGTGCTATGCTTTCCTTCTACCTTTCATAGCTTTCATTTTGCCTTGGATTCAGCCACATATTTTTTGATTTTCATTTCATATCATTATACATATTCTGAGAGAGAAAATAAATTAGTAAAAAAAAAAAAAAAAAAAAAAGGAAGGAACAAACTAACAAACAAAAACCCAGTCACACTCCCATCAAAACTCCCAAGTTTTGTCTGTTTTGATACCAAATTAATTCATTCCAAAGTCATAGACAAACTGTTAATTGTTTGTGCCACAGACATAGTTTATTTTGCATAAACTCTATATATAAGAAAACCTGAGAACCTTTGAAAATTGAACATTTCTATTCAATTCTTGTTATAATCAATTATATCAATAGTGTTGGGAAGGTTGCAACAAAGATATCACTAACTAGTTACCGCAGCTACTGCAGTGTGAACTTCATAGTACTTTCATACAATTGTGTGAACATCTGCTTTTAATACTCTTGTACTTTCCTGCTTTTCAAAATGTGATGTTTTTTGCATATTATGTTCTGCAGTGAGCAAAGCATTCAATTTTAAGCATCTTTTTCACATTTGCTGCAGAATGAAATCATTTTCTTTTCTCATCAAACAATCTGTATAATTAGAGTACTTTATAGCTATCTGTATCAAACAATTAGTGTATTAATTGCTGAGGGTTGGACTATACTATTGAGCATGTAAGCAAAATTTTATAAATGTGATTACATTGTTGAAAATGTAATGAACAGGAATGGTATTTCTATAGACAATGAATTCTTTTCTCCACAGCTTAACTGTGCTGAAAATCAGCTTTCTGATTTTCATTATAGATAGTCAGTTGTTTATCCTCAGGGGATATTTCTCTTTTCTGTATCTTAAATTTTTTCTTCATATTTGAAAGATCTAATTCTGATCTGACTTATTTAGATTTTATTCTAAATAAAATCAATTGATTTCAAAAAAGTCTATCTGCATTTATGAAGTCATAAAAAAGAGCTTATTGTGGCCCAGAGTCTTTTGAAGAACATTTGAGGGTTCACTGTAAGTTAGCCTTGTTTTGCTGTCATGGTTTCTTAAATAAATGTAATGCATAGTAGGCATTTATCTGAGTTTGTTGACAAATGCTTAGCATATTATTATAATCACTGGGGATTTTAGAACACATCTGATGTGTGTCATGCTCTTGTACATGAACAACATGCATGATCTGTTAATTAATTAAACTGAGAGAGCTGTATTCCGCTTTTAATGGCACAAGCCTCAAGTCAGTTATTCTAGACTTCACTTGCAAACTCATTAAACCACTCCCCCACTCTGCAGAAATAGAAACTGTATAGACTCACTGTTGATGAATAGCTCAGGCCCTCAGGCAAACAAAGAACACTCTTGAAATCACAGAATTTGCTGACCATGGTGATAATTTGGGGTTCTTCAAAACAGAAATATCCACCTACTCTACAGTAACACTGAAACTAGCTCATGAAGAGGAACAATACTGTCTGTACGCACTTTTTAACCTACAAGAATGAAATGTACTTTTTCCAATTTTAAATATGGAATGCATTAAACCTGCTGATATTTATGCCCTTCTGAGAGAAGTATTGGGAAATTGGAGCTTTTCGGGTTTGTGGAGTGGAGCTTGGCAAAGACAGTGCCAGAAAGGAGGACATAAAGGATATTCCATCATGTGCTCCTTCCTTCTATCTCTGTTTTGATTTCATGAAATGTAACAATACAGCTCAAGGCAGACAGGTGATCACATAAATAGTCTTTACTGTAAGACCTAAAGGCCTTACAGATATGCAGATTTGTGTGACTTCCCTTCTTCATAAAGATGAGGCAGAGTTATGTCCTATACTTTCTTGCTCTGTAAGTTCTCATGTAAGTAAAAATCAGGAGTACAGGTTAGATAGGAACTGCAGAATATTCAGAAAGGCGGTAAATCTGAATAAAAAAGGGAACATCTCTGTGAAATATACAGAGGGAGCAGAGACAGCCCACAGTGAGCTCACAGTCACGAGCAGAATAAAGAAAAGTATCAGATGGTATGTGGTGATATTTAAAAGAAGACTCTCTTCAGTACATTTTAAAAGGAACTGATGCAAAACTCCTGCGGCAAATGCAGAACTAGTTCAAATTAAAGAGAATACCAACATCTGCCAGAATTCATACAGCAAAATAAGTAAAAATGTAGGCCTGTTTTTAAGTTACTTTGAAATTAGTCCAGAGAACAAAAAACAGAATAGGAGGACAGTCAGCTGGATTGACACTTTCTTTAGGAGACATGCTGAAAAGTATTATAATTCGTGAAAAACTTTCATCACATTTAGTTTTTTCAGCCATTTCTAATTTTTAATCTCTATGTTAATAGCTTGCAAGGAAGTGAAGATCCTGGGGTCTTTTACTGGTAAGTCATACTTACAGGTCAACTAGCCGTTACAAGGATATCCTTGAGGTGCCTCATTTTTTAAGAGAATGTAGTCAACCTGATAAATTGTCAATCTAGAATATTATTTAAAATGTTATGTATTTATTAATGCTTTCAAATGAGATAGACAATTTATGTACAGAAATTATTTTATCATACATAGTTTTTATTTCCTATTTATATTTATTTCAAATAAATTTCTAAGCTATTAATATTGCATAGTTACATAGAAACTTGACAAAGGTTACAATTCTGTACCTCTAGGCACTGCAGAAGATAGTTAAAAACAAATACCAGCCCAAGCTGTTTGCAAAGCATACAAACGCATAGGCTTTTTATGGGAGGAGAACTGATTCATAAGAAAATACATCTTTATTCCAAAAATAACTGTAAGTCTACAGTTCTGGAAACTCAATGTCCAATATTTCAGTCCAATTATTTAATTATTTTTTTCTGTCTTTGCAGAAACTAGAATTTAAAGATTACTTAGTGCAGTTTTATTGTACTAAATTACATATCTTCAGACTTCTCTATGGCAGCTGTAAATGTACTTTTTAACACTTCATATATTTTAGTATACAAAAAGTAGTTGGGGGAAAGAACTCCCAATCTAGATGCTAAAAGCTTGGCTGTGAGGGAGACTAGGAGCGTTCATGGAAGAGAAAAAGGTTTGAGATTTCATATATAAACATGCCACTTTTTACTAATTAAATCCATGTGCTTCAAAATATTGAAAACTGTGAGATACTAAGAAACTCATTCTGTAAGAAAACAAGGATATTTCTATAGGGATCTATCAGCTGCAGTTGCTGAGCTGAAGCAACTTCTGGTATTTCTCAGAACTATCCTCCTTATTGTGCATGAGAATCTATATGAGACAATACTATCACTACATTTGTATAGACCAGTATCATAATATTTCTGTTTCTCTTCCAAAGTCATATTTTTCAGACTATTCAAGACACACAGTAACTGCAAAGTCCCTTTATCTGCTTGGCACAAAAAAAGTCATTGTAGCCTACTACACATTAACTTCCTTGAACAAGTGACAATTGAAGTAGTAGACTTTTCTTATGCTGTTTCAGTAGTTTCAGAAAATGATTTTCTTGATGTTCAGAATAATTCAAAATTTAGTGATATGGACCATCATGCAAGTCTAAACCTCAAAAAGTCAGGCCTCAGTGAATCAGATTTAGGGAGGAACAGTCTATCTCAGAAAATATAAAAATGCACTATTCTGATTAAGGAATACTTTTTCCCAGCTAAAACATAAAACTGAATTCAGATCTTGCCCACAAAAGAAGATAAAGGCTGTTCAGATTTGATATAATGCAAAACAATAATCCTTTTGCCACTAATGTCAAAATTAGATACAGGAGTCTTTATTTCTTTTTCAATTTTCAATAAATTTTCAACTTATGTGAAATTTTAAAGGGTTTTGGATGAAACCAAAAACAATTGATAAATCTGCCTTTAAGATTCTATAGAACTTGATACAGAGAAAAATTGATGTATCAATTATGATATTCTATAGTTTTATAGAGAGAGAGTATCATTAAAATGTACACAGAATACTCTCATGAATTTGTAGTGTACATACAAATAAAGAAATTTTGCATGAATGTCTGTCTACAGATATCATCAAACACTTCCATTTCCAAATTTTGTTATGATTCAAAACTGAAGGTTTTTTAAATTTTCTTTGCAGTTCAGTCTTACTGTAGCTCAGTCAAAAGAATTTCTATCACACCTAGCAAAAGCCACAGTGCATCATGTGATACAGGGTCTAGGGACTGATATGATGAGTGGCAATGGCCACGTCAGCTGCCTTGAGGATGAGTGAATCTAGCTGTGGCTGTGCATTATCACTAGTATGAGCTGCATTAAGGAGGGGTATGAAAATAAACTCAGTACTGAAGAGGAGCCATTCCCCATCACTGAGTAAAGAACTTGGGACATGGATGGTTCATTAAGAAAGACTGGAGCCACTAACTATGGGACCCAGAATGAAGATGGAAGGGTGAAAATAATCCGAGAACAAAGAGGTGGGAATTGCGCTTTCTGCATAATAATTAAGAATATTGTAATCATTTTTTGTTATCAATTGTCAACATCAATCTGGGCTATAAGTGTTATTACAATTACAGTTGTATTAATAAAAATTTGGTTAGCTTTTCATATAAATATCAAATCAGAGAATGGCTTAAGTTGGAAGGGACTTCAAGAATCATCAAGTTCCAATTCCACTGCCACAGACAGTGTTGCCAACCGCTAGATTAAATACTAGATCATATTGCTCAGAGTCCCATCTAACCCAGCCAGGGACAGGACATTTACAATCTTTCTGGGCAACTTGGTCCAGCACCTCACCACTCTCTCAGTAAAAAAACCTGCCCTGACATCAAATCTAAATCTCTCTTCCTTTAGTTCAAAACCATTTCCCCTTGTCTTATCACTATCTACCCATGTAAGAAGTTGTTTTTCCTCAAGTTTGCAAATTTCTTGTAAATGGAGTGGTTTCCCATTTTTCAGTCTCCGGGGACTTTGCCTGACAGACACAGCTTTTCAAATATGGTGGAGAGTGGCTCAGCAACCACATTAGCAAGTTCCCTTAGGATCCTGGGATGTATGTCATTCTGCCCCATTTTACACATTTAGTCCCATGAGTCAGTCTTGGACTTACTCCGCCCTTACAGTGGGGAGAAGTTTGCTCCCCCAGTTCCCACCTAGAAGTTCAAGTTCAGGGACATGATAATCCTGGCTGGCAGTGAAGAGTGAGACTGAGAACTCATTGAGTACCTCAACTTTCTTCATATCCGTTGTAGGAAATTCTCCTTTGTCATTTGGCCTGCCTCATTTGACCTATGTACCTGCTATGTACCTGTAGAATTCCTTTTTTTTTTTTTTAACAGCACTTGACAAGTTCAGTTCTATCAGTACCTTGGCTATCCTAATCCTATCTCTGCAAGTCTGGGCAGCATCCCTGTATTCTTCCCAGGAGACACACCCTTGCTTCCACTGTCCGTATTTGCCCTTCTTTTCCTCAGTTTGACCAGCAGGTCTTTGCCAAGCCATGCCGGTTTCTTGCCTCCCACTGCCTGCTTTCTTATTATGAGGGATAGATAGCTCTTGTGCTCTCATAAAGATATTAAAGAGTACCCAGCTTTGTTCCACTTCTCTTTCTCTAATGACTTCTTCCTAGGAGATCTTGTCCAGCAATTCCTAACAGACTGAAGTTCACTTTCTTGAAGTTCAGGGTCCTGACTTCACTTTTTGCCAGTTCCAGTTCCTCGAGATCATTAATTCAACCAGGGTGTGGTCACTGCAGCCCAGGATGCCCCTGATCTTAATATCTTTGATGATCTCCTCTGCCTTGGTGAGTACCACGTCCAATAAGGTTTCACCTCTGGTCAGTCTGTTCAATACTTGAAGCAGAAAGTTATCATCAATGGATAACTGTCATTTTAATTATATTGTTAGGATTTAATTAGACTAGCTATACATTTTTGGCTCCACCCAAAACAATTTTTTGAGCATAAAACTAGGTATATTTTATCTTCATATAACCATTTAATTACAATTCTTTTCATAAGCAAGGCATTTTTAGTGGTTCTAGGTACTTCAAAAAGAATTTTGTATACAACGAAGATAAGTTTAATCTCAACAATTGAGCATTTACTGAAGAATATACTCTTTCATATGTATTAAAAAAGAAAACTGTAGAAACAGATATTTTCTGCTCACCTTGCTAAAGTACGACTTTGCTGTACGGATATTTTATTTTCATAAAGGGGATAAATGTACATTGTCAGACACATTCACTTTCATGGACCCCATCTGAGATACCCTGTGGTTTGAGTCAATATAACCAGGTGGTTCAATACTTTTTTTTTTTTTTTTTTCCTGTTTATTAGGAAGCTAGATAAAAAAGACAGGGTGGTTAAGAGTTGTTTTGCAAGCACAAATCTATAAACCTGGATGCCTCTCAAAAATCTCTTAGCATTATTTGGTGAACAAAAAAAAATCAAATAATTTGTCAGAGGTTTTGTTATGTATTGTGCTCTTTACTTATTTCTCCAAAAAAACTGAAGTCGGTGGATTTGTCTTTGTCTAAGAAAGATTCCAGTGGTCACAGCATGTCTTCAATCACATATCTCTTTCAGTCACTTAACACAACTGACACATTGCTGAGCTAAGCTTTGGATTGCATTTTGATCTTGACTGCAATTCCATTATTATGGGTATGCACTTCTGTGCCCTGTGTTACTTATATACTAACTTCAATTTGGTGTGTTTTATTTTCTTGCTATTAATTTTATTGTAAACAGAATACCAGTAGAGCTGTCATTCTAATTAGGATAGCTGTTAACTATAACAGTAAATAAAATTTCATACTGATACAAAATTGTATGAGATTTAATTCTGTGATGGAGTATTACACATTTAATGGAGTGAATGCAATCTGTAGTTCATTCAGCTTGTATAGTTTGTAGTGTATTTTAAGTCCATTTTGGAAGTTTCATATATTCACAAATAGCCCAAAATGAAATTCAGGGCATGACTATTTGACACAATATATTTCAGTTTATGAGACTCTTGCATGAAATGCTTCAACTCTTGTAGCAGGCTACTAAAAATGTACTGCAGGAGACTTATGCTATGACACAAGTGACAGTAGCATTGTATCCTTTTTTTGATTTAGAGGAGTGAGTTTACAGATTGAATTTTATTAGGAGAGTTACATGATTTCCAGTGCCTACACGGCATCTTAGCTTTATAATTCTCACATCTTGCCCATAGTTCTTAGCTCTTAAAGAAAAAAGCCACACTTACCCTTCCTATTAAAATCACACCTGGGTAATATGACAAGGCTGGACAGCCTCAGGACTTAATTCAGGCCTTGAATAATAGCCATTTGGTGTGTCACTTAGGAAGATATGTTGCTACAATAATAAAAAAAATAAAGAAATATATGCATGGTACTATATCACTGCAGATACACTCTGTTTCTACTAGCAGAGAATATTATTTTTCTCCTATTTTCATTGATATTTTCTGCCTCAGTGTCACTAATTAAAAAATAAACTGAAAAATCAGAATTCTAGAAAATGACAAATGTTTTGAAGAGCTTATTTTTGAGAAAGCTTAATAGGATCTGGTTTTCCAGAGCAAATTTGCCTTTGGTTTGGTAACAGTCCTGTCACTGAATATTGACTCATCATTTGAAAGATTCTCTCACATGCAGAGTTTCTGTTTATCATATTTGTTCATTTGCTTCATAAAACTGAATATAAATATACTAGATGGAATCAGAACCTAGCACAAGTAACAGTTTATATAATGCACAGTGTTTCTGAGACCTGTTTCTGAAAAAATACCCTTCTAAGACACATCAGAAGAGTCCTCATTTCCTTTTCTTCGCCAATTATGAATGTAATAGGGAAAGGAAATAGAACTGGCTGAGTTCCCAGCTTAGGAAAATAAGGTAAGAAGGCAGACATCATGTCTGTAAGACTAGAAGATAGGAAAAAGAAACAAGAAATATAAGAACAATCCCTTGAAAGTACAAATTGAATCATAGAAAGTCTTAAATATAGTTTTAATTTGAAACAGCAGCAAGCAGTGCAGTTCATTAAACAAATTTCTGTCCAGTGAAGAAACAGAATCCTCCAGATATAAGTATTATTTTCATTTGGATTAAAAAGTGAAATGAGATTGGAACTTTATTTCCACAGATTAACTTCTGAAGAATGTAGAAGAAAAAAAAAAAATTCTGAATGAGCATTGTCTACTTTATCTTCTTTGTATTTCATTATGTTTTTCATTTTTACTGATTTTACTTTCCATATATTCCATCTTCCATATATTCCATCTTCTGTTAATTGTTCTATTTAGCCGTAAGCTGTGAAAGGCTGCATAACTAACCTACTGAAACAACAGAAGTAAATTCAAGAAGGAATATCTTAAATGAAACTGAGTTATTGAACGCTGGAATGAAAAGCTTAGAAGAGTTATCAATGTTTGACTCAGTTTCTCTAAGGATAAAATAAATTGTGTTATTCAAAACATTTCACCACTATCAAATTATTTTAAGTGTTCCACTACGGATTTAATGAACTAGATATTGACTCTTGTGATTCTATTAATCTTCAATATGATAATTTTGAGTACACATAAATCATTACTAAAGAGAAATGACTATTTTAAAACTAAATTGAGATAAATACTGGTGTTTAAGGAGAGATACATTAATATCATAATGGAACTTGCTACAACAGTTTCTGCATTGCCGTGATTTTCAGGGAACCATTTTTAATGACAGTTATCATCATCAGATCAGAATGAAATTTGAATGCAACTCTACTTAATGATTCACAGAATCACAGAATTGTAGGGGCTGGAAGGGACCTCTAGAGACCCTGCTGGAGGGGACCAAACCCTCTGCCAAAGCAGGCTCTCTAGACCAGGTTGCACAGATAGGCGTCCAGGTGGGTCTTGAACTTCTCCAAAGGAGGAGACTCCACAACCTCTCTGGACAGCCTGTTCCAATGTTCTATCACCCTTACTATGAAGAAGTTCTCAAGCACATTTGTGTGGAACTTCCTATGTTTTACACTGTGCCCATTTCCCCTTGTCGTATTGCCATGCACTTGAAAGGAGTCCGGCCTCATGCCTCTTCCTCCCGCACCTTAGATACTTATAGACATTAATCACATCCCCTCTGAGTTTTCTTTTCTCGAGGATGAACAGACCCAGGTCACTCAGCTTCTCCTCGTAAGAGAGGTGCTCCAGGCCCCTTATTGTCTTTGTGGCCCTTCACTGGACTCTTTCCAGGAGATCTTTATCTTGTTTGTACTGGGGAGGCTGTTACTGGACACAGTACTCTAGGTGAGGCCTCACCAGAGCAGAATAGAGGGGGAGGATCAACTCCCTTGACCTGCTGGCCATGCCCTTTTTAATGCACTCCAGGATGCCCTTGCCTTCTTGGCCACCAGGGCAAGCTGCTGGCTCATGGCCGACCTGTCATCCACCAGGACATGTCCACAGGTCCCTCTCTGCAAAGCTCCTCCCCAGCTCCTCCCCCAACCTGCGCTAGTGCACATTGGTTATTCCTCTCTAGGGGCAAGACTCTATACTTGCTCTTGTTAAACTTCATCTGGTTCCTCTCTGCCCAAGGTCAGTTCTAACGTGTTGTTATGCTACAATCTGGTATTTAAAACAAATGACTACCTTATATTTTTGTACCTTTTTCATTCTAATTATCAAAAGGATAATTAGAATCACAGAATCATAAGTCATTAGAAATGACTTCTGGAGATCATCTAATCCAACCCTTTGCTAAAGCAGGTTCCCTAGAATAGGTTACACAGAAGAGCATCCAGGAATGATTTGAATATCTCCAGAGAATGAGACTCCACAACCTCTCTGGGCAGCCTTTTCCAGTGCCTCTGTAACTCTCAAAGTAAAGACATTTTTTCCTCATGTTCAGATGGAACTTCCTTTGTTCCAGTCTGTGCCCACTATCCTTTGATCTGTCACTGGGGACTATTGAAAAGAGCCTTGTCTCATCCACCTTTTAGATATTTATAAGCATTGATAACTCCCTCTCCCTGAGTCTTTTCTGGAAGCTGAATTGTCCCAGGTCTTTCAGCTTTTCCTTACAGGGAAGATGCTCAAGACCTCCAGTCATCTTTGTTGCCCTCTGCTGGACGCTCCCTAGAAGTTCCCTGTCTTTTTTTGATCTGAAGAGCCCAGAACTGGATATAATACTCCAGATGTGGCCTTACCAGAGCAGAGTTGAAGGGGAGAAGCACGCCTGTGCTGGTCCCACTCTTTAATGCACTTCAGGATACACTGGCCTTCTGGGCCACAAGAGCACACTGCTGGCTCATGGTCAATCTGTTGTCCATCAGGACACCTACATGTTTCTCTGCAGAGCTTTTTTTCTCCAGTAGGTCAGCCCCTAACCTGCACTGACGCATGTGGTTGTTCATAACTTGCATCTACATTACACAACCTTCTGATTTCACAAGAAAGCTCCTCTGATCTTGCTAGCATTAAATATTAGAATAAATTATGGCTTATTTTGTTTTACTTGCAATCAGAGAGTTGTATTATTACTTTTTGTACTAGAAGGAATACTTTTTTTTAACCTTTACCTACCTACTTGGAAAATAAAATTACTCTAATTTTATTTAGAAATATATATACACATTATATTCATGTTTTCCTCATGGTTTTAGATAGAAGTCAGGCATTATTTAATTAACAACACTGATCACTTTAATAAAATTGACAATAAATTTAGAATTGTAACAAATTTTAAAACAAAAATAAAAAAGAATTCTTATGTAAATGAAACTCCATGGAATATGCAGAAGAAACTGATAATTCAGTGTAACAAAAGTTTAATAAATGTAATTAAAAAATCATTTAATAAAAATTAAGATGCTTTTAATATCAATATGAAGTTTTCATTTCCTTTATTTTTTATAGAAAGCCATCTTTCACTGATGAATTGTTTGTTAGAAAACTATTGTAATCATGTTTTACATTTAGATTTAACAAAATTCAAGTGAATAATCCTTGTAGATGTTAACATAGCTATTCCTGTGAGTAAATTTAAATATCAGAATACAACAAAGTGCTTACATTAATACTTTAAAAATTTAAGCTTTAAATACATGCTTACGTAGGAAACTGCACCTGCATTATTACTGCTATGTCATGCTTAGATCCATGTGTAGTCCAAACTGGGAAAACTGTCACAATGGAAACATCAGTAATTCTTCCAACAGAGGCATTCTATTTTCTGTAATATTCCATAGGACTTTAAGCCATCTTATTAAATCTAACAAAATAGAAAGACACAGATCTGAGACAGACTTCCCTCATATGGTTGAAAACAAAGCAAAATCCTCTCCAAAGCTGAACAAAGCTATTAATTTTGATACAAGTCCAAGGTTTACAGAATTTTTATTAGTTTAAGTTCTTTTACATTTCCAATAAAAAAGTAACATTCATAGATTTTGTGTCTGATGATTGTAGTGCTGTCGCACTATACCTTAATTTTGAAGATGTCTAAGTTGATCACGTAAATGATATAACAGAAATTATTTTAAAAGTAATGAAAAAAGCAATTCATGTATACCACATTCTGTTTTTTTTACTAACCTTATTTGCTGCAAAATTTAATACATAAAAATTAAATGTTGCAGGTACAGTTTTAAAAAAGATAGTTCCTCAGTGTTATTTTTGAGCAAAACCATGTCATCCTTCCAAAAGATCTCATTCCCTTTCCAAATTCTATTGAATGACAGCCAATTTTAACCTCTCTCTAAAATTCTCTATGACAAATCCATTAGAATCACTGCTGAGATGCTTTTAAAGATGTATTTCTATCCAACCAATCACTCCATATCTTCAGATGAAGAATATCAGAATAAGTTGATTTGAACATGACTCCACATCCCATGATGCACATTAAACCTGCTGGACAAGTTTGTACTTTCACCTTGGTGACTGCAGTCATGGTCTGACACTACACTGACAGTTACAAGCATCTGCTCCACTTAAGACACTGTCTGCAAGGGTTTGCCTAAACAAAAACAGAAACAAAACAAAACAACAAACAAACAAACAAAAAAGGTCTGCTACCTATGTTTTCAGTCTCACTTCTTATAATCTTCTATGATTATCTTGATATAATCTTCAGTTTGTTGTACTGATGGACAGTCAGTTTAATATTAGCCAGCAGTGTGCCCAGGTGGCCAAGAAGTGCAATGGCATCCTGGCCTATATATCAGGAATGGTGTGGTAAGCAGGACTAGGGAAGTAATCCTGCCCTTGTACTCTGCACTGGTGAAGCCTCACCTCAAGTACTGTGTTCAGTTTTGGGCACCTCAGTACAGAAAGGATATTGAGGTGCTGGAGCAAGTCCAAAGAAGGGCAACAAGGCTTGTGAAGGTCTTGGAGAATATGCCCTATGAGGAGAGACTGAAGGAACTGGGGCTGTTTAGTCTGGGGAAGAGGAAGCTGAGGGGAGACCTTACTGCTCTCTTCAAATACCTGAAATGTTCTTACAGTGAGAGCAGGGTTGGTTTCTTCTTACTGGTGACAGGTGACAGTATAAGGGGAAATGGCCTCAAATTGCACCGGGAGAAGTTCAGGTTGAATATCAGGAAAAACTTCTTTACAGAAAGGGTTGTTAAGTACTGGAATAGGCTCCATAGGGAGGTGGTAGAGTCACCACCCCTGGATGTGTTTAAAAACCATTTGGATGTGATGCTCAGGGACATAATTTAGTGGAGGGTTATTAGGGTAGTATGGTTAGGTTGTGGTTGGACTCAGTGATCTTTAAGATTTTCTCCAACATGAGCAATTCTGTGCTTCTATGAAAATTAAACATTAAATGTGTTTTATCATTTGTCTATATTTCTAAATAAAATATTCCTCCTCTTGCAGAAAATGATATTATGAAAACATTATCTTGGTTACAGAATATATGGAAGATCCAAATTATATTTCAAAATATTTCAAATGTTATCAAGGAAAGTATTTTTTTGTTAGACAATTGCATTAATATTTCCATTTAAAAATTCTTCCATATAGAAAAAAAAATGAGCCAGAAAACAAACACCAGAAAAGCAAACACAACATTCTCTCTCAAAAAATAATGAAACTGTTCTAAACATTACTTCAAACCAGTCACATTATATTTTCTATTGTTTCTTACAGAACATAATTATTGTTCAGTTGGTTTGACTATTAGTCACCTGCAACCTGCTACCAAGGTCAGCTCCAGAAAGAAACAGAAACAAAGCAATAACAACCCTCAATCATAACCCTCATTTTTTCCTACTTTATAAGGCTAAGAACATTTTCTTTAGAAGATGTTGAGTGTTGCATTCATATACACATTATATAGAAAAAACATGAGAATGTAATATATACATTATTTATTCAATCAGCAATAGATTCATTTAGGAAAAGTGTATCAATAATAACTACCTTATGAATTCAGAATACATTGAACTAATCATCATAAATTATAAACATAATTAGAATTATATTAAGTCATACTAGCCATTTTTATTTAATAGTTGTCCACATCAGCTATTTTTAATCATGTATCCACAGTTGGTGAAGTCATTGAGAATACATACTTACAGACACACCTTAATGCTGGCAGTTTATGATTAACTATGCAAACTGTAACACTGGGGATGAAAATTAGAAGCACTGTTGACTGTTTTCTTTGCCTTTTCTTGTGTGCTACCAATAATTATTACTTTAATATATAATAGGAGGGCTGCTTGAAAAGTAATACTTTCTATTTTATTATGTTGGCCCACAGTGTCAGAGGCAGATGTTGGTAGTATGGCAGTAGAGGTGGAATTTTCCTGCTGATATTCCATTATATTTTTTTTGCCATGTTACAGATGGCAGCAGAGGGGCAGTCTCACAAAATGTTGTCTAATATGGAAGCCCATGTGAAGCAAAGGGCAAACTGAATTCCTCCACGCAGAAAAAAAATTCCACCAACTGACATTCATCAATGCTTACTGAATGCTTCTGGAGACCCAACAGTGGATGTGAGTACAGTGAGGCAGTGGGTGGTGTATTTCAGTAGTGATAACAGCAACATGAAATATAAACCATGTTCCAGATGGAAATAATGATGGCAGCATTGGAATGCCACAAAGTTTGTGCCAGGTGGGTCCCATAGATGCTCACACAGGAAAAAAAAGAAACACCATATGAAAGTTTCTCAGGACCTATTGGACCAGTATAAGGCTGAAGGTGACAGTTTCCTGGATCACATAATTACCCATGACAAGACACGGGGTCACCACTATGAGCCAGAGTAATGGAGTCTATGGAACAGTAAATTTAATTCTCCATTGAAGAAAAGGTTCGAGACACAGCTCTTATTGGGTAAAGCGATTTGTACTGTCTTTTTGGGATAGGAAAGGGTTGATCCGTCTGGATTTCCTGGAACCTGACAAACCAGAAACTGACCAATGCATCAGGACACTGACTAAGCTGAAGGCTCAAACTTCCAGAGTCAGGCCAGAAAAGAAGACAACTTTTATCTTGCAACACAATAATGCAATACCACAGAGCACACTGCTAGTCTTGGCTGCACTGTCTTGCCACACCCACAGTGTAGTCCAGATTGGGCAACTTCTGACTTCAATCTGTTTGGGCTAATGAAAGATACACTACTTAGGCAACACTTCCCTAGCTACAATGCCATCATAGCAGCTGTGAAACAGTGGGTCAGTTCCATTGATGTGGGTTTTTATAAGCACAGCATTCAGACTCTTTGTTGGCAAAAATACATAGTTAATGGTGGTGACTATTTTGAAAAAATATTTTATTTTGTAGCTGAGAATTTGCTATATCAAATAGTAACAGCAAATAGTGTTATTCTGCTCTTTGTAGCTCTTATATTTCCATGGAAATGAAGAGGAAACATCACTTTCAGAGCAACATATTTCTCATGGACTTTATTTCCACAAAGTAATATAAATGAAAAGAATTTAGAAAATACATTTGTCTCACAGGCTTTCATATGATATGATACCTCTGATCCACTGGTTATCAAATTTCAGTTAGTTTTCTTATTCTTGGTTTTCTATTACAATAACCAAAGACATTTAATCAACCCTGCTAAAAACAGATGATAAAACAGAACAAATAAATAAATCTTATTTCAAAATATCCACCAGCAACTAGAGAATTCTGCAGGAAGTCATGGTGACTTGGGAAAGTTCCTGAGAAGCCGTGAGAAAGCAAACATCACGCTTACCTTCAGGAAGGTACCTGGTACTGCAAGGTGTTGACACTCATTAGTCCAAAGCTCTGATCTCTCCTCTCACAAGTCATAATGAAGTGTATGCATCTTTTGTGTTCTGAACATAGCTGTAGGTCTAGCTCTTAATCCAATCCTCTGTATCCCTACATAGCAGGAATTCTCTTAGATAGGCATGGAGCTGAAAGTCTCTGCCTCCCTACAGGGCATAGGGTATTTGTACTGCCTGCTTCAGGGACACAGCTGGTAGATAACCACAGTGGATATCTACCAGCCCCAAATCACCTACAGCCTTAGCAAGGCTCTGCTTTCACAACTCTGTCCAGGACCCCCTTGGGAGCTTCTCTCTCATGTTTCCATTGACAAGACCAGGCTTGTCCTCACCCTACTCTGTGTTGTCTGCCTATGGCTGTGAGGGCACCACAGGTGACCTCATGCTCCGCTATATCTCTATCCTGCAACTAGGAAGCAGAAGTGTAGGCTCAGTGCTGCCTTTTTTCCACAGGAATGCAAGAGACCTGCACTAATTTTGCACAGACACACCTAGAGCTGTGCAAGTCTCAGCCATAAACCTTGCCTCCAAAAAGACCATGTTTGACATTCCACCCAAACAGAAGATGGAAAGGTCATAAAACTTAGCAGAGAAGAAGCTCCAGTAGGCAGTTAGACCCAGTCACAGTCACCACATGACCAACATATGTTACACATCTCTGAAGACTCTTTAGCCTCTATAGGATCTAAGCAGCTCTAACTCAGTCTTAAACAGTGTAGGACTAAGGATAAAGAAAACCTGCTGTCAACACAACTAATTTTAAACTGATCTTAAATGATTTTTTTTCTCTAACTAAAATATTGATTTCAGCTGTGTTTATAGATATTTCCTGCACCTTTACCAAACAAAAAGAGACAGCTTAACTGCTTGTAAAACATTTGTTTTCTGTGAATTACTTCTAGAATTAAAATCTTCACAAAGGAAACGACATCCAAACAATATCCATTTTCCAAGGATGAAAAAAATACTTTCAGATTATTATAATAAAAAAAAAAAAAAAAGATTTTATAGAGTACTCAAGTGCAGATACACACATTGGTTGCTCTGAAAGTAATGCATCTTATTTATTTCCACGGGGGGGTGGGGGGGGGGGGGAGAAGGGGGAATAGAAAAAAATAAAGCTTTTTCTTAGTTTTTTATTCTGTGAACAGCCTGAATGATCCAGGTACAGTAAAAGAAGTACACAATCCAATGAGTAATCACAGCATGAAAAATGAGTAGCCAAAAGGCATAACAAACTTGTTGCAAACAGCCTGTGGGGCGCAATTCACTTGTCAAATGTTTCAGCATTTATTTAAAGTTTGAAAAAGGTTCTGATGAATTGATATTGATTTGCAAAAAGATGGATGAAATCATTGATTTATTTCGCAATGAACCATGTGACTATTCCACCAGGAAAAATTTGCAACAGGATTTTTTTTTTTTTTTCTTCTCTCATACAGAGTATACTTCATAGTTTTTATTTTGCTTCATCATAACTAGCAGAAGCAATGATAGGCAAGCCTGACTCTATGGAAAGTGGGGATATCCTTCTATTTTAACTAACTATGTAGTTCTTAATCCAAGGCTAGCTCCAAACAGTGATACTGGTCACAAAAGTTAAAGTCTGTAATGAGAAGGGACCTTCTGTCTTCCCTGATACTTATAGAGGCCGAAGCAGAATTGTTTTTTATGTTAGTTAAATTTACAGAAAAAGTACATTTTAACCTGTTTAATGCATGTATATTTGTAGAAATATGGATGAAAGAGAATTTTGGCTTGTTTCATCTTTAGCTCTGTCTTTTATGCATTTGATGTCAATCTGGCTCCAGTGCCTTGACTGTATCCTAGGATTCTTTCAACATTGCATTAGTCATTTAATAAAGACACTGAAGAATTGAATTCTGAACATCTACTCTGCAATATATATAATTAAATATTTCTAGTCAGAATTTAAAACTTAAACTATAGATGCGGGGGGAAATGGCTATCAAATTAACATAATTCTAAAAAATCTACATTGTGCAAGTTAAATATTTCTGCCACACAACTTAAGTCACTCTTAAACCATAGTTTTTTTAACATCTGTCTCTAAAGTCTGCACTTGTTTAATGAGTTCTAAATATGTTCTAATACTAATTTTAATCAGGAATAATTAGTGCTGAATAGATAAGAATATATATTTATAAGGTGATAAGCTAAAGGGACATGCAGAATGAAGTCTTTGCATCATGACTATATGTCATGGTTTCTTAACTGCTAAGTAAATACATGTACACGTGTCACTCTGAAAGTAATACCTCTTATTTATTTCCATGGAAATTGAGACAGATACAAAGAGCACAATAACACTATTTGATAGAGCACATTCTCAGCTACAAAATACTGCTTTTCTACACAGTTATCACCATTTAGCTATGCATTTTTGCCAGCAATGAGCGAGAGCCTGTGTGCTGTGCTCATAAAAATCTGCACCAGTAGAGGTGACCCACTCTTGTATTTATCACTGCTGGAACTCACTACCTACCACCTCACTGTTGTCACATCCACTGTTTGGTCTCCAGAAATGTCCAGCAAGCATCATTGAATGTCAATAGATGTCTTTTTTTTTTCTGTATGGAGGAATTCACTGACATACTTTTGCCTCATATGCATTTCCATGTCAGACACCATTCTGAGAGACCATCCCTCTGCTGCCATCTGTCATATGGCAACAGCATGTAATGCAATACTGGTGGGAAGGTTTATCCTCTACTGCCATTACTACCAACATCTGTCTTTGATGTTGTGGTCCAACATAATAAAGTAGAAGGCACTGTTTCAGAACACCCTTTATATTTTAGAATGCTCCCCCTCCCCCCCCCCCACCCCCCTTTCGTGTTATTAAGAATTAATTTAAGAGGAGTGTGTTAAATGCATAGAAAATGCAGTTGAATTTCCACTGTCTCACTTGTGCCGAAGATAGTGTAGAAACATGTTTCCTATTCTTAAGGAAATACATACTAGATCTGTTGTTGGAATAGCCATCTTCAAGAATTAGAAAGAAAGACAGTGCTGGTTTTCAAAATTCCTGAGAAGTACTTGACTGTGAGGAAAATGAAGGTTCAACAGGTAAACAAGAGTTCACTTATTAAGGTAAAACTAGCCTTTACTTTCCTCTTCAGTGTTGTTTGATTCACAGTAATATAAATATGAGCAAAATGTAGTCCTTGATTATTTGGGATTATCTGTTTCACAGTGGCCGTATTACTGATTACCTATCTTTTTCTATCTTTACAACATAATGAGTGATTTCCAACCAGTAATTATAGTGTCTAGTAAAATTTGAGCTGACTTTAATTATCTTGTGTTTACACTTTAAAATGTGATAATTGTTCCATGTGGCTAACCCTACTGCCAGCTTCTCCCACCTGCTTCTTCTGTTTACATTTTATGAATGAGTGAGCTCTTTTCCAAGCAAGAAATAACAGTTAGGCAGCCCTTTACAGTCCTAGTGAAACATCTAAATATAATAAATAATATTACATTCTTCTGTTTTGTATATACTTATTTCAGTGTTATATTATTTTGACTTCAGTGAATTCCGTATCCTTATACCCAGCTATTTTTCTACCAATTCTTTATTCTTTTCTTATAATCCCTTCTCTGACCCTTATCTCTCTATACATAATTTCTTTTTTTTTTTTCCCAGAATACAGTATGATTTCCCCTTTTCCTGTTTTCTATTTAATCACCTCCTTTCTCCTTGCTCTCTTTATGTTAGCAGATCTGTTTTCCATTCCTTACTGTCGAAACTCTTTATGCCAGAAAAATCTGACCTAGTATATATTTTATCAAAATGTCCTCTAAGTAAAAACTATGTGCTACTCTACAGATTAATCCATATCAAGATTTCATTGCTTTATTATTCAACTAACAAAAATTTTTATTCAAAAAGCTATCATGATTGTTCTATTCACCACACGATAAAACTCTAAAACGTCAGTTTTCTTTTTACTTGTATTATGAGAATTACTAATATACTGAAATTGTCAGTGCTACCTTTCTATTTCAACTGTTTTTCCTCTCTTCTAAAGCAGAGTATAACTTAGAAATGTAAAAATTGAACTTCCAATCATCAGATGTTTGAGGAGTTTTGAAATAATTTCAGAAAAAGAATACAACAGTTAAACAAATGTCACTGGTTTATTTATATGTTTATTTTAGTAGAATGAATACCAGTCACCAATTTAGCTTTTCACTTTGGTGTAAGTGGAAGACACTGTGTAATAGAACCACTCAGAATTATAGAACCTATCACCAAATTCTAAAGAAGAGCTAGACTCACAGTCGTGATTAAATTATGATGTATATTAAAAAATATTTTGGGACAATGGATGGCAAAGCAATTTTCAAAAAAAGTGGAAGAACATAACTGAAAAGTCAGAATATATGTAATATGTAGCTTGCACTGTTTCTATTCCTGGTTGACTGTTTTTCAGGCACTGAGTGAGAGCAAATGGAAGAACAAGTATGCCCATTCACCTAGAAAGCCTATACCTTCTCAGTGTAATGAACATAGAACCCTTAGCCAGTCATGTATGGTGAAGAATCTGAATCTGAGCAAAATTCATAGTTCAGGTTTTGATACTGATTAACCCCAGTAACAGGTGAGGCAGATAATTGTATATATGACCATTTTACTTGTTGAAGTGGTTATAGATGCTAATCGTTCTCTTGGATGTATGTCTCCCATAATTTCATTCTTTTGTTTAATGATTAGCCATACCATCAGTAAATCAGGTAATATTTTAGACATTACATGTTGCTGGATGCAAATTGATACTGCTTTACATTGTCTTAACTTACATATGAATATGAATTCTTACATTCTTTTTTAAGACCTTGCCTATCATCGCACTCAGCGAAACTTTTACAACCTTTGATCACGTTGTGTAAGTGGGTTAAATAATGTCTTTAGCCATTCCTCCACAACTGGAGACATTCTAACACAAAAACTAAGATACTCATCAGAATAGCTCAGACAAGAAAAACAAAGGTTTATAAAGAAATAAAATTGGATATTTATTGCTCAAGTCCAAAGACCAAATCTGTTGCTTGAGATATTATGTGAAAGCTCTTGTTAAATCCAAGAGCATCAGAATGTCAATGACTAATTTGATATAGCATATGGAAATAAAGGCAAAGGATAGGTGAAAGTGTCCTATTTAGTATGTGCTGAGATGCTACCAAGTAGAACTGTTATAAAATTAGATCCATCTCCTGGGCATCATTACTTTATTCTGAGTGTCTTTGTGTATAATATTAAGAAAATAACATTAGAAATGGCCATTTGGTGTTCATGTCTCAGTGCTATGGTATTTCCTGAACAAAAATAAGTCTGTTTTATAGATCTTCTCTCAAAATCAGTGGGAAAGTCAGAGGGGTAGCAATAATTAAGCTAAGAAAAAAATATTTGGGTCAAATTCTGATCTCCTAAAAATGCTATCTCTACATATGTTTACAGTTTAAATTTCTGGCATGATATGAAGTCAAAAAATTACTTGAGAAGAAAGACACATTTGCTCTGTGCTTTTACAGTTAGTCTGCTTCTAGTCTTTAGCAGGTTTATTTACAGTTAACATATGTACAGACCTTGCTACTTCTTTGCATTGTTCACTGTGAAAATACTATGCTTGTGTAAATATTCATCACTGTGTAAACTTAGCTTGTCCTAACAAGCTAATTTAAAGATAGAAGGAAAAATTGCAAACTCTATGCTTAGCTTCTGCTGATGTCTTCTGAGTCATTTTTTGGATGATAGGCAGGACAACTAGAGGCTATGCAGTGGAGCTTTCATTAATGTACCATCAGGTTTTTCTGTTCTCTCTTCGCTACTGCAAACCACAACTGCATAAGATCAAGCCCTCCATTATTTTTTGGTTACCTGTAAATTCCCTTGCTCTGCCGAAAGCCATAAGAGCTGTAGTATTTTTATTTAAAAATAAAAGGATAAAATTTCTTGTCCTGCTGTAATTTCAACAAGTCATAGCCTTAGCTCCTTAAATTAAGAAAGCTACCTTCCCTGTAACTTCTAGATACTTTAAATGTTCTTTTTGAAATAATAAATATAGATCCAACTGTAGTCGTATTCTGTTTTCAGATAGTATTTTTGCTCTCTGACACCCTAATTAGACTAAGACAGAAATCAATCATAATGTAAATAATGTGACAAAGGCATGAATAGTAAAACTAAAGATGAGCATTATAGATAAAAATTTGTACTGATGATAATTTGAAACTTAAGGCAACTTGGTAAAGAGTCTTTAAAAATACATTACCATTATATATCATCCAATTCCATAACAAGGAGAAGCAGCCTAGTAAAATGGAAGAGTTGTTAAGGTATGACAAGTAGTAGTGAAAGGTAAAGGACTGAAGAGAATTGATTGAGATAAAGATACTCAGAGTTCCTTTGGATTTACTGTGCACTCTCATCTCATCATTCACTTTCAGATTTCAACAATTCATAAAACAATTAATTCCTCAGTCTCTGTATCTTTTTTTTTTTTTTTTTTTTTTTAATTTAGTCAAAGCCTTTGACTTCAGCTGTCTCAACTCCCCTGAGTTTCCATAAACTGGTAATGGATCCTCAGATATTGTAGTCATTCATTGAAAACAGGCCAGCCTTCAGAATGAGTTGGGACAGCTAATGAGACCAGCTTCAGAATCTTTACTATGTAAAGACTCTTACCCTGGGAACTGGAGGGCAAAATAGGAAATTGCCAATGACTTTCATAAAAAGGCCAGTCAACACTAGTGGCAGCTGCACAAAAGATTGTAATGGCTCATTACAGAGTTTGGAGAAAATGGTATTGCTTGAGAATTGTATTGCTGTACAACAATAAGTGCAGACAGAAGACATTTAATAGGATTATTTTGCTTTGTTTGGTAGTAGGCTTTAAAATCTTGGAAACATTTTGATTCGACTCTTTCCCATGTAACCTACTCTAGAGAACCTGCTTTGGTATTGGTGTTGGACTAGATGATCTCCAGAGGTCCCTTCTAGCCCCTACAATTCTGTGATTCTGGATTCTCAAGAATGTAGGGGGAAAAGGGGGGAGGGAGGAGACACTTCAATAATGAAAGTAGAAATATTTATCTCCTGTAGTATTTCTACCTTGCATGCCCTCGAGTTACAGAAATATCATTAATTGTGATATCCTGAAAGATTTCCTTTCACTTTCTGTTCCCTATTGAGTTGAAATACTAATGTGCATGATGCAGCACTCCTGAGTGTCAACAGGTACACTGCTTCTGTAATATTCTGTAATATTCACTTTGCCCACTCACTGCTTCTGTAATATTCTGTAATATTCACTTTGCCCACTCTTCTCCCTCTCATTCCCTTCATATCATATTCACTCCTTGTTCTTACTTTCTCAGACTATGTGCTCACCTTTTACTCATCCTTTTTTTTCTTTGGCTATATTCTCACTCACTCCTCTTTCTGCCTGCTGAGAGCTCTGCTGTAATCTGACTGGCTAGCAACCACACAAGATAGTGCTGCTTTCTGCATCGTTCCTCAGAACTGTAGTAGGCAGTACTTCAGCTGAGTAAAAGTCATCAGTAGGGTATAGGAATTGCATCTGTTCAACATCTGTTCCCAGGAATTTGATGAATCATAATGCTTTCTTTTTAATGCACAGTTCCTGATATTTATTGACTAGATGTTGTGCTTCTGACATTGTTTTGGTGAACTTAAAAGCCTGGGGCAAAGGAGTTTGCAATAACATTTTGTCGCATTCAGAAGCAGTGAAGAGATGGGAAATGGGGCTGATATCAGACCCTGTCAACTCCTCTCTGCTGCCCTTCCCTCCTCACATCGTGTCCTGTCCCAGCTGCTATTCCCAGTGGTGAAGGAAAGCCCTTCTTCAGCATAGTCTCCTACGCAGGACTGCCAGGGATCTGTTTTCTGGCTATGCTTGGAGCCCCTCCTGCCCTTCTTCTCCTCTCCCCAGGGTGCTGACAGAATTGTTTTTCCCTACTTCCCTCCTTTTTTTTTTCTTTTTTTCTTTTTTTTTTTTAAACAGCTATTTTACAACTTCAACTCCCAGTTGTGTGCTTTGTCTAATAGGAGTAACTATTTATAATAGATTAGTTTATATTTCTTTTGACTCAGGTGATGGTACAATTTGGCAGAGAAATAGACATGGGTTCCTCTAGTGCTGAAGAGCATTATTTTCCCTATGTAAACATGCTTTTTTTGTTAAAACAAAACAGAATAGATAAGCTAGGAATAGTTGTAGTCAGTATTGACAAAATTACTTGCAGGACTACATTTCTGTTCATTCCATCTGTCCTGTCAGGTTTTGGCTGACATGGGGTTAATTTTCTTCATAGTAGTTGGTATGATGATGTGTTTAGGATTTAGGAGAAAAATAAAGTTGATAACACAGCAGTGTTTTAGATGTTGCCAAGCAGTGTTTACACTTAGTCAAGGACTTTTCAGCTTCTTTTACTGGGATGCACAAGGAGCTGGGAAGGGACACAGCCATCTCATTTGACTCAAACTGGCAAAAAAAAGGGATGTCTCATACCATGTGGCATCATGATGAACAATAAAATTGGGACAGTTGGCTGGAGGGGCAACCATTCTTCAAAGAGTGGCTGGGCATCAATCAGCAGGTGGTGTGCAGTTTCTCTGTACTTTAGTTGTTTTGTAATTATTAATATTATTATCTCTTATTTTTCTGTTCTTTAAACTATCTTTATCTCAACCCATGAGTTTTACCTTTTTCCAGTTTTCTTCCTCATCCCACTGTGAGGGAGTGAGCAAACAGCTGTGTGATGTTGAGCTGCCTGCTGGGTTAAAACACAAGAACATACTAAGTCATTCAGCTCTCAAGAGTTGGTTTTACCTTCTGGATTTGTTAACTACAAAGAAAATGTAGTCTTCCAAGCTACAGAGGTGACAAAGCTTCTTGCTCATAATGTAGAGGCTACTTTTACTAGTTTATCACTTCTAGTAGTGTTATATGCCTATATATATTTAAGTTTTGCAGCAGCACTTCTGTGTACGTAGGGCAATGAAAGGATCTATTGTGCTAGTGACACATCTAGCTCACCAGCTGAAGTTAAGATACACAGTTTTTCTCTGCCCACCCTCTGGATGTTAACCTGAGTCAGCAAATAATCCCCTTGTCTTTTTATTATGAACATAGTTATTTTGCTCTTTCAAGTAATCAACAGCTGGTAAGACGTTCCTTTCAAAAGCTAATCTCCAGCGCATGTGACTGTGTTGCAAGGAGCACATAAATCACCTGCTGTGTTAATAATACCAATAGACTCTTCCTGCTTTAAGGGACACGTTAGCTGTAGGAATTGAAAATCAACTCCTTAGAAGCATGGATCAGTCCTGGGTTATCCAGTAGAGAAAGCACACACCTGGAATACATCATCTAAAGCATAAGGTCCCTAGCTGCAGAAGTGACAGTATGCCCCCAGAGGGCAAAGGAAGGATAAGCATACAAGAGACCAAGCTGTCTTATTCTTCTGTCTTCTTCTCATTCTTCACCCGAACTATATGTCACCAAAGTGCTGACTGTGCCAGAGGGAGTGATTTACGTTAAAAGTAGCAGCTTAGAGGTTCTCCCCATATGCTGGGGTGAGATTTGATTGGAACTGTCCTCTACCAAGTCCCTGCTTTGTGTCTGAATCAAGGGGAAGCTTTCTCTCATCCTCCAGCTCAGTTGTCAAGATCCATAAGTAGTTAAATTCTAATGAATTTTCATGATTCTGTTTCTGAGATCAGACTGCTGTCATGAATGTAAGTTGGAGAAGAATAAATTTAAGGAAAATTTGTATATAGTTTTCCAGGTTTTGAGCATGCATGTGGACTACACAAAATAATGCATGGTTTTTTTTCGTTGAAACTGGCTTGCTCTTCATATTTGTTCTACAACATTTTTGATGTAAAATAACCACTCAATAAAGTCAGTGAAATGCAATATGAACGAGACTCTAGTTTGGCTCAAGATTTTTCCTGAAGTCAGAATTCAGGATGTGTAGTATCCAAATGCTCCTGTGAATGTCAGTCCCATCAGCTTTAATTAGATTAGTGAACTCTCTCTTTAACACAGAATAGCTGATACCCAAATGCAATGACATAGGGAACTCTGATTTACAATTCTATGGCTTGTTTATTATTTCATTACAAAGTGTGATGTTATTTATTCTTTGTGGCTGGATTTATTTTGAAACAAGAGGATGTATGATATGATATTGGAATTTCATATTCTTCATAACAAGCTCTCACATTCCACTCCTTTTATCACAACAAATTTTAAATTTACTTCGGATGTTCCTCTTCACCAGTGCTTCAGCACTTGCTGAGCATTTTAATGTTTGAACCACTTTAGACAAAGAAGAATTGTGCCAATAACTATGCAGTTTACTATTCAAGGCCATGCATAACTGTAAGGGTATTACAAATTAATTTGATTTTATTGTATGAAAAATTTTAGTATTAATTTTACTATTACCTTACTGTTAATTGCAAATGTCTGGAAGAATTTGTCTCAGAATATTCCCTTAACTATTCCAGGATGGAAGATTCGTAAGACTGGGAGGAAAAAAGGTTAAGTGTTTGTTAGTAGGAAAAATTGGCTGAAAAAAAAAAAAGACACTGTTCATAGCTCATATGAACAGTCTGAGAAATGGTGGATTAGACATTACATTATCAATGGTACCTAATTTAGGGAAGAAAAATGCAACATGGTGAACATTTTTGGAAAGTGTGCTAACAATTCAGTTCTCAGACTATTGAGAAGTGTTTCTTTTTGTAATCAATGGTAATGCAGAGAGCTGGCGTTACAATATTTTTATTATTTTGTAGAGTGATTTGCCTGCAAACTTTTGCCTCCAGACTGTTGCAGGTCAGACATCCAGCTCATTTGTTCAATAATTGAGCCAGTTAGTGGATGATAAATATGCTGGGTTTTCTAGGTTTTGTTTTGTTTTGATTTTTGTTTGTTGGTGGTGTTTTGTTTCTGTTTCTTTGTTTTCTGCTGCCATTTGAACACAGAAAACCCCAATCTTCTGGATACTTCATATAGTTGTAATTGTTGTCAAAAAAAGTTTTAAATAAATAAACAAATATGGATTTTCTTAACTGTGGAGTTACAATTGTTTTTACATTTAGGTGAAGCTTGGCGGTTTAGAAGTCAGTATGCTTTGAAGCTTACTTTCTAGTATGATTATTTGATTTGGAAGGACAGTTTAAAGTCAAAAAGGATTAACACATGAAGGATGCTATTATCAAAACAAAGGTGGGGTAGAAAGACTAAATCTAATGTACATGCTGCGAAATCTTGCCTGTCAGAAGAAGAGAACAGGAATGGTTCATTCCAACATTGTCATTACCAGGCTTTCATACTGATCTGCAAGTTGGAAGTCAGCAGTCAACTTCAGAATATATCCTGAAGGCTTCTGTGCTCAGCATGTTCCAGGAATTCACTACTGTCCCAGTATAGAAGGTAGAGCTTTACTCCTAATGTCCATTGTAAATGTCACGAGCCAGAATAGAGATCGCCTTTCACTGTTCCAACTTAGACTTATACACAACCACTGTAACAATTCCTGCCTGAGTCATTTTATTCAGATGTTTAACATGAGCAAAGATATCTGCAAATAGCATATACACAGCTCAAATTGCAGGTAGTTAGAGCTACAGAGCTACAGAGCTACCATTATTAAAAAGTAACTATTATTGTTAAAAATGTGTCTTTGCTGTCCGAACAATCCTCAATTAAGTGTCAATCTGCCTGGTGGTAGGAAGGCCCTACAAAGGGATCTGGACAGGCTGGATAGCTAGGCTCAAGCCAATGGGATGAGGTTCAACAAGACCAAATGCTGGGTCCTGCACTTTGACCACTTTGACAATCTCAGACAATACTACAGGCCTGGGGCTTGAAGACTGCGTAGAGGAAATCGTCCTGGGGGTATTGACTGATGCTCAAATGAACATGAGCCAGCAGTGTGCCCAGGTGGCCAAGAAGGCCAATGGCATCCTGGCTTGTATCAGAAAAAGTGTAGGAAGTAATTGTCCTTCTGTACTCAGCAGCTGAGGCCACACCTCGACTACTGTGTTTGGTTTTGGGCTCTTCACTGCAAGAAAGACATCAAGGCCGTGGAGCGGGTTCAGAGAAGGGCAGCAAAGCTGGTGAGGGGTCAAGAGAATAGGCCTTATGAGGAGCGACTAAGGGAGCTGAGATTGTACAGTCTGCAGAAGAGGATGCTCAGGGAAGACCTTATTGCTCTCTATAACTGTCTGAAGGGAGGTTGTAGTGAGCTGGTGGTTGGCCTCTTCTCTCGTGTAACTAGTGATTGGACTAGAGGGAATGGCCTCAAGTTGCACCAGGCTGGATGTTAGGAAATATTACTTCTCTGAAAGAGTGGTCAGGCACTGGATTGGGCTGCCCAGGGAAGTGAGAACTATTGGTGATAGGTGGACGGTTGGGCTGGATGATCTTAGAGGTCTTTTCCAATCCTGGTGATTCTATGATTCTAGGATTCTACGATCTATCCAATGGTAAGGGTCATTTTCCACTGCTACTTGGAAAGGGCTCATCCTCAGTGATGCTGATTTGCATCTTGTGTCTCCTTGCTTTTTTCTTAGTGTTTCAATGCCTCCTAATTTCACTGTTCTTTCTCTTGAATGTTTACATCTTTAATTATCACAGTCTCAAGTCTTAACTCTTTCTGCACTTTACTTATCTCATTTGAATATCTCTGACCTTCTTCATGGCTCTTTGTCATAGTTTAACAGTTTGTCAGAAAGCTTGAAAGCCTCAGAAAACAAACAAAAACAAAACCAAACCAACAATAAAATTTACCAGTGCCTCAGAAAGCTACGTAGCTTCTGCTGTATGAAAACCATGTTGTAGCCCACATACACTGAACCTCTAGCACAAGAGTTGCATCAGTGGCTCCTGATGAGACTGTTAAAAAAAAAAAAAAAAAAAAAAAAAAAGCTTTTCCTAGGAAAAATATTGTGTTACTTTTGTAGAGGGCCTTTAATATGTGGTCTCAGGCATCCGTACACTGCTGTTATATAGAATATGACATCATAACATCAGAGCTCCTGTGGGCTTGCACCCACAAACTGTGGTTTCTCTGTGCTGTCATTCATCTATTTCTCAGCCTCATAATTCCACTGGCTTCACTTAAGAGGTTAGGGAGCAAACAATATAATTTAATGCAGCTGGAGGCATCAGTAACATATGAAGCCAGCACCAGAACAGTCTCAGATAAGAGAGCGGATGATCTCACTTGCTTTAGGTCATACTCTGATCTCCCCACCAGGCTCTCCTCCTCCCATGCATAAGTGCTCTGCCAAGTAGAAGGGTTAATGGGGGCTATGCTGTGGCAGGGGATCTTTATCGAGTGTAAAAATGCATTTGGCTTTTAAAACCATAAAGGAAAGTATTCTGTCTCTCCCAGCATGTCCCTTTTTCGTTGATAACATAGTGCAGTTCTGCGAGAATTCTGCCTATTTGTCTCACTCTACACAGAATTTGGGAGCAGAGTAAATGAGCCATAGAAACTCATCCAGTTGGGGGAATATTAAAAATTCTTTTTGAGGTGAGGATTTCAGTATCCGCAGTTCCATGTGTGTTAAGAAGCTTTACAAACAAATGAGTGCTGAAACATGACCAAGGTGTCCCTTCTGGGTCATCAAAAACAGAATGATCTTAACCCATTTAGCTTTCAGGTTATACATCAGTCAAATGAATACTTACATTGAAGTCATTTCAGCTGAGAAGGTTAAAGGTTTACATTTACAGTTCTTACTTCTATGTCCCAGCTTTACACTTCTACCATACTACTTCATACCATTCTAACATAAAGTTAGTTTTCACTGTAAGCAATTGAACATATTTCTAAAGACTTGGAAAATATTTTTTTTCTTTTTTTCTTTCTTCTTTTTTCTTTTTTTTCCCCTCTTTTTCTTTTGTTTTGGTGCCTTTAGGCTGATTATGGAGGGTTTCTGTAAAGAAATAATTACTGCTATTATATATAAATTTCACACATTTTGGGATATTCTTTCTATTTTCTAGTGAGCACACAGGTAACTACTTATAGATAATTGAATCAGTGCTTTTTCGATGCAATTGTTGACAATACTATCTGCTTTTTTTTTAAAAAAAGTACTTCTTCCAATTCTCTCCATCAGTTTGTGTTCATATAAAAATCCCTCAGAATATTTAGGATCAGTGCAGTAGTAAATGACAAATGGAATTTTATTGCAGTCTTTCAATGTTGAGTGTTAAAAACACTAATAGAGAAGCTGTAATATTCTCTGTTACTTTTTTATAAATTCACTGACAACAGTTTTAGAGAGCATTTCTTTTTCTATCTCTCTCTTTTTATTCAGTTAAGATAAATTATTCATTCTTTATGGAAGGAATAAAAATCATTAAAAGGATTGACAAATAGATATACTTTTTAATGCTTATTCCTCCCTTTCCAACAAATATATATATATATATATATATATATATATATATATATATATATAAAAAATTTAAATTAGGGGAATTATCTTATAAGACTGATATAAGGATAATTCTATAATCCCAGAGGTGCAACATTTATACATTTATATGTATAAATTATATGTATTTCAGTGTTATGGTTTAACCCAGCAAGCAAGCAATCACCACAGACATTCATTTATTCCCCCAGTGGAATGAGGGAAAGAACTGAAAAAAGGTAGAACTCATGTGTTGAGATAAAGACAGTTTATAAGACAGGACTAAAAATGAAGGGATATTAATAACAATAATATAATAGTATACATAAAAATATGAGTGATGCACAAAGAAATTGCTCATTGTCAGCTTACCAATGTCCAAACAGCTGGCTCCAGCAGTTGGCTGCTCTGGCCAACTACTATTATTCAGCATGATGCCTCATGGTATGTGACATCTCTTTAGCCAGCTTAAGTCAATTGTCCTGGCTGTGTCGCTTCCCAGCTCCTTGTGCATTTCCAGCTTCCTCTCTGACAGAGCAGAAGAAGAACCTGAATTGTCTTTGGCTCTGTGCAAACACTGATTTGCAACTAAAACTTCGGTGTGTAATGAACATTATTCTCATCCTAAATTCAAAACACAGCACCATGCCAGCCACTATGAAGAAAATTAAATCAAGCTAAGACAGGACTTCAGAAAATCTATAACTATCTTTAAATCAAAAGCTAAAAAACTCCATGTATTCATTAGAACAAACAATAAGAACTGTTTTAAAAAAAAAAAAAAAAAAAAAAAAGCAGAGATATAGTATAGTTTTTAGCAAGAAATTGAAAATACTTAAACATAATGAAATGTACTTAACCGTATATGTATCATTTGAGATAAAGCCAAGGCTGGAAGAGTCTCACAGCTTTCTCCCATTTGTGCTTTTATTTCAGGATAAAGAAAAATTGAGAGCACTGTCCATAATTGTGTATCTGTTGACAACCCTGCATACAGCAAGGGAGTTGGAACTGCATGACTTTTTAGGTCCCTTCCAACCCAAGCCATTCTATGGTTCTGATGCTCACTGAAGAGGATATGTGTGCATTTGCTTCTGGGTATGCATATAAAATGATGCATAATCCCTTTGACTTGAATGACTTTTCCAGAAAGGGATATCATTTTTTGTACTGAGAGCATTGTGTTTACTGGGAATGTGGTCTGGTCATCTATAAAGCTCTGGATTTCTCTGTTGCCTCACAGATTTTAACAATTAATAAAGGAAAGCCAGGAATCCAGTTTGGTGGATTTCTCTCTGCTGCTGATGACTGTAAAAGGAAATAAGATCTACCTATCCCCAGGTCACTAGTTTGAATATACATCGTACTGATGGTGACCTAAACCATGCTGCTGGTGTTTTTCATCAGGCAGTCTTCCAAGAGAGCATTTTCAGCCTGAGATTGTACTCTTCTAAAAGCATGAATTACACCTACGAGTGTATGCTTGAAGTTTAAATGATGTGAGTCCTATTATCCTTTCATTTTGCAAACTCATCCCTGAAAATTAGATTTTGACATAGACTAGAATTGTGGACATAGCTTTATATGAGTTAGTGTGTTGCAATTTCTTTTTCCTTTCCCCTTCCCCTTTCCTTTCTCTCTCTCTTTTCCTTTCCTCTCACATAGAAAAGGTATGACAGCAATTTTTTTTTTTTTTTTTGCCTACCTCTATCTTCTTCCTCCAGCCTCTCTTCCTCATTGCTCTTCCTTTTCCTCCCCTTCTAGAAGCAAAATCCTGTACATATATTATAATCTCTTTTCAAACAAATTGAGTGGTTCCTCTACACTGGAAAACTAATACTCTGAGTGATGGTGTTACTCAGAATTACTCTGCTCACTCAGTGGAGTTCTTTCTGAAGAACTTGGCTTGGATATCTGACTGTGCTTTCATCCCTATATTCCAACTAACAGCAACAAGCAAGGAAGTTTGCAAGTGTTCAGCTTTCATTACCTTTACAGAAACAAAGGTACGGTATAGGAGGAAGAATGTCCAGACTTCTGGGGAAGATCAAAAACCATGGCTTTTACGTTGTTTAGTCAAGCCTCGTGTAATCTATTTTGCTTTCTATCAAACATTTATATCACTTATAACTGGAATATAACATATTTCATAATGGACTATATAAAAAAGGGAATTTGGGTTAATGTTAATACACATGGAAATGTTAGTTCATCTAATGACATTTTTAAAAAAAAACAAAAACAAAAACAGTGATTTTATTCAGAACTTCTAAAACTTCATGTCTTAAGTGTGCAGAAAAATACGTACAAATAAATAATTACTAAAAAGAAAATAAAACAAAAAATATAACACAAATATCTGATTCTATTTTCTGCAGCATAGTGATGAATCTAGCATACCTTTGCTGTCGATTAACACTCTTGTGATGATCAGTGGCCCCAAATGACTTTCTATAGTGAAGAAAAATTAATTCTCAGCATAGTATAATAAGGTCACAGATAGTAAACATGGTAGTGATGAGGCACAGTACGGAAAGAACCAGAGAATCATCTTTATCATTGCTGTTGACAGCTCATCTATGTTAGTTTTAAACAGATTTGAAGGTATAATAACCAGATAGGTGACTAATGATTTTAACTCGGTGACATTTTCATATTCTGATATAGTCACAGTTGCTGTTCCAGAGTTCTTGTTTTGGGTACTTTTTTTCTGGCTGCATCTCATATTCATTAAGCCAGATTAGCAGTGGCCTTTCACTTGTTCAGAGATGGATGAGCTTCAGGAAACTGGATGTTTTACATTACAGTTAGAAGAACCATTTTGATGTCAGAGGCCCAAGTCTGTGTAGAACCCCATTCTGAAATATAGCTTTGAGACAGCAATGAACTACTCATTTGGCCATGCATATGATACTCAACTGTTACAGTTGCAATTACTTAGTATAGTAATGTGGAAAATCATGTTAGTTTATGGAAGAGTGTAGAAAATGCATAATGGATGTTAGAATTGTTGTCCTTTATTAATCAGAAAAAGCCTGTATTTTGTCTAGAATTTTAGATGTGCAACATGAGGCAAATATCATGTAGTTCTTTTGTCACTGATGAAGAATTTTCCCTGTCTTCTTTTCACATGTTTCTTTGGAGTTTGTTACTGTTGTTGTTTTGTTTTTGTTTTTGTTTTACTTTTCCTTGTCTCCCTGAAAAAGAATAGAAGTGGGAAGCCCAATACCAACCATTACTCTTACATGAGTTAATGTTAGTGGGGGACTGGAGGCCACAGGCTCAGCACCATTTTGTTACACAGCTTGACTTTGTGTGTTCTATGCTACTTGTTGATGAACTTAGATAAGGCCACATTATTATTATTTTTAACTGTTCAGATCAGTCTGTAAGACAAGTACTGAAATATGAACTGGTGTAAAACCACTCAAGTCTATGCTTCTGAGAGAGAAACAATATTTCAAGGAAACTCAATCCTCAACAGCAAATGGTGAATACTGAAGATATACTCACTGAAGATATTCTCAGAGGTATGCTGTTTACCCATGTGCTCCAAAGGGACAGTCCCTTTAAGCAGATAATTAGTACTTCACTCTCAGTGCTGTGGCTCTCAAACCACTAGCAGTGAAATGTGACTGTGTTCAGACGGTGCTCCTGATTGCCAGGTGTGTTTTACAGAAAGTGGTCACTGAGGAGATGTGGGAATGCAAATTTATTTCTAAAATACTCTGAAAATGTACAGGCTTTTTTTTTTTAGAAACATATACATACATACACAATTACTTTTTCCCAAGAGATATTCCCTAATGTACAGCACACAGGAAATCAAGCAGTGCTGAAGAAATACAGTTACAATAGCCTTTTGTCAAAACAACAGAAGCAGAAATAAGTTCTGTAATTTACTGAAGATCTGAGTCTTGTAGTAAAATAATTCAGCCCCAGAAAGTATCATTTGCACAATATGGCAGGCAAATCTTACAGTGAATTGTGATATTTATGAAGAATTAGCTATGACGCAACATTTTACTATTCATGAAATTTTACAAACTAATTTGCAATGTCAGAAACTAGTAATTTTAATATATCAACTTTTGTGATAAGTAACAGGCATAGTACTCTTCAAAAGGTAACTGCAAAACTATTAGGGCATTACTTATATCCCCTTAAATCAGTAGGAGCCTTCTGATTTATTTCAGTGGTTTTTTTTAATCAGGCCCATATTGTGGAAGATATAATTTTTGCTTCAACGTTAGTTCATGAAGCTGCTTTTTTAATTCACAGAAACTAGTTTTAATCCATGATAAACTGTACCTTGAACTACTGATTTTCATATTATAATTTTACTTTTTAAATTTTATCTCTTTTGTACAAGTGACTGTGTTTAAAACTGATAACTTTTTTGACTTTTCACACTTCAAAACAACGTTCAAAAACTTCTTACTGGAAATAAGAGTGATTTGCAGTGTTATGAACTCTTGGATTCAAGCTACATTCATGTTCTTATCAGTAACATTATAAAGATTTCTGGATTCAACTCAGATCAGAATATATATACAAAAATACATTCTCAGTGTTCAAGTCAAGTACGGATTTAAGCTTTTATTTATTCTCTTTCTCCAAGTGCTGTAATGAGGAAACTATGAGAAGCTATGTATACTCCTAGAAGCTATGTTAAGGCACATATGAGACAATGGGGTGATTTGAGACAGCCAAAGGCAGATCTTGCCTGACCAATCTGGTGGCCTTCTATGATCGAGCAACAGCTTCGGTGGATGGGGGTAGAGTGATGGATGTTGTGTACCTGGACTTCTGCAAAGTCTTTGATATGGTCCCTCCCCATATCCTTCTCTCTAAATTGGACAGGTATGGATTTGAAAGATGGACTGTTCGATGGATTAGGAATTGATTGGCTGAAGGCAGCCAAAGGGTTGTGATCAATGGTTCTGTGTCAGGGTAGAGGCCAGTCCCAAGCGATGTGTCTCAGGGGTCGGTCTTGGGACCGGTGCTCTTCAACATCTTCATCAGTGACATAGACGACGTCATTGAGTGCACCCTCAGCAAGTTTGCAGATGACACACAAGCTGAGCAGTGTAGCTGATACACTGGAAGGAAGGGAAGCCATCCAGAGGGACCTGGACAGGCTGGAGAAGTGAGCCCATGAAAACCTAATGAGGTTCAGTAAGGCCAAGTGCAGGGTGCTGCATTTGGGTCGGGGCAATCCCAGATATTTATACAAACCAGCGGAAGATTTCCTTGAGAGCAGCCCTGCAAAGAAGGTCTTGGGACTCCTGGTGGATGAGAAGCTGGACATGAGCCAGCAGTGTGCACTTGCAGCCCGGAAGGCCGACTGTGTTCTGGGCTGCATTAAAAAAAGGGTGGCCAGCAAAGAGAGGGAGGTGTTTGTTCCCCTCTACTTGGCTCTTGTGAAGCCCCATCTGGAGTATTGCGTCCAAGCCTGGGGCCCGCAGCACAAGAAGGATGTGGAGCTCTTGGAGTGGGTCCAGAAGAGGGCCACTAAGATTATCAGAGATCTGGAGCACCTCTCCTATGAGAAAAGGTTGAGGGAACTGGGCTTGTTTAGCTTGGAGAAGAGAAGGAGAAGGCTCTGGGCAGACCTCATGTAGCCTTCCCGTACTTGAAGAGAGCATATAAACAGGAAGCAGAATGGCTGTTTATGAGAGTGGATAGTGATAGGGCAAGGGGGATGGTTTTAAGTTGAGACAGGGGAGGTTTAGGTTAGATATTAGGAGGAGGTTTTTCACACAGAGGGTGGTGATGTACTGGAACAGGTTATCCAAAGAGTTTGTGGATGCCCCATCCCTGGAGGCATTCAAGGCCAGGCTGGATGTGGCTCTGGGCAGCCTGGTCTGGTGGTTGGTGACCCTGCCCATGGCAGGGGGGTCGAAACTAGATGATCGCTGTGGTCCCTTTCAACCCAGGCCATTTTATGATTCTATGAAACTAGGGGAGTATTCATATGCTAGAATACAGGGCAAAAGTTAGGATGCATGCTATCACAGTAATGCAAGATTTTGGTACACCTACCTATATATGAGAACAGAACAGATGACAACCTGTACTAATATCATGTATGCATTTTCCTTGCCAGAAAATATAATAAATAAAACCTTAGTGCCATGTCTCCCCTTCTTGTCTTTCTGCCTGTGGATAACCTTACACTGTTCCCTCCCTCTCTGTTCTATATTCCACATCTGTGGATAGTGCTTCAGATTTGCCCTGATTTTAGCTGAGCAGATTGTTTTGGTTCCTGACTTCTGGGTATTGGCTTTATTTTGAAGACAAAGTATTTGAGTTAGGGATTAGCTTTTGCCATGTGTACATATCCAGTACAATACAAGACATTTAATAAAATGGTTCTTTCACACCCTTTTTATATAGATTAAAATATAAATCTAAGTCATATAGCTTGCAGTTTCCTTTATGGATAGAAAAAACTTTCTTGTGTGATGCATAATTCCAGAGTTTATCTTAGCTCTCCCTTTTTTTGACCAGAGTATAATACATTTATTTTTACATTATGACAAATATACTCTGATATGTATGTAGTGACAATCTGGCAAAACAATATTTATTTTAAAAGATGTTATCTTTTAGCTTGAAACTGAACAGATAAAAATAGTTGTTTTTTTGTTTTTTTGTTTTTTTTTTACCTTGTCTATCTTTTTACCTTGTCTATCATGCCTATAATGTAGAAATATATATATGTAATTTAAAAGATGTATGGGTTACTGCCTAAAAGAAATTTTATGTGGGCATTTCTAACCCAGCAGAGGACAGCACAACTGAGAAATCTCTGCCAAAAACCTGCATATCTAAAGAAATCTGCTAGAGTATGTACTGTTACAGTATGGCATGGATTGTTTAGATAAAGGTCACATCATTTTTTGATTTGAAAGTATTTCTCTGAATGCTTTCCAGTCTTTGTTGGTTTCGTTCAATCTGATAAAAGACTTATTTTTTTCAAGACAGTCTGCAGAACAGCTCCATATACACTGTTGATCCCTGTAAAGAAACATCACTGCTGTCAATAAAATTTGGATAGGTGATTGGCGCATACTATAATTCAGAGACTCAACCTTTGTGAGTAGGGAAGAAAGGTGAACAAGAATCTGTATTATTTTAAAGAGTGAAACAATTAATAACCTTTACAGACAAAAGCAATATATTATCAAGAATTTGCAGTTAATTCTATATATTTTTTTTTAATATTAGAATTGAGGACATATATAAGAACTAGGGTGGGAAAAAATAAGAAGCTTGCATAGATTATTAGGTGCTTCGGAGATTTGTGAAATGCTTTTAACATTCTAGGTTGTGGTTATAAGTATGTATATATATATATATACACATATATATATGTATAAGATCCTGTTTGGTTTTAGCAATGCTGAACATCCCATATATTATTTTTGCTATTAGGCTGGAGAAGACATTATGTCGAGAGAAGATATAGGAAGAAGTTCTTTGTCCTTGTCTAATTTTACACTGAATTGCATTTAGGATATCAAATGTATTTGGATTTTAGAATAAGATTATATTAATTATTATTTTATATTATTGTTTTATACTCTACATAATTCCTGAAATTAAAATGTCTTTAGTGGTTTCTTTCTAACATAAATCTTCAAACATTTCAAAGTTGGCTAACAAAACTGAGTAAATGAATGTTCTGAAGTTTTAAAGGTAACCATTTTGCTGGAAAATAAATGTTCAGCAGTACCAGCACTCATCACAGGCATGGAAAATATTACTGCACAATGCTGTTGGAGAAAAAAAACATTTCTTCTCTATGCTTTGATCTTTCCAACAAATTCATAATTCTATGATATTCCACCGTTTCTACTTAAAGACTCAGAAATTTGTCTTCCTAGGGAACCTGAGTGCATAGCTTCTGCTTTCCAGGAAAAGTTTACTAAGCTCATATGACAAGGTATTCAGGATGAGGTATTCATGCCTACTTTGTTTCTTTTGTGTGAATTGATATTGCTTCACAACCTGCAATGCAATATCCTATCTTCAAAATATTTTCCTAATTCTGAGGCTACAATTCCCTATCCTCTCACTCGAATGAAAGCACTGTAGGTAATACAGCTCCAGGTGAAGAGACTAAAGGAGAATCCATTTTGAATACTGAAAGTCTGGTAAGTAACCCTTATTGGAAATATTTTATCTGGGAAGAAAGTGGATTTTAAATGTGGATAATCCTTCATTGTTTCATCTTGCAAACAAATTATAGGAAAAAGAAGTAAAAAATTGAAATCAAATTTGGCTTTGATTAATATTATTTTCAGTGTTTCTAGATGCAGCAGCTAGACCAAAAACAGTAAGTCTATTATTTATGTAATTTTTAAGAAAAAAAAAAAACAAAAAACAGCTTCTCTTCTATAGCATTAGGTATTGTCTCCTTTACTCTTCCTAAGAACTATCTAAAAGTACTAAAGTGTGAAATGCTGCCTCCTTTTACCCATGATACCAATTCTTCCCTAATCCTGTTTTTACTCTCTGTATGAAAATTATGATGTATTATACAGTAATGTAGAGAAACATATGTATATTATACTAATAAAATGGGATCATGAATAGATACTATTTTCACTGAAGCACCTCTTCTTCATAAAAAAAGCACTCTTGAACTTTATTATAGTAAAAACCTAAACCATTATAGGAGCTAAATAACCTATTCCATTACATGTTGTTGTGAAATAAATACTCTTCAAACAATATAACACTGTAATAGAAAGGGGAAACTCTCAGGCATTTCAGGTGATGACCACCTTCATGTAAGCCTCAGAAGATAGTCAGAAAGAAGATATTGTCCTTCACCCTTTAGACAAAAGCTTTTCGGCACTATGGTATCAATATTGTCTCTAAAAACCATTACATGAAATAAATGAAAGCCTTGTCATCTACCAAAAAGCACAGAATTCAATATGCCAAACACAAGACAAACTGAGTTTGACATTAGAAAAAATGGAGTGTGACAGCTGTAACAGTTACATCTCTTACAAAGATATGTGTGCTTGCAAAGACTTTACATCAGGTCTTGGTTGGGAGCTGGCATTTTCAAAGGTCATGAGGCTCCTTAGCACCATTCAATTACTGCACAAAGGGTACCAACTGACAGTTTTAACACTGTGGTTAAATTAGCTGAACACTGGTTGAGGTAATCAAACTTTTGACAGGAATGGATAGATAAAATCCAGATATAACCAACATTTTCATATATAATAACTGTGTTGTCCCCTCATGATGTTATCTCCCCAAAATCATTATTTTTGAAAGACAAGGAAAATGACAAACATTTTGTAGCTTACAAAGTTATCAACATTTGTGTTACCACACTGAGCTTGGCAATTTTTGTTATTACTTTGCTCAGATATAAATATTGAGTGAGGGACAAAAAATCTTTGACATAACTGCACTGCTCAAAATACAAAAGGACCAACATTGTTCTAGTGCTTACAAATGTACCAATTTTGTTATATCTTGTCCTGTAATTAGTTTAGATCAAATTATGATTCATCTGTATTCTTTATAAGTATGATATTAGACTTAAAATTAATTGAGTTATGAATTTGAAGAACCAATTGTTATGTTCTTTGCTCTGAATGCCATCCTAGAATATTACAGATTTCAATAGGAATTGTGTTAGAATTCCATAGACATGGGTCAGACAGAAGATCTTAAAAATAAAGGTAAAAAATAAATGTATGGAACTGATGTAAAAAGCAAACAGAAAAGTGGTTTCTACTACATTTTATGATTTTATGAAGCGTGACACAAAGGAATGTTCCCATCTGAAGCAGATCTCTTGGGATGATATTTCATTGGTGTTGATATTACACTGTGCTAAGAAGATTTTTCTTAAAGAGCCTTTTCAAATTCATTTCTGTCCGTATACTAGTCCATATTTTGTGAGTAAGAACACACCACTACTTTTACTGACATAAAGGATCATTCTTGTGCACATTTTCATTTTGGTCTTAAGCATTGTTTGTATGCATATCCATTCTTGCACCATGCAATGAGGGAGGCCTAGATTAATCTTTTAAAGCAGATAGTAAACATAAAAACTCTGATGTAATTACTGCTTCCGAGTATTTACACAATCACACATAGTCTAAAGTATATAATCTTTGGACAATTTGTTCTTACTAGAGATAAATAATCTTACAAGTAACTAACATTTTAGGAACTTTCTCGTAGTTCCGAGTTTCAACATGTATGTACATTCCCAACTGGATTAGATATTACTTATCTTGAGTAGCAGACAGAATTGTTGTTTGTAATTGTTGAAAAAGTAGCAAATCTATGTTAAGAATTTTGGGTGTCCTGAGCCTAGCATTGAGACTTCTGTTCTCTGTACTGGATGGGGGAGCTATATATGTGAAAGGTGAAAAAGTCCAATCAGTTTCACTGTGTGTTCAGCAAATGCTCGGCACTGATATGAAAATATGCACTTATATTCAGTAGTTGTTTTCCTGGAAGTCTGAAAATCCACTCTGCTAAACATTTGGAAAGTTGCCTAGTTAGAAAAAAAAAAAAAAAAGTCCAATAAGACTGTCTTAAGGGATGTGGAATTTGGTGATATATAATAAATCTCATTATATGTGAAAAGTGACAAGAGTAATGTTGGTCAAGGAGCCTTGAAGGACCTTCCACTTGATAGGGGATTGGAGCTGGTTGCTATAAGCCACATTGTTTGGAGTACTTTAAGTTTTTTTACAGAGTTTCAGAGAGTTTCTTGGTTTCCACAGGATGTTTCCTCCCTATCCTTACCCCCACCCTCTCAAAAAACAAACAAACAAAAAAACAAAAACAAAAGCAAAAACAAAAAAACACTGTGATTTATAGGAAAAAAATATATTTATATAACGACAAAAACATCAAAAATTACAGATATCAAAAATATTTTGTATGTTACTATAAATCATGTCACCATCTCAGTTTCACACTCACATGCTGTACATTCACCCTCAGCTCATCATCTCTGTTCTCAGAGAATCAACTAGCCACAGACTAGTGATAATAGTTAAGAAAGCATCTGTAACTTGAAATTTCTACAGAAATTTAGGTAGTCTGAAGAATATAAATAGATTGCTCTGAAAGTAATGCTTCCTCTTTATTTCCATGGAAACTACAACAGACAGCAAACACAATAAGACAATTTGATAGAGCTAATTCTCAGCTACAAAACACTGTTTTTTACCACTTTGCATTTTTTGCCAGCAGTGAACAAAAGTCTGCATGTTGTTCTTGTAAAAAATCTGCACCAGTGGAGGTTGACTAACTGTCACTGTCATCACTGCTGAAACACCACCCACAGCCTCACTGTGCTCTCATCCACTGCTTGGTATTTGTAAGCATTCAGCAAGTGTCAGTGAAAGAAATCGGTGCCATTTTTTTGCGTGGTGAAATTCAGTTACACACCTTTGCTTCACACACACTTCCATGTCAGACGCCATTCTGTCAGACTGCCCCTCTGTTGCCATCTGTCACAGACAACAGCATGAAACAGAATACTGTCTCGAAGGTTCAGCCTCTACTGCCATATCACCAACATCCTCTCATGATGTGGGCCCACACATAATAAAATAGGAGGCATTTTAAAACTTGAAAAGGTGTGTAGTATTTATCATTCTCATATGTTATAAATAAATATAAACCGGATCCCAGTTAAAATAAACTGACAGATGTGTTTGGTGTTATATTTTTCTCCATCATTCATTTTATTTCATTAAAAAAATAAAATACTGAATTTATATGATTTTTTTTTCATAAAATAATCACATTAAACTATTTATTAAAATGAGCATGAACTGTTCTGTGATCTGTAAGGTTGAAGACCAAATATTTGTAATCAGATATCTTTGAAATTTCTTTGTAAGAAAAATTGTTGATGACTAAATAGGAGGAAATATTGTATTATGTTCTGAGGTGCTGAAAATAGTACTCTTTCAGATTTGGTCCTTTGATGCAAATAATTACTGCAGTGTGTTCTAGCTTCAAGCCATTGCCACATATTTAGTTTATGAAACAAAAAGTATTAGCGTGCCTTGCAATGGGAGTGCCTCCTTCACTGGGGCAACATGAGGGCTGCTTCAAAAGTAATAGCCTCCTATTTTACTATGTTGGCCTACAACCTCAGAGGTGGTTGTTGGTGGTATGACAGTAGAGGTTAAACATTTCCCCTAATATTTCACTAAATTTTGTTGTCAGGTGACAAATGGCAGCAGAGGGAAAATCTGATAGGATGGCATGTGACATGGAAGTGAATATGAAGCAAAGGTGTGGAACTGAATTTCTTCTTTCTTTTCTGTGAAAAAAATTAATGCTTGCTGAATATCATCAGTTGTGATGACAGCGATCTGAAAGACAAGCCACATTTTGGATGGCCATGCAAATTTTTATGAGTGTGGCATGCGGGCTTTTGTTCACCACTGACGAAAATGCCTAGAAAACGGTGGTGACTGTGTTGAAAAATGTTTTGTAGTTACAAATTTGCTCTATCAAATGATGTTATCGATCCCTTCATGTCTATGGTACTTTCCATAAAAACAAATAGGAGGCATTACTTTCAGTATTCGAGGTGCGGCCTCACTGGTGCTGAGTACAGGGGGAAAATCACTTCCCTGTTCCTGCTGTTTCTGATGCAAGCCAATATGCCACTGGCCTTCTTGGCCACCTGGACATACTGCTGGCTCATGTTCAGCCAAGCATAAATCAATACCCCAGGTCCATTTCCTCTACAGGCCATTCTTCCAGCCATTCAGCGCCAAGCCTAGCACTGCCTGGGGTTGTTGTGGCCAAGCAGGAGTGCAGGACCCGGCATTCGGCCTTGTTGAACCTCATCCCATTGGCTTCAGCCTAGCTATCCAGCCTGTCCAGATCCCTCTGTAGGGCCTCGTTACCCCCAGGCAGATTGACACTTCCAGCCAACTTGGTGTCATCTGCAAACTTACTGACGGTGCATTCAATACCCTCATCCAGGTCACCAATAAAGATATTGAACAGGACAGGCCCCAGCACTGACCCCTGCGGAACACCACTTGTGACAGGTCGCCAGCTGGATTTAGCTCCATTCACTACCACTCTCTGGGCCCGGCCTTATCCAGCCAAGAGTGAACATGTGCAAGCCATGGGCTGCCAGCTTCTGCAGGAGAATACTGTGGGAGACAGCGTCAAAGGCTTTGCTGAAGTCTAGGTAAACTACATCTGCAGCCTTTTCCTTGTCTACCAGACAGGTCACTAGGTCACAGAAGGAGATCAGGTTGGTCAAGCAGAGTCTGCCCTTCGTGAACCCATGCTGGCTAGGCCTGATCCCCCAGTTGTCCCACATATGCTGCGTGATCTCCCTCAAGACAATCTGCACCATAACCTTCCCTGACACCAAGGTATCTCGCTCCGATTTATAGGAGGGAGAGGATGTTCTTTTAATATCTATATCCCCGGCGTGAGATTAAGAAACAACGGTTCAAATGTTGGTCCAACCAGTTTATTACAGATGTTAATTAGGGAGATGGTGAAGGGGAGGACGGACACTATTATGAATTAGGGTAATGGGGAAGGGAAGGAAGGCGATAGAAAAGGTAGGAACAAAGAAGCAAGGGGTCTTTATAGGAAGCAAGAGGGACATAGTCACCACCATGGATCCAGCGAGGTTCGTAGTTCAGTCATTGATCTTCAATAGCGGTGGGTCATCGGGCGTTGTTGTTCTATTGACAACGATGATGGCGACGACCACGACCATGGTGATGATGGCTCCTTTTCAGTGCTTTCAAAGTAGTCAAGTCAGCTGTCTTTGGAGTGACAGCTCAAATCCAAAGTAGTTGAGTCAGCTCTCCTTGGAGTGGCAGCTTCGGGGTCTGGGATCTCAGCAGAAACTCCTTTGTTCCCACCTTCCGGGCCTTGCCAGCAGATAAGAGGGAGCAGGGATGCCCATCTGCATCCTGTTTTTCACAGGACACGATGGTACCATTCCCCAGTTTTCCCATACCAAGCTGGAGCTATTTAGTCACAGGCCAGATCTTCCGCCAGTAAGCACTCCTGAGCACTCTCTTCCGGAGGTAAGCAACTCTGGAGGAAGGGGCTTTCAAATGTTCCCAGAGGAATGTCAATTGTCACACGGTGCCTCCTCAACAAATCAATCAGGGTCTTATCACAAGAAATACCTCAGCAAGCTTTGAGACAAAAAACAAAGAAGGATTCTCACACAAGGTCAGGCTAACAGGCCTGTAGTTCCCCGGATCCTCCTTACAACCTTTCTTGTAGATGAGAGTCACACTGGCAAGCCTCCAATCTTCTGGGACCTCACCAGTCAACAAGGAGCGCTGATAGATAATGGCAAGAGGCTCGGCTATCACCTCCTCCAGTTCCCTCAGCACTCTCATGTGAATCCCATCCGGCCCCATGGACTATCTTCTTTTCATTTCCCTTTTTATTTTTTCCCCAACATTTTGATTATATATGCAGTCAGTAAAGGGGTAAAAAATTCCAGAAATGACTGACATCAAACATAACTCGGTGTTCAGTCAGTGGTATACCATGCATATTGTGTTAACATAGTTTGTAATTACATTCCCACCAAATGCTATGCCAGATCTTTTCACTGAATAAATATGTGCATATGATATGACATTATTCTATCACTGCCAATTTAACAGACATCTCCTTTAGAGAGAAGAAAAGGGAATGTATTTAACTAATTTCTTTATACAGCTTTGTATTGTACAGCTCTGTTTGCTAGGGAACATTTTTATTTAAAAATTGTGCAGAATTAACATCTAAATGATGTTGAATAGGAAGCAGAGAATAAGAATGAAAAACATAGCCCAGAGCTTCTCTGAGAGTACTGGGACATTCAAGATCCTTTACTAGGAGCAAAGAAGAAAAAAAGAGCAACACAGTTGTGATGATGAGTTGCTTTTGTTCTCAACCTATTCTTTTCTTTAAAAAAGAAAAGAAAAAGAACAACAACAAAAATTTTTGTCTTCACTCAGTAATCAGTTTTTGCTGTATACTGTTGCATATCCATTTTGTCTGAAGTCTGTACTCAGATGAGTATGCTATTTCACTGTATGCTCTTCCTGTGAAGTGATGTCCAGAAACTTGTAGATAAAATAATACTCCAATATTTGTTTGTATAAGCTCAGAGCTGACACAACACTGGTGTGCATTACTGCACATTAAAATATGTTGCGTACACAGGCATTTAAAATGAACTGTATGATATGATAAGTGTGACTGAAGTATGAAAGAGCAGTAAGGGAGTGAAAAAGAGCAAAGACAGAATCGTGTTAAGCCTGCTGATGACATGGTATTAGCTGGCAAAGAACGCTACCAAGCCACAGTAGAGATCAAGAACTGTAGTAGGCTGTAAAGCTTTTTCAGTTTGACAGTTTTGAACAGCTATAAACCACACTCAGTTCTGATCCCTCTAACTAAGATTATGGGATGAATATAAGTTTTCTATGTTTGTGAGCTCACAAGTAAAGAATTCTGGGCAGGATAGGAGTGTTCCAACTGAAAGAAAGAAAATTAAATTAGCATTTTATGGAAAATAGTTTTTATTTAGCACGAAACAAGGCTTGCATAATTTATTTCAAGCCCTTTCAGGGCTTGAAGGAAAGGCAATGGAAATGAAGAGTTCATTTGCATGAGAGCAGTGTCTGGATTTTACTTATTACTCTAGTAGCTTGGAAACATGTTCAGGCTGTAGAAGGCATTTTTCATATCCATTCTCTTGGCTTAAATTAGAATGCTTTTGGATACTTTTGGAGTTAAGATGTTTTCCATTTATTTTGTTGAAATTCTTTATTTACAAGAACACTTTACTGACTCTTTAAAGCAGGACAGTTAGATCTCCAGACAGGTAAATAGCTTATTCATTAGAATATAGAGCGTGATATTTGACAGAAATGTTTGGGTGTTCCATAGAAAATGTAGAACTGTAACTAAAAAAAGGGAATGATGATGTCCCATACACCAAAATTCATTTGAGATTTACAATTTTGGGAAGAGGGAACTTGGATTCAGATCTTTGACGACTCTAATAATTTGAAGTAACTGCTTATTTACAACTGCTTACTCTGAAAAATAGTGCAATTAAAGGATCAAATTAGCAACTGGATAAGATTCATTCTTTGAGTACATGTTAGTTTGCCCAAGGATCTTTACAGCACTAAGTACTCCTTGAATAAAACCAAAAAGAAAATTCTCAGAGAAATTTAAAACGTGCAACACACATCTAGCAGCAATATTAAAAAAGAAATAAAAGAAAAATCCTAAAATAAACTTGTGATTAAGCTTAGAAGTTACTCCCCAATATTAAAATATCTTTTAGTAAGTCCTAAATGATTTGGTGTAATCAAAAAGCTTTCATTGAGACTGAAGATACTCCATTTTCTCTTGATGCTCAGCTATCAACTCAGATTTTCAGTATTTATTCAGATTGTCAGTGGCTTTTTATTTATTTATTTACTTATTTTTGTCTCTGAAAGCCTTTAAGATTTCTAAACTCCTGGTAATTGATACAATTATAATCATTTATATGCAAATGACTACAACATGTAAAAACTTAGGAAGAATTGTGAAGCTTGAGTAATTTTTCTTTTTGTACTTCATATCAGTAAATGCCAATGGAAAAAAATTAAACTGCAGAACTGAGCAGTGTGACATTCAGGATTAAGGTTCAGCTATATCTAGAGAAAAAATGTGACTTTGAACATCCTTCTTTCTTTTGATGCAGCCTGGTATGTGAGAGAAAATAATCTGCAAAGCCTTTTCCACTTTTAAGTCAAAGTGAGGAAGATTTGTTTACTTCTGATGAAGAAGGATGAACTACAAGATTTTATTCTTGCTTCTTAATATTATTTTATTTTATTACTGCTTCACTTGATTGTATTATGCAATAAAATAGGATGTCAATATTCTTCTCATACAGATGTCAGACCACTCTTAAATTTGCTCTTGGTGTCCCTTGGCTCTTTCTTTATTTTGAGGGGTTTATTGAGTTTCATTGGATTTATTTTTTGAGTCTTATTTTTTTCAAAGGTATGAGAAGCTGAGTTTCCTATGTCAACATGGGATAGTTACACAGGCATAATAAAATGACACATCTGTTTTGGAGTTTAGGGCTTTTTTAGATTCAGAAGAGTAGAAAATGTTTCTCAGAGATAGGTAAAAGAAGATGCATTTTGCTACTAATTTGGCACAAATTGAGAGTTGACTTTCAGTTGTTTCAAAAAATAAATTAGATTAAAATATTAAGAATAAAAGAGCAGCTCATCAGGATATCACAGAAAGCAATACAATCTCATTTTGTAGTAAGCAAAAGCAACTGAAAGTTCAAACAGAAATAAACATGGCCTTGGGTTGTTTCTCCTTGGTGTGCTTATCTCTGTAACATCAATCCACCAAAACTGGTTTCATGTGATAACTATTTCAGAGCAAATACACAGCAGGTGGATACCAGTAAAGTTTGGAGTTGACTCTTAAACTGCCTCCCAGAGGAGAAACAGATCATGGCTTTGCTCTCTATAGGTTTATGGGATATGAGGAAGAAAGCACAAGATGTTTGTCTCATTTTCAGTTGTCTTAAATAAGGTATAGCCCTGAGTGCCTTTTCAGGTACTGTGCATGCAAGATCTTTGGGGCATTAGCATTATCTAAGAGGAGGTAGAAGCTGATATATAGGCTAAAACAACAACAACAACCTAGAGATTAAGGGCGCTTCTTTTGTTCCTCAATAAAATGCATTTTTTTCCTCCTCATCTGTCTTTCAAACTTATCCTTTGCCCTGTTAGTTTGTGCATTTCTAGAATAAAAATGAATTCAGAATAGAGATATCTTTATGTGCCTTGTTATGCTGAATGAATGAATGAATACCTCAAACGAGTCATGCTAGACAGAAAGATATATCAGGTTCTCAGCCATTTTCAGGATAAGAATCACCGATACCAAAGTAAAAAATCATGCTTAATCATAAAGATTTAAGTCTTTAGATGAGACAATACCAAAATTTTCATTCTAATCTCTCTCAGAAGGAATTTGAAATTTCTACTAAATTGTTCCCGGCAGAGAACATTTATTTTGTTAAAAACTCTAGACATTTTTGCAAAAAGAACTTGCTAAACAAGGAAAAGTGTTTTTTTTTTTTTTTTTTGGGGGGGGGGGGGGGGGATTCCTTTTCATATGCATTAATTATCTGTCTCACTATCTTGCAAAAGAGCTGAACAGGGTGAGTCTCTGAGTCTGTGTCATAAAATAGAGGGATTACTGCAAGTTTTAGTAGCTACAAATCTATAAAATGCTGGTAAAAATCTAAATTTTGTCACCCAGTGGCAAGACAGACTAGCGTTATGAAAAGAGCACTAAACTCATCATGTTTTACATAGGAAGATAAATGAGGTGCTCCATTTTGAACCACTTGCAGTTTTTCTGTGCTACACTTATTCTTGAAAACAGAGTTTCAACAGCCATATCATGGGCCTCCTGGTGACATGCGGATAGACAATTTGTTGCTGATCCCATGCACTATTGCAAGGTAGAATTTAAAAAGATTACCTAGGATTATAAACTGATGAACAAAAGACAGCCTCCACTAACTAATGTCATTTTCCAATTCTTTTATTCCTTCATACTTTAAGAAATACCTTACCATCTTTTTTATTTTTATTTGATTCTTTGTCATTCAGCAGAGTTTTGGGGCTAAATAGTACAGAGTAGTTCCTGTGATATTTGTTGGTGATTGATACCTACATTACAAAATCTTTTTGTCTGCTTTTAATGTCTCAAAAATTTCCGTCTTCTCAGTCTTTTCTGTATGTTTTATTTACGTACTAGGACTAAGGAAAAGAAAGTAGGTTGTATGAAAGATATGTGCGGTAAAGTAGAAATTAGATCTTTGGCTTAAGTAATATGTTTACACACCTTTCTCATAAGAGTTGGGGAGCCTCACGGATAAAACATCTCCTCAGAAAGCTTTTGTTGCAAAGATAATGGTTGTATGTGTGAAGTTTCATTTCTTGTTTGACATTCCATGGGATTTGCTTTAAGCTTCCACCTACTTCCTTGTCTTGATATTGTGGTAAGGCAGATGGCTAGTTTACTAGAGAAGGATGCTTTTCAGTGGATGTAAAGACTTGAATCCTATCCTATTCTGTCCTACTTGTGAGGTGAAGTCATATAGAGTTTGTCTGTTTCAACCCTAGCTGCCAAGCTGAAAAATGCTTTATTTCAGATTGCTGCTATGAAGACACACAGATTAAAATCTGTGAGATATTTAGATTTTAATAGTAGTGAGGGTTCAGAAACCTGTGGAAAGGAAAACAAACAAACAAATATATCTCCTTTCAAAGGTATGTCCTTTTCCTTTCATGATTTTTTTTTTTTAATTTGAAAATAATTAATTGAAATGAAAATATATGATTATTCTCTCTGTCTGAAAAAGTTAGCAACCCTTACAGACAGGTGTTTGAATACACAGGCAGGTAGAAAAAGAGGATCATTAAATATTAAGGTTGTGTGAACCTAAATTAAAGCAATCTCATACGAACTGTGGGACTTACAGAGATATCTTAATGACATGACTTCACTTGCCAGTAAAAGCCATTAGCCTCATGAAGTATTATAAGCTCTTTTATATTAGGGAAAGCAATTTTAAACTCTGAGTGATTCCAGAAGGAACTGACTATACAAATCACAGTCCAGTCTTACTTCATTAAAGTCCATCTTATTCAACATAGTTTTTGTTATATCAAAGAAGTTCTTTGTTGCAAAGATGTACAACATACTACAGATAGTGTTTTACTAATACAGCAACACAAATAAATTTTAACATGCTTTGCAAGATACTTTTCTTCTGGAGATGCCTAATCTGTGTTGCTTGAGATAACTAATGATGTGACATAAGACACATAACTGCTTTACCTCAGATAAGGTATATGTTCATGCAGTTATAGGAAATTATGCCTTCATGACCACTATCAGAAAAATAAACTTCTTGCCTTGCATTTGGAACAACAAGGAAAGAGAAATGCAGAAGTTTTTTTTAAAGCTTTTTTTTTTTTTTTTTTTTTCTATCTTGAGATTAGTACATAAACTTTCCTGTGTTCATTTAAGTGACATGAGCTTAAGTTGAGCTTAAATGCATCATGTTCATGATGCACCAGGCTCAAGCTTTACCACAGTGGTGAAGTGCTGAAGACCAAATGAATAGAATTACATTCTGCAACGTTTTTGGGATGAGTGCTTGTCCAGGGTGATAGAAATTCACAGTGACTGTTGAAGTTAATAATATATAGATTACTTAATATAAGTAAATATGTGAATATGTATTATTTTATCATTGAGATTTTATAGTTCAAATGGGAGAGAGAACTTTTTTCACTGGAAATTTTGATTTACTGCATTTACTTGAAGCATCATGAGCAATTCAGGACTTTCCAGTGAGTATGAAAAAGTGCCTAAGGAAGAAGGAAAATAATTTTTAGAATATTTTTCTTCATTTTATTCTTTCTAAACTTTGAGATGGAAAAAGCACCTGATTTCCTAAAGGGGATACTTCTTCAGTGCCAAACCATTCATTTTTGTCTACCCTTTGGTTGCCACCTTCTACTTGATCTGGGTTAATTCATCTTACTTTGTGGATAAAATGTGGTATTATGAGTTCAGAAGCGTCACAGACAGCTTCCAGCATTCTCTGCTCTCTTTTTCTAGTGGGAATGATCCACACCCTTACCATTTCCCCTAGAGCAAAGGGGTTGAGAGCTAAGGCAAATACAGATTTATTTGGTATAGTTTTGTGTGGGAGGTTTGTTTGTTTGGTGATGTGTGAAAAACTGCATCAGAATCATTTTTATATTGTGTATTAAAAAAAAAAAATACAAACACATGCACGCACATATCTATGCTATATTCACTCATGAAATTTGAATGTCACCGCAAGGAGAGTGCTAACTTTTTTACATGAGGTAGTGGGAACTTTTATTTTAGTCTTGCATCTAATTTCTGAATGATTTTCTCTGAAGAAAGGTATTGCTCTGTATTTGTGCATTCTTTATCATTTTTTGTTAATGCTACTGATGCATCCCATGAATCTGCCCATCAGTTTTTTTATATATTGACTTGTTTTCAAGTCAGTATATAAATATTTATATATTTATACAACAATATTTATATGCAATATTTATACAACAAATTTTCATTATCTAGAGCATATTTTGAATAATTCAAGGTATGTATATTAATAAAAAATGACTCTTTTTCTTCAGGAAATGTTCACAAAATTAGATGATGCATATCATCTATATGTCTATACATGTTCAAGATCCGATTACATGAGAACATGTTTTATCTTCTATCTTTATTGAGATGCCTGCAGTCAGCAAACACTTGTAAGCTCTGTTTCAAAATGTCAAATTAATTCTTGTAAGGGGCATTTTCACTGTGTTACAGGTTAGCACTTTGGAAACAGAACCTCTAGCCTTCCAATTTTACTTGTTAAAATTTATTTCTTCAGGGTTTTTCCTAACAGACCTTTCAGATTTTCTTGCTTATACCTTTTAGGTTACTTGTATGTGCCTCCTTTGGTTTCCTGGAGAGTATTCATAAGGACTTTTTATGTGAATTTGACTGCTTTTGGAGGTGGATGAAAACCTTAGCCTTGTTTTTGTCAGTTTTCCACATGAACAAAAACATTAATTCTCTTTGAAGAAATTTACTAGAATGAATGGAGGTGAGAAGGGCGAAGAGAGCATGTCAATCATAGAAATGTTTGGTTCATCTCCTGTTGTTCTGATATCCATCTCTGAGACAGCCACTGCCTCCTCCCTTGCTGTTATCAAATGCTATAATGCTTGGACCATTCTGTCTGACAAACACAATGAAAAATAGAGTCAAGGATTAGTTTTGCTGTTTGGTTTTTTGCTAGCAGATTGATAACAATTCTATGGTTCTGCCTTTTGTAGAAACTATTTATTATCTTTAACACCGTTGTCTTAAGGCCAGCACTGTTCTTGTTTCTATACCAGATCCTAATAAGTCTCATATTAAATTAGACCTCTTAAAATAATAATGTGAAATTTTACATGGAGCAGCATACTTCATTAGCTGAATGTAGTGATTTTCATTTGTTGTTCATTTTGATATCACGAGAGAATTACAGTGTTTTTGATCTGAACTTTTCTGGCTTACAGACGTCAGATATGTAAAAGATCATGTTTCTTAGGATAGTCCTAAATGTTGTAACAATGGCAAAAATACTTCCACATAATCTGAAAATAGTACATTTTTTATTAGTTTTTGTTTTGATTTGTTTGTTTTCTTGTGGTTTTTTTTCTTTCTTTTTTTTTTTTTCTTATATTGCATGCTCCTTTTTTCTAGGACTGTTAAATCATTATTGTATTTTTCTGGCAGCTTGTAAATGGAGAAGGCATTTATCATGGAGGGAGAGGACAATTCTATCAGTGATGAAAAATTTAGAGTGATTGCCTATAAAACTGTGTTATGGTTTCTTTTATTTTACATGTAAACAGATATTTTAAAAGAAACTATAATTTTTGCCTTACATGAAGAAAAACCTCGTTGCAAATATTTAATTTTAAATCAGTCGTGGAAGCTTGAATGCCAGCTCAATGACTATGCAAATTTCTAAGAGTCAGAAGTTGCAAGCTCTAATTACTGTCCTTTGTGTTTACAACTGACTTCAGAATTGTTCAATTCATTGTGTTGCTTTCGCAATAAATTCCCATTAGCAAAGAGACTACAAAAAGACTTGTCACTCAAAATGGCTTGGGGCATTTTGTCTTGATTAAGATGAGGAGTGAAGAAAGCTGACCCAGCAATGAATCTCTTACAACTTTTGTTTTCAAGGGTTCTGGCAGTCCTGCACAGATTAAGTTCTGTTGTAATATAAGAACCTGATTCTATAAGATTTTAAATATCTTAATTCACGTTGATTTCTACAGAGTTCTAATTTTACAATAAATTCCCCTAAAGAGGAGATGACCCATCAAATTGCTGTCCTGCTCATTCTTTGTTCAGTCTCACAGAATGCACATTGTATTCTGTTAGAAATTTGTTGGCTTTGTCTGACTAAATATATTGCATCTTTTTCTCTGTATTTTACAGTGTCAAATTTTCGTAACCGAAGAGTGTTCAGAGTATTGATCATTCTCCACATGATAAATAAGATGCTAATCTGTGAAAAAGTAACAGTACATGTTATTTATTTCTTCCTCCAAAAAAACAACCAAAATGAGCAAACAAACCAACACAAATGTGCATGCACCAAAATTATGAATGGTTGTTGAAAGATGATACATGACAACTTTAAAACTCTTTTGTTGGGTCCTGACTTATTCACTGAAAACACTGCAAACAACACTGATGATACCTCGGAGGAAACAATTCTGCTAAATGGAAAAATCTCTTTTATCAAATATCTGTATTAGTCATTCTGAATGACTACTTGCATTAAAATAAATTTGAAAAATAGTCTATATAGCTACTGACTTGAAAGTAAGAGGGATATGATAAAAATACAAAAGTAGAAAAACATTCACTCCTTCCCTCCTCCCAAAATATGTATATATGTATATGCATTTGTACAGAATGTTTTTAAAGGACTTCTTTCCCTCCAGTTCCTTATTAGAAGGCTTTATTGTAGATTCTAATCACATTTTGAAGCTCTTCATCTACAAATTTATTATATAGAAACTTATTTTGGTTTTAAATAAAATTCTCTTGCAAACTCTTTTTTCCAGTGAGATGAGTTTTTAGATAGAACACAAATATTTTGAGTATGGTTTTCAGATTTGTTGGTACTGTAGTCAGGTTCAAATGTGGCCCTAAGCTTCTGTCAAGTATGCAGCAAATATACAGCGTACTGGAAATCAAAGAAGAGTTTCTCAATGCTTTTTAGTACTGGAGAAGTGTTTTCTACAAGTAATAGCAACATTGTTTCAAAAGCCACTTGTGGCCCTGCAGTGGTGTTTCCTTCTTAGTTTCTGTTTACTCTCCTCGCTTCAGACCTGCAATAAATCTAAGGAAGCAACACACATCTTTTTTGCTTGTAATTTAGAAGACAGTATAAGAATTTAGGCCCCCCAAAAGAAGTATGGTTGTGTGAGACAGAAAAGAAGACAGAATAAGAAATTGTGTTGTGATGATCAAAGTCAGCATCTCATGATAGTAAGATACCACTTTATTCTCTCTTTCTCTCTCTCTCTCTCTCTTTTTTTTTTAATAATTAACTTGAGCACATTTCAAATGCCCTGAAACTTCTGTATGAGTTAACTTTTTGACTCTGTGCCAAACAATTGCCTTTTAACTCTAACATTATCAGTTTCCTAGTTAAAGATGATCATAAACAGAAATATCACCATCTGTGGCAATGTCATTTATGATGAAGATATTGTCAGAAGAGAAGTGGAAAAATGCACTCCAGTACTATGGGGGCTAAATCATGTACTGGGGAGGAAGGAAGAAGTTCTGCTATATTCAAAGTTTTAATTTCTGTTTGCCAATTCCCTAATATATTTTGGGATTTAGGGTTGGAAATCAAAAGTTTTCTCTTTTTCACTCTTTGTTTCTTCCTCCTTTCTTCCCAATAAAAACAAAACAAACAAACAAACAAACAAATGAATGAATGAATGAATACTGAATGTATGTGTTTGGTGTGTAGGGATGTTTTTGGTTTTGTTTGTGTGTGTGGTTTTCTCCTTTGTGTTGCAAGGAGGAAAATGGGATTTCTGGTTGCAGATTATTCTTGAGAATGAATTTTTGTTTTCAAGTTATTTGTGTTTCTTTGTCTTATAGAGCTTATAGGAATAAGTTATAGTAAAATATTTCTCATTTGACACAGAGATTAGGACATTTATAATAGTTTATTTTAAGGTTCCATTCTCCCATATCATTCAGGCATGCATGCATCCATATATATATATATACATATATATATTTATATATATATATATATTTTTTTTTTAATGTGGTTTGTGCACGACTGACTCGCTCTGAGTTGGCAGTAAATGCCTTATATAATTTGTGGTCAGGTTTCCTGGTACTCTGTACATCTCCAGTCTCCCCTCTGAACTTGCTACTGGGGTTGAGCTGCCCATGGTTCTCAGTGATTACAGCATCTCAGCATGCAACACATCTGTTATTCTTATTTCTGTGCACTGGATTCACATTCAAACCTTGCATAACGAGCTGAAGGATGACAGTTCATCGTCAGGGAGCAAGTGCAGAAGTATTCAGTTCAAAGGATGCTGCTAAACACAACTGTTTTCTTTTCAGTCTTATTAAAGCTGCTCTCTTTTTACTCCAGTTCAAGCTATGTCATATGAAGGATTAGCAGCTGTGTGGTATTGATTTGAAGTGTAATAATGTGCTTGAAGATTCACTTCTAAAGCTAAGATGAAAGCTGAATATTTTTCCCAGTGTCAGTAGTGGTAGTTATTTCATTGTCCATACGTGAAAGGTGAAAGGTTCATTTATTTTTGTTGTTATTGCTGTTATTTTTCTTTTTTTCTTTCAAATCTCTATCAAAACTTTTATGTCAACTATGCATACTCATGGTCCTTTCTCCTTTCACATGAGAAATACTGTTTAGTTTCTGCATTGCATGTGTGCATATTCTGTGACATATCTCGGGAGAACAACTAGTCTATGAAAAATAAAGATGAAATGCTGCGTAATATTTACAGTAAAGTCATTAAGTGTAGATGAATTTGAGAGTGTTTTCTGTTTACACTGTGAAAAAATTGCTTGGAAAGGTCATTGCAAAGTAGCATATGTTTCTCCCTGCTCTTCTTTGTCCTTATTCTGTTTCAAGTACTACCATCCAGAAAGAGTGGCTAATTATATTTTAGTTGGCAGTTTTCAAAACTGAATTGTTACTGTACACAAAAGAGTGTTTGCTTATAAAGTGATGTACCTGTATTGTTGGGATGGAAAGTTCCACTGTGCTCCCAAGACACAACTACAGCTATCAGTATTGCTCTTGTATGAAAATTGAAATCCCACTTGCTCTTGCAGCAAATGAAGTTGGGAACATTACAGTAAGAATTTCAGATTTCTTCTGTTTGATAATGATTACTTGAATGTGTCAGAAAAGTTAGAAAGTGTACTCTGGAAGTCTAGCTAGTTGACAGGTAACATAATGTGCTTTAAAATGCAGTGCATGTTTAGGGTGTTCTCCCTGTGTATTGATTCACACAGGTCTTACTCTTATGTTTCTGAGGATAGATAGCGCAGGACTTAATATAAACTTTGACCTTGTCTCTCATGCAGTAGGCTTTCAACTCAGATTTTGAGATTAACAGTTTCTAATTATTTGGCTCTTCTGCAAATTCATCTGTCTATAGAGAGAATGGTGATGTTTTATCTTACACAGTTGATGATATTGGGTTTCATTATGATCATGTTCCAATACTGCTGTATTTTGATAACCACAAATTAAATGCTTTGAAATTTATATTCCATGAGAAATTTTTCAGCAGCATTGTTTAGCTGTAATTAAATAAAAGTAAAAAAAATAAATAAATAAATAAATAAATAAAAAATTTTAATCCTAGTCTTTCCTAGAGATGACAATTCATTTTTGTTAGAGCAGCTCAGATAAGCAGTGGCATTAGTGCCATTTGTGACAGATAACATTCCTGATTGAAGAACGTTGTCATTTTGTACTTTGAGATCTGTGCACTTCTGTGCTGAATTTTGTTAGTGTAACCCCTTATTTCAAAAAGGAATTCTAATTCTCAATCCTCTCACTATTTGGTCCCAGTAAGGCAATTTTTCTGCTACATTAAAGAAACAGATACAGGCCAACTCTCTTCTTCCAGAGGAAGGTCTACCTGGGGACTGAGACAGGGAGAGTCTAATTGGCCCTGATATTATTGGAAGACCAGTTGAGGAATCTAAGAGCAAAGGTAGAACAGACCCCTTGCTTTGGAAGGAGATGGTACTGTGTTGGAATGAGGCCACATCTTCCTGGCTTGGAAGTCTATTTCTCTGTTCTGCTTCATTGATCCCTTTTCTCACATTTTTGTTCTAACTGATGTCTTGATGCAAATTGTCTTTTTTTCTTCTTTTTCTTTCCCTTTTCCTTTTCTGTTCTCTTTTCCTTTCCCTTTTCTGTTCTTTCTCCTTTTGGTCAACTTGTAACATAGCACAGAACAGAATTTGATTGAAACGTTTGGCTCCTTTCCATTCTGTGAAACAGCCTTATGTAGATTAAAATCATGCTGTCTCAGTTTCCCAGTCTGTCAACTGGAGATGAGATTTACTGGAAGAAACTTCATAAAATCATTATAATGATATAACAATTAGAAGATGAACATTCAACATTATAGGCACATGATAGAAAGTTTAGGAAGAGAAAGGGCAAGTTGTAAAGTTAATTACCACATAGCCTTAAGTACTCCCTATCTCTCACAGAGTGATTTGGCTTATATTCCATTACCTTCTCACAGATTTTGTTCATTTTTTTTTCTTACTTTTCTAGCTACCCTTAAAAAGCCCATGTCCAAATTTCTATATGACATAATGGACCTAATTATAAACTCGTAAGCATTTTACTTGTTTATTCTTTGCATATGCCAGTGTGATATGTGTTACTATTCATGTACATTTTACTTTGGATGAGGAGCACTATACAATATAAAGACCTGTGCATGTTGGTAATTTTTTGTTTTGTTCTCTAACAATGTTTAAGCTTGACTTCCTGAGACACTAAGTGCAGTTTACCTGACAGTAACTTTTGAACTCTGAATTGTAAACAATTTTTTCATGTGATTAGAAGATAGACTTTCCCACTTTGTGAGGAAAAGGCAAGCAGATGTAGAAAGCAATATTATTTTTTGCAGTCAGCTGTTGGCAAATGCTCGGCATTCTTGGCAAGCTGAGAAATAACACTATTCTTCCCACAAGACATGATATGTCTGTCTATGGAATGGCAGTGTTGTTCCTCACCCCTAGAGATAAAGAATTAAAGGTAAAGTGCTGGGAAATAAAAGTAAGGAAAAAGGAAAAAACTTCATCTGTTGAATGGCTTCATGTATTTATTTTTTTTATTGTCAAGTATTTCCACTCTCAACATCTTTCTTTGCTATAGATTCCAGAGAATTTCATTTGTTATTGATTCTAGAGACTTTCCTTCCTTTAGATCTTTATTTTTATATTATTTATTTCCAAAAGTCCTCTCTTCTCAACCCCAGTCTTTGCCAACTTTGCTTTATTAGAACTTTCACCCTCCCCCAGGGAATTTTGAATTCAAAGGTTTTGAACAAGTCTGAAATTTTCTAAACCAAGAACAGAGCCAGCTGAATCCTTATTAAAAATTTCTGCCAGGCTTGCAAAGTATTTTCATGGACTTAGAAAACAGATCACAAGAGTATTCAGAATGACTCTCAAAGTATGCAAATGTTGCTTTTAAGGACCAGACACATGAAAAAAATCATTTGTTTTGCCATAAGAGAGTATTTCCTGTGTTTCATTGCTGGAATTCTTTTCATTTTCTCCCATTCTCCCACCGTAGGCTCAGAATTAATTTTCATTTTCTTTCTTCTATCTTTTTTATTCCTTTTTTTACACAGAACTATTCTCTGCTCCCTTATTATAAGCCACCTCTGCTGAGGCAGAGAGAGGTATAAACAGTTTCAAATATATTCAATTCTGATAGAAAAAGGCCAGAAGGAAACATAGTCTGCTTCAGGAAATGTCCAGAGAAATTATAAAATTAAGTCACCAGAAAATCCTAATACATTAATAAACATTTACTTAAATTAGTCACCTTTTTTTTCCATCACTAAACCTAAACTGGGAAAAAAAAAAAAAAAAAAAAAAAAAAAAAAGTATTAATAATAAAGGAAATGGAGAAAATATAGAGTTCTAATATAAAGGAAGAAAAATCCTCTTATGTCACTACTTTATTCTCCATAGGTCACTGATGTGTATTGTACAGTCTTGCTTATGTGATTTCATAAGGTACACAAATCCTAATGTATGTGTGCGAGAATCCTTCTTTGTTTTTTGGCTCAAAGCTTGCTTCCTGAGGTATTTCTTGTGATAAGACTGACTTGTCTAGGAGATGAATGATGGGTGTTGCCTTGTGGCAATCAGCGTCACTGTGTGGACAATTTTAGCTGTTTGCCTCCGGAAGAGAGTGCTCAGGAGTGTTTACTGGCAGAAGATCTAGCCTGTGACTAAATAACTCCAGCTTGCAATGGGAAACTGGGGGATAATGCCATTGTATCCTGTGAAGGCAAGATACAAGCTGGCGCCTCCCTGCTCCCTCTTATCTGCTGGCAGGGAGTTTCTGCTGAGACTGCAAAGCCAGAAGCTGCCACTCCAAGGAGAGCTGACTCAACCACTTTGGATTTGAGCTGTTACTCCAAAGACAGCTGACTCAACCACTCTGGAACCACTGAAAAGGGGCCATCATTGCCATGGTCACCATTGCCGTCGTCGTCAACAGAACAACACTGACCGATGCACGCTGGATCCATGGTGGTGACTATCTCCCTCTTGCTTCCTATAAAGACTCCTTGCTTCTTCTTTCCTACCTTTTCTATCACCCTCCTTCCCTTCCCCATTACCCTAATTCATAATGGTGTCTGTCCTCCCCTTCCCCATCTCCCTAATTAAGATTTATAATAAACTGGTTGGGCCAACATTTGAACCATTGTTTCTTAATCTCACATCAGGTATACAGATATTAAAAGAACCTCCTCTCCCTCCTATAAATTGGAGTGAGACAATGTAGAGCAAGATAATTCTTCCAGGGTTCAAAAAATTTACTTTTCCTTCAAGTAATTTATTATTATTATTATTTGCTTTTATTAAAAAAAAAAAAAAAAAAAAAAAGATATCTTTACAAATGTTATGGGCTGGTCAACATAATCCTATGTATCAAAGGGAGAATTTACATAAAAAACAACAATGGCTGTAAATGGCTACTTTTTTTTTTTTTTTTAATTACTCCAACTAAAGTTATCTATCTCCCTCAGCACATGATCAACATAAACCAAAATGCTTATTAACAGTAGTTGCAATTAATGAACATAATGGGCTAGTTAAGAAGTTGTACTGGCATTCGAATTAAGTCCTGAGGTTTTCTTAGGTCTCACTTATTTTTAGTGTAAGTCTCTAGAACTATTGAGAAGAAAATAGATACCCTTGAGAGTTTAGCAGCAAAGAACCAGCTCCTGTTTCTGTGTTTCTGTAGTGACAAATGCTAGTTGTCTTCTCAGCACAAAAGAGAAGAACTCATTTAATAGGCAGAGCTCATGCTTGCAATTCTGATGCTGCCAAACTTAAGGAAAAGGATAAGGATAAGGAAAGATAAGGAAAAGGAAAATCCACTCTTTCACTTTCCTTACTGATGGTGTCGGTATGACCTGTATGTAATGAAGCGATGGGTACATTATGAATCTCTGTGTACAGAGATGACAAAACCAGGACTCCTTCTACAAAGGCAGGCAGCTATTCACAGTAGCTAAGTAATGGCACTAATGTATAGGATAAAAAGTTCTAGCTATATCCTGTGAAAAAAAGAAATGATTATTACCCAGCATTCCCAGATAGTATCAGCATCAAAGCTTCCAAATTTATTAGTTCAGTGCAGATGAAGAAGTTTAATACAAAAGCAAGTATCCTGGAGGGACTGGATGAAGAATTAAAAGTGCAAGAAGTATGAGGTTTCTTTTAGGTAGTCCTGTATGGAATTGAGAGTTTGTCTTAATAATCCTTGTGGGTCCCTTCCAAGTCAGAATATGCTGTGATTCTTGGCAACTTTTCAAACAGGTGAAGAATGCAGGAATGTCTCTTAAATAATAGAAAGTGAAAAAAAATATCATAGGAATTGCCACATTGAGGCAAAATGATAACTTGTTTGGTCCATTACATTTTAAATCAGCATAAGTAACATGCTAACAGTGCTGGCAGAGCAGGGCAGCAGGACAAAGCAAAGGTGACTCTTCTGGTTTCTCAGTGCAAGGTCTTTATTGCTGAGTAAACTGCACTCGTGGGTGATCCCATGATATGCATGGGATGAAGCTGCTGTTACAGGGCCAGCAGGTGCCCTCTGATGAGCATGGAGAGAAGATGGGGTAAAGCCATATGCTCTCAAAGCAGTTGATCAGAAATTTTTTGCAAAATCCCATCATATTTGTGTCATAACTACTGACACAGTCTTGCAGACTACTTGTGGCTTTTGTTTAGGGTAAGTGAATTTAATAGAATCATAGAATGATTTGTTGGGGGACCTTCAAGAACACTCAGTTTCAATCCCCTTGCCATTGACAAGGTTGCTACCCATCAGATCAGGCTGCACAGGGCTTCATCCTACCTGGCCTTGAATGCCTTCGGGAATGGGGCATCCACCTCTCCAGGCAACCTTTTCCAGTGTCTCACCACCCTCTGAGTACAAAATTTCCTCTTCTAATCTAAATCTCCCCTCTTTTAGTTTAAAACCATTCCCTCCTGTCCTATCACTACCCGATTATGAAAAAGTCAGGCTCCCTTCTGACTGTAATCTCCCTTCACATACTGGAAGACCACAGTGAGGTCTCTCTGTAGCTTTCTCTTTCCCAGGTTGAGCAACCCCAGGTCCCTCAGCCCTTCCTCATAGAAGGGGTGCTCTAGCTCTCTGGTCATCTTACTTACTAATAAATTTAATAGCTAAAACAGCTCTTGTGTAGATCTCGTGTTATGTGTTGTAAAATTGAATTTTAGCCTCTAATTAATCTGGAGTTATTTTTAACATGTAGTGGAATTTTAGGGAATATAATGACCTGTAGATTACTCAAAATGCAGTTTGGAGGAAGAATTCCATGATAATGGAGAAGCACTATGTCACCCCTGTCACTTCCTTTACCAATTATTCATGTTCACTGTTGAAGGCTTATGTTCCATTTACAAATATAAATGAATATCTTGTGCTGCTTTTTAATATTGAATTGCATTTATATATCAGCAGAATTTCTTATTTGTTTAAAAATGTATGATGACTTTCTCCTTGAGTGTAAGTACTTCAGATTCTCTTCTAGCCTCTTTTCCTCTGTGGCATTTCAGTTTATTGTGTAGATAAGACACTGTTCAGGAACTTGTTATTTTCATGTTGAGTCTTTGCTTTCTGCATGTTTCTACTAAATTACTAAATGACACTAATAGAATATAGTGATAGAAGTAATTCTATATCCTATAATTCTATAGAATTATAGAAGTAAGAAATCAAACCTCCATACTCTTGTAAGAGCTGAGTATCTTCATTACAAAGTATTTTTTCTAACATTATAATTCATTTTTTAAATCTACTGTAGTAACATGCCCTTCTAAGAAAATAATGAAATATAAAAGCATAGCACATGATTCCTGAAAGCTTCCACTGCTTCAGTTCATCTCAGATACACTATGAAAATATACTGAGATGCATTACATTTGGTTTGACTTTCTGATCTAAATCAAAATATAAGAATGATACTGAAGAACACAACATTACTGAAACAAAATTGCCTGTACTATGATCATCACAACTATTGCTTATGTCTTTACAGAGCAGAGGAGTAACATCACTATCCTGTTCCATGTGGCTTGTGAATTTCAGTCTGTGAACAATTGCTCATATCAAATGCATGACTGATGTAGTTTTGAAGCATCATGACAAGTTTTTAGTTAAGGAATCTGCAGCAATTTTGAAAAATACATAATTGCCAATTCACTTGTCCCCTATTTTTTTGTTGTTGTTGTTCTACCTTGTATATCACAGCAAAAAGCCACCATCCACCTTTTTTTTTTTTTTTTTTTTTTTTTTTTTTTTTTACATTTTAAGATGGTTCTTTTTTGTGGGACATGAATCCCTGTGGATGTATGAATATATAGTTCTGTGTAACTAAAAGCACTTCGATAAATAGTTCCAACTGAAAAAGGTAGATAAACTAAGTGCAGGGCTATCACAATTATTCTTTGTAGCATTTTCTCTATGCTTTTAGCACTTCTGGGAATTTGCTCAACTCCAGCTGCTTGTTAACACCTTAAAAATGATTTTTTTTTTTTTTTTGGGGGGGGGGAGGGAGGGAAGGTGGAGGGGGTTGGTATTCTGTTGTTTTCTTTTGTTTGTTTGTTTGTTTTTGAGAGAGGAAAAAAAGGTCCTGTAGAACCATGTAACTGCTGTCATAAAAATAGAAACTACACACCCATCTCTTGATTATTCATAAAATCAGAGTGGCAATCCATAGCAGAAGCGTAGCTCCTAGCAAGAAATATTCAAGGTGTTCCTTACTAACTGAATTTGTATGATTGCTCGTGCAGGGAGCCATGAAATTCCAGGAAGGTAGCACAAAGAAAAAGGGCACTCAGCATGGTTTTTACAGCTTTCTTGAAGATAGACACAAGAGGATGGGCTGTGTGAATATTAAATTTTAAAAGCCCTTTATACTTTAGGAAGCCTTTAAAACTATAAAAAATTTAAAAGGGTTTATAAAAACTATATATATGCAGTCTTCAAAAGAGCTTGAAATATGTTTGGAAAGATCAAAGAAGAATATCTTACATTATCATATGATGGGGGAAGGAGAAGGGAGGGAGGAGAGAGAATAAGTGTGTGGTGTTTGGTGTTATAGGTGAGGAACTGAAGTGAGGATAAAGGTATGCTTTTCACAGTCTTAGCTGACATACACTATTTGCCATCTTCACTTTTTTATCCATCTGAGTCCTACTTAGAAAACTGTAGAGGGAGGTGAGGTGCGAAATATCTGAATAACCCATGATATTCTGTGGAAAAGAAATGTGCCAGTTTTAGTGCTTGAATGACTCTAATTATCATATTGTGGGCGAGAGTGCTGAAAGCTTAACATTTCAGTGAAGTATGGTGGGATTATACAATGCAAGATGTTGATATGTACCTATAATTTGCATGTGATGTAGTGCGACATTAAGAGCAAAACAGAATACCCTTTGCCTTTAGGCTAATACCATACATGAAATTTAGTCCTGTTCTAAAGTTCCCTTTATAAATCTTTCATCCAGCATGTTGCAAGAGGCTTGAAAAGTGGCACCTAACAGTTCAAAGAGTTCCTTTGGTTTTGCTACGGCAAGCAAGCTTCCAAATCTGAGATTGCAATACCCACATGCACACACAAGCACACCCTTAAGAGGTGTTGTTGTGCTGTCAGGTTAAATTTTGTTTGCACTTTAAATTTACAAAGCTTTTTCTATAAAAATATACATGTAATGATATATAGTATTATTTAAGATATTATCATCATATATGATAATGTAAATATATGTATACAAATGCATATACAGAATTTTATATTTACAGATATATCATTGATGTGAAAGAAAGCAATGACCTTACAATTTTTCCTGAAATTCTTGTGTTTTCAACTGAAACATTATATTGTCTTTTCAGTGCTGGAAAAACAAACCGATAAAAAAACAACCCAGTAGTCAAAATAAAAAAATCCTCATTAACTGACCAAGCAGATAGATGCAACTAACTGTTCCCAGAAGTTATAGGCAGTTTCTCACTGTAAGCCATTTCTGTGTACTGTTTCACTTCTGTTCTGCAATTTTGGTGTTTTCATGGTTTTTCCATAACCAGAGGTGGTTTGTTCTCAGATAGTCAAAAGGACTTAACTTTATCTTCTGCAGAGACAAATTCAGTTCTTAACCCCCCAAAATTTGTTCTACATAAAACAAAATTGGTGTCGTTTGATACTTTCTTTTCTGTTGAAGTCATTGTCATGCTAAAGCACACTATCATTCTTTCTTCTTTAACACTTCCCATCTTGCCACAAAAGACTTTTGTGTACTTGCATACAGAATTTTGATCAGACCATGATCAATGATTCTGTAATTAAAAAGCAACAATACTATTTCAGCTGTTCCAGCCAACCACACAGGATGTTGGTGGGGTGCCTCTTCTCCCTCTGCTTTTTACAGATGCACTTGCCTGGTGTCTGTGTCATGGTTTTATTACTTTTGATTATTGGTATTCCACATCATAACATCATGTAGTGCACTGGGAGTTAAAGTGTTAATACTCCAGTTCCAGGCGCCTGTCCCAGAAGAGAAGAAGAACTACATTCCCCAGAAGACTGCTTGCTGTGTTGTTATCATTTCTACTCAGGGGGAACAGATATAAGGCCTTGGTAGGTCGTCTGACCTGCTCTTCTTTGTCAGGCTCTCCTCCTTGCTGCTCAACCAGATTGTGCATTGCACCTCAGTGTTATGGTGAGGCCTTTCCACCTTTTGGACACACTCTCTCATTATATTTGATTTATTAGCAATATAATCACAATATAATTCTAATTGTAGTGTGAGCTAGAGGATTGATAGTGTTTTCTTAATCAACATGAAATTGAAACTAAACACATCAGACACAGAAAACAGTTGTTTTCACTGTCTTGGTTTGCAATATATTTATGTAAAAATAGAATTATATTAAAGAACCATATTTTGAGGTTTTGATATTGCCACAGCAGGCAAATGAGTAATTATGCTTATTAAAGGTTTTCAGGACCTTACATACATAACTGCTTTATCCTTTGATGTCCGTGAGGCTTTCTATGATCTGCTGAACTCTTCTAAGAGGGGTGCATTATGTTAAGACAATTTATTTGTATGTAGTTCTACTCCTTTTCTTTATTTTCAACCTTATCTTACATCAAACTCATATTTGCTATGGTAGTTCCCAACATATTTTACAAATGATTTAGTAGTTATTGAATATTTTGAGTTTGTTTAAACGCATAATAATCCTATTAAGTAGGGAATATATGTACATGTATATAGAGGTCTACATTTCTATATGTGCTTCGAAGCACACAGAAGCAATGCACATCCAATTTTTAAGCTCTATGTTGACTTCTTTCTTCAACTAAGAATGCCATTGAAGCCATCAAGCATGTTATTTTCACAAGGAATGCTGACTCTATTCAAAGTGAGAAATTCGTGTTACAGACCAAGCCAGGGATGCTGAGGGAATATTTTGAGTTGCTTATAAAGTTACAATCAAGTTTTGAATCTGCAAGCAACGGCTTTTCTATAGGAGGAGAAAAGCTCAGTGAACAATAAAATAGTATTTTTCTGCATAAACAAGTCTATTCACTTCTCAACACATTCCTCAAAGAAAAAAAGAAAAAGAAAAGGAAAAAAAAAAAAAAAAAGATGATTTCACAGCAAAAAAGAAAAAAAGAAAAAAAGAGTATGTTTTCTGTAAACAGATGAGCAAAACAATGAAAGGGAAACATTATACACCCTGTCATGGTGTGGCTTCATCTGCTCAGCTTGACCACTATTAGTTACAAAGCTTGCAAGCTAGTTGTGCTCTCTTGTGTTTGGGTTTGAGCAAGTGCTCTTCCTTGCTGAATGTCCTAATTACCAGCAGAGACTCCTTCCAGACCCAACTTTACCATTTGTCTGCTTACTGCATCCATGTAAGATTCTGGTCTACATGTTCATTCAGTTAGCTACCTTGCAAGTCGAAGATCAGTGCTAAAACAAAAGCTATTGTAATGTTTCTAATTCTGAAAACAATGTTGGCTTCACCAGATCAGAATGGTTAGTTGCCATAGCAACAACATCTTGGCGGGTGGGGAGAATTAAACATCATTACAATCATTTTTGGAAAAGTACTGAATAGCTGCTCAGAGCTTTTCCTCTCAGCATATGGCAAATTGAAAGGTTCGTAACATTGTTGCATAAAGAAGACAACCTGAATGCTTTTTTTTCTTCCCCTTCTCCCTCCAAGGGACAGCAGATTAGCAGCTTTCCCCCCAGTGCGAACTAGGGTAACAAATTCCTGTTCAGTGAAAGGTAGTCTAGTGGATAGGAAGGATAAGGAGACTTTGGCTTCAATTCATGAAACATTTATCAAGCCAAATTTCTGTAAGTAGCATCCTTTATCTGCATATAGAGAATGCAAGATAATGGAGAATGTTTGAAATCTATTAGCACAATAAATTGATGAAAATTTGCAGAGTTATACAATGCCAGCTAGGGTTAATATCACACCAGTGGATGCTAATGGGTTATATATATATATAATCTCAGAAAACTTGCAAGGGGAAGTTTTACCATCACAAATCTTTTTCTTTGCTTTTAAAGAAAGCATAAACAAATCCCAGATATTCATTATGTAAAGTGTATTATACTGAAGGAAAAAAAAAGAAAAACAGAAACAAAAACAACCAAACAATAAAATATTGTGAAACTTGTAGTTCTATGGTCCTTCTAAATAAGGTAGGAATTAGGGTAAATCCAACATCTTTATTCATACAAAATTTTCATTTGTGCTAAATTTTCCTTGCCAACAAGCATGCTAAGAAACCTCGCTTATTTCTTTGATGTATGTCTTGCCATAAAAAATGCAAGAAAAACACTGTAGTTTTGCAGACAGAATCCTGTGATTATAATTTCAAATATTCAAATTTAAAATTCTATTTTAATTACACAGTTTGACTGTTGGTCTCCACTTGTGTTTGCACACTTTAGTCCTCTTGACTCTGTATTCACCACTGAATATGGAAAAGGAATTAAATATATATTCTGAAAAAATAAAAAATTTCTTGCCTTATATGGAATTGCCATCCAATACTAGATTTTTTCATTATTTTTCCTCAACATTTCTAAAAGAAAATCAGTTAGGGCCCACAGTTCGTGTCTACTCATGGGGAAAAAAATTGAAAAGCAATATCATGTGATTTGAATAATGATAATCTTTACTTAATAGCCTCTACAAAGAGTAAAGAACTTTTTAACAGCTGGATTAGTTGTTCTTCTTCCCAGGTATTCAAAACCTCTGTATTAGACTTTGAGTAAGACTGTATCTGGTGAATGACTGAGACACATTCCAGTTAAATGTCATGGCTTTTAGGGATCTGATATTTTGGTTATTATCCCAGATCTTGACTGAGATATTGTCAACTTCTTCATTTTTCTTTGAGTATGTTCTATTTTCTGTTTCGAACTCTTTTCCAGAGGTAAAAAAGAAAAATCCATGTTTCTTGAAAAATGGATGATGGAGAGCATAGGTTGAATGAAAATGATGTAAGCTGAAAGTCAGTAAGCATTAAATAACAACAACAACAACAACAACAACAACAATAATAATAATAATAATAATAATAACAACATAAGCAAAAACAGGCAAACAAACAAGCAAAAAAAAAAAAAAAAAAAAAGCCCTAATTTTGCTGAGATGGAAAGAGAGCTCCAAAGTGAATATAATTCTGTAATTCTGTAAGCTATTTTTTTAGAGCATCTGTTTGAAACAAAGGAATTAGCAATTCTTTTCTGTGCTCTCAAAACTATTTTTTTCTTTTTTACCCCAAATCTTGTTTCAGATAATTCATGAAAAATATGAAAGGGATATTGTGATCATAGACTTTAACACCTTTGTAATCTGAAATCCTTCTATATTAGGTGGTAATGCTTAATATCTAAATTATTTTTCTTTTCAAGGATCATGACTTCGTACCCTTAAATGGATAAAACAATATCTAGTAACTACCTTCACAGAAATGTCATGCTGTAATGCATCCTTTTTCCAGTATACTCCACTGCTTATGCAAAGCTTTTTGGCAAGATCATTTCTCCACCTGAAGTAGACTGCAATTAGTATGCTATAGATAGAAAAGAGTGTAATATGTACAATATATCTTTTGTCTAATGTACCCTACAGGATTGGTTCCTACTTTGGAAGAATTCTTGAATACAAGTGTCTGATGGATGTGTCAGCTCTCTCTCATACAATTACTAGAGCTATAGAAAGAAAATTGATAACTCTATGTTCAGTGCTTTATCTGCAGAGTCTACAGTAAATAATTTATGTGACAAAAATTAAGTAATGATGGTAGAGCAAAATGTAAAATAACTCTTCTTTTATGACTAGAGTCATGCTGTGCATGGAATGGGGGGCTAGGGAAGGTCTTCTGGGGAAGGAGTAAGTAAACAGCAATTAAAGACTGTATTATAATACATATACACTAGGGGACAAAAAAAGAGTTTTGCAGGCATACTTATTTTGAACATCTCCTAGCTCTCTGGGAGACTGACTTTCTTCCAGACTAATTAACAATTGTTGTAATCTGCTGACTTTCCAGTGTGATTTGTATTTCTGCTGTATATCAAGGGTATAAATAAAGAAAATCTTGTACCTATTTCTGTTAATATTACAATTTTACAAGTTTTAAGCAAAGGGAAATAAATACCAACTACTTGTGCTTTTGTGTTTCCTGTGATACCACCATAAAATAAATGTAATAGTGCAGTGGGATGCAACCTACAAAAAACTGAGTCTAACTGCCTGACCACTTCAGAGTTCATCAAAAGTTACAGCATATTACCAAGGGCAATGTCTAAATGCCTCTTGAACACTGACAGGCATGGTTCATTGACCACCTCTCTAGGAAACTTGTTCTTGTATTTGACCACTTTAAATAAGGTTTTTTTCCTAATGTCCAGCCTAACCTTCCCTGATGTACTTTTGTGCAGCTCCCATTCTGCTATCAGTGATAGGAGCAGAACCCTGAAGGTTCCTCTTCTTCCCTTCCTCAGGGAGCTGCAGGAAGACAACGAGGTCACCTCTCAACCTTCTTCAGACTGGATAACTCCAAGACCTCAGCCAAAGGACAAACCATCAGCCTAATACCAGATTTGCTGCCTTCCTCCTTAATATCCTTTTTATATCAAGAAGCTTGGATCTGCCCAAGACTTGAACTGTGCTCTTGATGTCTCTTTCCTTCTTATAGCACACTGTAGTAGTAAGTTAGTGTCTTGACTTAGGTTATGATAAAGTATCTGGAAATCATGTTGTGAACCATGGAGTGGACAGGTATATGGGTAGAAGGTTCTGTGGGCTCTTTGAATCAGGCATACATTGGTTGCGATTACAGGTTGGGTGTGGTTAATGACTCTTATGCCCCTATCAGTGATCTGTTCTCTTTTATTCATCAACAGATGAAAATTGAAATGCAGATTTGGGGAAAAAATACATGATGTAATTGATAAACAAACAAATCAAAGCTTGATAAGTGCTCAGTGAAGCTAGGTGTTGCAAATCATTTGATTAATTATATGATTATATGAGGTTTTGTGAGTTGCTTGTATATATTATTTTTGAGTTAAAAAAATTACATGCAAAGTTGAAGCTTCCACACTAGTAGTCAATATTAAGAGCACAGAATACTTAAACTATACAAAAACTGAGTTTGGAAAAAGGATGTATAGAAGGAAATGAAATTCAGCTTTGAAAATCTTCACAAGTATAGAGCTTATTTAGATACTCGTTTTATTTTCTATTCCTAAGTTTACAATATCTGGTAAATAGGGAAAATATTTTAGTTCCATAGCTAAAATGTACCAGGGGGGGCTCAAATAACACAGAAATTGTTAAAAAAATAATAATAAAAAATCTCTCCATCCAAATAAAATATCCAAACCTTAAGACAGATGGAATGAATCAGAATGAATAAACTGTATGTGATGATACCAAAAGCAAAATTCATAAAAATACATAGATTATTGATTATATGCTGATATTGTTTATGAAACAAAATTGCAGATATTACTGCCTGCATAGTATGTATTGGTTTACAGATTTCTTTGTCAGTGTATGTTACAGAATATCATATATATTATAGAATAATCTGAAATAGTTTTATTTTTCACATAATAGATTTACTTTCATTTTATTAAAGTAATGGTGGAATAAAATGCTTCCAATTAAATGGTAGCTATCTCTATTGTCTTGTTCTCTAAAGTCAAAATGGTTGCAAGTAAAAGTTTTTTCTTTTTTTTTTTATTTTTTTTTTTCATTTTCAGAGTGCAGTGTATAAAGTTGTTACAGATGCTTGTAAATACATCTTGTTTCAGAACAGCTTCAGTATTATTTTAGAATGTCTTCTGCTAAAAGCCAAAGAAATATCTATGTTTTCTAGTTTTATAGTATATACACAATGGAAAAGAGAACTCAGCTCTCAAAAACATATTGATGACTGCTGTTTAACAAAATAATTAATTTGGTTAAATGTCAGCAACAAATTTCTGTCAGATTAATGGTTTTAAACAAAGTCTGAGAGAATTTAATGTTCACAGGGGCAATCAAAACAATGTATTGATCATGACTAAGTTGCTTTCCAGGTAATGATAAGTTTCTAAAAATCTTCAGATTTAACATTGTTTGATATCTGAACCTTTTGTCTGTTCAATTTATTGATAAAATGTATCTTTTTCATAAATATTAAAATTCTACCAAAAGTATGTGGGAAATTTTTTCCTTCTATTATTAAAGCAGAGCAATTTAATTCATGTAGAACACCTGCAAATAGGATATAAATTTAATATCTTCATCAAATTTCACAGCTGTCTGCAATACTCATCATAGTTTAATAAAAAGTACCAGTAAAAACGCTGCCACTTAGCAGAGTGCACCAGAAACTTAGATCATGTTTAGCAGGGTATATTTATGTTAGCCCTTTTTAATGTGTTACTTAACAGAGGAAGCAACAAGAATGCAAGTCTTTTATCCATGGTTTCAGAAATGTAGCAGATTTTCTTTCATCTTTTTATTGTTCTTTTTCTTCTTCTAGCCAACAATATTAATGATAATGAAACAAAGCTTTGTACTTTGATTGATCTCAACAAATACAAACTGCCTTTCAACTGCATAAAGTAATTTAAGTTTTCACAGTATCTGAGAATATTTCCACAATGCTTTACCAATAATCCTACATGTTCTTTATGCTACTTCCTTAGTGAGTGCAAAAAAGAACTTACTTGATCATGAAACTGAAAGCATTTTTGACATATCAATTTTAAGATTTCCTACTTTTCATAAACTAAATATTAAACTGTACATGAAAATTGTGCATCTTCACTAATTATGGACTTATTTTGCTTTCTTTTTATTCTGTGTTCTGCTTCAAAAATAGATAATACTTATTTAATATATATGGCTTTTCTGACCTTTAGTTTTTGATACTGCCATGAAAAGACTACCTTTGGAGAGCAGTGTGGGATGTTTTACCAGAATCTCCCACAGGTATATCCTATGAACTACAAAATCTAGTTTACAAGTCTTTGAAAATGAAAAAGAAATGAAACATCCTGTCTTCCTGCAACTGATTTCTTCCCCTACCTTTCCTTCATAGATACTTCTTCCAAACATATAAGGAGCTTGCATCTTTTTACTTCCCCACCTTGCTTCTCCTTCTTATCTCTTTTCCTCTTTCTTCCTATTTATTTATTTTTAGTTTAACAATGTCTTTGCTCCCCCACCGATACCTTTCCCAGAATGCATACACTCTTGATTCTGGACAAGACAGGGGAGGTGAAGGAGAAAACAATGTAACATGGAAGTCAGATCTCTTATCCTTGCTTCAAGGTGCTCTAGCTGTCAGCTTTGTGTGTTCTAGTGCCATGAATCTCTCTAATGCTAAGCTTTTTTTGTGCATGTGTTTTGTTGGGTTTTTTTGTTTTGTTTTCCACAGGGGCGTGAAAGCTATCATTGCTCATCACATCTCTTAGAAGTGTTTTCTTACCCTGTAGCAATTTACTTGTCCCAACTCAGTGTGGCTTCTGCTGTGGCTTCCATAGAAACTGCTTTCCCTGAAGTAGTTAGTGTCCTCTTACACTCTGCTAATGAAAGGTCCTCAACCTTATTTCAGTACTTGACATTGTAGATAATCCCATTTTCTGAACTATCTCCATAGCAATCCTAGTTATCACGCAGTTAGCTTTCTACAAATATAACTGTCAATTTCTGCCTTTCAAATTTTGACTACTTCATGTTGATAAAGCTTCTACCTGTAAAATAACTAAGTTAGAATTGTGATTTTCCATTTTCAACATTTACGTGAACAGTCTCCCTGTTTCTTTGTCTACACTAAGTAGATTCCCAATATCATTTGAGTATAATACGTTGTAAATAGTTTCTGTTGCATGTTTTAAGGAGAGGAATAGCAAGTTAAGGATTTAATTGCTGGCATTTAAATTATTATTGAAGCATGACTTCACAAAGTTTGGTATAATAGTGAATCTACAGATAATAGTAAAGTAACTATAATAAGACAGTTATTTAGGTTGTTTTGCTTTGTTTTAAAAATTGAAAGTAAAATAATGGTTTTAGCATAACAAGCATGGTTGCAAACCAAAATGTGTTTTTTAATTTATTTATTTATTTATTTTTTAACCTAGATAAGCAGAATTGCTGCAAAAGTATATAATTATTGGTAGCATGCTCTTTAGATTAAGTATCTGGCAGTAACATTTATGATAGCTCTGAGTTAGTATTTTCAGTGTCTGAATGAAAAACTCTTGGCAGTGGTGCAAAATCACCAAGGAGGCTGGAGGAATTATTGCTGAACTGATAAAGACTAAAAAAAATTATTAGTGCATTTTTGCATCTTTGATCTTTTCCTGATGTACAGGGAGACACTGTCCTTTTCAGTAGAGAATAAAATTCAATTTACTATGATAGTAAAGCTAGTGTAAATCTATACTGAATAAATATTTGGAAGATTTTGTCATAAGCAGAAGAATGTTGCTCTTTTTTAGAGATGAGAAGTGAATGACTTCACAGAAAAATAGAGCCTGGAATCAGCCTTTACTTGAGAAATATAAACTTAGAACATTCTTTCTTCACCTCTTCTAACATTACAGAAGAGATAACAAAGTATGCAGCACAATTAATTGTGGTTGAATTTTAATAAAATCTTAACTATAATTTAGAGAAGATTCAGAGCATGCCTATGTTTGACATATGTATATTTGCATTTCAATAACCGGTGACATTGCTTCTAAATTATTAGCTATTTTGTGAGCATAACTGATTAATTAGATGGAATTTTAATGACAAGGTTGAGCATATTTTAATACAGATAAATGAAATAGAAGGTATGATTAATAATGAAAATTTTGAAGTATAATCTCTCATTCAAAGCATGGATACACTTGATCTTTGAAATGAGAGAAAAAAAGATATTCATTTCGGATCTCTAAGCTGCCATAAACAAGCCATGTTTTCTGACAATCATTATTGAACTAAAGAAAAATCTTTTCAATGAAAGGTGCTGAAACCTGTAATTCAGATGAATGCAGGATAAACTGCAACATATTTTTATAAGCACTGCCTACAAAATAATTTATTATACGTAGGATATTGTGAAAAGTTAAGTTCTCTGCATCTAAGCAATCCATGAATATTTAGTTGTGATAACCTTGTCATAAAACTGTGCTGTCTGCATGACAGAAAGTTTGAATGTCTTGTACTGCATGAATATAGACAGTTTGAATATCATATTCTTACCAAATTTCCTCAAATTACTAGCTTTAAAATCTTGTCTTGAACTGACCTGAGAATCCCAGGGCTAGGCAACAGGATTGAACTATCAATCTGAAAAATATAACCAAACCCTAAATTGACCAAGTATATTCTATTTGCCAATGTTGCATGGTGCTATCTAGTGGTTTCTTTGGCTTGTATCCTCGTGTTCACACAAGCAGCTCCAAGCAGACAGAACAGCCTTACCAGGTGCAACTACATCCTCCTCCATCAAGCTGGAGAGCTGGCAGCAGGAAAGATCTTGTCCTGCCAAGTGTCTCTGCGGAGCACAGCAGGCACAGTAGCTTCTGCAGTGTGTTTTTGAGGTTGCCTTCTTATCTAAATGCTCTCTCAGATGTGAAGCAGTACTGGGGTACAATATCATGGATTCTAGTATGGAAGTCTGGTAGAAAGAGCGTGCTGAAAAACGTTACAAGAAATAATGGAGAAGGAAAGGAAAAGAGACAGGCTTGACTTGAGATCCATTTAAAACAGCAGCTCACTGAAATCGCATAAATACATCAGTCCAGTTCAGAGCTGGGGTCTGAGTCCTCTTGTGTTTTTCTGTGTGGCAGTTTCTTTGATATACTTGAAAATGGAAAGTTTACAAGCATGTATTGCACAATTCAAGTCTTGTTTTTCTTTCAAGTTAACAGTATCTGTAGAAAGTGTACAGTTGTTCAGTGGTATCTTCTGTAAAATAACTGCTCTAGCCTTTTCCTCTCAACCATCTAAATAATATTAAAAATCCTATACTGATAAGGCTTAAATTTAGAAATGCATGCTATTGTAGAAACTTTGCTGCTTTTTTGAACAGCTGTTTACCAAGACAAGTTAACAAAGCTCAGCATTAAAAAAATTTTCATTAGCTTCTTCCTTATGCATAAGGATTTTTTTTTTTTTAAAGAAGCATTTGATCAGGCTTTATTTATGTAATTTAGTTTAATTTTACATCCTATTATATCAATTTTGTTGAACTTCTCTGTAAGCAGAATAAAATTTGATTTATTGAACTAGTAAATTTATTAGCTGGAACTATAAATTACACAAAATGTTAACTGACTCCAAAGAAAAATATTTTTCTTTTCTTGAAATATTCAGGTTTCCATGTAAGATAAGTCCAACAAATTGTGTGTGATATCATCTTCAAAGCCTCTGGGGGCTGTATAATGCACTTTTTTTTCCCCTAGCTTTCAAGGTTGAATAATCCATCCATAGTGAAGAACTAACTTATATTCATGTGCATGCTTTCAGGTTCAGCTTTATGTTTTAGTCAACATAATGTGACTCAAGGCATTTAAAGAACCCTGACTCTCTCTCTCTCTGTACAGAACTTCTCCTGTGTTGCATATTGTGAAAGATGGCAACTAAACAACAAGTGTTGTTTAGTTGCTTTCTAAATAGTGAAGGAGGTGGAACAGAAGCAACAGAAGACAGAACCCTACTGCCTGCTGACACTTTCCTACAGAAATCAATGAAGTATTCACTGTTTCCCTCTTTGTTGATGTTGTTCTTGTTCATTTGTTTTTTAATTATTTTTAAAATTCTTCTATATATATCCCACTTAAGAATGGAAATATGTAAAATAAATTTCAGACGCTTATTATTCAAAAACAAGAAAAAGTAAAGAAAAGGGCCATATGGGAATGCTAATATTTATATATGAACATAGCATACAAAACGTTCATATGCTACTGAGATTTAAATTTACAAATCTGACAGATTGATGATTTTTTTTTTTCTTTTATTACATCCTAAGGAGCAGCACAAGAATGTGTGATGTTAACAGCTGACACATTGGATGTAATATTTGATAATTTTAAAATATATTCAAAATATTTAATATTTTTCTTTAATTTCTTCTGTATAATACTGAAATAAAGGCCAGTGGAGAACTTTATATATATATATATATATATATATATATATATATATATATATATATATATATATATATATATTCATCTGAAATGCAGAACATATAAATGACACAAACTGGGTTGACTCAAGAATTTTTCTGTATTAGCATAAACATTTCTTTTGAAAACACACACATAAATATCACAGGATTGTGAATTTGGCATTACCATGCCCTAAAAGATTTACACTTATATAGTTGTGCTAGGAAATGAGACTCTTCTTCCAAAAAATAGAACTTTGCCATATAAAGACAATTTTATTGGGGTATTTTGCAGCTATGCATAGGTTTGGCAGTGGAAAACTCTGCAGGACTAGGTTCTGCATCTTAATACTGCGTCATAAAAAAAGGAATATATGTACAACTATTTAATATTGCAGATGTTAACACTGTAAAAAGGGAATATTGTCTTAGTAATTACCCCTTCATTCTCTTTCCATCCCTTATGCTTTAGCAGAATGCTTTTCTGCTATATTAGTGTTTGTTCTTCCCTTAGTTAATTTAAATTGTATCAAGTAAACGAGCTTTCACATTTGTCCTGGGGAGATAATTCTCCTGTCTAACAGATATCAATGTTTGGATACTGAATTTTCTCATAGTATCCCTATTTCTAACTTTAAATTGCAGACCTTCTCTTTTGAAGACAAACATGTTTTTGCCATAGCTAGCATTTAGATTTTCTCAAATCTATATGGTATATCTCTACCATGGAAAAGTTCTTATTTTTAAGGGCATTTATTCATGTGTGCTTAGTTGCTTACTTTTTTGTTTGTTTGTTTAATTGGTTGTTGTTGTTCTGTATTGTTTTCATTTTTCTTTTGTAAAATATCCTGTAGCTCACAAACTGGCTGGTTACTTATATACTCTAAGCAATATCACAACAAGATTTAACCTTCAAGTTTTCATAAACTGTTCTCCTTCTTTCTGTTTCCCTTTTCCCTCCAGAAGTTGTAATTGCAGAGCTGGCTGATGCATGAGCAGGAAAGAAACACAGCTTGATTTCCTGCTTCCATGCTGTTTTTGAGCACTACTAAGAACTGAAAACAATATTTTTTACCAAGAAACTGAGCAAATATGATCCTGATGTCATTGACAGTTAAAACATTTGAAATCCTCATTTCTGCTAGGCTATTCACTATGCTAGGACTTTACTGTCCGTTAGTGACCACAATGTGCATGTAAATTCATCTCTCAGAAACAGTACTTGAAGTTACATTGAGAATGCTAAATTAGACTGAAAAATAAATTCAAGCTTTGAAATTATGTATTTTTTGAATACAAGTGACAATATAAATTAGAGTGTTTGTGGCTGAAAGAGGTTTGAAAGCCATCATTGCTGATACAGTGATTAAAAATAAACAGTAAAACTAAAACTCTACCAATGTAACATTTTCCAACTCTTTGATTCTTTCCACTGCTGTAACTAATAGCATAATGCAGGCTCATAGACTTCTGTTTAACCAATTCTTATTCTTGTTCGCTGACCACATATCTGTCTGGCCCTTTCTCAGTCTGTAATGTTCTGTCATTTAAAATATGCTCCGAATTTTTAATTCTAATTTTTACTCCAAAAATTCCATTCTTATTTGTCTGTTTCAACATGTAACCTGTTTCATTTTATCATTCTGAAGTCTGTTTATCTTTTCTCATGCTATTTTTTTCCCCAAATTCTAATCTGATCTATGGTTTATGTTAATCAGTGAAGAACCTGTGTGTAAACATTATCCTTTTGTCTCATTCTTTGTAGAATAGTCCATTCATTGTATAAAAGTAAAATAAATAAATAAATAAATATATTTTCTATTAATGTTTCATTATTAAGCAATTAGTTTCCACAAGGATGTTTTATAGCCTCTAATGAGCATATGTAGCTTTTCAGGAAATTGTAATATTACATTAAGCTTTTACGAATGAAATGGTAGCCTTCTGAACTTCAATAAGTTGCCAGCACCATTTAACCTCCATTTTTTTTTTTTTCAAATTAACTATTCCCAATATTCATGAACAGATATTAAAAAAACTTCAAAAAATTACTTTAAGAATCTGTTCAACTTGATCTCATAGATTCTTTAGAAAATCAATTTAGATCATAATTAAACAGAAGTTATTCAAGGTGCAAATGAAGTCAAAAGAGATTAAAAGCTGTGTGGAAAGTACATATTAATGGCTATTACGTGATGGTCCAGAACAGGGAAGAATGGATATTGAATCAGTACTACTTTCCCAACATGAAAATCAGCCTTAAAGAGCTGAACTACTGAAGGAATTATTCTCTGTCATGAGGAAGTGGAAAAAAGTCGGTTTTCTTAGTCTGCTCTAATAGTAGAGAAAAAGAACAGCAAAAATATTTTTTTCTTAAACTTAGTAAGAGATACAGTGTTGTTCACAACTGTTGATATGCAGAGGTTTTTATGCAGTATGTAATGATATAAGTGATATAAACAATGAATATTCCTTATCAAAGGAACTCTGTACAGATTTGGCGTAATACCATGCACCTTCAGTATATGTTGTAAGGATGGGTATGATGCTATGGAAAAGATGGCTAAATATTCTGTCCAAGACCCAAATAATTTGCTCTGGAGAGATTGAGAATAAAATCTGAAGCAGCTAAGTATAATGTGATAATCATTTTACCATGCTCCTCTCAAAGCTGGAAACCACTGAAGCTCTATCACTGAACTGTCATTTCCACATGTGTATTCACCCATATCTGCAGTGTCCTCATTGTCTGAGTTGTTTAGAACAATACTGTCACTAAATAGAACTGTAGGATCCATAAAATCATTTAATCATAATTCCATGATGGTATAGCAACCTGAGATTTTTGCATACAATAGTACTCCACATCTGATCTTTGCTGAAAAGGAAGGCTTGGATCAATACAACAGTAACTGTATAAAAAATGTAACTGACTTTTGAAGAATGAAGGTTATATACTTGCTTTTGATCTTTGCCATCCAGGGTTGCACCATCTTTGCAGGGACCTTTTTCATCTTTTGCTTCCCTTGCCTCCAGTATTTCCATCTTTGGCAAGATAGTCACAACACGGCAGGCTGCTTTCACAACATGGCAGACTTCATTAATGCTGTGCAGTATGCTATAAAGAACTGCATATTTTTCAAGATCCTCAGGATAAACTGATATTTAATTACATATGAAAATATAATCTGAGTATGTATTTATTACACACATAAAGTATCTACTACTCATTTTTGTTTCAAACTAGTTCAAAATTCTATTCTTCTTTTTCTCCTTTGGGTATGCTGATGATTCTACTCTACAAAACTCAAGCAGTGTCTTGCCCCATTGGCTGAAAAGTGGTATTGGAAGATTATTCTTTCATAAAGTGATTTATGTATATATATGTAAAAGCTGAATTGAAAAGGGAAAAGTTCTAAATGGTGGGTAGTCCTAAATGTAGATATAAGGAGTGTCAGCATGTATACATTGTGAATGTTGCCCTAACAAAATACTCAGCATTTGAAATTTGTGAGAATTCTTCTGTTAATGAGGAATTTTAGAAACAATCTTGCATTTGGACTTAAAAATTTTATACTACACACTGGAGACTTTTTCTCCATCCTGACAAAGGGATACAGAAGCCCTAGTCCATGTCCATTTGTTTGTTTGTTTGTTTGATTTTTAACTTGAGTTAATATTGTTTGATAAAAGTTATCACCTTTCTTTTCATATTTTTCCTCTATTACAAGTATGTAAATTTTTTTTATAGGGAAATGTCTATTTGCTAGTTAGAAACATATATCCTTTATTTATTTGTTTTACTACTTTATGAAACACAATGTAGAATCAAAGTTATTTGAAAATTATTTTAAAATTTATTCAAATAATCTTTCTGAATATTATAAATAGAATTCTGCTGCATTTCTATCTAAAACTTTAAAATTTATTTAACCTGCTTTTTTTTTCCCAGCTTTTGAAGTACATGCAATTATCTAGTTTGAAACACTGAAAGATATTATATCATTTGACAAGTAAACTTTGTCAGATTACAATACTTGTTTCTACATCTGTTAGTATTAACAATGTAAATGTATTTTTCTTTTTTCTTTTTTTTTTTTTTTTCCTAAGGAATTTTCATAAAATCAAGATGAAGGCCACAAATACAAGATTTTTGTTTCCTCTAACAAATTATAATGTGTGATTTGTATCATGGTACTTTGCAACTATTTTGGTGATGTGAAGAATAGTAGCAAATCAGTGACCTGCAGTGGGTGAAATTTGGCCCATACTGGCAGTGCTGCACAAAAATTGGCTGTAAAACAGTACAGGGCTGGCCATGTATCAGTGACAATAAATATCCTGGCATCATCAGACAGGATGGCTGAAGGCTCTTAGCCATGGCACAGCTGAAATCATACTGCCATTACTTTGTAAAAAATCAAGCTTCTCCCTTGGTCAGTAAGTTGCAGATGGCAGCATATGTGTTAGCAGGTGGGGAAGATGTTTACTTCCTTTGGCTCTCAGTCCACATCCCTTAGATGGTGCCATGCTGCCTGGTGTCCATTCTGTATCCTAATTTGAGCATTAGCTGAAACAGAGCCCTTCGCTTCCACAAGGGATGTGGTTGTAGAGCCTCTTCATACCTTGTTTTCTCTCTGCATCACTGCTGAGTGCTGGTCAAGCTTGTTCCTAAAAATTTGTCATTAAATTACAAATCTGCTGTGGGAAAAGCAATTTTTATCAGCAATCAAAAGATAATGTCTCATCAAGAAATCAAATGGAAAAGCATGGAAGGAATCCTTTGTAATAAAAAATAATTAACTCTAAAGAAGTACAGGCCAGCTGGTGTTCAGTACTACAACCTGGTACTCTTCCCCTTTCTGCCCCTTCTTTCCCACTGTCATCTGTTTTAGATTAAAGATTAACTTGTGGGTTAAAGCTGCTTCTTTGCCAAACCTGACCAGGTCACTGCAGTTTTTAGAGAACAGCCTATTCTGCATTTCTTCATGTCTCCTTCCTTCCTTCCTTCCTTCCTTCCTTCCTTCCTTCCTTCCTTCCTTCCTTCCTTCCTTCCTTCCTTCCTTCCTTCCTTCCTTCCTTCCTTCCTTCCTTCCTTCCTTCCTTCCTTCCTTCCTTCCTTCCTTCCTTCCTTCCTTCCTTCCTTCCTTCCTTCCTTCCTTCCTTCCTTCCTTCCTTCCTTCCTTCCTTCCTTCCTCTTTCTCTCTTTCTCTTTCTTCCTTTCTTGCAGCCTATTCTGCATTTCTTCATGTCTTCTTTCTTTCTTTCTTTCTTTCTTTCTTTCTTTCTTTCTTTCTTTCTTTCTTTCTTTCTTTCTTTCTTTCTTTCTTTCTTTCTTTCTTTCTTTCTTTCTTTCTTTCTTTCTTTCTTTCTTTCTTTCTTTCTTTCTTTCTTTCTTTCTTTCTTCTTTCTCTTCTCTCTTTCTCTCTTTCTTCTCTCTTCTTTCTTTCTCTCTTTCTTTCTTTCTTTCTTTCTTTCTTTCTTTCTTTCTTTCTTTCTTTCTTTCTTTCTTTCTTTCTTTCTTTCTTTTTCTTTCTCTTTCTTCCTTTCTTGCAGCCTATTCTGCATTTCATGTCTCCTTCCTTCCTTCCTTCCTTCCTTCCTTCCTTCCTTCCTTCCTTCCTTCCTTCCTTCCTTCCTTCCTTCCTTCCTTCCTTCCTTCCTTCCTTCCTTCCTTCCTTCCTTCCTTCCTTCCTTCCTTCCTTCCCCCCCTCCCCCCCTCCCCCCTCCCCCCTCCCCCCTCCCCCTCCCTTCCCTTCCCTTCCCTTCCCTTCCCTTCCCTTCCCTTCCCTTCCCTTCCCTTCCCTTCCCTTCCCTTCCCTTCCCTTCCCTTCCCTTCCCTTCCCTTCCCTTCCCTTCCCTTCCCTTCCCTTCCCTTCCCTTCCCTTCCCTTCCCTTCCCTTCCCTTCCCTTCCCTTCCCTTCCCTTCCCTTCCCTTCCCTTCCGTTTCTCTTGCAGCTATCACTTTCTCTTGCAGCTATCTGAGATCTCCCTCAGAAACTCAAAAAAAGAGCAACCTTATCTTGGGAAGGATATTTGACTTGTTGGGTCAAATGGATGGCCACCTTAATTTAAGATGTCTTAAGATTGTGTGGCTGTAAAAACTCTTTTAAGAGCAATATTTCTCAGCAGTTTAAGCAGTGGGGATACAAAAATTATAGCTTCCTGAATAGTAAGCTGTCCTTCTCGACTTAGTGTGGCATGTGAAGAGCACGCTTCTGCTTCCACTGCTGTCCTGCTGGGTGTGCTCAGGGAAACTGTTGCACAAATAAGTGCTTTTCTTACCTGTAAAATGGTGATAATGATACTGACCTTCTTTATAAAAAGCTTTAAAAACTAGGGATGAAAAGCTTTATGTAAGAAGTAAGTATTACTATCGTTGCTCCTAGCAACAAGCAGTCTGCTTCCTGACAGCCACAAGAGCAGTTCTCAAGTGACAAAAATCCCAACCCTAATTTCCCTCTCCCCATTTCTACTTGTGAAACTTCAGCTTTCACCTCTTCTTCCAGTAGTAAGTGCCAGATATGTACTTATGTGGTGCAGTATGTGAGATTGGAGTGTGGTGTCCTGCTGCTTTGAGGAGAGGAAGGCTCCAAGGCTCCTGATCTATATTTTGAAAATAAGATATTTTTTGGACCCTGTGCTGCTCCAAAGATATTCTTTCACTACGCTAATAGATAATGAAACTGCTTCTAATGTGGTCTAAATGCCTGCCAGTAATTTGAAAGGTAAATTGAAGGACAAAACTATAAGTAGTGAGCAGTGTTATTATTATTTTACTCACCAAAAAAAAAAAAAAAAAAAAAAAATCAAAATCTGTTTGTGCAGGATTAGTTTGTACAGCTTGTCATTCCCCTGTGAGAAGTGATGGGAGAAAAGCTTGGCACGCTCACTCTAAAAGCAAATGCTTTTTGAAATTATGTAGTTCATTCCAAGCTTGATGAAGGTATATTAATATGTGTTATGACAGAAACTGTGTCAAATTCCATGGTAAAATGAACAAAATCAGGAATGTGCTCATACTTCAAGTCATGGAATTGCTATGAAAATGTATTTCTTGCTGAAATGGTGCACATGAGCAAGAGGAAAAAAAAAACACTGAAGTTGTGACAAGACTATCACTTCTTGAGCTTTTACTGGTGATCAGAAATCTGTTAAAAAGTATTCTAATTAATTTTGCTACAGCAGGTGAAGGTATTGCAAAGTTTGCTTTGCTTCGGATGAGAATGATAGGGGGAAGGGAATAAAGACAGAAAAGTGAGTGTTTCTGAATCTCTTCTGCTACAGAGTGCCCTGTGACAGCCAGTGGGTTGATTCCACATTTCGTTCTCCTGCAGAAATAACAGCAACATGATTTTTTCAGAAGGCAAGAGCAATGGTATTCACAGCCCACTTTTCTGCATTTTTATTTATGTGAGATCTTAACAAAGATTCAAAATCCCGAATTTAAAATAAATCTTTCAGTAGAGTTCAGACCAAATCCCTTCTAGTTTGAATTAAGATTCATGAACTGAAATTTATGAACTGAAGAGTAAAATATGCCCTCTACTGTTAGATCAGATTATTTTATGTATTTTGGTGTGAAAACAGTTGAATTTGTCTTGTATTCTGACATGATTTTAATCTCTTCAATGAATATCACTGAGTGAAAGTGACATTTACAATGTCTATTGGTTAACTGTACAGATAATTAGTTTATATATAGATATGTACATATATATATATACACGCACACTAACACACACACATAAACACACCTGTGTCAATCTGAAAGTAATACATCCTCTTTATTTCCATGGAAACTACAAAGATAGAAAGAGTACAATAACACAATTTGTTAGAATAAACACTCATCAACAAAACGTTATTTTTCACCATAGTCACCACCAGTAGCTATGCAATTTGACCAGGGATGGGGAAGAGCTTTTATGTCACACTTGTTAAAATCTGCATGGCCATCCAGACATGTCTTGTGTTTCACGTAGCTTCTGCTGAAACACTCACCACCTCACTGTTTTCATATCCAATGTTTGGTCTCCATAGATGTTCAGCAGGCGTCAGTGAATGTCAATGAATACCATCTTTTCCTCATAGAGGAGTTCAGTGACACACTTTTGCTTTGCACGCACTCTCATGTCAGATGCCATTCTGTCAGACTGCCCCTCTGTTGCATGTCAACAAAACGTAACAGAATATTCGTGGGACAGGCCAACATCTACTGCCATACCACTAACATCTACCTCAGATGTCATGGGCCAGCATAATAAAATAGGATATTAAAATATTAGACATTACTTTCTGAGCAGGCCTTGTATGTACACAGGCATGTGCACACAAAGAAACACCCATGTTATATTTCCTGAAAGCAGCTTCTACTATGTATTTCTTCCCCATACATCTTCCAGTGGGAGAGGCAAAAATGCTTCCCATTCCACTATATTATTTTTTTTAATCTTTCCTTTTGGAACTCAAATTCATAAATAAATTATATGTAATAATTCTCCAGTATGCAATGACCCAGTGACTTATCTTTTCTGTCTTTCTACTTAGCACAACTGAAGTGTAAATGTGAGTTTAAAATACAAGTTTCAGCGTGAAATAGACCATTAACTGTTTGAAGTGTCTTCATTAGAAAAGAGCATCTTTATATTTTTCGTTACCAATGCATAAGAAAAATACTGAAGGAGGATTCTATGTATGTTCTCTATTTGTCATGGTTCTATTCTGAAAACATCTGTATCATGGCAACTAAAAATTTTAGGCATGTTTACATCTGGTGGGAGTATAATTTGGTTGTTTAACCCAATTTAAAAGGAGAAATTTCATGGCAACTAAAAATTTTAGGCATGTTTACATCTGGTGGGAGTATAATTTGGTTGTTTAACCCAATTTAAAAGGAGAAATTGTGTCAATATTTTGCTGAAAGTTATAACCTTCCATGGAAAATAATCTCCAGCAGTTATTTTTTTACTGATGAAACAGCTTATCAAGCAGTTTATCAATTTATAAAATTCAAAATAAAAGTACAAAGGAAATATATATGCATTACAAAACTAGACCTTCATCATACATTCATCTTTTTTCAGCATTTGAGATATTTGCTTGTACTGAGATAGATTTGCTTCTTTTTCTTGGAATATTCCTTCACTTTTTTTTTTTTTTTTCCTTTTCCTTTTTCTTTTTTTTTTAACTTCACCTCATCTCTCTCCCATCTGCTTTCATTCCTTTTCCTGAGTGGCAGAAAAATTGATCCTTGCTTATATTATCATCATAAAAATGATATTTCTCCTCCTTCTTGATACTCTTCTAAAGTCTCACTGCCTTTAACTTCTTGGTGACACACGTATGAGATTTGAGGAAACACCAAGGATCTGCAGCCTCACTAGATATGGTAGGTTTCATATATGATAAAGGTGGCAAAGTGATCAGAACTCCAGTCTCTCACTTCCTTTGCAGATGCAGAATTTTCTGTAGAAATATTGCAAGAAAGAGTTCCTTCTTTTCCTCCCTCTCTTCTGTACCTGCTACCTAGTCAATATTGTATATCCCAAAGAATCAATCAGAAATTCTCCCAAGGTTGGGACACGTATTATATTCAGAAGAAGATCAATCTTCTTTGGACTTTTTGTCCATTGCAGCTATCAGTGTATCACCTTAGAATGCCAAAAGAAGCCAATAGCTTCACAGGTACCAACTAGAACAATTCAAAGAAAAAAAATAAATCTATGCTTGTCAGCATCTTCTACAATGTTAAGGGCTGTGATAGCCATGAACTCCTCCATGGAAGTACACTGGGAAACAGTCTGGCTTATGACACCAGAAGATGTTCTTTGCATTGCATATGTATGTCATTTTAATTCTACTGTATTACGTGTAATCAAAAAGGCAAGAAACAATCTCAGTAGATGGAAACAGTTAAAAATGATATAGAGCAAAATGCAAATATTACAGTAATTTCTACTGTGAATTCAAATGTTTCTTTGATGACATAATGAGTATTTACTGTGTTGCTTTATATAGAAGAGTAAGAGAATAAAAAAAGGACATATATAATAAAAAATATATATATTTTGCAGCCCATTTGAATGCATAAACACGCATAGCTACAATTAAGCATATCAGGTAGTATACTGACCAATTAGTCTTAGTCATTTTAAGAATGCTTGAAATTTTTAGTAATTTCAAGATATGTCTTGTTTTGCTACATCAGCTTTGTGAAGTTCTGTGTGTTGTAGATCTATGTAGGTCATCCTCTCAACATATAATACTTTAAGTAGTACAGGACTCTTGTACTCACTGCTAAAGTAACAGGAAAGCATGGGAAAGTACAGTCTCACGCCCATGCTGAAAACAAACTCTGAAACTCCCCCAATGAATCATGGAAAGAGAAATCTAAGACTGAGAGAAGAAGAGGCTTGTGCCTTTTTTTTCTTTTAAGATTTCCTGGAGTTTATGCTCTTCCCAAAGTACTGCCATGATATATTGACATCAAGTATATGCCTGCATCAGAGACTTCTGTGAGGAGACTTTTGCAATGCTTCTTCCTCTCCATTCTTTTGGGCAGGGAAGGGGGGGGAGATGAATAGTAACAACATACAAATTAGATAATTTCTATAAGGAAAATATAACTTAAATTAAATGCATACATGTAATGTAGATTAATGCCCTGCACTCTGTTTCCTTCACTCTGCTTTCACCGGTAGCCTCTCTCAAATCAAACTGACAGCGATTGATCCACTCTGTTCCAGCTCTTAGAATCTAAAAGCTTTATTCAACTCCACTGACATTTACCTTGTCTGTATGTGGCCTTGCCTGGGGAAAGACATATTCTCATTTTCATCTCTCCTAACACTACATCATTGTCTAATATTCAGATTTCTGATGACAACTTACAAAATTGCTAAAAGCTTGTCCCTTAGTCCAGTATATCGTGTTTGTCACTGAAGTTTGTGTTAACAACTTCTTTGTGTTCTTCCCACAGTCCTGTTCTGGTTTGGTTTGGTTTGAATATTTTCTCCCAGCAGTTCCTCTGCTTACTGACAACACTGTTTAGGACACACATTCCGAAAATCTGGTTTTCACCTCCAGAAGTCACAAAAAAGAAATATGCATTCTTATACCACCAAGCTTTAAGTAGATGTCTTGCTACCACAGCATCTGCAGGCTATTTTGACTTTTTGTCACTATTTTTTTTTTTTTTTAATTCAATATATTGCAAACTTGGCATGCAGCTCAAAGTGAGCTGTTTAGGTGCTAGCCTGCAGCTCCCTGGCCCCTTGACCTCCCTCCGAGAACAAAGTTCAGAGATGTATTATTGGAACTAGAAGGGGAAAGTGTTACAGGGATAAAGTGAATAACAGTAAAAATATATTTTTTGAGAAACTTAGTAGAAAGGAGAGTATTAGGCAGGACTGTGTTCCTATGCCTGTCTGAAGTGACCTTGTGTGTAAGTTCTCTATTAGCTCTTTAGTAAGAGAAGAGTGCCTCTGTAGGGCACGTTATATCATCTTTTGCATATAAGAGGAAAAATTAGTTAATGTAGAGTCAATAAAATATGTACTAACAGAAACAATGAAAATGTTTTTAGATCCACTGTCTCAGATTTCAGTTAATTTTATGTGGGATCCTTTCTTTTATCAAAATTTGAGCATCTGGGAAATGGTAAATAGCCTTTTAAATACAGAAGGTACTTGTTTCTGAAAAAAATACAACTATTGTCCATTATTAAAAATTATTATAATGAACAAGAATTATATTCTTAAAATTTTTTGGTGGGCTTTCTGCCAGAATTAATTTGAAGGTGCCTCTTAATGTTTTTTTTTCTGAAAGAAAAATCTAAACACACCAAATTTATAAAATCTAGATTATGAAATCTAATAATCTGGAGAAAACCTTAAAAACATGTTATTTTGGACATCCAGATGCACTTAGTTTCCACTAAAAATTGTAGTAATATATATGGTACGCATCCTGTATTGTTAATTTCTTTGTTTTTTTAATGCTTCATTGTTTAAACAAAAACTTTTTAACTCTCAGTCAGATCACAGCTGATCCAGGTAAATTCCTCCTATCCTGTATTGGAAAGAAAAATGTGCATTGCATGAAAGGTGAGGCAATCATATTAGCAATGTAAATGTCAACTAGTTAGTAGTTGTTAACACTTTAAAATATATGCAAATGTAGATAGTTCTTTGAAAGAAGAGAACACTAAAATATTTAATAAAATATTCAACAATAACAAATGTTGAATGTTGTTTCTACTGCATATCTTGCTTTAATTTAGAAAGGCACTATTAGTAAGAGAAGTCTAATTGTCTTAAAACCACAAAATAATATTAGAACACAGTCTAATTCCCCTTTCTTACGTCTATCAAAATAAACCATCAAAGTTCCTAAATCCCCAGGTATGTATCTGTTAAATCCAGTCTCTTGTTACCTGGTCACAAACGAAGGTAAGTGTGGGTGTAGAGGAGTGTCACACACACCAAAAAAAAAAAAAAAAAAAGAACAGTAATCTTATGCCATATAGTAATACACATTGCAAGGCAGATGGCATTTATTTATAATTAAAATTTCAAAATCATTTATCTTTTTTCTATGCTACATTCCCAGTACAAAGTACTCTCCATATTGTTCTTGCACAGCACATTTCAACTACTGATCCATTATAAGAAGATGCATCTGAAAATTAAGTGTTGCACGATACGCATTTTTATATTGTTCAGAAAGACTGAACAGATTTTTTTGATTAACAAATTATGTGCATAAGTAGTGTTTTTATAAATACTAATTTATTTAATAAAAATACAAAAATATAAATATACATATATAAAAATATCATGATGAATCAGCACACAGACATTCTTTAACTCAATAAATATGGCAGTAATATTAATATAATTTAAATATACTTTAGATATTATATTACAGTGTGGGTTCACAATGTCCCAGCTAATAGGAAAGGTAAAGCAAAGTAATTAAAACAAAAAAATTTCACCTCATTATTAAAGGCACAAAAAGCCTTTTATTGCGTTTTCATTGTAAATGAAAACCTTTTTTCAGAAATTTCTAGGCAGAAAGGGTGAATTATAGATTTTTTTTTTATCTAAATCATTTGTAACAATTTACGCTGACTTACTGATTAAGCAAACCCTTACTAAGACAGCAACTATTTTTAGTAAAAAAAAAAAAAAAATCCCAAGTAAGAGAGAGTAGGCCACTTTATCTTGTAACATAGACATGAATTCCACTAACATTGACCACGTCACAGGTTACTTCCTCAGTCTCTATCACTTTCCTCTCCACCATACATATCTGCTAATTTTTTAAACCGAGGTCCCCAGTCACTGAGGTAATCATAGTCTTGGTTGCCATCTGTGGCGAGTGATTCCAGGCTGCTGAGTGAATTTGCTATGGAATCATTTCCTTCATAAGCATACGTTGCTAGTGAATCATAAGGAGGGGCAGCTGGGTCTGAATCATTTTCCTTTAGCCTTCGATGAATAAAATCTTGAACATCAATGTTTTCCCAAAGCGGTGCAGTCCGTCTTATCTGAAATATAGTTTCTGGTAAGACATCTCTTCTCATCTTACTTTCCTCCCTTGCTTCTGGATTTCTCAATGTGCCAATGTCAAAAGCCTGGGTGTCTTCTTCCCCACCCCCTTCATCATTGTATGTCACAATGTTGTCTCGAACATCATCCTTTGAGATGATCAAGGGTTCTTTCTTCCTCTGTCTCTTGAGGGCTGCAAACAAGACAACTAACACTGAAAAGAAAAAAAAAGACAAAGGAAGAAATGTAGAGTTATAAATGAAATATATGAGAAAATATTTTCATTACCTGTTGTTCTTGAAATATCAAAGGATTTTTAGTAGGGCGATAGGTTCAAAAGCTGAAGTTGAGATTAATAAATAAAAATATTAGCACTTGTGCAACAACCAAATATATATGTTCTTTTAAACCTATGGGAGCAATGGTTAAAATATTATGTATTCCATGTAGATATACAAGTTACTATTAAGCTGAAGTTTAAAACTGGAGAATGTATTAAAATAGATCAATCCTAAAGCATTTGACTTCAGCTTTACTTTTGTGAAGTACCTTCCTGACAGTCACTAAGGGTAATTTTATCAAAAGTATTTGAGTCTCCTAAACAAAAACAATTGTCTCTCTTGAAAGCTAGTGATTTAGGTATTCCTAAGTGCATGATTCACTACTGAAAGCAGGATCTGCAAGTTCTCCTAAAAATAAGAACCTGAGAATCTTCAACTATCAATATTATTGATAAAACTGTTTTGTTTTTTGTTTTTTTTTGCTTCGCTGACTGCAGGAATTGAAAGCTGATCTCTGTTTCTATTTCATCTAAAGCATGATTCTGGTAGTTTAAGAAATACTAGTTGAAGTCTTCATAAGAGAGGTAAGAACTGGCACTAAGCTGAGCCTCTACAGAGGTAGATGAGAAACTAAAGTCAAGCTTTGTAAATACATTCTGCTGGTTAAATGCTATAGATTTCAGTAGGAATTCAATACTTAAATGCATTTAAAAATCTGACCCTTGCTCCAGTATCTGAAGTAAATAGGAAAGGCCAACAAAATCGTCTGTCAGTGAGGCATAACAGTGGATGCCAAGCCACACTTAAAGGCATTAGAGCAGTGTATTAAGCCTTTGGAGCAAAGTTTTTTACTGTAAATGACTTGAGTGGTGGTGAATAAGAAGAATGTACATACTGAGATCAGAGGGGGGAACAAAGATCCTCTGCATGTCATAGTACAGTGCTGCAAAGGTAAGGGCTGTTCTGTTTGTGATTTTGTGAGTGTACAGGAAGAATCTTTTCCAAGTTTTTTTCTAGTACTAGACAAGGAGTAGTCTATTCATAAATTCAGTAACTTCATATAAAAGAGGGCAGCTGTGAGGGCAGAACGCTAAAAAATATTATTATGAAAAAGTGTATCACAGCTGGGTACTTAAAGCTTCTCCTAAGATAGGCACAGTTATGCCACTCTACTGTCTGAACACACTTCTTGGTGAACAGTATTTAAATAAAGTTACAAGAACTACATCAGCTGTAAGCTAAGAATTTTGTTTAGCTGCATTCCAGCCTTATTCTACTACAGCTTCAGCTAGGTCTATAGTGTTAAGTAAAGCAGGATCTCTGACCCTGGATTCACAAGATTCAATCTGGTCACGCTTGTTTTGCACAGTGCAGGTCCCTGAGGCTGTTCTGTCTCATGTGGTGTTGCTGTGATCCTAATGAGCAATGATGATCTTGATTTTTATTTTTAGTTCAGTGTTTCTGAACTAATGCACTGCAGCCCACCAGAGCGGTGTATTCAGTGAGAGAGTATGTGTTTTGCGGTATATATTTCATGCTCTGTGTTATCACATGAGAGAGGGCTTAGAAGGTACAGAGCCCATAGACATGGTTTTAAGAACTGTGCAAGCTGAAGAGCCAGATCTGACAGAGCTCGAATCAAGATTACTTGCTGGGAGGTGTGCCCTGCAAGTTCTGCTGCTCAGGCTGCGCTTGGATAATGTCCTGAGGAAGTAAATTTGGATCAGACTGAAATCAGGAAAGCAGTGATGCTTAAGCCTGAACATTAGGAATAACTGGCTTATCAGAGCTCAAGCACTCTCCCTTCCCAGATACAGTTCCCAAATATATAGTTCTGTGTCCTAACAGCCTCTGTGGTCATCCAAACATTTACTGGAGGAAGCCCAAATCCACTTGATCTTGCTAGCAATCCAAATACTGACAAAATTATATAACTTTACACCTGTTAACTTCTCGCCCCCCTCCCCCTCCTTGGTAATCTGCATTGGTTGAGATGCGTGGGAAGCAGATGAGATCTAACATAGAGATTGACTGGAAAGTAGAGACAATGGACCTCTTAAGGAGGCATTTTTTTGGCCAGCAAAACTAACAAGTTACAATTTCTGTGCTCTTAAAAACATGTTATGAGCTACCATTTGTTCTAATTCCTTCAGATATTCCCTGTTTTTTCAAATGCTGCTGCTGTCCAGCTACCCATCTAATTTCTGTGCTCAAACTTTATTTATCAGCTGTACTCACTATCATTTGCAAGCAACTGAACATTTCTCTTTTGAGCTTTTGAGCTAAATATTTCCTGAGTATAAAAATTACAAATCATTCATGATTAAATAGCTGGTATAATTGATATTTTTCTAATCATGGAGAAGCGTATCACTCATCTTCAGGAAGACGACTTTAAGAATCCTGGATTAAAATGACAATCTGTTTATAATGTAAAATAATGCTCTGATGTGCATAGTATCTGAAACTGAACCTAGATTTTTAAATTTCCCCAAATAACACCAATAGTCTCATTGTTTCATTTTTATTCATTCTTACAAATTATAATGAAGAATAACAGCCCACATTTGCTCCTTTTCCCCTTCCACCTCCTCCTCCATTTTAGAAAAGATTCCTTACAAATGAATAAAAGATTGCATTAGATATGAAATATTGCTCTGCAGTGTCATATGAATAAGGGGTTGAAGAATATCAGGAATCTAGAAGCAATCAGTCCTTCTGTTGTCAATCATCTGTCACCCCACAGGTACATACCCAGCAGGATGATGATGCAGAGGAGAATGGCAATCAGTGCCCCTGTGCTGAGGCCAGCAGGAAGGAGGAGGGCCTCTGTGTTGCAGGACTGCATGTTCCCTCGGCTGTCACAGGCACAGACTTGAATGGTAAGGGTGCCAGTGCTGCTCTGAACTGGGTAGTCATTGTCAAATATTATGATTGGAAGGTGATAGGTACTTGTCTTACTTCGGCTGTATCCATTTCTTCTGGTTATAATTCCTGCTGTGTTGTCTAGAATGGAAAAGCAGAATAGATATTTGTTACAGGATGAACACAGGATGTTAATGGGTCGGGGGTGATGGGAAAGCTGGCGCTGATTAGCAGTTACCTTTGTTGTCTATAATGGAGAAGTTTGGATGAACAGCAAATTCTGGCACCAACTCAAAGAAAAATTTGTGTCCTCGAGGAGGTTCATCTTTGTCGACTGCACTCACAGTCTGTATCAGCTATAAAGAAAACAGTATTTCATGTTTTTTTCTTTCTTAAGAGATTGTGTTTGTTTTAAATAAACTCTCTGCTTCTCATGTCCAGTGAAAATCTGATGAATATCTGTAAGTAGGCACAAACTGATGTCCTAAGCCAAATGTTCCCCACATAAGCACAAGAGAGGTTCCAATAAACAAATTGTTGTTTTGTTGTTTAAACATATAACAGAGAATGAAAAAAGGACAAGTCTTCACTGTGAGACTGCCATCTGCTTTGATTTGTACTCAGTATCTTGCAGTGGTACAGAAACAATTGCCCTTCTAAATAAGACATAAACCTCCTGTGGCCTCATATAGCAACGGCATAGAGCAGTGCGTAAACCAATTGTTAAGTGGGTCTAATTCCCAGTCCACCTCATCTGCGCCTGGTGATAAATTGTAGTACTGCACTGGCAGGATGCTCAGCTCTCCTGAGGTAATAAAGGGAGATACTTTACTCTTTCCTAAATTGAAATCTCTGGCTGTGAAGCTTTACAGCTGTAAACAAGGGCACTCAAGCCTTCTGGGGGCAGTGGAAACAGCCCCAGCACAGCATCAGAACAGAAAAGATTGAAAAAGAAGGGCTTCAACAGTGATTCCATGTTGCACAGGTTTTCCTGTTGCATAAAAATAAGTGCAATTATTTGAATCTGATTATATATAGACATGTGCACACTAGCAATTTGTCTTTTTTTTTTTTTTCTTTTTTTTTTTTTTTTTTCCTCTCTCTCTCTATCTAGCTGCTACTGGAGGCTAAGGAATACAGCTGCAGAACTGCAGAAGTAGAAGCTACCTGAGAACATCCATGAGCTATGACTTGCAACAGTTAGTATTGTGCGTGAGCTGTGTGAGCAGTAGTAATGCAACAAGACGCTCAAGTGATTGCTATGCCCCTTGCACTTTCCAGTAATGGATACCGTGCTGGAGAATGGCCCATACTCCACCTTGGATTTCAAGGGTATGTTTGAGTTTAGAAGATGTTGTCTGAAGATGACAAAGCTCGTTGGTGTGAGAATGAGAGTGAGCTTCTTCCAAGGATGCTACAACTCAGTATAGCTGCCTTCCTGTAGCACCTAAACTTAGAGGCAGAAGGAGCTCAGCAGTCTGACTTGTTTCTTTTAAAGCTGTGAGGGAGCCAATGCCTGATTTGAGGTTTTCAAGAGTTTCCAGAGCGTGGGGTGTCCTGAAATTACACAGACATCAAAGCCATTTGTTATCAAAGGCTTACTTCATGCCTTGTTTTTCTGATATTTCCAGGAAGAGCACAGCATGAACCCTTCAAGAAATACAGTAATTGACAAGTAACACTGATATGATTTTTAAGCTTTGTGGCAATAAAGTAAGGAGCAGCTTTTTTCTTGCTGCTACAAACATCACCTTGAGTGAGAGTTGAGCATAATGAAATTTGGGTGAGTATTAGCATTTCTCGGGATGAAACTCTACTGGATGAACACAATTACAGGGCTGTAATATTCAGAAACCAGAAACAATGAGTACTCTACACAATGAGTATTCACTTATTTTTCCGGTAAACCTTGGGATACTTTAATTACACGTAATAATATTCAACTGCTATATAACAAAAAACCAAAACAAACAATAACAGCAAAAACAATAGAGAAGGTCTGAGTTTGGCTAATTCGCTTCCTAGGATCTCCTTCTAAAATAATTAAAAGAGATTTTTTATAATTACTATTTTACTTCTATGTTGCTAGGTATCCTGTCATCAGAAATGGACTTGAAAGGAAATGTGCAAATATCAGCGCTGTTCAAGAGGAAAACAGTATGCTGAAGGTAGGATTATGCAGTTTATTTAAGCATGATTAAAATAATGACTACATACTAAGGCCTCTTCACTTCTAGAGCATTTGATGATCATTGCACCTCACTTTAGGTGTTTTAGTTAGTTTATTTTTTAATCAATTTCTCAAGATTAAACAAACTTCTGTTTATGACATAGTATCCTGCCTGTGTCTCTGACTGTGTCGCTGTTTCCAGTGTACAGTCTGTTCTTCTTCCTGTCACTATATGCTTCTGAGTGGCCACAGAGAGAGTAAGATGAAGACATTGCTTTGCTTTAAGTGAAAATGGAGTATTATTATAACAAAATACACTTTTGATAGATGTAGAATATGAAAATGAAAATATTTTTTCCCTCAAATTTTTATAAGTTTGAAAACACACACATAAAAGTGCTAGAGATGAGTGAGAATTAAAATATGTGGTAATATTTGTGCAATTACTTGATAAAAAACTCAAGGATAAAAAAAAAATCCTGATATAATAGCTACCAGAAATTACTGTTGAGTATCTTGGAAGTTTTGAGATGTAATCAGTGGGATGTTTATAGGATCTGGATTTTATTCCCTTCATGTGCAAATGACATGGAGGAGGACAATCATGCCAGGCATAGAGAAATCTAATTATATTGAAAACTTATTGTTGAGGATAAAGCTGAAGGAGAAAACAATAACAACAACAACAGCAGAAAAAATCTTTTCATCTGCTCAAACTATTGGCTGCATAAATTGAGAACCAGCTGTTTTTCCATCAGGAAAGATTTGAGAATAGAACAATGAAAAAGGATGAATGCAGGTGATTTTTTTCAAATAAAGAAGGTGAAAGAAAATTAGAAATGTTATCTCATTAAGGTTTTTTTTTGTTTGTTTGTTTGTTTGCAATACAACTGTAAATAAAATAGATGGATGTTAGTGAAAATCACTGCAGAAATGAAAACTATGAGCCTATTTTTATTGTGCATTAAATCAGTTATTTAAAAAAAGAAATAGTACTGATTTGTTTATATTTTGCAATTTTATGATGAAAATATATTCTTCTTCCATTTTAGGGCAATTATTGACATTGAGTTATGATTACTTTTCTCCAAGACCTCAGAGAAAGATCTTCAACATTGTAAGATTTATGAGGGAAGCCTTACTTCAGGAAATTCCCTTTTACTCAAATGAGTCAAGCTTACCAGGGTAAGAGGAGAAAAGAAGCATTTTTTTCTTCCACTGCTTCCAGGAGAATGGGCCTAATTTGGAAATACAGCATTATTGCCACTATTTTAACGTTAATGTTGTGTGCATTTCTCTGCACTTAAAGAAACAAACATTTTTGTATTTCCTTTGAGCGTACTAAAAATACAAACTTAGACACTAATAAATAATTTCTCTTTTATATGTGGGACAAAATGGTTCTACTAACTCGACAAGGTAAGATGAATTGTGAATGATGAAATATTCTTACTGGGAGAATATATTGGAGAATTCTTTTCACGATGAGACCAGAGAATCTTTCTAAAATATTTGGGCCCATTTCCCACTGGAATCTATTTTTTAAATATGACAATGGTTTGGTTAGAATATTGCTTTCATTTTTTTAATTCTTTTCTCCAGAATACTGTTTTTCAAAGGGCATGAATCACACAACATTCAAAACTGTGACTGTAGTTTTTCTTCTGGCTATTTTATAGCTATTCGCATTAAGCTCTGGAAAAAAAAAAAAAAAAAAAAAAAAAAAAAAGATCAGGAATTAATAGACTGCCTCATAACAGATTCCACAGATGTAGTACGTCCACAGACATTGACTGCTCTATAGTTTGATTCATGCTCCTTCAAATGCAGGAAGTATGTAAAAGCTAAGTGGAAGCATTCTGAAATAGTAAGGGTGCCTAAGCACTTCAGAAATGTTCCTGGGACTGCATCTGTAGACGCAGAGTTGAACAAGCAAGAGTTTTGGGTTATGGACTCAGCCTTGGGACTGTCAAAAGGAAAAGAAAAACCATTAAAGCAAATGTTAGGCTAACAGTACATCTTCATCAATACAGATATTTTAATAAATAGCACCAGCTAGCCACCTTTTAGGTGAAGATTTCAGCCTGAGCTGGTTTGATACTTCATCCGTACAAAGCACAGTTGCAGCTTGGCTCCGGAGCCCACACTTCAACAATGCAGCAATGTGCTTCAGGCATTATTAGAAAGTTAAATGAAGAAAGCAGAACAAGATGAGGTGATCAGATGAATTCACATAAAAAATTTCTACCCGGAAAACAAAATTTGATACAATTTGAGTGTCCACTAAATAATCTGCTGCTAATTAATTTTTTTCAAACAGAAGCAAACTGATGATGACTGTCATGTTTGAAAATATATATAAAATGTTTTAATTTTTTTTCAAAATTTTTTCTTTTAAAATTCACTTTAAACAAGACAGTGAAAAATAACGATACTTGGAGAGGAGTTTAAAGATGCTCTGCTGTTTTAACCAGAATCTTTGTGAATTTTTAACAATACATTTGTCATATAGCATGAAATCTCTACCTCCAGTTACTGAGAAACAAGACCTCTAATGAATGACATTATTAGGAGAGAGACTTCACAGCAGGATCTGCTGAATTTTCTTTTACTTCTTTTGTGGGATTACAGACTGACAGAGGAATAGGCCTTGAATCCAGTTGAAATGTTTGGGCTTATGTTCTTGTTACATTACATTCGTAGATAAACCTGGATATTGTACAACACTGAGAAATTTCTCAAATGCAATTTTTCTACTTTTGTCTGCTTCTGAAATAAGATTTAAAAATATCACTAGACACTTGAGAAAGGGACATTTTGTTCTTTGTTTTTGTCTGACACTTTTTTTCTGAAGTGACTTATGAGAGAACAGAATAAATCCTGCATCTTGGAGCACTGACTTTGTCATTTCTTGAAGTGTATTAAACTTCTTTTGTGCAGCAAATAATTCTGTGGTGTTTGATCTCACCAATATATTTGCAATAAACTATAAAAAATACATAAGAGAGTCTATGTTTTTGAGAGATCAGAAAGTAACAGTTCACACACACTGTAGTGAAATGATGGGAGAGCAAATTTTGTCTCTCCTGTCCTTTCTTTTTCTTGCCCCTTTTTCTGCCTATGTGATTTGGTAGGGACAATCAAACTAACCTTGAATACGCTGCTAATGCAGCACAGTGGGAAGTGATTGGGTTCAAGATCTTGTGGAAGATTTGAAAGTGGCCACATTTCTCCAGGAATAAGGTAATATTGTTCATAGAGCCATAGTATCATAGAATCACAAGCTTGGAAAGGACCTGCGAGATCATCTAGTCCAAACGTCCTCCCATTACTACCACAAGCTACTAATACATATCTTGTAGCTCTTCATCCAGACACCTCTTGAACACTGCCAGGGACAGTGACCCCACCATCTCCCTGAGCAGGTCATTCCAGTGCCTGACCACTCTCTGAGAGAAGTTTTTCCTTATATTTAATCTAAATCTTCCCTGGCTCAACTTGTGGCTATTTCCTCAGATCCTGTTAGTTGCCTGGCAGAAGAGGCCAAGCCCCTCCTCATCACAACTCCTTCAGGAAGTTGTAGAGTGCAATGGGGTCTCCCCTGAGCCTCCTCTTCTCCAGGCTCAACAATCCCAGCTCCCTCAGCTGCTCCTCATAAGACTTGTGCTCCAGACCTCTCAGCATTTTTGTTGCCCTTCTCTGGACAAGTTCCAGGGCCTCAATGTCTTTCTCATAGTGCGTAGCCCATAACTGAACACAGTACTCAAGGTGCGGCCTCACCAGTACTGAGTACAGGGGAATGGTTGTCTCCCTGCTCCTGCTGGCCACACTGTTTCTAATGCAGAACAGGATGGCATTGGCGCTCATGTTCAGCCAAGCCTCAGCCAACACCTCAGGTTCCTTTCCTCTTCACAGTCATCCAGCCACTCAGCCCCAAGCCTATAGTATTGCATGGGGTTATTGTAGCCAAAGTGCAGGACCCAGCACTTGGTCTTGTTGAACCTCATACTGTTCACCTCAGCTCAGCAATCCACTTTAGCTAGATCCCTCTGGAGGGTGTCCCTACCTTCAGGCAGATAAACACTACCTCCCAACTTGGTGTCATCTGCAAACATACTGAGGGTACACTCAATCCCCTCATCTAGGTTATCAGTAAAAATATTGAACAAGATGAACGCCAGTACCGACCCCTGGGGGACACCACTTGTAACAGATCACCAGCTGGATTTAACTCCATTAACTACTACCTGTTGGGCATGGCCTTCTAGCCAGTTTCTTACCCAAAGAAGGGTATACCTGTCCAGTTTCCCCAGCAGAATAATGTGAGAGACCATGTCGAAGACTTTGCTGAAGTCTAGGTAGACTACATCAACAGCCTTTCCCTCATCTACCAGTCTGGTCACCCAGTTGTGGAAGGAGATGAGGTTGGTCAAGTACGACCTGCTTTTCATGAACCCACGCTGGCTGGGCTTGATCCTCTGGACACCACGCACATGCCGTGTGATCTCACCCAAGATGATTTGCTCCATTACTTTCCCCAGTACCGAGGTCAGGTTGACAGGCATGTAGTTCCCCAGATCCTCCTTATGGCCGTTCTTGTAGATGGGAGTCACATTGGCAAGCCTCCAATCCTTTGGAACCTCTCCAGATAACCAGGAGCACTGGTAGATGGCGGAGAGTGGATCAGCAATCACCTCTCCCACCTCCTTCAGCACCCTAGGGTGAAGCCCGTCCATTCCCATGGACTTGTGACAGTCCGGATGGAGGAGGAGCTCTCTAAGTATCTCCATCTAAATCACTGGGGTTGTATTCTGCGTAGCATCCCAGGCTTGCAGATAAGGGCGTAAAGTGCCCTGAGGATAACTGATCTGCCTATTAAAGACAGATGTAAAGAAGGCATTGAGGACCTCAGCCTTCTCCTTATCCTCAGTGGTACATTCCCCACTGCATCAAGTAAAGGATGGAACTTCTCCTTGCTTCTCCTCTTACCACTGATATATTTGTAAAAGGATTAGTTTTTCTCTTTTACTGCAGTGGGCAATCTGAGTTCAGGTTGGGCTTTTGCCTTCCTAACTTCCTTCCTGTATACCTTAGTAACTTCCTTGCAATCTCCCCAGGTAGCCTGTCTCTTCTTCCAGAGGACATAGACTCTCTTTTTCTTTCAGAGTCTCAACAGTAGTTCCCAGTTCATCCACACCAGTCTTCCTCCCCTATGGCTCGCCTTACGGCATTCAGGAACAGTCTATTCTTGTGCCTCTAAGATTTCCATCTGAGGAGCATCCACGCTTCCTGGGCCCCTTTACCCTTAAGGAGCACCTCCCAAGGGACCCCTGCAACAAGCATTCTGAACAATCAAAGTCCGCCCTCTTGAAGTTCAAGATAGTAATTTTGATAGTCACCCTTCTGACACCTCCAAGAGAATTCCACAGTTTCATGGTTGTTCTGCCCAAGACAGTCCCCAACCTTCACATCTCCCACCAGTCCTTCTCTGTTAGTGAAGATCAGGTCTAGCAGGGCACCACCCCTGGTAGGCTCTCGTACCAGCTTCGTAAGGAAGCTATCTTCCACACACTCTAGAAATCTCTTGGACTGCTTCCTCTGCGCTGTATTATATTTCCAACATATATCAGGGAAGTTGAAGTCTTCCATGAGAACAAGTGTTGGTGATTGCACAACTTCCACAAGCTGCTCATAGAATGCTATGTCCTTCTCTTCATCCTGATTAGGCAGTCCCCCACCAAGATGTCACACCTATAGGCCTTCCCTCTGATCTTTATCCATACACATTCAATTTTGTCATTCCCAATCTCAAGCTCTTCAACATCAAAACACTCTTTAATATAAAGGGCCACACCACCACCCTTCTTTCCTTGTCTATCCCTTCTGAAGAGCTTGTAGCCATCCATCACAGCACTCCAGTCATGGGAGTGGTCCCACCATGTTTCAGTAATAGCAACAAGGTCACAGCCTGCTACAAAATCGCTTCCAGTTCCACCTGCTTGTTGCCCATGCTGTGTGCATTGGTGTAGATGTACTTCAGCTGAGTCATCAGTCTCACTCCCAGCTCAAGCGTTTTTCCCTTAGTCTCATCTCTGGTGAGCCCTGTTCTGTCCCCTTCCCTCATCGTAGCTAGTTTAAAGCTCTGCTATCTCCTGTGTTAGGATTTATTTCCCCCTTTGAGATAGGTGGGCTCCATGCATGGACAACAAGCCAGGGGCTGAGTAAACTGCCCCATGACCAAAGAACCCAAAGTTTCCGCCTCGACACCAGCCTCTGAGCCAATTATTCATCACTTGTGCTTCCCAAGCCCACCTCAAGTCCTTCACTGCCCCTGAAGGTATAGAACAAAAGATCACTTGCACTCCTGTACGTTGAGCTAAATGCCCTAAACCCCTGAAATCTCTTTTCATAGTTTGTAGGCTTCTCTGAGCAATTTCATCACTGCTCACCTGAAGTATGAGTAATGGAAAAGTATACCCCCAAAAGAATTATCAAATACCCCCAAAAGAATTATTTCAAAATCAGCGAAATCCTAAGTGGATGCCTAGCTTGTCAGTGTAGTGCTTGTGCAATCTCATGTGTTCAGGTAGTGTTCTAGCACATGCATCACTACAGACGTGCTCAGACGTGTGAGTAAGATTGAATAGACTTTTGATCTTAGTGCATTATGTCTTCAGAAATGTTCTAAAAAACCCACCACTTAATGAAGTTTCATGTTTGCTAAAGCAAAACAATTTTTACTCCTTGGCTCTGGGCTAACCATATGCTGATAGTTTTAAAGCAGGGCTGAATTCTTTACAGAAGTTGGAAAGATTTTAATTAAACTCCTATTCTTATTTTAAAAGTAAGACAAATAGGGAATTTGGGTCTCTCTCAAAATCAGTAGGTTTCTACTTGGAGAAGAGACGGACAACATACAACTAGTTGTGACTGATAATTAGCAACAACCACATTAAAAATGTGTTATCTGTCTTCTCCATCTTATAAAGAAAGGAGTATATGGAGAGTAATGAAATGAAAAATCTGCCAGCTTTCCAAGAGAGAAAACAAATTCTTTCCCTGTTCTGATGCTTGAGAGCCCCTGAATGGCAGAAAAGAATATAGCATCAATGCAAAAAAGCAACCCAGGTAGTTTTCTTAAATATTATTGGTAGATGTTGAAATTAACTGAATTGTTGTCACTAACTTGCTCAGTTTATTCAACCTCCTTTTCAAGTAAATCTTCCTCGTTTCCATGGAGAGGATTCATCCTCTAATCCAGCTACAAAGACACAATTAATTCCTGTGACAAGGGCATGAAAGAACTTGTACCAGAGCCTTCCCTACAGCAGTCCCTGGGGCTCCAGCACACCATCAGAGGATTAGAAATTTTTAAATTCTGCAAGGGGAAGACTGCATCATACTCTTCTATAGCTTGTGGGACTTACAAGGTGACAGATCTATTCCAGCCATATGAATGCTATTGCTTATGCATCTCTAATGACAATATTTCTTCCTAATCATACCACTGTTATCTGGAGACAAAACAATGGCAGAGGAGGAGGAGACACTGTAGGACTTTCTTTCGGAAAACACAACAAACAGAACCTCTGTTATCTGCTGATGTAGAGAATGAGTAATGTCACTAGACAGCAGAGAACAATATTTGATCATTCTAACTGCTTCACTATGCAACTGAGATTTAGAGAGTATGGTGATTAATAGATGGGCACAATTAAAAAAAAATAATGATCTCTTATATATTAACTAAATATATTTATCTTCTCAGTCTGTCTCTTCTGTTATGGGCACCAGATGTCAAAGCACTGCTGTGATGTGTGAAGAAACAATAATGATTCTAATAAGAAAATATTTTTAGGTGATATTTAAAATAAAGTGTAGCACTAATTGAATGCATATTCATTACACTTACTGGGGGCTGCTAAACACGAGCTATCTGGAATTTAGCATCTATAGCCTAAACATTCCAGTTTGCATCTCTATATTCACTGTTATTTTTAGGTCCCAAAGTAAAAGTATTCTCATGTATTAAAGTTTATTTGTTTTCTGAAACAGTTTCAAGTACAGGTAAATGTCCAGGTATAAATTCAGATGCCTGAATGAGGACACTATTAAAAAATAGAAGGAAGGTCTAGGTCTCTCATTCTTCTGCATCTACATTTGATGCATACTCTCTTTCTAGAATTTGCAGATTTTTCCAATTAAGGAATATAATATCTGGAATTAAGTTGATACAGTAGATGGATGGAAGATCTAAACAATAAAATACATAATTAACAGACCTTCTCATTTTCTCATGGCTATTTTTAGAAAGGCACTAAAGTCACCGGAAAAGTAAATGCAGTTTTATATGTTATTGGGTAATTCATCAAGAATTCTAGACTATTTGGTGAAACAAAACTGGCAAGAGTTTTGACTGGATTGAATTTGGTTCACATATATGACAAAACCAGAGTTTGCTAACTGATAATATTCCACATGATTAACTTCATTGAAATAGTAACTACTAAGCTCTAAAGATTTCTTTGTGTTATTTAATTAAAGTATATGACCTACTTTGCTATCAGCCATTATACTAAGATTTTAAGATTTCTTTGTCTCAATTTCATCCTGTGCAAAGAGATTTTGTTGCACAGACAGAATTTAGGTCATATGCTAGCCATTCAAATCAATGACTAGAATTATCTGAATGTATTCAATCTGGAAAAAAAAAAAAAAAAAAAGAGAGAGAGAGAGAGATTGTAGATCATAAAATAAAAATATGAGGGTTCAATAATCAGAAGTTGAGAGAAAGGCTTTTCTCGTTCTATAAGTTTTGAACTATACACTTATATGACAATTAATGTTGTCGGCTATGACAGTATGTTCTGATCATAAGCTTCAGTTGTTTTGAAAGATGTACCTTGTTCATTTTTCTGATATTTTAATTTCCTCCACTGTTTTAACTAAATTCACCACTGCCTTTGATATGTATATTTATCTATGTATATAATTCGTATCAAAAACAAAATCATAGAATCATAGAATGGTTTGGGTTGGAAGGGACTTTTAAGATCATCTATTTCCAACCTCTCTATTATAGGCAGGGACAACTCCCAGTAGACCAGGTTGCTCAAAGCCCATTCAATCTTGCCTTGAATGCTTTCAGGGAGGAGGCATGCTTCCAGGGAGGGGGCAAATACAATGAACTTTCTTGAAAAAGAATTAAAATTATGATCAAGTACCTTTCTGAAGCCAGTCGATTTCACTCAGACTATCCTCTGTATTTAATAACCCATTTTACTAAGTTCCAGTAGTAGGTGCAACATTAACAGATTAGTAGACTGAATGCAGATTATTTCAATTTACACACCTTTTTCTCTCTCTTTTCTATTTTTGTCCTTTTCCATTATATATATATATATATCCTTGTTTTCATCTCTTAAACCTGTTGTAAAACACCATTTGCATTGCATCTGGTAAACTGCATATTCTTGCCCTTTCTAGCGTTCTGTAAAACCTGACATTCTAGATCAATCCCAAGTAACATTTACATGATTTTCAGCACATTCATCATGGTCTTAGTAAATATGAATAACTCTGGACAGAGAACAACGTTAAAAATAATATATTTTCTGATGCATATCCATACTGCTCAGTCCTATAAAGTCTTTGAGTTTTTTGTGTAGTTAGTATGCTCAAAAGACAGAAAGAAAGATCTGCCCTAGCCTCTCTACTGCAGCAGAAACAAACTCAAATTTCCTTTAGGGAAAATAATGATCTCAAGTCTTTTCTTCCTCTCAAAGATGAGAGAGGAAAAAAGTCAGTATTCAAACGTGGATTTAAGCACACACTAGAGTGACAATTTCAGGGTATATAATCTGATGCTGTATCCAGTTATTTGGTATGAACTTGGTAAGTACTTTCAGAATTAAAAATCAGCAAAACGTTATCTTCCTTCACAAGATTTAAAACAGAAAAGCTGACAGATATTATCATAAAGAGAAATTGTTTCTAATTTTCTTTCATAAATTTTATCATCTTTTTAGATAATTACAAAATTTATCAAATAATTTTAAAAGGGATGTACATGAGTTTTGCTCACATTCAGCTCAATTCAGAATTTAATAAAACTTGCAAAGAAAACAGTTACATTAGCTTTATTTATTCATGTACTTATGCATTTTTTATTTAAAATGTTTTTTTATTCTACATCTCCTTTACTGGAGCATAGTAAAACATTTTCCTGTGTTTATGTACTTGAAGGTGTGGCTATGTCAACTAAGGCTTTGAAAAACTTCCCAAAGGAAATGAAGTTATGAGAGAGTACAAAGATTTTTGTAGCATTATGCATAAGTAGATTCAAAAAATATTTTCTGATGTTAAGGATGAAAAAACACCCTAAATAAATATTTCTTTATATTATGTGATATTATATTAAGGTAAAATCCTCCATCTTTATCTCTTAAAATCTTTTTGTAAACAAGTGGTAGCTATTGTAGTAGGCAGGGAATAAAGAGGTTGTTGGTTTGATTTGCAGTTGTTGAAATGTAGACATTATGAAATCTCTATTACGATATTCCTTAATAGTTTCACTAAAATTCTAAAATAAAATAAATATTCACTTACCTGTCCTGCTTTTGCATTTTCGCAGACAAATGTTTCATAGTATTTGGCAAATTCTGGTGCATGATCATTTATGTCTAAAATGCGGATGAAGACAGGTATCTGGCTAGTTTGTTTAGGATTATCTGAAACAAGAACATGATTACAATGTACTATGTACAATGCAAAGTTTTGTGCAACACAGAATTTGTGAAAATACCTGAAATATATATATATATATATTTCCTCCAATAGACACTGGAAATACTCATCTTCATAACATGAAAACAATTATCCTTAACTTTCTATTCTTGTATTTTGCATAGGATTAAAAGCCCTTGCAATATTTGAAATTTTTTCTTCTATTATACTACTTGAATTTTGAAATAATACAAAGTCAATTTGCATAGTTGGCCACTGAGTTGATACTGACGTTTGGCTTGTATTCCATACATTGGTGAAGTAAATGATTCATTTCAAGGGCTGTTTCCTGAGGCAGAGCTGTCAAGAACATTTAGAGTCAACTAAAGACGGAGAAAAAAAGTGTTGCCCCTTCTCAAGAAGTAAAATCACAAAGTGGATCTTTGCAGATATTAAAAGCAGTTAGTATTGGCAAGCTTGACATCTGGCATCAAGCTACAGTCGGAGATGACTCATGCACTACATTTATTGAAAATGGAGGCAATATTTGGTCTTTCAGTGAAGGAGTGCTGTATGAGGAAAAGGTAACAATCTTTCTAAAAATTAGAAAATTTCCCTCTTATGCCTGCTATTGGTTGTCTGATATACACTGCTTCTACAGTAAATGATTTTCAGGGAATTCTCAGGAAACCAGTTTTGTTCAGTCTGAGAATTCCAAATGGACAAAGATAATTCTTAAGTAGATGCACATATAAAGATGCTCTGTGTATCGATAATATTTGAGGAAGGGCAAGCCTACATCATAAATACTGTAGTATTCCAGTCTTTCTCAGATCCAATATGCTTCTTAGGCAGATTACTCCAACTTACTGATTTCAGTTGCTATGACAGTGATGTTGTGCCAGGGAGTTTCTTCCCGGTCAAGTGGCTTTGAGATGAATAAGGATCCATTTCCTGAATAGATGTTGAATATTCTATCCAGGTCAGTGTGTCGATCCACAGAATATCTGTTAAGATATGTTACAACTGAGCTTCATTTATTCTTGATACAGTCTCCAGTTTAGTTTACAGCCACCTATAAACATTTTGTGAGTTTAACTGTAGTAAATCAAGAATGTTTTCTAAACAGGTAGTCCTAAGTTTTTCTGTAACTGCCACAGGAATGCAGTGTGTTACAAATACAGAGAAAAGTCTTTTTTAAGACTGAGTGGAATGGAGGGCAAATTAATTATGTGGACTGTTTATTAGATTGTTATTCAAAATTATGTTTGAACTTGCAAAGTGAATGATAAAGTACAACTAAAAATGAGTGTTCTTAGATAATATTTTTGCAGTGTAATTCTTGGAGAATTCAGCCATCAAAGGACATACATTTCAGATGTAGTTATCACTTTATAACTGCTTTCCATCACAAGTTCCCATAGATGTTTCTCTGTTGAATGTTTTTCAGTATATCCTATGAGCTTAATTACATAACTGCATCACTGTTCTATTGCACTCTCATCATGCTTTGTGTGAGATTTAACCAATATTTAAAGAATTTAACAATGTTTAATGACTTACTTTATTGTATTTTTCGTTATATCTGGATCTTGGGCTACAACCTGCCCAATAATGCTTCCTTCCTTGGCATCTTCATCTACTTCTATTAAATATGAGGATCTGCTGAACACTGGAGGTTCGTCTATGTCTTCTACAGAAATTTTGACCAGAGCTGTGTCTTTGAATGGCCCCAGCTGAAGAAAACGAGGATCCAGATGAGTGTTCGTTGCTTCCACTCTTAAGGTGTATAATATCTTCTTTTCAAAATCCAGCTGCTAGGGAACAAATAATATTAATAAAGAAAATTGTGTCATTTTACAAGAAATGTGAGTCAGCTTTACAATGATGAATTGAATGTTTAAGTATTTTTCAGAGAAAAAAAAAATCTCAAAATTGTAATGCATCTTTGGGAAGATGGCTTTTTCTAAGTATAAGAAAAAATGGGAATTATATAGGGCAGCAAGACAACTATGATCCCTTTGCCTACTACTTGTTCAGTTTAGTAGAAGCCCCAGAGAATTTATCTGTATAAAAATAGAAAGAAAGAAATAGGCAAGATGTACTCCTTCCACAAGTAGGAGGTGCAAATGCCCTTATTTTTCTTATCCTTATGGAACAAAATCACTTATCCCAGCTCTTTAAGTTACTCTGCCCTATTTCCACTCTCCTGTCTCCTCCCATATCCTCACCTACTTTTGCTTATTCTGCATCAGGAGCAACCCTGATACAACTTATTCCTACCCTCCAAATTCCACAGTGAAAAGGAAAAATGCGAGATCTGATTTCCTGCCTATCTGTATATTTGTATGTATACATATATATACACAGATATGTGCACACACGCGCACACAGAAATGAACACATAGTTTCCATATAAGTATATTTGCATTACATATACATATAGCAATTTACTGTTACTGATCACTTAAGAACAGAACTAAAAACAGTGATCATACTTCAACAGTCTGAACCATAAAAAGCACCAAACCTATCTGTCAGAGATGGCAATTTGAATTAAATTTCTATCTCCTTGCTCTTAAGACCTCACTTGACATAATATCTAAGAACCTAAGTTTCACCAAGGCTGGACTTAAACCAAAACAGATTTAAGGTTCTGGGTGTACTGGATTTTCAAACAGATTACAGAGTAACAGGCTATAGATGTAAGATCATCAAACTGCAGGTGAGCCTCCAACCTTTGTGAGTACTGCACCATTCAGCTGACAAACCCCACGGCAAACTGAACCCCTCCAGGTTCACACAGCCCTAATTTGAAAGTACTGTGTGAGATTACATATATTGAGCAGACAGCTGCCACTGAAATATTGCTTTATGTGAAGTGACATGCCAGTAAATTTCCCTCGAGACTTGAAAATAACAGATATCTGCTGAAGAAAGAGAAGAACAAAACTAATAGAACAACTCCTTGGCAGCTTTGACCCCTTGTGAGATCTACTCTCCCTTACCCTGGAAAAATAACCACAACACCTGGAGAGCTAAGTACATATAAAAGAGAAGGAGAAAAAATAAACCTTTTTGACAGTTATAATCCCTTCCTGTGTATCCTTGTCAGTGACGATATCAAACACGTCTGATCCATCCCCATTGGAAATACTATACTCAATCTCTGCATTTTCACCCAGATCAGGGTCATTGGCTTTAATTCTGCCAAGAGGAGTCCCAGGTGGTGCAGATTCAGGAGAGCTGAACTGGTAGGTGCCTGGAAGAGCAAAATCAAACTTTTTATTTTAAGAAGCTTTATTCTTCTGAATAATAAACACCTTCAATTTCACCACGATTTTTTAAAATTACACAAAGAAAAATGCCATTAGTCATTATATTAAACTTTTACTTATACAAAACAGGGCTTGGAGTTGATTGACAAACTGTCACAAAAATTTCAAATGATTCTTCAAAGCCATTTAGTATAGAGTTTTTAACGTTTTTAATACTGGAACAGTATTAAAACAGCACAGTAACATGGCAGTGATTCTAATGCTGATTCATTAACTATTCTTCTTCCCCAGTTCTCCAGAAATTTTGCCAGATATATTTGTAAGTAGCAGATTTTGTTTTGTTTCCTCAAGGCAGAAGAGCTGTAGCAAAGCAGGAGACTAAGACAGAATAGGCTATACTTTTCTTCTTTTGATATTTTGAAACTTATACTCATTTCAGGTGTTCTATCTAAAACAATTCATTTATCCATTATTGGTAATACATAGAAAAGAGTCACGGTAAAGAGAATTTGGATACACGTTCATGTTAATTGCTATAGTTAATTAAAATGCAGATACTTTTAGATTTTTTTTTAATTTACTCTGCACATACATTTTGTGTTCTTTCAGTGGTTGGTGTCATTTAATGTTTTTATAATCAGGTTTTGCTAGAAAGAATTCTGATTACACAGACATTTTAGTCTTGCCTATGTATATGAAATGTGAATCTGTATGTATTTTCTGACAACATTCACCATAAAAATCTTACTATTAAGACATGCTATCGCATAAAAAAAATTAATCAGATGCTTTTCTTGACCAGTAAGAACTAGATAATGAAGATTCTTCACCATTGGCAAGGCATAAGCATTTCTAAATCAATATTTTCTGTTATTTGCTAGAGAATATTTGATATATATAATAGATATTATATATATACACATAGCATTTTCCATGCAAATTTCCAGAATCTGAGTTTTTTTGAGCTATTTTCTGATGTAAATAAACATTAAATTACTGTGCAAAATAATGATACTGGAAAAAATAGCTTAAAATTCTTGATCTGACAAATTAATATTGGGCAAAATGCAAAAATATTGTTTGAAGGGTCTAAAAATTGTATTAACCTGAAGTACAGTACAGACAAGCATATTTCTTTTAACTAGCTTATTGGCTGTTTCCTGTATTTACACATGCTTTGCTTTCATTTAAGACTTTGCAGAGTCCTAAAGTTTTATTTTATGCAAAAGGGCCATAGTAGACATCTGAGTGCTGAGGGAGCCTGTACCTCGAAATGTACAGAGTACAAAACATTGTTTCTGGAAATCCCTTATATTTATATAGATATCTAACAACATGGAAACTAATGCTCCATGCTAAATCTTATTTATTGTTACAAAATTGCTATTTAAGTGAAAGCTCAGCAGTAGACTCTGACTGCAATCCACACAGACTAGAATAAATGTTATTCCCTTAAAGAAAGCTGAAAATGTGAAGAAAGATAGGACTCTTGGCAGCTAACCATAAGTTTGAAGGCTTATTCAAATTCAAAGGATTGTCAGGTGAGAATACTGTAAGAACAGATTTAATCATTCCACTTATGGCTTCTTCCAGAATAAATAACTCCCTTAATTGTTTTTGCATCTGAAAATGTTTTTGCATTCATTTTTGTGGTGTCGTCTAAGTGCTACATAATTCTGGGATGTGAAATGGCTAGTTTGATTTTGAGTACAATTGAATTCAGGATATGTAAGATTTTTATTAGTGTGTCATATATATACATATATATAAACTCAGCATTTAAATTTGCCTGTGTTTTTCAAGTGTGAAGGACATTGAACATTTCAGGAAATAGAACAAAACACAAAATGTTTCTTCTTATTGCAAACATCCAGTACTTCACAGCGCTCTCTGCCAATTTTATTCTTTTATCTACTTTAATAAATCAGTCTTCAGTTTTTCAGCAACATCACATTAACTTCTGTTGTGTCCACTTGCTATTGACCCTCTGCTTTGGGTCATATTTGTACTTATTCTTGCCTCACATAAAAGAAAATGCAAAATAATTGCCTTTGGAAGGAGAAAACCTCCAGAATTGTGTATTAATTTGAAGCTATGTTCTTATTTATCTTAGAATAAATTAAAATCTTCAGATGTTTCTATGTATCTGGTTTCCCTAGAAATTTTGACCTGTTGAGGAAAAAGAAAATAGAAAGGAAGGGTCATCAAGAAAATGAAAGTTACTTCCCTGAAGACATCCCATAGCAATTCATGTATGGTCAATCTATGTTGTTCAGTGATATTCTATGTAGAAAGCTACATGGCATATTGAATGAAGCATCAAATTGTGTGAATTTCTTTACAGTTATGTACCAGAACCAAAGCTAATCATAATTATCAGAACTTCTATAGACTTCAGGCTTCAGCTAATCTTTCAAGAGCATCGTTAAGGAATGAAGGCTGAGGAGACTGAGAAACTAACATCATTTTATAGTTCTGTTCATCCTTCATTTTATTGTTTTATATAATTTTGTTTTGTTTAATTTTATTTAATTTTATTCAGCAACAAAGCTTAGAATGGGCTACACTGCACTCTAATTTCGGTTCAGGAATTCCTGTTTGCCAAAGTACTGTAGGCTGTATCATGCTATAAAAAAGTATTCTCTCCTAAAATCAAGCAGAAAAATTGGTTGAAAACTGTACTGATTGTGAATTCAAATTATCTTTCTTTATAAGACCCACAGTACGTCCTCTCCACTCTTTTTTTTAAAACACAACCAAGTAGGAAGAATGGAAGTAAGCTTCAAGAATCCTTTCTCCCACTCTGAGTTTCCTAACATTTTAAAGAATCTTCTCTAGCCTGACGTGCTTATACTGTTTTGAGTGTACTTATTGCCACAGCGCTGAAGTACCTTTCAAGTTACTGTAAGTATGGGAGAGAGTTCAGCCTTGTTTGTTCATTCTTTGGTGAATTAGTAAAGAGAAGCAGTCAGGTCTCTGATCAGTGCCAACCAGCAATTCAAATTTTACAACATGAACATTCTTCCAGCAGACACTGAACTGAAGCTGTAAATTTATTTTATCAGTAGCCTGTCAAGCAGTTAGTAGACACTAATTGTAACAACAAGGAACTGGATTTAAACCAGTAGCCTAGGATGAAAGGATCAGTAGTATTTCATGAAGCTTTCTATATTGTGCATTTTACTATTGTTTGTCAAATTTATTACAGAGATATTTTTGAAAACCCCACTTGTGTGTCAAATACAGACTAGATTATACAAAGCAATCTTTATCAGGAATTAAGTACAGATTACAAGTACCTGAAGCAAATACTTAGACTTCCAGCAAAGCATATCTCCTGATCAACTCTGCCTGTGCAAGGTGGTATATAAGAAAATTTGGTGAGCTACTTGGCTAAACGTTAAGGGCATATAAACTCAATCCTAGATTTTGCTATTAAATTTCAGCAAAGGTTCTGAAAACTCTGCAGTTATCCAAGTCTGTAGTTACAGCTAACGTTCCCGTGACCAGAGTAAGAAGGTGAAGTAAGCTTATAGTTGCAGAAAGTATTTGGACATTTAAAAAAAAAAGATTCACTTTGCCTTTTTTGCAACAAAAAAACAGACACAACAGTGGGCCGGTAATTATATTAAAATAATAATGATAATAATGATAATGATAATGATAATAATAATAATAATAATAATAATAATAATGGGGAGAGAAAAAAGATTGCAGAACGTGACAGTGAAGCAACTGATTTACAGAATTTCATTGGAAAGCAACAGAACTCTTAGTGCTCCATACTCTGAGGAAATCGAGGTGGATTGTCATTGACATCAGTCAGTGTGATGTTAACCGTGGTGGTCCCTGATAGTCCTCCCATCTGGCCTCCCATGTCTTTGGCCTGGATGACCACTTGATACTGTTCCCTGTTTTCTCTGCTCATGTCCGGTAGAGCAGTTTTGATTATGCCTTTGAGAAAAGAGAAAAAAGAGACACAGAGTAGAAGGCACACTTTAACCTCAGATTTTTCAAATGTATAGAAATAAAAGAAATATAACATATTATTCATTGTTTCTAATATTCTAAATTAGTATTTCTTTCAATGGCAAAATTATGTTTGCTGAACTAATAAATTTTTTTTCAGCCATCCGCAGCTATTATTTTAATGCAATATGAAATTTCCATCCGTGTAGAGGGTTTGATATTATAGCATAATGATGAACTCTGTCGCGTCCTGGTTTCATTATATCAAACTTTAATAGATCCATAGATTTTAAAGACCAGCGGGGGTGATGATAGTCAACCAGGACTATAGCTAATGAAGAATTGGAAAAGACTATAAAGCTAATGCTGGAAAACATTTTTACATAGCACACAAAAAACTCAGGTGATAAAATAAAAATAAAAATCCCCTACCCCGAAGAAAGATCAAATAAATCCTTTTGAGATCCAGAGCACAAAGAGTCTTTCCATTAAAGTAGATATATGCATATTTTAGAATATAAGCAGAGTTGCTGGGTGGTGTTTTGTTTGTTTGTTTGTTTGTTTGTTTTGTTTTGTTTTGTTTTTTTTATTTAAAATATGGTGGCTTTGCGGAACTGAAGTGATGATTATTTTCTCTGGTGAAGTGGAAGAATTTAAATACAGTTTATTTTAACCCTTGGGGGATTCAAATACCTGCCTTTTTTTTCCAGAGGAAGGCACTCATTATCATTAAATGTATTTAGTTTGTTTGTTTGTTTGTTTTTTAAATCTACAGAGTTCCCCCTCCCAAAAAGATAGTGAAACAAGACAAAAGAAAAAAAAAAAAATTCTCTAATGTAGTAGTTATGGCATTTATACTTGATTCAGTGTTACTGGGTTCTGACTACCATAACTTAGCATGTTAATGAGTGTAACATTTAAAAGAAAAATGGATAAAAATAAAGGCAATCCCCAAATCAAAGATGAGCTCTCAGATATTCCCCAAACTTTCTACTTCTTCAACACCTTGGTTAATGAACTATCATTGTCCTTTTCCCTTGCTTCTGTGTGGTATATTTAAGAAGATGTGGAGAAAAAGAAACGAAATTCCACATTAGGAGTTATTCTCCCTTATTATCCTGTAGATATAATGGCCTTAGTGAATTGCAAAAAGTAATTGTTTCAAAAGTAGATTAGCCATAATCTGAGTATGCCCAATAGACTAGGAACTTCATGGACTCTGGAAAAAATTTCACTTAAATTTTTGTAACTTATACCAGAATGAATTGATAATATGCAGAAACACGGTAGTGCAATGCTTGCAAAGTTTTATATGTGTTAATATGAACTGTTTTATTTCAGTAGCTTTTTTTTTTTTATTTTGATGTTTTATGGGGCCACAATTTTGTGGCCCATGGTAAAAGTACAGGGAAGAGTGCATGCCTTTGAAACCCAGTACTGTATTAGTATTCTTCTTGAAATTAAAAAAAAATAATAATAATAAAGATTGTTCTTTGTTAATAACCAGAGTTATTAACCAATGTTCACATGAGTCTTTCTTCCTTGTGCTTGACCATTTCCTGCATAACAGTGAAAAGGATTTCTCTTTATGCTTTAAGGCCCTAAGTAATGTACTAATGGCTCTTACTTCAATTCTGCCGGAGTCAGAGTATAGCTTCAAAAAACTTTTTGTCGTAAAATTGTAATTTAATAAGAATCTGTCACAAACTTTTACATATAGTTTATTTACCTTTGGAGATACATTTTTATCTCATGGTCTGAAATTTTCCATGTGTGCATATGCATATGTATATCTACATATGCGCATATTTATATATATACATACACTTAAAGATGAACCAGATGAAATCCCAGAAACTGGTGTAAAATAAACTTTAAAAACATGAATCTTTGGGCCCCTTCCAATAATCTACACTCTAAATAATTGACCTTAGAGTTAACAATTGTCTTCCATAAGCCGTATTCATATCAAACAATGAAATTATTCTTCCAAAACAATGTTATTTTAATAGAAAATTATACTTTCGTGGATTATAACTTGTAAAAAGATTATCTGCTTTATGTCAAGTTATATCATGCAATATTTAAATAAAAGTGAAAAATATCTTCATCCCTGTATCTACTCTCTGTCATTTCAAAAACCAGAACCATGTGAGTTGCTAACCTGTTTCTGGATCCACTGAGAAATATGGCTGTCCCTGAAGAATACTGTACACCACTTTGGCACTATTTCCATAGTTGGCATCATCAGCATCTGTGGCTGTCACTTGAATAACAGATGTACCTAAATGGGCACCAAACAAGGAATTAAAGAATTCTAAGAAGGCACACATTTCTTAGAAATCATATATAGTATTTTCAGTACTGGATTCAGTAAAAAGTCAATATCTGATAGATAAATCCAGTATTATCATCCTCAGGCAAAAAGTAAAATAAGTCATACCTTCCCTATGACTAAAACTAAAATCAGTATTACTTAAACTCCATGATTCAAATAAACATTAGAAATTTACAGGGAATGGCACATGCCTTTGAAAAATATGAAAGCACTAATTATTTTCTTGAAATGAAATAGTTTTTAAGATAGTCTTTTGGAGTACACGGCCTCAGTAGAGACTGTACACTTAAAAACTAGGTATCTACTATGTGAAAAATACTATTATAACTTTCAAGTTTGGCTTAAAAAATACACTAACTTGATTTTCTGTTTAGAAGACAACCTCAAAATATCTGAAGTCAAACTTAAAAAAATATTCTGTCTCAATCTAATTTTTAAAATGATTTTGTAAAAATTAGTTACGTTTTGTAAAAATATATGATGATGCATTTTTTTCATCCTTATTAAAATTATCCAGCTATATCGCAAATAATTTCTGTTAAACCATAACTACATTTTTAAAAATAAATATTTATTTTGAATGAAATTTTTTTCCTGAGGTCCTCTGATCACAATGAGAGCATAGGCTATTGAGATTTTAAAAAAAAAAAAAAAAAAAAAAAAAACCTGAGGCAATTCATTTTGTGTAATTCACGGTTTACATCAAAAGGCTTGAAAGCTTTTGTAAATCCCTATACAATAACAGTTAAAATATATTTTTAAATATAATATATATATATATAAATCTTCTTCTCAAGCTTTTATTTCTAAGCAATTTGAAAATTGCTTGAAAGATCTCAGGATGCATTTTGCTAACCTAATCTGGAGCTGACAAATTTCTGCATAAATGCAGGCAGTCTAACAGCTAAAATTGTAAAGATCTTTAACTTCTTAACAAGGGCTGACTGAGAAAAAGCTCTTTACTGTACTCCTGGATAAGTATTGTTGGTGTATCTCACATTTGTTATTTAAAAAAAAAAAAAAAAAAAAAAAGCTAAGGGAGCTCAGTCCACTTAAGTGAAATCTCTTCCTATCCTTTTTTTTTTTTTTTTTTTTTTTTTTAATTTACCCTTAGACACTTTAGATTGGAGTTCATTCCAAGAACTTGCGGTCATGTAGCCTTCCTGAGCTATAAAATTGGAAGGTGTTCAGTCACATGTGATGTTGAAGTGCATGATTTCTACTTTGGCCATACCAGATATATGAGAGACTAGGGTAAGCAGAAATATGAGATCATGTTAAGTCCTGTTATGTGTATCTCTTTCCTCATAGTACATAACAAGAGTTTGCACATAATTTTACCTACATAAGAGTAACTGTCCTTTCTATTTCAGGTTATCTGAACAGCATAACTAGAGGATAGGAATACTTTTTTCTCTGCAACGAATCAGTAGAATAAGGTTGTAAAAAGACTTTGTCACAATGCATCAAACACTGAAGAAGCTTTTTGCAGTTAACAATCTAGATTATTTTTGGATAGTTATACAGAGGTCGCCTGTGTGCCAAGGAGAACTATAAAAATAATCCTAAGACAGTGAATATTTTGGGGCAACTTTATCACTAATACTGTTCAGCTGAACCGTTTATCTGGGTGTAAAATAAGAAGTATTCTTTGCAAAATTCCATAAGATCTATCTGCTTAAAAAAAAAAAAAAAAAAGCAACAGATAAATTAAAGTTCATGCCTAGTCCCAGTCTTGGGACTGAGACAGAGTATGGTCATAAAAACTGAATGCACATTAACTTTTTTCCCCTACTTTCCTGTTCATCTGGGAAAAAAAAAAAAAAAAAAAAAAAAAAAATTAGAATGCTGAAGACTGTTATGGGATAATATTTTCTTTCAACAAAGGCATTCCACGGCCTTAGTCAGTTTTGGGGAGATTTCTGCCTTTCTCTCAGTGGACTGTATATTTTTGTTCGCTGAGTCTCAAATGCCATGAACGAAAGCTGCTAAGGAAAACACAAAAGCTATGACCCTATAGAAAATTTAGAGGTCACTACCAAACAAATCAAGCATATCTGATGTAGATATCATTACAGCTTACAAAATATTGATGATTTCTTTGATTTATCTGAATTCATGGAGTGATTAAACAGTAGTGTTAAAACACCTACAGTTTGCCAGTAAGCTAACATGAATAACAGAAACATGTCCTCAGAAAATTTAGTATCAGCAACAATTTGTTTTCTTCCCTGCCAACACTATGCTGTGTTAGAAAAGAGAATATTCGTGGACTATAGGCAATGCTTGCATAGCTATTTTTCTGAGGAAGGAAATTTCTCTCAGTTTCTATGTTTAGAAATCCAGACAGAAACGGCAATATACTGAAGTAACTCAAAGCTATCTACGAATAAATTGGCAATGTTGTAAAAATGGTTTGGATGTTTTTTTGACCTAAATCAGTTAAGACCTTTGCTCACCCTCACCCAAATGATACCCACAGAATGTGGATTTTCATTTTTTTTTGTTTTTTTTATTTTTTTTTATGTCCAGATTAACTCACAAGAAGTCCTTTTCCTCACATTTTTCAGAGAATAAAATACAAACCAGGCTGCTATATTAGACATTTTTTTGAGATGCTTCTGCAGCTGCCAGCTTGAGCACAGTGAGGAAGAAACAGAACAGAGAATGAAGAAATTAATTTAATCCTAGAGCATAGGGAGTATTTTAGCTTTTGGTTTTGTTTCTCATCATTCTACACCTTTTTAATTGGCAATAAATTAAATTACCCTTTGCTAAGTACAGTCTTTTTTTGTCTGTGATGACAATTGGTGATTATTTTATTTTGACAAACTATTTTCCATTTTTCTTTTTTCCGTACCCTGCTGAGGAGTAGTGAGTAGTGAGTTGAGAGAGTAGTTGGGCTGGTGTCCAGCAGTTATCCAAGGAGAAACAGCAAAGATACTGGACAAAATGTGCAAATTGCTTCAGTAGTGATCTAAGAAATAATAACAATAACGTGTTCATGTGTGTTCTTATATCTGTGTGCATGTAAGAATGTGGAGTCCAAAAAAGAAATTTGAATTAGAGAGAATCACTCCTTATCTAGGACAGTGCCTGAACAGAGTTCCACAGATGGCCAAAACTCATGAAGAATGAGATATAACTTTGAAAAAGCTGTTGAAGTGAGAATGCTTTTCTCAATTATCCTTAATGTGTTTGGGGTCTATGTAGTCTTAGGTCCTTGAAAGATTTCCTGTTAAAGAAGGTCTTATAATGTGACACCAGAATGTTTTGTATGATGTGTGTACATATCCCACAAAGGATTGCTGTAGTCAAGAGGTCTTCTATTAAATGAGATAGGTATAACTTTATTTTTATGTAAAATATTACTCTCCAATATGCCCTTGTTCCTGCTTGGCTCAGATGACATGAATTAAAACAACTTCTGACAATCAGAAGAATGTATCTGTGTCTATTTGAAAATGTTAATTAGTTGATCACTTCTTTGTGACCTTAATTTTGATTCTTTAATTCTTGACTTTTTTGATAGAAATATGATTTCAGATCAATTCCAACATTTGATTACAAGGAAAAAAATATAGTGTTTGGTTTAGACTTTGATTTTCCAATATAAAGTTTGGAAAAATTCATTTCACATGAAAAAACCTGAAAATGCTGAAAAAAATATTTTTGACATTATCAGATGGTTCTGATTTTTACACAGAACTTTTTTTTTTTTTTTTTTTTTTTTCCCCCTAGCTATGTTCAAAAGAAAGCTCCACTCAAAGCAGAAAGACTGTTTCATTTTCAGAAATAGAAGGCCAGCTGGAGTAAGTGGAGAGGCAGGAAAGACTTTGTTTCCCTAAAGGAGAAGTTCTTGTGCATGCTTCCTGTTTTCAAGTACAATGACAGCCTGTTCCTCATCAAGTTTATTCATGGAGATAAGATTTTAGAGGAGGAGGACAACTTTCACAAGCTGAAAAGACTTGGGAAAGGCCTGGAAAATCTCTGCAGTCAAAAGTAAGAATTTTGTTTCATTAAAATCCTATAGAAGATTAGTGGATAGATAGCTTGTTCAGACAGCATGAATCCAAGTACTGTTTTCACCTGGACATTCAATTGAAATCCTGCTACTGTAAGACATGAGTAAAATTTTTATTTTGAGTGAGCTACAGAAATACTGAAATATAGTAAACAACTTTCAGTTTTGAGAGCAGGTTATTCTATTTGAATAGATATAATCTCTTTGTAGGCAATGTACTGGAAAAAAATTGTGAACTACAAGCGGTCATAAAGCAATGTCTAGGACTTAAAAAAATGTGAATCCATAAAATTTATCACCAAGATCTCATTAGATCATCAGTTGGAGTGGATCACATCAAATTCCTTTAGGAATAAACACAGCTGAGACCTAACCTTTATGTTTGGCTGGAAAACAAACGCTACCTAGAAAGCTGAAGGAACAGGGAATTGCAAAGTGAACTTTGCTCTTTACTACATGACCCCAGTTTAGGAGAGATTCTGCTAGACTTCTTTTTCTTTGATATAGAAAGGGCCAAAAGGTTAGTAGCATGAAAGATTTGTTAAAGCAAGAGGAACAAAAGAGTATAAGCAGAAAAAGAGCAAGTGTCAACAGGAAAAAATATAAAAGATCCAAAGTTAGAAGAGTAATAAATGAGCATAACTGAGAAAAACAAACAAAACTAACTAGAAGAAATAAGGAAACTGTGGAACTGTACCTAAAGGAACAACAGCAATAATAACATTACATGGAAAATTAAGAAAGAACTTAAAAAGTGGTTCAGTAATACACAATGAGCCAAAATATGTATTAAAGGCAACAACAAAAACAATAACAACAAAACCACACAAAGAAGATGCAGATTTCTTTTTACCCACCTAATTATTTTTAATAGTCCAACAGTAGACTTGAGGTGAAATTTCATTACATTGAATATATGCTGTCCCATATTATCATGTAAATAATCTCACATAATGATTGATCCAGAAGTCAGCTGATGTGCTAACTCCAGTAGATGGGTACTCTACCTTTCATTTGACTGTCTATTGATCTCTCATGGACACAGTAATCCGTGCTAGAGTCACTAAAAGTAATTTCTGAGAGATGCAGAAAAACCAAGCTATGATAACAAGAATAGTTTCCTTTCTCAGAAATATTTTCCTTTCACTCTCCTTCCATACCAGTAAGACAAATGAGCCTTACTACTCATTTCCAAAATATGAGATACTATCCTTAGGCAACTTTACTCTTGAAACAATCCCTTGTATTATATAAACATAAGAGGGATATTGTCACCATTTCTTTTGCGCACTGTGTTTTGATGCTTCGGGGTTTTGTTCTGTGCTCCCTTTTCTACAATGAGATCTATTCACATTTTAGAGTGCATTATCAGAACTTGCATTAAAGTACGTGCTAAAGATTGCTTGACTGCACAGAAAGTTGCAATGTTGCTAAACTACTCTGTCTAATCTTTTGAAATGCTGTGTGGTCTATAAGCTTTTGACAGTGAACACAAAACATACACCATTGCAAAATAATGTCTGAAATTGAGCTGGAAAGAATGGGAAAGCTGAACAAAGCATCTAGCTCTTGCCCTCCTGCTGTTCAATATCTTGATATAGTAACTTTAGTTTTTCTTTGTTAGTAATTGTGACTGCAAAGTGCATCAGATGCTCTGCATGAGAATTTGAAAACCTTTATGGACAAAATAAGAAGTGGAAAAAAGTAAAAAGAATGAGAAATAGTTTGAAGTATTGGTGGATGAACAAAATTGTGGATGTTTACTCTTCGAGGAAGCTATTCTTTTTTTCCTCTCACCATAAAGAAAATCATTTCTGAAACAATATTGATGTCATCAAATGACAGTGATAAGAGTAGTTAGACTCTTTCAAGTGTTAATTTCCTCTTACACCGCATTTCCTAAAATAATGAGATAAAGTCATCTGTCACCCATAATCAATGAACTGCTTCTTAGAACTCTTTTACACTTGTTCAGCATTCTTTATGTACTTACAATGAATTAGCAGACATTTTGGCAGAACAAGTATCTTCACTCCAAGAAATGAAAACAAAAAAACCTTACTCCAAACAAACAAACAAACAAACAAAAAAGGAAATAAATAAATAAGCCCACAAATTCATTATTATCATTAAAATTTCTAATCAAAATGAAGATGAGGCTCATCGGCTGTGTGTTTCTGGGTTTGGTGATGTTATGCATATGTTAAGTTTTCCAGTTATAATTAATTTCTAATGAAACTAGTATGTGCAACAAGTAATACCATAATATGCCAGATAATTACCTTAATTATTTCTGTCTGTCTAGAATGCCTTTACAGAGTGTGTGAAAAGACGCTAGGTTTACTGACTAACAAGTGCCATCCATGGCAAGTCAAACAGTTATTCCATCGCTTAAAAATTCCTTAAAGTTCTGGTTTTTTTTAACGGTTAGAATTGTGAATCTTGCCCATTTTGCCTCATCTTAATTCCTGACTTACTCCAAAAGGAAGTAACAACTTTTTTCAGCTGTTCATATGAGAAATTTGTGAAGAGCTGTCTTCCCCTTGATCCTGGTAGTAGAAGTTGTAGTTCAAAAATGTTGCAATACCTTACCTATTTATTAAAAATCCTGATAATGAGTAGCAGTTTCAATCGTGTACTCAAGGCTATTTATATTCTCTAAATTATAAAATAATAAAATAATCATAAGGATAATATTTATTCTATTTGTTCTCTTCTGTCAAGACCTTCTTCATGAAGCAGATTAAAGAATGCCCTTAATTTAATTATTCATGAAGAGCTTTCTGCTTTACTGTTTTTTTCCCCCTACAAAGAAGTTACCTGGGGACCTCCATTAAGTCTATATTTTAAGTCTTCACTTAAAAGTCAAAAATAAGACCTAAAAGAAACAGGTTTCAAGATTTGTCACTTTTTAGGACTACACTTAGAGTTTCCTATGTATAAGCCTGTACATTTCTATATTTTACGCTGTAGTACAGACATATGTGTAACTTTTCAGGAGGAATTTATTTAGCTTCCTGTACTTATCTTTCATTTGCCCTCTCATTTTGAGCTTGGCTTTTGTATCTCTTTATTAGATTTTTGCAGGTCCTTTACTGTAGATTTCTATTTTGAGGAAGAGAATCTCATGTGTATCTTCAAAATAATTCTGCAATACAAGTAGATAAAAATCTTAACAGTTTCTAGCCTTTTCCAGCTCCACAGACAAATGTGATCAAAAACTGAGTGTTAATCTCTAGTTTGACTATGAATGTAGTGCTGATGGGCCTGCCTGTGGCAGAGGAGTTGGAGCTTGATGATCCTTGAGGTTCCTTCCAACCCAAGCATTCTGTGTTTCTATGATACTGTTTTTAGACAAAAGCAAAACAATTCTAGATTCTATGTTAGTGACTATAGATGTAAGTACAATGTGTAGGTGTGTGTGTATGTGCAGATAAAAAGCCTCAAAATTAAAGTAAAATTTTAGGAGATTCTAAGTCACAAGAATTTAGTGTTATTATTTTCAGGCATTTCATTTATTTTCAAAAGAGTTAAAATCTCTGCCAAATGATTCACATGCAGAAGTTTTCTTCTTTTTTTTAATGGTGTTAAGAGACAGGACAAGGAGTAATTGGGCACAAACTGGAACACAGGAAGCTCCATTTGAATTTGAGAAAAAAACTTATTTACTTTGCGGGTAACAGAGCACTAAAACAAGCTGCCCAAAGAGGTTGTGGAGTCTTACACATTTTGGAAATATTTAACAGTTCTTGAGAAGTCTCTTGGGAAAACAAAAAAAAACAAAACAACAACAACAACAAAAAAAGACAAAAAACAACTATCTTTGTGTTTTACTTTCAAAAGATAGTCATGTGTTAGCATTATTTCAAAAACTAAGCCTGACATTTTACACTTAGCTGCATAGCATTAGCAACTAAAATGCATACTCAAGCATCCAGAAAGCTGTCTTTGCTTCTAAAAAGGATTGAAAGCCTCTGTATTCATGAGATTAGACTGAGTGAACATCCCAAAGGTTTACCCTTATGCTTTAAAAGAATAAAAAATGAAATAATACTTCTAAATACAGTTTGTAAATTTGTTTAATGGTGTATATTGACAATTCTCAAGCTGATTTAACTATGACCTAGTCACCTCCAATTCATAACTTAGATCTCCGTGTCCATTTGAGAAATCTCATTCTCATAAATCATTTAAAGGAAGATATTTTTGGGGCACCTAGGATTACTTAATTAGCTTACCTGTATGGCGTGAAAAAAAAAAAAAAAAACAAGAAAACCTATGGATTTGTGTGATGTAAACGGAGGTATTAATGCTATCACTTCTACTCAAAGAAACCTATGTTTAGACAACAGATTACCTCTTTATTCTTAACTTGCTTTTTTTAATGTTTTCTGTGTTTTTTCAATAAAGGTTTCAATAAAGGTTCTTGCACACTTATGTTCTATTTAATGTGTTGCTTCTGATAGAGGCATAGGTGTTCCTAATCTTAGCCATTTTAATTCATGCTAGTTATGCCAGTCCTTTGCACAAGCAGTTCAATTGCTACAAGCTCCAATATGGTCATATAAATCAGGTCTCATTGCACCTATTACACTGCAGCTTGTCTTAAAAGAAGCAAAATTATCTGTACATGTAACAGCAGATAAATGACTGGAAACTGGCATCAAGTATAGGATTTGGTATTTTCCATAGCTCTGAAAACAAATGGCTGTGAATAGTTATTCATTTTTTTATTAAATGCTGTATAAAAGACATACATTTTTACATATACTGGCTGAAGCAGCATGGCTGCTCCTTTGTGTTTTCAGAATGTCGTTGAGATTTCTACATTTTACTTGTGGGGCCGTGATAGACGGAAGGACCTTGATTGAACACCCTATCTAAAGGAAAACATCACTAGATATGCAGGACATATCCTACTGTACTGTGCTGCAGTGTGAGAAGAAGCACTGATGTCAAGGATTCAGGCCCATTAGGCTTTTGTTCAGAGATTGGAGTGTTACGCTGAAAAACTACAGAAGTAAATGGAAGTAAAATGGGCACATCAAACAATTTTTAGTGAGAGTATGATGCAAGCAATTTTAACACTAATTTCAATCTCTAGTCTTGAGCTTACTCTTTTTTTTTTTTCTTTTTTTTTAATGTACATAGATAATGGGAAATAATAAAATGGTTGCAATGAAGTAGCCAGGTGAATAGTATTGTACTGAATAATTTCAAAGAGAGATAAAAGGAAACTACATTTAGTTTGGAGCAGGACTGAAAATTCCCCTTGGCACAAAGGCTGTCACTCTGAGAAATGTTCGTTGCTGCAGCAGTAGATGAACTTATGTAGTCTTCCTTTGACTGGTGGAAAATTGAAATACACAGAGATTAAAGTTTTCTTTGCATCTTCTAAGTGTAGGCCTGGCAATTTACAAAGCTTAGAGCCCTATGAAGTGCTTTAAAATTTGTCTATTCTACTAATTCTTGCATCAGAACTGCCCTCATCTTATGTCTTCCTATAAGAAATAACTTAGACCATGAAAGATGAGCAGGTGGATGCATATAGGAGCTTAGGGGAGGTTAAAAAAATCACAGTGAGTTGGCAGCAGCTCAGTTTTCACAGAAAAGATATATGAAAAGTATCTATGCTTCACTGTGTTTAAAGCATGAGCCAGTTACCTTTCCTTTCTGACAATAGTTCTACAAAAGCCCTATTTCTAGCACCAAGACAGTTATTTTTTGTAGGGAGTTAATAGATGGCTTTGGTTTTCCCCCTGCATTCCTTGCGAGGGAAGACGTTGTATCCCTGTTGTATTATCACAAGAAATCACAATAAAATAAAATAATGTAACAAAAGCATCTAAAGAAGATCTAAGGATTTGGTAGACAAAGAAAATGGAATAGATCAAGAATTTTTTAATTTATTTGTGAAGCAGCCTCTCCTATTTTTCCTGCTTTATTTTGCACTTGCGTACTCCTGTCACTTCATGAGCACAGTTTCTGGCACAAATCTAACCTTATGTGAACTGATCTGGGGAACAAAAGTAGTGAAACTAGTAGTGAGGCTGAATTAATTTATTTTTTCTGATGATTAGCTCTTTAAGTTTTATTTTTTTTAGTTTAGAGAGCAGATGAGGCATAAGTCAAGCAAATTAGGAGCAGAGATACAGTGAAAGAGTTGCTTCTGTCGCTTATATCTTGAGACCTCCTTATCCATAATGTGAAAATGTTTTGTACATCATAAGCTTGAGAATGATTTAAATTCTTCAAAGGCACTGATTTGAATCTTATTAACACTGATTTTTGTCCCTCATTTTTCTGAATATGCAGTGCTTTTCAGTTCTTTCAAATGAAACAGTAATATATTCCACAAAAATTGTAAGGGAACAATGATTTCTCTGATGATTTACAAGGAAATTTTCAAAAATTTATAGAAGGTTTTATTTCAATTTTCTATCTACCTTCATATACATACACATATATATCCCAACAGTTCTCATATACTGTCCTACCCTTGTAAGATTTATCTTCTTTATTACTTCTTATACATATAAGGAAAAATATCCCTTTCAACAAAAGAAAGAGGAAAACATGAAATTAATGTTTCTTAAAATAAATGATAAGTATGTAAATTAGGATAATATGTAAGCAAGAACATAGTATTACAGGTTAGCAAAATAGTTTTAGTCGTACTACAGCAAAATCAAGACAGTCATCCACACATTTATTTATAAGTATCTGAAACCAGGAAAAAGATGCAGAGATAAAATATAACTGTTTCCTGCTGAAAAATGGAAGAAAAAAATGACTCCATTAAGACATTTATACAGAGCTATAGATTCATGCTTACTGACACGAGCAAATTCTAAAATAGAAAATATGATGGTTACTGTATTTTGTTCAGTTTTTGTTGTTGTTGTTGTTGTTGATAGTTTTGTCTGTTTGTTTGTTATGCTGTGTTTTTGTTTTTTTCTTTTTCTTTAATAAATTATAAGCTCCATTTGGTCTTGTAAGGTATTTCAATATGAAATAGCAAACTGTTTGTGAGAAATGTGGTTTTATGATTATATGACACTGATCAAGCAATGTAACTAAAATAAATATCAGAATGTAGTCCTATTAAAAATCATTTGGTAACTGTGATACTTAATATTATAAATAGATAATAGAGAAAGAGTGAACAATGATACTGGAATTTCTAAAACAACCATTGTGTAATTGAAGTTGCAGTACACAGAGTACAGCAGTAAAAATGACAGTATGATCCTGTGAGTGTTCTTTCATTTTGATCTGTCTTTTTCTGTTTCTCTTTGCATTTTTATATTATGCAAGTATCTTTAATTTAGAGTAGCTGTTAAATACAAGGCATGCATAAGCTTGCTGTAATCCTGTATGCTTGAGTCTAAAAGGGTCATATCTCTATTTCATGTATAATATCCCACTATCAAACTTCACTATCCAGCACTTCAATAAATGTAATTTCATGAGAAAATGTTCGATTTTAAGTTTAACCATTTAAAATACGGCCCTCCCTCCTCACAGATAATACAAATCTTATCACACAGAAATTCTGAATGGGGAAGTGTCTTTCCTCAGATCTATAAAATCCAGAAATTAGCAGTGGAGTTAAGTATGGAGAAATGAATGCTAAACTAAATTAGGCATTATCCCTTCCCTTAATAGGATCAATTGAAACACAAAAATGTTGTGGAAAATTCTAATCAGCCATAAGTTAAAGACTTTTAATGAGAAAAAAATTGTAAGACTTACACATTAATATTATCAGGGCAGGTACAGGAGAGCATAATAATAACGACCCAGGAGTCAAAAGGGATTTTAATCCACAGAACATAACACTGCTATCTTACATCTTAAAAATTAAGAACTTTTTATTTTCTGAGAAAAGTGGCTGTCATAGTGAAGTGTGTGGGGGTTGTTTTATTTATTTATTTTTAGTTGTTTCTTTTTTGTTGATATTCGGCAAAGTATACAAAGTATAGGCAATTACATTTTAGTTAGACAAATACTTAGATCAAATTTTGTACTGGTGTAGCATGTGTTTGGCCCTTCATAAACTGTCTTTGATGAAAGCCTCAAAGTTGAAATAAATATATTTCAATCATAATCAGAACTGTGCTTTTTTGTTTACATAAAGAGGGAATGAATACATAATTCTCCAGACACATAAAAAGTATTTGTGTTCTCAGAAGTTTCCACCTATCATATTTCTAAAACATAGCCAATTCAGAATACATCATGCTCAAAATCTACCTGCTGTTCACTGTGACCAAGATTTCATCTTATTGTTTTGATATTATATTAATTTTAAATGTTGAACATCTTGTGTGAATATCATGTTTTCCTATATTTTCTGTGTTTTTTTATTAAACTTTATTGTTCTGTCTAGAGTATTTTTTCTCATTTTGAAATTATTTTTCATTAAATCAATTTACCTCATCTGACATAAATCTTAACAATCCGAAATTCTTTTACTATTCTATTTACAAACATATCTACAGCAGTTATTAATCAACAGTTCTTCAGTAGTAGCTGACTTTAATAAGAAATTCCATGTTACTGAGTTTTAGAATCTCTTAAACTTTTAATTTAATTTTTTAAGTTAATATCACTGTGAGCATTTAGCATGATCATTTCCATAAAAGCTATCTGAAATTAAACTGCAGTCAGCTCACTTCACTAGTTTTGATTGCTTCTAGAACTAACTTTGCTGCACAGCATTTTAGGTATACCCATAATGCTGCTGGGGATATGACTGGATCAGATATAAGCATAGCCAAGTTAATTTAAATGCAGCTTGATGGCTGCAATGCAGATACTGCAGCATAGGATCAGCATAAACTAATGCACAAATAAGCATTCATCCCTTCTGGGCTTGGATAGGCTATGCTGAAAATCCATGTTACATTCTCACTCTTCTTACTATCAAGCAAGTCAAACATGAGTGAGTTTTGCCTACTGGTACTGAAAATCACACATTCTGTTGGAGGTGTTGGCTTATCTTTTTCCCTTGTGTGCTCTAGATCTAACTATTCCAAGAAACAGTCAGTAACACAGTGAGAAGTGTGTAGTATGATATAGAATTTGAATAACAGATACATAAGCATATGGAAAATAGTTAGTGGTGATTTCAGTTCAACTTCTCAGTCACAATGACATTTTTCTGAACATTCAGAAATATCTGCCGTCATTGTGGTTAACTTTACAAAAAGACTATAGATTTAATATTTATATTTTAAAAATCTTTAGATTTAAGACACAAAATTGATAGAAAGAAGTCAACAGTAGTAAGAAACTGAAAACTCCCCAAAAATTTTTTACCTCATCATTGTGAGTGCATTTGTGTCTTAAGATGTATAGTGTATTTCTGTAGTTCTTTCCAGTCAGAAAAACAATCTGATTAAGCATGCAAGGACCTGTTTATACATAGTTATAAAAAATAACAGTCATCATCCTGAGTATATATAGCGTGTAACACAGTACTACACTGACTTTTTTATTCTATATTCTATATATTCTATATTCTCTGCTAGAGATTCTGGATTTTGTGTTACAATTCTTATTCTCTTCATTTGTTATAGAGACTCTTAAGGAGGCACCTAATTCTTTCTTCAAAAGCATGGGTGTCCAACCTTTTGGCTTGCCTGGGGTGCACTGAGAGAAGAGGAATTTTCTTGGGCCGCATATAAAATATATAATATATTAAACCTGTATAAATAACAAAGCCTCCTTTATTTTTAAATATTTTTATTAAAACATAAAAAATGTAACAACAAAAACTTAAAACTAGTGGGATTGTTTTTTGTGAAACTAATGAATGCATTAAATTATTTTATTAAATAACACCAGCCAACTTAAACAAGAAAGCTTGTGTGTCTGCTTAATAACAAAACCCACATGTCTTCAGAGGCACTCACATGTGTAAGTGGGTTGAAACTTAGTAATCATTGTTTTACTCACTCAGTGGCACAAGAGTAGTAACATGTAATACATTTCAGTTCAACTGAGTGTGTGTGGAGGGTGCGAGAGGCAGAGTTAACACTGCACTGCTCTGCTCCCAGCCCTCTATAGCATACCATTGTTGCCTAATGAGCCCACATTCAAATTATGCTCAATAGATTCATGAAAAATGAAAAATATTGCTAAAAGTCACATCATAATGTTAAAATTTGTGAGGCCACATTGCTAGCTGTCCAGGAAGACACAGATTGGACAAATATGTTCTAAAGCCTTTAATCTTCTTGATTTTGCACTTCTTGCACTTTTGTCATTTCACTCTTTTCTTTTTCCATTCCATTTTCACTCTTTTCTGATCTTCCTTTTCAGATATACTAATTTTCCTAACTACAGCAACCCTACCAAGCATTATTCACTCTATAATTCCTCCGGGCTAGTTGCTCTTCTGTCACCATTTATTTTGCATAACTCTATGACACTAAGATTCATTTTAAATTCTGCAGTTCCAGAACCTGTTTCCATACCAAATTTAGCTACTGGACACCTATCTCATTTACTAACAGCCGTGTGTGACAAAAACTCTCAAGAGATTAAGTGTTGAGGTATAAGTAATTTGATTGCATTACTGACAATTGAAAATTCTGAAAATTTGTGATGTTCTGCAACAAGCACTATGGAAAATACAATTTGGACTGCATATCCAGACAAGCGAAAAGTAAGCAGTTGTTCATTAAGTCTTTTCTATTGCATTAAGAATTATAACTGCTTAGATATCATAATACATTGGATACTTTTTTAAAGGATATCCTACCTACTATGGAACTTTTGACCCAAGAGATACTTACATAGCCCATTGCTAACCTGCATTGGTTTTGAGTCTAACTTTTGTTACTTTTGTTTCTTTCCCCTGCATTTCACTGTATGCACCATTTAGTGCATTTTGCTGGCTTATACTAATCATTGTTTCTTTTATCCAGTTAATTCAAGAAATACATCATTTTCATTCTGTATTGTATGTTTTCTGTTGTGTGTTTTATGGTAGCATTTATTTGAGTACCATTTGCTCACTTGCAAATTTCATTCCCCTTAGGAGAATGATTTCACCTTCTTCCTCCCAGGTCATTTACTCTAGTCATGGCATCTGCTTCCTTATCTCGAGGAATGGGACAAAGAGGCTCCAAGGAAGAATATCTTTTCATATTTCTTACCAACCTTAATATACATCATGCTGCTTAATTAACATTTTTATGACTGACTGCAGAAACACAAAATTTCTGCTCCTTGAATTCACTGATCTGGATTTGGGGCCTTCTTCTCTGCTGCTTTGATAAGTTACAAAAGTACTTTTACTCACTCAAATTCAAATGCTAAAAATTGACATTCTGGTGTAAATTTATATTTCTGAATACAAATAACATCAAAGCAGAGCAAAAAGCAACTCATATTCTTTTTTTTGCCACCACACTGAAAGCTACTTACCACTTAAAATCTTTTTCTGTAGTGCTGTCTTCACAGTAAAACTCTTTACTGCATTTTTTTATTGACAATTTCTCTATTTAAATACATAATTATATATTATCTTCTTCCTTATCATTTATAGACATTTCATAGACTTAAAATTTCACAGACAATTCCAAGGCACTAGGTCCTATATCTTTCTATTATTCTTATGCTTTTCCACTGATTCTTAGGAGATTGGACTAAGCATTAAGAATTAGCATGGACATAATGTATTTTACTTTATCTATTCTAACATAGTAGCTTACTTATAAATATATTACAAGTTAAATATGATGTGCACTGAAAACACTATTCCTTCACAAGTTATCAGAGAAGAAAATTCCAAATTGGAAAAGATTTTTCTGTTTACATTCATCTTTAAAATAACTATTTTAGGGCTCTTTACATTACATGTAGTACTGTAGGAATTCCATCGTCATTATTATAAAAGTGTCAGGTTACATTATCACAGAATCATTGAATCATAAATTGAGGGACCTCAAGGATCATCAAGTTCCAAACTTTTGCTGAAGGCAGGGCTGCCAACCTCTAGATCAAGTACTAGATCCGATTGCCCAGGGCCCTTGTCTTGAACACCTCCAAGAATGGGCATCCACAACCTCCCTGGGTAGCCTATTTCAGCACCTCACTACCCTCTCTCTGAAAAACTTCCCCCGATATCTAATCTAAACCTCCCGTCCTTCAGTTTAAAACCATTCCCTTTGTCCTATCTCTCTATATATAAAAAGTTGATTTTTCTCCTGTTTGTAATCTCCCTGTAAGTACTGGAAAGCTGTAATGAGTTCTCCCCTCAGCCTTCCCTTCTCCTGACTGAACAAGCCCAGCTCCCTCAAACTATCTTCATAGGAGAGGTGCTCCAGCCTTCTGATCATCCTTGTGCTCCTCCTCTAGATCCTCTCCAAAATCTCCATATATTTCTTATGCTGGGGGCCAAGACTTGAACATACACTATTCTAGATGGGATCCCACAAGGGCAGAGAATAGGAGGACTGTCACCTCCCTAACCCTGCTGGCCACACTTCTTTTGATGCAGTCCAGAATATCATTGGCCTTCCAAGCTGAAGTGGATACTGTTGCCTCATATTATGGTTTTCATCCACCAGGATCCCCAGGTCTTTTTCCACAGAGCTACTCTCAATGAGTTCTCCCAGATTGTACGCATACCTGGGATTACACTGACCCAAGTGCAAAATCTTGCACTTAAGTTTGTTGAACCTCATTATGTTCACAAGGGCCCACCTTTCAAGTTTATCAAGGTCATTCTGGATAACATTCCTTCATTCTATTATATCATCTGCACTACCCATTATGGTGTCATCAGTGAACTTGCTGAGGATACACTCAACCCCATAATCTATATCACTGATAAAGATGTTAAAGTGCATTGGTCCTAATAAGAATGGACTGCTGGGGGACACCGCTCATTACTGCTGGCCTCCATCTGGACATACATCCACTGACCACAACCCTTTGACTATGTCCTTCCAACCAATTCCTTATTCACCGAATACTCCACACTTCAAATTCATATGTCTCCAATTTAGAGGTAGGGATGTGATACGGGACCATGTCAAAAAGCCTTGCACAAGACCAGGTAGATGACATAAGCTGCCTTTCCTTCGTCCACTCATGCTATCCATCACAGAAGGCCTATTACACTCGGTGATAATAATTAACTTCAGGAAATTATTTTTGCAAAGACCCATATTGGTCACAAATATTCATAGGTGCTTTTTTTTTTTTTTTTTTTTTTTTTTTTCTGTCAGAGAAATGACATAATCCAGGGCTGATTTTGCAAACCATTACACTAATTCATAATAAGTAAATAACTCTTGAGATATACCTTGTTATTTGTTCCCCATTGTCCCATGTATTTTACACTTACTCATCAGAGAGACTGTCTCTACTGTAAATAATTCAAATACATAGACGATCATTATTAACTCTAATGAATGTGTGATTGTGAATTCTATCTGTGATGCTATCATTTCTACAAAGCTCAAAGATTTATTATACTTTGAGGCTATATTTCTCACCCAACTTCTAATGGAATTCCACATCTTTCAATGCAGTTGTGAATTGCTTTAATCTAGTTTTGGGGTTTTTTTTGTTTGTTTGTTTTTAATATATTTATTTAACTAAATATCTTATTTATTCGGGAAAGATGTTCACATGTTTAGTATCCTAAAATAATAATAATCATCATCATCATATTAATATTGATAACAAAGAAATAAAAGCAACAATCCAAAACCAAATCCTTCAGTACTTTAGCAAGATATTTTGCATCATTTTGATACATAAATTGATTTGAATACTTACTTCCTAAAAGTGGCTCATGTCTAAAGCTACAGAAAGATTTGGTAGATTACACATTATAAATATAATGAAAAAGTATTTTATAGAAATGACATTCACATCTGTGACAAAACTGATAAGACAATCATATATCTTACATTCTTTGCAGGTCCAGTGGGCTTAAAAGAGCAAAAGAGTAGCTTATAATGTGGAAAAATGATTTAAATGTGGATGAAGATTAAACAAATAAATAAAAACATGAATCAATCATTTATGTTACCCTACTGACAACAGAATTTTTTCCTTGGATATTTACAGAAACTAAGTATCTCAGATAAGAAATTATTTGCAAGTTCCAAATCAGCCCAAAAATGTTTGGATTCTACATAAGGATAATTTTTTACCTACCAACTCCAGACATCTCCGGGATACTGGCCGTGTACAGATCCTTGGTGAATTTTGGTTCATTGTCATTGATATCGTGGATTTTAATGATAAATTCAGACTCTGGCTCCACTTGTCTTCCAGACTTTCTGTCTATAGCCTTGGCACGTAGCACATACAGGGACTTTTCTTCTCTGTCCAATTTCTTTGCAGCATGAATATCTCCTGTATTTTCATCTATAATGAACAGACTGCCAGCCCCATCTCCTGTTAATATGTATTTTAAATTTCCATCTCCTTTATCTTGGTCAGTGTGTAGCTTCAGGGAGGTAGAAAAGAAGAATTCTATAAATATATGTATTGTTATTACAGACCAAATCATTCAGCATATATGAATAAGTCTGTACAATCTTGACTGTAATTGGGGTCAGCAGTGGTTATCTTCTGTTTCACTGTTGAAAAAATTACAAATTTGAGACTCAGTCATACATAAAAAAATATTTCTAAGCAAATCTGTAAAGACATGAGGGAATATAGAAGATGATGTAGTAATGTTCAAAATTAAACCTTAAAAGATAACAGTACTTTCAATAGTCTATCAAGAAAGTGACAGTAGTCTCCTTATTGAAGACTTTAAAGATGAAAGGGAGTGTAAAATCCTCAAGTTTCTATTTGGAGAATCAATCTTGTTTTCCCATGTATTGACTGTTGATGATGCACTCTTGCATTAGTATCTTCTAACAAGAAATAGATTTTAAGGATTACAGCTTTTGAACTTCCCCAAATCACCTATAAGTGTTTTGGTTTAAGCAACTTATGTTTCTAACATATTTTTTCTGAAAGATCTTGCCTCAGTTAATTACTACCTTCCTTCTAGTCCTCTCCTTATGGGTGAAATAATTCTCAGGAACACTAGGAGGTAAATTTTCAAAGCATCGAGTGGAATTTTACAGTTTTTTTTCTTACTACAACTTCTCCATAAGAGTTCAAAACAGTATACTTGTGAGCTTAGAGTTACTGATTACTTGCTGTACAATATCATTGTGAAAAAGCACTTCAAAGCAACAGCCAAAGCAAGTCCTTGAGGCTGTCTCAGATTTTAGAAATTCTGATACAATGTTCTTTTCTTGAATTCTACTCCTATAATTGCATTTACAGGGACATACTCTTGCTTTTTAAAATTATCTGCAGTACATTTTCCTCAGATATATGTTTTCAGCCCCTTTTGACCACAGCTCAGTAGTCTGAATGTTTTTCAAATATGGATAGAAAGAATCCAGCTTTTTTTTTTTTCTTTTCTCTGAATAGAATATAGTATGTCACCCACCTGAAAATATATTATTCAGTATCAGTAAAGGTTTTACTCTAGATTGTCAGTAAAGCCAGATAAGTTGTTTTTTGCCATTTTTTTTTTCTCATTTCTCTATCTCAGTCTATGTTTATCTCTGTGTTTCATAGCTGAACCACTGCATCTTTCCATTACTCCACCTGTATAAAGGGTGATCGTGGAGGATTTTGTTAAAATTCCTTCACTTTGATTTTTTTTCCACTGATTTTACACTGTAACATAACACTATTAACACATGTGATCTGATTATTCTCTTGTCCTTTTAGAGGAAAGACTGGATGATATGACTGAACAATTTTGATATCTACTGTATTCAGTCTACTTCTGTAATAAATCTCTATGAAAATTCTTAAGGATTAAATACAACATGTTTGAAGAATGTAATACAACATGCATATAGCACTTAAAAAAAATCCCCAGTGGCAACTTGCCAGCTCTAAGGAGAATACAGAAAAATTAAATTTAAAGGCTGCATCTTAGTACAGAATGTGGAGTATTATGTAATTAGCAAACAGAGGTCATTAACAGCATTTGATTATGAAACCTGATCTTGTTTCCAGGGCAAAGAAAAAAAAAAATCAAAGTAGATTTATATGTATATCAAGTGCAAAATACAGTGTATTACTTTTGGTCAGATGATTTTGTCTTGCGTCATACAGCACAATTTCTGTGCACTAGGAAACACTGCACATTTATTTGTGAGATGTTCCTCACTTTGTGACATATAGCTTTCATTTATTTTCTTGAGGTAGAACCTTTTCAAAATATGCCAACAAGAGCTGATGCTGTGGACTCAAAGAGCGAACCTATGGAGCAGTAGGTGGAAAATCTTCCAGTGTTAGTGTCAGATGAAGAAGACAACATGAGAGCTGAAGATAGTGTTGTTGAGGTTGTGGCCTCAGATAAGCTTACATCCTTTTCCTTTCTTAATGTTACTTAAACTTATATATAAGTTCAAATGTGGTTACTGATATAAATTTCTATGACTTGTTATACAAATTAAACTAAATTCTGGCCTACAGGTAATATCTCCATAGCAGTCTGCCTTGAAAAGTTTCTCACTTTTTAAAATAAGCAACCATTTCTGGAACAAAATATTACACAATTCTGAAAAAGGAAATGAAAGGGGAAAAAAAAAAAAAAAAAAAAACAGGGCAGGAAGTGAAATGAGATTTTTATTATTGTTTATATTTTTTGTATTATTTTGAACATAAAACCAAATTCTAAATTTAAATAGAAATGTAATGTATGTGTGGAGTTGTATCAGAAACAATAAATATATAAAATGCAATTTATTTTCATTAGAAATTATATCTGGAATATTAATTTAATATAATTTTATTTGAAACTGTGGTAATGCTGTGTATTAACCTTGCAATCAGCTAACCACCACACAACCTTTCACTCTTCCGAATAGAATGAGGAAGAGAATTGGAAACAATATAGAACTCATGGGTTGAGATAAAAACTATTTACTAAGACAGGTAATAATGTAGTTCATATCTGAATAACTGTTAAATGCTTCTTGCAGGCATCTCTGCAACCTAAAGAATCTTCAGAAAATATAAAAATGACCTTAAAAACAGCGCTTTTCATAATAAGAATCCAAATGCAGCTATTCGAACAAACTCTTTCTAGATCTAGAGATCTGTTCATCTACTCAGACTGATCCCTTGTATCAAAAGAAGATACATGTAGATAGGTAGCAAAAATCCAGACTGTGAATGTAAATAGTGTTAGCTTGCCAAACTCATTTTGATTGTTCATTTGAACAATTCTTTTGGTAATCCAGAATCAACAACCTTTTGCAGTGGGGCAATGATGAGCAAGTAGTAGTAACAATTTCTAATTCCCTTGAATGTTTTATTTTAACTTAGCATTTGATGAATTTTGATTAGGCTGTGATATAAATTTGTAGCATTAGAATTTGTGAAAAAAATAAGTTTATTTCCACATTATTATTAATAATAATATATTAATATAATAATTATTATTAATAATAATAATAATTGTGAAAATCAAAACATCTGATATGCATCTGATATGAACAAGATACTAGTTGTGTAGAACTTAATAATCACACAATTCTCTCACTATAATAAATTTATATAGCTACCAAATATTATTTTCAATTTACAAAACAGAGAAACTCCACATAATATTGCATATATTTATGTGAAATAAATATAAGGTGAGATACAGTTATAAGAATGTGATGCAATTTAATTTTGACTGGTATATATAGATGATAGATGATAGATATAGATATGGATATAGATATAGATATAGATAGATTATATAGATATAGATATAGATATAGATACAGATATAGATAATAACTTCATGACAATCTTCTGTGATTTTCAAGAATATTTTGCATTTGTAATATAAAATAAAAATAAGTTTTTGTCTTATAAAATTTCAATTACCCTAAGGAAAGGCAACAGAAAATCACACAGAGAAAAACACAAGTAAATACAAATGTTTTTATGCTTACAAAATATTAAGCCCTTTATTCACTAAAAACAAACAAACAAGAACAGGTTAGTTTTCTACATCCTATTAAATGATGTAGCATATTGCCTTATATGAAAAATACTTTTTTTGTTTTTATTTGTTATTATTTTATTAAACTCTTTATGTGTGTGTTCAAACAGTGTGCATATATTTAATTTGAAGTAATTTTTGAGTGCTATTTTTCCTATGCATATTCCAGAGTCAGCAAGTCTAGAAAAGTCCATCAACGACTATTAGCAGAAAATTATTCCTGCTCAGATACTTTGTTTTGTTTTATTTTACAAGATTTTTTTTTTTTTTCTCTAGTTGGAATGAGATAGGTTACTATGCAAAATCTCTTTGTAAGAGGAAAATGAATTTGTCAAATTTGTCGTTTCAGATACTGTAAACTATTCATTTTACCATCTCTGTGAGGAGCTACCAGACCAGAGGAGAACCATGAAATAAAAAATAAAAACAATAAAATCCAACATATTACCCTGTGTATAGCGAGCACACTGGTAACAAATACCATGTCCATCCCATTCTATATCCAATATGGAGTCATCTGAAGTATTTTGAAATGAATTTAACATTGAAGATATTCTGCTCTGTATCTTAATTATCTTAATTTCTTATTATTCTTTCACACATATTTATTTTGCTGTAGTCTCCTGTGTTGCTGCTTAAATACACTGTCAACGCAAATTCTCCTGAGGATCATCAGAGACAAAAACATTGGTAATGGTTATGGCAGTGACAATTATCTTTCTCTGTAACAACGTATGTCTTAGGAATATGAGCATATTTTTAAATGCTCTCTCAAACTTCTTTCTTTATTTGCATATGAAAAATATGCATCTCTGATTACCCTTTCTATCCAGTTCTGCAAAACTGATTTTTTGTTTGATGTGATAATCAAGATCATGATATTTTCCAAATAAATCTTGACATAGATATACGTGGGTTCATGTTACTGTAATTTTCAATAAGTAAATGAGTAGAAAGACAACAGATGATCTCAGAGATCTGTAGCATAATTTTATTTGCCCTAAATGAATACCTTGCACCTTTGATGTCCTCATGTACTACTCAATATTTATCAACAAAATGTAGTTACAACACATAATTTCTTGCTTTCAGGATTATTACAGTCCATAACTCCTCAAAAATTACTATCACTACACATAGCAGAAAAGAAACTTATGTTGAAAGGAAAAGGAATTTCATAAATAGTCAAGTTTAGGAATTGTTATGGAAAGAAATAAAAGTAGCAGAGGAACAAAAAAATTGCCTTAGAAGAAGCCAAAATTTAAAAGTTCTTGACTGTTGCTTAACATGTCAATTTTAGTTTACAAAGTCTTATGTAAACTGTGTGGCAGAAAGTTACAGTACCAGAAAGTAATTTGTTTCAAGTTAGTCAGACATGTAATAGATGGAAAAGAGAAGAATAAACATTTAACAAATTATTTGGTAATACGAATACACTTTCCCCATTTAGAAAAAAGGAAATCCTCAGACTTCATTTAGATTTCATTCTGATTATAATTTATTTCTGTACAACTATTGTTGTAGAGGAAAGAGGGAAAAAAAAAAAAAAAAAAGAGAAAGATGAGCAATTTATTACTATTGTGATGGACAAAGAGAGTGCAAATATTTGTTTATCAAAACTTAGAAAGGTGGTATGTTCTCTCCTGTGGAGAGGAATAAGAAGAAATGAAGGACAAAGACGCCTCAAGAAGGGGATGGATCCATGTTTACACTGTGGTTTACACTTTTGATGGTTTACAGTATGTCTCTGTATCATGGTATTGAAAAAGGGTTATTATTGCAGATTTCTTATCTCCACTGTCTTCAAGCAGACATTAGGACTGCTTGCAGTTTTGCTCTCTTCTATCTGCTACAGGCACAACAATGAAAATGTGAAGAGTAAATGCTGCTGGTTAGTTTGTTTTGAGGCTATCACGAGTCAGCAGAGGAAACTTGGAAGCCATAACAGAACTTTTTTTTCCCCCATCAAACTGAAAGATGTTACAAGAGTTATATATTGATATTATATTTTTTTTTATCAAATACATTTCTGTTTAAGAATTTGCTGAACCATATGCAGCTGTCCAAACTTTTTTCTGTTCATTTTTTATTTCATGTGCAATTTATGCCTCAGATGGAAACAAATTTTTCCCTCCTAAGCACTGTATTCTCAGCCTCTTAGTTTCCAGAACAGTTAAAGTTATTCCCACATGCCAGTCACAACTTTGTCTTTCCTAGAGAGTCTTTTCCTTGAGTTTAGCTTTCAATTATGGCTTAAGGCAAAATTCTTAAGTCATGTATAACTTTAGACTGAAAAACTTTTCCATAATATTTACGTAATGCAGCATTATATTAATAGTTTGACAGTTAGGAAATAGCAAGTTTTGGCTGCAACATATCCAGACTGATTCTGTAAAATATATAGGGAAACCTCAGTAGTCTGCACATGGCATACATGTTCAAGTGACAAAGTGTTCTAAATGGTCAGATTTAGGATGATTCTTTCAAACATTCTTACACCTTCTGAAATGTGAAGCATAAGCAGTGGGAAGCACAAAGAATTTTTTCAGGTGTGTCCAAAGTGTGAAGCAATGCAGTAATCCTTTTTTAACAAGAGGCAGAAAAGAATGTTTCTAATGCTCCTCAGATATCCAGTAAGAATAATCTGTAGCCAAAATTTCTGGGCTGAGGGAAGAAAGAGGAAAATCCAGTGTACATTACTTTCACAAAACCTTGTGCCTATTTGCATCAGATTTTTATTTAGGTATATTACTAGAAGTCAAAAGAGTCATTCATATTCAGGTGAGAAAGAAGAGAGTAGTTGAGGAGGTGGATGGATGAGTATTGAAAATAAAATTAATGAAATTCACATAAAAAATGCAAGAAGTGAACTTGAAATAAGAGTTTGTAGCACTCCATTCAATCCCAAAATCTCACATAAAATATGCTGAGTGCTAGTGACAAGTAGGATATTAACTAGTACCCTCATTACATGATTTCAGATTTACAGCAGCTGGGATACGGAGGCAACAGGAGCTCTTCCTTCATTAACATTTCAACTAATTAAAAACTCTAATGACATCTTAATAACTGCAGTTCTTTCGTGTAAATTGCAGTAGCAGCATCTGCATTGCCTTAATTTTCTATTCATGTATGTTTAATCAAAAGTTTTATGTATGTTCTAAATGGCAACGTATTTACCTGACATGAATCTGTGACATCAGCACAAACTTCTTAATTAAACAACCTGACTTTGTGTGTGATGGTAACCTAAGTGACTGTATATTAAACAAGGCAAATGACATTTACTTTTCTTATCTTCTATTTTCCAGCATCTGGTTCTTATGTTCAGTTCTCTATTGTTACAAATTCTCTAGAGAATGATACTGTGAAAAACACCACTGACAACAGCTGCAGGTGCTGATTTTGGCTTAATGGTTAGAGGTAAATCTAGTTTTCAGTTAGGAAGTGATAAGAAGAATTCTTAGCAGTATTTTGGTGCTGCTGATACAAAAACAATTAGGGAAAATTCATTTCATTCATACAGCTGCTTTCTCAAGTGTCTCCTTCCCCTGCATACCTTCTATATCACTTGTGCCCTACATGGTAGTTTGTAGTCAAATCTGCAAAAGTGGTTGCATTCTTACTTTTGTACAAAAAATTGGATTTCAGAGCATATAGAATTTTCTTGTCCATTCTACTTTCTTGATTATCCAAATCAACTGCTGAGATGCAGGTTTTCAGCCTGATTAAAAAAATAAAACTTTTGCTACAGTTTGCCAAAGACTATATTTTTTTCTGTTCCAGAACATGATATATAGGTTACTGTAAATGACTGCAGTCATCAGTTATGTCCACAGATCAGAAATTATCACATCACAACTCAACATCAAACACTATCATTTTAATCAATACCTGGAGCAGTTGGTAAATCCATCATTATTTTAAAGATTTCACAACAAGACAGTACATATATTTTTCATAGATTTTTTTTTTCTATCCAGAAACTTCTGGGTAAAATCTTTCAGCATGTGTGATATCTTGCAGTCTGACAGGCTCCAAAATTCCAAAAGATGAGCTTAGAGATAGGCCAAAATAAAATCTCTGTCCCTTCAAACAGTATTAATTTTTGATATGGATAAATTTGGAAGAACATGGGGAAGAGGGATGTGAGCATGCAACTAAGAGGTGCCTTTTTCATTCTCATTTTGTTCTATGAATCTAATGTCCTTGAATTTGTCTAGTTACCCTTTGTCCTAGTTGCACAAGAACTGCACTGATTAAGTTCTGCTCTTTCCAGATGTGGATCATCCACAATGATCTGAAGAAAGTGTCAATAACAGGAATTTCTTTAATAAATTTAATCACAAATGTGTACATGAGTGTCTGTATGGGGCTTAAGGGGGAAGGGGGAGTTTGTGTATCATACAGAATTATGTACAGCAAGAGAAATAGAATAAGACACTGAGATGTGAACCTGTGTGATCAAAGAGTCTTTTTGGTCTAAAATCTGTAAACAGCCTTCCATATTTGCGGTACCAAAAAACCAGAACCAGATTGTAGGTCAACTAATTCAGAGGAAGCAAACCCAAGAACGTGCATTTTTCCTAAGTTGTTCAAAGATCTGTTGTTTCCAAAAATATTCAAAATATTTGAAGCTATTTACTGCCATTAAAAATATTTATTCTTATGTGAATGCACATCAGACCTGAAAGAGTGATGATTTTGAGTTCCATGCATATTGATTCTCAATCAGTTATCTAAGAAAAAGTTTCAAACCCCAGTTAAAATATATATATATTCCCCCCTACCCTCCCCAGAATTTGTGATCTACATTTGACAAGCTAAATATTTTGTAGTTAGGACACTGGATGCATCTCTCAAGAAGTTCAAGCCTCAATACTCATTCCAGAATATGACTGTTCAATTGTGACACTTTCAAATCCTTAAATTTGAATCTGAATTTAAATTTTAAAATGAACAGTTGTGGAAGGCAGGTAAGATCCTTTCTTGACTTTAATCATTCTTTGTTAATGTTTATTTATTAGCAAAGATAACTAAACAACACGAAAAGGGGATAAATTAGTTTAAGATATTATACTGTTTATTCTACAAGTTGCATTGGAATAGTGAACTTTCACACTCATCAATCGGCACTCAGTGAAAGTACACTGTAGAGGTATCATCCATCTTTTGTGCTCTTCAGTCTGAGTACAGTTCCCCATGCCCACCAATGCTCCAAGACACAGTGTCTTGGTTAAATCTGAGGTTCAGATTCTCAAAGGAGAATATATCAATATAAGCTCTGAAATCAAGAAGGGCATAATAAGCACCAACTCTTGAATATATTGTGATAATGTAGCTTCTTACCTGAAGCTATTGCTAAAGGAAGAGTATGCTGGGAAAGAAAAAGATTTATTTCCAAGTAGTTTGGAAATAAATATTTATAAAAAGATAAAAAAAAGTTTTTTTGCTATTCCTTTTTTTGTCATAGATCTAATATTTACTGAAATTATGTACTTCTACAGTTCATTTAAATTTCATTTCAGATTATTGTCTTTGGAAGGTCACCACTGCAGCAATGGTAAAGTCAGGGTGGTGGCTGGAACATTTACCAAAATATCTTCATTATTTTCCTGGCACAAGAAAATCTGATAAGTACAATACCATTTCATAAGAGCCTGAGACAGGCTTTCAGGTTCAACCTAACCCACAGGCTGAATTTACCTGTTTGATTAAGCATGAGGACTGTTGCTTTGTGGAGAGCAAGGGTAAAGCTGCCTGGGGCTTCTAATGAAAACTGCACAAAAGACGAACAGTGCATAGAGAAGCCAAAGCATAAGGCTGCAACCAAGCATGAAGCCCTGCAGATCAACAGTGCCACTTCAGCAAGGGTATGTTTAATTTAATTGATGAATCTACAAACTGTAACAGATGAAATCAGATGAATATGGAAACAGTAGATAATGCAAGACTTATATAAGAGTGAGGTCTAATGATTTTTTTGTTGTTCGTTGTGTGGGTGGGTTTTATTGGTTTCTTTTTTTACTCTTTACAGTCTCAGAGCTAATATTAATGAAAAAAGAAATCCATCAAAACCCATCAGGATGTGCAAAAAAAGATGAGTTAATATTAATTTAACAGCATGAGTAGTCAAAGTGCTTGCGCCTGCTTAAAGCACAGAAAAAAACCCTGAAACTATTGGAGTGAATTTTGTATTAATTTTAAGGGAAAAGAGAAGAAAAAAAAATTTGGGGGGGGGGGGGGAAAAGAGTCTTCAGTGCTAACTGTAAATATTACATCCTTTGCTGAATTACATTTTTGTCTTAGTACTCACTCAGTACTTTGGAGAAGTACCTCGAACATCAAGTAAATTTGATGTTCTTGTTAATCACACTATGACTTTATCTGAAATAAAATATTGACCATTATCACATTGAGCATTTGGGGACAGATTTTAAGATAGAACTTCACAATCTGCTAATATTCAGAATGAAGGATTAAAAATGCTCCTTTTTCAAATATTTTTCAACCTTGACATGTGCTATCATTTCTGCCTTGGTTTTCTCTTCAAAGAAATGAGCCATGTGAATGTGTTAATTACTATTTTTTTGTCCTTGCAGTGGTTATTCAATTCTCTAACTGTTGTCATTTGCTTCTGTAACTTCAGATAACTGTATTCTGATATTCTCTACTTATCTTCAAATTGACTGTACATAAACCTTTATCCAACAGACAAGGTTTTTCACAGTACTACTGTCTGACACAGTCAAATTGGCCTTGTGAAGTAGTCACATATTGATTTGCTCTGATGGGGTTTTCTCTCTTTTTATTACTAAACTGGCAGATATCAGTAGATCACAACATAGTCAAAACACTTCCCCTTTTCAGAATTGCTCCTGTAAAGTAATCCATGGAATAAATATGCAGAATCATGAAAAGTATTTGATAAAATCATTTTCTTCACCCTCCCACGCTTTCTGCAGAGTAAATGATTGCCTCATAACAGGTAATGATAGGTCTGCAGATTACTGCTAGTCTAAATTTCTCTTCTCACCAGAAGTCTGGGAAATGCCAGCCTGTGAAGCTGTAATAAGAAACTAGGTCTATCGTGGCAGGTCCCTGAGCCAGCTGGAGCTCTGAAGCACACCTTCATAGGTCTTTTAACATAAGGAGCTTGTAAAGACCAAGAGACTTTTAAGCTCAGAAAATCTATTTTTTATTAGAAATGAAAATGTTATTTCATAGGGCAACTGAAAGTTACTACCAGAGACAGGAGGTAATTCCATCCTACATTTCTACATGGATTTACAGTCTCCTTACTGTTTTTTTTTTTTTTTTTTCTTCCAGCTTTCGTTTTTGTTAGCTTATCACTCTCAATCCAAACAAAAGATTTTTATAAAATGTTCTTTAAATCTCTGTTTTAAATGATAACTTTGACTTTGAGTTTTTTAATTATCTGTGCTGCAAAGAAAGTCACTTTATGCCAACACAAAGATGACCAGGCCATAGAGTGTCATTTGTCTTAAGTAAACAGCTATCAACAACTGAATGGATCAGCCAGTGTTACAAATGTTTCTCCTTGACGTCGTTAAAAGAGTGTGAATGTTTCTCTGAGTGAGCAAGACCCACATGAAGATATGAGTATGTAGCACAGGCCGACCTAAAGTGTAGAAACTAAACAAATTAAACGACTATCAAAAGAGTTTTTTAAGTGAACAAGCTTGACTGGACTTCAGCTCAGATATTCCTTTAGAGAGACAGAAGATGCCTAGCATCATAATGATGTTAAAAAAATTCATTTTGATTTTCAATATTGCACTCGGTGCATAGAATATCTAAAAGAGTGTGGCCAGAGAGTATGAGACTCTTACTGTTTTGTAGTACATGCTAGATGCAGCATTCTAAGAATGTTCACACTGAATACTTTCCTCATGTGAATTATGCTTCTGAATGGTTGGTTATAAGTCAGTAACACGATTTTTTTCTTTAAAACATATCATACTGTTTAATTAAAGGATGGTAAAGTGACATGCTTTTTAACAGCATTTAGGTGCTGGACTGAATGCAACAACTTTTGTAAAGAGAATGTTAGGATGCATCTATAATGAACTAGAGAACACATTTGGAAGACTTACAGTGTTTCTGTATGTTTTTTCGTGTAAGAATAGGTGATTTATCAAACTGATTCTGTTGAAGGAAAATAACAAATGCTTTGGATAAATCTTTATGGATTTATTGCATATGCTGATTAAAGGCACAAATAAAAATACAAATTTTTATAGTCTAAAGGCAACATCAAGAGAAAATTCAATATATAGATAAAAAATATTTATGCAATAAATCAAGAGCCAGCTCAGTGGGTCACCTCTTCTGATTACAAGCTCTTTTTTTCCAAACTTCCCAGGGCAGAAGCTAAGGATGGCCAAGACTGTCACAACATTGCTGAGAAGACATGAACAGCAGTGGATGAACTGAGGTAATAATGATGGAGTAAGGACTACATTCATTCAATTTTCGTTCTCTTCAATTACATTAAGGAAAAGAAGCAGAAATATATATATATAATGAGGTAAATGAATGACATTGAATTTTTAAGTCTGATGAATGTGGTAGTGTAGCAAGACATCCTGTATTGTTATATGAAGTTCTTTTGATTTTCTGTCTCCTTTCCTGTAACTCAGACTACAATTGTAGGAATCCCACTTGTAAGCATCTGAATACTTGTAAAGTGCAGACTGCAATTAATAAATGATTGCATTCAAATAGATATTGCAACCAGCTCACCAAAAGAAACATCCTCTGTATAATTTTCTTTACAATTTTTTAATAAGACTTGTACGAAAATGTCATAAATCAAACTCATTTGTTAACTGGTAGAATAGAGATTTTTCATCAGTTGGCATCCACTTTAAATGGCTCTTATGACTGTAGAGCTCAGTTTGTTTATTTTTATGAAAGTTATTAAATGGGAGGTTACTCATGGAGTAGTTAATTTTGAGCAATGTTAGTTCTTTTTTATTTGTATTTCCCCCTTTAATAAGAAAAATAAAAGTTCTGTTTCTTACAGTGATGTAAAAAATGTTGTTATTGTTCCCTTTCTTTTAATTTTTGGGATAGATATACATTTTAAATGTTTGGTATTGTATAGTTTAACATTGCTCTCGCATAGATTGCATGAAACTTCACAGTTTATCTATCCTTCAACTACCTTTGATTAGCTAACTGCCTGTTCTATGCAGAAAAAGACTAGCTTTCATATGAAAACATAATTGAGTGGTTTAATAAAAGGAAAAAAAATAATCTCTTGAAATCTTGTACATATATTTTCACAAACCATAACGAATTGTGTTTTCCAAAATAGTTGATTTTGATGAGGTCTGTTTCTTCCCACCTAGGGATATTTCATAATGACAACAGTTAAAGATGTGGGATATCTGACATTTTGCACATCTGAAGCATTTTTACTGAGTATCAGTTAAGTTATTTAGAAATGGGGGCTAATAAATTCAGTATTAGCTTTGGAAAGTAAATCTTAGTACCCCTGAAGGGCTATCTGTTTTGAGACTCCAGTGCATTTTATTGGCTTTTTCTTTAATTAATGGACATGATCCCATCAACACTTTAATATTCTTAAATTGCATGTCCATTTCCTTAAGTTTTTTCCTTGATATATTTGTTTAGGCAGTGAGTAAATTTTGGTAGACTTTTCTCTCACAGAAAGTTAGTGTTTTAGATTCCATTTCTTAGGTCCTTTCTGGGGCTTCAGATGTTTTTTTTTACCTCATTAAATATAGTAGCAGCTGAGAAATTGAATCCATGATCTTTTTGTGAAATCAAAGAATACCACATTACAGTTTCTTTTTTTTTTTTCCTCAACCCCTTTAAATTTCATAAAATACTGACAAATTTTAGTTTTTGTTTAAAAATAAAAACCCCTCAAACATTAAACTTTGAGTATTATGTTGTAGCCTTGTAGCCTTTTTTTTTTTTTTTTTTTTCCCTGAATTCTTTGTAGGTAGAATGAGTTGTACCATTCCCCTCACTGTATCCCATGAAAACTTCTCATGTTGATGTTTTCACTAAGTTATTCAACATTCATACTAAGCAACAAGTATCTTGAAATAGCATGAAAGTTTTTATGTTTTAACTAAAAAAAAAAAAAAAAGTGGGGAAGACAATTTTTTTTTTCAATCAAGACTGTGATACTGCTTATGCTACCTTACTATCTGACCAAATATTCCAGTCACAAATTCTCCAGAGCAAAATTTATCTTCCTCTCTGTTCTTTGTACATATAGTAACCACTGTTTTCTCTAAGATGCTTCCTTAAATTAATTTAAATGAAAATGAATTAAAAGATATTATAAACAGTTCTTACATTGTTTCAGGTATTAATAACAGGATGTATGAAATTTCAAGTCTTCTTAATCTCTTATCTTTTACATAGAGAAGCATTCAACAGTTTGATACAGATGGATCTTTTGAAGAAGGAAAAGGGAAGAAAAATACATGACAGATATATAGTAGGTTCTTCTTACTCCTCTTTCTATAATATTCACAGGGTAATTAGTTTACATGCATGCTGGTGCCTAAAGACGGTCAATGATTCACCTCTGTCCTTTGAGTCCTTTCCTTACTAAAGTTATTCCAGACATCAAGTCTTTTGACACCTGTTGAATCTTTTGCTCACAAAGCATATTTTCTATTTCTGCTAAATGCATTGGACACACTTACTGGTGTCTGTTTATTGTCACCTATCACCATTACCACTGCTTCTGTCCAAAAGCTATCTAGCAGTAACTGGGAACAAAAGTTTCCTCTAGCTGCTCAGAGTCCATTCAAACCATGCTACCTGCTTTAGCAGTCTCTGAGCTATCCTCCAGCTTTGCAAGGAGCTGGTTTTGTAATCTACCTTCTTAGTAGACCTGACCTCATTTTGAGTTATTTCTTGTCACAGGGTGAAGCCTGTCTCCAAGCACCACTCAGATAAATGAGACATGATTATATCTGTCAGCTTTAACTGCTTAGACTACTCTTGTATGTGCAAGAAAGTAACAAAAAACAAACAAACAAACAAGAACAGGGATGATGGAGCTGTTAACTTTCCATTCTTGGAAGACATTTGGGAAGGAGACTAGAGGGTACAGTAACCCTGGTAACAATTAATATTCGACCTTAGATATGGGGAAAGATTGTTCTGAGCCTACTTGGCTTGTGTGACCTTTGGCTGCAGACAATTTTAAAAGGCAGTAAGTAGTTAAGATGTTAGCACATCAGGCATGCAGGAAGGGCTACCTCTCACCTTTCAGGGTTCTCTGACCTGTCAGAGCTGAGTCCAAGATAGAAGTATCCACATAGAAGCCAGACTGTTAGTAGGATTTGGATAGTCAAGTGGTTGGAGGGAGTGTTCTGTTCCCTATGCCTCTGGTACTGGTCTAAGCAGGGCTGGAGGACTGACTGATGGGATGGAGAGGTGTCTGGGTGTCACAGAATAACTCTCCATCTCCTCTCCATGGATTGATGATGTTTAGTAAATTGTATAATAATATGCCATACTGGGAAATGTGTTATTTCGCCCCACTGCCAATAACAGAATGCACAACAAAATGAAGCGTCAGCGAAATAACCTCACTCACAAAACACAAGTAGTAACATAATGAAGTAAAATTATTTTAAAATCGAAATGTGAAGGGAAAACTAATTTATTACTACTATACCTATAATCCCTTAGATGTTTATTTTCTGGTAATTTTTCCTAATTCATTTTATTTTATTTCTAGTACAGCATTTATTATTCTGCCCTTGTAATCTATCTGTGTATATCCATATTAAAGAGGGACTGGATAATTCTTACTACCAGATAGTCCCCACAGGTGGGAACAAAAGTGCTTTCTCTTCACACTTTTTTTTTTTTTTTTTTTTTTTGCTAATTGCCATCACTTTGAGCAGAAGAATACTAAATCTGAGATTTAAGTCTTTTTTGGAGATAATCTTTAAAAATTGCTTTTTATAAAAAACAAATTTCTTAGTTGCTAATTCTAGTAGCTCTCTTTAGGAATTCCTGTGTATGCCACATGTAGTGGGGAAAATTTGATCTAACTCAAACATAATGGCTGTGTTTTTATGCTACTGAGGACAGTCACAACCATTTTGTCCAACTGTACTAAAGTTAATACGACTATATGGATTACACCACTCCAATCCAACGCCCATTGCTTTGGAACACAGGATAGTGTGTGTGGTGATTTCTGTTAGAAAACCACTAAAGCTGCTGCTCCGTCAGGGCCTCTGTACAAGATTTTGTGGTGAAATGTAAAAAATCTCAACACACTCTCTGAGTTGTAATAAATATATCATCTTAGGTACTTATACTGCTGCATGGGCATTTGTTTTCTTTCTTGAACTCAGCTTTGTTAATAAGGTCCAATAGAATTAATTAGTTTGGAATGATTGCAGAGTAAATTAACACCTGATACAATATACCATGTAGACTTACACTGAGTAATTTTCTTTGTGTGAAACAAAGATATTGATAGCAGTCTTTAGGTATGCTTAATTTATTTGAGATTTAGAATGCATAGATGATCTGAAGTCCATTCATTCTGAAGTCCATATAGATATAGTACTGTGTCCGGAACAATAAACTCTTATATTTGCTCCTTACTTGTCCTCTACACGAACTTTCTGTTCTAACAAAATATATTTCTTTGAGTTGAGGTAGAGCTTCTATGGAGATCTGTGCACTTTATTATATGTTTTCTTTGTAAGCTTATTCCGTAATGTACTTCCAACCAATATTTTATTTTAGAAATTACGCAATTAGTTTACCCTTCATTGAAGATCATTTCAATAAAGGTTGACTTATACCACATCTACCTATTTTTTGCACTGATAAATAAATCTAGCAATAAAGTTATTTGGAATTATCTTATTTCTACTTACTACAACAGAATCATGTGAGTATGGTCTTAGTATGGTCAGAATCAAGTTCATAGTTATAATTATAGTTGGTTTCTCTGACTCTCATTTCTCTCATAATAAAGCTTGCTTTCCAGATGATCATACCTCACACGATTAGAGGTGTTAACAAATGTTCAAAAACAATTTGCAGTCTTTTAATTAAAAATATCTCAATCCACATGGTAGTTAGGCATCAGAAAATGACTGCTACAGGACAACCCTTGCTAGTGAGAGCACTGTGAATGAATGACACAAGTTGGAATTAACAATTATTACTGTTTTAAGATAAACATTTATTTAGTTTGCGAGTCATTCTGGGTGGTTATTCTAAATTAATATCAAGATTGTATAATTACACCAGAACACAAGGCAGATCTGTAGATGGTGGACACCACAAAGGACTGGAAATATGGAAACCCTTGAGCCGTGTGATATCAGGAAAGATAGAGCTTTGGAGAGCTGGAATTCAGAAGTGCTAAATTCTTTCAAACCATTAAGTAAAGATCTCAGTTTATCACATAGATGATGAAAAACGTTTTCTTTTTTTCTTTTCTTACACCTTTTCTGTGCTTAGAATTGTGCAGAGGAAGCAATTTTATTGTTAATAAATAAGATTTTGCATTTCACTTGAAGAAGCATACATCCCAGTGGCAAATGCCACAATGTAGATGAATGAAAGCACAGCTCTTCTATGTCCTTATCTAATATTTATGTTTAACAGTTGAAAGCTGGAAATGATTAAGTGATAAAACTTGCATAGGCATATATAATAAGAAACTGTACCATGCTAGTCTGTACAGTTTCCTGTTTATTTACTAAGCTATTCAATTTCCCGAAAAACTTGGAGAAATCAAGCAAGACTCAAGTGTTCCATGACAGGTGTTTTCTTTGACTTATATGAGAAACTGGAAATGCTGCCTCATAAAAAGCAAAAAAAGGGAGGGGAAATTCCAGGGTTGACAGATACATCACCTGTAAAGAATCCCTTAAATGCAGGACTTACCTTACCCACGTATTGAGTATCTGGACCTGTGTACTCTTCCAGCAAGAAAAACTGATTCCACATCCATCCACGCTTGGTACGATGCAGTGTTTTTCCATCATTCTCTGACAGTCTTGTTATCCCTTCACTGTGTGAATACTTGTTAGTTCTTCTTTGTGATGGCATCATATGAATACCATGAAACACAGAGCTCCAAAGCAAAACTGTCAAGAAGGAATAAGCCCTCATCATTTACAGAGATGCTATCATACTCCACTTCTGTAATAATTCACCAGACAAAATTTTCAAATGTTATATTCCTCTTGGAAATAGGACCTAGGAAATGGAGAAAAGTGTTTGAGTACATTGCAGTCTACCAATAGCCTAGATCAAGACAACGACCCATGCAAATTACATGAAACTGTATGAATAAAAAACGGTTGTGTATTTGAACCTTTTCTTGAGACAATTACATACAGGAATTAGAGTTTAAATTTAAGTCCTTTGATGCTACATTCATCCTCTTCCATTATACCTTCTCACACTATAGATAGACAGTAATTTAGGACATAACTTGAGTAAAATGCCTTTTGGTCAGAAAAGATTAGCTAACATTTTCCTCTTCAAACAATAAAAAAAGTCATGTAGTAAGAAAACTTGTAGTCTAATCTCTTCCATCTCAGTCTGATGGAATCTCCTCTTATTCTCTGCAAGTCTGAATATTCTCTTATTTCGTAAACAAGAAGACTCCATTTTGTCAAATGTCCATAGAATACATTTCGGTTTCTGCACAAAAGAGCTCATGATAGAAAATGAAATTTAAAGTATTATTGATGACTTTAACAGGTTTCTTTGCAGGAGCTAGTTGGGAAAGATGTGGTTTTTTTTCTTTTTTTTCTTTTTTCTTTTTTTTTTAATTGGAATTCTGCTGAGATTTACAAAATTCTACTTTTCGGTCAGAATCGTGCATGTGCTGCGTATTTATTTTTCTCTCTGAAACAAATGGGAAATTTCATTACATATAATATTGTTATTATTGATTCTTACAAAAAAAACTCCTGTAGAAGTTTGTAAATACAGCTTAACCAAAATCTTTTTTTCTTATTGTTTTGTTTTTTGTTCTTGTTTGAAATGGAATAGTCTTGATTTGGCAGCACAAGTGAGATTCCAAATGTTTCAGTCTCTTTTATAACCTGGGTTACCAGTAAATGCTGGTTAGTTTTGGATATCCTTATCTGAGCTGTGATGTTTATTACAGAAAACCTAGTTAAGCAGTTCAGCACCTAAAATATCAGGAATCTAGTTCATGGACAGTGATAGTGACAAGAAAGCATGACTCCCAGAAATTTTAGAATACTGAAATTCTAAAATTTGCCAAAAATGTATATGCCCATCTTACTTTCTTTCAAAACTCTACTTTAACAGAAGCTACCTTTACTTTTTTAAAATTATTTTATTTGGAGGATGGAGATGTCTATTTCAATGGGAATTTACAGAAATAGGATTTTTTAAAATGAAAATTATTGATTAGTTGAGAGCCAAAGTTATTTAAGAAAAAAACATTCCATGAATAATATTCTAAATGCTGTAATGATTTCATAGATAAAGTTGTGACCTTGTGTGGAGTTCTCCTTAAAATTGCGATATTCTTTGTCGTTTCAGGATCTTAACTGCCAGTTTGAAAGAAAGATCAAAGTCTTAGCATTTTAGTAACTTCAAACAGTTTTATCTGAGCAAGAAGTGAGAGCTTAGAATATTTATCACTCTCTAATATGTTCAAAATCAAACAACAAAAAAAATCAATTTAATAGGTGCCAAATTTATGCAGAAGATAATGGATATAATACAGGAAAACTTTTTTTTTTTTAATTTTGCTTTATTTTAATTGAAGAATCAGAGCACAAAGTAAATTCCATTTACATAAAATCCCGCACATGCATCCTCTACATACATCTCGGCACTCATTAGTGGATGTGTTTTCTTTGAATTCTGTAGGTACGCTCAAAATCTTATTTTCTATCTCTTAATGTCCAATATGGTCCTGTTGAGTGTGCAAGGACAAAAGGCAGCTCTCTTGTGGCTAATTTAATATCAGTGATTTTTGACATTGTGAAATAGTTCATGTTAGATACATTATGTGATTGCCTTGTTCCATGCTTATTTCATAAAGATTAAAAGAGATTGATAAAATAAACCAACAAATAAGAAAAAACAGGACAATATTAAGTTCAATCTTTTATCCTGATTTTAAATGTCTAATTTTAATTATTCTAATTCCCTGTATAACATAGACAGAAGTAATTTTTATCACTGAATATAACTGTCTATCGGTGTAGCACATAAAACATGGTTATCTGGACCACCAAATACATCATCATTCAGGGCCTATTCAGACTGCAGATTTATGCTTGAGGTATGGTAAAATAGCAGTAAAGAGCAACAGCAGGTACTTTTGAAAATACTCTATACAAAGGGCAGATCTCCTAGTTTGTAAAATTACTCTCAAGGTTCCTGTCTTAACCTTGGAAACGTTGCTTGATTTAGATTGGTTTATTGTTATTTATTTATTTATTTATTTTGAAACAGTACTGGCGGAAAAATTGTGAATATCAGTATATGAGGGCTGCTCTGAAAGTAATGCCTTCTATTTTATTACATCGGGCCACAACATCAGAAATGGATATTGGTGATATGGCAGTAGAGGTTGGACCTCCCCACGTTTCCATTTACATTTTATTGCTTTGTGACAGATGGCAGTAGAGGGGCATCTGACCTGGAACTGCATATGAAGCAAAGATGTTACAAAGAACTCCTCCATGTGGAAAAAAAATGGCACCCACTGTCATTCATCAACATTTGCTAAATATTTATGTTTGTGGATGTGAACACAGTGATGTGGTAGATGCCACGTTTCAGCAGTGATGGCAGAGACAGTGGCTCACCTCGTCTGGTGCAGATTTTTACAGTTCTGGATCTGTTTAAGAGTCGTTTGGATGTGTTGCTCAGAGATATGATTTAGCAGAGGGTTGTTAGAGTTAGGGTACTATGGTTAGGCTGCGGTTGGACTTGATGATCCTTGAGGTTTCATCCAACCTGAGTAATTCTATGATTCTATGATTCTATGTAGACCCTTGCTCATCACTTGTGAATATGGCAGTGACTATGTTGAAAAATAAAGCATTTAGTGACTGAGAATTTTCACTATGAAATACTCTTATTATACTCTTTGTATCTCTTGTACTTTTCATGGAAATAAATAAGAGGTACTACTTTCAGAGTAGCCTGTATTTTCAGGGAGTCATATGGAGATGTGTGATTGTAATGTTCAATTTTGTGATAATATCAAATGGGAGTAACATAGAAAAACTCAATTGTTTAATTTTTGCTATTTCAAAATGAAATGTTTAATTTTCTCAAATTCTCCTTCTTCCTTTCTGTCCAAAATGAGTGTGCCATACTCATTCAAATGCATTAGATGTATATAATACTCTTTTCATTGTACTCAAAGAAATCCTTCAAAGTGGCCATTGGTTTATGCATCATGTCTTACAGTCAGCTCTTCAGGTGAGTCGGGAGGTATACTTGGAAGGTTCAGTAGGTATATTGTTATGCTGAAACAGAAGTTTTCTGGTGTGGTCTGGAAAAGTAAGAGTTGATGCCCAAGGGGGCACAATTTGCAGTGCATAGGTGGTCTAGATACACTATACAGAATTATTTCTTTCAAATACCAGCCTTTTAACAAGGGAATTCTCCTCGGAGTAATATCGGTTCTCGCATTTAGTGAGGTTTTCTGTGTAGTGCTGCCCTCTACTGATTTCCTCGTTAGTTAACAGAAGGACTTACTACCTCGCATCAAGAACGATGAAAGCCTGATTTTGAAATGACTAACAAATACATAAATAAATAAAGCCCGTTATTTCCCATAGTAGGATGTTCTAGCTGTAAAGAGAGATTTATTAGTCTAGATGATTCTGGATCTGCTAAACATTACAGCAATGAGATTTCTTCTAAGAGGAGAAAAGGCGTTATGTCTGAAACCAGAGAGCAGAATTTTAATGATTTTTGCTCTCAGTAACTGGTTTAAATTATATTCACAATTTTTATTGCTTCACTTCTGCTTCCACTATTTGCACAATACTACAGTGAATTTATTATTCTTGTTAAATAGTGAAAAATATTTTATTTTATTTTATTTTATTTTATTTTATTTTATTTTATTTTATTTTTTGTAGGTATGTTGGAAACTTTCTTAAGATGAGCTATTCCCATACTAAACATTTTAATGCCTTAGATTGTAGAGAATTTTGATCTTTCCCCACTCAGCAAATCAGAGCATCTGAGTGGATTTGAATTTTACATTTTGAGGGATCCATGGTAGCTACCTGGAATCATTACAGTCTCTCCTTGCAGGAAGGACTCTGATACCAGAACCCTGCAAGAGTTTCAGATAAATGAATTATGTCTATATAAAAGACATGATTCTCCTGAGCACATTAGCAACCGGAAAAAAAAAAAAAAAAAAAAAAAAAAAAAAAAAAAAAAAAAAAGTATCTTAGTATCTTCTTAAAGTCCTTTTGAAAGTAAAATATTCTATTTAGATTCTTCAGGTGTAGTGTGTAATAAGCCCTGCTGGGATCAATAGCAAGGATTTGTTAGCAGTGATGCCAATTTAAATGTTTCTATAGCAATAGCCATGACAATGCTTTTAATTAGTACAACGCAGTCACTCACAAGCACGACATGAAGAAAGGCTAACCTTCAGCAACTTGATAATGTATCCCACATCATTGTGTTTCAATTGTTAATAGTGAAGTAAAAAAATTGGTTTTAAAGACATGGGCTGCAGTGCTCATTTACATCTAAAAATAGCAGAGTAAGCTGCAGCAGCAGCACTTCATATTGCTCTCACCAGGTTTTAAATAGAAGGGATACTACTGTCTTCACAAAGATCCATACAATCTGTAAAACTATATATGTATTTAAACAATATATGTATTTAAACAATATATAACAAATGTAAATCTTCTGTAGCCTGTATGTGTTGTAGTCGTTTCATTGACTTTGGCTATGTTTCTTCTACAAACAAAATATCTGAACATGCATAGGTTGCTCTGAAAGTAATGCCTCCTATTTATTTCAATGGAAACTACAGCAGATACAAAGAGTATAATAGTACTCTTTGATAAAGCAAATTCTCAGCTACAAAACACTATTTTTCAACACAGTCACCACCATTATTTATACATTTTTGCCACTGATGAATAAGAACTTGCATGCCATACTTTTGTAAATCTGCATGGCTGTGAGGAACAGCTCACTGTCATTGCTACTGAAATGCACACACCACCTACTATGCTCATATCCACTGTTTGTCCTCCATAAATGTTCAGCAAGAACCAGTGAATGCCAGTGGGTGCCATTTTTTTCAGTGTAGAGGAATTCAGTGACACACCTTTGCTTCATAAACATTACTATGTCAGACACCATTCTGTCAGGCTGCCCCTCTACTACTAATCTGCCACAGAACAATAAAATGTAATGGAATACTGGCAGGAAGATTCAACCTCTGCTGCCATAACACCAGCATCTGCCTCTGATGCCATGGACTGATATAATAAAGGAGAAGGTATTACTTTCAGAATAGCCCTTGCAGCTTTAATCTATGGAGTCAGAATACCAAGAGCAGTGAAACTGTACTAACATAGGCTACACTGTAAACTTCATATGGTCACCGATAATATCAAGACTTACCTAGAGGGCTAGATCTGTGCCACTTTTGCTTCAGTCATATTTATTTCCTGACTAACTAAAGACAGATGAGGTATGTATGTACATGCCTCCTTCCAAGTGCAGACGTCAATGTTTTCTGAGTCCTGTTATCCTAGATAAATTAATAAACTCTGGATGCATCAGTGATAGTTGATTTTAAAAAAACATATTCCTAATTTTTCTCTTCCTCATAAGTAAAGATAGGGTTGGGTGCAAGACTGGAGAGATGAAAAGAAAATGATCATTGTGCATCTTTACTATAACCACCTGTTGCTTAATCTGAAAGGATGAAGAAAGGTATTTTCATTTATTTCTAGGAGAATTGAAGTATCTTATGAGGGATCTCAAACACAAAAGGAAGAGATCCTGGAGTGATGAACACTCATTTTTTGAACAATTAAATCTCACTCAGAAATGACAGCAAAAGTATAAAGCAAAAACAAAAACAAAAACTTTGCTCCAATTGCAAACCTGTTGGAGCAGAATTTCAGAATAGCTTTCCAGCTGAAAATTTTACCAGGTAACTACTGAAGATAGTTTTTTATGCCTGGGACACTACTGAGAGTTTCCTTAGATATGTATATTAGGAAGTCACATGAACATAAATAAAGTTTTAGAGAATATCAACTGGTAACAATTTATATTGAAATAACTGAATTAATGCCTGTAGATAAATTAATCTATGGTTTATCCATGCAACCCAAGAAGCATTTATCTTCCTGTTCCCAGCTTCTTGGGAACATACCTTGGAGATTTTAAACCAAATTCAACCAGGGCTTGAGACAACCTCTGTATCACACAGTGAGAAATGCTAGTCCCACGAGTGGGTGGACCTAGCAGGAGAATGTGTTGATTAGTGTTTGCTCAATCCCCACTGGCAAAGTCTCATGCAGAGACAGCTATGTGTTAAGCAGCTCTCTCTGGGCAGTGAAACACCTTCTGCCCTTCTCTTCTGGGATGGAAATGAAACATTGGCCTCTTTCTCCCCACCCACACTCCTGTCAGTTAGTGAATGAAACTTGCTGTACTTCTCACCCATCCTGTATAAGGGCCTCTTACTTATAAGCAATGGTATTCAATCAGGCTGAAAAGAAACTTTAAAAACATCTACTCCTAAGGAAGCAGCTCGTTGGGATTTCAAAAGCAAAATATGAGTTTTCACATTAAAAAAAAAAAAAAATAGAAGACCCTTTTTCTCCTATAATGATCGTTTCTACAGGACCTGCTTTTCATCAACATGAGGAAACCTAAGAAATATAAGTCCTGCAACCCTTTACACAAGGCCTTTTGAAGATCTTCCTTTGATTTTTAGTATCGATTTTTCTCCACAGGGTACATATTTTCCTCTTATCATATAATGAAACTGCATTGTATGTTTTTATATCACACCTTATTTACAAATACAACACATTCATGGTTTTTAAAGGTTAGCCTTCAGAGACATGAGAATAAATATATACTGTCATCAAAGCAAAACTCTTCTTTTTGCTTCCTCTTTGGAATTGCGTATTTATTTGACATGACAAGTCCTTTCATTCATAAAACAGTTGTCTGCACTTTAATATTGATACCCTGCACCATTTAAGGCTTTTTTTTCTTTTTTTTCTTTTTTTTTCCCCCAGAAGCAGCTTAACCTTCTGTCTGCCTGTCACAAAATAAAGAAGTACCTGGAGATGCAAGCCCATCTTTTCTAGACACACTGATTCAAATCAGACTTCCTACATTAAGCAGATGAGATTCGCCTATGGTAGCACTGTTAATGATGGGACACACCAGTAACTGGGACTACGTGTCTTTGTCAAATACCTCTTTTTTGCAGCTTGTTACGCAGCTCTCTACTTCAGTCACACAGCTAAGTCCTAATGAAGCATTCTGAGATTCTATGTCAAATGCCTCCTACCACTTCTTATCTCCTCAGCATAGCATGTAGCAGGATAAGAACTTGCTACATTTTCCAAGTCTGCAGCTTGTATAATAGCCCAGGAGGCTGTAATAAGTCAGAATTTCTTGGAATACAGACATTTTCAAGATAGTACCTCAAGTAATTTTTTAAAATACTAATCTTTTTTTAGTTCATGTATATTTGAGTCATTAGAAATCATTCATATAGGGAAGGATAGTGAAAACCAGATGCAGTTATTTCCTTCATCATATATATATTCACTTACGTGAACTGGGAAAAAAAAAAAAAAAAAAAGTTGCTGACCAATAAAAGGTAGTTAGCAGATTTGGAGTGGTGATTGCAGCCTGTTGTTGTGTCTTCCTTCCTGAACAAATGAAGCAGCTGCTGAATGCAGTCATTTGTCAGAGCTCAGCCCCCTTTGTACCCTTCTGCTGTCTCCAAGGGGAATGCAAAATCAAGAAAAGTCTCATCCTCTGATCTGAGAAAATCACAGGACTTTGTGCACAGAAATAATGCATAGATTTAACACCACTTTTGCCATTTATTATTTCAATGTGAAAGGAGCCTGACATAGTTGAGATTTGAGACTGGATTTTCATAATAAGTAGCCTGCAGTATCTACAAGTGTCATTTCTACCACTTAAACAAGTAAGAGTGATCTCAGAAATGTTAAGTATTATGACTTCTCTATGTCTCACTTTCCCCTATATTCCCCAAAAGAAACAGAAGCACTTTTCCCTCACATCTCTTTTGACATCATTAATGAAAGAAAAATACAAAACACGAGTAAATTCTTAGCAGGTGTAATAATGTATTGCTTATTCTCTTAGCATCCTGATAGTCCAAGATCTTTTCAAGAAGTATGATAAACATCTATGATAGTATAAAAGCATGGAGAAATATATATGGATTTTTTCTCCATTTTCCTAGTCTCCAGATATTAGGTATTTAGTAATTCCAATAGATAGACTTTATCACAACTTTCTGCACCCCTGCTGTGAACTCATGTAAGCTCCTAGGAGCCACAACATTGTGCAGCAAGGAGAATAGCAGTTCAACAACCTACTGTGAGATGAACCAACTCCTTTTTGTTTGATTTTGAACAAGGTATATGATGGCTTCATTATACAACTAGACCTATCACTGTAAGCCATGATGGATAGTCATTTGTTCTTCACTGTCTTTGACACTGATAAATTTATCAACATGTATCAAATTCTCCCTCAGCTGTCTCTTTTCCAAGATGAAAGGTTCTGGGACTGCTGGTTTAATGATTCCTTGTTTGGAAGCCATGCCATACTTCTGATTGCACCTTTACCCTTCTCTGAATATCTTTGTATTTTATGTTAAGTCGTTTTAGACGAGAGAGTTTCATTTATTGCAATATTCAACATGGAGGAGCTTCATGAATGTAGAGACAGTCAATCACATTGTTTTTGTAGTACTATTTGTTTCTTTTGATTGCTGAAGAGATCTGTTATTATCTATCGTTACATTTGGGCATTAATCCCAGATGAGAATAGCCAGATTGTTATTTTAAGTGTAAAATCTGGGGGTTAGTATAGTGTGGCTTTATGTAATTTCATAATTTTATCATAAATCATCATCCGTTATTTTGATGACCACTGTCTGTATTGCATAGGCTACAATTTTACTAAAAGTCTTCTATAGTTATTAACCTGTTTTAAGGTAAAGACCAGATGATGTGGCAAAGCTGGAATGTTTACTTTGTCCATGTCATCTATGAGAAATCAGTCTTGGTCCTCAAAGGGAGCTATGAGTTTTCTCGGGGACTGCCTGTTGTTACAGCCTAAGTTGTTTTAGGGAGGGACTGTGATAACAATGAAATGGCATGGACAATTGCATTACAAAAGTTGATTTTCTTGTCATGTGAAATATATTAGCATAGTCACAGCTATAAAAACATTTTGTGAGCCTTTGTAAAGGCTCTTTAGCTTTATTACACTGAATGCTACTTGCAAAATTTTTCACCTTGATATTTGAAACTGTTTTCAGTTTATTTTCATGTTGAGTAACGCTGGCTCCAGTACAGATCCCCAAGAAACAACACAGTAGACCTTATTTCAGAGTGAAAACCACTTATTTACTTCTTCCTGCTGCTTCTTGTCATTTAATCAATTACTGATATATGCAAGGGCCTTCACTTCCAGCTCATGGATTCTTAAGAGCCTTTGGTGAGTGACTGTCAAAAGCCTACTAGGAGCAGAATGGGAACATATCAAAGAGGTCAGTTATCCAAATACTTGATAACACTTTCAGAGAATTGCAATAGCTCTGAGAATCCAGACTACACTTTCCATTGACTTATCAGCACTACATGATCACCAGTTTTATTCTTTATAACAGTTGCTGTTAGTTTCTCCATTAGACTTTGACATTATTTGTCCTTGATAGAACTTAAACTGCTTTTTAAAAGTGGGCATTATATTCGACGTACGGAAACCTTCAAGAGTCAAGGAAGATGTGGTACAGGACTGTAGGGAATAATGATTAGTCAGTGGTTAGTCACAAGCAAGAAACTGCTGATAAAGGTTTTCCACGAAATTCCCAAGTATATTTCAGTTTTTAATTGTAGAATTTTTTAAAAGTATTTTCTAACAAAATGTTAAGAATGGCATTCTGCAGATATTTGGCAATGGATATTGGGTACCTTTTTTTTTATTGTAGTGGAGTCCCTTCTTGATTTTGTTTTGTAAAAGTTTGTGCATTTTCCAAAGAAATAGTAGCCTAAATGTTCTCAACTAAATTTCTTACTGTGCTTGATTCTTACAGACAGGACCAAACAGCCCATCAAGAACTCTTATCAACACTCACAGTTTGGCTTCCATTTTCACTTTAATATGGAAATTTAGATTACTTCAAGTTTTAAAGTCCTCTGAGGAAAAAAAAAAAATCTCTAAAATTAATCTATTGATCTCCTCCACTTCTCTCCCTTTCACTTCCCTTCCTTAGAATTTTTTTTTTCTCCAGAATTTCAAGATTCTCCGTAGTATTTCTTGAATTTGATCATTTGTGCAAATTTATACCACAGTTTATATATGATTTACTGTTGCTATATTGATAGTCAACTCTAGAAGTTACATGCCAATCTGGAAATGGGTCTAAAATGGGGGAAAATGTCATCTGCACATATATTTAATCACTTAATTGTGTTCTGATCAGACATCAGTTGTTACTGCAAATACCAACTGTTTTAGTATTTAGTTCCTTTGTTTCTGGAAGTCAGAGACAGAAATAGCTAGTTTATATCAGCTAGCTTTTGAATGATGTGATATGTTTCTTTTGGTAAATTTTGAACTATACTTGAGAGTTAAACACTCTGTATCCTATTGTGAATTTCAAGAAAGTGCAGATTTTCATGTGATTTATTTGGATTAATTCAAAACACACACAGTACTTTTCAGATAATATTGTAGAATTGCTACCCACCTCTTCCTGCCTTTTTCATTGAAACTTGGTACAATATAAAAGATGAAATATTGAATACGTTTCCAGTTTCTAAGAGGGAAAAAAAAAAAGTTGAAGTATGTCTGAAAACAGCTGAAATAGCAAAGCATATGAAAATGTAGAATTATGTCATCCATTCTAGTACAGATGGTTTGCCACAGATGTCAGGGTATTATCAATCATTAAAATTTGTTTATCTCAGAAATTTAGAATATCTACATCTTTCTACATTCTTTATCATGTTTCTAAAAGATGAAAGAATCATAAAATCATAGAATCACTAAGGTTGGAAAAGACCTGCAGGATCATCCAGTCCAACCGTTCACCCATAACCAGTGGTTCTTGCTAAACCATGTCCCTCAGCACAACATCCAAATGTTCCTTGAACACCTGCAGGATCGGTGACTCCACCACCTCTCTGGGCAGCTCATTCCAGCGCCCGACCACCCTTTCAGAGATGTAGTATTTCCTAACGTCCAGCCTGAACCTTCCTTGGCGCAGCTTGAAGCCATTCCTCTTGTCCTATCACTAGTCACATGAGAGAAGAGGCTCACCCCTAGCTCACTACAACCTCTCTTCAGGTAGTTATAGAGAGCAATAATGTCTCCCCTGAGCCTCCTCTTCTCCAGACTGAACAATCCTAGCTCCCTCAGCCGCTCCTCGTAAGACCTGTGCTCCAGACCCCTCACCAGTATAGTTGCCCTTCTCTGAACACGCTCCAGGGCCCTGATGTCTTTCTTACAGTGAGGGGCCCAAAACTGAACACAGTACTCGAGGTACAGCCTCACCAGTTCTGAGTACAGGGGGACAATTACTTCCCTGTTCCTGCTGGTCACACTATTTCTGATACAAGCCGGGATGCCATTGGCCTTCTTGGCCACCTGGGCATACTGTTGGTTCATGTTCAGTCTAGCATCAATCAACATCCCCAAGTCCATTTCCTCTACACAGTCTTCCAGCCACTCTGCCCCAAGCCTGTAATGTTGCCTGGGGTTATTGTGGCCAAAGTGCAGGACCCAGCATTTGGTCTTGTTAAATCTCATTCCATTGGCTTCAGCCCAGCTATCCAGCCTATCCAGATCCGTCTGTAGGGCCTCGCCACCCTCAGGCAGATCGACACTTCCAGCCAGCTTGGTGTCATCTGCAAACTTACTGAGGGTGCACTCAATGCCCTCATCCAGGTCATCAATAACGATATTAAACAGGACAGGCCCCAGCACCGACCCCTGGGGAAAAGAATATCTGGGAGAATATCTTGGAGTATGAGCAAATTTATAGCTGTGTCCCATACCGTTTATGACAGCGCTAGCTTCATGGAAAAATTTAGCACAAACTTATATTAGGAAAAAAGTGCAGAGGTGACTTTCAGGGATGTGTATATTGGGTCAGTTTTCTTTCTTTATGAGTAGATACAATGCAAACAAAGTTACATTGCCTACAAATGAATTTTGTCCTATTCTTTTTACCTTTGTGACTTTGAAAACATCACAGAGGCAAATTTGATGCCACTCTATAGTAGTACCATTAACACAAGCAGCAGCTAATGAAGTATTTTCATTGCTATTCCCAATAAAGTTAAATTACTCTTTTGTTGTTGTTTTTCAATGACAGTAATGTACCTTCATCTAAATATGTATTATGATGCTGATTTTTTAATGAAGAGTAACTGCTACTAATATATAAAATGAATAATATTGATCCTGTAGAGTGAAAAACAACTGTCCTATTGGTTACACAGTTCTTTGTGAAAATTAATTTTGGATACTGTGAAGGAAAATATGCTGCAATGGTATAACTAGGACGATCATCATAATGTAAAAAAAAAAAAAAAGAAAATACTTCATATCCAATTGCTTAGATGTGTAGCCCAATATGATGAGAAATTCCTATTTTGAGTACAAGGAAGAGCCAAAAAAAATCCTGAAGAATAATTCATTTATACAAACCTGCTTAAATATTTTTATTTTACATAGGGATAATAAAGCAATAGGAAGGAATATGACTGAAATAAAGTCTGCCTTCTTGCTGACACAGCAGAAGTCATTGAATAGTGCTACTGAATTTTTCATGAAGACTTTTTGCCAAAAATTCTATTTCTAGTTGACTCAGCATGGTATACATGGAGACATGGAGCAAATGGAATTAGTTGTACAATATGGAATTATACCTACATATTAATGTAGAATAATAGTACCAGAACTTGGAAAAGTAAAATTCAAATTAGTAATGAAATGTAAGTATGCCCATAAAGCCAATATTGCTAGATTGCTAGTCTTATGTTAGGAAAAAGTTTTTAATCATGAACATTTAGGCTCCATCAGGATTTGTTGCTCTTTACTAGTACATTTTAACACTTTTTCTCCATTTTTCCATCCTAACAAATCACTTCTTATTTTGCAAGAATTACTCTTTTTTTTTTCTTTTTTCTCTCTCTCTCTCTTTTTTTTTTTTTTTTTAACTTTCTAAATAGCTGTATGTGTTTTAGTTCTTCAAGGATATGTACCAAAATTTCCTGTAATCAATGCATATAATTCACTGGACTTTCAACTAGAAAACAGTCATGTGGAAAATTTTTAAAAAGCAAACCAATAAGTTTCATTTTTCACTGTCAGTTCCTAATGAAGTAGAAATAATGTAGTAATAAAATCTAATTCTTTCTGGTCTCTGGTCTCTTATCTGGAGAGTAAGCTAGCTGAAGTGCTTTCCTAGATATCTGTTGTTTATAGTTCTCCTTCATTTTGTATTAATAGCAAAACTGAAATAAGGATCAATCTGTGAAAGAATTTTGTACTTCAGGTTTATACATACTTGGTGGACTAAAGCTTAACATCTTTCTAAAATATCTTAGTTACAGCCCTAACTGGGAAATGAGTGTCTATTTTTAGAATGTACAGATTCTGTATCTATAATATAATTGCATTTCACAAGAAATGTATAATATCTGGATTTATTCGTTAAATTCATTGCTGTTAAGTAGGGAGGAAAAATGAAAGACTTGTGCTTTTTTTTTTTTTTTTTAATATTAGGAAATGATGAGTGTTCTTAGTACTGAATAGTAGATGTGTGCTATCCAAAAGAGGGAGCCATCGTATTATACTACATCTTTCTATTTTATGAGGTGATGAAACTGATTAGCTTCTTTTCCTCCTTTTCCTTGGACTTGAAGATGCTGCTAGCTCTGAGGTTTTTGTTGTTCTTTTTATGTGAAAAAGCAATATAGGTGAGAACTAAATCATGCATCCTAATAATATTATTTGAACTGACAAAAACAGTTGTAATAAAGTCATACATGCTTAAACAACATAAAAGTATATTGCCATAGAGTCATGTCTCTTGTTCTTGGTTCCACCAGATGCTTACATACCAATTTTGATGAAGGAGCTTAATTTCTCTGAATTCATTTACTATCTTATAAAATGGAAAAAAAAAAAAAAAATCAAAGAATAGACTATGATGTAAGTCTTTCTGGCAAATAAAAAAGTGAAAAGCACTCACCTAGGAGGAGAGGACAGAGGACAGAGGAGAGGATACAAACATTTGAGAATAAAAAGCTGCAGGAAAGCAATATGAATGTTCTTCAGAGCAGAATTGTTTAAAGTTAGGTGAACATATCATTCATAGCTCATATTTTGTAGATAAAGTTTGGTTGCCCTCTAGAATCTGTTTTTTGCTACTCAGCTCAAGAATCATAGATCCAATACTTTTTCAGAGCTGATGAGTATCAGCATGTTCAGAAATTAAAAAAAAAAAAAAAAAGTAAATGGTCAGATGCTCCAAAAATTGTTTATTTTTCCCAGGGTCAATTTTTTTCATGTATTTTGAGGTCCACATATCTTTTTATCTTTTTTGTCCTTAGATGTTTAATCTCCAGGGATCTATATAATTGCAGTACTTTCTTTATGTGTTTTGAAAGTCCCTACTACTTTCTTTAGAACTTCAGATAACAAGTTTGGGAATAAGTATTATTCCCCAAAATTTGAATTTACCACAGTGGTGTCTGAAGTGCCTAATAGTATCTGTTGCAATACACTATGTAGATAAATTTTAGGAAAACTCCTACAAAGTACAGAAGGACTGCAATTATTTATTTATTTATTTATTTAGAGAAAGGCAATATCTAAATCAAGCACAAATAGAATAAACATTCCAACTTTTTCCTTTTATTACTTAAAACAGTCCAATACACAAACCATATAGACAGATACTTCCTCCCTATGAAATTCTCTGGAGAGTTTTTGCATATTCCCTTTACAGCATAAGATAAATTTGTGTTATAACATGCGTTGTTAGAACAGCTATTGATTTGCCCATCCAAAAATTTGCTCTAAAAAAAAATAAATAAATAAATAAAAATTGAACTCTAAAGTAGAAAAAATATAGAATTGTTTGTAGATGTTTATGTCTACGAAATTATTATTTGTAGTCTTTCACATTTCATGATAATATCTTATTACAAGTGTTTTTCTGAAGTCTTTGTAAAAGAGAAATTCTTTAGTTGATATGTTTTTAAATTTATTGTCTTCAGGTTTAGTATCAGCATTTCATGAGCATCAGTTATATTGGTTCACAAAACATGAACGCTTTCCACTTCATTACTATTGTGACATGTTATGCTCTATTAGTTAATATGAAACAAATAAAAACAATTTGATTTAATTACTGAAAGCTTTGTTATATAATATAACACTCTGCCTTAATTTCCGAATTGAACTCTTCTCCCAGTTTTGTTATAATGAAATTTTGTAATTTTTCACAGAACTTTAGTTAATCAATTAAAGTTTTAATCCGCTGCCATTAAGTCATCTCAAAAGAAAAGATAAACTAGAGTTTAAACCTGTTTCTTAACCTTTAGCTTTCCCTTCTAGTCTTGATGAATATATATAATAAAATACATCTACTAACACTAGCTTGTGATTTTTGAAATTCAAACAGATAATGCATTGAAAACATATGTGAAATTTATTTGAATGTGAGCCTTTTTATTGTTATATATATACAAATTCTTATTTCAGTCTTATTTTTATTTTCTGTTTTCCCTGCTGGCATTTCAAAATGTGCTAATGTTTTTTTTTTTTTTTTCATTATTCTCTGAAGTTATTTCATGTGCCATCATGCTTACTTTGAATATTCCATTTCCAAACCAAAAACATTTGTAATTTTTATTAATATTTTTATTTTAATCATGCTAGTCCTCTGCTATACAGGCTATGTGACAAATTACAATTTGTACTTAACTACAGGTTGTTTTAATCTGCACCTATAGTAAAATAAAAAGTGTTCTTAAAAAAAAGTTACTTTGTAGCTGGAATTCTGAATTTCTGATGATTTCACTATGATACATGCTTCCATTGTTTTCTTTTTCCATCTGGAATCCACAAAATTCTAGATTTTTCAATGTGTTTATTTCAATGAGTATTTGAAGGTTAAGTGTAACAATGGACTCTTTATTTCCATTCTTCTTCCTTCCATCATTTACACTGAATATTATCTCAGTAAATGATTAATTTATGTGGAGGTGATTTTCCTTTCTCTTTCTTGAATGTACTATATTTGCCACACAGGTGTATGTAGCATTATTTCTATTTTTCCTACTTTTAACTCTTCTAGTCTTTGCAAGGAATTTTACAACTTAATTCCAAATCAGAAAAAAGTTTCTGCTAAATTCTGTGTCATTTCTGTTCATTTCCAGCCTTTTGTCTGCCATTAGCCAAAGTCTCTGTACTTCAATTAAATATTCATTAATAATATACACATATTAATGTTTTCTAAAGCAATTGCTTCTTAAACAGATGTATACATTTGTGTTTTATTCTGTTTAAATGGAATATTTATTAGCTCTGCATATAATTTTAAAATCTGCATTGTGTATTTATTTATTGTCCTATCTTTTGGTATGCAGTTACAACTATTTATGTTATCTAATAAAATCATCGATTAATTTACGAGCAATACTTTCATACTTTCAAAATCTGATATTTGTTCCATTTAAAGCTATGCTGAAATTATATTTGAATCTGATTTTGAAGGCTGAACAAGCTGTAATTTCCCTTTCTCTTCCTGTGCAGAAAGAAGTACTTTCAAACTATCTAGATTTTCTGATAAATTTACACTTCAGTGTATAAAAAATCAGTACGTGGTGACATTTTTCAGTATTTTTGTCTGACATCTATCTTTCAAGGAGTATGGAGTTATTCTATTCATTTGTTTAGTTCCACTCATTAAAAAAAATATATTTTATGTAGGCAAGTTGCTCCAACAATTATGCTTTCTGTTTCTTTCCACAGAAACTGCAAGAGATATAAAAAAACCCACTGTTTGATAGAGCAAATTCTCAGCTACAGAATGCTATTTTTCAAAATAGTCACTGCCATTCACCATGTATTTTTGCTGATGATGAACAAGAGCCTTTGTGTCACACATAAAAATTTCACTAGTAGTGGTGACTGAATGTTTCATAGCTCCTATGATGATGACATCATTGCTAGGAAAATGTTGTCCATGAAGTCCATCTTTTATTGGCCCAACAGATGGAAGTCATAAAGTGCTAAATCCAGATGTGGAGTAGGTGTGATAGGACCAAAATGAAGCCAAAATTGGCAATGTTCTCCAAGGTCTTTGAACTGACATAGGTCCCAGCACTATCCGGTTGCAAAAGAAGGGTTGTCTTCTCCTGTGGCCTGACTCTGAAATGTAGTGATCAGAACTGGAGGTTTCTCTGGGTTCCAGTAAAATCAGACAGATCATCATCTTTCTACCCAGCCCGCCAAAAAAAAAAAAAAAAAAGACAGTGCGTATCATTGTATCATTTGACCCTCCAAGGGCTGTGTCTTGAATTTTTTCTTCAATAAAGAATTCTCATGTCACCATTCCACAGGCTGCTGTTTTGACTCCAGCTCATAGTGGTGATGCCATACCTCATCACTGATAATGATTCAATCCAGGAAACTGTCACCTTTAGTATAATATTGGTTCAATAGATCCTGAGAAACTTGCATATGGTGTTCCTCTTTTCCTCTGTGAGCACTTAAGAGACCCACCTTCCATAAACTTTGTGATATTCCAGTACTGCCACCATCATTTCCAATGCATTGAAGCTGACAACCAGCTCTGCACGCAGTTCCCTGGTCATAATTCACTGATTTACATGGATGAACTGATCAAGATGCTCTTTGTTTTGTGTTGTGATAGCTATGCATGGCCATCCAAAATGTAGTTTGTCTCTTACACTGCTGTCACCACTGCTGAAATCTGCTATCCACTGCCTCACTGCGTTTACGTTCATTGTTTGGTCTCCATAAATGTTCAGCAAACATTGATGAATGTCAGTGAGTGCAATTTTTTCTGCATGGAGGAATTCAGTGATGCACCTTTGCTTCATACATACTTTCATGTCAGATGTCATTTTGTCATACTGTGACATACTGTCCTTCTGATGTCATCTGTCACTCAGCAACAAAATGTAAGAGAAAGGAAGGTTCAGACTCTACTGCCATATCATCAACATCCTCCTCTGACACTGAGGGCAAACATAGTAAAAGAGGAGGCATTATTTTTAGAGCAGACCTCAGATCACACGTACTCTTCCATAGATTCTGTATTTATATATGCGTATCTATCCATATACACATTATACACATTAACATGGATTCAGTGCACAAAGAGCAGAGAAAGAATATGAAAAGGCCAGAAAGAAAAATGTGTTATCACTTAACGGTATTCCTGATTACAGAGCAGCTGACCATTTCCCCCATATCTCACTTGCTATCGCACAGGCTGAAGTTCTTCAGATGTGGATCAGGCACTTCAGGCTTTCCTATATCTGCTGGTGATCAGCCATGTGAAAAATTTTGCCTCTCCTTTTCCTCCACACTTGCCAAATCCTCTTTTCTACTCATTGATGATCATTACTCTATATCTTCCATTTATAAAGACTGAGTTTAAATGTTACCGATGCCTTTGAGAATAATCATACTGTGCTCTAGACTGTGCTAATCTTTCCATCAGATCTTATCTATGGCTTATACACAGCTGTTTTCACCGAATGCTTTGAAATGATTTGCTATAATTTCTGATTGGTAGTTTTGGAGGGGAATCACATGAATCCCAATTTACTTGATCCCTAATATGATATTGACCTTTCAATTTAGTCCTAGTAAGATGGAACCGTGTCATTATGAAGATATTACATACAATGCTGAAAAATTACTTATCTATTCATTGCTTTTTCTCGGTTCTTAGTATCTCTTCAAGACTTAGTTTCAATATTTGATTCTGCGCCCAGTGAGAAAATCTGTTTGAGTTAGAAGGGTGATACTTTCTAATGAGCAGTAAGCTAAGACTTCAATATTTTCCTGTTATACCTGTAATTTAAGATATCTTCAAATTCAATAATAAAATTTTTATGCTATCTTAGCTGAAATTAGATATAAAATTTGAACTATTCTGAAATCAAGTGTAAAATGTGAACTTTAACTTGATATATAGAATTGTATTTATAGCAGTTTCTGAACATCTTTGCATTAAAATTAGAATGTTTAAAAGTTCTCATTTCTAATAATGTGCTGTTCCTGCCATCCTATCTATTTTCTTGTCCTTCAGATTTTCAGATTTTTTTATTCTTTTTATTTAATAATATAAAAATCACAATCTTGAATGAATTCTCCATTCTCAAGTCCTTTCACAACCATTTGTTTGCCTTTCATGTTTCACATGTTTACCAAGGCTATGTGTTTTTTTGTTGTTATTTCTTAATAAACCTCGTATCTGTTAAAAATGCAGTAGGTAAATTTTACAGGCATGGCAGACATAAACATTTTCTATTAGGAAAGTGGGATTCCATAAGACAGATTTGAACTTGCTTGCAATAGGCTTTTTTTTTTCATTTGTTTGTCTGTTTTGTTTACATTCTTTTTTACGGGTTTCTGCAGAAAAATCTGCAGACTCAGGAGGTAAAATTCACCCACATTATATTTCCAATCAGCTGTTTATTGTTGTGCTATTCTCTGAGAACTGAGTTCAGTTTCTTTAATTTGCAGATTGACCTTCCCTTAAAGAATAGGCGGTATTTTCCACATTAGAAGAATGTAGAAATATTAATAAAATTTCTATTAGTTAATTAATTATATAATTAAATCTGCTAGGAAGTCACTACTGATGGACATAAATGTGATTGAAAAATGTATTACAGTGCAGGTGGGCTGGACAATGGCTGCCCTAGTAGAATGACAAGCTATGGGATGAGTAGTAAACTTATGCTGGATTGTACCTTAGGCTTTCACCTCTTTCCTAGTCTTTCTCAGAAATCTCTTTGAGATGGAGAACAAATATTAGTGGTTGTTAAGACGTGAATCTTTGATCACTTAAATATCCATAAAGTATTAAGATAAAAATGATGGTGGCACCAGTTATTTTGGACAAGTGCTCAGTATGATTTGGAATGCAAGAAAGGATCTTTCTCTACACTTGCTAAATCAGTTCGGTCTCCAGAGCAGTGGGAACAGAGGTTTTCACTGTCAGATCACTCCATGGCATAGGATGTCACCCTTTTTCCTCACTTTCCTCAGAATGGCTTACCATTCAGAACCCTCTGCACTCTCCATTGTCCACCGATTTCTTCAAACCTACCACAAATATCAATAGTCAAATTACAGCAATGCACAAGAAAGGCAAATGCTAATGAAGGCAGTGAAGCCAGGCCCTCTACCTTGCAAACTATGAGAAAAGATAAATATTGGAAATATTATGACACTGCCATAATTCTGACAGATAACGTTTATTTGTAATGAACATCAGACAGATTAAGACTGTTGGGCACCTGGGTTACTTCTGTTCACTAGTAGATGAAATCATAATGTATCTAACTCTTACTATTAAATCAACTTTCATTTATAAATTACATGTTTATCTTCGCTGATGCAGATTTTTACGAGTGAGACATGCAGACAGTATTTCATTGCTGATGAAAATGTACAGCTAATGTTGGTGACTATACTGAAAAATAGCTTTTTGTAGCTGAGAATTTGCTCTATTAAATAGTATTGTTGTGCTCTTTGTTGTTGTTGCAGCTTCCATAGAAATAAATATGACACATTATTTTCAAAGTGACCTATGCATATACATACATATACTTAGTAAATAATATACATGTTCTTGCATTTAAATAATGAATATTATTACTCTATGTTTGAATTTCTTTCAAAGGGAATTTCATAAAAGTGCAGAAAATAAACCAAATGAATACTGAAAACTACTTCTTATTAAATTCTAACTGATATTAATGGCAAATTTTAAACTCTGTTCCTAGCATTAATGAATATGGTCGGTAAAGTATTAAGACTGATTAATTATCAGACAGTGTAGTTAACTCATTATCCGAAAAAATTCCATTTATCCTAGAAAAGATCCAAAGATTAACACCACTGTATGTATAGAGAAAGTAATTCTTCTTCATTTCTTGACTGGGCTATGTACTGGTTTGTTACCATATCTGAAGAATAAATTCTTGTAAATAAACGTTGTAATTACACACAGTGACAAACTTTTCTGTCTAAAGTTTAACATCTACAGTTTTCTAATTTATCATTAGGATAGTGACTGTTAGATTCAATTTCACTTAGTATGCCTCAGAAGTTACCATGATAGACTAAAAGGAATAGTGAGAAAGCATGCTTATATTTTCCTTGTTTCCTTCAGACAACCAATACTGGTGTGGAAAATTCTATTTAAAAGAATCATCACTTGATTTGTCAATTAGCAGGAACAAATTCAGGAACAAATAATTGAACAAGAAAGAAGAAGTCAACTTTATGTTTGCATTGTAGAGGGAGTTTTAAAAGATAGTAGAGATAATTTTTTCCTATTTTGCATCTGATCATTTAGACAATTATGCAGTAAGGCTGAAGTTGTTATGAAAAATGCATTGTAGCTATAACATCCCTGGTTTCCCAAATGACTACCCCTTGAGTTAAAAAACAGTGAGACAAGCTGAAAATCTCATCTTGAACTAGTTGTTTAAACTTTCCGTAGGTAGGAATTTCATAATATATGTTACAGATAGAAACTGTAAGGGTGTTAGAGTAAAAACAGATGCTTCACTGAATGTCATCAATAATGCTATGCTATTGTATTTGTGTGATTTAGACTTCAATTCTCTTTCCACAGAATTCTGGCCTCAGTATGGATTAATTGACTGAAACAGAAATTCTTTATTCTTTCAAGATTTTCCTTCTGCATTGATAGTGTAGGCAGAGCAGCAGTTTCACTGTGATTTCCTCTGATATTTACCAGTCTGGTGTGTGTGTTGTCAAAGGATGTGTTGTCAAAGGACACAAATTTGAAACTGCCTGCAAATCTCTTACCAACCCACTGAATATAAGCTTCTTACCTCAACTAATATTGGCTAAAATATAAACCACCTTGCAAGGCAAGTATATGCATGGGTTTCCTAACACTGATGCTGTCCGTACAGTATAGATCTATATAATATATGCAATGTCCACATATACTATGTTCCTATCTATACACCTAAGTTGAGATGGATACTTTTATCATGGTAGGTAAAAAAAGATATATACATAGCTATATAGATATACAGAAATGTAGAGACATATACATGCATATTTCTATTGATATCAATAGATACATAATTACATAGATACATGAGTATACGTATGCATATGTGTATGTGTTGTCACAAGCAGAAAACATTCATTATTTATTTTTTTATTGTCTACTAAATTCACAGACTGACTAGCATGAAATTTAATGTGTACTAATCAACCTGAGGTAAAGGAAGCTGAAAATTAATTTGACTCATTTATTTTCTATTCTAGAGCAATGTCCCCCCCTACTTATGTTCCTTAAGAGCATGTATTTGCAGATTTCAGCTCTCATTCTGTACAAATTAATTATTTTGATGCTACAGGCACAGAAATCACATAGAAAACTACAACAACCAACAATAGTTAATTTTAATCCCGCCTGTGGTAATTCATATTCAGTAATTCATATTAAAAAAAAAAAAAAAAAAAAAAGAATGAACCCTAAACGTTATGCCGATTTACACAAATCTTTTTACTGGTTCACATTCATAAATTCACTGATGGAACTTTAGAAAGGAAGCATTCCTTCCATCTTCCTCCAGAGAATGAATGACACCAAATTTTAGGGTGCAGTCGACAAAACAGAGGAATAGAATGCCATCCAGAGGAGCCTAGATAGGTATGAGCAGTGGACCCAGGTGAACCTCATGAGTTTCAACCAATCCAAGTACAAGGTCTTGCACCTGGGTCGCGTACATTACCAATACTAGCTGGGGGATGAAAGGATTGAGTGCAGCCCTGCTGAAAATGATCTGGGTGTACTGGTGGATGTGAAGCTGAACATGAGCCAGCAATGTGCCCTCACAACCCAGAAAGTCAACTGTATCCTGGGCTCTATCAAAAGAATAGTGGTCAGCAGGTCGAGGGAGGTGATCCTGCTCCTCTGCTCTATGTGGGTGAGGCCTCATCTGAAGTACTGTGTTTTAGAGCTGCAGTGCATCCAGAGGAGGGCCATAAAAATAGTTCAAGTGATGCAATACCTCTCCTATGAGGACAGACAAAGAGAGCTGGAGCTCTTCAGCCTGGAGAAGAGAAGGCTGCAAGGTGATCTAGCCTTTCAAAGGGGACCTACTGAAAAAAAGGGGACAGACACTTTAGCAGAGCCTGTTGTGATAGAACAAGGGGTAATGGTTTCAAGCTCAAAATAGGGTAGATTTAGGTTAGATATCAGGAAGAAGTCTTTTACAGTGAGAGTGGTGAGGCACTGGAACAGGTTACCCAGAGACGTGGTGGATGCTCCATCCTTGGATGCACAAATTGGAAATAGTCATTTGCTGATATGATTTGCTGATTATCCATGAACTGCAGATAACTGCAAGTAAAGACGAGTTTACACGGATTTTAAAATATATTTCCATTTTTCAACAAGTCTGAATTCTCATTAGAGATGAAATTTCCTTTCACATTTGGAAAGCTAATGTAAGGATTACTGCACATCTTACAGGAAATGAGAAAATATTTTCTATAATACAGCATTTTTACTTTTACTCTGAGAAAAAAATATTTTTAATCAGATAAAATCATTATAAAAACACAGATTCAGCACTCATTTTCACTCTGAGTAAGAGAAATGCACAAAAGTAATTTAATGACTTCAGTGGGACTAGTCTTAATACAAAATGTTACTCATTCTGTAAGGACTCTAGAACTTGGCACAAGCACAAGCAGTTCTTAAAAATAGTTTAAGAAACTAAAAACATTCTTTTTGAAATGTTTATATTTGTCTGATATTTTTTCTGTTCCTACAAAGGCAGAATTATTTCCTTGAGATTTCCTACAGTCTGTGCCCGTTCCTTAAAATCAGAAGAGAAAAAAAGAACGTTTATTTAACAGTTTCTCAGTATCTGAATACATTGTTATAAAGGATTGTGATAAAGAATAACATAAGTCACATGAAAGTATTCTAATAAAAAATAATGCACACAAGCAACAAAATTAAGCCAGAAATTTTCACTCAAAACTTAAGCAAAGTCATTTTAATCGACTCTCATAATTTTCCTGAATTATGTTTAGGTTTATAAAGTATATACGTACACGTGTACACATACGTAGGAATTCTGTTCATGAACTGGGGTTACTCTGATTTTTTAAATTCATATACAAGCAGTTTACTGATGAAATCTTGTATAATCTATAACTTTTGGATATTAACATGTAAATTTTGTTTTACAATGTGCCTACATTTTCTTTCAAAACAGAACTTGTGGGTTTAATGTCCCCCTTCTCAGCTCACACTGTTTTTGCTTTACCTCCTTCGCATCTCCTCAGGAGCAAATATTGAAAGACAGAGAATATAAAGATCAACTATTTTCATAAGATCTTTAGATGAGAATGGAATATCATCCCACATTTTAAATTTCCTTCATTGAACTATCTTGTATAACTTCATATTTTATTGAACTCTTTTTTAAGAGGTTCCAAAAATAAATGTCAAACTCTTCATTCCTGATTATCAATCTAACTGATCATTATTTTCAGAAATGAACAGATAAATATAATAATGTTTGTATATATTGCTAGATGTATTGCTTATACGCTTTATTAATTGCTTTCAATTGAATGATTAAAGAACAAGCAAATTGACACCACCTCCTTATGAGAAATGTTGTGTAGTTTTTTTCATACTGATGAAAAGGCCTGCTGTTTCCATCTCCAAATAGAAAAGCATTATCTACAATTTTCTCTGTTTCACTGAATCTTTTGTTAGGTATCATTTATAAAGAGCATGTTTTGATTTTGGACAAGCAATTTAGGATATCTTTCTCAACGTATTATATGCAGTGGAAAATGCTTTCAGCATTTCTTGAAAAAATGGAATCTCTGAGTGATGATATGCATGGCCCAGTGCTCTAATATTTTCTCAGGCAGAATTTCCATGAAGCTGGAGGTTATTTCCCTTGGCTAGGATTTGTGAGGTCAAAGAAACCTGAGTAATATTTAATGCCTAGAAATTTGTACTTACGCAAACATCCCTGATATTTGCATTTTCATATCAGAAGATTTTAATATCAGATTTACCAGAAGATTTTAATATGAGATTTACATTTATGTGAGACAGGAAAAACAATCTAATTTGAAGCCGTTTTTATGTTGTTACTACTATTACTACTAAAAAGTGTGAAATTTAAATATAAATACTTTCATTTAACTGGCAAAGACATATACTGGCCATCACTTGAGGCTCTCCATTTTGCAATTGCAGAAATATTTTGTGAAATAAATATTAGAAACTGTGGTATTTTTTTTGAGGTACTCAAGGCGTATTTATTTTCATGCACATGGTTACAGTCACGTGGAGAAGTTTGAAGACTGGGAAAGCAAAGGCACACCCACAAAGCTGCTGAGAGCTCGTCACGTGAACACTGTGCAGTAGTCTCTGTGGGATGAAGACAACCTCATCAGCCTCCATTTCTGAGGTTGTGGAATTAAGGTTAAAAATAATACACTTGGCTTTCTATCTTCACTTTTTTATAAGCTACAGTGTATGCACAACATTGTTCTGTTTTCACTGAAGTTACTAACAAGATTTTCCTTCAAGTAAATCACATCCAGTTTTGCTAGAATTTTCTGCTGTAAACACATACTGAGATCTGATCAGGAGTGGTCCCTCCTGTTAAGTTATGCCAGGCAGATAGACCTCAGTGCCACTGGAGGTTTTAATATGATCAGTCACTGGATGTCAGAACAGCAACTTGTCTTTTGCCACTCAGAGATTTAATATTTGTTTGAGAGACAAAAGGAGAAAGTTATTAAAATGACGCTTGACTGCTTTTATGAGAATTCTTTCTGTTCATAGCTGAAAGTCATTTCCTCTTGCATTATTTTTCTTCCCCTCCCACTCCCTTTTAGCAAAATTTAGGATCTATTTCCACAAATGACTTTTCATAAACTCTCACTCACACGCAGAATGCAGTTAGCTTTCACTCAGACATCCCTATTCATGTTCAAATATTTGTGCTTCTGTGAATAACATTTGCATGTAACACCTGCTGCAAGCCTTAGAAATTCAGAAGGCTTTCTGAAATGAGTGGGAGATGCATTTTTGTCTATGCTTTTGCTTCAGTTGCCTTCTACAGTTAAATAGCCTTGACTGAATGAAAGAAACCTATAAAATAATATATCTGATGTGGTCTGATATATCCAGGTCTGTGTAACCCAGTTTTACCGTAAGAACAAGACTTGCACAGGAACTGGGAGGTTGTTTTTTAAGTGTTTAGTGATGAGTTTTTACTTACATGAAGGTCTTTTTGCATCTTCACAAGATTTTCCAGAAATTAAAGGAGTTAGGAGAGAGGGAGTAGAAACAGAGAACAGTGCTCTATTTCTGTTTATCCCTAAAAAATAGGTAAAAAATTGTTTGTGCATGCATGATTTACTGTACGCTACACCGAAACTCTTAAGTAGTATTTGTTCCTTTGTGTGTCTTGTTATCATCAAGATTTGGTCAGCATCAGGAGACATCCATCTAACTTAGTTTATCTCCTGAACAAACTCATCCTCAAAGGAAATTGTGAGTCCTGTTACTTTTGATCTCTACCTCTCAGACTTCTGTCAGTAGCTTCCCTGCAAGCCATCTTGTTGGGCTACAGAAATAATTTCTGTATACCAGGGCAAAAGCAAATGTCAGAATTAAGTTGTGTAGTTCTTTCCACAACACTGTCAGTAATAACATTTAAACTAGTGGATTTTGTTTGGCAGCTATAGGGAATTAAATCATTCCCATAGGCTGATATAATGATTGAAGTCCGTCCTTGACAACCTAACACAAACTACACTGAGTGCAGCATCCCAGTGGAGCAGAAGCCAGGCAAGGGGAGAGTGCACATCCTTCCAAATGAGCTTCTGTCTGGAGAAGAGGACATTTCTTGAATGGTCACTTCTTCAAACAAGTGTGAAAATTGAGTGCTTCAGTTAAAAGCCTGAAGCACTCAGACCTTAGATCTGTACAGGGCATATGGCAGCGCTATTTCACAATGGCATTTCTCTCCACATTGCATTTTCAAACTGCTTTCTGAATTTTGGTGATATTCATGTGACACAATTTTTTTCTGAAATAATGACTGTAATGTAGCCTATGGAAATGAAATACACTACTTTTCTCACACAAATAATTAACATGTTTATTAAAATGATCTTGATGAGGGATTGAGTGCACCCTCAGTAAGTTTGCAGATGACACCAACTTGGGAGGGAATGCTGATGTGCCGGATGGGAGAAAGGCACTACAGAGGGACCTGGATAGACTGGATCAATGGGCCAAGGTTGATTGTATGAGTTTCAACAGGGCCAAGTGTCAGGTCCTGTATTTTGGTCACAACAATCCCAGGCAACTCTATAGTCTTGGAGAGGAGTGGCTGGAAATCTTCCTGATGGAAAGGAACCTTGATGTACTGACAGACAGTTGGCTGAATATGAGTCAGCAGTGTGCCTAGGTGGCGAAGAAGGCGGATGGCATCCCGGCTTGTATAAGGAATGGTGTGGTGAGCAGGACTAGGGAAGTCATCCTGCCCCTGTACTTGGCACTCATGAGGCCCCACCTTGAGTACTGTGTTCAGTTTTGGGCACCTCAGTACAGAAAGGACATTGAGGTGCTGGAACAGGTCCAAAGAATGGCAACAAGACTTGAAAAGGGCTTGGAGAATATACCCTACAAGGAGTGACTTAAGGAATTGGGGCTGTTTAGTCTGGGGAAAAGGAGGCTGAGGGGAGAGAATGTATTGCTCTCTTCCAAAATCTGAAAGGTGCTTACAACAAGAGCGGGGTTGGTCTCTTCTCACTGGTGACAGGTGACAGGATGAGGGGAAATGGCATTAAGTTGTACCAGGATAAGTTTAGGTTGGATATCAGGAAAATCTTCTTTACAGAAAGTGTTGTTAAGCACTGGAATAGGCTCCTCAGAGAGGTGGATGAGTCACCATCCCTGAATGTGTTTAGAAAAGGTTCGGATGTGGTGCTCAGGGACATGATTCAGGGGGATGGGGTTTAGAGTTAGGGTAGTATGGTTAGGTTGTGGTTGAATTCGATGATCTTTATGATCTTTTCCAACCTGAGCAATTCTATGATGATTCTATGATTCTAAGCAAACAAAAATTTTACTGTTGAAATCTCCCCATTGGAACTAAAAAGACTTGACAACTATTTTAAGTACAACTTTAGTATATTTCACAACATATATATTTCATGATTTTAAAACAAGCTTGTTTATCTAACATTAATATTTATATGTATTTCCACAAGCATTTGATTAGATAATAAGATCATGTAAAAGTTTTACAACATTGCTAACAGAAAATGTCATTAGCTGTCAACATATTTAATCTTTAATCCATATTATTACATAGTGAAGGACAAATGACAGGACGATGCACTTTATCTGTAAAATTCACATATAGTTAGCAATATGCCTATAAAACTAACATAATCATATGGAATTCACAGTAATCATAGGAAAAAAAAAATGTAATGAGACACCTAAATATTTAATTAGTCCATTCTCACTTTTTGGAAGAAAATTTTAGCTGTGCAAAATGACTTGGAACCAGTGATCTTTGTAGAGCTATCATTAGCAAGTCTTATCACCAATATTATTTATTAAAAAAGGCATTTGATCCCATTAGCAAAACTGTTACAAGTATTACATTTGCCTTTTTATCCATATTTTCTCTTATCATAAGAAACTAGTTTACTACTCAACAACGGAGCATGAGCTTGCTGTGATTTAAGTGAAATATTAGGTTTGTCACTGACTTAATCAGAGTGAGACTGATACATTGATTACAAATCTTACTCCTGCATATGGAAAGTATCCTAACCAAACTATCATTTTACTGTTCTCACCTGCTACTTAAACCTGTCTGTGAGATGGCGAGTGGGTACAACCGTATGCATGTTACCATAAATTGCAGGGGGATATGGAGTTCTTTATGATTCTCATGCATCATTCTTTCTTTGAAGCTCATCTGTCAGTGAAATTGAATGGATGTGACTGTGTGTCTCTTGCTTGTGGAAAGTAAAAGTAAAATGCCATTCATTGGGTAGTTGCTCTCTGCTGATTGCTTCAAAATCAAGTGGTCAGTTTGGCCTTTTAAGCTTTCTGCCTTGTTTTTTTCTCTTAGTCTCTGTTTATAAACACGGGACTGGTATTGTTGATAGCGCTTTTGGAAAACAGCCTTACACTTTAAGCCTGTTGACTGCTCTGAACATTCAGAGGAACATCTGCCTCAGATCTCAGTCATTCTGAACCCTGAGTTTTTAGTTCACCCATCATGTAAAGAAAAATAATTTCATTACTGCAACTAAAGAAAAATAAAGCATCATTACTTTATTCCTATTGGTTCTAAAATTCTCTTTATTTTTCATTTTTCTTAACTGAGTTTGTTATAATTGGATATTTTCAGTAAAAACAAAGATGACAGACAGTAAAGGGTTATACTTTCTATCCGGGCAGGTGAAAGAGGATTCTGCACAAAAGTTATATTACATCGTTCCTGTTATATTACTGTAAAAATCTGAATGACTGTTTATAATACTGTTTGTAATACTGTTTAACAGTACCACCAGATAGCATATACATTGCTAGATTTCTCATACACACAGGGAATTGTCGTGTATACAACAGCAGAAGTTTAGATTTCAGCAATTATTTTAATTTGTCACTCAGAAGTGCTCTTCTGACTCTACCCCCAACCCCTCCCTAAAAGAGATCTGCAAAGAATCTTTAACATTTTAGCCATTTTAAAGAAAGCGTCTGCTTTTTTGTGCTATAGACATTTCTGTGCTACAGAAAGTTAATCTACTCACCGTGTCCGGCAGCTTGAGCACGGCTCTGCCCATCCAGTGCTGCTTCTCTACCTGCTTCCTCCCTTCTGTCTAGCACGGTATCTCCAGCGCTGTGTGTGCTTACATCTAAGACAGCCTCTCTCTCAGTATCGCTTTTAACTCAGGCAAGCAGGGAGATGAAGGCAAAGAGACTCTCTATCTGATTGGTTTCCATTCAGTGGTCCTGATTAATAAGAAACGTCCCTCACTGAGAGAGATGTTGCTGCCGATAGAGCCGCAGTGCTCAGATGAGGAGGTTTGGGGCTGGGGGGACGCCGACTTTGCTAGCTATACAGCGATTTGCAAGTGAATGCAGTGGGAGGGTTCAGAGAGGAGGGCTTTGTTAAGGACCCTCTTATTAACTGAGACTTAAATACAGAGACTCATGCTACCAGCTCAGTTTGATCTGTTTTCAGTTTTAATGATAAGGGGAAAAGTATGCCCATAACCTTTGAATTATCTGGAGAAAAGATTTACCCTAATTATCTATACTGGCAGTTCAGTTCCATTTGTGTGCACATATTGATTAAAGAAAGTAAAATTACCCAGTACCATTATGGTGAAAAATTATTTTAAGTTGAAGAAGGGACCGTATAGGAGATTTCCCCATGTACTAAATGGGTTTACAGCAGCAGTAACGCTTACAGATATTGATAATGATGGACTTGTCATTGTATCTGAAGGAGAACATAATGTAAAGTTGCAAAGGGTATTTCAGGAGTTATGGTTAATAATGTTCAGGTCATTCACAAAAACACATGGTTTTGCAAGCAACACACGTGAAATTTCCTGCTTCCTGATACAGTTTTTTGGGTAGGAGTAACCACCACTGCTTCCCACTATGCTACCAGTGTGCAGTATCGCAGAATATCATCATTAGTTTGAAACAGCATCTTCGATCAAAGAATAAGACATTACTTATTATTATTATTATTATTAATAATAATAATAATAATAAACTGAAGTGCTGTAAGTCCTGTGCATTTTTTGTGGGCTTCTGATTGTTAATAACTATTTCAGCCACTGACATAACTTAAACATTTGCAACAGGATTGCTAGGAACAGTGACAACAGTGACTTTGCAGTCACTTTCTATACCAACAAATTTTGGGAATAACCTTCTCTAGATGCCTGTTATAGGCATAAATAAGAATAACATAAAATGCTGTGAAGTGTAATGTAATGTAATTAATTCAGTGCCAACATTTCCTTCTTAGAAAGATGGATCATGATGACAGTTTCTAATTAGAAAATATCATTAGGTAAATAACTAGTGGAAGGAGGAATTTTTTTTACTTTCATGGAGAAACCTTACTATAGCAAAAGATGTGTTTACCTAAAATAACCAATTGAGAAACCTAAGTAAATTATTCCCTTTTCTCTATGCCCATAGTATTGCTCTAGTACTACTACTGATGAGCTCAGCAGGCCCATATTCACAGTATGCTGTTTCTAATGAGAACTATGTCATCATTATTTTCCATTTGAAATGATTAAGGGATTGATATAATTCGTACAGACATCAGTCTGAGTCTTTCCATTGATTTCAGTAACACTTAAATCAGTCCCTGAGTGAACTTAGTCTTCTCTGGGAATGCTGCACATCCATTATGACTATATTTGCATATATGTAACTGAATATAGAATTCAGCCTAACACTTTGAAAATCAAAAATCAGAATCCAAACCCCAAACAGAATCAATTACTGTATCTAAACTAAAACAAACAAACAAACAAACAACAACAAAAAAAAACTTGTATAAAGCAGTTTAAATTAGCAGGTGCATTTCACAATCTATTTTAGCAGATCTATGGATAAAAATGCTTACTATAATTTTTGTTTGTAAGTACATGGGAAAGCAAAAAGAAAAACTGCAGACAGACAACTGTATATCTCTGATGCCTTGTAATCCCAATGAAGCCTTTAATTTTGGGTATTCCCAAAAATATATATTTTTTCTTAATAGGAAGATGGTTGAATGATAAAAAAAAAAAAAAAAAAAAGTGAGTTATGTCTTTAGGTTTTTTCACTTCATTGGTGCTTTTTCACTATTTTGGCTACTCTATGGATACATTGTTTCTTTTCTAATCAATATTAGGAGATCATCAAGGTACAGAGAAATCCCACAAACTGGAGAGATATGCAAGGCATCTTTGCACAACTCTTCCTTGAGCTTTAGTAGGTGCTATTCCCTGGCAGCTGGAGGTCTGTTTTCTGCTTTGAAGGCAAGCACATACACCAATGCAGTACTAGGCAGTGTGCACTCATAAATGGGAAAGGTTCTGTTCATGTGTCATCTAGAATTTTGTAGTAAAACAGGCAACGTTATTTATATTAGACAGTATAATGGCTGCTTTCTCCGGTATATTTTTCATGACGTTGTAAATACAGCACAGTGACTACTGCAGGGGAAAAAGCCAAAAAAAAAAAAAAAAAAAAACCCACATGCTATGCATTCACAAACAAAACATACTTCACAAACAGTATTACATGATTAGGGTAAAAGGTTTTGCAATATAAGCTGTAAATGAAATATACATTAAAATTAGGACAAAAATGAGAAAGTGTAGGTGTGACAGCAACCAGAGAGGGAAGGGCATAAATCTGAGGCCATGCTCTAACTCACAGAAAGCTACTCCATATAAGGGAGAAAAAGAAAATGCTTCTTCTGAAAATGAGTGGGAAGAAGGTAAGACACGGAAAAGCAGAAAGTGCACGAAAAGGTTAAGGCAATATTGTTTTTATTGCAAGACAGGCTGTACTTCAGTTTTATGTTTTATGAAGTCTTTCTGGAATCAAGTCTCTTCTTTTCTGACCCCTCTTCATCTTCCTTTTTTTTTTTCCTTTCTAAAGGTTTTTCTGCTGGCATCCATTGGAGGCAGTGATTACACACCTAATCTTTGTTGAAATTCCAAACATTTCCTTATTTCACAGCGGCTAAGATCATGCAGCAATGCACAGAATGGGCTTATTGGCATGATAAATCATTCTGAGTTCAATCACTGCTTCCCATCATTTTTTTTTTTTTTTCTTTTCCTGACAGTTTTACACTTAATTTGTTTAGGTAAAACTAAATGCAAATAGAACTTCAGAAGACAGAAGGAGTCATCTGTATATACTCCACTGTAAAATAGGTTTCACCACCTATAATCCAGTCAGGAAATGATGTCTTCTAATATTCTGGTGAGACTGAATTTTCAAATAGTCTTTTTGCATGCTTCCAATAAACTGAGGCAGGATTATATTCTCACACATCTGTGTTCCTGCCAACATTCTATGGTTTGTAAGGAAAAAATGGCTTGGGATTTTGATAGTAAAATTTCACTTCAGTCTGCCAATTATATGACTTCTTTCTATTACGCAAAAAGTAAAAGAGATTTTAAATCATTCTCAAATAAGAAACCCTATGCAATGGCAAAAAGAATAGAGCTGAACAGATTGAAAGAGAAAAGATGCACACAAATAAGGAAAGTTCCTCCACAAGAACAATGCCAGTGGTTGTGCAACTTGACATCTGTTTATGTTCACTTGAACATTTAAGATTCTGAAGCATAAGGAAGATCAAGCAAATAAATACCAAGAGCTGAAAAACTAGTTCAAAATACAACTGTATTTTCACCTATTCCGTGACTTCAAAAAACACTATCAGCTTTTTCTCCAGACTTTCTTTTTCTGTGAAAGTCTTTAAATGATTCATTTGTTAAACAATATGATGTATATGACTTTGAAAGAATGACAGAACATTACTATATCAGACCTGACAAGCAATAGATTTTGGCTAGCCCCTTTGAAATCTTCTGTTCTTTTCCCCCTTTTGAGCCCCTTCCTTTGAAAAAATTATGCAAGAAACAGCCACTCTTTCTTTTCTGAGGGAGAATTGCAGTACTGTATCTGACTGCAGGTTGCCAAAAAAAGAAATGAGACAAGGAAAGATGTATGTGTAGGAGGGAAAAGAACATGTAACAAGGCCAAAACATGGTAAGAGCAATTAAACATTGTTAAACTTTGAGCTGTGTTAAAACAAGACAAAACTAAAATGTATTTACAACGCAACACCATGCCCCACAGACCGTTGGATTAAGCTAATTTGTCCCCAAACTTAATGGTGTGTATGTTTTGAGAAAGATAACAGTAGAAGCTTTAGTTAAAAATATATTCACAGTCAATTCTACAGCTTAAATTGTATATTCTGTTCAAAGTATTTTAAAATCAGTTACGTTCTTAAATTATTTTTTCCAATCTTGCTAAAACCTAGTGATGTTTTCTTTTAGGAAGATAGTACAAATGATTGGAGTTATTTGCCCACATACATATGTAAATTTACCTAAACATACACGGTATTATGAGAAATGTTTTTACCCGAAAGAGTAAAGATTATTTAATCCGCAAAATCAGCTGATTTCATGTTACTTTTTAAATTAAAAAAAAAAAAAAAGAAAAATCTTTTACGGCTTTGTTTTTATGAATTTGTTTTTAATTATTTTTTTTTCTTGTCAGACACAAATCAATGGAATCGATCAATTTTATCTTGCTTTCTTTACAGTCTGCAGATGCAATAATTTGAAATTTTAAAATGCGATAAATCTGGGTTAGATCTTGCTAAGAGATAACTGAAAATTTAAAACATCAGAACAGATTTAGTAGCAGCAAGGTCTTTATGTTTTCTCAGCATTTCATCAGTTCAAAGCTGGTAAAAAAAATTTAACAAATTTAAATATGTGAAATTAAAATGTTCTAAATTTTCAAACAATTTAATAAAAATAGTGTAGGAATATGCATTATTGCGTACACATAGAGTTAGGTGCACTGTATTTAATATAAACAACAAATATTAAATAGAATTTATTAACGCATCAATAGAAAATTATGATAAAGTTTTGTAAAAACGTAGTGTGAGTTCTAGGCTGAAATGCAAGTTATAACACTTTTATATACTGATGCACTGAACACTTTAGTTCTCAGTCATATATAAATAATTGTATACATGTGTAATTAGAGCTTGTCAAAATCTTTAACAAAGATTTTTCTTGGGTATACTGGCTTACTGAAACTATTGGCCGGTACTGGATTCTTCCTGTTGATCTCCTATATCAAATCCTTTGGGGAGAAAACTGTGAGCCCTTGATTCCTGCCTGAAATGGAACTTTTCAAAATGATTTAAATACAGTGTTATGCTTGACCTTATTCAGTTTGTTTTGGATGAAGCTTTTGTTTTTAGTTTAGTTGGGTTGGTTGACTTTGTTTTTTTGTTTTTGCATCTCAGTGCAAAACATTTTGAAATTCATTTATTCAGGTACAAGATATCTTTGTGGATTTTTTTCCCCACAGTCTTAATCATGGTGAATGAGAAATTTCAGGAAGGATATAAACAAAGCATTTAACTCTTTTTAGAAACTGTGTCACTTTCATGCTTTGATGTTACAGAAATATTACTCTAGTGGCCTTTACCTTAGATCAGACACAAAGATCTGAAATTGCTCTCACTTACACTTGTACACACACACTCAGACACTAAGTAAGTAAGTAAATGAGTAAGTAAGTAAGTAAGTAAGTAAGTAAATAAATAAATAAATAAATAAATAATGTTTTTTTTGAAAGAAGGGGTAGCCCTCAGTCTTGTAAGAGATGCAAGTGCTGTAAAGTGTGAATGAAAATCACTTACTACAGATAGAATGAACTCTAAGCAAGGAAGATGTAACGCTGGTCTACTGTATTTGGAATCAATATTTACTTGCACAGATGTAACTCAAGTTACTAAGATTAATTTTCAAATCCTAATTACACAAAATCTGATGTCAAGAGAAATTAAAAAAAAAAAAAAGAATTTGAGTGGAATTTTGTAATATCAATAAAATCTCTTTTTGTTATTCATGTTCTGCAAGTAAAGAAATAGATAAATAAATAAATAAAATACTGTGATATTTCTGAAGTTTGCAGCTAGACAAAACAGTACATGTGGAGCTGTATACCTACATGAGATGTCTAACCTTAATTCCATAGCTAGAGTCCATATGATCACTCAAGTATTTATCATTATAAGCTGCTAAACATTCAGTTGCCATTTATTCATCAGCTTAATGTGTAAATTATTTTCTTACAGTATAGAACATATGACAGTTATGATGAGTTACTGAAAAAAAATGTGGGAGGAATGTTGTTTTCATCTAGCATAGAAGTAGAAGATGATTTAGAATAAATAGCAGAAGTAGCAGATTTTTTTTTAAGAAACAAAGCTCCCTCAGATGACCTTTTGCCCCTTGATGTGACAAAGATAAATTATTTTTCATCCTTTCTACATTAAGATAAATATACACACATAAATATCTGTATTCCAGACATTATTGCTGTGTAGAATATTCTAGATCCTTCCCATGTTGTCCTTTGCTTATGTGAATAGCAAAATAATAAATAAATGTTTCAGTCTGTGGCACATGCCAAGGCTGTCCTCCATCAGTTTGGCAAGCACCAATTCTATTTACATCAGGTAATTTAGATGAACTTCTTCATCTTCTGTGTGTTAATGCTTAAGTTCCCAGTCACTACAGTTCTTGGAGCATCACCAAAATCCATAATTGTATTATAATTGAATATTGAGATGAAATTCACTTAACTTATTTTATTGGTCCAGAAGTTAGGCAGCCACTTTAAGCTATTTCACCTGCTATCATTGGAAGGAGAAAGATGTCTCCAGAGGAGGACTTATCCCATTTTAAGATAGCTGCTAAGATATTGGAGAAAAATTGGAGTTGCTAAGCAACCCCATATGGATTTTTTTCTTTCTCTCAGATGACTATGGAGGGGATCTTGCTGAAATGCTCAGCTGTTTGCCTAACTTTCAAGTGCTGACAATAGGTGAGATTAATTCTTTCCTTGAGTTCCATGTCATGGAGTTCTGAAAGGTCTATGATTCATGACAACAATTATTCAAGGTTCACCACTTTTGCGCTAGCTTGTTGTTAAATTATGTTTCCATGTAGAGGATATCTCCTGTCTGGGAGGAAAGAATGGAAATGAAAAAAAAAAAAAAAGAAAGAAAAAAGAGAAAGAGAGTGAGAAAGATTTTAGCATATTATTATTTGTTCAAAAATGAAATGTCCTCTCAATATTTTCTCAGAGCTTGCTTTTACCATGGTGCTCACTTACAGGAGGGTATGTGTAAAGATCACAAAAATGTCACAATATTGAGAAAATCAGTACTATTGCCCAGTTTGATGTAGTCAAACAATTGGACTTAGCATATTCAAATATAGATTCTAATAGTCGAGTGTATGCAGAAAGTACATAGATGCTTAAGTTATTTCTTTCAAAAATATTTTAGAATAGTAGACAAATCTTAATCATTCTGATTCAGATTCAGGGATTCAGCAATAGTTTGGAAGTAGCAAAGCCTCAGAGACCCAGGCTGGAGCTTTGGTGCTGAAGGAAACCTATGTTAATGACCTGAGATAAAATATATTACATTTTGTCACTGTTTAGTCAATTCTATCACCAGTGTGTAAGAGATTATTATTTTACATCATCATTGTCTCAAAGCTTGCTGGTGAACACAGATGAACAAATCCAGGCAAGTCCTGGGCAGGGGTTGAGAAATCCTTTGTCTGGAGAACATTGATGGGCAAGTCCTGGGCAAGGGTTGTGAAATCCTTTGTTTGAGGGGCACAGATGGACAAGGCCAGGGCCAACGAGAGAGATAAGCTGCAGCTTAATGGCCGTGAAGCAGTCTTTTGTGTGGGCTTATCTCAAGGAAGATGGCCAACTCAGGGGGTACTCACATGACTCTTGTTCACGCACCCAGGGATATCACGTAGGCAGAAAGAGAAGAAGGATAAAATGGGGACCTACAATCATAAATTGGTACGCGAGGTTTTCTGGCAACAGATTCTTCATGAAGAAGAAGAGGTTTCTGCTATGAAGAAACCTCACGACCTGCCTCTCTCCCTCCCGGACTTGCTCTGCGCTCTACCACGATGCTGAAGAAGAACAAAAGTGTCTGCCATCAGATTCCTCACTATGGAATTTCCGCTTGCTGACGGACTCTCCTGGGCCCGCTACCTGAGTCCTGCTGCTTCCCCCCAGATTGGCTCTGTGACTTCTTCCTGCTACTTGCTGGCTGCCCAAGGCCGGCCACGCTGCTGCTCTCCCCCCCGCTGCTTCTGCCTCTGACCTTCGAAACGTCATGCAACGGGACCGCTGCTGGATCCTGGTGCTGACTATTCCCGCTTTACATGATTATTGCTTCTTTCCTATCTTTTCTATCGCCCTTCTTCCCTTCTCCATCTTCCTGATTAGGATTTATAATAAACTGGTTGGACTAACATATGAACAGTTGTTTCTTAATCTCACGCCGGTATACAGATATTAAAAGAACCTCATCTTCCTTCTATAAATTGGAGCAAGACACAATGACAGGGCTTTCTTTCCCTGACATTTCCCTCTTCTCGGAGAGGGGGAAGAAGTATGAAGGACATAACCAAGAAAAGGAGAGAGAACTAATTTACTACAAGTGATAAAGAATGTAAGACAATATGATATGAGAAGGATTTACAGGTAATAATAATAATAATTAAAAAAAAAAAAAAAAAAAAAGTGGAGAGAGAAGATTCAGCTCTATTTGCTTCCAGTAATGGAAGAGTTGCTCTCATTGCTAACAGTTGTTTCTATCTTTGCTTCCAGAAATGGAAGGGATGCTTCTCCCCCATTGTTATGCTCTTCTACTTCTTTTACCTGGAAACAGAAATCACACGGGGAGTACCGGAGTCTTCTGGGGACTGTAGTTTGTTTCTTCACAGTGTATCTTCTTCTCAGAGAGCTGGAACTCATGTAAGCTGACAATGCCAGAGAATGATCAAGGAAATGTAGCTTCCTGGCACAAAGTTCCATTATTAAAACAGCTTGCTTCATGATGTCATAATACGGAATACCGATAACACCAGGACAGACTTGAGCAATGGGCAGTATTCTCTGCAGGCAACTCTTTCTGTTGCCTTCTCCAATGGGACTGTACAGTTCCCCAGAGTGAAGACATGTTCTCACTTCTCTGTGCTTCTTATGAGAAACACTATGCTCTGTTTTACAGGATCCACACAGCACTTGGTTCCCTAGCCTTTTTTTTGCGTAATGCTGTGGTTGATTTAAGGTGCATTTATTTTAACTAGAAAAATTATACTGATTTAAGTTGCAAGTTATACTTTTTTGTCTTTTTTTTTTTTTTTTCCTCTAAGAGCACACATCTTTTGTTAAAGTTACTCTAAACACAGCAAAGGGGGCTATGTGCAATATCAGCCATTCTTTAAATAAATCAATAGTGATAGTGCCTAGATTATATTGAAATCCTGGATGTTACCAGAAGGTTAATGGAAAAAACAGAACTGTAAGCGTGCGCACAGAGATACATGAACTTATGGAGGTTTAGATAAAAATGCTATACTTAGTATTTATTTACTGGTTTTACATGATTTGAAATCAGTGACTATTTTCTGCTATTTTAAAGGTTCCATTAAGTTAGATATAGGGAAATTTAGCAAGAGGAAGGGTTGCTTACAATAAGGATAAAAATAAAGGAGACAGATGAGAGGAAAATGTATTAGAGAAATGAATCCAAATGTGACGCCTGATCATCTGGTTATTTTGCTGTCTAGCACAGCATCCAAAAGTTATTCAGAATCAGAATTTATTCAAAATCCCAAAGACATTTGCATGTTTGTGGAAAACAATATACCTTGCTCCAAAAAATGCATTATTCTATGAATTATAGCTCTAGCTTAAGAACATTTTCCTGGGGTGAATAGGTCTCCTCTTAGGATGAAGGCCAGATGGAATAGCAGAATACTTTGTTTCTGAGTTTCCCTGAACAGTAAAATAATCAGGTTACTTCAGCAGATGGACAACACAGTGGTTTAGGTGTTGCCAGCTCTGTACAGGCACTCATGTTTGAACAAGTCTCCAACACAACGTTGTGACAGTTGGTCTTCATTATCATCTATTTCTGTAGTGAGTAGAAAGCTTTTGTAGAGCTCATCACCATACTATGTCAGGTGCTTTAAAAACATGCTGAACAATGCTACTTTTTTGTATTAGTGAATGTACAGTTTAAATGGCCATAGACCTCGTAATGTAAGCGGAAAGAATGCGACCGAACAGCACATACAGAACTATGCTGTTCCCTTTCGGTCACACTGCAGCGTGGGGAGGGGACGAAAGACTCTCTGTGTTCCCACCTGAGTGTCCACCCTAGACAACAATATTTATTTCGGACTACTGCACAGAAAATTGTTCAAAGCTTAATCATAGCCACATTGCCTTGATTAGGAGGAATTGATGTGTACCTTCTGCTCTCTTAGACATATGTCAACACTTCAGCAGCAACAGTTATTGCCATAGGTAGCTTCTGAATTTTACAGTCTTTCTATTTTTGTTTGGTTGGTTGATTGTTTTTTGTTTGTTTGTTGGTATGTTTTTTTCCCACCAGTAAAATCCAATGGAACAGCTGTACTTAGATGAGGTTGTCCTCAAAATTGTCATAGGCCATTGGACCACCACCTGTGGGAATGTAGCATACCTTTTACAAGATATCTTCAGTATTGACAGTAGACATGCAGTATTTCTCAGATCTAGCCAATGCACTGAGTGACCAAATTACAATGATAGGCATTATCCAGGAATCTAAAATAGTGATAACAAAACTCCATCAGCTTGCACATTTTGGAAAATTGAAATTCACAACAGCATCCACAGGAATATATTCAAATCCTACCAGCTTCCCATTTCTTACCTTTCATAGCCCTTCTCTTTTAGATACAATTATTTACTACTGAATTGCAAGAGCACTCCGAAGCACTCTCATGCCCAAAAAAGAAAACTCATGAAGCCAGATACTAAAGTTCGAAAAAACTATTTTCAAAGACATCAGTCTGGAAAGATGACCCAGGCAATTTGAGAGGTGTTATTTCTGAGCTTAGCTATTGTGCATATGACCCGTAAAATTCCTTTGGAGTAACTAAAGAAGGAAGCTTTAAACTATTTCTGCACCAGCTGTAGAAGTAGGGCAAATAAAAACAGAAAAGTACCTGTCTCAAAATCCTGGGATAAAGTATTAAAATAAGCAATACAAACCCAAAATGAAGTGTTGCAATAATGAAGCCGATAGAAAAATGTTTTCCTCATTTTTTCCTTTTTTTTTAATGAATTTCATATCCTACAAGTAACAAGATATCATTTTCCAATTATGCTTAGTTATTTCTCAGAGTTGAGTATATTATTTTGATTTTAGAAGTAAAACATTCTCAATTCAGATATTAAGACTTTTCACTAAGGATTCCTATCGCTAAAGGGGATTTTTGTTATAAATCTTCAATGACAATGTTGTCCAGTTGCTACCAGGAAACTATCTTCATTATATGCAAAAATTATTGTATTGCCTCAGGCATAGATTAGCCATTTGGTATAAGCTTTGTTAGTACAGTGTATTCACTTCTATTCTCTCAAGCCAAGTCAAGCAGCGAGCTGAGGCCACTGTGATAAAGAAACTTCTGGCTAAAACCTTTGTACCCTATCAACTAGATAACAGTTGTCATTGCTACAATGGTGTCATTTTACTGTTTTAATTTAAGAGTTACTGACTTTTTGATTGCAAAATTAACTTTGTGAGTTCAGTCTATTATTCAATTACTTAGAAAAGTTACTCTGAATGACATTTTGTTTCAGTGCAAGAACTCAGCATAATAAAACAAAAATGCCTGTATTTCAATCTCACTGCATCCAGTTTTAATGACGGGTACAGTAGACAACTGTCTTGGTATAAAATGTGCAGATTCAATCACTGATCTGCTCTTGCCATATCTGCCTGAAACAATTCCTGTCTTCAGCGGCTGACATGGCTCCAGCTGGTAAGACCAAAAATGAGGAGAAACCCTTTGGTTAGCTCTTTCAAACCAGGCCCCTGGCTCTCTCCTGCCTTTACACTCTCCTGTTTCCTGCTCTTCTTTGTCCCTCTTTCATGTGAGAAGTAATGAAAGGCTATCCATGTTCCTTGACTGTGTCTGAACCCTAAGCATCACTTTACTGCCCTTTATCTGTAAACTTGCAGCACAAAACAACAAATGATTGGAGGGCTGCTCTGAATTAAAAGATTTCCTTCTGTAGTATTACCCTGAAGAGCTTGCACAGTAAAATAAATTCTGTCCCGCTAAGCTACAGAACTAGTGCAGGCATGAGTCCTTCATGTCAGGGAATATGCTCTGATTCGCTCACACTACTGGTCATAATCAATGCACTGATGGGGACCAGCTTACCAATGTCTGTTGGACTTCCTCAAGTGCAGGTTGCATTCTCTTAAGATTGCACTCTTGTATTATTTCAAGTCTCCCTTCTATTTAATGGTTTCTAAATTGTTTGTCTTCTAGTTTATATACTTTCTGCCAAGCCTCTTAAAAGATTAAAGTGAATTTGCTACACTTTCAAGTGAGGGATATAGCAAGAGTGAGAAATGAATTTGATGATATTGTACATGTCACTGATTAGCTTCAAACTACAGCTTTTCATTTTTTCCATGCACAGTGCCATTCATAACCCTAATGGCAAAAATCCATCTATGCACAACTTTTCCCAAGGATGAACACTGGTGTTTATATATATATCCCTGGCTAATGTAAATCCCAGGGAAATGAGACCACTACTCAAATTCAGGCTGTGATACTGTGATCCAAACTTAGATCTGCAGGAAAAGCGCTAGGTGTGTCAGAAGAGGCAAGTGATCTGAGCAGACTACTGTTCCAGATATTTTAAAGACCTCTGTGATAGATTAATTCAATCCAGACACTAAGGCAGCTTGGCTGTGATAATTTTGACACATTTCCCTTTACCCCAAAGGAGAGCTGTACTCATTTACTAAAATGCAATTTCTCCTCTGACTGACGGTTGTACTATTTAGAGATTAAAAATATCCCAAACTTACAGCACTTTAGTTGTTGACATCTTAGCACAAGCAGCAGGCAATCATAAAGCGTGAGATTAATAGGGCTTCAGGGCAAATTTGCTTTATTCAGACAGGCTCTGTTTCATTCTGGTGTGTTCCTCTGTCACCATAAGGTTTGCTCTCAATAATTAATTTTTAATAAACAATTAGGTTTTTAATGTACAGAATGTGAATATAGACATGGAATCTTCATGCAAAGAGCCATCAACCAATGTCCACTTAAATATATATGATCATGATTTTGTTTCTGTAAAATGCCCATAAGGAATTGTCTGTCTAGGGTTTATTGTTACAGTGATTAGTGCTTGCTGCTCATGTGTGGAATAGTTAGCAATGTTTCTCCATCTTTCTCAGAATTTACTTTTTTTTTTTAAATTGCGAGCTCAAGGATTCAGGCATGAGTTGAGCTTCAAACAAGTGCAGAATCAAAGCACATTTTTAATTAGCAGACAATAGTTCATTAATATTCTTTTTCACTCAGGTATCTGGGAATGTATTTATCATTCTGGGGGATCTGGAGTTCAAAGATCACAGATGCAGGCTTCTTATCTCCTTGTTGGACAGAAATTAGTTTTCCATGGCTCTCCTCTGTGTGATTTGTAAGTGGAGCTGACTCTAATACTTACTGTTTCTCTTTTCTATAGGAAATGTTGTTAATTTTTTAAAAAATACAATTTAAAAGAAAATATGTGATATAAAAATAAATTTTTTAAAGTAAGCGTTGTTTGTATTTTTGCTGCCCATACAAGACATAGATGATGTGAAACTTAACTGAATGTAGAATGAAAAATTAATTTTGTTTTAGGGATTTTGACTCTTCCCATCTCTCTTTAGATGGGAAGGTTTTTGACAAATCAAAAATTCTCACAGGACAGGGAAATTGTTTCCTTCCAGTTGTACTAATAAGGTCAGCTTTACATATCTTCAGACTATAAGAAAAGATATCGTTCTAATGATTTGAAATGCATGACAGAACAACTTACAATTTTTAGAAAGTAAGATGAAAATATAGGAAGTAGATTCTGTATTTTAAGCAAAATATATGTTTAAAATTGAACATAAACTTCATCTTGTGATATTATTAAGTATACCACATAAGGCAATATACTCATAATAACAAATTTTCTGTACCACTGAAAGATTAGCTCATTCTCCTTTTTACACATAGTAATGTGTCATTATCTTTGCTTTCCATCTAATTACTTGTTCAAGACACTAATGAAACTATGGGGAATATATTATGAATTATTGCCTTTTTACATACAAACCAGCCTTTTAACAATGCACAAGCTTGTAAGGATGAAACAACATAACTAAGTGAAAACAGACTGAGAAGTGCTTTGTGTGGCATGTGAGCACTTCATATTTCAGAAATCTCAGTGAGAAAATTCAGAGACTTGGGAATGTGAAGGTGGGAGAGTTTGTTTTTCTGTGTTTTTGCAGTTTTAGTACTTCAGCAAATCAGGTGGCATGCTCTCAATCAGCATCTGCTGAGTACGAACATACCATGATCTGAACCACGCTATATGATTTAGCTTTCAGGATGTTCTTGATTGGAACACCCCTCAAGGATAACAACCTTCTGTTAAAGAATAAAAAAATAAAAAAATAAATTTGCAAACTGCAAATGCACAAAACTGAATGAGCAGAGAGGTGCAAGAAGCAGAGTCCCTTCACACTGGATAATATAAGTAGTCCATGCACTTCAAGAATCATTCACTTATTTATGAATTAATGAAAACTTGTTATTCGCTAAATTTGAGAGATTTTGACACCCAATTCTTTCTTAACTACACAATGGTTAACGATTTATCACCTAAGCACATTTGCATATTGTTGCTTTTCATTTGATTACAAGGTGAGACAAGAAGTACATTTCCCAAAAGAAAAGTTTGGATTTTTCTCAAACTGTTTGATGTGTACTCTGACTGCAAAGTGCAGACCTGTTCCAGATTGCTGGAAATGCCAGATTTTCAGCCTGCTCCTTTCCATCACAACTCCTTTTTCTTACCAAGCACTGGAACAACTCATCTATCAGTACTCCTAATGTTAGGAATATACAGCCTGATAAGCCATGATGGTGGCAGTTAAAATATCAGTGAGTGATATTGAATGTGAATGAAGTGCATGGCAGGTGGGTCGGAACTGGTTAGTCTTTAGGGTCCATTCCAACCCAAGCCATTCTATGATGATATATGATATTTACTCTTAGTTTAAGTGTACTTTGGGACAGTTGCATACAGTCCAACTATGTATCAGGTTTTGTCTATATTTTCCTTTAGCACATTTTGGAAGGTGTAATCATTTGCCCATGATTTCTTGATGTCCTGAAACCAAATGGGACAGGTATGCTTGCTATAGCTTGGTTGAATGAATCAGTCTTTTCCTTAACAGATAGAGCAGTAATTAGAATGTGCATACTGATTCCAAGACTCTCCAGATATGATCTGCTGAAGTATGGTAAATTGCTTGTGGAATGGACAGTATGTCTCATGTGCACCATTTGCATTTCTTGTGCAAATTCTGGGTGTACGGTACAAGCATTAGCAGGATTTCCTAATCACAAAAAGAAATAAGGTCTTGATCATGTGTAGGATAACTCATTTCCACAAAACCAAAAGGTAGATAAATAAGCTCTTTCTGAGCATCTTATAATAACACCATCAGAAACATGACTGAAAATTAATTACTTTTTGATGGCAGATTTAAATTGAAAGTCAAATGGGAAGGTTTTTTTTAATTTGAAAACAAGAAAATAAAATTGTCATTTTTATTTCGCCTCTTTTTTTCTTAAGTTTTTACTTTCTTTAAAATAATAATAAAATAAGAATTTAAAATGACTAAAAACTCAAGTGAAACTACTTCTAATTCCAAATAAAATCTTTTGTCAAGTAAAACTGGAAGACAATTTCAGTTGTCCATCAAAAAAAAAGACATTGCAGAAGCTAAATTAACATTGAATACTTTCACAGTCCGGACAATTTGAGCAATTTAACTTTGCAAAGTTCGAAAGTTTGAAAGTTTTGTCAGGCTATAAACAATTCATTAGTTAAGACCTTCACAAAAGCATCTTGTTTATAGAGAAGTCAGCTGAAGAATGGAGAGTTGGCCCCAACATGTTATCAACAATGCCTTATGTGCTGATTTTGCCCTTCCTTTTGTTTCAATGTCCCTGGTGCAGCACACCCACGTGTCATTGTTTACCAGAGTCATTGACAGATGAATCAAGAGGTAGGGATATAGAGTTTTGTTGACAAGACAGCTCTGATTAAAGAAGTAATTTATGATATGAGAGGCATGTGCATTCTCATCTCACTATAAAAACATTTTCTCTGCTCTACTCCTCTCACAGCATTCTCTTCTTCAACCATTTCATTAGCCAAGTTACCCTATAGTTAATTTGGAAATCAACTGATATGCTCTATATGGAACTCTTTCACTATACAATTGGTCATAATTGGAATGACGTTGCTAAAATCGCAGAACTGAATGTCTCTGTAGAAGAGACCATCTCTGGCTAAACTATACGTAATAGTTTAGACACTAAGGAGTTCCTGGATACATGTCTGCAAGATTGCAAGCTTATAAAAGGCATTTCCCACCTGTATTTTAACTGGCTAATAAAGGACTATCGCACATGTCCACAGATTATGAACCTTCTGTTTTCTGCTGACTTTAACCACTAATTCTACAGTAAAACTGGGATTTATGAGAATGTTATTTAACTGGAGTATCTCTAAAATGAAGAAAGGCTGAACAAATTGGGTCTGATCAACTTGGAGAAAAGACTTGGTTGAGATCTTATCAATATATATGAATATCTAAAGTGAGAAAACAAAGAAAATGGAGCCAGATTTTCCTTATTGGGGTCAGTGACTAGACAAGGTATGGGCATAAACTACAAGAAGTTCTGTCTGAGCATCAGGTAACACTTTCCTACTGCATGAGTGATGGAACATTGTCACAAGTTGCCCAGAAAGGTTGTGGAGTCTTCCTCTTCGGAGTTCTTTAAAAGTCATCTGGACATGGTCCTGGACAAGTGGCGTTAGATGTCCTTGCCTAAGCAGAGGTTGGACCAGGTTACCTCCAGATGTCCCTTCCAGCCTCATTCATGCAATGATTCTGTCGTGATTTTGTTCCCTGCAGTCATTGTGTGATTTTTGACACAAAATGTGAATTGAAAAAAATAAAATTACACTGAGACAGGGTTTGTGTGTCAGGTACATGAATGTGATACAATTTTACATAGCTTTTGCATTATACACTTTCCTCAGAGTTGCATGAGTTAACACGTCTCTTTGCCTTTCCTTCCTCATTCAAAGCTTAATGCTGTCTTTTGTGGGCATGGGATATCTATTTAAACTGTGTGTTTTGAATGAAATTCACAATATGTTTCTGCTGGACACTGGAACATTAGAAATGCTGCATTGAAAAGAGCATATCATATTATGCTGTAAAAAAGGAATTTTAAATGTCAGTATACTCAGTCAGGTGAAAGTAATATTATTCTAGGAAGTAATTAGGAGAGTTTACAGCTATTAGTTGTCTCAGGTCAAGATGATTAGAGGAAGAATCCTCTTTACTTAAATAAATACAGGGCATTATTATTATCTGCACTGGCAGAGTTTAAGACTTTGCTGTCACTTGACAAAAGGTTTTTAAAAAGCTACTCTCTTATATTAAATTATTTTTTTATATTAAGAAAATAATCTTTGCTTGCATAGAAATTGCATGGTCTTGTATAAGGCTGGAAGCACAATAAAAATCAAGAAACTGGCAATCCAGGAAGCCTTTTTTCTCCTTAAGACACTGCTGAATCTCCACGCCTAGCATCACTCAAACTTCATAAGATTAATACAAAATGATTTGTGTTGTTTATTTAGCTCAAAGAAATCTCATTAAAACAAAATTTCAGTGAAAATTGTAATTTGTGGCTGTATTAGTTTTAGCAGTCAAAGTCTTGAAGGAGATGAGTTTATTTTGACAAGTTGCTTGTGAAAATTACAATTTACATTGCCTTGTTTCACATTAGTTGAATCCTGTTGAAATCACACAGTTCAGGCTGGAAGGCAAACAGAGATAAGATCCAATCACCCTGCAGGTTAAACTTTATTCCATTTTAAAATAATTTAGTGAAATATGTTTGGAGAAGGGTCTGAGAGTACTTGTACCTTATGATTTTTTTTTTTATTTTTTTTTTTTTTGCTAAACAAGTTGCTTGTCAGCTGTGGAAAGATTGATGCAGCAACTTGTTGGAGGAAAGCGAAAGATTTTTTAGATTGTCAGAGTTTCATGTTTTGAGATGATTATTTTTCCATAATTGTGCACAGGCATCTATAGTACTGATATCGAATGAATAATGAATTTTATTTACATTTTTATTTATTTTTAAATAAACTTTCCTGAATCCAATCAGGAGCCCAGAGAGTACCTCATTGCATGAAGCAAAAGAAATGAGGAAAAATTCACTGCAAGGTAGTATTTCACATACATATTGATGACCATGGCTTGAGGAAAATGGACAGTCCAAGAATATATCTGCTATTCATTTTTTCACTTTTTTTTTTTTTTTTTTTTAATCTTGCAGATTCTGAAACAAAAAATCAAACAATCAAACATCAACAAAACCTGGCAATTCTCAGATTCTTGAAAACTCCTTTCACTTATGTAAAAATCTAAAATGCATATTAAAAAATATTGGATATCAAAGAAACTTGTTTTGATAGCCCAGTGAACTCTAAAGTCCTCCCAAGAGTTCTAGGACAGAATCATAGAATAGAACAACCTAAGTTGGAAAGGATGAACAAAGATAATTGATTCCAGCTCCTGACTCCACACAGGACTACCCAAAAAATCAAGCTATATTTCTGAGAACATTGTCCAAATTCTCCTTTAACTATGGCAGTCTTAATGCTTTGTTAACTTCCCTTGGGAGCTGGTTCCAGTGCCTGATCATGTAAGTTGTATGACAGTGGCCATAAAGAATTGAAATATTTGAAAAAAATGTTGAAGTTGTCACCTAACTCACTTCTGCATTTCTGTAAGTGACATTCCTCCCCTGTATGTTAAATTTTACCTATGTCTTGCGTTGTCAGTGATTATGCATAGTAGTTAATACAGAGTATTTCTCCTTCAGCTGACTGATTCTCACTTCATCTTCAGCTATCAGTAAAGGTGCTGTCAGAGAATTTATTCAACTTCTTTGAAGTCAGTTACAAGGTGAGTTTCATCACAATTAAATTTGAGGAATATGGTAAATAAATTTTTGAATGTTAGAAAAAAAGCAGGTATACTGTACATATATGAATGATCAACTGACAAGTTTGGTGCTCAAAAATAGAGCTGAATTTAGATTTCAGTTTTTTTGCAGGAGGGTACAAAATGATCATTGTAGAAACTGAATTTTATAGGTGTAAGGGATAGTATAAATTTTGAAAAGAAATTTGAAATATATATATATATATTAATTTCCACAAAGGAGCCTAGTTTAATGATTTCAAAATTACTTCTGTTATTGAGAATTAATTTTCCTTTTAAATATAATTTGAATTTCACACACACACACAAATATTATTAATTAATATTAGGCTGAAAATGAATATTTGGAAAATAAAAACAGTATTTCCTTTTTTTTTCTTTTTTTTTTTTTACTGAATTGAAGAAAAAAGTATAGAGAAATCATTTGTAATTATATTCATGTCTTTTAAATACTTTTGCTCTTCACGGTGGTAATTTTCTTTCAAATTGGAAATATGACTCATTTATCATGGAGAGGAAAAATACAAAAATACTTTCTATCTGATTTTTTTGAGATGTTGAAAAATACAAAACGTGAATTACTGGAAAATATGTCCTAGTTGATAAATACTGTATATATTTCCTGGTAATTATTTTCTCAGAGATTTGTTCAGGCCTCAAAGAACAGCTGTGATTTCTTCACACATACTAATTATTGTATTAGCCTTTAAATTTCATCTGTCTATTGCTGCATTTAAATCAAATGTTCCTTAATATATATGACTGGCAAAGTTCTGAGCTGATATAATCAGTGCTGCTGAACAAAGACTAAACCCACCTAAATGGCAAATCTTCAGGCCATCAATTCTGACATTGCCAAGTGACTTTTGTCACTTGTTAATTTTCAGACAACAGTTTATTGAAAAGGTTGCTCACATTGATGTCCAATAACCTACAGATTTTTCCATCTGTGTATCAGAAGAGGAAAAGTGAAGGATTTTTTTTCCTTAACCAAAAAAGAAGGACAGGGAGGACACAACATATATGATTCTTCACATGCAGAGAAAGTACATTAACAATCTAAATTAACTGTCTAGTAAGAAATAGACCAGAAAAGAATTCACTGGAAGAAGAGAAATATGAGTGGAAGAGGGATTAATCTTAAAAAAAAAAAAGGCTAAAGCTTAAATATTACCTTGATGAAGACTACAAAATTATTTTCCTCCATCTATCTCAACTAATGGTAAAACAAGGAAAAACTGACAAAGCAGAGGAAATAAAATCAAGCCTTTTTGAATTTCACTGTTAGTTTGGGTTTTATGAAGCATGAAAGTAAGTCCAAACCTTGGTTTGTCTGGAAAACCCAAGAAAGTGTCATTGTACCTAAACCTTGCTCCCTAGCAATTTCTTATACTCCTGTTCAGTAGTGATCCCCTCTATAAAATAATCTTAAAAATAAGGATTTGCTCAGATAGAATTCTTAAAAGAACATTTTGGTACTATGGGAAGTAATTTAATTGTCAGCACATCTTTTCAAAGATCATGAATCAGAAAATTCCATACGACTTCAAAACTGAATAGGGATTTTTATATTGCAGGCATGCATAGAATAATTTTGAAGGTGTTTTCACTTGAAAAATGCTAGTTTACCTCTTGAGTCATCACCTTTCATTCTTTCTTACTTTTTTTCACTGAATCTCTTGTGATAATGCTTGCACAGCCTGATTCATCTGGCCACCTCTCTCATGCCAATTCTGTTTTGTCTTCTTGATGGCCTTTTCTGGCTCTTTTTCTTCATGATAAAAGAATGCACTTCTTCCTTCCCCCTCAAAAAGTCCTCCAGTGACTGCTTCACATTTGTAATTTCCATCTTCCTTTGCTCTTCCACCACTATTCTCAGTGGTTACACAATATTTTGCAGAAACTCTTTTCACTCATTCCTCTCTACTATGTAAATAGTTCTTATGTTACATGAGTATTCTTATTTTTTTTGCAGACAGTATCATCATCGTCTTGATTGTTGCTTGCTTCCATCTGGATATTGCCATTAATTCAGATATTTACTGGCCATGAATCTTTCAGTTTTTCCTTTGTAATGCCTCTAAGACAATTCCTTGATTGTTGTCTACAAAGATAAACTCCTGTCTTGCTGCTACATTGTCATGCTGACTATAGTTGATAATTACAAAAATAAAAAGCTTTTTTTTATGGAATGTATAGAGAATTCTGACAAAAATATTAGTTATATTCTGTTATCATGGTCATTAATGTTTCCTTGAATTTGTATATTTCCTTTGGCTTAGCTTTCTAAATCCTGTCTAGAAAGGCTTTGCATTTAAACCATCAATAATAATTTATCATTATCTTTCTTCATTCACTACTAAAACTTTACCCAAGACCTAACATTAGCCCACACTGTTACTGTGCTAAACATTCAGATAAACAGCTTCAGAATTCTTTATTATGCTTGTCCTCTAACTTAGCATGACTATGAATCAAGCAACTGAATTGTTGTCAAAACTTTTTTTCTTTCATTTGTCAAAAAAATACTACAGGAGATTTGGCAGTATTTAGACAGCTAATGTTTCAAAATCATTGCCTTATGGAGCAACATATCCAATCTTTTTGTCTTATTCATCTCCTATTTCTTGTTTTATAAATGGATTGTAAGTTGTTTTTTACACAAATAATCAATTATTTTAGACCTTTGCAGCACTGTCTCTTTTAATAATGGTTTAGAACAGTGACATTAGAGTAACATAATTATAAACAGTCAGCAGAAAGAAAAGATATTTTTGTGAAAAAAAGATACATAGCACTATGCTTTCCCTTATCCTCTGTAGACATTTTTGGTAGCCAGACTTTTAGACAACTTTAATAGCTGATCTCTTAGGCCAATGGGAATTAAAAATCCCAGGGATGCCAGATCCTACAATAAGAACATAAGAACAGTAAATTATCTCGTCCAGAATCCTTTCTCTAACTGCAGAGTTGATAGGATTTTGTTCTACATGGAGAAGATGAAAGGTCCCAAAATTTATGCTTTAATTGATTCATGATTGTGATGAAATTTTTATTCCTGTCTGTTGTCTTAATACAAACTCAAAAATGTTCTCTTGCCATTTTTCTCATCTGGTTTTGTTGCGTTGTTCTTTAAATATATTTATTTAGGCTATTTTCAGGAAGACAAACACATCTTTTTTGAAAAACATGAAAGATATTATTTTCTTTGGCAGAATATAATTTCTGCCTTTATTAATAAAAATTTCTTTGAAATACTTTCTGAACTTCTGCTGACATACATTTTCTGGGCTACTTTGCCCAAATTGAATCACTTTACTGTAGTATGCATTGCTTTTCATCAGTAGGAAATTTAACTTCAAATCGCCACACTCCAGTTTGATATTGATTCACAGTTTTAACTTCACGGAATCATAGAATGTTTAAGATTGGAAGGGACTTCTGGAAGTCATCTGGTTTCACCTTCACTGTTTAAGTGGGAACACCAGGAGAGGTTGTTCAGGACCATATCCAGATGTCTTTTTACAATCTCTAAAGAGAAAGAGTTTTTGTTTGTTTGTTTGTTTGTTTGTTTGTTTGTTTGTTTTTCCCGTAAAAGACAGATTCACTCTGTTTTTAAAAAGGTAGAGATTTTGCCTATATTCATTCAAAATATGGATGATAAGTTTTGCTTTTTCTTTAACCTGTTTCTTAAATTTCTCTGCTAGTTTGGCAGAGTTTGTAGTAGTTATTGTTTAATTCGTGAGACTGTATTTTCATGGTGATCCAGCTTACTGTTTCATATCTGAAGTCGTTAAATGTTGAAATATAAGTTGGAAAAAATTCTTCTTCCTGTGGAACACCTCTGGACTATAGTGTTAAGTAAAAAGAATGATTCCGTGAACTGCCAAAAAATTGTGCAAATTATGTCAATGAACATTCAAGTTTAAACAGAGAAGAAGGTAGCCTGAAGATATACATAATTTATCTGGATACTGATTTTACACAGGAATAAATTATCACACATTTAGATCATATGGGTAGTCCATTGGCAAGGAAGGCAAATAAGATTGCCATATAACTACTGTTCTTACTTCTGAAGCTGAGGTCAAGGTGTCTTATAAAATTTGTTTGATCTAAGACTGCATTAGAGGGATTTGTCACTTTTTGAGCAGTCAGTAGCTTTCAAAAATATTCAAAAAATGTCCTAATTGTTCCATTACATTTTTAAACCTCATTTTGAAAACTCAATAATTAGATCTAACATTAAATGTAAGTCATATCACTGTAGTCAATAATTTAAAGCTTCAGAGAAAATTCAAACCCAAATGAAATGCAAGATCAAGACTTAGATGTGAGGAAATCTTCTTACCTGCCTTCAGCCCTGGATGACATCTAGATCCCGTATGAATAGGTATCATAAGGCTATTTTCTTTGACAGTAGAGAGCTTAAAAGAGCCACTATTATTTTCATGACATCTCAAACTCTGAAGTTAGGAACATCTAAACGCACACGTTCTCAGGAGACACCCTTTCCAAGCTAGAAAATAAATATTTCTCATTTCCATTTCAGATGATCATAAAACTATAAACCATCTCTGGCTTCCAGCTTAATCTTATCTTTAAAGGTTAATTGCATTCTCTATAAGTGGAAAGTTTATAATCAAGACTTGGACATATTGATCCAAGCTGAGGCACTTGATGGAGAGGTGAATGAAGTGTGAAATGTTTTCCACAGGACAGAGATAAAAGAATAACTCTTATCTGCATAAATTATGTTACTTGAAAAATCAAAAGCACTATATTTCTGACTATATAAATGACAGAAACTAATACATAGATTCATTACGAAGCAGAAAAAAATATTACCTCTGGGTAAACCAGAGAAAAAAAACACTATATCTAAGAAAATGAGGTAACATTTGAAAGTAACATCAGAATAAGCTAAGATAACAGCATTCCAAAAACATTTTTCTGTGGAATAATAATATTTTCTATTTTATGTATGCCTAATATTTTACAGAAACAGAACATGCACAGTCTCAGAATGCAGTGAGTTGACCCCAGTTAGCAACTGAGAACATATTATCCACTTGTTATCTCCCTACTCCCTGAGGGATATGTGAGAGGGTTGCATGAGAAGAAGCACGGAAAACTCATTGGCCAATATAAAGAAGGTTTAATGTGTCAAGGGAAAAACAAACAGACAAACGCAAGTTAAACAAAGGCAATCACGCATCACTTCTCACCAGCAAACCAGAACTTCTCAGTCTTTGAGCAATAACTGCTTTGGAAAACTCAGCATGATGTTTAGCATGATGTTAAAAAGTATGGAATATCCACTTGGTAATCTTGGATCAGCTGTCTGCTGTGTTCCCTCCCAAAATTTCATCCACACTCAACCTACTTTTTAAGGGAAAAGAGTGAGAAATAGAAAAGACCTTTCTAGTGAGCAAGTGCTCTTCAGCAACAGCTAAAACTGCAATCTGCTGTCACACAGTTTTGGATATAGATTTAAAACACAGCAACACAGTGTGGTATAAAGAAAACTAGTAGCATCCCAACAAAATCCAGCACAGAGAGATCACATTATTTACAAATGAATAAATAAATAAACAAACAAACAAACAAATAAATTCTGAATAGATTACTTGTTTTATTTTTTGCTTATAAAATATTAATGTTTTTAATGTCAAGGCAGGATCAAAGAAACTGTAGAAAACAAGTATAGAACTTTATCAGATATCTGAAGGAAAGTGATCTGAGATTTCTTTGAGTACAAAGGTTTAACGCAGCTGACAAAACTGAGGTTCAAAAAGGATGTTTTAGAAATAATTCTGGAATTTTCCAAATGTTTTACAAGTATTTGTAATCAATTAAAGTTTCTGCTCATCCCAGCAGTAGGAATCAGCTTCAGTAAGGGCCTGCAACTCAAGCAGTAAAGTCAATTATCTTCAAGACATAAATTTTATGCATTAATTCCAGTGTTCATAAAACTACACGTTTCAAGGTTGGGGAGAATATTATCACAGTGATTAAAAATCATTGGCAGTCATGATGCTATATCCTGAAAATCTGCAAGTGGCAGATGAGTCTTGCTAATACTGCAGCAAAAAAGAAATCTCGATAAACAAGCTTGGAGGTCACAGCAGAATATGTTGTTATCAATATGTCATCATGTAAAATATGCAACTTGATTCACATCTTATAAATAAATCTTCTCAAAGCATAAAGCACAAAGGAAAGTTTGGTCTTGTCATGTCTTCCCACAGAGCAACATAGCCTCCCACTAACAGAGTCATGCAAGCGTTCTTCAGAATTAAGAGTGAGTTCACAGGGGAGATTCATCTCTGAGTTAAATACTGTTAATGTACTCATTTAGATTCTCCTGTAAAACTAGTGCAGATCTATTCTAAACTATGAGGGAGCCATCCTCCTTTAATTATTTAACAAATACAGTTTTGTTTTCTGGTGGAAAGCTGTCAATGGCTTCTTGGATCGTTGACTTCCTTGGATCATTGTCTTCCTTCAGAGACATAAGATTCTTTAGAGAGTTGGGAGATGTATCTTAAGCAGAAACACTGCCACACCCTTTAACAGACATCTCTGTTTTCCCTAGTACCGATGTCTCCCATTTGTTTGCTAGGCTTTGGGCTCTCAGTGACATCAGGAAAACTGTATTTCCTGGAGATGAATGCACCAGTGCAAAAGAAGGAAATAGACAGATCTTAGCATATTGCAGAGAAAAAGTGATAAATGGTATAGTTAAGAGTCTGGCAAGATAAAAGTAAATGCTGTGACTGGAGGTACATGAGAAAAGGAAGGAACTGAAACCATCCATGATGGTTTTAAACACCAGGACAGTGGCTGAAACAGGGAATAAGGAAGGAAAATACATGGGGTCCGTGAGAAAGCTGAGTGGAGAATGATTCAAGTTACCTAAGTGAAAAGATCAATGTGATCCAGTAGAAACAAATGGAGCCCGTGGTATAAATGGGACATGGCACTGTAGGAGAAGAGTGAAAATGATATTGATGAGTAGAGCAGACTAAAGCCAGAAAAAGCCTAGAGCAGATATGTTGAATGTGCAGCTCACAGGCCACCCACTGCCTGGGACAGCTAGTACTGTGGCCCGGCAAGATTATAATCTTTTAACATTGTTATGTGATTTTTACTGATATTTTTTGTGAGTAGCTTGCATGAAGCTCAAGCACAGACTGTGTAGGTGGACACTGTGGAGGAGAGGTCTCAGTGCAGTGCTAACTCCATTTCTTGCACCTTCCACATAAAATCAGTCAAAGTGAAACCAGTTTATATTACATTCTACATGCTCTTGTGCCACTTGGCAAGTAAAATGTAGTGATTACCTATAATAATATTTCAACCTACCTGTGTGTTTTTGTGTGCCTGTGAGGACATCCACTTTTTGTTATTACACAAGCTTTATTATTTAATCATTAAACTCAGGGTCACGTTATATAGAAGACAACATCACTGCCACTGACAACTCACTTTTGATGAAATATCACTGCATTGTACATCAAGAAAACGTATGTGCAAAATCTTTAAAAATGGATAATGTCATGCAAATCGTCATCAAATCTGTGAATTTTATGACATCCAAGGGATTGAATCATCACCAATCCAGGAGCTCCTTAAAAGTGTGGATGCTGATTATAGGGACATGATTTACTTCTCTGCAGTAAGGGTGCTAAGACAGAGTAAAATGCTGAAAAGATTTTATGATTTGCAAAATGAAGTCAAGACATTTGTCAAATCAAAAGGAAAATTTGTATCAAAACTTGAAGATGAAAAGTGTCTCAAAGATTTAGCATTTGTGGTGGATTTGACTGCTCATCTAAATGAGATAAACTTTTCTTTGAGGTGAAAATTGACATATTCACTCAAAATTTCAATCTATATTAGTGTTCTAAATAATGGCAAGCTCAAGATATGGAAAACCAAAATGTTGGACACCCACGGCCGAGAAAGTTAGTCTGATACTCCATGAAAATTGCCTTTTCCTTGTGTTCACTGACTATGATGTTTTAAGTATGTAATGTGTATGATGAATGAGGTTAAAGACAAAAATAAGAAAAAAATAAGTCAGAATCACCTCTCTTCATTTTTACCCATGCAGTAGAGATTATATGTCATGCTATTGTTCTATTTGCCTTGAGTATAAGCATCTCAGATTGAGTGCTTTGAATAAAAGATTGCTTTGAATAAAAAGACCACTAGCTATCTGAATGACATAGGAAAGCTAACATTAGGGAAAAATGTCCACAATCCAGTCTTAAAAATTGCATCATACTATATGGGGGGGAAAAAAAAAAAAAAAAAAAAAAAAGTGGATGAACGAGGTTTAGTCATTTAAAATCACTAATCTCTGACTGCTTGAAACAAATAAATTCTAGAATAGTAACTGCTACAACATTCTGACTATTACATATTTAGAAAGAATCTTGCAATCTCTCTGACGAGATCATTACTCCTCAATACCAAGGATGATGAACTATTGTACAAGCTTACTTTGAAGCATTGCTTTGAAAGAAATTAAGGGTTATTGTTTAAATAAGATAGAAATTCCCATTAGATAATTTCAAAATTCCTTAGGCTTGAAATAGACTTTAATGCTCTGTTGAAATCGAGGTAAATGGCATGAATGAAAGCTGAAGGGCATCGTCTTTCCCAAATATTCTTGTATCTCAATTGCAACTCTGTGATCTGGGTAAGCAAAGAATTAGATGGCTAAATAGCTAGCTGGATGGTTAGGCTCAGAGAGTAGCTCTTAACAATACATGTCAGCCTGTGGCAAGAATCTGTCTGGAAAATTATTTAGTGTTTCTATCAACGACCTGATGAAGATTCAGGAAGGCATTCTACAAAGTTTGGAGGGGGCACCAAATCAGGCATGAAAACACTGAAAACTCTCAAGAGCAGTGCAGAGGGATCTAGATAGGGTGCAGGAAAAAAAAAAAAAAAAAAAAAAACAGAAAAGAAAAAGAAAGAAAGAAAGAAAGAAAGAAAGAAAGAGAAAGAAAGAAAGAGAAAGAAAGAAAGAGAAAGAAAGAAAGAGAAAGAAAGAAAGAGAAAGAAAGAAAGAGAAAGAAAGAAAGAGAAAGAAAGAAAGAAAGAAAGAAAGAAAGAAAGAAAGAAAGAAAGAAAGAAAGAAAGAAAGAAAGAAAGAAAGAAAGAAAGAAAGAAAGAAAGAAAGAAAGAAAGAAAGAAAGAAAGAAAGAAAGAAAGAAAGAAAGAAAGAAAGAAAGAAAGAAAGAAAGAAAGAAAGAAAGAAAGAAAGAAAGAAGAAAAAAGAAAAGTCCATCAGGAATTTCATGCATTTCTGCATGGACAAAGCTGAGCACTGCCCCCGGGCAGGGGGCGCTAGCGTAAGGACACAGACTGGAGCCTGCGTGGATGGGAGTAGATCAGTGGAAAAGACCTCGGGCAGGCACAGGCTGGGCATGAGCCAGCGGTGTATCCTGACTGCAGGGACAGCCAACAGTGTCTTGGGAGCTGTATTCATAGGGGCACAGCCCACATCAGGGAGAGAGGTCAACCCTTTCTGCTGGTATTCATAGGATCCAATTCCGGTACTGTGCCTAGTCGAAGCATTGAAGAAAAATATAATAGAAAAGTGATATAAAAATTCTACAGTCAATATTTGTTCAATAAGTTGGGTTTTATTAATACTATTATTGAATTTATAATGCCTGAGTCTTCAGTGAATAGAGATGATTGTAAATTATCTGCTAGATAAACATTTGGCTCAAGCAATGCAGGGATATTAAACCTGTAATCTGCTATTTGAAAGGTTTTGTATTTGATCACTTTTTTCTTCTAACCTTTAAAGAGGCCTCTGAAAGATTTCTGTCATATTAGCGAAAGAAGACATTTTCTTTAGCACTGAAAAAGTGTGCGTACCATCAATGAAGAGAGCTCTAAGGTCCTTTCATTTACCACAAAATAGTATACTACGAATAAAAATGCTATTTGTAGTGAACTAGAAGCCTGAGATTTTAGACCAGCTTTAGTTGCACATGTAGTGGCTGTGCATCATCTCAGTAAAACATAAAAACTTGTGTTTGGATGTAAGCAGTGGTCTTTGTTGTAGACAGCCGTAGTAGCTTCTCTGATGAAACACACATCATTCAGTTCCAGATGGCCAAATTTAGAGGGTTTGAAATGTGAGTACCTCTATAACATATTTCTATGTTCTGCAGCTCATTTTCTATGAATATTTTATGAAAATACACAATAAAACTGTTATTTATTTCCTCCTGTCTGACTTCTGAGCAGCATCCAAGACTGTGGAATACTTTCTGTCACAAGGAGGCTTCTGAGCACTTGTGTGGAAAGGCAATCTCCTGAATTTACATTCCTCCAGGGTGTGTCAGGGAAGTTCTAGGGTAATTTGATGCAGAAAGCATATTGGTTATTTTTATCTGCTGCTAATTTCTTTCCACTTCTTTTTCCATAGTAAGATCAGTCTAGATGTTTTGATCAGGATTGGTTACCTGTTGCTCTCACATAGCAATGTACATCCCTTCTTTCCCACATTCCTGTCACCAGCATTTAATTCTCTCAAAGAACAAACAGAAACAACATCTTTTTCTGTGTTTTCTGCATTTACTGTAGAAAGAATGGGAACATTTTTTCACCATTTTCCCCATTATTATTTCACTTGTGGTTTAACAAGTAGTGAACTGGGAAGCATTCATTTTCTCTTACCTGATACAGAGATGTCTTCGTGCAAGACATGCAGATATTAACTGAATGAGCTGATAATTTTTCAGTTAAAGAGCATTTCATTTTTTAAAAATGTCATTTGTGGAAATTTTGTCTTTCTACAGAACAGAAACGTTTGAAATTAAAATGACAGACCAGAATATTCTCTTGATTACTTCAAGACCCTAGGGAGTTGCCTGGGGTATTTCATAACTCAGAATTTTTTTTTATTATGTCTATAAATTCATAGCTCACTTAAGAGCTCATTACATCACCTTGCAGAGTTGCTGCAGTTGCCCTTTTTATCTGCGTAGTACTGTTTTGAATCTTATGTTTAAGGGATGTTTGTGTTAATTGACTTCAGAATTTAGATAATTTTCAGTAAGGAAGTAAATTTGATATGCTTACTTTTATGCCATATTTACTGAAAATAGTACTGAGGTAGATTTTAAAGAATTATATATACTTTTTTTTTTTTTTTTCCTAATATCTAGTTTCTTTTTATAATTATACACACTTCTAATGGTATTGCTTAACTTCAGCACTGCATGAGACAGTTTCATTTATTGCTCCCTCAAAGAAAGTCTCTGGAGTCATTAACATTTGTTTTAAAAACTCTTATTAGACAATAAATTACTAGGTGTATCCTTTAGTCCATATAAGATATTTTTTTGTCTTATCACTTGTTTAATATTGCAATTTAAGCAAGTGGCAAACCACAATTATTTTATTTCCTAGTAAATGTGATTTTACTTGTATATTATTTTGGCATTTGTTTTGTTCAAATAAACTTTGTAGTCCCAAGGGAATTCATGTATCATATGTTATCAATATCATCTTATTGTAAAGTGTTTTCAATTGTTTTGTTTTAAGCCAACAGGCATCTCAGCACCATATAGCAGTTCACTCATTCTCCCTCAGTAGGATGAGAAAGAGAATTTGAAAAATAGTAGAACTCATGGGTTGAGATAAACATGGTTTAAGATGTCAGAAATGGAAAGGAATAATCATGGCAATAGTAATAATGATAAAAGCATATGTGGAATTAGTGATGCACAGTTCAATTTTTCACCACCCATTGACTAATGCCCAGCCAGTCTCCAAGCAGTGGCTGCCCATCCCTCAACCCTGTGCCAGCTCTCCCAGTTGTACTGCTGAGCAATATGTCATATGGTATGACCCCTTTGGTCAGTTCAGGCCATTTGTTCTGGTTCTGGTTCTGTCCCCTCCTAACTCCTTGTGCTGATAGGGCAGTATGAGAAACTGAAATCTCCTTTGCTTTGTGCAAGCACTCTGCAGCAGCTATAATACTGATCATAGAATCATAAAATTGTTAAGGTTGGAAAAGACCTTCAAGATCATCTAGTCCAATCATCCACCTACCACCAATATTTCCCCACTAAACCATGTACCTTAGTACAACATACAAATGTTTCTTGAGCACCTCCAGGGACAGTGACTCAGCTACCTCCCTGGGCAGCCCACTCCAGCACCTGACCACTCACTGAGAGAAGAATTTTTTCCTAGTACCAAACCTGAACACCCTCTGGTGCAACTTGAGACCATTCCTTCTAGTCCTATCACTAATTATGCAGAAGAAGACATCAACAACCACCAAACCATAACTTCCTTTCAGTAGTTGTAGAGTGCAATAAAGTCTCCCCTGAGCCTCCTCTTTTCTGTTGTTGTGCTATCAACATTATTTTCATCCTAAAATAAAAGCAAAGCACCGTATCATCCACTATTAAAAAGAAAATTATGCCAACTGAAACCAGAAAATAAATTTTCTTCAGATATTATTTCTGGAAGATCTTTGTTAACTCTAACAGATGTGATGAGCCTTTCTTTTTGGCTTACACAAAAGAATTTGAAACAAAACCAAACAAGTACTATTCACCAATTGATGTGAAAACTACAGCATAGTGTTAACTATAATTGTATTTAACATTATTAAGTGAAGAGAAAACTGAGCTACTTGTTACTTGTGGTCACTTAAATTGTCAGGATAACTTTTAGGAAAACTGATCTGCTTAGACAAAATTAAATTTAATTCATCGTTCCCAAACTATACCTTATTTCCCCTGGTATTTCAGAAGAGAAAAAAAAATAATTCATTATTACTTTTGTTTTTCTACTAGTTGGTTCAACAAGCTGATTCACTGGAGTGTTGAGTGACACCTACAAAAAAAGAGTCAAACTTTATCCAGCCTGTGAGAGGGTTGCAGTCAGCAGGCAGTGAACTTGTAAGTTCTCTGACACCATTGCTTTTTTAGGCAGGAAGAGATGAAAATCAGTATCAGGGACTAGAATACCATCACATGTGTTGATCTGTTCAGAAATCTTTACCTGAGATTTTGATTTAAATTACCATCACCATTTTCAGTGGCTCAGCAGCATACATTTGTGATCCTGCATGGGTAACATGACCTCATAATTTCTCTATAACGTAACTGTCTTATAATGTAATATTTAGACCATATGCTTCAAATATGCTAGATATTCTTTAAAAGTAGCCAAAATATACTTCCTAGAAATAATTTAGATTTCTTTATTTACAGTTTCCCAGTGAATTAAGCTTAGGTTTTTGTGTATTAATTTTCTTTGTCTCTTAGTATTGCCTAAGCAGAATTGGGATGTTAATATATATATTTTTTTTCTTTGCAAATGAATCATTTCTTTTGCCGAAAGTTTCTTCTATGCCTCATAGTAAAGCTCAAAACAGTAAAGGCAATGTGAACAACTTTAGCTTCTCCTAAAAAAGGAATTACTTTTTTTTTTTTTTTCCCTACACCATCTTACTCCATATAAATTATCTCCAGAAGTTAAGGTTTCTGTAGAGTAATGTTTTATTGTTGGTGGTGGTTTTTTGTTTGTTTGTTTGTTTTGATGAACACATTAAGATCAGCAAATAGAAGATATCCACACAATAACATAAATACTATATCTACATTATATTAGGTTATGTACATCTTTCCATATAACTTATTGATACCGTTTTACTTTTGTGTGTGTATGTGTGTGCGCACATGCGCTTACTGTTTGGATTGTTTTCAACCAAGCAAAAGCTCTCATACAGAAATCTCTGCAATGTTATATTTGGTCCCTCTTATCATATCTAAATCATACCTTTTCTATATTCTATACCTAGTCTTCTTAGAAAAACTAAGCATCCATCCTACCAAATTTTGAGCATCATCCGCTATCAGTGCAATGGAATGCCTCTCTCGATACTCAGTCTGACATGTAAGCTTTCAGAGATACAACTGCTTCTGTCCTAACTTGACTGAAGTACAGAAACCCTCCAGTCAGCTCTTCCACAAAGTGCATCTACATTTGTTACATGGTCCCCATATGCCTGCTCGCACCCAAATAATTTTGTCAGTTGTTCTTCAGTTTCAATAAAATAATAAAACAAAAAATTCATTGCCCATAAATGCCCAAGCATGTTCATGTACATATTTGACTACTTAAAAAAATATTTCAATGCATTTTCAGTGCTGTTATTGACTTTATAAAATAAAATTTGTTTCCAATACTCAGTTCTTATGACAGAGAAAAGCACCTGGCTTGCTTTTGTTAAAAATATCTAAAACTTCACTGAATAATAGCTGTTACAAAACTCCTTTGATTTTACATTTTTCCTTTCACAGTGTGTGGCTGTACTCTATTTCACAGGGCAATGCTCTGCTGAAATCTGTCACTCTAAGAAGCAATATGATAGTTGTCAGTGATATCCAAAGAAGACTGAATAACATATACATATCTTACTTTTAATGTGTCCTTAACACATTGACTTTCCTGGCTGTAAGGAACTAGTAAAGAGAGAATCAGCATAAGGTGAAGCGCAGCTCCTGCTGGGTGACCAAACTGCATGAAATCTCATGCTTCACTAATGATGCTTCTCATACCAGCTGGCCAATGGATCATGAAAATGAATCAGAGGTACAACAGGGATTTTTTTTTTTTTTTTTTCAGATGTAACTTTCATAAACAATTAAGAGCTACTGGCTCTTATGTTTTCAATGGGTAATAGTTTCACTGCTTTGCTTTAGCTATAAAAGAAAAAGTATGATGATTATTCCATAGAGAAGGCACCAGTGATCTACCTAATCAACATTTTTTTTACTTTGGGTAAGATATTCACCCTGTCTGTACTTCTTTTCTGGGCGTGCCATTCCATATGATAACGTAGCAATAAAATTCTTCCAGTCATACCCCACTGTGAAGCTTTCACCTCTCCACAAACTTAAGACAATGATTTATATAGAGATACCAATCTCTCTGGTTTTCTAGTTTAAAGGAAAGGAGAGGAAAACATTAGAAAACCTGGGGTTTTCAAAGGAGAGTACTTGCCACCTGTCAAAAATCAGAGTTATCAGGTATTTAAAATTAATCACCTCAAGAGTAGATCACTCACTGATTCCCTTTGAAACATTTGATGTTGTGAATTGACTTTGGCTGACTGCCAGGTGCCCACCAAACTGCTCTCTCACTGCCCTTCCTCAGCAAGTCAGGGGAAGATAATCCAGTGAAAAATTTAATGGGTTGAAATAAAGACAGGAAGATCAGTCATCAGTTACCATCATGGGCAAAACAAACTCAACCTAAGGAAGAGGAATTTAATTTATAGCCAATTAATGAAACAGGATAGAAATAAAAGCAAACTAAAAACATTTTCCCACCTCCCTGCATCTTCTCAGACTCAGCATCACTTCTGATTCTTCTACCTCCTTCTCACTCCATGCAGCTGCAGGTGGATGGGGAATGGGGGCTGAAGACAGTCCATAATCTCTACTGTTCCTGCACGGTCACTCTTTATCCTTGCTTCAGTGTGGGATCCTTCCTATGGAATGCCATTCTTCTGAAACTTATTCCACGTGGGCTTCCCATGGGCTACAGCTCTCCAAGCACTGCCTCAGCATTGCTCTATAAACCACAGGGCCTGCCTTTCAAAAGTGAACTTCTCCACATGGCTCTCCATGGGTGGCAGCTATCTCAGCCCTCCCACCCCATGGCAGGTTGCTCCCCATAGGCTGGAGTTCCAGCCTGAGGTAATCCTGAGGGGGTATCCATGGGCTGTGCTTCCTTCAGGCCTCATCCACTGTGGGCTCCTTTGTAGCTGAACATGGAGATCTGCTCCACACAGTGCCTGTGGGCTGCATGGGGACAATTTGCTCCTTCATGGGCCTCTCCTGGGTGACAGGGAGCTACTGCTCCATGTCTGGAGCTCCTTTTCCTTTCTTCTGCACTGACCTTGAAGTGTGCAGAATTGCTTCTTTCAGCATTTTCTCAGTCCTTCCTTTCATACCGTTGCACAGCTTTTTTTTGCCCACTCTTAAATACATGCAACCAGTGTCAATAGTTGTTGCTCACTGGCTCAGTTCTGGGCAGCTGCAGGTTGCTCTTGGAGTTTGCTGGAGCTAGTTCTTACATAACATGGGGCAAATGTTGGTCTCTGCTCATAGAGACCACGCCTGCAGCCCCTCCTCACCTATACCTTGCTACCAAAACTTTACCATGCAAGTCAGTTACAGATGTACACATCAAAATCTGCTGCCAGATTGCTGCACATGAAAAACGGACTTGCTGTAGCTATTAAATGAAGTTTCAGTTCCTCATCTGTGAGTTCTAAGGTGAGTTAGGAGAGGACAAACTGAAGGTTTGAAACTGAAGCTAGCTCGGTAGTACACCATCGTGTGTGCTGGTCTATTTGCAGTGTGGTTATTCATCCTTTAAACCTTAGATTGCATTGCAGATCAGTAGGAAAGAAAGTCAGTTCTGACATTCAAAGGGATTGAGTCACTAAAAAAAAAATTATTGTGTGTTGGCAGAACTTGTTTTTACCTTCTGGGAAAAGGAAAGAGGAATCAACTTGGATGTGTTTTAAACATCAACCAATTGTTTGTTTGTTTGTTTGTGATCATGTTTCAGTCCTGTTAATTCACTAGGGCCTTGGCAAATAGAATTTCTGGAATAGGATTCAAAGTTTCAGATCCTACAAAATTCTCTTGCCTGAAATCAGGAAAGGAAATATTCCTGTCACAAAAGGAAGAAAAAACAGTTTTTACAGAAATCTGCTTTGCTTAACTTCAGCTATGTATATCTGAGGATGATAAGCAACACATAATCTGTGCTATTGTTTTTTACTTTCCTCCTCTACATCCTTAAACCTACAATAAACATTGTAGCGGGTCTTCTGGGGTTCTATGTTTATCAATCTACGTTGTATTTAGATTAACACAGATGTGCCTTTTTTTCTTTTTCTTTTCTACTTGACTTGGCTAGGAATGTAAGAAAGTTGTTCTCTTTTTTTGCCCACAGAGCTGTTGTTTGGTTTGTCGTTTTTTTTTTTCCTCTGTGAGGAAAATCTTTTTCTCTGTGAGAATCTGAATCTTAGCATTTACCTTTCATATTAAAATAACAGCTAATTGCTTTTCAGTCTAGCGATCCAATACTTGAAAGGATATTCAAAATTCTTTTCTGTGTCTTATCTGAAGCATAAAATGCTATATAACTATAAGCTAAATACACTGTTCACACTTAATACTTGTCAGGAACTACCCTTCCATTCAGAATTGGGTAACAAAAATGAAAGTATCAGTTAATGTAATTTTCTGCTCTTATTGTGAATGAATAAATTAAAAACCAATACACTTCCAAGAAACATATTGTCAAGGATCAGCATAAATTTTTCTGTCCTACTTGCAAGAAACAGAAAATCCACCTTTTAACTTGGAAATGATCAAAGAGACTGATGAGGCTCTTCTCCCCGCTTTTATGTTACTGCCCAAGAACACTACTGAAACTACTTCATTCTTTGAGTAGAGGTAATGTTTTCAAACACATCTAAATGATTAAGAAATAAGATCAAATTTCAATTTCACTAATAAACTAAAAGGAAATTTTGCAAACATGTTTTAGGCACATATGAGACTATAAAAGTAACCAAGGGGTTAAATCTTTTGAGTCCCTCTTAATATTCATCAACACATATCAGTAATTTTAAAGATTTTTTTTCTTTCTAGGATAGATAGTTTAGATGTTTTTAAAACATAATTCTGCATTGTACACAATTTCAGAGAACTTTTTCCTTTTTGTACATCACTTTCCAACTGAAAAATCAAACATGATCTTGGTTTGTTTTAGTGAATGTTTCTTCTCATTAAAAAAATGTTGTAATGGAAAAATATTACTGATGTTTTGCAATTTAAACATCTGTGATGTTATTTTTGGAATGATGGGAGCATGACCAACCTACTTCTGACTGTTCTGACAATTTGCTGTCAGTGTCTTGGAGTTCTGTATGACCAATGTTTAATTTGGCAATTAAGGCTATATTTAACCTATGTGAATGATAGGGTAATAGTGTTTTTGAGAAGCTGCACCTCTCTAAGGGGGCTTTGAATGTTTCACACCTTTTCAAAACAACTTGAGACATAAGCCAAAAAAAAAAAAAAAAAAAAAAAAATTAGGTTGCAATTAAGCTTTGCAATGCTGGCAGTATTAAATTGGTGTCTGTATTTTTAAAATAGAATATTTTCCTTAGAAAATATTTCCAAGCTGATTTGGGGTGAATGAGAAAAGATCTTTCTAAATATAGCAGTCACAGAATACAGTGTTCTAAAAACATCTTTGCCAGAGTTACTTCTTGTTAGATATGTTATTGAGAATTTTTGATTGTATCAGTATTTTGAGATGTGATTCTTCTATCAGTGTTGTGTTTCAATGTGAAGGGCACTTCACGTTTTCTGCCATTGTTTTTAAAGAATTACTTTTAAAAAAAAAGTAGACTTAAAATATTGATTTTTTTTTGTATCTCAGAAATTTAAATTATATGGCAAGATCTGTTCTTGATCCTTTCTTGCAGCAAGTACTTCTTCCGGAGTTGTTTTACAGTAAAATGCTAATTTCAATCATGTAAAACTTTGTTTTCCCCTTTCTTGTCAAAATTTCTTAACATATAATTTTAAGCCAGCCTGCAGTAATTTTAGTCAGTCTGATGGCAGTTTAGCTACTGGGTCCATAAGTACTACTGACATAGTATGAGCTCACACAAATTAGCCTACCTCCACTCATGTTCTATGCAGCTAGGTCAGTTAAAAGCTGGCTTAAATTTCACAACAGTCTTGGAAAAGCCTAAAAGAATGCACTTAAACACTTTGAAGAATTGGAACAGGCATGTAATAAAAAACTACAGGAAATATCCATTTTCAAATAGGTTATGTAGAAGACATGTTGGAATAATTACATTAATAAATAATGAAATGTCAACCTCATACAAGATGACAGCCTATTTGTGGACAGCACTTAATTCAGCTTTGTCATCTATGTTTATTATGCATTATATTTCCATTCCCCTTAACACAAATTTACGTTCCTAGACTGGAATTGTAAGTCTACAGATGAAGTTGTAATCTGAACTTTATAAGGAACTGAACTTGATGATCCTTATGGGTCTTTTCCAACACATGATATTCTACAATTTTATGATTTACAAAGCAGCTACTCAGCTACAGCATAATGTTGTAGTTCTTTTAGAGATGGAAACAGTAACCCAGGGATAGTGCTATGACAAAAAAAAAAAAAAAAAAAAAAAAAAAGCTGGAAATAATTGTTAGTAATACTAAAAATAGTAATGATATTTAGAGTAATTATAATAATAGGAAGGAGACATACAAATTAAGACGATTCATTGGTTGTTTAGGACTGGCTTAGATAAGTTTGTCTGAAAGCTCACCTTCTGTAAATACATTAGAAAAAAAAAAAAAAAAGTCCTGTATTTGGCCAACGAAGTTGGTTTATACTTCATGATTTGCTTTAAAATGTTACACTGCAGAGAAAAATTAATGTGGTGTACAATATAGCACATGATATAATATGTTGAACGTGCTTGATTTTCTTTTTTTTTACAAGCATCCCCAACTTTTTTTTTTTTTAATATTCTGATCTGCACTTACGTAAATCAGGATAGTTAACATCACATATATGTTCTTTTACACCTGCACTGTTAAGAAGTGTTAAATTTTTGTTTATGTTCTACTATCACAGTCTTTACTCCTGTTTTGCTATTCACATTTCAGGTAAGATAGACACTAATAAAATGGTTGTATTATTTATCTCTGTCACTGGTATAATAACAGCCTTAATAAAAATTACAAAATGGATAAGAACTTGGACACTAATAATTACTCCAGTCACATTTAACTCACAACACAATGTAATTCAGTGCATCTTTATGCTATGTCCTCCATGTATTCACATCACAGTGAGAATTACACAGAGCTGTCAGTAAGCATAAGTCAAGTTGAACAAATGGGGGTTTTAATTTTGACTGGAAAATACAGTCAACCCACTGCTCATGATCACATGCAGAAGGACATTACAAAGGCATGCAGTAGTTGAACGTTTTTGAGCCAATGGAATCAAACTGGATGAGAGGAAGAGATTTGAAGATGAAGAAACGTTATCACTATATAATGAGAATAGGCTACATTAATCTGCAATACAGTGAATAGAAATGGATATGACCAAAAATAGGACAAATTAAACCTCAGAGGCCAAGTTAATGAAATGACTGAAATGCCAAAGATGAAGTTTTGGGGGATATAGGAAAGCCTGAATAGCAGCTGGTTACGTCAATTAATGAGTGAAAGCTGAATAAGGACAAGAGGATCAAAATGCTGAAGTCATGAATAATGGAGATTGTATTATTGTGACAAATGATTATAGAAAATTACCAATGTGGAAGAATAATGAAAAAAATCTTTCTTCAGAATTTAAAAACTTGGTAGGTTTCATGTATACCTATTACGTTTTATTTATGCTGACTCTTGACATTGTTTAAGTAGAGCAGCATTTCTATACGGTGATCAGATCTACATGTTACATAGGACTTCTACAAAATGTAAGAAATCCACCCATATTCTCTACTGCTGTTTTCATTTTATATACTTTATCTTCTTACAGAATTGCTGAATTCTAGTACAAACAACAGATTGCAGTGTCATCTCTAAACACCTGGTTTATACATTGTTTTTGTACAAGGGATGAAATTCCAGTCCCAGTGAAATTAATGATAGATCGGACTCTGCATTCAGAGGGATACAGATTTTATCCATAACATCCTCAACAGAATACAGACACAAGCTTAAATTTAATTCTCTCATTAGCAATGGATGAACCACCACAGGCTCAGTGATTTGTTTCAGATAAGCATCCGAAAAATTTGGCTGGTTTTCCAACTATCCATATTAATTGGCAAATGTGTAGGAAGTCTCGGGAGAATTGACTCTCTCAGGAAATTTTCTAGCAATTACTGCATCTGTTTAAATGAGAGGAACTATCTGAGTTTTGGCAGTTTCATTCCGGTATTTGTCAGAATCCAGCAGAATGATCACCATACAAATATTTATTTTAACAGGAAAATATTGAGAATACATCTTTAAGTACAATATTAATCTCTATCATTTAGATATCCAGGTGTTCACAATGATCTTTCATGTTTCTGAAATGATTTTAAACCTCAAATCCCCTGGGAGAATTATTTGCTTGATCGCATAAAAATTGCATAAAACCTTTTTCTTTTTTTTTTCCCCTGGGGGATTGAAAAATTATATACTAAATTCTAAGATGTAAGTATTTATTATTAAGTCTAAGTATTAAGATTCTACTTAAATTCATTAAGAATTAATTTTTCTTTTTTTTTTCCCCCAAATATTGAGTAACTTTTCCAAGAGATGCAGAATGTCTATAGCCTAAAACTCGTATTACTGTCTACCAATGCTTTGGAGGATGTCTGTTTAGGACTTCACACAGCAAAGAAATACCCAAAACTGCCAATGTTAAAGCTACCTTCAAAATCTGGGTACACCTAAACCTCCCAAAGCCATGAGTTTAAATTGAAAATCTCTTTATATATGTAAAGGGAGTTAAATAAGAGAATGAGTTGTGTCTTGGGATGTCAGTGGTGTCCTGAGTAGGTTGAAAAAGCTTCTGTCGAGGATGACATAGTACATAGTGATCTTATTTTACAGTACTGAGATGAGTTGGATCACTCACAGCTCATTTTTAGTTCTCTATTAACAACAACAACAACAACAACAGCAACAAATCCTCATATTATATGAAAACTCCAGCATAGGAAACCAGATATTATCATTTCACTTCAAGTAGAAGCCTCTCAGAATTTCACAAAAATGATGTTTTTCCTTCAGTGGACCCTTTGCATATAGTTAAGGAGAACAAATGTTAGCTTTTAATAGTGGACAGATTCTGATATAGCAAACAAGTACGTGGTTATAGCCAACTCCTTACAAATAGTAATTTACACATATCAGCTTCTGCTTATCACAATGAAGAATCATATCTACTGATTCAAATATCCAGTCAAAAATTTAACAACTGTCAATTAAAATGCATAGGGGGGAAAAATACAGCTTGCATGTTAAACACATTATATATAAACTTAGAAGCTAGTCACTAAAATGTAACAAACAGTGTTGTCACTACATGAGCTTTTCTCTATCTCTGACTCTCTGACATAAAGGTGATATTGAAGTATATGAAAAAAATCAAAGAAAAAATACATCTTATTCTTATTCCAGTTACAAACCAAATCACAAAATAGAAGAAACAAGGAATTGTATATATTAGATTTGTTCTTCTTTGTGTGACCCAGCTGTACAATAGTGATTAATTACATTTAAGCATAATAGAGCTACAGGACTCTGGAGTAGTTACCAACATATTACTGCCAGGAAATAGGCCTTTTTTTTTGTTTGTTTGTTTTTGTTTTGTTTTTGTTTGTTTTTTTGTTGTTTTTTGTTTTTTTAGTAAAAAATTAAAGTTGCATTTTCACCAATAGATCTCTGCTAACAGTGACAAGACAAGATTGTCGGTGAGTAGAAATCCATTGCACAGGCTGTGCAACAGAGAGAAATCAACTATTTTCTTTAAACTTGTGTTTCTCATGCAAACAAACAAATTCTGGACTAATTTACATCAGCATAAATCTGTAGTAATTCAGTTGACTTCGCAGAAGATGTACTAAATTCTTACTGATACAACTAAAATAAATGATAATCTGACCTAAACTATAACATATCAGGTTGTGCTAAAGGGTAGAAAAACAATACTCATCAAAGAACAATATTACTGACTATCACTCAGCTTGATACACAAAAAACAGTCAAATTATGACAACATTGACTCAGAAAATTCAGCCAATAAAGACTAATAAAGTCAATGAAAAATGAACGTTAATGTCCAGCCCCAAATTTTTCAAAGTGTTTGATAATGCAGGAGATGCAAGTAGAAACTCTATTCAGCTTTCATAAAACATAGCCTAGCATTTCAAACAAAAACAGAATTCTTAGCTGAGAGAATTTTATGTCTATAGAGTAGTATAAAGAGAAACACTATAATTTTCTGAGAATAGGAACCTAAACATGCACATTCCATATTCATTATCACCAGTAGTGATTAATTTCTACCTAACTGTCTTAGTGAGAATGGGAATACTTTCTCTTAATTTATTTATATAGTATATACTTCAAAATAAATCATCCTTTTCATAATCAAGAGGCAAAAATATTTACAACTTTTGAAAATAGCCTGTATTTACCTCTAACATTGGCATGTACTGCACTCAGCTGTATTATCTCAATAAATATTGTGATAATAATAAATAAGGAAAAGACACAAAAGTATTTGCAGAAATATAGGTCAGAATAAGTAGCAAAGTGGCATATCATTAACAAGCTTCAAGAGTGCATCACTTTTGCAGTAACAAAAAAAAAAAAAAAAAAAGAGTTAAATAAAAGTTTCCTTGAGGTCTGATCAAAGTGCATCAAATTAAGAAGAGGAAAGTCACCTGAATGTACAATATCTCAGGAAGAAACTACTACCAGCCACTATCCAAGAAGCAGTTGCAAGAACAGCTTTTCTGAGCAATGGGCTGTAGCAAGTCTTTCAAAGTAAGTTTAGTTTTTGGGCTATGCACAGAGGATGAACTAACTCCAGAAGGACTCGTTAGCAAAACAGAATGATTTGTGGCCACAGAAATAATAGTCAAAGAGCAGAGATGATATCTCATTTTTGTGATTGAAACCTACAAGACAAGTTATATGAAACAACAAATAGGAGGGAAAGACTGTATGTAGTGTGCCTTGGACAATCATACACAAGCATGAGTGCTTGATTAGGTTACTGTGTGGTTTAGTGACACTCCCTAAAAGATCATCCATGAATGCAGATGAACGTATAACTGATCTGCTAGCAGCAGACAACTAGTTTTAGTTTTAGAAATAACGGATGTGTTGACCTTTTGTCAGATACTTACAGATCAGATAATTATTATTCCTAAAGCAGAGGAAAAATGCTTTCTCTAACAAAAATAGGGGTAAAATCTGCATGTTTGGGGAGCTATCAGAGACCCAGGAGTATCTACAACTGGAAATAATACACAGGTAAACATACAAACAAAAATGGCATTAAAGCTCATACGGTTAAACCTTCCCATAGAAACCATATTGTTCCAGATTTGGCAAATATGTGAAGCAACTTCACCATCACTTCTTGTCAAACATTACCACACCTTCCACTCATTTTCTTACAGAAGCAACAAATAAATAACTTTTTCAGTATTAAGATCACAGAATCACAGAATGGCCACGGTTGGAAGGGACCTCAAAGATCATGAATCTCCAACACCCCTGCCACAGACCACCAACCTCCACATTTAATACTAGACCAGGTTGCCCAGGGCCCCATCCAATCTGGCCTTGGAGACCTCCAGGGATGGGGCATCTACAACCTCTCTGGGCAGCCTGTTCCAGCACCTCACCACTCTCTCTGTAAAGAACTTCCCCCAGACATCCAACCTAAATCTTCCCTCCCTCAACTTAAAAAATTTCCCCTTCTCCTGCTGTTATCTACCCTTTCAAATAGTTGATTCCCCTCTTGTTTGTAGGCTCCATTTGGGTACTGAAAGGCTGCAATGAGGTCACCCCACAGCCTTCTTTTCTCCATGCTGAACAAGCTGAACAAGCCCAGCTCCCCCATCCTGTCTTCGTAGGGGAGGTGCTCCAGCCACCTGATCATTTTTGTGGCTCTCTTCTGGACCCACTCCAACAGCTCTCTGTCTTTCTTGTTGGGGGCCTCCAGACCTGGACACGATACTCCAGGTGGGGCCATACGAAGGCAGAGTAGAGAGGGACAATCACCTCCCTGTCCCTGTTGGCCACCCCTCTTCTGATGGAGCCCAGGATACCATTTGCTTTCCAAGCTGCAAGAGCACACTGCTGGCTCATGTTAAGCTTTTCATCCATTGGGACTCCCAGGCCCTTCTCTTCAGGGCTGCTCTCAAGGACTGCTCCTTCCAGTCTGTATAGATACTTAGGATTCCTCCAGCCCAAGTGCAAAACCTTGCACTTTGCCATGTTGAACCTCATTAGGTTCATCCATGCCCACCTTTCAAGCCTGTTGAGGACCCTCTGAATGGCATCTCTTCCTTCCACCTTGTCAACTGCACCACTCAGCTTGGTGTCGTCAGCAAACTTGCTGAGGGTGCACTCAATTCTGTCATCAATGTCATTGATAAAGATGTTAAAGAACACCGGTCCCAAGACAGACCCCTGGTCCCAAGACAGACGGGGGACACCGCTCGTTACCGGCCTCCACATGGCCACAGAACCATTGATGACCACCCTCTGTTTGTGGCCTTTCAACCAATTTCTTATCCATCGCGTTGTCCACCCATCAAATCCACATCCCTCCAATTTGGAGATAAGGATGGTGGGGGGCCATGTCAAAGGCCTTGCTTCAATGGATGAAGAGAAGGCTGAGGTACTGAATGAGTTCTTTGCGTCAGTCTTCACTGGCGGCCAGGAGTCTAATATTTCTCACATCCCTGAGCCCTGCATCCCCAAACATCTAGGTAAATGACATCATTCCCCTTCTCTTTGCCCACCAGTGCCGTCACTCCATCATTGAAGGTACACTCATTTTGGCCTGTCTCTTCTGGCCAATATACCTGTAGAATGTCTTCATATTGTTTTTCACATTCATCACCAAGTTCAGTTCTGTCTGCGCCTTGGCTTTCCTGATCCCACATCTGCAAGTCCAGACAGCATCCCTGTATTCTTCCCAGGTGACATACCTTCTTTCCAGAGCTTGTACGCACCTTTCTTTGCCCTCAGTATGCCCAGCAGGTCCATGCTGAGCAATGCTGGTTTCCTACTTCTCTGCCCACTTTCTTATTCAGAGGGATGGAGAGCTCTTGTGCTCTCAGAAAAGCATCCTTGAACAGCAGCCAGCTTTCCTCAACATCTTTTTCTTTAAGGACAGCCTCCCAGGGATTCTGGGCCAACAATTCCTTGAACAGCTTAAAGTTTGCTCTTCTGAAGTTCAGGGTCCTGACGCCACTCTTTTCCAGGACCACATTTCTCAAGATCATGAACTCAACTAGAGCATGGTCACTGCAGCCCAGGCTGCCTCCAACCTTAACGCCTTTAATGATCTCCTCCACATTGCTGAGCAGCAGGTCCAGCTTCACCTCAGGTCGGTCACACAAGATCATTGTGTAAAGGCAACAAAAAATTAATAATGATGACAATACCACATTCAAGACTGAAGTAGTGTTCCTGTGTTTAGATCAATGCATAATATATCTTCTTGCTTGAAAATATGAAATGTTTTGCTTAGAGTTGAATGAAAAATATTATTGAGCCTGAAATTTTTGTATTTTTTTTTTCTTCTGAGGAAGTTAAACCTTATTTTTGTCGTTATTTTGATTCAGGCAGCAAAATAAAAGCAATTATTCCAAAAAAAAGTATTTTTGAAATAAACAGAAGGTTTCTGTTTATTTTTTTGAAAGTATTTAAGTACTGAAAGTGATAAGCTCTATCTCTGTGCTCAGACATTTAGTTGTTATCTGTTTATAAAATATACTGCTGTGTTTATAATTTTATTTCTGACAATAACTTTGCGATTAGGAAGTCTGTTGACAGAAAATGCAAGCAAGAAGAAGTCTGAGTATTGAAAGGCTTAGGTAGAAGGATAAATATACCAAAGTGTCTTCAGAGTTCAGAGGCAATTAATCAGTCATCTAAGCAGTAAGACTCTTTTCTCCCATTTGATGAAAAATAGGTTTGATCACACAGTTCAGTAGGCATGGGATGCTGCACAAATATTTGCTTATCTTCTCTGTGATCATTTTTTTACAGTCAGTGTGCAATTCTGAATTAGTCTTTTAGTTGTCCTGTAGTGATCAGATGAACAAGATTTCTAGGAAAAGCTGTTTTTATTGCCATTTTTCAATGTCTGTGGCGTTGATCAATGAGAGAGCATCATGAGAACCAGCACACTGACGCTGATTTTAGAGGTGCTCTCTTTTGTGTATATTGCTGATACTTTAATCTGTTTATCTTGATCTTTTAGTAATAGCTCTGTCATTCCATTTAGTAAAACTGGAATTAGGAACATGGGTTTTAGCAAGAGATTACTTTTAGATGGGTACTAACCTGTTTTTGAAGCAGCTGAAAGTTACGCTGTATAAGATCTCCAGCCTATTTGATTCATATCCTTGAATGCATTCACATTCTTACAGCTCACATTTGAAGTTAAAACTTTATCGGATAGCATTATTCCTGTTAGAACTATTTAATTGCTAGAACCTTGTTGGGTGTTCCTGACTCAGCGATGAGGTACCAGCAGAACCAGTCTTTTCTTTAGAGCAAGATCCCTCTCCTTTTTGTGGTCATGTTGAAGAGACACAAAAATTCTGACAGCTAACACTTCTGAAGGAAGTCTCATAAGTGAACAACCACCTCTATCTGAGATATATATATTCCTATAAAAAGATAAAGTTTTCTAAGGGATTAATACTTTTTAAGCAATAGGAATCAGTTTAACACAAGTTTCTCCTACATCTCAGATGAGACCCACTTCTGACTGCTCTCCATCTGAACAGGAGAACAAGAGGCCTTCTTTGCCTCAGACTTCAATACTAAGATTAATTACACCCCAGGCACACAAGACCCTTTGGTAGTAGATAGGGATGGAGAACAGAATAGGCCCTGCATAATCCATGATGAGATGGTTTTGGACCTGCTCCAAAAGTTGAACACTCACAAGTTGATGGGGCCAGATGAATTGCACCCTAGAGTGCTGAGGGACTTGGCAGGTGTGGTTGCCAAGACATTCTGCATCATCCTTCAACAGTCCGGGCTAACTGGGAATGTTCCGGCGGACTGGAGACTGGCAAATGTGAGTCCCATCTTCAAAAGGGTCAGAAAGATGATCCTGGTAGCTACAGACCTGTCAGTCTCACCTCAGTGCCAGGGAAGGTTATGGAATAGATAATCTTGGAAGCCACCACAGAAAAATTAAAGGTCAACCAGGGGATCAGGCCGAGTCAGCATGGGTTCATGAATGCTAGATCCTGTTTGACAAAACTGATTTCATTCTATGACAAGGTGATCCTCTTAATGGATGAAGATAAGGTTGTTGATATGGTCTACCTAGACTTCAGTAAAGCCTTTGACAATGTCCCCCACAGTACCCTCGTGGAGAAGCTGGCTGCCCACAGTTTGGATGGGCATACGCTCTGCTGAGTGAAACACTGTCTGGATGGCTGGGCCCAAAGTGTTGTGGTCAGTGGAATTAAATCCAGTTGGCGGCCGGTCACGAGTGGTGTCACCCAGGGCTCAGTACTAGGGCTGCTTATATTTAATATCTTTATTAATGATCTTGATGAAGGAATTGAGTGCACCCTCAGTAAGTTTGCAGATGACACCAACTTGGGAGGGAATGCTGATGTGCCGGATGGGAGAAAGGCACTACAGAGGGACCTGGATAGACTGGATCAATGGGCCAAGGTTGATTGTATGAGTTTCAATAGGGCCAAGTGTCAGGTCCTGCATTTTGGTCACAACAACCCCAAGCAACTCTATAGTCTTGGGGAGGAGTGGCTGGAAATCTGCCTGATGGAAAGGGACCTTGGTGTACTGACAGTTGGCTGAATATGAGTCAGCAGTGTGCCTAGGTGGTGAAGAAGACCAGTGGAATCCCGACTTGTATCAGGAATGGTGTGGTGAGCAGGACTAGGGAAGTCATCCTGCCCCTGTACTTGGCACTCATGAGGCCCCACCTTGGCTACTGGGCTCAGTTTTGAGCACCTCAGTACAGAAAGGACATGGAGGTGCTGGAGCAGGTCCAAAGAATGGCAACAAGACTTGAGAAGGGCTTGGAGAATATACCCTATGAGGAGTGACTTAAGGAACTGGGGCTGTTTAGTATGGGGAAGAGGAGGTTGAGGGGAGACCTAATTGATCTCTTCCAATACCTGAAAAATGATTACAGCAAGAGCAGGTTGGTCAATTCTCACTGGTGACAGATGATCAAGCATGATTTCCCCTTGGTGATATCTATGATGACTATTCCTAATCACTCTCTTTTACTACATATGCTTAAAGGTGAAATGCAGATTAGAAGTTCCATTACCTTCCCAGGGATGGAGGGCTGACTGGCCCGCAGTTACCAGGATCTTCCATCTTGTCCTTGTAGACTGGAGTGACATTTGACTTTTTCCAGCCCTTGGGCACCTCTCCTGTTTTCCATGACCTTTCAAAGGTGACGGAAAGTAGCCTAGCAATAACATCTACCAGCTCTCTCAGCACTCATAGGTGCATCCAATAGGAGCCCATGGATTTATGGGTGTCAAGTTTGCCTTAAGGATCTCTAATCTTATCCGCCTTCTGAGGGAAAGGATTCTTAAAAATATGAATATTTTATAAAATTCTGGAAAACTTAATATTAAAAGTTTGGTTTGATATATATTATCCATTGTTTCTTATAAAATAATGTCATTTGCACCATAGATTCCTTATCTGAGTAATATATATATGTATATAAGTGTGAAATGTACATGGAAGATATAGCAAGTCTAATGAAAATCTTTAGAGCTAAATCCTCCCTTGGCATGAGTTAAAAATTGACAGAAATTAGAATTACATTTACTGATATGAACTGCAAATCCAGAAAATTATTTTGAGAAGGGTTCTCTCCTTGTGGTTATTATCTTAACAAGTTGACTGTATTTTTCCTTTGAAACCACATGAGCAATGTTTGAAAGAACAAATCCCATGAAAATTTGTATGCTTTGTTGTGATCTAACATTGAAGGCTGAGTTATTCAATGTTTAGCCTTTGCCTGTGCATAGCTCAGCAGGAAGGCTAATCCAGACAACAAGCTTATTCTCATTCGTCCTCTGTCTCTTCTGCCCTTCAGGAGTAAGCTGAAAAATTGATTAATTTATCTGGCAGTGATGGCATATGACAGCTGGCATAGAATTCTCTGGTTTGTACAGCTTGTAATGCGATGGGCACATGTGAGGAGCTGGTTGCTACCACCACTGCTCTTCATTCAGCTTTGTTTGAATTGGACGCATCCTCAAAAAAACTTCTACTAGACTGGCCAAACAGAAGTTGGATATCAGTTAATTGCTTTTTTGGTAAACCAGATGCTCATATGCAAGCTATGTAATAGTTTTAATGAGGTCTGCCTTACTTACCATGTGTACATGTCTGCCTTATTAACCACATGTACGCACATCAACAAGAATTTCCTATGTCAGGATGCACTTTAATGTGTGGGTGACACTGGTACAGTTCCTTGGAGAAGTTGTGGAATCTCCTCCTGAGATCTACAAAAGCCACTTTGTCCTGTGCAGCTTGCTCTAGGTGTCTCTGCTTGAGCAGGGATTGGATCATATAATCTCCAGTGTTTGTGAATGACCTGGCACACTTTTTTCTACAGTACACTATTCTGCAAATAAAAGTAAACATTTTTGACAGATGATTTTATTCTAAGTAACTATTTTAACAATAAAAAGCCAGTCCAGAATATTTTGATGGAGATAATTGAACACTCATACATCCCAGCACACAAATGAAAGCTTAAAAGGATTTGTCTAGCAATTGAAGAATTGCTTCCTTTCTGGAGGTTTCTGTTTTGGCAGCATGATTTAGCTATGAGTCGCAGTAGTGTAACACACAGTCTGCTGCTTGCTTCTCTGAAACATCTGGACCCAGGCAGAAGGAGTTTCTTATTAATTCTGAATGGCTTTGTTTAGTAAGTTACCAGAATATTCTCATTTTAGGTTGTTGTTCTGGCATGCCTAATTCAGACAGAAAGGCACATTTAACAAATAAATATCTTGTAAAATATTGGAGACTTCTGGATTATTGCCCAACATTCTAGAGAAGATGAATTAGCAAGATATCTACTGTGCTTTATTTTCTATGTTAGCATCTTTATCACGTTTGTTCAAAATGTTGACGAAAGAGTCTTGAGTAGCCATAGCAACTACCTAATACAATGTCATAGTACTTGGGTAACAACAAAAGTGAAACAATCAAGAGAAAGTTATCAAATAACTATAAATTATCAGAGCTCTTACCGGTTCCTTTCATCATGCATACATAATAACTGGCATATTTTATAAGTGTTGCTAATAATTCTGCACATTAAAAGTCTTGCTGAGCTTACTGTTTTGAGGTGTATTTTGCTGAAAAGACAAAGACCATATTGTAAATAAAAATCATTCAAGGAAAAAGTATTAAAGCTGAAATGGATTTATGTTCATGCCTGAGCAAAAATCTGGTTAAAATTTAAAATTCACTTTGACCATCAATTTGAAAACCAAGTAAGGCTATGAATTCATAAAGGTTCTCACTAGACTTCCTTGTATTGGTTACCTGATTTTGGTACAGACTTTGAGGAATACCAGATTCTTCTGTATCATAATGGGAATAGTTAAAAACAAAACAAAAACAAACAAACAAACCAACAAACAAATGTTTTAATTTGCAAGTCAAAGTTATACGAGCTTTTCAACTGCAACTAATTGAATGAAATAACTTCTAGGTTTTCCTGCAAGGGAATCTCTGTTTTTAATTATAAATATATTAACATTTTCAGAAAAGTTTTCCATGGAGAGTCACCACTGAAAAAAACAAAACCTAATCTGGTTCATGAGCTTGAACTGGATTTCATTTACTTTCAGCACACCTTCATTAATGAGAGCCCAAATACTCTTGGCATGTCTATGTTGCTGAAAAACAGCCTTGACCTTAATGCCAAGGTGACATCCACCTTTCTTCATCAGGAACAGACTAGCTACTTCCACAGAAGTAGTCTTTAGCTGTGGATTCCTAGTAGGCTCCATATTGTAACTTTATGGCACTTAGACGTAATTATCACATTTATTTTTCCTTCCTTCCTTCCTTCCTTCCTTCCTTCCTTCCTTCCTTCCTTCCTTCCTTCCTTCCTTCCTTCCTTCCTTCCTTCCTTCCTTCCTTCCTTCCTTCCTTCCTTCCTTCCTTCCTTCCTTCCTTCTGCCTGCATAGAGAAATATTAAAGATCACAAATTACAGAAAGAAGTCATAAAATTTAGCTTTCAGGATAGGTAAAAGGAGGTGTTTCTTATTTTATATATTAAAAAATCTTTTTTATTTTTAAAATAGTTTAGCTGTCCAAGTCATCGATAATTGTTAATTTACAGCAATTTTATTGGTACTTATTATAATAAGTGTCCATTTATATGAATTATCTTGAATAGTTCTAAGCTACAAGATTTTTACTGGCTTTCCAGTAATATTTAATTTAATGTATTTATTCATTTCATATTTCCATAGTCATATATTGATAAGACTTTCATCAAACTTTTTAAAAAAATTATTATACCTTAGTTGAAACAGCAATTGATTTCTGGGAACTGCCAATACAGTTCTTCATTATAATTCTGAAAGATAAAAAAAAAAAAAAAAAAAGAGATGCTTGTGCTTATTATTTTTAATAAATACAAAATAAATACAAAACACAAAACCATTTTACAGTGACTGCAACTCTGACAAGAAGACACAGAAATTTGAACTCTTTCCAAAATTTGAAGACGTTATTTCTTTTAACGAGAACTCTGATAATATTTAACTCACCTGGGACACCTTATTAACATCATTCAGATCATTAAGGAAAATTTCACAAGCATATATTTGTTTTATGTAGGTAGCTCTGAAAGTAATGCCTCCTATTTATTTCCTTGGAAACTAGGACAGATCCAAAGAGCACAATAGCACTTGCAGCTTGGTAGAGCACATGCTCAGCTACAAAACACTGTTTTTCAGCTTAATCCCCACCATTAGCTGTGCATTTTTGCCAGCGATGGACAAAAGCTGCATGTACCTCTTGTGAAAATCTACACCAGTAGAGAAGACCCACTGTTTTGGGGGGATATTTCTGAGATAAATTAATGTAATTGTAGCACTTTTACATGAATTAATTTTCTGCTCTTTGAAATTAAGCAGAACTTGTAAGTAGGAAATTGACTCATTTTTAGCACTGAGAGTAACTCCACTTGCAGGTAACCAAGAAAAGCTGAAATTCTTTCACAGCTACTGTGTGGATTACTACGTACTAATCTGATGTATATTAGCAAATGTCAGTACTAGAAAAGACTTTTTCATAATCTGTTTTAACATCAAGTAAGGATTCATTGTTTTCTGTAATTTTACTGTCAAAACACTCTGAAGAATCTGGGGTGCAGGATTATGCTAGGAATTATATCTTAATGTGAAATCCAGCTCTTCAATTTTCATAAACAGACTATATTTTTTTTCAGTTAAGCTTTACAAAGAAACAGTTATAATGGTAAACATATGTACCAAACACATTTCATGTGCTATTAATGGCAGCCTTGAATGTTCATATAAAGGAATAGCACTGAGATTCATTTCTTATTGTTTTGGTTTTGGAAAGCAAAAACACATGAAAAAATAACTTTGAGTTTGAGTAGCTCTTGAAATGCTCATGAAGAAATCTTGAGAAATACTCCTCAAATAAGTGAAGGCAAGTTTTTGGGAAAACCTATTTATTAGAAGATTTTATATGTTCCTTGACTGTAAACAGAGAGTTAATGATACTATTCACATTCAATTTTGAAAAATTCTAAACAGAGATGTAATGTCAAAAACTCAAGTGGATGACCACTCACTTGTCCAAATTACTGAAGTCTAAATGTTTTTAGAGAATAGATAAATACAACCCACATGCAGCAATGTTTCTTCAGACATTTTGTGTGTGTGTGTATGTGTTTGTGCACACTAAGAAAAGTAACTATATATACAAATCATATTTACTTTTATTTGTCCTTGGACATCAGCAATGTGGAAATCATGGCCTAGCTTCAGGAATCTAACCTGGCACTCCTCAGAGCCTAACTCTCCAAGACACTATCTATCTCCTACCATAGGATTTATAAATGCTCTGAATCGAAGGAATGCTTTATAGTTCTGATAGGTGATTATAAACATTGTATTTGAAAGCAATAAAACTATTAACATGTGTATTAGCTTCACTAACTAGAGCCCAGTAGTGAGGTGAATAATGCTAGGCAATGCTGATGCTGATCAGTCAAGGGAAATAAAATGATGGTACACACCAGCTGAGTATTGCTGCGACTCAGCAATCAGTGCAGCTGATGGAGGGAATAATTTTGCTCCACTCACTAGATCGTTGTTAAAGAAAGAGGTCAAGAGAATTCCTACAGTGAGAACAAACTGCCCTTTTGATTTATCATAGTGCTTCAAAGCACACGTAAGTGTGGCAGACTATGTCATTTGTCACCTAAGGTGCAACTTCCTTATCAAGAAGAACAAGGTATGTTAACTCTTTGTGTACTGTGTGTACACAAAGCCAAGGCAAAGGGAGTTGTTACGAGATCTTACGAAATGGTATGGAGGACTCTTAAGTTCACTAAGTTCTTGCAGAGTTTTAGGGGCTCAGGTGCTTTTGCTTGGTATTATGATCTTCACTGGTAATGTTAAGGCAAGACCTTCTACTCTGTTGTTTTCTTTCTTCTCACTCTATACCACATCAATCTTCATAAATTCTTTGGTGCTATTCAGAAACAATTTCTTTCATTCCGCTCAGATTTTTTTTTTTTTTTTTTTTTAATTGTGTCTGTGTGTTTGTCTTACACATCACATTCTCTCCTTCTCTCCTGTTTATACTGATCTTCAAACTGGATTTATTGTTAACCTAGGTCACATGCAAGTAGCACATTTTTAGCCTTCTCATTTCTTCACTTGAAAACTGAGTTAGCCAGTTTGCCTTGAGGCCTTCAGCACTAACAAAAAGTGCTTCCCACTGATTTCCTGGCGCAACTTTGTAACTGACTATGTCCATCAAAAGAAACTGTTAAAAAGTCTCTACTTACCTAGTGAAATACAAATGATCCAGACTTACAAGATAGCATAATTCAGAAGTTCTGCTATAAGACCGTGTAGATCAAAATGTGTCAAGGATATATGGTCTAAATATGCCATCAGAATACTCATCCATGTATTTATGTCTATGTCAAATAGTTAAATATAGTTTTAAGTATTTAGTGGATATGCAATAATGTGTGTCAGGTTGGAGATATTCTTTGACGGAAGATACAGTTAGGGAAGATACAGTTTGTAAATGTCCTTTTTCTATTTTTTTTTTTTTTTAACTTTTTGGTGTATAGTTAGATAATTTTATTTCTTTGTTTGTCTTGCTTCCCATGCTCATCTTGAATCAAGTGCAACCCTAGCACTAGGTGATATCCACAACCAGAAGGCTGCAGATCTGTGGGACAGTGGAAAATATAGACTTTGGAGAAAAAAACGGTGAAGTAAATAGCCTGAAATTGCAGATGTGAATATCCCAATTGGTATGCAAATAAATTCTGTGTTAAAAAGAAGGAAGAAAAGATGTACACAGTTGGAGACTAAATACTTAATTCAACATATTAGTTTTAGACTGATGTGATGTCTTTCATGCCAGTGGTTTCATGCTGCCGTTAAAGTGCAATAAGGCAGGTTAAACCTCAAGCATGAAATCTGACTGTGACAAAGACATCCTGGAAAATCTAGTGTAAAGCTTGCAAAGAGTCCCATTTTCAAAAGCCCCCAAGGTACTAAGGGGACTGATCCTATTTGTTTTAAGGAAGTTTAGATTGACTGTAAAATGAATGACAGTCTCAAACTATTCTGACACTGAACTATACATATTGAAATTAATGTATTGTGAATTCAGATTACTTTCTTTAATTTCTGAAGTATGTTTTTTTTTTAGGCTGAGCTCAGGTGTGGAGTTGAGTGCTTAATTTTAGAAAAAAATGTTTGTGTAATGTGACTGAAGATTTAAATCAACCTGCAAATGACTGAATGTTGACCTGTGATATTAACCTGTTTGATTGGAAGGCAAATAAATGTCTGTATTCCATATTTATATAAAAATATTTTTTCTACTTAAGTTACAGTGACAGACTACACAATTCAGTGATTCTGAGATACGATTCAGAGGATTGTCATCAGAGGCACGGAGTGTGGCTGTAACTAGCAGTGTTCCCCATGGGTCAGTGCTGTGATCAGTCTCATTTTACATCTTCATCAAGATAGAGCCCACCCTCAGCGAGTTTGCTGGTGATACAAAGCTGAGAGGACTGGCTGACTCACCAGAATCTTTTGCTGCCATTCAACAATACCTGGACAGACTGTAGAGTTGGGTAGGGAAGAACCTGATGAGGTTCAACAAGAGCAAGTGTAGAGTCTTACACCTGGGAGAAATAATCGCATGCACCAGTACAGGTAGGGGATGACCTGATGAAGAGGAGCTCAGCAGAGAAAGACCTGGGAGTCCTGATAGACAACAAGTCAGCCATGAGCCAGCAGTGTGCCCTTTGTGACCAAGAAGGCCAGTGGTATCCTAGGGTGCATTAAAAAGAGCATGGCCAGCAGGTCAATGGAGGTGATCCTCCCCCTCTACTCTGCCCTGGTGAGGCCACATTTGGAATACTGTGTCCAGTTCTGGGCTCTCCAGTACAAAAAAGACAGGGATCTCCTAGAAGAAGTCCAGCAGAGGACCAGAAAGATGACAAAGGGCATCTCCTGTATGACGAAAGGCTGAGTAACCTGGGCTTGCTGAGCATGGTGAAAAGACTGAGGGGGGATTTGATCAATGTTTATAAATATCTTAAGGGCAGTGTGAGGCAAATGGATGAGGCCAGACTCTTCTTGGTTGTGTGTAGTGATAGGATAAAGAGTAAAGGCCTAAAACTTGAACATAGGAAGTTCCGTACTAACGTGTAGAAGAACTTCTTTATGGGAGCACTGGGACAGGTTGCCCAGAGAGGCTGTGGAGTCTCGCTCTACAGAAATATTCAAGACCAGTCTGGATGTCTGCCTGTGTGACCTACTGTAGGGAACCTGCATTAAGAGGGGATTTGGACTTGATGATCTCTTGCGATCCTTTCCAACACCTGTAATTCTGTTATTCTAAACCTCTATTTATTGTTTTTGGATGTACAGATTATGAGTAACTTGTATGCAGTATCTTCCCACTCTAAGGGTGTACTTTGAAAGTCAATATGTCTTTCTGTCTTTCCATTCCCATGGTTCTCTCTGTGACTTTCACAGTTTTCAGTATGCTTGCTAACTCTGAACATACTTGAGGGCAGGAAGTTCAGAGGGTAATCAGCTAAGATCTCTGTCTTAACTTAGAAACAGTTAAAAAGGCAGATTCATACAAAGCACACTTTGACTAGAGCCTAATGATTTTGCTCTTACATATTAAGTTCAAGATATTTTAATTATAGAATTTGTAGGAAGATAAATTTATTGTTTCTTTCATCATAAATTTGTTGTATGCTTTTGCTTAATGGCTGATCAAAAAATCTTTGATTATATTAAATATGGCCAATATATTTAATTATTAAATTAAAAATGCTTCAAAATGCTCTGTGACTATGTTGCATCATTAATAGGAATATAAGATTATATATGATCTTGATATAAGATCATCTTATAGCCCTATGAGCATTTCCCTATCTGGATTTCAGTTTCAGTAACTAAGACTGCTTTCAGTAGAGTTTCATTTCAATATGGTAGGCTTTATCAGGCAATAATCTCTATCATCTATCTATCTATCTATCTATCTATCTATCTATCTATCTATCTATACAGTGTTGGTGTGTGCATTAATAAACTCTGTGGATTAAATGCACAGGTGAAGAAGTAGATGAAATATCAGACAGAATCACTGTAATGTGTTGTGATTAAGAAAATTACAGTTACTGTAACAGAAATGATGTCTGACAAGTTTTTAGATTTGCTTTTCTGGTTTTTGGCTACAATAGCAAATAAATGATAGAGATATTTTTTTCTGAAAAAGTTAATATTTCTTTACTAAGCATTTCAGAAGAAGACAGAAGTAAGAATCCAATCTTAACATGCATAACAACAAAGATAAAAGATTATGATCTTGTATTTACGTCATGAGTGTTTGTTATTTCAGAAATTTCAACTGAATTCTCTAGAAGACCAGTCACTTGGGTACTGCTAGAGTAAACTGACATTCTGTAACAAACATGGAATATCTTCATTAGTTTGATTTTGGAAGACTTCATTGAAAAATAATAAGGTTATTGAATTTCCAGTCATGCAAGGACTAAATGGCTAGAAATCCAAATTAAATAACAGAAAGATAATGAAGTATCCATTGTAATTAGAAATGTACATATAAATTTAGAAGTGATGATCAATTGGAATAATTTATACTATCTAGTACATATGTGACTTACTTGTTAAGGTATCTGATTACAAAGTGTATGTTAAGATATTAGAAAATACTTGAATGATCAGTTTATATTAGTTTGGGCCTACCTTAAATTAAAATTTCTATTCCTTCTTGATGTACAAATTTCAGTAACTGAGATTCTCTTATGTGTGGGTAAAGAAAATCTAAGACAATCTATGCAAGTATCTGACTTTCTGATTTTTTTAAGCTCCATAGATATGTTTGTGTCTAAAAGATGTTAAAAATACAGAAATCATGCAAATGATAGTAAAAGGCCCAGGAAGGTCTACAGAGAACATATGCTCTCTGAATATCAGCAAACAAGATACATGTTTAAGTCTTATGCTTGTTTTCATTTTCGTGGTATGAGAAAAATTACTGAAGTTACTTGAACAGAAAAAATTGTCAGTAGAGTACTTGTACATTGGTATCCACCATTAAGATAGCTTTTCGAGATAGAGGTAGATGATAAACTGACATAATTAACATTTATTTTTAATTACCATCATTGTTTCTATTTAGAAAAATGAAGACCTGGGGAGAGTTCAAGCAGTGATGAGCTATCCCACTGTAATTACCACAACTTCCAGCAGGGTCCTTCTCATGTGATTAACACCACAGCAGGACAGCTGTCCTAGCATGTGTCTATTTGCCAGAGTCACTGAAATAAAGCAAAGGTGCTGACTAAGAAACAAAAAAGTTTCTGTTAACACACAAAATACTCTATTTTTACAGCTATATTTCATAACTTCATGCATACTAATTGCTGAAAAATGCTGGGATAAGTGATAACAAAGAGGAAGAAAGATTGCAAATGATAAATTTATACAGTATAAAAACAATTTTCTGGAAAAAAAAATATTATTTCACCTAAAAAACAGAGGAAACATACTAAGTGGTAGAAATAAGTCTAATTTTTCAGAACTCAAATTGCTTACTATTCCTGCATTTAAATAAAAGGTAAGTTTTGTTCATTTGTAAGTTGGTATTGGATGAACATCAGACAATAACAACTTCACTAGTAACTTCTGTAGATGGCTTAGGTTATGAATAATTTACTGTGTTAAGGAAGGCCTGACTTCTCATTCAGTGATTATTAAGTGAGATCTTCAAAGCTACTCAATCACTTTCAAGTTTTCTTCTTTATGGGGTTATTTAAGTTTTATTTTAACTTCACTCAACTCTACTCTAACCTACTTTTGAGAGTTTTCTTTCCACCATCTTTCTGGAGCAAAGGTAATTCCTTTTTCTATTGGTTTTAAGTTTGATTTGACAAAAGTGAATGAAGCTTTTACCTATCTCTGGTATTCTGTGTATCATGAAACTTGGTAGCCATGCAGGAGACTCCAAAATGACCTACAGTATCCAATGTAATGTCCTAGTAAAACTGCAGCATATGCACCATCTAATAAACTCATCACATACTCTGATGGCATTACTATTTATTTACATGATATTAAAAATAATCCTCATAACTTTTTCCTTTCAGAACTTTTGAACAGGTTATTGATTCCTCTTTAAAGAATTAATTAGCTAAAATTCATAAACAAGAGGCTATATTTGTTATTTTGTCAATAAAATTGAATATACTTTAATTCTGAAATTGAAATTAACTTTTTATAATTGGCACATACTGTAAGTTTCAGTCCAATATAATTTGATAGAACATTATTTCATTTGGTCTCTAATTAAAATGAGGTTATGTAACCTCAAGGAGTCTTTTGAAAATATCTGCCTACTGTGATAGAGTTTAAAAGAACTGAAGTGTCAAAAGCATTTTATATATTTTCAGCACTGAAAAGTTTTCAGTGGTTTTAGTAGTTATTCAAGTTCCAGTAGGACTGAGTTGATGGATTTTTAAAAAAGGAAAAAAAGGATCCTTCCTTTGTCAAAATTGTTTTGATGAGATCTTTCTTTAAGCAAAATGTTTGAACAACCTATCAAACTCTCTGATCCCTTAAGAAGTAATTTGAGGATTGGCCTGTTAAGAGTACCTACCAAATGAAAGTGAGAGCTTGAGAGACTGTGTTCCTCCTTAGAAAAGAGAATAACCAAGTATTCAATTTTCCTTCCATTTATTGTTCCAGTTTTCTTGGATTCTCTTCTCTGTGCGATTCTGAACCGACGCTCTTTGTGAAAATATTCAAGTGAATTATGCAAATGCATTGATGGTTATCCTCTCTCTAAGAGCGTTCCTAGTTTGGCATATCAGTGTCTTTCTAGTTCCAGTAATCTGTTTCTGGGGCTTGAAAACTGCTCTCCATGAAAATACAAATAGTATTACACTAATATTAATACAGGGGCACACCTGGGGGGCAATGGAAGACAGCAGCTGTTGCCGTGGTACATCCTGGTAAACCCTCACAGAATTAAATTTGTTCAGAATAAGAAATAGCAATTTAAGGATAGAATCTTGGTGCTCTGGGAAAGTCAAATTCATTCATATGGGGATACACACAGACACAAACACACACACAAAGATTAAATATATATGTATATTTAAAAAAAAAAAAAAAGTTTTATCTGACAAATGTCTATAAATATCTAAGGTGCAGGAGACAAAGGGATGAGGCCAGACTCTTTTCAGAGGTGCATGGCTAGTGGAAATGACCAGAAACTGAAGTATAGGAAGTTCCACACAAATGTGTGTAAGAACTTCTTCACAGTAAGGTGACGGAGCACTGGAACAGGCTGTCCAGAGAGATTGTGGAATCTCCTTCTCTGGAGACGTTCAAGTCCCACCTGGATGCCAACCTGTGCAACCTGGTCTAGGGAGTCTGCTTTGGCAGGGAGTTGAACTAGATGATCTCTAGAGGGCCCTTCCAGCCCCTACAATTCTCTGATTCTGGGAAAAACTGAAATACATACTTCTAGCATTTTCTATCAAATTCCACTCTAAAATTCACTGTCAAGAATTAATAAGCACCTGGTTTTCCTGCATAGTGAAGAGAATTAGTTCATGTTTTCATGGATGAACAGTGTTATCTCAGGTACAATCCCCCAAATGCATGAATTATTAGCTTGATCTTAGCACTTTTTGACATATATAAGAGTTTTGATTTCAAATAACAGAGAAATATTTCAAGCTAAAACGATTACAGTCTTCTACAAACTGAATATATAACCTGAAAAGAGAAAACATTCCATCTGGATCAGAAGTATACTACTATTTTTTTTCTCGCTTCACCAAGATATGCCACATACATTGTAAATGGTGTAGCCACAGGTGTGCAGTAAATGAATAACAAACAGATTGTAGAGTATAGCACTTTTTTTCTGTAATTCATTCAGCCACTGCTGCTCATCTTGCATATTTATTGGAAAATTATGCAGGTTTCTACTGACAGATTAGCTTCAGAGGCATCTAAGGACAAAATATACCTCCAATTACCCTTCTGCAATCTCCTGAAGTCAGTGAGCCTGGTTTAATTTTACTGATGAAGCAGTGACCAGAATTCGGTCCAGTCTCATTATATTTGCCATAGAAGACTTACAGTTGAAGCTTAAAGCTCATTTCATGTTCTGCTTTTGTTTCAGTAGTTTGTGTTTAAATTCTCTGACAGATGAGTTAAAGCAGAGAGGCAGAAATCTTGTTACATTGAAGAATAGTGGCAGAACCCATATTGATTAAAATTGGCCAGAGGTTGCATCTTAACATTAGTCTATCTTGCTAAACCAAAAACTATACCTATTAAGAGAAAGAAGAATAAAGTTCTGTAAGCCAGTTATCCTACTGAAATTTTTCTAATACTGTCTTCTCTTTTATGTCATTGAATAAACTAGGCTACTTGGAACCTCAAAAATTCCTTATTATATAATAGGTTATCACATCACAAATGATTGGTTAAATGTCTTACTTTAACATTCATAATAAATTCACTACATACTAAAAGGTTCTTTTACTATTATTTCTGTGTCTACGCTAATCAAGCTAAGCTGACTAGGTTTAAAAAAAAAAAAAAAAACAACCTTTAAAAAAAGGTAAAAATGGAAAAGTATTAAGAAAGGGTATAAGGCCATTTTCCCTGGCCCCTAGGAACTTTGTGAGAGGACAGAATAATTTGACAATCTTTCTGCATTTTCAAATCAGTGGTGGTGGAATGAACTGTTGATTGATGACCATGTCTTTGAGCAGAACACTTTATATTTAATTCTTTCATCAGTTTGTACTAGCTAATTATGTGTGAGGAGTTTTATTCTTTGCTTTCAAAGACTTGTCAATGTGTGGGATGACAGTTTTGAGGGATAGAACAGTTCTTTTTAATTGCTCCCAGCACTGAACACTCCTTTGGGCATAGCTGGGATCTGTGATAATTTGATTCTCATTGCCTCTGACTATGCACTCACAGGAAATTGAAAGATCCCAGTCAACCCACCAACCTGCTTTGCACAAAACATTCAAAATAATGCTTCTGTTTTAAAAACAAAGGTACTGATAAATTGCTGGCAATTTTGTCATCTATGTTGTTGCATATGACAATCAGTTGGACAGCAAAAAAACTGAAGTCCAAATGCTCCTTGAACTCCATCAGCTTGGGGCTGTGGCCACCACCCCGGGGAGCATTTTCAGCCTGTCCTAGTAGGAAAGGTGTTCCATCCCTTGGATCATTTTTGCGGGACTCCTCTGAACATGCACCAACAGGTCCATGTTTCTCTTGTACTGAGGACTCCATATCTGGACACAGATATAGAGGGGCAGGATCACCTCCCTCGACCTGCTGACCATGCTTCCTTTAATGCAGCCCAGAATACGGTTGGTTTTCTGGGCTGTGAGGGCATGTTGGTGACTCATGCCATTTCCATTCAGTATCCCTGGTCCTTTTTGGCATGGCTGCAATCTTTCATCTCCCAGCTTGTATTGGTAGTGAATGTTGCCTCGACCCAGGTGCAAGACCTTGTACTTGGATTGGTTCCCCTGGGCCCACTTCTTGAGCCTGTCTACATCCATCTGGATAGCATTCCATCCCTCTAGTGTTTCAGCTGCACCTCACAGCTTGTCATCAGCAAACTTGCTGCGGGTGTACTTGACCCCACTGTCAATGTCATTGATGAAGACATTAAAGAGTATTAATCCCAGCACTGACCCATACGGTCACTGATTTCCACTTGTCACTGATCTCCATCCAGACATTGAGCCTCAATGTCTGCAGCCAGATCTTTGTCCATTAAACAGCCCACCCATCAAAACCATATCTTTCCAATTTAGAGAGAGGGACGTTGTGGCATATTGTACTGTGTCAAAGACGTTACTGAAGTTCAGAAAGATGACATCAGTGGCTCTTTTCTTGTTTACTGTTGCAGTGATACCATCATAAAAGGCCACGAGGTCAATCAAGCAAGATTGGCTCTTGATGAAGCCATGCTGGCTCTCCCCTATCACCTCCCTATCTTCCATGTGCCTTAGCATAGCTTCTCAGAGGATCTACTCCATTGTCTTTGTTGGCACAGAGATGAGACTGACAGATCAGTAGTTCCTGGGGTAGTTCCTTTTTACCCTTCTTATAAATGACTGTAATATTGCCTTTTTTCCAGTCACCAGGGTCTTCATCTGGTTGCAATTACTTTTTAGATATCATTGGCAGTAGCTTGGCAACTATATCAGCCAGTTCCCTCAGGACTCTGGGATGCAAATCATCAGGTCCTATGGATGTTAGGTTCCTCAGGTGGTAATAAACCTGATCTTCGCTTACAGTGGGAGGGACGTTGTTTTTATAATCCTCTTCTGCCAAACCAAATTTTTGAGGGCTGTTCAAAACAGTTATCAGAGAAGACCGGGGCAAAAAAGTTGTTGAGTTCCTTGTCTGTTTTTATCAGCTTGCCTGTGTCACTCCCTGAGGGGGGGTACACCTTCCTGGACTTTTCAGGTTGAGGTATCTCTCTAGAACAAGTCTTTCTTGTGCTTCTTGGCACCCCTTGTCAAGTTTAGTTCAAGTTGGGTCTTGGTTTTTCTGACTCCATCTCTACACAGCCTAGCAACTTCCTTGTACTCTTCCCACGACACCTGTCCCTGTTTCCATTGCCTGAGCATTTTCTTCTTGCTCTTCAGTTTGACCAGCAGGTCCTGATTCAGCCATGCCTATCTCTTGCCTTCCTTTCCTGACTTGCTACACCTGGGGATAGATAGCTCTTGTGCCTCTAAAGCATGTATTTCACATTATATATCACAGGCTGTGAAAAAATTAAGTTCTTCCCATGTGTTATAACCATAGCAGGTTTTTTTTTTTTTTTTTTTTTTTTTTTTTTTTTTTTTTTTTTTTTTTTCCCTGGAATATGCTGAATTCAGAAGGCTAAAGCTCTCAGTACTGTTAAACCTCGTGGAAAAAAACTCCAGATTATATTTGACTACAGTAAATATCAGAAATTGTCAGTGTCCAAGAATTGGCCATTATTTAAATGTTATTTTAATATCTGTTATTTCTCTGGCTAAAGAAAATGATTATTCTAAGCAAAAGGAAATAAAGTAAATGGGAGAAGAAATAATTGGAAAAGCCTAATATTTTGTAAGTAAGGCACTCTTTCGAAGTACAGCAAATGAAGATTTTGGTTCCTTTGAACAAAAAGAGAGATCGTACTTACTGGCAAGCTATAGGATAAGAAAAGGCCAAGGCCACATCACCAGTATCTTTTTCATCTTGTTTAAAGTCCTACTGATATTTCGAAGGAAATGCAGAGACCAGTGATGAGCCAATTTCCAAAGTGGAGAGCTTTTGGAAATTTGTTTAGGAAGAACACAAAAAGTCTTAATTATCTGGTCGGCAGGAGAGACTGATGAAGGGATTTACATGGATTACAGGTACTGAAACGGACTTAGCAATTGTCTTAAGGGCACACGTTTTGTATGCAAGAAGAAGAAGAAAGGAGCTGATAGTAAGAATTTCTCTTATAACTTCTCCTTCAGAATATCTTATACCAAGTCAACATTTCTGTTTACAGCTTTTCAGCAGTTAGCAGGAACTTTTGAATCATTATTCTAACCTGGAGCACCTTGGTGGTGACAAGCACCTGCAAACTGCTGCTCTGTTATGCTGAAAGCTGTTAGCTGTGTATCAAGCCTACTGAGTTGTTTTTATCTGAACCTATACAATTGCTTTCTTACTGGCTCTTACCAAAGCTAGAAGAAATTTTGATTTTTCCATACACAACCATTTGCTGAAAGTGTCACATTTAAAGTTCATTCTATGGACAATCATGTACAACTACAGTATCTTCAGTTTCAGGGAAGGAGGTAAACTAAAGGAGGTGATGGAGAAATAAATGATCAAATAGCAAACAAGCTCTTTCAAAGATTTTCCCACTCGAAAATGAGGCTAAAAAGACTCTCTGACTCACTCTTGTACTTGTGATATAGGATAGTTTATCACTGCAGTTTGGAGAGCTGAGATGTAAAACAAATTGAAATGCTGTTTGCCCAAGAGCTAGTATTAAAGGTTATTTAAGCTTGCTTTCATTCGTTCCCCAGAGACTTTGCCTTTTTGTTTCCAATACCTGAGTTCGTACTTCTGTCATTTAATTACATGGCAAATACTGGTGTTGTACTACAAGTAACTCGTTGGGAAAATCTGCAATCTCAAAGCATGTCTCTGTGCTTTATTGGCAATAACATGTCAGGGCACTGCAGGGGTCAGTGACTCCCTGGGGCCAGAAGCATGAGGTGTCCCCCAGTGGGCCAGGAAGGGCCAAGCATGCAGAGACTGTCCCAGTGCTGCATCAGGAGCAGAGCACATATTGGGAACCAGGGCAGCCCCAGCCCCCAACACCACCCACTGGACCCTGTTGTCCCTGAGCTCAACAGCAAGACCCCTCTTTACATGCCCTGAAAAGCCTTGCACGAAGCATAGTGAATTATCCTGACCTGATTCTCTGATGTAGACTTGACTACTGGGCAAATTAAGGAATTACTTATTTTGAAAGTGAAATTTTATTTTAAAGAGAATCAGTGCATTGTGTTAAATAAAAGTTTATTGTGACACCTGCAAGACAGTTACATAACCCCCTGGGTTTTTCCACATCATTCAGTGTGATTAAATTGTGGATTAATTTGTTCCACAGTCCTCTTATCAGTATATTCACAGTAAAACTTCCAGCTTCCATGCTTGTGTTCTGGTTTTTGTAATCCCTCTGGGTTTCCTCTGGGGCTGTGGAGGCTTCATCATTGATGGGTTTTGTGTTTATAGATAAAAACCTATTTGCAATTCTTTGTTATCACAGCTCCTGTCTTGTTATCACAGCTCTTGTTTTGGCAGGAGAATGGAGCAAGTGGCTGACCAAGAGCTGCTCTCTTTCCTTTTCGTGCAATATACTAATTTTAAGAGGAAAAAGGGTGGTACACATACATAACTCCCTGACACTTTCAGAAAAGACCAGAAAGCTGTAGGTTTGGTAAACTCCCCAGCTGGTATTTCTGTTTTTGTCTGTTCCTTTTTACATTCCTATATGCAGAAAAATGAGTTAGCCACATGTTGAATGGGGGAAACTAAGTGTAGAAATCAAAGAAGTATATATATGTTGCTCCAAAACTAAAGCCTCCAATTTATTTCCATGGAAAATACAACAGATACAAGGAGCACAACAGTACTATTCAATAGAGAAAATTGTCAGCTAAGAAACTCTATTTTTCATCAGAGTCACTAGCATTAGATATGCATTTTCATTAGTCATGAACAAGAACCTGCATGCTACACTTTTAAAAAATAGCACCCACAAAGAAGACCTGCTGTCAATGTCAACACTGCTGAAATACATCACCCACTGTATCACTGTGCACACCTTCGCTATTTGGTCTCCATAAACATTCAGCAAGCATTGATGAATGTCAATGGATGCAATTTCTTATGCATGGAAAAATTCAAAGACACACATTTTCTTCATATGCATTCCCAAGTCAGACACTATTTTGTCAGATTGCACCTCTTTTGCCATCACTCTCATGGCTACAGAATTTAATGGGACATTACAGGGGGAAAGTTCAACCTCTATTGCCATACCACTAACATTTGCCTCTGACTTCATGAGCAAACATAATAAAATAGGAGGTATTACTTTTGGAGCAGTCCTCATACAATTTGCGCCAGCTGGGAATCTGCCTCAGCATGTTTCAGCATTTGATAGAAAAAGAAGCTATTTGAACTGTACGTGTTTTCATACGCTGCTTTGCTTACCTCAGATATTTACGTTTTGGGCAATTGAATAAATTGCCTGGAAAAGACCACTCTCAAAACACACACAGCAGGTGATTAGTCAGCTTAGTTTACATTAATTGCTTTCTTTGCTGCTTCAAGAGTCAGCAACACACCATTTTTTACAATTAACCTATCTTGTCACAATGGTTACTAAGTGAATCTTTTTTATCCTGGATTCCAGAGCCTGCTGATGTGTTTGGTTTTGGAATTTAGGAAGTAAGCTGGAACATATGTGAGTCTATCTGATCAGAAACAATGCTAAAAAAAAAACATTGACTGGACAGGCAAAGTTAGAGATTTGTGGATCAGTATTTCCTCCAGTTAAGAGAGTGAAAAGGACTATGTTCAGTGAAAGGACCAGATAGCCATTGATTCAACTGCAGTAGATGAAGCTATGAAGTCAGCGTAGGTACCGTTAAGCTAGCTATGTAAGTTAATATATTTTAACAACAGTGTGAGGTCTGTACTCAAACTGTCTACATTTATTTTGGTTTGTTTGTTTGGAGTATTGCTTGTTGTTTTGTGTTTTAGCTCATTGGCTAAGCAGTGCAGTTCAGCATGTATCAGGATGCAGATGTCCACAGTTATGACTGGGTGGTACACAGAATGTTTCAGATTCTGCAACTCACTCCACAAAATATAAACCAAAAATAATTTTAAAAAACACAGGTACATAAAAATGGAAGCAGTAGAAATGAAATACTTGTCTGAAGTGACATTTTTTTATAAACAAAAGGTGGGTTCCAGTATTATACACCCTTGAGAGACTATCCAATACTGAGATTAATTTCAAGAAAGTATGTGACCAGTAACTTTCCATATGAGTGCTTCTCCTTCTTGACCTCAGTGAGATACAGCCATACATTTGAAATTCAGATATATCTGACTGCTTTGCTGAAGAAAAATACCCACTTTAATGGAGATCTTAGTCTTAAATTAACATTTGATCTTTATTTTTTCTTGAAATAGTGCCCAACTGACTGGCTGTTTAAGGATATTCAGAGGTCTGTATAATGAGGTTTGTGGTTATTTTTGACTGTGTGCTTCAACCATGATTATTCAACATTTTATTTCTCTAGTAGTTTTGACAACAAGGAAGTGGTATAAACAGAGAACTGTTCTGATTGGGAATAGTGTGTAAGTTTTTTAAAAGTCCTTGTGCGGGTATATCTGGGTCAGCTTCATCAGATCAGAATAGCAGATATTTTGTAAAAATATATAGATAAGAAAAAAGCAAAAACGAACAAGCAAAAACTTTTCTAAAATAGTTTCAGTATAGTTGTACTTGGGAATTAATAAAATAGAAAAATGTCTACTTTCCTCCCCAAAAGTTATTTGAAATGTAAACTTGAGGTGTGACTATCATTTTAAAGCTCATCATCTGTAAGCTCATAATGACAAATATCACACCTGCCAAATCTTTGCTGTTAATGTATCCCAAAACAAACAAACAAAGAAACAAAACAAACAGCCAAAATAAACCAAACAATCAAACCCAACATTAATTAGTCACTTTCCATTATTTTTTTTTGTTTCCAGTTCTCCAATATGTATATGTAAAAATCCTAATGGAATTCAAATTAAAGTAATTACTCAGCCATGGAGAAACTTAATCTCTTCTTCCACAGTTTTTAAAGCATAATAAGATTTTTGTCAAGCTATAGTCATAGAGTGACATTAAGGTAGTCAGGGGGTTGGGAAACATGATAGATGATGAGAGACTCAGAGATGTGGTGTTTTTTTAGCCTAGAGGTAAGAACGGTGGGAGGAATCTAGTGTCTGTTTTTACTTCCATAATTATGACTGACAGTCGTTGCTCGTAGAGTCAAAGTCAATAGACAAGAAGCAATGATCATAAGCTACAAAAGGAGAAAATTCATCTGCATATTCTGAAAAGATTTTCACTGTGAGAATGGTAAAACACTGAAACAGTTTGTTGAAAGATACAGCAGATATTGTGGAGGTTTTCAAAACTTACCTGGATAAAACTCAGAGCAACCTGACCTAATTTTGAAGCTGACTCTGCTTTGAGCAAAAGATTAAACCAGATGACATCCAGAGATGGTTTTCAAGCAAAGTGCTACTGTAATTCTATGATTTTCTTTGTTCATGTGCTTGTTGGAACTTAGTTAGTCTTTCCAAGCTAAATAATTTTTTATAATGATGTATTTATACATGTATAGAAAATAAAAACTTCAAAACACATACTATCCAACAGTTTCATGTGTAATGGAGGCTCATATATAACACTGACTTTTTATAGAGCAGTCATTCTGAACAGAATTGAATTGCTAATGAGTACCACTGCTTCCCATGATAGCTCTCATAATGGCAAAATCATCTTCCTGCAAAAATAAAGCACCTTCTAACCACTACAGTTAATTAGAATAAAATGTAACCATATTAATGTATTTCATTTCCAGAAATACTAACCTTTTAGGAAGGAGCTATTTCAATTCTAAAATATATAGCCACCAGGAGCCCCCAGTATTGCACCAACTATTTCTCATACTTTTATTTAAATAAGCAGGTTGAACAACTTTGATTCAAAATAGTTTAATTATTCTGAAGCACTTCTGGAAACAGAACAAATGGTAGTTGAAGTTCTTTGCAGCTTGATCTGGCGCTGCTGGAAGTTGTTGTAATTAGTAAATCTGCAAAAAGTGTTAAATTTATTTTCTTCATTTTCAATATACTACAGTTTATTACTGAACCTATTATTTATGCACTCCCTTGGGCCATTTAACATTTGCTTCAGTTAATGAGAATCTTCATCTTAATTAACAATACTGAAATGCCCTCTTCCACCCTCCAACTGCAAAATGAATCAAGCCCTCAGAAATGTACCCCATTTTGGAGTTATTAAAAGCAAAGATTTTCCAGTGCATCATTTTGTGTTATCATCGAAGCTTCTTGAGAGACACTCAGTGAAATTTTATATATTGTGCATATCTTAATTAAAAGCATGAGCTAATATTAGAAATCACTAAACGATTCAAAATGAAGTCCATGTGAAGGTTTTGAATGAATTATAATGAATTTTTTAGATTTATAGAAATCCAGAATTGTATTTCACAGTATTGAGGTCAAAGTTCCAGAAGAAATGGTTTCAGATCACCTTTGTGTAACCATCAGGAACTGTGACCAGATTATGCATGACTGTAACCCTTCAGTTCAGTTCAATTGAACCATGTCCTCTGAACAAGGTTCTAGTGAAGTGAAAACAAGAGTTAGCTTGCCAGCCAGAAGCACATGGTAACCTTTTGACCAAAATCAGTTCAACCAGAAATCTATTAAATGTATAGTCATTTTTATTTAGAGAGAGAAAGCAAAGCTACTGCTACAGTACAGAAGAGAAAAAACGTAAAAATTTATTGCGTACTTTATTATTTTTCTTTATTTATTGAGAAAAAGTGAGGAAGATTTTCTTTCTTATTTTTCTGGGGGGAACAGGAGGGGCCATCTGAAGAGCTGGAGGAAGTATGTGAGTTTTTTCATGTTTCTGCTGCTTTTTCCAAAGATAATGTGGCACCTGCCATTATAGGAGTAGTTTTGTGATATGCATAGGATCACACTTGAACTCACACCAGGGATCAAGTAATAGAGGCATGTCTATAGGTGGTTCCTGAGGAGAAAGTGGCTTTATTTTATGGTAAAAGGTAAGTTCAGTGCCTCTTTTATGTGTGGCAGACTTAACAGATGTGCTGTGTAAATATGTCTGAGCTGTGAGCTTTTGTCCAGTAAAGAAATTCCAAGTAAGTATATTGTGATAGACAGCTGACATATTGCAGTATTATACCAATCAATTTTACTACTGCATTTGTTCAGGATTTTATGTGATGGAACATTTTGTTTCTACTTTAGGGAACTATTGTACACAGTTGAAAACCAACATAGTTAATTTGTGTAACCTAAAAGGCAGGTAATGATAACTATTTGTAGTTCCTTTTAATAAGAAATATGTTTTTTTAAAAGGTAAATACAGAGATATACAGAAGGGGAAAAACAGGAGTCTGATAAGGAATTTCTCCATGTAAATTATAGCTGTAAATACTGTTGCTCTGTAAACTGAATTGAATTGTTTAATTTGTTTATGGTTTTGAAAGTGAAGGGGTCTGCCCTGTGGAGAATGACTTAGGGATTCTGATGTTTATCAGAAGGCCAATATGTCCTTGGTTGCATCAAAAGTGAGATGACCAGTAGGGAGAACTAGGTGATTTCCCCCCCTCTACTCTGTTCTTGTGAGGCCCCATCAGGAGTACTGCATCCAAGTCTATTTGTACAACTATGTGGGGTTTCGTTAGTTTGTTTGGTTAGGTTTGGATTGTATGGTGCTGGGGAAGGGTTGCATTTCTCGTTTGGTCTCATGTGGAGTTCTTCAGTTCTTCACCCTTTAAGATCTCTAAAACTTCAACAGTTGTTTTGTTCTTTGGGACAGTTTCCTCTTTCCAGTAAATAATTGAGATTTTGCTAAGTACATAATACAATTCTTACTGAGGGGGGGAAGTCTTTGCATTTAGCTGTGCTGAAAAGAAATAACAAAGAAGCACAAAGACAAACAGAATAACCTCAAATATCTTGTAAAGAAAACAAGATTTCTGGCTAGGATAATAATGAAGGTGCATTCAAACTACACAATATTCAAAAAAAAAATTGGGATTAAGTAATTAAATTTTTTATCTACTCTCAGATAGTAAATTCTTTAAAAATATTCTTTAAAAACCTCGATGCCAGTAAGAAAAATAGTGGTCCACATTTTTAGAGTTAGTAAGGTATGTTTTACACTTCATCACTTTGATTCTGTCATTAAAAGTCCTGTTTTTATGCATGGAAACCACTGTTGATATACACATACAAACTCCCATACATTTTTGCATTATACACATCATTTCTAAAATTGTATTTGAATGCTTTCTATTGAAAGAAGTTTGCTATAACATAAAGCTAAAAATCTCAGTTACTGTAATTGTGGGTTGCAGCAAGGTGGAAGAAGCAGCAAGTACTGTAGACTCATTTTTTCCCATGTGTCTTGCTGATATGTAGCATCTTGCTTAACTCTCCTATTTCTCTGTGATCTGACTTTTATGAGACCTCTGGAAATGCATGGTGTATAGAAGTGAATTTAGAGCACAGAACATCTCCACAAACTACTGTAACCTACATTACCTTATACAATCCTTATATACTATTATTCCATATTTACAATCATCAGCAACCCGGGAATGTAGTTTTAGTGTTTCAGCTCAGCAGAAGAAAAATTCCTGGATTAATGATCCACAGTGTTCACCTGCAATTTACCACCTACTGCCTTATTATCGTGCCCTAAAACCCTAGTAGTTTTCTACACTACACTAGGTTCTTGTTCAGGTGACAGGACAAGAGGAATCCACCTGATAATTTGAGTTATCTGTTGAACAATTTGTTAATTTTCTGTACCATGGCCCTTAGATTGACACCAATTCTTATTTGAGACTCTATGTTTTGAGGGAATTTTACATCTACTTTTTCTATTTTTGTATGAAGTTTTGAGTTACATTTTTCTCCTCCATAATTAGCAGTATTTTAAAATAATATTTATCACTAACATTTATTTATTTACAGTGTAAATATAATTATTCTATTTAATGTTATTTCTTATAGTGAGTATTTTTTTTATATGCAACCTGCTTCAAATTAGGGTAATTTTTTATTTATACCGTATCTGATTAAAGATGTTCAGCATAAGGAACTTCCATTTGCATGGTTATTAAAAGAGGTCCTTTAAATACTCAGAAGGAAAAATGATATGGATTTACTTCCATTAAAAATAAAAGGAGAATTCTCATTTATAAAAGAGGGATTTAAAAAGAGAAAGATAATTGTGTATCTTTAAAACTTAAGATAAAACAATCTACTGCCTTCACAAGTTGACACTATTTGATTCATGTTAGGTTGTTTTATGATTATCTAAATGTAGAAGTAGCATTAAGATTATATTTCCCTAAGTTATATTAAGATTATATTACCCTAAATCCAGGGTAGGATATGCTCTTTATCTTTGAAAGTACTGATGACAACAATCCACATTATTCTACATTTAATTGATCAAGTTGCCTTAAAATAACATCAGTCAGATAAGACTAAGCTGTTGAAAGCTTTTCTCAACCATAGAATAAATGTGGGATTTTTTATCAGCCCTTTAAAGCTAAAACTATGGACTTCTTTTATTTTAAAAGATTATAAATTTATACTGAAAATAAAGCAAGCTAAATTGAAACAGTGAAATTCCAAGACAGAGTTTTCTACATTTATTGTACAGAACTTCTTTTATGCTGAGAAGTTCAGAAATGAGTTTGAAACAATCTCCACTCATTTTTTAAATGATTGCTATCTAAAACATAAAGGTACATTTTTGACAACTCAGACTACTGGGAAAAATGTATTGATTTTCTTTTTTAATATTTTGATCCAGAGTCTAGAAGAGTATGATTTTTTTTATTTATTTATTTTTTTTAAGAGAGGGCATTGACAAACGTAGGTAATTTCATAACTATGTTTAATATTACAAGTTGGAAATCTAATTAAACTGTCTTCATTGACTTAAATCATTCAGATAAGAATCCACTGTTATAGAATACATATATCCAAACATATTTGAATGCCAAATCTTGTATATGCTAATATGACAGAATTAAATTCTAAGCCTATGAGTCTGGCCTGGAATTGCTAAGAAAAGGAATTAGAATTTAATTAGCTCCTAGTGTGATCAGAAATTGTTCAATATTTCTTGAAAATAGCTGTCATCTTGCAAGATCAACACTATATAAATAAAACACACATGAAGATTTATATTAACATCAGTTATCCAGTTGCTATGAAATGCAAAATGTAAATTTCTGGAGCGTTGCTACCAAGTTAAAGATAGGATAAGATCTGAACTCATTTAAATAGGGTAAATTAATTGTTCTCAGTCATGACAATACTCAAGAAGAATTTCTCAAATGTCGTGTCACTTTCCTTGGAGAGTTTTTACATCTGATCTCAGATCTGCTAGGGATTCTAAACTTAATAATATTGCTAAACTAAATGAAGTATGGCTTCTCTTGAATAATTTAAGTATTCTGCAATTATAAAAATTTAATAAGGCTAATATAACACTGGATAAGGTAAGAGAATAGAATTGTAGATTAAATTGTTTTTTATTTAAGGAAATTATCAAGGGCTATTTCTTATTCATACAGTGTAACTTTTCATTTAGACTGCTAAAATTCTATTCTTCTGAGAGAATAAGCATTAAGTCATTGTATTTCTAAACCTAATTAATTATTCTATTTTCTATATTTATAATGTGAAATAAAGGTTTATTTTTTTTTTTCTACAGTAAGTAGATTACTAAATTGTACTATTCTCAGCTCCATTTTTTAAAATTCTTTTATTTTCTGTATGATTATTGGAGCAATCATTTTATATAACACAATTCCCCTTCATTTTTAATATGATGAAACAGAGAGATCAAAATAATTAAGATTCTTTCTTGTAGTGTAAGAAAATAAAGAAAGCATCACCTGATTTTCACACATAATGCCTTGTTTGGACAGAGACCCAAAATCATTATTTCTAATAGCAGCAAGTGTTCCCTTTCTCAAATATATTACAATCAATTTTTTTTCTATATTTCAAATCTTAGCAGCTTTGTCTCCCTCATAGTGACAGTAACCATAACTGAACTTCTTAGAAACTAAGAACAAATTATGATGAGGAAGAGGAAATTCCTAATCAGTTGAGAGATGAACGTAATGTAGTTTTTTTTAAAACATTCATATTCTTTTGTGGCTTCTGCTTCTTTTTAATTGACAGCATGGAAGTATTAGTTTTCTACCTTTTCCTCTTGCTCCCATATTATTTAGATTCTCAAATTAGGTGTTTCCACATCCTGTTAGTCTTCTTTATGTATATATATTTACATATAATACATGCCTTTGCAAATTGACACACCTTTTCTATTCTCATCATCACTACACTGTCTGAGGCTCTTATTAAAAAGTGATTTCAGTAAGATTACAAAGATTACAAAAATTCTAAAACAGAATTAGCAATTGAATCCCCACCTCCTGGTGGGATCACTGAGGACTATATCCAACTACAAAACAATCCTACGTTCATAATATTTTTATATATATCTTTATTTAATATCTGAAGTGACTCACACTGTTTTTCTCTGACACATTAACTGATGTTAATGTGTCAGCTTATTATACTTGACAGGAAGTTTTGTTTGTTTCAGAAGATTTTACTTTATTATTAGTTCTAAGCCTATCGCAAAGAAAAGTGTTTTCAAGTCTAGATGATATCCTCATTTTTTAGCAGAAAAAATCTTTATTATCTGTCAGGTTGTCTGCTTAAAATCTAATGGCAGCATATCTCCTGGTTGTTTATCTTCATTCTCTACAGATCCCTAATTCTGTACCAAAAGTAAACAAAAGAAAAATATAAATCTTTCAAGAGAAATGTAGCTATGATGTAGTATAGAAATATATGTGGTATAGAAATAAAATGTGCTGGAATTGCATTAGACAAGTTATAGAAAAAAATAATGGTGTTGGTAAACTCATAACTCTCCCAATTAAATTTAATAGAGGGGATGAACCAAAGGTTGCTTAAATATCTGATTTCTCAAATGAGGGCACTCTTTCAATACTATTTATCATAAAGAAAATAAAGTTTCTGTAGCTTGGTTGGAAATGGAAAGCTGAATATAGAAGGAAAAGAAAAGCATTACCTTAGAATTAGAAATAGCAGATTGTATAAAAAGAAAATGCATTCTCTAAAATAGTAATGAGCTCATAGGATGACATTTATTGCCTTTTGCTATACCATATGTTGCATGTAAAGAGAGTTACTTTGTATCATCTCTCAGACTGAAAGTGAAGAAAAGCTTTGTCAAATCTACAGATTTAAGGGCTGTGACAAACTTGACTGTCTATGTGAGAAAATGTTGGTTGCCCAAATGAATATCTTGAGTAGAATTTTAAATGCGTTCTATAAAGTTTTAAGATAATAAAAGTAGGAGATTACAAAGGGAGAGAATTGTTCCTTTTTAAAGCAGGACTGTATTTGACATCTTTGTTTGGAAGATATATTGCTCATCCATCACTGAGTATTGTTACAGTGATGATATATTAGTGCAATACATTATCAGAATAACAATATTCCTATGATGCATTGCAAGCTAGCACCAAGCTAGCTGGTGTGGTTCAGTTGTGAAGACTCAGCACTGTTCATGGTATTTAAACAAACCAAAGGTACTAAATTAACTAATTGATTTGCCGTTGAATACAGAGTCAGCTTCTCACATGATAACAGCATAAAAGGTGAGCCTGATTTATTAAAAATGGAAAACAGTATTGGAGCTCTTTTTTTTTCTTTTTCTGGCAGACATATGTGATTTTTCACAATCTAGACAAGAAAAAAAATTAGTATTTGCACAAGACCTATTGGACAGATCTTTCTCAATCAGGAGAAGCTTTTCTGCAGCAAACTTCTTAAGATGTGCTTTTCATCTTAAAAATTCTTTCTAAAGTAAGAAAAGAAATGTAGATGAAAACATTAGACAGAAAAAAATAAATAAACAATAAAAAAAAGAACCATGAAAAAAGGTACATTATAACCGAGAAAATCCTAACTTGGCATAAACTGCATTACTATGATCTAATATCAGAACTGATGTTGATAAGGCTGATCTTAAACCATTTCAGTGATATGTCAGTGAACATTTAGAAAGTTTTTTCTTTGTTTCAACAGACAGTTTTATTGAAGAACACCAGTGATTCACAAAAGCAGTAAAATAAAAACAACACAACATCAAATCCTAATCAGTAAGTTTTGTATGCTATATATTTTAATATAGAGTCATATGGTCACTCTCTTTTCAAGAGAGGGCCTTTCTCTCTTGTCCAAGAAAGGACAGAGAGTTAGAAAAGGAGAAAGAAAATTTAAAAAAGCAGGATAAGCAGTGTATCTGAGCTTTGCCGAATTAAAGCATAATTTTGAACAGTCTTTTGTCAGTATGAAAATGTTCTGTTCTCATACAGTAAAGGGAAGATAAAGCAGAACATCTGAATTAGTTGAAAGAAGAAAAAAGGATGAAAAACTGGAGGGGGCCCATGAAGAGAAATGTGGTAAGACTTCTATTAGTTCCATCTCAAAAGCCAGTTTAGATTCCTAATATTGCATAATTTCATTATTTTTCTTTTTTTTTTTTTCCCAATGTTTTCTGTTTCATGAATCTATATAATTTATACCCAGAAAATGAATTATGTGTAATATGATTTTCATCAGCTGACTAAAAGATTCTCTAATCTAGTTCCTATTTCTCATATTTGATTTTTGTCTTCTCTCACTTAGATTGTATGTTCTTAGAGTGCTTGGTGTTTATTTATATGCAACACTGGAGCACGATCTTGTTGTTTGAAGGAACTCTTGCAGTGGCAACAATGAAGAAATATTAGTTTTGGTAACCTGAAAAACACACAGTTTGGAATTACCATTTTATCATCAGCTTGGGCCAAAATCAATTGAAAAGGCTAAAGTGTAAGGAATACAGATGGATGGGATGTGACTTTTCGCTGGGAATTTATTCTATATACCAGAAAGCATATATTTTCATTACAAACTTCACCATACTTGCATGTTGCAATACAGGCAAAACTGTAAAATCTATGCAAATATATGCAGTTGAAGGGATAGCACATGTCAGAGCTGGCGCTGAACTCTTTATCAATGTCAGTTTTGTGACAACGTTTGATAGTGCACAGGGATTTCTTAAGTCACTTAGAAGTCAATATAAACCACTCCACTCTTTCAGAATGTAGCTTCTGATTGATTTCATTTCAGTGAAAACTGAGCAGCAAAAAGGCTGTGGTTTGTATTCCATTCCTTGGAGGATCAGGGGCTCCGTGAGAACTTGATAAACTAAGTAAATAGTATTAAAGTTAACCTAGCTATTATTGAGAAAATGGTATCTCAGTGCTTGTCCAAAGTTCTCTAACAACTTTGCTATTGTCAGTTATGAAGTAGTTTCATAATTAGAACCAGAAATATCACACAGAGATCCATTTTTATATAACATAATTCTTTACCAGCTTCTTTGGGAAATATGTTGTGACCATAAGGACAAGAAAATTATTTTTACTCTTTAAGGAGAGAAGACCTCACCTTTCTCTTAAGTTCATGATAAGTGACCCAAAAGTAAATAGCCAGAATTCTGTGTGTGTTGAGATGAAGTACAAATTTAACAAGAACATATTTATATATTATTTAACTTTTTTTGCTATACATCATGTTTTACTCCTTTCATATTATAGGTTGCAGAGACTTTGCCAAGTTTCTGATTTTTTTTTTTAATTATTATTATTATTTTAGATGTATCTCTTTCATTTGTATATTTTAAACAAGAGAGTTTCATTGGAGAAAAAGATTTTCACTTGAATGAAGGCATAAGACTTTTTCATCATTATTACAACATCTAATGTTATGACAGATAATCCAGCTACCTCAAAATGGAGAAAACAGTATTCAGTGGAAGTGGTAGTTGGCAGCTGATTTGAGGAAATGTAACAGAAAAGACAATTTATCTCCAAAGTGGAATACTTTACATTCCTTTGGGAAACTAACATCTAGTGAAGACTGTTTCAGTACAAGAAGTCTAAGTGGGAAGACAGAGGTTGATATGCAGGAAATGGAAATCTTTGCTTAAAACTTCCATCTGCACAAGTTCAGAATTGAATAAACCTGTCCTTTAGAGGACAGATTGCTGAGAATCCCTCTATTTTCCTCAAAGCAAGACAGAACTTAGGCTTTATTTTGATCCAAAATATTCACAAAAAGCCTGACAGTATGCTAAGTTTCCTTTTTTTATTATTTTATTTGAAACCCAGCACTTTAATTTTACATGCAAAACAGTTCACCAGTTTGTCCAAAGTGAATGAAAGTAGTGTTTTGTCATAGCTCAGATGTTGAGATGGGAATCTATATGAGCAGACACAGTATTCTGTATTTTTGCATTATCTGCAAATGCAGCTTCTCTAACGGAACTGATTTTCAATTGGCTTTCTTTTATTTAACATCAGTGCTTATAAATCTGAATTTTAACTTTCTCTCCGAGTTTTTCAAGCACATAGATGTGCTGTTTAAAAGAGTCAATGAAACTGCAGCACATAAACACTTAAGTGCACATTGACATAGAAAATCTGAGGGAATCAAAAATCACATCTCTCCTCAAGAGTGATGGAGCTATCTGTTTCTATTATTATCGATGACAGTTCTGCCAAGCTCAGCATTAACCTCTCTTTTGTATTTTAGTACTGATGATCACTGTAGAAAAGTTCTAATTGGACAGCTGTGTGAAACATGGCAGGGTTCCTCTCTGTCAGCCTGGAAACGCGCTAAAATATATAAAAATGTCTCTTTGAGCTTTGTTTATTTAGTAGGTTGCAATACAGTTTTTCACTGCATAGATCTTATTGTGGATTGACAATAGACTAATGATGCAATGCTTTTGATATATAAAATGAAGAAGCATAGGATTATGAACCTGTAATTGCTTTTCAGCTCTGTGTGGTAGAAATGTCATCCTTTTCACTCACTGAAACACTGTCATCAGAGGTGGGAACAGTTTGTCCCAGTGTATTTCAATGACATAGAGAAAGTAATGGGACAGAACATGGAAATAAAATCTATCCACAAAAATTCAGTGTTGTATGAAAAACCTGGACTCTTTTGCATTCCCCTGTGTCTTCATTTTCCAAACAGTTTTGGGAGTGAAGTTATCTTTTGTACAAAAACCGTAAGCAAGATAAATATCTTAGTTAAAATTTGCTGTCATGGTTTTACGTTTTTTGGTTTTCAGTATTCTGGATCATAACATCACGTAGTGCACTGGGAGTTAAAGTGTTAATGCTCCAATTCCAGGTACCTGTCCCCTGTACATTAGGACGTCATGGGATCTAACCCTTCCAGGTGGGGCGGTCTCTTACTGCCTGGCAGTGGGATGCTGGAGGGTGCTTTCCTAGCCGTTCCAAGCTTTTCAGGTTTGACTTGGTCTCGGGAACTCTCTCTCTCCTACCTTATTTGATTTATTAGTCTCAATTTTGATTAGATTGTATTATATTGTGTTATCTTGCATTCCGATATCATAGTTAGTAAAATAAGTTTTCCTCCATAGATTGTTGCCTCTGTTTTTTTTTTCCCTCCCTCCCTTCCTTCCTTCCCATTTTGTGGGGCTGAAGGGGGGTGGGGTAGGGGGCAGGGGCCTACTGCCCCCTGTCACAGGCATAGATTGATCTAGTTGATTCCGTGACAGATTTTAGTGGAGAATGCGGGCAGTACACCTGGTCTTTCAAGGTCAAGTTTTCCAGCACAAAAACCTGAACTACTGATAACGCTCCCTAACAAAGCTCTCTAACAGCAGAGAGAGAGATTCGTTCTAAAAGCTAAAAAGTAGCTATGCCCAGAGTTAACTAGATCAATCTATGCCCGTGACATTTACTTAATCCTATATTTAATACTTCTTTAGAGTCTATGCTGATCTTCTTCATGAAGAACAGACTTTGTCTTTCATGGACATTATTAATAGTATGATTTACTTTGAAGCAGCATTGCTCATGCATCAGTAAACAATCTAATGCTAAAATGTTTAGCTGACTTAAAATGTCTGTTAATTTTGAATATCATACTTCATCTGATTTTTAATTAAATCTCTTATTTTTGCAGAACTGACTAAACCCATAAAGCCTACATGGCACTTACCACTAACATACGTGAGTTCACAGTTCTTACTGAACAGTTTGCAAAAGCTTGAAGGGAAAATGTGACTATTTGAAATAAAAGTTATTTCTGAGACTTTTGCAAACTTTGAATTGAAAATAATGCTAAATATGTGTTGTGTTTTTTTTTTTTTTTTCCTAATATGCAACCAAGCTATGCAGTAAGAAAAGTTGTAGAAAATATGGTAAATATTGAAATTTGATTAAAGTATAGAAGAGCAGTAGCATGCCATACAATGCATAAAGAAATCTTGAAATTCCCTGAGCTGTTTGACTAAGTATTTGCTTCTTGAGCTAAAGCAAACAGACTAGGACATGAGTTTCCATAAGATAGGATTAATCTCATCTAACTTTAGCCAACTGAAAGGTACATCTCTGTTCTAAGCTAGCACTTGTGTTGTTTCTAAAGCCAATGAAGAGAGCTATATATATAGATCTCCTGGGAATAAACTCTTTAAAGAGTCAGACTAAGACAAGTATTGTGAACTATCTTTACACTGTACTCACTCTTCTGACTGCTGAGGTATTTTAGATAATAGCACAGATTAGAAGGTCAGTTCTCAGAAATGTGAATTTTGATGATATCTACTCAGGTATAACTTTTCTGCTGGCTATTTGCTCTTAGAATTATCTTAAATCATCCTTTTGACTTAAGTATTTGGTAATGAATTTAAATGGTGATCATAAGAATTGGCCTATCAGTCACAAATATTTTCTTAATCTGCTGTCTTGATCTTTGCCTACTAAACAGTGGGCATTCCATTCAATAAAAAGCAGGGAATGAATGTCAGTTATCACACTGCACTGTTACTGTGCAGTAAATCAAAGAAAGCACAACAAAAGAGGAATTTGTAGAACACTGTTTTTTACTGAATTTAATTTTTCAACATGTTAATAGCTGTAGCATTCATTAATATTATAATTCACTCTTTTTTAAATTCTTTTTTTAAACAATACAAAAATAGATCATACTAGTTATAAAAGAGACATTATCGTCTGTTGTGTAGATACTCAATTACAGACATTTAAATATACAAATTATGTAAATGCTTATTTGGGGAGTATTTACAAAATACATTATTGGCCCAGTAAGCCATAACAGTTCCAATCTGTCAGAGAAATACATATTTAGGTCCTACTTAAAATGCAAATTATTGACCCAATAGACCATAACAACTTTTTCAAAACTGCTGCATTCTATCATGGAAATCCATGGCTGGGGACTTGCTGCCTAATGACTTTTGTGTGAAAGCTGCCTTGGAAAATGTCCTGAAGAACACAAATTTCTCACATGATAGAACATAATGGCTCTTTTTCAACAGTTACTGAGTACAGAATAGTATTGAATTCTATTAGACAACTAGTTAGTTGTCAGATCTCATACAAAATTGCACAGATGTTATACAAAGATATCCACTGGCTTCAGATTCCTAATTTACTGTAAACAAGAGGTACAAATGCATAGAAGCTATTTTCCTAAAAATGACTGTTCATTCCTCATGAGTATTTACACTAATTTTAGAATGAAGCAACTTACAGTAATACTGAATGTGCTTTGGAAAACCAAGACAGAGACCAATATTCTAAAAGGATTATTATAAATCTGCATTAGGCAAAGCACTTTGCATGTCCTTCAAGAGGAAGTACACTGATGAAAGGATTGAATTCACACACTTTTAAATATTGCATGTTGAATGATAGTAAAACCAAGCCAGACCTTCATAGTGCAACGGCCAAGTCTCAAAGAAGTCAGCAGGTTGTTGAGTAAACATCGGTCTGTATGGGAAAAATCTAAGAAACTGAGGAGAGTGTCAGGAGTTTGTATTTCTGGGAAGGTATGACCATGGCTCAGTTCTGCAAGTGTACAGTTAAAAGTACATTTTCCCCAGAACAGTGATCTATTCACTGTTCTGAATGTTCACCAGGTGAACAATTGTTCTGAGGACATCCTTAATAGTTATTGATTCTTTTAAACTCTTAGATTTTGTTTCTTGGGTTTTTGTCTTAACAGAGGACAAGCGTCAACACAGTGGCAGAAAAAAAGGTAAGAATGAATAAGGAATAATCTTTTGGAATTAGTTATTAAAAACTGAATTCTAAGGCTCCTTCAATGCAATTCAAGACCAGTAATGTCAGCAAAAACAAAACAAAACAAAACAACAGAAAGACAACAACAAAAAAACACGTCAAATCTTAGAGAACGTATTTAATTGATAACTATAATAAATTAGCTTTATTATTATCATTATTTCTTATTACTACCTTTATTCTAGTATCTTTATTCTCAAAGTTCGCGTTGTTTAACTGCTATGTACCTACATGCTAAATAACTTAATTAAAATTTTGCTATTTGTATTCATGGTAGTTGTCTCTGCATGTGCCCACATTATACAGCATCAGTAAGCAACTCACATTTTTTTCTTCAGGATATATATGTAGAATATAGCCAGTGTTTTGCAGATTTTCATTTATTATAGATTGGTCCTCACAAATTAGTAAAAAAGTACATATTTGATTGGAGAAAAAAATCAAATTGTAATGCTTCATTATTTGATAAAAATGAAAGTATTTTTTAATTCTCCTTATTTCAAACTGAGAGACCATCAGATAAATAATACAGAAGCAATATATTTTTGTATTTCAACATCTGAAGGAATAGATTAGAATTTTCTTTACAGTAAGGTGTTTCTACATAGGCTTAAGTGGAAGTAGACCTCGTATATGTAATAATTGAAAACATATTTGTGTATTTCACTCTGAGCAGGCAAAAAATGAAGTGATATGAATAGAGTATATTATAATTAATAATTTCAGTAAATTCCTATCCACTCAAATTATGTAATAATAGCAAAGATAACCTGGCTTTCAATCATATTTTGGATTTGATCATTGAGATAAGATAGAATATGCTTCTGAAAGTGCATTTTTATTCTTATTCTTTTACTTATTACTTGAAGATCTTCTCCATGACACCAGTTTTAATTGTTTTTTTGGTTTTTTGTTTTTTTTTTTTCTTCAATACTCTGGACAAATACAAAGCAATGTAACCCATAGCTGGATCCCTTCTTAGAGCTGTGGTTGGATGTGTACCCAAAAGCCAAGTAGCTGAATTGGTGGCACTACCTTCTAGTCTTTCAAATAGGGCAAAAAAGCTAAAGAGAGCTAATGTTTAACTTCAAAACTGGGATTAAATATGGCACTGTGGCAGAGCACTATGCTGGGAAACAAAGCATTCATGAAAAGCCTTTCACCTTGTAGACAGCAGCACAGCAAACAACCAAGAGGCTATTCTTGGAAATTCAACAGTATAAAGCTCTTAGCAACCTGGTATAACCTCATGGTCAACCTTGCTTTGAGCAAGAAGAGATGTCTTGAGACGTCCATTCTAATCTGAATCATTCAGTTAATCTGTGCATGCAAACAATTCCATGAAATCATGGAATTCCAGATTCCAATTGGAGACCTGGACACAGTTAGCAAGCACATACAATACAGAAATCAAAGTAATGCTTTGATTCTAAATCTTTGAACTTTGACAACTCTTGGGCAGGATACTTCATAAAATTGAAAATGTCCTTATTACTAGGGAAATAAGGAGAGTAACTTCATTACAGTTATTCTTCAGTCTAGAGTGAAATTAATAGCTGGAGATAGAAAGTATAAAGATTGTTCAAGTGAGAGAATGCACTTCAGGACTCCATGTCCCAGTAGTAAATCATTAGCTTAATGTCTGAATTCTAGGTGCATTATGTATGTAAATACCACGCATATAATTTGTGTTAAACTAGACTGCGGTGTAGAATGCTACAGAGCAGACTGCATCCACTTCAGTATTCTATGGAAATGGCATATTAACATAAATATTATTCACAAACAAGTTTTCACATTCTTTCAGTGAACCAGACTTAAGACAAACCAATTTTTTTCCTTTCTATTTTTCTTTTTTTCTTACTTTTATTCTTATTTTGTGAATTTTCTTTCTGTTTTTTAGTTTTTCTGAGCTTTTCTGGAAGCAAGAAACTTCTTACTGTTAATTCCCTTTATGCTATTACTCTCTCATCACTCCAGGTTGTTTCTCTTCCTTTTCTGTTTCTTTCTTCATGTCAGCATGATTCTCTTGTCACCATCTTAAAGGGAAAATAACTTTTAAGCTATTTCATCCATCCTATTGCTCAGTGGAGGTAAAATTAACCTATGTGTTAGCAGCCTGTTTAAGAACCTCCCTCTATCAAAGCCAGAGGGTGTAGTTACGTGAAATCCCACATCTCCCCCAGGAAAGATAGAACACTTTGATCAGGACTTTGATATCAGTCTCTTTAGTGTTAGCTTGCAAGCAGGTTGAGAGGAAGCAAACAGGTTGGACTGCCTTATGCAGTCTTAAGGTGTCTTAGCTTTCTTCTGTTGAAAGAGCACTCTCCCTAATGTGTTAAGATATCACTTTAAAATGAGAAAAACTTGTTTTCAGCTGATACTTCTGTTCTACTTGACATGAACCAGAGACAGCTGACAGCTACTATATGCAATTTTCTGTACACTTCTGCACAGCGACGTTTTAAGGAAATTGTATCAGACGTAGTAGCCAGCTGAAATGTCACTGAATGACTATAGCAACTACTTTCTGCAAAATGGTTTGTGTAGCTAAATTCTATCTCCAAACTCTTGCAAACCTAGTTTAGCAAATTGTACAGAAAGATCTCTTTGCATACAGATGATTTTCTAATCATCACACAACTCTGTATGGAGACAAAAATCAAATGAATCAAAAATGTTTTAAACAAAAGAAGAGATGTACAAAGCTAGAGTGTTAAAAAAAAAAAATAAAGAGAGAGAGAAGAAGTCTAGGTATGAATCCAAAATATACTAAGTAGAATACAGACCTACTCCTGGGAAAAAAAAGAAAAAAAGAATCACAAACATACATGAAACTTGACAAAAACTGATTTATGCAAATTAAATATAACCAGAAATAACTTCACAAGTAAATATTTGTCTTTTAAATGTAATAATTAATGATCACTAAGTTTCCTAAAGAAATTCATCCCCTTATGTTTTCTGCCTGAGGAAATGCTGCTTTAAAAATAAATAAATAAACAAACAAACAACAATAAAAAAAAGGTTCATAGCCTACAAGAAAAAAGAAAAAAAAACAAATGAAATTCTAAAATTCTTAATGATGTTAGCAATTACAATAATGTACATAATTACACTTTTATCTTTTCCCCTAAAATCAACAGATTTTTTCCAAGGTCAGGCTGGAGGGGACTCTGAGCACCCCAGTCAGCTTTAGGTATCCCTGCTCATTGCAAGGGAGTTGGGCTGGATGGCCTTCAGAGGTCTTTTTGAACTCAAATGATTCTGTGATTTTATGAAAGGAATTCTGGGACAGATATTACTGCTTTTCATCATTTAAGTATCTGCTTTTGAGGTTTATTTTATATTCAGTGAGTATACTATTGACATTTGAAAACTATGGACACAGTGAGAATCGCAGATATAAAGAGGGGTTTTTTTAAGGTCAAACACACAAATCTGAGCAAAAGTTTCATTGTTCATAATACAAAACATTGTATGTGTTATAATTCCAGAGGACCTTATTTCCTTTAAATATCATATTTGCTAAGATATTTTATTACTATATCTTCACTGTTACCACAGCTATTATTCTTAACTTTCAATCTCATGACTTGGAGAAGACTGTATGTATCTCAAGATAAAGAAATATATTGAGAGTCTCATGTTTTTTTCTGTTAATATTAGCAAGGTTGCCTTGTTTTCAAAGAGAGTTGATCAGACCCCATGATTGAGAAAAGGTGCTTAGCTTAGTATGAAAATGCTGAAGACACTCTTCCTATCCCCAGATATTGGGCCAAAGCAAATGTGTCTGACAAAATCTGCATTTGATAGAGTTCCCCTTTGCAATAAATTCTCCATTGTATAATTGCAACCAGATTGCAGGTTGAGAGGCATCGACAAACTGGAAAGTCACAGGGGAATTCTCTCCTACATATACGTGTGAATAATAAGAATTCAACCTTAAAGTTGAAGTGAATACTAGAAAGCACTCAGATCTTCTTAGCTTCAGCCTCTAACAAAAGCCAAGTTTGAGGAAAGATATAGCTCAGAAAGTACAGGACAAATGATACTGCCTAATCTATTTTGACAAAGGTACTTCTTGTTGATCAGAGCTGCTAATCATTTCTTATAAATCTTAGCTAACTCAAAATATGTGAAGGAAGAAAATTCATTTTAAAACTACTGAAAGAGATGTATATGAAAACAAAGCAAAACAAAACAACACAGGTTTCATCTATTTAAATGTAACTTATCTACTTGTTTTTCTAATGCCTCAGGGAACACACACAAAAAAATCCTTTTGGATATAAAAAACAAGTATTTATACACAGGATCTGAAAGACTTAATTAAATGAGTTATCTCAAGCCTGAAGTTGTAAGATTAAAGGAAAATTTTCATCCTGAATTTCTTAATAGACCTCTTGTTTTTAAAACCTGTTTCTGATAGACTGTGTTTCAAGTAGTCTGATATATTAGTATTATAAATCCTTAAATATATTATTAACAAGATCTTTTCAATGAGCATGAAATGGCTAGAATAGAACTTTGATCTGAGGTCATTGGAAAGATTTCAAAACCTCTGAAAATCATGCTTAACAAAAAGAGAAGGAAGGAAGGAAGGAAGGAAGGAAGGAAGGAAGGAAGGAAGGAAGGAAGGAAGGAAGGAAGGAAGGAAGGAAGGAAGGAAGGAAGGAATTTTACTTTTTATGACAGACAGGAGCATCAATAAATATTATTCAATGGAACAATGCTATCATTTGTAAACTGGAAAATATGCTGCCTACTCATTGTGCCAAGATCACATATTTTGTGTCATATTTTGCAGGATAATGAACAGTCATCATTTGACAAATTTGATTTCTAGTAGCAATACAAGTGAAAGCCAGTGAATCAATGAAATCTTATTTTCTTTACCTTTCTATCTTGATTTAAAATAAAATATATATATATATTTCAAAAACATATAGCCGTGGTCATAGATTTTTTGGATTTGGGATTTTAAGAATTTCAGGAGCAGCAGTGGGGAAAGACAAAGAAATCCCCCCCTGTCTGATCTGGATACTGGGGTTTGCATCTCCCGGCATTCATCTCCATGAAGCTCTATCATCTCCAGAACCTACCTCCTCTGCCAGGATCTTCTCTCCATCTAGACTCAATATCTCTTTCTTTTGGGAATCATTTCTACTTTTTGAACTTCTTTTCCTTCTGGGCCCCAATTTTCCAAGCAGAATAGTCTGCAGAAGCGTGGTGCTTGATACGTCTCCTGTTTAGTTCTTCTGTCTCATTTCTGTCTATTAGCTGGAGGATTCAGGATGTACTGTTTTTGTTTATTCGAGATATCAAAATTTGCAGTCAACTCATGCTCACTGGGACTAGCAAACAGCAGGCTTATTCCTGAGAGTTCAGATGCTTAGTTTTGGACATTTGGCCTCCACTATACCACATACGTACATTACTATCTGCCACCTATTAGCATTCACAATTCAAGATACATTTGCTCCTATGCAGCAATCTGAGAACTTTAAAAAGCTCTTGAACATATATTTAAGGTTTCATATTTAACATCATCCAATATAATAATAATAATAACAACAACAACAACAACAACAACAACAACTTGTCAAAATTAATTTTCCAAGCTCATTAATTTTTTCTACATCAGATAATAAGGACAATTAGTTTAATAATCATTTTAAAAAGCAGCAATTTGTGATTATGAAAAGAATGTATACCCTAAAAATATAAAAAGTCCCCAAATGTGAGGAAAGACCTATGAAAATTCTGCTGTATAGCATAAATCATTAAAAACTCAACAGAGCAGAGAGTAGCAAGGAAATAGGAAATATAAGAATCACTCAGCTCTTCATCTAAATTGGAGGGCCACAAAGATGGTGAAGGGCCTGGAGCGTCTCTCCTATGAGGAAAGGCTGAGTGAGCTGGGTCTGTTTAGCCTTGAGAAGAGAAGACTGAGAGGAGACCTGATCCAGGTCTATAAATGTCTAAGGTGTGGGAGGCAGAGTGGCAAGGCCAGACTGTTTTCAGCGGTATGAGGAGACAGGACAAGGGGAAATGGCCGAAAACTGGAGCATAGGAAGTTCCGCACAAATGTGCGCAAGAACTTCTTTACGGTGAGGTGATGGAGCACTGGAACAGGCTGCCCAGGGAGGTTGTAGAGTCTCCTTCTCTGGAGATATTCAAGACCCGCCTGGATGCCTACTTGTGCAACCTGGTGTAGGAAACCTGCTTTGGCAGGGGGGTTGGACTCAATGATCTCTGGAGGACCCTTCCAACCCCTACAGTTCTGTGATTCTGTGATTCAGTAAATTGACAGAAGGTATAAAAATCCATATTCAGCTTTGTCATGTATTGCAGTAGGCACTGAGTTGGATTCTAGAAGAAAAAACATATTTATTTTTGAAGTTGATATCATGTACAGCTTTAAAAGACAAATGAAAACAGATGCAGCAAGTTGCTGACTAAATTAAGCCATCTTCAATAGCAGACAGGATTGTCATGACAAAGTTTTCTTTCCAGCTAAAGACATGGACTCACAGAATTTTAGTTGTGACATCTGTTCCTCAGATGTTCAGCAAATGGAGATATTGTCATAGAATGGTGTTGCACCAGAGAAGGATGGATGGGAAAACAGGACAAGAGAGCCTTGAGAAATGTAGGCACAATAAGTGATATTTGGAACTTGATTAAGTGTATAGCTCCTAGCTTATGTTTTTTCTTTTATTTCATTTTTTTTTTCCCCCAAAAGCCTATGGAATGTTGGCTGGCACAACTTATGTAACAAACAAACAAACTTTTTTGTATCTTAACTTTCAGACACTGACTGTCTGTATAAAGCTTTATTTCTTGGTAAACTGAGCACCTTCAGTCTTTTTAGCCAAAAGTTATTTTGAAAATTTTATCTCCCTGGAGAATAATCCTGAAACATATGATGAACATATTTTGTAATAGTGGTGATATTTTCAGTAAGCTTAGGCTACACTGTTGTTGTTTACATATACATATAATCTGAAGATATGACTCAGAAGTATTTTCTGTTTTTTCAGTGTATATAACATCTGGATTTCTACTGATACTTAAGTATTTTAGTATAGAAATAGCAAAATAAAACAACCTCCTTGATTGAAAAAATTATCCATCCTTTAGTCTTCTCTGATTTTATAAAATGCATGTGTTTGAGGCATCTTTTAAATGATTTTGTGTCACTTGACCTAATGGGAAGACTTCTGTCCAAGACAGGGGTTTGGAACTTGATGATCTTTCAGATCCTTTCCAACCCAAATTATTACATGATTCTATGTTTCTTTTTGACTTTATGTAATTTCTAAGGGTCATCATTTCTGTTTTAATTAGTTGTAGGGAACTACAGAGAGCACTAAAGTAAATAGAAAAGTAAGTATGGGTCAGTATAGAAATATTTTAATGAACATTATATTAAAGCTGCATTGAAAAAGTAGTTGGCAAAACATTCCAGTAAAACCTCAGCAGTTCTGGGATCAATTTCTACATGATGTTTTACTCAGTTTTTCGACTTCTCTATTTTTTTTATTGTTATTTTATTTTCATCTCCTCTTATTTAGACACCACCAGCTTATTTGAACATTAAGATAGAGATTGAACTTTACCTACTCAGGTAGCATGAGTGACTTTCATGCTCTCTCTGATCAATGCTGAAAAAACGATGCATAAAAGATTTTTTTTCTAAAAAAAAAAAAAAAAAAATCATTGACAATGTTTTAAATCATTTTTTAATGATTTAAAACATTCTTCTATGTCATATTTTTGTACTTCTTAGGTAAATAAGACCTTATCATTCAGCTCCCAATTTAGATACCAGTCTGTTTTGCCCACTACTTGCAATGACTGCAGGAAGGGAACAGTCTTCCCCAGTACATGTAGAATGCCCTTGAAATTCATTCTTACAGGTAAATGCAAGGCCCCAAGAGAGGAGCTCGTAAGATTCTATGGAGAATCACAAAGGAGATATTAAGAACTAGCCTAGAAAAGCTGCCAGTAAGATGTGCAGTTGTTGCTTTAAGAATAAAAAACATAAATCAATTCCTCAGAGACATAAGAAGTGACTTGTCTCGCTCCAATTTATAGGAGGGAGATGAGGTTCTTTTAATATCTATATACCTGGTGTGAGATTAAGAAACAACGGTTCAAATGTTGGTCCAACCAGTTTATTATAAATCCTAATCAGGGAGACAGGGAAGGGAAGGAGGGCGATAGAAAAGATGGGAAAGAGGCAAGAAGCATGTAAAGTGGGGATAGTCACCACCAGTATCCAGCAACGGTCCCATTGCACGCCATTTCAAAGGTCCAAGGCAAAAGCAGCAGGGGGGGAGAGCAGCAGCGTGGCCGGCCTTGGGCAGCAAGCAGGAAGCAGGAAGAAGTTGCAGAGCCAATCTGAGAGGAAGCAGCAGGACTCAGGTAGCAGGCCCAGGAGAGCCCGTCAGCATGCAGGAATCCCATAGTGAGGAATCTGATGGCAGAGACCTTTGTTCTTCTTCAGCATCATGGTAGAGTGCAGAGCAAGTCCAGGAGGGAGAGAGGCAGGTCATGAGGCTTCTTGTGTCAGAAACCTCTTCTTCATGAGGAATCTGTTGCCAGAAAACCTAAAGCTCATGGTTATAGGGCCCCTTTTTATTCTTCTTCTTCTGCCAGCATGGCATTCCTGGGCTCTTGGTTAAGAGTCATGTGCAGCACCTCCTGAGATGGCCATCTTCCTCAAGATAAGTCCACACAAAAGACCGCTTCACAGCCGTTAAGCTGTGGCTTATCTCACTCTCTCTCTCCTTGCCCCTGGCCTTGTCCATCTGTGTCCCTCAAAGGATTTCACAACCGTTGCCCAGGACTTGCTTGGACTTGTTCATCTGTGTCCCCAGCAAGCTTTGAGACAATGATGTAAAAGAATAATCTCTTACATGACTTTCATACTATTTCTTTCATACTATTTCTAATTTTGAAAAAAATGATACATAGAAGTTGAAGCTTGGCAGGTCTCAAAAAGTTTTCTACAAAACCTGCCCTAATTTATTTCTGATGTGAAAATTATTGAGGTGAATGAAGCATGAGTTTTCATCAAGTTCAAGCCTATAGAGGGCCCACTCAGTTTATCCATTTATGCAAAGACCTCAGCCACCTGAGGTGTTACTCTAAGTCATTTTTATAATAACACAGTTTTTTCCGGTCCGTAAATAGCACAGAGAAGAGAAAATGCTATTGTCTGGTATGTGTGTGTAATGAAGAAGGTGGAGCTCTGCAACACTGACTCTTCTGAAAGGATCCGTCCCTTCCTGAGATGCAGCAATTTCAGCATGCCTCCGCCACAGTAGACAGCTCGCCTCTGCAGAAGATGGCAGAGCTGCTTGAATTCTGTAGGTGTAGCTTTTTAAAAAGTGCATGTTAAGTAAGTTAAATCAAATAGTTGGCAAGATCTCTGACAGCTTTCAGGTAAACATTTCACACTCAAAGAGGAGATGCTTGTTTTCTTAAAAATTAATGGTTCATAAACACCTTGAGTTCCATTCTGATTTTGAAGCAATTTTATGCCAAAGTAACTCCATCAATTACTGCTGATTTACACTGATGTTACCCTGCAAAGTCCTCTAAAGTTCAGCTCAATTTAAAAAAAAAAAAAAAAAAAGATTTTGGCTTAGTTTGATATGTACTTTCCCCCCACGCCCTCTCCAAATATATGTATATGTATCAAGATTCATTTTTAAACCAGAGTCTGTAGTTTTACATAAGGGTACAGCCCTTGAAATTTCATCTCAGAGATTTTTTTATATAATAAACATTACACAAACATACTGTGTCTCCTCCTTTTCTAATGTGTTCTATTTCTGTTTTATACAGACAGATAGTTAGATATTGATATTTTACTATTTCACAATTCTGTCTTAAATATTGTTAATAGCTATTTCAATTGTATGACTGTCATGCTCCAGCCTCAGTGCCATTTTGAAGGTATGAGAATCTTTTTCAGTTATGTATAGAAATGTTGAGGAGTCATGCACAATGAAAACTGGATACAAGAAAATATGTGGTGAGGTGGAATGAGAAAGAAAATATCCTCTTCCTCCTCATAATTTCCACACTACATCCCTTTCAATTTTATTGAGTGTAAATACTGAACATAATGTAGACTCCACGTAACTTCTAAACAATTCAAAAAAGAGGCAATATACCAGTAAGTAGACTACAGATTCATCACCTTTGCACTCTCTTTGATAGACTGAGACTAATACAAATGAGGGAGAACACTGTGCATTTAAAATAAGAGCATGGGAGACATTTATCTGTATATCTGTGAGACTTTCCACTCCTTCTGTGCCCTTGAGTACACTCCTAACAACAACACTTACGTAACCGAGGCTATATGTAAATATAGACTTATGTTTATGGAATTATGTTTCATTCTGCTCACGCTTCAAGGAGATTAAGAGAACAGCGTTGTTCTGAGATTACATACCATTTTCTCAGTGTTTTTCAAATGTTTTTCTATGACGGATTGTCTACATACTGTATAACCTCAGGTCCACACATAGAAGATTTCTATGCAAAAAGTAATCCAGAATTTTATTTCTGCTATATAGTAGCTTACTTCTAGTTTTGTTCTGTGTTATTTCCTTCCAAAACTGTGCTGCTCAAAGAGCTTTCCTACTTGGTACTCACTAATGTAGTTACTTGAGCTGTAGCCTAAACAATGACATCAGCAATATCCAGTCAGTGATGTTAACTTTGCAATACAATTCCCAATGTGAACACACTTTCTCAAGGACAAGCATATTTATTTACAATTTAGCTTAATCTTCTTCTACAGAAGATTATTCACAGTTTAAATTATACTCCCACGTCAATACATGTCCTTGTGTATTTAAGAAGGCTGTATTCTCTTTAAACAAAATGCTTTAAATTTATAAAACAAAAGTTCATTGCAAGATTCCCTACAGTCTTGGAGTAAAGACTGTTGTTGCTCATGCTTGCTTGTGGCATAGTCTACTGACCCTGACTGTGAGTGATGGTCCATTTCCCATAAAAAACTGAAAATAAACTTATCCTCATAACTACCTGTTCCCCTCGCACTCAAAAAAAAAAAAAAAAAAAAAAAAAAAAAGTTCAGGCAAAACCTAACTGTAACTGCAATTGCTATCTCTGACAGTATTTGATACATCTTTGTGACCCTTTTTTAATAGTCCTGCCTAGTCTTGTAATATGTATGGTAAACTTCCTCCACCCTGAAGCAATGTAGATAGGAATTCCTGTAAACTGTCAAAAAAAGAAAAAAAAAAAAAAAAAGTGAAGGATGGTTGTCAGGGTTCTGAGGGCACTACCAGGCATTACTGTCTCCGTCCAGCCTAGCTGACGCCTTACTCATCTTTGCTCATGGAAGTAGGAGCTTCACTCTCGGTGAGGCAGTAAGAGAACCCAGCCTCAGCTTCATCTCTGTCTTCATCCCCCGGATGGGCCCTGGTTTTGAGCTGCAGCTCTTTTTAAGTCCCCATCTTTGCTCAACACATGGATGAGTGGCGTGCCTCTTGCCATGCCTCAGGCTGTTGATGGATTCTGTCACAGTACTCACCTCTGCCCACTTTGGTCAGACTTTGATGGATGATGCCCATCAGTGAGGGCACTGGCAGTCTTGGGGTCACCCTCGGCTTCTGGTGTCATCCAAGGCTCCCGGCTTCCCACCTCTAAGAGATCAATCAGCCCTCATTGCAGCCTGATGGTGATTAAGCTGCACAATGATTGCAACGTTGCCAAAGAATATGCAAAATATGTAAAGTAAGATCAAGCTATGAGAAATGAGTATAAGCATGTAGTGGCAAGAAATGAATTTTTCTCATCAGTGCTAATGTACTTAGGTGCTGCTTGCACATTGCTTCAATAAGAATAATGATCTTAGACTGTAACCATTATATATGTGCAAATCTGAAAGTTCCACAGTAGAGCTACAATTTTCCTAGCAATTGCATGATGGCAGCAAAACTGATGAGATTTTGTAGAAATTTCTCTATATGATACTCCATTGCCTGATTGAACTCCCATAGATATCAGCAGAAATATTTCTACCAAAGTGGAGTATTTGATGCCAATTATTTACTTGTCAGGGAATTAAACTCAACTCCTGTTGCCTACTGTGCTTTGTAGATACTGCATGCTGACTACTGCAAAGTCAGAATTTTCTTGTGTTTCCAGTACACAGCTAATTTGGTGACAGCTGTAAGTAATATCTATTTCACACGTACAAACTGAAGCACTAGTTAGCTGAGTTTAGCCAGCTCAAAATGTATTTCTATCTGAATGTCTAAAACACTGCTTCTCCTAAAGGCAATCATTTCATGAAATTTCAATTTTCTATATACTCCCACTTCTTGAGAATGAAGGATATTGCACCATGTGGATTTAGTAACAGATATTTAATATTTTCCTCTACTGTTCTTTTTCAGAACAACTACTGTCGCTTTAAATTTGGAAAATAAAGAGCATATTCATCTACAATATAGTAGCCTGAGAATCCTGTGATTCTAAGAAAACTTCTACATTCTTTTTTTCTGAAGAGGTATATAAATACACAAAATATTTATCAATTTACATGACATGAATATTTTTTAAACAAATCTTCAAAAATGTATTAACAATTGTCCTCTTAGTATCAGCACAGTATCCAATCTACTCTACCAGACTTCACACATCAAATCCAGTGTGAGATTTCAACATTACCCTGGATCCCCATACCCTGGCCTCTCCCTGCAAATTACATATATCCGGAGATCTCTGTGTGATTCCTTTGTTCCTTCCAGATTTCACCTTTTCTTTACTGAAAAAAGCTCACTGTCAGTATGTAGATGAATTTCAATTTACATATTTTCCTTCTTACATTCAAGGACTTTGGCATTCCAGAGATTCAGTAGATTTTCTTCCTTATCTCTTTCAACACCCCTTTCTTCTAAAACAGAAAATATGTTTGATTGCCTGCTTTTAAAAGTTATTGGTAACTATTCTATTCAAGGTATTGGATGGAGAAAAGGCATAGAGACATAACTGATATTCAGAGACAGTGACATGTATGTCACTGACTGGGGCTATGCTTTGAGGTATAAAATAAATGCATGCAATAGCAAAAAAAAAGTGAAATCTGAATTGTTTACCTCTTCGGAACTGAAAAGAGTGTTTCCAGTAATTTTAACACTTTCTAAATCATTATAAAAATAAATGCATTTTCAGTTTTCACTTACATAAACTTATCATCGTTCTTTACCTTAGGTCAGTACTATCTTACAAAGAAATACATAGCAAGTGAGAAAATCTTACTGTTTACTCTTCCTCTATCCATTTGCTTTAGTTTTAATCTAAGTGCTATGAGGTCTTATTTACACAGACTATAAAATCAAAGTACCAGCAAAATACATTTTCTTTTGATTAGGAATATGTTGCTTAGCTTTTAATGTCTGGAAGTCTTTTATTTTGTACAAAATAAGAACTTTGACGAAATTTGTTCATTTAAACTACCATGAACTGATTATTCTCTAACGTTAAAACTTTGTGTCTCAAATTCTAATAATTATTTTAATTTATTTCTTTTGGTTGAGGTGTTCAATACTTAGTACTCTATAACAATTCATGATCTACTTTCTTTGGTTTAAAACAATTACCTCTTGTCCTGTCACAACACTTCCCGGTAAGGATTCTCTCTCCCTCTTTCCCATAGGTTTCTTTAACCCCACGAAGGCTGCTACAAGGTCTCTCCAGACCCTTTTCTTCTCTGTGCAGATATTCATGCTGTCCTGCATGGTCTACTTCACGTTTGCTGTTTTATCATTCACTTTGTTGTGAACTCCTAGATCCTCCCTATGATTTTCCCTGCTCTCTTGCAGTCTCATTGGAAGCCTCATAGCTTTGACAGATTTGTTATCAAAGCAAGAAATTTCACCTTCCACCCAAAGGTTCAACATGACTGTCTCCTTCCTTTGAAATAAAAAATGGTCATAAGCAAAGTGAGAAATGGGAATCAAAACAGCTGCTAGAAGCAGCTATTGGAGACTTTATTTATGTAATTGTTGGATGGTTGGTTGGTTTGTTCAATTAATTAATTTTATGAGTAACATTTTCAGAAGTGTTCTCTAATTAATATTTCCATTCTCTGTTCCCTATCCTGATCTGCCCATGCTACCTCACAAAAGAATTAGAGCATTGGTGCCATAGGACTTCTATCCAAACTCAAGGTATTCTGCTGGGAAGAAAAAAAAACATAATAGAAATAAGAAATGGAAACAGAAAAGTTTAAGGAACCACTAGTCTCCAAAAATGTCAGATGACCACAGAATTTTTGGCTATAAGTCCAAAATACTTCTCTAGTCAAATGTATGCCCAACAAATACATATTTTCCATCTTTTCCTTCTCTTTTTAAAAGTGTGATGACTATCTCCTGTCTATGGAGTAGTTTCTATCCTAAAATCTTTAGGATTCTGTTTTTTACTAAGCCACTAGCTTCTTAAGAGTGGCTTAGAAGAGACCACATAATAAGTGTTCTTTGGTTGCTCCTCTTTTCAATATGCTTTTGTCAAAGTGATTGACATGCAAATTTTGTTTCTTTCATCTTTCAAGAGATCATGTTTATTATTCTTAACTCTACATTGGTGTTTTGTAGATGAGGGTGAAAAAGTCTTAATTTTATATTATTTTCTTCTTGCAAAACTAAATATGTTTTTGTTCTTCATCAGTACTTTTCAGCTTTTGAAAAACTACAGATTTTCTATGTTGATTCAACTTCTGTCTTTCTTCAGTGTACCTAGCACTATGACATGGTATGTTTTCAAGGATTGACTCACTAGGCAACTATTCATTCTGAAGCTGATGACATATTTTGCAAATGTTGTTATTTGTTGATTACATTGTCTGGAAAATTCAAAAATAATAATAAACCTCCCACATACACTAGCATAAATGTTTTCTTTATTAACTTCTTCTTACTGAAATTATCCTGACTCTTCATTTACACTCTGTGCTGGGAACGCATCAAAAATGGAACATACAAAGATAGCAAAAATTTAATTTGTAAAAGGAATGACATATTACTAGATCATTTCTATTTTTTTAGTTTCTTTTTTATGTGCTTCATACTTTGAAACTCAATCACACCCCCAAAAAGAAAAGAAAATGTTCTTACCCTAATGATAGCATACTCTGCCAAATCAACAAAAACTGGCCTTCTTTAGACCAAGCAGTGAAATTCTTCTCAGATATTGGCTGTACCACATGGTATTCTGAGATGTATGTTTATCTGAAAATGGAATACCATGAGTTTTCTGATGTACTTCTTTAGTGCTGATTTCTAGCATGCCATTAAACACCACATATGACTGCTCCTTGCTAAGGGATAAGATCTAGACAAATGTTTGTCAAATGTTAATAAAATCTTTTATTTTCTCAACCTTTTTTTGGTACAGATAAGATACAGAATTGCCCTCTGCTTTCTTCTGGCAGGAAAGACTACGGTATTGTAAAATATAAACTGAATCTCAGTTGATGGACGTCTGATAGGAATGTGTAAAAATTATGCAGACAAGTGATCCCTTCAAAGAGATCAAAACCTTCAAAGTAAACATGTCTAGTATGCATCTTCATTTTATTACTCTTTTGTTTTTATTTTATTTTGGAGATCTTTCCTTTCTTATCTTCTGCAAATAGGAAACTAAAATTATTTGGCTTATTGCAATGATAGTGGGACAGCACTATGGTTTAAAATTATCATATTTATATACAAAGTCACTCTAGAAGACTCAACAATTCAACATATTATTTATTGCATAAACAGTAGTTCACATCTCATAAATATTTAATTTATATACATAAAATGAATGCAGTTACATGTATAAAAAGTTGTTTCATGCAGGGAATTCAGTTCCCTCCAATTACAAATGATGTTGTTTTACCAATAGTAGTAAAATGCCACAGCATTTGTATTGTCCCAAAACAACAGGGTGTACAGATATGCTTTGCCCTACCTTGGTCTGCACAGACTTGATCTTGTTATAGCTGTGATAAGAATTGTCTAATAAACATCTTATTATTTCCTAATTTGTTTTTATTTAGTTCTATGAATACCATGTATGTTTCTTAAAGTTGTGACCAACCTCAGTAAAATTTACATAAGAAATAATAACTTTTCATGCTGACCTTGGCAGAGTCAGTATCCCACTTGGAAAATGTAAGATAGCAACCAATAGTAGGGAAGAAGGCTGTTAAGAAAATACATAAATATAGCCACTAAGAGAACCCAGTATCAAGAAGGAGTGAACCTCAACACTGACATGGAGTTACTGTGCCACAAACTGGAAAATGAGAGAATGGTTTCTGCATATCACAGTTTTAATGTTGTTACTGACAGTTTATTTTCTTAGTAGCTTGGGCTATGAATGTTAGTAGTATTGTAGCTGAACTGATAATAACTACTCAGTGCATTTTAATTGTAAACACTTTATCTGAACAATGCCTTAGCTCTGTAGAGGTAATGGCCTTATACTATGCCAGAGGAGATTCAGATCCGATATTAGGAAAATTTTATTCTCAAGAGTGGTGAGGTACTGGAAGAGGTTGCCCAGAGAGGTGGTGGAGTCATCATCCCTGAAGGTGTTCAAGAAATGTGTAGATATGGCACTGAGGGACATGGTTTAGTGGTCATGCTGGTGATGGGTTGATGGTTTGCAGCCTTTTCCAACGTTAATGATTCCATGTTTCTGTGATTCTATACAGAACTAAGAGCTAACACAGTCTTTAGCACATAATGACCTTTTTAGTATAGTGAATGCAACTCCCTCATATAACACCTTTCACAGGGAGTAAGTCTTACAGCGTGTTTGATTTCCTTTCCCTATTGTTACAGAAAAGGCTGTTCTGAAACTTCACTTCCTACCTCCAGCTAATTTCAGTCTTACATGGTTTACATGTAAAAATCTCTTTTCAGTATTGGTCAATCCAACTCTACATGTCCAGGCAGACTCCAAGCACTGCTGCTATCCTGGAATGACGTAACTTTCTTAGTTACAAGTCATTCTATTTCCTCTCCACAACTCAGCTTCCTAAGGCTCTTCCTTTATAGTAACCTCTTAGTATTTATTTCATGGTCGTTATATACCTTCTTTCTCAGTCTCCAATCCAATAAACTTGTCAGAATCTCTGTTTTTCCTCTCTTATACTCCAGGCCTATTTTGCTTCTTAAAATCCTGCTAGCATTTCTAGACAGGTGTTCCCTAACGGAAATGTCTCTTTTTGAATCTGAGTGGTTAGAACTGAATGTAATATTTTAATCATACAATTATGAATAAAAACTATGTGTCTAAGAGAATACTCATACATTCTTACTAAGGCTGGAAATAGTTGTCTGTAGTAACACGTTTTCCATTTCAATGGAAGTCATTGTGAGAACCCTTCTTTTTTTCTGGCTCAAAGCTTACTTCCAGAGGTATTTCTTGTGATAAGACTGATTTCTTGATGGGGCAAGTGATGAGTGCTACCATGTGACAATCAACATCACTGGATATATCTCTTGATTACATATTTTGGTTGCAACAGTGTTATGTTTTGTGTTGTTGTGGGTATGGGTAGTGATTGTTATCAGTCCTTGGATCTGTTAAACTTCATAACTGTGTTCAGTTTTGGGTTTTTACAGGTCATCCTAACTTACTGGTACTCCCTGCACAGTGATAGCATTTCTTTTGACCCCTTCTTTCACCTCTTTTTATCAAACTGATTAGGATTTGCATATAACTCCTCTTCAGTGTTTCCAAATTCCTAACAAACTGGGAAATGAACCTATCTTTTCTATCACCCTTCTCCCCTTCCCCATCTCCCTGATTAAGATTTGTAATAAATTAGTCGGATCAACATTTGAACTGCTGTTTCTTAATCTCACACTGGGTATGCAGATATCAAAGAACCTCTTCTCCCTCTTATAAATCGGAGCGAGACTTCACCATCATCACCTTCACAGAAAGTTAAGAAGATTGTTTTAACTTTGGTTGTTTTTACATCCCTATTTCTCTAATCAATTTGACATTCATTCAGAAAATTACATAGTTTCTTTTCCTGTACGCAGTATAAAATTTCAAAATATTCAATTCTAATGTACAGGACAATTTTGAAAAGTCAACAATACTATGAATATTAGAAGTGGAAAAGAAAAAAAATGTCCCCTGGTTTTCCTGCTGAATACAATGGGAACTTCTGCTTTTGGGGCTATAAAAGCATGCTTTGTACCACCTGTGAACTATGATCTTCAAGTTTAATTGCCAATGTATCATTTCTTTTTTGTATCTGTGCATAGCCTGAGAAAGACAAACAATATTGAGATACTGTAATGGACGATGTCATAATACCTCAAGTAATTGTTCTTGTTAGATCTCCAATGTGCCAATGATTCAGTGAGGTTACACAAAATTATCTGTGTGATACTTTTTCATGTGCTTATGTTTACATTGGTAAATACCACCATCTCGGCACTCCCAGCCTGATAGCCCTTCATCTTATGCCATCTTCCTCTGTCTCTAATGAAAAAAATAAATGTGTCTATGTAACTTACGTAGCTTATTATGATCTGTGGGTATAATCACTGTTTTACTTTACAAAAAATGATCCAGAAAGTAATCTTTTATGTGTTATTCAGGGTTAAACATAATGAAGCCTCTGTAGCTTGTTTGGAGAAATCAGATCCAGAATTTTTCTGCTGCCAATGTCTGATAGATTTTATTCAAGAAAGGATAAAATAGGTCATTTGGATTTAGAATGTTAAGCCATAAAACTGTGATGTATTTTCAACTGAAGTGAAATTTTGATTAATGTTTTCTCTTTAATATATATCTATGGAATTTATCAACATCAAAATGGGTTTTTAAACCTGGGGCAGTTTTACTATATGAATGCAAATTTGTGAAAGTTTTTCACCCGATTTAAATCTACATTTTTACTTCTTAGAAGAAGATAAGTTATTACTGGAGAACATTCTCTTCACCTGAGATGTATTCTGCCCATACTAATGAATCATGATAAAAGTTATTTGTCTCTCTTTTTATGTAGAGACTCCTTCCATTATTCCCAGTGTAACGCACTTAGCCACAGCTATATTTTTTCTGAGGTGTCTCACAGTGTCATTAATTGAACTATTGTGACATGGACTAGGGCATGGATTTACAGCACATTTAAATTCTCAGGTAAAAAAGGGGTAACTCATGTTGCACATACCATGAGTTAGAATATTGGCTTGGAGAGTAAACAGAGTACAGCCAGCACACAGTAAATACAGTTTTTGGCTTGCCTTCTTATCTAAAAAACACTGCACATATCCTCAGTAATAAAAGCTTGCTTTCTCTATGATTCTCTGTCAAAATCCTCCCACTCTTCCTCAACAAAAGAACATTATTTCTTCCTGTGGGCTACCTGAAATAAAATCTCTCTACATTTAACTATAGCTGGATTCTTCACAGTGTGCCTTCCTATCTTACCACGAACGCTTTATTCTCCCACTGTGTTTCCACAGTAGTATCTTGCTTTGACTGCAGCTATTTTGTAAGATGTGTGGGTTTTTTTTTTTTTTTTTTTTTTTGGCTTTGTTTTTGTTTTTGTCTTTTTTTCTTCTTGCAGTAAATGATGAAGTTAGTGTGACAATTGTACCTGGGGATTTCTTTAAAAAAATTGTTTGGGATAAGCATTTTTTTGGCTCATTTTAAGCTTCCTGCTTCCTTTTGGTGTAGTTATTAAGTTTTTTGTTTGTTTGTTTGTTTGTTTTGTTTTGTTTTTTTAATTATCTATGAAAGCTAATACTGAACACTCTTATGCTGCTTTTTAAAAAAATGAAAGAAATCCTCCCAAAGACATAGCAAAATCCATTTTTCTGAACTAATTCTTCTAGCTAAGTAAAATGCTGGCAGAGGCTAGTTTTATAAACCATCAGAAGATAAGTATTTTCCTAGCACTTTTTGCTGGAGATTGCTTGGAATAAATGATGAAAAGGGACGGTGCACTTCTTTTAGTGAGTGCTAACTGAACCAAAACTTCAACAGACTCTAGTAGTTTTGCCTAAATAATTTTTAATTTCTACATAAATCAAAGTGAATATATGATAGCTAAGAGGCAGTTAAAAACAAGCATTTTTTTCTCATGTACTTGACTGTATGGAAGACAAGATAATTGACTTCATCACTCACAATATCTCTGAATTAACAATTTTCAATCTGATTGGAAACATGTTTACTGTATTATGTATGTGGTAGAGGTAAAACTTGAAGTTTCAAAGAAATTGATAGGTTTCTACTTGAGATGTAGTGAGTTAATTTGAACTGGGAGCATGGGGAAATAACTTTGATAGATTATCCGCACGATATCTAAGGAAAAATATTCTAATACAGTAATTGATAATTTTCAGGAACATAACCACTTAAACTACAAGTTCAGTTCTGGAACTGAAAAGCTGAACGTGGTGGAGCATGAATAACATGCAGTGATAGATGCAGTAAAAAGAAAAGAAAAAAATATATACAGCAAGGGTAGAGTTTCAGCAAATCAATCTGGAAGGTTCTTTCTTGTCCTTACTGGAGTAGAACTATGTTTGTGACATGTTTCTTGTGTAAATTGTGACACTGAAGCTGGGGAGATATATGCCTCTGGTCAGATGTATAGGAGTGTGATTTTCTGTAAGGTTGATCTGTTTGTCTTCAGCTGCATGCTGCTCCTTGCAATACACTTGTGGCTCAAGGGAACTCTCTGGAGAAGGAGTTATTTCTGCTTTGCTTGCAAAAAATTGAGCAAAAACTTCTGGACATTGCAGGGCACTGAGCAAAACACAGCAAGAAACGGAATATTGGGCAGAAGTGAGGGATTAGAGAGAGAAGCAAGGAACAGCGGCACATCTCAGCAGCAACTGAAAGGCACTCTTCCTAGGAAACAAGACGAACTGCAAAAGTTTTCTCCAAATTACTTGACTAAGACCGGTGGCAAGGATTTACTTGCAAAAAAACAATAGATAGGGGAGAGTTGTGTGTGAGATCATTTTATTTTTACTTGTCAAGCTTGGACACTTTGAGTTTTCTCTGTGTAAGAAATTAGGAATTTGGGGTTTCTCTTTCCTCAAATTAAAAAATATTTCTGCATTTTGATGTTGAAAGCAGTCATAAAAGAATGTCTAAGCTCACAGTACTTGATGTTCAGAACAACTTGAGTTTTACCACAAGGACATACAGTGTTGTTTAATTTTGCTTTTGCTTTTTTTTTTTTTTTTGCTTGTTTTCATGTTTTCTGTTAGGGACACTGTGTACTACATGTCCTAATCTAATGCAAAACATTTTATATTTTAACAATATTTATTTTTAAAATGGTGGAAAAAAAATCTGTTCATTTCAAATGATGTAGGCTCCATAAACATGCAGAAAATATTTCAAAGAGGGACCAAAACTAATGATTCAGGGAGGGATTTGATGTAGAAATTATCTCTAAGAAGTCTGTCCATTCATGCCTATGCAGAAGTTTTCAGCATTTTTCTTGTTAACAGAAGTGATATCGTAACTATGGTAACTGAAGCATACATAAAAGGTAACTCAGCACTATTCCTAACAAAATTTGAATGTATAAATCTCTCTGAGAACTTAAAATGTATACTACAAAAACACCTCCTGAACACAATGTTGTCTCTTAGTTTTAGTTACATACAAGAGTAATGCTTAGTGTTTATTTCAAATGGTCATTTATCTCTTTAAATTATTCTCTGAAAAAAAATTCAGACACAGTAAAGTCTTAAATACTTCATTCCAAACACTGAGTGATACCAAATAGAACCATTTCATTTGTAACAGAAGAGAAAGGTACATATTATTCAGATATTCATTACAGTTACATGCATATATGCAGTGATATGCTCTTAAAAAGGTATTATAATTTCATCTGATGCCAGGCATTCCAGACTCTACAATGTGTTTTGCATTTTTTTCTTTTTTCTTTTTTTTTTTTCTACTTTTTTTGTAGGTGAAAGAAAATGAACAAAGAGTTGTGGTTGCCTTTTAGAGCACCTGAGCTGGGAGCACAGAAGCCAACTTACATGCAACAAATTAAATTTTGTCAAATTCTCTGGTGAAATCATTTACATTCAATAGGAAACTGCTGATTTTTTATCATCTACTTCAAAGATATTTCTTTCAGATCATCTTTACTTTTTGCTAAGTGACTTATCATCCATCAGCAGGCTTTATTTTATTCATTATTTTTTTTTTTTAAAGTAAAAAGCCTAGAGTTAGGGATTTGATTAGTTCTGATACTATATCACAAAGCATAATTTATTATGGGTGGGCTTCTTAGATTTCTTTGACTGCAGTCAAACTCAAAATAAATTCATATCATCTCCACAATAAAGTCTTCACTAAACAAACAAACAAACAAACAAATAAATAAAATTTCGTGCATTAGGAGTTGTTGTATCATGAAGAGCTAAATTTTAACAAGATCAAAAGTCACTTTAAATTTTACTAATAATATTAGTTTATGCTCCTGGGTAGGTCCACAGCTTGATCAATTCATCTAAAATAGCAATAGCAACAACAACAACAACAACAACAACAAAAACAGAAAAAGAAAACAACTCATAAATAAAATGGTAACGGAGGCATAGCCTTGAAGGCACTTCAAGGATTTCAAGCATGTACTTACATCAACATTGGTGTTGTAATAAATTAACCTGTTGTAGTAAATTACATATTCAATGGGTCCTTCAAAAGAAGGCATGGGATATGTATTGTTTCAAAGGAATATAAGGACTACCAGAGAACGAACAAGGGCACGAACAAGACAGTGAGTACAGAAAATGAGAAAGGCACAAGACTGCTTAGCTCTGCATAGACCTTATTGTGTAGTTCGTGTTTTCTTTAACGTAGCTAAAAGCTTCTTGTAGTGGGACACTGCAGAATGGTACTTCCCTGTTTAAGCAAAAAAATACTACCTCCCTTTGTATCATGCGTGTCTCAGGAGTGTCAGTGTTGTGGCTTTCTGCTTAAAAGAAAAAAGATGAAAAAAAATACTTGTCTCCCATGGTGTAACACTAGGTTAATTTTCAAAGTTATTAACAGATGGAATATGACATGTAGCAACAGATGGAAATAATGGATGGAATTTCCACATACATAATCACAATGCATAAGGAAATAATACTTTGCGAACTCACATTTTGTGCATATTCCACCTATTAAACTTCAGGAGATGAACACTTTCAAACATTCTAGTCAATACTTCAGTGTGCCCAGGCTACAGCATTGAAACAAAATTAGTTAATGGAGAATTGACATTGCAGCACAGAAAATCTATTTGATTTGGTTAATAAAACAAGAAAAACATTATTCTGGCACTGAGATTTCAGTCCGTCCTGAAGAAATCTGCCTTATATGTGGGTTTAGTAGAATGAGTTCAAGGTGTCCTATTTTAATGATACAGCTGAGAAAACTGCCACAATAAAAATTAAGTTAATTTATCCATGTTGGGATCAAATATCCTGAAGGATAAATATAATCTCTATCAAAAGTAATTGTGTCTAAATTAAAGTAACTCCTCACCTAGGTTTGGAAGCTACTTTTTTACATGCAGGCTAATAGGTACCAGTGTGCCTCTTGGGTCTATTCCTTGTGTTCTGAGCTCAGAATCCTTTGGAACTTGTAAAGATTTGCTGTACATGTGGTATCTCTCTGAGTGATTTTTCCATCCTCAGAGAAGGAGAAATAACAGAAGTAAGTAAGAGTTAGAATTTCTCTGAAGATCATGTGAGAATCAGCTGATTCATCCAATATCAAATAGGGCTCAAACTCATACCTTTGTCGTACTGCAAGCTTACACAGCTGGGATACAAAAGGCATTTTGAAGGAATTAAGCTGAAAAATATAGATCAAGAAATGTTTTTCTAAGAACGAAATAAAAAACAATGCAGAAATGGCAAGGAAGGATGGAACATTAAGGAAGAAATATCAGGAGAAAAAAGTGATCTCTGCAATAATTAGACATAATCATCTAATATATAAAACAAGATTTCAACATTTTTTTAGTATGAAAAATGATTTTTTAAAAAGCTTATTACGTTGATGTCTGATCAAAGTTTAAATTGTTTTTCATTTCTGACAGTACTGCAGACAAATAAGCTAGGACATTATGGGAAGTGGTCTGGGCCTGGAAAAACTATGGGCAAGTGTAGATAACTGTACTCGAAAAACCCTCTAATCATTTTTGTGACAAGCATAACATATTTGACTGAGAGTCCCTATAATAAATGAAGAGCCATACTGAGTACCACTGAGCTAAAAAAAACAAGGGTTTTACAGTTTGGAGATCATTCTTATAAAGAACATATAGTTGCATATAATTTCGAATAGCAGATATGAGAGTGAGACAACAGATGATAAGTAACTGATCTTGACAACAGGATTAGACAAGACAAATCAGGTTTTACAGAAATGTAATATCAGGGCATGAAAAACTTGGAAAACCATTATGAAAGGGAGAAAGTTAGAATAGTTTTAAAAAACATTCCCAGAAATTCTCTTGAAGATGAAACCATAAATATCCGTGAGTGTAACAGCAACATTTTTACAAAATAAATGCATGCAGATCAGTGAAGAGTAATGATATGCTCTCTTAAAATATTCTAGTCTCAAAATTAGGATGTTATAGTTTCAGTGGGTGCTTAGCTGCATGGCTAAATAAATGGTTAGATGACCAGGCACACACACTTGAGGACAGAGCTATTAGTCAGAGGAACCAACTAAGTCTGGAGGAACAGGCCAACAGAATACAGACAAAGCCAAGTGCTGACCCTAGGCAGGGTGCAAGAACATAGACTGGAACAGCTCTTGATGAAGAGATGTGGACCCTGGACAGGCACAAGCTGGGCATGAGCCAGCAGCATGCCCTGGATGCAAGGACAGCCAATAGTGTCCTGGGAGCTGTACTCACATAGACACTGGGGATATCAAGGGGAAGGATTATCCCACTCAGTTCAGCACTCATATGTTCAAGGATGGGGCACTCACCTCCTTTCTGGGCAACAAGTTCTAGTATCTCATCATCCTTACTGTGAAAAACTTTTTTCTGATGTCCAATTTAAATCTCTCTCCTGATGTAGTGGAGCATGTTCTCTAGAGAGACATCCATGGTGTTTTCAAGACCAGACCCTGAGCAACTTGTTCTGACTCCACAGATGACCCTGCTTTGAGCAGGAGTTTGAACTAGAGAATTTCTGCAGTCCATCCCAGCCTCACATACCTCTATGGTTGTGGGAATCTCTGAAATTTTATACATATTTTTGGAATGAGATTACTCACATTACTCATGGATTACTCACATTCTGGCCTATCTGCAAGAGTCAATAAGCTCTTATGTCACAGTTATAATACTTTTAGTACTGGATCTATATCACTGTAAGTCTAATAGTTGTAATTACAGAAGGTGCGTAGACAATATCATTTCTACATTTTTTCCTGCAATTTTTCTAAATTGAGGAAGTAATTAAAAATATAAAATGCTCTCTTTAAAAGGTAGTTTTAAGATGATAATCATCTTTTAAGATATGGAACAATTTTGGATTTTTAGTTGACTTTCCCAAGCCATGTCATTTACAATGGTCATTACCAGTTACAATGACAAAACCAATTAATCTTAACTAGACAGCCACATGATTGCAGAAATGATATGCATTTTCTGTATGACTTTTACAGTTTTGTCCCTGATGCCATCATTTTACTAAGACAGCTAAACTTTATTTTTAAATTTGAAAGAAACTATTTTCTAAGGAAAAAAATCTACTGCTTAATGATGATATAATTTAAGATACAGTCTGTATTTGTGATCCCTTTCGGGCTATATTTTAAGACAAATATTATATTTAACCTGTGAATCTAGAAACCACCATATTCTGACAGTAACTTCACTACTGTTCTTTACAGTAAACATTTTATAAGCTTTGATGAAAAAATCCTTTTGTTATTTCAGCTGTTGTCTTTATTATTGTATAAGCACAAAGAAAGACAGAGATCATAGAATCACATAATCATGAATTGTAGGGGTTGGAGGGGACCTCTAGAGATTGAGTCCAACCCCCTTACAGAGCAGGCTCTTTATAGCAGGCTGCACAGGTAGGTGTCCATGCACTGAAGAGGTATACAAGGATCAGGAATTTAACAGAGAACAGAGATCCCATGCTTACGCCTCCATCTGACATGCTGCTTTCTGCAAATGCAGGGTTCCAGAACCATAGAATTACTTGGATTGGAAGGAACCTTAAACTGCAACACCTAATTGCAGCACCCATGCCATAGACAGGGCTGCCTGGATGGCAGTCCTACCAGCTCAGGCTGCCCAGGACCCCATCCAACCTGACCTTGAACATCTCCAGAGATGGGACATCCACAACTGCTGTGGACAGCCTGTGCCAGTGCCTCATAGATCTGCCCACCTTAAGCACTGTGTGGGCTGAAGCAGGAGCAGGCAATGCTGTCTCAGTCATGGGCATCACTCCATTGCTTTGAAAGGAAACAGGATCATATCCTTCATGTTCTAAGATTTTACAGCTCATTTGCGAACAATTAATGTATCAGCTCACATAATATGTCAGCTGAGAAGTTTGGATAAATACATGGCAATTGGATTAAGTTTGTCCAGATTTCTCTTGCTGCTGCACTTAAATAAGACAAATACAAAACAAACATTTTGTTATTTCTTGTAATGCCCACAGTGTTTGAAGCTTTGTCAAATGACTCACCCTAATTGACCATTAATTGTAAAATATTGGGAAACAAGTATTTCAGCTTGTGTCTATTGTTCAGTACAAAGTGTATCTGTTCAAAATATGTCTGTAACTTTACATTATTGAAGCAGAAAACATTTTTCCTACACTTCAGCTGCTCTGTGCTGTGGTGGACATATTAAGGCTCAGATGTTCATACAGTGAAAATTATTATTCCTGTTTTCCACCAAATAAGGGTCTGGCTGTAAATGTTTCTGTTGTGCTCAAATTTCTCTCCAGTTCTTTATCCCATATCAGAGTGTATCTGTGTATGTATGTTGCCCTGTATTGGTGTGTGGAGGCGGAGGTTTGGCAGATATGGCTAGGCTGTTCAGAGCAATAGAAAGCTCTTGTTCTGTTTCAGCAACTCAGCATTAAAAGAAAAAGTGACCAAGAAACATTACATTTAACTCATGTATTAGATTCTTGCTAGAAATCAAGCACTTCAGAGAGTTTTCACTTAGAGCATATTAAGATTCTAGATGCTGTTAATAATATTTTCAATTACTAGATGCTTCAGGGTGTATTTTTTTTTTGTAATGCTTTTAGGTTTAATTTATTCTTTCTGTGCCATTTCTGACAGTGTTTGTCATAATTCCTCTGATTTCCCCTGCTCTGTGTCAACATGAAAGGATCTGCAGGTTCACAATTCAATCTGCTGCATTTTAACAGCTCATCTTCAACAACGTAATATTCTATCAGAGATCATTGTACTTCTGTCTTCTGTTGTCTAACCAACTGGACTTTTAATGGCAGACATTAAAAGACAATTTTCATAGACGCTTTTGATCTGTACCCTCTATTCAATCAGTGTCATACAAATGAAGTCTCTGGTAGTGTTGGTGTTTCAACAACTGTAAAACAAAAGAGCTGTGACTGTCCTTTAGGCTTGGTAGGTATCTGGCTACCTCTGTGTGTGTTCTTTTTTCACCTGCTCTGTTTGGTGGAGTTCTGGTAGCACAGATTGCTTGTTATATGCAAAAATCAATCCTTTTCAAATCTTCAGAGTTTTTCAGATGTATCTTCTGTATGCAAAAGAAACTCACTGCAAAACCTACATCTAGTAAGTATTGCCTAAACTTGATGTTCTACATTGTCTGCTAATATGTTACTCAGAAGAGTTGTTGGAAATAAAAAATAAAACACAAAACTGTAATTATCAGGTATTGGTGGCTAATGGATGCTCTGTATGAAGAAATAATTTTCAAAATGTTCTCTGGATTGAATAGATGCATCATGAATTATCCCCTAGCTTTTGTGGTTCTCTATCATGTAATTAATTCAAATGTAATAATTTACCAACTTTTTATTATTATATTTCTACTTAATTATTTGCATTTATTTGCACTGTACAGCCATACCATTACATCTTTATATATCTTTTACAGGCTCCCTGTGTATAGTAACATTTTTTCTCTTTTCAAATTACTATTGTCCTTGGAGCCAGCTGCTTTCTTTGTCCCCAGAGATACTGGGAGTGAAAAACAAAGAGAATGTGCTATTTCTTTGCAGGATGCCTTGATTTGATTTGATTGATTGATTTATATATAAGAGCCCTTGCTTCATTATTCTCTCTCTTTTTTTTCCCATTTATTTATTGTGTATGCTGATAAGCAAATTAATACATGCACCTGTTCTTCCAAGTCTTTTCCCCTTGTACTGCATCCTGTGGCAGTTCATTATAAAAATAGAAATGTCTATAAAGATATTTCAATTTAAATTGGACCTCAACTTCAATTTTTAGTTGCACATAATCTGGAAATTTATCTAGAACATTATCTTTGAGTTTATAATCTGTTTGTTTGTGCGTATGCAAGCTACTATTTGCTGCACAGATAGTATGTCTGATTTTCAGACAATGAAAAATACTTCTGTTTGCTTATAATATTTAGAGTGCTGTTGCCAGCAATGACCCATTCTTCCTGTGGTTCACTTGCAAGGGATTTTTCTTTACAGGGATGCCTGTGAAATACCTCTCTGGAGCATTACTTCATTTTATCCTTTCCCTTATTTTCTTTGTATTTCATCATTATTAAAATGTTTCATATCTAGAAGGGTCACCTTTAAGTACTTACTTCATTACCAGCAACCTTTCTCCTTTAATCTCTTTCTCACTAGTTATGATTTCTGCTCATTTTGTTTTGTTTACAATCCTGGCATGAATTCCAGGTCTTTTTTAAAGTTTGTACTTTTAAAATCTCGAATGTTTTAATTGTATTTGAATCTAATGCCTTCTTCTAAACTGCACCCATAATATTATTTCTGATCGTATGCTCTTAAATGAAGTGCAATGTGGATACACTTGTAAGTATAAAGAATTTTGTTCCTTGCATGTATCCAAACCACCTCTATTTCTTCGATTTGAATGCCTCAGCATCAGAATCACAGACAGGACTCCCTGTGTTTAATTGCTCAAAGAGCCTGCTCCTGTGCTCATTGTGCCTGTAACATACATGGAACCCACACAGACGTGCACACACACAATCTCATCTGGTGACCACGAAGTTTTGATGTAAATGGCTTTCTGTTCATGAATGTCTTGCAAAATGTGATAGTATCATTATAGTCAGATTGCAACAACTCACTTTTCTTTGATCAATCTCTGTATTATTCATACTTCATACAAGCTTACATTTTGTTTCAGTGTGATTTCTCAAAGAATATGTGGAAACTACAAATGTATCTCTACATTCTCTGCTTAATACCACTTCTGTAGTTTTGCTTCATGAGTGTGGAAATCACTGAGGTTTTTATCACCTGAAGGATCTTCCCGATTTGAAGATATTTATGTTATGAGTATTCCAAGACAGTTAATACCTTGCCTAAATAAGGTGTTTTTCATTTAAGATCAACAACTGTACATGTCACAAGTTATTAGCTTTCCAAATAGTTGTAAAAGCTACAGTGTTGTGTTGTTTTACCTGAGAACCATGGCTTGGGGCTGCAAAGGATGGCTACAAATCTAGGAATCTTTCCTTTTGGCTAGCTATCAAAGAAGACTTGCTAGTCCAGCGCATCAGAAACTTTTTCTGATTTTTGGCAGTTTATAAAAAAATTCAGTGTAGACAAATTGTTCAGTTAAAGGGAAACCTACGTATTCCCCAGGAGAAGTATTTAGCAGTGGTGGAATGGGTAATTGAATACTCATGTACCGCTATATTTGACATTATACAAGAGATTTATAGGATTAGATAAGTCTAACCATAACAAAAGTATAAGCAAATACAGACTGAATCAATTTTAATTAGACTTTTAAATCTATTAAATCCTAAGTAGATCTTAAAATTTAACTGGAGATTATTAAAGCAAACTCTAGGAATTTTAGTGTTCATCTTCATTATCTGTTCCAATACATTTCCATGCAGTGTCATGGGATGATTTAAGTCACATATGAAGTGTAACAATGAATTTGTTCTTAATAATGTTATGTATATGGCATTTATATATACGTATTTCTTTTATAACAAGTCACAGTTTTATGATTGCTGATAAACCCGAGAGCAAAAGGTTTCTTCATATGAACTGGAGTTCTGCTAGGTTAATGCCCTGTCTCTTTGGAATATGAAATTCTCCGACCACGCTATTCATGATCTGAATATCCTCTCAAGTTCAATACCTTTGTAGTAAGGTCTATTTCACACTTGCTCACTTAAAAGCAGAGTTTTGCATGACTTAAGAAATTTTATTTCCATCTAATTATTTAGAACACTTCTCAGCTTTTACATATTTCCCGTTTACCTTCATATTATATAAGATATTTGCGGTAAAATTCTGATTCCAAATGAAGTGAATAGAAGAATTATCATTAAGTTTCTCAGGGTCTTATTTTGCCTTTCTTTTTATATACGATAGGTATTTCAGAACTCAGATGTAGCTCCACAAGTGCTTCCAGGCTTAACATACAGCAGAAAGCTTCTCTTTCAAAGAACTCTAAGCAATTTCCCTCTCAATGACATGCACAGACATAAAACACAAAAGTATTTTACCTTGCCTCAGGTTCTTCCTTAAGATTCTCTTCTGTCGTGATGCCTGCAAAATCACTTAGCACTGCTAGGAAAGAGACAATTTCAAACTATTGCTTTGCTGATTGTGTGAAGTTTATTTATTTCAAACACAATCATTTCTTTCACCTCTATACATGCAGCTTTCCTAGTGCTTGCATGAACTATCTTTTGTATTTTGTCACAAAAGACAAGCTATCAGACATCTGTGATAGCTGTGATCTTCTTTTGCTTCATATTTGCACCTTTTCTCACGTGATAAAGTTCTGAATTCTGTTGACAATTTGCAATATTACCTTTGCACAGTGTAGTGATAGAGCAATAGGTAACTCTATAGTAACAGCAATGACAATAGAACAGTTGAACTTCCGTTTCACAGCAGAAACTTCAACAAGAGCGAGTGTCAGATTATGCACCTGGGACAACCCTGGATATATGTACAGACTGGGAGGCAAGAGGTTGGAGGGAAATCTCCAGAAAGGATCTGGGATTTCTGGTTAATAAAAAAAATAAGCATGGGCCAGCAGTGTGCCCAGGCAGTCAAAAGGGTCTACCATATCCTGTGGTGCATCAGGTCCAGCACTGCCACTGGTAAGGGAAAGAGTGGTTCCACTCCGTTCTGCACTGTGTGGCTGCATCTCTAGCACTGGGTGCAGGTTTGGGCATCAAAATAAGAGAAGAACAGAAAACTAGCACAGAGTATCCAAAGGAAGGCTATCAAGACAGTGAAGAGTCTAGTGGACAAGAGGTATGAGAAGCAGCTGAGGACCCTGGTTTGCTCAGCCCAGTTCAGAGGAGCTGCAGCTTCTCACAGGGAGCGGGGAGGCAGCGCTGAGCTCTGCTGTCTGTGACAGCGACAGGGCCTGAGGGAATGGCATGGAGCTGTGTCAGGGGAATTCAAGAAGCATCTGGATGGACAACACTCTCAGACATATGGTCTCATTTTTGGGTAGTTCTGCATGGAGTCATCATTTGGACTGAGGAGTTGGACTCAATCTTTATGGGTTCCTTCCAACTCAGGATATTCGTGGTTCTACGATATTATGATTCTATGAAATAGAAATACAGCAAAAACTTGGCAAAACATCTGCATGCATAGTTTCAAGTTGGCACTGGACTTGCAAAGACACTACAGTCTAATTGTTATTGTAAAGGTTAAATATAGATATTTCAATTATGCTAGGTTTTAAGACTTTTCCTGTAGACTAAATATTATTATCTATTATCTGTTTTATAAGTTAATACGTGTGAAGGATTCTTAAGATAATTTATGCACAAGGATTACTCATTTTATAACAATAAAAAAATACCATCATGCTAAAATAAAATTTCCTTTTCACTTTTAATACCAGATTTATACAATACTACAGCATTTCTGAGTTCCTAGCAATGGGAGAATCAAAATGGGTTACAATACTCAAAGTAGAAGAAGCTTTAGTAGATATACAGTTTTGTCCACTGAACTACAGATTTAAAAGGACAGAGACATTGTTTGAGATAAAAGAGATCACACGTTTCCCTCTAGTTAATCCTTATACTTTCTACAGTTGAAAGAATATAAAAGAAATTTTCCACAGAAACTGATGACACTGCCTGTTGGCAACAGACTAATGACTGTCTCAGTAGATTGCTAAGCAGGTTAACTCAACATGTCCCTCTCAAGCTCCCCTCAGATCCACTTTCTGATCATCAACAAAATCTATTTCATACATCTCAGCAAAGAAGTTCCATTTTCCCAAGTGCAGTCAAATCACATTTTTGTTGTTAAAGCAATAGGAATAAATGGGATGATAGAAGCTCCTGCCTAATTCTCTGTTAAGGCAGAAGAGACCTTCTTTTCCTTAACTAGAGTTGACAGAGCTCTTTCCCTATATAATGTTTTTTTACCTTTCTACCTTTTCAAAATTTAAGATTTCAAGGCATGCTTGCTCTTAGTGGGGGTTGAGTGAGGGAGAAGGGAGTATCACTACTCACTGATGGGCTGAATAAGCTTGCAGAGGTTTAGACTATCTTTATTCTCTCCAGTAAAAATTGTATACATTCATACTCATGTCATTTTTTTCTCTGCTAAACACTAAGAGCAATTTTTTTCTTAAATTGTAGTCCTTGCAAAGTACTGCTCCAGCTGTACATTTTAGGAAGCTACAGTTTGACTTTTTAAGGTTCTCAGAGGAAAAGAAGATCAATAACTTGTCACAGCAAGAGATACTTTACTGTCTGCAGGGTGCTGTAATATAGCATTGTTGATGGGAAAAATGAAAAAGAAAAAAAAAATTTTGAGCTTGTCTTTGTGCAGTTGGACAGGCTGCTATTAAGCTAGTTAAACAATTTTTTCTTCAATAATTTAATGCTGAGATTATTAGATATAAGTGTCATTTTGTTACAATATTTTTTATGCTTCGGGCCACATTGTAAATAAGATATGTAAAAATGCTGCAGCCTCTGATTTGCTTCTCTGTATTGCATAAACATAAATAAGCAGTTCCTGAACAAATTGTTTCGACTACAAAGGAAAGAACTTAAAATAACAACAGCATAAAGATTTTTATTAATTTCTACAAAGTCCACAACTTTAACCTGATCTTTCCCCTTTTCTATTTCATTGTATGATATTGAACCTCTTATCTTAGGAAGTAACGAGTATATAACTCTTACAAATATTAATAAACATAGCAACATATTGACTTTGCATTTGTACACTTTATTAAGGAATCGAGCAATTAATTCTGTTTGCTTTGTCAATTTACATTCAAATTGCAAGACATGTCAAATTTAATTGCAAATTCTACTGGCAAGGATTGCAAGCAATTTTCTTCACTTCCTTAATTTCATATTTTTTATCACTCTGTGATACAAATTATTACCTTAATTTTCCTCCACTGGTACTTCTATGGACTGGAGAACAGAGAGTCAATATCAAATTAAGTTATATTTGCCTGTGTAGACACCTTTCTAGTCCCACATCTTCAATCTGCACAGCTGTAGCTACGCTGCTGAAGTCCAGAAATCTGAGTAGCTCTTGTTTCAGATTGAAAAGCTCTGGAAATCCAGGAAGGAAAAATTGGTTCTACAATAAATGATTATCACGTGACGAGCATTAGAATCACAGAATTATTTAGTTTGGAAAAGCCTCTGTAAATCATTTAGTCCAACCTTCTACTCAAACTAGAACTATGAGTTAGAGCAATTCAGAATAGTATCAGATACAGTTCAGAATATCCAGTTAAGTTCTGAACATGTTCAAGGATGGAGATCCCACAGACTCTCTTGTAATCTGATCCACTGTTTAAATACTTTTTAAAATTAAGTAGAATTTCTCATCATCCAACTTAGAATTCTAGATTTGCAGAAGTCTCTTGAGAGCACCTGCTTTAAATCTTGCTTGAAAGGAAGGCTGTAGATTAGGCTGGATTATTGAGGATCTTATCAAGTTGAACACTGAGTATTTTCAGAAAGGGAGATTCTGATATTTTGACAGGCAACTTATCCCATTCTTCAGTTATTCTCACAGTGAAATATTTTTTTTCTAAATTGAATGGAACTTTCCTAGAAATAAGTTGTATTTACTTGCCATGTAAACTCACGTCTTCAAGACTCATCTTTTCTACACTGCCCCTGTAGTCTTCTCCACACTGAAAAAATCAGCTCTCACAGGCTCTCACCATGTGTTAAGTACTCTAGCCCTTAGTCATCTCAGTAACCTTTTCCAGAGCCCAATCCATTTGGATAGTATCAGTATCTTGTGCTGGGGAGACCAAATGTGGGCACAAAATTCTTGATGTGCTCTCACAAATGCCAAACAGAGGTAACAAGCAGGATACATAAATGCACATACCACACTGTATTCAGTTAGCTTTCTTAGCTAAAAGGGCACAATATTGATGATTTATCTGTGTCTAGAGTATCCGTAAGTATATATCTATTTATGTATTTTTATAACTACAACCTAGATGTTGGAACAGAATGCACTTTCAGCAAGTTAGTGGTAGAAAACAAATCACACATAAAGAAAGAGAGAAGGAGACAGAAAGTTGATATCTATATATTAATATCTGTATAGGTATCTATATAGATCAATAGATAGATCTATATTATATGGAATGACTTAAGAAGTGTCGATCCTCTTACTGTTTCCTGAGGAGTTTTAATAATAAATGGTTGAATTTTGGAATTTGCATGGCTGATCATAACCCTTTCAAGCCTGACCATTTAGACAACTTTTCAGCACCTTATCATCCATTTACTAAGTTCAAAGAGCTGTAAGTATCCTATGGAAAACTTTGTCAGAAGACTTGAAATGAATGTAAATGACATCTACTGTTCTCCTTGTCTATCTATCCATGGTGTGTATCTCCAGTCTTCCTTTGTTCTTCATATATTTAGAAATAAATTAAAAGGGGATTTTGATCCACAACCTTCACAGTAAGCCTGACCGGTCCATAGTTTCCTCAGTCCTTCTCCTCACCTACTTCAAGAAGGTTGTGACATTTTTCTAACCTCTAGTAATCTCTCCCAGTTACCATGACATTTCAAAGAGAGTAGTCTTAGCATTCAAAAAGAGATTATAAAGGAGAAATAGTAAATTTTAACACTGATAATAGTAAAGTAAAAATTTCTGTTAAGAATGATCCAAAATTTCAGTGAGAACTGTTTCAGATTCTGTAAGTATTGACTTAGCCCTCTAGTTGTCAGCTATCAATCTTTAAAATCTATTGGATCATATTTATAAAACTAAGACAAGCGTGTATTTCACAAGTGAGAGAAATCCATTCTTCATTTGTGATAGTGGAATACCTCCATTATTCCTACAAAGGTATATAAACAGAGAAAAGACATTCTCCCTCTCCCCCTTCTGCTGGTTATGTTATATATTAATGTGTGATTAAATGTAATTATGTTGTATTTATCTGCTTGATCATTCAACATAAATCCCAGAGGTAGTACGGGGGGAAATGGGGAGAGAAAAGTGGTACCTAACTTTTTAATTAGCACAAAATCGCTGCTCCAGAAATGGGAACTACTTCTCTGGTAGGTATCCTTTTAATTCCTAGCAGTTGTCATTCAATCAGTAGTCTATATTGATATATCTGCATTCCGTAACTTGTTCTGATTGGCTGCTGAACAGGTGATCCTCCAAAATGTCCATGTGGCACAGCAGCACAATTAAAACTCAGTCACTAAAAAATTAAACACTTTAAAGTTCACCTCCTTGGTTGGCAGTTATACGGTACTTTGAGACCTTTAAAGTACATATAGATGTTAGACTGTGTCAAAAGCTTAGCAAAAATAACCAGCCTGATGTAGGTCTTGTAGGAGAGTAGCATGTCTTACAGTAAGTACTGCTGCCCACTATGATACTATATGACCAATCTGATACTATATATAATACAGATCAACTTACCACAAATGAATGCTAATTTGCATAATCCTTTTGGAAATAACACTAATTTCACTCAAATCTTGTCTCTTCAAACACCTGCACAAAAAATAATTAATTGATTGATTTCATAAGCTGAGGGAAAAGAAGTGAGAATGAAAGATAAGTGAGAGAACACCCTACAGGAATGCAGACAGTTCTTCTTCTGATATCGTCCTTTGGTATTCTGATGAACGAAAAAGCAAGAAATAAGTACATTATAATTGAACAAAGTATGAAAGTAAATACAGAAACAACACCTGAGTTCAGTGAACAATCCTGGAAGAAAATAGTCAGAAATAAAGGAAAGAAAGCAAGCAATATTTTCATATATCTAACTATCACTGGAAAATATGAAGCAGAAAACATAAACATAGCTAAAAAGTTGCATAAGTTAATATTAATAATTCTAAGCAGATAATGAGTGCTTCATCACATTGCAAAGACTCTGCTTATTCTGTAAGAGCAAGTTGATTCTTTGAGTTGCGTGGATACTTCGGGAAAAGAGCCAGAAAACGTATTAACTAATTTTTATATTCTGATGTAGAAATACTCAAGGTCATAAATGTTAACATCCACTTTCGTATGCAATGAATAACAAACGAGGGCCAAGCCAAAAGATAGGAATGGAATTATGAAACAATGTGATACATACTACCTCTACATCAGGAGGAATAATTTCCTGGGTGGAGACATGCCTGGCAGCAGTAGAATTCTAGTCAATGTACAGAAAAGATTTTCTGGGTACAGTTTCTTTTATTCTCACACCAAGAGAAGGTAGGTAGACAATTAACAGCTATATTGCATATGGCTTCAGGTGAATAAAGGACTAAAAATGCAGTAGGTCTCTTTGTTCAAGGTATGATTCCCTTGTTCGGTGTATTCCAAAGACAGTACTTGGGGAACTTAAACTGATCCATCATTTATCATATCTGAAGGGCAAGTCAGTAAATTATTTAAGCGATCTGATACTATACTCAATTTTTTTATATGTCACTGGATCAAACAATTAGAATTGCTGGACTTTGAAGCAAGGGATGTTACTGATATAAAGAGAGAACCAAGATATTTTTATCTCTTGTTGCAGATATTTACATGACTTTTTTTTTTTTTTTGTTAGGGTTTAATCTAAATTCCTTACAAAAATTCAAAATGCAAATCATAGTTAATATTTTCCATACATCATATTATCTTTATCTGAAAAAAAGTAATTCTTGTAGTTAATTACCTAACTTCTTATTGGAAGTTATGCACTGTTGGTGTTGCTCTTTGTGTTTTACTGGCAAATATGCTGCCAAAGGGGTATACATTTAAAATGCAAAATTATAGTATTTAAGTTTGTCTTACCTTCTGCCCTTCATTCTAGCATGCAGTTGATACTAAGAAAAATACATTGTTTATGAATTAATCTATGTTTTTCATAAGCAATTAATTTGTGTCAGGAAACAGAATTACTGTGTCAGAACCGGAATTACTGTTGCTTTTGACTGCCTTTTGGATTTCTGAAGTCTGTACTCAGATGTACTAGGGAGTTATAAGATTTAGCTTCAGAGAGGTCTAAATCTGAGCTCAGACTTCAGAGGAACTTAGAGAACAATTATCACTTTATTTCAGAAACATCTGTACTACTACAGATCTAACTACATTTATTTTAGCTCGTATACTTCAGTGTAGTTCACTCAGAAACTATGCCTCTTAATATTGTAGAAGCAAACAGCAAAATAGTTTTGCATAGAGTTTCTGCAGCACTGTAAAAGTATTGCAATAGGATATCCTTAGCAAAATTCAGTAAAAAAAATGCTTATTAAAATACATCAATACTGTTGTTACAATAGTGTTGCACATTAATGTAGATAAAATGTTTCTACTTCTTCAAGTATCTAGTGAATCTTGCAAACTACATCTAAGAAACTTCTCAATTGGTTCTGCACTTGCAAATTTGTCTGTAAAAAGATGGATGGCTGACTTAAAGTAATTTGCTATGAGAGCACTATGTCAGATAGATAGACAACAAAATTTAACAAAATCTTACCTTGTTTGACCAAAAAAAAAAAGAAGAAAAATTTGTGATCCAGATTCTGTGGTAGTATATATGACTCAGAAAAATGATTTCTTTTTTCAGACCTGAGTGAATGGAGGACTGTGTTATTCTTGGTACAAATTGTTCTCCCATTCCATCCTGTAGCTGTATTTTTCCTGATGTTCTAATAGAGATCGAATCCAACTAATCCACAGTGTAATTTACAGTGAAGAAATCTTACAGGGTAGAGGTTCTTAGGCTAAAGTTACTGATTCAGAGGCAGTTTATTTTCAATATAAATAGAATGTGATTAGCTTTGGAGGACTGGAGATCCTAATATCAGGTTCACCAAGCAATATAAAATACATGCTGTAGAGATTAAAATATATCATTCCTTGTTAAAGATGTGTCAAAGATGAGCTTTTTATTTTATTTTATTTTTTTATTTAAGACAGTGTATTAAATAGTTAGGACACAGGAAATATAGCAGACTCATTTCTTAAGTATAATTGTGCAATTATAAAGCAACTGAATTTAAAAAGTAGTCAGTGAGGATTACCTTGTCCAACCTCTCCAATTAATATAGGGCCATCTAAAACAGATTGTCCAGAACTGTATCCAGTCAAATTTTGTGTATCTGTGCATTGGAACAAGCTGCCTAGAGAAGCTGTGGATGCCCCATCCATGGAAATGTTCAGGGCCAGATAGGATGGGTCTCTGGGCAACCTGGTCTAGTGGAAGGCATTCCTGCCCCTGACATGAGGTTATAACTAGATAATCTTTAAGTTCTCTTCCAACCCAGACTATACTATGTTTCTACAATTCTGAGAAAGTTTTATAAGAAAGTGATTCTTGTAAAACAGTGATTTTGAGTCTCTTTTCTCTGCAGGACCACAACCCACAAGATTCTTGAAAGATCTCAGAAATTACCTCAAACATTTCTCCTTGAGTCCAGCATTGTGATCCTGTTTTTTGCCTTGTTTTTCATCTCAGTACCATCATTACCATTCCATAGTTACTGCAGTCAAGACAGCCCTCAGCTTTTGCAACTTTAACCAGTTCTTCTTTGTGAGCATCAAGTCCAGCAGAATGTTTCTGTTTAGCAATTTTTTTAGCAACTTTTGTCAAAAGTTGTCATCATTGGACTCCATAAACCTCCTGTAATGCTTCTGCCTTGCTATGTTGTCTTTCTAGCATACATTGTGGTGGGTAAAATCCCCCGGGAGGACCAAGGAGTGAGATTTCTTTCAATTATTTGGAAAAGGTCTCATATAATTCTTCTTCTGAATCAAGAAGTCTCTATTAGACATATAAAATATTGTTGGATATCTTCCATATTAATTGTATTGATCAAATCCTCTGTATTTCAGCTTTTATTAATAAGATATTTTCAGAGGGATTCAGTGTATTTGGTACCACTAAAACTTGACACCATTCTTTTGCACTCTTTAATATATGAAGATATTCTAATACTACCAATAATGTTCCGCTAGTAGTCCAGTTGTTGACATCTTATTTCTTAAAGAGAAAATAAAATAAGAAATGAAAATCTAGAGGTAATAATTGAAACACTCTGGCGTTGATTGTAATTGCATGTTCTGTTCAGTAAAATTTTATTTAGGTTAATTTTCCAGAGCCTTATTTTTTATAATCAACACTCCTCTCTTACAGGCAGGATGTAATTAGATTCCATGTCACTGAATGAAATTGGAAACTTCATTCAAATGTAAATCACGCTGGTTTGGGAATGTAGAACCTGAAGAAGCAGATGTGTTGAATAGGAATTTTTTTTTTTTAAGAGAAGCAAAGTGCGTGGTATGAAACAGTCATCTGTATGAAATAATTCCAGTGCTTTATAGTTGACTTCACATAAATGAATGTGTTGCATATTTTCTCCTACGTGCTTCTGAACACAACTTTCATTTTCAATTTTTTAGCTGTTCTCCAAAGAAAAATAAGTTTATACAGTGTTTAGTGTGTTGCATTGCAAATTTATGGCTATGTGTTGTGAAATGAGTAGGAACAAATTATTTTAGTTTACAACCTAGAACATACATTAGAATTTATACCAGGCACCTAAATTAACTGAGGAATCTTCAGGACAGGAAAAACTTCCATCTGTCACAAGCATTTAGAGCAGATTGTCTGCTGATAATTTAGCACCAGATTTCCTGTGATCTTCCTGTGCACTGGATGTGGTATCATCTTCTATACTTTCTCCATTTATGACGTGACTGAATTAAAGCCAGTCACTGGTTCTCTAATGTATTTCTTACTGCATATAGCACTTTGTCAGTCATGACAGAACAAAATATTCTGTATTCAAACATAGATCATAGAATGTTGGATCTAACATGGTGGTCTTAATAGTTTGCCTTGCAATTTTTTGGACTTCACTGTGTTGATCAACTAAAATTGCTTTTAGTATAGATTCTACCACTTATTCTTCCCCCTACAAATGTCAAAAGTACACCTGATCAACATTTAGTGGGGATGCAACAATATTAATTAGAAATAGCTGCATTAGAAAAAGTTCTCAAAAACCATATGACATTTCTTCCAACCTCACAAAGCAGAAATGCACTCCATGGTCCTCATTGGAAAGTTTCTTACTTAAAAGGAGATTAAATGATACTATGCTAAGAGTGAAAAAGCTTGAACAAGATGTGGAATTAAATATTAAGAAAAATCTTAATACTGATGTGCACAACATCATTAGCAACATTGCTAAATTTTACTCATATATTTTAGAAGGTGGTAAAAGTTCATTTTTTTAAATCTTGTTTTCAAATAGAAATAAAGTATGATGTTTATATATAAACAGGCCAAATTCTAGTCTATGACATCAGGTATTCAGCTATAAGATCTATTCAGTATTCAATGAAAATTTTGTTTGCCTGCTACAATGATATATTCATAAATGTCTTTATGAATGATAGCAGATTGTATTTAAACTGTGTTCACTCTTTCAGTAATTGGATTAATAGAAACTGTTGCCAAAACAAAGATTGTGGCTAAGAAGACATAGCATGGCACAGAGGTGGAATGAGGTACAGGTATGTAATGATGATGCGACTATTGTAAATAATAAGAAGTAGTTAATAAAATGTATTTAACAGGAACAATCACACTACCACATCACCGTGACTTAAATCAGGGCTTTCTGTCTATTAGGGTTAATATTTTTAAATAGTAAATTAATGCTTCAGCCAGAAGAGTAAAGCAACCAGCTGAACAAGTAATTGACTCAGTGTGGGAGAGGGAACTGTAAAATGACAGTAATTAAACTCTAGGAATTACGAATTGCATATTATCCTGCTAATCTATATGTCAAAGCTTCTTTCCCCTTCAAGAAAAGTACACTTTTTTTACACTAACTAACTCATGTTTACTAAGAAAGTAAGCTCACTGAGCGCCAGAATATTCTTGTTTAGTTTTCCCAGCTTTCTCCAGAGACTTCTCAATTGATGTATTTTTTTAGTTTATTCAGAAAATAAAATATCCAAGGGAGCTACAAACCCTGACTATATCTCAAATTTATTTATACCCAACAAGTTCAAAAAGATTCCATCCCATCTCGTACATGCCCAAAAATCCAGCAAATCATTTTTATTTACAAGAATCTAGAATAGAGTTTTGAAATCAAAAACTGTTAGAATTTTGGTACTGATACAAAACTTCTGAAGAAAATCTTTTTTTTCTTCTTGAAAACGTGTTGGGTTTTTTAAAATTAAGATCAAAAATTTTCTTTTTGATATCTCTCAAAATCAAATCCCAGTGTGACATACTGAACAAGGAATATGAGGGATTGTTATGTTCTAGATAAGAAACTGCCCTTAAAGATTTTTTTTTCCTGATTTTTTCTTTTTTTTCTTTTTTTTTTAAATTACTTTTGTTTTGACATTTTCTTTTGTTACAAGTGTTTAACATTTTACTGTTGCTACTTTAGTAAAAAAGAAAAAAAGTTCAAAGACTGGAAAGACTGGATATAACAATTTAATTTCTGCTTTGAAGTAGGCACTCTATATAAACGGTTCTTCCACAGCAATTGTTAATGATCTCATTCCTAGGTTAAAGGATGTCTGGTACAATATACTAGTCTAAGTTGTTTTGCTTCTGAGATCTTAATTGACTGTCCTGACTGCAAGGTTGCTGATTATGCTGCAAAGCTTTGTCTCTATTTTATCTGAGACCTTCAAATGACTCGCCTTCACTCAGATAGAGAACAAGACATGTCTAAAATTGCAAAGTTTTTGAGCAAAGAAAATCTATTTCTTCCACAATCTCCATTTTCTTTTCTTTTGAAAGTTACTTTCTTGAAAGTCATGTGGCTTTCGTGCACTTTTCAAAAAGCTGATTGTATAAAGACAATTTATTTTCTCATGAATAAACTGTCAATATTTGTGAGAAGACAAAAGAAGAATTAACAATTACAGGAACTCAAATGCTTTTCTTCTAATTATACTTATCTAATTTGATAACTTTTTAATGATCATACTGCATGAATTAAATTAAATGCTTTGTGTGCATCCTATCTGCAGGTCTGTGAAGGCAAAGTTTATGCACTTAAGGTTCTCTCACTATTTTTGTTAATATCAGTCGGGAATGCTAAAGCCAAAATACATTTTTGTGAATAGCTAGAATGCTTAGAAACCTCTAAAAGAGAAATATGATTCCTATTAAGACCTAAGGGAGCTAAATTAATATCTAAGATACTCAGATATTTTTACTACAAACAATGAGACAAAATCTGTACTCTACCTGTATTACCAAGCTAAAAATGAACTGCCAAAAAAAGCAAATTATTCAATCCCATTAATGAACAGGAAGGTTATTCATTTAAAACTGCAAGCTCCAGTGGAGTCTTCATCACAGTAAAACTGTGGGGTCATTAAAAATCAGAACTCCCATCTTACTTCAGACAGAGTTGATACATATCTTTCTCACTTTTGATTCTAATATTCAGTAAAGCTCAGAAATAATATTGTGACTAAGATAGTCTTGCCGAAGTTTAAAAATATATATATATGATGTTTTTTTCTTTTGTCTACATGTTTTCAGTAATTTCAAGAATAAAGTGTATGTTATTTTGTTCACACATAAATATGTGCCTACATGTTTCAGATGTGTTTTTCTGAAAGCAGACAGCAAACAAAAGCAAGATTTAGTGAAAACAGAAAATGCAAAAAAGGAATACCTTTTTGTGTCAGTAATTTCTACTGGAATCTTACATCTTGTGTAGTTTGAACTTGTTTGAATCTGAATGCCTAAAGGAACCAACATGCAGTTTCCATTCAGCTTTAGTGAATTTTTCTACTGGTTGAAGAGGAGCCTAATTCTTGAGGTCCAGTTGCATTAGTTTTTTGTCTCCCTAACTGGACTCACTGAGTGATAGAATGAAAGAACATGCTATGGAGAAAAGTAGACTGAGAATACTTTGAACATGAGAAGTTTTGCTACTGCTGAGCTTTATTCCCCTAAAGCTTAAGGGTTCAATTCAGTTAGAGCTGCATCAGGTCTCTGTGAAAACTAATGTTCAAGTTTTGTGGAACCCAAGTTTGAGCAAAGAGCTTAAAGATTTTCTCATACAAATCAGATCAAGGAATATGCTTTGACATGGTACTGATTTAATACCATGGCAGAAGAAATATTAACAGGGTCACCTATAGTTATGGTACAATTTTTATCTTCTCAAACCGTGCAAATTGAGACTGATTTCATTAACATGCATTTAATTAACAATCACATTGTAGCAAGCTATTAATAGATGCTATCACAAATCTGTACATACTACAACAGCGTGAAACAGAACAAATGCTCTTCTGTACTCCTGTACAGGGGTTGCTTATGTTCAAGAGAAAAAAAATAACAATAATGCTTTCCTATCCTGGATTCTATATCCCTGCTCACTCATAAAGTTATTGCATCAGATTTAACCATGTTGTATATTTAGTAGGCAGCATCCTTTTCTCCATTGCTTTAAAAGACATGCTTTTTTGATAACTAATTCAATTTGTGAACCAGTAATATCTGATCCAATTCATGTTTAGTCAGCTGGAGTATATAGAAGTCTACAATGAGATTATCTAATTACTTCTAAAATATATCAAAAGCTCATACAACATAAAGAGTATATCTATCTTCTGGATATTTTAACGTCTCTGTTGCTAATATATATTCACATCTGACAGGACTGGCTACCTCTTTCTCTCCAACAGCTATCAGTTAGTGAATTTCTTAGTTTCCCCATTATCTGTATAAAGACAATTTAGTTTTAAATCAGTTTTTTTTGGTTGTTTTTCCGTGTCTGGAGCTGACTCCATATGCTAAATATGCTAGAGTTCTATTATAAGTACCCAGTTCCATTATTTTCATGTTTCAAAGGAAATGGAAATGAATGGTATATTGTAGAAACATAGTGAAGAAAAATAATGGTAAATAAAAGCTCATAATATCTACAAGGACATCCTCTAAGCGAGACTGTTCACTAGGAAAATGCCATCTGCTTGAAAAGTATTTTGCACAAATCTGAGAGTAATTCCAGAATCTCATTGTCGTCTTGGCATCTATCTCTACATGACTCTTAGCTATCATACTCTGTGACCGTGAGTATTTCCCAGTGGTAGCCCTGTGACTTCAGAAAAAGTTAAGCATAGCAAAGCAATGAGTATGCATCAGAAAGAGAATTGGATGCATGACTTTTTTCTCTAATGTAGTCACCTAAGGCAGCATCTTCTGTACTCCTCAGCTATTCGCAATGAAAGCAGCTCGCTTATTTTAAAAATAAAGATGGAATTAAATATTTAATGCATTTAAAATATAATGATTAAGCTGCCAGAAAAATGAACTATTAAGTAGTTTGGTCCTCTGCTGGGTATATCCTTGACTTACACAAATTTTTATGTTTATATATCAGAATGCATTTTAATTAGATTAAAGAAGGGAAGAAAATCATATATAAGCATGAATCAGAAAAAAACCTATAAAAATCTGATTTGATACAGAAGTATTTCAAAGTTCAGTTTGCACTTTCATGTTTGTTAATGATAGAAGCTAATACAAAAAAAAAAAAAAAAAAAAAAGAAAGCAATAAATACAACCTTCAACTTTTCTTATTAATCTTCCTTATACGTTTTTGAACATCCCACACTAAGAAAAGTTGTTCTTACATTATAATTAAGGAAATTCCTCATGAACTTAGATTTGTCAAACAAAGAAATATGTCTGGGTGGGAAGTCAGAGAAAGAAATTACTCTTGCCTCTTTAAAAGCATACCAGATTCAAATAGATGCTCTTTGTCAGAAAAAGTCACATAAAATACCATAGTCATTACACAAAACACAGAGAAGTAGCCATAGGACAAACATAGACTGAATGATCATAACTCTGAGGCAACTGTTGTTCTGAGTAGGGAACTACAAATAGAGACCTATTTATCCAATGCTGTAACAACAATTTTCAAAGAAAATTGGAAAATCCTAGTAAGCTGCGAACATCATTTTCTTATATCTCATCTGAGGATGCTTCTGCCCAAACACTTTTATATATAATTCCTCGGAGACTTGGAATTAAATATTTTAGATCAAAAGGGTCAGAGCTGAGATGAGTTGTGGGTTGAACAAAGTGAGGAGAGACAGCAAGTTCTTGTCTTCAGAACTGAGACATCTTGGAAGAGAAAAAATATTACAGAAGTGACAGAAATTTCAAGACAGTGATGAGAAGCCTGGGCTGCCAGATATGCAGGACAGTATTTACTTCATCTAATGACATGGACTGCCTTTGTGTAGGTAAGTCTTCAAAGATGTTCAGATTGATTCTGCCATAGAAATTTTACTCGCTTCATTCTTAATAAACACTCTTTTATTTTTTTCTGATTACATTTGTATTTTTTATGTCAGATGATTTTGACACAGTAGGTTTTTTTTATAGGGACATTTCCAAATGGATAACATTTTCTAACTAATAAAAGGCAGACAAAAAAAAAAAAAAAAAAAAAAGACAGGAAGAATGATGCCTCCTCTTTATATATAACTGAAATCAACACACTTAGGAAAGTCTATATACACTTAGACTGTGCATTAGGAATACAAGGCAGTATATAATTGATTTTGAACATAGCAGGAAGCATTTTATTCTATATTAATATCTCTGACAAGGTATTTTCAGACTGTCAGGGTCCGTAGTTTCATTTCTCCAGGAATTTTCAACTTAAATATTTTTCTATTTGAATTTATTCCCTTTGAGTTTCTGTTCCTGTGTTTTTGTGAGTTGATTAATTTATCTCAGATATTACTGATTCTTTTGGTGCTCATAATTGTTATAACCTTTTCTAATCACTTTTCTAATCACAGATTATAGGTGGGAATGCTTTGCACTCAGTGGACTAGAATGATGTAGCTCATAGAGAAGAAGGGACAGTTTGGGGGGTGTCTTAACATGCATTTTTCCCCTTCTATTTATACAAATATTTGAATTATTATGCAAACCAAATATTTTACTGATAATTAGAAGCTGGAAATGAAAATTGGATTTGCACTTAATCCCTACATAAAGAGAAACTAAATTAAAAAATACTATGGCCATCTTGCTTGATTATTTAATGTACAAAGTCCTGAGTTTTCATGCCTTATTAAACACAGGTTGTATTGTAAGATTAAACCACATTACAGAATGAAAGAAGTGGCATTCCCTGAAGACATAGCCTATTCAGACATTTTTTCTTAAGAAGTTCTCCAATGAAGTGTAGATATATAGTTCTGAGAAAGAGAAAAATGTTAAGTAAAAATTGCAGTTTTGTGATTTTTATTACAAGGGACACTTCAGCATCTCATTAGTAGTGCTAATGCTGGACAGACAGGACAGACACACATATTTGATGAACAACAGGCAACTACAGGACTTTCTCTTCTTATAAAAACTAGTGGTACAGTCTCCTTTAAATATAAAAAAACTTCAATTTGACAGACATATTTTCTTCTTTTCTTTTTTTTTGTTTTGTGTCTTTGTGTTTTTTTAAAGAAAACAATTTTGATGTATTGATTTTCTTTCTTAAATTAGTTTAATGCCAATTAGTGTAATATTTCATAATACTAATGTACAAGGCACATGAATTCATAAGTCCTACCCGACAAATGTGAAGAACCACTGTAGATTTTATGTATTTTCTATGGAAATAAATGGGAGACATTACTTTCTGAGTGACCTATGCATATAAATTTTTTTCAGAGATTTTTTACTGAAACTGAAACTGTTTTGGAGGCGTTGGTTTTTTATTGTTTCTAAAAAATATCAGTCCATTAAATCTGAATTTCGTATAATTGATTGAGAAGACCATTCAGCATTAAACAGAAAAGACAATAACTTTCCATTAAAAATAGTGTATTGACAAGTTGGTAGTGAAGAAAAATTCTAAATCCTCAAATGTGACTCCTGAACCAGTGCCAAGCATGTCATGCTGTCATTTACACATTACTTCGTCACTATTTGTTACAAATTGGATACACAAACAGAACAAGCCTGCAAAAGAGTACATGTTCTAAACTTTTAGATAAAAGAATTTATCATCTATGATACAAAAGATGAAGCCAGCTTTTCACTTGTGTTGCAAACGATGTCTATTTGATCCTTTCTTAATGTCTGGAAAAACACACCCTGCAGTAGCTGCCCCCCCCCCCCCCCTCCCCTTTTTTTTTTTTTTTTTTTTTGTAAATAAAATATATTCTCATCTGAACTTAATTCAGAGAGCTACTGTACTAAAAAAACAAGGATGGTCCCATGGTGAAAGTGTTGTGGTTCTTTTTTTTGCTCTTCTGGACTGCTGAGTAACAAATATTCCCAGCTTGTGACTCTTCATTATCTTCATGTTCCTGTGAATTGACTGAAATGCTACCCAGTATAACATCTGCAGAATTGATTTTTGATCCTTTGTTACTTTAATTCTAAAATGAATAAATAAATAAATAAATAAATAAATAAATGCCTGTAAAAGGGTATGCAGCTGTAGGCAGACATATCAGCTTGGAAATGGAATCCAAACATTCAGAAAGGTTTGAGCCTGACGAATGCAAGAGGGTTATTTTGGTTTCATTTATCTTCCATTTTTACCAATGCACTTCATCCTCCTGTTTGCAGCCTATCTAAAAACAGATTTCCTGAGCAAGTCTGTAATCTTACATAATTTCCACTGAAAGGGAAATGTTTCTGTCTCCTGCAGGACTTCATAACCTGCTTCATCAGTTAATACAGAAGCCAGAAGCCTGGCCATACATAGTATTTCTAAGACATGCGGCTATACCTGTTCAGTGCAGATACTCACAGTATTTTTATTTTACTAATCTGCAAACATAGTGCAGGCCACCTCTGCAGGCCCCCTAAAAGAAATGGGTCTGTCAGACAACTCAGAAAATAACATAGTTCTCACCAGAAACCAGGAGTGTTGCTACCGTATCATGGTTATGTAATCTTCTCACTGAGTAGCACAGATCACAGTTTATGTGACCTATCTTTTCAATCTCTGGATGAATTGTCATCACCTGGATAATTGGCCTTTGTGAGATATAGGACTTGACAGCAGAAGCTGAAGAACCGCTGGCCTTCAGGTTCAAATTGATCAATGAAATTTTGAAGGAAGATTTTTATTGTTTCATTGTTTAAAAAGCTTTGTATTCACTGTAAAATCATATTCTGCCCCTCAGTTTTTCCTAGCAGTATTCCTAATGTTTCTTGCTTTGGATTTCAAACTCTACGCTAGTCTTCGAATACATTAATCTTGCATAAATAATTTTTACTGCTTCAAATTTCCCTGTGATTTTGCATATAGTCTCTAAGACTTTAGAGATTTATTTCACAGTCATGTGTGTATGCAGCAACAGAAATAAATATCAGGATCTTCATCCTTTCAGTGTCAGCAGCTATGATTTTAATCATTCTTAGACTGTGAGGTGGACATAAAACTTACTGCTCTTTGAATAGCCGTTGTGCTTTACTCTTTTCTGTAGTAGAACTGAACTCCCTGCACGGCTTGCTGAAGCTGATTAAAAACATTTGACAGGATGAAGAGAAGCATGGATACAAGGTAACGTTTTTTACTCATAAACAGGCAGAGTTTTACCCAGAACACTGGAGTGACCCTTCAGCAAGTAGGTTGACCCCAAAACCCCCTGAAAAAATTCCATTCTGCCCTTTAGATGTACCTCCCAGGAGCTCAGCTAGATCTCCTGAGTGGATTAATAGCATCCTGTGAGAATGTGTGTATTTTCATGGACAGAGAACCCGCAGTGGATTGCCTTTGATGGAAGATGCTCATTCAGCTTACTGGAAGAATCCAGGCTTGTGTCTGTGTCAGTAATGCCATTAGTTTCTCAAGATGAAAGGCAAATTGATCTTTTTGTATTAACTGAGAGGGCAGAAAACTAAGCTACTTAGTGAAAAGATTGTTGAATTTGAAAGATGTTAAACACATTTTACTTCAAAGCAGCCAATATTTCCCATGTAAATACCACTTCTAGACTGCTGGTCTGAAACTAATAGGTCTCTGATAGCAAAGCATTGTATTTAGACTCAAGTAAAAGTAGGATCTATGTAAAATATGTTTACAGGGGAAAAAAAAAAGAAAAAAGATAATTATTTAGTCTCAAAAACAATTGGACAATCCAAATTTTCTGCCAATAGAAAGGAAATTTACAATTTAGTGTTTGCAGTCAGTTTAATTAATAGATACTTTAGTCTTCTTAATATTTTCCCTTTTATTTGTTGGAACATTTTAACATAAGATCATAATTAATTTGTTTCTTTGTTAGACTGTGTCTCTTGATTATTTTATTGCTTTATTAATATGTGGAGAATTATCTAATGATGTTCCCATTTGACTGAAAGTTGTGGGAAGAAAATTCATCAGTTTTAGTTCTAACCTTAAGTGCTGGGGAAAAAAAATGATAGAAGATTTTCACAATGGTCATTACAACGAAATTAGAGGCAAAGGAGTAGGTGTTTTTACTGAAATTTGCTTTAATATCTCAAAATGAAAGCATACATTGGGCAAATGTGCATTAGGTATGCTCCACTTGTATATTAGTAAGTTTATAGTGAGCAAAATATCTACCCCTTTGCCATTCCAAACTACTTCTGTTTTATTCTCTCTTCCCTCTGTATAGGTCTGTCTGTGTTTTCTCTTTAGTCCACAGAATACTCATAGCAATTGCTGCCTTTCTCTTCTATCTTTGTACAGAGATAATTGTGATGGGGCTGTTTTTCAATTGATCCAAAGAGTGCAGAGTAACAAAGAGGTGGCCTTTTTTTTTTTTTTTTTTAATCTCTGGCCAGTTATTTGGAAGGCTCCACAAGCTCTAAAGCTCTAACAGATATAATTTTGTGATAATTGCATTAGCACTATAGGTTAAAGTACAACTGTCAGACATATGATTAAAAGATGTCAAATGAGTTGCTCAAAATGGTACATTACTCACATAGTCAACAACTATTCACTATTCCAATTACTTCAGTTCAAATGTAGCACTGATAATTTTTAACTGCTTTTCTCTTTGAAACACCTGACAGCTACTTATAAAAATCTTGGCACAAACTCATGTTTTTTGTATTGACATCATTAGAGTTGGAATCTTATTGGCATTTGTAAACAAGAGCCCTCATTCATGAAACTCATTGTCTGGATATTTTATTTTTGACACTAGCAAGAAATCAAATATTTTACTGAATGTAAAAAGTACAAATCAGTTTTAAATGTCAAAATAATTAATCTGAAATTTATAACTTGGAATATAGTAAAATTTTGCCAAAAGTATAACTTCAGGTTCTGTGGGGCTAAAAAGCTTTGAGTGGTCTCAACTGCTATGAACTAATAGACTGTAAGTAAAAAGTTTCAGTCAAACCTAATGGAATAAGAAAAAATGTGAAAGAGAAAATTGGTCCCACAGGTTCTCATGGTTCATCAAGCAAAATGGAATTAGAGAGGACTGCTAGTACCACTGCACATTTACCCACACTGCAGAAAGCCCCATCCAGGCCAGAAAAATTGCCTCAGGGTCAAAAGGAAAATCTAGTGTAAAAATACAGTCTGACAAAAATGAAGTCATATCAATGAACAGTCACAAGACCAAACACAGCCAGAAGCTAAGTAGGTAACTATTTTTACTGAATAGAAGGAGATGCATGAATGCTAGCTCAACATTCTTGCAAGGATATGCTCAGTTGCAATCATTTTTTTCTAGCTCAAGTTATCTTCCATACTGCAGTACAGAGACAGATAATTTGATATTTATTCTAACCTGAGGCAAGGGTCTTGTAGGAGAATCATTTCCAACTTATTCTCTAGCAATGTGTTGGGAATGATATTAGTGACAAAATATTTCTTAGCTGAAATATTTCTTAGCTGAAATAACTTGCAGTAATTCTTGTTCTTGCTCAGTATATTAAGAGAAGTTACTTGAAAAACACAGTTAGGTGAGAATGCAGCTTAGTCTATATCACTGCTGCTCTATTGTCAGAACATGTCATATCCTTACTTACATTCACTCCATTCACTCTCTTTAAGGTTAACATCTTCAGTCATTCATTAAAATGTCACTCTTTTTCTTTTTTAAACTTTTTTTTTTTTTTTTTGTAAAAACACCATTGGTTGCTTCATATACAAATATAAAAGTATATATATATACATTACTTTGTTTGTTTGTTTGTTTTAAACTATGTGAAGCATTTCCAGAGGTATCCTTACAACCCAAACTTAAATTAATTTTCATTTTTCAGTCTGTTAGTCTCCAATTTTAGCTTGAAGAAGTAAGAAGCACAGCAAAGAGAAGTTTTATTTGATTTTGCTTATGCATTCGAGGACTTTTGTTTGTTTTTCTGTTTGTTTTCTATGTACAGCTTTGACTGTAGGGCTGATTAATGTTTATTTAAAAAATGGAAAAGAAAGGAAAAAAAAAAACAAAAACAACCACAATGATCATTCTTGACAATGATATATCACTTGGTCCAAGTAAAACTTTGTCACTGATTTACTAAAAAAAATATTATTATTTTTTTTAATCTTCAGAATTGGCAACTTTTTGAAAAAAGAAAAAAATTTGCATCTATATCAAATTTCAGATAAAATATAGTAATGGGATTCTATCATCCTCTTTATATTTAGAAAAAGATACTCTAGTATATTTTCTATCTCTGTTTTTTCTTGTCGTACAACCTTATTAAAAAAAAAAAAAAAAAGTTTACATTATTGCTCATATAACCATCAACACAATTATTTATGTGCCTGTTATCTCCACATCTTATTGCTATATACTTTTTGCAAGTTTAAATGTAAGATGACTTGAATGTCTCAATTAGTGCAAGGAAGATTTGCACTAAGTTCAGGCATCTGTGAAATGAATATGTTAGGAGGACAGGCTCCCTAACAGGACACAATAGCTCCCCAGTACGCAATTCAGAACGCAGCTTTCCATGCTTGGCTCATTTTCCACAGCCTTCTAGCCATGATGAGTTTTAGATAACCTCGCTAGTAAGAGCTGCAGAGTTCAATACCTACTGACCTTCCTAATAGTGCATCTAGGTGCATTTTGTCAATGCAATTACTAGGTAAAATAAACTGGAGGATGGTCTATCATGCTGTTCCTTGCTCTGCATATGCACAGAAGTATGGGAATTGGAAAGGACCTCTGAAAGTCACCTTCAAAGAATAGGGCTAACCACAGTGTTAAACCAGGTTGCTCAGGCTCTTGATGAGCTTTTAGAAATATTCAAGGATGGAGGTCTCTCAGTACCTCTGGGCAAACTCTTCCAGTGCTTGATTCCAATTATGAGATATTTTCCTGTTGTGTAATCAGATTTGCCCTTACTGTAACTCATGAGAGTTACTTCATTTCATGGTGTATCTCTGACACATATGGTCTGATTCTCTCCTCTTAGATGAAGGCAGCCACTTCCACCCCTCCCACCATCTTCTCTTTCCCAGAACAGCATCATTAAATTATAACAATAATTTGTTTCTTTGTTTCCTATTAAAATTTAAAGATGCTACAGATGCCACCTGTTCTGTGGCACTTCATGAGGACATCACTGTCTATACTCAAGTTTATAGAAATGGCCATGTGACAAATTCAGGAGAGCATTTAAAAGCACATGGATGTGTCTGTTAGAGGGTATTTACAGAAGATAGGGGACCGTGTTTTCAGTTTTCAAACATACAGCAGATAATTACTGCATTCTAAGCATTACCCCAGTGATGAATAACTCATACTTTTCTTATTTTATGTATCTATAGAATACTGCTCTTTTCGTCTTCTATTGATTATATGTGTATGTTGTGCACACAGTCAAAGACATTAGTGCGGTAAAGACAATACAATGATTCTCATTGGAGCAGTCCATTTCAAAAGTGTTATCTATTTCACACTATACAACATCCTCTTCATGTCAGTAGGTAGCTAGCTAACTTTACAGACATGTTTTGTTAAGTGAAGACATGGAGAGGGAGAGAAACTGTGTCACAAAAGTGCAAATAGGTTATATTTCATTTTAGTTATGCAGTGGAAGAAGGAAAGAGGAAGAGGAAGGGACATGAGAGCATGGCGCAAATTGCATGAAATTATGTATCTCTGAGATTTGACAGGTCTCCAGTGTGCTTGGTAGGTAGCCGCAAGGCAGAAAAGCTTTGGGAGCTTGAGATCATCTATAAATGAATCTAGGCAAACCGGGGGAACAGAGAAACTAAATTTCTCTAATCAGCCAAAAGCAGCCAACTGTTTATTTGGACTATTAATTAAAATTATATTTAAATGTTCCAAGTATTCATGGAGTGCAGTATTTTACTTTAAAGTGTCATCATGTTTGTTGACTTGTTCACAGCTACAGAGATCAGAATGAGTCTTTCTGTAATGTGTACAACTATGAACATTTCTCCCTGGCTAGTCACAAGAGCGTGGAATCAGTTCTACCACAAGGAGATCTCTGTAATCACTCTTATTTATTTCCTTAGGGTCATGCTCACAATATATAAGGATACTAATTTACTTTATTCCCATGCTTTTGGCTGCTGAACAGCATGAGAGGGATGCAGCCTTTCTTAAATACATTGCAGAATTTGCACCAGCTTATTTCAAAATTGAATTAACTGTGTTCAAAGCAAAATCTTCCTTTTCTTTTATATTTATGTTCTTTATATCTGACTGAGAGGAGTCCAATATATGGAATTAAGAAAAAAGTGGAAGGCTTGAAAAAGACAGTTTTGCTCATTCTGAGATTCTTTCAATTCTCCCCCCAAAAAATTGTTACAGAAATCCTCTTAAAGAATCTGTTTCAGTAAGTTTGCTTATTGAAAAAAGAATATGAAAAAGAAAAAAAGAGATCATTGCATTCAGACGTTCATTCCTGAAATGTAACACATCAGCTAACATTAGAAATGACAAGTAATATAGCATTACATCTGGTACATAACACAGCATGACTGGCAGTTCTTGGCTTCAAAGGTCAGAACAGTTAAATCAACCTCAGCTTTCACTAAAGAGCCTATTTCAGCAGTACTAGAGGGAAAGCCTGGTTTGGCTTTCTTTCCTGAAGGTTCTGCTATGAGAGGTACATAAGAGTTAGACAGCAGTGACATGAGTTTCTTTGAGTAACCAGAAAATATTTTAGAATTACCTCTGAGGAACAAGCATTTTGCACATATGAGGAATAGCCTGCACTACAATATATGCTAGTCAAAGTTCTTCAATTGCATGCTCTCTATTTCAAGGTTTCTTTTGTTTTGGAGTAAATTTGATATATTCTGCAACCTACCATTCATTTGTTCTTCGTTTAGCACAAGTAATGCAGTCAAGTCTCTTTTCTTTTAGCCAAAGCTTACATAAGGCATCCACTGGTAAGAATATAACTCACATGAGTAAAGGTGTTTCCTACATTCTCTTACAGACTTTATTTCACTTGACAGTAGATTTAAAAACCCAGCTGGTCATTTTGAACTAATGCCAACACATGCTTTCATTGCTGGCATGTATGGCTTATTTCCAAGTTAGAGGAGTGAAGGGATGTTGGAAGCCTATATGAGGTACCCCTCCCTTGAGCAGCCAGCAAATCTTTCTTGGGGAAAGTAGTGTTGAGAAACTTCAGGCAGAAAAGGAGTGGGAAAGAGCAAGATCAAGAGAGACAAGAGAGATCAAATGTCTTGAAGTCTGCAGATGAGCAAGGAGGGCCTACGTGAAGGAATAGACAGTAGATAACCAGGCTCCACCGGAGAGATAGGAAGAAATTTGATCAGGGTGCATGTAAAATTTCCTGTGCCTCAGGAAGGTGCTAAACTGATAGCAAATCAGTCTGACTATATGGACCCACTTTCAAAGGTGCTGTGAAGAATAGGTCTCAGAACCAGACCTTTTTTTCAATCTAATAACTTTGACTTCTCTTTATTGGGGAAAAAAAACAACAACAACAAAAAAACAAAAAACAAAACAAAAACAGATGAAGGCATATTCACCTCAATGCTCTGGCTGACTCAGGGACCTGTCACAACAAACAAATATCACTTTCTCATTCTCAAACAATAACAATTTTCTTATTCTTGTAACAGTGAAACAAACAAACAAACAAAAAAAAAACACCTAGATGAATGCAATGATAAAACTGCAAGGTTAAATTCAGAAAGATTTCATTTCATTCCTGTGACTCCTTTGATTATCCTGAAATGCAAGTCAGCCTTATAATGTCTAGATTACTTATATAGGTATTTCCGTTACTGCTCTTTCAATTCCACCACGATAGTCTTTAGTTTTTATATATATTTGGTTAAGTGAATATTTTGGATGTAATCTCGATGGCAAGGGAGTGATTTGATATTTACAGCGGTAGGAAAAAATGTTGAAAATCCAGAAAAGATACAAAAAGATTGATTTGTTTCTAAAATATAAAGATCAGATGGACTACATTTTCAGCTTCTGAATGTATGAAATACTTAGAAATCCAGTATGTTTCAAGTTGAATTTTTTGTTGATACTATGAAATTTTAGAGTACTATGTTAAGTAGGCTTTTGTTTCTAAAATTTCAAGATTTGTATAAGTAAAGAAGAGGTATGTAGGAAAGAGTTTAAAAAGTGTCTATTTATAAAGAGAATATGGAGGAAAGAATGATCCTTCAAGTTGATTAGTATATAAAATTATCTATGTTTCTAAATAATACATCGTGGGTGTTTTTGTCACATGTTGAAGCCAGAATTAATACTTATTATAATTTCTTAAGTGGAACAAAAATAAGAGGTTTAGATTTCCACAGATAAATAGAAATGGGAATATGTTTTGAAAGAAGGGGATGATTTTTGTTTTGTCTCTTCAGAGAAATTAAAAAAGGTTAATCAACCTTTTTGGGAGTTCACACTGCTGGAAATTTTATTAGAAGGAAAAGTTTCTCCCTGCACCACAGTAAGACAACTAGATCTCAAAGAAGAAAAGAATTTAGGACACACATTTCATACTTAAACAGCTTCGCTCTCAGCACTGTGACATATGTACCCTCACCTCTTCCCTTAACTTATTCAGTAGTTTCAGCTGGCATCTAACTCCTGCATGATAAGGGAAGAAAAGAAATGTATCTTGAAGAAATTCACTCTACTGAATGTTAGTTGTTTAGTACTGTTTTAATTCCCTTGTTTCACATGAGTTACAAGAATACAGGGGCGAATTGGAACTGCAATCTTTACCACAGTTGCCAAAGATTAGAAGTTTCTTTTCAGTATAATTTATTGAATTTGCAATAATGGTACTTCTTTCATGAACTATTCTCCAGTGCCCTTGCTGAGCTTTTCCTTCTTGCTGCTGTCACAAGTCCTTGCTTGTCAGTCGAATTGCCTACCATAGTCTGGCATCACTATTTATAGTCGGAAGAATATCTGGTGCTTTGCATGAGGCATTACATTAGCACAAATTATTGCTATCTAGTGGTGACATTCACCTTGGACATGCCATATCATGATATCATTAGCTATCCAAGGTACATACAGTCTGTCAGATGACGTCAGTTAACATTTGGTGATCCCAGCAAGATGGAAATTTCCAAACCCTAATAAGAAGCCAAACTAATTTCCAATCAGAACTTAAACTAAAGCAAATCCAGTTTGTTTCCTGACATTTTGAAAAGCTTGATTAATTCCTCATCTTTTGCATATTTTAAATTGTACACAGAAACACTAAAACACATTTTTAGTAAGAAGTAAACACACATTTTAAAAGCATATCTTATGAATGCATAAGCAAATTCATGAAAGATATATTGGACTATGAACATATAATACAGTATTGATTCTGCATGAATTACTACTGTGCATGCTTCTATTCCTAAGGATATGTACTGCTTCTTAGCCCATCTGTCACTAAATAGTGAACTACCCCACTACCTTTGCCATTGCTTATAATACCTTTTTAACATGTCCTCATCCATGGTTTAGTTCCTCAAATTACACAATAATCATCCTTCAGATTAAACTGAAGTAGTATGTTAGTAATTTTTATGTTTTACTGTATTATGTGGTGAAGTAACACTTATATACGAGTTGAAAAGCCCTGAGTTTGGATTGAGTTGCTTGCTAATTTGAATATAAAATGCTTCTTTTAATCACGACTTTAACTAGTTTAACTTACATTCACATTAAAAAGTGGCTAAGATATTGTCAAAGTGGACCACTTTACGTGTAATTTGAAGTATTGGACTACTTTCTAATAATGACCACCTCCGTACTGTCTTGTGTAAACAAGTGAAGTTGACAGAGTTACGATTGTGTTGTGTTGGCTTGTAACAGGAGAGTGCAGGATGACAAGAAGTCCATTTTATCTGCTTTTTATAATAATGCATTTTTTATAATAATAATGCATTATGATTTGCCAATTTCCTTGCAAGTTTGCAAGACACTAGGAATTTCTGTCTTGCTTGATATTCCTTTGGTTTTTGCTCAGCAGACAACCCCTTTACATTTTCAGATGAGACTGGGTTATCATTCTGCTTCATGAATACTTTTTTATATATTTGTTCTGTTCCTTTAACAAAAAGAAAATACAAATAAAATAAAATAAGATAACTGATTAAATGGAAGATACATTTCAAAATGCTACATTTACAATTCAGTGAGGACTGATAAGACCAATGATCTTTGGTCCATGGCAGTTATTTTTTGGCTGAACATAAACCAGTTGGCACTTGTATTTCTATTCTTTTTTTTTTTTTTTTTTTAATTGCACATGCTTTATTGTTAATTTTATCTGCAATGTGCTCACATTTATCTTGCCTGATATTTTTGTGAATGTACTTCATAAAAGTTTCTCTCTCTTCAGCATTCTTTATGATTTAAATGGACAAATCTCTCTCTCTAGAACAATCTGTGGATTTTTTACCAACAGAAGGGCCATCATAAAAAATATTGATAAGGAAATATTCAACTTGTAAATGTAATATTAATTCTCAAAAACAACTTATACTTCAGCATCTCCCTAGCCAGTTCCAAGTACTGTCAAGCACTTTGAGGAAGTGTAGATAACTTTTATTTCTCATTGTATTTTATTTTACTGCTGGTACTTTTAAATTTTTGGCAGAGTCAAATGAAATATCTTAAAGTAGTGCAAAAAAAAGGGTAATGCATGCTACATCTAGCTTTATGTGACACAAGGATAAATGCTATCTCTATACTAGTCACTATCACTAATTGGCTTCCTTTCTGGAGTGCATTAACAGAAAGAGTGAGAAGAATGGACTTGGAGACCAAATTGCCCTCTTAGGATTGAGGTGATTTTTTCAACTAAGAGCTAAAATACCGGCCAATACTGTGAAGAATCTTATAATGTGGATTGTACCTAATAAATGAAATGCATTTCCCACTACAGCTCTTAATCTGATATATTTTTGAACGTTTGTGTAATTATTCTAATTCATTTTAATTCATTTTACATAGATTAATCCTGATTTCACAGATTGCATATTTCCTACTGAATCTGAAATTCATTCACTATCATTATTATTATTTTTTAATTCTCCAAAGCAACATTATACATTTCTGTATTCTTAGAATACACTTTCCACTGCTCAAGGAGCCCTAAGCCTGTTCACCTTCTCCTAGTGATGAGCTTCAGGACATTTAGTTGTCTTTTCAGTTTTCTCTTGTTTCATTTTACTATGGTGAAATTTTTCGCAGTTACATATATTTAAGTAATTCTCCATTGCTATACTGTTATTATAATATAATAATTATTATTAACTAAACCATCATTGTAACTTAACAAAACATCTCAAACAGATGAATCAAAAATCAATAATTTGGGTTTTCAGAAAGAAAGAAAGCCTGAAATTCTATTTTTCCAGAAATCAAGTTAGAGAAATGTGTGAAGCTTGATACAGTAATGAAACTGCATCTAGAAGATAAAATCAGTGCATGAAAGCTTTCAAACAAATAGTATAAGAGAATAGAGATGGAGAACTAGAATGCTCTGTGGCATTACATGGTACCCTTAAATGGGAGATGTGAAGCCATCCTCTGTGGAACCCTCTGATAGAGGTCTGAGATGTTCCTATATGGATTCACACTACCAGGCTTTACTGTTCAGCTTCTATAGCTTCAAAATCTTGATATATATATATATTCTTATACATATATATTCTTTTTACCATCCAGGCAACAATATTTTAATGACAATGCCTAAGAATTTTGATATCTTAGAGATGTACTTTAGCTATGACACCACTGTGATATATTTCCAGATACTCAACTCTCATAGGAGTAACTGGTTGAAGAATGAGAAAATTTCACTTTCTTTATTTCCTCTGTAGATTTTTGGCATCAAAAAAATGTTTGTCTTATCTGGAAATCCCAGTGAGGGCTGATATTTCAAATAAAATGAGGAAATGTCCTCAGCTATGCACAATCTTTGAAGAAAAGTACTCTCTTCCTGACTTCAAACCCACCTGTTTTTCCAGTTTCACATGCATCTGTAATTTAAAGTTGTTAGTGAGAGTACTGGGACAGTGTGAGGCAAAGCTTTGAAATGACAATGCTTCAGCTTGCTTCCAATTCAGCAGGACAGTGAATTTCTGAGTGTTTTGTTTTGGCTTATTTTTCTAACTCTGTTAATAGAACATAAGAATAATTATCCTGAGCAAGATAATTCTTTAACATACAAAATAAGAGGAATAAACAAAAAGTGAAAGTCCAGGTCCCTGATGGCCCCACCAGCCTTGCCTGTCCCTGTCCTGGCCACAGCATTCATACCATCCCTAGGGAGGCTGTAGCAGGCACATGGAAGGACTCCAGTTTCCCACAGCACTGCCCAGCCCAGTTAGGACCATCCATAGTCCTACATTTGGCCTTGAGCCTGCACCAGAGGAGTACACAGGACTGGGATTGCCATGTTATCCCTGGTCCCCCACTCCTGGAGAGGTGCTGGGATGGGCCCTGTATGCCCAGCTCTGCCTAGTCCACTTGGGGATATGCTGTTTATCTTGCTCCACAGCTTCTGCTCTGAACAGTTTTTTTGTATTCCCACAGGGATACCCTAGGCTCCCAGCCCAAGAGAGCTACAAGACATCACCATGCCCTGACACTGACAGTGACTGAGGATCTCCCTGTTCTCCCAGATTTGTTTTCTTCAGTCTTGCAGTTTAACACAGAAACTTTTGTTGGCTTCCTGAATTACAAGTAACTCTGTGGTCCAGTACAGACCCCTGAGGAAATCCATCATCTACTGTCAGCGGCAGGTGACATTTCAGCTCCTGTCCCAGTGTTCCTCTCCCAGACCTTGCTCCCTGAACCTTTACAGAAGCACACACCAATACAGGATCATCTGTTATCTTCCAGGAACCTTCCATGGCTTCTCTCTTCCCTCAGTCCTTCCACATTGCACCTACAGGACAGCAGTCCAGGTTCACTCAGTTTTTATGCCCTGAAGCTCAGCCATATCCATTAGAAAACCCCAAGAGATTATGCAGTATATTTATATTGTTTGACATAAGGAATATTAGCTACTATCACATAGAATAATCAGGCTTGTCTAGAAATAGAAAACATTTTAGTGCTCCTTTTCCCATGTTCCTAAACCACTGGCCCATTTTTTATGGCCTGGTAGATCTCAGTATTGAGAATTCCCATAACTCCTTCCAAGTATCTGACTTCCAAATAGCCTGGGATTTGACAAAATCAGGAGTGAAATAACCATTGCAGCAGATACATTGCATATGCCTGTAATTCCCTTCACTAGCTGACCTGACAAAAATATCAATGTTTCCTCATGTAGCATTTAAACCTAAAGGAATCTATATGGGTTTTAATATCCTCCTTCTTATTGCTCTGTCTTTACTGAAACAGTATTTTATTACGCTATTTACTGTCATGTCATTCTTACTGAAATCCGGAGATGCCAGCACTCCTTCTTCCTCACTGCCTTTGTGCAGACATCTGTGAAGTAGCTACTTATAAGAAAAATTAAAAGCAAGAAAGTGATGGCTGAGCTTCATTAATCCACAATAGGAGGAAATACGTGCACTTTTACGTGTGATTTATTTTTCAGTTTTCTGTCACCTCCTACATAGGCAGTGCAAGCGTTCTGGCAAGGAGAAGGCTTAGACACTCAAATCTCTTCAGGCAGACAGCTTGTGCAGATATTCATTATCTTTTCCATTTTTTCTCTCTCTTTTTCCTTGTTATCTTTCAAGGATACAGATCCAGAATCTTGACTGAGCAAGTACCTAAACATTTTTTCAGTCCAGAATACATTAAATCCTGCAGTATGCTATTGAATTTTCTAAGTTGTGATCTCAGCTCAAAGACGGTGTATGTAATAACATTACAAAAAAGCCAAGTTGTTTTATGAATGGATGAAAATCAGAGACAAAAGCAAACATTTGAGTAAGAAATATTTATTGTTGACTTGTAAATATAGTTTCATTTAAAGGTTTCAGGAACAAAAATTCTAATTAATTTGAACTCTTGCTCCCCAGTTGTAAAGTAATGACAGTGAAAAAGCTGTTTTTGTGAACAGGAGTAAAGTTGATTCTCACATCCCTAGCAGCATATGAAATTAGTGTCCAAAGAGAACATGAGTCAGTGTAGTCATAGGAGCTTTACTGTATAATATCTTTATGCATACGAATTGAGGAATCTGTGATTCCTAAGATTCACCTGTTCCAAAATTGTGCGTCATGAAATGGCTGTTCTTATAATGCAGAAAACTGCTCAAAAACACGGTCAAACAATGAAGAGATTAGATGTAGTTACATGAACAGTTTGAACATTCCAGGCTAAATCCATTGGTAAATTACATTATAGGTTGCTCTGAAATTAATGCCTCCTATTCATTTCCACGGAAATTACAAGAGATACAAAGAATACAATAAAAATATTTGGTAGAGCAAATTCTCAGCTACAAACTGCTATTTTTCATAGCCACCATCATTAGCTATGCATTTTTGCCAGTCAGGAACAAGAACCTACATGTCTCCTTTCTAAAAATCTGTTCCCAGTAGAAACGACCTACTGTCACTGTTGCTACTGCTGAAATGCACCACCTACCACATCACTGTGCTCACATCCACTATTTGGTCTCAACAAATGTTCTGTAAGCATCGATGAATATCAGTGGGTACCATTTTTTTCACTTGGAGAAATTCCATTCCACACCTCCACTTCATATTCTCTTGCATGTTAGTCATCATTTTGCCAACTACCCCTCTGCTGCCATCTGTTGCATGACAACAAAATGTAAAAGAATATTGTCAGGAAGGTTCAACCTCTACTACCATGCCATCAACAACTGTCTCTGAAGTCTTAGTCCAATAGAGGCACTATTTTTGGAGCAGCCCAAATAATTGCCTAAACACACAGTGACACACAAAGTATTTGATAGCAGCCAAGATAGCTGCAAATTCCTTAATCAGTGCAGGACAGGATAAGACAATAGAAAGTGGAGTCAGAACTTCCTATTTCAATTATGAGTTCAGTGAGTAGCTCTACCTATTCTCCCAATTTAGTTTTGTGCCAATGCTTCCTGGCACCTGCTTGTGGAACATAATATTCCTAAATAATTTAGATTATTTTGTTAGTTACATGTTTTCCAAATGTTCATATGCATTTGTGATTAATCCAAATTATTACTTTTTCTCCTGCCTAAAAAAAAGAGAAAATACATAAAAGATATTTGAAGCCATTATCCGAATTGTTTTTCCATTACTGTTGCTCAAGTAGATGTACCATAAACTTAAAATTACATTGAAAAGATGAGCCTGCACTATCAGTATATAAAGCTGGGGCGGGATGGGAAAAGTAATCAGAAAAAAAACATGCACAAAATTGAAGTGGCAATCTGATACTGTCAAAAGATCATTATATTTGATATGGATCATTTGATGAGATAGAGACCAAATTCACCCCTGGGGTAAAAAGATGGAATGCTCAGAAACCGGAAAAGTAACAGTAGAATCTTTTATTTCTTTCTAATTTTGAAGCAAGAAATAGGATGTGCAGTGCAGCCACAGCTCTCTATAAAAGGTATGAAAAACAGTATTCTTTTTGTCTCTGAAAGAACTTCAGGGAGACATGCAACTAATTGAAAGTACTCTATGTTTTATTTACATTTCTCACAATATCCAATCATAACTTATTTCCTTATCTAATGTTTAACTGTACAGAATATTCTTCTGCCTTTTGCTATTTCCATTTTGATCTGTCTCACAATGCTGTATTTGTAAAGGCTTAGGTTTCCACATTTTGTTTCCCCTCTGTCCATTAGCGATGCCTTGTAAAGAAGCGCATAACTCATAAAACCTCCAACAGTGCATTGAAAAGAATGCCTGTTCATTAATACAAGAAAGGAAAAAGTATTTCCAGCTGTCAAGAGCACCAAACATGTAAAAAATGCAATAAAATAATATTGTCAAGTTCTTGTTTTCCTCTACCTTTTTTTCTTCACCTGCTCCTCTCTGTAGTTCAGATGCACAAGGAAAGTAATCTGGATACAAGCAACCACCTGATGGAATGATGGTTTCGGCCTACATACCTCTCAATCAGCCATATTTTGCAGTAGAACAATGGTAAAGTTTCTGCATTATAGTCCCAAACTAATAGAAATTAGAGAGCAAAAAGGCAAAGTAGATTTCCTCCCACTCCACGACCTCTGCTTATAGGGATGATTCACTATTTTCTATTTCTTAGTGATATGGTGATTAATGTAAGTATTCTAAAAAATAGAATGTTTGTTTTTTTATTGAGGACTTCAAAGAGTAACTTTTTCAAGAACAGAAACATACTAATCCATCTATGAGTTTTAATTCAACTAACATCTAGGCACTTTGGTTTTCAATACTTGGTTGTCAGTTCCTGCAGTACCACAGTTCATAAAATTGTCTCTACACATTGTTTCTGAATTAAAACAAATTCAAAAGGGAATGTTTTAAATACCAGATTGTCTGTCTATTCTAGCAGATCCTGGAGGAATTGTTTTCTTTTAAGCGAATTTAATCTTTAAATCTCCACAGGTCAGTACATTTATTGAGATTCTTTTAAAATTGATTTCATAGAAAAAGTAATATCAAACCTCAATAAAATAATAGACTACATAACTGTACAATGTTTTGTTTGTACTGGAAGGAACATGCTAAATATATAAGACAGAGCTTAGGGAATCTGTTAACTGTGTACAGCTTTCTGTACAGATGAACTTATTTTGTGAATAGTAAGTACAAGAATTGCTATTTAAACCCTAGAATCGACAAGAAAACCTGTTTCTCAGTTCTTGCAAGTTTATGCTAAAAAAAAAAGTTCCTTGAATTATTTGAGGAAGACTTCTCTAGACAACTATTTGCTACATATGAAACCGTGACAATTAAGCACATCTTTGAGATAACTTTGCCAGCCATAATCTGTAGGGTTAATGTTTTTTGATTGTTTGTGTGCTTTGCTTTTTCCATATATTCTATTTAAAATCCTATGTTCTATGCTAGAGGTAAAGATTCAGCATGGAAAAGTTTTTAGGTTATGTCTGGAAGCTATTGTTTGACTGAATGACTGACGAAATCATCTTCTGAAATCTTTATCTTGAATTAGATAGATTTTTATTGTAGAAGTTTGTTTTCTGCATTTTAGTGTGCAATTTTCACCACTGAAGTGCAAAATCTTAGCATGTTGAATGGTAAGCTTCTTTTTTGAGAGGGTGAATTTACCTTAGGTTGCATTTTACAGAAAAGAAACTTCACTCTGAATCTACTAGGATACCTGTGTAGGAGGTGTGGGAAAGCTTGAAAATGTTTCCATAGATACAAAAAAGAGCCATAGAAGCAATGTTCAGCCAGGCCATATAAGTGTTGATTTTTTTTCTTAATTAGTAATGGGCTGCAGGATTCTACCAAAATAGCTTTTGTACAGTCTGGTTTTCTTCGTCACAACATCTCCATTGGTGGAAACTGGCACCGACAGCTGTGAAGCTACATGAGCATACAAACTTTCATGATGCTTCTAGATAATTCTGTAAGGTAAGAGAATGCATATACCTAAGCCCATATCCAGCCACTCTGCCAAGCTTTATTTAGGTATTTGCTATGTATTTTAGATATGTTTTGGCATTATGAACAACCAAGTTTAATACATTTTATATTTAATAAAAAGTCATTAGCAGCAAAGAAAATAAGGATAAATGTGAAGTTAAGATACCTTATTTTTATGGAAGAACTCTATTTTTTTTCTGTATTTTCTCCATGCTATGCTCTGGCTGCCAACAGTTTCTACAAGTTCCCTTTTCTTAAATCTTTTATTTTCTTGTTTTTTATTCTTCCTCCGTTTCTGTACTGCTTTCACAAGCTCCTGCTATTCTTTCTTTATCCTCCTGTAATTTATAAACAGATTGCAGACTATTCACTTTACCTGTAGTATGTCCCTCCAAAGACCATAGGGACCTCTCTGAAATGAAATACTAAGGCTTGATATTAGAGCTCATAATTGTTACTGTTATTGAATACCTCTGCACTTCAGAGAGAGACAAAAATCACTGGTTTATTTTCAAAGCTCTTTTCCCAGCAATCACTGAACTCAAGATAAAAAGGATGAATTACACGAGGAAAGTTTCCTTTTACTCTTAGAACTGTATGATTAGCTGACCCATGTTGTCATGGTCATTAAGGCCTCCAGAGACCCATCTATTCCTGCCCAGACCCTGTGCTCCACACCAGCTCCAGCAAGGGTAGCAGAATCAGGCTCCAGACCCCTATACCCTGACCTGATGGGCCATGTCTCTTGCCCAGCCAGTCCCTTCCATGGGTCCAAGACTCAGCCTCAGCCTATCATTTTACCCATAGGGTGACTGGGACTGGGGTTGAGGACTGGGTCTGCCCCAGTGTCCCCTGAGCACAGCTTTTGTAGGGTGCTGGGATGGGCCTTACTACCCTGCTTTGCTTGGCCCACTCATAGACACCCCACACCCTTGGCCCCAGGGATCTGCCTGCCTCTATGGTGCCATGAGGGCTATTAGCTGAACCCGAGGAAAGAAAGAACAGTGATTTCCATTCTGCAGGTGAGAGACTGAGTGATGCCCATAGTTTAGTTTCACAAGATATTTACCAAGTTCCCATGAAAAATTCTGAGAATTATGAAATTTTCCTTAAAAGTAGGTTCAGCAGTGGGTTTTATGTGTGTGGTTTTTTCCCTGTTATTGCTAACATTGTAGGCTTTTTCATGACAAAGATATTTTTGATAATCTTCTGTCTGAGGGGGAAGAACATTTTCAGTGCTCTTGACTGGAGCAGGTTGTACCCAGCCACTGGCATGTTGGTGTAAAGAAGATCATTTTCTTCCCACCCATGTCTTTAGCACTGTCTATTCCTGACATTGCACATTTTGCTCCTGTGAAGTGCATGAGAATACATGAAATTCTTAAACTGTCAACAGATCAAAGCTATCTTTTCTTTAAATGCAGTTTTCTCAGTAATAATCATAACCTAATGCCTCATGACTACCCAAACATAAATAGTATCGTGGCTAAAGTGTCCAGAAAGGCTACAAGATGCTGATAACACATCTATTTTCTACAGAACTTTGAAAGAGGATGAGAAGAAACTGGAAATCACTACAAGTAGAGTTCACCAAATTAATGAACTCTTGCTATCACAAAATTGATATTTTACCTCTCTTTTTGTGATTTCTTCTGGCAGTTTCTTACTGCTCCTTTTAGTTAGTTCTCATCACAAAAGTGCCACTTGTTTTCCACATCAGTTATTTCAGTGAAGTTGTTGCATGGAGTTGTTTCAGCCTGTTTTTTTCATGTAGTTATCTGTGGGTTGGAAAGGTATACATTTAATAACTTCTGAGTGGAGTTTCAGCGTCTTACTTTTAGATAGGAAGACAATGACAGAAAATACTTCTGTTGCATATTTTGAACTATTTTTGCTAACATCTGTTGTCATGAAAATGCTTCCAGGTTAAATGATGAGGTAAAATTTCAACAGCTTCAAATAGTGGTAGGGTAGGTATGACAGTGTTACTTCACTCCACATGACCTACAGCCTTGCATTTCAAGAAAGAAAAATCATGCAAACATAAAAAATGTACATTAAGATGTGGTCCCAGCTAAGTTGTTCTAAAACCTCTCTTTAGTCCTTACAAAAGAAAATGTTCACTCGCTCAGTGTTAACTTGATAACATTTTGATTTAACCTTCTCACCTCAGCTGCAAATGATGGGCTGAAAGAAAGAAGTACTATCTAATTGAATCTTTAGTTTTGAGAAACAGATGTTAATAACAAAGTTCGTAGCCTGGGGATGAAAAATGACTGGTTAACAGTTTGTGTGTATAAGGAGGCCACTACACTGAAGTTTTTCATTCATGAGTTCATGAAGTAAATGAACACGTGCAGTAGAGCACAGCAAAATAAAATCATGGGCCAGTGATCAGAAAGTTGATTATAACGTCAGTAATATTTGCTGCCAAATGTGCTCAGTATATAGAAAAAAAAAAAGATAAAGAATAAGCATGGAACAATTATTTTGCAAAGAGCAAAATAATTATAGTAATAAACATACTATAATGTGCATGTGTCAGTGATTATTTGCTGTATAGTTTTACCTCAGGAACTCTGTTCTGGTTCTGTCAAGTCAGACAATACTGCAAATATGTAACATGTAAAGAAAGAAGAAAAACAGGATTATAAGTGCAAAAAGCATGTACAGTGATTTTTACATTGATGAACCTTGTTTGTGATTGGCTTTCATAGTAAATGAGTTGAACTGAAATATTTATAGCATGGTAAGTATTTTAATCAGATTAGTAATTAGGAATTTTCACACCAAGGAAAGGGTGGATATTTAAATATATTACATACATTTAAAACTCTCTTTTTCAAACTGAGAATGTGTTTCCAGAAAAGTTTCCTCCAGAAGTTTTCACTTGCCCACGTAGAAAGCTGTGTATGCTCTTCCCTTTACCAAACTAAAATATAACAGCTTGTTCAACCACCACTGTCTGTGTGCCCTCTTCAGGTCATCTTTCATGATGCTTGAACACTGATATGTAATGTGATTTTATATGAAAAACTGCCTTTGAACTTTCCAAGTTACTCTGTACATATGCACAACAAGGGGCACTTGGTAACCTAAGAAACTTCCTAATCTTAGGCTTTTATTCAAACCTGTTAAAGCCTGCAAATAACAGTATTGATTTTACTTTGTCAAGGCCTATCTAAAATTAGGCATATGGACAGCATTTTAGATTTTGTAATCTGCTTTTTTCCAAGAGAATACCCCAGGCTTTATCCAACACTACTATACTATGGCACCATTTTTTGTCCTGTGACATAACATTGGACATATCAGTGGGTACAGTGGGTACATTTTTAGCTTCTCAGTGCAGAAGAGGCCAATGCAGTAATTTTCTTTGCCACTAAGTGACAACAATATCCTTATGGACATTTAGTCCAGAAACCCTAATGTGTGTTCTAGTCCAAGATAATTTATTCATGTATGCATTTAACTTGGAAGTGTAAAGAACAACAAATTATATAATTCATGGGGGAAAAAGAAGCTATTTTTCTTTTATCTGTCTGGGAATTCTAATCCTTTTCATCCTGGAGGGTTTAAAACTAAGTGAGAAGCTCAAAAACAGTCAAAGGGAAATTGAGGATCCTACACCAACACTGGTGTAGGCACACTGCACAGATTCCTGCCTTAAAATAGTAAAATTGTTCTTGTGACTCAAGTTTATCTATCATAGTATGGAGTATAGACAAAATATGTACGTGAATGATTTTAAGTATGGCTGGGTTGCCTTGTTTATGAAAACTGCATACTTATCCTTGCAGTTCTGATAGCTTCACAAAAGGCAAAGACTAATCTCACTTGCTTTGCCAAAGAAGTTTTAAAGATGTTTTTACAGCTTCCTAATTAGCAGACTTCTAAATAGGATGTTTCATTCTCTGTCATAACATTATTTATGGGACTTATTGCCCTCAGTAACTCAAGTTCTTTTTAAAATTGATATTAGGAAAGAAAAGCATCCAACTTCTAGCTGAATATAATTTATTAGGTATCTCCTGGGCTTCTACTGTTCTGGGCTATTATTAAAGCACTTCATGAAAAAGGAAAATGAAAACTTACTAAATTGATGAAAAACCTTGCATAAAAATTTGCATTTTTTCCCAGCTAAAAAGACATTGTTACATATTTCCTTCGTTGGAGGTCAATGCAAGAGACTTTGATCAAACCAAGATTAGTTCTTGTTTAATTATATGTAACCAAGTATAGTGGAGATCAATTTGTTCATGTTAACAGGAGTGGATGTTTTATAGACAAGTAAATTTTATGGAGTGCTGGATATATTTTCAGACTGAAAATTCCAGTCATCCATGAAATTAAAGAGAAAAGGATTCCCTATAAAGGGAAGTTTTGCAATTACAGATTCTGTCCACCTGCTCGAATATATTTTCCTGTACAAGCTATTTACTGCTTTTAATAAACCTTTCACTACTGTTTTTTTTTTTTTTTTTTGTATGACCATTATAATTAAAGGTGTGGTAAGAAGCTTGTTTAAATAATTCTTATTAAAAGAGTCTATGTAGACTTTGTGCTGGAATGAAATTTGCAGTACATTTCAGGAGTCAACTGTTATGCATGAGTTTAACTGTGCAGTTAGTCAGAAGTATAATAGGAGTTGCATGGACCAAAAAAAAATACATCCAGTGTTTGAAAAAAAAAGTACTTTGCAAGGTCTTTTGGCTAATGTCACACTGCTATATATGAACATCTTTAAACATATGAAGAACTTCTGAATGTTTTTATTTAAGGAAATGAGAGACTGGTTCTGTATAGATTTCCAGAAAACAGTGTTTAAAGTTAGTCACAGTGGTCTGTAGTTTAGTCATCCACCTCACCCTATTTTTGGAGATGCTTGGAGCTGCCAGAATTTCTGCTGATTTCTGCAGCAAATGCAGCTGATCATCAGACTACTTTAATAGACCAGTTGCACATCAAACGATCTAAACCAATCATCAAACGATGTAAACCAATCTATCACAGATTAAGTTACTAACCACATTTTTTTCTTAGCTAGTCTGGCAGAATTAGTAGTATCAAAACTCTGCTCTTTGAGTAGTGTCAGGCTATCAGCACTGCACAGTAAAGGCTAGGGGGCATCTTTGTGTGAATTTTTTTTTTTTTTAATCTGTGATATAGGGCTGAAGAACCTGCCATACAAGGAAAAACTGAAGGAATTAGATCATGCCACCCTGGAGCACAAAAGACTTGGGGCCATCTCACCACATTATTCCAGTATTTAAAGGATGGAGACTCTCTCTTCACAGGGAACCACATGGAAAAGACAAATGCTAATGTGCAGTTGCACTGGGAGAGATTTCGTCTTTGTAAAAGAAACACATTTTTACGTTGAGTTTGTACTGTATGGTTTTGGCATTCTCAAAAGCCTTTGTGTTTTCCTGCAACAGCCTTCACAGAGACTTTCTATTTCTCATGTGAAGGATTGAGCACAATTAAAACATCCTCCCAAGTACCATAGGAGTTAGAATTGCCTACTTCTGCTTTACTTATGTGCAGAACAGCCTGGCTGTCATTGAAGTGCAGTATCGGAAAGTATATACATATATTAACCTATATTTTGTGATTATTTGTGCTTGAATGAAAAAATTAAATATTCAGTGTTGTATCTAGCATTGCTCTACACTATCATTAACTGTCACAGTAGAAGAGATGCATCCAGAATGTTCTATTTGGGAGGTGGGAGGTGGGAGGTGTTGTTATTCTCTCTTGAACACAACACATACAAAGTTCTACTACCCAGGATTTCTTTGTATTTCAGGCTGTGAAGAAACGCTTCCCTACCAAGTCAGTCGTTCTGCTGCATGTATGTAGGTAGTTTGCTACTCAGGGATGCCTATGGCTACTCTTACTTTGTAAAATGCAAGATAAGAAAAATGAAGCCATGGGGACTTTCAATTCCATAATTGCGAAATATTTGACAAATATATTGCTACCTTTCAGAAGCAATAACATTACAAAAAAATCATTGATAAGTATTGATAACTTTAAGGATACAAAGAAATCAGTGTTCTGAGATCATCTCAAAGGAATTGAACTTTTTGTGCAAAATGGGATGAAAGCGTAGCATATGAAAGACAACAATCTTACTAAAAGATAAAGATGTTTCTCAGAATGCCATGTCAAACTCTGGGATGCAACATTATTAGTTTATAAGCCGCTGTCAAGCTCCACAAGACACTGACATGGCTTACTGATAATCACAGAAGATTGTCCTCCACCGACATCTTTATATTTTCAGGGAGCGCTTTCATGCTTTCATATCAAATTACTGGTCACCTCATCTCAAACTTCAGATGAATTCTGATCACCTTCCTTACTGAAGTGAAGAAATAACAGAATGAAAAACACTATGTGAAATGTGGCTTTCCATGGATGGTAGTTTCATTATTAAAAAAGAAAGATTAGTGTTTCAGTATTTTTAGGCATCTTTTAGAAAGCATGACATTTGTTAGGAAAAAGTACCTCAAGATCAAAACCTATTAGTATCTGAAGCACGATTTGCAATTACTTAGCTGTTTGTGTTTAAGAACTATTTAAATGCATGGGTACTTAACAAAAAATAATAAGTTTTCCACAAAAGCTACAGAGGTTTAAGATATCAAAACAGTTCCGAAGCATGCCCAAAATTGTGGGTTTTTTTGCAACTTGTTAGTTCTGTAAGTATTTCCAGTTTTCTATCTTTTTCAAAGTGTGTTATGTGGACATGTTCAATAATTTAATGCCACATATTTAAAGATTCAAAGATATTTGGATGCTTTGACAGTGCCATTAACTGACTGTATGAACTTTCAGATACATAAATGCCTTGATGAAAAAAGAGTAATACTTCATCACGTAGCATGTTTAGAGCAAAATTATATTATATATTATGAAAATAACAGATAAAATATCAGCGATTCAGATAGATCCTCACCTGATGGTAAAACCTTAATGAACTTGGCAATGCTACACTGAAATAAATGAAAGCATACTGATTTAGTGTAATTGAGAAGCTGGCAAAAAAATTCACTTTGTACATTTTCAATGCTATCTTATCTAGGTGTTTTTTTTTGTTTTTTTTTTTACTTTCCATTCTTGTACTTTCTCCATGCTGTAATCGATTTTGTCATAAATTTTAATGCTTTAATTGTAGTACATAAAGGCCAAAATATTTCAAATGTTAAAATCAGAAACTGAGTCCACTATTTTCAATACATTTATATATTAAATACTAAAGTGAATTTCTGCAAATACACTATTTTATTTTTCATAAGAGTTCTTAAATGGGAACCAGAAGTCATGAAATAAGTGAGGTTACATTTTCAGTCAGAGTTATTAAATAATAAAAAAAAATCTGAACATAAAGGTAGCAGTATTTCTCTGCATACTTGACTGACATTAATACAAGATGGATAAATTGTTTTTTTCTTAAAATATCTTGGCTACAATGGTAACCCCATGCCAGCACATCCTAACCCTTTAAAATCGCATAAGCTCTTGATAGGTAAGCTCCAGGGAAAACCCAAAGACCATCACATAAATCCAGTGCTCTGTATGTGAATAAGAGTGCTGAAGTTGGAGAGCAGCTTGTCAGGTAAAACATATTTGTGTCTTCTTATTAGACTTGCTGACACTGAAGACCAGGGGAGGAAAATAAAATAAAAAATCCCCAAGGAGCCAGAACTTTGACTAGGATAAATCAAGCTCAACAAGGCAGTGTACTCTGTTCAAAGATCTGACCTCAAGTTTTTCTATTAGCATGTGTCTGCTGGTCAGCCTATAACAACATTTTTATAAAAATACAGTAGCTGTGTTCATATAAAATCAATAATTCAGATCAAAAATAGGAAACAAGACTCAAGGTTCATGATTGTTTCCCAGAAGAGGCTACCATCTTTTCCTTTTCAAGGTCTACATAACACTCCTAGAGCAAGCATCCTTGAGAGATGAGCAATGTCATTTTCTTCTTCTCTGATAGTCTTACAGTATCCAAAAGCTAGTCTGGCCCCCACTGGTTAAAAAGACAACCGAGGTTTGAGTTTAATTAAGCAATTAAACTCTATTGCTTTGTAGTATTTGAAGCTATGAACAGCTGCTGAAACTGATTAAAACTGAGGCGAAGCCTGAGGTATTTGATCAGTCCAAAAAGGCAAGGAATTATGACTTTACCACTTATTCCATGAAGTGATAAAGATTATTCTTGTCATTATATAAGAAACTATAGCATAAAAATAATATGAGGACTTTCTTCCACTCTATGATGTGGAGTGGCCCTAAATCTGCTTTCCTGGTCTGCCACGGAGATGCTAGTTCACAGATGTCTTCATTTACTAGCTTCACAAATTAAATGGAACATAGTCATATTTCTTCTTCATCAGCCAAATTCAGGCCACATCAAGATGAAAAATGTGTTGCATAAATTATAATACAAACCTCATTTTGTTTGAAATATTGGACTATTCAGAAGATAGTCTTGGGTAACATTAAAACTGACAAATAGGGTTAGTTCTTTGAAAACATTTACATATTGAAAGAGGAGTATATCAAGTAATGCACTGACCAGACACTGCAATGATTTTCGAGAAAAAAACACTGAAATAATGTCATGTCACTTGCATTGTTCTAGCTCTTTTCTAAACATGATACCCCTTACAGACATTAAAAAATACAGCTCCACAACATCCCTTCAAAGTGAACACACATTATTATTCTTTTATATCATTTTCTAAAACAGGTATGCAAAGCATAACTGATTTGTCTGGGTTTGTTGAAGTGTGCCACAGGTCTAAGAACAGATGTGTACGTGCTTTTAGCTGGAGTGCTGTATTTTAAATGCTGAACAATGCATAATTTCTGATTGAATCTGTGAAATTCTATTTCACTGTAAAAAACACCAATTTGCATAAACAACTGTATTTTTTACATGAAGATGCATGTTTTACAAAATTATTTGTGCATATGTTGAAGTCACAGGGTAGATATCTATTTTAGAAAGTTTTTTTCAGAGGCAATTTTCATGAGCAGATGGAAGGAGCAGAAAATATAGTCAACAGCTTCAGTACATATTCATGGTATCAAGTATTACTTTATTTCTCCTGGCTGTGACTGGATGATTTTTTTCCTCTCGACCTTTAAATTGTCTTTCTTTGCCAAACTGAACAAATTAGTGAAATAGCTGAGTAGTCCTTGGCTCATACACTTCAAACTTTGCACTTCAAACTCTGAGTTAGTTTTTGTACCATTATCTTTTTCATTTTCTAACGAGTTAAATTCACTCGCAAACTCACTCATATGCTGTACAGACAGAACTTAAAGTGTTCCCAATCAAGAGAGTACTTTTTTTCTGATCAATTTAATACTAATGTGCGGATTCTTTCATATTACTGCCTTAGATTTTTTACAGTTCTTTGACGTCCTTAAAAATGCTGAACCCAGAAATCAGAAACATTTCCAATATATTGCTGTTGATTGTTTTGTTGCATGCCTAGCAAGATGTCATATGTTTCTTAATGATACCTAGAAACATTTTGAACTCTTATGTTCACCTTATCATAGAATGGCAAGTGTCTCTTTTTCATCTGCGATTTGCTGTAGATGTTAATTAGTAAAACTTCTAAGCTCTGTTAGTCTAAATTGACTGAAATCTTTGCTCCACTTATGGTACAATAATCCTGATATTGGTTTTTATCCTTGCTCTGCTGATTGAATTCAATTAACACGCACCCTGTTTGATGCAATAAATAGCTTCTTTTTCTTTGTTTGTTTGTTTTTGTTTTGTTTTTGTTTTTTTTTTAAACAGCTCTTAAATTTTGCTCAGAATTCTTTGGGTAGAGTAGGTGCCCCTTCGAGTTTCGGGTGTCTAAGAGCTAATCAGGAAAAGGGAAAGATAAAAAACTGCAGTGCCTTGCTAAGTTTTTCTCACAGGGGAACGGTGCTGGAAAAAAAGAAGAAACAACAAATAGAACATACATAACTTGAGGAAGAACATACATAACTTGAATTGTTGAAAAAGAACTACAAGATGATAATAGTTACACAAAAAAGAGTTTTCTCTCGTAATTGTTATTCTCCCCACATCACCTGGACAAGGAAATGATAAAGAAGACTAATGTTGTAATGTTAATATGATAAAGAATAGGTAAAGAAGTGGTATTCAGCTCTAAGAAAACAGTTTTTTCTTTTAAATGAAAAGGCAGAATGGTAGTAAAATGTAAATACTACTATTAACAGTGAAGATCAGATTGCATTCCAGTGCAACCAACATTAAAAATCAAAGTAGTAGAAGTAGTAGGGGTAGATGTCCCCTGATTCTACTTGTTCCATACTTAGAGTCCAGCAAATATCATTCATTGAGAGATAATCAGAACTGCAAGTTGAAAGCTTCTTTAAAGTAATCTTTAATTGCAACAGTGTCAGAGCACCTGAATGTTTATGATTTTTTTCAAAATGACCACTCTAATAAATGAGGATGCAGATAAGTTTCAACTTCTGATTTGTTGTTTTGTTTGCTTGCCTTTTTTCCCCCTAACAAAAAGGGTAGGACTGTAGAGAAGATTTACATAAAATCATAAATTGGAGACGCAGCCCAGTCTCAGACAAATAAACAGGGAGAAAACAAAATAAAAAAGAAGCAAGCCTGATCTTTGTACATGCTCTTGTACACATTCACACATTTGTATGTGTGTGGACCTGTGTACGTGTACGCATGTATAATTAGAGTATATTACTGTTTCTGTAGGATTGGTGATAAAGATACATTCTATCTCCCAGAAACAAGGGATAATTGAGAATACATTTTCCATGATATTCTTATAATGTGGATAACTGGGAAATGTATATGCAGTCACAAGTTGCGAATATAGGTGATAAACACTAAGTATACTTTATTACATTCTGTTTCACTACCATATGGACAGTAGTGGTATTTATATCCATTAATATAATGATGATAACATCCGAACCAATTCTAAACAAGCTTAGAGAGCTTAGAGACGTCATATTTAGTTTTAATTTCTGAAGCAGTATTGATGGGTTTCATAGTTCTTGAAAACATATTTCAGAATGATTTTGCTCACTCTCTGGTTACAATAACTTGAAAGGGAGTCCTTTCAGGTGTGTTTTTCATCTTCTCATAATCACACAGAGACAGTTAGTGAGTGCTTTGATTTAGTTTAAAAAAAAAAAAAAACAAAAACACAACATGAACCTTTGAAGAATTATTCTAACATTTCATAATCTTTCAAGTCTACCGGAGAATTTATGTACTGATACATTTTATTTTTCAGTGTGTGTCTGTATCTCATCTGTATCATTTTAGTGGAATATTTAAAGAACACTTGCATCCCAGATTTATTACAATACTTCTGATAAATTCCATTTTTTCACATTACATTGGAAATCTAGCCTAAGACAATATATGATGCAATATTAAAAAAAATATAATTCAAAAATAAATTAAATCTCTTTGTTTTTCAGACATTCTACACTCATCTGCTATTACTATCAGCTATAATGTTGAAATGAAAATAAGAGTCATAACAATGCTGTTCAACAGTGATGTGTAGAGATCTCCTTAACATTTACTATGTTGACAAATACAGAGTATTTACCTTTTACTACAATTACTGTGAAAAAATAAGTAGTCTGTTAATTGTGTTTGCTTGAAAAACCAGCATATTTTGTGAAATCATTTTTGTATATCATATATAACTGAAGGAATTCTGATTATTGTATGTGTCCTTCATAAAAATCTGATTTTGGTCTCAACTATACAAGCTCTCAAGCTATACAACTCTGCATGCAATTAAAAATGCATCAGAATATAAATTCTTAAAGTTGTAACAACAGTCTGAATTTTTTGAAGAAATTCAATGGTGTAAGTAAGATGTGTTGTATTTTAGAGGAGGAAGGAAAAAAAAAAGAAAGAAAGAACTGAAAACTCTAGCAGAATCTAGTACAGGATTTGGTCAAAAGTAGAAACAATATCAAATGTCTAGAGTTCCAGAAGTGTTTTTTACTATCTATCTATCTGTAGCTATTTTCCTGGAGTATTCATCCCAGAATATAAGTTAGAGTTCTGAAACATAAAATGCCTCCTTCTAAGTTTAAGCAGTAAGTCAACTTTCAGAAAACATGCTGCTTGTAACTTACATAATAGAAAGGAAGTAGTGCAAGATTTCAAAAGCATAAAATCTTGTCACAGAGAGAAAATACACGTTTAAAATGCCACATCCTTAGCAATCTGCCCTAGATTGGTTTACTCTTATTGACAGAAATCAAAAGCAAGAATGGCCCGGTGTCTTCAACCTGTACTTTTATTCCCCTGCTATTCTTTTTACTCTATTTCACTTTGTACAATTTTGGAGAAAATACAGAGGAGGAGGAGGGCAAATCCTCCTATATAAAACTGATAAATCTTCAGCAGGTCATCTTTAACTATGTTGGAGTGAAATGAAACCCATGTTTCTTTACTTTTATATTGATCCATCTACACTAATGGACCATTGGATCTGCACTCTGTTGTTTCACTGGCTTTCCTTGAACTTGATTTTTATCTACAGATAGCTGCACATTGAGTAGCATATGATAGTATTTTCCTCAACAATTTTCCACTTCCTTTTACAGCAGAAATTTTCCTGAAGTAAATACTTTTTTATGTTTTTATAATGGTTTCCGACTCAGGTTCATTTTTTAGCCTGGCAATCACACACACACAAAAAAGCGCAAAGAGCAGTCTAGCATACCCTACCATCACAGTGCGCACATGATGGGTGCTTGGTAGATACAATAGTTGACAACTTTGATCCTGCAATCTTGTACTCCTTTTAATTATACATCTTTATTAATGGAAATAAAAATAATCAGATGATTACTGTGGACAGAGATTGGTTCTTTTTAAGCTGTCCTTCACTGGTATCATTTTGTGCACACTTTAATTCAATTATTAACCTACAGAGATTGTATAAAAGGGCAGCTAGTACAACCAGTGAAGTGTTGGATTTTTTAATTAATAGACACTCAAACAGCCACTTCCTGGGTTTTGTTTCCCACAGAATTATATGCATGCAAATGTTACATTTAATTGCCTGGAGTGAAAGCACAAACCTCTTTTCTTAATTTTAATTAGGAAATATTTCCCCTTTTAGAGTGCCCTGTGAATACTTCACGGCAGATAATCAGAAATGAAACATCATTTTTTCTGTTCTGCTTGCTTCAGAAGTGTTTCTTTGATTATAAATAAACATTTATACTACATTAACTCCAAGAGATTCCACGTGAGTTTGAGGCTTCTGTTGCACTGGATTCTTTGCAAATGGAGGTGAAAATTCCTGAGACACAAGATACTGGAACAGAGGACAGAATGGAGAAAAAAATAAACAAGCAAACGATCTGTATTCTTGCAGATATCAGACTGAAGAGACAAAACTAGTCTTTTTCTATCTTTGGGAAAAATGAATGAAAGGAATAAATTTTACTTTGGAAGAAATCCCAATATTTATCTGCTTCCATTTTTTAAAACTTACATTTCCTGATTGAAAATTAATTCTATTGGATAATTTCTGGCTGGTTGAGTTTGATTTGGCTTGTAAGTAGTTGGTATAAAACCAAAAGCATAAGAAAGAGAAGATGAAGAGCAAGAAATGGATAAGCCTTAGTTCTAATAGTGGGGGGCAGAAGCTGGGTACAATATACACTGTAATCTGGAAGGAAATGAATAGGGAAGGGAGGAAGGATATAAAAGTCCCAAAGCATATTACCCATAAAAGAATGACAAAAGGAATAGCACTGTGTATGTATGCATGAGACTGCCTCCACGTTCTGCTGATTGACCTCTTTCTTTTTAAGAGGAACATTTGAGATTATAAAAACAGTAATGAGTAATCATCAGAAGGCTTCATTTACTTCTGCCATGTGCCAGAAGTTGCATTTTTGTTGACCTTTCTATAAGAATTGATTTTTAAGTTAAGAAGCACAGTTTGTTTTGTTTAGATTTGTATAGTTGCTCAATATAAAAGAAGTGCTATCATACTATATGGTGAATTTTTCTTTTATCAAATATTTGCATATACTTAAGTCAATTTATATATTTATTCTTTCAGTTGGCTAAGCTTGATTCTTTATGAAAAACAAATATAAAAATGGTACAAAAATAACATGAAATTTGCTTTCAAAATTAAAGTTTAAAACACATTCATCTCTTTAGTCATCTCTAATATGGCAGGAATGTTATGGAATTTGTTTCCATACCATAATTCTGCAGCTTCTACAATATGGTGATTGTATGCTAATAGTGACCTTTTATTGGAGATTATACAGAGTTTTTTTCCTTATTTCCTTGGAAATTCTATTAGCAGGAGGCAACTGGAGATTACATACACCTGATAAATGTTTTTTAAGCCTTCTGTTATGCTTCATAGGTAATCACTTCTCAAAAAATCAAAAATACTAGTTTCTTGTCACACTGCAGTGAATCTGGAGTTTTGGAGAAGCACATTTTATCAAATATCATTATTGTTGTGTATAAACCGGCTATGTTGAAAGACAGTAACTAAGCTCTCTGCTTTGAAACTTAAGTATTTATCCTTTCTATTGAGTACTGAGAGGAAAAGAATTGCATCCCATATCCTGGGCTGCATCAAAAGAAGAGTGGCCAGTGCATCCAGGGAGGTGAGACATCACCTGGAGTACCCTGTCAGTACAGGAGAGACACGGACACGCTGAAGCATGCCCAGAGGACAGCTGCAAGAATGATCCAAGAGTGGAACACCTACCCTGCAAGGACAGGCTGAGAAAGCTGGGGCTGGAGCTGGAGAAGTGAAGGCTCTGGGGACAGTAGCCTTTCAGTATCTAAAGGGGGGCTATAAGAAAGAAGTGGATAGATCCTTTTCTCACATCTGTTGTGATAGGACAAGAGAAGTGGTTTCAAACTAAAAGAGAGACGATTTGGGTGGGATATAAGGAGGAAGATTTTTACAATAAGGGAGGTGAGGCAATGGAACAGGTTGCCCAGAGAGGTGGTAGAAGCCCTGTTCCTGGTGACATTCAGGGACAGGCTGGAGAGGACTCTGAGCAACCTGATCTTTCTGTATGTGTCCCTGTTCTTTGCAGGGGGGGTAGGACTAGATGGCTTTTAAAGATGTCTTCCAGTGCAAATGATCCTATGACTCTATGACCTCTCATTTGCTTATCATTGATTATGAGCTACTTGCTCATCTTGTTATGTCAAGCTTAAAACTGAATTTTAAACATCCAGTGCTATCTATATTTTCCTGAGATGAAATCATGAAGACATTTTTATTTCTGTGCTATTAAATTCCTATTGTTTTGAGGTTCCTTTAGAAAATTACTTTCTTCCTCTCCAAGTAGTTGTAAAGATAATTCATCATTACATTTATGAAGTACTCACTTTTCATGTAATATAAAAACTGTGAATGCAAAATATAAACAATGTATTGAAATTCTTAAAATTTGTATGAAACAGGAGGGAGAGGGAGACAGATGCAAACCAAAAGGTAGCAACTGACAAAGAAGAGATTCATATTATTTTGACAGTACTCTACTTAGAGATTTGTTTTGACAATAAAAATCTAAAATGTTTTTTTAAATGATAGCAGAAGTAAAATGAGTTAGACATTTGAAATGGTGAGAATTGGCCTTTTTTGGCTAATTATAAACAAGCGTCAAGAAAGACACCTCATATATTTTAGTTTTGTATAATAATTTTAATAATAATATGCAAGTTGAATAAAATGCAAGTTTAAAATAAGTCCAGCATTTTTCACACCAGCAAGGTGGGCTAAGGCAGGCAAGTGTAATAATGCATAACTAGGTTCTTATGACAGACAGTTTGGTTGCAACTCTGCTAAGCAAAAATTATAATTCTCAAATATTTGACCAAAAGTGTTTGCAATGTTCATACGAGGCTTCACAGCACAAAAGGGCACAGATTTTATAAAGCATGCAAGAGGAAGAACTACATTCACCACATGGCATCCCAGCAGGAAGGCAGATGTATTAACCTCAAATGTGTCTCCTGAACAGATCTCCTAAAGAAAAAAGCCAGGTTCCAGGGCTCAGGTGCATGTCTTCTGTTCTCCTGGGTTAGAACAAGAGTGGATTAAGTAACTTGGTTTTAGAATTCCTTGTGTGTACTTTCTGAACTGGTGAAATCCCAGGATGAGTGCTACTTTGCCCGCAGCATCAGGCAAGTTTGTTTTGTTTTCTTTTGTTTTGTATCTTTTTAAACAGCAGGTCCTACAGATAAAAACTGGCAGTAGGAAGACATTTTCACACAATTGGCTTGCCATTACTATTATCCTCTAGAGAGCTACTAAACAGTGTTTATAATGCCTGGGCAGCTCTTCTTAGTCACCAAAATAATGGTGACATTAAATGATATCCAAAGTTACCCAGACATCCTTTGACATTTACATGTCAGAAAGAAAAGAACAATTGCCTGAAGTAAACATTTCTCTTCTTGCTCCCAGGGGACAAATAAATACGGAAAAGTATATGAGTTGCAGTGCACCTAAAAGTCTGCACTAGATCTGATTATTGGTGGAAGTATTCCACTGAATCCATCCCATTGGACACCTGGCTACTGCCCACAGCAACTTAGGTGTGCAGCTTTTATGTTAACTGCATGCTTTATCCCTGCTGCTGTGTCACAATGGAGGATATTGGCAGGTTTCTCAGCATGGATATGACCATTCCAGAAAGAAGAGAGTTCCCACTGCTTGGAAGCATCTGTTATTCCCATGTAAATTGCTAGTAACTCTGTGATTCAGCACTAACCCTTAAATAACCTTGAAGTGTAACCTTTGGTAAAGGACTGCGCCACCATGCTAAAGAACTGTAATTACTGATGCCAGAGGTATCTATATCCAGTGGGAGGAAACTGCAGCTGATAGAGGTTACTAATCGTATAACTAGTGATTCAGCTCTATTGCTGTGAAGATATTTAGAATTTAAAAAACAGATTCATTGCAGGTTGCAAAGTTCTGGAGGGAAGAGTTAACTTTGAAAATAATTGTAGATAAAAATATCCCTATCAGACCCACCTGATAACACACTCATATCCTTCTTGCTGCACTGAGATTGAACTTCATCCAGGCTGCTGTCATCCTTCCCCTGAGTGGACTCTCCAGAGGCAGTGGAAGTGACATCAGCAGTTCCCACAAATTCTGCGGCAGAAGAGACCATATCCTCAGCCAGCACAGCTTGTGTCCCTGACTCCTCGCTGGAAGCAGGGCAGTGACATGGGGTGGCAGAATGTCTCTGAGACACTGAGACAGCAGAGGATGAGGGAGGCACCTGGATCCAGACCTCTGGGTCTGCTGGGCTCCTGGAAGGTGTGTTTTACATTGTACTTAGAAAGTACTCATGAAAGCAGGTTTCTTTACATGACTTTATCTTCTTGAAGTACAGGTTAAACAGTAAGAAAGAATAGATGTGGCAGCCTGCATTTGACTGACTGAAATGAGATGAGCAATACATGACCTGCTGGGAATGTCAACATTTTGTCTTGCATGTGTTCTGCAAAATATGATTAACTTCAGCACTGATCATTTCTGATCAATGTTTGCATGCATTATGTTCCTCTAGTTGTCAAAGGTCGGAATGGGCCAGATGGGTGGGTGAGTGCTTGCAGGCCAGTAGGACTGTGCATTCTGCTCCTTGAAGAGTTGGGCCACAAGCTGCTGACATTTGGGGGAGGCAGTGGTGATGTGGCAGGATCTTTCTGGGGCAGGGCTGAAGCAGGGCCATGGCCTGGGGCTGGAGCTGCAAAGAGGCTTCTGGGCATGCAAGAGACTCCTGCCCTGGAATCTCCTGCGAGGCTGGGGAGTGATGTTTTACTTGTACCTGCTGTGTCCAGCCACGCTGTGTGATAAAAGCCTGTGATCGATTCTTTCAGAAGCTGCCGACTGTTCAAGTGATTAAATGCAGACTTCTGCTGATTGCCAGTCAGCATTTAGGGAGTGTCAAGGTGAAAGATGAGACGTATTGCAGCTTTATTCCTATATCAAAATGAAAATCTTGGGATGGTAGACATGGTGATGAGGGCATCAGGTATGCTCCTGCCCTGTTTGATCTTCAGCAGCAGTTCAAATTCTGGGCCTGTTCTGAGCCTGTAGCCTGCAAGAGACAGCCATCTGCTGTGTCCCATGAGTCTGCCAGGCCTTCTTCCTCACAGATCTGCTTCACATTGCCCCGTGAGTCTGTGGGGAGTGAAGCTGAATGACAGCTTTTGGAAACCAAGCATTTCTATTATGAATAACAACAAAGAATCTAAAGGTAAATGTAAAAATTGTGTCTAACTCCATAGGCAGCTGTGGGTCCTTCAACGCATGAACTCGTGTGTCTCCTTCTTGACCTCTTCTCCCAGGCAACAAACAGGACCCGGGGAAATAGCTGCAAGTTATATCAGAGGAGGTTTAGGTTAGACACGAGGAAAAACTTTTTCTCTCAGAGAGTGGTCAGGCACTGGAACGGCCTGCCTAGGGAGGTGGTGCAGCCGCCATCCCTGGCAGTGTTCAAGAGGCATCTGGATGAGGAGCAGCGAGATATGGTTTAGTAGCTTGTGCTAGCAGTGGTAATGTGAAGACGGTTGGACTAGCTGATCTTATAGGTCGTTTCCAACCTTGTGATTCCATGATTCTATGATTCTATGATTCTATGATTCTATTCTATGATGTACCAAGGTAGCATTAACCTCAGCATATATCCTTATACACTGGGAGTTTTTCTCCCATTGATGAGAAGAGAGAGAGAACTGAGCTTGGTTGAGTGAAGCAGTTTAGTAGGCTCTTTGGTGAACCAATCTACAATCACTAGAGTTAACTGATAAGGTATCGCTCCATTAAAAAAAAAAAAAGGGAGGGGGAGAAGGAATAAAAGATCATGTTTTCGAGAACTCATTGCTTCTAGTTGGAAGACAGATTGAATCACAGAAGGATTAATCACAGTTTTTGTGAGTGCTGGAACATGCAAACAGAATGATACATTTGAGGAGGAGCCAGCAATAACACTGGGAAAATTGGAGAATTTGGCTTTGAATGACCTCTTAGCTGGCTCTTCATCTGTTGTCAAAAGAGCCATAAACTCTTGAGTTACGAGAGTGCTTCACAGAGGGAAAGGAAAAGAATTTAAAAAAGAGGCTTAAAGATAAAATGTTAACTCTGCACGAATGTTTTATTCTCATTAAGGTGTATTTCTACCTTTCCTGTCCCTCAAAGTTTCTGTCCTAGTGGAAATTATTTCACTCCTGTCACAATGCAAGTCCTTTTGGTATATTTTTCTCTTAATATTTTTTCTTAGAGCTAGGATTGTTTTATGGCCCAATCTTAAGCATTTTTCCCCTAAAATGGTCACCAGATTTCACCTAAATCCGATTATTTTTGTGCCAGTATTACTCTACAAGACTCATAGCTCTCCAGGTGCTGTCGCTCTGAAGATGGATGTTAAATGAGCTCTGTGCTTTTACCTTGAAAGAACTGGAAAGTCCTGTAAATCCTACCATCCATTTTCGTGCTGTGCTGAAAGATGCAAGAGAAGAAAACTACCCCTCTCTGATAGTTTGTTGAATTATATATACGAGAGTATGTCAACAGCTGCCATTAGAAGTTAGCAGTCTCTGAGTCAGATCATTTCACAAACTTCTCCAGAACAACTATGCTTTTTTAGGTTTTATTTGTCAGTATCTAAACTTTTATAGAATAGCTACTTAGACTCCTGTAAATAAACATGGAAAAACAATGAGAGAGTATTATAGCATAATTTGTTTTAGGAAAATACTTCTATAGTTTATATTTGTTAGCCCTTCTCCTGTGGGGGAAACAAAAAGTTTCTCTGTAGATGTCTAACACCAGTGTTATTGACACTATTTCTTTAGTAAGGTATCTTACCTAGTTCTTGGGGTAGGGACAGCAGGACAACCAGGTCTTTCGAATACATCTCTGTTACAATTCTAAATTTACTATACACATATACAATAGACTACTCAAAGGTACAACACTGAAGAATAGCAGTAGTCAAAATGTAGGCTAAAAAAAAAGCTAGTAGGAGTTTCTGTCTGATCTCAATTTCAAACTGTCAGAGATGCTAGGTATTTTCTGTTTCTGTTCTTCATCTGACAAAGCTGCATATACTGTCATATTCTTTCTCTACTTTTCTGTCTTCTTTCTCTACCATTTCAGCTTTGGGATACAGCCCAGATTACACCCTTACCATATGCAGGAGCTGATTAAAACTATGAGCTACACTTTATTTATTCCATACCTAAAAGCATCTTCTATACTTTGGGAAAAAATGAAGGTGCTTATCCTATCCTTCAGCATAGGCCACCCTGCTTTCCTTTAGAATATCTTCACTACGATTAGTCACACAGTCTGGACATATATGCAGAAAATGGTTAAAATAAAATAAACACCCAATGCTTTTAAAATCAGTGCATAACCTTTATGACTCTCTGCAAGCTTGGTTATTAAATCTATATTACTCTCATGCTACTGTGTCATTAGATATTTCATTAATCATAGTTAAATAGGTATTAAAGCTCTTCAGCTGCTTTCTAAATTCTCTTAGGAGTATCTATGGTTTTCATTAGATACTTACAATATATTCAATGAAGAGAATTGTGTAAATCCACTTGGATTCATTACTTATTAAAACAGAAATATAAGAACCTTGAGTGAATTACATGTGGTGACATAGTGGAGACTGTCAATAGCTGAAAGACTTGGGGATGAGTCAGGAGTGCTAACCAGTTTTGGCCGCATACTCCCGGCAGACACATGAAATTCCCCATGAATTCAGAAGTACCAGCCTACAGTGACTGAAGTACCAAATCACTTCAGTATGCCTGTTAAAGCTATATTACCTGCCTTGAGCATCTTTTTATTTTGAGTTAATAGATTTAATAACAGATCATTAGTAAGTTAAACAACTAAAATTTGCCCCTCATGTCTGTGTTTCCAGTAGGCTGTGTCATCATGGCAATGGGGCTGCACAATGATCTCAGTGACAACAGAAAGTTACTATGAAGTAACGTGATTTCTGCTGAGGAGTTGTGCTAGGAGGACTAAATGTCTCAATGAACATGCAAGTGCAAAGAGTCTGTGCAAGACAGTCTCTCTTGACAACAAGGCCACCTTCTGATATGAGAAGTTTTTGCTTGGGAAAACATTTTGAAGTGAAATTACTAAAGGTCTATGTAAGTTAGAAGTGTGTTATATTAACAAGTTATATTCAAATTTCATTTATTGTGTGGAAAATTATTTTGTGTTAATTCCGGTATTTAGTGGCAAGCCTGATTGGATTACAGATTTCTTCCATGGCTTTGTAAGGACGTGGTCAACCACTTACAATCTTGCTTAGTTGTTTATTGCCAACTGTTTTTTCTGTCTGATAAATCTTTTTACAAATATTTATGTGGTGACACCTAGTGGCTTTAAATAAAATGCTTCTTGTTGATAGCCAGCAATATATTTCCACATCTTCTGTCCTTCCCTTGGAATTAGTGGTTTGAATTATGTGGGATATGTGGTTTTATTTTTTGTTTTGTTTGTTTATTTTAATATAATTTTAATTTTAATGAATGGAAACCTATTTGATTCATAATACTGAACTTGTTTATTTGATATATTAAAGTGCATTGCTAATGGAGTTTAAACTGAGCATAATGAAAATTCAAGCATCTTGTTCAAATACAGTACAGGAAAGGATATTTATGTTCTTCACCCTTTTTTATACTGTATATTTTAGTCTATCAAAGTCCTGTTCAGTCTTGAGAAACTCTTCAGAAGAGTTGACCTAATAAATTTGATGACAGGTCATTGAATTGTAGGATAGACTATTTTTACATCCAGTAATTAATAAGGTGAAAACACAGTGACCTCTTTTTTTTTTCTTTTTCCCATCTATTGGAGACAGTTTTCTTCCACAATAGGTGAAAGTAAATTTCTTATTTTATTCAAGGAGCAGAAAAGTGTGATGGGTGTAAATAGATTCCAAGAAAAAATATTCACTTGAGCCTGCTTAAGTTTAGAGGTTAGTGTAAATCTGTGAATGCTTTTCAATAACTGAATATTTTTTTCCAATATGTAACACATACTTAGAAGGTCTTAGGTACACAAGTCTTCACAATTATAATGAAAGCTTGCTATAGGTAGGGGGAAATATAAAAGAATGTTATAAATATTTACATGCAAGAGTACCTAGAAAAGTAGCTTTTATTGTGGAGAGAGACCGCATGCTGGAAGTTTAATTGGTTTATTATGTTAGTGCTACAGTAGTTTTAAGGGCAAAAATAATTACTAGACAGAAAGAAACAGTATAATAAAGCAGTTTTATTAGCTAAGAATTCATTATAATTGAGAACTATTTAATATTTACAAGTTTTTTTCCTTATTGTCTTGTACTATAGGAAGGAGCAAGATAATGACTACAGTGATCATAACTTTATATGTTTGTTTTATTTAACTACCCCTTAAAATCCTTTCTAGATTATTTCCTACTTTATTTCTTATTTAATAGTTTGCTGTTTTTTTTTTTTTTTAATTAATTAAATTTTTTAAGGCAGTGTATATATTCACCATTTTCTGTTTGAGCCTGATTTTGAAAAAAGCCCACCATGAATTCTTGTAACATAATAATACAGATATAGTGTATGTGTTTCACACGGGCATTTCTGAATACTTGTTCAAGAGTCATATCAGTTAGCTTCCCTTCTTATAACAGATTTAACCCTTGTCCAGTCTTGCCCTCCAAGACTGATATTTTCTACCTGAACAGTGTATGGCTTTCATTTTAACAATAAGTGAAGATGATTCTAAAGTCTTATTATCCAAGTTAATCCTTGGTTACTTTTTTTTTTTTTTTAATTTAAGAAACAATTTCTGTCTCAAGTCTGATTTTCTGGAGCTGCTTAGAGGGACAAATCTGTATTTTAAATTAATAAAAGTGCCAACCTTCACAGTTTGTCTCTCGTTTCCATGCTGAAATTACACAGATACTGAACAAAACATTAAATATAACCTACAGCTACCATTTTGCTTCCTTTACACATTACATACGAAATTCCACCCAAAGATGAGGAAAAAACTTGTTATGCTATGGATAATCTTTCATTTAGAATTAAAAACACTTGAAATATATAGTAAGTGGCACTCCTCTGTTATTTAACTGAAAATGCAGTAGGAGAGTCATACATTCACATTTTTTTTCAAGAGTAGTTAAATGTTTGAGGTTCAATAAGGCCAAGTGCCAAGTCCTGAACTTTGGCCACAGTAACTCCATGCAGTGCTACATGCTTGGGACTGAGTGGCTGCATGACTGTGGAGAGGAAAGGGACCTGGGGGTGTTGGTTGATGCTTGGCTGAACATGAGCTGACAGTGTGCCCAGGTGGCCACGAGGTCCAGTGCCATCTTGGCCTGCATTAGAAATAGTGTGGCCAGCAGGAGCAGAGAGGTAATCATCCCCCTGAACTCAGCATTGCTGAGGCAGCACCTCAAGTACTGTGTTCAGTTTTGGGCCCCTCACTACAAGAAAGACATTGAGGCCCTGGAATGTGTTCAGAGAAGGGCAACAAAAATGGTGAGGGGTCTGGAGCACAAGTCTTATGAGGAGCAGCTGAGGGATCTGGGATTGTTTAGTGTGGAGAAGAGGAGGCTCAGGGGAGACCTCATTGCACTCTACAACTTCCTGAAGGGAGGCTGTGATGAGAAGGGGTTTGGCCTCTTCTGCCAGGCAACAAACAGGACCCAAGGAAATGGCCACAAGTTGTGCCAGAGGAGATTTAGATTAAACACAAGGAAAAACTTTTTCTCTTAGAAAGTGGTCAGGCACTGGAATGGCCTGCCCAGGGAGCTGGTGAAGTTGCTGTCCCTGGCAGTGTTCAAGAGGTGTCTGGATGATGAGCTGTGAGATATGGTTTAGTGGCTTGTGGTAGTAATGGTGATGGGAGGACGGTTGGACTAGATGATCTTGTAGGTCCTTTCCAACCTTGTGATTCTATGATTCTATGAAAAAGGACTTTATTTTAGAACAAAAACAGTAAAGGTTAGATACTTCTTCATGTGAGAAGAAAACTCTGTCCCTTCAACATCTCCAGATGGTACTTGTTCTCAGAAATATCTGAGAAATCATTCTTAGGAAATAATCTATATAGCATATTGGTGATTTTAAGACTAGTAGAACATTTTGTATGATTTTTTATTTCAGGAAAAAAAAAATCTTATGCAGAATATTCTCCATAAATTTTGGTAATTTTAAGTTTCAGTGAAAGAACTGAAAACCAGAAAACTTTTTGGTCATAGAGCACACTAATCTACATCACACATGAAGTTTTAAAATTTCTGTTGCTTTGATTTTCTGCCCGGAGTGATCATCACAGTCTTCATGAGAAGCAAACAAATAAAACAGAGGCCATTTTTCCTCCACAGATTTGCTGCTCAGAGAATAAGATTTTGTTCTAATGAAGGCAGAATATGTGATGCTGATCCAAGCTTTAGTTAATCTTTTGTAAGACTGCCATTCTCCTTTTTAGATTTGTACACATTTTCCACATTTTTTTTTTTCCTCTTATATATGTATTACTATCTTGATTTCTAACTAGAGTTTCTAAATATGGAAGTTCTTATATAGCAGCTATTATCTTCACCTTGCCCTAACATAGCACGAGGCTTGGACACCACATTAAACCAGTCCATCCTCGTAGATCTGATTTTTAGATACAGAATTAGGGGTTCTAAGGTATAAAAGAGATTGGACAATTTATAAGCGATTCTTTGCCATCTTTTGAGTAGGCACTATAGTATTATGCTAGTATTAGTATATATAGTATATATAGTATATATGTAGTATTTACTATATATACTATATATATACTACTATATATACTATATATATATACTATATAGTATATATATACTATACTAGATATAGTATTAACTATTATCTAGTTAAGTATTTGGCTGGAACAGGATGCAGATGAGCTCTCTCTTCAAGAAGGCCTTTACTTTGCGTTTTACCTTTACTTTGCATTTTTGAATCACAGTTTCAAGTAGGCACTAAAGTGCTTCAGTGGGATTGACTTAAGGCAGTGCCAATGCCACTTTAATCAGCAGGTTCCTCAAACAACTGAAGTTATTCATAATGTTTTTCAAACTTCAGTGTTTTTATGTTACAATTCAGTTTTGCTAAGTCTTTCCCTCTTCAATGTAAGGGTACGTGTGTGTGTACGTAGACTAAATATATGTTTTATACTACACGTAAATAGCCTTTCCTGGACTGCCAGCTTTGCAGCCAGGGTTACCATTATTCAGCCAAAAGAAATTGTTTCCTTGGCAACAGGAGCCATGTAAAATCTCACAGAACACCTGTTTTTTCTACTCCAATTTCATTCTGCTCAATGCTGGAAAACTGGTTATATGCTTCAGTGTCTGACTTAAAGAAGTTGAATTATGGTGAGGGAATATAGTGACATCTGAAGATTCATAGTAGACAAAAAACCTGACAAGCACTCAGTGTTCGACCGTTTTCTAGTTATTAGAGATTAGCATCATACCAATGGAGCATATATTTTCATCACATCTCTCAGTGAAATTTCTGGCAGTCAGTGACATTATTTAAACTTGAAAATTCCAGCTAGGTGTACTAGAACTTTCACAGTGTGAAATGACAATGCATTACTGACACTATAGCTCTCTTGTCACCCTTAGGCTTTCTCATCATCCAGAATTCATAATTCATAAAGCATAGTAATATAAAAGGGCAATGTGCCTGAGTGCTTGAGAAAATTACTGTCAACTTCTAGTTTATAAATTTTTAAAATCATACATTCTCTTGATTGGCTTGACTTATCCAAAAAAAAGAGGATTTTTTCCTTCTTCTTCATTCTTTTAAGCCCCCTTCTAATCCACAATTGTGTTATGTCTAGTAAAATTAAAGTTTCACATGCACTGTGCCATTATTGCTAATCTCTCTAGTACTACTTCTTGGCTCCTCCTGTGCTTCAAACTCAGCTCTAATTATTGTCCCTATTGTAAAGTACACCTATTAACAAGTTTGGATCTCAAAAGCAGTTGTATTAAGACAGCAAAGTTTATTACTAAATACATTACTGGGAAATTAACATTTCACAAGTGATTAAAATGTTACCTAAAGTTCTTAATATAGTTATTGGCATTTGTTCCCAGAAGCATCTTCTAGTTCAGTCTTTTTATATACTGGATAAAAGCCAGAATATATATTTTTTTTTTATAGATTTTCTGCAGACATCATCATTATTATTTATTATTTGTTCAGTCATACCCACCATTTTTTCTAAAGGTTCTTATTACTGTCAGAGGATAATTTGGCAAAAAATGCTCCTTAAACAAAACAAAACAAAACAAAACAAAACAAAACAAAACAAAACAAAACAAAAGTTTTGTTGACACAATCAGTGTATTTTGCTTATTTTGATTTCAATTCCAATGGTTATCTCACAGCTTTATAGTCACGTCATTTGTTCACAAGCTGGTAACACCTGATAATTGGTGATGCCAATGAAAGCACTAACCTCCCTATCGGAAAGCACATTATGCATTGTTATTGGGTTTGAGATGTATGTCTTGTTAACTGAAGGGATGATGAGACTGGTGAGAGAGGGTTGGTTTCAGATCTTGACTCTCAAAAATGAATTGTGCTGTGATCATAGGCCTGAACCCAAATCCTACTGATTTCCTGAATCTGAATAACACAGTTTACTGGACTTTGATGTCAAAAAACTGTCCACAAGACATTTAGAGTGGACTTGGTGACAACTAATGGCTAAATTGGTGAGCCTCTGTGGTCTTAAACAATCAATCCATAATCCCATTTTGACCACACCAGAATACAATTGAGATGTGTGATCATTATGTTGACAGGATGTGTTACATTCATGAAGTCAGTCTAAACTACAGCATCAGAAAACTACTTGTGGAAGGTACCAAAAGACCTTTTAATGTATGAGCAGTATTAGATATCTTATCCTCTAAAAATTTTCTTATGAAGCCTTATCCCTGTGATGACATGAATGTCTTACACTATTTAAGACAAAAGCATCAGAGTCCTCATGATGAGATGATTTCATTAGAGATGAAATTCTTTAAAGTGTTCTTGTTACCACAGTGATGCTCAGTTAACTCATTTTAACTCTTGGAGATCATCATTAAGCCATAAGACTCTTCAGATCAAAACAGACAACATTAAAACTCTTTGGTATATGCGTAGGTTTACAACATTTCACAAAGTTCTGGACAAAACATCCTTACAGAAAACAACAGTGAACTTATGCAATTCTAGTCCAAGTTCAAACCTACTAGTATGTTTGTCTATCTTTGTTATTTTTTAGAGATCTTTTGTCTTGTTTTCCAAGGGTCAAAGCAGTAAAATAGAAGTATAGAATTCACATATAAAGATCAGTGATGTCCTTCCCTGTAAGTACAAAGTTCAGGCTCGAATGTAAGCTTCAAGAATATGGATGGATACTTACATAAAGTGTGCTTGAATTCCAGATGTTTGATTGAATGGTCAAGAGAAAGAGGGTTCACAGTTTTTAATAACATCCATATAACAAAACAAAGAAAACTAAAGAAATGAATGGTATTGCTGTTCTTTTTCTAGTTTTGATCTTCTTTTCAAGGACAATTAATGTTTTATAGAAAAGAGATATAAAAGTGCTATTTTGAACTTCAGTGGATCTCGATTCACATGTTCTTAATATAATTATCATAGAATCACCAAGATTGGAAAAGACCTTCAAGATCATCCAATCCAACTGTCCACATATCACCAGTCGTTCCCATAAACTAAACCATGCCCCTCAGTACAACATCTAAATGTTCCTTGAACACCTCCAAGATCAGCAACTCCACCACCTCCCTGGGAAGCTTATTCCAGAGCCTGATCACTCTCTCAGAGATGATTTTTTTCATAACATCCAACATGAAATTCCCCTGCTGCAATTTGAGGTCATTACTTCTAGTCCTATTGCTAGATACATAGAAGAAGAGGGTGACCCCCATTTCACTACAACCTCCCTTCAGGTAGTTGTAGAGAGTGACAAGGTCTTCCTTGAGCCTCCTGCAGAATAAATAATCCCAGTTCCCTCAGCTGTTCCCAATAAGGCTTGTGCTCCAGACGGCTCCTCACCAGCTTTGTTACTGTCCTCAGAACATACTCCAGGGCTTCAATGTCTTTTTTGTAGTGAGGGGCTCCAAACTGAACACTGTACTGAGGCCTCACCGCTGCTGAGTACTCTTCCTTGCTCCTGCTGGCCACATTATTTCTTATGCAGGCCTGGATGCCATTGGCCTTCTTGTCTACCTCAGCACACTGCTGGCTCATGTTCAGCCAAGCATTAATGAACATCCCCAGATCCATTTCCTCTACACTGTCTTCCAGTCACTCTACCCCAAGCCTCTAGTGTTGCCTGGGGTTGTTGTGGCCAATGTGCAGGACCTGGCATTGGTCTTGTTAAACTCAAATCCACTGACCTCTGCCCAGCAAACAAGCCTGTCCGGATTGTTCTGTAGGGCCTTCCCAACCCCAGATAGATCAAGACCTCCTGCCAACTTGGTGTCATCTGCAGATTTAATGACAGTGCACTCAGTGCCCTGATCCAGGTTATCAATAAAGATATTGAAAAGGACAGACCACTTGTGACTGGTCGCCAGCTAGATTTAATTCCATTCATCACCACTCTCTGGGCCTGATCATCTAATCAATTCTTTACTCAGCAAAGAGTGCTCTAGGAGAATGCTATGGGAGACAGTGTGACTTTGATGAAGTCTAGGTAGACTATGACAATGGCCTTTCCCTTATCCACCAGGAGGGTCATTTGTATAACTAATATATTTGTATAACCCATTTACATAACTAATAAACTGCACTTTTTATCAATTATTTTGGGGCATATCCTGAATTAGACACACTTACTCTACTGCAAGTAGAGTACTACTACAAATTATAGACATGAGGAAAACCAGAAAGGTAAGACATTCATCTTAACATGAAACCTTGACAAATTTAAGTCTTCTATCTCAAGGAGCAGAGAAAGAATAGCTTCTTAAAGGATGACTTAGAGCACCTAACTTAGGAACCTGTGAATTTCCTTCTGGTACATTTTCTAAATTTTTTTTTTCCCACTGAATATCTGAAAAAAAAAAAAAAAAATCAGTGCTTTCCTTGTAATTTCAGGTGTATAAATCAGTCCGCATAAAGTGAGGTGGGGAAAGTGTTTCAAACTGGAACAGGATTTGACCAAGCAAATTTAAAATAAATTCTTCAGAAATTCTTTTCATGTGACATCCTGAAATAATTTGACGGTAGATAAAATTTTCACCAATCAGTTGAACTGACTGTAATTGGAGTAGGTTAGCATACTACACAAGGATACAACAGTATCCCAATAAGGGATCTGGGAATGGTAGGACTTTTTTTTTTTTTTTTTTTTTTTTTTTGATATGACAGTGTAGTTCAGTAAAAGTAAAGACAAAATAATGAAAATGATTTCGATTTGCAACTTTTTATTTTGCAGCATCTCTATATGACTCTATATGCAATAGGAAAATAAAAACTTGAGCCAAGTTCAAAATTTTAAATGAACAGAAATTATAAGAAACTATATGCATAAAAATAAAAAATAAGTGGGAAGGTGCATCTTTTGCAAAAACTGGAAATTCAAAATACAGACTTAATCCAATTTGATATCTTTTATACATTTTGTACATTTCCAATCATGCCTTTCAGAAGTTGCTGTACCATTTTGTGAGTTAAAAATAGGATCCCTGTTGTAATATTATTTTCAAAGAATAAAACACTTGATGCTTTTCTTTCAAAGCAGATATTTTCTGTCAGCTACGCTGATACCTTCACATATGCTTGACATATGCTCAGAGAAGATACTTGGTGACAGGGAAGTCTGGCTCTGAGTATCAGAAACAGATGAAACTGCATTCTCATTTACCAACAAATGTACCTTTCAGTTTATGCTCCGTTGTCATGCAATAACTCTGTTATGACAGAAACACAAGTCTCTTTAGATATTTCCTTACCCTCTGCAGATGTCAAGATCTTTATCCCTTTCTTTTTTCCACTCTTTTCCTACCCATCTTCTTTTTTTAGCATCTGAATGTAATCACATATGCAAAATTATACAAATTTCATCATTTAATAGACTTAAATCTGTCCTCACTATGCCCAAACATACAACTGAAGACCAGATTCTCTATATTATCCATTTTTATTAGTCTAACAATCAGTCTTTTTAAATTAGATATGATAAAAAGATAGAAATTACATTATTTAAAGAAAATATTTCATACTTACATGAGATATATAAACACCTACATAAAATAATGTAAAATATGTTCTAGGAAGAACAGAAAGGGCCAACCAGTATTGATACGAAAATAATGGCGATGTCAAATTTTTTCTAACAGATGGTAAGAATAGCCTCTCTAACACAAAGCATTCTGTAGGAAAAAGAAGCTATCAATTATTCTTTAGATAATGCTAGAATTGGAGTACCACTACTGGGTTTTTGTAAGAAAATATTGCATACATGAAATACCATTTTCACTGATTACACAATCAATGCATTCTATGAAGGATACTTTAAGACACAGAAGTTGGAAGTCAGAGTTTACTGTGAGCTTGTTTTCAATAGACAGGACTGTAAATAAAGAACAGGCTGCTGACTCTCTTAGCTATATTTATACTGATCATTATTACCTATACTTATATATAATTATTCTTTAATGCAACAGTTTTCCTGATGCAGACTTTAAGTACATGAGGAATGTATGTGCAATCTAGACTTGAGGCCAAGACCCAAGAAGACAGAAAAGCTATTACTGAGCAGTGATCTATCAGTTATGAAGAGAAGGACATCAAAAGATGAACCTATCCAATAGATTAATGGCCTGCATCAGAAATAGAGCAGCCAGCAGGAGTGAGGAGGCATTTGTCCCCCTGTATGCAGCACTGGTAAAGCGGTATCTCAAATCCTGTTCACTTTTGTGCCTCACAACAGGAATGACATTGAGGTGCTGCAATGGGTGCAGAAAAGAGCAAAAAAACTGGTGGAGAAGCTAGAAGACAAGGTGTATGAAGAGCAGCTGATGGAACTGGGCTGTATAGCATAGACAAGAGTAAGCTGAAGAGAGGCCTCTTTGCTTTCTACGATATCCCAAAAGCAGGTTGTAGGGAGGTGGATGTGGGTCTCTTATCTCAGGTGTCAAGTAATTGGATGCAAGGAAACAGCCTAAAGTTGTGCAAGGAGAGGTTTTGATTGGATGTCAGGAAGAATTTCTGCACAGATGAGGTAGCCAAACACTGTGATGAGTTAAACAGGGATGTAGATAGTGGGAGTGAGACTTCACGGGCCATGTCCAACCTAAATAATTGTATGCTTCTATGTATGATTCTATCTGTGTTAGCTACAGCTCCGGTAGTCTTTGTAGTAAAGTATTTTATTCAGGAAAGCTAGAAGCTCAAGTAATGAAAAATTTCTGCATCCAAATACATTGAAAAATTCACCTCAGATGTTAAGAATACCTAGAAAAGAACTACAGGTTTCAGAATGAACTATTTCTAAAATCATTAATAAAATTTGGGTCTGAATTTTAATTGTTTGTGTCTCATACGCATCTATTTATTATCCGTTTAAAAGAGTATATGAAAGATTAGTGTACAGTGCTATTTGTTTCAGATCTGATAGGTTGTGTCTGATTTGTCTGTCCTTAATTCTAATTGCAATTAACCTTCTGAGAAATCTATCAAACACCTCTTACTTACAGAAATTAGAGAACCTAAAGAAACAAACTATACATTTAAAATTAATAGAAAAAGATTTTTTAAACTCATGTTTCAGATATAAAACAGACTGCCTTTTTTTTCAAGTGCTTAGGTGATAGAGGACCCTGAGATAACAGCCACCAGACTCAAATATATGGAAGCTGTGAGCAGATGATTTTCAGAGCATCATCCTTTGATTATAGAATTCAAGCCAAAGCTACCCCATTGGTGGCACATCTGTTGCTTTTGTGCAATAGGTACCATGATTATTATTTTCTTAGTTTCTCTATGAAGTTCATTTCAAAGCAAAATAAATTTACAGGAGGTCTTATGAATTGTATTAAAAAATACAAAGGGCTTGAAAAAGATTTTTTCCCCCTCTTTCAGGTCCTTTCATCACAATGCTGTAGACAAGCTCAAAGTAAGAGATTTTATTGTAAGCACACTTTCCAACAGTACCTTTCTGAGAATTACCACTTTAATTAGCAGAAGAGAAAACACATCTGAGTTCATAAGAGGACATCAAGTAAAATGGTGGTCCTCTGAACTGACAGCTATCTATTTTTGTTTTTGCTCTTTCTCTTTTGTTCTTCCTATCTGTTGAAGGAACATTTTTTCTTAGAAGTGGTGTAAGATTAATGTTATTACTCTTAATCTAGAATAGATTGGAATACTTGAATATGAAGAAGTATACAAGAGACATTTGTTGCTGTGATAGCTTATTAAAGATATTAGAGTACAATATTTTTGCTTGTTTTTCCTTTTACTGGTAATATTCTATGTAACCATTTTTTATTTACTCTCCTTGTTTCCTTAAGTGCCTTTGATATAATAATAATAAATTTCATATAATAAATGTGCTTGTAGATTTGTATTTATGGGAAGTTCCATGAGTAGTTACACTGTTACTTTTTCCATTGCTAATCTAAATAGACACTACTGCTAAGAACAATGTCAGGAGCTAGCTGTTGGGAAATAATCTTAACTCACTGTAATTTCTCTGCATAGAAACTGAGGTCAAAATAACTGTTCTGTTACACAATTGTATATTCTGTAACTTCAAAAATATTGGGATCCCTAAGGTATAATTAATATATACTTTTTCACTAGATATGGACAACATAATAAATGTAATTTAGTTATTCTTTTGGTAACCAATACTTGCATTTGTTATTAGTAGATACCTGCAACATTTTAGTGTCATAACCAGATAGCACAGTGTAACAGAAAGCAATTACAATATCTTGTTTACTGCACTTAAAGTCTGGGAGGGGATGTTTTGGTTTTTATTGTTAGTTTGCTTATCCTGTGATCCTTTTCAAGTCATAGAACTAGAAAAGATGACAGACCTTTCCTGCAGAGAGATTACATTTCCTCATATTAGTTTGCTGGCCACTGATGGCCATTGATCTGTGTTCACCTAAGCCTTATGGCTACTGTCATACATGCCTACACTGTCAAATAAATCCAGCAATGTAACTGGTTAGTTCAATAAATATCTATGATGTATTGTGTCTTATGAAAGCCTCTGAACTTGTCTATTAAGGAGAAAAAAAACAAAAAACAAAAAAACAAAAAACACAATTCTTGGTGGATAAAAAATTATTCTCTGCTAATTTCCAGCATTGAGAGTTCTTTTCAATTTTAGAATTGTCTACAATAGTATAACTTAGTCTACCGTAATATACTGCAGTTTATTGGTTATCAATGGTGTAGAAGGATTAATTGGCCTACTGACATTGAATATGTTTCTGCTTAAATGAAACAACTCACAAATGCTTGCTTCTAAGAAATTTTTTGCTTCATAATGGCTATAGCTTTTTCCTGGAATATTTCCACCACTTTTAATGGAGTTACCCCCGGAATCTTGCCGATATGTTCAATCCACCTGTTTGAAGTCTATGTTGAATTTGTAATTTTGTTTATATTTTGAAAATATCTCAGAGCAATGAATATTGAAATCTGTTTGTGTACATCTGTGTGTTTGCCACAGAATTAGTGGGAAGTGTGTGGTTGTTTTTTTTTTTTTTTCCTCTCACTCTTTTAGTCCTAATTATTGTCACAAAATTTACTAAATGATTTGAACACTGTATTAGAAAAGTCCCCCCACCCCAATATCATTTTTATTTTTTTTTTTTTTTTGTGAGAAAAAAAATAATAAATCCAGAGGTTCTCTTCAAGAAGAATTTCCTCATAGCTTTTGCTTCTCTGGATATCAGAGTGCTCTGCAACTCTTTCTTTTTGCTTAAAACAATAGCTGCTCCTCTGGGGACTCAGGGAAAAAAAGCAAAACACTGAAATTTAGAAAACATGTTTTTCTGTAACTTGGCATTGAAATTATCCAATTCAAATGTGATTTTGGGTTTGCTTATTGTTAGTTCCAACACACTTATTTTTTCTCTAAACACCAAAATCCAGCATAATTTAGGACCCTGATGTATTCTGAAGTAAGTGAAATATTCTGTCCAAAAGCTGACTGGTTTCAATGCTGCAGCTCTCCATCTGTTACGAGAATGCTTGGGTTGCTGTTTTTATTATTTTTATTTATTCTTCAAATACAACCCCAGCAGCTGTGCTCATGGAAAGACCTAGACTGTCACAAAATTCTCTGTGAAACTTCCAGTATCGCACAACAATTTTTATTCATTTTATTTTATTTATAATAGTCGTCTTGTTTTCTACATTGCAACTATATTTTTAATAGGATTCTGCTAAAACTAGCTTTGTTCTTCCACTAATCCACTGAAACTGAAGTTAACTCATGAGGCAGGAAGAAATAGCTGGGACTTTTTAGCCTGGAGAAGAGAAGGCTCAGGGGGCATCTCATCACTCTCTGTAAATATCTGAAGGAAGGCTGCAAAAGAGAAAGAACCAAGTTCTCAGTGGTGCACAGTCGCAGGACTAGAAGCAGTAGACACAAACTGGAGCACAGGAACACCATCTGAACATCAGGAAACATTTTTGCACTGTGCAGGTGACAGAATATTAACAGGTTAATCAGAAAGATTGTGGAGTCATCTGGTAGATCTTCAACAGGTTTCTGGACACGGACCTGGGCAACCTGCTCTGGATGCTTTAGCAGCAGCCAGGATCAAGTGGCTTCCAGAACTCCCTGCTACTCCCAGCCTCAGCCACTCTGTGATTTTGTGATTCTGTGATCCTGCAAAATGTACCTACAGTAGTCAGACAAATGACATTAGTTTTGTTTCAGAAAATGTATAATTTCTGTAAATTATGATTTTTTTTGTATCTTAGAAACAGACTTCACCTCAACTTCTTAGAGATCGTTGCTGTTTGTTTATTTCTTCTTGTTTTTAATGTTATGATGTTGGATGTTGAAGACCTGCTATTAAAAAATTGGCAAGAGAACACCTTGAACAAAACAAAATAAAACACAAAAGATTCCCCCCCTTCACTCCCCCAATAAATAAATAAATAAATAAATAAATAAATAAATAAATAAATATCCTGAATTATAACAATATCTGGTTTCTATGGCAAACATTTATTTTAGGAAAGTCCATGCAAACCCCTTTGTTTTACCTGAAACTTTGATCTGTGGTCTGTGTGATTAACAGCCTTTTTACAAACTGTGATCCTGAAACTGTAATGCTATTTTGTGTATGCACACCAAGGGCCACCCTAAGATATCTAAGAGAGGTATATATCTACCTTACACCTGAAATTCCTGTGCTATTATTTAGCACAGTATTTTAAACTCTTGATTACTCTAGAAATCTGTCAAGCATAGTATCTTACCAAACCCAACACAGCAGTTATATAAGTGGATTCAAACTGTGAGAGCAACCAGAATTCCAGAATAAATATTCTTTATCTGGCAGTGGATCAAGGCTAGTACCTCAGAAGAAGTATAATCTGGCATATGGTAAAACTAGTATGTAAAATTATTACCCCAACATAATGCCACCTGGAAAGCCTACCTATTATTGTTTCACTTCCTGCTACTTTATTTTGCAAACCTTACAGCAGATAGTCACTTAGGAAAAATAATTTTTGATAACCTTCAGACTTTATAGATATAACAGAAGTTATCCCACAGCCTGAAATGGAAACTATTGTTTGAAGAAATAGCTATAGTACTCCCACAATATATTCTAATTTCATCTTTTTGGATTGATTTACAGTGGGCTTGGTTGGCTAGCGAAGTGATTAGTATGCCCAAACTCATTTTGAAAGGAATCTGACTGTGTGACTCAAAGCCTTAGTTTGTAGGAGAAAAGGGTAAGAGAAAATGACTTTTTTTTTTTTTTTTTTTTCCCATAAGATGATTCAAACACAGATTGTCTGCTTACACTTACGTTTTTAAAAATGCTAAATTTTTGGCAGATTACTGTGCAAGTTTCCTAAGTAGGAAGAGCTACAGATACAGACAAATTCTTTGCTTAGTTAAAAATACTGCTAATCTTTGGAAAATTAGTTTTCAGACTGTTCTAATGGCCAACAAAAGGTTTTGGAAAATGACCCAGTGTGAGAAGTAGCCAAGCACCTTAAGAGGACATGTTTTTCCCTGACAGTGAAATGAGAGAGAAACAAAGGTGAAGATGAAGAGTATACACTGCCAACCTGAAGAGTTGAGACAATTCCACTGGTTTATCACAAGATATTTCTGGTGCTTAGCAAGTTTCAGATTAACAGTGTGAATGATTATGTCTATGGGGAAGAGTAGTCTGAATACACAGAGTCCCACATATACTTCATGAACCTTTTAACTTGAGAATGTTGTTGTAGTGCTGGCAGTATTTGAAAAAGAACAATGCCATTAGCACTTTATCTGGTCCTATGCACCAGAGTGTTAAAATCTTGTTACAGTCTATTGTCTGGTGCTGCATGTACTCTGAAAATATTGCCACAAGACTTGAGTAGGAAGAAAGTCATATGAACGAATTCAGTATTGATTCTTGAGAGAAAACAAGAAGCTTGTGTGGCAATTAACTGCATTTTCAGTGGTTTAATTCTGAACCATAATTCAAGATATTCTAAGCTGGAAGCATTTATAAAGCATTCTTGTTTTGAATAGGGTTGCTGGTAGACACCAGGTGACCAGCAGCTGGGAAATGTCCAGCAGAAGGAGCGTGCTTTGAAAGAGATTGGTGAGAATGATAAATCGATATGTAATAAAGCAGATGTCCTGTTTACTTTATTTTCAATCATTCTTAACATTCAAACAAAAGTCTTGAAGCAGATCAGGTTTCTCAAAATATAGAGGAAAAATCTTCTTTGGTAAGATCTTAAGTGCTGATTAGACATGCTACTTTAGCGCAATGCCAGTCAGTCAGAGTAGGCGTTCTATAACTTTCTGGTAGACCCTGATGATTCTGTAGGACTGGAAACAGTACTGTTAGCAGTGAAGAAAAACACAGTGAGCAGCGATTTCCTGAACTTCATCAGACTCCTTCAGTTGTTTTAAAGACTATGATTAATTTCAAAGTTTTCAAAAGAAAGCAGAATTACAAACATTTTGAAGTTAATAAGAACCTGCTTTTCTGTATCTGTGAAAGACTATGAGTGTTCAATAGATTTGTGAGTGAAGATGATACGTAATCAAATGAAGATAGCAAATGTATGTATGCCTTCTTCCAGGTGTTGAAATTTACCACTCACTTAATGCTGAGGTTTTCCTTCTCTCCCCATTCAGACAAAGTCTTCTCTGTCAATTGCCTTTTCAGTATGGAGTTTATTGAAAGGAGCTCGAGACCAGCCAGTATTAGATATGCTGTGTGCAGTTATTGTAAAAGTGATGCTTTTAGAAACAGAGACTGCAGAGGATAAGAATTTAGAAACATAAATTCCAATAACAGTGACTTTTCTGTCTTTAAATCACACTAGCAACTTTAGTTTCTTTACTGGTGTTAGTCCCCTAACACTGTAGGGAAGTTCCTTTATGAGAGGACTGAACCTCTGCAGTTATAGAAAGATTCTAAGTCAGAGCTGCTCAGAAACAAGAGTTACATTATCAAGAGATTTCTGTAGTAAATGAACAGCTAGTACCAAAAAGTCAAAGCACAAATGAGTGGGAGGATTATCTTAAATCAGTGAGTTTAAGGGTTGGTATCTCCAGCAGAATGTTAGGATAGATCTTGCTGTACAGTAGAATAATTAAGTGGTAGTAATGCTTTAGGTGTATATGTCTGGAGTTTTTTTTTTTTTTAATCTTCTATTTGTATCAGTCTCATATAGTGGAATGTTTTAAGAAGTGAGAATGCTTTAGTTAAGTAAAGTTTCTATCAACAGAGGCAGGATTAGATTTTATTTTTTTTTTTTGTACTCTACCTCCACAGTGAAAATTAAATAGTCTATTTTATTTCACAAGTGAACTAATTCAGCAACAGTTTGAATGAATTGCTGCAAGCTGCAGCATGCGTAAATTGTTGCGGGCTTCAGAGTCCAATAGTGCTTGCCTCCCACTCTTAGCTGAAATAGCTGTTATACTTTAAATGTTTGCTGTTGTACCTGCAATGTATAGTTCTCTCAGGCTTTCAGTGGGGAAAGCATTTGAAATAATATATTTTGCATCTTGTGTATGTCATAACCTTTATACTAAAATGCTATATTTTTTCAGCCCTCATTTAAGCACAGTATAGAACACAGTAATAGAAAAGAGTGTCACTCCATAGCCTAAAATAACTAGCAACTTAACTAGTACCTGAGGCATGTGGCTTGATGCACCTGGTTTGCCTCACTCACTGCAAAAATTTAATGTAGGATTTTCTGGAGTCCTGATACACATTGTTCCACTTGATGAGTAAAACAACATCTTTTTCTTTCCTTTCCTTTCTTTCTTTTTTTTTTTTTTTTTTTTAATAGCTCAGATGACCTTACTTGAAAATATTTTCTTTGTCCTAACGTGTTTGTGACAATTCATAAATTGATTTTTTCCCTGCCTTCTTTTTCTTTAAGTTCTTTTATAAAAAGTTGAGCTAGAATAAAAATATATTTTGTCAGAATCACTCATTTGAATACTTCTTAAAAAAAAAGAATTGGACAAAGTATTCACTGTGAAGGATATGAGCTATTAGAGTGTAATAATAATCTTGAGAGGCAAGGAAAGGGAGCAAAAAATATTATTGCCACATCATAGACCATTTCAATTATTTTTTTTTAGTAGCGAACAACTACTTCTATGCTGAAGTTCCATAGATTGAAATGAATATGAAAAATCCATACATTTGTTAGTAGCCAAAATTTGTACAGACTGCTAGCAGGAGGTGAAAAGCATTTTTTGTTATACTTACTAGATAGTCTCTTTTAACAAAACAGTGACTTCCTAGTCAAACTTGAAGATCAAATTCCACTCAAGAACCTAGAAACAAAATATCTACAGTAATATCTAGATTAAGCTTATAAATTTAGGAAAAGCAGCATGCTGCTTAGATTTAGCAAAATCAGACACATCATGGTTCCGCCCTGTAGTATGTCCATGAGGAAAGTTGATGGAATGTGGAAACAGTTGAAAGAATATATAGGCTGGAAAGATGTTTTCCAACACTAGATTTTTGGCATCTGAGTCCAGTTCTGTCCTATCTCTTCCACTGAACCTAAGTTTCCAGCTTCCATCTTAAGATGAGATCCAAGCACTCATCTGGAATCCAGAATACTTTGCTGAGAGTTGGTACCTAAAAAGACAAACAGAATTGATGGAAAACAGAAGAAAATTGCCATCCCTACTTCTTTCTGCCTTGTTCTCAGTACGAAGATATCATCCTTAAAAATTTGCATAGCCTGATTTATTGGACTACTGTAATTTCTGCATGGCAGATCTCTACAGTATGAATCAGTCACTTTAAAATTTCTTGTAGTCACTGGAATTCTAATCAGTGGAATTTAGGAAAGGGCTCTTGACATTCTAAAGCAGGAAATTAAACAACTCAAGCCCTAAAAATGTTTACTTTTCTCTACTGTCAAGGAAAGGAAGCTAGACTCTTAGCTCAGATGTGGATGCTTAAACACTGGCAGTTAGTAAAATAAATGCTACTCGTCAAGATGATCAAGAAACAAAGAAACCTTGCAGTCAGTGAAACACCCAAAGAGGCTTGACTTTGACTAAAGTTCTTTGATACATAGCTTAAACAATGATAATTCCATGCATAAGCAACTTACTCAAAAGGAGCAAGTTTGCAAAAATATACCCAGGGTTTTCAATCTAGTTTGGATATTATTAAAACTAGCTGGTAGTAAGCAGGCAAGAATTATAAAGCCTGGCTTTAATCCTTGTTTTTCAGTAATGACTCTGGTCACAGACTTCTCTTCCAAAATAACTTTAACTAGCTATTACAATCATAGCCTGAATTTATGAGGCATATTTCCCAGTGTTAGATAAACCTAAATGTTAACATTTCTGCTTAAGCTTTCAATATGGTGGTGTTTTTAAGCTTCTCTCATATATATAAAACAGATGCATTCATACACCATATGTCCCACACCTTCCCAAAAAGCTATGAATGTAGGATGACCAAAGAAGAAATAGGAAATGACACAAGTCATATTGCATGCTGCCAAAACAATGTTAAGCATCATACAGCCACATGGAATTGGCTGACTCAGTGTTCAAGACCTCCGTACCAGAACTTGTTTGCAGTGTGGGAATGTTAGGGACATTTATTAACTGTATTTGCTAGAAGGGCTTTGTCATTCCTTATATCCACTCCACAAAACCTTCAGATCATAGCTGCTGTGATTGGATTGTGTATTGTTATTGGTTATTTTGTAAATAAACCCAGAAGAAGAAAGACTTCCGTTAGTGGTATAGTTTAAAGTTCAAATATCAGACTGTGACTAAAGAGCTCCAAGCACTGGCAAGGCTACACGTGACCTTTCAACTTACACCTTTATTCCAAGTTCAAAAGGTATTTCAGTGTAGTGACTAGACTTTTAGATGCCAGGCTATTTAGCAGTAGCTGACATCAATGTCAATAAATTTCACAAAGTGTGACCTGAATATTCTGAAGTTTAGGGCGACATCAGGCTATTCAGTTGTTCTTTTTTCTTTTTTCTTTTCTTTTTTTTTTTTTTTTTTCCAGTGCAGGAAGTATTTATTGAGGAAAATATAGACATTTAGTCAATTAATTCATCTCTTCATGCCACAATCAGTTCTTCATAGAAAGAAATTAGTACCCAGTGAAATAATGAATATTAAGTTAAGTGCTGTTGAAAGATTTGATAATCTCAGCAAATTCAATCAATAGACACCTTTTCCCACTATTTAAAGTACAATTTTAACTGTTATTTGTAGCACTACTAGCCTCTTTACTGACATGTATGCAACTCATTGATTTTTACCTGACTGTTTTAGCTGTTTCACACTAGAGTAAGTACGAGAGAGATGGAGTGTGAAATCCCACTTATAATTACATCCCTTTGGCAGTGTGATGCTTTAGTGAATAGATTGGAAGTGTGAAACTGTATGTAGATATGTTATGATGAATGAGTATGCTTGACTTTTCTGGCCTTGTCCTGTAAGACCTTCACAGTACTTTACTTCATCAGGATGATTAAGAAAAAGAACCAACCAATCCATACACACACATTTACCACAAAATTCTTAATGAGATATAAATAATCTCAGATCAAGTTACTATAAAGGACTATTTAGCATTTTGCTTATGATTTTACATAATTCATCTAAATATAGTTAATTGCGGAGCGGATTTATTTTTGTTGTGTGTGACATTTTCAGACGATAGCTTGATCACTTTGTTTCATAATGATATCCCACACATCTATTTTGGTTTATCTGTAGAACTTGAAGCATGCTACCTTTTCTATTCTTACATTTTGAGGCCTCTGATATCTCTTCTGTTCATGGCTGTATTATGATAGTGCATGTAAAATACATACATGTACAAAATGTATATACAACTTTTCGGGTGCAGGAATTGGATCCGGAGCTTGCTCCCTCTGCTCTGTGCATTGTCCTGGTACGGCAGTATCTCTGGGCACAGTGCAAATTTTTTTTTGCGGTCAGGCACTGGATTGGGCCGCCCAGTGAGGTGGTGGAGGCACCGACCCTGGATATGCTCGAGGAATGTTTAGACGTTGTGTTGATGGACATGGTTTAGTGAGAACTATTGGTGACAGGTGGACAATTGGACTGGATGATCTTATAGGTTTTTTTTCGAACGTTGGTGATTCTATGATTCTATGATTATACAAGCATAATGAGTTCAGTTCTCATGTTAAACAGCATTTCAGGGTTAATATTGTCTGTTAAGGTGGGCTGATCTTTCAATTTTGCAAGCAATCTTTTTTCTAACCTGAATCTGCTACAGCTTTCCATTCAAATCAGAAATCACTGAAGCATATGAGCATGTTCCTAAATATAATTGTGTATTTAAATCCATTCTTACTCAAAAAATCCCTTAAGGTTAACCAGAATGTTACTGAATTGAGCCCTTTTGCAAATGATTATGAGAAGTTTATATTTCCTCAGTCTACTAGAGGCAGATCCACTTAATAAGAAGAAATGCTTTTAGTCAGAGGAAGAAGTCTCCACTATCATCTGATATGATCCAGTGCATCTATTGATAAAGAGAGGCCACTGTGGAGACAGAATATCTGTCCAAACAGGCATACATATTAAAAGCCATTCACTTCTATAATTTGTCTGCTTTCATGATTTTTTCTCAGTATTTTAACACATTTTGGACAATGCACCTTTAATGTTACTAGTAGAGTCACAGTTTCCACCAAATAATAATGCCTGTGCATGTAATCTCCCATGAACAGGTAATTTGTGTCTGTCGATTTCCCACTGATTCTAAAGAGCTCCATAATACCAGGGAACTGGCCGTGGACCCCTCCATTATTTTCCGCTGCTCTTGAAATGCATTGCTTCGTGGCACCAGTGCTGTTTCTGCTGCACACCTGGGACTCTTAAAAGCAGAATTATTGCAAACTGACTTCAAAATTACAGCCAGTGTGCTTGACCATACCATGGAAAGTGCCAAGTCTATCACTCCCACTGACTGTTCGTTGCTTAACCACATTTCTCATTTATTCTTTCTATCTTTCTATCACATGCATAGCATGAATCCTCTCTACACACTCCTTCAATACGAAAAGAATAAATAATTTTCCGTGGCTATAGGCACCCAGCCATTACTTTAAAAACAGAAAATTAACAAAACTTCATTAATAAATTCAAGTCCAATGTTCTATGAGAAAAGTATGCTATAATAAAATCATATTAATTTCCATCCTATGGCAGCAAAAAGCAGTCAAACTGAAATGTTTTAGAGTTTTCCTATGGAGAATTTCTTCTATATCATCCTTTTGTTGATATTTCTATGTTTCTTCTTATCTACCTTTTTTTTTTTTTTTTTTTTTTTTTTTTTTTTTTTTTTTTAACTGGGCAAGATTTAGCATGTGTTACATCTTGTCTGGCTGTACCCCTGTGCTGACTGGCCAGCTGGCAGCTAATATGCAGAATGACTTTTCAAAGTGACCAGATATGTGCACTGGATTCTGCTTTCTCCCGCATGCAGAATTAATTTAGTCCTCTCCTTTTCACTCATTTGCCAGTTTTCATAAACAGGGGTGAGACTTCATGTTTCTGAGATTCCTATTCTGTCATGTCTCATTGAGATTCACCACGTTCAAAAGCAACTGTCATTTATGATAGATGAAGACAGGGCACGATCACCTTAGTCTTGTTTCCTATGAAAACTAAACTTTAAATAAGAACAGATTACCTGATACAAAAGTACTTGGTGCTTCGGTTTGGTAACCTACATGTATTTGTCAATATACAAACAACATACAGTTAAATTGTTCTTGCAAAGAACCATGTGATGTGAAAAAAATAAATAGGAATTATTACTGAATATTCCAAATTGTGAATGAAGATTTTTTTATCACTAGGCAATAACAACTAGCTGCATCTGAATATGCTCCTTCTTGTGTCAGCAGGATAATTTTCCTTTATTATAAAAAGAGACAGAGAAATTTTCATATCCAATAATTATGGGACAGTAATTTATTACTAATTGTTATTACCACCAATATGGTCAGAGAAAAAATTTCATCTACCATGACATTTCATAAAGAATAATAGATTTTTTCATATTTTTGTACTTAACATTACATCCCCATGTGTCAATATGAAGTATATTTTTACAAGCCATATTTTACTATTCAGTGGTTGGATTTCTTATAAAAGACTGGCAGTAGGATGAAGGCTAATGCACTTGATGCTATCAGTAGGTCAGAATAGGGAGACCTATGAGCATACCGGTCCTATCTAACTTCTGTGAGAATTTTGTATCTCAGATATACTTTAGAGTTCATATTAATAAAACAACAATTTTAATAATTTGAGGGATGATTAAACAGTGACCCAAAGGTGGCAGAGCTGTTCTTTTTGTAGCCAAGTTGGAAGTTCAACTTGGAAATCTGAATAGAGATGTTGCCAGAACCATCATATCCTCAGCTTGATGCAAGGCATTTTAGTCTCCTTACTCTGTGTGCCCCTATAATAAAGATTGCATCTTTGACCATATTTGTATTTGAGTAATAAGCTTATTTAGAGCATTGTTTCTAGTCATTTTCTGTCTGATAAATGCTTCAGTCTTCTGATCTTGTCTCCTGACTCCAGTTTGATATTCTGATCCTGTGTGCTAGCTCTTGACACTTTGGTTTCTTCCCACTCTTAGTTCCTGACTTTAAGCATCTGGCAGGGACGTCTAATTCCCGCCTTCCATCAGTTCTAACCATTAAAATATTTGTTCTCCCCAACATGGTATTGTGTAATTAGTGTCAGAGAAAAAAAAAATGCAGTGAACATTTTGCAGGCTAACCATAAAATCAGTTTTAAAATGAGTTCCACTGTACTTTTGTGGGATACAGTCGTTCTGGGTGAAGTGTAACTGAAAAATGGATTGAGTACATAAAAAACAATTAGGTAATATCAGAGAGATTTAATTCTAAGTGTCCATATCTATTGGTCCTGTTTAGATATTTCTTCAGCATCTGTTCAGCAGGGGGAAAAGACTTTTAGAATTCTACAGTTAGTTGGAAAACAAAAGTTTCATTTTCATTTTGACTAGATCATGAAATCATTTTTGTTTCTTGTACAGTTTAAAGAAATATTTGAACAAGTGGTTTCTCTAGATGAAAAATATCTCCTGGTACTGCAGATATAAGCTATCTTCACTCCTGTTTTATCACCTTTCTGAGAAAGGATTCATGCCTGAAAATAGTAATAAAATAAGGCTTATCATGAGTAGCTTTTTGGCCACTTGTCATTTCAATCCCTAGGATGAGGGGACCTGAGTGACAAACGCACAGTGAAGGGGAAATATGTTATATTGCCCACAGATACTACTGGCAATGACTACTTTTATTACCGATACTAGAGTTTTGAATTAAAAGAAAGCTTTAGATTATCAGCTAGGATGAATAGTTATCTTCATTCATGTATTTGTTGGTTTGTATAGGGACACAATATACAAAAAGCATAACTCACCAATCCATCCTATACATGCAAAGGGGAACTGTTCATCCCCCTGGAAGAAATGAGGCTCTTTCAAAGGGAGAATTTCCCCAAAACATTTTACTGAATCAAGGAGGAGAGTAAAATACTCAGCTGGGATTCTGACATGTAGGATATTGATTGAAGAAGGAAATTGATAGATACTAAGAGGACTATGTCAAGATTCCAGAGAAAGGTTCTCTCCAGCAAAATCTTGGAATGGAAGGCATGTCTTAACACTACACAAAGACTAGAGAGACAGTTGTGTGTGAATCCTTTTGGTTCCTATTGTTTCTCTCTTGTCAAACGGGGCTTTGCCTCCTTAAGAAGCCTTTTTTTTCGTTGTTGTTGTTCTTTTAATAATACATGCCTTCCAATTTCTTCTTTTTATTTTTTATGGGCTCGCTGTCAGGGAAAGGAATAGGCCAGTCTCTTCCAAAATACTGACATGTACATTTTCACACCAGTTCTTAGTAACTCATTACTTTCTGCTAAATAATATTAGAATAGAAGCCAGTATTCCAAGTCAAAAAGCCAAAAGGAACACCAAAAAAGGCTCTTAAGCCTCTTTGCTCTCACCCTTTTTAAGGAAGGATTTACAACATTCAGATTAAAAATGGCTGAAACATGGAAGGGGTATGCACAATGATATTGTAGAATACCACAGACTGAAATATCAAGGTGGTAGTAGCAGCAACCATTCATTTCTCCAGTGCTTTCTCTGTCTCTGAAGGTGCTGATGCACCTGAATAAACTGCCCCATGTATGAAAGGAGATGAGTAAAAACTTTATTGCTGGGTGAAGAATTGAGCATTTAAAATATATATATTTTTCAGTTCTCTTTTTATTTTTTATGACAATAAATAAGAAAGGCCTGCATAGAAACTATGGAGATGTGGCCTCTTAAGTAACTGTTGAAAATAAGATTGGGGAATCTAAATCTAAGATGTGATACAACTGCTGCTACTTTTAAATCCTTTTGTTTAAAGATTTTCCAAAGTATTACATCTAAAATCTTAAATCTTTTTTAATGGTGGGAATGTTTTGTTTTGTTTTTTTTTTTCTTTTTTCTTTTTCCCCATTATTTGGTTAGTAACCAACTCATGAGAGTCAGTGTCAAATGCTTATACATTCTTTTCAGTTCTAACTTACAGAACTTGAATTCCAGGCACTTGACTCATTTGTTATCAGTAGTTATCTGTCCAATTAGGGGTGGAGGGGAGGGGGGCAAAGTATGTGGAAGAGGCATTAACTGCCATATGCAAGTAAAACATGGAATTTACTATAATTATTATGTGACGTGCTCAGATTTTTTTTTCAGTAAACATTAATTAGCCAACAGCAGGTCATATTTAATCAAATATTTTAAAATGTATATACTTGAGCAATTTATTGGCTAATGTCACTCTATTTAAATGCCTGTCAGTATTTTCATTAGGAACCATAGTTTGGAAAACAGAATTTAATTAAACAGTAGTTCAACTGCTCTAAATTTAGTCAGGCTGAGGGCTGGCATACAGACAAGACAGAAAATATTTCACAACATAATTATTGTCCCAGAGGAACTGAAGCAAGCAGACAGGACATTCACCTAGTTCTTTAAGTACATCTGTTAAGAGAAAAATCTAACAAAGCTAAAGCAAATTAGGGAAGGTTGGACTCTGTTGTTTGCATGTTGGTTTCTTTTCCTTTTTCTTTTTCTATTTTTTTTTTTTTTTTAATGTAACTTAACTAAAGTGTGATGTAATCAGCAGGAGGGTGAACAAGGTTAAAAAAGCAAAATCAGAATTATATTGCCTGAGTTTTGAAGACAAAGGAGATTTCTTTTTTTTTTAACAGAGATCTTCCCCAGTTCCCCAGAAACAGTAGTCTGTTAAGTAGTTGAAAATACATCCCGTCAGCACTTTATGAGCATGTACAATCCAAGAGTGAAATTCATTAAAAAAGTCAATAGGAGAAGTGACTTATAAATTTTGTTGCAAATATACTGTCAGTGATATGTGGAGCTATTTAGTAACCTCTTGAAATAATGCTTGTACTCGCAATAGAAGAGACGGCCAATTTTAATTATTGGAGCTTATTTTTAAGACATATTGTCAGTCATTTATTCCTGGCAAAGAGGCAGGTCACCAATGCATGCAAAGTTCAATCAAAAAGTGCTAAAATATGAAAGAAGAAGCTGTTTTGTATCAGCACTGTCAGGCCAATTTTAGAAATTAAGTAAAAAATCATTTACATTCATCCATGAAGAAGATTAAACTTCCACTACGAGTAAATAAGGCATGTCATCACTGCCTGGGATATTTCACATCTACCACCAGTACAATTTCCAAAACATATAATACCGGCTCAAGTTTCTACAATGGCTTAAAAGTAAGGTACAATACTGAAGACTGTTGCAGCACAGATGTTCCATTGGTATAGATGCTAGAAATGTGGTAAATTGGTAAGGTGCACAGAGAAATAATAATGAATTATTTTAAACATATGGTATGAAATATCATGCCAAACAAAGATGTTAAAATAGATGGTATGAACATATAGGAGAAATGTTTTTAGTATAAAAATATATACTGAAATAAAGCCTGACTGAATAGGTACAGATCACAGGTATATGACTTTTTGTTTGTTTGTTTTTTTAAAAGAGCATGACAGAGATAAATGGCAGAGTTTTAAAGACTGTTTTTGTTTGTTTGTTGCCTGAAATGTGGAGTCCTGGTCTTCAGCTGAATAGTAATGACCAGTGTTAGCTACAGACATTGGTGGTATCATTATGATGACAGTCACCCCTTTTAGTGTCTAGAGATTTCTATATAGTATGCAAAAGTCATTCAGAAAATGGAGAAAAGTTGTGGCTTTCTTTAGTAGTGTGATACACTTCTCCTGACCTCATGTTTTTTCCTCTGGTAATAACTACAGACCTTGGAGATGCTTTGGCTCCCTAGAAGACTTGCACTTAAACACGTCAGCAGTGGGTTATGGGATGTGTGAATGAAGATGAGAGAACTGCATCAAGAGAAGTGTGACCAACAGGTTGTAAGTGTGACCAACAGGTTGTGGGAGATGATTCTGCCCCTCTATTCTGCTCTTGTGTGACCTCACCTGGAGTACTGTGTCCAATTATTGAGCCCCCAACACAAAGCGGAGGACCACGAAGGTGGTCCCACAGAGGAGGGCCATGAAGAAGATCAGAGGGCTGGAGCACCTCTCCTAGGAGGACATGCTGAGTGATCTAGGACTCTCGAGCTTGGAGAAGACTCTAAGGAAACCTTATTGTGGCTTTCCAGTACCTGAAGGGGGCCTACAAGAAAGCTGAGAAGGGGCTTCTTATAAAGCATATAGTGACAGGATGAGGAGAAATGGTTTTAAACTGGAAGAGAGTAGTATTAGACTAGATATCAGGAAGAAATTTTTTACTGTGAGGGTGGTGAGACACTGGAATAAGTTGCCCAGGGAGGTTGTGAATGTTTTCTCCCTGGAAGCAGTCAAGATCAGGCTGGATGGGGCTTTTAGCCACCTGGTCTATAGGGAGGTGTCTCTGCCTATAACAGGGGGAATTGAACTAGATGATCCTAAAGGTCCCTTCCAACCCAAACCATTCTATGATTCTAAGAAGACAATGCAAACCAATCACATTATCAAACAATAGTCATCACTCTATGTGCTGTGAGTAATTTGATAGAAATGTGCAAATGCAGTCACTCTGAATTCCTGTTTCTGGGTGATATTTATCACTAGCTGGCTGCAATGAAAGCTATAGATGCTAGAACAGAAGATTTGACAACCTGTGAAATCAGCAGGGATCCAGAGTACAGAATTGAAGAGTACTTTCTTGTGAAGAAATCAGGTAACTTAGTAGTGGCTTTTGTGACTTGTTTAGTAGCTAATGTCATTGATATTTTTTCCTTTGTACAGCTCTACCAATGAGAGTTAAAGACCAAGTTGAATTGTTCACCACTCAGTTTTCAGAATGGGATGCCTCCTAAACGTTGCTGTAGTTGTTGTTGTGTCTGAATGGAAAAAAAGCCTTCTTAAGTAGGAAAAACTGGAGCAAGAATGCATGGCTAAACTGTAAGAATGAGCATATATTAAGGAATAGCACTTGTAATTTTTTTTTTTTAATTTTATTTCAATAAATAGTAACAAAAACAAACCCACAGGTCTGGCATTCAATAAAGAAAAAATGAGTAGCATTGTTCATACTGCACTTAGTAAAAATTTCACTTTTCCTCTTCTTATCTTCATTTTCTTCTTTTATCTTCTTTTCCCTCATTTTTAAAATCTTTTTCTGTTAATTTTATTTTTTTCTCTTTCACTTCCCCTGCCTTCCCTTTTCCTAAAAAGGTTTCTAGTTAATTAAAAAAAAAAAAAAAAAAAAAAAAAAAGACAACAGCAACACCACCACCACTGTATCATTTAACTTGATATCATTTTAAATCTTAAAAAGTATGTATTTTTTTTTCTTCCCCCTTCCCCTTTTTGGCTTTTAAAGTGATTAAGGAAGTGGAGCATCTGACATACAAAGAGAAATGGAGAAAGCTAGAGTCCAGATCTACCTTCATTAGTTCATTTCTTTCAGAAATAAAGCAAGGGTCTCTCAGCCGTATAACTCATAGCAGTTCTGTAGATGTGGTTCTCTAGTACCAGCTCTCTAGTATACCAATCAAAGCAATTATCACTTTCCATAGTATTTTAGATTGCCCACAGAGTTTACATTTGTCAATGTCATTATTTCATTATTTTATTGAACATTCTTTGAAATAACTTTGACCCATCAGCTCTGATGCTGGCCTTTGCCCATAGCCAAACTCCTCCCCCAGCGGCCCACTCACCCACCCCTTTCTTCTCTGAGGGATGGGTTGAAAATAGAAATAATAATAATAATAATGAAAACAGGAATGAGAAAGTTCATAGGTCAGAATAAAGATGGAGATCACTCATCAGTCATCACTATATGTATAACAAACTAGACTTGGGAAAATTAACTAACTGCCAATTAAATTAGAGTAGGATGGTGATAAACAAACAGCAACACTACCTACCATCTCTCTCCTTTCTTTGGAAGCTCAACTTCATTCCTATTCACCTCTTCCCCACTGAATAGCGCATGGGAACTTTCATCCCGCCCTGTGCCAGCTGGACCTTCCCAGGGGCTAAGGGAAAGTCCTGCTCCAGCACGGCCTCCTGCCCAGGGCTGCCGGGGTCTCTGCTCCGGCTGCACCTGGAGCTACTTCTGCTCACCTCCTCCTCTTTCTCCTCTCCCCCGGGTGCACACAGGGCTGTTCCTCCCCCTGTTGGTGGCCGCCAGCAGTGTCGTGCCCTCCCTTCCCAGGCTGGGGCCGGCTGTGTCTGGCACAGGCAGGTCCCGGCCTCACCCTCTTACTGCAGCCTTGGGACAACGCCTGGCAACCGCATCTGGTACGGAACTTTATCCTGTATTTATTTTTCTTTTCGCTCACGTGGATGGGGTGCGCGTGGATCGCTGTACAGCTGACAGTATGCGTACTGAACTAAACTTAAAACTGGGGAAGTGCTTCTGTTCTGCGAAGCCTGCAAGATTTTTTAGGTTAGGGATAGATACGTAGGTGAGAGGGGGGGGTAAATGTGGTTTGTTTTCTTAGCAGATCCGTTTCATTATGTGTTTATCTGAATGATACTTAATTGTTTTGTTGTTGCTGTTTTCCTCATGAAGTGTGAGGGGATTTGGACAGGTGTAAAAAACACCTTCAAACACAACCAGAATGATTGGGGACCGTGAAAACCATTTAATTTAACCTTTACATAGTTCAGATTAATTACATTACCTAACAGTTGGGTGTTGTGCTACCGGGCAGTAATAGATCACTGTGTGGTGTTTGGTCCGTGGTGGGGAAGTGTTGAAGCTGTTCTGTCTCCTCTTGCTGCAGATTGTAAAAGCAATGCAGCATCAAATAAGAAGGTGAAGGAGGCTGGAGCTGAGTTCATTAGTTGTGTCATGGCTGGTGTAATGCTGGGTGCTCAAGGTATCTAGGACAAGAATGAGTTCAGCAATGTGAAACAGAGTGAAGCCTCGGTTGTTCTGTTCTGATTTTGAAAGTAATCATAAAAATTCAAACTTCATCCCATACTTGGGGGCCTTTGTTTATAACGTGGCATTTGATTTCTTCACAATGTTTCTGGTATTCTGTGTTAAAATTTTGCGTGCATTAAGTGTACTGAAATCTGGCATTTATTTACTCTTTATGTTAGGAAAAAAAAGGGAAATCAACAAGGGACAAAAGATAGTATGGCAACAACTTTCTGTAAAATGAATAGAATAGCTTCTACAGAGTTGTAACTTGTTTGCTCTTTTTTCCCTTTAAATTGAATTTCGGATCTCATTTCAAGTAAAATAATGTAAGATTATTATAATAAGAGCTTTTTTTTTTTTTTTTTTTTTTTTTTTTTTTTTTTTTTTAAATTAGAACTCAAGAGGGAAAGCCTCCTCCAACAACTTCAAATTACACCATTCAAGGCCAGAACCCTGATCTCTAAATGAAATGCTTATAAAAATTTAAAGTGCTCTGGTAATTTCAAACCACTGTATGCTGCAATGCCCAGAACCCTGATTGCCTCCAAATTTCACTTCCAATAAATTTAAATTGCTTTATGCAATGCGGAGTGATTTAAAATTATTGAAGTGCTTTAAATTCCATACTGAAGTGCCTATAAAATTTGAAGCTTTCCAATAATTTTAAATCACTTCATGCTGAACTGTGATTTAAGCCTATTTGTAAGCAAAAGTTCAAGCATCCTATGCTTTAATTTGTAATGATAAGCAACACTAGAAAAAAGGCAGTTAAAGATGTATGTATATGAAACATGCCATTCTCAGTGAATTAACAGAAATATAGATATTAAATACAAGGTGAAGCATTCCAAGACAACAATTACGCTGCTCTGGTCTGCACTGGTGCAGCCTCACGTTGATTGCTGTGTGCAGGTTTGGGTACCACAGTTTAAGCAGGATTTACAACTATAGAAGACTGTCCAAAGGACGGCTATGAAAGTGGTGAAGGGTCTGGAGGGCAAGGTGTGTGAGGAGCAGCTGAGGTCCCTGGTTTTGTTCAGCCCACAGCAGAGGAGCTGAGGGGAGGCCTCATGGCTGCTGCAGCTCCTCACAGGGAGCAGAGGAGCAGTGCTGAGCTCTGCTCTGTGTGACAGCGACAGGGCTCGAGGGAACGGCAAGGGGCTGTGTCAGGAGAGGTGCAGCTGGGGAAGGAAAAGGATCTGCACCAGAGTGCGGTGGGCATGGAATAGGCTGCCCAGGACAGTGGTCATGGCACTGAGTTGCCAGAAGTCGAGTAGTATTTAGACAATGCTCTCAGATCTAGGGTTTGGATTTTGAGTGGTGCTGTGTGGAGCCGGGAGCTGGACTTGGTGATCTTTGTGCGTCCCTTCTAACAGAGAATATGCTATGACTCTGTTCTAAGATTCTATTAAGATAAAATAATGACAACATCATTGTTTTGGGAGAGAACTACTGCTATAGTGAACTATACTGGGAGAGAACTATACTGCTATAGACAAATGTGTGTCCTGGGGAGTGTTAGATTAGGACAGTTTGTAAATATATTTGATGGAATTTATTTACATTTGTCATGACAGTAGTGCTCATGACTGCTGTTCAGTAACATGAGAGTATGCAAGGTACTGAGTATGAACGCACCTAAAAGATGTGTCAAGGCAGTACATACAAATGCTATTTGGAATACTTTTCAGATCAGTGAAGCCAAATTCTACTCTTAATTAAACCAGTGTATATTAGGAAGTGCTTTCTTAACTTTAGGGTTTGCTTTAAAATCTTAGTAATCTTACAAGATGAAATATATCTTAAAGGACAGTAAATATCTTTACAGGATAGTTTCCTGTCTTTTTGTCTTGAGCAGGCATTTTCTGACAAGCCAGCAGATAAGTAACGATAGTAACAGTGTTCCAGTGATTCTTATTAATGGTTTGAAATATTGTATCTATTATAACTTACATGGGCAACACTTTCCAGAAGATACAGTGTTAGCGTAGCTTTTTATTCCAGGGAATTTCAGAGGAAGTTTTCTCTTTGTGAAGAGAAAGAATGTTGATTATTTGCATGAATATTCTTTGAGGGATAAAAATCTTGTTGCATTGTTCAGATATTCTTCTTTTTTCTTTCCCCCTCCCCCCCCAATCAGAAGCATGTAGCAAAATCCACTGAATGAAGGAAATAATCACATGAAATAGAATTCAAGTATGTTTGTGCATAACTAGAAGCAAAATGGCTGTAGTCATTTGAAACCATTGAAGATACTGTTATTTTAAGACCCATGATGGGGTAGCCAAGTCTTTATTCTACTCCCAAGCAAGATGATTTTTTTTTTTTTTTGGGGGGGGGGGGGGTGGGGGGGGTGGTGCACTAAGCAATACACCCTAAACTAGTACAATAGATGGCAATTGTCTGCTTAACTTCAGATAATTCATTAGGGGAATTTTTTTATAGACCTAATTTCCAAAAAACTGACATGGGATACAGAATTATCTACTTGGGGAATACACTGTAGGCCCAAGGTAATATTCAGGACTTTTTTTAAAAATATGAAAGGAATTTTACATACGCAAAATGGAAACACCAACAGAAAAAAAAAAAAAAAAAAAATAGCACCATTCTAATGAAATAGGAAAACCAGTTTTGTTATCCCAAGAAATTCTCTATGAAAACTGTGCTTGAGCCACAATGTAAATTGAGGTTTGGGCCTAGTCTAGTCTTTTTTTTTTTTCCTGAAGAGGACGGCTGAGAAGCTGTCCTGCCCATGCTCTGCTTTTAGGCTGTGTGTTCCTCATAGTGAGACAGCATTTGTCTTTGACTGTGTCTTAGATTTAAATGACAGTAAGCCTTGTTCCATCTCAGATACTGTTTATTTCATTGGTTGATGACTGCAGTAATTACTTCTTCCTAGGCTAGGAGGCTGTGAATTTCCAGGACATGTCAAAGCCATACAGATGACAAAGTACATCTCTTGGCAATGTAAGATGCATCTATAACCCTGGTTGCTTCTTCTACTCTTTAATGTGTTCTGAGGTGTGCCGACACGTGAACTAAATAGAAGAACTGCTCACTGGTAAATAAGAATAGTAATTTTTCATCTGTAACTGTCACTGGCATTGAGAGTGCAGTACAACCTTTCTTTTGTTTCCAAATAATCTTTTTGCTTTAGAAAAGTTCAGCTGCAGGTAAAAGGACAACAGGCATTTGTGGTGCCTAAGAACATTTTTATGTGATGTATCAGAGAAGCAAATTTTTCATATGATAGCATTGTATAAGAGTGAATGAAAATAACCAAATACAACAAAAGTTTCTTATTTTCTGTTTGTCTTTAGAATGGTATGTGGTTACAATGAGTAATCTTTTTTTCTGTTATTTCTCAATTATTTTACTTAGAAGAGATTCTGTAATTACTACTCCATGCATATAAATAAGTTTTTTTTTCTTTTTTTCTTGTGCTGGGTTGACCCCAGCCAGAAGCAAAGTACCATACAGGGACTGTTTACTGTCTCCCACTGTGGGAAACGAAAGACAATAGGAAGAGCAATAGCAAGAAAACTCACAGGTCAAGTTAAATACAGTTTGATAAGGAAAGAGTAGGAAAACCAAAGCAAAACAGATTTTGTAAAGGCAATAACTTACCACGTCTGACCAGTAGATCAATGCTCAGCCAGACTTCAGACTTCCCCCTTTATATATATATATATATATATATATATATATTTAAGCGTGATTTTAGATGTCACAGAATAGCCCTTTGGTCAGTCTGGGTTTGTTGTCCAGGTTGCATACCTTTGCATACCTTCCTGGATTCTTACCATCTGTAGCCTACTTGCAGTGAGGAGTGGAGTGGAAAAAAAGAGAAATCCTTAAAGTTGTGAAAGTACTGCTCAACATTAGTCAAAATACAGGTGTTTTATTAACAGTTTTAGTCACAAATTTAATATTTCTATTAAATCAATTCCAGTGAGACCCAGAACAGTTTTCTAGGAATATTTTCCCTCTTGTATTTCTCTTAAGATTCTTTTGCTTGATTGGAGTTAAAATGAATGGTAACTCAATCACAGAATCACAGAATTGTAGGGGTTGGAAGGGACCTCCAGAGATCATCAAGTCCAACCCCCCTGCCAAGGCAGGTTCCCTACACCAGGTTGCACAAGTAGGCATCCAGGCGGGTCTTAAATATCTCCAGAGAAGGAGACTCCACAACCTCCCTGGGCAGCCTGTTCCAGTGCTCTGTCACCCTCACCTTAAAGAAGTTCTTGCGCACATTGGTGCAGAACTTCCTATGCTCCAGAAATTGTATTATTTATCCTAAAACTACAATTTTATAGGGCTCCATTAAATGTGCTCTTAACCACTCCCTTCTATACTTCATAAATAAAAGCAGTGCTCTCTGTAACTTATTCTTTTCAAGTTTTCTTTCTCTGTTGATAGATTAGAAAAGTAAACAAAACGTTAACTGGCACAGGTAAAAATATTGAAAAATGCTGCAAAACACATCAATCTTATCTTCTTCCCTGAAACGTTGTTTTTAGTTTTATACATGACAGCAGAAGAACAGCAACAAATGAAGAAAATACCTGGAAAAGTGAAGACACATTCAATTAAAGAGAGATTTAAAACATATGGCATTTATGTAATTGAGAAAATCCCCAGGGTATGGCTAAAAAAAGAGTTTTGAATGGAGTCCACTCATGAAAATTATTTCAGCCTGACATCTGCCTTTTCCTGAAGTGCATGCCTGTGCAGCTCTTGTTGAATTTCTGCCTTCCTACGCTGGATAGTGGAGGTGATATTTAGAAAGGAAATATTTATATATGTTTATAGAAGAATAAGAGAAGGGAAGTCATTTATGTCCCTGAGTTCTTATAGTATGAGAACATGTAATCAACCTTAAAATATCTCAATTTAAAGTAAATTCAGAAGTGTTGCTTTCCTGAATCACACATTATATTTTCCTGAACCACAGGAGGAATTTGAAAAAAGTCACTGCATAAAGCACTGGGCAACTCGAAAGGCTAGAATTCTTTAAGAAATGTTGAAATGGCCTCAGATGAAAAATGCACACAACTCATGGCATGACATTAACAACAACTAAACTGCACTGGTTTTGGACAGTCCAGAACCTCTCTCTCTCCCTCTCTCTGGACAGGAGAAGCCAACTGAGAGAAGGCAGAGAAAGGAGAGGCTGATTTAAATAGTTATTTGAGGGAACACTCTGATGACTTTTTGCATCTTTCTAAGAGAGAGCTGATATCAGATTCTGTCAGAAGAAAGTCTTGGACTTGATAACCATGGTAGACCTACTGTAGTGCTGTCATCAGTTTTCTAACTTTAGTATAGCATCTGAAACTACTCAGTATGTAGTGGGCACACTGTGCATTTTTTGTTCTATTCTGTTTTTCTTCTATATATGAAAGATTTAGGGAGATTAGCAATTCCCATTTCCAGTGACAGACCTTAACTCTTCTCCCTAGCTGCATATTCAATCATCATTCATCTCTCTAGAAATACTAATATGTCTAACTATCCTTATATATATATATATATTGATTGATTGATTGATTTTTCCCCCACTCAGAGCAATGCTAATTCTCATCCAGCTTTCTTTCTTGGTGACTCTTGTGTTTGCCATTCTCATTTTGTTTCATGAGCAACTTTAAATGTTAAGGCTGTATGTAGTACTAGTGTAAAAAGTCAGTGAAGGATCTCCTTAACTCCTGGAGTAAAACAACCTTTCTAAAATTCTCAGAAATGCTTACTTTTTTCTGTCTTTCTGTTAGAACTATATTTATTGTCACACTGTGCCCTGAATTTAAATTGTTCAAGGCTTAATCAGCAGCCTGTTGTGGAATTCTATGAAAAGCCATTTGAAAAAAAGGATTATAGAATCATAGAATGGCTTGGCTTGGAAGGGACCCAAGGATCATCATGTTTCAATCCCCCTGCCACAGGCAGGGCCACCAACTTCCAGATCTGGTACTAGACCAGGCTGCCTAGGGCCTCTTATAAACCTCCAGGGATGGAACATCCACAGCCTCTCTGGGCAGGATTAGGATATATCCTAATGAGCTGCATCTTGTGACATAACTGAAAACAGATTTTAACAACTGTTATATAGCTTTTCCAAAACTCCTATTTGTCTATTAATATGGAATCCTGACTTAAATCAGCCTCTGACTGTTATTCTATATCTTTTGACGGCTACTGTAGAATTCATTATTGTGAATGTGCAAATGATTTTATGGCATTTTTTTTTTTTTGCTTTTAGGATCATATTTGTCCAAAAATTTCATTGCAATGTGGTGCAGACATATCCAGCATTCTCAGTAGCCATCATTGCACCTGTCATTTATTCCTGGCTCTGTAGTCAAAGTTACTTTCCTTTCTGAAAGGACTTAATTTTCACTTACTAACCACAGAAAACAACCTCTAGCACAGAGATATTGAAGACAGATCTCCAAAAGCTATTCGTTCAAATACCAGGATTTGTTAAAAGTAAGAATAGGAATTAGACTGCTTTCTTTACAATTGGCACAATGCAGCACAGGGTGATGAGCATAACAAACCAACTAGACTTTAAAGATGGTCAAGATTTATTTGTGAAATTCTAGACACTTAGATTATACTTCAGCCTGACATTTTGGAGGAATTTTTCTTAAACCTGACATTTTGGTGAACTACTCTCACAACAGATTATATCTTCTGTTATCCAGAAATATCTCAGTCGCTTGAGTTCTAGCAGCTATCTCCCTGCTTGATTAAACAATATTTTTATAGTTATCAAGGGTCATACTGGGCTAATTCTTGCATTCTTGCATCACTTTTATCTGTTTGCCAACCTGAAGTTGTAGCAGAACTTTGTATTATCTTCAAGTTCTAAATAAAACTGAGTGATACAAAATTGCATAAGTATGATGGCAACAAATGCTCTGTGTTTCCAGATGTAAATGTACAGGGATAAGAGGAGGAATGAGAAGTAAGCAATATTCCTAAACAAATGTATAGCGAAAAATAGTTGAAATTAGATTAAGTGGAAGAGCAGATGATGCCAAACTATTTTTTAATTCTTTGTTGTTGATGGTGATTGTGTGTTTGTTTGTTACTTTTTTTTTACAAGTTAAATGAGTGTTCTATACAAAATAAATGGCTACCTCTCCTGTTTGCTCAAAAGCCCTTGGTATGGTATTGCATGGTAAATTAGTATCTTAGGTAAGAGAAAACAAATACAGAGATTGTGATAACATTGACTAAGAGGAGAACAGCATTGTCATTAACCTCAGTGTCAGTCTGAAGTTAATGATGGGACTGTTGACATATAAGTAGTAAATGTTTTCAGAGGTGATATGACACAAATAAGTTATGGACAAGCTCAATAATATTCTTTAATATTGGAATAATATTCAGGAATGCTCACTTTCTGAAAACTAGATTCATGAAAATGGGGTTTAAAGCTAATAATGCAAGATGCAAGACTATAGATCAATCTAATTACAGAAACCTCCTCCATTAAACTGAATGCACACTGGTGGAAATTACTGAAGAGAGAATTTCATACACTACTTCGTTGCAGAATTATGTGAACTTCTAATACACTGTAGCTGATAATAGCATTCTCTCTTCTCAAGAGAGAGAATTACCAGTAAAATTGAACAAGTGTTTAGTAAAACATCACCTGAAATTCTGTGCACAATTCTGACCATTCATTTTGAAAGAATTAGAATTCAGAATAAGACAAATAGAGAGTTAACTGCAAATTTGGAAAGCTTACCATAGGGATACAGTCTAAAAGAACTTTATTCCTCTCTCAGCTTTTAAGTTAATAGGATAGGGATTTATCTCTAAAACACATTCGAGGTAAAAATACCAAGGGAGTAGGAAAGCTACTTCTGTTGAATATGTTGTCATGGGAATGTCTATACCCCAAATCTTATTTTTGTCTGAAGATTAATTGTGTATGCACTGAGCTATGAAGACACCTATGTACTTACTGATACTAGAACAACTCAGAGCCTGTTGGTGTCAGTGGTTAAACCTTGGGTCATTTACATGGCTGTGAGCTGAAAATCCAAAAATTAAAGAGTAGCCTTTTAAGCATATGTAAGAAAATATTTAATTCAATGTATTTTTATTTCTTATCTATTTTCACACTAATAAAGTAGTACAAAAGCTTAAAGACTACTTGCTTTCTCTTTAAATTATCATTTTAATATCACTTCAAATGCTCAAAACTAAAAATAAATCCACAAGAGAATTTCAATAACATAAAAATACTCTTTTTTGACCATGTTGGAACAACAGTTTCCAGATGTCATTCTTTAAATTTCTTTTCAGCATAAATAATCAAGTGAGCATTTTTGCATAATTTTGTTTGTTTATTACCGCCAGCCTTTGACCTCTTTTTATCCATTTGTTGCATCTGTCATTGCACTCTTGTGTCTTGAAAAAGCTAGAAAATAAGTAGGTGAATGGGGGTAAATTCAGAAGGGAACTGGGGATGGCAGTGAGCAGGAAAGGTACTAGAAGTTGCTGAATACACTTAGTTCCCTTCCTTTCCAGTTGTGAGATGGCCCACACTGTACCTGTGAATGCAGACTGAGTGGTGGCTCAGTGTCAAAAGCATCTAGGTGTAGAAATGTTCACAGCATCTGTGTATGTCTGAAAGTCTTCCTAGATCTGCTTCCCAAAATACTTTCTTGAGTACCATAGATGACTAAGATCTTCTGGAAAAGCAGGCTGGTTAAAAGTTTCCTACAGAAGAGTTTTCAACACTTTGTTTGGTCTTTCTTGAAATAAACGTAGACTGCCTGAACAGAGCTTCGCTTTTTATACTATCTCTGCTCTTTCTTACCTTGTCATAGCTGAGGACAGATGATGATTTGTGAGCAATTTTCTGCTGTGTTCTACTTTAAGCTATGGTTAGAACAGAGCACTTTCTGCAGCACAGTCTCACCTACCTGAGGCAGGTGCCAGCTACCATTGTACGGAAATGGGTTGGAAGAGGAATTTCCTTACCATTAGTGGTCCAGCAAAACTTACGATGTGAAAGCTAATGTCTGAGAAAGAGAATGACAGTAGGTTAAAATAATCTCCTCTGTTTTGATTAAAACAAAACCATAAGAAACAGCTGGTTATGTTACCAAAACCTGACAAGATAGGTAGCAAGTGCTCATACATTCATGCATACAGCAGAAATTACCCCTAAGAAAATCAGTCTTACTGCCTTTCAGCTATTAGGAATAGGCTCCTACCTCAATTTTCATATTCATCTGTGAGGCTTAGCAAGCACTCATATATCACATGTGGAAAAATAATAGATATGTCACCATTGATCTTAAATTTAAAACTAGTTTTTATGGACATAAGGTAGATTAAGTAGAAGATGGCTGATCTTTCATTTACTGTAAGCTTTCTTTTTTGAATGTATGGAAAATGAGAGGATGATGTTAATTGTCTGAGGATGATGTTAATTGTAACTATTATCTGGTAGATAATAGTTTTGAGTGCTGGATTAAACCATTTCTTGTAGCTAACTGACGTGCTTGAAATTTCCATCTTGAGTCTTATATCAAAACATATTTATATTTGTATTCTACTTCCATAATCTCTTCTGAAGGATTTAACAAGGAATACCCTTTTGCCTTTGTTTCATGCCAACTATCTCTCAATATTAATTTATGCATCCATTGGTAATTAGAAAAAGATTTTGAATGAAAAGATACATTTAAAGGATAGTTTTAACTTACTAGAAATATTTATTCCAGTGTGCAAATTATTTCAAGAGTAATAAATAATCTTCTCACAATTCATTGAAAAGAATGGTTACAAGTAACTACAAAAATGTCATGACATATGATGCAGAAGAGGGAGTTTAAACTTTTTGCTAAATATCTTTTCTTCAGTTCTCAATCAGAGTTGAGTTTTTATATATTTATATGCATAAAGTTGATAAGCATTCTTTGGAACCACTTTGATGTCAGGATAAGAGCAGGAGTCAATCTTTTAGTATCTTAGTACTTCTGTTTCCAATCAATTAAAAAAAAAGAAAGAAAGAAAGAAAGAAAGACATGGAACTTTGCTGCAAAGCAACTCTCCAACAGAAAAGTTTAAAAATTGGTGTCATCACTACTTCATTTTCCCCATGTTATTAAAAGAAATTGCATTGTATACATCAAAAAGAAAGATTAGAGGCTGTAATTCAATGGACATAATTCTGTGTCAAAGTTCTAGGCACATTAAGAAGCCACTCAGACTTCGCTGTCCTTAAGTGTCAGTGAAATTAGAGTCTTACTATGTACAGTTTAGTCTATTTTGCAATGCATTCTATTTTTCTGTATTTATTACTGCTCCAGAAACAACTTGAAAAAACATGCTGCTTTGCATATTTTCGTGTGATCATCCATCCAAATATTGCATAGTTTGCAGTGGTCTGTACATAGTGCAAATAGTGTAATTACTTAAACTTGGTCCTAAAGGCATCAAAGTTCAACTACTCATCATGGTGTGGCTTTTTTTTCTATCTTCCTATTAGTACAGTGTGACTCTAAACTGGCAGAACACTCAACTTGACCGCATCGTTTGAAATAGTGCTGTGGTATTAGTTCTTAATGATATTCAGCTTGTAGACAGCTGGTGTTGAAATCATGACCAGAAAGCAATGAATATCAAGAGAACAGACTAGGGAATAAACTCCCTTTGCCACAAAGGGATAAAGCTGCTGTGATTCTCCTCTGTGGCGTTCAACACTGGGCAGAGTTGGAAGTACCCACAGTGTGTTATGAAGTACACCAGGTGGCTAAACCAGCATGTGCCCAATCTGTGACTTTGTGGGGAGGTAAGAGTAAGGGTTGTATAGAAGAATGTCAACCATTCAGTTCTGTTGAAATAGTGATCAAATTGCAACCATTCAGTTCTGTTGAAATAGTGATCAAATTGACTGCTATTGCAGTGAAGCACCAGCCGTGCTGTTTCACAGTACCACTGGACAGGAGAAGATGATAGAGAGCCAGTGATGAATGTGTATCCAATATGTGGTGGAAAAAGCTGGATGTGCCCTCTTTCAGGAAAATAAATTGAGGGCAAAGTAAAGTTATGGCATCAAGTTGTTGATGAAATAACTTAAAACACGATTTTACTCACTTTCAGTAGAAAAATAACAAGTTAATTAGCAAGTGTTGAAGTATAAATTTTATTTTATAAACTAAGCTATTAAAAAGACTGTAGACAATACAAAATATGCATTTTTTTAGAAGGCTGTTGTTTTTGAAAAAGAAAAAAGACGTCTGGGACTGTGCTTCAGAACTCTCTCTCTCTGGGCTGACTTCATAACAAGAGAAGGGTAAACAAGCTAAAAGTTTCTGCAGCAGTCCTGTTAACCTTTACTGGAACCCATGAAAACACGAGTGCCCTTAAGAAAACTATTAAGCTAAGCATGTGAAGGGAGTTGAAGCTCTTTTATATGGCTATCCAATTATCCTTTCACAGACATCATTTTCTGGCCTTGTATAGAACTTGATGAAGCCTTTGAAATAGATCACATATCATGTTGTACCAGGAACCTATATTCCATCCAGAAATACTGGAAAAAAAAGGACTGAAAAGAAATATAAGTCCTTTAGTATTACGACTCTGGGAAATTGCTGCTGAGAACGACTGTGAGTTGATACTGATATAAACAAAAGAGACCACAGCTTTCCCTAGCACATCCTGGAGAGGGGGCAAAAACTGAAAATGGCTGAGAGAGTCAGTGGGAGTTGTATATTTATATCCTGTAGAATTGTCTCTGATACTTCACAAAACCTTAGCCTTAGAAAACTCAGAGCAGACCTTGTTCACCTTTCATTATAGAAACTGTGAAGCATTAATGCGACTGTCAAGAGGAAAAATACCAACAGACTGCATGAAATCTAGAAGATGGTCTCCTGGCAGAGCTGCCTAGTCTCAGAACAGGCACTGGGGAAGAAAGACAGTTTGAAAATGCCAGATTATTTTTGCAGTACAACAGCTCCCCACACACAGAAACTGTTTGGGGCAGATATTTAATCTTTCCTCCCGATGCAGAGCAGTGTGTGAGGAAAGGGGCATACTCTGATGATACACACCTTCCCAGTTTTAATTGTAATACCTTTACAAATTATCACATACCAGTTTTTCTTATGCAGAGGATAGTTTTCAATTACTGACCATTGCAGGCTGTGGATTATGCGCGTAATTGCCACAGGTAGAATTTACAGGCTCACCTGTTTTTTCTGTGTGCCTTAACCTCAACTGGCTGCCGGCCACCCACCTACTGGGGAATGGGGATGGAGTCAGTCCCAGAGAGCCCCTCTCTGCTCCTCCTCCCTCCTCACCATGCCCTTTCCAGGGGCTGAGGGAAAGCTCTGCTCTTAATGATGTGACAGTTGTGAATAATGGAACAGATTGATGCAACTCCCATGCAAGTTGCTGTTGGAGCTTAAGGTTGTGCTATTTGGTACCTGAAAGTTAATTGCTCATTGATTTTATTTTATTTCTTAATATAAATGTGGACTTAATGTGTGACTGATATAATGACAACATGGACATACTTAGTATATCCATTCATTTTACAGATATCTTTCTTAATATCTGCAATCAATAATGACCTTTTTCTGCCACTGTCTGGCTAACATGAAAGCAGTTCAAAATTGGGTTCAACTCAACAGTTTTATTTCCTTTTTAGACCTTGAAACAGAGTACATTTTTAATGGCTTGATATTTTTTCATGTGGAAACACTCACAGGACTAGTGCTCAATCTTCTAGAGCTCACTGGAATTACACTGACTTTTTGTGAATAAACTATTATTCTTGTCATTCTAAATAGTACTGTTTGAAGCATAAGTTTAGGCTTCACAACAAAAAGAAAATAAATTTGGAATAAATATACTTCTGTTGCAAATATACTAATAAATTTTAGTGATCAACATATTACTAATACATGGAGAGAACATTAATATCATAATTTCTTAAGATAATTATGATTAACAAAAAATAGAATAACAAAGAATATGTTACTACAAACTAATTGGACAGAAAATTAATGAACTAGTAGGTCAGGAGACATAACAATTAGCACAAAAAAAACCCCACAGAAATCATTGTGTTGAAAAACAGTGCTGTAGCTTCTCTGGCATCTTTGTTATCTTCTCATACTCCATCTCTGTATTATAGAGACTTAAAGTTAAAGAAGTGTTTGCAAGAGGTTGGCTTTTTATAGCATTGTAACTGACCAAAGTTTATTTATTACCCTTTTGGATCGGAGCAGAAGTCAGCCTTCATCAGCACCCTGTATCTTTTTAGAAAAACTGAATGTATGGTAAGCACTGAGCTGATGGTTTCTCAGATAAAACCTCTCAGGTTGCACCACTCATCAGTTTACAGACTTCCTAAGATGCAGATTGCCTCCGAACCAAAGACCACCATCTGGTCTCACAACATCTTGTGGCAATTAGTTCCACAAATCATTGCATGTGAAGAGAAAAAGGAAAAGAAAAAGAAAAAAAAGAAAAGAAAAAAAAAAGAAAAAGCTTCTTTTGGATCTTTTTCTGCTTTCAAATTGTTTTGATGTCTGTCTTATTATCCATAATGAAAGACAGCTGTCTCTTGTGTTCTCTGCAACACTGTTGATTTCTCAGATACTTTTGAAATCTTACTGATATCTACTTATGTCTTCAGCAATCCCAGTATCTCCTAAGCTAAATAGTTTTCTTTAGTGATTCCCATGTGTAAACAAGGGCTGCTCTGAAAGTAATGCCTCCTAATTTGGCCCATGACATCAGGGAGGGATGTTGGTCATATGGCAGTAGAACCTTCCTGCCGATATTGTTATATTTTGTCACTGTGTGACAGATGGCAGCAGAGGGGCAGTGTCACTGTATTCCTCTACGTGGAAAAAGTGATGTTGATGTTCATCAGTGCTTGCTGAACGCTTATGGAGACCAAAGAATGAGACAGTGGATGGTGCATTTTAGCAGTGGAGACAGTGACATGAAAGACAAACCATGTCCTGGACAGCTGTGCAAATTTTTATGAGTGCAACATGCAGTCTTCTTTTCATTGCTGGTCAAAATGGATGTCTAATAGTGGTGACTATGTTAAAAAAAACAAAAAACAAAAAACAGTGCTTCATAGCTGAGAATTTGCTCTATCAAAAAGTGTTGTCGTGCTCTTTGTATCTGCTGTAGTTTCTATAGAAGTAAGCAGGAGGCATTACTTCTGGAGCAACACACTTAATATCTCTTTAAAACATTCTATATTTAGCTATACACTAAAAAGAATATAACAAGACCTCTTTTGAATTATACTTTAGAAAAGCAGTACTGTCTGGTGTTGAATGCTAAGAAATATAATAACTGTCTGTTGTTCATGGGATGGAGATGTAGATGGAGCATCAGATTTTTCTGCTTAAGTAGAAATGTTTCTCTGTCCCCACTGTGCTCTAGTGGTGTTTTGAATGACAGGATATCAGGAGAGTGTCTATGTCATTGGAGAGAAGTAGGTAGCTATTGGGAAATGATATCTCACTGGAAAACAGACTTGATAGCTCTAAGCAGAGAGACTTGTTTATATATATTTTGCTTACCTAAAACTGGACACACTGAGCAGAATAATGATAGAATTGATTGTGTCGACATCATCAAAGTTGAAATACCACCTGAATTAGAAGTGGCCAGTTGTGCTCCTTTATGGAATAAGATAAAACTAAGTGAGAAGCTTTGGATCTGTTTTTGTATTTTACAGTGTTCTTTCTATCCCTCCCTCCTCCTGGTCATTTTTTAGCAGTCACACAGGAGAAAGAAAACAATGATTCAGAATGTTGCTTTTTCTGAGGCATTTTCATAGTCAGCTTATCAGGCAAGTAGACACTGCACACAACATACTTGTCTCATTGTCTGTTTGTAAAACAATTTGTTTCTTCCAAGTAGCAAGGCAAAAAGATTTTAAAAAGAAAAAGACATCAGTTGAGTACTTTGGCAGTAATTTAAGTTGCTTAGTCTTTATCTGAATTCATATTCAATCTGATTTCAGCTCCAATCTACATAATATATGTCTATAAGCTTATGTGCTCACAGGAATAAAGAATAAGAATTTAAAGAACAGGGAATGACAGCACCGACCATTAAGTCCAGAAGTCCAGCAAATACAGGAGAAAACAACAATAAAGAACAGGAGGGAGAGGTTCTAGTAGGGTTGAGCCCTAAATTGCTACTAGGAAACAGCAATCACCACGACAGTACAAGTCCTTATTGTCTTTGATCTATGAATATTTACAAGCAACAAAAATCCATAAAGTTAACATAAATAAATAATGTTAAATAAACTTCTTAAGTCTATATAATAACAATAGTGAACAGATCTGTAATGTTTAACAATTTAATCTTGTTGGAAGGTGAGAATCCTGGAATCAGAACTGTTAATTTGAGATACTGTTTAACATCCTCCTAAAAGAGTTAGCTATACAAGTAAATGTGTTTCTTTCTCTTTTTTTCTGCCCCCCTCCCCTCCAGTATATTTAGCTGCCTTGCAGTGAGAAGTTTGTATAATAGAAATTATAACAAGAAAGTTCTGACTTCTGGAGCTCATTTAGAAAATGGTTTGCTTTATACTGTTTTGTAATTATTACAAATATCACAAATCTTTCTTATTTCTTACACTTGAAGCTTAGGCAACAGAAATTCAGGTGCCAGTTTTTGGGACCAGAATGTAAAACAACTCAGACGTAGGCAGAGGCAGTGCTCTTTTGAATCAAACTACGAATTTGTGCTGACTGGCACTTCATAGCAAAGCTCAAGGAATCCAGCAGGATGCAATTAAGACGTAACATTTGCAGACAAAATTTCCTCCCAGCTCTTGACAGTTAAAGGCCAGTCTTGCCTGAAATACGTGAATTTATATTTTTCCCTCGGGTCCATTACTTTGTACATGGTTAGAGAGCTGAAATTGAAAATCAAAATTCAGTGGAGATATACTGTGTGGGATCAGTGAGAATTCTCAATTATGTTGGCCTGGGTCCACGGAAAGATCCATGGGATTCAGTTGCCTGAGGCTAAGTCTCATGCTCTGTACAACATTTAGATGCCAGGAGATCACAGTTGCTGTAATCCAAGCGAGTAAAATTCCCTCATGAATATTTCTTCTCATCTGATATTTGGTGGTTTTCACTAGTGAATTGCAGAGTTTTCCCTCCTGTATCTCTTGATAACCAATCTAGTTTTGGTTCTAAAATAGTGCGTTATATTTATGTGGTTCAAACTATACAGGAGTACAAACCATCATAAAGTTTTTAAAAGTAATAATCTATATACTTAGGATACTTCTGTATACTACATTCCAGTGAAAGCAACGATAACATCTGCAGGTGTTGAAAATACGTAGTCAGTATTATGAGATGTCTACTTAGTTTCACCACGAGGAAATAAGGAAAAAAAATACTGCTCAGCAAAATTTTTACTATAGAATAAATACCTCTTGCATTTGGCTAAGAAAAGATTTGAAATCAGGTCCTCTACTACTGAAAATGGGCAGTGTTACATTTCACTTCATAAGAGCTTTGAAGTTTTGGCTTAGGTTAGGCAAAATCCAGGGCTTCACAAATATAATATATATATATATATTTAATGCAAAAGTTATTTACTTTCTGAGTATCTCTTTCAATAAGAATTTAGCCTGGTTAGTAAGAAATTGAACATTTTTTAGTGGAAGAGATTGTAATAGACTGAAATGATACTGCATACTGAGCTCATAGTAAAATTTCCACAGTGATAATAATAGAACAAGAGGTTTTGTTCTATTTCAATTAAAGGAGAAGTTCCATAGAAGTCCAGTCAGTCTTTCACCCGAGGCAGAATGGGAAGGAGGTGGCCCTGCTGGCAAGATTAATTATATCTTGAAGTATAGCCCTCTCCTAAGAGATTTCTTTTCTTAAGTAATATATTGCTTGCAGATCTAGACATAAACACAACATTTATCTCCTGCTCTGTGGGGGAGCAGGATGGATTGCCTTTGCATTACTTTCATCATGATCTTGTATTAAGTGTGCCTTTATAAGATTATTTAAATTACCTGGGGTGGTAGACTGTGAGAAGTAGAAAAGAAAAGGCATGTGGGGTACTGATGAAATAATGAAGCAGGAGGAATGTGCAGGAAAACTTTCTCATGGCTTCTGTATTCTCTGGCTGCCTGTTTTTACAAACCTCATGGGAAAATAACAACTTTGAGATGATTTTTCCCTGGCAAAATTTTGTTGAACTTAGCAAGCATTTGGAGTGAAACATCAAAACAGGAGTTTCAACGTTTAGAGTTTAAATATGTGAATAAGTACATTTTGTTTCCCTTAAGTATTTCTGTATTTTTTTTTTTTCTAGCAGAAAAGAGAAAGGACAATAAAAATATCCTCATTGCAGTCATGGAGGAAAAAGCTTGGGTTCACAGATTAGCAGTTAGCGAGTTGCATATTGATGTGAAGCATATGATAGATATGTCTTTCATCATATTATTTTAAAGCATACAGAACTTCCCATGTTCTATACATCTCAGCATTTTTTTTGTGTGTGTGTGTGTGTGTGTGAGAATATTTGAAGATGTTTTTTAAATTCAAATACACTTTACAAAACCCAGATGATATTGCATAAGAGCGCAAGTAGATACTTGGCCACAAGTACTTGCATTGTTCTTCAACCTGTTGCGTAGTCCTTGCAGCAGACGTTGTTTCTTTGTCCTTAAGGCCTGATACAGCTCTAAGATAGTACAGCACTGTCCAAAGGTGGTGGTGCAGATGTTAGTGTTATCATGTTTGTGTCAGTATCAGTTTTTCAGTTCCCAAAGCTGGGCACTTCATGATACAGGGTCAAGGTATTGTATGGCCCAGCTTCATTTGGCTCAGACTAAAGCTAAACTTTTAGTAGACATGAACCATGCAGGAAAACAGGCAAACTGCATGCTGAAATTAGTTAGTTGAGATGAATATACATTTCAGCTCCAGGTTTCAAAATAGGAAGAAAACACTGATATAGAAACAAACATAAAAGTAGAAACATAAAAAAGAGGTTGTGGAAGATGTTGAGTAAACAATGCCATGGAGCTTTTGCAGAGAGTGGGAGAAGGTGCCCTTTTGCCAACCTACTGAGGACTGCCTGCATGTCCTACAGGGGAGTACTTAGAAGGTGTTACTCATGCTTCACCTGAGCTAATTAACATTGTTAATCCTCACTGGGTTGTTTTTTTTGTTTTTTTTTTTTAGTGGCTTTATGACTGTTTTATAGTCCAGTACTGGGAATATTGTTCATTATCCTTGTACACAACAAAAGTTATTTGCACAGCATCTATGAGACAAAGAATGAGTGACTTCCACGTCAAAATTTAAAATTACAGTATGCAAAAATGAATAGCACTCTAGTTTTTGTCCTTCATTAAGACAGTTGAAGACTTAACTGCTTAGATTTTCACTTATAGTTTATTTTGTACCCACAGTCTTAACTGACATTCAGTTGGAGGAGAAAAAAATGGAAGCAAAAATGTAAACATGAATTTTTTTTTTTTTTTTTTTTAATGTTGGTTTCTTTGTAGATGTAACACAGGTATTGTGAAATTCAGAGGTTCAGAAGCTGGAAACATTGACATAAAACATTCAAATTTTTAGATACTTACTGCGATGAAATTACTGTTGAGGTCCTTCCCTTTATTATTTGTTGCTATTTGTTCTGAGGAGATGTACCACAAATAAAAATAATTTATTTGTTTAATATTTATTAGTTTGTGTTCTTGCTGAATGTTATATTAAAGGTGTTGCACTGAATCTGAACAGCAAATTAGTGTCCCTTTTAATCTGATGTGAATAGGATGCTGACAATTTTCTTTAAATAAACCATGAATTTTAGAACAAAACTCAAGATGATTTAATAGAAGAGGAATGTTAACTTAATATTTCGATCATCTAGACAGCATACTTTTTAGATACTTCATTTTCTTTGCTTTTATAGTATTGACAGTAAGAAAAAAAAAGAGGCTTTCTACATCAAAGCACTTTGCAAAAACAGGAAATATCAAGTTTAAACAAGATGGCAATGTACTGAATCCCAAAATATATCTGCCAGTTAGCTATTATTCACTGAGTTTATTATTGTTACATGTATCGGATCTGGGTTATCTAAAACTTCCCGTCAATTGTACAGAATACATGATTTCATAGAATGCCCTTGATCTTGATATTCAAGAAAATTATTGATGACAGTTCCCTTGAATTTTAAAAAGCATTCTTTCCCTGAAATTTTCTTCAGAAATAAAACTATATTCAATTTCCATTGTTCGACAAAAAATACTGATCATTAAAAAATATATATATATGGGAAGAGGGATTCCAAGGTATAAATTGTTAAAGTAGTTGATCAGAGGTTTAAGTTTGAGGATTTCTTGATTTTTATTTAATGAAGGTCTTTTTTTTTTAAAAGCACCAACTAGAGCACCACCTATGTGACAAAGAAGATAAAGATTACACATTGTTCTTGAATAATTGAGCAGACACTTGCAGACTGCTTTTTGAGATAGTATGGAATTACATTTGCTTTGTTTATTGTCAGTCTCAGTTTTCCTGTATAATGGAGCATTTATGAAATTAGTTTCTTTGTTACACTAAGATCGTGTGGATTCCAAATATATTTGTTAATAAAAATTGTCTTCATCATAAATATTTATCAGAGCCAATTTTAATAAAAAGAAGTGAAGTTTTACAGAAGTTGGAGAACATTCTGAAAATACATAAGCAATATATGTATAGGCCAATATATAGATTGTTTAGAGTCAGGAGTCAAGTTTCACTAGAGCTTAGTGCGCTGTCACAGTTAACTTATTCAAAGAGAGAAAACAAAATCACTCTGTTAGACTGAATGCCATAGAGTACAGTTATCCAGGATGGTAGGGGTGAGAAGGGTCTTTCTAGAGGGAAGTGGAGTCCCAGACTCACAAAAGACAAATTTATTCACTTGAAAATGATGCAGTATTATTTTACTGCTCTTGACATTTATTCATGGGTAGCTAAGAATTCTAAGTGCCTAGAAGCAAGTGAATGGTGCATAAAATGAGAGTACTCAACCTCTTGTAATTTTCAATTCAATAACAATTTTAATAGATGGTACACAGCAGCTCGTAGATATTTCTTTTGGATCACAGTTCAAACTTTCACTGGTCTCTCCTAACAAGCTTACTAGCCAACCTAAAGAAGGTTTGCTGTGTCACCCCAAAACATCTAAGCTAGTTTTCTTTTTTAACATGAAGTGACATTTCCCCATCAAAACTATCTTCATTATGCAGTCTGTTTTGTAGTTTTGAAACTAATCGCTACGTGCTGTCATTAGATTAATGCAATGTCTCATACAGTGCCTATCAGATATTTAGGGCATACTTTTATCTGATGGTATTTTTTTTTACCAAGTTCACAAATATGTGTGCTGTCAAAGAAACATGTCATACATAAGCACTGTTCTGTTTAAAAAAATATGGTGGATAGAAACGGAACACTCTTTATAACCGGAGAGCTTTGATGAAACTGTACAAAGATGTAACAGCACGTACACACAAGTATGAAAGCCAGTGACTGTTTGTCAGGTATTTTTCTTTTAATGTGTGTTTGCTAATAGTAACTTAAAAAATTGAAACTCTGAGTTAGGTTTTTTTTTTTTTTTTTTTAATTATTATTATTCAGTTACTTTAAGCATTCGCGTAATTACATTCCAATTTTTTTTTTTCTTTAATTGGATATTTATAAATGTAATGGTAAGCTTTGAAAATTTTAAAAGTCTCAAATGAATATTGGTAATCTCCCTACCTGCATGTCTGTAAAGGGTTTGCTTTTAAACTGAGAAAATCCCTGATAGTTCTGAGTCTTCCCAATTTCCTCTGAGTAACTGTCTCTGTGCACTAAGGTTGATGTACATTTTGTAACTTTAGGGTCAGAACTGGGGCCCACTGATCATAGTAATAACCTTGATTTATCAGTGTGATGGTGGAACCTGAGTTTTTCTTTTTTTACTTGTGGGAAAGAGTGAAAACGCAAGACATTTTCTTACTTGCCTACAGTTCAAGAGTCAACCTTATTAATAATTAGTTGGTAGTATTGTCCATTATCCTTGTTAAACACATGGTTTTATTCCTCTGACTGGTCTGCTGAGTGTTGATCAGCCTATTACATACATTTCCTTATTGCAACAAAAGACCCTTACCACATACTTAAGAATTGGCACAGTGATCTTTTGCACTTTCTATTATTGCCTGTTTCAAGACAAGAGATCATTCTGAAGAGTGTTTTCTGTCATTTGCCTATCTATTTTAAATATTTTTTACTTTCATACTTCTGTATTTTTAGTTGTAAACTGTATGTAATAAAAAATTATTTATATTTTTTACCTGTAGCTTTTGAACAAAAGAAGTAGAGGAACAGTGAAATTTGCTGATAAATTATTGAGCTTTGAGAATTACGGTGTGTATAACTGTGGAATTTTACCCTGGTACCTATTGCTGAGCATGGTGAACTGTAAAGCAAGGAGGTGCTCTGATCACAGATGCACCGACAAAAGGAATAATTCAGAAGTACAAGTACCTGTTTTATGTTAAATTTACTCCAAATTCTAATCCCAAGTAATTTCCAATTTTGGAAAGTCTGTAAAGAGCAGAAAAGTAGCTAAAGGTGATTTTCCAGTTTTCCATTACCTTTAATCCTGTATATAGCTCTGAAACTCTGTTTCAGCCATTTCCTGAGTTTTTAGAAGCTTATGTATTTGTGTGTAATTTTTTCTCATCACTTTGATAGGATAGTTGTATATGTCTTAACAGAAAAGAAAACAATGACAAAAAAAAAAAACCCAACAGATGTTACATGGTTTCTTGCCTGTCTCTTTTTGAGGAAATGACAGAAATGTAAAAATACTACTTTTCCTGAGTAAGATAGAAGATGGTATTTTGGGCAAGAAAAGACAAAATCTCGTATTACAGATCTGATTGTGGCTGTATTTATGAGTAAATTATTTATAGCCTACTTCTTTAGGCACTGTTGAAAGGCCGAAGGAGAGCTACACATCATGTAGTTGCACAGACTAAAGAAAAGCAGTATTATGTTGTTACTTTTAGGTTGTAGAAAAAAATAGCAAGATTGAGATTTATGTTTTGCCTCTTTGGGACCGGGAGACTTTCACACAAAAAGGACTGGCAATGGAGATGAGTGTTGAGGTGCCTCTGGATGTGGGGACACACGAGGGCAGAGCAAGGAAAGAGAGGGCTGTGGCAGGAGCATCCCTGGGGTGGAACACATCAGCTTCTGGACTGGAATGATCAGGCAATTCCTGTAGCTCTGAGTTGCAAAATCTAAGAGGTCAAAGGCAACAGATTTATTTTTATTGTGATGGAAATTAGGTGATTGACAGTGTAACTTCTGCCAAGGAAAGCTTCCTGTTCTAGGCAAAGCTCTGGGCATTAGACCCTTGATTTCTGTAGCAGTTTGTGTAGGTATGTTCTTCTGTTTTGATTTCTGTCTACAGAAAAAACTTTCTTTTTTTTTATTAACCAGAACAGTTTACATAAAAATCTGTCTCTCAGATTTTCCAATTGTAGGATTCCTTTGGAGATTCCCGAACAACTCAGTGTTTATGAAAATGGGAAAGGTAAATGCATCACTCCCAGGCAATGCAAAATCATGTGCTGGTGCAAATTCTACAACTCCACTGAAAGTCACATAAATATTTTGAAATACAATGAAATAGATAAGCAAACCCAGATTGGAAGGGCCATTCCCTTCCTGAAATCTGGTGTTTTTTTTTTTTTTTTTTTTCTCTCTGTAGTGAGATTTGTTCAAGACTAAGCACGGTAGTTCCCTCTGTATGCCTGGAAAGCTGTTAGTTTCTGTCTCATGTGCAGTAAACCAGATTGTCACTCCTGTTTGACTTTAGGTTATTTTCAGGTGTGGCTTGAAATTCCATGCTGGTCTGACCTCAGTAGAGCTCATTTCATCACAGTGTTTCCATGATTATATTGTCAATTGGAATGCATTTGTAGTGGAAATGCTAAGACAGGGCTTGAACGAGTGATTGAGCACCTGGTGGGAGGGCAGAGCCAATTCAGGGGAGCTCAGGTGCAAGTAGTGCAGCTGGGGGACTGGAAGGGGTGGAGCCAGGATGCACCCCTTCCCAGACCTTGTTTAAGGGGTGGTAGTGGAGGCAAAGCTATCTTGCTGTCATTGCTGTGCTTTCTATTGCATTGTAGCATTGTTCATCCCAAGCTGTGCTGTTGCAGATGATGTGCGATGAAGATAGGATTGTGCTGATGTGCATATATGAAAAACTCAGTTGGCAAAAGGTGGGTGAAAGCATTCAAAGGTGTAGGAATGGAATGATCTTTGTATTTTTCTTGACTTTCTGCTTCAGTGCTTGCAGTTCAGTACTACCTTCTACTTTTTCACAAGGCGTTAATAAAAACCCTTTGCAAAGGGAGCATTACATGTTCTTGGTATGGCTGGTAGGGGCTAAGCTTCATATTTTTGTAAAGGCCAATCTTTTGAGAAACTTCTTTGCACAGTGTCGTACAGTTGTTTTCTGGGCTACAAGGAAATTTTGTATGTCAGTGACCTAAATATGTGACATTGTATAAGACTTTGGCAAGCTAATTGCTTATTACAGAGGAATTTCAAATGAGTATTTAATGAATGAATGCTGCCTGCCTAAATATCAGCTTATGGCATTGTAAATCAAGGTTATTGTATTAGGTCATGCAAGACTAAGAACTACAAAAGTGACCCTCTATCTCAATGAAATAATCATTTTGACTCTAAATGGTTTAAATTAAAATGTGGGTTATGGACTGAAAAAAATGAAAGGCTTTTACTTCAGACTTATATTTTTGACTCGTGGCCATCGTGGGGGAGGAAGTAAGTTGTGAGTATCTGGACAGACTGGATGAAGCCCTGAGTAGCCCAGTCTCACCTCACAGCTCTGAGCAGGAAGCCAGGTAGGAGATCTCCAGAGGTCTCTTCCTAACTGAATTATTCTGTCTTTATGTAATTATATAATATCAAGTGCAGTTCGGAAACAACAGTGAAATGAAAACTGAAATCTTGCAGTGATACTGTTTCAGCATATACTTTTATTTTATCTGAAAGTGTAATTTTTATATCTCAGCATTTTTTTTTCTTAGTCCTGGTAGTAGGCCTATGTACATATACAGACAGATAATATTTATCTCTTTCTGACGTGCTGATAAAGCATTTAGAGATAGGTAAAGCTGCAATCATTCCCCAAAAAGATGCCTCCCAAGAATGTATCTTCACTAAGCTCATGGCTTAATCCTCCAAATCCATCTTTAAAGGCTTTATTTAAAACCTAAGCTGTACTGAAATTGTATCTTCTCGGAAGTTGCTTTCCCAAATTAAGTTAAATGAGTCTTTCCTGGCTTAAATTAAGCTACAGTTAAAAAAAAAAAAAAAAAAAAAAAAAAAGAAGAAATTGCTTTGCTTTGCTTTACTATTTCTTGTCATGCTGCACTTGTTTTATCAATGACAAAGGAAAATAGATTTTATGTTGCTTGCATCTTAGATTAATATGCACTTTTCATAGCCCCAAATTAATCCTAGATCTGAGTAAATATAGCAAGTAAAAGAAATAATAAAAGGGAAAGCCTGCATCAGTATTTCTTCCAGTTCTTAATCTCTGCAAATAAGCGTATTGAGCTTCTGATGTAATTTAAGTGTTACATCCACTTAGGCAAACTAAATTTAGCTTGAGAAACAGAAAGATGACTAGAAGTTTGAGTGTTTTCATGATCTATGTTAAGTTTTTGGAAGAGCCAAGCAGTTGCACTTAGGCATTTATGGATTCCTCGATAGATTGGCCTTGGTGGTATTCTGCCAAGTGGAAGAGGTATGAGGGCTGCTCTGAAAGTAATACCTCCTACTTTATGATGTTATCCCACAAGATCAGAGACAGATGTTGGTGGTATGGCAGTAGAGGTTGAGCCTTCCCACTGATATTCCATTGCATTTAGTTGGTCTGTGACAGATGGCAGTAGAGGGACAGTCTGACAGATAGACATCTGACACAGAAGTGCAGATGAAGCAAAAGTGTGTCACTGAATTATTCCATGTGGAAAAAATGGCACCCACTGACATTTACTGACACTTGTGAAACATTTGTGCAGACTAAACAGTGGATATGATCACTGTGAGGCGGTGGGTGGTGCACTTCAGCAGTACTGACAGCAAGCTGTATTAAAGAGGGCAATGCATATTTTTACAAGTATGACATGCAGGCTCCTGTTGGTTGCTGGCAGAAATGCATAGCTAATAGAGGTGACTGTGTTGAAAAAGAGTAAATTCTTAGCTACATTCTTTTAGAAAGTGTTATTGTGCTCTTCATATCCATGAAAATAAATAGGAGGCATTACTTTCAGAGTTCATCAATACTTTTTAGAAATTACAATCAAAATAAAGGTAGACAAACACAGCTAGTTCTGATTCAGAAAAAAAAATCAATGACAATACCAGTAGAGTGACTTCTAGTAACCCCATTCCTGGGCCAAGATGGCCTGTTCAGGGCTCTTCACTCTGGTCTGCTGCAGTTACGGCATGGAGTTAGTGCACTCCCACCAGCAGTTAGCTTGCTGTGTGGTGGTTATAGCAGGAAGAGGCTGCTGTTTCAAGGGCAAACTACATATTTGCATCAGTTTTTCTTTTCTGTGTATGACAATAGCTAGCATATTATATTGATGATCTTTGTGTTTTTCAGACCCTTCAGAGAAATTGAAAAGGGTTTCAGACCCTTTCAAACCGTAGAAAGTTCTGAGATAATCAAATTCAATGTAAAAAATAAAATCTTTGTAAAACAAGGCAAAATTCTGGGCAACTTACTTTTTCTCTTTGACTAAGATTTCAAATATAGAAAGAGGACTCTTTGGGTAATTTATACGATCTTAAACATTTATACTATCTTAAAGATTTATCAAAAATGACAATATTTTAAAAATTGTGCAACTGTGGAGATCTCTGCTAAATACTCTTTTTCAGGGAAGACCTATGAACAACAAAGGAAAGATTCTTTGCCTTAGTATATTTAAAAACAAACAAAACCTAATCCTAAAATATCTTGCTTCTCCACCAAAGTAAAGTAAATCCAATAGATCTCACAGAGCTTACGATATTCCATCTGGACCTGAATTGAAAGGTAGGCCTTTCTTGCCATAATGTGTTTATTTAAAAAAAAAAAAAAAAAAAAAAAAAAAAAAAAAAAAGTATCCTGGAGGAAAAAGATTTTGAAATTTATCACCCTAAAAAAAAAACAGTACGCTAGATTTTTCCGTGGCTTTTTAGCCAATGCTTTTCTTAACATCTGTGGTTCCAGAGGGATAAAATTCATTTTTGCCAGGACCACAAAATCTAATGAATTTATGATTTTTGATATCATTGTTCTAACCAGCTTTACTCATTGTAAGTAGGACTACATTAGCTGATAAATTAGGTGAACTGTTCATTAGACCATCTAACCTGACTTTAAATTGAAGAAAGTGAGGACTCAGTAGTTTTCTGAGCTGACTGGAAAACCTGACGCTGTGCTAAAAAAGAGCACAGAAGAATGTGCTTCTGGAAAAATACATAAATAAAGTAAATCTGAGCAAAAACACAACCAAGACAGACTTAGTCTCAAAAGTGAAAAAGAGTAACTGACATCAACAATATTAGTCACAATAGCTGAAGAACCTTTATGTCCTCTGTAGATGAAGAAGGCAATGACCAAAAGACTATTTTGCTTTTCAAGCAAAGACAACTTGGTACAGACTCATACCTTATGAGTCTTAAGACTTATGAGTATTAAGACCTAATGTCTCAATTACTAGCTGCTTTAACTAGACTTTAAAGCAAAGGTCTTATTTTAGACAGTGACTTTTTATTTGTCTTCCATGTAATGGAGTTCCTGATCAGTGTACCTAAATATTCAAAACCTCAAGAATTAGCCTTCTCCTTTATGAATTTTATTTTGTTTTTTAATAATATAGAAAAGTAGAAAAAAAATTTTTTACTGCTATTGAACAATCATACCGTATTTGATGACAGTATGATCAGTAATTAAAATTTGATGCATATACATAAAACGTGGGATAAATGTACCACCTAGTGATGATTTGTAGGTTTAAATTCTCATAGAAGCTTATGAAAGTCTACATTATGACAACATTAATGGCAGTGGAAGTCATTTCTTAGATGTATTTTAATTGCTTTCAGGTGCATTTTTTGTAGACCTGTCCATTGCATTGTAATTAATTTGTGTACTTTACAGAGGACAAAAGTATTGCTAGCTTTTACAAACAATTTTTCATAAAGCTTTCACCTTCTCAGCAGTCCTTTGCTGTTCCTTGGTGCAAGTTTCTATAAGCTGTGAACTGTGTGACATATTTTTCAAGACCTTTCTTGAGAGAGAGGACAAATCAAAGGAGAAATAATTTCATACTCTGGAGTAGTCTTTGAAGATTTACAGAAAAGTGCTACAGAAACAGCAGTCTGGAAGTGAAGAAGAAAAATAGTAATAAAATATTTCTGAATGGCAGACCAATTCTTATTTGAAGAGAAATAGATTATGTTAATATTATATTTATACATATGTAAAAATGTTTATAGATTTTTGTTCTGTTTATACCTGTACAACCACTTTCACAAGTTACTTTGAGCAAACCATTTTACCTCTGATCTTTTTCAAATACGAGGACTAGTAAGATATTCTGACTATTACAAAACTGTCATGCATTGCAGGCAAACTTATTTGACTTCAGGTATCTTTTGTTTGTTTTTTCTCTGTTTTCTGTCAACGTTAGGCCTCGCAAGCTATTTCAAACAAAATATTTTTTTTTTGTCTGTGTATTTCAGATTATTCACTGGCTATATTTCTCAGAACTCTTTTCCCCTATTAATTATTAAATAAAGCTTTATTTCTTCTAGGAATGAAGAATGACAACTCTTATTAAGAGAATTGTGTTGAATTTAAGATCTGGATCCCAACTTTGGTATGTTGAAAATGAAACTAAAATTTATAATGAGGTGCTGAGAAATGTTTATTACTGTTGAAAAAAGAGCATGTGAAATGGAGATGTTTATGTATCAGTCTTGCCTACATATCGGTTAGAGGATTTGATGATCCAGTGCTTTGTTCTAATCCTCTTTTGTTCCTGCATGCAATTAGGCAAGTTACTTTCACCGAAGTCTTGTACTCTGCTGGTAAGGATAGGATTCTGCTCCAGGTTAACTCCTAAATGTAGTTGTTTTAATGTAGTTGTAGTTATCATTGTCTTAACTTAGTGTCTGAGGCCCTACTGTAATGGTAGCTGTTCAGGTGAACCAAGTTAAGTAACTGCTTTTGGATTAACAAACTGTTTTCGGAACTCTCATCTTTTCTGACTGAACTGCAAATACAGTTTTGTTCTTCTTTCTGAATCTGGAGCTAACCTTAATCTGAAAGAAGCAATAAGGAACAGCTTGTGCAAGTTAACAGAAACGAGCTACCACTTAGAGAAAACTGGTCATCATTGTCCCCTGTTGTAACCCTGCCCCCTTTCCCACCTAAGCTATGATCCAGTTTATGATCCTGTTTAAAGAGTCATTGGCAGTTTACTGCCTCTTTCTGTTTACTACATAGCAACCATCAATGAGCAGTGAACCGGGGTAAGGTGTTTAACTTAATTTTTTTTTAATTTTTAATTTTGCATTTGAATGCCAGTGGACAATCTTGCTTTGGTATCTAGAGAAGGTTGCTTCTAAAGAAATCCTGGAGAATAAAAGTTGGACAACCAGATTCTTTTGCTCTTTAGTTTCCTAAACTGTTTTTGAGCCCTATTTGCATTTGTAGAGTGGAGATAACAGCGTGGCTTCTTCTCAGCTGCCTCTGATACGGTCTGACAAAGTGCAAAACATACAAATACTAACAAATATGTTCAGTTTACTTATTAGATGTAAGGAAGATATACTGGCAAGAACACGTACACTTCGCTTTAGCTCCAAAGTGTCAGTTAAATACCATTGCACATAGGAAGTCCCAGATAGCGTAGTCTAAAGAAAAAAAAATGCAGATCAAGGCCCAAGGGGAAAAGAGTCCTGAGAAATTTAATACAGGCAGAATAAACATACAAGGAAAGGACAAGCCTGATATACAGCATGATAGAACAGAAAATTATTAGAAATGGAAGGAAATATCATAGGCAAGTATTTTATATCACAGCATGCAAATTATCTTCAGCAAAATACAAAGTGTAAGAAATGTGACAATAGAATCACTGTGAAGATACTTCAAAAGCAGATCAGATACGGAAACAATAAGTACATAATATAGTTTACTTAAATATCCTGCCAGCAAACAACCTTTCCTTGTCCACCTTAAATTTGTCATATATGATGCCTAGTGTTTTTATTCGTCTTTCTCAGATTTCTAATGTATGTGACTTATTAAAAAATGCACAAAAACTTAATAAAACTTCATTTTATTGTGACAAAAATAGAAGTTAAAAGTGATCTAGATGAAAGAACACAATGCTTTGGTGTTACTTTAATAGAATCCAGACTGTTAGTCTGACTATTCATTGTCATTGTTAAACATTTTCTCATAAAGTAAATGATGTATTTACTAGGAATACTAGTTAAAGATTGAGTAATTTATGTATTGGGATGAAGAATCTCAGAAGAAGAAGAGATATTAGTTCTGATTTCCTTTCTGGTTTGGTTTTAAAAAAAAAAAAAAAGTAGTGCTAAATGCTTAAAAGCATTTTCACTAAAACTTTTCAGAAAGGACATCCAAGTCACTTGTATCATACCCTTTCTGTAAAAATGAAACATGGAAAGCTTGAGACCTACTGTTCACATACACTTTAAAGCCTAGGGTTAGAGTTGGGAGCCAAGCCAGCTATATACTGTCAGCTGGCCAACAATGCGTCCCTGAATGTCAAGTACCAAAGATGCACTAATGGTATTAAACTTAATCATGTGAGATTTAGTGAACTGAAGGCAGTGTACTTGAAAGGTTAAATATACCTTTAGTGAATTTCTAGTAACTGAAGTATCACTGTGAAATCTTCTTTTTCTAGTTTTCACTGAACTGTGTTTTTATTGGAAATATTCCATGTGAGTATCTTAAGTTTTCTTTTTATGATGTTTAGTATAAATGCTTTCTTCTTAAAAAGAGGCTTGAGTCTCTGGGGAGACAAACCACACAAGCTAGGAAGGCCTTTTATTAACTATTTTAATAATGTTATTCATAATAACTCTAATAATAAAAATATCTTTACTTTACTCTCACTTATTCACTCTCACCTGCTGGAGCAGGGGTACCTGTTGATCCACCATCATGCAAGAATCTGATGGCATCAGGATGTTTGTTTTGTGGAGGGTTTGTGTAACACTGTAGTCTTGCAATACACAAAGTAGCCACTGCACTTGCTGTTCTCTTGGAGTTATGCATCTTGTTGATGGCTTGTGTGGGCTGGTGGCCTGGTACAGATTCTGCAAATTGTGTCCTTCACAATTGACTTCATCAATTCTTGCAGATCCAACAGATTGCTTATTTCCTGGTCTTGTTCACAATTCATTCACAGCATGTACTTTTTTCTTTTTTCAGCCTGTTGTTTTCCAGTAGGTAGATCTTCATTCAAACCTATTGAGAACTATGAAAGTTATTCATATTTAAATAGACAAAAAAGGAGCCTTTCTGACAGGAACAGTTTTACATCTTGCTAGTGCTTTTTGCCTATTTGTTGTCTTACTTTCAAAAATAATTGACTCTTATCAAATTGTGTATGTCTACTTCAATTAACAATAGTTGTATCAGAGTACTTGCTGATCTGTTCTGTAAGTTCTGCTCTAATTCAGTTTCTTTCTTCCTGTTCCTTTGTATGTTTCTAAATTTTTCTGAGATTTACATGTAAATACTCTAGAAATATTACTTACTTTTCCCCTACATGTCTCTTACCATTAAAAGAGCCAATGAATGCATGCTATACTCCTTCAGATTTCATACTTTCTGCATTCTTACTTTTTTTCATCACATTGCAGATAACTTCAAAATTATGATATATCAGCACTGAACAGGAAGTGGTAGATGAGACTCCCAAAATCATGTACTCACTAGTACATACTTTCATGTAACTTATCTGCTTCTCTCTGATCCATTTAACTCATGGACTTATCGTCTCGCTCCAATTATTGGAGGAGATGGCTTGACATATACATTTATCTGGAGAGAGACTAAGGCAGCAAATGAGGTCAAATGCTGTCCAATGTATTTATTACAATTTCTAAAAACTACGGAATGTGTGGAAGATGGGAAAGCTAGCAATAATGAAGAGAGAAATTCTAGCAAATGGTTTATAAAGTGGGGATGGTCACTACCAGGGTTCCAGTGATGTCTCATTGGTCTGCAGAGGAGGGGCAGCAAGTCAATCAGCAGTGTCTCATTGTACTACATAACTGCAGTTTGATGGAGGGGGTACCTGACCTACCTTGGAACTCCTCAGGTATTTACTATGTTAGTTGCCCAGGACTGCAGCTGGTTGTCATGGACGTTTTTGTTTTGTTCATCGGGCAGCAGTGTTTGTAGTATGTACCCTCCTCTTGGGTAATTGGGATTTGATCACACAGTTTTTGCATAGTGTGCTGCAAGGTATATACACACTGCATGGTGGTTCTCTCCTTCAAGATGAGCCCCATAAGTCAGCTTGAATGCTCAGAAAGAACAACAGCTGCAAAGAGTTTCACTTGTCTGCCCAGCCACATTTCTGATACTGCTGTGATCATGGTTATCATTAACTCCAAAGGCTCGCTGAGTAGATTTTGTCTTGGATTTGTGCTGCTGGACAAGCTTTGAGCCAAGAAATTGTTCCAGCTTCTAACACTTGTAACTTTCTCTCTTGTTTTGAGATTTTGCTGTTTTTTCAAGTTTTCCTAATCTCTTTGACACATACTGTTTCATAGTTTTGTACATTAGCTTTAAATACTGTGAGATGCAGATGGCATAAACTGGCTATTGAGGGAGGAGATCTTGAGTAGATTTCTGTGCAGCCAACAGTCTCCACATGGAAACCTGATGTGTTACTAAGCCCTTCAGGAAAAAATTAAAAGAGTTAAGATTCCGTGTATCCTAGAAACATATCAAATAAAACTTTGCATCTCTGAAGTGCCCAATAGTGAATTAACTATATTTACCTACATGAGTACATGAGGTACTTAAGTTATTTGCTTCAATCTTCATTGCCAGTCAGGCTTCTCATGCCTCTTTTTTTTTACTTGAATTTCTAATTGGGTTTTACGTGAGCAGAATTCACTTCCAGTGTAAGAGCAGAGTAAATTTGAGACTACCTCATGAGACTGAAAGTCCATAGGGCTAGACAGCATGCATCCTAGCATTCTGAAGGAACTACCTGATTTAGTTGGAGAGAGATGGACTTGAGACTGGACTGTTTGGTGGTAAAGAATTGGTTGAATGGCTGTAGCCAGAGGCTGTTGTCAATGGCTCTATGTCCAGGTGGAGGCTGGCCACATGTGGTGTCCCTCAGGATTCCATCTTGGAACTGATGCTCTTCAACATCTTTATCAATGACAAACAGTGAGATTGAGTGTACCCTCATCAAGTTTGCTGATGACACTAAGCTGAGTGGTGAAGGGATGCCATGCAGAGGGACCTGGAAAGGCTTGAAAAGTGAAATAAATGAGAACTTAATCAGGTTTAACAAAGCCAAGTGCAAGGTTTTGTGCTTAGGTCAAGGTAATCCCAAAATATGTGTATAGACTGGGAAAATAACTCAATCAGAGCAACCCTGCAGAGTAAAACTTAGGAGACCCAGTGGACAAACAGCTGAGCATGAGCCAATAGTGTGTGCTTTCAGCTCAGAAATCTGGAATATTCTGTTCTACGTCAAAAGAGGGGTGACCAGCAGGGAGAGGGAGGTGATATGCCCCTCTGCTCTGCCCTTCTGATGCTCCATCTGGAGTACTGTGCCCAGGCCTGGGGGACCAGTGCAAGAGAGATGTGGAGCTGTTAGAGCAGGTCCAGAGGAGGGCCACGAAGATGATCAAAGGGCTTGAACCCCTCTCCTATGAAGAAAGATGGATGGAGCTCGACTTGATTAGCTTAGAGAAAAAGAAGGCTCTGGGGTGACCTCACTGTCACCTTCCAGTACTTGAAAGGAGCTCAGAAGCAGGAGGGATATCAACTTTTTACACAGTCTGATAGTGATGGGACAAGGGAGAATGGCTTTAAGATAAAAGATGGGAGATTTACATTAGAGGTTAGGAAGAAAATTTTTAATCAGAGGGTAATGAGGCACTGGAATATGTTGACCAAGAAAGCTGTAGATGTCCCATCCCTGGAGATATTAAGGCCAGATTGCATGGGTCCTTGGGCAGCCTGATCCTGTGGGTGGCAAATCTGCCTGTGGCAGGGGATTTGGGATTAGGTTATCTTTAAGGACTCTCCAGCCTAAGCTGTTCTATGATTCTGTGATTGTTAACATCTGTAAGAATTCAGGAGCTGTGAACAGCTTTAATGATTAACATAATCAATGTTGCTGAAGAGAAGTAGGCTGAACATTCATTTAGGAAATGCACTAAAATGTATTCACTGTTCAAACAATACAAGTTCAAGCAAATTTGGAATAACAATTTAATCTAATGAGTTTAGGATATGCCTTTCATAAAGGCTTTAGCAACAATGCATTGTAAAAATATAGCAGATATATTTAGTGTTCTTACCTTTCAGATAGTTAAAGAATGCAACTCTGAGAAAAGGGATCACTGTGAGGACGGCCATTGGAGTCTCAGGATATTTATCAAACAGTAGCATCTCATACCGAAGTGCTTCAATATATTTTGCTAATAGGTACCTTTAAAAAATTGAGAGATTGCAGTTTTTGCAAGCACTTGAACTTTGAGATCTATAACTCAGGAAGGCTGCAGGGTGGGAAGAGTGTAGGCATGATTAATAAAATTGATTTGAAGCAATAATTAATTTTTATTTGCTCGGTTATAGTGACAGAAAGAAACCAATGTAAAACTGTCACACTTGAGTTCTGTATTGCTGGGAAACGTTTATATTTTATTCTTTTCCTTTAAAAATTACTTTGTGAAAACTGAGTACTCTTATAAGTAGCAAAACTGTTAACCTTGTAAAGCTGAAGTCTACTCACATAGCATTCAGACACTAGTATTTGACATGTTAATTGACAAACAGTAGTGATATTACAGAATCATTTTAATGTCATTCTCTGCTCTTGGAAATTGTCATTGTTCTCTTGATATCAATGTCAGCTGAGTTTTCATACTCCTTCAGTCCCTGACAACTTTGTGAAAAGTACAAATTTGGTATTCTGACTTGAGGGAAGATTGCATTGACATGATGTATAAATCAGGGACTCTCTAAAAAGCGTGGTGTCTTGGAGGAGCTAAGCTGTATTATAAATATGAGCCAGGGTAGTGATTATGAAGGTGTTTTTTTTTCTATTTTAAATGTTAGACCAGAATCATCAAGCATTTCTCTATGGTAATTAAAAATACAGATAAGCAAGATTTCTCACGGTTTTTCTATCAGCCAACATCTGAAAATTTCTACATATATTCTTTGGGGAAAACAATTGATTAACCACTTTCTTACACTTAATATTTGCTCTGATTTTATAGTAACAAGCATTGGTTTTCTAAGACAAAGTTTAGAAATATCTTTTATCATTTAAACTTGATTTTAAAGTATCATCAGAACAAAGAACTTACAGATTACTTAATTTTTCTCTGAGTGTTTCAGTATGATGAATGATATCTTTTGTTAAACTTCTGCCCACTTTTAAATCAGTAGGAATCATTAAATGTCAGAATTTTACCTCTCTTATTCATCTGTTCCAAAAAAAGAATTTTATGCTGAAATTAAATTAGCTTCCTGCAGTTTGAGCAAATGTGTCTGATTGCATCTGTACATTCCTCCATGCTCAACCTTACGCCAGATAGGCTCTCATGGTGTGTAATTTGTTTTTAACAGGTCTAGATTAGCTCTGATAATTGGAATTCCATATTCAGGCATCCTATAGGCAGAATATAGGCTTATACGCAAATTGTAGACCATTAGCAAAGTGATTTTGCCTTGAAATGTTCCCGTGATATAGATGGCCTAATCTAGGATGTTTTGAAGAATCATATTCTCCACAGAATTTTAAAGCAGTACATGAGATTCACTAGCACACTTAGAAACTTCATGGAAAACCAAACCAATGCACCTCACGAAAATCTCTCCAGTTTTACAGCAAAATAGTTTGGTAAAATGGTATTTCTAGCTTAATACAAAGTCAAACAATTGAAAACAGATGTTAAGCATAATTAATAAAATTGACATTGAATGCTTTGTGGCTACATTTTTGTCCCTTGCTGGGAAAAACAAACAAACAAGAAACTTAGGCATAAATTTAGCAGCTTGTTAGCTGTTAAGGGACTAAAATCCCACTTAATCTGTTTGACCAGATAGTGCAAAGTACCAATTAGTTAAGTATACTATTTAGTACTATTAAGCAGCACTAAGGCAGAAGTGAGCTGCTGGTCCCACATACAGTTCAAATCTTCAAGCTATAAAGTGGCTAAAGTTCTCAAAACTTTCTTGTTCAATAGTAAGTATGAAATGTACCTAATTTCTTACTTGTAGAATTCTGTCTTAACTGCATCAAATTGACTATAAATTGCTGGATTGGAGTTTTGAGGTTGGAAATAATCATTGTAGTATTTAAAAATAATACTTTTTCAATACAAATCTGGCTTGTCCTCCATAAAAGCTGGGATTATACACACAGAAAGACCCTCACTTAAGGCAAAATATGGAGCTGACTGCCAGCATGTTCCAGTGACTGTAGCAGTAGTAATATCTAACTATAAGTATACACGTGTCTCACAGAAGATATTCATTAGCATGTTCTTCTTCCCTTAACTCTTGAACTATCATGAATTATCTCACCTGTTGTATGATCAATGAATATGCAGATATTATAATTAAGAAATATACAGGAAAGTTAGGCTAAGATTATTGCAACAGGGAGATAATAAATGGAAAATGCTTACTGATGCTGTAAACTTGCAATATTCTCCATAAGGAGTGATCTCTAGGAGGAGGTCCTTCCTCAGTGGCAGTCAGCAGTTAAATGGGATCTAGGAGAGGTGAAGCCAGGCTCCACCCCTTCCTGCAGCACAGGTGAATTGCTTTTACCTGTGTTCCACAGCTGACTCATTGCTTGCCTCAAGTGGTCAATCAGAGGTTGAGGCTGTGATTCAGCAGTTCCCATACACTTGTATACAAGGATAAAAGTGAGCAGATATGAGAAGTGCTGCACTGTAAGTTCACTAAGCTTTTGCATTCTATAATTGTAGCAGGATTGTATGAGAATTGGGCTATTCAGTAATACATTTACTTATTTTTAAATAGTATATATTTTTCAGACTGTTGATGAAGAAGTTTAATAGTGCCCTTGACCTATGCGTATGTATAAGAGATAGTGCGCTCGAAATAATACCTTTCTTTTGCATTTTGTAAGCCTTATATTTGCTTTCAATCCCCCTTTTTTGGCTAATAAAACTCACTAATTTAATTTTTTTCCATCTGACTTGAAAAGAAAAGAAAAATTACATCTATAGAACAGACAAATTTTGTAACCAATTAGGTGTATGTAGCTTGTTTTTGTCCTCGTAAAATAGGCACCTCTTGTCTTAGCACAAATACTGAACCTTTCCAAATGTAATGCAAGAAAGCAGGGGTTAAAAATCTTTTTTGTCACCTCCCCCATCTTTTTTTTCACACTGAGATGTCAGTTTCCATACACACTATGCTTTTTATGAGTCTGTCAAATTACAAATAAGAATCTTGCCATCTCTTTCCTCTCATTTTTATACTCATTTGGTGTACTTTGTTCCAGGATAGAAAGTCATTTCTTCTTTCTCTCTCTCTCTCTCATCTCTAAGCAACAGAATGCTCAGAATGTGTTCTTTTTTAGTAGAAACAGCTCTATTTCATTTGGAGGCCAGAAGTCTGCTCTGTTGATAATCTAGTCTCCATGTTCTTTCAATTACAAAACGCTGTGCTGTTGTGTTATGGGATAGAATGAGTACCTGAAGGCATGTTTGAAATTTTAAAGGTGAGAATATTGCCCAAATATTCAATACAAGAATATTTATACATTCATTATTGTAGTATATTCAGAACACTTAACAGAAATGTTGTATTTAGATAAATACATATTTTTGCTAAACAGTAGATGTAGTAGACATAGCAGTTGAAGTCAGGAGCAAGGTTTGTTGCAGTTAATTGAATAAAAATTATGACAATGCTTTAAATGTAAGAGTGGATCAGTACAACAATAACTACAACAATAGCTGTAAGATATGAAGAACATTGTAAGTGTATCAATTAATTAGAAGAGAATTAACAGGTTCAAAAGCAGGTAAAGGGACTGAACTGAAATTTCTGTGCTGGTTTTGTTCACATGAGTGCTGAATTACTCCTTTTGCAATTTCTGTGGTTTAACAGCAGAACATAAATAGAATCCAGTAAATAGTTATTATGTCTTTACTGGCTTTACATTAAAAATTAAAAAAACATTACTGAGATTTAGGAGTAGGAAAAAATTAGTGAGAGGACAAGAATTATGAGTCTTCCACATCGCTGTTGCTACTGCTAAAATATGCCACCCATGTTCATATCCACTGTTTGGTCTGCACTGATCTTCCACAAACATCAATTAATGTCAGCTGGTGTAATTTTTTCCACATGGAGGAATTCAGTGACATACTTTTGCTTCATCTGCACTTCCATGTTAGATGCCATTTTTGTCAGACTGCCCCTCTGCTATCATCTGTCACATGGCAAAAAAGTGTAATGGAGTATTGGTGGGAAGGTTCGACCTCTACTGCCTACCATCAACATGTCTCATGTATTGTGCCAACATAATAAAATAGGAGGTCTTCATTTCAGAGCAGCCCTCAGAAAAAGAAAAGAATATAGTGGTACTGGGAATGAGGAGCCAATATGACAGATAAACAGCAAGACCTAAAAGATGTAACATACAGTAAGTGTGACAGAAATGAATAAAGGCACTCTACAATTTCAAAGTTGATAGGTGAGTCAGATTTACCTTTAAATCTGTGATACAGTAACTATCACTGATATAAATTCATTCATGTTTTGTGAAATGAATAGAATAGAAGCTAACCAAAAATAACTGCTGTTATTTAAAGTGGAAGTGATAAAGGCATGTAATTGGAGGGAAGAAGATGAAAGCTGAGTAAATAGACAATGTTCCTTATTCCACATATAAACAGATATTGTGATACTGTAAGCATGGTTCTTTCATGTCAAGTGTAGAAAGTAATGCTCACATTTGATCATATGACTGAATAAAAGTGATTGCAATGTTCCAAAATCTCATGTAAACGTATACTTCAGCACTCCTGTACAGGAAGGTTAATGGCTTAGAGTCAAGATGTAACCAATTTTAGTTCACACAATGAATAATGGAGAAACAAATGGAAAAAGAGCAGATTTTGCCTCTGTGTCACATAAATAAGTCTGAATAACTACAGCTTGTGCTTTGATTCTGTGTAAGCTAAGCTAAAATCAGATAAATACTTCATTACAAGGTAGGATTTAGTCCGTGAAATACTTACTAGTGTAACCAAGCAGGACAGAGGTTGTCCAAATGAAATTCTCATTGTCCTGTAGTCTTTAAAAATACAATAAAAGCCTATTCTTGCCATTTCTTAAGTTTGTTAGCCCTCTGGTGTATAAAAGTCTTGTATATTGTAATTTTTAAATATACAGGAGTAGAAAATCTCATAATTCATAATTTGTTCTTCCTTGGGTTACACTGGAGGTGCTTTGAACTTGATTTAGAAGAAAATCTGTCTGTCTTTGAAATTAAAGACATTACCTTCCATAAAAAAAACTTAATTATAGGAAGTTACATTTTATTTAAAAAAGCAAACAAAAACCAAAACAATATTGCAGTTTTATTTCTTTTCTAATGAGGAATTTAGCTAAAGAAAGAATATTGATCATAGTCAGGATTCAGTAATTGAGGTGCAGTAGTGTTCAAACTAACTGAAATTAATAGAAGCATACATACGTCAGCCTGATCCTGTTTGAAACTGTATTATGTTATGAGAAGTAATGTTAGGTTACGAATGGATGCTGGACTTCTGAGATGAAAAAGGCATGGATTAATTGCTGAATTTGAAGACAGCTTATACATACCATCCCAGAGCTATTAATTATCATGTTTAACTCATTGCTTATTTTGGCTTTGATACTGAAGAAATGAAAGAACATTACCATCCATTTGAATGATTCAATAACATGAGATCTAAAGAACCAAGATCTCACTGATGTTTTGCACATGAATATTTAAGATTTTGATATTGTTCTTCACCGCATTATCATAAGCTTACTTTTCATGGGCTAAAGGTGAAAATCGTATCCTTTACTGCAAACTGTTTAGAAAGATAAGGAAAAGAGTAGCATTAGATTATCAGTCCTCATGGGATAGCATTCCAAAGGACATATTTTTGTCCAGAAACAAGACTGCACTTCTTAAATGAATTACAGAATTATCTCCACTTAGAGTGCATTAATTTGTGCAATGGAATTGTCCAGAGAGCATAAAACTGTTCTGAGTGAAACCAGACTATAGAAACATATCTAATATAATCTGTCCACAAGGGATTCAGACTAGACTATAACTAGTCTGAAAACAAAAATATCTGAAATCTATAACATTGGTATCTCATCTTCCATATTAACAATTTTGTTTTATAGGACCACTGTTACTGATATATCCTACCTAATAATGTAGACATAACAAGTATGTCTGTGCTAGGAATAAAATTATGCAGTATATTCATAGAAGCTTAGGAAAAAATGACTGTTAAGACACGTGTGCTCATGGTTTCAGTATAAAAACAAAAAACAAACAACGACAAAAAAAAAAAAAAAAAAAAAAAAACCTCCTAATAATCAAATAATCAAAACATGCTCATTTTGAAGAGCCACAGGAAGATCTCCTGTTGCCTGGGTGATAAAACAGCAAAACACAGGGATAAGCAGCAGGCTTAAAACTGCCAATGCTGAATGAGAACCAAACATGAAATATTTTTGAGGTAACTAAGGCAACTTCACGGAGGTGGCTGTGAATGTTTCAGAAAGAGAGACGAGAAAGAAAAGTGAACCAACAATAAAAACGTTGAAAATGATTGATGAGGGAAGGAATGAAAAAACAGTGAATAAATCAAGGCTAGATGAAACCTAATGTTACTTATACAGGGTCAAAAATAAAGGATTCTCTGCATGGAATCACAAGAGAAAAGGATTATAAGAGGAAAATGTGTTCAAAGATTTAAGTTCTTTTACAGTATGTTTTCAAAATGAAAGTTGGAGTTATTAAAGCAGATCAGATGCAAACAATAGAGAAGAAATAATGAGGAGCTGGAATCTTGTAAGGATCTTTAATGGATTCTCACGTGTTGCTAGTCAGGAAAATAGAACCATGTGCATTACATTTTAAAATTGCACGTCTTTAGAAAGGCAGACAGGAATATCGGGAATAGTTTCTGGCATTAATTTACAAACTATTGAACAGTTTGTTTAGTATTGTTTCTCCATGTAAGGACAATCAAGCTTAAGTCACTCTAGAATTTAAAGGAAACTGGGGCAAGTGATACCAGCTAAGTGGGCCAGATTAAAGAAGAAGAAGGACATAAAAATTCCTGTGTAAATCTCATGAATTTTACCAGTGTGGTAACCATCAGTGAGTGATGGTTGGTTAGTTGTTTTTAGAGCACTTAATACCATGGGGTGTGACAAGTTATTCCTGAGTGGTGTTCCAGATAAGCATTCCACAGCATGTGGTTACTGGTTGTGCCTCAAGCATAACAGCTGATAAAACAAGAAATAGTGCATGATATTTTTAGTTAGCAAAAAATGCAGTGTGAGTGCATTTACTGTTACCTTCACAAAATTCACTGCTGAAGATGGCAATAAATACAGGATGGAAAAAAAATAACCGTAAAGTAAAAGAACTTATATTAATCCATAACTTAAGATACTTTAGTTACTTTCACAAGAAACTCCAGTGGCTTTGTGCAGTAGGTTGTATAGGGTAGGAAAACAGTATGGAATATAGCTAATGTATTAAAGATGAAAATGATGATCTGCCAAAAACAAGACCTGATTATTTTCCGAGAAATATGTGCATTCCTTTTATGATTATTATTATTGTTATCATATGCTAAAAATTCAGAATAGTCCATATGAATGAGATAACAGAAAATAAGTATTAATGAGCACTTTGGATTAATATGATGAATAACATTGATTTCTTTTTAAATCCAGTTTCTTTTGAAAAATACATGTAAGATGTTCCTTAATTCCATGGACATTTGTGATAGGGAGGAAAAAAAGAATGGGAGAAGTTTTAGGAAAGTTGTTTTATGAACAAATACTGAATTTTTAAAAAGCATTGGAAATGAAATGAAATGAATGGGCACCAGGAAAGATTATTCTAATAGGGCTTTCCTCGCAGCAGAGATAAGCCTTTTTTTCTTTTTTAAATATACTATTATAAGGAAGGTGAACTCCTATAAAAGACAAAGATGAACATAGGAAGAAGAAGGAGAAAAGATGAACCGATTGGAAAAAAAAACTACATAGAGGTTTTATGGTGTTAGGTAGGAATAAACAGGATGTGATTGCACAGGATGTGATATCAGTCTTCATCTCTTGACTTAAACAAAGAACAAGGAATCACCAGCTCCTGTCTGTACTTAAGTAATAATGGATTATAAATAATCCTTCAGGTATAAAACAGAGCAGAAAACAGTATTTACACTGCATAAGCATACATCTTTGAATCTACATCTCATCAAACATGCTGATGTTATTTCAGAGTTCCATAGATAAGGACTTAGTTTTTGTGACAGACATCTTTCAGTGAAAGGAAGCTTCCAAGATATATCTTACTGTGTTCGTTACTTATTTCTATTGCTGTTCACAGTAAATGACTAGATTGTTCTGCTTTTTGATGTTGTTAATATAAACTTTAATAAATGGTCTTTATATTCAATCTCCCACATTGTGAAAATAAGACTAAACTAAAGATACACATTGAGCATGTTCTTACAATGGTTCATCAGCCTATTGCTCTGCTATGTATCATATCTTAACTAGATATGGATCCACCACATTCAAAAGAAAATGGTTTGAGATGCTTTGTCATGTACCACAGATACTCAGATGCAACAGAACAGAAAAATGAAATTTATGATTCAGAGTGGATGGAATCAGGAGGGACAAAGGGAATAGAATTCATCATCCTGGAAGAGCAGTAGGTGAGGGGGCAATGGAATAAAGCCTACACAGTGATTAATGGCATTAAGATTATAAGTAGAGAATGATTAATCTTCAAGAAACAGACTACTCACTGAAATTATCGTTTAGTAAGCCATTAAAAGAGAAATAAGTGTTTTTCTATGCAACTTACAGTTGAAGGTGTAAATTACTTCAAAATAGATTGTACTTCTATTGTTAAGCACAGCATTCCAAAACAGTCTCTAGTTCTGAAATGCTTGGTGACATGTAGCTTGAAAAAGATACCATTGTGAGGGCAGTTCTTGCTATGCTCCCATACACGTTGGCTACTGTTATCCTCTGGATAATGGGGGGCGGGGAGAAGGGGGGAGAAAAAAAAAGTCCTGATACAGTGTGGCAATTTATCTAACTGTAGGTGTTCCTGTTCACTGCAGGAGAGTTGGACTAGATGACCTTTAAGGCTCTCTTCCAACTGAAATGATTTATGATTCTACAAGATACACATATCTAATAGTATTATCAGAATATTAATGTAATGGCCAGTAAGGCTGATAGAAATATTTCCTTAACAAGTTTCATGTCAGCCATTTTGAAGAGCTTTTTACAGAAAGCAAACAGTGAGTTCTTTAATGCATGTATATATATAAATAAAAGAAATAGAGCAGAATCAGAATTATATAATTAATTACTTCATTCCTTTGATTTAACATCTTTAAAAGTCCTCTACTTAGGTGATTTGATCATGATATGACAGTCCAACTAATAAAAAAAAATGCAGTAACTAAGCACATAGGATAAATAGCAAATAGTGAATCAGGAATATTTCAAATATTTTCCACAGTAATCATTGAAAAAAAAAGAAAAAACTTACCTAGATGAAACTTGGATGAATAAAATGGGATCTTATTGGATTTAGTGAGGCTATTCTTGTGACAAAGCATAACTCCTATTAGCAGCTGGGTTGGCATTCTTTTTATTCATTATACTGTTCCTATGAGTATCTGACTTTCACGCTGTTGATGTAAATGAACACTTTCACTGATGATGATAATATAGTAGAGCAGCAATATGTGTGTATAATGTGCTCTTTAAAAGTACCAAGCTGCAATTATTTTAGGTATGCAAATGATCCAGTTAAGGGTAATGCTACAAGAGAAATTCATAACAGGTTCAAATCAGAATAGAAATGGCTATTTCTGGCTAAGGCTTATTGAAGATATTCTAAAGAATCCAATTTCATATCAGCCTGAGGAAAATGAATAATTCCTTGTAAGTTTAACATCTCCACGTCAGAGTCCAGTACTTTTGTCCAGGTTCTTTTACAGAAAGCTTCCTCCATGAAAAGCGTTTAACCTTTAATACTAAATTGACTTACTTATAAATATTTGATATGTGGTTTTTTTTTTTTTTGGTAAATATTTGATATGGTATTTTTACTAATCAGTTGTACAATGTAATGAAATAGCAATATTAGCATGACGTAGCAATTGCAACATAAAAATACAATAATATGAATATCATTCTCATTACCGGTCACCACCATGATGTTGAACTTCCCAAATCACTGGGAAGGAATACACAAGTTGAAGCCAGCTCAAGTCTGTTATTGTCTTCAAATATTGTATTCCTTGTTGTTCAATTTTTAAACCCTATGTTTGTATGAGGCATCCTCAAACATTTCCTATACCATTCTGGACAACTCAGGAGGACAATATTCTATTGCCTAGCTCCAGGAAGGCCATTCATACAACTGGTTGTCACACTCTATTGATAATTGATACAACCAATTAATCCACTGATAATTTATCTTAAAAAAAGTTCACAATGTACTATCTTTACTACTGAGAAAGAGTTCAGCTTTCTTTGCAACAGTCATTTGTTTCCTACTTTCTTCTCATAGCTTTGTGAGCACTTCACCTTTGCTCATCTGTTCGTCTCCTTTGAGTCTGCTTCCAAAGTATGTTTTTGTTGATTATATCTCCCTTGTTTGGAAAAGAAGCAATTCCTTTATTTTGGCTTGCCATGTCTTTTTTTTTTTTTCTTTCTTTTTCTTTTTCTTTTTTTTTTTTTTTTTCCTTTTTTCCTTTGGATGTTATCCTTTCTTATAAACAGAAATTATGAGCAATTCTTGAGTATATACCAACTTAGTTCACATTAGAGGTAAATCTCCCGTTTTGTTTAATATCGGAGTAGTTTTGAAGCTTTTGAAATCATCTGTTCTAGGTTGAAACTAAAACTAAAAGGTGTACGGTTATACTTAATGCTCAAAATGCACTAATGGACGTTGAAACCATAAAATTAGTCAGGTGCTAAAATCCTTCAAGAAACATACAATGTGTATTTCAGGTCCTCAGTATCAAGTGTTGCGCTTGGCAAATACACACTTATGCCACGCAAAAAAAGCTTCCAGAGTCTCCCTGACAGTGTAAAAATTACACATCAGAAGGATCTTGAGGCATTACATTTTATCAAGATTTTTTTCTTCCAAAATACATTTTGTTTGAGTTGTTGTTTCTGACCTTGTTTTATATGTTTATATTCAGTAATGCCTGCTTGATATGATTTAGAGATGATTATTTTCTAATTTTGCAGGTTGGAATAACAGCTATTTGATAGTTTGATTGGGGCATACACAGACGTACCTAAACTAGTTAGCTTAAAAACTGGAAGAAAGACATTTGGGAATCATAATTGTCCCCTGTAAAGTACATACTCAGTTTTCAATCCTGTGGTGTTTTGATTTTCTTGCCATTACCCATGACAAACATAATGATATTTTACTTAGCCTGCAGTATTGCTTTCCAGTTACAGTGTCACTTTCCATTGTCAGTGTATTTATTTGTCCCTGTTTTCCCCTACTCAGAGCACAAAGTTTTCTAAACACCAATGTGAGTAGTACACTTTTAAGACACTTATATGTGAGTAACATATTCAGATGTTGGAGCAAATAACAATCAAGGCTCAGTAAGATATCTGATTAAAATGAGATGCTGCCTTCAGTGTCTTTAAGGTTAAAAAAAAAATAAATGAATGCCATGGTTTATTTTGGTTGCTTTCGCTGTTGTTGTTTGTTTGTTAGGGTATTTTTTGTTTGTTTGCATTTAATATTCAGTAAAATTTTATCAGACTTGGTTTTGCGGAATATAAAAAGTGTCAGTTTAAAGTATTCTTTCATTATAAAAGGATGAAACTCAGAGATTGATTATTTTTTATATAATATTGCAATTAAGTTGCTTTAAATGACAACATTCCTAATATAGTCTGCAATCATTTTTTCCTTATTTCTTCTATTAATTTTTTTTTTTTATTATCACTTTTCTTTTAAGAGATCAGTACGAAACTAGAGGACTGTAGAGGATGATAAAAACCTTTGCATATCAAATGAAATAAGAAAATCAGTTTAATTACTAAGCACAGAGTTATAATCTACTGTAACTCATATACAATCAGGCAAGGTCTTCATTCGGATTTAAAGGTGAGAGTTCTAATAAGAATCTGCCTCAATAATGATCCTGATTCATTCACAATTGGCATAAAATATGTAAATAGCTCATGCAAATTTATACATGTATAGATGAATATTTAATATGCTGTCTTTTAACTTGTATTTATTTTTAGTTAAATTTCTATCAAAAATATTTTTTGTACTATTTGTTTTTAAATTTGTCTTTTGGGAGGGTTATGTTTCTTAGAGAAAAATAATATTTCACTTAATGGTGTGGGGCATCTCTTATTAATATATCTCCAGCAGATTCATATTTCAGAGTGGAACATAATGCCCTGGATATGTATCTCCATTTCTTTGCAATAAGAATATAGCTTACTCTTGAGCCAAAACATAGCTCTCATATGCCTTTCTATTGTTGTCTTGTCCTTATTAAGATAATTTTCTTAATTTTCTTATGTGTGGTTGAGAAGATACAGGAGAATTGAGGTAGCTACTGCAACAGCAAGATAGACTTTGAATTGCAAAGTTTGCAAGAATAAGTATAAAACTCATCTCCAAGTGGATTTTTTTTTTAATTTCAGCTCTATGATAAAAAGATTGAAATGAAAACACTTTAAAATAGCATTCTATGGTACCTTAATTTAAAAGTATAACTGCCGGTAAATGTGATGGTGTTTGAGGTGCCAAAACAAATAACTACCAAGTCCATACAGGTTTGCCATCATCAGACTGTATGGATGGATGGAGAAGTTAATCTTATCCACAGCTAAGGGTTTGCAGAAGTGTCATGAATTGTCACAATGCCTATTACTGATGAATATTTATTTTCAGTTTTTCATATTTCTGAGTACCCACTAGGCTTCTTGTTCTTTGAGTTTCTAAGGCTAGAAGTGTTTTACCACAAACTTTTGAATCACATAGTGAAGGCTACACGATTTCATTGTGGATGGATATGACCTGATGTAACTAATATTACAAGCATACTATTATAAACATCCCAAATGTGTGCACCCACTTTTAAGTAACATCATGTAAAACTAGTGATCTAATTAGCAATATTGGTATTTTTACCTTCGAAAAATGTTCTTCTAAGGAAAGCTGAAATAGAATATTAATTATGCTTACCACAATAATTATGATGACTATTTTATGTTCTGAAGTGCTGACCAGGAGTTTTAAAAATTCTAAGAAACTTATCCTCTGAGAATTACACAAGATAATTTTGGTTATTTTATCCTCAATTCAGATTCGAGTCATCTAGTCAGATTAATTAATTACATTTTTAAGCAAATTGAGGAATGTGTTTTTTCCTGTCAAGCTGGGATTTGGCATGAATTTCATGTAATCTCATGAAATAAGGCTTCTACTGGTACTGCTTACAAAGCTAAATTTAGAAAAATTGATTAATTCAAGGGAAAAAGAAACTCTCTAAGGAGGATGTATGCAATAATTAAATATTTATTTGAGCACTTTAGTCAAAGTAAATTGTAGCCCTCATGAAAACAATCCCAATATTTTTTAAACAGGATCCAGAAATTCTTCTCACAAAGAAATACTTTTTATAAATAAATACCATTATATGCATATTGAGAAGGAAAGGGAAACAAGCAAACAACAATAACAAAAAAAAAAAAAAAAAAAAAAACAACACAAAAGACCTTTCACACAAAATATTTTCCAGCCAAATAATGATTACAACCTGGTTAACAGTTTCTGTATAAGCTCCTTTTATCACCAGAATTTGGACAGAAAAAGAAAGTCTAGTAAATTGTGAGCAATAAAGAGTGTTTGCATGCACCAGCCATGCAGTTAAAGTAAATAGGAAAGAAGTTGTTTCCCTGTTTTGCAGAGATCTTCATTTACATAGTACTGAAAACTTTTTGAAAATCTGACTTTTTTTAAGGATTTCAAATTAATGGTATTTGAAACACCTATTGAGTCATAGAGCATCCCAAATTGGAAAGGACCCACAAGGTTTATTGAGTCTTACTCCTGGTTTCACACAGGACTGCCCCAAATTCAAACCATATTTCTGAGAGCAGTGTCCAAACACTTACTGAGCTCCGGCATCCTGGGGCCGTGATCACTGCTGTGGGGAACCTGTGCCAGTGTTGACCATCCTACTTATGAAGAATCTTGTTCTTATCCCCAGCCTGATCCATCTCTGATGCAGCTTCATGCCATTCTCTCAGATTCTGCTGCTGTCACCAGCAAGCAGAGATCAGCACTGCCCCTCCAGTCCTCTCCTGAGGAAGCTTTAGGCTGCTGTGAGGAGCCTTAGTTACTCCTCACGCATCTTCCCCTCCACACACTTCACTGTCTTCCTAGCTCTTCTTTGGACACTCCTTGTTTCTTATACTGAGGCATACATATACTGAGTGTTTGAAGTGAGGTTGCACAGAGCAGAACAATCCCTCTCCTTGCTGGCAGTGCTGGGCCTGATGCACACAAGTTACACTTGGCCCTTTTGACTGATTGGACACAGTGTTGACTCATATTTTATCTGCCATCAGCTGGAACTACCAGATCCTTTTTCACAGGGTTTTCTTCAGTTTATTTAGAAAAGGTATAACTTAATTTATTAGTTTAACCATTCATACCTTTACATGTAATATTCTAAGATATTAATCTTGCAAGTATTATGTCTTTTTGCTTCTATAATTATGTAATTATTTATGAAATAAATATTTAAAAATCATCTATAATTAAATCTGACACAACACTGATATCATTGTTTATCGTATTCATGTTTGTCAAGTTCACCTTTATTTATGAAAAAATAGTTTTGTTCAATCAATATGAAGTTTTCTGTAACAACTGAGTAGTAACAACACTTAAGACTAAAATCTACCTGGGCAAAAGTCATTCAGTGTAGGACTTAAATATATGTATAGAACAATGAAGTATATGACTTTCAGATGGAATCATTTAGACCCTAACTGGAAGATAAGATCCATAAACATCTGCTGTGAATGTTCTTGTCTTGAAACAAATTTATCAACCGAATAGGCGATCTGAAGCTTCTGTCTGGCCTGTTTATCTCCATGCAAATTGTGTTCCTATTATCTATTTCTCATATTGCAAAGAGAGGCCCAGCTGTGACAGAAGATAATGAGTGACAATACCTTGCTGCCCAGCTGAAGATCACCACTGGCATGAGACAAAGATGGAGCATTTCTGCCAAGCCTTGTTAGGCTCTCAGGGTATGCAAACATCAGTGTTTCAGCCAGGATTGAGAGAGTCCAGTGACGCAAATAACCCGTTTCTCTCCATTTGCTACATCTTGCATCATGGCTTGGTCTCACAGTATATGTTCAGGGCGAAACCAAACTGGAAAATGAACACTGGCAAATGCACTCCCAGGTTAATGACATGTAGAACATGGAATCAGACTGAATGTAGTTCAAAATCAAACCAACAATGCTTGAAATATTCATAGCAAGTGAAATCAGGTATTCTGCATTACCCATTTTTCTCTACGGACTTATTGATACATGACATTTGCTAATGTAAGCATAGATGAAGATTGTTAGCAGATTAATCAGTAGTCGGAACAGGTAGGAAGTCCACTTCTCTTCTTATAGTTCCTAAATAGCTACAGTTTACATGTCTTTACAGTTGACTTCAATGAAAACACAGGTCTTTGTTTCTGTGTTCCACAGTCTGTCAGTTTTCATCATAACCACGTTGTCTGTATTAATTGTAAACCAGCTGGATTCCCTCCAGATCACCTTCTCTGTCAGAAATTAGGAAGAGAGAAAAGCAGTATTGTTAAAAGTCAGTGTAGATTAAGTGACATTTGTATGACTCAAGCTTCTAGTGCTGGTCCTTTAGTACAGCAAAAATCCTAGCCTTGTGGTATTGTTTCAAAATGAGTTCAACGCGTTTAAATACCTAATTCAAGTAGTTTTTCCATTGTACTGTCTATTTAGTGAAGAAAACTTGATACTGACCATGGTGTCCCACAAAATAATTCAGTAATAGTTACAGTTCAAACAGGGATCAGTCCTTCAGGATGTTAGTACCTCATTTAGATGAATGAGTTAATAATTAATTTTTGTAGCTGGTGTTTGTATTTCATGTTTCAGGCTTCCTGCAAACAGGCTCACTTTACTGTAGTAGTGATGTCCAGTTCACATTCCCTAAATTATACTCAGAACTATGAATTGTAGAAGAATGTGCATGTGTGAACGTGTCAAAACCTGCTATGTAGAGATTGTGATGAAGTCACAAGCCTTTTGTCCGTGTGTGAAGGGTAGGAGGGAAGAAAGAGTGGAAAGGGCATTGTTTGTTGTAAAGCAGCTATTTCACTTTGATCCTTTTGAGTGTCAATGCATAATGCTAAGAGCATATTACTAATCTTAAGAAATTTTTGTCATAAAATTTTTTTACATCCATCAAAGCCCTTGTTGTATTACTTGAAAATAGAATCATTAAATTGCTGTTAAATAAAAAAAAAGGAAAATAGGTATGTAAGATTCCACGGGATTCAGTTTTTAGAAAGTATGTTTTCTTTTGTAATGCAAAGGATTTCAATGTTTATTAAAATTTGAGATTTGAGTAGTTTGGGTTCCAAGAAGAGAATTCATATTATATATAAAAAATTACTCCGGCTTTGCTATCAGTTCAGAAGAATAAATGATAACTGTGTGGAGAAAAAAAAAAAGAAAATATGCATGAACACAAGGTTCTAGTATATCAAAGTATGTGTCCAGCCTCCATGGCTGAATGAAAGCATTAAATATATCATTAACATATACTATAATGCAAAACTTTGGAAAAAAGACTATAAATTAGTGGCATCATGACATTTTATGTCACATTATCTATTGTCAAAACTCTCAGACCTTAAAGGAATTATAACAGCAAAATAAGCAAAATATATATATTTTTAGTTTATGTACAGTTTTTAATGTCTAAGCCATGAATCCTACATAATTTAAATTCATGCTTGACTTGTTTGGGTTTGTGGTTTTTAGGCTTATTTTTGCGTTAGATTGTTCTATATATAATAATATTGAAATCAATATGAACATAAATTTAATTGCATTTGCGTAAGTTGTATAAATGTGTGTGTATTTGTACTTCAGCTTAGTTTGAGTAGAGTGATTTCTACTTAGTGTGTAACTTCATTTTCATTCACATACTGTTTCGTGTCTCCTACTAGGATGGCTTGCATGGCAAGCCTGTTTGTCTGTTCTTGTATTTCAGTGACTAATTACATCTTTATGGTGTAACATTACATATATCTTTATGTTCCTTACAATCACTGTACAGCAAGGCCTGCAGCTGAGGTTCCTGACAGGTGGAGCTGCCAGGAAGTTTTTGCTGAGAAGATGGAGATGCCTGAAGGACTGTCAGATATTTAAGAGTCTGAGGGCCATCAGATATTTCTTACTAGCCCTAATGCTATAGCAGTTCTGCTCTTTATCCCTTTTCTTAATTTTTCTCTGTCTAAAGAGTTAATGACTTTTTGGCTCACTTAAGTCATCAAGTGTAAAATTCAGTACATGCACAAAGGAACCTTTTACTGTGAAGGTAGGACACTTTCAGCTGTCCTATCTTTAATCATACTTTCAAATATTAAGAGTGTTCTGGACTTAATTGTATTTTCAGAAAAAAGACATTCAGAGAAGCAAACAGGTTACTGACTGCTGATGATTATATTGAACCAATAGCTCATATGGTATAAAAGGTGCTAAAAAAACCCCACACCAGTAATTTATGAACCAAAGCCACTCCTGCCCTTGTGCCATAAATTGAGATAAGTGTTCTGTGGGTAGAATATTACTGTTATAGAGTATAATGTTACCATTTCATCACAGGCTTTCACTACTCATATTTCACTTATCTTTAAATAGAAGATCCTAAGTTATAAGACTATTATTCATCATAAAATATCAAATGAACAGCATTCTCAAGCATTTCACTGAATTTATACTGGAGTGATAAAAAATGAACTGTTCATGTGTTTTGTAATTGTTATTAAAAAGTTCTTCTAGATACCTAAAAATTATACTTCAACTGAAACTGGTCATTAAAGAAGATGAGTAAGAGTACTGAATTGAGCTGTTCCTTTTTACCTAGATATCATTGCAGATCTTTTTTATATATTACACAAGTACTAATTTGTTCACCTTTGAGGTCTGTGATAGTTTTTCAGTGAAGATAGTTTCCAGAGAAAATGGAATAAATGATAGAAGTGTAATGATAAAACAAAACAAAACAAAAACCTAAAATAAACAACAACAAAACCAGAATGAAAGGAAGAAAAAAAGAAAAGAATATTGAAAAATCTCAGAGCATATGATTTCACACCAATAATCTGAAAGCCACATCAAAAAAATGTGATACCTATATGAGACATGCATCAATCAGGAAAGAATAATAATTGAACAGAAAGGTAACCTGTGGTAAAAAAAGAAAAATAAACAAATAGTGCAGGTAAATAAAAGAAAGATACCTATACTAAACTCTCATAGCTATATGGCACAATGCTCGAATTTCAAGCTACTGTTTACAAAGCTTATAAATCAAGATACATATGAAAATTTACCAACTTTTCTACAGGAAAGTAGCGATGGCAAAAATGTTGTTTCATCAAATTTCCCAGAAGAGTCAGTAATATTACATAGATGACTTAAGAAATTTAAGTTACTTCAGATTTGTTATCAGTCTTCTAAAAGTAAGAAATCACATTAAAAAAATGACTACTGTTCTGCAATAAAATATCTTACACTTTTCATTGTGTATCCTTTAAATGGTTTGTCCTTATAAGATCTATATTGACTTTAAATTAATTAATTAATTTAAAATAAATTAAAAACTTCTATCAAATTTCTACCTGTAGAGGAAAACAGAAATGAACTGAATGAGAAGTGACTCTTCAATGAGCAGTGACATATCTTCTGTCTAAATATCAAAATAAATGAAAGATCTTTCAACTCCTTTTTCCCGTGGCAGTTTCTTTCCCTCTTCCCTTAGTGTCTAAAAGGAGCAGATGGCTGCTTTAGATGCTACATACAGCTATAGGCCAGGACAGAAGCTGAGGGCTTTGTTAGCTTTGTCATAGCTGCTACACAAATTGAGTCTGAAAGATTTGGCTGAGACAGTGTTCTGGCTACATTTCTCTACACAGTATGAAATTCATTTAGTGTCACTTTTAGTAAGTGAAGAAGAAAGTAACTAAAAGACTGAAAAAAAAAAAAAAAAGAAAAAAGAAAAAAAAAAGAATAATCAAAACCAAGGAGTTGTCTTTGCTTATGAATAATTGTGTGCTGTTGACTGAAGAGAGGACTTTGTAATAAATCAGGTATTCTGAATGGATGAATATCCCCCCAGATATTGCTTCTTGGATGGAAAGTGAGACTGTGCCCTTCTTGAACTAAAACATCAGAGGAAAGGAACAGAGAGAACAATTATCAGTTGTTAGTGAGACTTAATTGCTCTTTTACAGGCTTTTAATAGGTTAGTTATCTGTCAAACTTTCAGACCACAGCAAGGAATCTGGTGAAGGGATTAGCAAACAAGGTTTATAAGGAGTGACTGTGGAAACTGGAGCTGTGTAGTCTGAAGAAGAGGAGACTGAAGGGAGGAGAGACCTCATTACTCTCAACAGCTATCTGAAAGGAGGTTGCAGTGAGGAGGGCGTCAGTCTCTCTTCTCATGTGATAAGTGATAATATGCAAGGAAATGGCCTCAAGTTGCTTCAGTGGAGGTTCAGATCAGATGTCATGAAAAATTTATATACAGAAAGAGTGGTCAAGCATTGGAAAGGGCTACCCAGAGATAGAGTTCCCATCTCTGGAAATATTTAAGACACAATTGGATGTGGCACCATGGGACATGGCTTAGAGAAGGGACTTGGTATCTCAAACTGATGGTTGGCCTTGATGATTCTAAAAATGTTTTTCAACCTGAAAGATTCTATGGTTTTATGATATATTTCCCTAAGCAGTCAACAGCTTTTCGGGTAACTGAATTAAAAGATTTATTCCCGTGTTTCTTGACATTCAACAAGAACTCGGGACAAAATTGTTTTCAAATTTACATCCAACAATCATCAGCTTATTGGAATTTTCAGTGAGTAAAGATTGACTGATAAAAATATGACAATTACTTTAGGTAACAAGATACTTTGGAGAGAGGCAATTTACTGCATTTAATAGCTAAGGGAAGATGGCAAAGAACTTTAAAGTGGTACAACTGATGGCTATACTGGCAGGTTCTGTGAGAATCTGGGTTGATAAAATTAGGATAAAGGCCTAAAACTGGAAGATATTTCAATGATGATATTTTTTTTTAGTCAATTATTTATACTGAGTAAATAGTTCCTTGCAAAAATTCCATATGTTGACCAGAAAGAATGTTACATCAGGTCTCATAGTGCATAATCATGAACTTCTGTCAGATCTAGTATTTCAAGTAAACAGACCTAGATTTGGATTCTAATTCTTAAAGTTAAGGTCAAAATTATGGAATTTTATGCAAGCAAGGATTATGTAAGGTAGAATGCATTCAAGACCTTTTATCCATTGGTCAAATCCCAGTGGCAGTTTCCTGTGATTTTAGGTTTCTGCATTACCCTGTTCTAAGTAAATGAAGCAATTGGTAAAACTTAAAGTGTAGCTATTTAAAAGCTCTGTAATCTTTAAGGGCAGATAAAAACGGGGGGGAAGAGTGAGAAAAAGATTATTAGCTAATCACTTGAAATGAACAACTTACTCAGTGCTTTATTATGTCTTAGAAATTGATAATTTTCATTTTCGATAATATTTGTGCTTAGGAAGAAACACATATAAAACACTTTACACAAAAATATACTTCTTCATAAAATCTCTTTAAAAAAAACTATAATTAATAGTGAAATCATATTGTGAAGGCTACAGCTTTTCCTTCATGGAAAGGTTGCTACCATCTGATTCTTCCCTACACTAGCATATATGTGATTTGAGTTTCTCAGTAGATATCTGCAGAATTTCTGAGCAGAGATCTTAAATTCCTCGATTTTGCACCATAGTTTGGAAACTGATTTAAATCATGAGGTAATTACAGAAATTAGGCTTCTTTTGAACTCTAGAGTAGAATAATAGTAACGTGACTCTGGCTAATGAATGGAAATTTGAATTCTGGAAACCTAATCTGAGGTGAAGAATGTGACTCTGCATGGCTCAAAAGAAGCAAAGCTCTGTGGCTGCTCAAAGGCTGGTTCAGTTTGCTTTGGGCAGCAATTATAGCATGAACTCATACGGCTTAAGCTAGCATTGAATTTGTCCCACTAGGCTATTATTTAAGTGCCACTGGCTCATTAGTCTTTATGTTTCTGCTTTTATAAATGCAGAGATCGTGAACAATACAGAAGAAAGTTACTGAAGAAAATGTTACCCACAGTTCTGGTGCTTTAAAAAATAGACAAACCTTTAGAATAGTATAAAATAAAATAGCTTGGTTGGAAGGGACCTACAAAGATCATCAAGTCCAACTACCTGATCACTTCAGAGCTGAAAGTAGATTAAAACATATTATTAAGGTTATTATCTAAATGTCTTTTGAACCCTGCCAGCCATGAGGCATCAACCACCTCTCTAGAAAACTCGTTCCAGTGTTTGACCACCCTCATGGTAAAGATTTTTTCCTAATGTCCATTCTGAACTTTCTCTGGAACAGCTTTGTGACACTCCCATGTTGATACTGGAGAAAGAAAAAGTAAAAGTAATAAAGGCAGGAATCATGTCACTTTCTGGATTGGCTTTCCTCCCCCCCCCCCTCCCCCCCCCCCCCCCCCCTTGCATGCCATAATCATTTATTTTTTCTCTTTTTGCTTAAGGTTTTCTAATTGAAAATTAGAATTGAAAATCTAATTGATTGATTATTTTTATTTTATTTTACTTTGCTTTACTTTACTTTATCTGCTGGAAAGAATCACATGGTATAATTCCTGCGCTTACCTCACTATTTAAACTTGAATTATAAATAAATCATCCAGTATAAGCACTAACCCACATTTTGTAATTATGACATTGGCTTTGATGCAGATTCCAGTAAGAGAAAAAATATCAATTATTTTCTCTTATAGCTTTAAAATTTTCAGATACATTTTTTTTTCTTATCATTACTCTAATTAAGTATAAGCCCATTTGTGTATGTCTGTCGATCTGGATCTTTAGCAAGGTTCCTTTTTCTAGACTTTGAATTATTGATTTCTTGTTATAAATTACTTTTAAAAAGAGCTCTAATTTCATCTTCTAATGACTTGTTATTAGAAAAAAAAGCGACTTCACCATTCACCAATCTTGACAAGAATAGTAAATGAAACTTTGTCATTTACTAGTGGTAATCCAGATTAACCTGCTAGTAGGAAGAATTATTCTAAATGACTTTTAATAGACTGCACAGGTTCTTTTGCACACTAGGGAGTAAGCTTTAATTTAAAGCACAATCTCCCCTCTTCCCTCTGTTGTCACTTCTTGTATATCTGCAAGATGAGTGAAATATCATCACAGCAAAAACTGGCTGCTGGAGAAGAGTTCCTTCCCCTAAAAACTACATCACATTTTGTCTGCATTGTTTTCCCTTTGCTGGCTAGGACTCTCTTCTGGTCCGTTCCTGGTGAGAAAAAAAAAAAAAAAAAAAAAAAGGTATTGTCACTTTGTTACCTGGTTTGTTTCCCATGCATAATCATAGTTTTAGGAGTTTGCATTTCGCTCTACATTTCTCTTGTTAGCATAGCAGAGACAAAACAGTGAGAATTGGTGTAATGAAAAAATGGGAACTAGTTACTCTCAGGAGTATTGTTACTGACACTTCAACTGTAAATTCTGCTGCACTCTTTTCCATGAGATAAAATCTCATGAAATCAATGCAGCAGTGCATTTCTATGTGAAAGGACTGCAGAGCGAGAAGATCTGATATTGATAACTAAGAATCTTCTAGTATAGGTTTATTCTCACATTACATATTGCTTTTCTGGGATTGGCTGATATTTTCCAGATGCATTATTGGTTCCCCTCCCTTTTCTTTCCCTTCCTTTCCCTTCGCTTCCCTTCCCCCTGTTTTTTTTTCCTTACTCTCTTCCTTTCTCTCTTTCTTTCTGCCCTTTGTTCCTTGTCTTTTTCTGTTATGATTTGATTTTTAATGTTATTTCTGTTTGGAAGTGGATATTCTCAGCCAAGAATCACTGAACTCTAATGTGGTATTATTACAAAGTTATTTTTAGACAGTATAATCTTGTGTCAGGAAATCTTTGTTCTTGCTCTGCAAAATTCTTCACTTGGCAGATTTTTTTTCTGCCTGAATTTGTAGTCTGATTCCATTGAACTGGATCTGTTTGAGGAGTTGAAAGATCTTAATCTGTGAATTTCAGGGAGAGCAAAGATACAGAGATTTCCTTGTTAAGATTGTTAAGGGCAATTTGTTTTCAGTTTGAACAGACCTTGAGTGTATTTGCAGGGCACTTCCTGCAATGAACAACATTATTAATACAATCTCCAATTTTCCCACATCATTTTGATCCAGAATTTTTGAGTCAGTAATGTCTTGCTATTATTTGTATTGGTTGGAAAGCACATTTGCAGGTTCATTCCTGATCATGCTGAATGAAGCAAGAATGATACCCAAACTATCTTTATCTCAGAGCTTTACCCTTGTCTCAGCTTTCCCATCTTTGTTGAAGTTTAGAGGAAATGAGTCGGATTTTTAGCACTAATCTCATCAGGGCCAAAATGTAATCATTAGTCTTCTGGATGTACCATGAAATTGAAATGTAGATTAAGAAAAATCTTCCTCTTCCCTTTTCTTAGTAAATTAAACATCTATATTAATGAGACTGATGCATGGACATACCTATATGCTTATCAACCTGCCAAGCAAAATAGACTTACGGGCTTCTCGTTATGTTCCTTTACACATTAAATACATGAACTAAAATCTGGAGATATTAGCTATTTTATGTTAGTACAGTTTTGGTAAATCATGACCACCATTTAATATGTTTTTCTCAAATTCTTTGTATGGTGGTTTAAGATACCTTTCCTAGACATGGCTCCAGCAGCATAACTATGAGCCCACTTTCTTTTACATACTTCACATAGATATTATTCAGACCATGTGATTAAATGCTACTGTCTTAATGCATTTTGTAAACCTTCATTTAGTATGTTTTCTAAAAGATAGAAGTAAATGGGAATGTAAGAAAACTGCTTAGAATTATCCTATTATCCAAACCACGTAAGAAAATGTAGAGCAGAGATTGATTGGAGGGAAGCAGTGAGTTAAAAAAAAAAAAATTCAATACACTGTTTACTAAATAAGATTTGAAGAATCTGTTTCACAGAAACTGCACTGTTCGTGTGGCTATTATGTGGGCAGTTTCTTCCAATAGAGTTGAAAACATTTATTAGCAATGACATTCATGTAGGCTGAAGATCAAGCCGTGGCCATTCAAATTCAATAGAAGATTTGTCTCTTTCTCAGCAGGTGGAAGATGTTAAAGAAAGGCAAGAGTGAAATCCATAAAATACAAGTATGCACAATACGTTTACTATATTAGAGGCCATTAAATGCACCCCCATGTATAAATTACAGTGTTAAAAGAAAGCCATATTTTTCTGCTGTTTTAAGTATGCACAAATCAGCTGTTTTGTGCCTCTTCTGTGCATTTAATTATCTGCAAACCATGTCTGTGTGGTTTTCAAGGTATAACTAAGCATTCACAGTCTTGTTTATTGAAAGAGTGTATTCTACATGACAGTATAGAGTAGGTCCATTTCAGGATGGTACATCCTCAGTGGTACTGTATGTTGTGTACACTGCTTCCCGTTGTTTTAGTTTTGTTTTAATTTCCAATATGAATGTGTATTGTCTTGACTAGATAACTGAAGAATACTTACTTTATATGATACTTCAGTTCTAGTTTGTCAGACATAACGACGGTCACTAACTATAAAAAGAAAGGTATGTTCTTTTCATTTAGTATGTGTTCTTTGATGTTAAAATCACCAGAAGCATTATGAAATACTAAGATACGTATTTTCTTTCAAGATGTAGCTCTTGCCTAAAAGAGGTACATTAAAATAGAAGCAATAGCATTTTGTTCTTCATCATTTGTATTAATATTAGTAAATATCAGTCAAGCACTAGGGGACAATGCATGTCCAGTTTTGATTTCCTTAGCAACACATTGTTCATACTGGTATCACTGTGTAGACTGCAGTTGATTTACTCTTGTCTTATCGGAGAGCATGCAGTATGAGAATCTTCTCTGACAGTTCTAGTATAGTGGTACACATTTTTCTCCTCTTGTGAACAAAGCCAAATGGCATTGAATAGGCAACAGAGAAGGAATTACCTTTTAAATTATAGTAACAGTCTGGAAAAGTGACCCTGTAAAATGTCACCTACATGTTCCACGTTATTTATTTCCCATCAGAGATCTTTGCACTAGGCAGTTTCAGCTCATAAGGCAAACAAGATTTGTGTTAGAGCAAGATGAGTCAGCTCTACCTTGAAATCTCATGAAATTCAGTACTATGGGAAGGTTGTTGTTGTTGTTCTTCTTCTTCTTTTATCAAGAGCTGAATAAACACAACAATCATTATTGCCTAGTGTAAGCGGTCTTATTTTATACTTTAGTATTTGTTATCTGAAATGTAAGGAAGATATATTAATAAGATTTGTGTTTTAAAGTGAAATAGGATTCCTACTGAGAAATGTTCCACTGCATCTAAATTAAGCACTAGTTTTAGAACAAACTCATAAATGACAATAGCAGGTGTCTTGGTAAAGCTAGTGCTTTCAAGAATACCCACTTATTTTTATATGCCAAGCTCATAGGTTTCAAATGATCTCAGCTGGCTGTTGCAAAACCTTATAACATTAAGAAAAATATCATAATGGTATCTCTATGATAGCCCTAGAGCAATTTTCAGTTTACATATTGACAGATTTTCTGTGAAGCTCGTGGTAAACTGGTGGCATTCTAGAGCTCTCTATGAGCTGAAAGTCCCTGGCTAAGAATTACATTGATGTTTGGGAAAGAGAACCTTGGATTTTCCTATACTTTCAGCATAATTTTGCTTCTTCTGTATAACACTTTTAGGGGTAGATTAGTATTTTGTGGTAGTGTCAACAAGCTTTGTATTTTATCTTTCAGAGTAGTTATCAGTTTAGAAGGACACTGAGGAGGGCAATCTAGTGAAGACTTAGAGCAAACAAAATTAATGTCGATTTGAAGGAAACAACTAAATTAATGGTGCTATATGTATTATGTTTATGATTTAGTTTTTATAGTTCTCAGCTTGTGAGTTTCTTCTATGGCACCATTTTTATACATCTAAAAGGCAATCACTAATATCTAAGGCATATATAAAATATATATATATATACTTTTTAACAACCATTTCTGATCTGGGGGATATCAGCTTTGACAATATCCGCTTAGCAACCGATTATGTTTTCAGAGCAGCTTGGGAGATGGAAATTCTGAGGCCCAAGAAGCAGCTGTTATATAACCTTTTTCCTCAGAACAGGTTAACAGCATATTTTGTCTGGATAGTTGCAGCCAGAGGGTTATGGTCAACAGCTTTATGTCCAGGTGGATGCCAGTGATGAGTGGTGAACCTCATCTTTGGATGGTGCTCTTTAATAGCTTTCTCAACACCCTAGATATTGAAATCAGGTACAGCCTCAGCAGGTTTGCAGATGATGTCAAAGGAACCTGGACAAGCTTGGGAAATGGGCCTGCATTAATGTAATAATGTTCAACAAGTCTAAGTGCAAGGTGCTGCAAGGGTAGAGGCAGTTCTCAGCATGAGTGCAGACAGACTCATTGAGAGCAGCCCTGCAGATAAATACTTGGGGATCCTGGTGCATTAAAACCTGGACATGAACCAGCATTGTGTGCTTAGAGCCCCAAAGACCAACTGTATATCCTGGGCTGCGTCAAGAGAAGAGTGGCCAGAAGGGAAAGGGAGGTATTTGTCCCCCTGTACTCTATGCTTGAATGGCCCCATCTGAGTAGTGTGTCCAGGCTGGAGCCTCCAGTACAGGAGGGACATGGAGTTGTTGGAACAGGTCCAGAGGAAGGCTGTGAAGATCATCAAAGGACTAGTGTCCCTCTCCTATGAGGAAAGGCTGAGCAAGCTGGGCTTTTTCAGACTGCAGAGGGTTCCACTGTGGCCTTTCAGAACTTAAATGTGGCTTATTTAAACAGGTTGAAAGTGGATTTTTACATGGTCTGATAAGGGCAAGGAGGAATGGTTAAAACTAAAAGATTAAGATTAGATGTTAGGGGAAATTCTTTACTCAGAGGATGACGAGGCACTGGAACAAGTTGCCAGGCTCGATGGGGCAACCTGGTCTGGTGTAAGGTAGCCATGCCCATGGCGGAGAAGTTAGATGACATTTAAGGTGTCTTCCAACCCAAACCATTCTATGATTCTATGAAGCAATGCAAGTAAAGAGCCATTCTGACATACCCTGTCGGTGAAGAGTTAGTTCAGGTATGACTGGACAGAACCATGGCTCTCAATGCATATAGTCTCTGAACAAATTGATTTGCATACTTAATTACCCTTTATCACTCTTAGCTATGAAGGATTAAAGATATTTTATCAAACTCTTTCTTTGCCATAGCCACTGCAAATGTTCAGTGCAGCATTTAGTGCTGCATTTTGTGATCACTGCTTCCCTTGGGCAATTTGCAACAAGCTGTTAATCGTGCCATTAGAAAATTCAAGGCCTAGACTAGACATTAGAGATTTTTTTTTTTTTTTCTATCATACCTGTACTCCTTTTCAGTCAAGTAATAATTATCTTCAGAATAGCTTCAATATCCTTCAATAACCAAAACACTGCTGAATAGTATTGGGCATGCATGTCACCAACCCAGGCTCTATACAGAGCACAGTTGTGCAGTACAAGTATCCGCTCTAAGTGATCCACCTTTTTTTCCATTTCAAAAAGAATCTATTTAATCTGTGTGTCTTATTTTTAGATGAAACTTTCCTGTGTCTGATGTTTTTTTCCATTAAAATGAAAAGTATCTATATCATCATGAATGTTCAGCGAGCTCATTTACAACCTATGGCAGATAGCTGCATATTTCATCGAGTGCCAGAATGGTAAATATCCAGCAATAGTTTACAAGTGTAGCAGAGTCTCAGTTTCTTTTTAAATTTAATACACTGACAACACACTAAAAAAAAAAAAAAAAACAAACAAAAAAAACAAAAAAACAATATGTACACTGTAATGGAAAGAAGTATATGGAGTTTTATTTTAGCCTCTGATTTAGTATGAGTTTGGACCTGTACAGATTAGTCATGTGTCTTAATATATTCATGTTTATTGTCTTTTTTGAGACCTCAAACCTCTAAACCTCTTTACAAAATCATTTTGAATGAAAAATTGTTAAATGTATATAGTCAAAGTGGATGGTCCAAATCTGTATCTGTAGGGGAGGGTCAAACTGAGTTATGCAACTGTTAGATGGCTTTCTAGTGGTTTATTCCATCCTTCTCTCTGAAGAAAAACAGGGGAAAGTTGTTGATTTTTTTTTTTTTTCCCCCCACTGTTATAGTTGAGTGCAGATTGAGAGTCATAATTAGGGAAAAATACATCCACATAGCTGGAATTAAAATTTGTTTTGACTGCAAAGTCCCAAAGCAAAAGTATTTTATTATGAAACATGCATTAGCTGGAAATCTGAAAAACTCATATTACAGAAAGTTAGAGGGCTGGCTTGTGGTTGTTTGGTACACTGTGGCTGAAATTCATTCTTCCTTCCCCTGAGGAGATACACAACTTAGGCAAGGGTGACACATCCTGGTCTGATGGTAGAACAGTATGTCTTTTCTAGCCCAGTTTGTTATGGTTGAACAAGTGCAACTGGCCATGTGCACAGTCTGAAATGTAAGGAGATAGGACCATCTATTTTGGTAGTGTGTTTATACTGAGGAATGGACTAGGATGTAGAGAAGATATGGTTGCTCTCTTTACCTTGGGTTGATTGCAATAAGGAAAGTATGAATACAGCATAAATAATACATAAACCAAAGCTGCTCAAAGTTTCCCTTATTAGGGAAGTAAAAGTTATTTAAAGTTCTATACAGCAGTGTCATTTTGCTTAAAGTCTTACATTTATTTATGAATACACTCTGTAGCTTATCCAGCCAATAACTGACCTCTTCTTTGACCTCCTTACACTTACACAAATACATCTGTGTGAGATAGAAAATGAAGAGATGAATGAAATGAAATGGAAGAATTGTATTCCAGAAATTGTGTTTTTTAAAAAAATATATTTAAATAATCTGTGAAGTAGATATACTTAGAGTTGGTTGTTTTTTTGGTTTTTTTTTTTTTTTTTTTCCCAAGTGAATTTAACATAGATCTATCAGTTATTATAAAAACCATAAGCCAAGGTTTTGGAACAATGGCCATGTCTGTTTGTTCCCCCTTGCTGGTTCTTTAAATCTGTTCTTCAGAAGAGAGAATAAGTAGGAGCTGCACAGAGCTTGTTCGGATGTTTTGTATTAGGCTGAATTTCACCACAGGAGATTTTTATCAGTGCAAGAAGATTAAAAGATGAGGGGGGAAAAAAAAAAAAAGGTGTTACGGAGGAGATGGAAAGAGTCTTACCTACAACTATTAGCCTACAATCCTGCTGTCATATGTTAGATAGAAAAGGAGATTAAAAACCTACCTCAGCATTTTGAAGCAGGTAGGAAAAATATCACTAATGTTTTCCATGTTTTCCTTTTCCATGTTTTCCCAGAAAATAATTATCATCTTGTCTGAAATCAGCTAACTACAAATTATTAACATTAAATACCATTGTCTTTTTGTTTGTGTGTCTGTTTGTTTTAATGTCTGTTAGATAATGGCCTCATTATACTAAGTTAATTGGTTAGATATCTACTTTCTTACACTCAAGGTTCTTTCTTTAATATGGCTTCTAGATGGAGATACCTTCTTATGTACAATCTGTTGCTTCCTCATGCCAACAGGGAAGAGTCCTTTCTACACCTACTCCCTGATCTGAGTCCATCTATTTCCCTCACTCTTCCTATGATGCTCATTAGAATCCTCTGGACCAATTCAATTCACTGAGCCAGCAAAGATTATCTTTTATTTTCCTCCTGGGTTTGATGCAAGGTAAAAGATGAGGTGCATGTGCTTCCAAGAAAGATGAGAGGCAATCCTGCTCCTTCTAATTATTGAAAGTAGTTATATTGGCTCATCTTGTCTTAATAAACCATAGCACCCCAATGAAAAGCAGTGAAACAACCACCTTTGGGAAGTATGGACACATCATATCATGTTACAGAAATGGCTGTTCACATCAGACCTAACAACAGCATCTGTCCTGTAAAAAAGTGAGGGAGTGAGGGGTATTTTGGACTAGAAACAATCAAAAGCCAGGCATGCACTCAAGGATTTTATTCTTACAAATAATTAGTAGTTGTGTTGTTCATGACAAGGGGCACTGACTCTTCTCATGTAAAAAAGCAAAATAGTGAATGACTTTTCATCCAAGAGTCAGAAGGAACAAGGAGAAAGGTCTAGAAGATATGCCATTTGAACTGCACTTTACCACAGTGTGCATTTAGCTTTGATGAATGCAAACTTAAAATTCATAGAATTAAGTGCTAAGCAGTACACATGCTTCAGTGTCAGATTAACAAAAAAAGTGTAGCTGCGCTACTAATTTTAGTTTGATATATATTTGTATTCACAGCATTGTGAATACATCTAAAAGAAAGAAGGAAAACTGATGAGAAGTTAAAAATACAAAATGAAGTGGAACATCGCCTGACAAGCATTGACTTTATATCAGTAGAGGAGATAAAACTACAGGTTGGGATTTGCAATTAAATGAGATAGATAAAATAAAAAATAATAATAAAAAAAACCCACCAACCCATAATATCCAGTTTTACATATGCACGGTGTATGAAGGCTGCTCTGAAAGTTATGCCTCCTATTTTATTGTGTTGATCCATGATGTCAGAGATCGATATTGGTGGTATGGTAATAGAGGTTGAACCTTCCCACCAATATTCCAGTACGTGTTGTTGCCATGTGACAGATGGCAGCAGAGGGTCAATCTGACAGAATAACGTCTGACATGGAAGTATGTGTGAAGCTAAAGTGTGTCACTGAATTCCTTCATGCAGAAAAAAATGGCACCCATTGACATTCATCAGCACTTGCTGAATGTTTATGGAGGTCAGATGGTGTATGTGAGCAAAGTGAGGTGCTGGGTGGTGGAAAATATTGTTTTGCAGCTGAGACTTTATCAAATGACATTACTGTGCTCTTTGCATTCGTTGTAGTTTCAATGGAAATAAATAACAGGCATTACTTTCGGAGTGACCTAGCAAATTCCAAAAGTCCTGCTTCCTTTTCCTCCTGTACTACAGCTCTGATTAAATTCAGTGTGGAAAAATGAATAGAACAAGACAAATGCAGAGCCAGCTCTGCTGACTTCTTTCTGTGACTTCTTTCTGTATCTTTTCCACAGGAGTCCAAACTAAATTGAGAACATAAGGTAGTAGTTAGCTGTCTCTTTTGTCAGCATGATAGGAAAGCAATCATCCCATTTTACTATTGTCCTCCAAGTTATTAGTATGACTTATTAACTGCTACTAATACCAAGCAAAAACAAAGGGCCATGTGTAGCTAAATGAAGTTTGACTTTCAGTTGAGCAGTTGTACTTGTGTGTAGCAGTAGCAAAGCAGGGTTGCTGTCAGTGGAAAGGAAAGAAGACTTTCCCTCAGATATAGGGATACTAATGGGCAGAGAAAATTTTGTTTTCCTTCTTGGTGATCAAAGAGAAATCATCCCCTTACTTTCTCAGGAGAATATTATCCTGCTTTTCCTAGGCTGCTTCAGCACTTGCAGCTGACAGCGTGTTACGTTTTGATAAGAGAAAGAATGAAAGAAATGAGTGAAGTCTGATGTGAGTTGAGGGGAGCTGTGGTTGAGCCTGGGTACTTTGTTCATCTCAAACTCCAAAAGTTCCCTGTAGAACTGGGAGAGGGTGCCTATGAATTATAGTTTACAGTTTATTTCTAGAAGGGAGTAATCAAAGAAGTTCGGAGAAGAATTTCTCACTGCAGATGTTGACTATATGTATTGTATTGAATTTTTACATAAGAGTAACATTTTGAGGATTTAGATGAAATGAGAGATGAACATCTTTTTGTTCTGAATAATCTAAAAACAGCAACAGATGTTTTCTCTACAGAACGCTGTGCATTTAAACAGAGGAGATTTACAAAGAAACAGCACTTTGTATATTAAAGGAAGGCTTGAAGCAGGGTGAGATCATTACTTTGCTTATGGTCACTCAGTCAGTGGAAAGCCTTGGAAAGGAAATTAACTTTCCTCTCAGGTTCTACTTCCCTTTAGGAAAAGTATTTATTTATTTATTTATTTATTTAAAGCTGTGTTAAAAGGTAGCTATCACTAGGAAGGTGCAATAATGAGGAAGGGTTCAGGAAATGACCTAGAATAAAAAATTAATGGCTTCACTGAAAAAACGAAGTGCCAGGAGTATCAGAATTCTTATTAATACAGAAATATCTGATACTGTTGAGTCTTTCTTTTTAGAAAGTTTGGCTATTATTAAAAAATGAATACAGGAAATTTTACTAAACACAGAAGGACAGATGCATACTAAGCCAAGATCTGTTTCTATTAACTACCAGCCACATGCTAGTGCCTCCCTTGTTCATCAGAATGACATCACAGAGATGGGAAGTGAACAAGTTCAATCAGTTTCACATCATTAGTTCAGCAATAGTTTCCTTTAAAGGTGCCTTTAAGAAGCACTTAATTTAATATCATACCAAGCATGATCCATCAGTGTGTCCTTGATCACATGAAAAATTGGGTTTCTTGCATACAGTGCACCAAACAAAGGCAGTCCAGATTTCACATTTTAAAAATGAGTAGTGTGACAGCAGCAATCATTATCTTGTACACATTGATCTGTGTTCTGGCAAAGACTTCCTATTAAAGTCCTGAAGAGAGGCTGGCAGATTCTATGGTATGAAGCTCCCTGAGAGTGAAGCAATGAAGTAAGCTAAAAACTTGTTTTAAAAAATGAAATGGTCTCTTGAAACCCTGTAGGGTTGTTGCTTGCTCAGGACAGAAAGAGTGTATTATGCTAGAGATTTGTGCACATCCTCGTGCTTCACAGAGAGATGACAGCAGCATTGAAATAGAAGCTATAAAAGATTGAAAACACCTCTGATCCAATTATTAATATTTTTATCTTCAGATCACATTTGAACTATATATCTGCACAGTACATCACTAATGAAATGCAGCTTCCTCTGGGACGGAGGCTCTTACTTAGCTGATGTGCACAGCATGATGCCGGAAAAAAAGGAGTGAGAAAATGTAGTTTTAGTACATCATGGAAAGCCCCTGCTGCTGAGGAAAGTGCAATGGCATCTTTAGGAGCCAAGCTGCTCTCAAAGTAGGGTAAAATGGGAGTAACTATCAGAAATTCAATGGAATAATGATTCTGGTGAGAGAAAATAATCAGGAAGCTATGTCCATCAAGAGCAGACAAGGCTGCTCCTTCTCCCTGCTGACTTTTCGTACTTTCAGTTCTCATTTGCTAACAACAACAAAGGAGCCTTTCCAGACTATAAAGTTACTATATGTCTACATCAAGCAATGGAGCAGAATGGAAAAATGCTTAATCCACTTAAAGATCAAAATAGCTAAAATCCCATACAGTGCAGTGCAAACTTTCTGGCTTGGATCTGGAAGAAATATAATTTTGCTGAATCAGTGCTTTGAACAAGTTACTAATCGTTGGGTCTGGGTGAGGCCTATTAGATTGTATTATACTGCTCCCGTACACAAACTGGTTCAGATTTTCCTTGTCTTAGGTGTCTTAGAATCATCTTCTCTTCCCCTGTGTTTTCAGCATTGGAATAGTGAGAGTGAGCTAGCACCTGTGTGCTGCTGTTTTTGTTGTTTTGTTTTGGTGACTGAATGTGTCTTCAAACACTTCCAAACCTAGGGCCAACTACTGCTGTGAACTATACTGAGAGCATCAGAAATTTCTAACTTAATTAACAAACTAGTGGACACTGGACCTGTTGTGAAAAAGCACTCGTTCAATTTGGGGGGGGGGAAGGGGGGGAAGCTTGGAAAGCTAATTTCTTGACAGACCCGAATTCATTTTAAAAAAATCTAATAGCACAAAAAGCCTGCAAACTAAGAGTTTTCAAACATTTTAGGTTATTAACAGTGAAAGAAAATTGATGGTTCATCTATTCTAATGTACAATTTCTGTTTTACTTTTTACATTGTTGAATGTGTATAACCATGAGGAAGTGCTAGAAACAATACATTTATGCATGTTTCATAGAACCATTGGATCATAGGTCTTGGTTGGAAGGAACCTTACAGACCAAGTTCCAACTCTTACCATGGACAGGGACAGCTTCTGACAGACCAGATTGCCCATGACTCAAGCCAACCTGGTATCGCCAGCAACTTTGGTGAGGGTATACTTAGTCCCACTGTCATTATTATTGCCAAAGATGTTAAATAAGGCTGTCCTAATACCAGCTTCTGAGAAACACTGCCTGTTGCTAGTTGGCAGTTTAACAGTTTCCAACAGATAGTGGTATGTCTTCATAGAGAGACGCACTCAGCACTCACAGAAACAAAACCAGCACCAAAGGCCTAATCCTTTTCCACTCTTCCTGATAAAGGTCCATTAGTGGGAAATAAATTCTCATACATATTGTACAGTGTGGGTCCCTCCAGCTGGTGGGCAATTCACTACCTGCCCACTAGCTTCTCCAGAGTCGCAGTCTTCCCAGTTGCTGATAGCTTGAAATACAAGACCCTGTGATAGGAATCCCTCTCACAGGCTCAAACAGAAACACAAATGGACTGCTGATTCACCCAGTAGCTGGTCCTGGATCTTCTTTTAGATCTTTTTAGATGCCTCAGACCTGGAGAGATAGTGAGGAAGACTGTCACACACACAGACACACACACAGACACACAGATTCAGAGGCTCTCCCTCTCTCTCCCTCTTCCTCACTCTTTTTTTTTCTTTCTTTTCCCCTAAAAAGAAAATCTAAGTAATTGAAAGTAAACAGAAAGAAGTAGTATTACATAGTATACAAGCTACCTGTCCATTACTTATTTTAGAAGGAAACAATAGGAGACAAATAACTCCTCAGTCAAAATCTCAGTCTCAGGTTTTGTTTTACAAAATTCAATACAGTCAAAGTGTTAAGGTTGCTGAACTCCTAATTAGCAGTAGTTATGATTTTTTTTTCTTGTGAAGCTTTTCTCTGGACAAACAGAAAAGGATCAATTGACAAAATTTTTGTTTTCCTTTTAGATAGATTATCAAAGCATTATGTATTTATGTTTCAAATAATAATAATAAAAAAAAATTATCTGAGCAACAGCATCTTGGAGAATTTTAGCTAATTGTTGTATGATTAAACCATTAACATGGAAATGAAATATATGAAAAGCAGGGAATTTACTTGAACTGAGATAATATTTTTTTCTAGATTGTCCAGATTTTGACTTTGACAGTATTTTTCAGTCTCAGAAGAATTCACATACACTGAAAGCACACATTATGCTTAGCTATTGATTAATGGCAACTCTAGTGGGAAAATTAAATGTCATAAGTGAAGTAGTTATAATGAAGAGTTGGAATATTAGTGTTTTTTCTTGTTCACATGAATTCGTAAATAGATTCTTACGTATCAAATTTAAGTCAGCAAAAGTCAACAGAAAGGCTCTAATTAACATTAATATGCTTTGGATCAGGTCCTAAGTCCTTAAAACACGTTTATAAAGTAGGCCTCAGATGATATTTTAGCTTGTAAATCTTCAAGTTATGAAGTTAAGAACAATGAATACATTTTTTTTTTCAGGTTTTGATTAAGTTTCTTCTTTACTTCCTAAGCTTCCATAAACAAAGATGATAAATTAAAAATGATAAAATTTTCAAAATACCAATGAATGCGATGTTCATGCAGATTAATGAAAGGTTCTCTTAGTGGAGAATCTTAGATATTTTTAAATGATAACATTTATTACATAAAATTTGCAGTAGAACTGTATTGCTTATTTTTAGCTTGCTAGCTGTGGGGAAAATACAATAGTGAGTTCTCTTTTCTGTGGAATATATGTTCTCAGTTGCTGGATTTTATTTGTCATTGATATATTTGTTTGTCTTTGAATTACATATGATGCAAAGTTTCTTAATGTGGATTAAACTGTGCTGAGGTAATCATGATTTACTTCAAAAATTAACCCAGTGTGTCTTCCCATCATTTTTCTGAAAATTCAATTCGTAATAACTGTTACATTGCTCCAATACATCAAAAAATATGAAATCCTACATCTGTGAGTGGAATATCAACGCTAAGCCTTAGTTTGATGTTTCTTTAATGCCTTTATATAGCAGAAAGTATCAGTACAGTAAGGTATATTGCATAAACCACATAAGTCTGTCTAGTAGATTGATATGTGGCCAGTGAGGGAAGGCATTCCTGGACTTGCTTTTAAATGTAAGTACTATTAAAATATGTGCCCCAACACATATGAAGTAACATGCTGCTCATCTTACTTACTTGAACTAGTAGTTTAAATTTTAAGTAATCTCAAAATAGTCAAGAGAAAGGTAAATATCAATGAACAAATGCATGAACATAGAATTCTTGTTAAAAGTCTTTCCCAAAAGACAAGGAAAATTTCCTTTTCTGTTAGCATATGAGGAAGTAAATTTAAAAAACAAACAAACAAAAAAACCCTACAATTTAAAGGTAGAACTGATGTTTATGTGCAAGTTTATTCCTAACATTGTGATTTCTGAAGGAAATCCTAAGAAATAAGAATATTTTGATGATCATAGTTAAACAGTACAATTAAAATTAATGTTTATCTGTTGTGTAGCATGTGGTGTTTGATATTGCAGTTTTACAGCTTTATTGTTTTGTTCTGTGCAAATCTAAAAATGCATGATAGCTAAATAAAAATTCCAGCTCAGGTTGTGCTATACAGCCTCACACAGTACATGGATCTGTTTTTCTGGATAGAAGTAGAAATTAAACAAGGAACTATATCGATTTCTTTCTCATAATATGAATGTTATCTAAAATGCAAGTTCAATTACCATAGTAATTTTCAGAAATAAACACTGTTACCATTTTCTGTCTTGTCAAATAATCTGAGTTTACCTTCAGTAGGTAGTATCAAAAAGACAGTCTGGACTTTTCTTTGATAAAAAATACACTGTGACTGTAGAATTGTGATTGTAGAAGAGCGGCTGTACTCTTCCTACCAACTGTTGAAAAGATTTTAGTGCCTGTATAATGCCTTATTAAATAGCATAGAGTGGGTGACACAGGACCCATCTTGACTAGAAGTAATTCACTACCACTCTAAAGCAAAAACATGAGAGTCTTTTGGCTGTTATATTAGTGCAAAATCTAGCATTTCTCTCTTTGGCTCAGTAATTTATTCTAATAATTCTCCAGCTTCTTTTTTCTTATTTTTGCCCTTTTTTTTTCTTTTCTTTGTTAAACAGAAATCAAAGTAATTCTACTGAAATTGAGGTACTCAGTGCACTACTCTGGAAACAATATTCTACATGGAAAAAGGGAACAATAAATTTCCATATGCAAAATGTGACATATCATTACCTTTTCTTTACTGAAATGTGTACCCTTCATCTGCTATATACAGCTAATGAAGATATTTAGCTCGGTAGCTCTAGTTACATGCTTCTGTGCTGAACTCCTCTGCTATTAATGCACAGCAAATTGTATAATGTACAACTGTGTTTTCTGTGTTAAAGAAATGTGGGTAGACTGCAAAAAAAAAGAGTTATTTTAAAAGACCATTTATGTGCAATGCTATGAAATGGCACATTTGCAGTTGGCTATTACAGTATTTTCATCCTTTTTTCAGTTTTCGTAATGATCGACTTGAAAGGCTCATTTTGACTCTTTTTTTTTTCTTTTTTTTTTCTTTTTTTCCCAAATACCATTATCTAGGTCATACCACAGCAACAACAGTATTAAAGTTTCTTGCACAGCTGTATAGCTAATATTTTATTTTATTGGGAAAAAATATCTGCCTTTTAAATCTTCTGAACTGGTGCTTATATTCATAAAAATATAATAACTGCAACAACAACCAAATAACTAAACCAAAATTTAATATTTTAGTAATATTCATTTTTTAGTACATGTTTCAGCTGGATCCTGCTGAATATATTTCAGTGACATTCATCCCGATTCTTTTTTCTTTGTTTTTTTTCCTTTTTTTTCTTTTTTGTCAAACAGAAATCAAAGAAATTCTACTGAAATCAAGATACCCAGTGCACTAACCTGGGGACACTACTCCAGATATTCCACATAGAGGAAGGGACCAATAAGTTTGTTTTGAATGTCTTTCTTTATTATTAGTAGAGCTTAGCTCAGAGATACATCAATTTTGCTGGCAGAAGAAAAGTTCTTTCATAGTTCAAAGAAATTGTGATTGAACCTGTACGCTATTATGATCCTGAATGCATGCCACTTTGGAAGCAAAAAACCACGAGTATTACTTTACATCTTTTAGAATTGCCCATATTTGCATGAAAGTTATGGATAGAAAAAAAAAAAAAAAAAAAAAAAACAACCTGCCAGTTTCATCAGTATTTCCCTCTGAGATGGTCCTTAACTCTGAAAGGTTTATTAGTGTTTATTTCAATCCAAGAAACTTCAATTCATTTGTAGACAGAGATCTGAAGGGTTTAAATACTCTCCAGGCTCCCTGCCAGCAGATAACTGTAGGTAGAAAAGGTAGATTGAATCAAAAAGTAAACAACATTTTAGCCCACTGAGAGAGATACTTGGAGCTTAATAATAAAGACAGAAGGATTATATCCTGCCTTTTCTTCAGGGATGAAGTAGTGCACAGCTTCCTGTTGATTAATATTTTAAATCTTTTGCTTTCATGTTTGGTCTTGACGCAGACTTTGCTAATTCTTTCAAGTGGGAAGTTCAATTCCCAGCAGTGGGTAGAGTTTGGACTTCATATTGATGAAGAAAATTTGAAATTATCTGTTTACAAAAATGCAGAATTTTTGATCTTTGATTAGTGAGCAAATTCAGAGTCACCTCCTACAGCATAGGTTTAAATTCTCTGGTATGTGCCATGCAAAATATTAAAGAAAATGCTCAGAGAAAGGATGTTAAAGAATCCTTGTTTGATGATCAATTAAAAAATCTCAGTGAGGCAATAATGGTACTTGATTTTCCTTGAAAACTCTTCTTCTGATTCAAGCAGAAATCATTTCAAAACTCTAGTTCATAGACAATTTCTATAGGATTAAAATTACCTTACTAAACTAAAAATTTACAGTATGCTACACCTTCATGATGATTTTGTAAGGAAACAGTCAAATTTAAATAATGATCTTATATTGAAGTTATTATATTTGTTCTGGAAAGGTCACCTATAGAAATTTAAGTAGTCAATCCATAACTTTGTTTATTTGCTAGTAGGTATAAAAGTGAGTGTTAGTTATAACAATAATTTGTAATTCATCCAAATTTATTAGATTTTAGTTTCCAAATCATTTCACATGCTTTCTCATTGTTTTGTGTTGTGATGTCATTCTGCAGCACACAGAAGATTGTCCTCATTACTATGATTGAACACATTCATTTATATGCAGTGTGATTAAAGAGACATTATTCTTTGTCCAACCTACTTCTGGGCTCAGGATCTGGTGAAATATGCAGTGTGATTTACGGCTGCCTTTTTTTATACTGTAATCTGCCTTTCCAGATTTCCCTGGAGGGCTGCCTTTCAGAGGACAATTCTGACACTGAACACAGAATCAAGAACAGCACCAAATAACATTACGATTTCAAATTATAAATGCCATACAATTTCATTTGCAGTTTATCAAAAATATAAACAGTAGAAAAATAAAACTTTCAAAAAATAATCAAAATGCTTGATTTCATCAGCATATTACAGTGTTCATTTCTGATTTATTTCCTGGTTGAATTGTTTGAGATTCTAGATTTATCCATACATTAAGCACATGTATGTTATCAACATTTTAGTTGATGTTGTATTGATAATATCATATGAAATTAAATCTATTTTATTTCTCTCCTGGAATGAAGCAGAGCTAGCATTTTTTTCTTTAACACAAATTAGACAAAGTATTTTTCAGTGAAATAATTCTTCATAACAACATTTTCTATTTCAATCTCATCAATAGGTAGAACAATGAAAATAAAATCAAGTGCAAAATAAGTATACTTACATGAATGTGCTATTGTACTTCCACTGTCTTCTATTCAAAGGTTGCTTTCCAGGAATGAATAACAGTATTTCAAAAATACAACACAGAAAGTAAAGTTATTTTGTCCAGTAACTATGCATTTATTTTTGATCATTTCAAGCAATGCGTATTGCAGATGTAAAATTGTGTGGGCCGAGTTTTACTTGAAATGCAAATAGCTTGCTGCCAAACTTGCAACTTTTCACTTTTGATTATTCAGAGTGTGAAAATTCTAATTCTATGGAAATTCTTCAGTCAGGAAACTGCTCATATAAAATAGGAAAGGTTATTTTGTGTTGTCTTGGGAAAACAAACAAAGAAAAACTTTCATATTTGATTCTTATGCACATAGGAAGGAATATTTTTTAAACTATATGAGTATCTGTAAGGTAATAGATAATCGTTGAACAAATAGTGCTGAAGGAAGTAATATGTTATTTGTATCTACAGTTATTTTCTTATAAGTATTAAAAGATGAGCAGAAGTTAGGAGTGTTGATCTCACAATATTTCCTTTACAAAATTAGGAAATTGTGTATTAAAATGTTAATTACTTTCTAAGTCTGCAGTACCTACCTATTGGTAAAGGCAAACATTGGTCAGATGCTGAGAGAATTACCATTTCTGTAGAATACTGTCAGCACCTTTTCCCCTTCCTGATCAATATTGGAACCATGTCATTAGTTGGGAACAAATATGCAAGCTGATGGAACTATTGAGAAAATATCAATTTTGGAAGCAGTGCTCTGCATCTTACATTTGATATTTCTTCTTTTCTCCTTCATAATCTTTGCAGCCTGGTTTTAGAAAATAAGGCAAGAAATCAGATTTAACATTATTCTCACTTCATTTTTGTCCACTTAATCAGAATGCTTCCCTTTAGTAGCTATGAAGTATGACCTACCCCACGTAGGTAAGTAAAATGCAATGCAGACACGCTATATATAGAGAGAAAAATATTTTTTCTGCAAAGTCAAATATAATTATATTTCCAATTCTCAAAAATGACAGGCACGGGCCATAAATTATTAGATTTGTATGTTATAGCATCTCACTGAAGTAATATTTGTAATATAAACCACTCTGGGTAAGGTAATTCAAATTGTCATTGCTGGGAATTTTGGAGCCATTTATTTAAAGGGAAGGCTGCAATGTTGGTATCTACATCTGAGTTACCACCCAATGTCATGGGTGGTAACTTCTGAATTTTTTGCTATCCTCCTCTCTGATCATAATATAGTAATATTAATAATTAGATAGTTTCATGACAAAAGCCAACAGTGTTTGTATGCTTGAAGGCAACACTGAATGTCTGAGAATGTTTTGTTGAAAGATTTCTGGAGGAGTAATGTTTATTTTGTATTCGTGGAATACAAGTGTAGGAACTATAAACAGTCTTCACATTGAATCAATTAACATCCTATGCACTACCTTTTACGAATGAAAGAGCCCCACCACGGGCTGCCTATTTTAAAGTAAGGTTGTTAGAAATGATGGGTACTTGTGGAGAGTAATGAAGGTGCATGCCTAAAAGCCATTCTATAATCAAGGGGGAAACAGTACATCAAAAAGTCAGCATGTGCCTTTATACAGAAACAAGCCTTTGTATTTGCAAGTAGATATCTACTTGCACTTTAAATAAAATTGTTTATGAGCTTTACCATTGCCTAGAAGCTTTTCTTTGTGATGCAGGTATTTTGATATGAATAAGGCAAAGCCTGACTATTCCTGTAAGTTGTACAGTGCCCGTTTCTAGTCCCCTCAATTGAATTTAGATCATATGGGATAAATAAAAATTGACTTACTGTCTTTTTCTCTTTTTGCTGAAGAAAACAATCATTTTGAAGATTATTTCTAAACTGAGCCTCTCCATGATGATTTTTAATGCTATTGCAGATATTTTCAATCCAACTTTCCTGTCCAAAAAGAGCAGGTATTGCAAACTCATAAATAGCTGGCAGGATAAACTTATGTATGCAACACAATGTCTGGAGTAGCACACACAGCAGAACAGCAGGGAGATCTTTTGCCCATGAGTAATTCTTGTCAGGTGCTGTGGGAAGATGTGGACAGGTAAAAGAGATATCTAGGCATTTCCATTGGGCAGAGCTGGCACCAAGAACTCACAGCCAGCCAAAGAGGCAGATAGTCTTTTCAACCTTCTTTTTCTTCTTCAAGTTCTATACCAAATTGGAGTCAAAGATGATGCTGGTTGAAAGACTGAGTTCTAGCAACCAGCAGCATTGAAGGCTGTATGCTGTAATACTTCAATTTCCACTGTATACATCCATTTTGCCTGTGTGTCTTGGATCTTATTTCAGTATTCTTTAAGTACAACATGAGGTACTATTTTCCCCATTATTTACACACAAACATAAAACGCCATAGCACAAAATCAGTGGTTATTGCACAAATGTTAACACAGGCATATCATCAAAAACATAATGCTCCCTTCTCCTTAGAACAACAACAACAAAAAATGCAATGAATTGTATCTTAGCTTCTTGAGTGGGCTGGATCCAGCCAGTCAGAAGAAATCTGAACTGGAACTGATCAAACAGCTCTCCTGCATTCTATCCTATTTTCGAAGAATCACACTACTTTCCAGACAAATGCCCTGAAGAGAAGGCATAGCTAAAATTGCAGTTGCAACAATCCTTAGATTGCATAATGTTCACAGAAAAATGGGACAAAAGTTTTGATTTGCACTTTAATGTAGGTTTATTTATAATTTATAAGCAGAAGAAACATCCTGTTTAAAGCTTGGAGTCCAACTCTGGAAGTTATGTGGCTTTTGGGCAGAGGCTAAGAGGTGTCCTATATTTTGTTATCTCTGGAGTCTTTTAGGCTCTATGGGAGAAGGAAACATCATACGTAATGCAATTTAATTTCGTTTTATCTTAGTTGATGTTTATGGAATATAATTCATAAACATCTACAGATTTGTGTGATTATAGTCAGAGTCTTTCAAAACATAGTCCTTAGCCTTTCACTTTCATGAGCACTAAAATTCAATCAAAACTACTTTTAAAGCGAGTAAAAGCTATAGTGGCAAATCTATTAAAACATGTTTAATCATTAACTTCTTTGATTTAACATCTGTCTAAAGCATAACATCAAAATCTGAATAATTTATCATGTAATTGCATAAAAGCTCAAGTAATGTAAGGCATTAATTAAAAATTTATATGAAATTCAGAAGAAGAAAGCTAAGGAGGAACTATTTGATTACCCACTCAGTATGTTGACTAGTTACTTTGAAACAGTAATTTGCTGTATTACAAATCATAAATTCATAACTATGAAAAATACCTGTTAGGATTCTCTGATGATTTTCTGAAAAGTATTAGCCATAGATAATTTCAGTGTATAGCGAGATGCATACATATGCCAGTTCCTCAAGGAATCATTCATCTTTCACTCTCACAAGCTATTATCTTCACTGTGTATGCAAACTGCTGTGTAAACTTGATAACAAGGCTTTCAGAACTTTCTGAACTTTGCTTCACAAACAGATTTTAGGTTTTCTTCTCAGTCTCACCTTCAGTCAGTCATAGACAAATACCATAGCCCAAAAAAACCCCACAACTCCGATGTTCAATACAATATGGGGAAGAATAATGAATAGCTATTACATCAACCATTCCATCTCACCAAATAATCTGTTCACTTTTACAGTTGATGTAAACTAGAGAAGTTTTAAATTCATGTTTGTTCTTTTATAGTCCACTAATAGTATTTGAAAGAAGAATTATTTAAAAACTGCCACTTGTGCCAAACTGCCTTTAGAAATGAAAAAAAAATAATAAAATAAAATAAAAATAAAAATTGGCTCTGAAAGCACGGGATCCAGATGGATACAAAAATAAGCACAGATTTTAATCTAAACAGGTTTGTCTGTCACAAAATCCAAGCCTGATTTACAAAGTTCTCTCTTTAACACTCTCACCATAACTGATTTGTATGAATCATTCACCGAGATACCCATATGCAAATGGATACTTAAAAAACTTAGCCCTAAGTTTTGCATGTATTTAAAGAAATGTAAAGAACAAGCCACTCTAGTTTGGGATACTTTCTGAACAAGCATTTAGAAAATTATGATATTCCTTCTTATAAACACCATAGTTATTATTTAGACTAGAACTTGTAACTTTCCTGAAATCCAGAATTACCTGAGAGAAAGTTTATCATCTCCCCTCTCCTCTCCTCTCCTCTCCTCTCCTCTCCTCTCCTCTCCTCTCCTCTCCTCTCCTCTCCTCTCCTCTCCTCTCCTCTCCTCTCCTCTCCTCTCCTCTCCTCTCCTCTCCTCTCCTCTCCTCTCCTCTCCTCTCCTCTCCTCTCCTCTCCTCTCCTCTCCCTCTACTCCTTTTTAATAAAATGAATTCTTTCTTTTGGTTCTACCTATTGCCACTTAAGTCTTTTCCTGCCTACTCAGATGATGAGATATATTTCATCTGCTTTAGGAGTGTTTTATTGTCACTCCATCACCCTGGGAGAAGGAAATTAATGTTCCCAGTGTTCTCAACTTGACATTGCTAGAGAAAAAAATGATCAGAACTATCTCAAACAAAATGTAAAATAGAAGATGTACTTAAGAAAAATAATATGGAGTTGACATGATACTAACAATCAAGGACATTAATGATATTTTGGATAGCTCACAAGAGACACAAAAAGATCAACTGCCAGCATTCTGAAAATGCTCTTGGAAATATTTCATGTATAAAATCAAAATATTTAAAAAAACAGAGAGTGCCCATGCTGCATATAAGTGACCGTAATTTAGAAGATACTTTGCAACTTTCAAAATGTTGAGGGAGCTCTCCCTTAATAGTAGGTTTTATAAATAGACAATTTTCTTTCTTAAAGTGGAATGTTTGAAAGATCCAAACTCAGATCTTATATTACAAATTGAAAATGTTTAAGATGCTTAACGTCCACTTAACCTGATTGAAAGTTATTTTCTGCGCTTTTTGATTCTTGTTTTCTCCCTTCCCCTTCTCTTTCGCTTTCCCTTTTTCCTTCCTTTCCCTCCTTTCCTTTTATCCTCTCTTTGAGTTTAAAGCTATTTCACCTTATTCTATCATTATCAGACCATGTAAAAGGTTGGTCTGCCTCCCTCCTCCCACCAAACAATCACTAAAAAAGGAACAATATAAAATCATTTGACACCTCTCCTATAGTCATTTAATGGAATTTCAGGGAAGTTTGCATTAAATACATCAAAATACATATGGTTAATTGTAAATAATAATAATTAAAAAATTGTCATAGCATCTCTACCATAGTCATGACCCACTGTGTAAATGGCAGTGTTATACACTTTCCAATTGCCTGTCCTCAAATTTTGCACAGCATTTGTATTATTTCAGCCTTTGTGTATTGCTGTGCCTTTGTCAGAAAAAAAAGTAAAAAAAAAAAAAAAAAAAAAAAAAAAAAAAAAAAAAAAAAGTTCCATATACTGAGATAGGAGAATATAAGCACAGAGACAAAGCATTCTTCAGTCTTCTCTATAGTAAGCTTCATTTATTTATCCCATCATAAGATATTCTTGAGTCTTTTTTATCAACTGTGATAGACATTTTTGTAGGACTTTCTTTAAACAGTCACAGAACTGAACACACTGTGTCCTACCAGTGCTATTTGAAATATAAGATTTCTTTTTTTTTTCTCTTTTTCTTTAAAGTTTTCTTTATCAACTTTGTTTGGCAGAAAGTCTGTGGAGAATAAAAAATTACAGAACATTAATGAAGTCTAATATTATACTTTTTATGCCTGAAGCTCATATAGGCTGTACATTCTAATTTATTGTTTGTCTGTATGACAACCTCAGGTTTTGATAAATAAATTAGAGTTGGAGGGCTCAATTTTGTCCTCAGGTTTTTCATGCATACTTCACATGCTGCTGCTCAATCTTATTGTAGAATCTCTATTTTTCACTCTAATTTCAAAATCCTATCTTCTGGAGATATTCTGAGGATAAATCTGTAAAATAATTGGTGGATAATTTTAGGATATCAATGTTAATATCACAAGTTAAAAATTAGTAGGTACCTAGGCTGGTTTTAGAGTAGCAATGTTGAAGAAAGATAATTACTTGGAAACATAATGCTATTCTTTTAATACTACTCATTAATTACATGATGTCAAAACAATATTCAAATATATACAGTACAAGAACTTTGAAATTTTAACTGTATATTTTTATTTCAAATGTTTTTAAGCAGGAATAATTTTACATTATGAGGATTTTCTTCTTAAGACTGCTTGATATGCAAGATTGACATTTTATTTTTAGCCAAATAGATTTAAGTCAGATATCTCAGAATTTCCTATGAAAAATCAATTTTGAGTGGAAAAAGATTTGCATAATTTATTTTTATGTTTGTAGCATTCTTGTGGACCTCAGAAGTTAAAATTTTGCCATTGTCTATATACATCTGTCTTGTAAAGACTTTAATTGGAGCAGTTACTGATTTGGTGGCTTCATGTTCAGGAGCGTCAGTAATCTTACAACACAGGCTGCTCAATACTGAGCTTTTACATCTGTTCGCTCAGACAAAGCACTGGCATCATGGGATTGTGAGAGAGATCAGGGGAATGATGCCTTTAAAGATTTCTCAGGTTCAGTCATAGTCACTTAATGACAGAGGTCTGAGTGGTTAGAAAGTTGTGTCTAGTTTTAACGATCAGGACACACCCAATCCAGAATGAATTGTTTTGACCTATTTCCTTAGGTAGCACTGAAGAATATTACAATTGCAATGGAACATTCTTTTCAAACAGCAAACTTGACTTTGGAAATTTTTTAGTTGGACAGTACCGCTGAGAAACCTACACAAGAGTTACAGATGGTTTAGCATTGCCTCAAGCTGATTAAAGCATCATCTCATCCACAAAGATGTGCAACCTTGTGAAATAGCCTATCCTGGAAGGTGAACCATGAGCAAAAGTACAATCTGCCTCATATGAAAGGTTAAAAAAGTAATCTCTCTCAATTGATTTCACTGAGACAATGAAATTACGGACAGTACAGAAAATCACTCTCATGAAAGAATCAATTGATCTCATTTATACTGGACCTATTGTACGGATAGCCCAAACTTTGAGCAAATGAGGAACTAATTAGAGGATTTAAACAGTCAGTGTACAGACCAGCAGTCGAAAATTTCCACTACAGATTTCAGGCAGCTCTGTAGCTCAGCTAGTCTCAAAGAGAAATTTATTTTCAGGTCATTACTCTGTGAACCAGCATCTAGAAGTGGGAACCAGTCAAAACAGTAAAGTTAAACTGTCTGATTAATGCAAATTTTCTGAGGCCTTGTTAATACTGATTTTATAAGTAAAACAACTGAGAACAAAACTTGCATCCTTTGGGTAAAAGTCTGCACCAGTGAATGAGTAAACTCTTCCCCCAAAAAGCCTATTATAGGTCTCCCTTGAGATTTGGGGCTGGTCCCTCTGAATTACCTTTCTCTTCACTTTGGAGGCCTGTTGCCATGTTCAGAATTAATGTACTGTTCTTTCCACTACACCCATATTTTGTAGATTTGCTTTAAAAAACTTACTCTCTGGACTGCTTGCTTTTACTACTCTAGTTGTTTTCAGTTTATTAAATGTTTATGAGAAATTACCCCCTCCCTCTTCTTCCCACTGTTTTTTTACCCTCAACATCTAAGTTTACTGTTTTTGTCTTTGGAGGTGTGAGCCACTCCAACTCTAAGAGTTAGAACATATATACATCTTTGTAAACATGCATCATTTTCCCCTCATATTAGATTTTGTCAGGTGATCCTAATTAGTTAAATACACCTACAGATATATGGAAAAAAATAATTGAGCAATTTTCATTTTTAAAATTCATTTTTCTAAAAATGAGAAAAATAAGAAAGAAAAGAATTAGCAAACCAAAGCAAAGAAAGGATTCCTCCTCCTCTCTCTCCCCCTCCCCCCCCCCCCCCCCAATCCTTTCTGATGATTATCTAAACATTGTGATACAAAATGAAACATATTCAAAAGGTGTCTGTGGAAAGTTCCAAATGTGTTCAGTTTCTATGCAGATCCAAAAAAAATCAACTGTCTAAATCTCTTAAAAATAGAATCATCATCTGCTTGTTGCTTTACATTAGCTGCTGAACTCTCTGCTGTTCCTTTATTACGGAAGCACAATAGTTTCTTTGGTACTTGACCTTCCAGCTGCCATTTCTCTTCTTTTCTCCTTCTCTTCTCTCTGTTCTGCACTTTATCTCAGTCTCTTAAGACCTCCTCCTTAATTTCTCCATTCTCTCTGGCATTAAAAATAACTACTGAAGCTTGCTGTGCCAGTCCCTTTCTTACTGCTTCTGCTCTTCCCTCATTTATTTTCTGTGTAGCTACTTTAGTGTCCTTACTGATATATATATATATTTTCCACTCATTGCCACTTAGATATGAACTCATTTCATTCCACTTCGTTAGACTTTCAAAAGGTCAACATAAAATATTTGAATGGTATACAGATCTGTTTTTGGTAATTCTAATAAGTCTGTTCCTGTGATATTTAGATACAAATTGGTGTACAGTATTACATTAAGCAATGAACTAAATGATTTCCCTTAAATGATTCTCAAAAGATTAACTAATATCTACTTGGAAAAGCCTAAGTTACTCCTTGTGCTTCGTTCACATGAAAGATGGGTAATCTTGCTTTGAATTCTCTGTAAGTTGTGTTCTATGTTCAAAACAAACTAAATTGCCACAGAGGTTTTGAAGCAACACTGTGAGATATTGAGAGTTTCACATTAGTGAAGATTCACTCCCTTTTAAGGAAAAAGTTGTTCAATTAGAAATCACTATAGGTCTCTATAAAGAAAAAATGGAAATTTCTATTAAAATCTCATGATTTCTTGTTAATAAGCCAACCTCTTTCTCTATTCCAGTGTGATGGCAAATCCTAAAAACCACGAAGTATTAGCTATGTAATATGACTGACATCAGCATAAGCTGGTTAGTACGTTAAGAACACATTTTCATCAGGAGGTGGAAGGCATAAGGTTTTTGAAACACAGCTGAAACAAAGAATGTTAAAATGTCTTTAAATTACTCCAGTTCAATGCTATTAAATGTTTTACATACATAAACAGGCGGAATAACGCAACTCACTTACTGAATTGATAACAACCATAAAACAGCTCTTAATGCGTAGGTGAATGTGTGATAGGAGCTAATCTACACTTAACAGTAATTAACAACAATTAATTAAAGGTATACATGACTGGATTTAAGAGTCTGATTATTCAGTTACCTGATTTGATGAAACATCTTGGTAATTAGATAGGTAACTGTCCTATTTTCAGTTATGATTAATTATGAGTGTAAAAATGATATTAAATGCTGATTTAGTTTATCTCATCAGAATGTAGCTTATGTTCCTCATATAACTGTACTTATGTTGTTATAGTTAATTCACTTAGTTTACAACAACTTATTAAATTCAGCAGTATATGAAAAATGAATTGAACGGTGATTCAAGTGGAAATCCTGGTGGATGAAGAGCTGGACATAAGCCAGTAGCATCATGATTATCACCTTCTACTATGCCCTTGAGAGACCTCATCTGGAGTACTGCAATGCAGGTTTGGGGCCACTAGTACAAGAAAGATGTGTTATTGGAGCAGGTCCAGAGGTGGGCCTTGAAGATGATCAAAGGGTTGCAGCAACTCGTAGGAAAAAAAAAAAAAAAAAAAAAAAGTTAAAGGAGCTGGGCTTGATTAGCTTGGAGAAGAGACCTCACTGAAGCTAGTACTTAAAGGATTCTTATGATCAGAAGGATAAACTTTTTATCCAGTCTGATAGTGAAAAGACAAGGGTGAATAGCTTTAAACTAAAAGTGGGGAGATTTAAGTTAGATGTTAGGAAGAATTTCTTTACTGAGAGAGTAGTGAGGCACTGGAACAGGTTGTCCAGAGAAACTGTCAGTGCCTCATCTCTGGTGGCATTCATGGCCAGACTGGATGGGACCGTGGGCAATCTGATCTAGTGGTTCACAACCCTAACCATGACAGTAGGGTTGAAATGACTTTATCTTCCAACCTAAGCCATTCTGTGATTCTACGAATCTATTATTCTGTGATTCAGGTAGTTGAAATGCTAATTAAAGTGGTGAGTCCTCCCTCTGTCTTCCTGGTACTAACACACAACTTAATGGTGTATGCAGTTCCTTTAATTTCAATATGGTTATTCACAGTAGAAAAGGCAAGAGTTGCAAATATTTGCAAAAACTTGAGACCTAGGTATGGAAACCAAATAAAATTTGTATTCTGACAGCAGAACATTACAGATAGAAAATCAGCTAGCAAGGAAGTACAAGACTCATTACAGATAGAAAATCAGCTAGCAAGGAAGTACAAGACTTAAAATTTATATCTACATTTCCTGTCCTTAAACTACTGGAATTCAGCCTTCGAAATAAGATACTCTTGTGTTGAGGCTTATGTGGTCAAGAGAATTATTTGCTTATGAAAATCTCTGAAAAATAATAACAATAAAAATTACTTAGGAAAAAAATATGGAAAAATATTTAATGACACTGTCACCTGCTTTCTATCCTATACATAGAAAATATTTACTGCTACCACGTTTTTTGTTTTTTGCTTTGTCTTGCATAAGGAAATAAAATTACATCTCCTGAAAGGAAAAGCTTAGATTAGGAGAAAGTAATATATTTTACAAATGAAGTTGAGGAGCGTTTTTTAAAAAAGTCTACTTGCTTGCTAATAGCACCTTCTTCTTAACATGCCACAAAAGCCATAAATTCTTTTAATACACGACATTGCCTTTAAATGTTTTATAGGAATATATTTCATCTTACTTGTGGTTTGCAATCCTAATACAAAGCTACCTTTGTATTACTTATGTTTACAGATTTTTTTTTTTTTTTTTTTTTTTTTGCATGTATTCTGGAAGAAAGTCTTTCAAAATTTGTTCTTCATTGGTGATTCAAAGGTACCTGTTTTGTTTATTTTTTGGAAGAACCCTCTTCATACTTAATATTCACATTTTATCTGTTTTGAACAGAGTGAATTGAAGTTTCTGTTTGGTTACTCAAAAATGTATTTGCATAGTTTTCAACATGAATATCCCAATGTAATTCATATACATATTCTGTAGAAGCAACTTAAAAGTCAGTGCCCCACTGTTCTTCCTAACAGTAATTGTGATTGATAGAGTACAAAGTAAAAGGAAACAAATGAGAAATGCAAGCAAACTTTGATTAAATATTTGAACAAATATTTGGAAATTATTTTGGCTGCCTTCACCATGTAATTGTTACTCCTTGAAATCTGCACCTTCCCTGTAACAGTGCTTAATTCTACTTATGCTATGCACACAATTTTTTATTTTTATTTTTTTGGTTAGTCCAGCTCTGAAGAGCCTGGGCCTAGGAATACCTTGGATCTATCTTCAGTTATACCTTGAAGCTGTCCGGAAGATTCTCCTAAAACCACATTAGATAGGGATTTCAGATCTCTGTGAAGGAGAACTCCATCCTGAAGGTATAGGTTGATGTGATATCTTGTGAAGCTAATTCCAATTAGCTTCTGGATTAATTTACCTCGACTTCTGGAGTGCCTGTTAAACATGGAAATTCCTTCATTTTGAAGTAACCTTTAGTTTCTTACTCAAAGGAATGACCTGTAAAACAGAGGTGAAAGAGTATTAAAGGAGTATGAAAAAAGACTAAGATTTCTGAGTCTGTGACAGACCTTTGTTGTTAAGTCATTAGGTAATCATTCCTTTCTGGTAGACAGTTGTGCAAATCTTAGTAGAAGGAACACATATAGTTCTATAAAAATATAACTCTTTAACTATACTAATAGCTGTTAAAGTGGTCAGAGCAATTCCTAGCATGAAATAAAAAAATGAATGAAATTTTGTTATAACAGCTACTAAACCATTGTTAGACTGTCAAGGGTAGGGAGAGTTAGTTTGTTTCTTCATTTTTTTTTGTGCAATGGCTGACAATCTCAACTGAGGTATGTTATATGAAAATGTTTGGGCTCTAAAAAACCTTAATTCCAGTCAAAGCTTAGATAGTGTCCAGATGAAATTGAGTTAAGTGGCAAAGTTAAGAAAATTAATAAATTGTGACCCTTTGTTTTTGTGATGAGTGATAATTAAGGTTGGAACTTCATGCATGTTTGTTTCCTAGATTGTTTTACTCCTCTTGCTTTCAAAGCTCAAATTTCAAATGCCCCATTTAACTTTGAAGATGCTTTAATGACCAAAAGCCACATGAAATTATACCTGAAAAATAAGAAAAAAATGTTTGAAGTCTGCTGATGATAGCTTGCTGAAATTTTTGTTGTTCTTTGCTCTGCTTGCTTATCATTGAAAGCTGATGGAAGTGAATTGCTTTTCAGTTAGGCATAAAACTTCTTGGCTGCAAATACTTACTTAAACCTTGTAATTAATGTTTTGATGAAACTGTCTCTTAAAAAATTCATCATCCTTTTTTTCTTCAATAAGTCATGTATATATTCTGAAATACTAAAGGTGATATTCACAAGGTTAAATTCATTTCTGAATTTAATCTCATTGGCTTCCCTGGCCTCATGGCAGAAAGGCTCCTTCAGAGACAAGTTCCTACCACAAATCACTTTCTATCTTTAGTTATAGATGGAGCAGATTAGAATAGGTTGGAGAGGGATAGCTTAGGTGAATTGTTATTAAATTTCATGTGCTCCAAAGAGTATCACTAGCTTTCTTTACTTTATACATTGACATATTATTTGCAAGACAGCACACTAACATTGTTTGTTGGTAGTTAAAGAATTTCATAATATAATTTATTCATTTATGAAACTGCCCTCAACTTAAAAAAATAAAATAAAATTATCTGAACAGAGCTATGTTTGTTTCCCAACTATTAATACAGCAGTACTCGAAAAACATGCATGAAATTATGAATGCATGAAGGTTTATGCAAAGTTTGACACTGATTTCCCAATGGTTCAAGAATTTGTTCTAAAGAGCACATAAAGTTAGTATATATACTTACAGCCAACTGTCTGTGCAATTTCATGATGTATTGATCTTGGCTGTCTGTAAAATACCAACCCACTCCCCCTTTTCAAACAATAAGAGGGGGAAAGTGGGATGAAAAATCTCATGGATAAAGACAGAGAGATCATTTACCAATTACCATTACAGGTAAAAAATAATTTAATTTAATTTAATAATTTAATTTATTGCCAATTAGAACAAAACATAGTCCACTGGAAACATGTTGTTCATGGTAATCTGTGCATGAAATTTCCACAGCTGTATATTTTAAACCTTAATATCTTTTGATTTCAGTATGGTTGCAGGCTCCCAAAAAGGAAAAAGCAAAGATTTATAGACCAGTCAGATAAATTAAACAATATCCCAGAAGATCTCTATACTATATTCTTAAAAAATCAGTGTAAGTACCTAGAGAATAAAAAGAGAAGAGAAAGAAAATTCCTAATTTCCCTGGGATAGTTCGTCTAATTATGATGAGTAGGCCGTAAACAGGATTTTACATACTTGAGTTGAAAATGATTTCTCTGCTCTCCTTTGAAAACACTATTATTTACAAACAAAGTAACAGAGGAAATATTTTTTTGTTAAGCTGAATCTTTTCTATCTCCAGGACAATCACAATCAATTGTAAAATTTGCTGAAAATATTAATTAAATCTTTAAATAAAGGGAGAATCAAAAGAAAAATAGTAATTAAAAAAAATATACCGACTACTTGTTGGCAACGACTTTCTTTTGAATATACCAACAGCGAATTCTTGTTCTTTTTCGATCCTGGGCTCTGCAAGATCAGAGCTTCTGCCAAAGATTAAAGACAACAAGCTTTTTCCCATTCCCAGATGCTATGGTAAGATCACCAGGCAACAGATAGCTAGCAATAAAAGGGGCTTTCCTGTGTAAGAAGTCTGGAAAACACTGATGCACATGAGACAGCTGACTGTAAACATGGAGAATAATGGTGACTGATTCCTTCTGAGAACTAAAGGAACAGGGAATAGTTGGTGGTCCTCTTCATCTGGTTATAATTAGTTGATTAATATCTTGAGTAATAGAAAACACTCTTAATAGGCTATGTGAATGCTGGAGTACGGAATGGAAATTTTTAATACATTTTTTCATTTTTTTACATGAAGAAATGCTGTACAAAAATGCTGAACTAAGAAAAATAAATCAATTTCAAAAATGCAAGATTGACAAATAAACTATCTAGGAAGCAGAGCAGAAGTAGATTTGAGGCGTTAAAGTGAATTACAAATTAAATATGAGACAATTAATAATGCAGTATTAAAAATGAAAAATTTCATCCAAGATATAATATATGTGTGAGAATCCAGTTTATTCTACTTTACTGAGAAAACAGTAATTGAGCTTCTGTATTCAGTTTAGGTTCCAGATTTTCAGAAAGTTAAAAGAAGTGATAATTAGAATCGAATCATAGAATCACCGAGATCATCTAGTCCAAATGTCCACTTACCACCAGTATTTCCCCACTAAATATGTCCTTTAGTACAACATCTAAACATTTCTTGAACACCCCCAGGGACTCACTCAACCAAATGCCTAGGTAGCCTGTTCCAGTGCCTCATCACTCCCTCAGAGAATATTTTCCTAATGTCCAATCTAGACCTCCTCTGGTGCAACTTGAGGCCATTCTCTCTAGTCTATCACTAGTTATGTGGGAGAAGAGGCAGACCCCCACCTCACCACAACCTCTTTCAGGAATTTGTAGGGAGTCATAAGATCTTCCCTGAGCCTTCTCTTTTTCTGAGGAAACAATCCCAGTTCCCTCAGCTGCTCCTCATAAAACCTGTGCTCCAGTCCCCTCACCAGTTTTGTTCCTCTTCTCTGGACACCTTCCAGGGCTTCAATATCTTTATTGCACTGAGGGGCCCAAAACTGAACACAGTATTCAAAGTGTGGCTTCACCAATGCTTACTATAGGAGTAGTCCCTGCTCCTTCTGGCAACACAATTTCTATTACAAGAAATTGGCCTTCTTGACCACCTGAGCACACTGCTGGCTCATGTTTAGCCAAGTGTTGATCAATACCTCCACGTCCTTTTCCTCTGCACAGTCTTTCAGGCACTCTGCCCCAAGACTGTAGCATTGCCTGGGATTGTTGTGGCCAAAGTGCATGACCCAGCACTTGGTCTTCTTGAACCTCATCCCATTGATCTCAGCCCAGAGATCCAGACTGTCCATATTCTTTTGAAGGACCTTTGGATTTAAGTCCATCCACAACCAGTCTCTAGGCCCCGGGCCTCCAGCCAGTTCTTTACTCAGAAAAGAGTGTATCTGTCCAAGCCACTGACCGCTAGCTTCTCCAGGAGAATACTACGGGAAATAGTGTCAAAGGCTTTGCTGAAGTCTAAGCAGACTATACCTACAACTGTCTATTTTTTACCCCATCTTAGTGCTCTTAATTTCAATTGAAAGAAGTAACAGAAAGCCTGAAAGTAGACAGACTCTTTTATTTGATAGCTCTTAAATCTAATCATGGTCCATGAGGCCACTTTTATGTTCAGTGGTCTTATTACACCTTTTATCTTACTACTGTATCTTGTTACCTTTAAAGACTTCATAAGGCTTAGCTTACTGCTGAACAAATACTTAATAATATTATAAATATTATTATTATAAATAATGTCATGGGCTAATTACATCTGATTAAATTAAAAGTTCCCATTTGTTTTTCGTAACAACAGGAATTCATTAGTGCAATGAGTACTCTTCTTGGAGTATGTTCTGGTCCAAAAGGCAAACAGTTCTTTGAAAGAAAGATTTGCATTGATCCCACATTATCTAAACCAGTGTCATCTGTTTTCATTGGAAAAAATTACTTTGCTTGAATGGAGCACTGGTTATCTTATCAATAAAGACACATCTACAAAGCATCACTCATTAGCTATGAAGACAACAGATGGAAGAGGAATTAGGAGATTATATTGCTCAGAGATTATGAGTATGAAGATGTGGATCTGGGAATATGCAGAATGCAGAGTGGAATTCTATAAGAAGATCATCTCTGTAGAAGAGTCATAGAAGAATGTAAAGAGAAAGTACCTTCATTGTCTCTAGTTTGGTTCAGATTATGTCATTTTGAATATATAGAGAAAGATGAGAATAAGCATTTTTCTTTGCTTGATTTTTTTATTTCTCTGTTAATGACATCAGCTTCAAACAAAGTGTTACAAGGCTCTACTAGTAGTAACAGAAATCATCCTTTCAGTACTATTCACTGAGGCAAAAAAATCTTAATTAATTAGAAAATTCTCAGATTATTGTCGGTTTATTATTTATTAATTTGTGAAAGATAACCCTCTGAGTTCCTTACTCTGGGACTTTCAGAAGGTGAGATATGTGAGGCTTTTCTATCATTTCAGGCAGTGCAGTCTTTGCTTTCTGTGGCTTCCCTTGATATATACATTTACCTGCTGCAACTACACAGCAGCCACAGGTGATTTTGGTATTTTGCCGATATGTTTGTATTCTTTTCTAATAACTGTCTGCTACATTTTCAAAGTTTATAGATCTCTTGATATCCAGGGATATAATTGTACCTCCTGTAGTCATGAGTACACTAGTTTGAGTACTGACACCTCTGAGGTAGTGGTAAAGAGGATTCTGCCAGCTAGATAACTTTCCAGCATTTCTAGCAGTCTCGTATAGACAGTAGCAGGCTCAGATTGCTGCAGTTTAATTGTTGTTGGTATGTCAAATAGCCACATCTAGGCTGATGATATCTATACAGGCAGCTATCTCTTCCCTAATGTCATATACATATACTGTCTCATCATTATAAAATAGATATTTTCAACTAGAGGAGAATTTCGACTTTCAAAAATATGACATCATTACTTGCTAAAGAATCTTGCTTTTTCTGTCATTACACCCCAATGTCACTGAGAAGTACTTATAAGGAGTAGACATTTCAGAGGAATATGTAGGGTGCAGAAGCATAGGAGATCATATTCATTAGGGATAACCTGGAAAGCTTTTAGCAGAAACGCATCTCCAGAATAAAAGCAGAAAGTCCTGCTGATTATATTACCTACATTCTCTGTTAGTTCAGTTGTTTTAATAATTTCTTATGACTATAAAATTGAAAACCTGCAGAAGCGTGTTTGCCTTTTTTTTTCTTGCTAATTTCAGTTGTGACATAATATCTACTCATTTCGTTTCGAATGAGGAAAATAATTTCTGAGAAAGAGCTATGGGTTTCCTTCTCATATTTTCAGAGCTAAGCAAACAAATTAATAAAGATTTGCCAATTAAGCTTGATTGCTTCTTTGATAGAATTATAAAATTATTGGATGAAAGAAAAGAATAATATGATAGGCATTTCCAATTAATTAAGGAAAATACTTCATCCTGCATTCTATAAAACTTTTCTTCCAAAATTAATTTAAATTGGCTTGAATATGAATGTCATCCTGTGGCTGATCCACTGATAGAAAGTAGTAAACAAAGGGAAATGATGAGCTGCAAACTAGTGATTTCGAAGAAAATGACTGCTGGGCTACTGCCAGAGGAGATCAGGTTATATTCTGTTGCTTCACTAATGACTCAGAGGGAGTAAACAGCAAATAAATTAAGTTTCAGAGGATACTAACTTGAGAGGAACTATACAGGCTAAAGTGCTGTGAGTTGTGCTTCTGTACTTTAATGCAGAACTGTTTGAATCCTAAATGAAAGGTAAACACTATCAAAAAGCAGATCTTATGTAAAATTTTCCAAAATTCACCTTCTAAGAGAAAAGCTGCACTTCAGTAAAGTTGTGCAGATTTCAAGCCCTCATAGACTTAAAAAAAATGTTAATCATAATCTCATGTGTTGAATAATTAGGCATTTATGCATAGGTTTAGCAGTAAGCTCATGCTTAAGTTCTTGTTGAACTAGAAATTCTATAAAACACAGATGAAACAAAAAAATAAAAGTACAAGAATATGAGTAAGATATGTGTACATGTGATCCTACATGAATAAGTTTTCTCTCCTGGATAGCCTGTGTTACTACTGCCTAGATATAGGATTAAGGAGAATGAAGAAAGAAAACATCATTCAATTAGCTATGATAAGAATCAGAAATAAATTCTTGTGTCCTTAGACAAGCTCCCTTCACGCTTCACTTCCCCCTTCTTCTTTTTTTTTTTTTTTTTTTTTTTTTTTCCCTGAACATAACACATAAAGAGAAGTAGGTCACTCTGGAAGTAATGCCTCCTATTTATTTCCAGGGAAACTGCAACAGATACAAAAACAAACAAACAAACAAAACCCCACAATAACACTAGAGAAAATTCTCAGCTACAAAACACTATTTTTCAGCATAGTCACCAGCATTCACTATGCATTTTCACCAGCCATGAACAAGAACCTGCATGCCGCACTCATAAACATCTGTGTCAGTGGAGATGACTTGCTGTTGCTGTTGCCACTGCTGAAATGCACCACTCACTGCCTCACTTTGGTCTCTATAAACATTCATCGAGCACTGATGGATGTCAGTGAGTGCAGTTTTTTCCACATGGAGGAATTCAGTTCCACACATTTGCTTCATATGTACTTCCGTGTTATATAGCATTCTGTCAGACTGCCCTTCTGCTGCTATCTGTCACATGGCAACAACATGTAATGGAATATTGGTAGGGAGGTTCGACCTTTACTTCCATATCACCAACATGCACCTCTGACATTGTGGGCTAACATAATAAAATAGGAGGCATAACTATTGGAGCAGCCATCATAAAAATGTGTTTGAGAAAGCAAATTTGTTTATGGCAAAACTCCCACAGAATCTTATGAGAGTTTGAGTTTTGCCAAGACATGAGAACAGCATTTCTCCCATGCAAACCTTCATCTCATAATGTAATCTTTGCAACCATATAATCAAGATAATATCAGGGTTTTATTTTGGTCTACCAAAAAAAAAAAAAATTGTGTAACCTAGAAGAACTCTTTATGAGTTGGAGATGGGGTGAGGAGTAAAGAAGGCATAAAAGTAATTTTGGAAAATATATAGACTTCTGAGGTTTGCCTTCATCCTCAAAGTATCTGTTTGAATTAACAAAACAGGAAACATCGAAGTAGTCTTACAGAAGTACACAGGTAGCCATGTAGCTCTTCTCTCCAGGTTCCCAGAAGGCTCCCAGCAAGGACTGTGAAGAATCATCCTAGAATCAGAGTACAGACAACCAGAGAGCACGTTTGAAATGCAAACAAATCACAAAAGAACAGCTGTGTGCAGCAATGAATGCCTGCTGTGGATCAGCTCATGAAACTGATATTCATGTTGTGCTCCCATATGTAGAACAGAATGAACACTGTGAATCCCTTTCCTACTTGACACTGCTTACATGCAGCAACAAATTGCCTCTTGATTAAAATCACTTTTGCAGGAGGGATGGCTCTAGATTAATTTTTTATTCGCAGCAAAGCTGGATACAAGAGAGAGTACAAAACTGTAAATTAATTATTTTGTGGGAAGAAGGCTTTAACAGATAAATTTTCAAAATATTTCCAACTTGTCATGTAAGCAAGCTGGCATGCACTTGGACTCCAATTGAAAAAATGGAGGTAGATATAAGCACAGCGTACATAAACCAGCAAGAACATGAATGTTAACAAAAATAGCTGAGAAACTAGAGAACAAGACTATGTGAGCAACATGACCATTCAGCTTCTATTTCACACATTACGTCCTTGGGATAGGTACTGTATCCAGTCCTGGGCTCCTCAGTTCAGGACAGGTATTTCTAGAGAGAGTCCAATGGAAGGTAACAAAGATAACTGGGGTATTTTTTCATGAGAAAAGGCTGAGAGACCAGAGACTGTTCAGCCTGGAGAAGAGAAGACTGAGCGGGGATCTTATCAACACTTATAAATATCTAATGAATGGGAGACAAGTAGATGGGATCAGGCTCTCTTCAGTAGTGCCCAACGACAAAGCAATGGGCAAAAGGCACAAGCTAGAACACAGGAAGTTTCATATGAATATGAGGAAAAACTTCTTTACTTTGAGGATGACAGAGAACTAGAACAGGATACCCAGAGAAGTTGTGGAATCGTCTTCTCTGTAGATAGTCTAAGCCCTGGATACTTTCCTGTGCAAACTACTGCAGGGAAGCTACTTTAACAGGGGATTGGACCACATGATCTTCAGAGGTCTTTTTCAATGCATATGATTCTGTTATTCTGTGATTCAGCATCTGACAACTGACTGCATCCTTGACCATAGCCAAACCTAATTGATTATTAAAGGTGTATGGGAACTGCTGAGTCACAACCTGAACCACTGATTGAGCACCTGGGCAAAGGACCTGGTCAGCCCTGGGAGCACAGGTGAAGGCAATTCATCTGTGTGACTGGAAGGGGTGGAGCCTGGCTGCACCACTCTTATACCTCATTTAAGGACTGACTGCCACTCTGGAAGGCTTTTTTGTTGATTGCTCCTCTGTGAGGTTTCTTCTGCAAGCCTAGATCCTCAGAGATGAGTATTTATCTTCTTTCTTTTGTAACACCTTCCCACTGCACTGGTCCCTCTGCTGTTGTGGAAGGTGAATGAAAAATGTAGTTTTACTGACAGTAAAATAGTCATTTAAACAGTACTGTACATTCTTTGTAAAAGATTACCTGATCAGAATTATGCCTGAGGAACAGTGTGAATGGAATGCTTAAATATTTGTTGTGGATTGCTAGCAGAAGAACACTGGTGCTAATTGAATCTCAGGGAAATAATGATTTAACCAAACAGAAGTTCAGAAAGAACGCAGGAAAGAAAGAAATACGCATATGTCTGAACAACTTATTTCTGTTTTTAGGGGTTCTAGGGAAAAGTTAAGGCACTTCAAAGCAGTTATAGCTATGCAATTTCTAATACTGAACTGGGATGAAGAGAATAATGCGTATCTGTTGGCTCATGGAAGTGGAAAGTATTAGATTAAGCCTTCGTAGCATCTAATTTGTCCTTTTCACTGATAAACTCATAATCTCTATAGTGAGGAAAGTCATTTTATAGCAATAGTATAAGTAGTATGAACAATCTAGTTAGGTTGCTCACATTTATTGCAAGAAATAAATGCCTGTTGTTATGTCCAGGAGTATATATAATCAGTGTTTCATGGTTGTAATGGGAGGAGAATTCAGTGCATAATATATTCTTGAATATCCTGTCTTTTTCCAGAATCACATAGGTGAGTTAGAGAAAATGATATTTGAATCTATGAACAAAGTGCTATGTTTTTGGTCTGGTGGTGTATATGCAGTTTTCTCTGAGTATTTACTGAACAATCTCAATGGTGTATTAGTTGGTTCAGATAGAGAGACAAGGTACGAATAATAATACCCATGATTGAGTCAAGAGGACTGATGTGTGCACTCAGAAGCAGGCAGAGCTACATTTAATTGCAAAAGAAGCAAGACAGTAGGATGCCTTTTTGTACACCTGAGTATAAAAACAAAAACAAAACAAACAAACAAAAAAAACTTTGAAAGAGTTCAATTAATCTCTAGAAAATGGATGTGTAAGCATTCCTTGTGGTGTACAATTTTCTTATGGAGAATGCTCTGGAAAGAAGTCTTGGGGAATTGCTACCTATCAGTAAACTGTAATGAGCTGGGAAAAGAAGCAAAAGTAGTGTTTTACCAGCACTTTCTGGGGACAGGTATCCAGGACAAGTGATTTTAATAGAAACACAATACCCTAGTGGGCTAGCAGAATTTTGGAAGAGGGATTTGCAAAAGAAGATGCAGCAGAGGTGATTAAAGTTCATTTTAACAGGTGCGGCAACTGTAAGATGCTGCCAGTGGTCAGAATATGCACTGTGGCAGTGAGCGTTCTAAAATGGGACAAGAAAATAATTCAGACTGATTAAAGTGCCCCATTCATATTTTGGCCTCCCTGTATTATCAACAGCATGCAGCACTGCCGTATTCCCTGCAGAGCACCAAGTGGGTTTTTGCAGGATTATTAGGTAAAAAATCTAGGAAATAATAATGAATAAAGAGATGTTAAGGTTACAGTTACAGCAAATTAACATTGAGTATATTCAGTGATATTGAAGTTAAAGTAGTTAAAACAATTTGGGGCTAAATTCTCACAGGTATCTTGCCACAGAGAATATTATATTCTGTACAGCTACAGCATGACTATATTCAGCATACTGCTTTAAATGTAGGGCACCAAATTGCCAGAAAATATTGAAGAGATTTCAGAGAAGAGGATTAAATTCAATTAGGGAGGTGGAGGGATCATTTAGGAGCAGAGATTAGAAGAGTTAAATATGCGTAGCTTGGATGGTTGACAAAAATCTACTAATACATGACGGGTAAGAAAACATTGGAAGACAGAGATTATTTAGGGAGCTTAATGGAATAATAGGATATGATATGTCCCAATCTAAGTTCTATTATTCCAACACACACCATATTTTACTAGACTAAATAATTCTCCTGACAGTGATGTCTATTAGGCTGTCACAGGACTGGCTTGCGCAGCAAGGTTAGCTTATAAATTGCACTGCTTTTCAGAGATGTGACAATACATTTTCTTACAGAGCAGAACTTCAGCAACAAATACAAACCACAAGGCTTGTCAGGCTCTGCAGCAGCAGCAGCATCTTTTGCCCTACCACTTCCTTCTCTTTCACCTTCTTTTTTGTTTTGCTGTCTGCTTTTGACAAACTGATGGCTCTTTTGGTTCTCTGCCACTCCAAATGACACACCTGGAGCAATTACACTCTGTCTTCCAGGACCAATTGCTGTCCCCATCATCCAGCGGCCATTTCTCACAAGTATAAATAAGAATTTGGATAACAAAAAGGAAACAGAGATTGTAGCTACAAACATCCAAGTGCAGAAAGAACATAAGCAAATGACAAATGTGTGTGCATCTCACTTTTGCATCCATTTATTCAATATATAACAACCCTTTCCGTTTGGAGCACACCATACTGTGATACAAGTTTTCAGTTTTGTTTGAAAACTAATAAGTTACAAATGAGGTAAAAGTCCCATTTCTAAAACTAAAGGAAACAAAATACTTGCAAATGAGCAAGACTATTTTGTTCAATTATTTCGTATCTCTGATCCTCTTAATTTCCTTATTCTCTCAGCAGCTCCTTCACTACACTATTCCATCAGAAGCTGAAAGGTATTTCAGTTTATGTGATAGTTTGTCATGGTTACTCACACCCACCAATTTCTCTAGTGAGCAGCTTAATGCAACTCAGTTAATAATATTGTCTGACAATCACAAAGTTTTAGAGAAAATATCTTTTTGGTTAAGTTTTCTCCCTATTGCTTTGTGTGCATGTGTTCACACACATGGCACATGCGATTTGCCCTTTCAAATAACTTTTGGCTCTTACTGCAGTGCATACTTCATGAACAGAATAGAAGTGAGCAAGAAGATCGATGTGAGGCTTTCTAACAGTCAAAAAAATACAGTATAGAATACATGCTTGAGTGCCTTATATCTTAATCAAGTTATCTTTCAGGGCCAGTGGACAGAAATGCTTTTTCTGTAAATGTCTTGGCATATCTTTATGAGTACACAGACTATAAACAATTTTCATGAGGTTTATTTTTTGTGTTGTTTCTGTGTTGGGAAAAAATAGGCAACAGAAATAAAGGCAGTTTTTCCAGAGAAAGCTATAAAATCAATGGACTTGTACAATTCATTCAAAATAGCAATAGAGTATGGCCCAATTTTTATAGTTATTAGGCTGAAAAATTATAACTGGCTGTTACAATATTCTTAAATGAGATGCCATCAAAATGTTTGAGATAAATTTGCGTTCTTACTGTGTGTTTTCCTGCAATTGATGCATTTGAGCAAGGATCATGTCTTTGCCTTATGAAGTGTGGGTTACTGCCGCTGCCACCAGGTCTGCAGCAGTCACTGACACACTGGTACCAGGATGCTTGAGCCAGCCAGCCACCTGTGCACTCCCCTTGTTGGCCCAAGGAAGCCCCTTCTCCACCCTTCATGGCCATGAGACCATGGGAGCAGGCCTGGCACTAGTGGGGTGGTCAGAAATTGAGTACATTTCCTTGTCCTGTTCTGGCAGCAGCAGTCACGCTCAGGGCTACTGATGGGTACCCAGGGACAGGACCAGCAAGAGCTGCATACCTTGTTATCCTGTTTTTTCTTTCTTAACCTTCTTTTTCACCACCCTCACATCTTCTTTCTCCACCCTAGTCTCATTCCTAATGAACAACCTGCTCTGTTTCCTTTTTTTCCTTTGTTCCCAATTTTGTGTCAACTGTGCTCGTATTTGGATTTTATTATACAGTTACCTTGGCAATTTCAGATTTATCTGAAATTGCTGGTGTGGTTACCTTGATTCTGCTGGCCTTTTAAGGTTGTTCCCCAAAATGTGTCCAGTGATCCTATTCAGCTAGCTCTGAGGTTGGGTCATTTCTCCATCAGCCCCTCTTTATCACCTGTGAACCCAGATGTTCCTCGTGATACTATCTCTAATTTTTATCAGCTTCTGCTGTGGTTTTCTGTCACGCCCATCAATTCCTCATACTATGTCCCATTGTCTTCCATGTCTTCACCAGTTAGCTGAACATCTCCTAAAGTATTTTTTTGCCTCCAGCCCTAGTGCTTTGAATTCTGTGTTATTAGAGTTTAGGTACTGAAACATTCATGAACTCAGATGAGCTGGAGGAATGGCATTTATAGTGTGTGAATACATTGTTCATTGGGTAAATAGCTGATGCTGCTGCATGTGCTTGCCCAGTGAACAAAGTGTATTTCAAAAGCATCATAACATAGCAGATATCAAGAACAGCTTTTCATAGTTAGGTTGCAAGATGACACATTTATTAAGCTTCTTTTCAGAACTTAATGACCCCCTCAAGACTTTACGTCCTTTATGGTACCTCTTATTTCCAATAGAGGAGGATAGGGAGCATACTGGGATGTACAGGTCACAGAATACCGTAGGAATTTCCAAGAGGATGAGGTAGCACAATGCCTCCAGGCTGTAGTAGGCAGCTGGCAGCATCACCAGCTGGTGGATGGACATCTGTCTTGACATCTTGACAAACATTTGACCACAGCCAGCTGGTGAGCAACAGAAAAATTGGAAAAGGGCCTGAAATCTGAGTGCCTCTCTGAGCACGTGGCATTTATACACACTTGAAAAAAAAAGACTGATGGTATTGCAGCAACTGTATGTGACAACTGTGTAACCTCCACCAACTCTTATTATCTGTTAGAAAACAGAACTGTCTCTTAACTAGTGTCACTTATATTTTGACAAAAGAAATTCACTGTTATGAAAACAGCATGCATACTTAAAACAGTGTGTAAGAAATGGTGATTTTTGAAACTGTGCAAGAGGTACAGTGCCCAGAAGCACTTTCTTGTCTTTATTATCAGGCAGCCTGGTGGTGTCTTTTCCCTCTAGTACAATGCATATCAATGGATAGCTTAAGTTAAAAGTGGAAAAACTCAAACCATTATTATCCTTAGCTGTGGGCTTGCAGAAATATATATCAATTATTTTTTTCAATAGATCTAAACTTTAATATAATATCTAATTAAGATATTCACTTTACAAGAGGCAACTACAGTGCAAAGGAGTGAGAGTTCTTGAAGATTATAATTCCTTGGGATATGTAACTCTTATCCACGTCATATTGATCAGAATGTCAGAAGAGGTGAAAAAAATGTATGTGATCACTCAGTGGTGTAAAAAAACAGCGTAATTCAATATTTCAGTTTAAGAATATAACAGATTAGAAATATCTGTTGAAAGAATTATCAAAAGTAGAAGTTGATTTACCCCAAATTAAAATTGTATGTTGAACAAATGCATTATGATTTCATTAGCAATGGAACTCAAAAAGAATTGGATCTCAAATTATTGTAACTAAATTATTGTTTTAATTACGCAAATGCTTTCATTCTGACTGTGATTAATAAAGCATTAAACTGGATTTCCCTATCTCTTTTTACAGGTGTTGCAGTTTCCCATTCCACTCATTCCGTCCAATATGCAGGGCTATTGGAAAAATGCTTTAGACAGAAATATTTTATCTTGCATCTGGCTCAGCGGTACAAAGATTCACAACAGTAACAGGACTTTTGGTGAGTTCTGGGAAGTTTTTTTTAATAATTCCTATGTTTTTAAAGAAAATCAGATCTAGGAGTTTCCAGCCCTGGGAATGATCAAGTCCTAACCATTTAAGAATGGTTATTCCTTCAGTTGAAGGTTCATAGCAAGAAGATAGTTCTGTGTGAAGTAATACTTCTCCCTACTCCAATAAATAATAAGTAAAAAAGAAAATGAACTGAGATGACGGTATTTATTATTTATAATAACATAGCACAAGATTAGCCCTTGTGATCTATCTAAAAGTATATCTTGCCCATGCCTTGTATCAACATCTCCTCAATAATTGATGCTTTGGGAAGCAAATGAGTCAGGGGCAAGTATATGCAGATACTGCTCTATTAGAAATACTCAGTTGAAAAATCTGTCACACAGTGACTTCCTAAGGAGAAAGTTTGGGATATTTATGCTTACTGGTCTTTGATATTTTAGTTTCCATTAATTGTTTAGTCAAAATATGAGTCTACATAAATTTCACCATTTGTAATATCCTGGTGCAATAGTTTCCATAGGTATTGTTCAAATAAATGCCCGTCTCCTTTCTTTTTGCCATTCCTTTGCCACTAAATGTTTCTTTTAGAGCTTTATTGTTCCTGTTTATGTGAAACAGAGATGAATCCCTTTTTTGTATTTTACATGCCATTCATGATTTTATAGCTAATCGCCGTGATTTGATTCAATAGTCTTTTTCTAAGCATAATTAGTAAAGATTTACATTGTGGCATGATTGCTACTTTTTTCCCATTTTTTCAGAAGTTTCATGTTTTTATTCCTATTTACAAACTGCATTGCTTTTATCACCTAGTTTTTAGACACACTTCTGTAGCTCTTCATAATTATCTCTTCTGCTACTATGAAAAACTAAGTAATGGCAATTAAAAATGTAAAAACAAAACATACTTACTTATTAAAACTCTTTAGTTTTATCATTTTGGGGAAAAACAATTTCTATCACACTGATTTACAAAAGACATTTTGAGTTTTTTTTTTTTTTTTCACAGAAAGGAAACTGTGAAATTTTCCTAGCTATTACAAGTTAGAGACAAGGATTATTAGATATTTTACAATATATATATGCGTGTGTGTACATTTTACATATATTTTACAATATATATATGCGTGTGTGTACATTTTACATATGTAAATTATATATGTGTATATAAAATGCATAAATATAGTAAGAACCATAATTTAGAAGGATGACAAGATCTATAAGGTTTGTCTCTACCAGTATTTTATTGTTATTCACTAATTAAAACTAGATTTAGATCAAACTAATAATGAGTAAATATTAAAATTTAAAATTATGGGTTGGTGTGTTTTTAATGAAAGAGGACAAAGGACAAATGTAATAAATTGGAATTCAAGAAATACAAAGTATTTGTATATTGCTTTAACTGATCACTTTATTTGTTAAATTAAAAATTTAAATTTAAAAAACTCAGATAAAAAATAGTTTTCATATGTGTACTGAATAGTTTAAAATTCAACTTTTTCCTGATATCTTGATTAAATTTAGCTATTTAAAATTATATGAAGATTTCTTGAGATTCATTTTCGAAATGCATAGCATCTAATAAGATGAGTATGTGTTTTATATAAATAGATTATTTCCAATCATCAAAGCATCAAAAGAGAACTTTGTGACAATTTTATTGATTGAAAAATGGTTTCATAAGGTTTTAAATTAGATCGGATACACTTTTGGTTTAGTCTTAAAGAATAGAAATTACTGATAATGTGGAAGTATTCTATTTGGAATTATTGTAACAGAACAGTTTATATTTAGAATTCATCAAGTATTTCCATTTTTAAATAAAACATTCTTCATTTCAGGAATGAATGTATTTTTTAAGACTGGAATTTTTTCAAAAATAAAGACACAGTCATACGTTTCAGGTTGCATGAATTATTTTCGTGTGACATTAAAGATTCTGAAAGCACTTTTGGAAACAAAGTTTAGCTTTATTCAACCTAATTTATTTCTGCATATTATTTAAGTTGCCTGTCAGACTTAAAAATCCACTTTTCTCTAAGCTTGCTTTGCAGTACTAGCCAAGAGGGAAACTTCTGATAGGGTTTAAACTTATGCTGCAGATATTATTATAAACATAGGTTCAGCAGAGACTTTAAATATTTGATTATAGATTTTATGCAATTTTCATGCTCTGAGGCTGTGGTTGCCAGATTCCTGTTTTCACATATTCTTTCTTTCATGCATCAAACATCCCCATCCTATCTTGTCATCAGTGCTATTTACAGATTCTTAGAATCTTTATTGATAATCACATTCAGATGCAGAAAATATATAGCAGAAAGTGCAGAAACTGACAAACTGCATACTGTACTTCTCTAGATGGATAGCATATGCTGTTTGTTATTAACCAAAATGGCTGTATTCCTTGACACCTTTTGAACCATGAGGCAGATGTGGAGCTCTTTCTGTATTTCATTGTCAAAAATATAATCTTTAACATAAAAATAAAAGGCTGTTCATGTTCTATCTTTGAATAATGATTTGCTTAAAAGAATAACAAGTAGTAAATTATTTGAATACTGCTACATGCAGGTGGAAACCAAGTTCTCACAATTAGAAGAAAATTAAAATAAATCAAGTTGCTTGAGCTAAAATTCTGAGAGTATTCAGGTACATGATATTATATAGATATATATTTTCAGTCTACTGCTGTTTCTTCCTGCAAGACTTGAAGAAGTCTGTTTTAATTGCACAGAACTGCATTCTTACAATTTTAAGTATTATAAATCAAGGTTTTTCACCACTAGAAAAGGCTTGTGAGCCTTATAAACCTCAAAGAACATCACAAAGCAGTTTTCTAATTACTTCCAAAAGCAGTGAATATTTGAAATTTCTCAATAATGAATTCTAGACACAACGATGGCATTAGGAGTAAAGTTTATCAGGAGTAAACTATTTCAGTTGAAGTCTATTTAGGGATTTCCCTAAAGTACTGTGTACATGTTTCTTGTGTTGTTCTCATGTTCCCAAGAAATGCTTTCAATCATAAAACTGTCTGCAGAGTGTTGCTGATTGTTTCATGTTGATTTGAGACATGGAATTCCTTACCAGTGTATTTATTAGCGTTTCATCCAATTTCAGTATAAGCCTGGATCCCTTGAGATTCCACTAAATTTCTATCACAGGCCTCGTTCTGAAGAAAATTAAATAGCCATAGCCTGTCAAGACTATAAAGGAGAGAAGGAAGTAGATATTTGAGGAGCAAGAATACAATTTTCAAGTAGATTTGAATGATATGGATGTAATTATTTCATAGTTTGTACATTTGGATTGGAAATTAGATACTAAAATAACTAAAATATGAGGAAGTTTCAAAGTTTTCTGGGCAATCTGAATTTAAAAAATCATTGCAAACTCTTCTGACTTTTTTGAAAGTTCCAGGGAATGACTAGATAGCTTTAAGACAGTTGGTCATATTAAATCAAAATTATTTGTAGGATTATGGATGTCACTCATGTTCACATAGCTTCCAATTTCACAGTCCACAGAATGAATGACATTCAGTTTGGCTGCAGCGATTTCTTTTTCAGGCAGTTGACACAAACACTGCAGCTAAGCTGAATATCATTCATTTATGTCAAACAGTTGGCATAAACAGTATTTATGGTATCAGTAAAAAGCTTGAACCTTACAAAGCATCTGCGTTGAATTGTTAGGACAATTCAATTTCTGCATTACAGACAAGGTGTGTAGGGATTAGTGATGTTCCACTTCTTTTCTTTCTCATTTGTTCCTGTCTGTCCATGACCCAGGCAGACCAGGCACTGAGAAGCCAGTTTAAACCATTGTAACCAAATATTTTGAGGTGCTGTTGCTCATACAGTAGCAGAATTTCAGTAGTTTCCATGAAAGTACACAGGCAATCCAAGCAGGTTTGAACTGGAGTACCCAAAGAAGAGGTACCATGTCCCTACAAGCATATTCTCTTATGAGATGGCAGTGACAAAATATGAAGTTTTATTAGAGAATTTAAGTGAGCAAAAAGTCTTTTCATATACCCTTGTTAATCTGAAGGAATTTTTAGAAATATTGCTTTGCAGGAATGCTTGGGTAAAAATCCACACTGTATGTTCCCCCTTGGTTTTAGATAATATATTATAATTTTTTTTTTTTTTCTTTTCCATACCTGAATTAGGTACTGCATTATTTCCTTTTTCCCTGCTGTTGTGGGAAATGTAATGGGCATTTTCTTCATGGAAATTTTTTAGGTTTTGCTCTTAAATATATTTTACCCAAAAGAAATGTACGTTTTGTATTATGAAGTAAGGCTATTGCATTTAAGCATTTCAAATCATTAACTCTTTCTTACTTTACTGTTTTTAAATATACTTTTATTGTTCTTCTCTGTCTTCAATCATTTAAGCAAGCATTATCTGTCTTCTAAATAATTCCATTTATTTTAATATAACTTGAGAAATCTATAGTTAAAGCATTTTTCATTAAAGGTTTTAGGGACAAATATTCTTATTCTCTCTTTGCTAAAACTAAACGGTTAATATTACTATTTGCTACATGATAAGTGTGGCTAACACTTGAAAAAGTGAGAAGTTTTATTTTACATATTTTTGTTTTTTGGTTTTCTGGAATTGAATGCTGCTGTGTGAAAGAAGTACACGTGGCATTTTCAGCCTTAGAAACTTATAGTTTTATTAACATTGTGGGAAAATGTTCTTTCAGTGAAATTCCGTTCAATTTCATCTACTTGCTTCCACCAACTCCTTCTTGTGTCCCAAGACCTTATTTTAGATCCTTGTCAGTACCTGCCCCAGCTTAGTCCTAGATGGACTGTACAGCCATTTCCCCAGCCCTGGCCCCATCCCAATCTTCTGCTGCTCCTAAAGCCCTGAAACCTTCAGTAACAAGAGAGGCACTCTTTGTCGTGAAGTGTGACAAACCTTATTTATGTATACTGAGAGCTTTCACTTTAACAGAGCCAAAGGGACGGGAATGGAGTAACGTATGCTGGACAAAAAAAGTCCACTGGCTTTTTTAGATACCATTTTTTTATAATTGCATGGAAACCTTTCATTTTTTCTTTCAGAAAGAAAGTTGGTTTTATTGATTAAGAAAGCTACAAATTTGGTAGTACTGAAGGTACAGATGTACAAAGCACTCCTCCACTCTATAGCAAGTGCTTCACCAACCATTTAGCTACCGATTGTTCACTCAAATTTCTGCTTTTTGCTGCCATGGCATTCTGAGATAGAAAACATTCAACCAATTATTATTTTTATCTGAAGGTTTCCTTTCTAGTTCTGTAAACAAAGAAGCAAAAAAAACAGAAATCTGCATCTTCTTTTTTTTTCTTCCATTGATGGTTTTTTCCAGGAAAGTGTTTAAAACCAAATCCTCTACAGATTAGCAGTTTTTATTTTGTTTTATAGTTGCAGTTTTCTATATTCAAAACCATTCAATGATGATATATCACATATCACATTTGAATTTATTTGCCTCCTTCTCATTCCCTTGTGTTGGAAACGTTGCCCATTTGCAAATTCTTAGCTAACTAGTGCAACCTAGTACAGTCTAGTGCAATCTAGTACACGGTAAGAAACAAGCAGAAATATATTCTGTTCATAGTAATTATGAGTTTAATTTCATTACTTGCCTTTCTTAACTATTGAGTCTATTTCTAGATGTGTTGGAATGAAATAAAAAAAAATGGCTTTTTATTTGGGAATGTTCTTTACTAAAAGTAGTAACATCTTGCACTAATTATCTTGGGATTAACTGTATCAACTATTTTCATTCTAGAAGACTTGAATTCAATTAATGATCTGTAGAGAAAGTTTACCTGATGAGTCCTTCAGAATGTTTAACAGTCATGTCTTGATGCAGCAGATCAAACTGCATCTTCTGTGAGGTCTTATAAGTTCTGGCAGAGAGGGAAGTAAAACATGCTTAAGAGCTTTGCTAGTCTGGGACCAAAGTATTTAGCTCTGGCTGTATTTTGAAGGTCAAGGAAAACAGTTTAGAACCACATGGACATAGGTTTACACCCGTTTACTAGGATTCATTATCTGGTCTTCAATAATAATCAGAATCCTAAAAAACAAACTGAAAACCAAATTAAAAAAAAAAAATTAACATCAAAACAATCATCCTTCAACCTGTCTTCTGACCTACTGTTACTGTTGCAGATGTTCTCAGAGGTCAATGGAATGGCAATGCCACCATACCAAGCAGGCTTTGTGGGGCTTATGATAGTATCAGCACTATTATCCTGTCTGACAGCAGTGTACATCAGAGCACTGTAGAAAAATAACATGTTGTTTAGGTTTCCTATAAAATTGGTAGCATGCCAATGAAAAATTATAGTCAAATTTCTTGTAATGTTTGAACCAAGAAAAAGTTTAAATAGATATCAGTGCTTTCAGTTATAATTGCAATGGAAAATTTTCAGGGCTTGTTACTGACTGGATAACATCACTGATATTTTTTCGAGTGGCAAGATACGTTTTACTATGAGCCAATCTTTGCATCATTAGGCACAAGAATGGTTTTATTAATTAAAGGAAGCAATAATCTGCTTTACATTGGTGGAGGAAATATGTTAGAGACTGTCATTAAAATTTGGGTCCAGGTGATTCAATCTCTCAAGCATTACTCATTTAAATGAAATTAGAATTCTAGTCCTAGGTCAATAGTGAAGATATGCTTAGGATGTATATTTAAATATTTCTGGAATAGGAATCAGAAAATATTATAAATGTTAAAAAATATAATAGTTTAAAAGAGTAATTGTTTAGCTTAAATTTATTTAAAGAAATGCTTTTTTTTTTTTTTACCATTATTGTTATAATTTTACAGCCTAAATACTTCTTGCAAGAGATGCAACTGCATAGCCAATACATGAAAAACAGCAGCATTTAATATCACCGTCTTTTGTGTCTTCATAAATGTAGTCAGCTAAAGTCAAACACAGACCAATAATTAATGATACTAATAGATTAGTTTCACAGTCCAAAAAGTACCTATTTCAGCATTACAATTGGAAACCACAGTATGGTTTAAATAATCTTGCTACCTGTCATCTTTCCTATTTTAGAAATAAATGCTATCATAGTATCATGTATTTCTTAGCAGAGAAGTAACAGCTAGATGCCATTGTTACAGTGGTATAATATTTTTGAGTAATGATAGTCTGCGTAGACAATTCCTAAACAAAAACAAACAAACAAAAAAACTTGCTTACTCTTAAGAGACCTTATTCCCTACAAGAAACAGTGAAGCTACAACATTTATTTAACTTGACAAATTAGATTAGTTTAATCTTTGTGAAGAATATTTTCCCTGGCTGCCTTAGACATATTGTCGGAGCCCGTTTACTACTTCAGGAACGAATAAACTGACACACATAAACAACAACAAAAAAATCATTTAAATTTTCTTCATGGCAGAAAAGAGGTAAAAAGGGAACAGTCTATAAAGAATCTAATCCAATTCTGATATGATTCCAGACTGTAATAAAAAATGCAGGGTTGACACAACAAAAGTGATTTAGATTAACAGGTACATTTGGAAAGTACATTAGCCTTTCTTCCACATAGACAGGTATCCATCAAATTCAGAAAGGAGTATGCATATAGGCATGTTGACATTATTGTTTGGGTCACTAGATACATATATCGTTTCCTGGAATAGAAGGAAAAGAAGAAAATTGGCTAATGGTCAGAGGCCAAAACAGTTTTTAATATCTATCAAAATAAACTAGATTGCTGCACTTCTGTGAGTAATATAGTACAATGAACTTGGTATATATGACATAATAAATGACAGTGACCATTCATTTCTCTGAGCATTGCTCAAAAGAGGCAGCTTTGGTTTAAGTAGGCTAGGGGACATGGAAATGGAGATGTACTTCCTGCAGCAACCCCCAGTACCAATACAAACTGGGGGATGAAAGCATTGAGAGCAGCCCTTCCGAAAAAGACTGGGTACTGGTGGATGGGAAGCTGGACATGAGCCAGTAATGTGCCCTTGTAGCCCAGAAGGCCAACTTTATCCTGAGCTGCATCAAAAAAGTTGTGGTCAGAAGGGCGAGGGAGGTGCTTTTGCCCCTCAGCTCTGTGCTGGTGAAGTCTCACCTGGAGTACTGCATCCAGTTGTGGAGTCCTCAGTACAGGAGGGACATAGACAAACCTGTTGGAGCATGGTCAGAGGAGGGCCATAAAAACAATCCAAGGGATGGGACACCTCTTCTATGACATAAGGCTGAAAGAGGTGGGGCTCTTCAGCCTGGAGAAGGCTACAAGGTGACCGGAGAGCGGCCTTTCTGTATCTAAAGGGGAACTATAGGAAAGAAGGGGACAGACTCTGTAGCAGGGTCTGTGGCGATAGAACATGGGGAAATGGTTTCAAGCTCAAAGAGGGTAGATTTAGGTTAGATATAAGGAAATAGTCTTTTACACTGAGGGTGGTGAGGCACTGAAACAGGTTGCCCAGTGATGTGGTTGATGCCCCATCCCTGGAGACTTTCAAGGCAAAGCTGCATCAGGCCCTGGGCAGCCTGATCTATCTGTGGTGTCCCTCTTCATTGCAGAGGAGTTGAACTAGATGGCATTCAGAGGTCCCTTCCAACTCTAAGTTTTCTATATTCTATGATTCTGTACTCCCTACCCTTCATCTCTTGCCTGTGTTCATGTTGCTATCTACTGGCTTGATGATACTCCATTTGAATGAGAGTCTAAAATATTTAATGAAATATATTACAATATCTTATTTTATATTTTCTTTATATAACTGTGCACTAGGTTTGGTTTCGATTTGTGTGCGTATGTGTTATTTCATAATGATAAACCAGAATTGCATGCTCTTATTTTGCCCTTCATCCAAACTACATCTTGAAATCAAGCTATACTCTTGAATTTGATCTTGCTTTCTTCTCAGGAACTGCGCTAGTGCTTCATTCTTACATATATTACCATTGTCTGATCAGAAGGTGATGCTATTATGGATAGTTTATGGGAATAACATAGAAGGAAGGGCTGATGCTTATACAATAGTGTGATAATTTTCTATGACATTTCACCTCTAAGCATCTCAAAGAGCTTTATACATTGATTTATATTCTGCACACAAGGATAATTTCGTCCATTTTTATTAGCTGTGCAGCAACACTTCAGTTTAGGACAGGAATTAAAGGCTATATCCAACCCAAAATGCAACATGAATGTACTCATAAAGCATAACTTTATCAGTACTTCAATCCATTCCCTTTCAGTGCTGTATCTCTAGCAAAGCATCGTTTCTAAAATATTAGGCAACTGAAAGATATACTGTCCAGATGCAAAATTCAATTGAATGTGTTCACAAAATAGTTGTAGCTTGTATTCTTTTGCAAAGAATCAATCAGGATACAGTGCATCTTGTAATTGTAATTTTAAAATGTATGCTTCTGTTTCTGTGATATTCCTGATTCCAATTTTAATTTCCTTCTAGTTTTTACAGTGATGTGATGTGATAGGCATGACTTACATGAAAGTATCCATCAGCTAAGTTTGTGTTTGTCCAGTGGGATTCACTTGAGGACTTTAGAGAAATGAAAGATTTCAGAAAATAATCATTATGATATTTAGCCAGTTTCTTCACTGAATTTATTTAGAATCTTGTTTCACCATCCATTCTTTTTACTCTAAATTTGTGTCAACATACTTTTTTATTTATTAAGATAAAGGTTGAGCACCTTTGCATAGACAAAGATGTTATTTTGTTATTGGTTTTTAACTTATTTATAGATTGTATTGAATTGAACTCCCATGTTTGTTTTTTTTTTTTACAAATACTTTTTTTTTTTTTTTTTTTTTTTTTTTTTTTTTTTGAGATAGATGCCAGGCATTTGGCATATTTCAAGGAATTTGTGATGTTTAAGTCCAAAACAAATCTTCCAAGTATCTTTCCTAATACCCAGCAGATAGACTCTGGTAGATAGAAGAAACTTCTTCTAAAGTTTTAAATAAAAATGCAACCAGTAAGTTTTATCACAGAATGGCTGAGGCATCACTGAGACTACCTCAGTCATTAGGCTGTTGTTATTTTGATGCATAACTTTTTCTGATACCCAAAGGTCACAAAGTTGTACTGAGCACAGAGAACCTGTTACCTGAGTGCTGGTGGGATAGCATAGTGGGGAAAGCTGCTTTGTTGAATGTCTTTAGCTTCAAATCAGTTGAATTCTTCTTCATGAAGAAGTTAATATACAGGAAAGAAGTCTGTAGGTCTATAAATAAAAATTTATAAGCAAGATTTTTAAATAGCTCTCAGGACACCATCTGGCTATAAAATGAATTTGCCTATAATATTAACAAATTTAATAAGCTCCAATTTAAGAGAGTTTTTTGTTTGTTTGTTTTTGTTGTTGTTTGTTTGTTTGTAATGTATGTAGTATATATCTGAATTTTTTTAGAAGTCAAAGGAGCTATTTTGATACTATCACACATTTTTAAATACTAGCATGTAAGGACCAATGAAAGCAATTTTGGACTTCTTACAGCTGAGACCAGAAAGCTTGAACTTTTGACATGACAACTTTTAGTAGCTATGAAGGTTTTCACAAATATTAACACCATTTGAATATAAAGTATTTTTGATGTTAGAAGTAAACTGTTAATGAAATAGCAAAAGCAGTGCAGATTTTTTTAAAGAATTATTAAATAATTGTCTGCATGGGAAAAAAAAAAAAGTAAATTCAAAGTGGGAGGAGAAAACAAGCATATCTTAAATGCAGTTTGGGAAATCACAATTTCTTTCTGCTTGTTTTTTGATGAAGTAAGCAGATTACTGTTTTTAATCCTTTGGTGGAAAGAACTGTTAATAGCCCTTTACTGTAATTTCTGTATTCTTTTCACCTTCCTTAAAAATACAGTAACTATACGTGGTAGTCCAGTCTAACTGACACCCTATGCAAAGTAGTGATTATTCGCTACTCCTTTGTTCATACATTCAACACAGCTGCTGGTTCTGCTTTTTGTTGTGAAGAAGCCACACGTAGCAGTTACTTGTCTGTTGTAGCAACAATTATGAGATAGACTTCTGGGTCAGAGCAGGCAACAAAACCCTTTGCATGGCTCCAAAAGCCTTCCAGGAGTGCTCACAGCTCCTCTAACTGTGCCCTGTGTTCTTTTTCTCTAGTTGGTTACTTTGTGTGTGATGTCAAAGGCTTGGCCCAAATTAACCTAAAGTCATTCGATATGGATGCCCCCCTGTTTTTTGCTCCAGCAATTTTTTTGTATCCCAGCAATTTATTTTTATTTAATTTATTTTTTGGTGGAATTTTTGAATAACATAAGGGTGTTTTTTTGTTTTTTTGTTGTTGTTGTTTTTTTCCTTATCATACACACAATAAGTGCTTCTTATGATTTTTTCTTAATGATGATTACCTAATGGAATATATTCTCTGCTTACTCCTAATCTGGGTAAAATGGCATTACCTGAATTATATTATACCATACCTTAATCAAAACATCATGCGACCTCAAATCTGTGTAGGTCTATTACATCTAGACAGATTACTTACCTCACCTAAACTTTTAACCTCATCTTTTATGAGGCAATCCCAGGCTACATTCTAAATTCTTTTCCCTATTTCTTTTTTTTTTTTTTAAGTATAATTGGACTTTGAAACAAATTCGATTAGTTTACTGGACACTGGACACTTATGAGCTAATTACTCAGGTCTTGTGTTCAGGTCAAACATGCTTATCTTTTGTAATTATTAAGAAACTCTGGTGAATTCTTTAATGAGGGCTGCTCTGAAAGTAACGCCTTCTATTTTATTATGTTGGCCTACAGTGTCAGAGGCGGATGTTGGTATGGCAGCAGAGATTGAAACTTCTCACCAACATTCCATGACACTTGGTTATGGTGTGACAAATGGCAGCAGAGGAGCAGTTTGATAGAATAATATTTGATATCACAGTGAGCATGAAGCAAAGGTGTGTCACTGAATTCATCCATGCTAAAAAAATTTGCACCCGTTGTTGCTTGCTGGACATTTATGCAGATCAAACAGTGGATATGAAGTGGTGGGGGGTATGTTTCAGCAGTGACAACAGTGACAGTGAGTCACCTTCACTTGTACCGATTTTAATGAGCACAACATGCAGGCTCTTGTTTATGACTGGTGAAAATGCGTAGCTAATGGTGGTGACTATGTTGAAAAACATTGTTTTGTAGCTGAGACTTTGCTCTGTCAAACAGCATTGTTGTACTTTTTAAAAATCCGTTGTAGTTTCCATGGACATCAAGAGGAAGCATTACTTTCGGAGCAACATCCTTGTTAATATTATTGTAGAGTGGTACAGAAATGCGTAGAATAGAAGTATTACTGAAATGCTCTTGTATTTTTAGCCTTTTGCATAACATATTATCTTCATCCAATGCAATGGCTTTTCTAAGTCTTCCATAATTTATCATGTAATTCCAGAAAATCACATACCCAGGCAAACAACCTAATGCAATAGGTGTCCTTATCAATTTTGCTAAATCCATATCTTGTCCTTGATATTTAGTGTTGGTGGCATCTTTTCTCCCTCTCCCCTCTCCCCTCTCCCCTCTCCCCTCTCCCCTCTCCCCTCTCCCCTCTCCCCTCTCCCCTCTCCCCTCTCCCCTCTCCCCTTTTTCTTTTTTTCTTACTTTTGATCTCTTTATAATTAATCTTTAACTGCAGTCATCGTTTCATAACCTGATTTGAGTAGATTTTGTTATAATCTTGTCAAATTGTTTTTTGTTATTCATATGAATGAATACGAATGACTGTATACACACAATAAATATATTACTGAATGGAACTGTCCTTTATACAGTCATACTAACCATGATCAAATAATAGTTCTGAGTCCCTCCAGGTGAATATTAACCTTAAATCCAGTGGTAAATTATGCTATCATTGTGATCTCAGAAAGCAGATCTGGATAGCTTTTGCGTTTTCAGATATTTATTTTTCCAAGAAAGCATTACAGGTACTAATAATGATTCCTTTTTTTTTTTTTTTTTTTTTTTTTTTTAGAAAGTAAAGTGTAAGCTGATTTTACAAAACATTTATGTTTTGATTCTATTTTGTTGAGCTCTTTCATTGAGTTCTTGCATTAGAAAATATAAATTTATTTCTACAGTTGTACTTCAGAACTTCTTTTTTTTGGAATGTTCCCATAACTTTATAGAACCCAAAAAAGTAACTAAGTCAGAGAGTCAGTCTCACTGACTGATATTCTGACTGCTGTGTGAACCACAGATGGCATTACAAAGACTAGAAGTAAACTCTTACTATGGTCTTTCAGGATAACTTTGCAGAACGTTTCTGTAAATCCATGGGATAAGGAGCTGTACTTCAATATCAGTGTTTATTTCTCTCTCTCTCCTTTATCCCCCCCCTTTTCTTTTTCTTGTAGTATAGATAATCATATTTGCTTTAGAAAACCAAAAGTGACCTCTGCTTTTAATGAAATTTGAGATTCTCCCTAGATGTGGATAACAGCAGTTACTGAGTGGTTTCATGATAGAGAAAGGACCTGTAGTTTCTGTTCCCAAGGGGATATTATTAGAGACCTTAAGAATTCAGGGAAGAATGAAACAACATGAGTGCTATGGGTTCCATTATGGATTTTGACAGGATGACTTTTGTATCACACAATTCTTTTCTGATATCTGACAATCTATGTTTAATAAAGAAAAATATCTGTTACTTTGATGTAGAAATGGAAGCTTGGTTCTGAAGTGCCAATATTTACCTCATGCAGCCATTAGTTCTGAAATTGTAGGCTAACTACAGCCAAGTTAGTATTTTTAGCCTACAAAGTAGAATCCTTCATGCCTATGTATTTGTGAAATAGGATGTATATGTTGGCAGTTGACAAAAATAACAGCAATTTTAGTTGTTGTTGTTGTCAGCAAGGCTGGTTAGCAGCAGCTTAGTGCAGGATGAGCACAGCACTGCTGAGGTCGGGTCAGAATGCAGCTGCCTAAGTTTAATCTGCCCATTGTGGCAATTATGAAGCTGACAGTGGCTATTTAATAAATAAGAGATTGGAGAGACATCTAATGTGAAATCTTCTGAAACAAAGTGCTGCTTAATATGGTGTTGGAGTGCTGCAGTAGTTCAGAACAAAGACAGCCTCTGCTTTCCTTGAATTTGATTTAAGACAAAATATATATATATCATGGATTAATCGGATTTTGTGTAAGATCAGAATACAAGGTGTATGACTACCCTGCAATTGTTCCTGGTGTGCTAGGTGACAATGTCTGAAAAAAATAGCATGATGTTTAAAAAGAACTTTTTTCTATAATAACCAGTTTTCACCGGATTAAGGCAGCTAGGGAAAGAACAGTGAATCAAATCTAATTTATAATCTCCTGTAAATTTTGTTTTGATGTTTAATCCAATATCGCCTTTCTTTGTGTTTGTAAGAACTGTTTTGAGTTATAGTGTTCCAGAGGGAAGCAAGGTGCTGTGGATTTAATTGGATGATTGTATAAAGGTGGGGAAAGTGCAGCAATTAGAAATAACAAATATGAGATAGTAACTAGTCCATGACGGTTAATAATTAAAAAGAAAACATGAATAATGACCATTAATGCTTGAAGATCTCTTTGAGTATATGAATTTTCTCACTCAGCAAACTCTTAATTAAAAAAAAAAAAAAGAGAGAGAGAAAAAAAGAAAAAATATCCTTAATATCCTTCAGTTTTCCTGTAATGCTGAAAGCCCGTATATCTTTGGACAACAAGTGTATAATAAAAGGAAACCAAGAGCATGCAAACACTTGGTCAATTCACCAAATATTTCTTACCAGTTTGCGCTTTTAACTTCAGGAAAGGTTTGGGACAGATTTGAGACTTGATAGTCTATATTTATAACTCGTAGATCAAATTCCTCTAGAGAATTAAAATATTGCCTCTTGGCAAACATTGCTATAAAGATATAAAAACAGTAAATCTAAGTTTTTCTGGTTCACTCTATAAGGGCAACCAGGCAGTTAGTTTTCTGATGGAGAACTATTATTTCATTGAATGTTCAGAGCTACTTTCCACCTTGAAATATCAGTGAACAATGACACAATTCCATAAACTGCTAAGCTAAAAAAGCAATCCATATGTTCTACTTAAAAATGCCTTATCTATTTTATTTTAATTATAAATGCAGCAGATTTTTTCCTACTCACTGTTAATAATGATGGTACCAAATATAAATACATTAATGTTTTCTAAAAGAAACTGAATGTTACCATCGAGACAGCTTATTAGTCAGCTTCCCACCAACTCACCCCTAAAATACCCTATACAAGAAAATTAAGTTATAGTCAGGGTATCTGAAACCAGTTACTATAAATATTGTCAATTAATCTCGTTTTCAACTATAACACATGTACCAACTGAAAACATTCTGAGTGTATAAATATTCTACCTTGATAGGCTTGCTTTGCCATGAATACATCACAAGACCTTTGCTTTACAAGGGATATCAATTAAAAACAGGGCTAAATATGCCTGTATGGAAGTCAGCCATAGAAACGGTGACAGTAAATGCATTGGGGTCAGGGTGGGAATATGGATAATGGATATTTTGACTTCTGAACATGCATTAGCATCACCAGTAATTTGATGAGGGACATCATTTTATTTTAAGATCTTGAAGATGTCTGGAGTTACTTTAAAGACAACTGCTTGTCTGTTGTTTCATGTGAGTTTCTACTGTTGGCAGCAGAAAGGGAGCTCGCACAAGCATGTGAAAGCAGCCCAGCCGTTGCAGAATGCACCCTGGCATAAGCCGATTTACTTTGCTTCTCAGAGTATAGTGATACATGATCTTAGAAAAGTGACTTTTTTTAGTGCTGACTGTGAAACTTTACTGCTATAAGGAGAAAAATGTAGGCATTATTCCCAGTGCCACTCTGTTATTCTTTCCGTTATATCCTCATATCTTCCAGCTGCTTACTATAAAGTACTTCTCCAGTGGGAGTTAAAACCAAAATATACAATCATCCTGAACAATTTTGCTATTTATCCAGGCTATTTTTCTTCTGCTTTAATGAGCTGTTTATCTGATGGCTCACATTTATGAAGCTTTTATTAGTGTTTGGGACCCTCAACTCAAAAAATTAGTTACGTTGATCTGAGACTGTATATTGAAAGTCAGGGAGCCTAAGAGCTAAATCAAATAAATGTATGTTTCTTTTGTACTAACCAACTTTTTCTGGCAACAAGCACACAGGCAGTCTGTGCAGATAACAGCTCAGTTGCAACCTCTATTCTTTCATATTTCTCTCATTCAGTTTTCTGAATTTCTCTGATTTCTCTGATTTTCTCAGAGATTGAATGTGGAGAAATGTCAAACCTTACTCTTAACAGTTAAAGAAGAGAGCTGACCTTTAAAGAAGGGTGCTTAAGGTTAGTAGCCATGTTCTTTCTGGCCTTCTGAACTGAGCTTACCCCTTACATGTGTCACTAACACGTCTTTTACATGGAATTCTTCCATTGTTATTTTTTCTCTGTATTGTCTTTTGTCTTTTCAGTCACTCTTTTTCATTGTGGATACCAGTTGTTGGAACTCATATGCCTGAAATCACAAAAGCCACCAAAGCAGCCAACTGTGACTGGCTGTTATTGACTATTTCTTTTGAAATACAAAGGTTAAAAGAAGAGCTGCCTTTTAACTGTGCAACTTTTTAATGACCTTTCGACTTGCTGTTCCAAAGAGAAGTAAAAAAAAAAAAATAAATCTACGGAACTGCAAAGTGGTCTTCAGCAACCAAAAGTATCTTTCTTTATAACTGTCAAAGAACTGTTCTTTATCACTCTTTGTCAAATAATTTTGTGGATATGTGAAGTTCTTTGTACTGCTTTTTCAGTTTATGTGCTCCTATCCATGTTTATCATGAAGTGTTTGCTGTGTTGTGTTCCAACACTTTGTGAATCACTAGTGTTTTGCCCAGTTTCAGTACATCTTTGTGTGGGATCATAATAAGATTGTATCATCAGCCATGCCAAATCCATTTTGAGGAAAGGATAAAGCTTTTCTGAAAGGACTAGTAATTTTAAGGCTCCTTTTGTTATCCAAGAAGTAGTAACAGAACAGAATCAAATCAATTTTGATTCTTCCTGCTGGTATCCTTGCAACCATTGAGGAAAGACATAATTCACTCTTCTTTTTCCTACTTCAAACCAAGTTCTACTTTCTTACATTCACTTTCAGACAGATGGGAATGTGTAACTCTCATTGGATTGCTGTGCTACTGCTTTATAATGTATTAACATAGAAGATAAAGTCAGAGAAGATTCTTTAGAATTCATGACCAGCCAAATTCAGGGCAAAAAATAGAATGGGAGTCTGTTCCTTCTGCAGAAGTTTTCTGGTGAGATTGTAGCTTCTTGAAGAAGCTGGGAAGAGAAACCAGCAGAGAGTGAGAAGTAGTCACCAACTTTCATCTCTGTGGCATAATTTCTGAGTTTTGGTTTCTGTTTTTGTTTTGTGTTTTAAATGGACATATAAATTCAGTTTGCTACTGGTGTCTGTAAAAAGGCCTTGCAGAAAATCAAAACAAGTACTCTGTCCTTTGTTTGCTGAATGGTTTCAATCAGAGCATATGTCAAAATACAGCATTGCAAGGCTTGCAAACTCAGCAAGATTTAGATATAACGCATTATCCCTGACTTGCAAATCTTTACTGTTATTGTTTTTAGCTGTTTTTATTCCTTTTGTTGTTACTTTTCCCCTCCTATAGTTTCTTTTTTTCCTAGACCTCCTGCTGAGAAGGTGACAGATCATCTGTGTAGATAGTAGCAGCACTATGTGGAACGGCTTTGCCCATGGGAGTCTGCAAGGATTCTGTCAGGTACACCCTGTCATGCAGTGTGATCCTCCATTTCCAAAATGTTGTTTTGACTAACTTCTCCCATTATGCATTTCAGAAATAATTAAACTTTTTGATTACATTTATAGGAGACCCAAGTTCAATCTCATTAGTTGCTCAGAGGAGAAAATATCACTTCTTTAATCTGTGAGGAAAGGCAATTTTCACTTTATGTTATAAAAGAGTGATCAAGCTAAAAGATGAAGAAAAGTTGCTAGTAAATGTAATAACTAAACTATGGTAACTCAATTGTGTTTATTTTCAATTTAACTGAAAAATAAATTAAAAACAAACAAACAACAACAACAACAAAAAACCACCATGAAATGCCCTGAAAGATATTGTGCTTTTTTGTATACTATTATTAGCAATGAATATGATATGGCAGGAAGCACTCTTACCAGCTTTCTGAGATCTTGCAACCAGCACAGGACATTTGCCAAATTAAATTCCTGAGAGACAAAGTAGAACAAGTCCTGTACCACAGAAGTTAAAAACCTCTAATGAATTTTCCCATACAGAGGTTAGAAATTCAGCTCTACTCTTACTACACTGTATGCTTCTGTATATTACTATAGGATCACTGATTTATGTTATTCTTTACTTTTTACATCAGTAATGTCTTGTCAACTTTCATTTGGCTAGGCTAAACAAACCAAGGTCTTTCCACATCTACTTACAGAGTAGCTTAATCATTTCCCTAGTTAACCTTAGGAATCATCTCTTTCCACAATAACTTTTAATGAATACCTTCTAGATCCTTACCAGTAACATTTAATGCACTTCATTCTTGGATAACATTGATCTGCATAACACTGGTGACTAGTTGATCAATACCTAATGCCCTTCACAGAACAAAGGGAGATCACACTTTTAATAGTTCTTTTGGGGCTAGTATTATATAATTATCCAGCAGCATAAGCTGTTCTTTAGAATTCTTTATCTATGTTCTGCTATCCATTGCCAGGCTGTTGGCTTTTGTATTGCAAATATAAGTATGTCATTAAAATTTGTATGACATAGTCTTTTATGTCCTTCACCTTGTGGAAACACTTAACGCGTGGCTGGGTAACAGGGTGCCCCATGGCAGCTCTTGTATCCTTGTTTCAGGCTGTCCCCCCATTCTGTAGCCAGGGCTCTCTGGACAGCTTTCACTTGTACTATGGAACTTCAACCCTTTTTTCAGGTTCCCAGTTTTTGTTGAATTGTCCTTTTTGATTAAGAACTTTACTTTTCTATAGGAAGCAGTCTTTCTAAAAATGAGTTTTGACAGAAAAAATGTTGGGCTGCAGCTGTCAACTCAAAATCCTTTTAAGAATTGGCCTTATTTCCATCTTAATGCCAAATTTAACTCCATCTCAATAAAACACATACTGCATGTTGCATACCACAAGTCAATTAACTAATTTTTCATAGGTTCGCTGGGATTCCTACAACATCCTATCTTGAGAGAGAAGGCACCAGTTAACTTTTTCTTACCACTCTTTAGATGGGAAGCTGTAATTCCTTTGTAATTTTCATTATTCCCTAGGTTATAACTAATGTGTCAATTGCAGTTCTCTGCACAAGTGCTTCAAGGGCTTATAACAAAAGGATGAAATGTGATTGAGGACAAGTCTTGTTTTTCTAAGCCTACTCTTGATAATATTTATTTCATTGATTATTTCAGACCAAGAAATCAGCTCGACTGTTGTTTAGCCAGAAGAATGAATTTAGGTTTGCTGATTTCACATGCTGTTTTTCCAGAGGAATAAAAGACAGGAAATGTTAAAGTAAAGGAAAAATGCAGCTGACAGCCTGTTAGTCTTTAATTTGTGTTTTTGATTTCTCAAGTGAATAGCTTAAAATTACTTCAACAAGTGTTTCTTCAAATTTCATGATGTAGTAAGACAGCATATTGAATACTCTGCACGTTTCTGTTTGTTAGGTCCCTTAGTAATGCAAAACAATTGACTGCATGTTGTCACTCAATCTCAGTGACTGCTCAAGTAGTGATGAAGAATTTTGTTGTTACTGTTCTCTCAGTTTCACAGAAATACTAGTACCAAACTCATGGTTAAGTTTTTGGTTTGTTCTGTGGCATCTTTTCAGTTAAAACTGAGTTTTTGTCTCATTTGTGAAGTTTAAAATAATCTTTTTTTTTTTTTTTTTTCATAAGCAAAGTATTAAATGAACCCTTAGGGTATAATTTCTGATTATTTTGAATAGTTTAGGTATTTGTGGGACTGATGCAAAGTCTATTGGGAGTAATAACTCTCATGGATAGAAATAGTTTCTAGAAAGACCCTGGCAACAATTAAATTGCATCCTTTCTGAAATTCTCTAGACATTAGATGATTTCCAAGACCCATAATTTATAAATGACTTCATTTTAACATTTCAAATATAGATAGTCTAAGTATACAAAGTTAAGAGAAAAATCATGGTCACAGTAGCATTTGTAACCATATTTACATAAGATTGCTTTTATTTTGATAGGCATAATGGAGATCATATACTTTAAGTAATACTTCATTTATTTGACATACAGATATAAAAGCTTGCGGAATTAAAGCAAAAAGAAACCAAAGCTAGGATTTCATTTTTTAACACTAATTAATTTGTATTCATATTTCTAATTATGAGAAATAATTTTTGTTTTTGTTGTTTTAATATGTATAAAATTAGTTCAAGTGAATCCAGACACAGAGCTATGCAACTCTTACCTTTGCTTAAAACAATACATTTTATAATTTACAGAATATGGAGTGTTTGACAGAACACAAGTGTTAAGGCAAAGAGCAAAAATCATTTTGTTTTCAGAGGAGGACTTGGATTTAGTCTCTATTCCCTCCTTCGGTTCTGGACATAAAGAAGTAGCAGGAGTCTGTCACCTTCTAACTTTTTTTTCATCTGGCAACCTTGCATAGGACTTTAACTGAGGTCTGACACAGCTCATATGCAACAATTTGCATTCGGTTATGTTTGTTTTCACCCTTGGAAAGTGTCCTCTAATGTTTGGCAAAAATTACAGAACACAAAATGGCCTGGATTGAGTCTGGAGTCTTACTTTAATCATAGAATCACAAGGTTGGAAACGACATATAAGATCATCTAGTCCAACCGTCTTCACATTACCATTGCCACCACAAGTGCAGGACCCGGCACTTGGCCTTATTGAACCTCATCCCATTCACCTCAGCCCAGTGATCCAGCTTATCTAAATCCCTCTGAAGGGCCTCCCTACACTCAGGCAGATCCACACCACCTCCCAACTTGGTGTCATCTGCAAACTTACTGAGGGTACACTCTGTCCCCTCGTCTAGGTCATCAATGAAGATATTAAACAAGATAGGCCCCTGTACCGACCCCTGGAGGACACCACTTGAACAGGTCGCCAGCTGGACTTAACTCCATTAACCACAACCCATTGGGCACAGCCCTCCAGCCAGTTTCCTACCCAAAAGAGTGTATACCTGTCCAGGCCACGGGCAGCCAGTTTCCCCAGAAGAAGCCTGTGAGAGACCATGTCAAAGGCTTTGCTGAAGTCTAGGAAGACTACATCAACAGCCTTTCCTTCATCTACCAGTCTGGTCACCCAGTCGTAGAAGGAGATGAGGTTGGTCTAGCATGATCTGCCTTTAATGAACCTGTGCTGGCTGGGCTTGATCCCCTGGACACCACGTACATGCTGTGCGATCTCATCCAAGATGATTTGCTCCATTACTTTCCCCAGGACCGAGGTCAGGCTAACAGGCCTATAGTTCCCTGGATCCTCCTTAGGGCCCTTCTAGAAATGAGAGTCACATCAGCAAGTCTCCAGTCCTCTGGGACCTCTCCAGTTAACCAGGAGTGCTGATAGGTGGCCAAGCGTGGCTCAGCAATCACCCCTGCCAGCTCCCTCAGCACCTGAGGGTGTAGCCCATCCGGTCCCACGGACCTGTGACAGTCCAGATGGAGGAGGAGCTCTCTGACCATCTCCACCTGAATCACTGGGGGTATATTCAGGGAGCTGGGAAAGTGGGCTAGGCAGGCGAAGGTGTCTCCTGTGACATATATTTCACATATTAAACCTAATTAAGGGTTTTGGAAGAAATCTCATTGTATTACCTGTATTTTTATCTCTTAGCAATTTATCAAACTGAGATTAGCTTTTTAAAAGTAAAAAGTATTTGTATAAATGTTAAAAACTTATTCTCTTTACTTTATATGGTTATGGTTACTTAAAAAAATAAAAATGCAAGGTTATTGAAAGGCAATTTATTTCTTTTGGTCTTCTTTAGGATATTTTCATTAGTATGTCACATGGCAGAAAGAGAAGAAAAGGTTTTTAATTTGTATCTGTTTCTTTTAAATTAAAAGAATTTTAAAAAGCCTGTATTTTTTTCTTGATAGTGACATCATTCCAGAGCAAAAATTAAGTGGAGTTAATAATAGCAACAAATTTTTTCAGGAAATAAATCATGACTCAGAAATATCAAATATCATGAGATCAAAGTCTCACAAGGACCTGGAAACCTCATGGTTCATTTAACTAGAAGAAAATTGATTCTCACGTCTTATGGGAGTGCAGCTCATAAACATATTTTGAAAGCCAAAATGATTTCTCAGTGCGTGGAATTTTAACACCTAAACCTCCATTAAAATGTTTCTGCTGCTAGCAATGTCTGAATTAGGAATAAAGAGTATTTGTGAAAAGCACAGGTTAAACAGGTGGGGAATCAAAATATTAGGCTAAAATATGAGTATTCCTGTTTTTACACGTTTGGCCATTAAAATGCAGTTTTAATAATTGTGGAAAGTTTATTAGTTTCCATATCAAGAAAGGCAAGATTAAATGCTTAGTGAGCCTGGTCTAACTGCCATGCCACCAAGACTAAGTAAGGAAAGGTTTCAAAGGGAAAACTCTGCTCAAATGAAAATATGATTTGTGAGGATTACAGATCTCTACAAGAGATCTTAATGAAGAACAGTGTCAGCACTAGCCACGAAATCTGTAAGAATAATCTATTCATAAAGAGGTCATGTAGTAGAATATCTGTAAGAAGGTTTTTCTGACTCTTTTGCTCAATATATACAAACAGAAAAGGGAAATTATTACATAAAATACATTACATAAAATATTACACAAAATAGAAGGTTCAAGTATAGAAATCACTAGATGTAGATATAGATGAAAGAACATCACTATGCTCAATCAAAAGGACAAAATTTAAGCTGAGATTGTTGATACTTTATTTATCAATAGCTTTTGAGGATTTTTATTTTATTTTATTTTTTGTTATTGTTGTTACTTAAAGCAAACTTTTGTTTTATCATAATCTCTACAGGAGAATGTATAAATTTTATTAAATGCCTAAGAGAAACAGTATATCTGTGAGTGCTAAAACATGCATTTCTACTAAATCTTTTGTGTTGACATTACTGTACATGGACTTCAACATAGCAGAGAAAATAAATTTTCTACAATCTAATTGTTATTATTTATATTAACGTGGCCTCTCTCAGTGGAATACACTTTTAAAAGTGTGTTGAAAAGTTAATTAGTGTTGCAAATGGCACAACCAAGCCTGAATAATGTGAATAATTACTGTTAAAAATAGGTTTGTTTTTTTTTTTTTTAACTGAAATATAGCCTCCTATTTATAAACTCAAGAACAAAAGCAGCTTGACAGTTTCCCAATCCCAAAGACAAAAATACTACAAGGTTTTAGAAGATCATAAAATAATTGATCTGCAGAAACAATTGGCTGCTTTTTACACCAGTACCCAAATATCTCCCTAAGCAAGGAATAAGAATTATGAAAGCAAGCTCTCTTACGCATACTGGGTCTCTTTCACATTGCCCATATTACTGCTGCAATTTTCTGCTTTTTTATGCCTTCAAGATTACTGTTTCGTCTGTACATAACAGAGGTTGACAGTAATGGGAAATACATGTAAATTCTCTTGAGCTCTACCTGCAAGTTTACAGTAGCTCTCTTTTTACTGGCTTAAGCTGGAATTGAATAGATAAGCTAACATTGGCAAGATGTTGCAAGACAAAGATATTCCTTTAATTAAAAATAAAATATGTAGAAATATGTTGCTCAGTACTCAGAGAGTAGCTCAACTTTTACCCAGTTAGATGAACCAGGAGGAACAGAAATCAACTCAGCAATTATAGTCAGAAGATTTCTACGACAGTGGTGAACTTGTTCTATACCTGTTTGCATGTAATGCCAGTTCCCTGCCTTTCAGGCAGCCATATCCCCGAATATCTCCCCATAGGAAAGAGCCAGGCTGTGTTTGAGGAGAGCACAGCATGTGCAGGCCAGTGAATTGCCTGAGTGGCATACAGATGGCCCGCTTAGGGTAGGAAATGCATAAGAAATAAAAGCTACTAATGGAAATATGAGGTTGCTCTGTTTTCTTAAGTGTGCAAATGTTGAATATGAATTGTGATATGTTATTTTCACTGTATTTATTTGAAAAAAAAAAAAAAAGTTATAATACCTGGTTTGTCTGAAACAAACCTGTAATCATCAGTGCGTTAAATACACCACAGTTTACTAACAAGGATGTTTTAACACTCATTTCACAAGTCCATCCATTAATTCTGAATAACGTGTTCAAATGATTTATGATTTTCTTATTCTTAGGTTATAGAGGAAGCAGTAACATTTTCTGAAGTATGGTGCTTCAAATAAGATGAAGTACTTATCTGCGTAAGAGTTCAACCTGAATAGTCTCATTTGAATGAAGTCAAGTAACTTTGCCTTAATGACACCAGAGGTGCAAACAGGAGTAGAGGATGTACTTCAGCTGAATTTTGTAAGTTGACGGTATCCTCCTGAATATCGTGTTTCATTCATGCCATTTAAAAATGAAAGTTTACATACTTTTGTCACAACAGTGTTGTGCGATCAAGCTGCTTACAATTACCAACACTGTAAATGATAAATATTATTATTGCGAACAAATGCCTAGATTTCTTTACAAAGCAAAATGTATTACACAGAAAATTAATTATATATTATGTATACCTCATTTTAACAGTGAGGACATATCTTCTTAAATTACCCTTAAGAACTATTATTCTTTATTTATTCAGCTGGATGCTAATTTACTTGACTAATGTCTCTTCAGATGTTGGCAGATAAATGTTTAATCGTACTTTAGTTTAGGTCTGATGTTCACTCACTGTATGGGAACTGCTGAGTCACGGCCTGAACCTCTGATTAATCACCTGAGGTGAGCAATGAGTCAGCTCTGGGAGCACAGGTGAAAGCAATTCACCTGTGCTGCAGGAAGGGGTGGAGCCTGGCTCCACCTCTCCTAGACCCATTTAAGAGCTGACTACCAGTGGGGAAGGATCTTTCTCTCTCTTTGGAAGATCCACTCTGCTGGTCTTTCCTGGGTAAGCATCCTATTTATTCTCTTTGTCTCGCTGTGCCTAACTCTCTTGCTTATTTCATTATTATAACATCTTAATATTATTTGATTATATAATATTCCTTTATATAATTTTCATTGATAATACACTCACAAAATACCAAAACAAAATACTGACTCAATGATATCAGATCACAAAAGCAGTTAATTATTTTATAGCAAAGGAAACTTTCTCTATAAACCAAATCACCATATTCTTTATTCCTTACGTTATTCTATAAAATTCAAAACAGTTTTAAAAGGTAAATCTTTCTCCAAATGCAGGTTCATTCTGTGCTTTCAGCAGGTCTGGAGGCTGACAGAGGCTCAATCTCCTAATTCTGATTCTTTAAATAGACCTGAGACTAATACTTGTTATAAGTTAACATGAGAAATAATAAGTGATAACCATCAGAGAAATGGCAATGCGAGAAAAAGATGATGTGTGCTTTTCTTCAGGTAAAAGTCAGAAGAAATAGCCTAATTCCAAAGCAGCCAAAAAAAACCCCACTATCTTAATCTTATCTAGATCATGATAAAGTTATAGTCAGTAACTTTTAAAAGCTAAAGTAATTTTTGTAATAGCAACTAACACCATGCCACTGACCCTGTCCATATAAAGAATCCATTTAGAGATACTTCAAGCCTCCCTTGAAACAGCTCTCTAGTGGGTTAATTCCATAATATTAAAATAAAAATAAAAATCTTTGCATTTCATTTTGAATATCTACTTTCTTATTACATTTTAAATGACCTTACTTAGCATCCACGTCACTGTCAGTATTTGCATACATCTGATATTATTGCATCATATTAATTTTCTTCTTCATGCCTATATAGCATTGTTCTCTCATTTTGTTGGATTTCATCCGTGGTCCTAATGCCTTTTAGCTGCTCAATACCCTAAGCGCTCTTGTATAGAGCAAGTGACATTCTGAGAAACTCTTTGCAAATCAATTTGGAAAAGCTTCTCTTTGCCTGCCATTTATACCTGTATTCTTGCAGTAAGGTTTTATCTGAAAAAGCAGGTTGAAATGCTTTCAGTTGTAAGAAGGAGGACTATCACACTTCAGGAAACTCTGAGGCAGTTTCTGTTCAATTTTGATCCTGGGGAAAGGAAAATAAACTAGTGTGTATACATAATGTAATCAATGAAGTCACAACAGTGGACACCATGAAATGTTGAGTATATTTCATTGATTTGAGATATTATGGCTTTCCTGTGCAGACAAGTTAGTGAAAATTAATGAATATAAATAAGAGCATAAATTTACAGAGTCTTCAATACTCAGTGTTGTCTGGCTTGAAAATTCTACTACAGGCATCTTCTTCATGAAGCCATTTACTTCTCTTGCAAAGTAAGGCATAATACTCCATGGGCAGGGAGCACTGAGTGCATGCAGGTGAAGTTAATAAGAAGTGATGTGTGCTATAAATTTACATCCTAGATTGCTGCAAATGTTCTTCTCTGTGTAGCAAAGTCCTTAGAGAGACAGCATGATTGTCCATTATCATCCATAGCTGCGAAATATGTTAAAGAATGTCATTCAAGAGTTCTATATGCAGAGTTTAAATTAATTAGATACAAAGCAAAGAAAGTGACTGCTTTGGAAAGAGAGCATGATGAGTGACCTTTCTAAGTGGAAACAAAATTGTTTAATTGAATGTTTCAGTAAAGGTTTTTTTTTCCTGTCAAATCACAGGAATTACAGAGCAGCTTCAGAAAGCTAGAGAGTACGTGGATGGAATGTCATTTTCTGATCTTTAGAAAATCTAGTTCTGTTCTTGTCTGTCAGAAAACAGCAGAAACAAGTTGGGAGTGTGCTTGTGAGAGTGAGGTTTGTTTATTAATTTTTCTGCTCCTTTATTTTAAGGAGTTTTTTGATTCATGTGTTTCTACATTTGGTTCAGAAGGGTAAGTATTTAAAAGAGAAAGTGTGTCTGATTGTTTTTAAGTGTAGGTAGAGGATAGTGTAGGTAAGGTAAAAGAAAGTAGCTAACTGCTTAGGAAATTTGAGGGCTTTCTCCTCGATTTTTCTTGTAAATGTGCTTTGCTCTGTATCAGACAGGTAAATGTTTGCCCAGTGCTGGCAGATAAAAGGGACAGAGACAAAATTGTTCCACTTGTTCTGCCTGTTCCATGCTGTACACATTACTGATAGTAACAAAATATACTTTTATCTCTTTTCCCAACATAATTTGAGTCATAAAGCTTTGCTTCTTTACAAAACAGGCTTTTGAGTACATCTTGCAAATGTCTCTGAGCACACGGATGAACCTAAATAAAGCTTTGCTGGCTTCCTTGAGTACCTCTCTGTGGAGCATTGGTAGCAGGCTGGGCCTAAGGCACAGAATCTGGACACACATACATGGGAAATTTTCCTGTAACAGTAAATTGATTCTCTATCAATTCTGTTGGGGAGCATGTGTTGTGGAGAAAAGGCAGAATACTGAACTTACTGCCACATTTTGTTTTGCATTTTCAATGGCATTATGTGTTGATAAGTATTCTAAACTGCAGACTTTGCATTTGGAAAATATATGAAAAAAATCTTCTTTCAGACACTGAAAATCTTTATCACTTTCTTCTCAAAGATTTTAATTTGCATCATTATTCAGTATTTCATTTAAAGAGTAGAACTGTCATACATAGCACATAATGCTTTTGTTTTTACCTAATCCTAACTATTTTTTCTTTCTAAGCAATAAGTGACTTTCTTTGTCTTTCTCTGGATGTCTCAATGTTACTTTTGTACAACTTCAGTCAGCTAGTGCACATTGCAACCCATTTTTTCTCCTGCTATCATAGGAACTGCTTACCTTAACTCTCGGTTCTACTTTTTTTCATTATATGTAGTTCTGTGTTGTCAGCAAGTTTAAGCTTTTTCAAGTTGAATTGTCTGTTCAGGTGATTTATGAAGATTATAAAAAAAGCCCTAAATACTCAAAGATATTCCATCTATGACACAATTCCTCATAATAAGATTATAGTTCTTTTATCCACCTGCATAAGCTCTTAGATCTTCTCTGGTGCTAAAGTGTGTGTTTTTTAAGCTTATCTGGAACATGTTTTTTTTTCTGCACTGAGGAGGAAACTGATCACTGAAGTAACATTTTATATTATAATGTGTTCCATCTGTGCTGAATATGCATCTGTAGATTACCTGTTCACTCACCTCTATTGAAGTGTGGTAGTCTTTGGAGGCTCCTACAAATGATATCTAACCTTTTTTCACCCATTTGTGCTGCGAAGGCTGGATAGTTGACAACACATAAATAGCATGTGAATAGATAATTTTAGCTGCTGGTCATTACCTAACTGGTGAGTGAATAAAGCATGTGGTCAGATCTTCATCTTATATTGAGAAGTAGAATCCCAGTGAGAGTTCTTTAGGGAAAATGTTATTTCTTAATGGTTTGATAGCCCGTTCACAAGTAAACTGTTACTTGAATTCTGCTTCACAACTCCCTACTCCTGGAGAGGTTTTTGCTGCCAAAATGATCATTCTTGCCGCTTCCAGTTCTCCCTCCTCTTACAAAGAGATGGGCAAAAAACACTGGATGCAAACTTTGCTTACTGTTTTGGCTTCACCATTGCAATTCTAAAACAGGCCTTGTCCTTCTGTTCATCTTTTGTAGTATAATGAAATGAATGGGAAAAGCCAGGTGCCAGAAAGGAGGATTTGGCAGTCTGGAGGTGAATATTCTGTGAGTCATTAGCACCATTAATGTGATTTGCAATATGCTTCTTGTTTCTGTTGTCATTTAAAAGTAGGTATCTTGGGAGCATAACCAAGACTGAGCCATGAGCTCAATGAGTGTGCTGATTGTTGCAAGTGGTGTCTCAATTTGCTTCTACTTCTGGAGTTCAGAGCAAGAAGAGGGATAAATATGATACAAATACTTCTCACTTATGTGAATAAAATGTAGTAATATAGAGCTACCAAGACTAGATTAAAAATGAATTTGCTCTAGTAATTAAAACATTCTCTGTGGAGTCCTGGATGTGCCACTTCAGTCACTTTACGGCACAACTTGCTTATAATTACTCATCTCTCAGCTGTGCTGCGGAATCCAGGTGTGAGGTATTAGGTGAAGAGGTGATCATTTTGTTTCATATCCTACTTCATATATGAAGCCAAAGCTTTTTGATGCACTCAGAGTGTTTCAATTTAAAAATAAATAAATAAATTGTCAAGTTAGAAAGTGACTAATGTGAGAAGATTGTCTAAAAAGTAGAACCACTTTATAGCTGTCACCTTGAAAGAACAGTAATTATAAATCTTTCTTATTGATTAGAAAATAAAAGTATATGTTTGTTAAATTATATTTTCTGTTTCTTGCTAGACATATAGCTCAATTACAAAGGAATACAACCATATAGACCACAGCAATATAAAAGTAAACGCAGTTTTGATGAAAGTAATCTTGTATCAAGAAGAATGATGCCTTCAAATTCTAATTGAGCTAATTAGAGCTTTCAAATATGGATTGAATTAGATACAATAATTATATATTAAGTGTTAATTGAGTCCTGTGTTATTGTAACATAAAACATAATCTAAATCTAGCAGTTTTAAAAACAATCTATAATTCTTTAAAAAAAAATTCTAATTATCATAAAATAGTTGTAACTTCACATAATATATTTCAGCACTTCCTTCCTCAAGCACAGAAGGCCGAAACTTTTAAACGAATCCTTCTGAGCTGGAAGTTGAGAGATTTATCCGAATTGCACATACCTTGTGTACTGCTCTTCCAGTATGTTTTGCAGCAGAATTTTTCTGAATTCTTAGCAGCCCATAGTGATAAAATCCTCAATACTCCGCAGAGATTGCACAACTTCATGTATTACCATTGTTGCAGAGCTCAAGCATTTATTTATTTAAAATGGAAGAAAGTTTGGTGACTTTCAAATATATAAGCTGTCTATGGAAGTTGCTCATGATATTGATAAACTCTACCATGATGCTTTGGTAAAAATACAATTTATGTCAAGGACAAACTCTTTCATATATCTGAAGTACTATGTGAGTAAAGATGTGAGTTATTCTTATGATTTCTTAAATAAAATCTCCTGTCCAGGTTGAAAACCCTACTCATCTGAAAGTAAAAACTGGAAACAATCAATTTTGTGTCCAGTTAATGTGAATTTCTAAAATACAGTTAGGAGATCTCTTGTATGAACTAATAGTCCCCAGAGTATTATAATCTGGGATTGACCATTGATCCTCAGAGCATGAGGAAGATCAATGAATTGAGAATATGAATGAGGAAGATAAACATTTATTTCTTCACTTAGCACTTCCAAAATTCATGAACTTCCCCTCCTTCTTCTGTTTTGAATTTTGTTTATGAGTTCATGAATCAGCTGGGAGTCAGCAAAACATTAGCATTAATGAGTTCATTTCCACACAAATTGGCTCATTATCATGCTGACTTCCAGTGTTTTGTGACAGTCATGAACTCAGTCCTCCTGCAAGGAGGTCTCACTCAAAATAATGAGGAGAGAAAGAGATATTAAAACAAAGAGGCATAAAAATGTATCAGTTCACTGATGCAGCAAATCCCGTGGTTTCTCTATAGCTAGTTTTAGAAAACTCCCAAGTACAGTATGTGCTTGTTTCATTTCTCAAAATGCACTCATTCTACCTAGTAGTTAGTGAAAACTAATATATAGAATCTAACTTTGCAAATTACATGAACGAGATCTAATTTCAATTTTGTAGGAATATATTTGACCCTAATTATTATAATTTGATGGAAGTACACTCAAATGAATTAAACATTGTGGGGAAAAAAAATATTTTTTGTATTTCTCAAACAACCTTCCAACAGTTCTCTTATTATCTGATGCATATTACTCCAGAATATTTGCTGTTTTACATAATGCCATAATATATTAGTGCCATAGCTATCAGATTAATGATACTACTGATCATTCAGGCTTTCTCAGAAACAATACGTGAAAGTCAAACTGCTGGGTAATCTCTTTCGATTGAGACATTACACTCGTATCCCTTCAGACTGCTGATTTGGTCTTTAATCCATTTGTATTTCATTGCAATTATGCCCAGCAGGCTTATGAGCTGTATTATGGTCCTAGACCTTCAGGTTTCTTTTGTCCCATGAGGTCTGATAGGATGAAGTAAGTATGGTTTATTCCATTATCCCAATTGGTTCCTTAATGCAGATGCAGAATAGTCAGCCCATTTCATTATGCTCTCCCTTCACATCAGTTCTTGAAATGTGTGAATTATCCTCTGACCTAAGATTGCTGTTGTCTCTTTATATCCTTTACCTTCACTCTAGGTCAGGCCTGTGGGTACACGTAGTTCTTTTTTCCAAGGCATTAAATTATCACAAAATTTCTTCTGGCTAATCAGATTTGCATTAATTACCACTAGCTTTGACCATAGCAGTGCAACTGCTCTTCAGTAACTTTGAAAAATCTGTAGTATATATCACATGTTAATGTAATATTCTTTGACATTTCTGTCCTTCCAAAGTCTTTTGTCACAATGTAATAAATCCATGTTCTCCTGTACTTATATCTCCAATATACATTTTTCTGAGTGAAGTGCTGTGACCTCTGTTACATAAGATGTCAAACTGAATAGAACACAGTGGCCTTTTCTGTTCTTTAAGTCTGTAGATAATATTTATGTCAGTTTTAGACTCCAAACACTTATCAAGTACGTATGGAAATAAATAAGTGATGCTGCACTCGTTGCCATATTTCATTGTTGGTGAGCAGTCAGTCTCCTATTATGGAATCTTATGTTAGTCCCCAAAATGTCTGTTTTCAGTTTGCTACCAATTACTCCAATGTCTGAAACATGAATGCATAATAAATGAGAATGTATTTCAAATTATATCCTGTCAGTTAAAAACAGTGCATTCAAACTTCTACAGTTTTATAATTGGAAAAAAAATCAAATAATAAATTTTTAAAGTAATCATATAAACTTAATAATGGATGTTTGAGTTGTGTCATTTAAATTAAAAGATTTTTGAATACTTGTTTAAAAAGATTTTCTAGCAATCTGATGCTAGTTCAGATTTCAAATATCTGTATTATTTTGATACTAGGCGGTGTTGTACTATATCAAAGTTATTTCATGTTTTCATTTTCTGTTTCCTTTCTCCTTAAGAAATTCATATTCTGGTTTTGTCTTCTTGAACAGTTGAAGATTTCTTTTCAGTCGATATACCCTTTGTGAAGCCTTGGATCATATTTGTAATAACCCCTCTTACATAAGTTGAGAGGAATTTGGTCCAAGAGCACTCATTTGCTCTTTTTTGAAGAAATCTTTTTCTGCCCTTTCAGCTCTTTCTGATGTTTTATTAATTGTATAAATTTGGTTTGCATCCTTGAAAACAGTCAGTGTTTCCTACTATTATAAACCTGCATGAGTGTGGGTGGTTTCAGTATATTGACCTTTTTTTTTTTTTTGTCAAGGGATTTTCTGTTTAGTTGTGCTGAAAGCTAAAATATTTTTCTGACTAAAACTAAGACTCACCACTTCCCTGAAATGTTCTATGATGTAGGCATTGATTATTGCATATTCACCTACAATCTGCAACTTCAATAGCCCAGCCATAAAGAACAGCTTTTAAAAATTAGGCAATAAAAAGAGATTCTCTAGAATTTGACTGGTAAGCAGACATGCACAATTTACATTCTTATCTCATTCTGTAAGGTAACTTACAAGGGCTTCCAATTTCTTACTTAATTGGTAGAGAACTTCTAGTTATACAAACTTTTGATTCTGTATCTAAATAAGTATAATGACTAATTCAAGTGAATATTTTGAAAAAATAATTGTTAATAGTCTATATACAAAATACCAAGTAATAACATGATGCTGAAATATATTGCTAACATAATATATAAACTAGAACAATTTTAAAATATAACAAGTAAGCATAATGACTGTGAACATACTTACAATGATCTGCCTTATATACAACTTTTAGAGCATTACTATAGTTTCCCACATATTAGTGAAGAGAAAAAAGGAAATGTTATACTTAATAATTGATTTAAGTATTGCAATTTGGAGACAAAGAACATTGTATTGATTTATTAGATAGAGATCTCTGAAGAAGACTCTTCCATGAATGTGAACTCAGTTGATCATGTATCAAGCCATTCAGGAAAAGCAACAGCAATAATGCACAAATCCATCCTGGAATTTTCTTTGGGCTGAATGATTGATAATTTTAAACAATACTCTTACTGGAAGAGAAAGCTGAAAAATATGAAGGATGTTACCAGGTAAAAGCCATTTTATTTTCAATAACAAGCTGCTATAAATTACCTTTCTGACATTATTACCAGAAATTCATGTAACAGATAAAAGATGTCAGTGTATAAATTGGCCAAATAATTAATGATTCTGCCTTGTGAATGAAAATAAATAAATAAGTAAAAGTTATTTTGCAGTATCATAGTTTATAGAATCATAGAAGGATCTCTAAGGAAGGGACCTGAGTAATCATCTAGTTCCAACCCCTCTGCTATAAGCAGAGACACCTCCCACTAGATCAGGTTGCTCAAAGCCCTTCAGCCCCTGGCTTTGAACACCTCCAGGAATGGGGCATCCACAACCTCTCTGGGCAATGTTCCAGTGCCTCACCACCTTCACAATAAAGAATTTCCTCCAAATATCCTATGTTTGTAATATATAGTCTAGTTCAAGTGTAAAACTAGATTTTGCAATAATAATTATGGCTATATTTGATATTCTTTAAAATATCAAGAAAAAATGTTAATGCAATTCATGTAATAGTAACAGAGCCTGCCCAGTTCCTACAGAAACCTGATTTGGTTCAGAAATTTAAATTACAAAGCAGTGTATATCCATTTACAACATCTGTTGACATGCTAAACTGGGAAGTGTCCACCTTCATACACCCTATGACAGGATACTGTGATCATAGGAAGACACGCTAACTCTCAACAGCAGAGAAGGTCCATTTGGTAGCATGCAGTGCAGTCATAGTCAACTCAGCAGGGAACAGGATGCAGACCCATGCTTTGTGGAGCCCTCTTAGCCAGCTCTTGTGGTGCTATGATTTCTGACAGGAAAGTGGCATGCCTGTTTCTTGTGTTGAAGTGCACACAAGTGAACTGACACCTGGGAAACTCTAGTCTTGCAGTTTTAATACAGCCTAAGCTAGAAAATGCTCAGAGCTCAGACTTGTATGCATTTGACCTTACACCTGGAAATTTTATACAACAGTTCCAGTCTGTGGCATTTGTCCAAAAACAACTACCCCCAAAATGGAGTTGGAGGTGAAATGTTTTTAGGGAGTTTTAGGGAAGATAATCATTGGTGATACATTTGGAGTGCTGCTGCTTGGTTATCACTGTTCAGTATTAGCTGTACTTCATCTCAAAAGACAAAGTGTGCTGATAACTCCTTTTCTAAGGAGTGCATGAAGTAGAAGAGAATTTCGATAGTGTTAATTGTCTCATTTCTGAGGAATTCAACCCCTATATATTTAGAATAAGTTACCATATTTTCTTAAGAGGTCTTCATAGAGAAACATTTGCTTTTAAATTAGAATAAACCTGTATAGACTGAAACTTTTGGAAAAAGTATGTCACTCCTGATTTTTCAAAAAGAAGGCTTCTGCTCTTGTGAATCCTAGGCTCTTGGCATTGTTGTTATGCTTTGTAAGCAACAACAGGAAGCACACTGAGCAAGCACTGCTCTTCAGCAAGTGTGAGCTCTGCAGAGTTATAACGCAAATTGAGCCAAAGAGCCCAAAGCCTTGAAGGGAAAATGTCATAACAAATAAGCTGCTCATCTCACAGGACAGAGAAGCAGTAAGAAAGTGAAAATAGCTCCTATAAACGTAGAACAGGAGGCTGCTGAAACAGTGAGATCAATTAATTTCAGAAGGAACCTGTCGACATTTTAGAAATAATTAGAATGAGAATTATTGGGGCAGAAGAAAATGAAAAAGGGGAAACAAAAGGGAAAATATTGAATTAAAAGAGAACTCAAGTAGAAGAATTAAAGTAAAAAAAATGCTTTGGAAACTTGTTAAGGAATTTTTCATCCCTAATGATGTTGGATAAGGTGATAAAACATTCAATTTAGTATCAGCTTATACAGACTTTAAGGTGAGAAAAGAAAAATGAGCGAATAAACAACAATGAAAAATAAAAAACAACAACAAACACAGATAATGCCATAGACAATGTATTCAAAGACAAAGAAATTAAGTCCTGAAAAGATACAGGAGATGCTGAAGGATATTCTGTTAATTTTAGAGCTCTATGAGTTCATGAAATAATCATAAGCTATGAACTATGAAACCACTTAAAATAAGCAACTAATAAGTGGAAAGGAAGAGTGTTTGTGTGTGTGTGTATGCAAGCATCCATGTATGAGGGACAAATCAGAAATGGTAAAACTACTCAGACATATCTATCACAAGACTTTCTTCACACAGAATTTATCATTGCCCCCATACATAGAAAGAGGTATCAACCATGTATTTTGAATTTAAGGAGTCTCCTCCTTAAAACTGTTTCCTCCGTAGACCTGAAGGGCTGGTTTCCAGCCCATTGTAGTAGCTATGGCAATGTGGCTGTGTGTGTAGGAGTCTTCTAAATGTACGGGTCAATACTTTTTCTGGGAAAGTTGAAGGATGTTGAAAGAAGTGCTCTGAGTGTGGGAGCGAGTTTGGACAAGCCCTCTCAGCTTCAGTTTTTACCTTTGGAAAGGCTTCAGGGAGCTTGCAGGCTTGTAATAGACAGTGTTTTATTGATCCTTCAAATGGTAAATGAGCAATAAATTTGAAACAATGATCTGAAAACTGCAAAATACAGCTGTGTCTTATTCAAGGGTTAGTGTCGGATGTTGATCTCCATGCTCCTGTGACAACATTTCTTGTTTTATGTCACAGCCTTGTGTTTATACTTTCTCTCTTTTTTTTTCTTCCACCCCAATTCTCTTCTAGTCTTATCCAAATAATTCTTTGTTTTGTTTTCCTATTTGGAAATATCACACAACATTCTTGCCTAATATGTGTTGTTCTACTGTTGTCTCCTTATAGCCTCACTTCTTGAGTGAGACACTTGAGGAGTAGTGTCTTTTCAGGCATGTATTGAATGTTTAGTGAGGCCAAACTGAAATGGATTTTCCCAGTAAATATATAACAAGTTCTAAAAGAAATATGGATGGCAGTATTACAGAACAGGTCCAAACAGAGAACTTAAAGGAAATTCAGTGAGAAGTTTAGCATCTGTATATATTGTCTGAATATCATAATGGTGATGGTAGCATCTTTTGTGAATGTTTGTAGCGCTCCCTTATCAAACAGTCCCTTCGATGTCTTCCAGATAACTGATTGACATAAGAGTGGAAGGCTCTCTGACATTAATAGGGAGACTCATTTAGCTGGAGGTAGTTGATTTAAATTGCATAATAGAATTTCTTTGCACAGGCCCTAGCAGTGCAGAAAGTACTTACAGTCCATTCACAGAGAGAATGAGATTCAAGGGGAAGAATAAATAGCATTCTTCAATCCCTACTTCACAGTGCAGCAGAGAATGAAGCTCTTTGCTAAGGATCCAAAGTATTTTTTTCTTTACTGGTAACAAACAAATGAAGAAATCCCATTCTTCAATGAATTCTCTTTCTGCAAAAAAGTCAGGAAAATAATTTTGTTGGTATTTTTGTTTGTTTCTCTCTCTAAGCTTTAATTCATATCTGGACAGATAAATTGTTTGTCCATCCCACCTATTCTTCTCTCTGACCCCTAGAATCAGGGGTACCTAAACAGATGATGCAATTTCATGACTGTTAGTTTTTAATCCATCTTCTGAAGTGTCATATAGCGTTTTTCAGTTGGAACCAGCATGTAGATTTCTCGTAATCAACTTTCATCCAAGGAAGTGCAACAGGCAACAGTGGTACCTCCCTGTCTCCATCCTACTTCCCATCTGTAGCCAGTAGACTTCAGTGAAACCTTCAGTTGTAGGTTTAGTTTGTTAAAATGTGACAGATGCTGTCAGCTGCTATAAAACTAAAAAGCAGCTTTTGCCCGCATTCTCCACCAAGAATGTCAACGGTTTACGGGCTGGTTCGGCCCAGTTCCGTGACTAGCGGGGCAGAGGGATCCGCAGATCTGCGCCTCCAGAAAAAGGGAACACGGGACCCCAAAATAATTAAAAACAGCGGCAACGATCTGAGGAGGAACAAACTAATTTACTAAATATAGTATCGGAATGCAAGATAACACACTATAATACAATATAATTAAAATTGAAGCTAATAAATCAAATATAATGAGAGAGAGAGAATGTCCGAAAGGTGGGTAGGCCTCACCACAACGCAGAGGGCTGAGGTGAGATGTGCAGTCCAGTTGAGCAGCCGGGAGAAAAAAGGGAAGAGCCGACGAAGAGCAGGCAAAAGAAGAGCGCATCAGGTGACCTTGCCAGGAGTTCTATCTCGAGACTCTCTGTGACCGCAAAGTCCCCTGGGGAATGTAGTTCTTCTTCTCTTCTAGGCAGGTACCCAGAGCTTGAGCATTAACAGTTGTTTAATGCAGAGTTGAGCATTAAACTCCCAGTGCCCCACATGATGTTATGATGTGGAATACCGAAAACCAAAAATCACAAAACCATGACAGGTCTATATATGTTAATAAAAACTTAATAAAATAAATACAGTGACTTGTAGCAAGAAGTGATGGATTCAGCTTTTCAAGGACTGTACCAGAAGCAGGCTCAGTGAACATTCTTCCTCTGCAAGATGAAGGTGACAAGAGTGTGGGTTAGCGAGAATCAAACATGTGTCATGGTTTTGTGATTTTTGGTTTTTGGTATTCTACATCATAGCCCGCATTCTCTGCCCCTCTAGTCACGGAACTGGGCCGAACTAGCCTGTAAACCGTTGACAGTGTGGCTGGTTTTCCGAATGGAGACCTCCACCTGTCAAGACAGAGCAGAAAGGAAGGTCATATGGCTTGGCCATGAGGCCTTTGCCACATGACTCTGAGGGACATGCAGGGCAGGCACAAGAGGAAGGACAGAAAGTTTCTCACTCTTGGTGTGGAGCCTGGGATGTGAGTGGCCACTTTCTTTCTGTGCACAGCACAGCTTCCCTAAACAGTGGCAGGTTTCTTGCTTCCCACCATTGTCTTATGTCTCTGGTATATTTCTAGGGCCTCGAGGAGCTCTTTTCACCCTGGAATTTGTTTTGCCCCTTCGTCATGGTCCTTGCGTGTGTTACTGCAAATGCCTGTCTCTAGGCAAAAAGCATCTTGCTCCTGAATGCCCTTCCTGCCCTCCCTCAGTGCGTGGATCTGCCTTCTGAGGCAGAGCTTGTCTTAGCTTCCTAGCTAAGTTGCTCCTGAAGCAAAGGGCACTGCTTCTGAGCTTGTATGAGACATACAGGAAAGATGTCTTTGCCTGGCACATTCCTTACAATGAAAGTCAGCACTCAGAATCCTGGTCAAAGTACCTGCACGCAGCATTTTAATCGATACCTAAATTGCTTCTTTCCTATAATCTCAAAATAACTAAGAATAGGCTCTGTCCTCTTTGTGGTCTCGTCTTTCTTACTCAATGATCTGGATTCAAGCCAGGGTTTGTGTTGGCAGCCTTCAGCAGCTCCCTGAGACTACATCATTCTTCTCCCCCTTTCCTCCCCCTTATTCTGCTGTCTGTCTCTCTAATAAAAATCCTGAAATGTGCCATTGATTGTTTTGGATAACTTCCAGATACTGAACTTTCATGTACTCTATAGTGTATCAAGGACTTGACTTTGTAGGAAAATTGAAAGTGTTCTACCATCCAGCATCTTCCAGAAATAAAAACACAAAATTCCAAGTCACTTGGTGCAAACATCAAAACCAATTTTGGCACTCGGTTACCTGTTGAAGATATCAGCAGATGAAATTAGTATTACAGCTAAGAATGCCAATTAATAAAGTGAAATAAATGAATTGAGTAAAAGTTAAAATATTAGAAGAAGAAAATCAATATATTTTTCCCATTTCCTTCACCCAAGCCTTTATCCTTCTGCTGCATTATTGTATCGTCAAATTGTTTGAGTCTGACTTGTAAAGGTCATCTAGTCCAACTCCCCTGCAATGAACAGGGACATCAGCAGATGAAAGAACTCTATGTACTGTCAGACTTGACTAGAATTTGAACCTTCATATTAATAGAATAAAAAGAAGTTGAAGATTTACCTGCAAGCCATAGACAATAGCCTACACAGCTATCAGATTTAGGACTTTGAGTTTCTCCTGCAGCAACAACTTTCAAGATTACCAATGGCCAATTGAATGGATTCATTTTTGAGCATGTGTTTGTTGGCTGTTTCAAGATTTTTTTTTATCCCCTTGCTCTGGTCTCTCATGTTATATTATATATATGCTTCTTTTGTTCTATTGAATGACCTTTTGTCTGAACTTTTGTCTTCTCTCAGGAGTAGCTCTTCTGTTAACCTCCTGACCTCAGTTTGCCTCTGAGCATGGCAACTTCTCTTCTGATTTCTGTTTGTAAACCTCAACTTTAAATTGAACACAAAATAGCAAGAGCATGTGTGAATTCATGCACAGACTTGCACTAATGGTATTAAGATGTTATATCATGATCATCAAATATACCGTAACTGAATTATGACATACGTCTGCACTGCTTGGTTACTGATACAATTCAGTTCTCAACAAAATGGATTGCACCAAATGATGCCTACATGTAGTATCCATTTACCACAGAGAGTTTGTCTGCTATAGGCAGCTATTTCCCTTAATGGCTTTCTTTTATTCAGAAAAACAGCCTCCTTCCTGGAATCCCCGGAGTTTTTCAAACAATCTAATTAAACAAGTTCTGAATTTCTGATTGTTCATATGAGGTACTGTTCTCTGAAATAGCTCAATCCTTATTGCCTTATGTTTGTGTGTGATAATTCATCCTCCTCAAGCTCTGTATAAAACTCCTGTTATTCCTGCTGATGTTTCCCTGGATTACTGTTTCAGACTGGTGCTAGAAAATAGTTTGCAATGAGGTCATTCAAACAGAAATGTGAAAATGGCATGAGAAAAATCCCTGAGGAGCAGTGACCCTCAAAAAGAGTTTGCTCTTTCTGTTAGCCAGAGTCTAGGCAGATCTTCTGTTCTCTTTTACAGTTTCTGAATTTGAAGCAGCAGCTATGAATGCAGAGTCAGGCAGGCTATTCACAGCTGTGACACGCTTTGACCATCTTACTGCTTCCTTGTTGAGAAATTAGACATTATAAAAGTAAATGTTTCTCTGTTAGATAAACCTCTATATCCAAAAATGGTACTGTGAAGCTGATCCTTGTCAAGAGTTTCTTCCAGTGAGATTTTGAAGGGCAGTTGCAATGTGTTACCCCTCTGGACAACAGCAAGCACCCCAGGGAAATTCTGATTTCCCATGTATCTTCCAAATTCCCAGTTTCCCACTAAGCTTCATAGAAGAAAAAGACCCAGGTAATTCATTGCAGCAAGGTCATATCCGTCTCGTTAAACCTTTAAAGGAATAGGTATTATTGGAAATCTTACCTAAAAAATAAAAACAAACAAACAAAAAACCCAAACAAACAAACAACAAAAACAACAAAAAAATCCCACAATTCTAAATGGTTAAAAACACATGTATTCCAGATGACAAGCTCTGCACTTAGTATTTTGTCCTTGTTGAAACTACTTGTCTAGTATACTGTTTCATCCAAGTCTGCTAAATTATGATTATGAACTAGATGATCTTAGACGTCTTTTACAACCCGTGATGAATTTATTGCAAGATACAATATCTATCTTTCTGTGATATCTTTATAGCAAGATTGTAGTTGGGGAGGTATGGATAGGACACTGTTTAGGAGCTACTCATCTTTGTGGCGTAATATGACTGAACGTTTTTTGAATATGACAGAGATTTTCAGTTTTCTTTACAGTTATGTACTTATTTACTTACATCTCTGTTAATTTAAACCCTTGAAACTGTATCTAAAGCAAATCATGTAGTCATCTGAGACAGAAAATCAGGGAGGGGATTTTCTTTAGAAAGGAAGGAAACAAGTATTTTTCAGTCTTACTACAAAAGCAGTGCTTGAGTTTCAGTGATGACAAAAAATAAAATAAATTTAAAAAAAAAAAACCAACACGGAGAAAGATCTTTAAAAATGCACAAGCATTTATTTTAAACATAAGAAGGAAAAAAAAAAAAAAAAAACTTCTACCAAGGATGACAAAATATTACTAAAATTGTTAATCAATTCATCACTGCAAATTTAAAATTCTGCACTGTCAGTTCTCTCTTAACTTTGTCCAAACCTTTAAGCAATCTTGACATTTGGGCAATATTTCTTCACTTTGGTGGGGAAAAAAAAGTCAGTGATAAATTTTCTTGCATTTTTTTTTCAATCTTTTTTTTGTGTGTGTGTGTTTGTGTCTGTGTTGGCTCCTTGTTTCTTCTGAAGATGAGATATATTTTATGTGTTTTTTCTCTCTGGTGAATCAACAAAAACTGCTGAGATTTGTGCTGCTCTTGTAAGAGCATGAACTATCTAAAGTCTTTCGGTCATTAATTCAGACGCAAGAATCTGTGCAAAAGTGATACAAAGAAACATCTTCTCACTGCAAGCTTTGGAAACCTATTAGTCGATTATTATTATTATTAAATATTGTCTACCTGTTCAAAAGCAGCTGCTGAGTTTTATACCTTCATGATCTGGATTTACACTGGGATTCTTTACATAACTAAGTGTAAAACAGTGCCTTGATGAATGGAGGCATGAAAGTCTAGCTGCCCCTTTGATCATTCCTCCAGCTGTAAATACCTATTTTGTAATACTTTTTCTTCTTTAAGAACTTCATAGTGTTCATGAAAATTCACTTTATCCAATTTATTTTCACATCTAGTTAAAAAGATGAAAATTTATTTCATTTTCTCCCTTTTATAGTGTTGTCTGGTACCAACAACTAGCAATATTGACTATAATGGGTGACTGCAGGGAGAATAAAATACTACTAGAGCTGTACTTTGTTTCCAGACTTGATACAATCAAATTTGCAGAAATCCCTTCAGACATAAAGCAGAAAAATGGGACTTGGCTCACCTGAATTCATCAGTTTACGCTGGACGTATAAATTTAAGTTGGTTATATAGTATCCTAGTCAGCAGATAAATCTATCTTCAGAGGTACCACTTAAGTGCAAATAGAAAGAATGACTCTTTGGCTATATCAGTTTTTTTTTTTTTTTTTTTTTTTTTTTTTTTTTTTTTTTTTTTTTCCTCCATAGGAAGACTAGAGACCATCTTAGTGATACCTAACTTTTAAATTCAGATGAACTTCTTACTACCCTGGCAGCAAATACTGAAATCAGTAATTTTTGGAGTCATATAAAAATTTACTTTTATTTTATTTAAGAAATGTGTGATATTTTCTGGATGCCAGTTATTTTTTAATCTATATCAGAAAAAGGGACATGTTAAATGGAAAATAGTCACATGGCCTCTGTACAACAGTGATTCACATTTGTATAAAGGCAAATAGCTGTAGAATTCTCATTACCACTTCTAGAACACAAAAGTTTGCACTCTTTTCTAATACCAAGCAAATACTAATAATAACAATGTTAGGTTGAAGTACATCTGGTAAAGATATATAAAATATGCAGTTACAAAGAGGATGTGCAATTTATTTAATAATATTATCTAAGAGCAGTCTTCGAAGAGGTGATGAGTATTTCATAATCCAAAATAACATCTAAGTAAAATTTGTAGCTTGGTTATACAGCTATCATTTTGACTGAAACAAAATAAATTCTTTATTTTAGATTTAATTCTACTTCAGGTTTCTCTGAAAGCAGCATGCAGCAATATCGATAACAAATCAAGTTGTAATAAAAAATACATGTATTTTCTCCATACCAGCAAACTGAATATGTCAGCAATTTCAAAGCCCCCTCACATACTGTTATACTGTCCCCAAACGTGAAAAATAATTGCAGCGTCTTCATGTGGAAGAATATTTAAATGTGTTGCTAGATTCTTCCACCTCTTTGAGGGTCAAGAAGTTTTTGTGCTAGATTTCCATCTGCTTTAATCTTTTCCAGCACTCAGGTCTATTAGAAAAAACCTTGAGCTTGACAGAACTAGTGAGGATGAGAACTTATTTCACCAAAATCTGTGGCAAATGTTATGTAAATTTTGCTGGTGAACAATTTCACTTGTAATTTTCAACAGACTATAACTCATATTTTCAATGGAAAAAAATTTTTATAGCTTAGTGAAATTTTTTCCCACCTGGAAAACTGCCCTAGTCAAATCACAGTATGCCTTACTTTTTTAAAGATCAGCACTTGAAAACTCTGACATCACTTTGTTTTTATTTTAATTACTTGTAAATTATATAGGCTTAAATCCAGAAAAAGTTCCTGGAAGAGTTCTCTGAATGGCAGATGATCACTCCTCATCTGAGTGGGAAAACTGAAAGTGTTCTGCTCTGCTGCCCCACGCAGACAATTGCTGATTGAACACACCAAGGTTGAGATTTGAGCTCCCTGGGAACACAGAAATTAATTGTCAGGTAGTCACCTGTTAGAAACATTTCTATGTAGATTTCTGTTCTGAGTTTAAGACTGTTTAATGCAGTGCATTACATACATATTCAATGATTATTGATATGAGAAAGCCAAACTTTTATAAAGCAGAATTCCTAATGTGGAGCTTCAATTTTTTTCTTAATTCTAATGGCAAGGCTGGTGAAAAAGTGATGCAATATACAAAAGTTGAATAGATTAAAAAAGAAAATTTGAGTGAGAAAGACAAAACTGGATCAAAAATATATACTTCTCAGCAACTTATCTCAATCTGTGAAATAAATAAAGTAAATGAGACTCCAGAAAATTTTCTGGAAAAGTCTGAAATATTTATTCTTATTTAGTTTATTTGGCTTGAAAACAAAATTAAGCCATCATAATTAAGACACATTCAAGTGAAATCACTTTCACTGAGTAAATGGATCTTTTCACAGGCTACCCAGAGAGCTGTGGGTGCCCCATCCCTGGAGATGCTCAAGACCAGATTGGATGGGTCTGGGCAGCCTGAGCTGGTGCATGATAACCCTGCCCATGGCAATGGGCTGGAACTGGGTAGGCTTTAAGGTGCCTTCTGCAGAATTGCAGAACTGCTTGTTACTGAATTTATCTGACCTGAGTTAAATTTAAGAAGTTCAGATTATCGTCTTCTGCATTCTTCAACATCCTAAGACTGGACACAATTTTTAAGTAATAACCAAAATGCCTGACTTCAAGTGATGTTACTGCTTCTTAGTCCATGAGCTACAGTAACAATAATTAAACAGAAGTGTAAAATAACAGAAGTTCAAATAGTGGGGAAACAGGCTATATAATGAGGAAAAACTGGGAGGCTTCATCAACTCCACATTTCTGCAGTTTATTCCTTATACTGTGCAACACAGCTGTTCCTCTAATTTGAGAATACCATAACAGCAAAATGGATTGTGCCCTACATCAGAAAAGATCCAAGCTGAAACACAGAAATCATGTATATCTTACATATTTATTCAATTTTTAATAATTTCAGAGCTGGCTAACAGAAGAATCAGTTTGGGTATCCAGTTGATAAGTTGCATAAATAAGGAGATAATCACAGCAGGAAAGGTAGATATTTTTCACAAATAATGCTTCTTTCATTAAATCCCTTCTGTAAAAGGATTTAATCACATTTAATGCATACATATATGTGTGTATATACATATATGTATATATATATGTATATATGTATATATATATACTGCAGTTTCTCATGAAACATGTAACTCTTAAGCTTAGACAGGACTAATAAATGGTACATTTCAAAATTTTCCATTTCAAGAGAAATAAATGCCTTTTTTAATAACACTTTTGTGTAATTTGAAGCTAGTTCTACAATGTCCCTAGTTCCAAGTGAGTTGATTTTTGATTTTCACATTTATTCACTGATAGATACAATGACATATGAATTGATTCATGTCTCCTATGAACTGGTTCACTGCCATGCAACTACCGTGATGATATCAGAAGAAGGACAATTTGTACTGTGTTTGATAGCATTAATCATAGAATAGCTTGGGCTGGAAAGGACCTTAAAGACCATCTAATCCCACCTCCACTACCATGGGCAGGGTTGCTACCCCCCAGAACAAGCTGCCAAGGGCCCCATCCAACCTGGCCTTGAAGTTACGGATGCCCTCCAGGAATGGGGCATCCATAATTTCTCTGGGCAGCCTGAGGGAGGACAGACTTGCATCATAAATGCAGAATCAAGTGTAAAAACAGGTGGTGTTACCTAGGACTGAAACTTGTGTGGCCTCTCCTGATATATCTGTGTCTGTATCTCTGAGATTGGATTGATGTCCAGGTTTGCATTTTTATGACTAGCAGGCTTTCACTTGCTATCTTGTGTACTCTGCTCCTGGCATTCTGCAGACCTCAGGCTTTGACAGACAAGCATCAGAAGGTGTGAGGCCTGTTAGTTGCTTCACACTGGAGTATGGCTTTCTCATCCTTCAGGATATCAGTTCTTCAGTGTAAACAAATAGAAACAATGGTGACCAATGCAGGTATCACTCAGTAGTTCATTTCAATTATTCCTTTGATTTTCAGGTCTTGTTTACATTATGCTTCCTCCCCCCCCCCCCCCCCCCCCCCCAAAAAAAAAAAAAAAAAAAAAAAGGCTTGCTCTCATAATTATAAAAAAGCCTTCTTTCAAGGAAAAGATTGCTATATTTTCTCTTCCCTCTTTTTTCTTTCACAGTTAACACATTGAACATTGTAATCTTTGCAAGAAACACAGAGAGAAATTGCTTTGCTACATTTGCTACATTCCTCCCTTGCTATTCTTCCAGACTTTTTTGTTGACCTTATGTCAACAAAGACTTCAATCTTGCAAATGGGAGTAACAGTATCATGTGAAATAAGAAGAGATTTCAGAGACTAGAGCTGCTTAAATGTACTACTAAACTGAAGGAGAAATGCTTCTAAAATTAAATTGTCCTGGGAAGAGGAGTGGATGGGAAGGAGCTGCTAGCTTTTGGACAGCACTGGAGGTGGAAAACTGTTAAACTTCATAAACATGTAATATGTAACTCACAGCTTTTGGGAAATTGTTCTTAATCTGTATTTCTGAAAGATGTGTCTGACTTTTAAGCCAACTCTTGTCTCTTGTGAAGGGCTAGGCAGAACTGTATTTTATTAATAAAGATTCTTTCTTCTACTATTGAAAAACAAGAATGTATAATTTACAAATTTCTAACTAATCCAATCTTTTGAAAGCATATGGAAAAATCATTATCTGAAGATAGGGTAATTGTGTTAGAAAACCTTACTGGGTAACAGAGGTGACGACAGGCATCATCGGGAAGGCATAAATAACATTTCATGGGAGATGAAGGGGAACAAGGATTCTAGTGTTCTGCTTTACCATCTGTGGAAATGGCCTAATGAGGAACAAACATTGCTTGAGTGATACACTGGTATTTCTCCTCTCTATTTCGCAGTACTGACTAGTGCCATTATGAAAGGAATAGCATGGATTTATTCTCTAAACCAGATGGCAGGCCCAGCTCCTCCAACTGGTACTTTAGAATACAGTCGGAAGAACACCAGAATCTTTCCTTGTGCTAGTCTGAAAACTCAAACAGTTCAAAAGTGATTATAATAGTGTTTGGATGATGCCAATGAAGAGGAGGAGCTGACACCACTGTCTTGCAGAAATCTCTGCAATGGTACATGAGATGCAAGATATTTCAAGCAGTTGGGAGTATAACAGAATTGAATATGGATGTTGTACTTAAGAAAACACAAGGGTGTTGTGACCAGCTAGTTCATTATGTAGGTCAGTGCACTGACAGCACACCTTTCTTTTGCTTGTGAAATGCTCCTAGGGACTGTGACTCTTGAGGTAGACAACTGCTATTAACTGCTGTTCTGAAATTTAGATAGAAAATACAATCTTTTCCCACTGTAATACTTGACTGGCAATAACAGTAATTATTAATAATTAAAAATGATTGAATCCTGAAGTATTTAGCATCAAGCATTAGTATTAGTGTTTATATGTGCATTGATTTTTTAGACTGAACACATTACATCTCCTTAAGGAAAAGATGTATATTTTCCAGAATATGAGGATCTAAATATTAAGATATTGCACATCCCATGCTGTTATTGGATAACGGGAAATGCAACATGCTACACCTTGGAACACATATGAAAAGAAACTATTTCATGGGATGCAGCTCATATGTGCATTTAAAACTGTACACACAGAAAACTCGCATCTAACCTCACCAAACGAACCTGCTTTAGGTAATGAAAAGTTGCCAGGTTGCTCCAAGGTATATTGTGAAGTAGCGCCTTTGGCTTACTTGTAAAGTAGGGGAATCATACACATCACAATTTACCTCTTTTATTATGGCTCTTATTTCAATGTAAAATATTTTTTCTTTAGCTGCACTCATACCACTCCTTCTTTCTGCCCTTTGCACCATCTAAACTTCAGTAGCTCCTCTAAGTAAACTGTGGCTAGCTGATTTTAGTATTGGTCAAGGATGTTTAACTTCTTCACTAGTTTTTGATTTTCATCAGTTTTCCAAGATTAATTACCAGAGATAGTTATTAGCTAGTTTGTTAAAACAACTAAGTCTAAGGCAGAGGACAAATAGCCTTTTATTTTACACAGCAGAGTTGTAGATTAAGGAACTCCAAATCAGTTGGCAATTCTGCCACAGTCTCAAGTTAATGTGAAGTAGTTAAAAAATAAAATAACAAAACACATAGTGTATAAAACTTAATGCCCAACTCTAAGAATTTTTTGATTCTATGATTCTATGTTCCTTCTGAAAAGACTAGTTGGCTTATAGCAATAAATATTTTCTTTTGCCCTTTTATCTCATATAGAGATTTCCTAATTCAGTTTAGTGAATTCCATTCTGAGCAGCAGTGTATACTACTGGCTGTGCAGATAACACTGATTTCAGAAGGGCTGAAGTCCATCATTCTCAAGGTTTACTGGTGCGTAGTGCATGTTTCTGCTCTCTAGCCTACAACTCCAGTCTGATGCTTTTACCTGCTCCTGTTGCCTTCCTGCCCAGTTTGCATCAAGTTGCAGCTGTTCTATGAGAACATGCTCACACAAGTATACTTTGTTGCTACACCATAGTTTACAGTTTGTAGTAGCAATGAGTTTGCTAGGTATGCAAAGTTTAACACAGTTTTTAAATATTGTAGTCCTCCTTTTGGATGGACTTAATTTTCAAAAGTCAGAATGCACGAAATGGTCCACTTCAGATTGCATAAAATGGTTGGCTATCCAAAACTTAAGAAATGAGCAATAGAAAGATAAAATGAAGACTTAAATAACTTCATCCCATAAACTCTTCCCAGTCAGTGTATAAGACAAGACAGTGTTATGCTCTTTACACAGTATATTATGGGGTTTCAAAGGTGAAACTTCAAGGACAATTAGCTCTGCTTGGTTTGTTGCTTGTTTTATGTGTATATATTGATCTTTGCATATACACACATGTATGCATTAGTTAAAACTGACATTAATTAAAATTGGAATTATGACTTTGGTTTTAAGAAGTAGAATACACTTTAAATTATTCAAACTACCCAATAAATATGTTGGTAAACTTGCCTGCATTGGTTAAGTTCCTCCTCTCCAGTCCTAACTTCTTCCAGTTTATTGCTTTTAGATATACCATCCTCTAAAAAACATGGACAAAAAAAAAAAAAAAAAAAAAAAAAAACTGTCCTGATTTTGTTTCACAGTCCTTCTGAAGGAGTCACTGTAAATAGGCAATATACAGCCTATCAATGCTGTTTTGTTTTCTAGCATTACACATTGTAAGAGTTTCTACATCTCTTATCCATAATACTTCTCTGATCATAACAAAGGCAGTTTTGTTTCCTGCTGCAGAGCAGATAGTTAAAATAAATGCTTTGGTTTGAAAGGCTGTTTGAAATTATTTCCTTATAGAAAGTATTACGGCTTGGAAATAATTCAGTCAGACATCATGTATACATCATATGTTTCTGTTTTACGTTAATCTTATCCAGATGCAGTATTCAAACGTACTCAGTAGTTTTAATCAGCTAATGTTCTGAAATGCTGAAGCTTAAAAACTTGCAAACAAATAGAAAAGTTTTCTCAGTAAAAGGACTGACACATCTGTTTCCTCTTTAGTTGAGAAAAAAATAGATTCAACAAGATCTCTCTCTTAGGATTTAAAAACAGAGCACATGATAGTGTGGAAATTAGACTAACTTAGATGCAGATTCACTCCCAAGTTGGAAAAGACCCACAAGGATCAGTGAATCCAACTCTTGGCTTCACACCCAAAAATCAGATAATATGTCTGAGAGCACTGTCCAAACACTCCTTGAACTCTGGCAGCTGGGGGTGTTGACCATTGCCCTAGGAAGCCTGTTCCATGCTCACCATCGTCTGGTGAAGAACATCTTCCTAACCCCCACCTGACCTTCCCCTGATGCTGCTCCATGCCGTTCCCTCGGGCCCTGTTGCTGTCACAGCAGAGCTCAGCGCTACCCTTCTAAGGAAGCTGTAGGCTGACAAAATGAAGGGAAAGAGAAAGGAAAAGGGAAAAGCAAGAGAAAGGAAAAGTGTACATTACCCAGTTGCCATCATAAAGGTGAAACTCATAATGCTTACTGGAATTAATCCATGTTTATTTATACTTGCAGCCTGTTGGTTGTGAGGTACCACTGTACACCCAGAAGGCACAGAGCTACTGTTCTCACATGCTTATGTCCTGCCACAACAGAGTATGCTCTTGCAGCTCTGTACTCAATACAGAATACAGAAATAGAATATACAGCAGTCTATCTCTAATAATAACTGATGCACCACTAAAGGAACTAGTTTTTACAGAAATCAGCGTTTATAAGGAGACTGCTTATTCCGATCAACTAAACTTTCTGCCATATCCACACATGAAAAGTTATTGTGATTTAACTTAGCAGGCAGTTAAGCACTACACAGTTGTTTGCTCACTCCTCCCCTCCCAGTGGGATTCAGTAGAAAATTTTATACAACGAAGTACAACTTGTGGGTTGAGATAAAAACTATTTACTAAGATAGAAAAGGAAAAGAGAATAATACTAGTAATGATAATAATATATTATGCATTTACAAAACAAGTGATTTCCAAAACAACTATTCACCACCCCTGGATCAATGCCCAGCCAGACTCCAAGCAGTGGCTGCCCTCCAGGCAACTCCTAACAGTTTTAAGGATTTTTTGCATAATGTTATATGGAATATCCCTTTGGCCAGTTTAAGTCGGTTGTCCTCGTTCTGTCCTCTCCCAGCTCCTTGTTCCCCCTCAGCCCCTCTCATTGGCAAAACAATAAAAGATGTTGAAATGTCATTGGCTCTGTACTGAAACATGAGAGTGTTACCAGTGTTGTTTTTCTCCTAAAGCCAAAACATAACATCTTACCAGACACTATGAAGGGGAAAAAACCCTCTGTCCCAGCTAAAACTTATTTAAGTTGTAAAGACAGTGAGTAGTTTGAACCAGACTATATAATAATAGATGTATATAAGTAATAGCGTGTCTGAGCTTAGCAGAAATGGATAAGTAGTTACATGGGCTATTGCCAGCCATAGCTGACTGGAATGAGGGTGGATGTGTCAGGGAACGAAAGGCCCCAACTGAAGAATGATCCTGGGATGGAACAGAGTATTCTGGCAGTTTTAAGGAAACTGATATTTGTGGTAGTAGCAGCAAATATCTTCTTTTGTAGAGAGAGCTGACCTTGGTAGTTTATCTTGTTTTTGCAAAGACTTGTTTTGCAAGCAGGTGTGCCATTTGGGCTCTGTGTCGTGTATTGGCTGCACAGGTACAGTGTGCAAGTGAAAAAAACCTTACAGACCACGGGGAGAATAAAAGCAGGAAAGAGGCTGTGGGGGAGAGGAAAAGTGCATCTTGAAGCAGGGGATGACCTGCTAGTGCTACCTGTCAGATCCACTTCAAGCATGTTCCTTCTCTCTCCTTTTGGCAGTTTGCCATCTCTCAAGGGTCAATAAGTAATAGTGCACTTGCTTAGGCAGTTTCTGCTTCCCACTTATGGGGATAATTTAAAATGGATGCTTATGTGTGTATGAATGTATGTTGAATAAAACCCATAACCCTCTGTACTGCTCTGAGTGTATAGTTTGTTTGCCAGTGCTTCTGAGACATCCTGTCTCTCAGATCCAAGTGTACCCTGAAACAGTAAGCGAAATAGCTATAAAACAGGTGTAACAACATATTTCCATTTGAAAGAGAAAATATATTATTAGTACTGAAGGTTGATGTGACCTTAAACTATGTGAGAGTTAGCCATTTTGAAGTGTTTTTTGTTGTTGTTGTTGTTCTCCTGTAGATAATCTTTGCTGTTTTTTGAATCACAAATTTAACATTGGTTCATGAATTTCCATAACAAATGGAACCTACCTTCTTTAGTCCAAACAAACTAAAGATATTCTTGTTACAGCTTCTTGCAACACATTCTTATTTTCTGCAGGCTTATTTTCCCTTTGTTCTTCAGTGAGTTGGTCTTATTCATCTTCCTGCAACTCCCTCTGAATCTAGGTTCTGGAGTATCTCTCTTCCAATTCATCAAGCACGACACGTTGTCAAAGGATTACTATTTGAGAGTTATTTTTTAAAGCCTTCAAAGTTGTGAATGCACTCTTTCCAAGCACCATTTGTTGTATTATTAGTTATCAAGCCCCAAGCAGCAAGAATGTATTCAAAGGCATGTTGAAGCTCTTCCAAAAATTCAGGCATTGATGATTTGTGTGGTTTGTCAATCACTTTAAGTAAACACATCAGTGTTTGTTGTAAATAAATCAACCTAAAATTAGCAATTATTCCTTGGTCTAGCAATTTGGCAAAAATAAGTAAAATGTTTGGATGCAAATCACAAAGACGAGATGGATGCTTTGGTGCATTAATGAGAATCAGCAAGCTCTGAACATCCAGCTACTTGTATAGCAACACTGCCTAGTAGCACAGCTAAAACATTTCATTTTGTTCAAATGCTTCTGAGCAAAAGCGCGTAAGCTTTTGCCTCTCAACATCTTTGAATTTTATAAATGTTATATTAATATGAACTGCACTCAAAGTTACCAGCTGTTTCACTGCATACCATTAAAGGCCATAATGACCATAGAGGTGTAGTGTTGAAGTTCAAAGCTCTGAAGTGGCAAAGGTTCTTGATGGCATATGTTTCCAAAAGTCCTGTAGCATTCATAGGAGTTGCTTGTTGTGGTCTGAAGCCTCTGACCCTATCTTTCAAATAATCAGGTGTAATGAAAATGCAAAGTCATGGCTTGAACCAGTGATTGAGCACCTGGTGGGAAGGCAGGACCAGCCCAGGGGAGCTCAGCTGCATGCAGTGTGCCTGAATGACCGGGAGGGGTGGAGCCAGGATCTATCCCTTCCCAGACCTCATTTAAGGATTGGCAGTGGAGGAAAGGGTATTTTGCTGTAGTTTATTGTGTACTTGAGGCCTTCTAAGAATCAGTAAATCCTTTCCTTTGTTTCTTTGTTTGTAGCTGCTGCGTTTGAGTCTATCTTCGTTTGCTGCAACCTAGGACTTTGCAACTAAGCTGTTATTTCTGTGCTTTCATTGCATTACTTCAGAAGAAGTAGATGGTGCCCATGTAATCAGTGCTTCTTGTCTGTGCTGTGAATGCTGTTATGAGAGGACTCAAAGTTTCTTGAACTCATCTTTTACTGACATAAAAACTCTGTTGCAGAAATGCAACTCTTCTTTTTATTAATGTATTTAACTGTAAACTTTCATTGTTCTACCAAAGTAGAGATTAACTGCCTGAAGTTCTACTCTTAGTCTTTTCTTCATGGTAAATGGTTTTGTTGCTGTATTGGTGAAAGCCTCTACATGTAGTTGGTTACCTTCTGTATAAATTACCGTGTTTCTCACTGAAATCTTTCTCTAGTGATTCAACAAGCGTTGTATTGATTATATGCTCAATTTGTTCATGTTGTGTATGACAAATGTCAGGAGCCACCAGACTGTAGTATTTCTACTTATGTCACTTATAACTGTTACAACTTCTATTAGTATTATCTTCGAGGTTTACACACACTTCTCTTTTCATCGTATTTTTGTTTTTATGCGTGTTTACAACAAGATACTTGTATAGGAACTGCTGAACCCCTGATTGAGTACCTGGGGAAAGGATCTGGTCAGCCCTGGAAGCCCAGGTGAAGGCGATTCATCTGTGTGACTGGAAAGGGCTGGGCCTGACTCCACCCCTCTCAGACCTCATTTAAGGGCTGACTGCCACCAGATCTCTTTTTGGAGATCCCTCCTTAGTGAAGCTTTCCACTGTGAACTTGGAATCTTCTGATATGGGTGAATAAACTGCTTCCCTTCCTTTATGGTATCTTTCTATTGTGCAAGTCCTTCTGTCATCACACCTTTGTTGTAATGTTTTTCCCATTATATTGATCTGTCCAATTGCTACAGTACTGCAAAGCAAATAAAATTCCCCGAGGTACGTACTGTCAACTTGAACATCCAGTGTATATCTTTAAATTAGTATTTTACCTGCAGTGCTCTTTACAGTCTACTTGAAGTACATATCCAGTGCCACAATATTGTGATTTTTTTTTCTATTAATGCTCTTATTTGGCATACTTTTTTTTCCTAAACTGTTCACATATGAATCCTTGTCAGTACTGGCAATTTTTTTTCCTGTTTGTTTCTCTAGCTTGCTTTCCTCCCCTCCATGGAGTTAAGGAGAAACTCATGTTTTAGTTGGTGTAGCACAAAAGTTAAGTGGAGAAAACATACAGATGTCTTCATGATTGCAGTTGAATTCACATTGACATATTGGCAGTATTCATGGCCTTGGGGGAAAGATGACATGGAATGTGTAGGAAGGCACTTTGAAATTTAATGTCAGTTGTGACTGCTGAGTCTGCAGTAGTATAATACTTCGAGAGGCAGATTCAAAACTGAGGATGGCAGTTATTCATGTCACCGATGCCTTAACTTGTGATTTTAGCAGTGTATATATCTTGTCTTGAGCTGTGGGAGATGATGCTGGACTGATTCTTCTGTTATTTTTCTATTACTGTACCTGTGTGATTACAACTTGAGTGGACCTTCTCATTTGTCCTACTTCCTGCTATCATCCACGGGTATTAGATGTGTTTGTTCTCTAAATCTGATTCCGCTCAATGCTACATTTCCTTAAGGCCCTGTAACTCACCCTTGCATGCTCACTTTCTTGTATTGAAGGAGAACAGGGAAGAAGGTGACTTCTACTTCTATCTGGTTGTTGTTTTTTTTTTTTTTTTTTTTTAGGTCCTGCTATGAATATACTGAAAGTACAAAATTCAGCCTCAAAAAACTTACCTGGTTGGCCACAAAGGTTGAGGCTTCCTAAGATCCTAAATATATGTTAAGTATATCTAAAGGGTTTAGTGCTTTATGAAGCCAATTACTAGGGTACTGGAGTCACTTCAGTATCTACAAATTAAGAATGCATTACTTGAAGGGCCAGACTTGAGATGCAGGATTAACTGCAGGAATGTGTGGGTTTTCTCTATCAATAACTAGAGAAATAAAATTTCCTTAAAAATATAGCATGAAAGTCAACACAGTGAGAAACAAATCCTTTTGTTGCTCTGGTTCTTAGCATTCTCATGCTTTTGGTTGCTATCTTTAAATAAAGATGATAACAATCTTCATGTAAGCCAAGTTGTGAGGGGAATAAATGCATTATGCAAAACGAGTAAATCCATCTGGGGCACTCAGATATTGTTTTGAGGTCTGTGTGAGGACTGGGGATGAGAGATTTGAATCCTAGACATAATGAAACAGTTGAGATGGCTCTCAACCTACAGTTACGTACAGCAGCTAGGAAAATACAGGATATGTTAACCCAGTGTCTTTTGAAGACGATGCTACAGTTTTTATTTTATTGAAAATATGTTCTTGAGCCTCTCCTATTCAAGAACTTTTTTCTCTGAGGTTATGAAGGAGAGATGTTTTATTAAAACTGCTTATATTGAACTTTAGGAGAGACTAATATTTTGTCTTACATGCTTGATCTTTGTTACAAATTTTAGAAAATGCTGTGAAGATTCTCGTTGGGATGTATACTTTGATAGTTAAAGTTTCTTACCTGCTTCTTGTTATGATTATCTACATTTCAGCCAGCATTCCTATGATGTCTGCCTGTTGTTTAATAGTGGTCCAAGCAAAAAAGGAAAGTTTATGTATTGGAATTCACATTATACTCATATGACATCCATCTGCAAGGCTCTTGTTGACTGGTGTTATCAAAGGGGCTTCAGTGTTAATAGAAATGTGACTGAAGTGGCCTTGGTCTAGACCTTTTCAGGAGGGTTCCAAGTATTTAGAGTAGTATTGTTAGCACATTTATAAATGTTCTTAATGTATACTTTGAACAACTACTAAGATCATTGCTAGGTGACCAGCTAAGTTAATAAGATAACTCTGCTTTGCCAGAAAGCAGAGTTTGGAAGGAGGCCCTATTTTTTTTTTCCTCATGAGCCTTGAAGATTTTTCATTGAGCATCGAGAGGTGATAGGAAATTTCTGGGAAGAGGTTACATGGGAAAAGATAATTTCTTTGAGGATGGAATGTTGCTGAGCAGTTAAACTGGTAATGGATAAATTATTTTGAGAAAATGTATGAGATTTTATACAGTGTTCATGAAAATTAAGTGCATTGGAGGAGGGGCTTGTAGTATGGTTTTGGTGGTGTGTTGATTTTGTTTGTATTTCTTTTTGTTCTTAAACTTCAGTGAGATTTTCAAACACATCTGGAAGATTTTTACAGTTTCAAAACAAGTAGAATTGTCTATATGCAGTAGTGAGTCTGACTGACTTGGAGTTAATTTTCCTCATACTTACTACTGTGTTGCTTTTTTGGATTAGTAACCAAAAAGTTGTTAGTAATGCACTGTTCTACCTGTTGCTGGACATTGTTTTAAGTGACAGCCCAAAGGCTAGGCGTAGACAGGAGGCTGTAAGAAAATGCAGCCAGGACTGCTGACCAATAGATATTCCATACTATATAATGTAATGTGCAGCCAAAAAAAAAAAAAACAACCACTGTCAGGGCTGGGGAGCAGAATTCTCTAGGTTTTTTTTTTTTTTTTTTTTATTGCTTTGGAATTGAATGGCTGGTGGTGAAAAATTGCTCTTGCATCATTTTTTTCCCTTCCACATTTTTATTTACTAAACTGCCTATATCTACATTTATAATGCTCCTCACGTGCCTCTATGGTTCTCTCCCCAGTCCCACTGGAGGTTGAGGGGCACTAAGAGCATCTGTGTAGTCCTTAGCTGCCTACTGGGACCAGTCCCCAAGTGGAAATCAGTTATCTGCTGTATGATCACATACAGGTTTCAGACTTTCAACTGTAAATGTAGATAGTTGGCGTTATACAAGTTCATGTGCTTGGATCAGAAAAACATATTTTACACCAAGAAAACTTCCGCATATTAGCCATATCAAAAAGGAGGAAAACTTGACAGGAACCTCACTGAAGTTCAAGAAGTGCAGTGTTCTGCACCTGGGTAGGAATAATCCCATGCATGGGTATGGACTGGAGTGCACCTCGCTGGAAAGCAGTTCTGTAGAAAATCTGGAGTCCTGGTGGATTCACAGCTCAGTGCAAGCCTGCGGTGTACCCTTGCAACAGAGAAGCTTAATAGTATCCTAGGCTGCATTAGGAAAGTAAAAAGTCAAGGGAGATGATCCTTTCCCTTTATTAAACAGCTGTGAGGTAACACCTGGAGTACTGGACCTAGCTCAGTATGGACCTGAAACTAAGCAATAAAAGGCCAAAAAACATCTGATTTAACAAAAGACAGCAATTTAAAGTTCTGGACATGTTTTAGCCTGGAGACTTTAGTTTTCTCTTGGAGGAAGATCAGGGGAGGCATTTACTTCACTAGGAGATTAAAACTTAAATACAAATAACTTGTGATCAGTGTTGATTTTTGAAAATGACAATTCCTGAATATTAGCTTCAATTCTATGGTAATGTAGGTATTTTGTTTGCAAGGAAAAAAAAGGAAGTTGTAATTCAAAGTTGAATGACCAGAGTGGTTATTAGTATTTCGCACTGATATTGCACTTCACTTCTTTAGAATGCTTACAAGCTAATTAAGCTTTTTCCAATTAACTTCTCTTGAACTATTGTGTTATGTAGGCATTTATTAAACTGAGATGTAACATAAGTTCTTCCACATAGCTGCCATATTCATTTTAGATGCGGACAGAAAAAATATGATGGAACAGGAGGGAAAGTCCTGAAGACATCTAATTAGCAGTCTTGAGACAGAACTATAAATAGATCTAATGAAAGTTGTTTCTAATTCTTCTCACCACATGTTTTTTGATTCCTGAACAGTTTTCTTTCTGGAGACAGCAGTAAAATTTAGTGTTGTCTCTCTCAATCTGAGGACAAACAATCAGAATAGGAGTCGTCTTCTTATTAGGAAACCCTAATTCTAGGGCCTAATATCTGGCGGATTCATAATTTTCTTTTTTATTAATTTTAGGTACTGTTTAAGAGATGCTGATAGCCCACGATGTTTGAATAAACCAATTTCAAAGTGAAGTGCATTCATAGCAGCATGCTTGATTGTAAATATCTGAACTGAAAGAGGCATGTGATCCCTATGAGCAAACCACTGTAAAGGTAGCTTTGTGGTAACTGCCTTTGGTGTCTATGTCCTAGGGATCATGAAAGGTTGGAAAAGACCTACAGGAGCATCCAGTCCAACTGTCCACCTATCACCACTTCCCACTAAACCATGTTTCTCAGTGAAACATCTGAATGTTTACTGAACACCTCTAAGGACTGTGACTTCAGCACCTCCCTGAGCAGCTGTTCCAGCACCTGACCACTCTTCTGGAGAAGATATTTTTCTAATGTCCAATCTGAATCTCCCCTGGTGCAACTTGAGGCCATCCCCTCTAGTTCTATCTCTAGTTATATGGGAGAAGAGGCTGACTCCCACCTCACCACAACCTCACTTCAGGTAGTTGTAGAGAGCAGTAAGATCTCCTGCCCTGAGCCTCCTCTTCTCCAGACTGAACAATCCCAGTTCCTTCAGCCACACTCCTCATAAGGTCCTCATAAGGCTTTGTGCTCCAGATTCCTCACCAGTTTCATTGCTTTTCTCTGAACATGCTTCAGGGCCTCAATGTCTTGTACTGAGGGGCCCAAAACTGAACACAGTACTCAAGATGCAGCATCATCAGTGCAAGCACAGAACAATGATCACTTTGATTCTGCTGGCAACACTATTTCTGATACAAGCCAGGATGTGGTTGGCCTTCTTGTCCTTCTGGGCATACTGCTGGCTCATGTTCATCTGAGCATTAACTAACAATCTCAATACCCCTCAGTCCTTGTGTATATTCTATGGGTTTGCTTAATTGTTTTTCTTGACAGTTTTCACTAATTCTTTTTTCAAACGCTGCTTCCCATCTAAAGAAAACAGATCTTGATCATTACTATTGAAGCACATTGATGTTCTGGATTACCTAAGCTTTCACTCAATTTGTTCAAAAATTGTATTTGTCATGTATAAACGGCTTTTGGCAGAAATATTCTTTTGATATGTATTTCAGTATCGCCTAGTTTATGGGGTTATATACTAGATAAAGTTCTTAGAGTTGCATGAAATTCTCCAAATTGTTCAGATTTTGAAGAGAGAATAAAGGTGCTTTTGTTAGTTAAGTTCAGCAGGCTCACTCTGTGTGATAGAAGGATAGATTTGGAAATTCCTAACAACATTTTGGATGAACTTCATGACCTTTTCACGTGTAAATCCCTAGGAAACTGATGTCAAGCTTACTGAAATGTTAATTTTCATGTTTTTGTCTAGCTTGACGTTGACATACTTTTTGGTACAGACCTCATACTTGAATCAATTCTGAATTCAACTGTGATCAGATCTGATAAGGTATTGTATTCCTGTGTCTCTTTTATACTGCTATTTGTTACTTGCCAGCATTTCTTCCCCACAAAAAATGTGGGGAAAGCCTCTGTGACTTTCTATACTTTTTATGGCTCTCTCTTTTTTTTTTCTTTCCCTCTTTTTCCTTGTTTTTTTTGTTTGTTTGTTTGTTTTTGTTTTTGTTTTGTTTTTTTTTGTTTTTTTTGGAACTGCTTAATGTGTGTTATTTTTTTAAAAAATCTTTGAGTTGCTTCACTGTTGACCGAGCATTGATTGTTGATACTTTCTTATGTGCTGACATTTGCACGTCAAAGCTCTTAAAGGTAACTACATTCTACATTCAGTAGTAGCAGAAAAAGAAAGGAACATCTCTTATGCTTCTGATGCTTCCTGAACTTAATTTCTATTAAAATCTTAGTGTGCTAAGCAGCGTAGCTACAACTAGAACAAAAATCACAGTTGAGTAGATAAAATACAGTAGACAGACTTTTTGATCCCTGATGTAAAGGGGAAAGGTATTCTAACACTGTTCCATATATAGTTTGTATGAAATGCATGATCCTGAGGTAATGCTTGCACCTAAGTGTTATCAGCTAATCATTATATTCCAAGCGTTTTAATGACCTCTTCATGTACTTATGAAGACTGTGATGAAATCTGAGATGTCTTGCTGTGAAGCCTAGCTGAAATATTAATGGAAACATTTTCACTGAAGTTATTTAGGACAGATAGAAGCATAAGACATTGAACTATTAAAAATTAACTTTCTTTTGGGGGAAGGGGCTGGGATGGGGAGAGGAACCCAGACTTAAAAAAACAAAATAGAAAAAGAATACATACATACAGGTGTATGAAGGATAAATAATAACATTTTGAACCATTAAATGTACATGTCTCCATTATCTTAATAATTGGTTTTCTGAATATTCTCAGAAATCCTTCAACAGTATCATAATACAGAAAATGGGAAAGTCATTCCAGCTTTGTCCCACCTGTCTGTCAGTGTTTAACGTAGTTAGCATCACCCTTACGTGGCCATTTTTTACAAGCTAAGTGCTATACACGCTGTTCAATAACAAAAATTGCTGAAGATCTCCAGCTATAGGAAGGTGAACTTGTTCTGTTCTCATCTGTATGACTAGACTTTGTGGGCTTTCCGTGGGGCTGTTTGGGGGAAATCCCACCTTGCTCTTTATGATCCAGAAGCTGCAGAAACAGTCTGCAAAGTGTTTGGTCTGAGAGGCAGCATAAGAGCAAATTGTGATCCTTGTTTGTGCTAACTGGTGTAGGATGTCCAGGATGTCTGATCGCTTTTTATTTCTTCATTATCAAGGAAGATGTAGTTGGCAGACAAGCTTGAAGATGAGGTAGTGTATGTAGAATTGAAGGTCAAAGCTGTGGAAGTAGGATCACTTAGTAGGATCACTTAGTGGGGAGATCTTCACTACGCACTGTGTGGGCAGTTACTATAAAAATAAAGAAGCTTCAGAGTACTGTTGTGAGAGCCAGAAACTATGAACACTCCTTGCATTCAACTTTAGGTTAGTGGTTAGATTTAAAGCAGTGAAAAAGCCTTAATGTCTGTCTACAATTCTAGTTAATGTAAAAGCAAGAACATGTTTTTGTTATCAAAACTCTTATTTCCTACATCACTTTCAAGTGCTGGTCTAATTTTGAGGTCTCTTTTTAATATTATGAAAAAAAAAATTAAAGCTGATAGCAGCTACAATATTTTGATATATGTATCTTCATGATTTTTTATATTAGAGCAGACTCCAACTAATATGTCACTGCCTCAGATTCTGTGTGGGTGGGGGGTGGGAGGAGGGAGAAGGGAGGGAATCATCTTATTTGGGCCAAAAGTAAGAATACTCTTTTTCTGGAGTAGAAATTGAAGAAAATGGAAACAGTTACAGAAACAAAATGCCTTAGTATTTCTACTTGAATGCATATAGCTTAACTTGCTGCTAATTTGTCTCTGAACTGCAATAATGCTTTACACAAATTGCGTTTAGAGTTCCTAGTGATCTTACTTTTATGGACTAAGGTAACTGTTGGGTTCGGTTTTCTTCACTGACGTTTGCACTTCCTTATTTGACCACTAATTTGATTGTAGCTGTGGGGCTTCCACTGCCAGACACACGCTCCATTCCTCATCATCCTATACCTACACTATATCATCTCGTAAATGAGATATTTGCAAGGAATAAATGCTTGTTACTACAATCTATAGCTGATTTTGTACCATATAAATAGAAGGGAAATAAATCAGTAATAGACACCTGGTAAATTAGAAAAATTGTCACAGTTAAGCCAAGTAAAAGAAAGCTGCAGGTGGATCAAAGGCAAGTTCTAGCATGGAAACTGTGACTGGCCTAGTCCTTAAAACCTGCAAGCTTGTTCTGCAACCTGTGGCCAGCTGCTAGCAGGGGCAGTATTGTGCTGTGGGGCTGCACAGCTGCCAGTTCTTGCAGCTGACTAGGTAGCCTGCCCACATCACCTTTACATTCTAGAAACATGTAGCTGGGAAGCTGGACTCTTCCCAATGACAAATAAATAGCTTAAATGGCACAGGCTCTGTGATGGCTGTGTAAGCTGCAGATGTCATCTCCTGTGTTGGTTGAAAGACAAGCTACCTACCAGAGTGCTTTTTCTCAGGCTTTTGTGTTGAATAGTAGGGCAACTTGTTTGCTTCAGTCCTTGAATTAAGTCTACATCATTGCAATATGGAGTGATCAGATCTATCTTCATTTAGAGTAGACACTGCATCTGGTTCTTGTCTAACTTCTTCCTGGATTCAGTGCATCTGTGCTATCCTAGCTAGCTGTTAAATATGGTCTTGTACATTCTTTGGCTTTGACTTCCTCTTCAGCTGATTTTTCATTTATATTTAAAAGCAGGAAGTGAGTAGTGCCCTACCGGTCTGCACAGTGATACTTACATCTGTGCTAACTCCTCATTTTTTTAAAGTTTGTATTAGTTGAGAGACAGGAATAAGAATCTTCACTTTTTTTATTAAAAAGCAGAAATGTCACAGCCATAACTTTGTGACGAAATGCCCTCTGTTGCAGATCAGTCTATCAGTCTTAATCATACTGAGCTATTTGGGATAAGCTGCTAGGTTGCTGTCACATCTATCTGGGACTGTTGATTTTAAATCAAATCAGAAAATTTAAAAATAACACAAAAGCAAACAAACCCCACAGCACCTTATCACTAAAAGTTTTCCAAGTATGTATTACCATGGATACTTCTATAGTTCTAGTTACTCTTCTGTGAAATCTGTCGATAAGCAATTTTAGATACAGTTTAGAACATTTACATTTTAGAACAATACATTTATTAGGACAAAATGAACTTAAGTGATTCTAATTGCTGTTACAGAGATTAGACTTCATGCATGTTTAATTCAAAATGGAAGGGTTTAAAAATGCTAATTAGAAATTACTGTATGACTATTCACTAATATCCTAGCTAATCTAAGAAATGTATTCAAATCAGATCAACGTACAAGAAAATACAAGAATAAAACTGAGGAATAATCTGCTCCTTGCTGCAAAATGAGTTAGCAAGCCATACAGCTTCATTTCAACTTTGATTAGATAACTGTAATGCTTAGTTTACTTGAAGTGATACTTGTGTTTTACAGGGCTTATTAGTAGTCCTATCAGACTTTTCTAATGAGGATTTACACTTTCTGTAAATATTCTTAGAGCATACTAAGGAAATAACAGCTAGTAACCATTTCACTCAAACATTCTTTATATAAACACACTTAGCTAAAAATTCCTTATGTACAGCTTTTTTTTTTTTTTTAATGACTTAGCAAATGACTTTCACTGGTGAAAACAGTGCTTATGTAGAGAGATATTCAACTATCCTTAAGTTTATAAGAAAGTGGCTTAAATACTTAATATTTCATTCCTAGTAAAGAGGTGGACAAAACTACATGCATTTATTGTACCATTCATTAGCCCAATAACTTGGTTTGAGACTTGCTAGGTGTATTTCTGGTGCTGTTCGTCCTTGCTTAGGAATCATATCAGGAGCATTGCCATTATCAGAATTGCAAACACAGACAGTGCCACCTTCCCTGAAAGAGTGGTCAGGTGCTGGAATGGGTTGTCCCGGGAGGTGGTAGAGTCACTGTCCCTGGAAGTATTCAGTAAACATTTAGATGTTGCACTGAGGGATGTGATTTAGTGGGAAACTTCAGTGTTAGGTGGATGGTTGGATTAGATGATCTTGAAGATCTTTTCCAACCTTGGTGACTCTATGATTCAGTTATTCTACTTGCCTCTACTTCTTTGTGCTAAATATGGTTTTTGAGTAGACCTGTGGGTCTTCATACATTACTTCTTCCCATGTGCACAGTAATTGTATTTAAAGCTATCTTTCTTCGCTTGTCCTGAGATATTTACACTACAGCTATTGGTACAGTTCCCAGAAGTATGACACTATAGGGGAATGTTAGAAGGCTGTGCTAAATTATGGAAAAGTAATATGAAGACTTAATGCATTGTTTTAGCTGACTCTTGTCTGTACTATGACCAAATTTTATCTGCCTCAACATAATCTCCTGCAGTTTTTCGTTTATAAGTGGCATGAAGTTAATGTGTTCAGAGAGCTAACTAATCCAAAAGATTAGTTGCTACCTGTAATCTTAGGTCAGAATCAGTGAAAGACAACTTCAAGCCCACTTGTATAAGCAAAAAATATCACTTTTAAAATGATAAGAGCTAAAGGCAACTCAAATCCATGTCTTATCTTTCATTAATGTGGCAAGATATCATTTCTTATTTGATAGCAGGAATGGTTTTTGATGGGTCTTCACTGATATACATTATTCCTGAAGTTTATGCATCTATTGAGTTGCACTGAATGGGCACAGGCTTTAGACTGGAACCTTAAATACTAGCAGTCTTTATCCTGTTAACCCCTATACCCTTGCTCATTCAGTCCTACTCCCAAGGGAGCAAAGGTCTGTTAGCATCATCTACATTATTCATATTTTGACTTTAAATTCTGTTTTCAGAATTTCAGTTTGGGGAGAAACATCTCTGTACAACAGTCAAGCAGCCATTAAAAGAATAACAGGTTTGTTTTTTTTTTTTTTTTACTCTTGTTGTGGGTTTCACACTGAAGGATTAAAGTGTTATAACTGTTTTAGTTCAGCAACGCACTGACATGGTCATGCTTTGTATAGCTCTGATAAAAGAAAATTTAATCTTCAATATATATGAGGTAAAGAACTATCAGTATTATAAATTCACATGACAATGTATTAAAAGTACAAGTTCAGATTAGTTTTTAGTTCAAATGCAAACTGTAAGTAATGTTTGAAATGGTTGACAGTGTACTCATTCACAGCAGTGCTTTTTCAATAGGAAGGAGCTTGGGATTTAATCCATTTAATATCGACTGGGAATTCTGATATGATTACCATAATCATTCACTCAGTTATCATTTTTTTGTTATAAATTCTGTAGAAAATGCTATGCATTCCCAGCTGAGTGAATAAAAATACTTTGTGAAAAGCATATGCAGGATAGCAAAAGGTCAAACTAATGTTACTAATTGTAAACTTTGTTCTTGATCTGTCTGTTCATCTCTGAGTCAAACTCAGTTTCCTGAAGTTTTCTCAATTTATGTAGCTCCTGTAAGAAACACTGCAAAGTGTGAGTTGCAATGCAAAAAGAGATTCTCGTCTACCAGTGCTTCACTGTCATAAACCTGGTAGAAAAAGTCTTATTTCATTACTTAAGTTAATGCTTCTTTTCACACATTTTAACCATATTTCTAATGGAAGCTTTGTTTTATGTGACAGATCACTTGGACAACTACTTAACTGGCCAGTGTTTTCAGCGACAGCTCTCTAAATGTTAAACCAGGCTAGTGATAACTCCTGAAAACTGACTCAGACTTACTGAGAAAGTGATCTGTCTTTTGAGATATCCCCCATTATCTTTGAGTGACACTTGTTATAACTATTTTGCAAGTGTGCATGCTTTGTTTTTCCTGCTTGGGTAGGATAAGTTTTTTGTTGTTGTTGTTTTTGGTTTTTTTTAAAAAAGAAACTTGAAACGTATCTGTAAAGGTCAGTGGCATCCTTCTTGTGCTTTACAGGATTCTCATTTTAATAAAAGTAGAGAAGAGATTTGAATTCAGGATCCCAGCAGTTGATAATCTATTATGGATAACCATGTAAAAGTCTGGGTTGGAAGTTATCTGTCAGCTGGAAGTGACAGTAGCCTACTAGCTTCATCTGTCCCTCAGGTTTACTTCCATGTGAAGTGTTGTTCTGCCTATACCCACATAAATAAATGTATTGTAACTTTGGTGTCCTGAATCTCTGCAGTGAAGATGTTGCATAGTTGCCCTTTTTCCTTTTCTGACTTTGACAGGCTTCATGTGTGGCCTCTGAGCAGTGATGGGGACTCTACTGACTCTTTCCTTCAGAGCATAGGAACTCTGTAAATCATTTGGATGATAGCACCTGACTGGAAAAGCATTCTTGAAGTTAAGAATACTAGTTGAAGAAGAGATCATAAGAGGAGTTTTTCCCACTAAGGAGGCACTAGCATATTATAGAATTTACCCAGGTGCTATTGCGTTACTGGGACCCTAAGTAGGAGGCTACCTGCATAAGAGCTTTCTCTAATGGGATAGAACTACAGTTTTCAGTGGTTTTATTAATATTGATATTTTTATTAGGGAATTACTTAATTTTAGGGAATTTAAAAACTTGGGATTCTCACCACCTTGCTAATGGTTATCAAAGGGCATTGTTCTAGAAAATATTTCATAACTATAACGATTGTGAACTGAAGTTAAAGTGAAAAATTGTATTTTATGGAGTGCTGACTTTATAGAGATGCTGAAGATACAAAGCTAGGAGGAGTGATTGACACACCTGAAATCTGTGCTACCATTTAACAAGACCTGGACAGACTGGAGAGTTGGGCAAGGAGGAACCTGAAAAGGTTCAACAAGAGCACCTGGGGAGGAATAACTGCATGCACCACTGCAGGTTAGGGGATGACCTGCTGGAGAGGAGCTTTGGAGGAAGGATCTGCATTCTGATGAACAAGAGGTTTGTCATGAGTCAGCAGTGTGCCCTTTGTAACCAAGAAGGCCAATGGTATCCTGGGGTGTTTGACTTTTCTCATGAAAAGCGTTAAACAATAAAGAACATGTTGTCTTGATAGTTTCAAGTTAAGAGTTCATCACTGTTTTCCATTAACTTTTCACAGCCTTTGTTCTTGCTACCAATGCTGTAGGATGTTTACCAAATTCATCTCTTGAAACAGATGAGAAAAAATGGCTTGCCTGGGGTGCAATAGGGAATGCTATACATAAGACGGTTATTGAAATGGAGAAAAAAGGATGGAGAGATCTAGTAACCTGCTTAATTGTTGAACCCATGATTACATTGGTCAGGACATTTGTTTCTCTCAATAAAATAAACAAAAGGAAAGCTTCAAAGATAAATAGGCTTATTTAACTGCATCAGAGCATATATCATAAGAATGAAGGCATATGCAGCTAGGATACCCAAAATATTTGCTTGTCTGCTTATGGCAACACCAGCATATTTGGAAGAATTTCTTCCATTTTAAGGGTTCCTCCCTTCTGTTACTTACACCATTTTAGAATGGTGTTAAACCATTGAATGTAAATCTTCTCAGAGCTTTAATTTCTTCTGTTTGAATTTAGAAACTTATAGTAGTAAGAATTGGGAAAATATGGGGAATGGAAATGCCATTCTCAGAAAAAAATGGAATGTTTGACTTAAGCTAACTTATATTAGTAAGGACTGAGGAGTCTCTATTACCACTGCTACATTTAAATTAATGTCAAAGCAGAAATGTGCATAACTGACTGTTCTTTTTGCCCTCTACCTGTTGCTTCTAGAAGCCTGTTTTCACTGGACACTTGTAATAGTTTCAAGTGAAATTTTAAGTGCTGCTACAGGATTTGTGTTGACCTTGTATGGTGTGTTTTTTTTTGGTATGGTTATAATAAGCTTAAGCCAAATAATAGTAAATATTGACTTAATTCTGAACTTAGTTGAAAATTTGTGGTTTCATGTTGATATGAAAGTTTGTAGAATTGTAACGCAAGGAAACATATCAAATTTCTCCTTAAAAAGGATTAAGAAAACAGCCTGAAATGTAGAACTTCTGTATGAGTATTTGTCAATGTTACTTTCCATTTAGACTGGTTGAATTGAAAATTGACTGAAGAACTGCAAAGAAAGCATCATTTGGTGATAAAACAGCAGCATATTGTGAAGGACACATTCTAAAGCTAATATGAACATCACTGTAAATTAGTCTAAGCCAACTTCATGAATCAATCATAAATCAGTGCAAAGTTTGAGTTTGGCAGCAGAAATGAATCAGCAGGTGATACTACAATGAAATATATAATGAGGGGGAAAAATGAGGCAGATATTGATTGTTTTGCTGATTGTAAAATGTGAAGTTTGCAGTAAGTGAAAATGTATAATTTTTGTAGATGTGTACTTGAGGGTGGCTTTTTTAAAAAAAGACATTTGGAAAGAAAAGAGCTAGAATATACCCTACTTGTAACTTCATATCTTTTTATACTGTAAAAATGTTGTAAAGTAATTCTGAAAATGTCTTTTCTGTCTGAGAGAAGTGATACTGAAAACAATTCCTACCTAAAGTCTGGATACTCAAATATATGTCAAAATACAGCACATTTGAGTTGAGATATTCCTTATGATAACTCAAATTGTGTAGAGTGCAGTTGAAACAGTTAAATCTGAGGGAGAGCTCTTAGCATTCTCTGAGTTGCTGGGACCATACAAAATCATTGGTCATACAGCTGTTTAGCCTTATCATTCTTTGGTTACTTTTCTGGTTAGGATGCATAAGCATGACCTTTGATTTAGAATGCAGTACATACTCTAAGCTATGAAACAGATATTCTAGCATTTTAGGATGATAATGTAATTGTTTGTGGTATGCTGTTTAGTACAGGCTATAGTACTAAGGTACTAGATGGATGCTTCATTAGCTGCATTAGCAAACCAAAAAATACAAGTAGATTAAAATTTTGACTTTTTGGTGGGAGGCGGGAGGTGACTGAGGCAGGAACAATGACAAACAAAAGGAAACACCCACTTCTATTTTCAGCTGCTGATTCTGTCCTCTCCATTTGGATTGTGGAGACCAGGGAGCGCTTTCCAGATCCACTGGACAATTAACCAATTTTTGGAAGTCTTTAACCACAAGATGAATTTCTGTTAATCTCAGGACTTTCTAATTTATACAGCTTGAAACATATATAACAGTGTCCTACTTCATGCATCATGTCTACTAAAAGGCCTCAAAATCAGCATGCAATGAACCCTGCTGATTAGAAACAATGAAAAAGGGAAATTATTCTTGATGTTTGCAGTATTTCTTTATTTAAAGATCTTATTCACCAGGCCTAACTTGTTAGTTTGCTAATTATTATTACCTTGGCCCTTTTAGAATCTTATTACTTTTCAGATGGGACTTAAATATTTTTTGTGCAAATGAAGTAGGTGTTTAATTTGCAGAGTTTTTAACTAGAATATTTACTTTAGCACAGCTGTCACAGAGTCATTAGAAGAATGGAGAAGTAGAACGTGATGATGAAAAATAGTTTTATTACTAGCTAAAAGCACTTAAGGTCCTTTACTACGTAAAAAGTTGTTCTCTAACATTAAAAGGCCTTGTCTCTCAGTTGTTGAACCCTGCTATTCCTGCCACCACTTTAAAATGCATTATATCCAGTACAATATCTCTGCTGGGGCCAATGCCCTACATTTGCAGCACTACTTCTAGTTGTTATATTTCTGATCTTAGTGTATTAAGAGACTTAATGAGGATTAGAAGTAATTGATTAAATGTGCTTTTTTTGTTTTAAAAGTAACAGAATGTACTTATCCATTAAATATATACCCAGAAGAAATCCTTAATTTACAATGGTATTTTTTTTTTTCTGCAAAACTAAAAATCCACTAAAGATATTGGATTTTTTTCAAATGTAACTTTTTTATTATAAAACAGCCATGGACCAGTTTTTTGGACAATGTAAATTGGAAATTCTATTTTCTGTATGAGGTACACCAACAAAAATTTAATACCAAAAAGCCTAGTTGCATGCTTAGTGTGAAGCTATGGGATGAATGAGCCTGATAATGTAAACATTCAGAGAAATAATTGTTCTCATGAATGAATCCATAACTCATTGTGAAGTATCATGTCAGTCAAACACAGGCTTCCTCTCAAACTGATACTGTTATGAGTACGATAGTGGAACTTACTATATGGAAATGTGATTAGGAAATAAGAATAAAGCTGTTTAATATTTGACTTTTTTTGCTAGAAGGCATGTAATGTTGTCTTTGAAGAATAATGAATAAAATTTGTCCTCGCATTTTTTTTTTTTTATCTTGGGATTTTATGACATGAGTTTTGTAGATATAATAAGAGATCCACTTGCATTTTACAATAAGAGCTTTATGTTTCACTCACATACAGATACCTCTTCTGCTCTGGGACTAGAGCCCTATTGTTTACTCAGTTATTAATCCTAACTTAGGACATTTGTAGCATGTGATGGAACGCTGGCCCCCAAGACAGTTCAAAACTAAAAAAATGTGAGTGTGGAAGACTGGCTGTATTAAACAGATGTGGAACTCCGTTTACTCACCTATTGAATAGTTTTCAACAATTAAAAAATCTGGTCTTTGAACATCGTTCTTAGAAAATTTAAAAACTACGATTATCTAGTATTGAAACAGATTATTTCACCTTTTTATTGCTGTATATGTTTCATATGGAGATTATTTTCAACTAAAACAAATACAGCGTGGCACTTTTAAGTAAATATTTAGGACAAAAATGCTTTCTGTTTTTACTGTCTTTATCTTAAACATGAGCTATAGTGTTCAGATCAAGAAAAGAGTGAGATTGTTTTCATTTTTTTCTAGTTAAACATTGGAACTGAGTCCCTTAAAATACTGAGACTCTTTAAAAGAGTCACAGTATAAAGTTCAAAGGAATATAGCTTACTAAGTCCTTCAATGTATACATCTCCTATAGATATAAGGTACTCAAAACCTCTTCAGAATTTTCTTTCATGTTCCTCTGAGTTGCTGCTTCTGTATGAAACTCATTATGAGCCTCTTGAAATAAGAGCAATTAAAAGCAATATATCTGAGAGATTTCCTAACTAGAATCCTTCTGAGTTATCAGCAGCCTTATGATCTTAAATAGCGAAGTAGTAACAAATATTTATTGTAGATGCTCATTGCTTTCTTGCTGATAGTTTCAGAAAAAGTAGCTGTCTGAAAAAAAAATTCAGAGGTCATAGGAAGGTTGTTTATAGAAATAAGTTTCTCTTACATTCTGAGTATCTTTTTTTTCTTTATTTTTTTTCTTGTTATAATAGGATAACTTGTGTTATGCGTCTGGTACCTTTCTTCTCATCAGAAGTTGTTATAACACTTCTGTATCTAACCTTCAATTTATGTACTATTGTGTCCTACTGAAATTATTTTCTATTGCACACATTCCCCAGTTCAGATGGTTTTATTATTGTGCCCTTTTCAATTCACTAAGGACACCTTTACATTCTGACAGAAACATAGTTCTTCAAAATGTAAGTGACCTAAATCTTAAGGAGAAATGTAGTATAATTTCCCATGAAGATTTCTATTTCAATCTGTGATCCTGGAAGATCATTCTTGAGTATCACAGATATGAAATTGTGCTGAAACGAATTTCCCATGAAAGTGACCTCTCACTCAGCAGTGATTAAACATTTGCTTTGTAAGTATCATTCCTTTTGAATGAGAATTACACCACAGCGCACTGGGAAAATATATTGGGTTATACTGTGCTGGGAAAAGAACACTAAAACATACTTTAAAATACATGAAATAATTTCTACTTGTTAGCAATTATTAACAAAATATGTTCTCTACAGAATTACTGAGGGAACGCTTGTTAATCATTTGACTGATGAATATTCAGGATTGCTAACATTCTCCAAAGCTAGTGGAGACAACAAAATTAAGAATAGTTTAATTTCACTTATTTTCTTATTTGTTATTGTAGTCTTCAGTGCTGTGATCATATTTTTTTTATATTGTATTTGTTTCAGTCTACAAAACTGAGTCTTCACTCAAGTTGGTCTTTGTTCAAGTATAACCCTAACCTGCTTTCTGAACACTGCTAGCCCTCTGAAAATGGAGTTAATATTTTTACAGATTTTTTCTGTGATAAAAGTATCAGATTCAGAACTAACTTGTCTGCAGTACCATTCCAAAGGCAGAGTCTTGCAATCAATATGGCATAGGCTGAAATATAAAGTGAAGTGTGTTACAAATAGCCTGTAATTGTAGATATCTTTACTTAGGCTAGGATAACAGGCTTTTTAGTATCATGGTGATTACATAGATTCAAAACACATTCCCTTGACCTCAGCTGAAGCAAGGAAAATTTTGAATATGATTTATAAGTGTTTTGAGATTCAGCTGTAGTAACAAGAAAAAGGGACACAGAAAGGGCAGCAAAAAACATATTTTGTATTGCAAATAGTCTGATGTACTTCAAATCTTTCAATCTTCCTTTAAGAATAAATTGTCTTATGCAGTAAAGAGTTCTATTTGGTTACCCTTTTCTTGCTCCCTAGCTAATTTTTTACCTTTCAGATTTATTTTATTTTTTTTTTAAGGTTTTTCTTCCTGTTTTCTTGACTACTCTTGTTCTAGACTGACTCTTTAATGATAACATTTAATTATTTATATTGAGAATGTTAATGAGTATTCTGGTGTTTCCACTTCTGCCCAAAGAATTTATGTCAAAACGAGGTTCCTACAATATGCCCAGTACTAAGTGATGGAATATTTAATATGAAGTCTGATTTACAGGCCCAGTATTTAATCCAGGCTTTTTACCGCCATCACCACCCAAATTAGAGGGTTAAAGATTCTTCATGCTTTTTGAGGACTTCCTACTCCTAGCTGCCACCTTCTAATACTACTGCTTCTAAACTGAAAACATAGCAAACTAGTGGATTCAAGAGCTTGGCATACATTTAAGTTAGACACGTTATAACATGTATAATATTGCTCTTGATTTCTGATCTTCAGTTAGATTGTGCAAGCTTCTCAATTCTGTTTCTTCCTACTTCTCCAAATAGTTATGCTGTATCCATGTAATAATCAAAGTGAAATGTTTATTAGTATTGTGTGAAACAGATATGTATTAAAGTAACCTTAGAGGCAAAAAGAGACATCAAGTGACCAGAGTTTTGTACAAATATTTGATTGGGTCTTGATTTAACTGTTAGAGGGGAAAGCCATACATTTGAATTATAGCAGCAAGTTTATAAAATATAGTATAGGATGAAGTCTTTGTCATAGTTGTACTAGATCTATGTTATTCAGTCAGTGAGGAAAAATCCGCTCTCAAATACAAATGGAAAAAATAGAGAAGATCAAATGTTCATAAATGAAAAATGCTAAATCAATTATACAGTGGTGTTCTATGAATATTTTTCTTTAAATAATAATATATAGTTCTGTACCATTTTTCAGTGTTTTAGATATCTAAGAGTTCATATAAAATCATAGAAGGGCTTGAGTTGGAAGGGATCTTAAGGATGATCAGGTTCCAACCCCCTGCCTCAGGAAGGGCCACCAACTATTAGATTAGAGCCCCACCCAACCTGGCCTGTAACATCTCCAGGGACGGGGCATCCACAACCTCTCTGAGCAGCCTTGCCAGCATTTCACCACCCTGTCAGTGAAAAATTCCCCCTGAAAAACATCCCCACCCCAGATCTCTCCTCTTTTAGTTTAAAACCATTCCCTCTTGTCCTCATGTTTATAATCTCCCTTTAGATTTTGGAAGTCCATAATGAATTCTTGCATCCTTCTCCAAGCTGAACAAGCCCAGCTCCTTCAGCCTGTCTTTATAGGAGAGGTACTCCAACCCTCTGATCATCTCTGTGGTCCTCCTCTGTACCCTTCTTAAAAGCTGAATATCTTTTCTATGTTGGGAGCCCAGACCTGGCCACAGTACTCCAGAATGAGCTTTGCAAGGACGGAGTAGGGAAGAACAATCACCTCCTTTGCCATGCTGGCCACTCCTCTTCTGATGGAGCCCTGAATACCATTGCCTTTTCGACTGCAAGCACATGCAGCTGGCTCACATTAAGTTTTTCATCTACCATAACCCATAAATCCTTATCAGCAGGGCTATTCTCAATGAGTTCTCCCATGCTTGGTTGACAACAGAGCAACAGAGGAATCATATGCTTGGAGTCTTTACTCCAATAGATTTTTTTTTTTTTTTTTGTTATTGTGTCATTGTGTTCTGCATAGTCATACTAGTTACACTACAGATATCTATAAACAAATTTGAAATAAGATCTTATTGTTTTTAAATCAACTTCAGACAGATCTTGCACCTTTGCCACTGTCTGTTTTCAGTCATCAATATTTCTTTATGATGGAAAATAATGAATTTAGTTACCATGGTATCAACAGAAGCTAATGTACCTTATTCCTTCTGATCAGAGCACTTTACTTCCTTGGTCTAGGAAAGCACATACAATACATGTTTTCAGATTTAGTCCTGATCTTCATTGTCCCAGTGTGACTTTTGTCCTCTGTTACTCAGAAGAAAATTGAAATCTTGTAATTCCATTGATGTTAAAACTGAAAAACAGTGCACTCAAATATGTAATGAAACTTGATCTATATCCACTAAGCTTGAAAATCTAGGGTGAGTGATGAATTCTTCCGAACAAGTAGTCACAGCAAGACTGTCCTTGAAAACAATTTAATGCAATTGAAAACTCTATTTAAACCCAGACCATTTCTGTACTTCCAGTATTGTGAACAATAGGTTTTTCCTTGGTAGTCTGTCCTTCAGATAAATGACTATTACTTGTTGTCTAAGTAACTTTAAATATTTGTATAAAGGTGACAAATGTTTTCATCCTTTGCTGTGAGTATGGAAGCTTATTTTGCAGGTGAGATCAGAGGTAAGATTTTTTGTGCAGAGAACTTTTTCAATCAGTCCATAAACTACATAAAAACATTCAGATTAAGTCTGAAAGGAGGTATCATTTGCCTACTTGAAGTAGTGACAATTTCCTCCTGTTCTTGACAGCATTCTATGACTGGTGCATGCCCTGCAGACAGTGCCTGAATTGGTGCATCTCATTTTGCATTAATCAGCCTTGAAAGCTATCAGAGTATTCAGACTTGAAGGGGGCAGGGAGAGCCACTTAGACTGGTATGCATTTCCGGTGTTTTGTCTTATGTTTGTTTGCCCACTTGATGACATGGGGGTTCCTTCAGTGACCAAGTTCTCTGGCCAAAGGTTCACATGGGCTGGGCTGGCAGTGAATTTCCTAAGGTAAAACATGAGACTGCCCTGCCTGCAATATCTGCCTGTACTCATGCCCTCGTGGAGAAGTGAGCAATCACTTGAACAAAAGTTCTTGCCCTCTGGACTTCTTACGTGCTCCCTTCTTTGTGCTGTTTGAATTCTGAGGTCTTATGACGTGTTTTCTGTGCATAAAAAGAATTCCTTTGAGAGGCCTCTTTGTTCCAGAAGTTAGCATGATGTTAGGGATCCTCATTCATGTGGAGAATGCAAAGTGAGGAGAAAACTGTCAAGAATTGACAGTTTGATGCTTTGGGTTGAGATTAATTTGTTTGAATGTAACGATTGTTTTGTTTTTAAGGCTGGTGGTGACACTAAACTTAAAGCAAGGAGACTGGCTAATGGAAATGGTTATGGAAGTGGAAGTGACAGCTGCTGAAGTGGAAGGGAAAATTGAAAATTTGAAGTGCCGAAAATATGTAGGTGAAAAGATTGGTTAATTTCCCTCTCACAGTGCTATGAAAACTGATGCACTCTCTGCCTGATTAGGAGATTTAGTAATACCTGTAGTTTGATATGTTCTCTGAGGATAAGAATTGGGAGATATATTTAAACTAATATTGCTAGATTGACTAGTCTTTAGTAATGAGCAGAGCTACAGAATGTGTTTGAAAGTACTTCCCAGGGAGTGCAGTCATTCAGGAATAGACTGCTCCAATTTGAGCGCCTCACGGGCTGCAGTTCCTGCCAAACAACCTGCTCAGCGTGTGGGCTTTACATAGGCTGCAACTTGCTTCAGTGCACATCTCCCTGCTTCACCATGAGGTCCTCCATGGGCTAAATGTGGAGATCTGCTTCCATGTGTTCTTCCATGGGTACAGAGGAGCAATCATGTCATACTCCATGGGCTGCATGGGGGATCTCTGCTCTGGTGCCTGGAGCACCTGCTTGCTCTCTTTCACTGACCTTGATGTCTACAGAATTGTTTCACGTTTTTTTCTCACTCCTTCTTAGTTGCTGCACACTGTGGTAGTGGTGGTGGGTTGTTTTTGTTTGTTTGTTTGTTTGTTTTTAACTCTTTCTTAAATGTATTATTACAGTACTGTATCTGTAGTTGGTGGTTCAGCTGTGTCCTGTGGTTAATCTGTTTTGAACCTATCTGGAACTGGCCCTGTCCAGAATGAGAGCATCTCTTGATCTAGTAGCCTGTAACTTGCTGAAGGAGATTTTTCTGTATTAAAAATGCCTGTATTCTTCCTCTGGTCAAAACTTTTTTTTTTACTCAGCTTTTAAATGTCTCTTTACTTTGTGGTTATATAAGAGAGTTAGGTACTTTGTAGCAGTAGACTTTCTTTGCTCAAAAATTCACACGGTTGGTATAATTGCCTGGTAAGGGCACCTTTGGACTCCAGTGTAACAGCTGATCTCCACTTTGTTGTCACTTGTATCATGCCTAATTCATTCTGCATCTGAATTGTAGATGAGGATGCTGATGAATAGTATTGCAGTTTGAGAAATGCTGCTTATAGCTGACTAGCTAGTTAAACAGTGAAAGGTTGACTATTTCTCTCTGAATCTGATGGTCTAAGTTTACTCTCCATCTTTTCTTCTCCAGTCCACGTCTCCTGTGTTTTGCTGCAAGATTATAGGAGACCATGTTGATTACCTTTTTAAAGACAAAAGAAGCAACATAAACTACTTTTCCGTTATCCACAGTCATTTCATAATAGAAAGTAAGGTTACTTGGATGCAGAATTTGTGCTTGATAAATCTGTGCAGTCTGGGCCTGTGTCCTTCATATACCTTGAATGGCTTTGAGACCTGTTAGGGATAGAAATGTGGCTAACTGATCATAGCTTTTCCCAATCCATCTCCGTGCCCTTTTGGGAATTTAAGATTAGTCCTTCTAGTTGCTTTTTCTTGTTCTGACAGAGCTTCCTCTAATCACTGGAATCTGTCTAAGCTGCTAGAACAAAGCTGTTATGGTTGTAGTCAGGTTCTCTGCACCACTGGATATTTGGTTAGCTACTTTTAATCTGTACACATTCACCTTATTCAAGTAGTACCCAACTCATTTCTCTTCATAACACACCTTCCCCACACTTTTGGTAACAGAGTGCAGGCCTAGAATATCTGATAGCAGAGTTTGATGGTTAAGAATGAAGCAAAGGAGAGACCAAGTACATTACTACTAAACCTAGTTGGATACTAGGTTGCCTACCTCCTACAGAGTAAAGCTTTTCTTGGCTTTCCTTTAGCCACAATGTACAGATATCTATCTTTCCATCACTCCTCACTCAGATTTCCATTTTTGACTCCAGGGAAGCTTTGGCCTTTTCAAATGCTTCTAGAACTCTTATTTATAATAAATATCAATGCATCTACTTCTTGTAGCCTTTTTTTTTTTTCTTCTCATGTTTGAGCTCAGCCAGGTTTGTATATCCAGCCAGGACACTTTCTGCTATGTCTGCTTGTTTTCTTGCCCTTAAGATTATTTGGTCTAAAACTTGATACACTATCTTTGATTGTCTTTGTGCTTCAAGGGAGGCTACTCTTGAAGATCAGTCAGACCTCAGGAGCTCCTCAGAGCAACATGTGGAAACCTGCTGGGTATTCCCTAAATAGAGTGAGATCTGCTGAAGAACAAACCCTGAAGTCAAGGGTCTTGTCAATGGTTCTGGGCCTGGTTCTGCCTGGTTCTATGACTATATGAGGTGGAGGGACCCGTAAATGATAAGGGAAAAAGGTAAGGAGATAAGCCTAAAGACAAAATGTCAGCAAAGAGCTAAGTAAGAAAACTAATTTGCTAAATATGATAGTGGAATGCAAGATAACACAATATAATACCATATAAGTGGAATTGAAACTAATAAATCAAATAAATGAGAGAGTGTGTCTAAGACCAAAGGCCTTACTCTAATACTGAAGACAAAATGGCTAGGGAGCACACACTGTGGAGACAAGCAGTAAAAGAAGAGGCAGTCTCATGATTTGTGAGCTGTTGTATCTTTCCCTCTGAACAGAAAACAGAAATGGAACAGTGAAGTCTTTTGGGAGATGCAGTTTCTGTGTTCTGTGAAAGGTATCCTGAAACTGTTGACAGTCCACAGAACTGGAGCATTAACTCTTTAACTCCCACTGCACTATGTGATGGCATGATGTGGAATATCGATAAAAATCATAAAACCATGATAGGTCTTCTTCCTGCACTTTGGTTTCCTGTTTTTCCTCAAGATCTTCAATTCTTCAATGCAGCATAAGCCTTAAGTGACTATAACAGCCATAATCAATTCTTTGAGAGCTGCAGAGCACATCCCTATCTGAGTGACCTATACAATCATGAAAAAGGTATCTCTTCTGAGACTTTCTATGCAGTATTGATTTCCCAGAAGATACTGAAGTGGTTCAAGTTTTCCTTGAGAGCCAAGATGTGAGTGGAACATCTTACAGCTGTCTAAGATTTTGTCTACTTCTTTTTCAGATAGCTTTAGCTGTTCATTAATAAATCTTTTTGACTTGTTGCCAACGCTGTTTGACTATTGTAGGAGATCTCAATGTATTCATATTGTTTCTTTACACAGAGTGCAATTTTTCATCTTCTCCTAGAAATCCCATTTCTATCTGTCTCAACTCCATTCATGAAAACTATTCTGTTTTCACTTGTTGCCCAGTGTTGTCAGGTAGCACCAATGTTCATTCTCAGCAGCCCTCTCTATGAACATCACTGTGTTTGAGAAATCAAAGCTCTCTGTTTACTGCAGAGCTGTGAGCTGACTGCAGAATGCATCTGTTCCTGCCATAGCCCTTTTCCTTGAATTGATTGAGGAAAACATCCTGCAGACCCCTGTCCTCTTTAACCAAGTCCTCAGAGCCGTGTAATTGCTCTTGCTCCCCTCAGTCTCATTGAGATGTATTTATACATGGCTATATGAATGGGCAACAAGTAGCATTAATACAAGAGCTATGTGAGTTTCAAAATTCACTGAAATGTCAGGAATCCAGGCCCAGAAAAGGGATCAAATCTCCTGAAACAATAAATCTGCTTGGAAGATGGATTTGCATGCCAGCATTAATCTTTTTCTGTGTGCTGACCTGTTCTTACATTTTTTTTATATATATACATGCAGTATAATGAAGCTAAATTACTAATTTCACTAATCTTAATGAAAATAAACCTATTTACAAAATCTAATTGCTTCCCAACCCTCTCCCCAAATAGCAACTCTTTGCTACTTTTCCCTCTAAGGAACAGAATGACTCCATTTGTCTAACTGGAAACTTCTTGTTGGAAGTAATTTTAAGAAAGTTATATTTGAAGAAAGTTTATGTAGTTCTTAATGTGTATTGTTAAAGTACCAGATTCACATACAGAACTATATCCTCTTCAGTAAAAATATCGTGCCAATTCTATGCTCCTAAAGTTTAAGAGCTGCTCTTTCTTATAGACTCTTACAGCTTATTTCCTGACACTTCAGTAAATGTGCAGCTTGGCCTAGAAGTCTGGATTAAAAGGTAGCTGAGTTTCAAGGCTAATGAATGTGAAGGGCCAGTTTTCATGAATCATTTTGCCCCCTGCTGTTTGATGTTTGTGGAAGCTTACAGAGATAAAGGATTGAAATTTCAAAACTGGTGCTGCTTAGCCATCTGCATTTGAATATTTCTTTAAGAGGTAGCAGAATAACTGGACTGAAGTTCTCTGCCTATAGAGCTTTGAGTTCTTTGTATTTAGGAAAATATCTGATTCTTTAGCAGTTGAAGTAAAGATTTAGTTTCCTATAATTAGGAAATCAGCTTCAGAGTTTAGCTCTTGATGCAGAACGGATAACTTTAAAGATAAAAGGGAAGAAAGTAGGAAGTCTTTAAGACTGAAAAAAATTGTAATGGGAAAGAGCAGAATATTCAGGCACTCAATCCGTATTCTGCAGTCAGGCTTTTGTGAGTTGACTTAGAAAAGGGAGTTCTTATGGAAATTGATGTAAAATCATAAAATGAGGTATCAAAATAATTATTTCAAGAACCATGTCAATCATTAGCCTATTTTGTTCACTAGGAAAACTGAGAAATACTTAATCTAGACTACAGTACTGTACATCAGTGCTTAAGAGGGGAGTTTGCCTTAAAGCAAAATGTCCACTCTTTCATTAAAACATCTGCATAATACTGTTCTGGTTGTCTCTAAACACTAATTTACATTCCTGCTGTATAACTTTTCCACTACAAGTTTTGAAAGAAAACTGTTTCTTTCACCAACTCCTTTCCCTATGCTCAGCTACTTGGCGAGCTGAACCAGATAGAGAAGGCAGATTATCTCCATAATTGCTTGTCTAGTTAAACCACAGTGCATGATTAAGTGCTACACATCTATTCGTGCTCTTGTGCTGCAGTGAGATGGGAGAGAAAAATCAGGAAAAGGTAGAAATTAGGTGTTGAGACAAAGACAGTTTAACAAATCAGAAAAGGAAAGAAAAATAATGATAAAAGAATATACAAAATTAGTGATGCAAAATGCAATTGTTTTACACCTGACAACTTATGCCTAGCCTGTATTTCCCAAAAGCCCCCTCAGCCCACTATCCCCAATTTTATTACAAACCACAATGCAATGTAGTATGAGATTCCCTTTGACCAGTTTGAGTCAGCTGTCCTCGTTCTGTCTCCGCCCAACTTCTTGTACACCTTCACCCTCCTCTCTGGCAGGGCAATATGAGAACCTGAGAAGTCCTTGACCTGGTGTGAGCACTGCTCAGCAAAAGCCAAAATATCAGTTATTAATATTATTATCTTCCTAAATCTAAAACATACCACCATATCAGCTGTTAGGAAGAAAATTAACGTTTTCCCCTAATTCTACATCATGCTCAGGTGCCATGCTTTATAGTACATTGCATTTAATCACCACCACACTTCTATGATTAGTTCTCTAATACTCTAAGCTTATAAGAAGTAGATTTAAGAATTTTTCTTCTGACTTCCTTTTCTCACAATACCTTTTTATTTTTCTCTGTTGCTTCAAGGGGGGGTTATGCAAGGTTTGTTATGGAGAAAGCTTTTTTGTTTTTGAATGATTGCACCACTATCTCTGGCTGATTTGACTTTCATTGTTAATAATTTGGCTGGTTAGTGTCACACTGTTACATTGCTGGAAAAGCTAACAGTAATTAAGTACTTATAAACGTTACAGTTTATGCCCATACACTTGTATATAGGATTCCTTATTGTGTTATTTGTGAATGTGTATTTTGTGAATGTTGAAATATTCTAGGTAGAATCCTAGATTCACAGAAGTCTTCCAGTTTTGTTGAGTGCGGCCACATCTTGTGATGCTCTAAAGATGCTGATGTCTGAATGCTGAAGTATTGTGAAACTTGCATAAACATCAACATGAGAATATACTGAACTATTAAAACAAAATCCAAAGTAAGTATCTACAATACAGCTGGTCTTCATCTGTGTTAAAGTAGACATGACAATTACTTTTTCCTGCTTCAGAGGAAGAGAAAAAAAGTTTCCAGAACTGGATGGAAAATTTCATCTTTCTTGACATGCCCACTCGTTTCATTTTAGTATTTGCAGAGGACGAAGGCTTGGATACTCATGTTATAGCACTTGCTGCATGTTTGTTGTTAAATAACAGAACTGAGAAACTACTGAGAATGTATATTTGAAATTGAAAATGTATTTGAAAGGTAACTACCCTATGAATGTGAGCAGGACCAGCTGAGAGAGTAAATGAAAATGAGATGAAGAGAATATAAGGTTTCTTCATTCTTTCAGGATAATGGAGTGAAACATATTCAGTCAAAATGAAGTCCAGTTGTATTGTAATCTTGGCTTCATACACAGGTAGTTAAAGTGTAATCCTTAGTTCAATTTGCAAGCTTGTCAAGGCCAGAGAAATAAGTGAAACATGTTCATAAAAGTAAGAGCTAGGCAATGAAAAGAATAGAGACCTACTACTGCATGATATGAATTCTTTTATGAAAAGGATTATTTATTGTTAAAGCAGTAGGCAGACAAAAACTATTGTATTTATGGGATATAGTCCATGTGGGTGTAAAATAATGATATTAAATGAAAATCCTTCTTGAAGCAATGCTTGTTTTTTGTTAAGTCTTTGAAGTTAATCTCAGTTCCAGGTACCTCTTTAGAATGAGACATCAGGAATTGCCATTATGAGAGGTTTTTAAAGTTCTTGTAAAATTTTGTTATACCTGAAAGATTTTTCCTACAACTTTATAGTTGTAGATGCCTTTCAGACTGTAGGAGAAACAAGAAACTTATGGATTATTTTTTTCTGAGGGAAACAGTGTATTTAGTTACATTCTTCAACTCATTCTCAATTCACTTTTTTTTACAGAAGTACTTCAGAATTTGTTGTTGCTATTTACATTTCTTAAAAAGAATGAACTTATCTCATTATATAGATTGCAGATTAGGAAGTCTGCTTGCTCGCAGTGGAGTGCTGTTGAAAATTCTTTGAATCTTTATGAAATTAGTCTGATTTGGTGGCTTCAAAAGAATTTGAAACCGAAAGGAGTTAGTTTGGGATTCTATGCTAAATTTCTCATGACTTAAAAGTTGAGCTATGGGCATTGATCCAGGTAGGAGTGTATGTGTGTATATTGAGGTCTAAGTGCCAGTAACTGAAGGGAGGCTGTTTCTTTAGTGAAGTTTTGTGCTCCTTATGTGCCTTCCTCATCAGCTGATTTAAATACATATTGACTACTGAGTAGGGTAAGGGTCCTATTAGTCAGATACAGGAGAGACCATAGGCTTCCAAAGACCTTCTGTGATGGAAGTATTGGAGAGATCAGATGACACAGGGCCAGTAGATGTAGTTTCTGAGGTCACCTACATATGTTTGTGTATATAGTCAACTGCAAACTTCATCCTGATCTGCTGTAGGAGAAGTACAAACAAACATCTGTGCCATTTATTTGGTACTGTGTATTTTCATTGCTTGTTGATTGGTGACTGGCTGTATTCACGTGTGTGCCTACTGAAGATAAATGCTCAGCTGCACAAATTGATGTTATTGCTACAACCTCAGCGCTCACAAAATAGACAGTGAAGGCAATTAGTAGTAGCAAAGACAGGAAATGTAGAAAAGTAGGTACAGATTGCCACAGTTACTAAATATAGTGAATTAGTCAGATACACTCATACAATACACATATATTCACTAAGCTTCCTGATTAATGATCCTGTCTTGTTTTCAGAGATAATGATACAACACTGTCCACAGTAAAAAGGCTTCAGATTAGTTATTATGTTCACAGAAAAGACAGGAAGCATGTATTGGTGCTCACTCGGCTACTAACGTTTTCTTGTTTCTCATGCTTTCAGAAATTCTCAGTGATTTCAGTCAATTGAAAAAGTGAGTTTATCTATGAAGTTAGTGATTTTGAGCTTATTTTATTTCTTTATTTTTTGTTTTTGTTTCAGGAAAGGGTGTGTTTGCCTGATTTGTGAGAGAACAGCTTCAATCTGATATTTTAGCTCCTTTCAAATGCTAGACCAGTGCAAAATAGAAGCATTAATTGATTTCCAAACCAATTCTGCGCCTCAAATTTTTGTTCATAGACAGGGGAAGAAACAGATGGTGAAATTGCTGGAGTTCAAAAGTGAGCAAAGAGACATCTGAAGATAACACACCTCTACTAAAAAACAAAAACAAAACAAAACAAAAAAAACCCCACAACAATAAACAGGAAATGCAACAAAACCCACTCAAAACCCTACATCATTAACATCTTTTTCTGTTTTTCTGCTTTTATAATTATGGTTGTGTCTTTGTTCAAAGTGTACTTCAAGTGAACTCCAGACTTGTGACACTCGAAAGTTTTGACTTCAGTTGATGCTCGTACTAACAGATGATAACAGAAGTTAACAGCTGAAGAAGTTGTTCAGTGCAGCCAATTGAAGTTAAAAGCAGTACCTCACTTGAGATTAGTTTTCTTTCCATGAGGACGAAGTTCATGCGAAAGACAATTGGATTAACTCCATAGTGAATAGATAGGAAAGAAAACAGAGGGGGTTACTTCTCAATTTTGTAACCCATTAAGATTTCTTCCATATTGTGAGCTTTGTGTACTCTTGAGGAGTAATTCTGAAGACAAAAGCATTGAAGACCCAGAAATGAATGACCACTGTCACTCCTGCTCAAATAAACAGCAGATATATTTTGAAGTGTTCCAAACCTGCACAAAAATAAACACAGAAAGGCTTTCTGATTCCTGCAGATAACAGATGGTGTGAAAGAAGTCTGTCATACATAATATTCAGCTGCCAAATCTCATCTTATAAAAGGATTGAATAAATATCCAGTGCAGATGATACTTTATGAAACAGATAATCTCCCCCAAATAGAATTCTTTAGAGCTTTTTTGCCTTTCCTCTAAGTAGATAAATGTAAACACAGTAAGGAAAAAAGTTTGTGACTGTTATGGAGAGGGAGAGTAAGCTCTTTAAGCATATTTTCTGAATTTTAGTTTAAACTGTGAAGGAAAGAACAATGAAGATTTAGATACAACATTGGATGTTTGTATAGTTCCCTTCTTTGACTATTTTCCTGTTGTCTCAAAGAATCTTGTTTGTTTTTCTTACTAGATTCTTATTAGCTTCAATGCTTTCTAACAAGGGTTAAGAAGCTAATGAGAACAAGCAGATTTCTATAACTAAAGAACTGTTCTCCTGGTTATGGTTCATGGCTTATATTATTTGTTCAGGATATCAGTTTATTTTTTTGTAGTTATTTCTGTTTAGTTGGTTTTTTTTGGTTGTTTTTATCCAAATAAAAAGGGGGAAAAAAAAAGGCATATTGTTAACAGTCACCTACTTTTCTTTGGTTATTTGGGTTCTGAATTGTCTCTCTGATCTCTGTAGTTAGAACAACAGAGCTATAAGTTCTTGGTAGAATGGTTTAGCAACTTTTTTTTTTTTTTTTTTTTTTTTTTTGCTATTAGCTGATAAGCATTTCCTAAGTTAAAATTTCGGTATCAGTATTCCTTATATTAATATTAAATCAGAGGGACTACTAAACAAATGCCAAGCTCTGTGCTGCTGTTTTAGATATTGTGATGTTTTCTAAACAGAATGTGGGACCAAAGGAGAGTGTTGGAAATAATTATAATCTAATTGACTAATCTTTAATATTTGACTATTTAAATGTCTTTTACCAGTTATGTTTAGCATTCTGTTCTGTTAAGCAAACTGTGGTTTTATGGTGAAAAGCCAAATTGCAGTATTATCTAAATACTTTAATTTGCTTCAAAATCAACCAATTTGATTTCTTCCCAAGTTTGGTGGCACAGAATTATCTGAAGTTAAAGGATGATTCTTCCATTACTTAGTACTTCTGCTTTGTTTTGAAGTTTGAGTTTAATACTTTCTGCTACTATTGGTTTTTATTTGCTTGACTTGCTTGTTCTTATCTCTATCCAACTCATTGGGCTTATTCCTGTATAGTACTGAATGGCGGACTTCTGTACTTTTCTTTCTCACCTAACTTCAAGTTTAGGTCCAGCTGTCTATGGCTGAGCATTTTGAAGGCAAAACTCCTTATGTTGTATCTAGACTATAGACTTGTAAGCACCAAAAGGAAAAATATTTTTGTGTCAGATTCTGATTCACTAATCTGAAAGGCTTACCCATGCTGAACAAGAAGCAGGAGTATTCCTTTAAATGAGCAATGTTCTAGTGAAATTTCAGGGCTGTTCTTTAATAATTATTTCTCATCCACAGCTAATGTGAAAGTCAAAGACCTAAATACCTTTATAGATAAAAAAGTGAGATTTCTTGCTTCCAATTGTAACATTTAATTGTTAATTGTTACATTTTGAGAAAGTCAAAAATACTAAATACAGTCCATTCTCACATCTTTGTGGAATATTTGTCACTGATAGGAGTTTGTTTCTTAAATCTACCTCATGAATCACTGTATGTCATTGGCAGTCCCAACAGGCATAATTGGCAATGAGGAAATAAACAAATACTTAGAGCTAATAACAGCACTGCCAAAATCTGATCCTGCTTAACTGAGGATATCCAGTGTGAGCACAGCTGGGTGCTGTAGATAGTACAATATACATTCCAAAAGCTACAGAAGCAAAAGGTGTGAAAAGCTTTTTACAGTTCTGGCTTGTGTATTGTACAGAGAATAACTGCAGGATGTGATTAGTGGAAAAGAAGTCTATTCTTAAAAAGCAAACATTTTTTCCACAAGAATCAAAAAACTGTACTGTGGATGGGATACATTATTAGTTTTTAGAAACTCTTGGTCTGAAATTATCTCGATGTTCTTATTTTGTGTCTTTTTGGTACTACTTGCTATGATTTGTACTTTCAAATGTACTCTTATGTGAGATGGATGATAAAACCAATTTCTTTAATTCTATACTATATTACAATGGTCTTGAAAGTTAAAATCATATTCTTTCTGTGGCTAGAGAAGCTACATCCTAGACTATTTCTTTAACTAAGGTCTCCTATAACTTCATTTTTTCTGCTTTAGCTAAATAGAAGTAATAGTAGACAAGCAGGCTGTATTGCTTTGTGTTTGTTACTTGAGCATGTCTTCCCTTACCTTTGCAGAATTCCATACACTTTATTTTCCTTTTCCAGACTTAACAGTTAGGTTTTGATATTTTCACTGAGGTCCATAAACCAGTGGAGTTTCTCAGTAAGTGAAATAGCTCTGTTCTAATATAGGAGATGAAAATTTCACCGTGGGAGCAAAAACAATAATAATGTTGGTGGTTTTTTTTCTTGATTGTTTTTAAATAACAATGAGAGTAAGGACATGTGCTTTGTCTCATTAGTTAGTAGAGCGTATGCATTCTTAAGTCAGTATCCAAAGGACAAGTAACTTCATAAAAGCCTTTGCTCCCAACTGTAGGGAACCATGCCTTTTGACAGTGCTTGTTAAAAGCTTTGATATGAACCAGAAGTGAACTATGCAAGAACCCGTATTGAGATGTAGGTTCATAGAGATGCAAACCCCATTTGAACTACTCAGTGCCTTACTTTAACTTCTTTTTTATAGTGTTATTTCTTATATATGTACTCATACATACACACACACACACACACACACACACATATATATGTAACGTCTTCTAGATAATAATAACTAAAAAGTCTGCCTGCTATAGCTCTCTAGAAATGTAGTGTATGTTTAACTGAACAAATCTGCTGTGGTATTGAATCAGCATGGCAGTTTTACAGACAATAAAAAAAGTAGGTGAGTGTTCTTTGAAGCCTTCGGACTCACTGCCACTTCCACTATTGATGCTTTGAGATTTGTCCCACTGAGCTCTTAAATTAGATGCCTCAGTAGAGTGAATCCTGCAGAAGAAGATTCAACTGACTATAATGTGTTGAACCTGGTCAGTAGCTAACCCTCGACCCCACCATTGGTTCCTTCCCCCTCAGCAGAATGTGGGAGAGAATTGGAAGGACAAAAATAAGAAAACTTGTGGTTGATATAAATACAGTTTATTAGATGAAGCAAAGCTATGCATGCAAGCAAAGTAAAATGAGGAGTTTATTTACTACTACCCTTTGCAGGTAGGTGTCCAAATCCTTCTTGGAAGGGCCTCAGCATGTATAATGCATACTTTGAAAGATGTCTAAGAATGCATACTTTTGCCATGTCTAAGAATGTCCCTGCATCTTTCTCCTTTCTGCAAGCTTTCATTGCTGAGCATAATGTCATATAGTATGGAAATCATATGGTATTGTCAGTTCAGATCAGCTGTCTCTGTTCCTTGTCATGGTTTTATAATTTTTGGTTATTTCGCTAATTTTAGAATGTCAGTGGTTTACGGGCTGGTTTGGCCCAGTTCAGTGACTAGCGGGGAGAAGAGATCCACGGATCCACGCCTCCAGAAAAGGGAAACAGGGGACCCCAAAATAATTAAAATCAGCAGCAACATCTAAGGAGAAACAAACTAATTTACTAAATATGGTATTGGAATGCAAGATAACACAGCATAATACAATATAATTAGAACTAAAGCTAATAAATCAAATATAATGAGAGAGAGTGTCTGAAAGGTGGAGAGGCCTCACCATAACACTGAGGCAAGATGCGCAGTCTGGTTGAGCAGCAGTGAGGAGAGCCTGACAAAAAGAACACATCAGGTGACTTTGCCAGGGGTTATATCTCCTATATCTTTATCTTCCCTATAAAATCAGAATGTTTTAAGTGGGACATTATACCCATATGAACTTGCTGGTCATGCTTTTCTGCAATCAATCCTACCATTCTCTTCTGCCTTCATGAAGCCTCACCTGCTGTACGGCATCCATTACTGCGGCTCCCAACATCAGAAGGATATGGAACATGTTGAAGGGGGTCGAGAGTATACGGTGAGGATGATCAGAGGCCTGGAGCATTTCTCCTATGAAGGCACACTGAGAGAGTTGAAGTGGTTCAGCTTGGGGAAGAGAAGGCTCTGGGGAGACCTTTAGAGAGTCTTCCAGTACTTAAAGGCAGACTATAGGAAGGATAGGGAAGGAATCTGAATAAAAAGAATGATTTCTTATAATGTCATGAGGACCTCTATGCAGGTGTAAAGAACAAGAACAGTATTAGAAAGGTAAACTTTTTGTCTGAGAAAATAACTTTGTGAACTACAGCATCAAGAGTAAATGACACAGTGAGGTATGGCATTCTGGACCACGTGAAGGTGCGTTCTGAAGGTGAGGAATGACCAGTTGCCACCTGGGTGATTCTTGTGAAACATAAACAGGAGGTCAGTGAGGTGCTTCTCTGCAGGAATTTACAGAGTCAGTTTAATCTGCCCTAGTGATATTGCTAAAGTATTAGCAAGATAAAGTGCAGGAAAACAAAACTACTTTTCCAATCATGTCTACGTCTGTGAATAATTAATGATGCTAATAATGGCTAAGCTTCACTAATCACTTAATGTCTGTTTTAATTCTGGGAGAAAAAAAAAAAAAAAAAAAAAAAAAAAAAACCTGAAGTCCAACTTTCCAATGGATCTCACTTCTCACCTGATTTGCATACTCATTATCTGAAATTGCAATTACCCCCTATTTCTTGACCTCAAAAAAGCTGGCTGATTTTAAGAAGTAACTCCTGCTTTATAAAATATGAGAAAGTTCATGGGGAAAGAAAATTTTGTCAGCCCACAAAAGGGAATGGAAAAAGGTTAAAGAGAGAAGATGATTCCATTTAATTGATAACTTTTTTTTGTGCGTATTCTGCTATATTGTCTCTAATAAGTAGACTTTAAATGGTCAGAGTAGAACGTCATTAAGACAAAGAAATTGAACTCATTTCTGAATCATAGGGGAAATTAGATTATAGCAGTGTTTGCTGCTGTAGTACAGGTCACTCCAAATTTTCATTATAACTTTTGGCTTCTGAGGTTTATAACTTTGGTTGTATTAAAACTTCTCTGAGTTAGAGCTTGACATAGAGGGTCATATTCAAAGTCCCAAAGGAATTTTGTAATGAGCTTCTTTTCCTAATTTCTCTTCCAAATGTGTGTATCAGTATCATGTGTATTCATATCTCCTCCCTGTTTCATACCTTATGGCTTTTAAAACAGCTTTCACAAGAGAAACTGTAAGAACATCTAGTTTGAGATTTCTTTTTTTTTCTTGTTTCCCTCCTGTTTTTGTCACAGGAAATCTGTGTATCTGTAGCTAGGGGAAGCTACTGCTCCTGGTGAGGATCTCCACAATATTTTTTGTACTTTGAAACTATCTTAGACAGCTAGTAGCTTGATTTTAACAAAGTGTTACAAGGAGTTCATTGGTCTTGTCTGCCTTCAGATTTTAGTGGATGAATTCAGACGTCTATCTGTCTGGGTGTAGATTATTATAAACATTTTCAGTAGGTATTAGGATAACGGGCCTATCAGCAGGCATGATCTACCCCCAGCTTATGCTGTTTGTTATGCTGGCAGATTAGTCTCTCAAGAGTCTGCAGTTCATGTAAGATATGATTCCATTTGAATGGATTGAAATTGAGTTCCTCTTGTGTGTTTCAACTTCATGTAGTAAAAGTTCCAGGGGCATAGTCACTAGGGACTCAGTCATTTGGATGCATTTAGTGTGGCTGGATAGCAGCAACTATCAAATTCCAGTGCACTGCAAAAGGTGACCTCACTGAGCTCTAATGGAAGAAAAGTTTACTTATTTATGAATGGATATTTACTTTTGGAGAAAACAGATGGCATGTTTTACAGAACATAATGTAGGACATGCTCAGCAGCAGTAGCTTTTTGCAAATTCTTGCATGGTAGGCTCTTGCATGGTAGGCATCAATGGCTTTGTCATGAGTTTCATTCTTCTTTCCCTAATTAAACCACTTCTAGTTGTGTTTTTTTCCTGTCTAATACATTTAATATAATTTTAGGAGACAAATGCACTTATTGATGTATTTCTATGCCAGACTAGAGGCTTGTAACTCTGGTAGCAATATTAATCGAAAAGTAATGCAACTTTCAACTGCAATGAATTCTCAGTATGCTGTTTGGCAATGTAAAATGGACTTCAAACATGCACTAATTGTCTTGAGACTTTACCCTATTGTTAGAACAGGGGAGCATGACCTTACCAAAAATACAAAGCTTTTCCTCTGTGTTGTGGTGTTGGAATCAGCTCACTAATTCCATACCAGAAGAGCAACTTGTACACAAAATCCCAAGGCCACAACAACAGTACACAGCCAACTGTCTTATAAGTAATTCCATATTTTGTTTTTATGCTTCTATGTGCTTGACTAACTAATCTTTTACAAACTCTTAGCAGCTAGTGCAGCAGTTCATTGTGATTTACATCCATCAAGAGTATGAATAACTGTTTTCAGGAAAGACCTTGATCTCCAGTTTCGGTGAAGGAACTTAGGAGTGATTAATTTCTTCCTTGGAGATGAGTTGGAAGCAGTTTATGGAGTTTAAGGTGGTGTGTGTGCATGTAAAATGCTAAGATATAGAAGTAAAAGAACTAAATCCTGGCCTTGAGGGTTAGCTCACTGAATGAACTGTGAGAAACTACTGCATGTGAGCACTGTCTCAGAAATTGCTGCAAGCACGCTTAGTGCTATTGCTATGCAAGAGCAAGGTGATCTAGGTAACAATATCAGAAATTCCAAATTGAAATATGGGTCAAACCAAAATGAGACCAATGGGGGAAAAAGTAGTTAGGGAAATTTTGTTGAGAGGAGATGAGGGTGGAAGAGAAAGGAAAAGACGGTGGGTTGGGGTTGGAGACCCTGGAGAAGTATAAGTGTAGGAAAACATAGAGAAGAGAATAAAAGGTGCCAGTCGCATTTAAGCACCTACGTGTCAGTACATTTGGCTGACTGAGCCAAGTACATGTTCATTGCAGCCTACCCTATCTTCTTAATGAAATGTGTAATCTGTTGTGTGTATGATGAAAGCTCTGAATACCAGGAACTGGAGGTACAGCGGGTGTATGTGTTGAAAAGTCTGCTACTGGAGAAGTAGCCATGGATCACAAGGCACATAGGTCTAAGTGCCAGCAATTGATCTGTGTTAAGTTTCCTCATGTAGTTTAAATAACTCAGATGGAGTTCTATTTCATGTATATGCACAGAGCTACCAGGTGCCAAATTGGACTGGCTGGCAAACAGGAGCCCTGCATCTGAAGAGGCTCAAGGTCTGAAGCAGTGACTAAGGCACACAGAGTTTGGGAACAGTTATCTGATAGCTGCAGAGTCTGCTGATATTCGAGACCTCTGTGAATGTAGGTGCAATGAGGTGGTGGTGTATTTTTATCACAAATGAGCTTCAACTCTAATCAGCTGAAGAGGAGCAAGAAATGATTGTAGAGCTGAAGTGTGTAGTGTTGGTGATTCTATGAGTGCTGGCAGAAACACTGCTCTTTGTGTGTGACTGACTTTGTCAGCATGGTGTGCTTTAACATGTCCCTCTGAAATAAGCATTCAGTCCTGCTGCTGGCTGAGGAGCACAAGAGCAGCTACATCCATGGACCAGGGTCAGGAGAGACCTCTTTTGTCTGAGAATGTGTCGTACTGGACTTAAGCACCTGGAACTGAGTAATCTGGATCCTGGAGAATCCTGGGTTCAGTGATTTTTTTTTTTTTTTTTTTTTTAATCATTAACTCGTGGCTTGTAACTTCTTCTTTTTTATGTTGAAATGTTTATATTCAGTGCTTTGATCTCAGGAGGGAGCATTTAAAGGAAACAACATTACTACTTTCAGCTGCTACTTTGTTGAGGAATGGCATGTTATGGCCTACAATAGCAGGTTGTTCAATCAATTCTACTCAGTCTGCTAAAAGAATGTTAGCATCAAAGGTTACCAGAGAGGGAAGGAACCTCTTCCACAATCTGCCTTTACTGCTTGTCTTCTGACATTACTGTATTAGTAAAAAAGGCTGTGAGATCAAAAGTTTAAATTGGTGATCCAGTCATAAGTATTTACTGTCTGTCAGAGAAACTTCGTTCTGTTCTTTTGATGTTAGCTATTGAAAAAGCTGGGATTTTTATTGCATTTTATACAAGAAAAAAGAAAGTTGCTTGCTACGCCAGATTTAATCAATATATATGAAACAAATTCAGCATTTCTAAACAAAACTCACTGCAAAAATTTTAATTAATGTTAATGTTAAATTGGAATCTGTTGAATTCAAAACAATGGAGTCTAATTCTGAAGCTAGTCCAGCAGTTTTAAATAAGAAGCCATCAGTACTGAAAATCATTGCTGGAAGAAAAAAAAACAAAACCAAAAAAAAAAAAACAAAAAAAAAAACAAAAAAACAAAACCTCAATCACTGCAGATTGTTTTACTGGGTGAATCTTGCCTTACATGACTGGGAAAGATCATGTTTTAATGTCCGTTCAGATGACTTGGGACAAAGTCATTTTCACATGTTAAGTTGTCTTGTTCTCTAAATGAACAATCCTCCTTTCTGTTGAGAGTACAGAAATACTGTGGTATTTGAGTTGGCTTGGTTGTACCACCTGAGAATTGGTATCCCACAAAGCTCTGTGATGAAGTTAGCTGGTAATAACCAGTGATAGATAAGTAGAATGAAAAACCTATTCGAGAGCAAAAATGGTGATTTTAGATATGAAGAAGCTCTTACTAGTGGAAAGGAACAAATGTAAGTAGCTATTCCAGATACATGTGGAGCATTGCTTTGATTGTTCATTGCCTTTTGTCTGGCTTCTTGAGGTTTCTTTCCCTTCTTATGTGTCTTGAGTGCTTAAAGTAATGGTGATGTTTCCTAGTACAAGACTTTAGACTGAAGTTAATTTTAGTTAGTATTTGGCTCAGATTTTGACAAGTCCTCTCTTGCTTTTATGACTTCCTGGCCTTTGCTACAAAGTGTGATCTTACTGTGTTCATGTAGTAGAATTATGGATTTTATGCTACTGCTTATTCTGAACTAATGCTATTTTCTGATCTTTTCAGCATACGTTTGTGGTGTTTTAAAGCACTATTGCCTCTGAAATTAAGACATGACATTTTGAAGGTGAGGTAGCTAGATAAATGTTAAATTAATGAGAATTTACATGGTAGTAATGTAACCCAAAAGAGCTAGTGCATGAAATGGAATTTAGATTTCAAAGAAAGGATCTTTGCTTTCTACATTAAAGATACACTTGGAATAATGGTCATTAGTTAAAATGTCATCTTTATAGCCATGGGTAATAATGAATATAATGATTTTTTTTCTCTTCATCTTCTTTTTTTTTTTTTTTTTTTTTTTTCCCAAAAAATCTACCTAAACATCTATTTAATAAAATATTTGTTACTAATGATTATATTGACTTAAATACATTAAGTTGTATAACGCTATTTAAATGTCTAAGTTTTATGGGAGTAAAAGTAATCCTTTGTGCGTCGTAATCTCAGTGTCTGGTTTGTAATCTAATGAAAGCTAAATACCTTAATTTATTCTCTAGTCCTACAGTGGAGAGCAAATGTTATAAAATCTATTTCTTGTCAGACAGTAGCTTCATTAGTCTGTACTTAGGAGATGTGTAATGTTTATATAAGCATTACAAGAAACTTTGTAAATATCCCAAATCATCACTTGTTTTTTTAACAACAAAGCAACCAAAGCAAGAGAGGTAGCTGAATTGGTTAACCTGAGGAAGCTTTATGCAGGAGGAGAGTTACAAAGGAAATGAGAGAAGGTGAGCGATTTAAGGGAGATGGAAAAAGCAAAAAGAATGGAGGGAGAGAACAGACAAATAGTAGGAAAAATAATCTTTTAAGAACCTGGGTCTGCTGAACAAGGAATTTTTATTAACATGTGTGTTAATATAAAAAGGTTTGTTCCCTTATTGGTTTTGAAAGTTTTATAGGTTAGAGAAATTTCTGGAGCTCTTTCTTATTTAATTAATACTACTTTCTACCAAAAGCCTCCCTGCTTTGATATGACTAGTTATGAATGTGAACATGTCTCTGTTGAGCTTTCAGGATGAATTAATTTAAGTGAAGATTTCTTCTTAATGTACTCCTTCAGTAAGGCTTTACCTCAAGGTTATAGTTAAATTAACTTCAGTTGAAGGACTTCTTTCACCTAACTTTCTACTTGAAAGCATTGTTGGAAGATTGTCTGTGCAGTACCCCTAAATGCTTCTCTAGGGCTCTGTAAGAGTGGATTCTCCATTAAGCTTGCCTGCTTAATAGCATAAAGGTAAAAGACTCTTAATGTAAAAACTACTTATCTGTTTTAAAAAGACCATAACTATGATAGGCCTTTAGGGAAGTAATGTCATAATTAGAGAGCAAGAGAGATTAATATTGATCATGATTGAGTGGACAGTGGGGAAGCACAAGGGGAGGAAGGAATATCTGAATAGCAGAATTCTTTAAAAACAAACAAAACAAAAACTTAAAATACTTCTATCTGTATGGAGTTATGTGTATTTGGAGATCTATGCATATATATTTGTATACATGTATGCATAAAATTTTGGATATTTATGTATGCATATAAATTAATATTGCCTTGACAATATTAGAAAAATATAATATTTCAGCTGTTTGTACTACACATTTGTAAGTATTTAATACCTCAAATGGAGTTGCATATTACATGATGGCAATATTTTGAAGACATCAAATGTGGCAGCATAGTAATTTTGAGGTTTTGCAGTGGAACTAAGTAGAACAATGTGTGAAGTTACACAACTACTTTTTTAGATAGAATTGAAAAAAAAAATCCAAATGCCAAAGGCTTTCTGCAAAATAAGCTTGCATTTCATGACTAAAACAATTTGAGTTTGGTCTTCTCTGATGCTGTTTTTGTCTGTGGTTGGTCTGATAACTTATCTCCAGATGGAGCTAGGTATATGATTGTTCTTTTCTGAACCACATCTGGAACAATTTATTATAGAGTTGAATTCCACTTGAATTTAAAAAGGCAAGAAAATGAAATTCTGCCATTAATATGTTACTGCTTCATATGTTGTTAGTTTATGTTGGCTTTTTTTTGTTTGTTTCTGTTTAATCCATTGAAATATTGGGTATTTTTTTTTTTAGTTAGCTTTTTAAAAGTGTTTCTCTTCAAGATAAGGTTTTAAAAGATGACATTTCCCACAATACTAGCTACTTGGTATTTTTAACGTGTTAATGACAATTAACACATGAATTATTTTATTTCTTAAAAGAATGTTTTGAATGGGATAGATAGAAACATTGCAAAGGTACAAATACCCGGTTCACATCAGTATTCTTTTGCTCTCATGTGTATTATGGTGTTCAGAATCTTGTTTCATGGGATTTGAGTGTTAATTGCATCTCAGTAATGGGAAAAATGAACGGAATAAATTGGAAAAGCAATGCTGTGAAAATGGTTTGACTTAATTTTTCTCTGAAATCATAGAATATTTTTCTCTTGAGTCTATTCTTAGCTTAGGATCTAGTTAAAGAATAACTTGAATGTTTATTTATGGCTGCATTCCTTACAGGACGAGAGCATTTAATTACGTGAAAGTGTATCTTATGTGCTATTTTGAAAAGCTTGAAGGTATTGACTGAAATTATCAGTTTGAATTATCGAAGTTGAAATGTTCCATTTACCTGTATAAATTGTTTGACTCTTTAAGGGAGGATAAAACTGTAAAAATAAGGAGAAGCAATGAGATGTTTCCTGAGACATCTTCTTTTTTTTCCTTATTGTAATGGATATGAATTTTAAAAACAGCAGAGCTTTGTGTAAGCTTTATTTATAATGTTTTTTGATGAAGGGAAAATAATGGAAATACAGAAAACTAAATCCTAAAATGTTGACTTCTTCCATTCACATCTGTTTCCTTTTTATTAAAGCAGTCAGGTTTGATTTGGAAATGAATGATACTCCAGCACACTCCAAAGTCCTTGTGCTGCACGTTTCAAGAACACTGAATTTTTTTTGGGGGGAGGGAGTGGTGGGGAAAGGGAAGACATATTTTGTTAGATACAGGAAAATAAAACTCTCATCAGTGAATAACTGGCATGTGGCAAATGTGGCAGCTTTTCGGGCAGATAGCACTGTATTTCAAAGTAATTGAGTAGGCTTTTAATGTTTGGTACTTTATTCCTAGTTTGTGTAATATCTGTAGGTACTGTGTAGTATGACAGCAGTGTTCTCCCTTTCTCCCTCTGCAGCACTTCTTGGTAATTTTTCATCTGTTTTTATGCACTGTGCATCCTTTGTTTTTTACATATCTGATTTAAGATAAATGGAGAAATAGTACTGATAGGATAGTCTTTCACATGCTATTCATAGCTTTCCTTCCTCCATCTTCCTATCCTCTCCTCTCAAATTGCTTGAGTTACTAGGTTTCTAGACTACGTTCTTCATGCTGTTTCAGTACGTACAGGAATGATTTTGATCCCCTGATCATTTGGATTAGCTATGGTTTGGCATGCTAGCTGGATATCTGAGTTTCCTCTATGTGTTCTGCCAACAAAACAGCTGGCAGAGGCACAGGCTGGTGAACACGGGAGCCAGCTCCCATGTCTGAAGCCTGAGGCTCAGTAGTGTTTCAGCATTCAAAGATATGCTGGCTAGCTGGATGCTAGGATTTAGTGCTTGAGGATACCGTGTAGAAAGAGGAAGGAAAATACTCCATGAAGTTGCAGACTGTTTGATGAATTGTCATTAATCCGGAGTGCAGATCCGTGGTCCCCTAATGTACCAACCAGCATGAAACCCGGTTGGAATTCTTAAGGTGAATCATCAAAAAGTACTGCACAGTATAATGAGCAACGCCTAATGCTTCTGCTGGCAGAAGTGAAAAAACAACAAAACAGAAAACCAGTTGCTCTTTCATCTTTAGCAGTGCTGATTTGGCTTGTGATTTGGCTCATTCCTATGCTGTTGTCTGTGTACAGGCTGAGTTGGCAGTGTACAGATTAAGTGATTGGAATCAAGGGTGGGGGAGAGAAGCTGGAAACTTTTGGGTTGTCAGTAATTTTGAATTGCAGGGAACAAGTTAGCAAATCTACAGGTAATGCAGACAAGACAGGAAAGCTGCTCCTCCAGTCAAAGAAAGAAATCTATTTATTTCCAGACTAAATTCAATTCTGAGCTTTAATTCTAAAGCTTTCTTCTAAACCATAAATAAAATGTGCTTTTTGAAATCTTTTCTATGCTGCCAGTGGAGGTTTTTGAATATCATTTCTCTGAGGGAACTGTGCACCAGTCTGAAACTGAAACTGACTGTGTTCCTAGATGTTAAGTGTATATAGCTTGTTTTATTTGCAGCTTCTTAGAAGTAATGGTTAAAATGAAAGTATTCATGCTGTCGTATTTTTTTATATCAATATTTATCATTAGAAAGACTGAATGGATTTTTGCAATTTATTCATTGAATAATCTCACCTTTGGACTGAGTATTTAGAGGTTGGGTTCAAATTTAGAAATAGTTATGTCTGAAAAGACATGAATGAAAAACTAGAAATGTCAAGCAAACCATTTATGTTCTGCTTTTTGGGATGTAAATTTAACAAGATGTCCTCCATAAAGGTATTAAGAAACAGACTTTCTTCATCATTTCATATTGTCAGATCTCAATGTAGATCTTCTTGACTGAAAGCTAGTGTTTACCTAGGAGTCTTTGATACTTTTGAGTATCTTTATCTTCCATAATAGGTTGGAGACCCAGCAACAAACTGGCTAGACTTTTTAGATTATAAAATGTTTTTTTGACCAAGGGGATGTAGTTTCTTTACTTTCTTTAAAAGTTCATTACTTTCAACCATTTTCCGCTTTAGTAAATAATTCTGGCATCTTTTCTGAGTTGATCTGTTTTTATTCCAGGAAGTTTTGAATAATAGTAAAATGTTTACACTTAAGGTAACAGACTCTGTATTACTGAAAGAAGTACCTGAACGTAGGGATTTAGCAACTGTGATTATGCACTTTAAATAATTACTGTATACTGACAGTTGTTCCTGTGTGCTGCCTCCCTACAATGGAAAGGATAGCCTGCAGGATTTCAGCAGATACATGGAAACATGCTGAAGAATGTTCTTATTTTTGTTACAGTCCAAGACACAGAAAGCTTGAAGCTGTCAACTGCAAGATATCTTTCCTTTTATTACTAGATTCCACCTGAATAATGCTGGTTTAACACATCTGTTATGTCTTTAGACCAAAACTAGTGTAGCTTTTGGTCTCAAATTAGATTTAAGTTGTGGGTTTTTTTTGTTGTTGTTTGTTTGTTTGTTTTGTTTTGTTTGGGTTTTTTTTTTTTTTTTTTTTTTGGACAGTTTTTGCTCTATAGCCATTGATAGACATGTCCCAAGTTTATAACAAGGTAATAAAGTCATTTTAACCCTCTTGCTAGTAGCATAAGTGCTTTCAGTGTTCAGGAAGTGTTAGTGTTTTTCCTTTATCAGAAATCATAGTTTCTGATCAGTAATTAATGTCATCAGCTGTTGACATCTACCAGCTGCTCCTTCTCCATCACCAACAGCTGCTTACAGGAAAATGAATCCTTCTTTCAGAAGCGTTCTTTAAATGAACTCTGTGATTACCTGTCTTTTAATAATGAAACTTTATTCTATCACTTATTTAACTATTTAAAATATGATATTTGTAAAGAGCGGGGATAGCAGTGTGGTAATCTCTGGATCTGTAAAATACACCAGCAGGGACAACTGTAACTCAATCTTATGCTAGATTATCCAAACAGTGTGCTTTAGCCTTAGTGTTGAAATACCTGTTTGTGTGGGTAATGCAGTTTTCCTTCCTATTAAAACTTTAGCCCTACTGTTATGTATCAAATTATGTTCTTGTTACCAACATTTCCCAGTTGTTGGGGGTCTTAAGGGATTGTGGGATTTCTGTGATCATCTGCTTTGACCTCTTGTACAATCTACACTAGCCAATTTCACTCAGTAATTCCTGTCATAGAAGAAAAAGACAGAGATGGGAATTTCAATACAAAATTAAAATTTTGCATATAAAAAGCATATGTGTGTGTGTTTGCATATACATATTTAGACCAAATTATCCTCCTTTCATGGGGGGAAAAAAGCCTTCTGAATAACAAAGCTGTTTCATAAGGGAGAAAATTAACCTGTAACATGGACAGCAGGTACCACGTTGCTTGAAACAGTCAAGTAAAAAGTTTAAGCTTTGTAAGTCTGCAAAGTTTTTGATCCCTTTTTTCTCCTTGCTAATGAATACTGAAAGCTGGTATTTAATAGAGAATTTTTTTTCAAGGAAGGTTATTTTTTTGGAAGGCATTTTTTTAAAATGTTACTATATGCTCTTGAAAATAATAATAACGGGTAATTGTAGAGCAATTTTAAGAAAATACACAGCCTGCTAAAAAGCTGTTGCTCTGTTGTTTGTCAGCCTGTGCTTTCTAGCATTGCACTGATAGTATTCTCTGCAATGAAAAAAACTAGGGCTCAGAAATGTATAGAAAAATCTCCTGCTGCATGAAAACTTCTCATTTCTGAACTGAAGTGCTAAAAAATATTGCCTCTCAGACATTAACTGGGAAACAACAGTGGAAGGAATCAGCTCCATGGAAGACTAGGCTTTTATCAAATTAGTTAAGAAGAATCTCTTGACCTAATGACTTAGTAGAGGGAATAAAAGATGTAACACAGAAATTCTGTAGTGAGTAGGAGTAGTTTGAAAAGTATCCAGTGGATTATAGGACTGCCAAATGGAAAAATAAATGTGAGGAAAAAATAGTTTAAGGATGGGAGGAAGCGGGGGAGGGAGGAATTGAGAGGTTAAAGTAAGAATTAACATACTAGAGACAGCTTAATTTATATATCTCTGAGTCTATTTTCATGAAAGGTTTGAGGATCCTTTTAGGCAGCTATTTCTAAACAAGGATAGACTTTTCTTACCAATAAAAATGTTTAAATATAATTGGTATATATGTACCATATTACATGTATGCTGTCATAGAATTATGGAATAATAGAATGGCCTGGGTTGAAAAGGACCATGATGATCATCTAGTTTCAACTACCTGCTTCTTCTGACCTTTTATCTGGGGTAAATCATAGTAGCATTTCATGCCTCAGATTTAGTTAAGTAGAAGCCAGGTGGCCAGAAAACAGGAAAGTTAATGTTAATTTTGTGTTTTTTTCCTTATAAATTTATTAATGGCTGTTATTACCCCAATTTTAACTTTTCTTATGTAGCTTTTGCAATGTATCAGAAACAGCATACTTAGAAATGCTGAAATTTCTGAAATGTTAATGATACGTCAGCATTTCTTTCTGTCAAAGTTTTGCCTTTGGTCCGTATTTGGGATAAAATACCTACTTTTTCTTTAAATTCACTTTATGATCTAGCGTCAGCATACTTTTTCAGCAGATGTATTCTTTACTATGTCATCTTTGACTTTGAGTTATGTAGTTTGTTTTGACAGACTGAGAACTGCATCTGTTTTTTAGGCTTTTTTTTTTTTTTTTTTTCTATTGAGGATGTGAAAAGAATCTAGACTACTTTTCTAAGGGTTATTAATTGGAGACTCCATATGTAATTCTCCTGTGAGAGCTTGTAAGGCTATTTTCGAATTACCATGTGTACATGAAAGGCACATAGGAAAGAGAAGCAGGATTCTGTGAATTGGAGAAGTTTATGATGATATGATTTCCATGATGATCACAGCTTCACTTTTCATTGTTCCTGAGACCACTTTCTTCTCTTTCCTTGATCCAGGCCACTTGCGTGAACATGCTGAGTCTATCATGTGCTGTGATCTGTGGTGTCATTCCAACAGATAAAGGTAGAAGGGTAATGTGCCAGCAAGTCCCACCTTCATGTCTGTTGTGGAAGATCTATAGTTTGAGATGCGTTCTTCCCACCCTAATTCATCTTTTTTAAGTGCATAATGCTATGCATCTTGTGAAACAGAATGTCCTTGTGAGAATGAGGGGCTGAGAGCATGATGCCAGCTGGTTAACGTGGATAGGTTTACATAAATGTGTAGAAAATCTTTGAAAGCTACAGCAAATACTTGAGGGTTTCTTGTTGTTTGTTTCTTTTGGAATGAAACAGAATTTAAACCAAAAAGCATACTCTTGAGAACTTGTTCATGATCACATATCTGTCTACACTTTGAAGCTGCAGCAGTTTTGATACTGAACTGGAGTGCTAATAAATGCTCTCCATTTAGAGAAGTTGCATATTTAATCCTGGTAAATTTGTCTACAGAAACTTGGCACTTCTCTATCTGCCTTTCCAGAAGGACTCTAGCTGATGTTTTCAAAGTACTCCTGATGGGTCAGACATGCTGCAAAAATAGCAGCGGCAGTCCTCTTAGAACAAAGAAGTTGGGATGCTTCTTCACTCTCTTTCCGCAAATCAAGTTTCCAACTTTGTCAGTACTTAGAAGACCTTACTGTATTTCATGCAATGACTTATTTCTGTGCATGAATTTTATGTAAATTATACCAAAATACAGGCTTTTGAGAGTGATGCATGGCAGGAAGACAAGATACAATGGGCACAAGTTGATATGAGAGAGTCAGATTGTCTATAAAGACACTTGCACCCTGAGGACAGTCAAGAAATGTGAAAGGCTGTGCAATTTCCATACTTTAAGGTTTCAAGATTAGACTGGATAAAGCTTTGAGCAGCCTGGTCAGACCTCAGAGCTGACCCTGCTTTGGCTGGGATTTTGAAGATCCCATCTGCCTGACTCTTTGATCCATTAATTTCTATAACATTAATTTCTCTATTGCTCAGAATTTTTGTTTTGGAGTACGTGCAATGTGATGAATTTGAGAGCGGTGGCTGTTTGGGGTTTGTTTTCCTCTTTGCTGAAAAGAGGGGGATGATATTTCATTGGAGCTTAGTTAACATTACACTGACCTCTTTGGTTCATATTCTCTGATGATGTTTCTATAAGGTAATAACCGTATAGACCACTTGAGGTTTGGTTTTGTACTGCTTTTTGATTAGGTTTTCACAAGCACTGTTCCCTGTTGTGATGAAAGCCAGCAGTGAGACTTCTGGGCATTGCTTCATCAGAGGATGATGGGAAGTGGGAGCAGGGGACCAAAAGGTTTTTATAGGGACATTAGTAAATCCTGAGAGAAGCAGCAGGCAGAATCCTATTCTTAACAGGCATCTCTATGGAACTGTTTTTGTATTTTGTATGCATCCACTTTCACGCTTCTACTTCCACAATTCAGAGATCTAAGAGCTCACAAAAAAAATAGAAGACTAGCAGTTGATGATGCAGAGGCTTGATTTAGGCTGACTCCTGAAACCTGGAATGAGAAATGAAGGAGTACAATGTTTGACTATTTCCCTCATGCTGTTGCAGGTGACTAACTGCAATTCAGACTGTATCTCTGCACTTGTTTTCATACAAAAGGATAGCACAGGCCCCAATTTTTTTCTCTTCATTGTCTAGAAGCTTGCTTTTCTAACATATAGCTGCACATCAGAGTCACTTGACTCTAATTTGTACTACTGTGAGGCAAGTTTAAAATAGAGCATGATTCTAAGGAGACAGAGCTGGTGTCCAAAAGATGATGTGTGGACATGGCTATGTTATATTTTCTCCCTTCTCTTATCCTAAGGCAAACTTTCTGTAGCTGTTGCACAATTTTTATGTATTTTTCATGAAAATTATCAGATTGAGATAAAAAGGCTCTTCTCTAGTTTGGCATCCTGACTGTTGAGGAACAGTGAAGTTGGACTGTACCTATTAGCTGAAGTAAGGTGAAAATACAGCTCTGACAGTTCCTATTTGCAGATGGTTCTAAATCTAGGAATGAAACATAGCTCAGCTTGGGCCCACTGTCTATCTCTATGTTATTTAGATCTGTACGTGCTGCAGCAAACTCTGGTCTCGTGCTGATCTGATTTATTATTATTATTATTTTTATTTTATTTATTTATATATATTTTTTGTGCTAGCTATGTGAATTTGCTACTATTAACTTTGACAGAGTTGCTGTGGATTTCAGACCAATTCAGAAAGCTCTACTTTTTGTAGCTTTCTGCTATCCCCTACTAGCTATTGTTAAACCTTCCTTCATTATACCTTAAGCAAGGATTTGCACTCTAGTCTTTCAGGAGAGAGGAAATGAATTTAACTGCATGGTTCTCTTACCTTTCTTTCAGTGATGGTATTTTGTATGAGTGATTAACTGTTTTATTCTTAAGCAATAATGTGATTTTTTTTTTTTTTTTTTTTAACCAAAAGTGGTAGACTGAGAAGAGTGTAAAACAGGTGTAGGGAAAGTGTCTTAAAGAGGTAAGAAATTCAAATAAAAGGATAGATATTTTATAAATAAAATATCTGCACTTCAAAATTAAACTTTATTTTCCTCAGCCTTTCTGGCTCCATCTGAACTGAACATTATTGATTGTGTGTGCAGTTAATAGAATAGTGCAGCACAACTGAAAAATCACAGCAATGGCTTTATTCTCTGTGCAGTTTGTAGGCTTTATTCATTTTATGCCTCTTTCACAACTTGCTGCAGTAATTATGCAAAATTATTACAGTCATAGCACAAAACAAGAAAAAAACTTTTTAAAAATCTCTTTATATTGAATGCTAATTTCTTCTCAATGCAACATTAAGACCCATTCTAAAAACAAAGAGATTACTTCTTAGTTTAACAAAATGCTGGGAGAGGACATTAGTATTTGATGTGTGCCTCAAACTGTATTTCCTGTAGTTCTTAGCATGAAGTTTCTCTGAAAGCATTTTTTCATTCTTACCAATAGAAAATCATGAATAATTTCACTGGATCTTGATGTTTATTTAAAATTTAATAATACATGCACATGTGTAATATTTATTAGCATATGCTACCATTTCTTAAACTTAATACTGGAAAACTTCTCTCTAAAACACTTTCACACACATAAATTGACCACTGCTCATGGTATTACAAATCACTCACGAGCTAGATGATTGTGCAGCAACTGAGGACCATGCATAGTTATCATATGTAGAACATTAATTTTGTTGTGCAAGAGTTTCCTCAGTCTTCTGAGAAAACTAAAACCAAAATATCCTCTTGTTAATGGTATTAATGAACTAATTTGAGATGTCATTATCTCCTATCTGTCTATTAGCACATATTGCATTGGTACAATTTCCTCTGCCACATTAAAATTGAATATGTTGTTTGACAGCATCATTTTCAGCATGTGCATTTGATATTTAACCGTATATTGGCAAAGCTGTGTGATATCCTTGCAAATTAATTTAGTTTCTGTACAGTTCTGCACATCCAAAATATACCAAATATAGGAAATGATTAATTTTAAACATATGTGTATATTGGAAATAATTGTTATGTAGGTGGAAAACTTGTTTTATATGTATATATCCTGTTATTTTCACTTATAAGGACTTCTAAATATATATAAATAGATAAAATAATCTTTCATAGCCAGATTTTCACATACTCAAAATAAGCATGTCCCTGGTGTTTTCTTCTGCTTTTCCTTTTGTTTCTACAGTGAAGGACAGAAAAAAAAAAAAAAAAAAAAAAAAGACCAGGACACAAGGAATAGAATGTAATTTCAAGATCTTATGTAGAGTAGTTTTACTCAGTGCCGATGAATTCATGTCTTAAAGTAAGATAAAATGGCAGATAAAGAAACAGTTATTCCCTGAGAATACATATTTCTTCCATCTGGTGTATTATTTTCCAAACTCACTTCATTTGGCTTTCAAATGTTAGTTAACAGCTGGTCTAAAGGTTTTCATATTTGCTTTGAACACGTTCATAATTCATGTGACTTTTAATATTCTCGTAACATTTAGTTTGTGATTTTCAGCTTGCTTATCCTGATTTTCCCAAACAACGAATAATATTTCTTTTATAAATAACTTATTGCTTTTTCAAGGTAAACATGTGATAAGCTATATAGAGTTAAGTCAGAAATTAGTAGAAAAAAATTTCAAAAGAAATCCCTAATCTATATATGGATTAGAGGTTTGGATAAAAGTAGAGCTAACAGGTACATCTTAGGAAGAGTTCTGTGATCTGACACTGGTATTCTAAGCAGTAACAATGCACTATAGAACATAATCTATAGAGTGGTGAGGCACTGGAACAGGCAGCCCAGGGAGATGCATCACCATCCCTGGAGGTTTTCAAGAACTGGGTAGATGTGGCATTGAGAAATGTTGTTTAGTGGGCCTGATGTGGATAAGTTGATGGTTGGGCTAGATGGTCTCATTGGTCTTTTCCAACCTTAATGATTCTGTGATTCTTCTTGTATAACAGTCCTGCAGATAAAAAAATAAATCTGTATTTGGCATGAAATATATATTTTTTCTTTTGATTTTATTCTCAAATATACAAGTAAGACTAAAGACATTAAAGAATTCCTGCAGAAAGATTCTCTCTTCTGTAGAGGTTCTGAAGGAATCTGGATCTTGTTCGGCCTTTTTTCCCCTTCCTGACAAGCAAAAGACCTTTTTTTCTATTTAAATACTGGAAACAGCACTTCATATAAAGCATGTCTCAATGCCACTATGTAACAGTGGTATTGTATGGTAACGAGGAAGTGTTCAAGATTCTGACGTTAGTAGTTGAATATGCCCATTCTGGATTAATGCACTCTTTAACAATGTAGTGATATGCGTCATATGTTGGTAAATGTCAAGTTAATTTTTGTCCTCTAACAAACTTCTTTCCTGTGTCTGCATTATATTTGCATTTTTTTTCTGAACCTTTCTGTTTGTTTATAATTCAACAGTATTGATGCTTTTTATTTTTGGCACTTTATTCTTCTGCTTGCCACCCCACATCTCACTTAAGTGCACCATTCCCCTGTTGATGCAGCTCTGAAGTACCTTAATGCACAGCACGTGTCCATCTCTAATGCAGTACTTTGTGTTAACTCAATTATGTCTATTATATTCCTTTTTTGAAAAGAAGTAAAAGAACTAACATTTCAGTAAGCAAGTCAGTACTGTAGGTGTTGGCACTGGAATGGGCTGCCCAGGGATGTGGTGGAATCACTGACCCTGGAGGTGTTCAAGGAATGTTTGGATTTTGTGTTGAGGGACCTGGTTTAGTGAGAACTATTGGTGGTAGGTGGATGATTGGACTGGATGATCTTGTAAGTCTTTTCCCACCTTGGTGTTTCTGTGATTCTGTGTTTCAGTTTTTGTCAGAGCTTCATATATGAGTGTTTTTCTTAAAGGCTGAGGAGATTCTGATTATGTAAGTGATTGGGAGTCTGCCTAGTCTCTCTGCCACTCACACTTCAGAATTCCTGGAAATTTTCTATTTATGTTGTAAAGAACTGGTGTTCTTGCTTCCTGTGTTTTTTATTCTGCCTTTTAGGGAAGCTACTTTCCATGCTGCTTCTTCCTCCAAATACAGAAGGGCAATGTTAAGAGACTGATGTGATCAGCTCTGCTTTACAGAATAAATGCTGCCTTCTGTCACTGGTGAGCTCTGATTCCTGTATTATTTCTATTATGGCAATGCAATCTGCTAGCCATCAAGACCAGTGGTGATTACTACCCACTATGTGCTGGTAGCACATTCTAGAGAGACTGCATACTTGTTCTGGTTTGTCACAGTAAATGCTTGGACTTGACTCTTACTTGTGATGTTTACTCCTATTTCCTTCTCAGAAAACAAAAGCTATCTTTTGTACTTTTGTGGTATCACTACTACACGTACAATATTTCAGAAATGGTAGCAGGCCCAGAACAATGTTGGGTAATTTTTTCAATGCTCTTGGAACCTATAGTGTTCCATGGACATGTATGTTTCCAGTGTACACAAGTGTGTGTACTCTTCTTGCTGATTTTTTGGTTGTGGAATGTATTTCATTCCCCATGTTCTGTCATTAGATGCAGGGGCAAAAGTACTGAGAGTATACATCACCTATAAAAGCTAAGACAAGAGCAAATTTAGTACTAAGGCCTGTTTGTCCTTTTTTCATTGTTTGGTCTTCCACCTTGGTTAGCAACAAGCTTGTTTTTCCTTTTGTCTTGCTTTTGTGCTGATGTGCACATAGGAACCTCTTTTCTTAATTACTCATCACATTCCATTTTGCTCCCACTGAGCTTCTTCCCTGATATTGATTAGGTTTGTTCTGTTTTGTCATATAATTATGGAATATTAGCATGTTGTCTGGTTTTTTTTTTTGTCTATGTTTATGACACTTATTCTTTCATGTTCCTGCGTCATAACTGAGTGCTTATATCTGGAAGAAGATAGTTTATTAGGTGCTGTAACTTCATACAGCCAAGGGTTATACTGTGTTCTGTTCTGAAGTTTGCACTGTAATTTTATTTCATAAAAAGTCTTCCTTACTGAACACTTCTCTGCTGCTTTTGTTGAATCAAAAAAGGATGTGATACAAATCAGGATTAGAAATATAAGAGCAAACAGAGAAAGCACCAGTTTGGTTCAGAACTAGAGATCAGGAGGAGAGACAGGAAAATCTCTCTCATATTGTAGTAATTGCTGAATGGGAAAATCTACTTAAGACCCCTTTCAATATGTTGCAGTCTGTAGTTCCCAGATGTGTAGACACGTTCACTCACAGAAATCTGAGATGTAATCTGTCTCCATCTGGTAAACTTAATATCTTTTTTTTAATTTAAGAATGTGAGACACTGCAGTTGATACAGAAATACATACAGTTTCATAGGGTACTAGAAGATCTAAACAATTTGGAAGCTTGTTATATCTCAGAACACCTTCTCTCCCTTCTTAGGCAAGTACTCTAAGAAGCTAAAACTGTAGGCAACTGCAAGTTTCAAGTATACTGAGCTGAAAACTGAACATCAGTGATTCCCTCTAGATAGAAGCTCTGAACATTTTAATCTCAACTCTACTTCTTGTGCCTTTATTTCCATGTTTTGACTCCAGCTACTTTCTCAAATGTGAATTTATGAGTAGTGTGGGGTTTTTCTTGGTGGGTTTTCATTTTTTGGTTTTCCAAAATACTGCTTTTTGAAGTTGAAAGAGTCCTCTCCCGCTCTCTTTTTTGCTTGTATGTCCTTGTTATTAAAGCTTCTTATTAAAGAGTAGGACTGATGCCAGATGTTTTCATTTTGTTTTTATTTGAACTAGCTGAACATGGTAGCCATTGTTGAAATAATTTCTACTTGTTAAAAGCTTTTAAAATATTAAAGGCATAATAATTTCAAGAACTCAAAAGACAAAATTTGTTCTTTTTTTTTAGTGGTCTCTCAGATCACAATTCTTGATCACCTTGTTTCTGCCATATCTGTTATCTCCATTAATACAGCTCATCACCAGCAAATATAACAATCTAAAAATTTTTAACTGCATGAAATATTATAAATTTGAAAGAAAGTGGTGGAATTTCAGGTGGGTTAAAGAGGCCCAAAAATACACTGAGGTGGATGCCAGAGGTAATATTTTGCCTGTGCTCCTTTAGTAGAATTCAGAAAGTCTGTTACCACAAGGTGTGACATAAGTGATATGTCTCAGTGGAGATGGTGTCAGCTGTTTATTATTGCCCTTCCAATTTCTGCTAATGAAATTGACCTGCTATTAAAGTCAGGCTGAGTAGGGTAGAAACTTAGTTATACCAACAGCAAAGTTCAATCTGATGAAGTTAATAGAATTTCTTCCTGCAGATTTTATAGAACACAGCATCCCAGATACTTTCTGCACAGTGGTTTGGGAAAATGCATTAGAGGAAAATACTTTGTATTTTCACTAAAGTTTCTAGGGAAATGCCTCTCCCAACAATATTTGGAATTCCAAAATAGACTTGCTTAAACTCCTTATAATATAGAAAGATGTTTGTGGTGCTTTACAAAGCATGTTCTTCTGCTCTTATAGAGCAAATTATGGCTTAATTCTGTATCAAATTTGAATTTCAAGCTTTTTCAGCAAAGTGCTGTTCAAGGTGAATAAGTGTATAATCTTTCTCAGTATGATGTGTAAATTCATTCTGCTTTCACTTCATGCCTCGTCTTTATGCTTACACACCAGTAGCGGTACATTAACCTCCATTTTAATTCTACAGTGTTAACACACAGCACTGTGTAGGGAAGCTGGTAAAGAAAATCAAATCACATGCCTCAGGGATTCAGACGCTGGGCTGCGTGGATATCAGAAGGACTCACCATCCATAAACAAGGAAGTACACCAGATCAATCTTGAAAGTGCCTCATTTATTTTTGGAAACATCAGTTCCTGCCATATCTAGAAACAGGATATCAGGCTTGATAGGCTGTGTTCAACAGCTGCATGGTAGATCCTCTATCCTAGAGATGTTGCTTATATAATTTCAATTTGCTGGCTTTAAACCAGGAAAGATTTGGTTCCACCAGATCGGTTGCCCGGAACCAGATGCATTCAGAAGGCTTTAAACTAAAATTTAATCATTGTCCGATCAGATCAGAAAAACAGTAATCTTCTTCCCCTTTTTCTCCTTCAATGAAAAGTTGATTTACTAATCTAGCCAAGTAAAGGATATAAAGTTTGATATGCCAATCTGGCAGTTGTTTCTGGAGGCGTGATGCAAGTTAAAAATACATGGAAAATGTCAAAACTGACTTTGATGTTAAGTTTTAAAAAAAAAATTTACAAATCTGAAGGGAATTTCTGGAACTGTCTAAGACACAACATATAAAAATAACTGAAAATCATCTCATGTGAAATAGTGTGTGCTTTCTTGTAAATGGAAACTGAGACCTAAATATATGTATATGCTTCTCAAATTCTCAAGGGAGGCAAAAAATTAAGTATAATAGCAGTATCTAAACAGAAACGATTGTAATTGTTTGAATATAAGCACACTTTTCTATAAAGTAAATAATGCTATGATGGTATAGCAAGCAAGTTACTTGGAAGCTTTTATCTTGTTACAATGAATATTACGTATAAAGAAATTTGGGGAAATTCCCTTGTGAAATAATGATAGCACTGCCATTAATATACGTTCCCAGAAATCAGTATCTGTTGATAAAATTCATGAAATCCAAAGACAGAAGAATATTTACTGTAACTTACCATATGTGGTTAATTTTTATAGCTAGTATTCAAGTTCATTTCAATATGGTCATTAGTAGTTACTATTTATATTACATAGTTTATTAAGCTTTAAGTAAATGGGGAGCATTTGAGATTTTTAATTTATATTTTTATGGATGAAAATATTACTGTCAATGAGAGAAAGAAGGGATTCTCCAAAGCTATGGAAGTATAACTGTTTGACTTACTGGGTATTTTGCTTCTAACTTTAGAAATTTTTACTTGAAATTCGGGATCCTTTGGGCTGTTCAGAAGGTTGGTTTTGGTTTCTGTTTTTTCTTTTTCTGTCCCAGAAAATTTGTTGGTAACATTCTTGTGGTGTGAACACATGCTAAAGTAGAAGGAAACTGCAGTGAGGGGTTTGGATCATGAGTCTTATGAGGAGCAGCTGAGGGAACTGGAATTAGTTACTCTGGAGTGGAGGATGCTCAGAGGAGACCTTAATAGCTCTCTACAGCTGCCTGAAAGGAGGCTGTAACAAGGTAGGTTTTGGCCTCTTCTCCTGGGTAACTAATGATTGCATTTGAGAGAAATGGCTTTAAGTTGCACTTGTGGAGATTCAGGTTGAGTACTAGGAAAAAAATTCCCAAATGAGCGTTCAGGCACTGGTATGGGATGCCCAGGGAGATGGTGGAGTCACTATTCCTGGAGGTGTTCAAGAAGAGTTTAGATAAAATTCTGAGGGACATGGTTTATTGGGGAAATACTGGTGGTAGGGAAATGGTTGGACTACATAACTGGAGGTCTTTTCCAGCCTTGGTGATACTATGATTCTATTGGGAGTTCATAGCATATAGCATGTGGCAATTCACTCTCCTAATACGTTTGTGGAGTTGTGACAGTCAGAGGTGGACTGCACAGGACTGTGTGGAGGAAGATGAGAAATAAAGACCCTCAGCTGAAGGTTCCAGGAGGCAAGGGACCCAGAAGAAATAAAGATAGTATGAATTTGTAGACTGCATGTTCTGTTAATAAATAATAACAGAAGTGATAATGGCTACTTACTGCCTGGATGACCTTCTCATTTACATCAGAATCACTTTGCTGCCTGCGATATCCCACTAACTTGAATGTTTAAATGAAAACTCTTAAAAATAATGGTATAATAACTGACAGGTCTGATACAGATAGGAAGACAAAAGCATTAACAAACTATTTGAGGTTTGAAATGTCATTTAAAATTGTTTTTGCTGTTACAGGTGCTTGAGTGAGGCCACGTAAAAAAAACCAACCAAACAAACAAAAAAAAACCAGTATTATGATCAGCAGCAGAGACTAATGCAACTGTAATGACACCCCTTATTGAAAATAACTTTCAATCTGTCATTGAGCTCTTGCTTTGCCAACTGGCTCCTGTCTACATCACTAAGAAAGTGCTAGGAGCCAATTTAACAGTTTGCATACTTTTCTGCTCGTGTTGGCATATGGTTAATAGGTTTATTGAAACTTACTTTGAAGATTTGTATACTGAAAGCCATTTTTAAGGCTACCACAGATTGTTGCTTAGTAGCATCCTAGGTGGTAGGTCATAGTGACTCCCCTCATTTGTCTGTGTAAAGTCAGAGGTAGTGCACAAACAGGATGGATTACAGTGCAGTCTCTGAGACTTAATCCTGTCCTTCCTGAAAATCAGCTGGGATCTGGAGATGGAAAGCTTCACATTACTCTTCATATTAATTCACTTCATTCACTTAGCAGCATAGCAAAGTTTGCCCAGGAAATGAACTCAGCAGCTCTAGGATCAGGGAAACAAGCAGGCTGTTACAATCAGAAATCACTACATGTTGTCAACAGCAGAGGATTACAAAAGGTGCATAGGGTATGCGTAGATGCCATGGAACAAATGGTATTTCGGTCAGCAGGTTGGACTTCCCTAGTTACAAGCTAACTGGCATGGCATGGGGGAAGTTCATGATCGTATTTTTTGTTAACTGAACTAAATGCTAAAGTTGTGATGGTTTCACACTTGCTAGGTGGCTCAGCACCATCATGTTGTTCTCACTCCCTCTCCTTGAAAGGACAGGGAGAAAATAACAGTGAAAAAGAAAAGCTTGAGAGCTGAGATAAGGATGGGAAGATCACTCACCAATTACTGTCACAGGCAGACAGACTCTGCATGGGGAGATTAATATAATTTATTACCTATTACTAACAGACTAGAGCAGTGAGAGAAAAAAACAAACTACAAACACCTTCTGCCCCACCACGGGCTGCAGGTCTGGCCTGGGCTGGTCTGTGGGGATATCCATGGGCTGTGTCTTTTTCAGGCCTGCTGCACCATGAGCTCCTCCATGGCTGCATGGAGAGATCTGCTCCATGCTGTGCTGTGGGCTGTGCTGACTTCATGGCTGCAGGACTGTTCCTCTCCCTGATTCTCTCACTACATTCTCCCAGCTGCAGTAGCACAACAGATTTTTCTTCAATCTGCTTGCCCAAAGCACAACCAGCAGCACTCACAGCTGAGCTCTGGCAGTGATAGGTCTGTGTTGGAGCAGCTGGAGCAGTGTTGGGCTCTGCTCACAGAGCTATCCTGCAGCCTCTTGCTACCAGAACCTTGCCATGAAAATCCAATGCAAGAGTGTTTTGTTGAAATAAGAAGAATGTGAAAGGCAATTTTGACAGCTTTTTTTTTTTTTTTTTTTTTTTTTTCCCCCTCTGAAGTATGCAGAAAAATGGAGAAGAGAATTTCTGGCAGGAATTTTGAATCCTGGGCTGTGATCTGAGCCGCTTTTTTAATGAAGAAAATGTAAGAAGTTGCTTCCTATTTCCTTCGCTTCCCTTTTTTTGTTCTATAACTTAGGTTTTAGCTTGGTTCTTTTTGTATATAGATAGTAACCTGTTAGGAAGATTTTCACTGGGAAAGATGCTGCGCTGAGTTTGGAGCTGGAAATGGTCTACCAAACCGGCTTTATAAAATGTATTTCTAAAATGGATGGAGTCCTGGTGATATAAATAGGCATAAAATCAGTTTAAATGAATGGAACTTGTCAGTTGTTTATGCTTGATCTGGTCCAGTGGGTCATGTTTTTAGAAGTGTTTCCTTTCTGTGACCTTGCCACAGCACTTGATGAGTATTGTGTGAGTGTATGCATGTGTTAACTGGTAGGTGGGGAGAGGAGCTGTGGATTGATGCCTGTGAACGAAGTCTTCAGCTTGCATGATGATCTGCTGTCACAGCAGTTGCCCGAAAGACGTGCTACAAGTTGGAGTGAGTCGTATAAATCTTCACTATTTTTAGTGTTTATTTTGAAAAATGCTGAAAGTTTTGCATACACGTGGGAAGTTAGATGCATTGCTATTGAACTTAGGTGGAAAAAAGTTTGTTTTTTGATGAAAAATAATTATATTTAAACAAACCTGGCTCATTCTAAAAGCACTAAATGTTGGGGTGGGAGAAATAAAAGGAAGACCTTGTTCAGTATGTTATCCAATTCCTGTGATAGATCTGCTCATGGCTTTTTTCAATCTCAAAGATCTCATGCATTATTTGCTTTATGTTTGTATTGCAAAACTTTGTGCAAGACTTGCACATAAATTAGGATGCAGAACTCCATACCTTCTGTAAATCCTATGGATACAGTGAAACCATTATTAGGAATGGAATAAGGAAACAATTTTCAAAGCATTAAGAGTTTTCTTGGTATTATTTCAAATTAATGAAGTAGATAGAAACTCAGCACTTTTCCGTTACTTCTATATTTCCAGTATTCATAGAGGCATTACAAACTTACAGAATAAATTCAATGCCATCAATTCTCATTTTTCATGCAGAAAACATAATTTATTTGCTTAAAACAATATACTTTTCAAATTGTATGTCTTAATATATGTTGTATTTCTAAATAAAACATATGAATACTTTCTTTTTTTCCATGAAATGAATGTTCTCTCTTGGTTTAGCCTTGCATACCACGTTGTTTTATAGTGTGCTATCTTATCAGAAATCCCCCAAATACTGATGAGGTACAGTAGTTCCTGAGGTAGTTGTTTAGTTCCTGATGTTTACACATAGTATAATCAACCACCATTCTTTTAAAGATTTGAAATAAAGGGAACTATTTTTGCTATTTAAACTTCAATGAAGAACAATTTGATCAATGTGACTCTGTAAAGTGACATTGATACAGCAAACGGATAGACTGTTGCTGTCATTACAAATGGCCTTTTGGGTAAGAAGATTCTGGACAATAAGACTCAGCAGATGTGGTACTAGCAGACCTATATAAATTTCATCTGGCATTTCTGTTGTCAGTGTGAAGTCTGCTTAAGTGCACAATTTCATGGTTGGCCAGTTAGCGTCCTTGGCTGAATTTATTTTCAGTGCTGGTGAAAAAGATTATTGGTTTGCCAGTTGCTGCTCAGAGGTTATAACTCTTGATAGAAAATGAATATTCCATCAGAATCTCAATTTTCTAATCTGGTATCTGTGTATATTGATAGAGGTTAAACAATGTTATGGGATCAACAGACAGTTAATTGCACTTTTATGAGATAATGTATTACAGGACTGAGTATTGTAAAGTTTATCTTGGTTTTTGGTTTGTTTGTTTTTTTTTCTTACATAAACAGCAACAAAGAAATCCTTTTTTGTTTATTTATATATGTATGTAATGAAAGCTCACAAATGATTCTCCAATAGCTTTTCTGGATTAAAAAAAAAAAAAAAAAAATTAAGGTTAATTTATTTAAAACACATATTTAATAAATATATTTTTGTTTCCAAATATTTAATATTTATGTTTTCTTTGACTTAATGAATATAATATTAGTATCTACTAATAGCCTTGTTTGTTTCATGAGAAGTTCCTGTGGCAACCGTCTGGAATTTGTCTGCCTTTGTCTCAGCTTTTAGTTTTGTGAATATAGTAAAGAATCCTGAACTTTTTTGTTAAATGTTTGTTTTGGACAACTTCTGCTTGCCAGGATAGTTTACAGAAAATGTGGTTCCTTAGCTTTGGGCTGAAGGGAATTTTTCCCTTTTTATTGTAAAATTGTGGTAGTTATAATCATCAAGAAACTCACTGGGGGCAGTACTGATGTTATCTGTCAGCCATTGTCAGTTGATGAAAGACTCAGTATGAGTCAGCAATGTGTGCTTGTAGCCTAAAAGTCCAACCATATCTTGAATTACATCAAGAGAAGTGTGACCAGCAGGTTGAGGGAAGTGATTCTGCCCCTCTGTTCTCATGAGACCCTGCGTGGAGTACTGTATCCAGTTTTGGGGCCCTCAACACAAGAAGGACATTGAGCTATTGGAGCAGGTCCAGAGGACGGCCATGAAGATGACCAGAAGGTTGGAGCACCTCCCCTATGAGGACAGGCTGAGAGAGCTGGGTCTCTTCAACCAAGAGACGAGAAGGCTCCATGGAGACCTTACATTGGCCTTCCAGTACCTGTAGGGGGCCTACAGGAAAGCTGGGGAGGGAATTTTTGTAAGGGCATGTAGTGATAGGTCAAGGGGAAATGGTTTTAAACTGGAAGTAGGTAGATTTAGACTAGATATTAGTAAGAAATTCTTTACTGTGAGAGTGATGAGACACTGAAACAGGTTGCCCAGCTTGTGGATGCCCCCTCTCTGGAGGCATTCGAAGCCAGGCTGGTTGGGGCTTTGAGCAACCTGGTCTAGAGAGAGGTGTCCCTGCCTATAGCAGAGGAGTTGAAACTAGATGATCTTAAAAGTCCCTTCCAACCCAAACCATTCTATGACTTTATGAACTGTTGTAAGATAGGTTCTCATCCCCTGGTGTAGTAGGATACAGGCTAGGAGAGAAAAAAATCAAGGAATAGAGAGCAGCATGGAATCAAGAATTTCAGGACCTAGGGATGCATGTCATCTGGCTTCATAGAACTGTACACATTCAGCCTTCTGATGTGATCTCAGACTTGCTGACTTTTCAATGAGAGAGATTTTGCTCTCCCAACCCCAGAATTTGAGGAGCCACCATCTCTGGTATTTCACTCTTCAAAATCAACTGCAGCTCACTTTGAATCCAGCCTACTCCAGGGGATCCTAGAACATTTTTTACATTCATTACTTATATTCTTTATGAACTGTAACATAAGCCTTCTTTTTAAATTCTGCTTTTTTTATTCTTTACCTTTTGGGAAGGATAGTCTTTTCTTGTAGTAGTTACTGTCACATTTCAAGCTATTTGTGGAAGAATATCAGTGTGATTAGCAGCATGGGTTTTCCCAACATCATATATTAAGATTTGAAACATTGATAAGGGCTCGGCAATATTTATAAATGTTTAGAAAAATATTAAGCATTATTCCTTTTAAATGGAACATTATTAAGTATAATAGCTTGCATTAAGGCAGAGCTTAATTCAGTTTGAAAAAATCTAATCCATTTTGTAGTTTGAGCTCCTACACTACTATTAATAAGAAAGTTCCTAATTCTTTTGATACTTAGCCATGATTGTCAAAGGACCATCTGGAAGTGTAAAATGACAAGTGTCAGAGCTTTCTGAATCCATACTGTAATCTTGCCAGACCTGTCTATCTCTAAATGTTTCAGCACTCTGTTTAAGTACTTTGATAATTTAACAAATCTATCTAGTTCTTGTCATAACCATTTTCAGGTTTTAAGAGTCTCTTTTCCTGGTCTACTTGGAGTTTGGCTGTCCTTGTTTTTAATTAAGATGTGGAAACTGCATTTCTTTTGGAAAACTGATGTAACAAGGTTTATTGGATGCTCTGATTGTATTATACTCTGTATTGTTTGATATTAGAGCTGCTTAGGGAATTTTCCATCAAAATTAATTATCCTTATTCGTATGTACAGCCAACTTAGACTTTGATTAGTTTAAACTCCTGGAGTTGCAGAAAAAAACAGAGACAAAGTAAGTTGTAATGAAACTTCAGCGGTTATTTTCTGTTTGGACTAGCTTAAATTTCAGCAGTTTCCTTTCCAAAAATGATAAAGCTTGAAGTTCCTAAAATGCAATGCAAATGAAGTGACTGACTAATCTTAAAAGTTTGACTCATTACTTTTATCAGTTGCTGAAATTGTGTGAAGTTCAGAGATAGTTTTGAAGTCAAGGATATGTCTCTGACTGTGTGGCGAGGAAGGATAAAACAGTATCCCAATATTGTTTTCATATTACTCAAGTAATATGAAAAATAAAGATATTTCAATATTTTTATGCTGATAGGATGTTAGTTCCCAGATCTCCCTCTGTGTTTTACACCACTGACCTGACAAACTTACTAGTACCTGGTGTGTTCTACCCATGTGTTCCTCCCAAAACTATTGTCACCTTTTGATAGACTTCTGATTTCTCTCCTTCTGAACAAAGCACCTGGGCACTCCTTCATTTGTTTGGTCAGCAGTAATGGCTTTACATTTTTGTTCATGTTTTTGAGAAACAGTAACTGGCATGTTCTTTGTACTAAACATCCATAAGATGAAATGCAGATAGCAAAGGTAGAACTAAAATTACTTGACTAAGTATATTTTGCAGTACACTGAATTTTCCTTTCTGTAAAGGAAAATCAGAGTGTGTTGAGATCTGAAATTTCTGTTACAATTGTCAAACTACAAGGAACCAGAGTTAATTTCTCCTGGTTCCCAGTCTATAATGAGTATTGATACTGGTCTGCAGACCCACGACATGTGCCTTCTGCAGCAAAGTATGCCAATTAGGAATAGTAAAGGGAGCAAGAGCCCCTAGACTTTCAAAAGTTTAGATAAATCAAGGAGGCTTAGGATAATTCAGAGGAAACCTTATCCAAAGTCTGCTATCTTTGAAGATTGTCTATCACACATCCAGAAAGATTTAATATGAAATAGAAGCTTTATTTTCTGTTTTGTTTTTTTCCTGAGTCATTCATCAGAGTCCAAATTTTGATATTGTGAGTTTCATGTTTTTTTTTTTTTTTTTTTTTTTTTTTTTTTTCCATAATTTCATTTGTATGTCAGGGACAGCTACAAGAAAAACCTGTCCAGAATGGAAGCTTTATGGAAGCTTTCATCTGATGCGAACCTGTTCCTCCTGTTAAAACTTGAATAGGAGAAAATTAATTTTCTATTTTCCCTCAAATTTGATAGTCAGATTGGATGACGAGTAGCTTTTATAGCTTACTTGAAATAATTGGACCTTTGAAATGGAAATTTGAAAGCAAACCTGTGTATTATTTAGGAAATACAAATTCCATTTTAAAAGAATATTTCTTTAGAAGATTGGAATTCCTCAGGGTTTAATTGAATGTAGGAAAATGTTTTAAAAGGCATACTGGGGAAAACAATCTTACCAACTGTACTACAAATGGACAATTACCATTTGTATTGGGTGGCAGTGATATACAGTAGTGTTCTTGGTACTGTTCAACTCTATTTAGATTGCTTATTCTGATAGGTGATTGGATTTTTGAGGGCTTTTTATGCAAGGAGTATAAAATTGAAGTATTTGACTAAAGGATGCTTATGGTAACCAAATTAAACCTTTATGATGAGAAATATCAATGGAACAACATTTGCACAGTCTTAAATTTAGAGATGTATACTGGATCTCTCTCACATATATTCTTATCACTAAACATGTTTACAAACACTTTACAGTAGACTTCTCCCAGACCTGAGTATTCAGGATTATGGAGTGGCTGACTGCAATGTTAATTGCAGTTCACTGTAATCACTTGCTTATAATTCTTCCTTTTCAACTAGATAGATCTAGAAGTAGCTAAATGAATAGGTTTGCTTCATAGATGTTTCAGCTTCTTTTAACTAAGAGTAGAGAAATAAAGTCAAAATGAGGCTAGCTTTCTTGCATTTGGGCCATTTGTATTATCTCACAACCTAGATTTTTTATTTTACTAAAGGTTATACTTATGCTCTGGCGTTTTGTTCACTGGGAGTACATCTGTGTGGCAGCCTCTGTCAAATTTTGCAGTACCAGTAAGCACTACTTATTATTTGGCTGATAAGCATACACCTGGAAAGTATGCATGCATGTAGCATTTCTTTGGAAAACTAGGCTACAAAGGCAAGCTGAAAAAAGTGTCATGGCACCTATAAAATCAATTTTGGAACTGTTATATTTAAAACATAGACATCTGTTCCTTGAGTAAACATATAACACTTAGCTGTGGTAGTAGCATAACCTATGGCTGGCTCTGCAGTTATGTGTGCATGCACTCCTTACCCTTTCCCCTGTAGGTTCCCAGCTATGGAGCAAGAAATCTCCATGATGTAACTGCCAGTGCTGGTTCCCCTGAATGCCCAGTCTGAAAGAACTGTTGGCACACCCTACAGTTCTCTTCTTGCCAATGTCCTTAATTTTTGCCACAAAACTAGCTATGCCTGTGAGTATTGGCTTTTCATCTTACTGTGCAGTAGGAAAACAATCAGAATGTGCATTTGACCCACAGTGCAGATGCAGCAATAGCAATTGGATCAGTAATGCAGACTCTTTGTCCTTCTGCAGATGCTTGCTGACAGCTGAGACTTGGAATTGTGATTTCATTTTGAGCCCTTTTGAACACAGATTCACATGTTCCTCTTTTTCTCTATCTCATCACTACTTTTCTCCACCTTTATGTGGAGCTTCTTGCTGTGATCTTTGTTGGCCATGTTCCAACAGTCACAATCTTTTTATCATTTTCAGTTGTCTTTTCTGAGTTTCTGTTACATGTTAGATTATGAGGTGCAGATTCTCCTATGTGCTGCTATGTTTCTTGTTCGAGTATTCTGCTTTATTTTTCTGCTGTCCTTTGTCCTTGCTCTTCCCTTCCACTGTCAATTTGGATCTCATCCCTTATACTTCTCAGTTGAGCTGTTGGTTTTTTTTTTTTTTTCCACACACTTGTGTGCCACTGCTAGAATCAAGAGTTTTCCCACGTGAAAAGGTAGACCTCTTTTATTTTATTGTTCAATACAACGTTTTAAGTGATTTTGTGTTAAATTAGAAATTACAGGAAGAAACAGAGGTTACTGAGGAGAATAAAACATTGGTTAATGCACTGTTCTCACTAAAAGAAATATCAAGCAAAAAGAAATAATTAGTGTTTTTCAAGGGCTAGCTGGCACTGGGAGTAATTTTTCTAAATGTTTTCATCAATGACCTTTACATTATTAGTAGAGAAACATTGTAATCCAGCAACAAAGTCAAGTTGGAGAACACAAAGACAGACTGATATATTATAGAATATTTTACTCTTAGATTCTAGTTTTCTTTTTTCTTTTTTTCTTTTATTTGCTCTTCAGTTGTCATTTTGTAGTTTCCATTGAGAATTCCTAATTTGGAAACAAGTGACTGAGTCTTAGTGTACTGGTGCAGCTGTAAACTATTATTGTGATACTTCTGCAAAAAGGGCAAAATGCATTTCATTTGCAGTATTAGAAGAACTGTCTTAAAAAATTAAAATAAAAAAATGAACAACTTGTGCTGTTAAGATTGTGATGAAATGGGGTGAGAAATATGAGGTTCAAGGAGAACTGGAGTAGCTGCAAGTGCAGAAAAAAACAATCATAAGAATAGAGAGCCTGCAAATGAAGTTGGACTGAAAATGCATGACATGTTTAATTTAACAGACTAAAGGCTAAGAAGGGATGAGTGTGAAACTTACAAATATCAAGCACAAATACTTTGTAGAAAGGATCTGTAGGAAGCAGTTTAACATGAATAAACAGAATTCAGAAATTGTAAGATTCCAGGTTCTTTGAGGAAAGTAATTCTGGAATAGCACTGCTTCAAATATAGATGCTAGGAGGGAAGCCTTGATAGCTTTTTAAAACTTGTTCTGTTTATTTATTCTTTTTAAGATGAAGATTTCCTTAAGTTAGGAAAAGAATTAATATGACATACAGTGTTCCATAGCAAGGGGGTCCACTTAGGAGGAATCTTCTAACTCCGTAATATTTATGCTGGCTGTCTTGCTTTTAGTTCCAGTACCAAGAGGAGATCAAAGAAAATCTATTTAGGAGTTGCAGACTGAATGTAGAAGGGAATATGCATTAGAATATTCAAGTATTTTAAGTACATGGGAACATCATTAGACTCGCTTATGAGTAGTGATAGGAATATGTTTCAGAAATAAAATTGCTATGCATGTAGATTGACACTTACATTAATGCACAAATCACTTTTGCAAAGATGAACTAGAATTTTCATTGATTCACTTTTGAAAATATTTGCGTTGTGGTTCACATTCTTGCTCTGTACAGCAGCAGTTGTTTCTAGAGACCTGTGGTTTTCTTTAATTTTTTTTTTCAAGTTTTAACTTAAATTCTTCTGACTGTGAAGGCCCATTGCAAGCTATTGTATGTGTCCTCTAATTGCATTTATACTGTCTACTGATCCCTGGCAGGCAGTACCATGCTTTCAGAATAACAGCTGATATTGCTATTCATCATACATCGGGTATATATGCATTGTGTTATCTCTGTCTTAGTGTCTTTGATGGTCCATTCAGTTATTAGGATTTAAGGATGCTGTACAGCATGGAGGCAGTAATTCTAGACAGTGATACTGCTGGATTGTTACAGGTATGCAGAAGTACTATTTTGAACCTAAGTCTTTCAGATAACATGGATTCTTAATCAAAGGAGACGACTGTGACAATGTTGGTTGAAAGGAGAAGCTATAGAGAATGTCAGATACAACTTCAAAATTGATCCCAAAGATTGCTTGAAATTGCAGGATAGAGACTGGATATGCCTGGATACTGAAAGAGGTGGAAGTAAGTGTTGGTTGTGTACGTTGGCACTATGTTCCTGTGGGACTCAAGGTACGATCTAAACAGGAACAAAGCGTCAAGACCTCTTTGTGAAACTTTTCTCAGTGACTATATTGACTCTTTTCTTCCACTATCATTCTTCATCTTTTCATTTTTCACTGGGCAGGTTATCTTCCCTCCAGCTCTTACCACTGTGCTCTGTGCTACTTGTGCCTTATCTGTCACTTTTACTGCTTCTGTATCTTTCTTTTTTTCAATTATTTTTGCCCATCTTGTTAGACATAACAGGAGGATCTGAAGTTGATAACCACTGTAGAAAGTATAATTAGACCAGAAAGTTGTCTTCAATGTCTTTGTGTCATAGTGAAATCTTCATAGATGTGTTGACATTGATAGGGGTTGAGCACCCATCTCACTGACCTAGGGTGTTATTTGTATCTGGGTAGTTTAGCAATCCTTTGATTAATATGTTCTGAGCTTCTATAATGTCTTAGGTTACTGCAGTGGGTTACTATCCCATGGAGACATTTTCTTGATGAAACTGTTCTTTAGCCTATGAAAGTAATATTTTTTCATTCATGAATTTCATAATGGGTTTTTTAGTGATATTGTAGACAATATATTTTTCAGAAAGAGAGGAAAAAAAATGGAGACTTACTGATGGCTTGCCAAAATAAGAGCTCTAAGGAGACACATCTTTCCCCCTTATTTTCATCATATTTTTCCCCTTATTCCCTACTATTGAACGAAGTAAAATGCTGTGATACAGAAAGTAAAATTTACCTTTTATCTGTTTTTATATTCTCAATTTTGAATATCTTATTTTCCAGAAATAAAAATGGAACAAATGTAATGCAGAGTAGGTGTTTAAAAAAAAAAGGGGGGGAAGAGGGGAGGAAGTGTTGGAAAAGCTTGTAGTTTTCAGTTTGAAAAGAGCTGGACTGGATAAAAAGGGGCACCTTGTGCACCGGTTGATAAGAGTAGTTGCTACATTTCCTCTCTCACATTTGTCAGTTGTTGGAAACAACCTACTTTCATTTAGTCTTACCATATCCTAGTAATCCTCCAGCACCAAGTTTAATTCTTCCTTGAGGAGTAGCCACTACATTTGCAATAGTAATTCAGTCTTATAATTTGTAATTTTATTTATTGACCAATACCACCCGCTCTGTGCAAAGTACATGTTTTGGTGGATGCATTCTGAATCCTTGTTATTTAATTGTTACAGTTTATGCTTGAGAGCTTAATCCTTTCAGTGATAATTGATATCACCTATGATTGTGCTGGTGACTCTCACTGTATAACCTGTCATCCATTAACTGGAATTCCTCTTATTTTGTGTCTGAATGAAGGATAGGAAAGCAGGTGTAAAAACATCCCTACTTACACCATTGTCATCTTGTCCCAGAGTACAGTGAGGACACTAAAAATTAAAGCCTTTGTTTTCCATGTGTTTATTTCACCCTGGCCCAATGAAGCATCTTGCTGGGGCTCTGTTGGCTCAGTAAAGAGCCTTTGCTGAAGGTTAGCCTTGGAAAGCTATTGACACTATGTATTAAAGGTTTTCAGCATACCTCAGGGGAGAAGGCTGCTCTTTCATCATTTTCTTTCTCCTATTAGTACCTTCCATCTTTCTAGTAGTAGAGTCGCCTAAATAAAATTTGTTTCTGTAAGCATGACAATTCATTTTAATGAGATGATCATGAAATATATCGGACTGTGACTGTTTTTCCACTTTATTATGAAAGTTAAAAAGGAAGGATGGAGGCACACCCAAATGTTTCTTATCTGTTTCTTTGGCCATGTCTCTGGGGATTGTGGGGCTACCTGTCATTAATCTTATTTGTTCAGGTTCCTTATAGGATGAAAAAAATTGTTGATCTGTTCCTCTAGTCACACGCTTCTGGAGATCATACAAATATAGCTTATTGGTGCAACCTTTCTCTAATACTTTGTTTAAATAGTGTGTATATGTGCATCTAAGCAGACATTTGCATATGTCACTGTCAGCTTTATAGGCATGTGTTTCAGAATTGGTGACATTCAGATGTGCCTGTTAATAGCACTTTTTTTGAAAAGAACTGTTGTCAAACCAGTAGTTGGTACTGCAACATTGGGAAAAATAGCAATAATAAATCTGCATCGTAGCTCTTGGATCAACTTTAATTTTAAGACATCTATTTCCCACTGTACGTATTTCTTGGTCTTGTTAGAAGTTACACAGTGTAGAATGTCCTTTAAGTAAGTAGATACCATTAACTGTAGAGATCTAAAATGTAATATTCAAGATGCAAGTTAGCTAGTCAAACAACTATTTCAATTAAAAATTCTTTGAGAATACAAATTTGTATCCCAAGACACATTTTTAAACCATCAGTATAATTGTGCAGTAATTGATACATCACTTTTAATTTGAAGAAGTATCCTTGTTGCTAGGATCTTATAACTACATGTTTAGTCATTGTTTATAGGTGAACACTGCTTTTTCATTCTTTATTCAAAGCTACCTTTGTTAAAATTCAAACAATACACTTAAATGAATGCATCCAAATCCCAGTGGACTGGATCTTCAAGATGAACTTGACCTCAATCCGTTATAAATAACTAAACGTTCACAGAAAATTGCTGATGTTTTTACTTAATGAAAAGAGTTTTGTAGGTCAAAAAAGTGATTCAATTCCTTGATTGGCACCAATAAAAATACGGAATATATGTGTATATATATATATATATCAGGTACATGACGTGAGCCAACTTTCAGTTGTACATGAAGTAATTTCCATTTTTCTTTTAAATTTGTGTTTAATGATCCAGCTAAAACTGGGGTGTTTTTATAGCATGGGCAAAGGTTAGGCATGAATACATTTCAGGACAAATACAAGAGGCAGCTGCACTGTACATCTTTAGCAAGAAATATTACATCTGGATCTCCTGCTGGAGTTTTGCAAAAGTATTTGAGGTATACATGCTTTAAAGCAACAACCAGTCAAAATCTGATGTGTTCAGAATTTATCAAACCATGTCAGACTTTAAGGCGTGTGTTATGATTTCACATGTGCCTAACTGAGAATTAAAATGGATGTTTAGGATGTTTAGTGCAGTATAGCCTTATGTTGAAATAATTTGTATAGCACCATACAATCTGCATGAACCGGCATTTTATTAAGTGTGCCTTGCTCTCTGCTTGCTGGGCAGTGAACTACTGCACAGTCGGTGTGTGGAGTGAGTGATGTGTGCTGGTGGAGTTGACAAAGTAGTTTTCTCTCGATTCAGATCTAAAAGCATTAATATGGAGTTCTTAATTTGCATTTTTTTTTCTTGATTTTTCTTAATTTACTAATATCTCCTAGGAAGAGACTTAGCAGTGCACTAGATCTTGTTATTGTTTTCAGTTAGAATAAATTGATGATATGAATAAATTTTCATTTATCTAGAGAAAAAAATATTTACTCTCGCAAGTTCATAACTCTATAAAATAACTTACTTGAAGTTTACTTTTAGACTTTGATGAAGGTTGCTCCAAAAGTAGTGCCTCCTATTTTATTATGTTGGCTCATGATGTCCAGGGCAGATGTTGGTGGTATAACAGCAGAGGTTGAACCTTTGCACCAATATTCTGTCACATTCTGCTATCATGTGACTGATGGCAGCAAGAGGGGCAGTCTGACAAACTGAAGTTTGACATGGAAGTGCATGTCAGGCAAAGATTTGGAACTGAATTCTTCCGTGTGGAAAAAGTGGCACCCATTGACTTTTGTGGACATTTGCTGAACGTTGGTGGAGACCAAACTTTGGATGTGAGTACAGTGAGGAAGTGGGTAGTGCATTTCAGTGGTGGCAACAATGGGTCACCTTTGCTGGTGCAGATTTTTACGAATATGGCGTGCAGGGTCTTGTTCATCACTGGTGAAAATATATAGCTCATGCATTGACTGTGTTGAAAAATGGTGTTTTGCAGCTGAGAATTTGTTCTATCAAATAGTTATTGTGCTCTCTGTGTCTGTTGTAGTTTCCATGGAGATAAATAGGAGGCATTACTTTCAGAGTGACCCATATATTGTCTACCATTTCAATTATTATTAGATAAGAGCTGTTTAAAATGGTCTGTAGTGAAGCATGAACAAGTCAGAACTCCTCAGGACAAATATTTAATGTTTATTATGTTTGTCTCTTGTTCTATGAATAATAATCAAATATAAAATGAGGAAATGTCAATAAATAGAGAAACTTTCTTTACATGATATAGTTGTTTTATCCTGAGTTATGCATGAGCTATTCTCTTTTGTCTGTTTCTGATCTGAATAAATATTTTACTTATGTAAAATTATGTACCTCTTTTTATTCAAAATCAAAGAATTTAAAAATTTAGTGTCTGTGTGTCATGATTAGGTATATATTTTTAAAAAGTTTCTGTCGCTTTAAACTGTTGAATGAAGTCACTGAAAACTTATGCAAAGTACATGAAAGATTGATATGCCTGTCAGTGGCAAATAGGTGAAAATATAATCTGTGACATATTAAATTTTATAGTGTTTTTAAATGTGAGCAACTGATGTTTAAACTTTCAGGATTATTTAGTGTAAGAATTACTTGCAAATGCGGCACTAAGGTGTGCCTTTTAAGTAATGTCTAAAAATGTTACCAGGTGCTTATTATTTGAACTCCCATAGAAATTGTTATAAATAAACATTTTTTTCTTTTGCTCCCATTTTTATTCTTGTGATGTTATCACAAATATCAGATTTTCAGAAAGACATCATATTTTGAGTTGAGTGATTCTCAAATGTTGTCTTTTACAATGATTTACTGCAGTATCAGACAAGTTGTAATTTTGCCATTCTGATTAGTGGCACATTACATCTACTTTGTTCCTGCAGGGTGCATGGGGTGCTTAGGAGCAGTGGGACCTGGAGTTAAGTACCTGCTCTGTGAGGTAGAATCAAGAATCCTGTTGAGCACTTGGCCTTGGAGCAAAATGAGAAATAAAATTAAGATACCTCAAAATATGATGCAAAACAGCTCTAAGGCTTGTGCAGCATGCTGTTCAAGCTTCATATTGCCTTTTGGAAGACAGGAGGGTGCAATGATCGCTTTGGTGGTTGCTGCTACCTTACATTTGTAACCATGTAAGTATATGGGCCCAGAATACCAGCAAACAAAGTTTAACTTCATCTTTATACGGAAAATTTGTATTTTCTTTCTGTGTGATATCATAAAAAAAAAAAAAAAAAAAAAGGATGTTTCTCTGATAGAATGCCTTGCTGCAGTGCAGGGAGGCTCGGCACACAAAATAAGCACTCCCTACATTCTGTGTACTTGTTCTCTTGTCCTTTGTCCTTGCTTCCTGAGGCTTCCTTTATTTTGTGCTAATTGTTGGTTGTGCTAGAAGGATAGTCACAGGTTATGACTCCATTTCTCTAAGCACGGTTCTAACTTTGTAAGCAGTTTTGTGTTGTTCCTTTTACAAAATTCAGACAATTTCTCCGTAATGTGATGTATTCTCCAGAAAGTATAACATGTAATATAGTTATCATAATGGCTCTTGTCTTACAAACATCTATTAGTAATTACTGGGGAAAAATAGCATTTATGGTGGTGTTGCATTACTTAAAACTACCTTGTTGTTGCCTGTGCTCTTTCTCTGTGCTTTCTATCTTAGTGTCGTAGGCGAAGGCAGTTGAGACTCACTGGTTTCTGTAGAGCTGAATCAACAAAGCACTGCTGTAAAAACAGCTTTCCCCGTGCATGAGGGGAGGGTGTGGTTTCTTGGTTTCTGCTCGGTGGAATTTCCAGTGTTCGTGCTTAAGTAACATACTTAATTTTAAATGGATGTCTAATTCCATTCAGCCCAGTTAAACTTTATGTTCGGAGTATGCTTGTGTGCATTTCTGGAGTAGGGAATAAGCTGGTATTCGAAGTATTAATATATAATGCTACTTCCAACTGTGCAGTCTGTCATCTAAATGCTGAAATACAGTGCAAGACCTGCAGAAGTGCATATGGGAGCATCATGAATAGCAAATGAATCTATTTTTGATCCTTGATGGATGTTTCAATGAATAACAAATGAGTTCACAGTGATTGGACGCAGAAAGTGTTAGTGATGGCTCTTCTTTTTTTCTTTCTAGCATAATAAAGGAGTCATCTTGAAATGACAGTGGATGGCAGGCTGTGTTTAGTTGCTTTGGTACTGACTTGCCTTTTGGTCTGTTGCCTTTTCTCAGCTGTGCTTCACATCCTTATTTTGTAAGGAAACAACTATCCATGTTCTTTAAAGCTCGTCTCATTTAAATATTTTACTGACAAAAACATTCAGTATATATTTGTAATGTATCTTTTCAATATACACTAAATATGCATGTATCAATCAGCTTTCTGGAGCAGTCAATTCCATTGTACCTTATTTATCTTAAATTAGACAGTCAGACCTTTTGTTTTGAAACTCTCTTACTGTCACTGTGTTTGTTAACCTCTTGAATAAAACAAAAACAAAATGCCTTGGTTTAGTTTTCAAAAGGGCAAAGAGGCTTTTATTTTTTTCCTCTGGAACCTCAGTCTTTCTCTATCACGGCTGAAGTGTACCTCTTTTGGTACAGCTCAGGAGTCTGTGATTACGTTGTGATTTTCATCAGGAATCATTAAGTAAATTTTTTTCTCCTTATTTCCAAATAAATGACTCTGCTATATAATGTATGTGCTTGGTGAGAGATTTGCATGTACAAATCCTTCTTTTTAGTCTCTTGGTATACTGGTGCTAGCTCATTAGCATAACTGTTTGAAATATTAGTGCTTTTTCATAATTCATTTTGCAAAAAGTTCATCATAATTTTTCTGTTTTAATTTCTAAAGCTTTATTCCTCACAATTGGTATGCTGTTGTAGTTTTATAATCCCTATAAATTCATAGCTGTTGAGTTTTTTCTTTTTTTTTTTTTTTGAACATACGTAGCAAGAAATAGCTTTCATCACACAAGTTGCCTTCTTTTCTCAGTGTATATAAAGCTACTTATTATTATTCCCCTGAAGAGGGGAAAAAATCCTAATAACATGCCTGAAACTGAACATTCTTGATATACTCATTCTTGATATACTCATATAGCAGGTGAAAATTAAATGCTGTCTGGTTGTTGTTTGATATCTTATCTTGAACTAACTAGGTACAAAGAATGAATCAGTTTTCCTTGAGAAACATATTGAGTGTCATTTGCACTGAGACATTTTTCCTAAGCCAAAAGCTTTACAAAACTGATTTGGTCATCTTCGTGTCCAGGTGCAAAATTCAGCTGCGACAACATCCTTTAATTGCCAAGCAACCAAGAAGAAAACATCTGCTAGTTGTGAATGTTCTGAATTAGTAATCATAACAAAATAATACCATGCCTGTTCGTCTGTGGAGTAAGTCAAAAGGCTAAAGGCTGCTGCATGTCAATCATGTTCACTGTTCACTTATGACTGCTCATAAATCCAAGTTAGCAATTCTGTCTTATTGAGACATAATATCCAAAATCATTAGAAGGATATGAATTTAAAAATTGAAATGTGTAACAAAAGCATGTAAGTAGTTTTTTGCACTGTTTATAAGACCATGTATTCTCATGCACAAAATCGTCTTTATTTTCTATAACTACATAACAAATTTAGTATGTGTGTTATGTATACATTAAATGCTTGTGGCCTTTCCAGAGGAGTCAGTTCTATCAAACATGATTGGGTTGCTAAATTTTGCTTTTGCAGATACAGAGACCTATTATCTTAATCATGTGGTAGCTAGATTTCCCCTACAGTTAGTGTATGTAATTACACCATTGTAAAATTTGCTTGAAAGCAGCATCAGAACTGATGAGTAAGGAACACGTAGCATCAAAAGTAATGTACTGAATGTTTAGACCTTCCTTCTGTCATAAGAAAACAGATGATGAGAGGTCAGTACACTGAGGCCTGTGCTTTCTCCTCCTTCTGCATGTTCTGATCTGGTAATCTGACTGTAGTAATGCAAGAACACAGCATATGCAGTGTGTATAGAGTTTTTTGTGTTGCTTGCTGCTTTGTGCAAGGGGATGCGCAGACTCGGTGTAACTTGATGGCAGTCTGAGATTATGATTCATGTACCACTATTCTATGCAAAAAGGAATAAGCCCAATTAAAAATTAGTCTCTATCTTGACTACATTTCTCATTCTGGACCCTGAATTGTCTTCAAATGGAAAAAGGATAGTGAGAGAAAATTGCTAAGAAATTTGAAAGAAATGTTTGTGTAAAAGGCCTTTAGTCTTAGTGAGTTTTGGCCACGTACTCTACAGCAACAGCTCAGCTGTGGAGAAGCTCACTTTATATATGTGGAAAACCCAGTCCCTCTCCTTTAAGCATTCTCCATTTTCATTGCCTGTAACTCATGCAACCATAAGATCATAAGAGATTTCGTATCAGTTTTCTACTCAGGGAGGTTTGACATTTCTGTCCACTGGTGATATCTTATGCATTAACGCTTCAGCCTTTTCCTATGGTTTAGCCAACAGGATTTACTATGTCCCTGTTTCCATCCTAACGTGACTATATTTGTTACTACGTGGAGTCCAGAATTTGCACAGGAGAGGTCTTTTCATTCAAGATGTCTTACCTAGCTGCATCAGTTCTGTAGCAGTCTGCTCCCAACAGACCCCTTTATATTCCTGATTTTTCCATGTTTAGAATAAAAAATAATAAAAAATCTTATTACATAGCTTATTCTTCTCTAACATATTTGAATATCCTATGGAATAAGAAGCTTTCAGGTGTTGTAGGCTACTCTTTCTTTTTCCTTCCAGAAGATAAAAACTTGATTCCAGGTAGTAACCTCAGTACACAGTGATTGTCTAGCATCTGCTTCACTAATGTGATTAGATAAAGGACCTTTTCAAAGAGAGGAATCTGCCTGGCGTTGTCTCTGTTATCCCTGTCCAGGACCAACAGTCTCCAGCCACTAGTTGATGAGCCGTTAAGAAGCTCCATACAATTGGTTACTTGTCTGGGGGGATAAAAGGAACCAAGGCATGGGCATTAGAGAAGCATAGGGCTAGTGCTATTTTTTGAGGGAATGGCAAGAATGGGTCCACTTGTCAATCCTAAGAACAAGGCATATGTTTTCTCTTGTGAGTTCAATCTCAATAGTTGGAGAGGAGGAAGGAGGCTTGGCTGTCTGTATGTGGGCTTTATGTGAATTCTGGTGGCTGTATGCCAAAGTTGTTACAAGGCATTGTTCCTCTCAGTGGCAGCCTGTGCAGTCTGCTGTGCTAGAGCCCTCCATGTGTATGTGTCACAAATACACGCTCAGCCTTACTGCTGGCCAAACTGCTGTGCAGAAAGCAGCAGCAGCCTTGTTTGGCCAAAGGATGGAGGCACCTTTAGGTGCAGCTGCCAGGCAGCAGGCATCCCCCGGGCCTCTGGCAGAGGTAGTGTCCTTATAGAATCATAGTGTCCTTATCACACCCCTGGACTCACTGCAGTACCTTCTGCACCAAGCCACTCAGTGATTTAATTGTAATTCTGATTCCCATTAGCAGCTACATTTGTGTAGATGCTGTTGTTTTACAACGGCAAGAAAAATGAAATGAATCTGGTAGATGAAATAATAAAACTAAAGGATTGTTTGATATTGAAAGGCACAGCTATGTTGAAAGTTCTGTAGAAGTGACAAAATTATCTGATTTAAGTTGTTGATTGACATTTGATAAAATAAGCAGCAGCTCTGCTACATTCTAATGCATGCAAGATAAGGAAAAGCCAGATGCTCCCTAAATAAAAAATCTTTAAAATTTATTTTAGTGCTTTCATATTTATAGTAGAAGTTTTGCATATAGTGTTGAATAGAAGAATAGTACTTCCATAATTTAACTGATAACTGAGTGATTTATTTAACCATTTTCAAATGGCTTCCAAGATTTTGAAGAAATAATTGTATATTTCTGAACTGTTATATAAGTGTGCAATCTGTTGTTACTCAGTTAATTAAGATCTTGGAGATATGGCCTTAATATCTGATAAGTTAAACTTCTGACATTAGGTTCTGTGGTTTGTACACTGTTTGCTAATAGTTCTTTGTACATAGTGACTGGAGAGTTTGGTTTGGGTATTTGCAAATCTTTACATGCTTTTAAACTACCAATTTTATATTTTATTCTGCATGGAATTCTGAATGACTGGTGTAACTGGCCAGTATGAAACTTACTGTGATTCTCTGGGTGAAAATATAATTCAAAATGAGGTTTGGATAAATATTTGGTTGTTAAGCTTAAACTTCACTGACCTAGACATTTATTTCAGTGAGTTTCTAATATTCAGATATTCACAGGAAATACATCTCAGAGTCAGGAGCATGACCAAAGTGAAAACCAGCTTTTTCAAACCAAATGAACTTGTGAGCATTTGTTTTTGTTTTTTTTTCCTTGTGTCCCAGTTTTTGGTTGTTGTTGTTTTTGTTTTTTTCTGTTGTCCATTGCTTGTTGAGGCATGCTGCTTTAACCCAGTTTGCTCCTCCCATTATCACATAGCTGCAGAGTGGCCCTTCCTCACCCAGAGTGAATTATTTACACAGAATATATTTTAGGTGTTTGTTTGTTTCCAAAAAAATACTGCCAGGCTGGAAATACTTTGCATCTCTGAGCAGTGAAAGGCTGCATGAGGTCTACAGATATTTTTTTCCTTCAAAAGTCCCTGTTCACCACAGGGGTGGAAGCTAGATGGACAGTAGTGCTATAACAGCCTGTGGGGCAGTACCTCTGGCTTGGCACTTTGGTGTTTCCAGACTGCTGCCAACTTCTTACATGGCCCACAGGCATTTTGCATGAAGCCCCCAGGCTTCTGTAAGCTAGACTAACTTTCTGGTCACCGTGGGCTTCTGGGACAAATGAATGTGAGCGTGTATCCATATGTTTCTGGACAAAATAATACGGATCTTTGTAAGCTTACATCAAATAAAATTTTAATAAATTTTTCACTTTCAAGATTATTTTATTTTCTTTGTAGTGAGTTGACCCTGGCCAGCTGTCAAACACCCATACAATCTCTTGAATGGTTCCTTCACACAGAGAAAAAATAGAATGAATGCAATGAGACTCATGAGTTGATAGCTAGCTTAACAGATGAATAAATAACTGTGTGCACAAGCAAAGCAAATAATTCATTCACTTCTGTCCACTGGCAGACAGATGTCCAACTGCTACCTGGAAAGCAGGGTCTTAGCAGTTGGCTGGGAAGACAAGCAGCATAACCACACCTCCATCAGGCACAGAATTTGGAGGACTGATGATACCAAAACAGTGCACCAAAAATCAAACCGGTTAAACAGAACTGGGACCTGTTTCTGATAGACCAGAGAGTTGTGCTGCCATCCAGAAGGACCTTGACTCTTTTGGCTGGACAAATGGACTGACATGAACTAACCCCATGAAGTTCACCAGGGGGATGTGCAGATCCCTATATCTAGGTGGGAAACAATCTGAGGCATCCAGATAAGCTGGAGTCCACATGCCTGGAAAGCAACTGTGCAGTAAAAGACCTGGGATCCCGGTGGGCACCAAGTGAACTATAAGCTAGCAGTATATGTGCAACAAAGAGGGTTGCATTAAGCAAAGTATTACCAGTGGGTCTGTTACCGTCTACTCAGCGCTGATGAGGCTGCACCTTCAATACACTGTCCAGTTTGGGGCTAGAGACACTGGAGGGAGTCCATCAGAGCCACCAGCAAGATAATGAAGGGACTGTAATGTATCATCTGTGGGAAGACGCTGAGAGAGCTGAGGTTCAGCCTGGAGAAGAATGGGCTTAAGAGGGGTTCTCATTAATGTCTGTAAGCACCCTAAGGGAAAGTGCAAAGACAGTGCAGCCAGACTCTTTTCAGTGGTGCCGGTGACATGGAAAAAGGCTATGGACGTGAACTGAAAGACAGGAAGTGTTGTCTGAACATCGAGAAGCTCTTCTTTACTGCAAGGATGACTCAGCAGCAGCATAGGTTGTCCAGAGAAGCTGTGAAATCTCCGTGAATATCTTCAGAAACTACCTTGACATGGTCCTGAGCAATCTGCAATAACAAAGATTTCTGAGCAAGATGACCTCCAGCAGTTTCTTCCACCTTCAACCATTCTGTGATTTCTCCTTCTTCCTCTTTTCCTTGAGCTTTTTTTTTTTTTTTTTTTTTTTTTTGAGCATCTAGGATGGAGTATCCCTTCAGTCAGTTTGGGTAAGTTGTCAGAGATGTGTTCCTACTACTTTTCTCCCATCCCCAAGTCATTGTGTTGCAGGATCAGAATGATAAATGGAGAGAAATCATCAACACTTTGCAAGCACTGCTCAGCAACAGACAAAACATTGTTATCGAGTTTATTTTAGTTGTAAATCTTAAACACTATCTTAGCCCATATGGGCTACTATATAGAAATGTAAATGATCAGATTTTTATCAACCATATCTATTATCCCTTTGTAAGAAGCAGCTATATTTTATGCAAGACCCTTGAAATACAAATAGTTCTAGCAGGTAGATGCAGCTGACAAACTACTTTAGAAGAAAAGATGATCCAACCAGTGTCTTGGAAATATCATCAACTGTATAGTACTTGTTAAAAACAGTCTCTCTCCTTTTGTCACACTTTCCACAGAACTAAGATCAGAAAAACGTTTGATAATGCTGACTTTTACTAGTAATCACAGATAATTTTGAAGAGATTTTTTAATGAACAATGTGCATATAATTTATTTTTTTGCCTCTGTCTTTTCAGGACACATATATGCTATTCAGCAACTCATAGTTGCTAAAGCCTGTAGTTCTATTAGACACTAAACTATGTTCTGCACTTTTTTCAGTGAGTTGCAATAATAACACTGGTATAATATAAACTTTGGTTAAAATACAGACACTTTTCATACACAACAGGCACTGGTACTAATTCTTTGTGGAGATTTTTCTTTTGAAGTTCAACCCAAAACTCTAACTTGTCCTTTAGGCAATCTTTATTTGAGTGAAGTTAACTCAGAAACCTTCTTTCTTACAAATGAAATGAAGCTGCCTACATCCAATTTTGCAACTTTTCATGAGAAAGTCACAAAAAAGAGGTAGTGAGATGACAAGAATGAATGACTATGGTGTGAATTTACTTTCTGTCATCAGGTTGCTCATGTGTAACACTGCCATTTTGAAGCTTGTAGAATTTTTCTTGACATCGAGAGTGACTTAAAGGTTTCATTTTATCATGTTGGCTCAAAAGATTATTTCTATATATTAGTGGCTTGTTTCAGCTGAGTAGTTTCAGTTTAATATGGAGAATCTAGAGATCAGAACGGTGTTCTTTTGTCTATAGTTAAGTTAGAGCATGCGTAATGAAGGGAGTAAAAAAGGTTTGTTTGTTTATTTGTTTGTTTTTCCAAATTTTCTGGAGAGAGATTTCTACTGTAAATGTGATACCTTGACTCAAGCAGCCGTTAAAAATATGATTGTGGATATGAAACCTTAATAGTGATTATTCCTATTGAGATTTGATTTAAATTTAAAATACAGATCCTCTGTGCATTTCAAATTCTAGTTTTTCTCTCTTTTTTTTTTTTTTTTTTTTTTTTAGTAAATCAGAAATGCAAGTCATATGCATTTTGGAGGTAATAGGCACTATGGTGACTAAATCAAATCCTACAACTGAAGAAATGCATTGCATCTTTCCAAATATGCTTCATAGTCTTTGATATTTCAAGCAAAAAATGTCAGTTGTGTCTTGTGTCACGTATTTAGATGATTCAGAGAAATTCATTAAATACCCTTAAAGAGTTAGTAGTAATAATAAAAGTAAATTATAAAATGCTTAGTAATTACATATGAAAAATTAAATATGGAGATTGTTAAAAAACATTACATAATCCTGTCAGAAAATAATATTTCACTAGCTGTAAAAAAAATAATAATAAATAAATAAAAATAAAAAAAATAAAAATCAGAGAAAAGGATAAAAAAGATAGATTCCATGGCCAAACTGGAAGAAAAAAAAAAAAAAAAAAAAAAGAACAAAACAAAATATACATACAGCAAGGGAGATAATAGCATGCAGGAAGGATATATGTGCATAGTTGGAAGCAGCTGGTGCAATAGTGTTTGTGTCTAAACCACAGCAACAGTGTTTCTTCCTAAAAGATATTTTAATAGACTTGCATTGAAAATGGCTGTTAGCTAGTCTGCTTCATGTACATTTCACTTTACAGACCGTAATACTACATAAAAAGATTCCAACCTTTTTATTTAGATGTATTGTTGTTTATTATTCCAATAATATTTATTTATATATATCCAATAATATTTATTATCCCAATACAAAAAAAGATTGATTTTTGATTTTTGAAAAATCCTTTTCAAGGTATTCTGACCAGCGTAGCAGTTTAACTTTCAATCCTAAATCAGTAGTTTTTTCCAAGTTTTTTGAAGAAGCTTTTCATTCTGGCTTGTAATATTTAAGCCTTATCTTTATTATGAGGTATGTTAGTTGTTGTGCAGGAGGTTGCCTGGTTCTGTATGTATAATTCAGAGTAACATAGTGTATTAACTTTTTTTTTTTTTTTTTTTTTTTTTTCCAGAGAAGGTGAAGCCGGTTAAAGGAGTAAGGAGAGAAAGGCATTTTTCATTTTTATATACATTTTTCTGAGATGCCGGTGTTGGGGAATTAGTCAATTAGTGCTCACAAAAATTTTAATTCTGTTAAAATGTTTGAAATTCATTTGCCAATTTGCCTTTTTAATTTTCCCTGGTCAGATAAGTCCCATCTGCCTATATTCAATGCAACAACAACAACAAAAAAAAAAAAAAGCAAAAAACAAACAAACAAACAAAACCCTGTGAGCCAAATTCTCTGAGTAATTAACAGTTAACTTGTAACTTTTTATTCTTATTTTTCCTTGTGAGCATCTCTGCTCCCCTGTCATAATGCTTATTTGCTGGATGTTACGGATGGAATTGGTACTGATGTAGTCCACACTGATACTGTTGAACTTTTCACCTTCCTAGAAATAAATCTTGAACTCCTTATCTTCTTATCTTAGCTCTTTATTTAAATTATTACAAGAAGAAGCAGGAGATAGTAATAGTGATAATGATTACAAAAGTAGACTTGAGAGTTTAAATCTACACAGAAAAAAAAAAATTTCTAGGCACCAGCAGTTGCTGCTGAGCTAGCTTAAACAAAGAGCATGCTACAGATGAGTAAGATATGTTGCAACTAGTGGAACTGCAGTTTCTGAGTGGATCATTATGTTGGAGGAAAGATAGTAAGAAACCACAAGTGGGTATCGCTGGAAGAAAGCATCAAAGTGGTGAAAAACAATTGAGTATAAGAAGTGATTCAAACTAATGCATGGACTCTATATAATTTAAAAGATATCAGTGAATTCAGGTTAGCAATATAGTAATCAGTTCGAACTCTTGTCATAATCCAAAATACTCAGTTTGGACTTCGCTCTCTTTCATCAGCCTCATGTGATTGTGCTGTTGAAAACCAAAGCCTTGCTAAGTGCCTTTTGAAATACCATGTGAAATTTGAAAGACCATTATGCTATAATCCTACTTGTGCTATATTGTTTAGTGAATTCCTTTCACCAAACCCTACCAAAAACTACCCTTTTCACATAAAATATGTAATGAAGGCATTAGTTAAAACAAATTTCAGAAGTCTAGTAAATACCGTAGAAATTTTATCATGGCACAGCTATTGCCTTAGGAATCTTGTCTGTGGGCTTTTTGTGATTGTTCTGAATTGTTCTAAGTACTATGTTTCTGAGTGCTTTGTTTCTGAATACAGTCACAGTTTTCTTGGCTTGTTAATGTAGGCTAAGTAAATGTTTCACTTGGTCAGAAAAAAAAAAAAAAAAAAACCTTATGAATATTTAAAAGTTATTTCTCCTGGCATGGAACTAGGGCTTCAGTCAAATCTATAAGTCTGGTGAGGTAAAGGAAAAAAAAAAAAAAAAAGATTTTTAGCTCAGGTGCACAAAGCATTCATATGTATTTCTTTATTTTGCTCCTCTCAAATGTTTAAATGCCAATTAAGAATTCAGGCAATGGGAAATTAAGCATAGTAATTGGAGATAGACACTAGAATTCCATGTCCCCCTGAGAACACCTGACTCTAGGAAAAAGCTTATACTAAATCCAAAGGTGTGCACAAGCTTTAAGAAAATACCAGATGGATATCTTTAGGGGAAAAAGAACACAAAACAACTACCTCCCTCACAAATATTAATTGAAGAAAACCAGCTATGCTGATAGGAAAATGCATGGAAGTATCAGATGTATTTGAGGCTCTTTTATGAGCTATTTCTGTGTACGTATTATGAAACTAACTGTCCCACTCCAATCAAATAAAATGGTGTAGTTTACCCATTCTTGACCCCTTGATTATTAGGAATCGTCCTATAAATACTGAACTATTCTTCAGTAACACTGCTTGGCAAACAGACTGTGATACTGAAGTAATTCATCTACTAAAGTTCACCTTAATTTAATGTATTTGTATAGATAATTAGAATACTGGCTCTGTTCATTAACATTTCAAATCTCATTTAAATGTAAATTGTAATATTCTTCTTTTGTGCAAGAGTGGGTAGTTAGTGTCATTCATGAGTAATAAGTAATTTGTTCCTCATTAGCTATAAGAATAGATAAAGATATAGATCAAATGTGGATTGCAGATGTGGTTAAAAATGGTTACCTGTCTGGAGGAGGAATTTAAAACAAGCATTTGTTGTTGTTGTTTTTTTTTTTTTTTTTTTTTTTGGTTCTTTATTCTGCAATTTTACATTTTTAATTTGGTTCTAATTCATAATTCAGTACATTTTCTATTAATTGTCTCTTTGCATTATTCATAATGGAGTGTGGAAGTACAAAAATGTTTTCTCTGAATGACTTATGAGATGGTGTGAAATTTCAAGTATTATTTTCATATTGGTTAAGATTAAGCTCATTTATAATGCAGAACTCTACTTCTAGCTATTCTTCAAATACTGGAAGAAATATTCAGATATAATGAAGACTAGTTATGCATTAGGCTTATGTAAAAAACAAAAACACAAAAAAACAAAAACATAAAAAACAACAACAAAATATCTACTTGTCCTGTAAACCTAAGGACAAGTTCAAGCTATATTTCAGATTTTGTAGAACAGTTCTGACTTGGTTCTGACAATATAGCAAAGTGAATTAGTATCAATATTAGTAAGGCAAACAATCCCAAGTTTCCTTTCTGTTAATTGGATTTGAAGTCAGTCTGTGCCATTCAGATAGTGGAAAAAGCAATTAAGCTTTCCCATGTCTGAAAAGGTGAGGAGGAACAAGAACTTGTAAGCCCTTGCTCTAATTTTGAAGGTCATTGATCAACTTTTCTCTGAATCTACATCAGTCTTCATGGATTACTTTAGTGTCATCTTTATTGAAGTCTTTGTCAGAAGACTAGCAATTATTTAAATCTCTTCCTTCCAAAACAAATTTGAAGTGTGCATGTTCATGAAAGGTTTAGGAAACAGGGCAGAGACAATAAACAAAGTATGTGTGTTGGATGAGGCTGGGGTTGAAAAGAGGAAAACTGCTTAGTTAACATCATTGTTTGGTTAATGAGATTGTGACTAAAGCCTTAGGAGTCATATGAGGACTGCCAGTAATCAAAGTGAGTTAAATCTTGGGAAAATGTCTGTGTATACATCTAAAAAAGTGAATTTTAAAAATTATTTATTGCAAAGAAGCTCTACTTTATATTTTTATTCATTTACATCCCTGAGTAGTACTTTTTATGCAAGAAGCATGAATTTCTAAGTATGAATTAAATATACCTGCATACGATTCACATATCTGGGGATTTTAGTAAGAAATGAGGAACTCTTGCCTATTAGAAATGCATCACATTGCATTTAGAAGTCATTCAGAGGGGATTTCTTGCTTCTTCTATTAGTAGACAAGACTTTTATTGTTATTGCAATTTCACATTCTAAAAAGTTATTTGTAACACTTTTGGTGCAAATCTGTTGGTATTTTTAATTTCTATTTATTCCTAAGTAAGTACTGTGTGAATATTTTTCTTATCTTCTTGATAGTTTCTATTATTATTGCTGTCAGATCTTAGTCTGATTAAATAAAGGACAGAACTACTACTTCCAGACCACTTGGCAACAAAAGCTTTCTGTTGCTATGTTATGTTCGTAGTCACTCTATGCTTGTGCCATAGTGAAAATTAAATAATTCTTATATTGATGATGATCAAGGGATTCTGCATATAGTTTTCTAGGTGAGGGACCTATCACAACTGCCTTTCACAAAGGCATTTGTCTTACTTTCTCTCTGCTGCAAATGTATGTTACAGAGTAGAAATTTCCTCCAAAGCAAAAATGGGTGATGGAAGACCATTGAAAGATTACCAAGCATGCAGTGGTTATTATAACCCTATTCTTTCCAGATAATGATTTTCCAGCATGTAAATAAAAATCTTCTTTATTAGTCCCTAAATCCAATACTTTGTGATTGATATCATTGTCATATCTCATTTTCCTTTCTGCTTGATATTCTAATTAACCTTTCAAATTATGTGGCTTCAAACCTTTACAGATTCAACTTAAAATTGGATTACAAGGGACTTGAAGGCAATTTGGGTCAGTCCAAAACCAAAAAAGTTTACTTTTATGTCTAAATTGATTTTTTGCTATAGTTTAATCATTGCATTCTGTCCACCTAGAGGAATACAGAGGGAAAATTGGGTGCTCCTTTTGTTCTTCTGTTTCAGTTTTCACATATCTGAAAACTAGTGATAGTCATTTTGATCTCCTTCATTACTCTAAACAAGTAGAATTCATTATTTTCAAAAATACAAACTGATCTCCACTGAACTCTCCCCAGTCAGTCTTTGTCTTTCTTTACATGCAGACCACAAAACTAAACACTGAGTGCTGATGATTTGCTAGTACTTAGGGAAGTAGAGAGATTACTTGGATGTCTTGCTGGTTTTCTGTTCATACACCTCAGTATAAAGTTTGTCTTTCTCACACTGATATGATGTAGTTGAGTGATATTTATTTTCATGATCCACTATAAACCAAGTATTTTCTGAAGAATTTTGTTATTCTCATCCTATATTTGAACAGAGGGTTATTTTCACTTGAATGTTGTACCTTACTTTGTCTTTATTGATGCATATTCTTTGTTTTCCTCTCAGACCATTTGTCAGGGGAAATCAAAAATAGTGTTAGGTGATTAAAAATTCTGATTTTGATCTTTAGCACACTTGCAAGACATTAACTTTTTTTCCATCAACTGCAAATTTAATATGCATAGCATTTATTTTACCAGCCAAATCATTAATTGAAGCACTGCATATAAACCAGACTCGAGATAGATCCTTCAAGGAATTTTGCACAGTCTCTACAAGAGGGATTACAAGAGGGAGCTACAGGGCTTCAAAACATAATTGTTTTATCTATATTACATTTCCTTAATTTGCATATGAAAATATTGTATGAGGTAGTGTCAAAATTTCTACTTAAAGTCAAAATATATTTAGTCTCGTGGTTCAGTTTTATCAGTATATCACCTCATCACAGAGAAGGTTGAATACAATTTTGTTTTAATGCATCAGTATTTTTTTAAACACTTTTTATCTTTCAAATATTTACTGGTAATTCCATATTTGTCCCATATGCTTTCCCGAGTTTAAAAGTAGGATGCCTTTTTTACAATCATGTATTTCCTCTTCTGTCATCTCAAATGTAGGCACTGCAGTTGCCCAATTGCCCTTTTTCATTCTTCTAGAATCCTACTTGTCCCCATTAAATGGGAAAAGTGTGAAACTGGAGATATGAGTTAAATATAATTATAAAAGTCTGCAGAATCTACACTTTGTTTGTTTGTTTGTTTGTTTGTTTTTAATTTCAAGATTGGTGAGAATGTTCCCATTTCTGTAACTATTGCCATTACTTTTGCTGGAGCAATCAGTCAAAAACTTTGAAGGGCAGCTCATGCTCACATAGCTTTTTGGTTAAAGTATTTTCATGACTGCCAGGCTACAATCCTCTGATAATAATTGACTTTTTCAGCATACAATTGTACAACCTGCTTAGGCATTGAGGCAGTTTCCACCATAATAGGTTGTTCACAGAGTATTGGAATGATTTTTTGTTCATTATCCCTCAAAATGTTCTACCTCAGTATATCACAGTTTGTCAGAGGAGGACGTGCAACGTGAGGTTGAGGTATCTGTTCAGAAAGCTGAGATGCTGACTGTTGACTTGTTTTTTGAAATGCTATGTTTTTGAGTTTTTTTTCCAACATGAGTATGCCAGTTCCTCATATGTTTTTGAATGTCGTACTTTGTGGTTGAGAAAGGAATTTTCAGTGTGCAAATTAGAGCTGGGAGATGAATCAGAAACAGATCAAAACTGTGCTCAGAGAGTATGGTGATCATGTTGACATCCCTCAGCTAATGCATATGAGCATCATGTTCACAATACTCTGTAGACCTGCAGTGGTTCATTTTTGGAGCCATGAGCCTGTGTCCGTATGGCAATGCAGTTGCACTGAATTTGGAAAGTGATAAGGCATGCAGTTCTTAGAGTTTTAAATTCTGGGTTGAGCAGATGTTCTAGTTTTAGTGCATCCCTATTCTGTCTTTTTCTGTGATGTAAATATGTTTCAGATAACTTGGTGACACAAGGAATACACCTAAATTTCTCAGTTTTTTAACTAGTATCTTAAGATGGGATCAGTGGTTTGTTTTTAATAAATGTATTGAAAACTTTTAGATTTTCACTCAATTTTATTTGTAAAGAAACTGGAACTCTCTTTCAAAAGTGAACTCTTTCAATATTTTTGTCAGTTGGCAGTATCAGGTTTATTGTCTGTAATAAAAAAAATTTGTTGCTCCATCCTTCAGAAGCCAGTTCAGCACTCACATTTCAACCCTGGAGAGCAGACTTCAGACTGCTCAGATAAATAGTTACAAGGTCCCTGAGGGTAATTGAGCCCTGCAACAGACACCCCAAGATAGTGGTCATAGCCCCAAGCTACCAAAGTTCAAAGAGCATTTGGACAATGCTCTCAGATTAGGGTTTGAATTTTGGGTGGTGCTCTGTGGACTCACTGAAATTTGTGGGTCACTTTCTGTTCAGGATATCCTTTGATTCTGAGATTCAACTTTTTTAAGAGATGTGGTTTTCCTCATGTTTTCTGGGTAAAAAACATCTGTTTTTTCATGTGTTAAGAAATATCAAATACAGGTCATTCAGCGGATAGCCCTTCTTGGTTCAACATTTTAGCAAAGGTTTGTGATTTAGTCCACCATGCATTTGTTGTGACTAATAAGTCTTTCTAATTTCACCTGTCTCTTATAGGAAGACAGATAGTGGTGTGCTAGTAATTGCCCTGTTTTGACTAGTTCTTCGCATTCTTGCTTTGAAATATGGAATCTTTCAGAAAATTACTTTTCCAAGGCAGTAGGTACTGAACAAACATGATATTAAACTTGCAAGACTACCAAGAATTTGAGATATTTTGAAGATATTTATCTGTGATTCTGTGATATCTAGAGATAATTTCTTATTACAGAAGAAATCGCTGACACTCATGCTTATTTGGTAACATAGTAAAGAAGATTCTAATTAGCTATATTTTCAATAAGTACAACTGAAAGTATCTGCCTTGCTTTCAGTGGAATGAATAAATAACAGCTGAGAATTTGCAAGAACAGTAATTTATGAGATGCAGACTTAATTCATCTTTATGTACGCTACCTAATATTCGACTTTGCTTTGACTGTATTAACTAGCGGAAGCATGTAAGATTGCTGTGACCATATAAGCTAGCTGAAACTGTATAATGGTTTTAAATTTGCTTTATGTTTTTCCAGTTTTTATTTAGTATGCTAGGAGAATGAGATTTAGTTTAAAGGTTTCAAGAGGCCTGCATGGATAAACAGGGAGCTCCTGACTAAACTTAAATATCAGAAAAAAGCATGCATGAGTTAGAAGAAGGATCTGGGGGTGAAGAAGGAATGTGCAAGACTCTGAATGCTCAGGGATAAGGTTAGGAAAGCCAAAGGCTATCTGCATTTAAATATGGTAAGGGATATGAAGGATGACAAGAATGGTTTGGGTTTTATTGTTGTTTTTTGCTTTGCTTTGTTTTACAACTATGAGGCAGGGGAGTTGATGATGAAGGAGACAGAATGGCTTGGGTTAGAAGGAACCTCAAAGGTCATCTAGTTCCAATCCCCTACCAAAGGCAGGGTTGCCCAGAGCCCCATGCAACCCAACCTTAAACGCCTTTGGGGATGGTGCATCCACAGCTTCTCTGACAGCCTCACCATTAGTGAGAAAATTCCTTGGAGATGCTCAAAACCTGATTAGAATATGTCCAAACAACCTGCTGTAGCTGCTTTTTCATTGGGAGGGAGATTGGACAAGGCAGTCTCCAGATATCTCTTCCAACCTCAGTAATTCTCTGAGGCTATGAGTTTTCTGATAAATTCAGCAGGATCCATGATAGTAAGTGATATTATTTACCTCCTCTTCCACAGGATAGATTTTCCCTTCCCTTCCCTTCCCTTCCCTTCCCTTCCCTTCCCTTCCCTTCCCTTCCCTTCCCTTCCCTTCCCTTCCCTTCCCTTCCCTTCCCTTCCCTTCCCTTCCCTTCCCTTCCCTTCCCTTCCCTTCCCTTCCCTTCCCTTCCCTTCCCTTCCCTTCCCTTCCCTTCCCTTCCCTTCCCTTCCCTTCCCTTCCCTTCCCTTCCCTTCCCTTCCCTTCCCTTCCCTTCCCTTCCCTTCCCTTCCCTTCCCTTCCCTTCCCTTCCCTTCCCTTCCCTTCCCTTCCCTTCCCTTCTATGAAGTACCTTATTTTGAGCTTTATATATATATATGCATGTATATATATACATATATTCCATAGATTCCTATCCTGAAAGGTAGTCATCATTTACAAATGATACCTAAATGGTGTTTACTGTGACAGATATTTAAATAATTTTAATTCACGATTTGTAAAGTATATGTTTTGTAAATCAGCTTTTTCTCCAGACTAATACCTTATTGGATCATTCACAGTGGCTAAGTAAGTGCTTCTGAAAGAAATATATCAGCAGCAATCTTGGGCCCTTCTTTAATAATAGGATATGTTCTGCTCAAGGTAATTGGTAACTGTCTATTTTTTATTTTCCCAAAAGTAAATGTCTATGTTCCAGAAATGCAGATTTTTATTTTTTTTTTATAAGTGAAAGGTTGCATTAATAAAACCATTTTATTTGCAGTGCTGAAATAGGTTTAGAAGCAACTTTACCCTTCACATGGGCCAATAACATCTTAATGGCCCATCTAGAATAATTTATCTTTTTTTTTTTTTTATGTTTCTTCTGAAATGCAACTTCACTTTATTTAGGATGTTTAACAACGAAAGGAGGAGAAAGAATACTGGAGAAAGTATTAAGAATACATTTCATTCTTATTTTGCCTTTTACTTCCCCTTTGTGTTCTCCTGAGTATGTGGATTTCTTCAACTGATTTTGCCTGAATCTTGATGCTCCTTTGGGTTGAGAATTACTTAAAATTTGTTTAACTGCCCTACTGCACTTAGCAAGTTTTGATGATGTTAAGGGAAAAGTCATTGCACTGGATCTGACAGTACAAGAGAGGTAAATCTGCCACCATTGCATACATCAGCTTCAGTCAATAACAAGTAGCAAGGCTGATCTGTATTCTCAGTAGTTGTACACAGGCACAACAAATGCATTCACCACGTATATCCAAGTCTGGCTGCTGGCACCCAGAGTCTAACTGCATTTTCTGGCATCAAGGGTACATGGCCGCTGTGAGTGACCTGCAATCACACTCCAGTTTTTAACATTGAAGTCTGCTGTGGTGTCTTCAGTTGCTGACATTGCAGACACGCAGGTCCTCCAAGTTGTAGGTGTACAGTGATTCACAGAATCACAGAATCACAGAATTGTAGGGGTTGGAAGGGACCTCTAGAGATCATCGAGTCCAACCCCCCTGCCAAAGCAGGCTCCCTACACCAGGTCACACAGGTAGGCGTCCAGGCGAGTCTTGAATATCTCCAGAGAAGGAGACTCCACAACCTCCCTGGGCAGCCTGTTCCAGTGCTCCGTCACCCTCACCGTAAAGAAGTTCTTGCGCACATTGGTGCGGAACTTCCTGTGCTCCAGCTTCTGGCCGTTTCTCCTTGTCCTGTCTCCGCACACTGCTGAAAAGAGTCTGGCCTCATCACTTTGCCCCCCACACCTTAGATATTTATAGACCTGGATCAGGTCCCCTCTCAGTCTTCTCTTCTCAAGGCTGAACAGACCCAGTTACTTAGCCTTTCTTCATAGGGGAGATGTTCCAGGCCCTTCACCATCTTTGTGGCTCTCCGCTGGACTCTTTCCAAGAGATCCCTGTCTTTTTTGTACTGGGGAGCCCAGAACTGGACACAGTACTCCAGATGAGGCCTTACCAGGGCAGAGTCGAGGGGGAGGATCACCTCCCTCGACCTGCTGGCCACGCTCATTTTAATGCACCCCAGAATGCCATTGGCCTTTTTGGCTACAAGGGCACACTGCTGGCTCATGGCCAACCTGTCGTCCACCAGGACACCCAGGTCCCTCTCTGCAGAGCTCCACCCCAGCAGGTCATCCCCCAGCCTGTACTGGTGCATGCAATTATTCCTCCCTAGGTGCAAGACTCTACACTTGCTTTTGTTAAACCTCATCTGGTTTCTTACTGCCCAGCTCTCCAGCCTGTCCAGGTCTTGCTGAATGGCAGCACAGCCATCGGGTGTGTCAGCCAATCCTCCCAACTTCGTATCATCAGCAAACTTGCTGAGGGTGGCCACTATCCCCTCATCAAGGTCATTGATGAAGATGTTGAACAAGACCGGACCCAGCACCGACCCCTGGGGAACACTGCTGGTTACAGGCCTCCAACCAGACTCTGCATCGCCAACGACGACCCTCTGCGCTCTGCCAGTCAGCCAGTTCTCAACCCACCTCACTGTCCACTCATCTATCCCGCACTTCCTCAGCTTTGCTATAAGGATGTCGTGGGAGACAGTGTCAAACGCCTTGCTGAAATCAAGGTAGACTACATCCACTGCTCTCCCCCCATCCACCCAGCCAGAGACGACATCATAGAAGGCTACCAGGTTGGTCAAGCACGACCTCCCCCTGGTGAACCCATGCTGACTACTCCTGATAACCTCCTTTTCTTCCAGTTGTCTGGTGATGGCATCCAGCACAATCTGTTCCATTACCTTTCCAGGGACAGAGGTGAGGCTGACTGGCCTGTAATAACCTGGATCTTCCTTCTTGCCCTTTTTGAAGACCGGAGTGACATTGGCTATCCTCCAGTCTTCAGGCACCTCCCCCATTCTCCAAGACCTCTCAAAGATGACAGAGAGCGGTTCAGCAATCACCTCTGCCAGCTTCCTCAGCACCCGTGGATGCACCCCATTGGGTCCCATGGATTTATGAACATTGGTGTTGCCTAGGCGCTCTCGAACTGCCTCTTCCCTGACTAAAGGGAAGTCTTCCATTCCCCAGACCTTCTCACTAACTGCCAGGGTCTGGGATTCCCGAGGGGGAACTTTTTCACTGAAGACAGAAGCAAAGAAGGCGTTCAGTATCTCCGCCTTCTCAGCATCCCCCGTTACCAGAACACCCCCCTCACTTAGTAGGGGACCTACATTCTCCCTAGTCTTCCTTTTACTGTTAACATACTTAAAAAAGCCTTTTTTATTATCCTTTACCACCTTTGCTAGATTCAATTCCAGATGGGCTTTAGCCTTCCTCGTCGCATCCCTGCAGGCCCTGACAACATTTCTATATTCTTCCCGAGTGGTCAGACCCTTTTTCCACATTTCATGGACCTTCTTTTTCTCTTTGAGTTTGCGCATGAGCTCCTTGCTCATCCACACAGGTCTCCTGCCACCTTTTCCCGATTTCTTGCTCACAGGGACGCACCGATCCTGAGCTTGGAAGAAGAGCTGTTTAAATGCCGTCCAGCTCTCACAGGCCCCCTACCTTCTAACACCCTAGCCCACGGGATAGCTCCAAGTAGGTCCCGGAAGAGATCAAAGTCGGCTCTCCTAAAGTCCAGGGTAGCAATCCTACTTTTTGCTTTGCTTCTTCCATTCAAGATCTTGAACTCCACCATCTCGTGGTCACTACAACCCAAGCTACCCCCAACTTTTACTTCTTTAACAAAATCGTCCTTATTTGTGAGAATAAGGTCCAGTAACACCCCTCCCCTTGTCGGTTCCTCCACCACCTGCATCAGAAAGTTGTCCTCAACACATTGCAGGAACCATCTGGACTGCGCGTGCCTGGCCACGTTGCTTTTCCAGCAAATATCTGGATAATTGAAGTCCCCCATAAGCACCAGCGCCTGGGATTGCGACGCTACTTCCAGTTGCTTATGAAAGGCCTCGTCAACCACCTCCTCCTGATCAGGGGGCCTGTAGTACACACTCACAACGGTGTCACCCATACGAGCCCGCCCCTTGATTCTCACCCACAAGCTCTCCACTGCTGCATCACCCTCTCCCAGGTGGAGTTCAATACACTCTAGCTGCTCTCTCACATAAAGAGCAACTCCACCACCCCGCCTCACCAGCCGATCTTTCCTAAAAAGCACATAGCCCTCCATGACAACATTCCAGTCATGCGAGCTGTCCCACCACGTTTCCGTGATCGCAATGAGATCATAGCCTTGCGACCGCACACAGATCTTCAACTCTTCCTGTTTATTTCCCATGCTGCGCGCATTAGTGTACAGACACATTAGGGAAGCAGCACCCCCCTGCCCCTCTCCATCCTTTTGAACTCCACCCTTTTCACCCATCAAACTCCATTTTGAGCCACGAACTACTCACTCAACCCCAGTGGCCCTCATTCTGTCCCCTTCCCCCTTCATACCTAGTTTAAACACCTTTCAATGAGCCCTGACAGTTCCTGGGCTAGGATCCTCTTACCCCTTGGAGACAGGCTACTTCCATTTGCAGCCATCATGCCAGGTGCAGAGTAAATTGCCCCGTGGTCAAAAAAACCAAAGTTTTTTTTTCCAGTTGCTGTGCTTAGACACTCCCCTATACAAACCTATGCACTCAGATATAGTCCCTCACTCAGGAAAAGAGTTAGAAATGAGTTTAGGCAGGTTGCACTGGACAGGTACAGGATGACCAGCAAACTAATTTTGTATGACTAGCCATTTTTGTCCTGTATCTTTCTATTTTCCCCATGCTTGTTCCTCTCCAAACTGCCTCAAGATGAGGCTGATGGAGCTTGGACTGTTCAGCCTAGAGAAACAGAAGCTCAGGAGGCATCTCATCAGTATCTTTAAATACATGAAGAAAGGCTGCAAAGAAGATGAAGCTAGGATCTTCTCAATGTTGCCAGTGACAGGACAAGAGGCAGTGAACACAAAATGGAACATAGGAGGTTCTGTCTGAACATCAGGAGGTGCTTATTTACTCTGAAGTTAACTGAATGCTACAATAAGTTGTTTAGAGAAGTTATGATGTCTTCTTCCTTGGCAATCTTGAAAAGCTACCTGGACATGATTCTTAGCAGCCTGCTCTAGTCTAGTCTATTTGCTTGATCAGAGAAGCTGAATGAGATGACCTCCAGAGGTCCTTTCCAACCTCAACTATTCTGTGATTCTATAAATCCATACCTTTCCTTTCCTTTGATTTTATATACAAGTACCTCATCAGAAGTCTTCCGTAATCTTAAAGAACTCTTCTGCATGTCATAATGTCTTCATAATGCTAGGGCACCCCCTGCCTCCCCAACTTCCCCCATAGCTGGCAGAATGTTCTATTCTTGACTCATGACAGATTTCATGCTTGAAGAACAGTACTTTCTTTTAGAGTTGTCTATGAGTGAAAGTTCAGAGTAAAAACAGAAAGTAAATAGTGATGTTAATAGGATGCCTATTCATAGTATGTGTGTTTTAAAATTCTTGTGTGATATACTTTAATACTGTCTATTCTAACAACTTCAAAATGCCTTTTATCTATTTTGGAGTGGGCAGCTGGAAAAAACTCTGGCCTTTTTATGGTTTGTCAACCCTGATGAAGTACCTGGATGGTTATTATTATCAGGAAACACCTCGATTTTGCATAATTTCTTGCCCTTTGTGTGACTGGACAACTATACAGCCTAACTGTAGAGTTGAATTAATTGTGTTCTTTTTTAGCTTGAGCTGCCTTGATCTTCCAGTGGGGCAGTTTCTGAGTTAAGTTCTTTTTGGCAGTTATCTTCTGTGTGTCTTAGTCAGACTGTCTTATATCTAAACATCTGATAACCTCACAGTCTATCTGCCTTGCCCATTGACTGTTTCTCCCTGAGCAGATTAATGTAATTGTAGCCTGTTGGACTCTGGTTCGATTAAGAAATGCTTCACTGACTTTTTCATAGATCTCAGTGATGTGTGAAGTGATGGTGACTCTACCAGTGAAAAGTCCTTGAACTCACATTCCACCTATTGGTGAGGCTTAGTCCAGGAGATGTTGTATTTCTTGGTAATACAAAAGGATATTGTGTAAATTAAAATGAAAAACAGAAATATTTATGAAGATTCAGCCTGTGAATACTTCATATGTTTACCGCAATTATCTTTACTTTTTTAGGAAGGTCAGATATCTTCTCTGTTAAAAACACACTTTCCTATAAATGCTCATCATGAGGGAAATGGCTAAAATTGAATTGAAGTTAAAACTTATTTTAATTGCTCATAATGCAGGTACTGTGAGACTTTCAAGAAGTCTTACTAGCTGGCAACTATGTCAAAATAAAAGAAAACAGATTATTTTGTTTTTTTTTTTTTTTTAAATTATTTTCCTATTTTAAAGTGCTTTTTCAGGAGAAGCTTCATTCAATATTAAGCAGGAATGCCATTTTCAGAGAGAAAACTAAGTTGAAGAGTAAAGCCTTCACTACTTATGCTAAGGGGATGGACAGTTACATCTAGTGAATTAGTTACATAACATGTAGCACAAATTTATTTTCTGGTGACTCCTTTCAGTGACAATCATATTCTTCTTGCATTTGCTGAAACTAATCCAACTATTCAATTTGTAGTATCTGTAGCTTAAAAACTGCAAGTGAGTTTGTTTCATACCTAAACCACTAGGTATTTGTTTTTACTTACCTTTAGTGTCTTAAAATGTTTCAGCTTTTGTTTTGTGGTTTTCTGTAGAAAACCATTTAGTCTTGCAAAATATCCTTAAAAGCCTGTTAAGAGACCTTAATATCTTGGTTGGAAAGATTAACAAACTGCAGCTGCTCTTTGTCTGTGCAGTGAATGTTTAGAATTTCTAACATATGGTAAAGGATTGTAACAGGCAGCTCAGAGGATATCCACACACTGATGAAAAACTGCTCAGGGGCCTGGAGCAGGAAAAAAAACCACTGAGCATTTTCAGTTCAGCTTATTAGCTTGTGAAGGAGTAACCACATTTCAACATTTGGTTACTTACAGTTATTGGCTTAAAGAGGAAATGGAGATAAAAAGTTTTCTTTTTTTTTTATGATGTATTATACTATGGCTTACTTTTCCCCACAACAGAAATATGTTTTGCCATTAAAAATAAAATGAAAATTGTTACTATTAGATATTCATTTTCTTCTTCTTTTGTAATGATAGTAGCAAGGTCTTTGAAGGACAGAAACATTAATGTCACATGAGGACCGTACCTGACAGTTCTAGAAAAAGATCATAGATTTGTATTTGCAGTGGATCTGACTTTACAATTTATGCAACACACAGGTTTCTTTTGAAATAATTGGCATGCTTCCTGCTGAGTTCTAAGGACCTTTGAATTCAGCAGAATCGTAGATGGCTCATCTGAGTTCAGTATGTATTAATTTTGCCCAGTATTACCTGGAGGAAAAATAATATGTAATTGTGGTTTCTTTTTGCGAGGTAATTGTATTGAAGAATGTTTTGAGAACCACAGCTATGTTGAAGCATTAGAAAAACAAAGTGAAAAGAAGAGGGATGGTGAAAATGGTTAATTCATGTGCATCTGTGAAATGAAAACAACTGGCACAATGCTTGCCACAAAGAAATTCAAGACACTGCTTCATGCTGTGCAAGTCTCAGTGACATTTTAACAGTTTACAAAAGCTTCAGCATTGCCTTGTGTAGTATTAGTATTGGCTTTGAGAAATCAGTGGGAACTTGATAGTTTATATCTGGAATAAAGCATTTGTGAGCAGAGCTTGGAATTCATTGCAAATGTAAGGCAGCTGGAATGATGTTTTCCTAGATATAATCACATTGCAAAAACGATGTAACATTTGCTAAACAGAGGCATGAGTAGAAGTACATGCTTAGCAATACTCGGTAAGAGGAGTACTTAACATATGCAATCAGCAGCAATGGTTTTAAGAGGAAAATAACTTTTGGAAATGCTTAGAGAAGCAGCTAAATTCCTAAAAATTATAAATACTGCATTTCGCAGTCTCATGGCATTTATTCTTTTGAGGATGAAAACTCGATCATATGAGAAAGTGCTTCAGAGACAATAGCAGTTGAGGCTTGAAGTTTTTTAAGGCAACAGTACAGAAGTCATTCTATGCAGAAAAGAAGCCTGAAATGTGAAACAGGCCTGCTTTCCTGACTGTCTTTCACTTTGAAATAATCTCCAGAGCTGATTTACAGAATGAAGGTGAAGACAATGTAATAAACTACCCAATCAAAACAAGATAAATGTAAATCATTGCAAAAGATGAATGGGAGAAGGGAATCTGCATGCCAAGCATAAGTGGCAGCTACCAAAACCTACTAGGTTTGAAAGCAAAATTCTGGCTTCTCAGGCATCAACCTGATGTGCAGAGGGAAGGGAAGAAAGGGCTCACCAACCGAATGATGAGGGATATGTCTCTCTCTTTGTGCTAAATTTGCTGAACAGGCTTCTGTTAGGAAGATGTTAAATGTTCTGTTTAACTTCTTGTATGTATGTAGTTTGCTTTTGCTGACAGAGCCTGGTACTTAGCAAGTTTAATACAGGAGCAGCAGTGGTTAGACTTCTACTGTATTCTTATGCAATGCCTTAAGGTGTCAGGAGAATTAGTGGAAGAACTTCCTGGAAATCTCTTGGGCCCATGTGCATTGTCATATACATGTTGCTTTGCTCTATGACTGTTTAATGAATGGATAGTTTTCTAATCTAGACGGGCAAGCCAAGAAGACCAAGGGAAGGGAGGAGAAAAAACTCAACAGCCTATAATTTGACAAATGCTACCTTGTGGGCAACTCTTCACTTTCAGCCATTATTTCCTGGTGCTTGTATGATGAGTTGGGTAGCTTGAATAACAGTGAAGTGATTGCAATAGAATATATCTAAATATTACTTAGAGAATTAGAAATCTCAGAAAAAGGAGCATTTGAAGACTGACATTGGGGCCAGTTTTAATCTTTACATCTGAACTTTGCAAACTTTTCTCAGGAGAAACATAATTCCTGCTAGTGGCCGTTCTTACAAGATAGTGGTCATCTTCACTACTTGTAAAAATATATTGGCTCTTACTATGTGTATTCTAAATTAGTTTTGAGTATGCAGTACCATGAAGATGAAAGTATATCCAATGGGGGCTGTCCTTGATGATTCTTAGTTGAAGACATCTAGATCGTACTTGAGTACTCTTTGAGAGAATTTAGAAGACAAACGGGCTCTTCCTTTTTATTCTGGCTTATGTTGGAAGTTTGTATGATATTGCTGTCCTTCCAAAAAGAGGACTCTGCTTATTTTCATGTTTGGTTAGTTTTGCCTTGCCAATCCGTCTTCCTGCATGCTCAGCAAGATGTTCTGCCTATATGCATTTCATTTGCTAATCTTGTTTTTGACTGGCAATTTTTGTTGCTCAAATCCCTTAATTTTTTAAGGTAGAAGATTTCTACTAGCTGTAAGATAGCTCAGTTTTCTTCTAGTCTGCTTACATTTCTGAAAGTAATCTTGTTAATGCCAGACATGTCTGTATTAGTGTCTCTAATGTAAAACGTTACGTCACAGGATTTTTCTAGTTGTGCTGAGAATTGCCACATAGATTTCACTCTGCTGCACTTACAATGTCCACAGGTGATTAAGGAGTACATCTCTGTATGCCTGGGGAATGTCTTCAATAGCATCTGCATAGAGTAGCAGCCCTTTTGCCATGTAAAACAATATTTGGAATTTGTGTGTTGGTGATTTATTATCTTTGTTGTTGTTGTTTTTACTGGTTCTCCTGGCAGAAATAAGGACCAAAGATTTGGAAGGCAGACTCTTGGTTTAGTCTGGCTTTTTTTCTGAGTAGTACGTGTCTGTGGGTATCCTTACACATGTGCACACACTAGGCAGTTTGAAAGCTGGAATCATATGATATATTGCAGAATCATCGAAGACAATTACTTCAACGGTTTCCAAGTAAGCAGCTCTTCCTTCTCGGTCATCATTTTCAGTTACAAGTTCTTTGTTGACGCAAACAACTCAAAGCAAAGATGAAGTTTCTTAACAGAGTTTTTGCATGGGTACAGAGCAGTCACTGTTCATTTCTTCACATTGAACTGTAAGATTTATCACCTTTTTTATTCTATTTTTTTTTTTAATACTGTGAAACTGTCTATTTTCATTGTGATGAAGGATTGTGTTTGTGTAGCACTGTGGCTGTCTGGCTCATTGTTTTAGTTGTTGCAGTTGTTTTCAGCAATATTCAGAAGTGATAGCAACATAGGAAGTTAGAGAAAATTCTCTTAGGGGAATTATGTGTTACTGTTTGTCAACATAAAATACCAGATGCTTAAAATTACTTTTTTAGAGTCTAAATGGAGAAAGGAAAAAAAAAAAAAAAAAAAAATATTGGTAGTTACTGTAAGTCTCTAGGCAAAATAAAAAGTTAACGTTAAAGATATTCACTTTCAACTGATGCTCTATGATAAGTAGATATTAAGTAGATGTGATAAATGAGCTCTTTAGAGCTCTCCTTGGGTGTTGCTACTTCAGCTTTGATGGTCCTGTGTTGGTGAGTGTCATGCAGAAAAGAGGTTGCACCTCACAACTTCTGCTTTTGTTTTAGGGCTTTTGGTTGCTTGTTGTGAAGTTTTCAGATGGAGCTGCAAAATTGAGGGCAACCGGTAGGATCACTGAGAAGAAGACTGTTACACTGTTTCTCACTTGTACATGCTCAGTAAAGGATGGATATTTCAAAGAAGTTATTGTTGAGTAGCTGGTTCAAAAGAGCTTAAACAGATATTTGATGGACAGCTAATTTATAGGCTTCTTGAAAAAAATAAATTCTTATTTTGATAATAAGGAGGCTATGCTTAAGATATGCATAAGGCATTGGAAAATGAAACATAGTTGCAGCATTGTTTTTTCATTGCAGAATTGCTTTTTTTTTTCTGGAAACTTCCATGTTCACCCTCACATGTTCACACTTGTCAATTTATTGCTTTTAATTCACATGGAAAAAAGCTATTTCCATGCTTCAAAGTGCCAGCAGATTTTTCATAAAACACTAGTGTTGTTTTTGGTTTCAGTAATCAAAGTATTATATGACTAAGTGGATTACTTTTTTAAAAGATTGAGTTGCAAAACTGCAGTGTACAGCACAGCGTGTTTAGTCTGATTCAAAGGCTAATAAAATCAGAAAAATAGCTAAGGAGTGAATCTCAAATACAGTATTAGCTCCTTATACTGTATAGATGATAATGTTGCTGAATCTCTCAAGCCAACTTTTTTATTTATACTAGAGCAATGAACAGTAGTAATTGGATTGCATCTTTATAGCATTGATGCAAATCTTTATTTATTTTTTTTTTTAATTATTATTGCTGTCATTATTCATGCTGTCTTAGATCTCACCACCCAAAGCATTTGGTTGTAGGCCAATGAAAATTTTGCTAAGGGTCATTTCATGTCTGCAGTGCTGAGAAATGTTTGCTAGATAACTTTGAGATGGTTCCAATTCTGTGAGCCTAGTACTTGTCAAATTTTAAAAGTTAATTGTATTCACTGTAGTTCTCTGAGATGAATAAGGGTGTCAGAATCCATATCTAAACAAATGTATTTTTCTTTGACTGCAAGTCACAACATATAGATTTCGATATCCTGAAACTTTATATGACATGAAGTGTGCATAATCACAGCATAAGGATTTAGTACTTTCAGTCCTGCTATGTTATGTGACAGATTTTTTTTGATGATACAGTGATCTCTCTGATGCTTCCTCTCCTTCGTGCTGGAAGTAGCAGCCTTCCATTATGTTTCTCATATATAAAACTACAACAGATACAAAGAATACAAAAATACTAGTAGAGCAAATTCTCATCTACAAGATGCTATTGTTCAAAATAATCATCATCATTAGTGTTTTTGCCGGTGATAAAGAAGAACCTTTGTACTGTACTCATAAAAATCCACACTAGAGGAGGTGACCCCCTGTTTCACAGCTGCCATGGTGGAGTTGTTGGTAGGAAAATGTTGCCCACGCGATCCATCTTTTATTGACTTAAACAGATGGAAGTCAGAAGGCACCAAATCCAGGCAAATAGTTGGTGTGGTAGGAAAATCCAGCCAAAGTTCAGTGACAGACCTTTGCTTAATATGTACTCCCATGTGAGATGCCATTCTGTCAGACTGCCGCTCTGCTGCCATCCATCACACGGCAATAAAATATAACAGACTATTGGTGGGAAGTTCCTCTACTGCCGTAACACCAACAACTGCCTCTGATGTTGTGGGCCAATGAAAATAAGTAGGAGGCATTATTTTAGAGCAGCATGCATAGATGTATGTAGGTATGTGATAGGACAAGGGGAAATGGTTTCAAACTACAAGAGGGCAAATTTATGTCAAATATAAGGAAAACGTCTTTTACAGTGAGAGTGGTGAGGCATTGGAATAGGTTGCTTAGAGAGGTGGTGGATGACCCGGTCCCTGGAGACTTTCAAGGCAAGGCTGGACCAGGCTCTGAGCAACCGGATGTAGCTGAGGATGTCACTGTTCATTGCAGGGGAGTTGGATTAGATGACCTTCAAAGGTCCCTTCTGTCTTTGAGGATTCTATGATTCTATTATACATATATATACATAAATTAACCAACTGCTTGCCACCAGCATATATATATGCAAAGCAAACAAAGCAACTGTTTGCCACCTGCTAACCAATGCCCATCCAGTCAGCCAGTCACCGAGCAGTAGCAGCCACCTCTCAGCCAACTCCCTTCAGTTTTACAGGTTTTTTTCATATTATTTCATATGGTATGGAGTATGTCTATGTGCAATTTAGATCAGCTGTCTTAGTTCTGTCTCATCCCCTTCTTTCTCATTGGCAGGATAGTACAAGCACCTGAGAAACTAAAATGGCTCTTTGCAGCACTGCACAGAAACACCTGAAACGTCAGGGTGTTATCAGCACTGTTTTTCTCCTAAAGCCAAGGCATAGTCTCACACCAGACACTATGAAGAAAATTAACTCTGTCCAAGCTGAAATTGGAATAATCTTTATAGCCTGCTCCTCTGATCTGGAAACATTGTTTTAAGCGTATTTAAATGGTGACAAAACTTATTCCCATCTAGGTAATTAATTTTTGGAACATCCTTCTGTAGTTCATCACATGACTTTGTGCACATCTTTCCTGCAATTAGTTAAGCTCCATGTCTTACCATATGCTTTTCCTTAGACCTTCTTAGAAAACTATGAAGACTGATTTTTGAAGCTGTCAACCATTAAAGACCTGACACATATTCCACTGCAGTGAACACGTGTAGTACTAAATGGTTATATTCCTTGAGAAATGCCTTCACAAACAGACTGATACTTACTTAGGAGAGCTGTTGGGTTGTTTTTGTTTCTTTCGTTGCCTGCAACTAGATGTGGTATATGAGCAAGCTAATTTGGAGAGAACTGACAAATGTTATGTGAAATATGTAGCTGTCACACTGATATATGATGAACAGGGTTACTTTCTTGCCAATTGAACTCTTGAGACATACTAACGCAAACTCTAGGTAATGAGTGAAGTTTCCGTTCTTGGTATTCTGGATACACTGGAAGAGTGTTCTATGTGCACAGGTGCTGCACTTGTGCCGGGGCAATCCCAGGTGTTTATACAAACTGGGCAAAGAACCCCCTGAGAGCAGCCCTGTAGAGAAGGACTTGGGGGTCCTGGTAGACAAGAAGCTGGACATGAGCCAGCAGTGAGCGCTTGCAGCCCGGAAGGCCATCCGTGTTCTGGGCTGCATTAAAAGAGGAGTGGGCAGCAGGGAGAGGGAGGTAATTGTCCCAGCTCTTGTGAGGCCCCATATGGAATACTGTGCCAGGCCTGGAGCCCCCAGTACAAGAAAGATGCAGAACTCTTGGAACGAGTTTGGAGGAGGACCACTAAGATGATCAGAGGGCTGGAGCACCTTTCCTATGAAGAAAGGTTGAGGGAACTGGGCTTGTTTAGCCCACTGGGGAGACCTCAGTGTGGCCTCCCAATACTTGATGGGTAGAAACAGCAGGGGGAACGGCTGTTTACAAGAATGGATAGTGATAGGACAAGGGGGAATGCTTTCAAACTAAGACAGGGGAGGTTTAGGTTAGATATTAGGAGGAGGCTTTTCCACGCAAAGGGTGGTGACACATTGAAACAAGTTGTCCAGAGAGGCTATGGATGACCTATCCCTGAAGGCATTCAAGGCCAGACTCTGGGCAGTCTGGTCTAGTGGTTGGCAAAACTGTCTGTGGCAAGGGAATTGAAAATGGATGATCATTGTGATCTTTTTCAACCCAGGCCATTCTGTGATTCCATGATTCAATGATTTTACTTTGTTTCACCTGCATTTTATTATTCTAATGCAGAATAGTGAGAAAGAGGCAAGGGCGTAGAAGTAGGAAGGAAGCGTGAAAGCTTAATAGATAAATGTATTTCTTGTATTTGAGGAACTGTGGAGCATGGCATATGCATGTTTCACAAAGTGGAATAGGAGCTGCAGAAAGATTTCAAGAACAAAATGAGTCAAAAAGTGACATTGGAGTTACTGCATTAATTAGAATACACATGCTGATTCATAGAGTTTGATTGATTAAGAAGTCTTAAAATATTCTGTCATCTAGTGTCAAATATATGATAAACTTAATTATTTATATTTTTTTATACTCTGTAGAGTTTTCTCCCCATATTCAAAGGGACATGTGTATTTACTTATTGAAAAGAATAACTGTGATCATGAGTTCCCTTTGTTTATGGGGGTAGTACATTTTGATTCTTTTACTGATCAATCTTGCTATTCAATGTCAAAATAAACACCTTTTTTTCAGAAAATTTCCTGAATTTCCTATTTGAATTTAACAAAGAAATATGTGATTATTTATTTATTTTTGTTTTCCGTTTTCTTCCTCTTTTCCTGTTTGTTGTGGTTGAAATATAATGAGCTGAATTTTTCTCTTGGATTCTGCTGAGTTCATCAGTTGTTACAAGGATGAAAAAAAAAAAAAAAAAAACCTGATCCCGCAGGGGCTCACAGTGATTAAGACATAACAATTGCAATGATTTCTTTATCTGTTTGCTTGTTTTTGTTTTAGTAAAATTTAGGGTCAATTAACTCTTTTTTATTTTCATAGTTCATGTGGTAAAAGAAAGATTATAAACCTGTTATGTAAAACAGATGATTTATTATTGCATGAAAATGTTTGCATGGTTTTGTATAAGAAATGATCAGATAAAAATGACAGATAGCTATCTCTAATACATCCTTGATGTTGTTTCACTTGAGCATTTTTCATATGTCCTTGAAAAAATGAGCAATGTTTCAGCTCTCTCTGCATATCTGCCTCTTCCTATACTTTCACAGTCATGTAGTATATAATGATTGATCTTTGCCTTCAGAAACTATTTCCAAATGTCAGCCAGCCACATTTACACCAACATTCTTTCCCTTTTCACTTTTGCTTTATCTGTGTGTCTTGATTTCTGTCTTTCTACCGTTACAAAGCAGCTTGAAGTAAATATGCTACTTATAATTATTTGGTTGAAAATATAATTGTGTTCTGTAGTCCCTTTTCTGAGAATGCTTTAATTGTCCTTGGTCATCTAAATATCAATCAACTGCCAGTGCCAGAGACCTGGTTTGCATTATATGGATATTTCAAGCTATGTGCTCTCCTTACAATATGTTGGGATAAACAACATATTCATTGCACACTGCTATCTGCAGTTTTGGGAGCCACAAGATAAGAAGGACACAAAACTATTAGAGAGTGTCCAAAAGAAGTCTATGAAGAAGGTGAAGGTGGAGGGCAAGGCATAAAAGGAGCAGCTGAGATCCCTGTGTTTGTTCAGCCCACAGCAGAGGAGCTGAGGGGAGGCCTGATGGTGGCTGCAGCTCCTCACAGGGAGCGGAGGGCAGCGCTGAGCTCTGCTCTCTGTGACAGCAACAGGGCTCAAGGGAATGGCATGGAGCTGTGTCAGGGGACGGGCAGCTGGGGGTTAGGGAAAGGGTCTGCACCAGAGGACGGTGGGCATGGAATGAGCTGCCCAGGGCAGTGGGCACAGCCCCAAGCTGTGAAGTTCAAGGGGTGTTTGAACAATGCTCTCAGACGTCTGGGTTTGAATTTTGGTTTTTCCCATGTGGATCCAAGAGTGGGACCTGTTGATCTCTGTATTTCCCTTAAAATTTGGGCTATTCTGTGATTCTCTTCTCCATGTGTACTTCCTCACATAATCAGCCATTGTCTGCTATCAGTTTCCTAAAATCTTAGGTCTTCCAAAATGAGCATTCAGATACAATTTTTTTCTTTCATTTTCTTATCTGTTGAACTTCTTGAACAAATTTATTATTCAGGTATTACAATGTATTAAATAAAAAAGAAGCAATTAATTATGGTAAAAATGACAGGAAAAAAATCTTAATTGATCTCAGAAAGACAGTTCTCTCATTGCTTCTGTTTCATTAGTGGAAGATGCATGCCTAAATATTCCTCATAGTTTTGGATGATAAAGGTAGAGAAAAATAAATATACACAGGGATGGAAACATTAGTAACACTGAGGTATTCTGCTGTTGAGTTATTGTCATATTAGCACCTAGGTCATCCAGAGAGGCAGTCTTGTTTGTGTTCAGTGGTGTCAAACAGAGGAAATCTTGTTCTTGAACTGTGGATTGCCTAAACAAGAGCTATAAAACTGCATTAGGAAATAAAAGCAATCAGTAAACAGATGCATGTAATATTCCAAGCACTGAAGGAACAGACAGTGAGAAGACAGATTTTAAAGAAATACATCTGATTCAATAAAATAGCATGATTCTTGCCTTTTATGCTAAAATGATCCATTCCAGTACTCCTACCTTTAGCATCACTTGTTTAATGCAAATATCAGAGAAACTATATATTAAAGAAAAAGGAAAATATTCTGTAAATTCTGCAGTTTCAGGATAATTTACTTTCTAAATTTTCTGCAATATAGAAAAACAACAAAATCAAATTTCACTGTATGAAGTACTCTTTTTCTTGTATCTCTACCATTCTATTTTAGAGCTCTCTTTTATCATCCATCTACTTAAAGAAAAAAATCTGTATTTTTCTATAGTTGATTTTATTTTCTTCTGATATTTTTCTCATGCAGCTTGACTCTAACATATGTCTGTGAATCCTTTCACTGCTAATTTGAATGGAAAAATAGAAAACAACTTTAGCTTGAGGGTTAAATTATTCTAAGCATAGTACATTCAACATGATTATGTATTCCTGCAGCTTTTCCAAGATTCATTTACATTAGACATGGCTAGTAATATATTTGAAACAGATACAGAACAAATTTCTTGTTAAAAATTCAAAAAAGCACAGCGTAATTAGTACTAAACATTCTGTGTGTTAATGCTGTGTTTCCCCTGACAAGGTGGCATAAACAAGTTTCTAGTTAACAGAATATTTCAAGCAAACATTTGCTACTTACTCTTCTGGTTTCATACCTAGGCACATCTTTCTTCTTTCAGACATATTTCAGAGGTATTAAATGGACATTGCTCTGCTATTCGTAGCAGATAATGTGGTCAGAATTCTGTAGAACGACCTGTTCACTCGTATTTGAAAGTATAACAGGACTCATGGAGTCAGTGTTCATCAAAAGTGTGTTTCCAGCTTGCCTTTGCAAAATGTGTATCCTACAGTGTATGCCAGCATGTTCTTAAGCCTATGTTTCCTCTGCAAGCAACATAATCCACTGCTTCCAGCCAAATAAAGATTGCAGTCATGATTGGCCTTCTTCCGCGTGAGCACTGCTGGAAAATACTCCAAATCAGATTTTGGGTCCTGCATAGCTGTGTCCACACGACACCATTTGGAGTGCCAGGGACACACAGTATGCTACCCTCAGAGTCCCAAGCAATCAGGGCTCGAGGGCTTAAGTTTTAAATGACTTAAGTTCTATTCCTTGTGAGTAGAAACTACTGTAAGGCACTTCAAGTGGTCACAGGGAGAGCTGAGCAGTTTTCCTAAATGAAGGCAACTAGGTTGAAAATGATTCTTTCCTTCATCTTTCCTTGCAGCCAGTTTACAGCACTTTGACAAAACTGAAGGCTATTTAAAACTCACAGTGTTTTTAGCATAACTTTTATGAGTGTCAAGCCTGCTATATATTAGTCATTTAAGAAGAGATACTGTAGTTGCCTTTTCCTATTTTCTCTGTTCTACCTCAGATTGGAACAGGTCAGTGAGAAACAGGTAGATGCTTTGTGGTTGAATCCTGACTGCAAATAATTATTATTTGAGGTAGCCCTAGAAATGGAAATATGAATTTAGTATGATATCACAGTCTGCTCTGGCACTGTTCATTGTTGAGTCAGTACAGTTTAAGATGTATTTCTGAATGCTTCCTTTAAAGGAAAATGTTTTATAATGCTTACACAAAGAATCAACAGATGTTATTTCAAAACCAGGGCTCTTTCCCCTTTCTCCATTTTTGGGGAGGTACTGAAAATGACATGGAATTATATTTTATTCTTATTTAGTGTTTAAAATTTCTATTCTGTAGGAAATATTGCATGAGAAATTGTGCATAGTTTGGATCAGAGATGAGTTGTTTTGAGATTTCTTAGAAATGAAAATACTGACAACTTATAGTCAATTAACTTTTTCTTTCTTTTCTAACTTTCATTCTTTCATTTTAATTTGTTAGATATCTTGCATACAATTATACAAAAAAATATAAAGTTTTATTTAAGGACAGTCACTTCAGAAGTTTTTTAAGTTATGGGAGTTCCTATTATGCAGACTTAGATGATATAGATATACGATTTTTAATTCCCATGTAAACAAAGAATCAATAGAAGCTGATAGTCTCTTTGGAAGACAGTGCTTTTCTGTGGGAAGGTTTGAGTTCATTGAAATAATGTATTTAAATGGAAATTCACTCCACATGAAGAATTTCATTTGAAGAATTATTGTAAATTATATCAGCATGTATTTAATTCACTTAACATTTTATTAAGACAATGCTGGAGGCAAGGCATGACCTCCTATCACATTTTCCAAATGTGTGTATTGCTGAATTACAAGTAATATGTACATGGCTAAAACTGCTGTAAATGGAAGAGGAAAAAAAAAAACACAAAAAAACCCTAACACCTTTCTTGTGAAATTACAGCAATTATTTCAGTTTATTCTGTACTTAGAATAAATTTGACCTGTGGATTATGTTGGAGGATAGGATTTGAAGAAGAGCCTATGGGGATACAACTCTCAAACCTTCTGTCATTCAGTAAGAGTTGGAACATGTTTAAAGTTCCTATCTCTGTATGGATTTGAGTTATCTGAATTAAAATTCAGTTTGAGATAGCTCTATTGCTAGCTTAGAGGCATATTAACGCACACAAATACAAAAAATAAAGGCTGGAGCGTGCCCTGGGAAGAGCAGGAGGGCTTCTGGAAGTCTACTGCCACACTTCCATGTGTTCAATTTCATCTGGTTTTGTTAATGGACTATCAAAACTAGCAAAGAAATGGAGCATGAAGATAGTAATGCATTCCATTTCATGTCAAAGAACTAACCCTTCCACCCACAATACTGTCATTTATAAAGTAACGTGTGTGCTTGTACTCTGCTGAAGCTGCCATTTGGCTTTACTGATTGCTGCTTGCAGTGTGCATTAATCTGTCTGGCTGACATCACTCTTTTTAAGCATCTGGTCTCTCCTGTTGTTCCTCTCACAAATGCTCATCATTGTGCTCACAATCTATGGCAATGACCGGCAAAATATGTGTGTGCAGTGCTCTGATAGAGGACTGCTACCTTGCCATGGCAATGACAGGCTCTTGCCCTATTTTATATTGGGAATTGATTGCAGTGATCAGAGTGACAGCTTATAAAGCGCCAGTGACTCAACTAGAAATTCACGGAAAACAGCTGGAAGTAACATTATTTGGGATCATTTCAAATAGCATGCAGATACCTGCTTGCACTTGCTGAGGATTTGATCTAATAAGCAGTTATACACATGGATGACTTTACAGATGTGCCCAGATTGTTTCAATAGGTTTGTGTATCTGAATAAATTGTGCTTCCATGTAAGTGTTTGCAGAATTTGACCCTCACTTTGCAAATGTAAGTGTGATGTCAGAAGTTGTTTCTTAAAGTTACATGAGATTGATTAAATGTTGAGGAAACACAGCATTGTTGGTTTAGTTTTTTTTATTTTTACAAGTTTGCAGCACTGAAAAAGAGGTTGTGTTGTTTCACTCTTACTCATGCACATCTGTGTATAAAAAGCAATGATTTTCCATGAACTTTTCTTTAAAAGAGATGTATTTGAGTCCCTTCATTAAGTTAATATTTGCCTAATTTCTCTCATATGCTGGAAAGGAATATTTAGCTTTTGCATGCTGAGTGTAATGTTTGATGATACCTGTATTAAAATCAAGAATTACTGTTTTTCTAACATTTACTTCTTTGTGTGATGAGATCTGTAAAGATGAGCTAAAAAGAAACTGGCATTTAGAATATTTCTCTTTAACTATTTGTTGAAGCTATCTTGCTTTTTTGAGAAAAAACAGTAAATCATTCCTGAGAAGCAGGCCATATCTCTTCTCAGGATATCTTTTCAGTATAAATTATTAGAGTTGACTGTCCAGAAGGCAGCAGAAATATATCTGAGAAGATTATGCATGAATACTATCGATCTTACAAATTAAATTGAAAGTGTGAAGACCTTCATAAACTTAAGGCTATTTTTCATGATATTGTTTTGTTGTAATTATTTTTTGTTCTTTGTTGCTTGCAAATGTTCTGGATGGCAATTGTTTCAGCATCTCAGACAAATTCTAACTGTGAGTGTAGGAAGACACAACCATCTTTGTCAGCCCGTGAGGACAGCCATGTTGGCTAAAGCTATCTAAGCAATAGAAGCAAGCAGTGATGAAGACAGGAGAAATAAGGAAGAAGAGGTAGCTTGTAGAAATGAATAAATGAAATAAGGTTTTGGTAATACTTTGTGACACTTACGAGCTTGCAAATCCATCTTATAATGTTTGATGGGTTTTATTAATTTAGCTATTTGCTTAAAATTTGATACGTTTTGGTAGCTATGTAAATGTAACATAACAAATGTTTTAGCAATGTGGATTTTTCTGTGGGTTAGATGTTTTTCAAAGTTCAGTCTGTTTATTTTGCACTGGCATTGTGTATTAGTTGGTATTTAAACTTCAGCTAGTATAATAAATTGAAATATTAAAAAAAATCAATGTGAAAGTAATATTTCTGTTAGCTTTCTTATTGATTTTATACCATTCTTTCTCATGTTTTTTCATTTTATTCTTTCTAATAAATTTGCAAATTACAAAATCGTTATGTTGCATTTGTCTCTGTAATATTGTAGGACTACACATTGGCTGTTTCAATGGAACCCTTTACAAATTTTAATGCGTTAATTTTGTCAAAGTGGGAGATTATTTTTTGTGTGTATGCTAGTCAAAATCTTAATTCTGGAAAACAGCTATGAAGTTGTATTATATCATGCTGTAACATCAAATAAATTTCATACAGTTAGAATATACTTGAAAAGGGGAAAATACTTTTGTTCATAAAACAATACAATGGAAAAAGGCTGCCTTTGTAATTAGCAACAAAACTTTCAGGTGAGGGAATTTTGTGATTATTGTTTTAATGAAGGTTTAAATAACTAGCAGTCTTTGATTTTTATGTAAGGGTTTATGTTCATTTGGAATTAGGTTTCTGTAGAGCTTATGCAGGTCATTTACTAGTTGAAGTTACCTCTTACCTCTAAACCTTATGAGACCCAGGTGTAAGGCACAGTGTGTAATAAACACTGTTGGGGTTCATTCTTTTAAATAAATGATTGTGTTTATTTTCTCAGTTTCATGGTTACTTCCCTGCAATTAGATGATTTTCACAAATAAGATGCTATACCCTGTACGGAAGAAAGGACAGTTTGGAGCTGAAAACGATGGCACTGTGGTTGAAATACTATTCAAGTGACACAAGTTAATCTTTTCAAAACAAGATTGACCAGTTCTCAAATGATTTTAACAGAATTCCTTGCTTAGGTAGGCTAGCTGGTTATTTATTTCTCTGAAATAGAGGTACTCTGAACATGGCATAAAGTTCTTGCTAGAGCTCAAATTATTTTTTTACACAGCAAAGACTATATTCTGAATTCTATTTGATAGAGTTAAGAATAAGCATTATTTCTGCTTTTTATACATTAAATTCCTTTCCCAATCATCAGCAAATCTTCCCATTTTGGTCCTTTAGTATTCAGTGATGGCTCATTCATAATCTGTACTTCTTCTGTTTGCCCTGCACTCTATGACACTTGTGCTGACACAATTTTCACTTGTTCATGGCTGATTTTTGCTTTTAACACCTAGTCATTGCTTCTAGCAACATTCATGTTCACATTTTACTCCTGGAAATTCCAGTGAATAGTGATTTTAGGTTCTACAGGCTTTGAGAGAGGCAGTATACAAATAACATTTGACTAACACACCACAAACTGCACTGTGTTAATTCTAATGTATAGAAAGTATAAGCACAAGTTGTGATACATCATTTTTTTTCTGAGCAAGTCAATTACTGATTAATAATTTGCAGTATGCTGTTACTTCTCTTTATGGAGAAAGTTCCGCTAGTTGGGGTCAACCACTACAATCATGTGCTTTGAATGAGACACATAGGACATACTTGGATATGCCAATGGGTCCTTCCCATACTGAAGATTCCTAATGAGGGCTTGCTCTGAAGGACCATACTGACTAACTAATGAGTCACATGAAGAGAATCAAGGATATACCACTGGTATGATCAACACAGGTCATTAAAATATACTCTTGCTGAAACGTAACAGACTCTATCTTTAAAACATCAGATGCTGGCAGAACATTGTGCAAGAGCATTTGCCATAGGTATCAAAATGGCCTAAATATTCCCTGTCTTGTGTTACAGCCCTTTCAGGACTCCCATTGTAGAAAGCACAAACATGTAGGTAGCTTTATAACGCCTTAAAATGTCAGCTGTTATGAATTCATGTGTCAATAATATATAATATGGGCAAACTGATCAATTTTCATGTAAAACTGCAATAGCAGTTGGCTTTTCAAATGAGGTTTCTTGTGTTCGCTTTACAATACAATTCTTTGTTTTGATGAGTGTAATAGCTGTGAGTTTTCTTCCTGAAGTAACTCATTTTTATTGCTAGTGCTACATCAGTGACAGTCCCTTCAGCTACATCATTCTTTTGAAAAGCCAAATAAGGCATTTTTACAAGCTGGATTCCTGTTTATTTAATTGTCTGCTTTCTTAAGTGACTTCTGAGTATTCTCCAAGTAGTAAGCACTGCAAATTTATGAAGCCTTTGCCTCATAATTTTTTATCTTTTCTGTATTATGCAATTGACGTGTAGTATTCTGTGGAAAGTAATAATGATTGACTTCAAAAGCAGTCATCATAATGAGGATACTTAATTGTATCTGAAATAGAAAAAAAAAAAAAGAAAAGAAAAGAAAAGAAAAAAAAAAAAGAAAAAAAAAAGCCACAGGAGAACAAAGCATCTTGATATGTCTGGCTTGAAATAAGTAAGATCTAACTTTTACTAGACATTGTCAGAGTGTTTTCATTATTACAAATCTTATTTTATTCAAAATAGATAAGCAGCTTTCTTTTTTTTTCAGGTAAGTTTTGATAAAACTTGAGAAAAATGTATGTACAGCAGGCAATTTCTGGTATTTTCTTAGAATTGTAGAACCACAGACTAGTTTAGGTTGGAAGGGCCCTTTAAGATCATCTAGTTCTAACCCCCTTGCTATAGGCAGGGACACTTCCCACTAGACCAGGGAGGTCCAGCCCCATCCAGCCTGGTGTTGAATTCTTCCAGAGAGGAACATCCACAACCTGTCTGGGGAATCTGTTACTGTATCTCACCATCCTCACAGTAAAGAATTTCTTCCTGATACATAGTCTAAATCTATCCTCTTCCAGTTTAAAACCTTTTCCCTTTGTCCTGTCGCTACATGCCCTTATAAAAAATCCCTCACCAGCTTTCCTGCAGGCTCCTTTCAGGTACTGGAAGGTTATTTTGGTCTAGATTGTGTAGAATTATTTAATTTTAAATACTGTTTTCAGTTCTTTTCATTAGTCATGGGAATCATTATGTGTACATACATGATGAAGTGTTCTGCAGCACAGAGAAGAAAAGAAAAAAAACTCAGTAAATGAACGTTTTGAGCAAGTTTCAGCAGTGATCTTAAGCTAGAATTTTTTTTTACCACATTGAATAACTGAAGCAGGAGAGAGGATCTTTTTTAACATTTGGGGAAAGCAGAGTATAAACAACAATAACACAGGCTTTCAAGTGTTTTTTGTACATTTGCTTCATTGATTTAGAAACAAACTGGTGTTACTTTCCACTACTGAATTTCACTGGGTTTATGCAGTAGTGATTTCTATGGATTCAGCCTACTCCTTAGTCAAATAACACTAACACAATGAATAAATTTGAAGGGCTTTCTCAGAAACAGCACTCAAATGACAATTGTATTGTTGTCATTAAAAAAATCACTGCAGCTGCAGATCCAGAATATACAGAAGTAAATCTATTCAATCACTGAAGCCAGTATTGTTGTCTCAGGTACACAGTGAAATCCATCTGTCTGGTAAAATGCATTGTGAAACCTGAGGCAAATTCACTGAGAAATCTGTTTTTGAATTGTTTTTCTCACCTGTTGTAGTTTTTTTATTTGATTAGTTTTTCCCTTCACTACTCAATTTTTTTTTTTTTTTTTATTTTCAGCTGTTATATTATTTTTTATTTTGAAACTAAGATTATTTTCACAATCAGTTTAACTTTTAGGTCATTTTGACTTCATTACTTTACTGTGGTATGGGCTATTCTTAATTCTGCTGAATTGCTATGATTTAGACTCCCAAATGGAAGTTTTGTCCATAGAGATAATATGACTCCAACTGACCTGGTAATATGTTACAAATCTGCAACAGAAGCAGTGCTTTTTCCACATGTCTGTTCTTCTTTTTCTGACTAGTAAAATTAAATGAGAAACTGTCAGGACACTTTAATGTCAAAGTTTGATTTTTTTTTTTTTTTTTACAGTGCTTCTAGTTGAAATACAAGTGATGATTTGTCCCACTAGTCTGAGGCGTTAGCTACTTCATCACGAGTAGCATTTGAATAGCAGCACTGCTCTTTTCCCTTGGTGTGATTAGCTCAGATGATATGAGTAGCCTTTTTAGATATACCAAAATATATAAGCTTTCTGTAGAATGGTGATGAGGGACAGCAAATGCATTTATATAGAGGTCAACTTTTATCTTTCTCTATTTTTGATAATTTTTGATACTGATACAGATTCTATCTTAGAGATGTTCCTTTTGCTATACTTTGGGAGCTGCCCTGTTAATTAATTCCTCAGTCCTGTTTTTACCAAGATCCTTCTACATCTATGGAGATGAGTTTGTGAGTCTGATGATCTTCCATGGGATTTCCTCCACACTGTAACAGGTTGTGGTGCCTCATTTTGATTCCTTCAATTTATGTCCGTTATTAAAAGTTTGTTCCTATCCAGTGACCAGACAAGAACTACTGACTCTCCCACCTCTCTTAAAACCCTTTTGTATAGATCTTCAGTTTAGTCACTGTTTTATTTATACTTGTATTATGTGAATGATAGTGAAATCATTATGTTGGGTTCTATGCATTGTTTGTGTATTCACTCACCTTCTAGACCAGAAATGGAGTTCTTCCCTAAGTTACTGGTCCATAGAGCTCCAATTGCCCTTTACGCTGATGTTCGGCTTTAAAGTTGCTGAGCAGTTCAGAATTTGGAAATTGATCCTAAGGAGTGGATCGATATTAGAAGTTCAGTTTGGACTGAGATAGTCTTCTGGAAGACAGTCTCCTAGTTGTTTCTACTTAATTGGCTTTACTTTGCATCTTAGAACAGTTTGGAAATGTTTGAATTATGTGTGTTTTTTCAGTGAACTGAAAGCAAAACAGGCACTTCTGGAGTGAGCTTGGTGACCTTCAGCTGCTGATGAGTGTTCCTTCCTTAGGGCCAGTTTGGAGCTAGTCTGAATTATTCTACTTTCTTATCTCCATTCTCCCAGCCTCAAACCCATGTAGTATTATTTTTATGATCTGCATATACATTTATATCTATTTTTGTATTCATGTGTGTGTGTGTGTGTGTATGTATATATATATATATATATATAAATTATGAGTCAAACATGCAAGGCTTCAAGTAAATTTGTGATTTTTTTTTTTTTTTAATTCAGCTTTTGTACTGGTGGTAGTTGAATGGTTGTACTGGGTGATCTTGGAGGTCTTTTCCAACCTTGGTGATTCTATATTTCTATTTTTACTACTTTACTGTTTTGAAGTCATGTTGTGTTGTGCTTTTTGTTATTTTTTTCTTGATGTTAAGGTTGATAATTATTCTATAAACATTATAAAATGCTTACTGAAATTATGTATAAATATATGTCAATCTACTTAAATACATTTTACAAAGAGTAAACTACTCATAATATTTCATATCCAAACTTCAGAAAAAAAATCATCTTTTTCCGATGCCTATAGACAGAAGTGGAGAAGAAACATGATGGTTTGTTTTTTTTTTTTTTTTAATTAAGTTTTGAATAACTCTGTACTTAATTTCATCAAAGTATTGCTGACCTTTGGTTTATAGTCCAGAACCATTGCAGTGTATTTAAAACCACTTTTTTTTTTTTTTTCCCATAAGTACTAATAAATGATGCAAACAAGATAAATAAAAAACAGCACTTCACTACATAGCTTTATTATCTTAGTCATTCAGAAATTCTTTAAATATAACATCTTATTTAAACATAAATAAATAAGTTAGAAATAGTAAGTAATGAATAAATAAATAATAGAAATAATAAATAGAAATATTTCTTGTGTTTTCTCATCTTCCTAAGAAAATTAAGGTCAATATCCACCACAGCTTGATTAAGTAGTTAATGCATTTGTCTATATAGCCATTCAGTTTTCCTTGAGATCCTGATGCCTTCATTTGAAAAATGAAAATGAAAAACACTTCTGTGTTGCATATGTTTCATTTTGCTTTGCAGAGTAAAAAACAATTTTTCAGCCTTCCTGCCTTTTTTTTTTCTTGTATAGTTATCCAAAGTTTCAGTTATCAGTAATTTTGGATGTTGACTTTCTGAACACTCAGATTAAAACATATTAATATTAAAACATATATTAATATAAGTACAGATTGGACTTTCACAGTCTCTACGGTTTAGACTGTAGGCAGGGCAGCTGTTGTTACAGTTGAATATGATCTGTGTAGATCAAAGGCAAGCAAACTTTGCACAGCATTTTTGGAAACTTCTGAAGTGTAAGGCGATATCTCAGCTGGCGTAAATTAGCATGGTTCAACTTGCAAATCAGAAAGGAACAGAATCATCCATGCATTTCTGACACTAAATATAGATGATTTATTTAAATGCGTGAAGTCACAGGAAAATGATAGGAAGCAAGTAACACAGTAAAATTTGAGGTCCTTCACATTGAATTAGGCTTTTATTGGAACTTTGGCAATGCAACAAAGCCAGCCTGACTCAATCCCTTGCACAGGAGTCACAAAATCATAATGACTAGAGCTCCTCTACTGACAAAGCTGATGAATCACTTGTTATCAGCTCTAAGACTACAAAGCAGCAGTCAGCAGCAATGAACAGAAGGTATCAAGGCACAAGAGTCGTTTAAGTGAAAGAAATTGAGGTGTGATCCAATGAGCTAAATAACCTGCACTCTCACTGATGGAACGTAGACCACAAAAGTGCACTTCATGAAGAGTTGTATTAGTGATTGAAACGTTTATCAGGTGTAGATGTGTTAGCAGTAATAACAAATGTGTAATGTAGTGGAAATGGACCTCATCAAATTTCTTTTTGTCACTTAGTAAATAAATTTGCTTTTGTTCTTTGCTGAGGCTGTATTTCCTATGTAGGCATTCTGCACTTCATTTATACTTGTCTTTGGCTCAGCAGAAGGCTGTCCTGACTGCTGTGGTATTGTCTTCCAGTTGTCGGTGGAGATGTCTCATTCCTTTAAAGGTAGAATATTGGGGTGAATGCAAAGGCAAGCAAACAGGCAAACTGGCAAAAGTGATAGCCACAATTTTTCAATTGCTTAGGGGCTCTCCAAAAAAGCAGCTAGAGGAGTCACTTTCACACTCAGATAAATCATAAAGCATTTTAGATATCTGGTGCTGTAAAAGCAGAAAAGTATATCTCCGTATTCTCCAGCATTCTGTTTGTTCTCTTTATCAGAGCAAGCTAATAAATGATTTCCATCTGTCTTGTTCTTGTAATTTTCCACTTTTACTACCATAAATAAAGAACTGAAGATTTTTCAAGGTAGCTGTATTCAGCACTTTGTCATGGTTTTATGCTTTTTGGTTTTCAGTATTCCACATCATAACATCATGTAGTGCACTGGGAGTCAAAGTGTTAGTACTCCAATTTCGGGTACCTATCCCTATACATTATGGAAGTCAAAAGATCTGGCCCTTCTGGGTGGGGCGGTCTCTTACTGCCTTGCAGTGGGTGCTGGAGGGTGCTTTCCTAACCGTTTCAAGCTTTTCAGGTTTGACTCGGTCTCAGGAACTCTCTCTCTCCTATCTTATTTGATTTATTAGTCTCAATTTCAATTAGATTGTATTATTTTGTATTATCTTGCATTCTGATATCATAGTTAGTAAAATAAGTTTTCCTCAATAGATCGTTGTCGCTGGTTTTTTTTCCTCCTTGAGCCCAGCTCCCGTCTCCCTGTCCCATTTTCCCTTTCCTTTCCCATTTTGTGGGCCTGGGGGGAGGGGGAGCCCAGGGGACTACTGCCTCCCTGTCACGAGCATAGATTTATCTAGTTAACTCCATGACACACTTGTTGAAATGAATGGGTACGTTTCTGTTGATATCTTCAGTGGATCGTACAGGAGTTTTTGCCTGAGATAAAGCATTAGCTTGGTCTTCTGTCTGTCCTTTTTGCTCAGTGATTCCCATTTTGTCTTTACTACAAAAGAAGCTAAAAAATCTGTTTAAAAATTAAGAGAATTATCTTCAAAAGACCACCAGTTCATTAGGAATGCTGTTAGGTGAGCTGGGAATATGTACAAGAGCTACTCTGAAAATAATGCCTCCTGTTTTTTTCTTTTAGCTAATGCCTCCTGTTTTATTCTTTTAGCTTCCCCCCCCAAAAAAAAAGTACCACTGACATTCACTGAAGCTTTCTGAATGCTTAGGAATACCAAACAGTGGATGTGAGCACAGTGAGGCTGCGAATGGTGTGTTTCACCTTTGGTGATAGTGACAGTGGGTCACCTTTGCTAGTGCAGATATTTGTGAGCACAGCATGCAGGCTCTTGTTCGTTGCTGGTGAAAATGCATAGCTAATGATGGTGACTATGTTGAAAAATAGTGTTTTTTGCACACCAGCTTAAACTTGTGAAATGGACTGTTGCTATGTATTTATTTGGAATGGATTTATTTAGTGTGTCTGGGATGAACTATTCAGATACTGATGGTGTGTGTTTCCTTTGAGTACCTTGAACCCCATAGTCTGTATACCAACCCAGTTTCCAGATTTTAGCTTTTCTCATTGAGTAGCTCATAGAAGATGAGCCTGGCTGCACTGGATCATTAATGTATTCTGTTTTAACAGCAGGCCAGATGCAGCTACTGTGTTTTCTTGGAGACACTGATGAAGTTCATCTTTGTTCTGTCTGTTTAGTCAACTGTGGACCCAGTAGCAATATATGATTACCTTCATGTTTCGATGAGATTTCCAAAATCTATTTAAGCTTGGATAACAAGAGAATTCTTAAATGCAGATTAAGATAAAATTACGAGTGTCTTTGAATATACATTTCTGCATGCCTACATACATTGTCTTGATTTTAAATGCTAACATGCATAATTGTAGAGCATTCTGAAAGAACAGAGTACAGTCAGAACTTCTGCCCACATAATAATTTATATTAATCATGGAAAGATTTTGACTATTAAATTGTCTTCTGAATGGAAGTTTTCAGTTGCAAAGTTTACACTAAAAGTATAACTGTTACAAAATATGACAGAATTTTGGTGTGACACATCAGTGAATGTTTGTATCTGGGATATTTACATTCAGGTGATTTGGATTTTACAGATGAGGAACTCTTAAGAATTGTTGGGCTTCTACAAGATTCTGTGTCGTATACAAGCTTCTGCAACCATTTGAAAGGGGGGTAGATAAAATTTAGAAAAAAACTACTTATTTAATTCAGAGTTGAGCTGTTTTCTTCCTGAACAAACTGCATTACTGTAAATATCAATTTTCCTGACTAGGAGGCATATGCATGTTTAGTTTGAAATAATATATTTAATAAATATATATTTATACTATATATGCTAGAATTAGTAACTACATAAAATTTGGAAGAATTGTAAAGAAATTCATTCAGTATAATCAGAACACAGCCTACCAGCCTATATTTTTTTGTATATTAACTTGGTGCATTAATTTTTAAGCATAAATTAACAAATCAAAGTTGTTTAGTTAGTGTACCCTTTTGAAGCTGGTTCCTTTTGGTTCTCAGGGGGAATGAAGTCTGAGGGTATAGGGTTTTTTTGAACACTGAATGTTTAAGAATTATAGAAAAAATTCTTCCCACTCTACTACTCCCATGTAGAACACTTCTAATGTTTCTTTACTGCAGATTTCTTAGCATAGCATTTAACTTCCAAGCTGCTATTATTGAATTGCATAAACAAAACTAAACAATACTAAGATATGCACAGATCAATAAGAATTTGGGAAATGTTAAATCATATCCAGATGCCAATAATTTTACAAAGTTTTTAGGATGTATTCTTTAACTATAAGCAGTTCTAGAATAGTTTTTATATGGGAAGCTGACTGAGACAAATACTCAGTTTATTCATGAAACATGGTATCAGAGAATATGAATTTATAGCACAAAACTACGTGTTAAGAATTTGTCTGAATTGTGAAGAGAGAAAACAATTAAAACTCTGTGAAATATGTAGCTAGAATTTGACATTTGTAGTTATGGCAAAGAAAGCATAAACAATTATCATATGTTTGTCAGAATGGTCAGCTACTCATGAATAAAATAAAGTAGCTTTGAAAGTGAGATGGAACCAATATAAAGATGTAAGAAGTAACATAAATCCAGCATACCTGCTGAAACTTGGCAAACACATGCATAACAACTTAAAAAAGCATCTACAACCTCTAAAGGAACAAATGAAAGAGACAGCTCTTCAGCACTATCTCTCTTAGATAAGGATTTTACACCTGATGAACTTTGCTAATTAAATGCTGTCAGGTCCTCTCTCATTCTACAGAGGACAAAAAATCATTTTTTATTTGCTGCCCAGTATTTTGCAGCTGCAGACTCTGCAGTCATACATGAAATATAATCATTTACCATATTATTTGGGCCAGGTAAATTCATATTTTCAGGAATTCTGTATTCATCTGTTTATTTGAATCGTCATAAAACTCAAGCTGATTCATGACAGCACCAAGACAGATTGAACCTGATTGCAACATACTGGTGAAAAAAACAGATCCATGTGAGATCAAAGATAGGAGCTCAAGGAGGAACAGTGTCCAGATTATGCCAGGGATACAAAAGGTTGTGCACTGAAACCCAAATGGGATTATCTGGTGGGAATAACCTTGTGAGATTTAGGTGCATAAATGGAACGTGTTGATAATTTGAAGAAAGACACTTTGAAATATTAGTATCTGACAAGAAGAGGCATCCCAAATAAAAATAAAGTTGGAAGGAAAAACTTTATTTTCTATCTTGAAAGTGTTGCATACATATCTGCATATTTAAAGAGAAAATTCAAGAACTCTATATTCTCTAGAATCAGAAAGGTCTAGGACTAGAAATTCTATCAGATAACATCTGTGTCCTTTTTACAGTTAGGATAGATTAAATATTAAACACTGCAGAATATGGAGAGTGGAAACAAGTTTACTGTGTACTTTGTGGCTTCTCTGATATACTTTACAAAGTTCTTCTTAAGAAGAAGAGACAGAAAACAGATGAAAACTGGCTTAGCAGAAAGTACTCTTAAAAGTTGAGTCTAAGGAAAATTAGTTTCTTCAACCAGATTATTTGGGTTACTGTGATTTAATTTGATCTTTGAAAAAACACAGCTGGAGGAAAAAAAAAAAAAAAAGTGAATTCAGCTTCCACTGCAAGACTTAGAGAGGAAGATATTAACCCCTTGGATTTCAAGGGATTCAAGTTGATCTAGATACTCCCTCAGGTAGTCAACAAGACTTTTGAAAATACTCCCCACAATTACATTCTTTTGCGAAGTAAGGTTTTGCAAGTAAGACTTCTTATCAAAACAGTTTTAAGAGCTCATAATAATACTGTAAGAAACACAGCAAGCTGTAGCTTATAAACTCACTGAGCAAGGGTCCGTGATATGCTTCTTGATGCCTTTGGATACTGAAAGAGTTGTTCTGTGGTTTGACAGGTTCTTAAAAATAATGAGACTTGCAGTATGGTAAAGGCATTTACTTCTGTCTCAGATTTTGCAATTCTATCAACAGCACTGGAGAATCATCCTACCGTGGGGAATAGTGATTGCTAATGGGCACAGTTATTGGAAAGCTCTGCTGAGACTACAGATCATTAAATAGTTGCTTTGTTTACAAGAACGAAAGCTTAAAAAGTCTTATGATAAGATTTTGTGAACAGTACAGTAGCCTCAGGCTGTAGTCTGAACTTGAATTTTAGATAGTATGCAGGTCATAAGCATGCCACAAACAACAGCGTTCACATCATTACCTTATTTCCCATTTATAAATACATAATGTTGTTTACATTTAAATGTAATTGGATCCAGTTGTGTATCAGCTTCCTAAGATGCAGGGATCAATTTTAGAAAAGGAAAAATTGTTCTGCTTCAATTAAAGCTTTGCAAGGAAAAGTAAAGAAACTATTATTACTAGTTAGTTATTCTGTATCTGAGTAAGTCTTCGTTGTTTATTTGATGATAATACTTCAGGGGATATTGACATAAGATATAGTAAGCCAGGCCTAATATTGCTGATTTTAGTAATGAGTTTGAAATTAAGAGTCATTGTATAAATTCAATTTAAAAGAGATGGGACTAACAGCACCAAAAAAAGAAAAAAAGGTTTTTTTTCTCCTTTCTCCAAACAGAATCCCAGAAAGAAGGTGCTGTAAATGCTGGTGCAACTTCAGTTGAAAGTTTAGAGAATTCTGAGTTAATCTAGCAGGGATAACTTTCCAGGTTGCCATTTTGTCTCTCATATCATGAGAATGAGAAAGTTAGTTGTTAATTTTAACCATTTAGATACTCTGTTGCTTGGTTTTGTTTTGACTGTTTCTGCGGCTGTTATCATGTGTTTAAATGGGGAAGCTGCAATGGATTTTGTGTGTGTGTGTGTGTGTGTGTATGTATGTATGTATATGTATGTGTGCATGTAGAGTAGTTGCACTAGTTGGTGTTGGAAAGAAGAATAAGAACAGACTGAGATAAGAAGGAAAAATGGATCTAATTTGAAAATGTCATAATCTCCCTACAATAGAAATCTTATTTCTCCCAGTGGGGATGGATGTGCTCCTCCTATTGATTGTGATAACAAAAATAATGGGTGTATCTGCCTCCACTAGTTTGAGGATTATGGGAAATGATTGCAATAAATGGATAATACTGTTTGTATTTCAAGATGCTGAAAGTAATTCTCTGTCACTGACAAGCTTTTTATTTCAAAAATGTATTATGTGCAGAGTAAAAAAATATATATAAAAATTAAATAACAGCCTCACCTGACCAAGATATTCTGAAAAGTTCAATGATTGAAAATCAGTGGAACACCCTGTAATTAAAACATTTACTTCTGGAATTCTCTCAATTCATGTCTTAATAATACAATATTATGATCAGAGAATAAGAATGGGGAACAATAATGTAGTTTTGCTGAAGTGCTAGAAGTGAAACATTAGTGGCGTTGTTATGACTCAGATACAGAGGTTAGCACTTAAGATGTCTAATATCATAGCAGGATAATGGTCTAGAGGTAGTTTGTGCTGTTAGTGTGCTGCCTAGCTCAGGAACATTATCTCACCTTTGACAGGCTGATTCAGATCTTAAAGTCCTGTTTATATTTAGATAATCTTTACTTTTGTACTAAGAATATATTTGGCTTTGTGTTCTATTTCAGCATTAAATTCTATTTCAATAATTCTTTGTTAATTAACTGTAACAAAATCTATACCAGCTAGACTTGACCACTTTTGGTCTATCAGTGCTACCAGTGACTTTATGATAACTTCAGCATTGTTTCATTTGTAGTGAACCAATGTTTGCAATTTGGTTGTATTTTCTGGTTTACAGTGCCTTTGACACAAGCTTCTCAATTTCATGAAAATGATCTCCTGAGCAATTTATTTTCTAGCATTTCTACATCCATGCTCTTAACTTTCTCTTTTTACTGTCCCTACCTTCTGACTTTGGCTTTATGATTGATGATTGTGCTCAGGTCAGTGACCACAGTCCTTTGCATCAACAGAGTTTTATGAAATACTGCGTAACTGGGTAAACTAGAATTAAAAAAAGCTGTGTGTGTTTCTGCTCCAGCCTTCCCACAGAAAGTGCAACAAGCAGCCAGAGAAAATATGACTGCAATGTACTGAAATGTGTCATGTTGACACATCATGAAAACGTATTGAAATATGTTTCTTTTACAGTAGCTGTAAACCATCAATATGTGTGCATACAAAATTATACAGCAGGCGTACTGCAGTTGTCCAGTGTTGATGGAAACCATCTTTTACCATGGACTATGATCCGTGAATTATAACTGTGACATTCATTTTTTATGACTTCACAGGATGACTTTTTGTAGGCCTCACTACTATTTACAACAATCAACAATATATTAAATAACTTCTGATTTTTTTTTCCTGCAAGCTTACCTCTAACTTACAACAGCAGATGAAATTCAGCAGTCAGTGCATTGCTGAAAGGAGAACCATATACTTAAACTTTGAACATGGATCCATATTAGAGTTTGTTACAGCTTGGAATATTTTGTGCTTGTTGCATATAACTTGAAAAATATTTCAGAAATCTTCCTGACTTCAAGAGCTATTTATTTTCTCATTTTACATTAGAAAAGATTTTATAAAAGGGGAAAAAGGAAAAGTGAAATGAAAAGAGAGAGGGAAAGCATAACAGAATACCAGACAAAGGAATTTTTTTAAAGAATTAAAGAAAAGGAATGAGCAAGATCTTGCATTCTGCTGTCAAAAGAAATAAATTCTTTTCCCTGTATCCCTACTCATATAATACAACAGGATTATGCGTATATAACCTTCTCCTGATATCTGCAGATTTGTGAAGATCTTTTCTATCTTTTCTCTCTCCTTATAGACTCTTGGGTGTTGGATTACAGTTCTGTTGTTGTTGTTGTTGTTGTCCTGTAGTGTATTTCAGGATATCTCAGGATTGACTTTGATGGGAATAAAAGTAAACCAGAAGGTAAACTTTGCAGATTCTCCTTTTTCACAACCTCTCTTCTTCCATCCTGAAGGCTATTTCTGACAGCAGCTGTGTTTTGAAATTGTCCCGTATTAAGAATTATCTGTGTTAGTCATTGGTAAGTATTCTACCTATGAATGAACCTCAAGAACAAATGCACTGATCAGAAGATTGACCTTAGAACTGTAAGCCAAGTACAGTTTGAGATATCAGTAATGCAGCATATGAGACTGTCATGGAGTTAACTAGATCAATCTATGCCTGTGACAGGGGGGCAGTAGGCCCCTGGGCCCCTCCCCTACCCTCGGCCCCACAAAATGGGAAGGAAGGAAGGGGGGGAAAAAAAAAAAAAAAACAAAAAAACCCAGTGGCAACAAAATGTGGAGGAAAATTTATTTTACTAACTATGATATCAGAATGCAAGATAACACAATATAATACAATCTAATTGAAATTGAGACTAATAAATCAAATAAGATAGGAGAGAATTAGAATTAACAACTCCCAGTGCGCTACATGATGTTATGATGTGGAATACTGAAAACCAAAAAACATAAAACCATGACAGAAACATACATAAGAAAAATGCTGTGGATGGGCAACACGACTACCTACTTTTTTTGCCCACATAACCTGGATGATATTCTTAAGTGTGCCACTGTCAAGATCAATGCCAGTCCATCAACTGATATTTTCCAAAGTGAGATGAATGGCTAAATTGTGACACTAATGTATTTTGTGTCTATTAAGAAACTTGTTATTACAGACATGACAAGGTAGGATGACCTGAATATGTATAGTAGTGGTAGATGATAGGTTATGGTATTAATAACTTTCTCATGACTACTTAAAGGGTTACTGGCATATCAATCACCTTCAAGAGCTTACCGTGCAGAACTGACTGTGAGCACAGATGTGGGAAAAAAAGCATCTGGTCTGATCTAGTACAAGTCAGTAAAAACTGCACTGTTTTCACACTCATTACTGTAGTGTGTAATTTACTGCTCTTATGGAGACTGCCAGTCTCTTGGTTGTTCACAGCCACATGTCCTGATACAGCAAAACATATAAACATACTTAAGGAATCTACTTAACTAACCTAACTGCAGTAGTGAGTTAACTGTACTAAGTATTTATAGGTTTGATAAGGCAAGAGTAAAAATGATTTAAATATGATCATTGTTTTTGTTTTAAAGATTCTTTTAAGTAATAAGATATTTTTCTGGATACAGTAAATCTTGATTGCATCTCTTCTTAAAAACAGATGCAGTTCCTGTTTTATCAAATTTATATGTTTGGTATAATGGTGTTGTTTTTTATTTTTTATTGTTTTTTTCATGTGTTCTGGTAGTTTTTGTGTTTAAAAGTATAATATATGAAGATAGATCCCAAAATAATCCAATGCTTACTTGTAATCATACATGTCATGGAAGATGCAAGCCAGGAGAGACCATGACAGCATCCATAAATCACAACCAGAAGATATACCCAAATGTGGCACTAACCTTAAGACATCTTGTAAAAGGGCCAATAAGTATGAGAAGAGAGCAGAAAAGATCGTGGGAATTAATTCTAATTATGGAACAGCAGATGAATGAATATTAGATTTTAGAAGTTATTTTTGTAAACAAAATGATTACAGCTATAGAGGAAGGATGAATGAAAATAATATATTATGATTCAGAAAGACTTCTGTTTATTTTTCCTATGCTAGATGACTACAGTAGGTTTGTCTTTTCTTACCAAAAATACTGGAAAATTGAGCACAGTTTACTGTGCTCCGTAACAAACTTGGCAGTTGCATTGATATGAGGTACTTCTCAGCCTTGGAAATTTTAATTAATACAGGTCCGTATATCTCTCAAATATCCTGTCTGGATATTTGAGAGAAAGGTTTTTCTCATACTATCAGCCTTTGGCAGTTTGTAACTGAATAAATTTTCACTGACCATCACAATGTCAGTGACAGTAAGGTTTAAATTGTCTGCTAAAATCATTGGAGAAGTCTTGAAAGACAGTAATTGAAATAGTATTGTGACTCACCACAAGTAGTGATATTTAGAAGAAAGTAAAATTATTTCATAATTCAAATCATTGTCTACTATTAACTTAGGAGTATTACTGTCAGACTAGATAGCTTGAGAGTGAATGCCAGAAAATACTATTTCCTTCTGTTAATGTAACCAGCATATGATTTACAGAGCCTTCAGTAAGCTCAGAATGAAGATGGAAAGCAAAATGCCATTTTGTTTGGGGAGCCATATAGAACTTTTTTCCTAGTACTCCTTGTCCTCCAGATAAAAAGCCTCTATTCGTCCTACTTTTATTATAAAGTTCTGTATGCTTATTATTACCTTTTCTTCTAGTTCTATTTTAGCGTCTTTGACTGTGAATCACTACAGTTTTACAAAACTGAGTAGAATGCTTTAAGAATTAAAAATGAATTGGAAGAGCTTAGAAATGCACTGCAGCTCTATTTATACTCAAGAGAATCTTTTATCCCAGTACATAACAGAAAAAAATAAATAAAGTAAAAGAGAAGCACCATCCCAGCTATTAGAGCTGCTCTGTGGAATACTCACGTTCAATATCCATCCTACATAATTGAAATACAGGACCCAAGAGTAGGACACTGTAAAAATTTACACCTCGTAAAACTAGGGTAAATACGAGAACATCTCGCTGAGAAAGAAATGTGAGCCAGGACATTTGACAATATTTCCCTTATCTAACAGATTTTAAAGGGAACTATTGGTATGGAAAGACAGATAGAAAAACACACGTACTGAAGGAAATAGATATTTATGTGTATATGTGTGGGTGTCTGTATGCATATGTCTGTGTGTAATTGTATCTGATGCATTATAACTTATAAATTATAATGGGATACACACCCATATTCTGAGATCTTAAAGTCCTGTTGAGAAATTTTCCCTGAAATACATGGTCAAAGTGCTGTTTTCTGTGTGCAAATCTTTTAGTTTGTTTCTTTCTAAACTTGAAATTAACTTTTCCTGCCTTATTGAATAATTCAATAGAGGCTTTTTGATTTTCAAGACAATTATATTCAAAGATGTAGCTTTAGTTTTTCTATTTTATTTTTAGTCCTCCTGGCTGTTCCAAGTCAGTTTAATCATTATTTTACATTGCTCTAATGTTGCTATTTTGCAATACTAATCACCCAGCAGCAAACACTAGATCAGGAGATTTTTGCTTCCAAATCAACAAAATGGAAAATCAGCTGATTTAAATGTTGATATAATAAGGTGATCTAGGAAAAGCTAGCTGAAAAAAAATACAAAGAAAGAAAAAGGAAACAAGATATCAACTCTATAGTGGATAAAGATTTTAAGGGTAGTAAGAATTACTTTAATACAGAATCACAGAATCACAGAATCACTAAGGTTGGAAAAGACCTATAAGATCATCCAGTCCAACCATCCACCTATCACCCATGGTTCTTGCTAAACTATATCCCTCAACACAAAATCCAATTGTTCTTTGAACACCTCCAGGGTCGGTGACTCCACCACCTCCCTGGGCAGCCCATTCCAGTGCTTGACCACTCTTTCAGAGAAGTAGTATTTCCTAATATCCAGCCTGAATCTTCCCTGGCGCAGCTTGAAACCATTCCCCCTAGTCCTATCACCAGTTACACGAGAGAAGAGGCCGACCCCCAGCTCGCTACAACCTCCCCTCAGGTAGTTATAGAGAGTAATAAGGTCTCCCCTGAGCCTTCTCTTCTCCAGACTGAACAATCCCAGCTCCCTCAGCCGCTCCTCATAAGGCCTGTGCTCCAGACCCCTCACCAGTTTTGTTGCCCTTCTTTGAACACGCTCCAGGGCCTCAATGTCTTTCTTGCAGTGAGGGGCCCAGAACTGGACACAGTACTCAAGGTGCGGCCTCACCAGAGCTGAGTACAGGGGGACAATTACTTCCCTACTCCTGCTGGTCACACTACTTCTGATACAAGCCAGGATGCCATTGGCCTTCTTGGCCACCCAGGCACACTGCTGGCTCATGTTTAGCCGAGCGTCAACCAACACCCCCAGGTCCATTTCCTCTACACAGTCTTCCAGCCACTCCGCCCCAAGCCTGTAGCGTTGCTTGGGGTTGTTGTGGCCAAAGTGTAGGACCCGGCATTTGGTCTTATTAAACCTCATCCCATTGGCTTCAGCCCAGCTATCCAGCCTGTCCAAATCCCTCTGTAGGGCCTCGCTACCCCCAGGCAGATCGACGCTTCCAGCCAACTTAGTGTCATCTGCAAACTTACTGAGGGTGCACTCAATGCCCTCATCCAGATCATCAATGAAGATATTGAAGAGGACAGGCCCCAGCACCGACCCTTGGGGAACCCCACTCGTGACCGGTCGCCAGCTGGATTTGGCTCCATTGACCACCACTCTCTGGGCCCGGCCCTCCAGCCAGCTCTTTACCCAGCCAAGAGTGTACCTGTCCAAGCCACGGACTGCCAGCTTCCGCAGGAGAATACTGTGGGAGACAGTGTCAAAGGCTTTGCTGAAGTCAAGGTAGACCACATCAACAGCCTTTCCCTCATCCACCAGGCGGGTCACTAGATCATAGAAGGAGATCAGGTTGGTCAAGCAGGACCTACCCTTCGTGAACCCATGCTGGCTAGGCCTGATCCCCCGGTTGTCCCGCACTTGCCGCGTGATCTCCCTCAAGACAATCTGTTCCATAACCTTCCCTGGCACCGAGGTCAGGCTAACAGGCCTGTAGTTCCCCGGGTCCTCCTTACAGCCCTTCTTGTAGATGGGAGTCACATTGGCAAGCTTCCAGTCTTCCGGTACTTCACCTGTCAACAAGGAGCACTGATAGATGATGGAAAGCGGCTTGGCTATCACCTCCGCCAGTTCCCTCAGCACTCTCGGGTGAATCTCATCCGGCCCCATGGACTTGTGACAGTCCAGTTGGAGTAGCAGGTCTCTGACTGTTTCCTCCTGAATCATGGGTGGTTTAGTCTGCTCCCCAGCCGAGTCCACCAGGTCAAAAAGTGGAGTACCCTGAGGATAACTGGTCTGACCTTTAAAGACAGACGTAAAGACGGCGTTCAGGACCTCTGCCTTTTCCTTATCCTCACTAATCACATTCCCAGCCTCATCCAGTAAAGAATGGAGATTCTCCTTAGTCCTCCTTTTACCGTTGATATATTTGTAAAAGGGTTTCTTGTTTCTTTTTATCCCAGCGGCTAGGTTGAGTTCGAGCTGGGCTTTCGCCTTTCTGATTTTCTCCCTGCACATCTTAACAACTTCTCTGTACTCTTTCTGAGTCGCCCGTCCCTTCTTCCACAGGAGGTAAATTCTCTTTTTCTCCCGGAGCCTCAAGAATAGTTCCCTATTCATCCACACCGGTCTCCTTCCCCGCCGGCTCATTTTGCAGCTCAGGGGGACAGCCCGCTCCTGCGCCTGTAAGACTACCTTCTTGAAGAGCAACCAGTTGCCTTGGACCCCTTTACCCTCTAAGACTGAATCCCAGGGGACTCCCCCTACTAGTCTTCTAAACAATTCAAAGTCCGCCCTCCGGAAGTCCAAGGTAACAGTTTTGCTGTTCTTCCTCCTGGCTCCTCCAAGAATCGAGAACTCTACCATCTCATGGTCACTCTGTCCAAGACAGCCCCCGACCACCACATCTTCCACCAGACCTTCTCTGTTTGTGAACAGCAGGTCTAGCGGGGCAGCTCCTCTCGTAGGCTCTCTCACCAGCTGCATCAGAAAGTTGCATGTAAAAAAGAAATAAAACACATAGATACTGCCAGATGAATATTAAATATTATTAAATACTAACAATATCAAATATTAAATATTTTGTGCTGCTTAAGGTGGAAGAGAATGAAGTATTCATGAAATTAAAGTTGCTTGTTCATTTATTTTGTCTTCTTTTTATAATTATTGTTCAGTTTAATGAAGGAAAACACCTTAATTTTAACACAGTTGAATCCCATCCCTTGTGTTTCATTCTTAGTACTTTCTGTGTAGAAACCAGACAGGAGACATAAGTGACCTTATACAAATACTAGTGAGGGCAGCCAGACAGTGACGTCTGCTTCAAGCTGATACTAGAATTTTATCACTAAAGCTGTTTTAAAACAATGTATACGTTTCATTTGAGATGCAAGTTATATGTTCAATGAGGATGCTTTTATTATGCAATCTAAGATCTGGAATTTGGATATTAATACTAGATTGTTACTAATCTTGAAGATATAGTTGGCACCTAGTTCTCATTTTTATTGAGAAGTGAAGTCATGCTTAGTCCGCAGAATAAAGACAAAGAATAATGTAGAAATGTATTTTTGAATGAGAATTTTAATTGCCTTTCTACCTCTTTAATACTACTCTAAAATGAAAACTTGGGCATTTGGAAACATCTTTATTCAAATACTGAATCCAAATTTCAGGACAAGGAGTTGGCTTTCAAAGGCACCATGTGGTTACTTGGCCAATTCCATTCCTTTCTCAAATGCACCCTTTTCTTTTGAAATTTTCTGCTCAAATATGTTGGAATTGAGGAAAAAAATGCACTACTTGATGTCTGAGAAGTCTAGTTCTTTGTGTTTCTTATTTTTTTCCTGTAATAACATTTTCTTAACCTGCTTACATTTCATTTGCTGTGTAGTACCTGGGTAACACTATGGAGAAAGGTTTAGATTAGACATAAGGAAAAACTTTTTTCTTTCAAAGAGTGGTCAGGCACTGGAATGGCCTGTCCAGGGAGGTGTTGGAGTTGCCATCCCTGGCAGTGTTCAAGACATATCTGGATGAGGAGCTACAAGGGGTGGTTTAGTGGCTTGTGGTAGCAATGGTATTGGGAGGATGGTTGGACTAGATGATCTTGTAGGTCCTTTTCAGTCTTGTGATTCTATGATTCTGTGAAAGGGGAAGGAATAGAAAGTCAGATGATCTCTGATGTTTGCGTGAAAGTTAGTGAAAAAGAAATAACTGATTTGCTGAGGTTAAAATTGGAATATTAAATTAAGTTGTTCATTTTTTTTTTTTTTTTAAACACAGATTTGCTTTGATGAGACACGATTCCCTAATCCAGCCCCTATCCTCTTCAAAAATGATCTTATCTTTCCCCCCACCCCCAATGGTAAAAACAATATAATTGCTTAGAAACAGCCCTTCTAAAATCAAGTATCAATAGATTATTTATAAGGTGTCCAGATGGTAATAGCTTATTATATTGTTTACAACTATTCTGAAAAATTTAAGAGGAGTCTGTAAGAAAAATCTTATAAATTTCTCATTGAAATAAGAAGGAATCAAACCATTTGTTTCAGTGTATATTATACAGATTACATAATGCATTATGAATTGTTTTGAAAATAGATTTTGAGATCTGAAATAGGTCATATAACATTGTCTGAGATAAAACTGTCATACAGATAGGTGAGACTGTTGTGGCCATTTTTATCATTTATCTGGCTATAAAACGAAAACTTTCTGAAGGAGATAGGCAAGGAGTATATGAAATTTACTTTTTTTGTCAAGAAAAGAAGTTTGTCAAGAAAAAAATATGCGCATGGATTACTACTTTCTTTGGATTTTAATAAGCATTTGATAATTTGAAAAAATGAAGTCAGTGTTGAATTCTGTCCTTTAATTGAGAATTCTTAAATTGAGAAATAAGTTTGAACAGGCATAAATAACTGCACTGTTGATTTAAAACTCTCTGAAAGATTAGAGCCATAAGCAAAAATATTTCTAGTTAGGGTTAGCATTGTACTCCTCCATGAGGCAGCAATTTGGGTCAGTCATTCCTCAAAAAAAGGGAACTTCACACAGATGAAGGTTGGCGGTATTGTCATGGACTGATCTCCAGATTATGAGTGAAGAAAGCTGAAGGGAAATATGCTTGAGAAAGGTGGAGGTGAAAGTTCATCCTTTCACTGGGATAACATTACAGAAAGCCATAGTAAAATAACAGATCAAGGAAATAAACCAAAGCCATAAAGAAAGCCAACAGAGTCCTTTGCTCCAAGAAAGTTGGCAGAAGGAAAAGTTGGCCTAGCAAAAGATTCTGTTTTGAGATCTAGAGTAATTTTAACAAATATAAGACTTTTCTGTAAAGCAGAAAATAAGTGAGTTTGAATGACTATTTGTGAGATTGATATATATGTTCTTTATAACTGAGTTTAGTCCAATCTGAGAGTCAACTTCTGTGGAACTTGATAGAAGGTTGGGCAGAGTGGGGAGCAAGGCATCCTCAGTGCATGTTCCCAGGATGCTCTTCATCAGAACTGTGACTAAGTCATTGCTTTCTAAGATTACTGATCTGGAGGCTGTTTGCAAAAGGTTAAAAGAAAACAGTGAAAGTATCTCTGCATTACTATGTACACAAAAAACAGCCCTGTTTTTCAAGCGCTGTGAACATCTGTTGAAGAAACTTCATAGATATGGAGTATATGAAGCGTGTAAAATGTAAAATAATGGTGATAGTGGAAAGATATAATTCTGTTCATTCTGAATTTTGAGCACAGAAGAATTTTTTTTTTAATTTCTCCTTGCTGCAGAAGAGCGATGTGAGTACAGCAGCAATCTGATAACACTTATATTCATAGCAAAATGTTTTGTAGTTTTCACCCATTTCTCCTATTTCAATCATATACTGGCTCTTTCAGTGAATTATATTAACAAAAAAAAAAAAAAAAAAAAAGAGAGAGAGAGAGAGGGAGAAAGAAAAAGAAAAAAAGCTGAGATAGGAGTCTGACTTTATCCTGAAATGAAAGCCTTACACCTGGCATATTTGCAGAAGTTTACAGTGCATTTGAATAGAAGGAAAATATCATAGAATGGGCTGTCATATTTGGAAAATTGAAGTCCTACAGAAGTCAAAAGAGCTGCTTCTCTAATTTTACCTTCATTATGAAATGCCTTAAGGCCCTAGCTGTACAGTCTCTTTACTGTTGCTTCACCCACAGCTATTGCATCTGTGCTGTGGATCTTTTACTGAAAGGCTGCAGCCACCTCTTAATAATAGATACACTTGTTTAGTGTTTAGTCTTCCTGAATAGTCAAAACAAAAGAGTTCAAAGACATCACTTACCTTGTAGCTTGTTGTTCTTCCGTTCTTGTAACTCGTTTTGAAAAACTTGAAGACCTTCTTGTTAATCAGTTGTGTGACATTTTTAAAAACTGCATGAAATTTCATCACAAAACAGGGAATGGGCATAATAAGTCTCTTCTGCGAAAAGAAAAAAAAAATTACATTGAATTAGTATTCATCAGAATTGACTTTTGAGTGTATGTGTGTCTTCTTGGGCTGCTCACAGTGGAAGGAATAAATTAATAAAAAGGGGAATAGCGAATAGTGTAGTAGTGCTAGGAATTAAGTTATTTGCTGTTTGCTTGATATTTTTATTTTAATCCTCATTTCATTTTCACTAGATGCTGGATAAAGTAAATCAATGTTAATTTTTTTTTATAGAATTGGTATTTTTCATTAACATATATAATACAATAAATCTCCCAAAAGGTCCTTTATCTGTTCTGACACATTTTTTTTCGTTTAACGTATGGCCTTGCCAGAGGAGGACAAAAGAAATACTGTTCTTTATAAAAGATGATGCTCATATTACTCTTGTAAACTAGTAATGCTAATGCTGCTAGCAGGGTCCTTAAATCAGAATATCATCCTGCTCTTTTCAAGACCATATTCTCACGATGAAATAGCCATTGCTGAGATGGGTAGTAATTACTACTGACACATAAAGAGGAAATTAGTGTTTGAAATAATTAATATGAAAAACAGATGTATGAAATGGGAACCTGAGTCGTTTGTTATCTAAATGAAGTGCAGAAGTTAGTAACGTTCTTCAAGAAAGAAATAATGTCATGGGGTCTGAGTCCAGGTAGGAGAGAGTGCAGGGGGTAGGCCCATGTGCTGTGATGGAGAGATCTAATGCTCTGCAGATTGAGATTTCTGTTGCTGCTGAACCAACACTGCAGTGAGTGGTGACACTGGTATTTGCAGGCAAGGGTATAGAGTGACAAGTGGAACAAGAAGCTCTCTGCCAAATGGCAAAAGCTGTTTAAAAGTGGTTTGCCTGTTGGAGAAATGTTTTGCACTAAAATCTTTTCTTCTGTCTCCCACACACCTTTGCACAGACCTGCTTTTTGCTACAGGGGTAGAGAGTGCAAGCATGCATGGGCACTAAACCACTATGAACATGAGATCTAGTCCACACTAAACTATGTGAGGTTTTGGTAGCACATTTGAAAATGGTACAGTTGCTTGTTGAAGCATTCTGGCTAAATACAAATTATTTCCTTGCATTTCTTAATGTTTTAGGAAAGAGGAAAGTAGAAAGAATGGAGATACCATTCTGGAGGACCAGGACTTCTCAAGATCAGGAGAGAAAAAGCATTAATTTGCAGAAAAGAAACAGAAACAGCATAAACTACTTTCATATAATACATTGACTAAATCTAAATTTTCAACACAGCAGATAAATTTTCCCATGAGATGGAGTAGGAATCTTGCTGTTAGTAATGTAATTCTCTGTATTAGACCACATTTCCGAATAAGCTTTCCTCACTAATAGGCCCAACATGCTTGCGTATTTATGACAGGTGTTGAATAAGGAAAAAACTAACCTTTGTAAAATAGGTGCTGAACACTCTCATGAAACGGTGTTGTCATCTGCACAGAACAAATAGCCTGAGGTGGAAAATACATTAAGAAGAATCTGTGTGTATTCGTTGACAATGCTGTATCCAAAAATAGTGCAAAATATATTCCTGTTGCTAAATAAATAAAATAGAGCTTTTTAAGTGAGGAAGACTTAAAAGTTTCCCAAACCTAATCTTTCAGTTATAGCTAAGTATAAGTACATATTAGGAGTATCTCTTACGGTAAGAAAGGACAGATAGGAAGATAGACACAGTAAGACTGGTATGCAGTGTTGCAGCCCGTGCTGAATTGCAAAATTTGCACTGCTGTGTTCATGCATGGATCAAAACCTCTGATTTGAACAATGCTTCATTGCCAGCTGGCTGCAGTCCTTCTCCTCAAAGGCTGGGCTGTATTAGCTTAGCTTCTTGGCCCCACACACATGTCCAACTTCCCCTTACCTCAGTTTTACTCAGTTGTTTCCTACAGATAACACCTACAACTTTCAAAAGCAGGTAGTCTCAGTTGTTTATAAGTAATTCTTCTAATTGACAGATCTTTAGATTCTATGCTTGACATATTTGCTCTTGCAAAACCCTTGGCAAACCTCAGGTAGGAGGTTTCTAATGCTTTCAGCTTCAAGAATGACCTGCCTGCAGCCTACCCATGATAAGGGGCTGTGAAACTGTGATAGCATGCTTCCCCAGACAATTGCCATTCTGACCACTAGCTCCTTGTGTCACTGAGCCTTTCTGTTCACAGAGCTTATCAGGGTTGTGGTTTCCTTCATACCGGGTCTGTGCTGATGTGAATTCAAGGACTGATTGATAACTGGTACTGTGTGAATGGATATATGTGGCCACCCTCATCAGGTTGCTGATCTCATTTATTAATTTTCTAGACAGAGAAGATAATGTTGCATTGAGTTACCTTTGCCAGAGAAAGTTAAATGAATAGGAAAAGGTTACTTGTAATATTGAGGTACAAACAGAAGTAGCAAAAGGCCATCATGCAGTAATGTTGCAGTCAAGGAAACAGTGTTATGACTCAGATGAATTAATACTTTGTTTCAATAACATCAGTTGTGTTGAACAAAGGAGCAAAAAGCGGTAGATAAAAAACACCTACAAGGAAACATACACATCCAAACTCAAAGTAAAACATAGTACAGTTTCTGTGCTCGTGCTGAAACAAACTGTAAGCTATTCTTCAGAGAACAAATAACTGGCACCTGAAACTGTGATACAACAAGGAATTAAAATCTTAAAACATATATAAGCCAAGAATAGCGTTTTCAGACAGAGGAAAGAAAAATACAAATGTTTTGTTTAAGGAAAAAAAAAAAAAAAAAAACTTTGATAATATACAGGACTTCAGAATGATTGAAAGAAAGAGTAAATAACTGTTAAAAGAACCTGAGCTACAAAAGATTCAGTATAATCTAACTTAAAAATATAATTGGTATTCTAGACTCTGTGACTGCTGTACACTATTTTAAGACCTCTTGGGGAGATACTTGCAAAGGCAAAAGAATTCAGGAGGCAATATAAAATACTTTTGAAGTAAGCAAAGGATTTCATAATTAGAGCAATTAGTCTACTGACAAGAGAAGTCAGAGATGATAAAAAGGTTGCACCTAGATTTTTTTATTATTATTTGTTAGAGACATCTAAGAAGTGTGCGGAGTTTGTTTATTTGTTTTGTGTTGTTTTTTGTTGCTTTTTCCTTGAATTACATATATAAATTTACAGCATCAGCAGGAAATAAAACGGTAGATGCATGCTAACAAAATTTGCTGATGGCAGAAGCTGAGAAGCATTGACAACATAAAGGTGGAACTGGAATGTCACACAGTGGTGTCCAACACTGATAAATGAAGTAATAAAAATGGGAAAGATGTAATAGAAAATGCAGAGTCATGCCTCTGGAGACTAATGAGAACATCTGTTAAACCATAGCATGTTGTAAGGTAGAAATGAAGGAGAGAGGAAAATTCAATGCTTAGTATTCAGTGTTTGACTGTTTTTGAGTTACCATTGTGGTATGGATGAGGAAAGGGTGTGTGCAATTCTGGACATTGAAAGGGAAGTTTTAAGGTTGTTGTATAAAACACAGGTCAGACCTTCGGAGGATTGCTTAAAATTCTGTCCACTACCCTTGAGAAGAGATCAGTTACCAAGCAGAACTGATGAAGAAAGTATGTACTAGAATAAAAAGAGAATGGAAAGCTCGTCTCCTGGGACAATACTAAAAGAACTTGTCTTGCTTATCATAGAAAAACAAAGACTGAAAGTAGATACAGTGTATTTTCTGTACTCTGAGGAGGGGATAAGGACTAGAAAGGAAAGCTTTTGAAGCTTAAAGGACAGAACTGATTTAAAAGCAAATGAATATAAACATGTAGGTAAAGTGATTGTAAATGTAAAGGCCCTTTGGAGGGGTGAAGGAATACAAAAGTGCTTGGAAAATTACATTTGAAAGAAATTACCAATGGTTTCAGTTAGATTATATGATATGATTGTGATTGCACAGGAGTGTCGTCAGGGGGTCGTCAGACCCAAGAAGTCTTAAATGCCTGTGTGCATCTTTACCCAAGTGATATAAATTGGTGTGAAGCCCCTTAAGCTTTTCTGTACTAATTAACCGTGCTTCAGTACTACTCACCTTTCAGCAAATCAGCACTGCATTTTAGGTAATTAAGTTTAGCATATCTCCCTGCAGTGAATACTGGCTTCTGGGAATCTTTCCTGAGGGCATCTTTTCCATAAATTTTGAAGCTATTTTTGAAAAAAAACATCTTTCTTCAATATGCATGAGTCTCTGAAAAGGAACATAAGTGCATATTCAGAGTGACTCACCTCTCTTAGTGTGTATGGTAGAAACAATTCTGCTGTAATATCAGTATAGGTGATAAATGCTAAAAATAGTCTGAAGAGTTTCACCGTATGTAATTGTAATTACTTTCAGTCTCATGTTTATTATGGACTACACAAATCACTTCTTGTGACAATTTGTTACTCGTTCTTCAAAGTGATACTTCTAATTGTGTTTTGGGGTTATTTTCACTACAGTTGTACTTGCAAGAAAAAACATTTTAAAATAATGTTGCTTTTTATTTGAGAAATATAATACTTCCTTAGAAGAAGAGAGAAAGATGAGTTTAATACAAAAGGGAGCTGACTCACAAACCACAAAAAACATGTTTTATTTGTGCTTCTCATGAAAATCCTGCCACAAGGCACAGATTGCACCTGATTATTGCATTTCACGAGAAAGAGAATGCTGCAATTCTGCCTCACAGAATAGAATGTGTACAAGCTGTAAATGTAGCAAATGACTGTTTCACACACAAGGTCTGTGACATGAAATCATCTTTTCTTCCTGTACTAAGCAGAGACAGAAGAATGAGGGATAGGGATAAGTCTCTGGGTCCTTTCTAGATGACCCCACCTGATCCAGGAGACATGCTACATGGACATTGCTTTAGCTCAGTAGTTATTTTCCTGATTTGCACTGGTAAACATTCTCTTCTATTTCAGGTTACCTCAGAGTAGGTCTGCATGTCACTGTGGAGTAAATGGTGAACATTACATCAAACCTTGTGGTCTATATCTTCCTTACTGCAAAACATGAGGAAAAAAGTAGCTGTGAAGACGATAAGGCTGCAAGAGGAGGAGACAAGTGAAAGGTAAGGCATGATCTGCTGTGTAACTGAGGATGAAGTAGCCAATTTGACACATGGAAAAATAAATTTAGATTAGAAGCACACAGCTTTAACATGTGAGCTTAGTCAAGCAAGAAGAAAAGCCTGCTGGTTTTCTAGAATATTGTAATTCAGTTGCTAACAGTGAAAATGCACAAATTAGGGACATTATGATTACCTGAAAATGTCTGGCTCACTGAAAGCAGGGCCTGAACAAAACAATGCGCCTGCAGGTTTTAAAAACTCTGCCTTTAGAAATGGGGAAGAATTACAAGATTTTACTTTGGAAAGGCATACTGACAGCTGTAAGAAGCCAGTGTTAATAGTACTATTGAAATCAGTGTAACTGACTGTATGAGTAGGGCAATGGGATTTGGTCCTATACTCTTGCTTTGTAAACATCAGCATCCCTTAGATGAATATAATACCGACTAGTGAATGACATGTTAAAGCCTTATTAAAATCAACTGTGTTTGAAAGGCTGTTCCTTTAAAAAGGAAAGCAAATGGCTCAAATGAAATGTGGGATACAGGAGGAGAGGAAATCAATAAACCAACAAACCATCGATGATGTGGAAATAACTTCTTTATGTTTTCCTGTTTTTGTAGTTTATAGTTAGCAATAGTACATCAACTTAACAGCTTTGTTCAAGTGAAGAAAACTAAATCCAAACTCAGAGACTATTGTGGTGAGTTGCCTTTTCTTCAGTGAATTCTCCTTCCTTCTATGAAACTTTTTTTTTTTTTTTTTTTTGAAGTGAGAACTACATAAAAGTTGGTTACTGTTTGAGTTTTATTATTTTGTTGGCTTTTTTTGTTGTTGTTGTTTTCTGCATGATGTTCATCATCTCATTTTATTACCAGAGAGATTCCAAAACTGAATTTCGGTGTTCCTGATGACTTTCCATTCAGCATTTCTATTTGTAAAGAAGAGAAAGATTTTAAAAATATGTACCCAAAGTCATTCATATATATCTGATTTTTTGGGCTACTTATATGTACTTTATGTCACCTTGAATTTATGTTTCAGGACATAAAGATGATAGGATAGGATAGGATAGGATAGGATAGGATAGGATAGGATAGGATAGGATAGGATAGGATAGGATAGGATAGGAGTTCAGTTGGAAGGGACTTGGGGATCATCTAGTCCAGCTGCCTGTCCACATATTAGAGTATATTATTGAGGGCATTATCCAAATGACTTAAACACTGGCAGGCATGGGGCATTAGCCACCTGCTGGGAAGCCTGAATTTCATGAATTTGTGTATCATCCTTGCACAGGAGCTATGCTAATCTCTATATCATTCCAGTTTCAGTGCATATGCTACTGAAGGAGCACAAAACAAATCCAGCATTTAAATCCATCCTCAATTGTAAATTGAAGTGAAATGGCCTACAGCTCTTCAAGCTTCCACCCAGCCCCTCGGTAGGCAGAAATTTATCTGACTTTGGATCAGTTCATATGAAGACTTTCAGAGCTGGCATGCAAGAGCAGTGCAAAATGATTAATGTGAGGGAATGGGTGAAGAAAAGTTGCCGAGGATCTGAGACGCAAGAGTGCCAGGCCTGCTTAATGAATAGGAATTAACAGTGAGGATGCCAAAGAGTGGGAGTATAACTATCTGTACGGACAAAATATCTACATGATATTGCTGTGAGGTCAATAGAGTTGTCCCAGGGAAGATATGCTCAAAGCCAACAAAAAATGGCTACTCCTGAATTCATTATTTCTAAACACAGCCAGTTTTTTTCTGCCACAGCTATAGCTTTGTTTATTTATTTATTTATTTATTCCTTTAACCTTTGTAGTCTTTGGGGCTCTTAAAATTTTTCTTAGAAACCTCCAGAGCAAAATCTAGCAATATCTGAAAGATTTCATGAGCTGTCATGGCAAGATTAGATGGTCAGTGGATTTGCATCGCAGAAGGACTAGACATTTATGTTCTGAAACTGCTAATGGGGTCTTGTGAATAAAGCAGCTGCATGAAAAAAATTGATTATATCAGAATGCCTGAGTAAGCTAATTAACTAGTCATGACTGATATTTAATTTTTTAAAGTAGCAGGTAGGGGACTTACTTTAAGTCTAAAGAATGTGCAGAGTATAGTTCAAAAGTAGGATTTTTTGCAGTCAATTTAGCTTACTTCACTACACACAAAACATTTGACAGCAGATCAAAGTCCTTTCATATTTATTCACCTTGATAGGTATTGATTCTTATTTTTCACCAACAATTTATTTCTATAGAATGGCCATGATGAATTGAATAAGGCCAGGTAGAAAAAGCTCACCATTAGGTGGGCTGACCAAAATCAATAAAGCCATGGCTGCAGTCATCATCTGAGGCCCTGGATCCCCTGTTTGAAGTGCGTAGGCACTGGTTATAAAGCCAAGGGTGTTGTGTTGCTTTTTTTATTCCTGCTCTCTAAAAATAGTGTGTGGATACTTGTGGATATTCTGTAAATATTCACATTACATTAAAAATCTTTGTTTTGAAATTCTGGATTTCAAAATCCAGAGGGTAACTCAGTTACATAAGTAGTGGTGATACTTTAAAATGTATACAAATGCAAGGAATAAGCACATAATTGCAAACATGAGCACATATTTTTACTTCATTCCTGAAGAAGAGGCAAAAATAGAAATGAAAAAGAAACAGGAGTTCATGCTAGTCAGTGGCAGCAGTAGAAGTGTTGGGATTAATTGAAAAAGGGTAAGTCATTTTACAAATAAGCTTCACATTTTTAGATGCACTAAGCTGGAAAGTAATTGAAATCTATGGAGTATAGATAAATGTGAAATTTTTATAGCTGACGTGCTGACCCTACAGAATGGAAATCTTGTCATAGCTTAATTGAGGTTGACATTTTACACTGTGCTTCATCACTAACAATTCAAGAATCTGATCCACAAGTGATTGCACCAGTTGGAGTCTTTCCATTGCTTTCACTGATCTCTGGATCAGACCTATGCTGCAGATGCATCCCCCTTCTGTCTGAAGGATAATTTAATACGCAGTTGTCAGAGCAATCAGAAAAGCCTTAGGCAAGGTTGGAAAAGAGCATCTACAGCTGGACAGAGACCTTGAGATGTGAGTGGTATAATGATTTTTAAAACCACCGTGATTTTTCTCAGACTTAAAATTTGAATAAATGTATTTCTTTATTGCTAACTTTTAGCAGCCAATTTGTCTTAGAAAAAGTAAAACTTTGTCCTGTGCATTGAGCTAGATCAGGATCTTTTGCTTAAGTTGTATCCTACAATAAATCCCATTAGGGTAAATGTGAACTACTACTACTTTCCTTCATATACGAATTGCATGTTTTCTCTGAGGAAGCACAGATTTGTAAGAGTCACTGACCTCATCTGTTTACTTACACATCTTAAATATGAAGTATAGAATAATCACTTGGCATCCAAGAGGTTTTTCACATGTGAACAGTTATGCAGGGCCTAAAAACTGGATGACGATAGGGTAAGGACACCCATTAACTTTCAGAATAAAGACAAGATACTCAGTTTTGTCTAATAAAGATTATTATTAGTAAATCTCAAAATTTAAATGTTTATTCATTTCAGGAAAAAGAAAAATGAACACTTTTCTCTGAGACTCATTGCTGGATGCAGCAATTTAATTCTTTTTAGGACAAGAAAACAAATGCTTCTACTAGGCAAGAAAATGTAAGATAGCAGCTATTACTGTATACCTAGTCATTGTCATTCTTCCACTACGTAGTGGACATCTACATTCTTCTGATGTGTCTTAGAATAAAAAAAGGACATCAAAATAAGCTGCTTAGTTTTATACAACAAAGTGACTTTTAAACTCATTAACTCTTGTTCTTTCCAACAGAGCTTTTAATGCATTCACCTTACAATATTTAGCTATAAAATATACTCTTGCTACTGTCCTCTAAGTAGATTAGTTCACAAAGATAATATCCCAAAAAGTCATTTTAGTTGCTGTTGGGAAAAAAATAATTTAGTTTAATTTCTCATTTCTCCGAATTCTTCCCATCTCTCTGTGACTGTATAGCATTATCACTATTCACTATTCTGTCTATTCTCGCATAGAGAATTGAAACATCATTTGAGTTTCCTCTGAGGATGGATTAACAGGATCTGCTGTGACATGACTTGATTAATTAATGAGTCTAGAGTATTCTTTGGTCCTTATGTGCTGTTCTTGAACTTCTTAGATGGGAAAACTCTAACCTTCAATTTTTTAGAAGCCAACTGGGTAAAGCAAAATTCTTGTATGACCTTCACTAATAATAAAACTGAAAATCCATTATTGAGTCTACCTGAGTAGTTGTACATATTCAAGGTGATTTTATTCTTTCTTTTTTCATATTTAAAGAATTAAAGTGCACATGGTTGAAGTACAGAGTACATAAAAGTACTTAACAGAGTTTTTAAAATATGTAGATAGCTCTGAAATTAATGCCTCCTATTTATTTCCATGGAAACAACAACAGGTGCAAAGAGCACAATAACGGTCTTTAATAGAGCAAATTCTCAGCTACAAAATGGTATTTTTCAAAATAGTCAACACTGTTAGCTCTGCATTTTCATCAGCAATGAGCAAGAGCAACATGCCCCACTCATAAACATCTACACCAGTGGAGGTGAAGCACTGTCACTACCACCACTGCTGAAATGCACCACCCACCACCTTACTGTGTTCACATCCACTCTTTGGTCTCCATAAATGTTCAGCAAGTGTTAATGAATGTCAGTGGCTGCCATTTTTTCCACATGGAGGAACTCAGTGACACACTTTTGCTTAATAAGCACTTCCATGTTAGATGCTGTTCTGCCAGACTGCCCTTCTGCTGCCCGTTGTCACGCAGCAACAAAATGTGATGAAATATTGGTGGGAAGGTTCAACCTCTACTGCCATACCACCAACATCCGCCTCTGATGTCATGGGGCAACATAGTAAAATAGCAAGTATTACTTTCAGTGCAGCCCTTGTATGACTTGAAACCTCTCTACTTTTATTTCAGTGGTTTTCAAAAACTGGAAATCTATGTGAGTTCTGCATTACAGAAAGTCATCTCACTCTGCACACACAGCCCTAATGAAATGAAGAAGGTTCAAAGGACAAATACAAGATTACAGCTTGCACATCCCATCCATTGACTCTGTTTTAAAAACTTTGTGACCAGGTGTGGAGAGCCACCGTTGTAATATACATGTGAGATATACATTTAAATGCAATGAAAAACCCATGAAATTGCTTCCATTTTACAGATGGCATGCTAATAAGACATTCAGATTCAAGCAGCAAAATAAGTTCCTCTAAAAAAATCTGATAGATTTGGAAGTCCAAAGCTTGGCTCCTACTAATAGCACTTTTTTAATTATTCTTTTTTTTTTACAACATTGTATTGTGATCACTGTGAAACTAAATTGCCTCAGAACTATGGGAATTAAATCAAAAAAATCAAAATCACTGGTGTTGTGTGGTTCTGTCATCATTGTTATTTTCCATAGCAGTTGACAGTCCTAGCTAGATAGAAGGTATTTTAACAGGAAAGGGAACTGAAGAAATTTCACAGCAAGGAATATCTGACTTCAAGCAAATGGAAGCAGGGTAGTTAATCATTCACAGACTACAGATCAAAACCTACTGTGTAAGACTTTCTGGAGGCTGTATTGTAGGTAAGCAGTTTTCTCACTTTTTACAGCTATAACAGAGAACATGTAAAATAAATGATAGTGTGAGCACTTTAAGCACTGACCTGTTCAGTGAAGAAGAGGCAGAAAGACCATCATTATTTTCACTAGCTATATTTTGAGCACAACTTGTTTGAATAAATGCATTCTGTCAGAGCTCCCCAGATTCTGGAAACCACAAACTCGAAATCACAGGCAACAGAACCACCTTGTTTGCAATGCTTGAGAGGGCAGAGCTAATAAATAGGGATAAGAGTGCTTTTTGCTTTTGAACTATCAAACACCAGCAAAATTATACCACTTATGCTACGTCTATGCTGTTGTATTAGCGTATGCATGAACTTAAACTCTGTCCACATAGCTTCTGAACTGAATTTGGAATTGTCCAAATAGGCTCTAGCAAGGGGAGATTGAGTCATTGAAAGTTTGTGGACATATGCTTAGAAATTTTTTTTTGCAAAAACTGATGTATCATCAGGCACTGACAGAAGTAGTAAAGATGTAGGCTTAGAGACCTGATAATGTTATAAATCAGATTGTTTGTGAAGCTTTTTTGGCTTTGTCTTTGAGTCATCTCAGTGGAATCTCTCAGGATCTATAGTTTGCATGTTGGTGCTGAGGATGGTAGATAATTTTCTACTTTTTCTTCCCTCCCCAGCCAAACAAAAATAAATCCTTTGTGAACTTAAGCTCATGGACCTTACTATTTTGTACACCTCCCAGTAAACTTGTTTCTCAGTATGTGAGTGTAAATGTTATAAATATCTCGTGCAATGAAAAACAAACAGAGTTGGAAATTAGATTTGTTATCTAATCAAACAGGGATCAAAATAATTGTTGATATTGTATATGAAGAAAGGCAGTAACTATGAAATGTACATTTTCTCCTCAGAGATCTTTTGAAAAAACTTAATAAGATTGACATTGTGGATGGCAGCTGTTTTTGCCTTCACTGAAGCCAGACAGCATTAGTAATAAGAACCAGGTGTAAGTTCTTTGGCTAATAGCATTAGACCTCTTCCATCCTACATGCAGACGTGAAGCTTGTTTTAATGAAATTAGACCTGAATACATCCAACAATCCAAAATCAGTATTATAGCTAGGAAATAATTTATTGTGGGTGACAGAGAACAGCTATAAAATACAAGTTATGTCTAGTGAGATGGAAAAATGAATTATTAGCCACTAACAGCCACCAGTACTACTGATCTCAGAAGAATAATGACAATGGCAGACATAGCATCAGTGGGTAAGGGGGGATTGCATGGATCCTTTATAACATCATGGAAAATCTGAAGTTGTTTTTGCCTGTCTTAACTTTGAGTTATGAGAATCACATACTGCTACTACTGGTCTGGACATCTCTACACATGTAAATATTTCCATATCAGGAAAACAAATAGTTCCTCAGAAAAATGGTGTTTCATGCAGGCAGGACAAATGTCGAGTTATTCAGTATTTATGTTAACTTTCACTTCACCAATTTCTAAGCATTTCCATGCAATTTTCCTTCTTTGATGTTTAACTTAAATAATTTCCATAGAATCATAGAATGGCTTGGGTTGGAAGGGACCATAAAAATAATCTAGTTCCTATCCCTTGCCATGGGCAGAGACACTTTTCACCAGACCAAGTTGCTCAAAGCCTCACCCAGCTTGGCACTGAATGCTTCCAAGGATGAAGCATCAACAACTGCTCTGGGAAACCTAGTCCAGTGTTTCACTGTTCCTGTAGTAAATAATTTCTTTCAAATGTCTAGCCTAAATCTATTCTCTTTTAGTTTAAAGCCATTACCCCTTGTCCTATCGCTACAGTTCCTGATAAAGAGTCCCTCTCCAGCTTTCTTGGAACTTCCATGTCCCTGGCTCAGGACTTTGCACCTTGTTGAACTTCATGAAATTAGCAGGCCCACCTCTCAAGTCTGCAAAGGTCTCTCTGGATGGCATTTCCTCCTTCCTGGGTGCTGATTACACCACACAGCATGGTGTTGTCTGCTCTTGATGATTTAGTGACTTAGTGATTTAGAAACTTTGTTTATCAGTTCCATCAGATACATCTTATCAGGTTCCTGGACGATCTCAAACCTGATTTTCTCCTACAGTGAACAGTTCTTCATTCTTTCAGTTTGCTTTCCACGACTTGCTAGGGCTCTTGCTGGTGAAGCCTGAGTCAAAATGTTGTTGGTACCTCAGCCTTCTCTATATCCCAAAGAACCAGGTCTCCTGTTTCCTTCCTATGAGAGTCCACATTTATATACACAGAAGTGTAGCACTGGGACTCTTGCATGGTAAGCTGCACTAGTTTTTGTTCTCCTCAAGAGATGAACAGTAAAATGTAATTGCACCAAGCTGTCCACCTAAAATGTCTCTTCCACAAATACATGTCAGCAGAATAAAACATCTGCTACTCCTTTAGCCATAACCATTTGCAGTACGGTGATTTAGTTTTAATGGCTGAGGAAGGTAGGCTTGCGTTGCAATCGCCATCATTGTAACTTGAGCTGCTGAGACACTCACTTCTGCTGAGTCTGTTTTGGGGCTGGTAAACTTCAGTTTGGCAGAATAAAGAGCACAGTTGCTGGGAAGGGAAGCAGAAGCTGTGATATGTGACGCAGTGACTACAATTCAGCAAACCTTGTGTTTTGCCTATAATTAGAGAATATTTCTGTACTAAGGGGAGAGAAAGAAACTAGGAGCTCAGAACCCCTACTCAGCATCCCTGATGTAAGGAACAGAGTCTTCTGCATTCACCGTATGCCTTGTGCCTTCAGTTTACAAGTTACAAGTTGAAATTTATAAGTTGAAATGCTCTGGACTAGTGTCCTTCAGGACGTAGTCTACTTCTACTGCATTGCTGGTCCATATTTTGAGTGAGAATGTAGAAATCCCTTCTAATGTGTATTATTGAGAAGTGAAGAAGAAGCATTAGGAATGTTTTCTGTAATGCCTTATTGTTGCAGATGGAAACATCTACACTATAGACCTCACTCGTAAGGGTGAAGCAGGAATATATTTATTGATATAATATGGACATAATGTAGTGATTTAGCATGAACTTGACAAGATTCAAGATGGCTGGATACACTTGATTATTTACTGCAGGGTGGAGGGTAGAGTTACACACACATAAAGAAGACTCCTGTTCAACCATGAGATTCAGAGTGGACCCTCTTGCTTCTAAACTTGAACCACAGAGGTAAGGAGACTTGAAGAAGCTGAATCCTCTGCTAGTACCAGACTTAGTCAACAGTTTATGTCTAAGGGATGTGCACAATTAGTCCAAGACATAATCTTAGCTAACAAAGCTTAAATAAACTATTAATCACTTACCAAGGATCGGTATTGGCAAGGCATCTTGATGTCAAGGAGTAAGGGATCTCTGAACAGGCATAACCTTGAGAGGTGTCCTTATTCAGTGGGAGATTCTGTCATGCAGCTCACTGCCATGAAGAAGAACTCAAGGGGCTCTTGGGCTATTCACTGTTTATGGGGTAAGATGATTGACTCATTGTCATACTTTGTTTTTAGGTGCGTGCTCAATTGGCCCTCAGCTATTGAACTGGGTGTTTGCTATCAGTTCTTTCAGCTCCCCAGTATGAAACAGATTTGTGATTGTTAATCACAAATTGTTGTGATCAACAACACTGAATCTGGTTGGAAGCCTGTAGCTGGTGATGTTCCCCAGGGACACATACTGAGACCAGTCTTGTTTGTTTTACTAATCAGTGCTGCCATTCAAAGAGACTTCAACAAGCTGGAGTGTTGAGCAAAGAAGAATATCATGAAGTTTAACAAGGGCATGTGCAGTGTCCAGCATTTGGACCGGAATAAACCCATCACCTGTATAGGCTGAGGCTGAACTATTGGGAAGGTATACAGAGAAGGACCTTGGAGTCCTGGTAGACAGGAGCATGTCCTGGCCAAGAAGACCAATGGTACTTGTCAACAGAACAAGAGGCAATGGGCTCAAAATAAAGTGCAGGATGTTCCACCTGCACATGAGAAAAACACTTATTTACTGGGAGAGTGACTGAATGCTGACGCAGGTTGCCCGGAGAGGTGGTGGAGTCTCTCTCTGGAGATATTCAAAACCTGTTTTGATGTGATCCTGGTCAATATCCCAAGCGGTCCCTTCCAATCTCAACCATTCTATGATTCTATGAAGCTTCTCTTCATTCCCACTCCATTTCTCCTTCCTCTCTCTTTCTCTCTCTTTTTGTGTGTGTGTGTGATGGGGGGGGGGGAGAGGAGAGGGGATTGGAGGGAGGGACACAACAGAATGCTCGATCTCTGGGAACACAGCTCAGTTTCCTGACTACCCACACCTCAAGTGGGAGATGCAGATCCCCCAGCTCAGTGCACTTCCTTCCTTCTGCACTTCCTTCCTTCTGTGCATGCTACCCAGGCAGCACCCATGATACTCATGCATGCCTGGAGGTTTGGGTCCCCATGTATGGCATCCTGCATTTGCTGTCTGAGCTAGGTGGACTGCTCCAAGTGGTCAGGGGTCAACTACTGCTGCTTCTGTTCCAAGATCTTTTCTGCATGCTACAGTTTCTGAGTTTCCTGTAGATAACTTTTCAAACTGATTCCACCCGTGTTTCAGGTTTCTTTGTAATTCTGCATTACTGTCTAGTCTTGCTGATGGCTGTATTTCTTTCACACATGTAGGTGAATGCATGCTCAGATGGCTTTTTTTTCTATTCACCTATACTATTTACACATCTATTGTAACAAATGTCTTTATCCAGGTCATTTGCCATGGGTGGATCAGGTCAGCATTCCTGCATGTGTTTCTGAATTTAAGATTTACAGAATCTCACTACATTTCAGTGGATTAAGACCCAACTCTAAATATGGAAGAAGTTAATTTGATTTGATTTTTTTTTTTTTTTCCCCAAAGTGGAGCAACACTAATACAAGCATCTTTGGTATCTAGCTAGGATACTTGAAGTTACTTTCAGAAGCAAAGCTACTAGGAAGGATCAAAATAATTTAGGATTTACAAGACATTAAGGAACCAAATAGAATAATGGATTTTTAAATAAAGAGACAAAACATGAGCAAGATTATTTTAAACTCTTAATAAATACTTCTGAAATGGTTATGTATATGTCTGACTACATGGTTCATTCAGACTGTAGGCGGATAACCCTAAACAGAGTCTGAGGTGAAACACAGTGCTTTTTGAAGCTAAATATGAGATGCATAGCCCGTATCAGTACTAGTCACTGCTAAAGGAGACTTGATTTATTTAGCTTTCAGATCTTTCTCTTTTCAGTCTCAGAACATGTGTCATAATCACCAGGTAATTAGGCCAGTCTTATCCAAAAAAAAGAGGATAGAGAAAAACTAAAAATGATGACAATGAAGCATGCAAAGACATTTGTGCAGTTAGCAATACCAAATCAGTAAGAAAAGAAGAAAAAGGAAGAGCAATAATCAGTCTTTTTATCATTTGTCAGTACCTAGAGAATCATCAGGTGTAGTCTGCTCGTTATGATTGAAAGTGTGAATGCTAAGGAGTGAACTTTCCTCATATTCTTAGATATTGGAAGGTCACATCGTCCTGTAGGTTATGCAGGACTAAAATGCTTTGTATCTGTAGTTTAATCATGGAATATGATCTTAGTGTACTAAATGATCTCAGTGTATCAGTAGGAATGATAAATCTATGGCTAAAATGCAGTACAACAGCAAAATCTATAAGTCTTTGAAAAAAAAAAATCTAGAAAGAATAGTGCCTTTCTGGCTGCATAATTTAGTACTGTGATAAATCTCTTTTCCTTCCTCCAAGTGCTCCTTATACAGTCTCTCATCTTCAGAGCAGGATTGGTAAGGAAGAACTATGCTTTACTGTTTTCCTGTCTTGAATAGTTTACAGTATGGAGGACATTACAGCCTAAGATGAATGACGTTTTCTTGGCTCTCCTTGTAGGCATTTGATTTGACCTTTTGGGGAGTTAAGCTTCAGTGGATATGCACAGCTGGAAGATCTGAAGATAGTCTCTGAAGCTGTAGAGTAAGCAGGCAGTAAAACTGGGAGGGCTGAGTGCTCTGTGAATAGATGTGGGGATTCACCTTCAGCTTGGGGGAGAGCAAATTTAGAGAAATCTATCACTAAAAGCTGTAGTGAAGTCTTTTCCAGAGACATGTTTTCCATTGAGTAGCCTTCTTCTAACAGAATTTCCCAGAGGAAAAAGGGCTTGTTCTTCTTTGAACCTAAACTATACAAGTCATATGCTCACTTAATAAAGTACCAACTTCCTGTGTGATTAAATAGTCATTATCTAATCAAGTATTTCATTTTCCTGGCTAGATGTGTCTCTGGGCAGCTTGGTCTAGTGATTGGTGACCCGGCTTGTGGCAGGGCAGTTGAAACTAGATGATCTTTGAGGTTCTTTTTAACCCAGGCCATTCTATGATTCTATGATTCACTGTTTTATTAATGTAAATTAAAAGCCATTTTTTTCCTAAGAAAATTTCCCTGAGTAGCTATGAATCAGACATAAAGTCTAAGGTATTGGATATTCTTTGATCCAGATGAGAATGTTTGGCGGCTATGAAAATTAGGCTAGAAGCTGCAGACTTTGAAGATTATTTAGGTACTTCATTGTTTAGTGGTGATGTCTGTACATAGATAGTTTGCAGCACGACGGTCAATATTGTTAAAGTTTAACATTCGAAGATGATATTTTATTATTCTCATGTTATAAGCAAAAACAGGTCTAAAATGGATAAATTTATACGGAAATATAAGCATTATTTTGACTGAGATTACAAATCTATTTGTATGAAGAATTTGCTGTTGACCTGTTTCTTTCTGTTATCCTCATTTGAAAAACAGAGGTAAGGTAATATTAAATATTAAATAAAGTCATGTTAAATGAAGTCCTGAAGTCCAGAAAATGTTCTAGAGCTCCTCAAGACACTTTTGAATTGGCTGAGACTGTTGTTGCTTTGTATTTTTAAAGAAATTATTCTCATCAAAAAGACACACTGAGCAACTATTTTCCTTCTGTATGAAAATGTTATAAGGCAAATGGTGACTCCCTATTTATGGGATGAAAGAAATGGTTTCACAAGCTCCCAGACTGAGGATTGTAGTATCATGTAACTAACCTCAGTTACCTCCTGCACTTGTATGCAGAATTGCATGATTTATCTAAAAAAGAAAAAAAGAACATCTGTAGGTATCAGTTCAGGATGCTGTTTTCATTATTCCTCAGAGGAACAGGAGCACCTGCCCACTGCTGTAGCAGTAGGAGTTAAGGCTCCTCTGTAGCAGTAGGAGTTAAGGCTATCACCTCCTGCAGGCCTGCATCTGAGCCATTTTTTCCAGTTCTTTGAGCAAACTGATACCAAGAGATACTTAAAGTTAACCAGTAAGAGTGTCTCCATGAAGAGTAGCACTGCCTTTTTCAGTCAGGATCTGAGGTGCAAACACATAGTGAAATCCAAGCTAGAAGACACTGCCATGAGATGAGGTTCTGTTGTTATCTTCCAGGGCTCCATTATCCTCACTGTATCAACATTTATATAAAGAACTGTTACCTTAAAGATTTCATGTAATTGGCATCGGCACTGGTTTAACAAAAGCAAATGTTGAGTCTTGCATCTAGGGGGGAATAATTGCATGCTCCGGTACAGGTTGAGGGATGACCTGCTGGAGAGGAGCTCTGCAGAGAGGGACCTGGGTGTCTTGGTGGACGACAGGTTGGCCATGAGCCAGCAGTGTGGCCTTATGGCCAAGAGGGCCAATGGCATTCTGGGGTGCATTAAAAAAGAGCGTGGCCAGCAGGTCGAGGGAGGTGATCCTCCCCCTCTACTCTGCCCTGGTAAGGCCTCATCTGGAGTACTGTGTCCAGTTCTGGGCTCCCCAGTACAAAAAAGACAGGGATCTCTTGAAAAGAGTCCAGCGGAGAGCCACAAAGATGGTGAAGGGCCTGGAGCATCTCCCCTATGAAGAAAGGCTAAGTAACTGGGTCTGTTTAGCCTTGAGAAAAGAAGACTGAGAGGGGACCTGATCCAGGTCTATAAATATCTAAGGTGTGGGGGACAGAGCGCCAAGACCAGATTCTTTTCAGCAGTGTGTGGATACAGGACAAGGGGAAATGGCCAGAAGCTGGATCTTAGGAAGTTCCGCAGAAAAGTGTGTAAGAACTTCTTTACTGTGAGGGTGACAGAGCGCTGGAACAGGCTGCCCAGGGAGGTTGTGGAGTCTCCTTCTCTGGAGATATTCAAGAGCTGCCTGGACACCTACCTGTGTGACCTGGTGTAGGGAACTTCTTTGGCAGGGGGGTTGGACTGGATGATCTCTGGAGGTCCCTTACAACCCCTACAATTCTGTGATTCTGTAATATAGAAATCTCTCCCTTGAGTAGTTTTCTTTTATACTGTGGAATAAAGGTGATTGGTAGCATGGTCACGGATGAATGACAACCTCTGTGTATTATACAATAAATAAATAATAGCTGCAATCTTTAAGACACAAAAAAATGACAATTACTGCTTAGCCCTACAGAGTTGGCATTCATTATGTAGAGCACTCCAGAACTACTGAATTCTGTGGCTAGTGAAGTACAAAGAGTAAATTAGTTTTTAGAAAATTCCTTTATTTAAATGCATATCACTTTCATGTCAAATACTTTCATATAAGCTGTCGGTTCTTGGTGAGGGAGAACTTATGCAAAAGATAAATAGATAGTTGAATAAATGTTATGCAAATGACAACAAAGAGCTGTATTTTTATTGTGTTGGGTTTGTGTGTGTTTGTGTGTAGGAGTAGTGGAGGAATAGTTCTCTTTTGCATAGATAACATAAAATTTATCTTGGTGTCACTCTCCTGATCTTGAAATTGCTCATAGTCAACTAGTCCTATGATATATGTGAGCATATCCTGAGAGAAGAGTGTAATGCTTACTGGAAGTACACAGGTTTTTTGAATACCCATTTCTATGCACTGCTGTAAATCTAATTAGGCATCAAATCTTGAAGAAATTATTTCACATCTTTTGTTCATTTCTCCTCCCACCATTTTTTATTTTCTCTTCTTGGATTATAAGAGCTTTTCTAAAGCATTTCTTTATTTAGCTATGGCATGAAAAGTGTCTGCAGTAAGAACAAAGTACTCAGTACCAGTTTTGTGGTCTTTAAATTTTGTTGTAGAGCTTTTCATGGTGAATATTAAGCTGCAATGTTTATGGATAGATTAAATTTTTCTGTGAATATTAGGATTTACTTATCTTTGAACACTCGTGGAAATTCAGGCAAAAAGACTATTTTCTTTATGAATTTTGCCTTGCATAGTTAGCAGTAACTTTGTGGCATTACGGGTGTATCAACCTAAATGTTTGAGGAATACTGTTTGTTAATAAAGAGAAAAAGCTATCTTTATGTCATCGTGACATTACCTCCCTCCCTCACCCTTGGGAAGGTCAGAAAGTATCTTCTGCTTTAGCTCTCTTGGGAGCCTATGATGTAATCCATTGTGATTGTGCCTTCTTTTTTCCAGATTTGACTGCCCAGTCCCTTAGTGTTCTGTGTAAAGAAAAAATATATTTCTTATCTTGTGTTGTTGCATTATTTCAACTAGTATGTTGAAGTTCTTAAGACATTAAGCAGACTTCTATTCTACAATGAATACATGGGAATTCTAGCCATGCAAATTCTGGGAAATACGTGTATGGCTTCAAAAGTCAACGTGACATACCTGAGGTAAATGCCAAATTCCACTGTGCAAAGCAGTAATCAGGAAAAGCAGGGGAAAAGTGTGTGTCTCACATGTAAGTGGATAAGGAGGGAAAATGAATGCAAATGGCTTTGTAGCTTATGAAAGTCTTCTTCTGAATGGAAATTTGAATTGAAGTGTACTCTAAGTAGGATGCAGGTTCGGGTTTCTTCATTGCTTGCTAACACTTACCTCATCAATTATTTTTTGCACAACCATCCAAGCACTCTGGGTGCGTATAACAACTCAAATTAGGTTCTTAAGTATAACTTTTCAGAAAAGTTTAGTTACTAGCATTTAAGATAGGTAAATTACGAAATTATTCTTTTAGCATTAATTAATTACAGCTCAGATTAAATATGAGGATTGCTGCCAGGGTAATGCCTCCTGTTTATATATACTGCTGACTTCTGATATCAGAGGTGAATGTTGGTGGTATGGCAGTACAGATTGAATCTTCCCACCAATATTCCATTACATTTTGTTGTTGTGTGACAGATGGCAGCAGAGGGGCAATCTCACAAAATGATGTCTGACATGGAAGTGCTTATGAAGAAAAGGGATAGAATTGAATTCCTCCTTGTGGAAAAAAATGGCACCCACTGAAATTCACAAATGCTGTGAATTTGCTTGCTGAATGTTCATGGAGACAAAATATAGATCTGAGCACAGTGAAGTGGAGAGTGGTGTGTTTCAACAATAGCAGTAATGACAGTGGGTCACCTCCGCCAATACAGATGTTTATGAATGCAGCATGCAGCCTCTTGTTCATCGCTGATGAAAATGCATAGTAAATGTTGATGAATTCACTGAAAAATGGCATTTTGTAGCTGAGAATTTTCTGTATCAGATAATGTTATCATGTTCTTTGCACTGTTGTAGTTTCCATGAAAATAAATAGGAGGCATTATTTTCAGAGCAACCTACATATAGGCATCTCAGTACCTTTTTTGAATCTGAGACACTCAGACTAAGGGAACATAATGTCTCATCTCACAGTCATTGCTCAAGTAAAATCTCACCAAATCTACTTCCTTAAATAAGAACTTACTAATCAATATCAGTAGCAAGAGAGAACCGATAGAATTATCATAGCTGTAGCATCCCCCTTATGCAAATGGATTTCCTAGAGCCATGATTGCAAAGAGGTCTTTGTAGATAAGAAGCAAAGCATGGGAGCCATTCACAGTCCATAAAATTGAGTATGCATGAAATCTGTGCAAAATGGAAGACAAAGCAAAGAACTGTGCTAGAGGCATGAAAAAGACTTCAAAATCAAAACTTTTATGTACCATATGGTTTATGGTTTATTTTATTTTTTCAATTTTCAGAGACATAATCTTTTTTTTTTTTTTTTTTTTTTTTTTCTTTAATGTGGAAATCAAAGTTTTATGCAAAAACTCTGAGCGTTATCAAGGTACCTCCCTTGTGCCAGTGCTGTAAAGCATTTGTTTTGCAATTCTTAAAACATATTGTCAACAAGTACTGGACAACTTTTGGCTCACTGATCACACTTTAACAGTCTTCTCTCAGATTATGTTACTGAAAGTAGAAAATCTCCATTGCTATTTTTGATGCATTTGTAAGCATAAGACTTAATAAGTTGGCAATCTGCAGCATCACTTTCAGTATCTATTTTATTGTGGACTTAGCTGTTTTTGTTTGTTCAGATAAAGCAGATTCTTGTTTAAAGGTCTTCTGCAGAAAATCCATCTTCCATCTTTCCTGTATTTCAAATGCGTTGATGCATTTCATGCCTCTTTTTGTACTATATCTTGTCCTATATCCTTACAGAATCATTGGATAGTTCTAAAATAAGTATACAATAAATTCATTCTGTTATTTTTATTACTGCTTTTCAGGGGTAGACTATAATATCCTATGGATAAAATAAAGCAAGTCTCATATTCCATAGGTCAGTTCTATTTTATTTCTATTCAGTTATATTCTAATTCTATTTTTTAAATTTAATAATTTTGCATGTGGTCACATTCTCCTTAGAAGTACAATTGACTGGGACACAGTACATTACTACTATCAAGACAATGTGGAAGTAACTGTGTGTTAAGAACATTTTTAAAGAAGAATAGTTCAAAGTGTTTTTAAAGAACCATGAATTTTAATCTATATAATCCATATAAGTGAAGAGAAATTATAAAACTGATAAATTCATGCAGTCCTTCCAGGGATAAAAAGGATCTATGTAGATGGTGATACATCTTCTGATAATGCTGGCAAGCTCATTAGTGTACAGTGATATCCATTATATAGAACATCATAAAGATGAAAGCTATTAAATGAGAAAATGTTCCTGAGTTCTCTTGCAGTAAAGGGACTATGATTTATTACTCATATTGATATAAGTAAAATGAAGGGTAAGTTGTACTCATGATGCATAGAGGGGAAGTTCTAAGCCTTGTATAAGCATCAGCCAGCATTCTGCCAGTTGCTTCAATGATAGAGTGACCGTACCATCCAGAGAGTAGTTTCAGACATAGCATGTTTGCTGACTCTGACAGTCTTGCACTGATCAGGGTAAAAATGCAACAAATGAAAAAAGGAACGTGCTAGTAAATGGGACTGCACAGATGACATCAACAATCACATGGCAATTTGAATGGTATGCAAAGGTTCACACTTTAAAGAAATTGCCAGTGCCCTACAAGAGCTGTAAATTCTAAAATTTGTGATTAGTCTGACACTATTTCCTCTAATCAAGAAATCAAGTTTTTGTCTTTATTTATTTCCTTAATATCCTTCTGTCTCTACTCTGGAATGAGGTGTAGTGATTAAATATCACTAGGTTACTATTGTCTTTCTTTTAATTTTCTTTTCCTTCAGAATCAGACATATTTTCTGCTATTCCTCTCTGAGTGCCTGTAGGAAGCATCTGGTACTGAGATTCTCATCTTCTGCTGTGATATACCATATCCTCTTTTCTATCATGTCAGATACTTGCAAAATGCACTTTTTATTTCCTGTCTGAGTATTTTCCAAATGATCACTATCTCAAAAAATGGAACAGTAATCTACAGCAACTATGCAATACTTGTCACTCAATACGATGTTACCTTTTCTCAGTATCAGGTTTAGAATTTCTGAGGGCTGTAAAGCCTTATTCTTTATCCAGTCTGTTTCCATTTCACACACCTTATTATAGTCTATATATATATAGCAATTGAGCTGTCAAACTTCGCCAGTAGTAGCATTCTCTGTGTTTAAGTTTCAGCTGACCTTCTTTCCCCAGGTATATAGACTTTATTCAGCTTGTGACACTACCTTTAAAATCTTCTGGGATTGTTGCTTAAAACTCATTTAATCAAAATTCAGTTTTACACATGCCCATATCTTTCCATCACAGTTTATTAGGAAAATGATTTTCTGTGTCACTTCCTCTTTTTGATATGATAAATAATAAATACAGATTTATTTATTTATTTATTTATTTATTTTTCATTTCTAAGTACTGTGGAGTTGTCTGGAGACTTTAATGCAAAGATGCAAAGACTGTTACACATGTTGTCAGTAGTCACCTGTGTGCCATTTAGAAAGTTATGTCTTGCTTGATGTATGTGGCATCTTTTTTGACGGTTCTATTGTCTTATTCTCATGTTGCTGTATCATGAGTCATACAGAAGTGTATAGTCATCAGCAGCACTTTTGTTAAAGTGCCATTAGAGGTTTTATAATGGCTCATTATCAGACTGCTTATCCATCCCCTTTAATTGTGGAATCATTCAATTCCAAAAAAGCTACAGTCAAAAGCTCCTTTAATGACTGAGTGTTTTCTCCTCTTTAGCTGTCAAGGGTCTCAGCAGCATGGGCTTCTAGCTGTGCTTCAATACTCTACTGCAGCATACTCACATTCTTATTAAAGCAGCTTTTCTCTGTATGGCCATAGTTAACAGTTCTCTTCACTCTGTCAAATGCCTTCTTGTGGGTTTTTTGAACATTTTCCATGCTGTTTCAGTGTGCACACATTCTCTCAAAGACTCACAGACCACAACAGCAAAGGAACAAACGTGAAGGGAGAGCTCACTGCCCTTAGAAATCTTTGAGCACCCTCTACCTTCTTTGGCCTGGCATTGTTATAGGGCACAATATTCACCAATTCATTCATACATGTAATAGAAATGCTAACAGATGTGCAGACTGTGCATGCATGTGCATCCAGAATGATCTGAACCCACATCCTTCCGTCCTCCTCATCAAGATCCATGCTGGTAAACGTGGTTTTCAAGAGGCCAGCCTCTGCTATTCCCAAACTCTCCAAGGTTTTGCTGCTGCTATGTAATACTTCTATTCTGTTGTCACACTCAGCTTGCTATAAATGTTGCTTGAATGTAGGAAATTGAAATAAGAGTGATTTGCAATTCAAGATTTCTAGAATTTGAGTAGGCATAAAAATGTAAAAAGTTACAGGATTCTCATGTATAAAATTACTTTTATTTACAAACATGAATTTTCTCTACAGAGAGTGAAGGAAACTTTTTCTTCTCTTAAGATATTTACAAAATCTATACCTGCAATATTATTTTAAACTCTGTCTTAATTATTTCTTCACAGTTGATTCTTTTGTGTTGTAACAGTAATCTTTTCTGCAGTCATGAATGTAGTCATTTTCCTACAATAAGTTTTTGTTTGTTTGTTTCCTTGTTTCATTTTAAAGTTCTTAAGGATGTAGTGTGGACACAACTCTATGTGATAAATCATTTATGAAAGTAACAGGTCCAAGTGAAGCCATGGCTAGTGAGCATGATGCAGTAACGCCATAGAACAAACCAAGTGTTACTGAGGGCTCACCCTCTGTGTATGTTTCATGGCTTTTATTTTATTCTAGCTCTGGTCTGGTACCTGGGGCTAATGCCCAGCAATAGGTGGATTGCATTAGGGTTTTTCCTGGACCATGTTGTGCTGTTTGATTTTGTGTACAAGGATTAAAGAATGATATATTCAACAGTTTATGTGGTCAGAGACTTCTCTGGAAAATTCTAGGTGTGATCAACGAATTCATTTAAAAAACACACTTCAAATCCTAATTGAAATGCTAATGCATCCAAAAAAACCCACCAAACCCATGTTCTGGAGCTACTGTAATGAGACTGAAAATCCAAATTAGAGTTTGTTACCCGTGTAGCTGCTATTGTCAGTGTGGGATTGTAGGAAAAGCTGGATGAAAGGGAGGCAGCCCCCGGAGTGAATTTTTTTCAGTACTGCTCTAGGATGGGGAAGACAGTGGCAAAGGAAAGAAGATTATCACCGGTTAATCATTTTTAACATGCTTGTCCAGATAAGAAAGTAACACAAAAGACAAGCTATTATATTTGGAATTAATAAGAAAATATTTCTTCTACCAATAAACCAAGTTAATACAGATAGTTTGCTGAAACTCATTATGCCTAGATTACACTACGTATTTTTGCAAGCTCATTACCAACATTTATGAACAGTACTGTGCCTCTAATGTGATTCAAATCAAAGTATTAACATTTTCCTAACTATATTGTACTATCTTTACTAATGCCAGTAAAAAAATAAAGGAGGTGAGTTGAATTTGTATTATAACTCCTTTTCAAGTAAACCTGTTAGATGGCTCACTTGAATCAAGACTCTTAGTAATGACATAAGAGCATAGATAGTTGACATTAAGAGGAGAGAACTTAAATAATAATCAAATGCAACCTATTTCTAATTAAAATCAAAGCAGAAGTTCTGAATTACTAGAAGAGATTATCACAGAATCACAGAACCACAGAATGGCCAGGGTTGTAAGGGACCTCAAGGATCATGAAACTCCAACCCCCCTATCACATGCAGGGCCACCAACCTCCTCATTTAATGCTAGATCAGGCTGCCCAGGGCCCCATCCAATTTGGCCTTGAACACCTCTAGAGATGGGGCATCCACAACCTCCCTGGGCAGCCTGTTCCAGTATCTCACCTCTCTCTCTGTAAAGAATTTCCCCCTGACATCCAACCTAAATCTCCCCTCCCTCAACTTCAAACCACTTCCCCTCTTCCTGCAGTTATCTACCCTTTCAAAGAGTTGATTCCCCTCCTTTTTGTAGGCTCCCTTTACATATTGAAATGCTGCAATGAGGTCACCCCGCAGCCTTCTTTTCTCCAGGCTGAACAAGCCCAGCTCCCTCAGCCTGTTTTCATTGGGAAGGTGCTCCAATCCCCTTATCATCTTCGTGGCCCTCCTCTGGACCCTCTCCAACAGCTCCCTGTCTTTTTTGTACTGGGGGTTCCACACTTGGATGCAGTATTCCAGATGGGGCCTCACAAGAGCAGAGTGGAAGGGAACAATCACCTCCCTGTCCTTGCTGGCCACCCCTCTTTTGAAGGAGCCCAGGATAGCATTTGCCTTCCAAGCCACAAGGGCACACTGCTGGCTCATATTAAGTTTTCCATCTATCAAGACCCCCAGGTCCATCTCCACAGGGCTACTCTCAAGGACCGCTCCTTCCAGTCTGTATGGATGCCTGGGATTCCTTTGGCCGAAGTGCAAAACTCTGCGCTTTGCCGTGTTGAACCTCATCAGGTTCACCCGGGCCCACCTTTCTAGACTCTTGAGTATCCCTCTGAATAGTATCCCTTCCTTCAGCCATGTCGACCGTACCACTCAGCTTGGTGTCCCTAACAAGAAGGAAGAAACAAGCAGTACAAATTCTAAAGGGAAATCTATTCCTTTGAAATTTCTGCCTGAAATATAAAGAGAGAAGCTGGCACAATTGCAAAAATGAGGCTGAAATTGATCTCTAAGCTAGATAGATTAGAACATTTGTTAGGGAAAAAATCACTAAGTCATTGGAAGCTCTGATTTTGACTTTTGGGAGTTAGGTTTTGCCCAAGAAATTTGAGATTTCCTTCTCATTTCAAAAGTAAAATATAATCACTTAGAAAACAAACAAACAAACAAACAAAAAACAACAAAAACAAAAACACATTTCTAATAAATTCAAACATTTTCATTAAAGGAATCACCTTGGGGGTTCAGTGGAGGTATAGTTAATATTGCTTCTTTTATCTTAAAATTCAAAATCTCCAAGTGACTTGAAACTTGCTATGTGAACACAAAGTGTATTTTCTCATCAAATGCCATCCCTCCCCCCGAAGAAATGTTACATTATTTCATTTTGATTTGGTGAGAAAGATAAATCTATTAGAATTTTATATATCAAGGGCATTACCATTTGAGGCTTAGTGCTTATTTCCACCATACAGGAAGGATGATATTCCTCTGGTTCTTAAATAATCCATGTACACTTCTTTTCAGACTTGAGTCCTTTATTAACTGAATAGAACACCGTCATGTCTTCAGGCAACTTCTATTATATATTCAATGACTGTAGTTTAAGCTAAAACATCAAGATTAAACTTTCCAAAATAGCCTAAAGGATTTAATCTAATTATACTCAGGTTGAAGAATTTCATTGGGATCTGGGTCCCTAGCTCTCTTAGGTGTGTTTAAAGTATACTTGTCAAAATTCCCATTTTATGAACATCTATTGAAAAAAAGGAAAAAAAAAAAAGTTACTTTAATGTCTCTATGTTTATGGCCTACATGTTTTTTAGCTAACGTGACAAATTGTAACTTGAATTATCTCCTATTCCTTTATTGTCAGGTAGCTAGTTAATTGGATTTAATTGGCTTCCCCCCCCCCCCCCCCCCCCCCATCATTAGGTGGCTTTATGCAAATAAGTCATCTAGCTGGTTCTCCTGAGGTTGTTACAACTCCAAATTCTGCCTTTTGATGAAACTTGCTAAATCAATAGAATATCTTTAGGGAAATGTTTCTATCTTGTTTTGAATCTAATGGAGGCAATGTGATTAAAATGAAATGGATGTTGAGATTGCACAAATGTGCCCAGAAAGATGATCTCATCTAAAAGTTGGGTATTATAATAAGTGAGTAAATGTAAAAGTACTTTCCCAACTACAGGAAGGACGTGGAGGTGTAGAACAAGGTCCAGAGGAGGTCCCTGAAGATGATCGGAGGGCTGGAGTACTTCTCCTGTGAAGAAAAATTGAGAGAGTGGGCTTGTTCAGCTTGGAGAAGAGAAGACTCTGGGGATATACCTCATTTCAACTTTCTAGTACTTGAAGGGAGCTTACAAGCAGGAGTGAGACTGACTTTTTACACAGTCTAATAGTGATAGGACAAGGAGATACGACTTTAAACTAAAAGAGGGGAAATTTATGTTATATGTCATGAAAAAAAATTTACACAGTGAGGCAGTGTCACACGCTGCTCAGAGTAGTTGTGGACTCCCCATCTCTGAAGGCATTCAAGACCAGGTTGGATGGGGTCCTGGGCAGCCTGATCAGGTGGGTTGCAATCCTGCCCATGACAGGAAGGTTGCACTTGGTGATCTTTAAGGACCCTTCCAACTGAAGCCATTCTTTGATTTTAAGTTTTCTAGTTTAGTCAACCCCTTAACATCTATCTGCTTTCACCAATGTGCTTAAAAATGTTCCTTTTGTAAACAGCAACTGTTCTGTGGTGGACAGTTCCTAAACCTTTGCAGAGAAACATCTGAAGACCATTTATTTTTATGAGAAGATAGATTCTGTGAGAGGAAATGTAACATAAATTAAATTTTAAAAAGGAGAACAAAACAATACATGTAAACTTTGTGAAATTTTACTCATGTAAGAGCATCTAGATTAAGATAAATATTTAAATGATTATTGTGGGGGTGGAAGACAGATATGTGATATTAGCTGAAGTTTCAGAATAATCAGGGCATATCTTGATGCTAAGATAAAATGTAGGTCACCAGATATGCTGCCATTATGTATAATTTTTTCTACTGCTGCAATCAGTGTTGAAGATGTTCATACATAAGTAAGCATAGAAGCCCGAACTTTCAAATATACTAGGCAGTCCTCTTATGATCTGAAAGAATAAAAGATATTAAAGAAAATGTAATTTATCATCAAAGGCACAGACACCAAATTACTGTGTACCACTATTGAAAATTTAGGTGTATTGTATTGCTAAAGGTAATTATCAGAAAATTACACTTCGTTTAGTTTGTGTACTGAAAAGAAAGCTTTAGGAGATATTCAATTTCATATATCATTTCAGCAGCAAGTTGATTGAGTAAAAGCAACCTAACTTCCTCCAAATGCTAATACATTTTCTAATTTACATGAACAAAAAATGTGATGAAGTTGTAACAAAAGCAATCACCTCTCTGACTTACAGGCCATATACTGTTTGCTGGGTCTAATTCAAAGATTTATTTATTTTTTTTTTTTAAGTGATTTACTGATACTTATTCTAACTGTACAACAACAATACTTGTTCAGAATCAAAATATAATGAAAGATAGCTTGATCAAACAGTATACTGTGAATGCAAAATGTGCTCCAGCTTTTTAAAATTATTTTAGTGTTGTTTCTGGTTAGAGGTATTTGCCAGTGCCATTGTTTGCAACTTACTTAGGCTTTACCCAGGCAGTATTTCTTTCATACAGAGAATGTACAATTGTGGTTTTACAAATGTAGATACATTTTTTTAAGAACAGTGATGAGACCACAGCTTCTATCCTCATGAAATAGTGATCTGTCCAGAAGGAAATTTCTGTTTTAATAATTCATTACCTTGATAACAATGACAACAGTTAGAATGCTCCACAGAGTTCAGATAAGGAGTAGTATGGTTTAGCTCAAGTCTCTTAAATGCCAGTCATCCATGTCTCTCTCCTTTCCTTGGATGAAATGCAGTGTGCTGACAGTCCAGCTCATTATAGCTATTGTTTTGAGACATTTTCTAGCTTATCTCCATTGCCTCACAGTTTCTGAAGCACCACATACTTTATTCTGCTTTGCTTTTTTCACTGAGATGCTGTTGATGTGGGGCTTCTCTGCATTTTAGGTCATTTAAATACTGACATGAACATGATCGTGTTTAAACACTGCAACTTATGTAGCACATTTTTAATGTAGTGCAGTTTGATAATTAGTCTGGCTTTTCCTGCATGGTAATATACTGTGAATCAAATGTTACTGTGCAAAAATATGCAGATGAAAGAGATACCTTCTGTTAATAAAACAGACATAACTTCTGTTGTGAATCTTTTCCAGCCACCATCTTCTTCTGAAGACTTTTATATTTTTTAACATCTGCAGTTCTTCAACATATCCTTTTTTTTCCCCTTTCCATTTCTAGGTCCTCTTTCATTTAAGTAACTTCATCAGTAGTCACTAGAGGTTATTACAGTTACAAGTTAGTATGGGTGCTGTTCTGAAAGTTATGCCTCCTGTTGTGTTATGCTGGTCCACGACAGAGGCAGATGTTGGTGATATTGCAGTAGAGGTGGAACTTTCCCACCTATATTCCATTACACTTTGTTGCCATACAACAGATGGCAGCAGAGGTGCAGTTTGACAAAATAGTGTCTGACATGGAAGTCTTTATGAAGGAAAGGTGTATCATTGAATTCCTCCAAACAGAAAAAAGTAGCACCCATTGACAGATGGAAATCAAAAGGCACCAAATCCAGATGATATTGGGGTTGTGGTAGGACAGTTGGTAGATTGGTAATGTGCTTCACTGCCTTGAAATTAGTATGGCGCCCAGTGTTACTATGTTGCAGGAGAAATGTTGTCTTCTTCCCTGTCTTCGCTCTGGAATTTCAAGCCTTCAGCTTAGTCAGCATCATGGTGTAGCAATCAGAATTGATATTTAATCTGAGGTTCAGGAAATCCAGAATAACTTTCCCTTTCCTATCCCAAAGGACAGTGCACATCACTTTTCCCACTGAGGACTGCATCTTAAAATTTTTCTTCAATGGGGAATTCACATCGCCACTCCACGGACTGCTGTTTTGCCGTTGGCTTATAGTAGTGACATCATTTCTCAACGCTGGTAATTATGCAATCCAGGAAACTGTCACTTTCAGCTTCATATTTGTTCAGTAGATCTTGATGAACTTGCATATGGTGTTATTTCTTTTGCTGTGTTAGGATTCATAGGATTCATCTGGTGCAAATTGTGATATTCCAGTGTTGCCACCATTGTTTCCAACAAACTGAAGCCAATATTCAACTCTCTACAGAGTTCCCTGATCATAATCTACTGATTTACATGGATGAGCTAATGGAGAAGCTCTTCATTTCAAGGTGTGACAACTGTCCAAAATGTATCTTGTCTTTCATGTCGCTGTTGCCACTCTTGAAATATACTGCTCACCACCTCACTGTGTTCACATCCACTATTTTGTCTCCATAAACATTCAGCAGGTCTCTGAATGTCAGTGGATGCAATTTTTTTCTGCATGGAGGAATTAATTTCTGCACCTTTGTTTTATTCACACTTTCATGTCAGGTGCCATTTTTTCAGGTTGCCCCTCTGCTGCCATCTGCAACACAGCAACAAAATGTAATGGAATTTCAGTTCAATCTCTACTGCCATACTACCAACATCTACCTCTGACACCAATGGTCCGACATAATAAAAGAGGACGCATTAATTTTGGAGCAATTCCTGCAAATAGCACATCCTTTTGTCAAGAAATAATATTCTCCATCAGAGCTTTATGAATTAAAATCTTCTGAGTTAAATTAAAGTCTTAATATTCTTTATATAAAAAGATCATGTGATATCACTTGCTTTTATCCTTAAATTCAGTAGATAGAGAACCTTTTTAAATGTGAAAATACTGAAGCATGCACTATATCTTCAATACACATCCCTATGGACATCTTTGCCTACAACAAAATCATTATGCTAAGTGATTGAATAATTATGGCTAGGTAATGCAGTAGGAGTAGGCAGACTTCTTGAAATTTTCAGTTTTGTATGAAATAATTAATTAGTTCATGAAGTCCAAAAAGAAACAGTCAAGAATGTGTTGCCTACCAGTTAAGGAGAAATAATAAGAATTGCAGTCTAGTATCTTGCTTCAGTGTCAACGGTTTACGGGCTGGTTCGGCCCAGTTCCTTGACTAGCAGGGCGGAGGGATCTGCAGATCCGCGCCTCCAGAAACGGGAAACAGGGGACTCAAAATAATTGAAAATAGCAGCAACGATCTGAGGTGAAACAAACTGATTTACTAAATATAGTATCAGCAAAATATGAGAAAGAGTGTGTGCGGAAGATGGATAGGTCTCACCACAATGCTGAGATGAGAAGTGCAGTCCAGTTGAGTCGATGAAGAAAAGCAGATGGAGACGAGCAGATGGAGAAGCGCAGGCGAAGAAGAGCAGGTGAAGAAGAGAACATCAAGTGACCTTGCTGGGAGTTACATCTCCTTGCTGACTGCAAAGCCCCCTGGGGAATGTAGTTGTTCTTTTCCTCCAGACAGGCACCCGGAACTTGAGCATCCACAGTCAAACCCCCAGTGCATTACATGATGCTATGATATGGAATACTGATAACCAAAAATCATAAAACTATGACATTCAGTAATTCTTTAAAATGAAATTCTTTAATATGAAATCCGTAAGCTTACATTGGAAAATAATCTGTCACTGAGGTTTCTCCAATTAGAAGGCTAGAGTAATTTTCATTACGTAAATCTATTGTTAAAAATAAATATTTAATTATATATTCATACTGAAAATTTAAACAAGGTAGAATTAGAAAGTCCAGTCCCCATCACCAAAATAGTCTTTAGTTCATTGGTAAGCATGTTTACATCAGAGATTTAGGCAGGAAAAAAATAGTTGAGACTATTTCCCCACCTCCTGGACATTGAAATCCTGAATTAAACTGTAATTCAGCAAATCTTTTATCTAAGGTGCTTTTATTTATTTTTTTAAATATTACTTCAGTGCAAATGCAAAGCAAAATATCATGATGTTCATCTAACTGCAGTAATTAGTTAATAATTTGTTAACAATTGCCAGTGATCTGTGAAGTATGTAGCTGCTCTGATGTACACAGTTCATTAGTAGAAATGTAGAGCAAATGTGGGTACCTATAGGCCTTAAGATGGTGATCAAGTAAAATTTTGGGGAATTACTACTTTGTGAATAAATATGTTCGCAACCAGTTACTTGAGACATAGATGCTTTCATAGAAATGTTCATCTGAACTGCTGAAATATAGCATGTTCTCCTAGTTTTCAAAAAGGATAAGAGGCAGGCCAAATTCTCAAGAACATTTTGACATATAACTCCCAGTGATTTCTGAAGATTTAGTTGCCTAAATTTCTTTTGAAAACTATCCCCCCTAGAGTTTTAATTAGTTGTTCCCAAAAGCTTTCAACTACTGAAGGACATCCTTCAGTTAGTTCAGGGAGATAATTCAAGTACCTAAAGCCAAGAATATGCACTTCAGCTGATCACTGCCCCCTGACAGCTGAGTTACACCTCCATTCTTATCATCATTCTGCAACTACTCATAGAATCACAGAATATCCCAAATTGGAAGGAACTCATAATGATCATCAAATCCAACTCCTGGCTCCACACAGAACCACACAAAAATTAAATCATATTTTCCAAATATAGTTTTGAAATCCTTTTGGATGCCCCATGTATCAAGGAGAGTATTTCAATCACATTTTTGGGGGTTAAAAAGTACTAAAAATGCGTTCATCTTAGAGAGACAAATGTTGCTGAATCCTTCTGATTCTCATTTTAAGTAGCTGTACTGGTGAACATGCTCATTTGCATATTTTTTTTTCTCTTTGTTTTCCTTTTCTGCTTCTTATAATTTCTCCAACTGTGTGAAAAACAGTAAAAAACCTTATATTTACTTTGGGCCTTTTTCCCTATTCCAGTGTTGATTTCTTTGTGTTTTTTTTTTTGTTTGTTTGTTTGTTTGTTTTGTTTTTTCCTAATTGCTTCAGCATTAATTCTGTTTCTAGATGATCAAAATACAGTGTGTTTTCAGAATGCTCTTACAGCATGAAACATAGGCTTTTTTCCTTTGTATGGAAAATTTCATTACTCTGCTTTTATTACCTGCTATTTTGAAGAAAAATAGCTACCACTGTAGTCTTTGTATTTATTTAATATTCATACAAAATAAATTGTAAGAAAATGTAATGCTTTTTAGAAAGGTGACCATTGTATCTTCAGAAAAATGGCCGTTGCAGTTATTTTATCCATTTTCCTTCCAGTTAGAATGGAATTATGTCACTTTCTTCCAAACTTTCTGGTGCTTTTCACATGTGGCTGTAATATCAGCCTCAAAACGTTTTCTCAATAGTGAAAGAGAGTCTAAACACTAGCTAGTCAGGCTATCTTTAAACAATAGAATAAAGAATATAAATTGGGATTCTTTTATCTTCGTCTTCCTTTCTTTTATTTCACCAAATGCACCAAGTGCTATTTTCAAAGATCTTTTCTGTTTAAGTTTCCAAAGATGTTAGTACTGACATTAATGGATTTACACAAAGGATTGAGGATTATATTTACGTAGTGATTAAATGCTTATCCACACTGACTACCAAAGTTCATCTACTGACAAGGATCATAATGAAAATGAAAGAAAATGTATTCCTTCATGACAAGGAGTGAATTTCAGTGACTTTGTTCGCAGTCAGGGTCTGAAAAGCACTTACCTTTTGTAACAGCAACATAACTTGCTCCATTATCTTTATACAGCCTGTGCTTTGGTTGAACTTAGACATGAAATTAGGTACTTGGCTAAATCAGAACATAAATCTTAGAAGAAACTTAGTGTTATTGTTGTTGGTTAAACAGTTGATTGCTACCCAATGAACATTGGCTGTATTTTTTTATGCTGATGGTGATGTACTTTATGCAGATAATTAAAGAAGAACTTCAATTTTCATTATAGCCTTAAGTGTCTTCTCTTCTCAATCCAGATTAGATTTAATAGAGCTATTTCCATGCACATCTGATTGATTTGGAGATTTGGCATGCAAACAAATTGACATTGTTAAAGTTATTGACTTTTGTACCCTGTATTTCCTTATTTTATTGACCTATTGAAATATTGTCAGCACTATAACAAGCCTTTTAGCTAAATGCTAAACTTGAATCAATAATTTTATTACTATACTATTCGAAGAATGTCTAAAAAATACAGAAACTACAGAGTTTTCACTGAATTTATGAATTGGTAGTATGTTTTCATATAACAAATCACTGTTTGAATGTGAAAGCAAACAACATAATCTTATCTAAATAAATATGTAAGACCAAACCAAACCAATAAAAAGAAGCAATTTGTGTTTGAATTTAACAAATAGAACCATTCTTAAACCAGCAATTTTCAATCCTTTCAGAAGTGATTATATAAAGCTTGCGTGAGAGTAGTTTAAAGAACTGCTCATCCATGTGGCAAGTTGATGGTGCAAGAAGCAATAGAGACATCTGTGCGTCCCTGCTTTACAGAAAGGTTTTAGCAGTGCATTTATTCTGGTATAAACTAGCTGACACCCTTGGTTTTTGAGACATTTCTATGCCTGTTTTAATAAGGTAAAATAGTGATGCTAAAATTAAATAAACAAAAAGGCTTGAATTAACCCTGGGAAGGGTTCATGCCTAACTAGTGAGATTTGCACATTCATCAAAGGAAGTGAAAAGTTCACTTCCCACTGATCAGTCTCTGAGTGACATGACAAGCAGTGTTTGTAATGATCTTGTGCTCATTGGCATCTTGGGAAGATTACTGGTCATAAGAGAAAGTAAAAGTCACTGAGTGTCAACAAGATGACAAAGGTGAGATGATTCAAACCAAAGGAATCTGAAATAAGATAACATGGTACGTACAGTAATGAGGCAGAGACGTAAACCTAACTGACGCAAGTTTGTACAGTTTCAAAACTGATTTGTGCAGTAAAAGCTATACTTATTTCAAGAATCAAAAGATGTAATCTGAGAGATTTTTCTTTGCATACTTTACTTATCTTTATAGTGAAATTAATTGAACAAATCACTCCTATGCTGTAAGATGTAAATGTGCAGATATCCCTATGAAATAAGTCTTATGTTCTGTCTCTTTGTCAGTGTGTTATGGCAGATTAACATTAAAACTTCAGTGACAGGGGCAAACATTTTTAGCACATTTCCCAAATGTTTTAATGATAGGATGTTAAATAGAACGTGATGCTTTTGTCATTAGTTTCAGAGAAACCAAAATTTCAACCATAAATCTGGGAAATAATTCAGAGTATTTAAAAAGCAAAAACAAACAAACAAACAAACAAAAACAAAACAAAACAAAAAAAAAAACCCAGCACATAAAGTATGTTTCTGAATTCTGGAGATAAAAAGAAAAACATACTGAAATAGTGAAACGTGCAAATACCAAAAATATCAGTAGATGTATTTTTTTCCTCTTAGAAGATGTCAAAAGCAAAAATCACTAACTCATACAAAAGCAGTAATTTTGGTGGGAACGAAAGGGCAAATATATAAAGGCGTTTAGGCTTTCTCTATCCCTGATCTTGGACAATACACATTTATGGATGAAATTCTGTGCTTCAATATACTGTTTTTCTCTTGAGAGTAGCAAAAATCCCTTTGATATTAGATCATTTCAAGGATGTTGTATACCAATATGAGTATAGTGAAAGAGTCTTCTTTTGTAACAAATATTGGTTAAAAACTTATCTGTGCTGTGGGTTTAGTTATGCCTGTCAGATGTGTCATTATAACAAAGTGTATAATTAAGTGGAAAAACTAACTGACCCATGGGGGTGGATGGACAGAATATTCTTCATAACAGAAGGCTACAGTTTCTTTGGTAGCAATTACTTAAGGAAAAGTAATATTGAATGCTATTTCTAGTGAAAATGTTATAGAAAATGAAATACATTGAAGATATGCCTTACAATTTGATTTAAAACAACTGAGCCATACTTCAAAACATTGAAAAAAAAAATCTTTCAAATAACTATACTGATCATGATACTGATAAAAAGTGTAAAAAAAAATATATATATATAAAGTAAAATTCATGTTTGCTTTTAAATTCTTCCTCTGTTCCTTGCAGTTCTTTCTTTGCTCTACTGGCTACCTTTTGGGCTTACCAAATAAGGATTAGGTAACAGGGAGCTGCAGCAGAGCCCAGCACTGCCCCATGTTAGTGCATAGCGTTCCCAACTGCTCCAGTACAGACCCATCACTGCCAGAGCCAAGTTGTGAGTGGTGCTGCTTGTGCTGTGGGCTAGCAGGTTGTAGGAAGGAAAAAACTGCTGAGCAACAGCAGCTGGGAGAATGCAGGGAGAGAATGTATAACAGCCCTACAGGCACCCAGATTAGTGCAGGAGGAGCTCCGGGTGTGGAGCAGCAGCTCCCTGCAGCCTATGAGAGACCCATAGAGGAGCAGCCTCTATTCCCTTCCCCTTTGGGCTGCTCAGGGGAAAAGATAGAATAGAGTGGATGGGAGGTAGGTTGTTTTAGCTTCCTTTTAGTTCTTGCTGCTCTAATCTGTTATAATAGGCAATAAATTACATTAATCTCCCTTATGGTGAATCTCCTTTGTCCTTGATGGCAATTAGTGAGCAATCTCTTTGTCCTTAGCTCAACTCATGAACCCTTTGTTGTTGTATTTTCTCCTCTCTTCATTTCAAGAGGAGGAGTGAGAGAGTGGTAGTGGTAGAATTGAGCTAGCTATAGTGAAACCACCACATACATATATTTCAGGAGTAGGACCTGAGCTTTTAGAGCATGTTTAGCAGATATAAATTGCACAAGAAATTGCATTCTTTAATGCATTAAATAAATCAGGACACAGCTTCTATTGAAACTAATCGCAGTGGATTACAATAAATTCATAATCATGGGAATAATCTAATAAAATTGGTATTTACTTGCCTGTATGATAGTAGATGCCTTTAATTGTAAAGGGTGCTGATCTATTACATATGTGGGGGACATTTTGTTAACTGAGTTTACCTGTTGTACAGTTTCTTCAAGAGTACAATAATCCTTCTCCATGAATAACATTAATGTGTTGTTTTACCCTGTAGAATAATGTGGAAAAATAAGAAGGGAGTTCTTTTTCAAGTTACGTTTTACCTGGGGAGAATATTCATTCACCTGGGGTGAAATATCCATTTGATCCTTCTTTCACTGTTTTTTCTTCACTATTTCTTCTATTCTTGTGCCATCAAGAAGACAAATCATTCTGAATGTGATGAGTTCATAGCATTTCTTTTCAAATGAAATGAAGAAACAGAGAAAAATTCTAGAATATTTATTAAATATTTTAATGAAACTTTTTTCTTTTTCCATGCCTGTTTTGTATGAGTTTGATTTTAATCAACTTAACGTGAACCAAGGTTTCCAAAAGCATACATGTGCCTTTGAAAGGCAAAGGACAGATACTATTCCAGATTTGTAAACTATACCAGAGCTACTCATGGTGCAACTTTAAGACTCTATGTTTATCTAAGCATTTTTCCAGAATTTACTCTCTAAGAGAAAATGTCTTCTGGGAACACTTGATAAGGGAAAAGAAACAATATACCTTGACTTGTTAGGTCAATCACAATCAACTGGTACATCTTGAAGACATACAATCTATAAAGAAAAATTCTTAGAAAGACAATTGTTGAATACATTTGGATAAGCAATTCATTACGGAAAACCATGGTCTGTTCACAAATTATATAAGCAGAAAAAGAGATTTAATTATCTAATGAATAATTTTCTAGAAATTATTCCTTCCACATGAAATTTCCTTTAAAACTGATCTTTGTTAACTCAAACACACATAATTACTAGTCCCAAGATGATCCACAGACTATTGATTTTTAATGTAGTCTGAAAAAGCACTTGATATATAAATACACTGCATGTGTTATATTTTATAACTAAAATATCTTTAGTCTGAGTAAAAATGTTGATGCTTTTGTACTTAATTGTGAATAGGTTCTATTCAATTATATGACTTTTTTGTGTAGTGCTCAGTTTTAGTCCCTGATGAATGCACTTGATTGACTCTGCTGACATAGTTGAATAGTCAGCAGAGTATAATATCAGTGTCACAGTCTAAAAATAAAATAATTGCCATTAAAACAAAGGATAAAGAAGCACAGAAAGTGCTTTGGTAGTAATCACAGTTATTTACTAGTAAATTGCAAAACATAGTGTACGATTCATCTATTGAGTAGACACTTGGTTTAGAATATTTACATGACAGTGTAGACAGGTGTCTACACACCTGTCAGCAAATTCTATCAGGCCGAGTGAGTTGTATGTTGGCAAAAAGATATCTTTGCTCATTTTCATAGATAAACATCATTGAAACACAGTAAAATTATTTTGAAATTTATTTTTGAAATGAGCTAGCAGTTTTTATCTTTCTTCTACTTTCAGAACTGTATTTGGATTTTTTTTTAAATATTTTTCTTCCATGTTATGTCATCAAAATGGCATTTCTCATTTTCTTTCTGATCTTTTTGATGAATATGAATGATTTTGGAAGTTAGATGATTTTGGTGGAAAGGGGGATGTAATCTAATATAAAGGGGGTAGTAAGCAGACTCCAAAATTCTGTGTCTGTACGTAGTAAGCCTTTTCCTTCTGTGATATACGGAGTAAAATGTCTCCCTCTTAACTGAAACTCTGGGAATGTTTTCTGACCTAACTTACCTGCTGTGGAACATAATAAAAGAAAGTTTCAAAAGAAATTTATATTTTCTGAGACATCTGGAAAGCTTAGTTAAAGGGAATCCATCAAGCCCACTTCACTCTTCAGAAAGTGATTAACCACATTCCACTCTGTATAGTTATACCATTTAGACCTTTTAACTGATTACAGGATTACAGTCCTTTGAAATAGAAATTATGGGTGAGATTTACTTAGGCCTTTAAAACACACACACACACACACACACACACACACACACACACACCAAAAAAAAAAAAAGCTGGGGAAAATTAGATCAAGATAGTTCCAAAGACATAGATTTCAATACTCTTTTTCAGTATACCTGGGGTTCTGAAACACAATAGATTTTTATGCAGAATTTTATGTTTGGTTTGCTATATCAGCTCTTTTATATTTTTACCTAGTATTCATGCTTATGATTTTCTGTAAGACCTCTTAACTCTATGTCACAAAGAAGAACACCCTGAGACTTAAAAGATGATGAAGCTATTTCAGTCCTTAATTACGTAAATGAGAAACATCTACTGGTTGTGATAGATTTTGAATCAGTCCCTAGGATGATTGTGATGTACTATCTAGGAAGCAAAATATTTTAAACATAAAATTAAATATATAAAAATATATATATGTCTAATCTAAATCTCCTCTGGTGCAACTTGTGGCCATTTCCTTAGGTTCTGTTTGTTTTATACATATACATATGTATGTGTATATATATATATATACACATGTCAATGTATGTTCATGCACATAACTGGAATAGTGACATACACTTTATGTGAACTTTTACTTTTGTGCCACGAAAATATTTTCATAATAGAAACTGAGTTTCTCAGATAAGAGATGGGCACATTGTTGTTTCATTAAATTACTGTTGCTAAAGTAAGCATTGTGCGGTGTGTACTGTGCAACAGGGGGCACCTGCAGAATGAAAGCTGGAAAAAAGGAGTGTGAAGTAGGCAGAAAAAAGAGATGATGTATGAGATTCCTTACTGCCTTCATTCTTCCACATCTGGACTGCAGTCCCTCTGTTCCTCCCTTGCTCACCATTAAGTGCTATAGGGATTAGTGAGGCATAGAAACATGTCACAGACATTGGATGCAATAATGTGGACAGAGACTTGTAATTGCAATTGTACTCTCTGGTGGAAGTTGCCAGCAGTAATAGTATTTTCCCAAGCTTGCTTTTTCCTCTGACTCATTAAGACTAATATTGTTAAGTAGAAGCAACAAGCTTTCAAAGTAGCTGAGAGGAAGTCTCGTGATCTAAAAGTATAGTCTAGGGGTGATTGCATATTTTGAAGTTGTGCAGAGAAGAGTTTCAGCTTTTCTAGTTAGGTGGCTCCGTTTTCTAAAAGAGAACAGGATACTAGTGAGTGGAGAAAGAGAAAACGCATTTCAAAGGAAGTACATGTTTCCTATAAGCTAGCAGCTGGCAGACATGGCATTTGATTTTCTAGTGCTCTCAAGACCGGCAAGATTCTCTTGCCACCAGAATCATACTTAAGAAACTTAAAAATATACCTCTATGTTGCTCAAAACCTGACAACAAATAGAGGCCTTAGCCATTTATCCCTGCCAAAGCAGCTCTTGCTGACAGATATTTTTGTCTAAGAGGACACAAACTAGCACAAAATCCAGACAAACACGTAATTTTTTAAATGTGTTACTGAGCGTCAAGTGTTTCATTAATGTCTTGAAATCCTATTGCACAGACAGAAAGTTAAACTTCAGAAGAAATAAATCAAAACCGTAGCTGTTCGCAAATTAGTTTTGCTGCATTATGCCTGATAAAGTATATTACTCAGCAGTATATCTTGAAAAGTATTGCACATTTGTCTGTAAGCTGTTTAAAAATATCAGCTTTCTTTCCTCTTCTCTTCCTTTCCTGCTGTACTTTTCCAAACATCTTTGCTGTTTTCCTTGCTGTTTCAGTGCATGCCAAGGCAACATCAATTTGATGTTATTATCAAAGTCTTGGAAATAATAGCTGCAGCAAGCTGTTCACTGGAGATTTGATCTCTGACAAATAATCTTGTGTCAGTGCACCTGCAAAGCCCAAGTCCATACCTCTGTTTTCTTCCCAAAAGAATCTTGGCAGGAATGCAATTAAAAAAAGGAAAATCAATCTGTACTTTGCTGTCTGATTCTGAAGGATGGCACTGAGCTGCTGGGGTGTGAATATGCGGTACTGTAAATATAGAGAAGCCCTCATGAATTTGGCTTTCTACAGTGGTCTCTAAATGAATCTGATTTATCAGTACTTTAGAATGGGAGAAAAGGAAGGCTGAGAGAAAAGGTAGTGGATTTTTTAGCTGACTTCTGATAATTCAAGGCATGCTACATATTGTTTCAGAAGTACACCATAAGAAAAAATTACAACCACTAGGGAGTACTTATTTTCTGATTTCAGAGGGACTGGGCATTCATCATTAGGTAGAAAGCCTTAGGAGTTGCAGATGACCAGGCTGTATGACAAACAAATCTTTTAAGCATTTTCTTCCTTTTCTGATTGTGAATTTTGGAATACAAGGGTCAAAAATTTTGGTCTAAAATTGATTTTGAGGTTCAAGGATTAAACAAAATGTAAGAATTCCAAGCCTGTCAAGTACTTTTGGTCCCAGTGCAGCAAATATTTTCCTTTCCACAGCTTATAGCTCTTACCCTTTTCAGTATTCCTGCTGAGGTCAATTGTAGTGCTTGCCTTGGGAAACTTACACAAATGTTCAGATTTCTATAGGACAGTGGCTTTTGTTTGCATGTTAACTCTACCCTCACCTACAACTTTCAATACAGGAAAACAAAACCATCAAAAAACCATGCTAACTACACATCTGAATTTCCTAAATGACACACTGCAATTTTAAAATGTTGATTTTTCAGTTTCTTAAAAGCAAAATAAAGGTCCCTCACAAGACTGTTTTTAACAGTGCTCACTAGAGCTCAGTACACTCCTGGGACTGTCCCACTTCATCTCTCTAGACATCTCTGGGATTCTGCCATAGGACATTGCAGGCTGTGGACATTGCTGTAACACTAAAATAACATAATACTCTCTGCTAAGCATATTTACTGCTTTCCTGGTGGAAAATTATTTCTCTGCATTTAGTGTTGTAGGTGACCAAAATAAAATGCCCAATTTTGCCTACTGTGTTTTTTTTTTTTTTTTTCAATCCAATTTTATTTCAATACCCTCTTTTTCAGACTGCAGAACTTTTGCACAAGTGGTGCTTAAGCATTCCTGAATATGTTGGCACAGATATGGTGTCAGATTAAAAGATCTGCAAGGGATTGCAGTCCTTCATACATGCCACATCTTGTCAGATAAGAAGTGCCATATGACTAAATAACTATTGTGCCCTCCCAGTCTTAAGTTCAGACTGGTATAACTTAGACAGCTCTTCCACAGTGTGTCCCTGAGGCTGTACAGTGGCTTGGAATCTGCAGGCTAGTGTCCCCTGCATACCCTTCCTTTCTCACTCAGCTGTGTGACAGCGTAGCACTTGCTGCAGAAATGCTAGTTCTTTAGCAGTGGGTGCCAGTGGGAATGTGGAGAAGGCTCAAAGTCCTTCCAGTCTCCTTGTTCTTCCTCTACTTTGAGAGAGGTGAAGATAATTGATGGGATTAATGCAACTGGCCTCACCAATGTTATCTTGCCTGAAACCATCAACTGAGATTCACTTCCTTCCTCTCAAACTCTTCAGCTTGTGTAAAAGAGCTCATGTAGTGTTTTTACCCAATACGCAATAGCCAGTCATGGAGGTGGTTTTTTTTTGTTTTTTTTTTTTTTTTTTTTTTTTTTTAATGCTTACAATATTGTTTTAACTAACCATTTCCACAATGAACATTCTTATAGCAGATAAAAATTTTCTTAAATTCAGCCAAAGTTACTTAAGTTTTGTTTATTTTCTATTTGTATGGGTTAGATACCGGGCAACATCTGGGCTAAGGTAGGAAGCAATCAGAGAGGTAGACTATTTTAGGACAAAAAATGCTCAATGTATCTTCTTTTATTTTCCACTAAGACTGCAGTATCTCTGGAGTCTGTACACTTGCCAGGCATTGCCATTGATACCTGAATGTTTATTGAAGGTGATATCTGGATATTTGTTGGTAACTTCCCAATTGAAAACTGAAAATCTGAAATGTACCCAGGATATTCAGGACTGATTTACTGTTTGTTTTTTTGATTGCCTTTTTCAGAAATCATATATATATATATTTATGTATGTGTATTTTATACATATGTAAGTATATACATACACAAATCTATTTTCTATGTTTGTGTGTGTATAACATAGATAAGCAAATAAGTAAGATGCATGCATTGCTGGCTAGAAGTTATTATAGTTGTTCTCAAACCTGTACTATGGTTCTTGTAGCAGTTTCTTCAATGCAGCTATTTCTTCCTTGCACTAGAAGTGATAAAAGCAGTCCAATACTGATAATGATTAAAACAAACAATAAAATGAACATGTCAGTAACATCAAGTTGTACCATTTTTATGTGCTTCAATACTAAAGTTCATTGCAATAATATAATTAATATCCAGCTGGTATAACAGAACTTTCAAATAATATTAAAAAATGAAATAATGTGATTATGCACAATTTATTTACATATTAAGCAAAATGCTGTGTAATGTAGGAACCAAACTTATGTTATCCTTTTCCTTTGATGGGAAAATACATGTAGAAAAGGACTATATATCACAAAGTGTACTTAAAGAATGATGCCAATCCTATCAGTAATACAGGACTGTATCTATTGTCATAATGCAGATGATGCATTATCATAAGCTAATTTTATTTAGGATTTAATTATTTTAATTTATGTAGGGGGCGTTCCATCACAATAAGAAAATCTAGGTATGCAAATACTGGAAATGTCCTTGGAAATGTATTTTTTTCCGACTTCATACACTGCGTCTTGACACTATATTCCCAGAGAAGTAAAACCTTAGTAAGGTCTCTTGATAACTGTCACTGCATCTTCACAACCTGCATCTGCAGAACAACCTGTGGGAAAGTTATGGCAAATTAAAAATCTGCGTGTTACCAAGAGGCATCTCAGAGCCTCCAGTTGGACCCTGTATCTGAACGAATGTAGATGAGAACTCACCTGGTTCTAGAGTCTAAGTGCAAAACCTATCACATCCTGTCTCACCCAAGAGATGCCAAAGAATATTTCTCTCACTAGTTCAGACATCAGTGTAAGGCAAAGTGACAATTAGTCTTATAGCTGTGACTACTTTGTAAGTGGGATCTTTTTATCATAGAATCATATTATAGAATGGCTTGGGTTGGAAAGGACCTTAAAGATCATTTAGTACCAGCCCCTCTACCATGGGCAGGATTGACACTCAGTGGATAAGGCTGCCCAGGGCTCCATCAAACCTGACCTTGAATGCCTCCAGGAATGGAGCATTCACAACTTCTCTGGGAAATTTGTTCCAGTGCCTCACCACTGCCTGAGTAAGAAGTTTTCCCCTAAGATCTCCTCTCTTTTAGCTGAAAACTCTTTTAGTTCTCCCAGTTTGCACTCAGATCTGGGATAACCCCAATCCAAGTGCAACACCTTGCACTTGTCCTTATTGAACCTTGTTTGGCCCACCTTTTGAGCATTTCCAGGTGCCATTGGGTGGCATCCTTTCTTTCTATTGTATCAACTGCACTAGTTAGCTTGATGTTGTCCAGAAAGTTGGTGAGGGTGCACTGCAGTAATGTTTTCCTCTGCATCTGTAGTTTATATTTCTCTCTGTGTCAGAGGCTGTCTTCTGTGCTTGTGAAATGCCTATACAATGAGATCCCAAAACAGTGGTCTCTGTAGACATGTGTCCTCTATTTCTACTGCCAACTGTGTGAGTTCAGAATTGATCGTTTTATCCTCAGGGACTTTTAAAAGTAGATGAAGAAAAGCTGTAATCTGTTAGGTTGAAGTTGTCAATAAAAATCTTCATGCTCCATACCCATGTGCATTATTCCTCATTTTCATTCATAGCAAAGTTGTAATTTCTTAAAATAGAAATCTAATCACAGGTTCTGTAAAGATAAGGTTACAACAGATCTCTTAAGCATGGTCCATTTTTCTTCCCCCTCCTCCATGTTTCCCTTCACTGTGAGCATGAATTGGTGTGAACAAGTGTGCCTTTCAGCATTGCTGCCACATGTACAAAAGGGTGGGAGCTGTGGGTCTCCTAGCCTTATTCAGGAGTCAGGCTAGTGAGTCTTGCTAAGTAGGCCCTAAAAGAAGTAGTAAGTAAAAAGCCTGTGATTGTTGATAATTTTTGTAAGATATTCAAGAATATAAATAAAAACCTTTGGTGTAAATCAATATGGTAATTAAATGTGCTCTTTTTAGAGCACGTGTTGTAACATCAAGCTTGTTTGAATCAAATCTGTGAGCATGGGCACAAAAGATCAAATTCATATAGAGGTACCAGAAAAAATCTACAGTAAAATGAAAGTGTGAAAGGAAGGTTAATCAGAATTTTATAGGACTCAGCATAGATCAGTGCTTTGAGGAACTACTGAAAAAAGTAAATCTTTCTACAATACTATTCATGCACAAGGAGCCTGCTAGGAAAATGTGGGTGTCACAAGTCTCCCTTAGTGCAGCTAATGAGAACTGAAAGGACAAAGATAAAAACATGATACTTGAACTCACTCAGATACTTAGGTAGTATGAGAAGATCACAAGTTAAAAGAGATTAATTAAGAGTTAGGTTTGGCCAGAGAGGTTGTGGATGCCTCATCCCTAAAGACACACAAGGACAGATTGGATGGGGCCCTCAGCAACCTGATTTAGTGGTTGACAGCCCTGCCCATGGCAGAGGGGTTAGAAGTATATGGTTTTTAAGGTTCCCTCCAACCTAAGCCATTTTATGATTCGGCTCAATGTGTTACAGCAGCAAGATTTCACCACAAGAGGCATAATTGACAGGACAATTAGATATAAGAGTTGGGAAATGAATAATATGGGAGAAGATCACCTGAGTTTCAGACTTACCAAGGCCATCTGCAGCACTTCAAGAAGGATTATGTTTTACATTATAAATTGCTAGAAGATGTATGTGGTCATCTTCTATGAGCTTTGAGTTGGAAAACATAATCCTTCCTGTGTCATATCATATGATTCAAATGAAAATCAGCAAACAGAAAATAGTTGAAGTTGTTTCATTCTTTCACTGATTTGCTTTGCACAGAAAAAACAAAAACAAAAACAAAAACAAAAACACATAAGACTTCAAGTTCAGCATTACTGTGGTCAAATTTTAAAAAATGAAAGGTTGGAAGTGCAGGATTGAGAAACTATGGACATTATAGGAAGTAGAAAAAAATAGAACAGATGGTTTTCTTCCAGAAATTTCACTACGAGGGACAAAGATTTCTTTGAGAAAATCACAGAGAAGTTGCAGCTGCTATGAATGACCCAGAGCAAACTGAAGCTGCTGTGAAGGAATAAGCAATCTCTCCAACATCAGGTTGCTCAAATTGGATATGTCCTTGTGCTGTTAAATGTGGTAAAAACATGGGCACCTGCATCAAAAGTTAAATACTAAGTCACAAACTATAAGGAAGCCCTCAAGAGAAGCATTGCCAAGTTCGTAAGCATCACAGAAGTCAGAATGTGGACAGAGAAGCCATGATGAGGTAGCATAACGTAATGGTATGTCATTGATCTAATGTATTATTATTTTAAATGTGTTAATTATTTATAATTCCTTCACCTCTGATTGAGTTCTCTCCTCAAACACATGGGCATTTAAAAGGAAGGAATATTGTCAAACACAGGTAAGATAATTCCTGCTAGCCAAATGTCCTTTATTTCTATATGAAAAAAATGTGTAATTCCTGTTTTACTGGATGATATTAATGTAGGTTCTCATATGCTTTAAGAAAATTTCCTCACTAAAGAAACAGTTCTGTGTTTTAGTTGAGCTTCTCTGCTAACACAAAGCAAGATGTAGAACAGGAGAAGGGGCTTGCAGCAAGAATCACATTTTCTAATACCAAAGCAATGAATTTAACAATAGCATACATCAAAGAACTGGCAGTTCTTCCCAATAAAAATGCTAAATACTGTGTATCTTCATCTGGATTTATTTCTTTGGTTACAGACAGGGAATAAAGAGTAATCACTGAAGGTTAAAAGGAAAACTAGGAAGAAAGGAGATTATCTTGCCTTTAGAAGTTTCTGAATTTTCAAACTGTTTAAAAGTTACAGCATCTAATTAGTATCATTCATACTTCATATAATCCTTTGTAGCTTCTTCAAAAGATGCCTCACTTGTTGTTAGATTTCCATGCCTTTGAGAAACTTTTGGCTTCTCTGAGAAAGAAAAACTCCTGTTTATATGAAAAAGGGAATATAAAAAGCAGGGAAGAGTATCATGAATGAGCTTGAAATAGGGTGATGATGATAATATTGAAAATAAAGTTGAAATAATAACATGAAATAGGAAGGCAGTTGGAGAAGCAATAAAAAGGAAATGAGTATTAGCTATATGTAGCTTTATGTACGACGAGTCCACCCAAATAAGAACTGTAATATGACCACTTAAAATATATATATATATATATTAGGTCTATTATCTTCCAGAAATATCTGAAAAGTCTTTTATTTCTTTTCCAAACAGTTTAAAAGAATTATTTTTGAACATAGGCAAAATATAAATAAATACTCTATATACTATTACTGGGATTTATAAAATGAAAGTAATGAAAGTTTTTTGTTTTTTGTTTTTTTGTTTGTTTGTTTTGTTTTGTTTTATTTTTTGGTTGTTGCTGTTTTTTTTCTGTATTGTTTTAGAACAGATTCTGCTATTGGGAAATCATTTTGGTACATCTCATTATTACACTGGAGAGTGGTTTGCTTTCATGTAGTACAATGGATGATGATATTTAAAATGTAGAGCTAAAGATAAAACCTTTATTAAGTGTGTGGTTGGGCATAAAGGAACACTTTTTATGGTATTTCTGATTCTGAAAAGAAACATAACTACAATGCACTGGATTCTACATGCTGAACAAAATAGTCTATCATGTCAAAAAATGAAGTATCCTAGAGCTTTTTAACTTGAACATCTATCTCCTCATTGAAAATGGCATCTTAAGAGAATTCAGAATTGCTCTAGGCTTCCCAGCCTGTGTATTGAGATCCAACTCTTCATAAAGAAATCTGTTAGATGATCTGCAACATATTCAGCAGATAAACATAAAGTGCTTGCTCTCATCATTGATCTTCCTGACTGGCAGATGATGTGTAAACAGAATGATTCTAGTCTGACGGTTCATTATATATTTACATGAGGATGATCAAGAAGAAAGCTCCCTTTAATTAGATGGTTAGACCCTGGGGGGTCTCTGACACATTTGATTTTCCCCAGAGCAGCAAGTCATTTAAATTCTATGAATCCCTGAGGCTCAGTAAGCCTCTTGGGCTCTGACAAGTGTCTCAGTGTCCCACAGCGGCTAAAGCAAATGCAGGTTGAATGTACTTTTCTCAAAAATGTAAGTACTGTGCAGCTTTGTATCTACATTTCTAATTTCTTTTTCTAAATGTGAAGACATATATAAGAACATAGTAAATAGCTAATGTGAGATAAAATGAGTATAAAATAGCCACTTAGATATTACAATATAAACTATTGTAACTTCTTGACCTATTTTTTAGCATGCATTCAAATAGCTGTACACAAAGCAATTAAGCATTCAAGACCTCTGAATCGCAGCACTTTTCTCATCTATATCTTCATAAACAGTGCTCTACAATTGTTAATTTATGGGAGTTATTTAAGACTTACAGCAATATGATAGCTTTTTTCTATATTACTAACACTAAAAGTTGTGGTTTTTACTTTTTCCAACAGATAGAATATATTCATTTAAATTAGTAACTAAGTTCTGGGGAGCTAATAGTTGAAAGACAAAAACAGTAAGATGCAGAGCAATTAGGATATTTGCTTTGGAAAGCATTTCGAAAGTAACTCAGCACAGGTGATAGAAAGGTGAAGAGTAGGTTTTACAATCTTTTCTGCTGAAGATCTCTAATGAGATGAGAAAAATCTCTTTCAGGATCATCTCTCATAAAGTTAGGACAGGAAACTGAAGTAGATTGCCTCCTGCTATCTTTCCTAACCCTATCTTTTCCATCCTATATATGATTAAACATTAGATCACTCACAGACCTCAAAGATGCAGAGGTGAGAACGTTCATAAGTAATAATATGTGAGCACAGACAGAGTGCTAAACTGTAAGATTTGAGCCTCTAAACTTGAAACAGCATAGGAACTACTGGTGCCATTCATGATGAGAACACAACAACACACACACAATCACAGTTTGCCTTATATTACTACAAAATGATCTACTGAAGAATGTAGATGTTAGCCAGTGACTCCCTAAATTACCATTCCTTTACATTCTCAAGGGTTGTCTTGAGTTGGATATCTACCCAAAGAGCACAGAGATGCAAAAGTTTAGGCAAGGTGAGGATAGAAGGAGCAACATGGAACAAAATATAGATCAGATAAATGCTATTTAGAAAGATCAGTCGTGTCTTTTTCCTTTCTCCTAGCTAATACTAAGCATATTTTTAGCTTAATAAATATGATTTTGACTTTAATGGTAAATGACCACAGACTTCAAGTTGCTCTAGCAGTGTGAGATCTCAGGATTTCTATCTATTTTGACTGATTTTAGCTCATTTTAGCCGTGACAGCAGCTTTTGAGTGGGTAGTATATTTTTGCCTGAACTGCTGTGGCTTAGCTCTTTGAAAGTTATGAATGGTAACTGCCTGAGTCCTAGTCGCTGCTAATAATCATCAGCCCTTTATATTAACTGTGGAGAGGAAAAACTATTTTGTAAGAGTAGACATTGATAGCAGTCAAATCACTGAAAAGAAAAGCAAGCTGGTTGTGTTAGGAAATGCAGCAGAATAACCTGGAGGAACTTGGAGCTAAGGTGGAAGAATGTTCTTGCATCGATCTTAAACTGCTAAAGTATAACATTGCAGTCTGAGAGAAATAGCCTTGTCCATAGAAATAAAACTTTCATAAACTATCCCTCATGTGAAGTCCTGAATTTGTCTCAGCGAGCTTACTTTGAGCCTGTAAGGTGAACTATCTAACATCATCCTGCAGAATTACACCCAAACCAAATAAGAGCACTCCCATTTGAGTGTCTCTCCACATAACCATATAGACATGTGGGACAGAAAATTCAAATTAATCCTTCTTCATCTTTTCGTACAAAGGTGGCCCCAATGAGAGCTCAAGGGTTTTGTGCGTGTTTGCCCAGGGCTTTGCTCCACATCCTTAAAGAGACAAGAACTCTCTAAGGCCCTTGCTCAAATGGCAAAGGTATGTCATGCAAAGCATCTGCAAGCATGTAATAATTCCCTGTATGTGCCTAGGGCTTTCCTGGGGTTACGTAGGCTAAAACACTGACCAGAGGTCTTTTACTGAGCTGCTGCATATAGAAAAAATCTTGTTATATTTTAGTTCGTAAGTATAGGTATAGGCAGTATTTTCCTAAAGCATAGGCTTATTTCTTTTATATGTTTACAGTAATAGTATCAATGGCAGATTTTACAACTAAGCTCTACTATCGTGCCATTCAACTTAATCCATGGTATTTAGTAAGCATCTTTTCCAGCTTTCTTTCCTGATCTTCTGCATTAGAATCACTTTGTTATATATAATAATCAAACACTAGTTCAGTTGAAATTTGTCTCATTCACTGGAACTGCGAGTTCATAACTTTGATAGATGTCAAATTTTAGCTTTTATATTAATTTATTGGCTTCTGTTATGTTTAGTCAAGAAGGAACTTTGATTAAACCCAGCCTCTGGAGATCCTGAACTATTTAGTTTGTTTTGTAGAACTGTGGCACTTCTTGATGTAGAAAAAGTTTAAATATTGTTATGCTTGTTTCCTAGTGGTGTTTTGTTTCGTTGTTCTTTATGATTTGGTTTCTCAACAAGGTGCCCCTGGTTTTAAAATGTTTCCTTCCTTTTAATAAACATATAAGATAATACTTTGAGAAAAGTTGATATGTAGACTGAGAAAATAAAAGAAAACAGAACTCAAAGTTGTTTAAGCAGAACTTCCTTCCTTTCCTTCCTTCCTTCCTTCCTTCCTTCCTTCCTTCCTTCCTTCCTTCCTTCCTTCCTTCCTTCCTTCCTTCCTTCCTTCCTTCCATCCATCTTTCCTCAACCCTTCCTCCCTCCCTCTCTTTCTTCCTTTCTCCTTTCTTCATTATTTCCCTCCTTCCTTCCTTTCATTTCTTCCCCTTCCCCCCCCACTTTAAGAAATGATTGTGTAGTTAAATGAAAAATTTAAAAATTGTCTGCATTGAGCACTAGCTAAACTATACAAGACTCTGGATTTTATATGAAGTGCATTTGTCCTTGTACACATTCTAAAGCTTAATCAATGGTAAGCCTCTCCTTACAACAGCCCTGTCCCTTGTAATAGGATACATCAGAAGCTTTGTAAATGATATTTCTTTGTACTAGGACAGGACATCCATCCTTCTGAATTATATTCTGTTTCAAAGAAGATGATGAATTAAATGGGATATATGCATACTTGCTACCTCTGTTATTAATTTACAGCTGGGATAGTCCATCATCTCCACATTTATTACAGGAGATAAGAATGGGTGGAGACTGCCCCCCCAGCATATTTAGGTTTGCAGAGACAACTCAATAAGCTTTTCTGCCTTGTTTTTTCTCTTCTGAAACTGCTACTGAGCTAGTGCTATTCCTATGTAATGTACAGGAGAAAAGTTGTATAAAACATTTCAACTTTTTATTGAAGGAGATCAGCACACACATGCACAAGTGTGTTTCCATATGAAATTTAGTGTGTTGCTCTAATTTTACATAAAGAGTATATCCAGGTAGTTCACAACTCTTGCCCATAATGATAACATCTATTTATCATTACAAACAAACAAAAGATAATAGCTTTGTTAAACAATACTTGGAGAGCCAGGCAGCCTGACACATTCTGTGAGAAATTTATAAACTTATTAAGTATCTCAGTCTAGATTGAGACACAAAACCATTTTTTTAAGTTTAAAAAAAGTTGGATTATATGGTTAAAGTCTCAGCTTGCCATACAAAAAGTAGCAGGGGACAGTTATAAGGGAGGGAAGTCTAATAATCCTGTCAGAGAAATGGGTCGTACCTCATCCTTAAGGTTGCTTCTGCTTTAATTTTGTGGCCAGTTGTTTATGTATATTGGGTACAGTATAACTGTTCCAACTGGGATTTGATACACTTTCTGATCCTGGAGGCATGGAGCTGCAGCAGCCCCACCTTTCTGTCTCTGGATTCAGAAACTCCGCACAAAAAGAAAATTATCTTGATGTTAGCTGGATGCATCATTTAAATGTGTATGACTTAAGAAAACCTAATCAACAAGCACACATAGGTTGAAGAAATATTTAAAACCTCAGACTTGATGCTCTTGTTGGGCACTCAATACTTTTTCGCCTTTCATCTTCTCCAACCCTATCACACCTTATCCATGATAAGACATGAATAGAGCTCTACAAAGAGAACTAGAGAACACAGAGGAAAAGCTGAAGTTCATCAGAAATTTTAAGCTACAGGATGGACTGCAAGATGCATTGCAGAGAGATGGGAGATCACTTGACTAGGATTTACTGTTGGGCAAGAAGTATGTAGTTAGCACAACCTACCTTGCTTCTCAGAAAAATGAGTTTTTATTTTTGTTTTGTTTCATTTACTATAGATAAATAATTTAATACCCTCCTAAGGAAACATTTCAATGTGTTTTCAGGCTGTCTGATGGCAAAATAGCTTTGTGTCAGGATACTGGAAGAGAGATTAGGCAACCTCTGTTTAATCTCTCATTCTAGCAGAAACTTCTAACAAGACCAAGTGTTTTCACCTTGGATTAGTTTTAATCCTTCTTGTAAGTCTTACAAATTTAGATTTCAAAATTCTAGAGAAAGACCATTTCTCTCATTGGTCAAGAAAGTTCTTCTTAAGCAAAGGCATAATTCCGTATTATCAGCTGCCTAACAAATGGCAAAGTAAATACTTGACAAGATATTGATATTTCATTAGGAAGCAACACCTACAGTGGGACAAATCTTTGGTTACAGATCACACCTATTCTGTATTTGAGCAATGCTGTGCTTTGCACTAGTCTGAATCTCCCCATATCTTTCTCAAGCTGCTGTACCACAAGTCAAGCTACTCTTTAGTCAGTCTACTTACTGTGTCTACACATGAGGATCTTCTGCTCTTCCAGACACATTGAACAGGGACTTCTGCACTTTCTTACCTGCTGAAATGAGGCTGGAAGAAGTCTGTAGTGTAGGCCTGGCCAGAATCCCTTCAGTCATCTGGAGCGTGCTAGCTCTGTAATCACACATCACGCCAAGATTTATAACAAAAGTATTGTCTTCAAATAAAATGATAGACAATAGTGGCTTTCTGCATAGGAACACAAAAATCTGAAAGCACAGATAATTTCTGCTGATGGCTTCCTACAGTCCCATCGGGCACTCATACTTTTAGAGGTAGTAACACAAGTTAACAGTTCTGATAGCCTGTGATGGAAGTACAACCAGCAATAGTAACTTTGTTCCATTCAATATCTTCTGTTTATCTGCCTGTATTTTAAGTTGTTTTTTTTTTTTTTTTTTCTTCCCATTCTGCATTTAGTTAGTTGTATTGTTATTGTTACTGTTGTTATTATTATTAAGGGTTGCATTATTGATTTAATTTTAAAAGATAAGCGGGAATTTTTTTAAGATTTCAACCCGCAGACATTTTGAATCATAGAATTACAGAATCATAGAATCACAAGGTTGGAAACGACCTGCAAGATCATCTAGTCCAAACGTCCCCCACTTACCATTGCTACCACAGGCCACTAAACCATCTCTTGTAGCTCTTCATCCAGACACCTTTTGGACACTGCCAGGGATGGCGACTCCATCATCTCCCTAGGCAGGCCATTCCAGTGCCTGACCTCTCTCAGACAGAAAAAGTTTTTCTTTTTTTATTTACCTTGGTCATTGCTTCATTAGGTTATAGTAGGTTTTAAACTGGTTCCAGGTACAAGTCAACTTAATTGTCCTTAGAGAAAAATCACACTTTTCTCTCTCTCTCTATTTTATTTATTTATTTATTTATTTATTTATTTATTTACTTACTTACTTACTTACTTACTTACTAATTTATTTACTAATTTAGGTCTCTTTGAGAATACATAATTTTGTCAAAAATTCCAATATCTCCAGATATACTTCTTCACCTTAAAGATTACTGAATACATGACCTGGATAAGAAATCAGCTTAAGTTCTGCAGTATTTATTCAGTACTGGGTAAAAAGCCAGATGTAAAACAAATTCTATGCAGGATAATCTATTTTCTGGCAAAGTCTTCCTGATATCAGTGAAAAAGGATTTTTATATTGCTTCTTATATACGCTTCCTGATGAACCCAGATACACTTGAAGATCCCAATCTGTGACTCATATTTAGGATTAGCCCATTTGTTTCACATGAGAAAGAAGTGAAATTACCTGACCTATTTTTATTAACTTTCTTTCTCACTTAATTAGGAACAACTTCTCTCTCTCTCTTTTTTTTTTTTTTTTCATTCTACATCTAGCTATTGATTTATAACTGCTGCAGGGCCACCATTTCTCAGAATGTATAATAGTGGGAGGTCTTTAATCAAGAAGTATGCAATAAAGGGGAAAAACGCTTCAAAATCAAGGTATTTTGTGTAAAATCTGTCATGGTGCAGTGCAAAATGTGGGTGAACTACAGGTAGAATGTTTAATCAGCACTGCATAGTCAGCTGTATTTCTGCTCTTCATGTCATCATAATACTAACCCCAGGGGCCTGCAGATGCACCTTCGAACAGCTCTTCTGATCTGTTCTTCTTCTGTGATGGCTTGTGGAATCCTTTCCATTGTTCTTTCTCCCTGTCAGTACATTTGGGTGTTTACTTTTTTGTTCTTAGAAAACAGAAGTAGTAAGTGGAAAAAGCGTGCTTTGGCCGAGCAGCAGAAGCTCTTGCAGGTACTCTCTGCACTGAACTGAACAGAATCATGTGAGGGTACTGCTTTTCTCTGGCCTTCAACTTTCCATTTCATCAGCTATGATAAAGTTGATACCTGCAGACTGTTTTCTAAAAATAATTTAAGAGATAATTGCAGTAACTCAGAAAAGTTAGTCAAACAAAACTTTCTTTAGTCTGTCACAGCAAGATACCAAGGGAAAAAAAGGCCTAAACCATGAAAAATGTGTCTTGCTCCCACTGCAATCTTTCCTGTCAGACTTTCATAAATTCTGCTTTTCTCAATTATCTTTCTCTCTGAGTTGGAGAAGAGACTTTACTTCATACATTTGCTTTTACTAGGCTTTGTTATGTAGCTTTCAGTGCTAAAAAAAAAAAAAAAAAAAAAAGAAATGACTTAGTGTTGGAGCTTTTCAATACATTTTTAGAAAATTAATGCAATAAAATGATTGTGTTTATATTGTTTTATAGGTGTTTTAAGTGTACAAATTTATTACCAAGGGAAAGGCATATCTTGGCCTTTATTTCTCATCAATAAATCTAAAATGACTCTAATGACTACAATAGTTTATTTCAGGATTAAAAACCAAAGGACCAAGTAACACCAGTAAAATGAACGTAATTGATGTTAACATGTAATAAAGTATTTAATGAGACAACATTTTGTAAAATGAAACTTTCAAGAATAATGGAATCACAGCTTAGCTGAGGTTGAAAGAAGCCTCTGGATCCATCTGCTCCAATTTCTGCTCAAGCAGGAACACACAGAGCAGGCTGCTCTGGATCATGGCCAGGTGCTGCTGAAGATTGTCTCCGCACAGTAAAGTGTTTCCTGATGTTCAGATGGAATGTCCTGTGTTCCAGTTTGTGCCCATTGCTTCTTGTCCTGGCACTGGCACCCTCTTTTCTTTTTACAAACACTGATGAGAACATCCTGAGCTTTTCCTTCTCCAGTCTGAATGGACTGCTCTTTCTGCCTTTCCTCCCAAAACAGAGGAAGCTTAATCTTCTTCATGACCCTTTGCTGGACCATCTCCAGTATGCCTATGTCACTCTTGTTCTGGGAAGCCCAGAGCTGAGTCAGGTCCAGTACTCCATATGTGGCTTCACCAGTACTAAGGAGAGGGGAAAGATCACCTCCCTTGACCTACTGGCAGCATTTTGCCTCATGCACTGCAGTTACCATTTGCCTTCTTTGCTTCAAGGGCACAGTGCGAGCTCATGTTCAACTTGGTGTTCAACAGGACTCCAGTTTCTTTTCTGGATCTATGCTTTTCAGCATGATGGCCCTCAGACTATACTGCTGCATTGGGCTCTTCCTTCCTAGGTGCAGATAGTTACACTTCTTATTGAACTTTATGAGATTTCTGTTAACATATTTTTGCAGCCTGTTCCTCTGGATGGCAGATCAACTGTTTGCCATATCAACAGCCACTCTTCCCTGTTTTGTGTCATCAACAAACTTGCTCAGAATACTGTCTGTCCCATCATTCAAGTCATTAATGAAGATATTAGACACGCATCTATGTCTACTGAATGTATTGTTCACAGTTTCTCTCTCCTTTTAGGGCATAACTGTCCAGAATAGAAGAATGTCAAAGAGGGATTATTGGCATTTGTAGTTAAACTTTCATCCAATATAAGTTTTAAAAATTCAAGTGCATAAAGTGTTATTGTGATATTCAGTAAAGCTGCAGGATATACAGGATAGATAATCTTGCTCTGAAAGAAAGCACTACAGTGATAATGTTATCCCTCAGTAAAGTAAGAATGTGTTTTAACTTATTGTCACTTGATTAATCTGATATCATAGGCTTTCTCTTCTTCCTTTTTAGAGGAAATTTATTTGAGTAGGGTTTTTGTGTGTTTTTTTTTTTTTGGTTTTTGTTCTTTTTTTTTTCTTTTTTTTTTACGGATAACTTCTGTGGAGGAACAAGACACAATGGATCATTTCGTTCAGCTCTGAAGATCCATGCAATAATACAGCCTGTGAATGTGAAGAGATGAAAATGCAAAAACATATACTGATTTCTATCTTATTAAAATGTGGCATCTGAAAGTCACTGCCTATTTTTCTATACCTATATATACGGAGAGTGTCCTAATGTAATTTGCCACCCTATACTATACTTCTATAATGAAAGGCATAATCAAATCTGTTGTTTGCTCATTAAATTTTCTGTTTTTTGTATTATTAGTAGCATAGATGAAAACATACCTAGACATCCAGAAAAGGAGAGATACTTTAGGATGTACAGGAAGGTCTGAGTGCGCTGTGCCCCTAGAAAATAATTAGCCATCAAGGTTCATTCATGTAATAACACTTTTTACTAAATATGGCAAATTGAACAGTTAATATTTGTATTGTTTCTTTTTTAATCTTTGACAAATTACTGCAGACTTACCAAGTTTCAACAGACCTTGGGTCTTAAAATAATCTGTAGTAAAACTAGTAGTCTACTCTGCTTACAACAGCAGTGTTTCTAGCAATTTTTACCAGATGGTGGTTACCCCAAGGGGAACAAATGAAAATGTGGTATATAATCTGTTTTATCTATTGTTCTCTACAGAATCAAAAATGAGCAGTTTGTTAGCTGCAGTGAAACACAAAAACCTGTACTTCTCAGTCTCTTTGCAGCATGCTTTGTTTCAAAGGTGAAATGCCAAACTAAGAATAAGAAATAACTTACTGGGTTTAGGGAAAAAATGACCACACATTAATGTGCTTCGACTGAAAAGCCATAAGTTATCCTGCAGAGAATCCTGGGTATTAAGAATGGTGTTTGAGAGAGGGCAGCTAAAGTGCAAGTTATGTATGACTTGATAGATAGCTTTTGCAACATAACAGTTCATGTGCGTGATCTTAAATTTCCATTGGAAACTTCCTTTTGGGTTTTCTTATCAGTGCAGGAGTAGCAGAAAGCTGAATGTGCAGCACTGATGAAATCAAATAAAATCAAATGGCACTTTGGAGTGCCACTGAGGAGATAATCATGTTCACCTAGAAAACTCTATCCCACATTACAAATGTATAATTGCAAAATGTATATTTCCGAAAAAATCAAACTAGAGCTAATAGTATTCTTTAGAACCAAACTGCTCACTCGTGAATCTGAGAGCCAAAGCCTCTGCTTTGGTAAAGATGGACTCCAAAAATATATATATATGCAGATAGAATGAAGAATGTAGAAAAAGCCATCACTTAATGGAATGTTTGTGAAATATTTAACTGATCCAGAAAGCTAACACAAACTAAAACATCATAAGAACCATTTGAACTTGAAGTATTGGAGGCAGACATATATAATTTAAGAATTTGCTAATAGAAGATTTCAATTAATTCTCCAGTACGCAGGTTAGATACAATGGGAGTGATGGGCTGAATATATTTTTTATTTTTTAGCGCTGGCTAAAAAATTTGCTGTTCCATTTGCTGTTCCATTTGCAAATGGAACAATGCACCTCAGTTTTTATTTAGTCTTTATTGTATGTTTTCTGCCTTATGAGGAGTACTAAAGAGTTAAAATTGAACAGTTTATGTTGTTTTGAATATAGGAGAAAACAGGAACAATTGTATTTCTAAAATATCTCATTGTCTCATTGCTGTTTTTTTTTTTTTTTTTTTTTTTTTTTGGCATAGTGGAAAGTGTCTAATCATGCCTAATTCAGAACCTGTACTTTTGTTACTGTCTTCAGTCATAGAATCACTGAATTCGCAGCTCAAAAATGTAAATTTGACCAATGGAAAGCTAGTCACAGCTGCAGAATGAGCATGCCCACACAGAGGCTAGCTAAATGTCTGCATTCTATATATTTCAAGGTATGTACTTGTATCACATATGATACGATACATGTTACATACATTCACATAACTATCTGTGTATTTTGCACTACTGGGATTCATATCAGGATGATGAAATGAAGCTAAATTGCATTGCTGGTTTATCCTGCCAGTGAACAGAAAAAAAAACAAACATCTGTTCTCCTTTCCTCATCCTTTTTGTTGTGTTTGATCTGAGTAGCAGATCTTGCCACTTTCCTTTAAAGGAAAAATATCTTAAAAACTGTTTGTTTCCAATAAATGTTCACTCTGTGTTGTAATATGTTACTACTGTGTTTTCTGTTCCTGGATTCCTCATGAGAATTAAATATTAATATATATTAATATATATGACATGTACATGTAACCTTGAGGAGGCCTTAGGATGTGAGCCTTGCTGCTTACTGCAATGTGCAGCTGTGTGATTTGCTGCGAAGTTGGTCCAGTGCTTGAGTGAAATCTGCTCACAAATAAAAGATATCTGTGCAAAGTAAGACTGAAAGCAAAGTCATAACTCTAAGGAATGAGTGCTACTGTGTAGATTGTTGTATTGTCTTTTTTTTTTTTTAATTGAAGGTATGTCTTGCCTTTTCATCCTTTAATGCACATTTGTGGGTTTCGGGACAGTGAAAACCAGTGGTCATATTTAGTACTACTTGTCTTTTATTCAAGGAGTTAAAAATTTCATTATAATGGAGATGAAACTTTTGTGCTGGCCATTTTTTTCCTAAGAGTTCAGGATTACCATATATTTTAGCACTTTTGAATCAGATGGGAGGTTGGCTATATTTTTTTTCTAGTGTTAACGTTCTAATTAAAGAAATAAATAGCTACATATGAACTTGAAACAAAAGATATTAATCAGTTGTTGCTGTAGTTGTTTTTGAAAACTAGAAAGTTATTCAGCGAAGAAAGTACACTCACTGATTCACTCAATTCTTAGCATATGCCTGCAAGGAAAACAGTCACTGCAGATGTTAGGTAAAAAAATGGTCAGAAAAGAATATAAAAGGCTCAAAATTTGCCTCATATTTTAAAATGCAGTTTTTTTTTTTTTTATTTAGTTGTACATTTTAGAAGCAAATTAGCTTTCAGTAGTCATATAATTTAATTTAATAACATGCAGTCAGACAGTACTGTTATGACATTTCCAACAAAAAAAACCCTACCACATTAGAGATTTTTAAGACCAGAAGTGTCCTTTAGCTAATCTACTCTGACCTCTTCAGTATCATAGGTCATGAAAATTGTTATCGCTTTGGTTACAGCATAAATGTGTTCAGTTCAAAAGACAATAAAAAGTTCTACATTAATGAACTATGAAGAAGGTCAGTCACCTAAGCTAAAGAATAGTTGTACATAATCTTTTTTTTTTTTTTTTTTAAGAACATCCTTTCTAAAAAAATACAAGACTGAATATAGGCAAAGTCAGCTTCTATTCATGGTGATATTTATACTGATTTTAAACACTTTCAAGGACAAGGAATTTAAATTTAACTTGTGTCTTCAGCTTTTTATACATCCCATAAATTCAACCGATAAGACACTGAAATGTGTCTTATACTTTTTATGTGTAGTGCTTACACTGTATGTAGCAAAATTATCAAGCAGTAAGTAGAATAATTGTTGCATATATTACTTATGAAATCCTTTCAAAATGACATATATAACTCATAATAAATTTCAATTTTTAGCTTAATTTTCACTCCTTTTTTTCTTTTTTCTTTCTTTCTTTTTTTTTTTTTTTTTAAGTTATATTAATAATGATTGACTTTTCCCTGTTGGGTAATATTATGGGTTTACAGAGAAACAGCTGTCTAACTGTTCCAGTTTGAGATTCCTCAGTAAATTGAAGGTTAGTGGGCAATATTCTGTGTGAAGTTTTGAAGAAATGCCTGAAAAAAAACAAGAAAAAAAATGTCTTCTGTGCATACCATGGATTTTACAATTTAATTTGTCCATATAGAAGATATGGTCATCCAGTGTCACCAAAACACATTTGAATGAACTCAGAACTTCATATGCTATCTACAGAGTCAATAATATCAACACACTATTCAAAGAAGGGTAAACAAATTTCCCCTCCTCAAAAAGAATGCATCATAAAAGGGCTATCAAAATTAAAATTCATGCTAAATTTTGTCTTTTCTTTAGAAGCTTTGTATTTAGTATTTTTTTGTGAAACTGGGAATATTATGAGAATGTAACAATTACTGAATCAGAACCTAGATTCTATTATTAAGTATTTGTGACGTAACATTCCCAGTACTGATTTTTCCCAACTTTTACAGAATCACAGCATCTTAGATGTTGGAAGGGACCTCTAGAGATCATCTAGTCCAAACCTCCTGCTACAGCAGGTTCTCTGCAGTAGGTTGCACAGAAAAGCACCCAGGTAAATTTTGAGTATCTCCAGAGAAGGAAACTCCAAAACCTCTCTGGGCAGCCTGTTCCAGTGCTGTCACCCTCAAAGTAAAAAAAAATTTCCACATGTTCAGATAGAAACTCCTGTGTTCCACACTTGCTGTGCCTTGTCCCGTTGCTGGACATTACTGAAAAAACCCTGTCTCTATCTTCTTGATTCCAGAGTTTTAGATAAACATTGATAAGGTACCCTCTCAGACTGAGAAGCACAGAACTGGACATGGTACTGCAGGTGTGGTCTCGCCGGGGCTGAGTGGGGGGAAAGAATGGGGAAAATGTCTTTGAATGTCTTTCTCCTTAAGTTGTTAGTGCATAGCTTTTGTTTATTATTATTATTATTATTATTATTTTCAATGTGATATCTTCTCTACCTCTGTATCTCAGTCTGAAAATACATGGCCTCTCTCTCTCTGATTAGAGGGCTTTTATCATAGCTTCCTCATACAATATGAATGAGCATGAGAAAAACCACTCTCTGTTTAATCCCTAGAAGTTTTTTGCTTCAGCACTCAAGATAAGCACATAAGCAGCCTCCCTAATATTCATGGTGCTTGGAGGTTCTCTGTGGTAGAGTTTGTGTTCATCTCAATACATTATATTTCTTATTGGTCACTTTTGGCGGAGCCCCATGGTAGAGATGCTCAGAGTGCTGTGTTGCTGAGACTGTAATTCATGGCAGTTTTCAACTTGATTTCTCAAAGTGACATAAAACTGATGGCAATCTGAGTGTTTATCTATCTACTGATGTATGACATATTAAAAATGGGGAAAGTGTTAATGCACGCTGAACATCATTAGTAGAGTAAAACTTAAAAAAACATTTGTGGTATATTATTTTTGTCTATGAGTTAATTATAGTGTGTTAAGCTCCTTTAGCAGATCTTTTAAATGTTGTACCCCAATGTAAATGAGTGGCATTTCATAGCTTGACTTACTGTTGTGTCAGAAGTTAAAAGGATACAGAGTAAAAAAAGAAAAAGCTGAAGCTACTGCATATAGGAAACATACAGGACAGTGTCACAGAACTCTTTTCACCTCTGTCATTTATCTCATGACATTCACTAATCTAGAAGCATTTGTTCATGTCCCACTTTCACTTCTATTCAGGTGTCTGAGTTTGGTTTTCCTCTAGCTTGCAGGCAAATCTATCTGATTTTAATTTTAATCAAGGATAAGAAGGAATTACAAATAAAATAGATGGCTTAGCAGGCAAGGCAAAGGGTTGTTGTTTTTTTTTTTTAATTTATTGATTGGCAAGATTAATTAAGAGCTTTGTAAAATAAAACAGAACTCAACATAAACAAAACAAAAATATCATCTGTAACTTTTGAATAATTGATTGGAAAATGAACCCACAAAACCAGATAAATAATTCCCTGCAAATTCTATCATCATTCAACTAAAATGATCAAATACACTAAATAGCAGATGTGCTCTTGCTTTCCTCTGTTGAACTACATAACATAATTTGCATTCATTTAACTGGAAACAGAAATGCCACAAGCTGCACACCCAAAAATGTTGTTGTACTAGTCCAAAGGCCAGCAAAATAGTTGTATTCTAATTCTAGATATAAATTGAAACACAATAAAAACCTCAACTGATATGATTGGTAGTCCAGGAAGCACATAAAATGTCTTTGTCATTGAATACATATAAAAAGAATTTTGTAATGTGAAATATATGTAAAGATTAAATTCCTCTACCTTCAAGATCCAAGACAATTTTGCCAAGAAACACTTCAGAATAAATGGAGATTTCCATATCTGAGGAATCAGTCTTATTGTTGCCATGGAAACAAAGAGAATAAATCTCATGCCAGCTTTTAGAATGCATGTTGATGACAGCAGGGATAAAGGAGAAGTTGGAACAAACTAAGGTATTAACTACAAAGGCCTTTGGTATTATATGCAAAATATCATTGAATCCCAGCTCTTTTCACTTATTCTTCAATTTAATAAGGCTTCATTAGTAAATTAGTAGGGCATTTCTGACTTTAAATACAAGAGACATAATGCCCCTACTGCTTTGTTTTGTAGTTTCGAGATTTCACTATATTGCATTTTGATGCTGAATAAGGAATAAATTTACAGAGATGTATGACAAACAAATACTTAAACAAGAATGGTAACAGCTAACACAGTTATGCAGATATCTGTAAGACAAACTCATGAAATTCTGTCCCTAAGCAATCATTTTTTTTTTATTTTTCAGCAAAGCTGCCTCTGGAGAAGATTGGTGTACCTGTTTCAGCAGCTGGGACTGGCTTCAAGACTCCTTCACAGATTTCCCCTCTAAAATCAGTCTGTCTCTTCACATACAAGAGCAGTGGTTCTTTTTTTTCTTTTTTTCTGCACCAGCAAGCATCCTTTTTCAATGTCACCTGCTTTTCTTCTCCCTTTTCTAAGTGGCAGACCAAAGTGAGAGTCTGCTACCTATCGAAACTATTAGCAGCAGACCTTGACTGCTAAGCAGTCTTTAACAGTCTGTTAAGAAGCTCAGCAGGTACCTTTTAGACACACACTGCCATATGAGCTGCCTTCAGGTAGCTTCACTGGGACAGAAAAGAGCAAATTCAAAGCACTGTCCTGATGGAAAAATGGTCACTTACATAGCTGGTGGAACCGACTCCCTGCCTCTTGCACAGGGAATATTTCAGAAGCAGAGTATGGGTGAGGGATGGGGCACTGTTGTCTGAATGGGGAAATAAAAAATTTCTGGTGTACTTTAGCACTCTGGTGGGATGCTACTGCCCTCTGAGGTGAACATTAACTGGTGAACAGAACTGGGAGGTGATTCATAGCTCCTACAAAGCTCATCATTGCTCTTTGTGTCAGCTAGACCAAAGGTGCAGAAAAGAGCCTGTTGCCTTTGTGCACTCGCTGGGATTCCCCAAGCTGAACACAGTACTTTTACACTGACCAGTGTCTTAGGATCTTCTGTAGTAAACTCCATGCATTGTTCTCTGTTTTCCACAGACAGTAGTCCTTATTTTTTTGTTTGATATAGCATCACCTTCTTGAAGCTTGTTCAGTTTTGTAATCTATTTAGCAGTATGACTACTCGTTCCATATCCTTTATCTTTGAAGGTGATTATTTTCATTTGCATTCTCTGGATATTCCTTGATGATATCTGCTATTTTATTATTATTTTTTATCTCCTATCCAAGGGTCTCACCCCTGTCTGTTTTGCGCCTCACCTTCATGTTCTAAACCAGGTCTTTTCAACTAGATTGTTTTTCTTTTTTGTTTGTTTCTTCGTTTGTTTTTAATATCAAGTTGCCACTGATGAGTAACAAGAACTTGCCAGATAGATTTTATCCTTTATTTTGTCTTATGACAGATGCCTCTGTAGTTAAATCTCTTTTAACAAGTGGAGAATGAGTCAGGCAGTTCTAAGTTTTTTGAAGTATCAGAGACTGTTTGTCAGGGAAATAGGAGTTGTGTACTTCAGTATTAAGGAAAGAAAAATCCCTATCTGGTAGATTTAGTAAAGAAATGTAAGTCAGTCATCCCCATACTGGGGTCTGCTGCCCTGAAAGAAACATGATTTGAACATATGTCACGTTTATAAAGTCACAAGAATGCAATGTATATCAATTCATATTCAGCTAACTCCAATAGTAAGGTTCGTTAAATAATTTACCAATACAGAGAGCTGAATAAATAAGGTACCTATTTGTCTTAAGACTGGTTCTGTAGTTACACAACCTGCAGATGCAGTTTCTTAATTAACGCTACTATTCTGTGTTGGAAAGAACCAGTAAGCCTTGTTCAGCTGATTCCTGTTCCAAGATTTGTCGTAGATCCCCAACATATTGCCAGCTGTATTAGCGCCTTCTTTTTGTTATTACTCAGGCTTTCTTTGCTTCTAACTTGCTCTGCATATTAGACTTCAGAATGAAATCACATCCTTGATACAGTGGGGAATAACTTCTCTCTTTTAACACTACCCTTCCCGAGTAGTTTGCAGCATTTGATGTTACATCCTTTTCATGTGAATCGTTTCTCTAAATTTGTTACACTTACTAAGTCACGTTCTTAATCTAAATTAAAATTTTGACACCTTCTTCTTCGTGCATTTTAGATATCAATGCACATAGCAGGCAAATGACCAAAGCTGTGGCTAACTCCAATCTTTCTTTTTGTTCTGTCTATTAGTTTGTTGCCCACAGTGTTTATTTTTCTGTCTGATTAACTATTATGTGTGTTTATCTAGAGCCTTTTGCAATCAGTCAAAAGCAAAGTTAAGGTACTTGTTGCTAAAACATTGAGCTAATCTGCAGAAAAGGAGAAGAGAAATGAGGGCGCTTCTCCCTTCCTCTGAGCTTCCTAGAAGAATGGAGATGGTGATATATTGAAATATTAATGTGTCATATAATATAACATAGCCAACATAAAAAAATAATCAAGGGGCAACTTATCCAGGTAAGACAGGAATCTAGGAATAATAAATTCTCTATGTCATTACTCACATCCAACTAAGAAGAAAATAAGTAAAGCCCTGAAATTTGTTGATTCAGAACTTCAATCTCATTCTGATATTTTCTTTATGTGAATTTTCTGGTGAAAGAAGTGTTTTGATTTGTTTTCCCATAAAATTTTTACAGTTGTTCTCTGGAGCATAGGGGAAAATGACACTCATTGAAACAAGATTTTGAAAAAATCAGTATTGTTAGAAAATGTAAAATTTGATGGAATAATCCAATTCACCTTTTTCCACAAGAGAAAAAAATATGTTATTCACATACTATTGAAATCTGAGTATTCTGCAAGACCTTTGGACCTAATAAAATAAAGTAACTTTATTTAGTCTTTCTTACATTTCAGAAATTGGAAAACCTTAGTTCAATGAAACAAATTAAATTTAAAAGAATTTGGTTATAAAATGAATCAGAGTAAGAAAAATGGTCGAAGTGGGGGAAAATAAATGAACAGAACCAAAATGGTTGTTTAAAAAATTAGCCTTCCTGCATATAATGAAATAAAATTAAATATAGTGGAAAGAAACCTAAAAAATAGTTGAAAGAGAATGACAGAATGTGTCTGCAAGGGATATTGTTTTCTTTCTTCCCTTTTATAAGGATTAGTGACTCAATCTTTAAACCTTTAATTTTGTTATTGGATACAGTTTTTCTTAAAGGTCAGACTACCATTTTATATTTAGTGCTCATATCAAACCAAATACTTAAATCATGTGACATGTAATTATCATTTGCAAGTAATGTCTAAAATTGGGGTGTTTGGGCAAATCAATTATTTCATGCACATGTAAGATTTGAACTGTAATCTGTTCCAAAACTACATTTTTAGCAACCATTTTCAAAGAAGCAGCTAATTATGGATTGTGAACTTTCCAAATGAGGCTTGATGCTATTAAAGAGATTCACTTGATTAGCCTTTAAAGATTTATTGGGTGGGTAAAATTCTCATCAGATTTATCTAAATGAATGTGTATCAGTGTTAGCAAGACCAAAACTTGCTTTACTACAGCTTGCCTGCTTATGATTCTGAGTAAAAATGAATATCTAAGCCTGTCCACATAAATTATTCTCTAAAATATTTTATATGTGTAACAGTCTTTTAATATAATATCTATACAAATAAACAAATGTGTGGATATGTCTGCAAGGTCAAATATGTACAGCATAGCAACAAAATAATTTAATCTTTTAAATTTTTCTGTTGGAGTATATGCAAAGGCTCATATTTCTCATACTTTGTAGCTTATATGTAAATTTGATCACAGAAATAAATATTGCAAAATTGCATATGCATTTTTTCTACTTATTGAAATATATATTTATTTACAACAATTACTGTCATGCTGCAGTTTCAATATCAAATGATAGCTGTGGCAACAGGAGCACTTAAGTTCTTATGCTTTCATATATGTTTCATATTTGGGTAGAATATCCTCTGTAATGAAGTATCCTGCACTTCTTATTAGATCAGAAGTGGACTTTAAAACTGAAGTTGTTAGTGTTCACATATGATGATCTTCAGTTTTGTAAAAGCAGTTGTCTTGTACACAAGTGTGGTTATTAACTGGAAGAGAGCGCTGCTGGAAAAATGAAAGAGCTCCATGTTTGATGTCTCTTGGGTTTTCAGAACAAATTCCAGTTAACAAGCAAAAGGATGTTTTGGTTCCCTCTGCTCTCTGTTTCTGCTCATCTCTCATCTCTTTTCTTGCTACTACATTTACTTTCCCATCCAATCTTCTTTGGCAAATTTTCTTTTTTAACTTGTTAGTATAAGATGTGAAACCTTAGTATCTTTTAAATGCTGTTCAATGAGGTTCAAGCTTGAAATGTAGGTCTTTCATATCTGAATCTCTTTTGAAGTATATGGCTTGACTGCTAGTAGCTGGAGGCATATCATTTATAGATGCTTGCATGCGCGTGTGTATGTGTATTCCCATACACCTTGAGACATATATTAAATCATCATTATTCCAAAAAGGAAATATAGAACTACATAAATGCAAATGAAAGCTGTATACTTCCATTGGATTTAATCTTCTGTTTCATATTTCAACAGAACAGCAATAACAATTTTCTAAATCTTACGGCTCCTTATTTGCTCAAAACAAAAACTGGACCTTAAATTTAACTGTGCAGTAGCAGAGGTAGAGAAGTTATAAACAACAAATTGTGCAGGCCTCTAAATACTACTTAAGATTGCTTTCCAGTGTCATGATTTTATGATCCAATATCTTCTAGCCTGCCATATCTAGGAAGGATTGCCATCTCTCATTGCAGAGGCGGGAAGGGAAGAATCTCCACTTCCTAATGTGATAAAGCATCCCTTCAAAGTCAGATAGCTCATGAAATATTGAAACTTAAACCTGCCACTAATCCAGGATTTAATATTGGCAGTCCTGAACAAAAGGTCAGTGTGGTTCTCTTTCTCTTTCACTCACTTCATGTCCTGGGCTCTCAATGTATGGATTGTTGAGAGAAGTACACTTGCATTTGGAGTGGGGTGAAAAGAGACCTTGCACTGGGCTCTGAAATTTCTTTTAAAAAGAATTAGAATTTAATTTTAAATAGTTCTTGAGTACTCTTGTTATCAGAAATGAATACCATGTAACGTCTTAAAATGATCAAGAATCATATAGGAGTTTTGACTTTTGGAGTCTTTTTTTCTCCTGCTTTTTAACTTTTTTTTGAGCTACAACTAAAAAGGGAAGAATAAAAGAAGAAACTTTAAAGTCAAGAGTTCAAATGAGAGACAGTTTGTTTATTTAACAGATTTATGCAAATCTGAAGAGGATCAGTTAGAAGCTTAATTTTTTTTAATTGTTACATTTAAATGATGAGTAAATTAAAATATGCAGAAAGTAACTGATAATTTATGCATTATGAGCTCTAAAAGCTTTTCTGTTAAAAGAAAAAAAACCCCACCAACTTATCCATTCACGTCAGGAAAAAAACAACAACAACAACAAAAAAAAACACCAAAAAAAACCCCACCACTATTCTGCTTCACTGATACAGTTAACAGTAATCAAGAGGCTTAATTTATCCCAAGGATTTTTTAAGGACTGTCAAAGAACTCTTTAAGCCCATGCATTTAACACTGGATTCATGACCACATAATGAACATAACTAAATAATTATTTACCAGGGTTTTAACCGTTACTGTGTAAAAACACCACATATTAACAGATACTGAATCTGAGCTACACTTAAGGATGTGGGTAGATGACAACTTCTAGGTGAACCTGAATCACCTGGACAAATGAGGCAAGAAAAGTATTTGCTACTTTGCTTACAGAGTAGAACAGTCTTTATATTATGCTGCAATGTAATTATCATTCCAAAAAAATCTCAAGAAAGATAGTATCCTGAGGTATCCTTTGGCAATTTTCTTCATCTTCCTGTGCCTAAATGCTTTGTCTTAAAATGAAGTTGATCATATTTCTTTTCTAGGATTTCTTTCAACCTTTAGATTCCTTGAGAAAGGATAACAACAGTTTTAACAGTTCAAGTGCAGTGAGGGTTTTTTACTCTGTTCTGGTTTCAAGAAATTAATGTAAAAAATAATGACAGCAGAAGTGTTATGGCTCAGATGCAGAGAATATGATCTGTGGTACTGTCATTGTATATCAAAGTTTATCTCCTTCAATAAACATTAAGTCACACAAATCTAAGAATAAAACAGAACTTGAATTTTATTTATTCTTTGTCAATGTATTTATGAGCCTTCAGTTACTAAGTAATCATGTATTGTTTTGTTATGGATATAAATTAATAAAGATTAAGTACCTAGTTGCTAAGCATGTATTAACAAGTAGTCTTTTCATAATTAGTCCTATTTAATGGCATAGAAAAAAACATCCAACCTTATGTCAGCTTATAAGCCAGTGCTTATATTTCTATACACTGGACACAGAACAAAAAAGTAAAATAAAATAACTGTGTTGCCAGTATATGCTTGTTTGGGGGGAAGGTGTGGCTGCGGAGTAGATGCAGAACATAGCTGAGATAGAATGGGAAATGGCTAAAAATTGAGCAGCACAGACAGTAGGAGCAGAGTGAACATGAACTTTGCTATGCAGCACCTCAGACTCCTTTGCCTTTGCTCTGGTTTTAAGAGATCACTCCAAAGCTTCTGACTCCACTTTGACCCTTGGTTTTGCCCTTGCCCAGCTATATCACCTCCTTTGCTCTCAGCATCTCTGTAGCTCTTCTTCCTTTCCTTCCACAGGCAAAATCTTTTCCACTGCTACTTCAGCTACTTCACAGAAAAGTTTGTCAGCCATATCTTTTTTTCTTTCTTTTTTATTTTATTTTATTTTATTTTATTTTATTTTATTTTATTTTATTTTATTTTATTTTATTTTATTATTATTATTTTTTTTCCATCTCTTTAGTTACAACTTATCTCAGGTGTATTTAATATTGCTGGTAGGGAAACAAAAATTATGGAGGTATTTGGTTTGGATGGGCTCTGATGATTTGCACTGCTGTACCTTAGATAGATTTAGCTTTCTTGTTGTCGTTGTATTGTTTGTTTATTTTTCCCCTGAAGTCATGACATGGGCACTTGAGCATATCAGCCAGGTGGATTTCTTAGCACATCTAGATGATTAAATAAATGATGAATAGATGTTCCTTGGCCCACTAGGAATATGCTTCTGAATTATTTATGCTTTAGAACAAATGTCTACACAACAAAATTTTAGCACACAGCACAAGACTAGTTAAAAGAAGGCACAACTGGTACATTATGCACATAAGCCATTGACTGAGTTGAGTTTTTTTTATATTCAGTGAAGCAAGAAAAAAAGTAACCTGCCTTCTTTGTATTTTTTTTCCCCTAAAGCATGCAGAAAGACAGGTACTCTATGAGGGTGGGGTACGAGGTGGATGTGTGTGGGGAATCAGCTGCTGCCACTTCACAGGTCCCTAAGTGCTCAGACACACCAGACTCAGTTAATACCAAACAGGCTGCATCTGTTTGTGTGTACAGAGGAGCGACCTTCAGCCCCCTTAGATGTTGCTTTAGCAAATCCACATATTTAATTCAGTATGTCTTTCCTCTACTGATGAAAGCTCCAGAAAACTGTCCACTGTGCATGCTAAGAGAAATGTCCTCTCCCCACCTAGCACTGTCTAGTAAGTTTAATTAACTGTTACACCAATATATTAATAGACATGTTACCTTTTTGTAGAATGAGTGTATTTTCTGTATCACAATAGCTGTGTCCTATTTCAGAGGAGTCAGAGCAGCTTTTTGTACTCATTTCCAGGGCTCTCCATTCCCATGACTGTGCACATATAGAATTAACTGTGCCATACCTCACCTCTAACCTTCAGAGAAGATTACATTCCTTTCTGTTTCCTTGTTTTCTAGTATACTTGGTCCTCTTCTTTCCACTCATTTAACCTTTAACTAGCTCCAAGAAATAGTGCTTAATTACGGTCACGATAGTGAGTGACCTGAGGTATCTCTCTGGTTAGCAGGACTGACCTTTACTTGATTTGCCTCCACCTCACTTGTTTTGAGTCCCAGCACTACAGGGGAAGTGAAGTAACTGGCCTTGTTAAAGCAGAAAGGAAAAAAAATCATAAAAACAGAAGTGCTGCTAATAATAATGAAAAATATTAGCTTGGTAAGATAATTTCCTGCTGTTTTCAGCCTTCATCATTTGTACTCACCCTTGATTGCTCTCTGCAGCTTGACTGTCTAAGCAGTGATGTCATGAGAAGCAGCCCACCCAGTGGTGTGAGGTTGGTGTTTCATGTTTACTAACCACCATGCTTATTAACGCTAGAGAGCACTTTCAGCTCTAAGAGATGCTGCTTAATATTATCCAGTCTACTCCAAGTCTGATGAACACATCGACAACTGACATTTACAAAAACCAAAGAAAGGATTGTGAAATGGAAAAGCATTGAGCAAATGGGAGGGAAAGAGTATGAGCATGCTTTTCACAAATCATAAACCAAAATAGTGTATCAAATTTCAGTGAATCAGAGTCCATAGTCTGGACATTGCGCTTGAGACAGTACAAAAGGAAAGAAGCGTCTATCCCTTTGGCTTTTGTTTTTATGCATCGATTCTGTCATATCAGCTGTCCAGTGTAGTCTAGAGGTTTTTAAGTATTTTTGCATGGTACATACAATTATCAATTGCTAATGTCACGGTCATTTGGGTAATGTTTCCAGGGTTTAGAACATCTTTCTTGATTTTATGACAGTAAATATTTGCATGTACTTAAGTGAAGTATTTAACTGTCACACATCCCTAACTACAGCCTTCAGGCTCTCTGAAGGAAAATAAAACAGATATCTTTAAAAACCCTTGGATAACTTGGATCCACTGTACTTTCTCAGGCTGGAAAGCTTTATGGAAAGAGCAGTGGAGTTAGCATTAAAGTGTTTACACAAGAAGCAAGGAGAGAAATATCAAAGACACAAAATTTCATGCAACTTCAGAAAGCAGCCTCTCTAGCAGAAGTCTTTTTGAAATACTGAGAATGCTATCGTACTGCTTAGAAAGAAACCAGAAGGCTGGATATCAGGGGATAGTGTTTTACATTAAGTGTTTGGCATACCAGACCATATGGCACTATGGAGATTTTGGACCTGTAGAAATGTAATTGCATGAATAAAATCATGTCTCTATGCTAATTGTACAATGAGTTTCAGAATTGGAGAGCAACTTTCTATTTAATGCATTCACAATGAGAGCTGATACTTGAACAAGAAACAGTAACAAATCAAGGGAAAAAACATAAGGTTCAAGAATTCCAGTGAGATTCTGGAGACAAATTTTAGTCTCTTTTAGGCAATACCCCTAGAACTAGAATGAGGGATCTATCAGCTAAAGTGCTGAGGTACCTGCACAAGATTGAATGGAATCTAATTTTGCCTCATAAATTGTAACTGCAACTTATCTTTCATAGAATGTTGTTCTGTTCACTTCATGTAGTTCTGATTCATTCCTGTTCCATTTATTTGATTCATTTTTCTCTGTCTCCTACAAATGCTGCTTAAGAGAACTGAACTAGTAACATTAGCTTTAACCTCAGAGGATCTAAATAAGAAAACCTAAAATAATGTTGTGGATTTCAAAATGGCTCAGAAGTCTTGAGATTTTCTAAACCAATTATTTTGAAATCTTTAATTCTCAGTATTTCTTTATTTTGTTTTGTCCTGTTTGTTTGTTTGTTTTTGTTTGTTTTTGTTTTGTTTTAATCTTCTGAGGAGAACTTCTGGATCCAAAAATATGGAAATTCTCAAAGATCAAGCCTTATCATAAATATCCATGTAAAAAGATTCCAATATTTCTTCCTTTAAAAAATCTGCCTACAATACTAGAGTTCATATCTTGAATATTGTCCTTCCGCATCTTCTTTTGTACTCAGTCCTAAATAAAAATTAAAAATAAGATGACATCATAAAGGAAAAGGGATGATGGGGATGTTAGGTTACAGCAATCTCTTCCAGAATTTCTGAGAGTATAACAAAAAGGTGAAAATCTTGGCTTCACTAGAGTCCTTGGGAAAATCAAAGACTGTCCAAGTGTCCAAGGCAGAGCCAGGTTTTTGGAACAGTATAAGTAGAGGGCAAGTTGGGACCAGAGGGAACAAGATACCTTTTTTTAGCTACACAGTTGCCAGGACCCAAGTTTAGCTATTATTTTAATACACTTATTTACAAATAATGAATTTGTATTATATACTTGATGTGGCTAATGCTTGGAACAGTTTGTGACAGTCCTTAAACATGTGACTGCTAGGAAAAGAGAAGCCTGTAAATAATCCCATAGCAATTTAATTTGACATTATTGATCTACATTTTCTAATTGATTTGAACAGCATTACAAGAGCAGCATTCTGTATTTTGACATTTGAATTACTGTCTTGTTACTATGCCAAAGTCTAGACACTGTCTCGGTTTTGAAAGGGCATGAATGCCTCTGATGATGTCTTCCCACAGAACAGGACTGATCAGTTCAGGATAAGATAGTTTTTCCTGTTCATTACTACTTTAGTAATTTGATCTGCACACTCACCAACTAAATTTTACCTACTTTATGTTTACTATGTTTACTGTTGTGGTTTTGTACCTTCAGAGTCAATTCTGACAAAAGCTGTCTGCCATTAGAACTAGATCCCTAGTATTGTCAGCCCTTCTTTTGATGGCCAGCCCAAATTCGGGGAAGACACAGTGCACCAGCAGCAGTGTATGTGTCTGCCCTGAGAAGTTCCAGCCCCATCTGTTTGCTCTGGAGCATGTTGCATTCTTGTGGAATCAAAGCCTGCCTCACCTGGCCAAGTCAGCAGGAATCCAAAAAGAAATAAAAGGAAAAGGAAGCCACAGGAGCCTGGGCTTTGAAAAGACATCAGCTTTCTTTGGGTGTGCTGAATCCCATCAGAGCTCTCCTCATCAGATGCTGTGATATACACCATGTGGCATAATATTTTCTTTTTCTTTTATTAACTCAAACCATTGTACAGAATTCTAGAAATCAAAATAAACTTCCATCAAAATAAAAAGATCAGAATAACCTTTTTTGAACAAAACAAATTTTAAGAATCTCCATTCTTCATATGCTTTGTGTTTATCACTTTGTCTTCTCACTGAAGATCCTTCTTTCTAGATATCGAGAAGATTTTTTTGTTTGGCTTTAATTCTTGAAAAAAAGTAACAGTAATGATGGAATAAGCAGTAGAGATTTCAGAAAAAAACTGTTTTGAAGTGTTAGTATACATGCATTTCTTGTAATTTTTTTCTTTTTCATTTTCTTTTTCAATTCTTATGATGAGATTTCGAATTTTCTTCTCAATGTATGATAATGTAGAACTTTTTTTTTTTTTTTTTTTTTTTTTTTTTTTCCCCAGATACTACTGGACTCCTTTTCTTTTTCCATGAAGCTAATATAGAGCTCTCATAAATGAATAGAAAGATTGCCCTTGCCTTCAGTGGTCTTTGGAAGTGATAACCCTTATGTATGTTCCTATCATTCCTCATAGATATATTTTTATATCACTTTTCTATTTTGCAGGTACAATCACAGAATTCATACACGTCTTTTTCAGTTCTTCTGATAAGAAAGCTTTCACATATGAGAATCATAACTATTAAATACATTCTTAAGAACAAAACTAAGACAACAACCAAGGAGTGTCTATACTTATAAGAGCCATTAAATCCCCAAAATTGAGGTGACCCTAGCAAATACTGTTGTTATGATTAGGTTTTCCAGCAATCCTAAGAAGAAAATATACAACTAGTAGTTAATGATCATGGAGGTTTTCCAACTCACATATTCTCTGGTTGTGGTTAAATGATCATTTTTATATTGATTTATTATTGATTTGTATTATTTATTGGGAAACAACATTAAATGGGATTTTGAGAATGCAGTGGTTGTGCTCATTACAGTAAGAATACAGGTGGCAATGTTTATGGATTTCATTTGTGCTTGCACCGAATTATCATTATCCTTCCTGTTTCCATTCCGTCTTACCTTTCTTCTTTCTTCCTGATTCCTTTTCTCTTCCTTCTTTTGCCTTTCCCTTTCCATCTCCCTTAATCTACTTATTCATAGGAATTGGAATTTTCTGATATAACATCTGAAAAAGTATCTGCACAAAGTCAAAGACAGAAAGAAAATACAAAACAAAACAAAAAACACCCTGAAAACAATCTAAGAAGGCATGGATGGATGAACAACTGCCGTAATTCTACAAGGAGGAAATGAGTTAGTGCCTCATTTACTGTCAAAATTGAGCATATGGGCAGCATGGTATGTTGTCATCATAACATTGTGTTAATTAAAGCAAACAATCTATTTGCAAAAATGGTGATGTTCTTCGAGATGACAAATCTACAGAATCTCAGAAATATTTGGTTGTTTTTTGTTTTTGTTGTTGTTTTGTTTTGTTTTGTTTTTCCTCTTTGTGCTTTTATACGCTTGGAATGAATTTAAGAATTTTTCAGTGACAGATTTCAAGCTATTTGCTGTCTCTATTTATACAGCTTCATATTTTCTATTAATGAACATTTTCAGTTCTTTCTTTCACATTTATGTGAAAATTCTTTCACGTGAATTGGGCTTCACTCTATAAGCTGCTTATTGTATAAGTACAGAGCAAGAGTGATTGTTAATCATGATAGTTGTATTTATTTTAGTAGATTTTTTTCAGAAGGTGGAGTTCTTCAGAATCGCACTACAATGTAAGAAATCAATAAATCTGACCAACAGTATTTCTGAGAAAAACATACCATCATAATTAGCTGCAACATTTATAAATCAAATGTACGACTAGTATATTCAAAAAAGCTTACTAGGGCCAGCAGTGAGAAATTCAGGATTCATTGTTTATTCCAAACAGCTATAGAATCCCCAGCAAACCCTACTGGAGAGAGTTACAGATGAATTTCAATACATATAAAAATAATTTCATTAAATTCAATGGAAATATTACAAGTTCATTTAAGAAGATAAATTTCTACTGGGGAGAAATGTTAGAAAGACTTTATTAGTAGACTGTAGCCTGTGACTCACGCATTTTTTATAGAAAAATTGAAGGACAGACAACTCCTGGGAGTCCTCAAAGTTCATAACCTTATATTAAGAAGTGTTGAGCTGGATATAAGTCGAGAGTAACAATCACCTTAATATCTTCCTAAGTTTTCATCATTCTTCTCATTTTCCTCTCACAAAGGTTTTTCTTTATAACTCACTGGAGCACTTTCAATATACCAAATATAACATCACTTTTTGCTTGACAAACTCTTGTCATCATTACTATCACATTCTGGATGATAATCCTGAAATATTTGTAGAGCATCCTACTGATATCACTGGGGCAACAAATTTAGTAGTATGAGTTTCTGAAACCAGTTTTGAATTCAGCTGACAAAATTGCTCAGGAACTGGAACTCCTCCTTTTCTTTTCCAGAATATCCATTTGCCATTTTGATTTACCTTTAAAAGGAAGAGCAAGGAATATTTCAGAAATAGATTACTGTGTATCTTTGCATAAGCCTTAAATCTGACTTCCTGAGAACTTAGATCTGTTCTGTAAAAGGTATATTATGTGCCCTATTTATGCTTGTAACTTTAACTCAAACTGTATAAATTAGAAGACAGACTGTAAAAGCCTGAGTGCAAACTGCAGAATGCTTTTTTTCCTTTTCTTTCCAAAGCTGAGCTCTTCTTTAAAGTGTTTTTTTTTTTTTTTTGTTTTGTTTTTTTTCATCTTTATCTCGGGGCAGTAGTGCTTATTAGAATATTAGGTCAATCTTCTTATAAACACGCCTTGTCATTTAAACCTTTCTTCTTTCCTTTCCTTGTTGGAAATCTCACCGTTAGCATTTTCTGTTAAGTAATTATTATAGATGCACTAGTAAAGATGATCCACAACTGTCTCATTTAATAAGATACCCGGTCAAACACAAAAATTTTAATGTTTGTGTTCTTCTGTCCCTCTTCTAATCCTTCCTTTCAACCCACTCCCAGAAATGATGAGAAGTTACCCCTTGGAAATACTGCACGAAACAGTGAGTAGAGAACAGGTTTTTACAGTTTATTACTTAAAATGAACTTGATAAAAAATTTAAGATTTCATTAAGAGCATAATTTTTAGACAGTCATTCGGTTCCATTACAAGTCCTTAGACAAGTCTTAGAGTTGCTACTTCTCTTTATAGCACCATTCTTTATCAAATGTCATCTACTCTGTGACCACTTTTTTAAGACAGTTACTAACTAAGCCTTCTGGAATGGATCAAAAAAAACCCACAGCCCTTTGTTCTTGCCCCCACAATCTCCCAGTGCTAAATGTGGCTGACATTTCATTTTCACTGAAGGGCTGTTCTTTGTTTCTCTTGCTTTCACTATGAGGTATGAAAACTCTTGATCCATCCCTTTCATCAGAAAAGACATCAAAAAATCATCTCAGAATGGAGTGTCCGTTTTTCAGCTAATTGTATGATTTGTGTACGCTTATATTTAACAAGCTTTTGCTTACTTAAAATAAAAGACCCCCAACTCAAACAAAAAAGGAACAAAGCTGGTTTTCACAGAAAAACATATCTTCATCTAAAAGTTATATTTATTATATCCAAACTTATGATATAAGAGAATATAGTGACAGACAAATAATCTAAATAATTAATTATAAATCTTCTACATTTTATGATTCTGTGTCTGGTACATTACAAGAAGAAAACATTAGAATTTTTATGAGAGGAGTCTCAGATTATTCACTGTAACTAATCTTAAGGATATAAATGCACTGGCATGTTTTTTAAGCACTGCTATTGCTCAGTCTTCTTCGGTGCTAGCACTGTAAAGGGAAAATGACCGCATGTCTGTATGTGTTAGATATGTATGTTCTCATCGATATAGACTTTTTAGAAAGTAAGGTATTTTTTAGGACCCAAAGCTGTCAAAACATTCTTACTAAATCTTAAAAATAAATAAATAAATAAATAAATAAATAGAGAAATGAAAGGACAAGAACCACATATTCTCAATATTAAATGACTAAATAAGTGAAAATATAATGTGAAAATATCAGACAGTTTCTCTGTGTACAGACTATGATTTTTTTGAAGGTGCTGCAATAAACAGTGATATGAAGTATTTATAACTCCCACAAAGTGAACAGATTTTAAATGTTTAATCATGCTCTGATGGAAATATTTGTAATCCTTTTCAGTAAACAGGAAATTATGCCTCTGAAGAGAAAACTAAAACTGGACCTAAAGCAAGAATTGTTATGAAATTGAGCATTAACAACTTTTTTGTGAAAAAGCATAGGCTCTAACATATTATGAGTGATACAATGTAAATCATAAATTATGTGGGTTATAGTGTACCACTCTTGAACTGTTTGCCTTTGACTTGCTATTCTTTGACCAATATTCTAAGGGTAATTTTAAAGAATGTATAAAACGTAAAGATTACCCAAATTTAAATAAATAAATAAAAATTGCAGATTCATAAAAAGCTATCTTTAAATGTAAAAACAAGAATGAGAAAGCAAGTGACTTATTACTCAAATGATGAAGCACAGTAAGAATCAGAAGGACAGACAAGGACTAAGCTTTATCAGATTGTTATCCACCCTGGCAAAATACTGACATTCACAGCATGTGATTTCCAAACATCTTTTCACTCCACTGCTCATATGCATCCTTCCAAGTCCAATGTGTCATTTTCTTTGATATGAACTTAGAGATGGAGGAAAGACTCTGACAAAACTTATACATACATTTACAAATAATATAAAATAGCTTTTTATTTAAATCACAGGTTTACCTTCACTTTCCTCCCCTCCTCAAACTATCAGTCATATATCCTGTCTTAGAATATGATTCTTGTAACCCGTGTGTACTACTAACCATGTGAAAGGCATTTGGAGCATGACTGAGGTGTTAAGGACATCATCCACAAATGTATCTGATACAGATGAACCTAAGCACAAATCATAAAATCTCCCCTGTGCATCTTAAAAATGTAGGTACTCTTGTACTGACACAATTACAGACTTTAAAAGGTAGTTTAAGAGCAGTTTGCACAGATCATACCAATACATACCATGCATACAACGTTTCCTGACATTTTCCAGTCTTCAAGACAGCGAGGCATAATCTAGTGATCTGAATGTATTTCTCTATGGGATACTCACTCCTGAAATATTGTGGGTCTAGTAATTCTGTAACAATACATAACATTTCTTTCATCATTTAATATTACCTGTCATTTTTCTTAATTCCACTAATGTGTTCACACCTTTACACTCTGTTACCAAGTAAGACAAAAATCCTATGGTGAATTTGTTAATATTTATTCATTGCCAAGAAAAAAAAAATAGTGTATAAATGCATTTAGGTTCTAGCCCATTTTCTTGTACTGCCAACAAGTTGAAAAGCTTTTTTTCCAATTTACTTTCAATTAAAGAAATATCCTCCTAAATAGAATTCTGAAAGTACCCTTAAAGAAATATATTTTCCCCAGAATATGGAAAAATCAAAGATAACTAATAGGAAAATTGCTGTAACAAGAGCTCCAACTCTTCTATATATAGGTGAAATGTTGTCATGGATTGATAGAGAGGGAGCACATTTCTTTCTGCAGTTTCTCTTTATTCAGCAATAACTTTATAGCCAAGTGAGCAGAAGAATATCCATTTTAAACAGAAAATACAGTACTTCCTTTCTTTGTCTTCTTTCCCAGTTGGCTATTAAATGAAAATCTGTAATAAAGTTGCTCAGCATTCTCAATGTGTAGTACGGGAGTTCTAAGAAGTTAAACTACTGCACATTATTAACAAGAAATCTCAGGTATTTCATGGCTTTTTTTGTTGTTGTTTTCTGATCATATAGAGATACACAGTTACAAGCTTATTGTTTTGTTAAGAGTGAATATTTACAGTTCACCTATATTGTTGCTCCACTTTTTCATGTTGCAGTGTTATTTTAACTGGGAGTAATCAAGGAAGTAAAGATTTGCTTGTTTGTTTTTATTCCCATGATCAGCAATGGAGCACTCGCTATCTACTGTCAAGTGATACAAGCCATTTATTTTTACATATGAGAGCTAAAAAATTTTATTAAAAGAAAATTACAGAGTACCATAGTTTTTCTGTGGAAAAGATGAGTTATTATTTACTATTTTCAAATCTATAGAATAATACAATCTTTCTTGCTTAACTCCAGACACATCCAAAAACAAAACAGACATCCCCACAAAAATGTAAATCCACTACAATAAGTAATTAAAAAAAAAATTAAAAAGAAAGAAAGAAAAATAAAAGGGTCCATATTATGTTGTAGAAACAGGTCATGTTTCATATGGGCAGATCCGGTGCAAAAAGTATTATATAAACTATTTGATGTTTCTGGATATTAATCATAGAATCATAGAATCATTTAGGTTGGTAAAGATCCTTATGATCATCAAGTCCAATCATCATCTTCATCACCTAACACTGCAAAGTCCATCACTAAATCAAGTCCCTAAGTGCCACATTCACATGTCCCTTAAATACCTCTGGGGATGGTGACTCCACCACTTCACTGGGCAGCCTCTCCCCATGTCTAATCATCCTTTATGTGAAGAAATTTTTCCTGACTTCCAACCTAAAGTATCCCTGGCACAACTTGAGGCCATTTCCTCATGTCCTAATAACATCTGTCTACTGAGAAAGGAGACCAACAACATCCTCACTGCGACCTCCCTTCTTTTCAAAATATTTTTCTAGTTATTTCATGTTACATCTCTACATCAAAAAAATAAATGTGGTACATCTGAAGAAGACTAAAGACTAATAAGGAACAGAGAATAAAAGAAAATAATGGATTCAGGTCATTTGAACTTGGAATGATAAGGGTAGTGTGAAAATAATATATATTCAGGAACTGTTCCAGCAAGTATGCACAAGACACTAATGTTGATGGCAAGGTATTTTTCAGATTGCCAGTGTTTTAGAGAGCAGGTTTATCTGAAGAAAGAAAAAAGTATGCAAGCATATGCTGACTACACAAAAAGAATTTCATCAGAAACATACAGCTTTTACACCTCTTTTACCACAGGAAAAAAACATTACAGCTAGGAAATGGCAAGGTTGAATGTCCTGCCTGTATATCAGTAGAATTATTAATATATGATTATTGACATTTTTATGATATTGAATATAAAAATATAGATAGTATTTTATAGTATATAAATACATTATTTTTATTTTATTAAGTATGAAACAAACAAACAAAAACCTCTATTCCTCTGTCACAAGCTTTCTCATCTTTAAAGGCTGAATATTAAGCCAAGTATGGCTCAGATTTGTGCACCCCCAGATATTGGGGGATATGTAGCAACGCAAATCTGTTTTGCAGTCTACATTCTTCCTCTTGAAGAACACTTGTTCTGTAGCTGTCATTGATAGCTGGTGACCTGTCTCCCCAGGATCTTTACAGAAAACTTATAGCAGTTGCCTCAACAGAGATGTGTAACATTCCAATGAGCAGAGTGTGTTTGGGATAATTTTCAAAGTGTACCACAGACATTCTTTAAATGAAATTCATACCGGCCCTAGAGGCCACTCAGATAATAAGGCATGCAGCTCTCAGTTTTGAGAAAACATGGGCCTCAATTTCACCATTAATTATATTTGTGTATTGCTTTTGACCTCAGACAAACTGCTTAGAAAAGTATCTAAGATGTGATCTGACAATGGTAGAAATAGAATGAAGACTTAATGTTCTTGGCAAATGTTACATATCCATTCTTTTTTTGAGAGAGAAAGAAATTGAAGAATTAATTTCCGCACTGTTGCCTTCAATCACCCGACCACCTGATTTAATAATAAAGAAAAAAAAAGATTTTTATTTGTAACAGAAATATGGTAGATCTGAAGATAAAGCACACATTGGGATGTATTGGACAATCAAAGTGCTGTGACATTTTTACAAGGTCTATCTTCAGAGAATAACTCTTTGATGTATGGGGTTATGTCATGATCAAGTACCTGCACCACAAAGGAAGTTTGTGAGACAAGGATGAATGTCAATAAGAAAAAAATGGGATATTTAGTGAATATAGGAGATGCACAGAGAAAAGAGAAGCAGCAATTAGGAAGAAGAAAAACAGTCTGAAAATTTTAAAAGTTGATGGGAGCAACCTAGTAAAAAGGGATGAAAAATGAGAAAGGAGAACTGAATAATTCAGAATTGCTCTTAAGAGATATCATAGAATCATAGAACCATAGAGTAGTTCAGATTGGAAGGGACATTAAAGACCATGTAGTTCTAACTTCTCTGCCATGGACAAGGCTGCCCCCTACCAACTCAAGTTGCCCAGGGCCCCATCCATCCATCCTTGACCATCTCCAAAGATGGTGCAACCACAGCTTCTCTGGGCAGCCTGTTCCAGTGCCTGAACTCTCCTTGAGTAAAGATTTTCTTCTGCTAAATATCCTCATTTAGTTTAAAATGATTCACCCATGTTCTATCACTATGAGACTCTGTTTATAAGCTCCCTTCAGGTACTGGAACACTACAATGAAGTCTTCCTGAAGTCTTCTCCAGTATGAACAAGCCCAGCTTCCTCAGCCCTTCTTAATTGAAAAGGTTCTTCAGACCTCTGATACTCTGGGCTTATTCCAACAGCTCTACATCCTTTCTGTGATGTGGATCCCAGGCATGCATAAGGCACTTCAGATGGAATCTCAGAAGAGCAGAATAGAGGAAAGCAATCACCTTTCTCTCCCTGTTGGCTACCCCTCTTTTGATGCAGCCCAGGATACTGTTGGCCTTCCATGCTGCAAGCACATACTGCTGGCTTGTGTTCAGATTTTGTCCACCGGGACATCCAAGTCCTTCTCCATAGGGCTGTTCTCAAGGAGTTAATCTCCTGGTCTGTACACATATCTGGTATTGTCCTGACTCAAGTTCAACATCTTGCTCTTGACCTTGTTGAACCTTATTAGATTCTTGTTGGCTCCATTTTCAAGCCTGCTCATGTTCCTCTGGATGGCATCCCTTCCTTATGTTGTGCACCAGTCAGCTTCATGTCATGAGCAAGCTTGCTGACAATGCACTTAATCTCACTGTCTATGTCACTGATAAAAGTGTTGAAGAGCACTGGTCCCAGGACAGACTCTGGGGGAACACGACTCGTTACTGGCCTCCTGGAAAATAGACCTGGAAATAGAGCCATTGCCTACATTCAACCAATTCCTCATCCACCTAGTAGTTCAACCTTCAAATCTCTCTCTCTTCAAGTTACAGATAAGGATGTGGTATGGGGACATGTCAAAGGTCTTGCACAATCCAGATAGGTAGCATTAGTTGCCCTTCTGTTGTCCATAATTGCTATGACCCTATTGAAGAACACCATCAGATTGCTGAGGCATGATCTGTCCTTGGTAAAACCTTGCTGGCTGTGTCAGATCAACTCTTTGTCCTGCATGTGCTGTAAGAAAGCTTCCAGGAGGATCTGCTTCATGATCTTCCCTGATACAGATGTGAGTTTCACAGGATTGCAGTTCCCCAGGTCTTCCGTTCTCCCTTTCTTAAAAATTGATGTTTCCTTCTTACAGTTTTTGGGGACGTCACTGGACAGCCAGGACTTTTCAAACATGGAGGGTATATTGGCACCACATTAATCAGTTCCTTCAGAACCCTGAAATGCATTTCATTGGGCCCTATAGACTTGTACATATTTAATCAAGTCAGACAGTCTCTGACTTGCTCTGATTTTACCATGGGAGGGACATTACTTCCTTAATCACTGCCTAGAGCTTTAGACGCATGGGGGGCATGAGAAGTTTGGCTGCCTGTAAAGACTGAGGCAAAGAACTTCTTGAGTACCTCAGCCTTCTCCTTGTCTGTTGAAGCCAGTTCTCCCTTCTTGTTTATCATTTATCTTCTTTGCCTGTTTCTTCTGATTATTGTATCTTTAGAATCCTTTCTTGTTATTTTTCACATCCCTTGTGCAGTTCCATTTGTCTTTGTATTCCTGATCCTATCTATCTTTGCATGTCTGGAGAGCATCCCTGCATTCTTCCCAGATGACACATCCTTGCTTCCATGACATATCTTTCTTAGCCTTCAGTTTGTCTGGCAGATCCTTGCCCAGCCATGCCAGTTTCCTATCTCCTCTGTTTGTTTTACTATACTGGGGAGACAGAGAGATCTTGTGCTCTCTGAAAGGCATCCTTAAAGTGTCGCCTGCTCTACTCCTTTTCTCTGAAGTCAGCTTCCCAGGGGATCTTATTCAGTAATTCCTTAAATAAGAAAATTTGCTCTCCAGAAGTACATGGTCCTGATTCCGCTCTTTGCCAGATACATATTCTTTGAGATAATAATCTCAAACAGAGCATGATTGCTCCAATCCAGACTGCCTATGATCTTAACCTCTTTAATGATTGTCAACGGTTTACAGGCTGGTTCGGCCCAGTTCCGTGACTAGAGGGGCGGAGGGATCCGCAGATCCGCACCTCTGGAAAAAGGGAACAGGGGACCCCAAAATAATTAGAAACAGCGGCAACGATCTGAGGAGAAACAAACTAATTTACTAAATATATTATCGGAATGCAAGATAACACACTATAATACAATATAATTAAAATTGAAGCTAATAAACCAAATGTAACAAGAGAAAGAATGTCTGAAAGGTGGATAGGCCTCACCACAACGCTGAGGTGAGATGCGCAGTCCAGTTGAGCAGCAGGGAGAAAAGGGTAGAGAGCAGACGAAAAGCAGGCGAAAAAGAGCTCATCAAGTGACCTTGCCAGGAGTTATAGCTCGAGACTCTCTGTGGCCGCTAGGTCCCCTGGGGAATGTAATCCTTCTTCTCTTCCAGGCAGGTATCCAGAGCTTGAGCATTGTTAAACTCCCAGTGCCCCACATGATGTTATGATGTGGAATACCGAAAACCAAAAATCACAAAACCATGACAATGATCTCTTTCACACTGATGAACACCAGGTCCAGTAACACTTCCTCTCTGGTTTGTTTGTCCAATACCTGAAGTTACTGTCCATGGACTCCAAGAGCCTCCTGTACTCCTTGCAGCTTGTGGTATTATTTTCCCAGCAGACATCCAGGTGGTTGAAAAGCCTCATCAGGTCAAGATCCTGCAACTATAATGCCTCTTGTAGCTGAAGCAAGAAGGCCTCATCAACAGACTCCCCTTGATCATTTGGCTTTGTAGTAGAACCCAAACACCACATATTCTTTATTAGTCTGGTTACTGATTTTCACCCACAAGCTCTCAACCTGATCATGGCTATTCCTCAGGGGCAGCTATTCATAGTCTATCCATCACTTAACATAGGGGGTAGCTCACCCACCTCTCCTGACTTGCCTATCCCTTCTAAGTAGGATTGGGCAATTGTCTATTAAAAGAAGCAAAGATAAGTTATCACTGAATCTTCAAACCAAGAGAACAAACGAGCTGTCAGGCAACACATATTCCCTGAGGAGAATTCTAAATAAAAAAGAAAGATTTGAACACGTTTTATACATTCAGTGACTGGTGATAAAGACTGGACAGAAAACCAAAATGTCATCTAATCTTACATATTTCAGCAAGTCACACCTGCCTACCATAGGCTCTGAACAAATTATTCAGAAAAAGGTAAACAGTATTTATAAACTTGTCATTACTTACTGTGCGCTGATCAGCAAGAAAGCCACATGGACATTAATGTTTATTAGCAAGCTTTTCAACAAAGTACTAGCTAAGTGGTCTAAGCTTTGAAACTCTCCAGTACCAGCTGGCAAATCAGAAAATGTGTATAAGGCTTTAATTAACTGTAAAATCTGAAGTGAACTGTATTGCATGATACCTGGGGATTCCAGGGTAGAACATACATATGTTCTATCTCCTAATTGAAGATGAACTGCATTTTAAGGGATTACATCCCCTGAGGTCACAGAGAGAGAGAGAGAGAGAATGGAAAACAGGAGACAAAATTTAAAGGTCTTAAGTAAACTTTCTGTTAATGGCTGGCCCTTTGAAAGCAAAGTGCACTAACATTTTAAGCTGATTTACTGCATACTGTGTGAATTTTATATGGAGGTGGTAACATTGTACAAACAGGGATTTTATATATTTTTTTATCCTAGACATAAAGTGCAAAACTGAAAGGTTTCTTATAACTCCGTGGCAAAGCTTATACTTGGCTTTCATTTTAACTTAGCAGCAAGAAATTTAAAAAAGAAATATAGAATAACTGTTTTCTAAAGTAGATTAAATGAAAGAGAAATAATCCTGGTTAAACTGATCTACAACCCAGTGGAAAACTAAAAAGCTTCTGTGCCAGGGCAATATCAAACTATCTTTTTCATGGATACACAAAAACTAACAGATTTTGTATGGATCTCACCTTGCACCAAGTACAAATAATAGTTACATACTCTGTAAAGAAAATCTTCATTGTCCTAAAAATGGTCTTAAACATGTTAAATTTACACAGGGATTTGACCTCTCTCCTCCTTTCTTCTGCTTTCCAATCCACTGTGCTTAGCCATTGACTTTCTGTCAATCAGTCAGAATAGTTTCCTCTCCCAGTTTCTTTACCATTTGTTAAAGGGTACCAATAACAAGCAAACTGGCTTTTGATCCTGGATTGAGTGAAGCTTTCCAGCTGCACATTCCTCCACTCTCTGCTGTATCTCTAGGATGAACAGAGGGAGTAAAGAAAAAACTTGAGTAGCAACTATCTCCAATTCTTCTCTCTAGGTAAAGCAGTGAAATTGCTGAGCAATCTGGCATCCTTCAGACCATGTTGTAAAGTGACATATTAAAACAGAGAATCAGCTGAAACCTTATGTAAAAGTGCTTCATTTCATTCATTTCAGGTTTGATGCAAAATTATGCTACCTCTTGAAAAGCGTTGACAGTTTGAGAGAGGCAGATTAAAAGGGCAGTGGAAATTGCTTTTAAGTGTAACAGAGGAAGCAGAAGCTGACAGAGGATCCATCATGGTTGAATTCCAATGAGGAGTAAAGCTAGTGTTGTGAATAGGAAAATGTTAGTATATTAAATTTACAGGAAAAGAAAATGAAGAGACTAAGAAAATGTGGAGAAGTGGAAATTAAATTGAAGTGTTCGACTTTCTGGATTAAATATGTTAGGACAGGGATATGATAGAGAAAGAATTAGATGAATCATCTTGGAGAAATATGTCCCCAGTGATTCTTCAGGTGGGAAGTACTTCTTAATATTTATCTTTTTCATTGATTCTTCCTAAGATTGATTTGCTATTCAGATGGGTAACCACTGAATTTGGGCATTTCTTAGTCTGTTACATGAAAATTATCTGTGGATCTGTAAAATTCTGCAAGCTGTATGCAGCTCTAGTGCACATTTTACACAAGCTAAATGTGCATTTAGCATAGTAATCAGATGCTATAAGAAGGCCATTGCTCATTGTTCAGCAATGAGAGTTTCATTCTCTACAGCCATATCACTAACATCTGTCTCTGATGTCATGAACCAACATAATTGCTTTCAGAACTGCCCTTGTAGGTTGCTGGTATTGAAATCTTGAGTTATCCACTTCAAAGTCATATAACCGAGCATTGATTAGAGATAAGATTTTGCAAGTGATTTCACAGTGCTCAGTAGAGTGGTGTGTGATATTATGCCTTGCCAATAATAGGCATATATTACAACTTTTTGTTTAAAGAGTCTAGGTGGAACTGATGAAGGTTTTTAAAGTCTTAGCTAAAGGCCCTGGTAAACTTATGGCAGTAGATAAAAATTAGATTGCTGAAGCTGATAACATTACTCAGTGTCTCCCTATTTCTGTCAGATACCACTTCACTAGCACAGGTGTACCTGATTTATTATTCCAGGATAACAGTATAGAAAATAAATACTGTCCAACTTCAGTCAACATCCACTATCCATTAAAGTGCTAAGGCTTACTGTAAAGTGAAAAGAAAAAAAAAAAGTAAGAAAGTTGAGAAGGTTCTGATTTCATTACATTAGTTTCACTCCTGAATTACACACCATGGTAACATTATGATACTCCTCGTTGGAAAATGGAGCCTGCCATACTAAGAGCTTTTAAGTTTCTGCACTTTGACATCACATAGCTTACCCAGATGTGAGTAGTTTGTTATTTTGTTTGTTTGTTTGTTTGATTGATTGCTTTGTTTTGTTTTTTTTCCCTTTTCTAGTTAATGTTGTAGTAAAAGACATATTATTTCTGTCTTATGACAGCAGAACTTCTTCCTTGCAGCCAATTCTACCTTTTGCAAAGATCTTGTAATTCTGAATTTGTTATTTTTCATATTACTGCTATAAATGTCATTAAGTTCTGATTTGTTGTTGTGAATTGTTGCTGTTTGATTTTGCATGATCAATAGTTATAAAATATACTTGCTAACCTTCTGCACTTATTTCAGTATAGGCTAGCATGGGTGCTATACGCCTCCAAAAGAGGATAGAAGGAGAAGACACTCTAAAAAAAAAAAAAAAAGAATGATGGGTAAAAAAAAAAAAAATCAGAAGTTTTCGGAAGAATTCAGAAGACATTTCATTTCAAAAGTTTTCAGAAGAATTCAGAAGACATTTCAGTGCCAGGCTGAAGTGGGATTCGAGCAACCTGATCTAGCTGCAGATGTCTCTGTTCATTGCAAGAGAGTTAGACTGAAAGACCTCTAAATGTCCCTTCCAACTCAAATTCTGTGACTCTATGATTCTATGAATGTAAGGACTAGATTATAAAGCAATGAACAGGCAACAAGAATAGGCAAGAAAGCCTTAGCAAGAGAGGAAAACAGATGTCAAAAGCAATCCATACAGGTTTGTATACTGAAAGTTGCTACCTCATGTTATAAGAGCAGAGAGCTTTTCTTTTGGCTTAGAACTTGTTATCCTTGGTCTTTTGGTGGCCCCAGCTGCTTGACATCCTTCTTTTGCTATTTTCTACTGTCTTCCAGCAATAGCATTCAGTTAGTCACTTCCTCATTTCTTCTCTTTTATGCCTAGGAGTGGCTCAAGAGCTGTCCTCTTTTTTGAGAATCTGTCCTTATTCCAGTCTCATTCCACCTTCCTGCTGAGAAGTTAACAAATTTTCTTTCTTCTAAGAAAGAAAATGAAAGGGCTGTATAAGGAGGGTAGATGAAATGATCTCATGATATCTCAGCTTTTCTTACGAAGACTGTGGTTTGAGTCACAAGATTTAGAAACCACAGACCCTTTTACTCTAAATTTTATGGCAATGCTCTTTCCCAAGTGTGTCCATAAAAACATTGAGAATCATCTGTGATTCTTTGAGAAAGAAAGGTGAGAGGCAATTGATTTTCAGGCTAAAATACATTAACATTCTGCGATGTTCTGTGCTTTTGAAGGAATACGGTGACTATGTCAAACCAAAACAATAGCTTAATGCTTTTAACTTCTTTTTCAATGTATTTTTTGTATATGCATTTTTAATTCATCAATTTTATACCACTCTTACTCATTAAGGAGTGAAAAACACAAGCAATGTGTGCCTTTTAGAAAGGAGACATAATACTTCAGAATAAATTTCTGACAGATTCCAAACAGGGCTTTCTGTGTTTCTGTCCTTAATAACAGCAAGAAAGTACCTTCTTTTAGCATTATTATTTCTGAGATACCCTATCAACTGTAACTTACATCCCTATCCCTATCTACATTGTTAGAAAGCTAGGTGATTTTTTTTGTAGTTGTTTGTTTGTTTTTGCTTTGCTTTGTTTTGTTCTGTTTGTTGTTTTTTTTTTTTTTTTTTCTACTCATCCTGGCTTGGTGTATTTCAATGGCTTCATTTTTCTGAAGACAGTGACAGTTCTCTTTGTTTCCAGTTTGTTCAGTTCTTAAGTGCTCTCCACCCTCTGCTAGGTACATAGAAGTTTTCACGCAGTTGGGATTCTCTCACTGAGAATGAAATGAGATAAATTTAAGAGAAGGCAAAGCTTCTTTTTTGTCACTAGAAAAAAAAATGGTTATTCTTCAAAATACTACTATGTATGCTGATGGCATGCTAAATTTTCATTTACTCTCTCTCAAAAAAGAAGATAACAATATACGCTAATGGAAATAGTAATGCATGTTATATGCTATTGCTGTGATGGCATTAAATTGAACAACTAGAATACACTCCTTTGATTATAGAGGTTGATTAAAACATTTTTTTTCAGCTGCCTTGTTTGTGTACCAAACACATCCTGAGGTTTTAATGTGTCTGGAAAAGAGTCAAGATAAATTCACCACTCCAGTTTTTTCTTACTGGTGCGATGGAAAGCATGTTTCAGAAAGTCTCATGGGATTATTCTGAGAAAGTAAGTTATTTTGTGTTTGTTATGTATGGATGATGATACTCATGTCTAAAATTTTATTAGGCTTCATCATGCAACTGGCACATCAGCAGTTGCAATTTGAATTATATGATTATATAAATCTGAAATTGAACAACTTTAAAGCATCATCACTGTGATGAGGTTCTTGAAATGGAATGTGTAGTTTTATTTATAACAATTAGACCAAACCTGGAGTACCAGAATTTGAAGTTTAGCAAGTCTTTTCTCCCTTGTCCTTGAGGTCTGGCTTCTGGCTGCTGCCTCTTGTCCCTCTCACAGAGTTATGGTCCTCTAGCTCCTTTCATCATCTCACTGTCTCCTGCTCTCTACATTCTGCAGTTCCTGCAAGGTCCTCTCCTTAAGAAACGTGCTTAATCCCACAGAAAACTGCAATTTCCTCTATTTCAGAGATGCTTCCTTGGGAGTTACAGAAACAGTGGTGAGTCTGATGGGGACTATCTAATCTGATTTGGCCTTGTTCTAGTTGAGTTTTGAGTGTCTCCAAGAGTGGAACATCCACTGTCTCTTTGAGCAGACTGCTCCAGTGTTTGACTGCTACTGCTGTTAAGAAAAAAAGCTCTTCTTTTCATGTTTAAATGTAATTTCCTGTATTTCAGTTTGTGCCTATCATTTCTTGTCCTGAAACTAGGCAGCACTGAAAACTCTGTCTCCTCAGCCCTTTACTCCCTTCGTTACTCACTTCTCTTAAGGTGTTTCTGTACTCTGAACCCTCAACTTCATCCCTGTACCAACTGATCCATTTTTCTAAAAGGCCATGAGGATGATTTGAGGGCAGGAACACCTCTCCTATGATGACTAATTGAGATAGTGTTTAGATTACAAAGAGAAGGCTCTGGGAAAATCTTACAAAAGCTTTACAGTACTTAAATAAGACCTACAGGAAAGATGGGAAGCGACTCTGTATCAGGAAGTGTAGTGATATTACAAGAGGTAATGACTTTAAACTAAGAGACGGTTGATTTTGGTAAGTGTTAGGAAGAAATTATTTAATATGAGAGAGGTGAGGTCCTGGAACAGGTTGCCCAGAAGCTGTGGATGCCCCATCCTGTAAGTGTACAAGGACAAGTTGAGAATCCTGGTCTAATGGAAGGTGCCAACAATGGCAAGAAGTTGGAACCATATTGTCTTTAAGGTCTCTTCTGACCCAAATCATTCTACGATTCTATAGAAGTTCAATATTCCTTCACTAGTCAGGTAATCTTCCCATAAAACTCTATATTTACTGATAAATATTTGTTACAGTGTACAAAGGGAGTGTAACATCCAATTAGGATTTTTAGAAAGACTTCTTCAGCTTAAAGAGACACATGTCTACTGCTTATTTACCACAGATTATATATAATAACTTCACAGCAAATAACAAAATGAAGTGTATTAATGCCATGTCACTAATGTAATATCAACAATATCAATTAGCAATTCCCTCTGTCATAATGTTTCTTGATAACTGAAAATTACAAAATCTTTTTTTTTTTTCTTTTTTCTTTTTTTTTTTTCCTGGTCTGCCTCTTCCTACTGTTCAAAAAAAAATATCAAAAAATCTTTGTTGGAATGTATTTCACATAAAGGAGCAATGTGATATTGTATGATTGTATGCTGATCTTGAACTATTTAATTGTGGATGTTATTTGCTAATTTTGCTAAATATTTGACTAGGCATGAGCTTTAACAATCCATCCACTGAAAATGAGCAACACTCTAACAAAATGAGGTTTGTAATCTTGCTTGTTATTTCATGCCAACAAACAAAATCAGTTCAAATCAATTCATACCCCATTTTCCAATTTTACAAATGTGCAACTTAGAAGAAAAAATATTCAAAAGTATCACATTTAATTAAAATAACCCAGATGATTAGTAATTATGGAGAGCATGGTAAAATACAATAAAAATTCTGAAACCCAGAAATTTCATCTGTGACCCAATGCTTTGGGAGACTTTCTTTCTTGAGTACAGAGGTGAATCTCTGATTATAACTATCTTTCTTTCACATTAGCCTGATGAAAAAAAAAAAATCTGAAGAAAAAAATGTGTGGATGTTTGAAATGCTTCAATTTTCATAGTTACACTAATACAGAGAGGTGAACTCAGCTATGCAAATGTGATTGTAAATAACCAATTTTTCTAATATTGAACAGAAATATTATTATACTATATAAATTCTTGAAGCCTCTGTAATTATTCTAAATGTAATAGAAATACAAGTTTAAGATAGTTCCAGGTGCACAGTTCTGTTTTCAGCCATGATCAGCTGATTACTCATCATCATCTGTTGAAAGCCAGCTGTCAGCTCACAGGGAGATCATTGAAGTCAGTTTGGCTGAGCAAACAAAGTTATTTCTGAACTGAATGTCAATTGGTTTCCAAAGCAGCAAAAGTAATAAAAGTAGTGATGTCAGTACTAGCAATCAAGCTGTACAGACAAGCATTATTTTGCTGCTCTAAATGATATTAAACTATGTCTTTGATTAACACTGAGACAATTTCTGCTTCATGGGCTCAAGCTTTTACTTGTACATCAGGACAAAACTGTCATATTGATTTGGCTTGAAAGGAACATTTAAAGATCATCTAGTCACCATTGTCGAGGAGTATCTTCCACTAGACCTAGTTCTTCAAAACCATGTTTAAACTAGCTTTGAACCTTTTCCATCTCAGAATAGATAATTGATCAATACTTGAATGAGAACCTCTAAAGAAAAAGGATGATACAGCCAACTTGCCTATATACAGAGTCAAGCACATATGTTATTAGTAGATCAGAAACAGAGGGGAAATGGTTTCATGAAACCCAGTTTAATTACTTCATTTGCATACTTCTATAGGAAAGAGAAAAATGTATTACTGTGTTAAATTAAATGTTTCATTTCTTGTTTTCAAGCAGTCTTTACAGTAGAGGCAGGAAGAGCTCTAAAATTCACCTGTTTGGGAATACTTCAGCAGATGTAAGTGTATGTGTATGTGGTCTATTTTTTTCTGCAAATTCAGACTAATTTCGACTAATTTAGTGCTTTCTTTAGAAAACACTGACCATAATTCAAGAGTCCACAGCTCATATAATAATTGATATTTGCATCCATCAGAATCACGTTTGTGATTTCCAGAGAAGCTTCCGGTTGTCTGCAGTTGCCATGTGTTTCTCAGCTATATGTTGGTTAAATGTCAGATATGGCAACAAAGTTCTCAAAATCTGCCTTGACAAAAGAATGCCTTCAGGAAACTTCAGCACCCCTTCCTGTCATGAGTAACCATGAGCAAGATTGAGGGAAACACAAAAACAGCAGTTAGATAACAGCAAACTGAATTTGACTCAAAGTAGTGCTGAAAACTTGTACCAATTTGGTACTCTTTACGGATGAATTTCATATTGAGGGTCATACAACATTTATGTTTCTGTTAAAAAAAATGTTTGACAGATATTTGAAAATAATTTTTAAGCATCATAATTTTGAGGCCAACCTGTAAATAGTCTGAGTCATGATTTTTTCAACTTGTAGAACTGACAGCTCTACAACTCTCTTGCCAGTTATAAGTTTTTATGCTATTGAAAAAGGAGTGTTTATTATTTTCACATGCCCATGGAGAAGTACTTTGTTTGTTACCCATTATTTGTATCAATAAGACCATTTTTCTCAGCTTTCTCTCTCACCTCCATTTTAAGGATCAAAGTGAAAAATAATATTTTAATATTAAATAGGAACTACTGTAGAGAAATTATTAACTCTCTCCTATTGCAAATCCATCATTATCAACAAGTCTGTCCATCAGACTTTGAAATATCACAATGTGTAGAAGTATCAGCTTTATTAAACATGCTTCAAAAGTTCTCTCTACATAATTTTCATTTAGATTAAACAACCATCTGGCTGTCTTCTTAATCACTTGACCTAATTGCAAGGTGGTCATATAGCACATGTTTCAAAGTGGTATTCAAGTACATGAGGTTACCAAGAAAAACATCTGTTTCGTATCACAAATAATAATTAAAGTTAAACAATTAAAGCAGTGATGTGCCTCTGGGATTTGTACGGAGTCCTTCATTAAAATTCCACTAACTAAATCAAGGTATGATTATAGTTAATTTTCATGCCTCTGACGAAGCTTATTTTCTTTCTGGCTACTGCTAAATAATTCCTGTAGGAACCCTACAGACAGCTTAGCAAAAGCTAATATGCTTCGAGAGTCCACTGCCATTAACAGACACAGGAGAATGTTTTTCTTCAGGGACAAACGAAAAAACAATGTTGTATAGATTCCCAAATCCCCTCAGGGCAGAAAGTTCTTAAGAAGTTCCTTTGTTCATCTTTAGTAATAATACTTAAGATGTTGATCCTATACCAGTGTGTTTGAGAAAGAGTGCAGGGGGTAATGACAAACATTTTTAGTGGTTTTTTTTTTTTTTTTTTTTTTTTTTTTTGCCTGCCCTGTTATGTTACTTCTCAGTTAAGTGGCTGTAATAAGGTATTCTTTTAGTGAAGGAAATAAGTAGCCATCTCTGTTCCTCATTTCTTGCTCTGTGAAGCATGCAGTTAAAGGGCAGAGGCATTCCCAGGCACAAAGCATGAAGCAGTATATTATATATCAGGTAATGGTTCTGGCAATTAGAAAACATTATTTATATTTTAGGGTCAAGAAGAAGATATTTCATTTTCATTGCAAACAGTTGCAATCTAAAACGAAATTGAAATTCAAGGCTGAGAAATAGTTAACTTCTATTCTACTTTGACACTCGTTTTGTCTAAATGGGTAGCTATGTAAGATTTAGCTAATTTTAAGTAGCTTCTGTTACCAAAAAATGCATTTTTTTAATAAAAATGAAGTTTGAATGGACATGTTTTAGTTAGATCTAACAACTAAGTAATTAAATATGAAGACACAGTAGTAAATGCCATTGCTCTGTATCTTTCTACATCAGCATACCTGCTTCTGAGGAAGGGCAGTGAAAATTCAGAACAGGCAGCTGTGGCTGAGCTTGTGCTTCTCTGAGGATGAGAAGGCACTGTACATCTTGAACCACAGGGATTCAGGGAATTACTTTTTATTGGTATGTTTTAACAATGGAAATCTTCATTAACTCATATCACCAGCCTCAGTGTTATACTGATAGTGGTATACTAATAAATCTTGTTGGTTCAATGAAATCTTGTGGCAGAAAGTTCTGAAAAATAATTATGATGTGGCACAAATGTAAAGTATTTTAAAACTAGTTCTGTCAGGTGAATATATTAATTAAGGTTTTATTATTGCAATCCAAGGGAAGCAGGATTCCGTTTATATTGGTAGCATCCAATTTTTGCCTCTTTCTTCCTTGTCCTGCTTTGAGTGAAATTGGTCACAGTCATTTTATTTGCTTTTTGTATGACAGTTCTTATTATGCCTCTGATGCAATTACTTTTATTTCTATTATTTAAAATACATATTTTAGGGCACATTGCAGAGTGCGGTGAAAATTTACAGTGAGAATACTATATCATTTTCTATGATCTACGTCATGTAAAGTGTGTCCAGGCTTATTTATTAATTTATTATTTATTTTAGGCTTTATTTATTCTTCATTAGTCCTTCTGTGGTTCATTTCTACCAGTGCACAGTAAGAAAACTAAAAATCTAGAGAGGCACACATCATTCTTATGATATATTTCAACTTTAATATGTGAATATAATTTCTTTTATATTTTCTGGACAATTTCTTGCATTTACAAACGGTAAAATTTGCATGCCAGCATTTTGCTCAGTTCTCCAGCTTTGCTAGACCCTGTAACATCTTCTGATTTCTGTTAAATTAGCTGTATACCAGCCAATTTTCACTGGAGAAACCAATTCCATGATTATTTCCTGATGATACCATTGGATTATGGCATACAAGCATTTTTGGATTATGTCTGCATTTATGTGGAACCTTTTGTATCCCTGGAAGAATTCCACTCTTGGCTCCATCATTACAGGATTGTGTTTAAGCTCAAGGACTCAGTATCTTTTCCCTAGCTGATAGCTTTTTGTTCTCTGCTTTACTAGGTGAGTTCTTTTTGTTATTTGCAGAAATAAACATGAGGTAGAGAACAAATAATTATTTTGGAATGGCAAAAAGGAATTCTTCTAACTTATTATCTGTCTTGCCAAGGATAAAATGTCATGTTTGTTTTTATCTTTCCCACTGAGTTTGGGAATGTTTAGCAAGCTAAACACAAAACTTTGGTTACTGTTGCCCAAGGAGTAAAATGTCAAATGCCAACCATGTAAATGGAGCCATTTTTTCTTCTGTAGTTTTCTTAAATATAATGGTCAGTGAGTCAGGGAGTGATTAATGTAAAAAGTAGGTGTTCTTGGAATTGCTAATGAAGGCCAAACAGCTGTGTCACAAATTCAGAAATCAAGATCTTTTTAGAACAATGGGAACATGATATCATTTATATACCTTCTGAAAGTCAGCATACTAAGAGAAACATTTGTTGAGTACTGATTATTTTACACCCTACATGGTAGCCATACCACAAAGGTACGTTAGTGATAGTATATTTCTTAAGATTAATGGTTCCATGCTATTCAGAATAAAAATTGTTGGTGCTAATTTCATTCCTGAAAATCTTATATTGCCAGGAAACAAATAGAGTTTATCTTTTGGGAGTAAAGGGAAGATTCTATCTTATCTAATTTTCCATCTCACTTGTCGCATTTCAGACTTGTCATATTTTTCTTAACTAAAGGTAACCATTCCTTCTATGGGAAAAATAAATAAACAGATAGGTAAGGAGGAGATGAGTCATTTATTGACAGTGCATCCCTCTGAGTTCAAAAATACATATTCTCTCTTCATACATGTATGCTCAAGGTACTGGACATCTACTGCCATTGTTAGAGTGCTGCTCACTGGCTCTGTTAGTCTGTCCATGTTCTGTAGTATTATGTGGATTCTTAAAGACTATGGTTCTTCTGCAAGACAGCAAGTAGCTCGTGGTAATTATATTGTTATGTAAAGTATATTTCCTTTATGTCTAGATCTTAAAACAAAATAACAAAATATTTAATGCAAAGGGAGCTCCTTTTTCCTTCTTCTGGTATTCTAATAAATAAAGCATACATTGTCACTCACTGTCCAGTATAACAGTATAGAAAATAGGTCTCCATGCAGCTTACAGAACAATAAACACAGAATGTTGGTAAGCTGTGGCATAAATATGAAAGGGCATTTACTCTTTTCAACCTGCAATATTTTACTGATTGTGTCTGGTTAGACACAAGACAGGCTTATCCAGACCTACTGAAATCAAACACAAAACTTTTGGCTATCCATATCCCTAGTACAGTATCAAAAATCAGACAGATCACTTTCTCGCCCTAATTTGGCAGTTATCCAATGGTTTCTACCCTCACTAGTGGTGCTAACAGCCCAGGGACCCACAACTGAGGCGTGCAAGAACTTACTGCAACCCTACATACCAATAGAAGTCCCACACAATATTTCCTGATACTAACTCTTAGACTATTGCCACAAAGTTGACAACTTTGGTAGCCCCTACATCTTAGAAAACACACAAGAAAGGGCAAAGTCTTGAAAAGCTGGAGAGCATAAAATTAAAAAACAATGAACTGATGTTAATAGCTCTATTGAAGATAGATATGTGTATATATGTGTGTGTGTATTGGAACTGTGTATCTGAAAATGTATAGTTTATATAATTTGTTCTACAAAAACTCATTTTATAATGTATTTAATTTAATCTAGATGTAATCCTTTTTCTCAATTCTATCTCTAGATGCTCTCCACACATTCTTTTTTGTTTTCATGGCTGCCACAATCTAAATTCCCATGTCTGTTTCTTCTTTTCTTGGGATTAAGAAAAGGAAACATTTTCTTTCAAACGCATACTATTACATTTTAAAACACATTTCCTTCACTGGGTGCTTTATGCAGAAAAGCTGAGCCTGCGGGATAAGAAACAGATGGAAAAAAGTTTGGTAAGCTGTTCTTGCCTTAACATTCAGTAGATATTCAAACAATTTTTGATGAATTTGCACAGCTATAGGGAACAACATATATTATGATGTAAATGCCATCAATATGACATATGCTTAAAGTTCTGTGTATAAATAAATAAAACATATTGAAAAGCCTGCTGCTTACCCCAGCAGTTTATTTCTCACAGTGTATAAATGCCAAAGAAAAAGTAAATAAAAAACCCTGCTTTTGCAGTGTTTTCATATTGAGTTTGAGTCATAAAGCAATTAGTAATCTTAAATCAAGATTTCTAGCTGCATTCAGGTCAAGTCCTATAACTGAATTTCTGTTTTCATGATGAAAAATATGCAAAACCTTTTAACATCACGCAGACAGAAAATGATGTCTTTTTTCAAAATTACATCCTTACTGAAAGAAGGTATATTTTTCCAGTTTCTTTGAAGGAAATGATAGTGATAGTTCATCAGTGAATGGATAAAACAATTCCTCATTTGGATATATGGAAAAAGCTTCAGGTGACACCCATGAGATCTCCACTGGTTCTCAGTGTCAGTCGGCTTTATAAGTGATTTAGAAATGATTAAAAACAAACAAAAAAGATAGTTGGATTTATTGCAAAGTACACAACAATCAACAAGGAATACCCATTAAAAGAATCATTTGCAATGGTTAAAACTTGTGCAGCTGAGGACTAGCATCCTCAGAGAGAGACTGTGGTTTAACTTGGAGGCTACTAGATCTAGTAGCCTCCTCCCTTCCCATGGCTTCCTTCTAGCAAACTGAGTGTTTAATATTAAAGAAGCTGTTGGAAAAAAAAAGTCTGGTTACTCTATTTTTAAATACAGTGACAATAATCTATAGCCACAAGTTTACAAAAATTCGTATTCCAGCTTTTAATCTTTCAAGGCTTTTTGAGCTTCATATAAATGTTCTGGAGACAATAATCTGCTCCTTATGCCGAAATTTGAGTGTAAACAAGTCTTTACGAAGGAGACTAATCTTACTGCCAAAAGTAGGGGTTAATGTGAAAATTCTTCATGGTTAATTGTCTTTAGAGAAGTTTTGAAGCAACAGAACTGCTTTTCCAGAAGAAAAAAAGTACAGTAACAATTATTTAAACTAGGCACACGTGCCTAGCACTACTTTGATCACTGCTTAATTTTCAGTTTCCTCTGTCTTCTTTGATCATCTTTACTTTTCCAGCAATATCCTCATTAATACCATACTGCTGAGATGGTTAAGACATGAGATATAGAAGGAGAGAATAGAGGAAATAGCCTTTTGCACAGAAGAAATATGCCTAAGAGGAAGAGGACCTAATTGCTATTTTCAAATAGCTATTGAGCTGCCGTAAATAATAGACAGACTTTAGACACTAGTTATACAACCCAGTTTCATCTAGATCAAAAACGAACAAAGAAATAAACAATAAACACTGTGATGGCATAGTTAAGGACAGGGACAGGAGTCCAGAAAGGCTACAAAATCTCCATCTTGGAAGTTTTTTGGGCAGAGTAAAGACACTGTTAAGCTGAAATAACTTTGCAGCTTGACCTGCTTTGAGCTTGGACTAGGTAGTCCAGAGGTATCTTCTGATTTATATTATGCTGTTATAATATGAGATTTCTTGTAGCCATTGCTGTACTTACAGAATTCATCATCAACTAGATTTCTGAGTACTACCATCACACAAATAAATAACAGCATAGAGAATCTACTGTGAAAAAACATGTAAAGAAGCAACAAAAAAAAAAACTTGAAATGACCTCATCATTTCTTTACAGAGAAAGAGAAATGGTTTTATTCGTCTTGAGCTGGCAACAGTGAGACTCATTTAGATGATGAAGTTTCAATCTCTGCAAATAAAAGAACAACATTCCAGTCTACATCTTGACAAAGATGGCCACTACACTGTTTATTCAGAGACTAGCAGGAAATGGAGTTTTTCAGTGATCATTCAGACTAAGAAACTCTCATTCTGGAAGGAGAGAACAAGTACAAGAGCCAGATTTCTTCTTTGGGCAGTAGTGCAAATTTATGCAAATTGGCTTAATTTTAAGGTACTTCATACTGGATGCTCACACTCAGATGATGATAGAAAATGATGTATTTATCAAAAGAAAGCAACCTATATAAGGTTGATGTATTCAAATACTTACAGGATAACTCTTTCTATTCTGATTTTCTGCTGCTTTAGCCTACATACAAACTATATCAAATGCAGGAACAAAGTTGTAGTAGGAATTCATGTTAAGAGATCACAACTCAAACACTTTCTTCTTTCTTGATATTATAGATAACAATTTATATTCATCTCAACTAAGCTCTTACAACTCTAAAACCCATGGTGGAATCTGTCAACATGTCTCCTAAAAGCGTAAAAAGAAACAGAGTACTTTGATATCTCTGATGAGACATGTCAAGTTCTCCAAGCTACTTATAAATATTTGTAAGTTTCCTGTATCTGTTTTACAAGCAGCTACTGTGTATTCTGTGTAGAGAAAGTGAGAAAATGTCAATTGATGACAATGTTTTAATTCTTTTCAATGAGGTGAGAAATGTTTAGGGTTACAGAAATCGCAAACTAGGTATTTCAAGAGAGAATAGTAAAATGTGAGCCTTATTTAGAGAAGAATCAGCAATGCAGGATGTTTTCCTTTAGAAATCTCTGACAAATGCCCTGTAACCATAGAAATGATTTCAGAGACAGCAGGAGTAGCTAAAATAGATTAAATTAATGTGCTAGGCTCACTTTCTCACAGCATGTTTCACTTTAATTGATTACACTATAGCCAAACTGAAATTAATAATATCAGAACAGTTAGAAGAAAATGAATATTTAATAAATCCCTCGTGCAGTTCTAATAAATTAACCTATTTGAATAAGCTATTATTTTCTGATAAGCATTTAAAGAACTTTTGTCTAACTGAAGTACTGTTGTAGAAAACTTAAGCATGAAAAGAACAAGACAAAATGATTCACACATGAGGAAAAAAAAAAAAAAGCAACCTTAATTTTTTTAATTACTTATAAGGACTCAATACTATATTTATTTTGAAAAATAGATGTCAATTTACTAATACGTTAGGTTTTGTTTTACAGGTGCAAAGACTTTTTAAGTAGACTGTTTTAAGAAGAAACAAATACCTAAACCAATATCCATTCAGTCTCAACTGTAAAATGGGGAGAGAATTAGTCGATAAAACCTATAATTGTGATTAATGTGAATAAAGAGCACAGATCTTTGGTTCTTTGGAAGCTTATATTTGTAGATAGTCTTAATAGAATAAATCCATATATGTCTCCTTCTATAATTAGAGTTAGAATAATCAATAAAGGAAATCATTTTGGCAGGATAGATCTAGTATCTAATCATGAAAGGAAAATTGGAACATGATACAGAAAAATCTGAGTAGCTAAGAAGTGTAAAAAAGCATTCCAGCAACAAAGGTATTACTACAAACAGATATAAACAACAGAGGAAAAAACAAAACAAAACAAAACAAAACAAAACAAAAAGCCTCATGATAGCAAAGACTCAGACTGATTTATTTACTTTTCAGAAGTAAAAAACAAACAAACAACAAACAAACAAAAAGATGCAGGCATGAAATACAACAGACATTATGAGACTTTAAATGAAGAGAAGAAATGGGAAAAGAGACAATAAGACTTTAGATACTGCTTAGGGTCCCAGCACGGCTGTTGTTTTAAAACTATATGCTCCACTTACATTAATTAATGAATTATACAACTGAGGAAGAAAAGCGTATTTATTAATGTATACAGAATGATAATATGGAATAATTCTATGGCCCTCTTTGTTTCACTGGGCCCTATGCCACCACTGGGTATCTGTTCAAACTCCAGGCATCATTATAAGTGACAATCACACTGACGTCTTTTTACAGTATCTTTGAAAAAAAAAATCAGCTACAGAGAAAGAAGCAAACTACAGTACATCCTATGGACTCACCTGTGAGCAGCAACTATATGTCCTTTGTACCATAATACAAAACATGATAAATCAGAAACTAGAACCTTTAAGACTTTAATAAAAGCAACTTTAATAAAAGCAACATAAATGTCTATAAGTGTATAGTAGCTGATACTTTCTATTTCAAAATAAAAGTAATGAGAAAAAATGTACAATCCAGAATACTAAGAAGCCAGATTCCTCTTTGAGCATTCCTTATATAGATTAAGAACTAATAGGGTTGGAATTTATTGGGCAAACAAGTTCAAAATAATAGGATTGGAACTTATTGGACAAACAAGTTCAATTTCTATGATTCAACAAATAAAATTCAGGAAAACCTTAACAATGAGTTAGTCATTTTAAAATCAGTTGGTTCATCATAAAAATTGGTTAAGTATAAAGAGTGGAAGAGGTACAGTTGAAGGAAAATAGATATTGTCATTACTATTATTGAAACTCACATTTAATGTAATTCTATTATTTTCTTTTTTGTAAACCAATATATTTAAAAAATCACTGTTAAAGTAGTATTATTGGAAAAGAAAATGAGCCAGCTTTATAGTTCTATTATTTCAGGTAGGGGCCCATATTGTGCTTATATGGTCCATGTAACTGGATCACATCCCATCTCTTGGAATTACTTGAAGTCATAGAGAAAAATGCATGTTTAACCATGCAAGAGATGGGATTATAACTTTGGTAAAGCAGAGGATATGCATTAAACACTTTCATAATGACTGAGTTCATTTCCTTATGGCCCTTTTATAACAATATGTTTCTGTACTAGTGGTATTTATCCTTAGTGCGAAAACCCAGATATGTCTAGGAGGTAAGAGTTTCAGGTTTCAACATTCAATGATTTAGAATACCGACAAAAAACGTTGTAATTTAGAGTTATGAAAGGTGTTATAATGTTTACAATGAGTTAAGTAGAAGCAATCTGTACTAAGATTCCTTTAGCTATGTTTGTCGTATTTATTTAAATGGGTGTTCAGTTTTCTTGTTTGGTTGTAGGGTTTTTATTGTTGGCTTTTTTTTTTTTTTTTTTAATTAAATTAGAAATCCTAAGGGAAAGAGAACTGCATGCAGAGAAGAACCCCTGTAGTACAGATTTAATTGACTTGATTATCTAAATAAGCTGTATCATTTAGAAATTTCTATCTGCATGAAATAGCAAAGGAGGTTGATTATAAGGCATAAACTGAGTAAAATAGAGATGATTTATTTATCCAGAGAAAATCATATTGTACTTTATTAAATTAGAAGCAAAACAATAGGGGACAGGTGATGCTTTTTCTTCTATCCTCTTTAAAAACTGCTTTTTTACTAATTCATTGGTATGTGTCCTTCAACCTTTTCAGTATTCAGAATGTTACACTTTAAGTATTTAAATAAGATATTAAAACGCTTGTGTGTTGGGGAGGGGGGTACGAAAGGAACATAAAGTATGATTCCAAACTGGAGATGACAGATTATGTAGGATATAGTCAAGCACTAAATGAACTGAGATTCACTGATTTGTCTCAAAGGCTAGGTCAGTCCATTTCTTGAGGTAGGATCACAAATTTAGATCCAAATACTTCATCTTTTGCTTACAACAAAATATTGTTTTTCATTTGCAGCTTGCATTCCCTTTTATATTAACCAAAAGAATTGTAAAGCAGTGTAATAAACGCTGGCCTGGAGATTTGGGGAGAGGAGGAAGATAACAATTCTTCCTGTAACAAGTGGAACAGAGAAGACTTGTATGATATCTCATTTCACATTTATTTGCAGGGATGGCAGCAATCTTCTTTGTGTGGTTTTTCTGTCAGTCAGTAAGATTGCAGGTGTTATAGTTCATCTTTACTAGGGATTGCATTCCGGTTCTGGAAATGTTTCAGTGCGTCTTTAAAAAGCACAGTTTGTAACCTTATTCAGTCACTCATTGATGTGATGTTTCAAGGATTGTTAAGAAAATGCAATTTTCTGTTGTCAGGTAGTAAGCACATTATTGGTTTAGATGACCTTATGTAGCATCAAAGATGGGGAAAAGGAGATGGTCACATTTTGTGGTGCTAGAAGGTTTGGAACATTAAGACAATATTTATGCACAGTCTGAGACAGAAAATTCCGTAATGTTTCTCACAGGAAATTCATTGAAGAATTGGTAGAAATTTCAGTGAATTGTAACAAAGATTTTTTTTTTTTTTTTACCAAGACAATGTGTTAAGTTTCAATGGAGATGATATATTTTAGCTTTAGCACATACAATGAAAAGAACAAAGGTTAGCTTTCCATAAATGGGAAGTGTGCAAATTTCCACAAAGATATAGAGACAATCCTCTTAGAAATAAAGGCATAAACTTCAAGCTATCTGCATCAGTCAATCAGGCAAATACATTGCTGTTTACCAAAAAAAAAAAAAAAAAAAAAAAAGCTTGCAGAATGCATTTTTCTTTTCAAATAATTATAGTACTCACTAAAGATAAAAATAGGTCAGAAATGCAACTGGAACAAATGTGTTTGAATAAAAGAAAGCCAAGCCAAACATTGCAGGTACCAGAACTCTGAAAACATAGCAAATAACACAAAGCTTTCCCTCAGGAGAAGAAGAATATGCAGAAGTCTTGATCCTTTAGTTCTCCTAGCAGGGGGCTGAAAATTGTTGTGTCCTACAATTATACACTCTTTAACTCCTGAGGGAATCAGTCACTGTGTAGTGTGCAGGTAGGAAGAATCACAGAATCACAAAATCACCAAGGTTGGAAAAGTCCAGTCCAACCATCCACCTATCACCAATAGTACTCACTTAACCATGTCCCTCAACACAAAATCCAAACGTTCCTTAACTTTATTTAAAAGATTTCATACCAGATAAAATACTCTAAGTCAATGCCAAAAGTGATTCTCATTTCATGACTGGGTTCTGGATTTCACTCCCGAGTTTATAAACTTCAATATTACAGACCCTCAGAATCAGACTCACAGAATTGCTAGGGTTGAAAAGGTCTTGTGAAGATTGTCTATTTTAACAACATGTATAGGTAAAACAGGGTGTCCAGGATCATGTGCAGTTGAGTTTTGATTATCTCCAAGAATGAAGACACACAATATTTCTGAGAAGCCTGTTCCAGTGTTTGATCTCCCGCACATTAAAATATAAATAAATACATGCGTAAAGAATTATGTTTTAGTGGAATTTCAATGTTTGAATTTGTGCCTGCTGCCTCTTGTCTGTTCGTTGGCTACACTGACAGCAGTCTGGTCCCATTATTTATTTATTTATGTATTTATTGTTCTCTTCCTGGATTTGTTTAGATATGGTGATAACATCACTCTGAGCCTCCAGTTGAAAGTAAACAGTCCAAGCTCCCTCAACCTTTCAAAGAATCATAGAAGGGACCTGTGGAGATTATCTAATCCAAACTCTCTGCTAAAGTGGGTTCCCTTGATTAGGTTGCACAAGAAAGCTTCCCGGCCAGTTTTGAATATCTCCAGAAAAGTCTCCACAACTTCTCTGGGCATCCTGTTTCAGTACTCTGTGACTCCCAAAGTAAAGGAGTTTTTCTAACGTTCTTATTGAAATTCCCGCGTTCCACTTCATGCCTGTTGAGCCTTGTTCTGTCTCTGGGCACCACCGAAAAGAGCCTCCTGACCCCATCCTCTTAACTCCTGCCCTTTAGATATTTATAAGCATTGATAAGATCCCCTCTGAGTCTTCTCTTCTCCAGGCTGAACATTCCTGAGTGTCTCAGCCTTTCCTCATAAGGGAGATGCTCCAGGCTCCTCATCATTTTTGTGGCCATCTGCTGCACTCTCTCTAGTAGTTTGCTATTTTTTTTTCAAACTGAAGAGCCCAAAACTGGACACAGTATTCCAGATGTGGCCTCACTAGGGCAGAGTAGAGAGGATCACCTCCCTTGTCACATTGGCCATAGTCTTTTAAATTCACCCAAGATCCCACTGGCCTTCTTGGTTAAAAGGGCACACTGTTGACTCATGCTCAATCTACTGTCCACCAGGACACCTATGTCCTTCTCTGTGGAGCTCCTTTCCAGCAGGTCAGCCTCCAACCTGTACTGAAGTGTGCAATTATTCCTCCCCTGGCATAGGACTCTACACTTTCCCTTGCTGAATCTCATAAGGTTCTCTGCTCAACTCTCCAGTTATCTTCAGTACACTGTAGGCATTTCCTGGATTCTGTGCCTGACAGTATTGCTTTTATAGCAAATATCAGGGTGTTTGAGGTCCCCCAGGAGAACCAGTACCTGTGATCACAAGACTACTTTTAGTTGTTTGTAGAAGGCTTCATTAACTTCTTCCTCCTGATCAGATGTCCTTTAGTAAACACTCACAGTGATGTCACTCATATTAGTCTGCCTCTTAATTCTCACACACAGGTTCCCCATTCAACTTTAGCAGATCTTGATACACTCCAGGTGTTCTCTTACATAAAGAGAACTCCACATCCTCACCTTGCTGGCATGTCTTTCCTAAATAGTACATGGCTATCCATGACAACATTCCAGTTATGCAAGATCTCCCACTGTGTCTCCGTGATCACAGTGTGATCACAATTACCCTGTAACCACACACGGATCTCTAGTTTTTCCTGTTCATTTTTCATGCTGCATGTGTAGGTCTTTGAGCACTTTGAAGAAGAAAAAGGAGCAGAGAATTCCCTAGGTATTCCTAGAGGGATGCTAGAGGATCCACCTGTAGCTACGCATACACTGAGGTGGCTGGCCTTCTCACTCATGTAATGGCAGGCAGCTAAGGAAACTTTGTCAATGTTCTGGTTCACCTGGCTCATTCCCCAGTCAGTTGCAATCTTGTAAGCATTATCATTTTGGACCCTGTACCCCAGGTGCTTTAGCTTAAAGCTTGCCTCACTAAGCTAGCTACCCTGCTGCCTAAGATTGCCCTGTTTCATCTAGACAGGCAGATCCCACTCCTCCCTAATAGATTATAATCTTCACAGAAATTCTCACTGTCATAAAAACCTTGTATGAAAAGTGCTCCAGTCTCGTGATTATCTCTCTGATATTTTTCAGATTAGTCTTAGAAATAGCATATAATGTAAAACCTCTGAGTCCCAAAGAACTGAGATGGAGTGTAAGAGTAATAGGCATTTGCCAAGGTTTTATGGGTTGCTTTTTCTAATAATATTTCTAATAATTATTATTTTCTAATAATTAGAAATATAATATTCTTGTACTTATCATTAATTTGCAATTCAGACATGTCCCATGAATCTTAGTGCAAGTTAGTTCTGTGTAAATCATACATACTTAATGGTCAGCTATGATTTCATCCAGGCAGAGTTAAATAAAGTTAGATGCTCCGGCTGTATCTAGCTGAAGAGTCAGGCAGGTGAAAAGGAGGGGAGAAGATAGGACTTCTCTATTTGTGAGGATTCAGCTTGATACACACCATTGGGATGTGTAACAGTGGAATTGGAGTTCTCGAGTATTCTTGAATCTGTTGTTTAAATACTTCATGATCATATCCCTTTTTACTACTCTTTAAATTTTTTTGAGAGTACTTTTGAATGATTTGAATTATACAACTTTTCAGGATGCTCCACTGTATTCCATAAATGACCAAAGAATTCAGTTTTAAAAAAATTGAAAGCATAGCAGCAATTTTCTACTGGAAAATTGCTTCCTCTTAAACCACACAGTGAGCATTTTTGCATCAAGTGCTGTTTCTATAAAAAGTACAATTTTAGTAGTTTTACGTATCTGGATGATGACCTACAACTAAGATTGAGAAGCAAATATCCCAGAACTAGAAAAAAATGGATGCAACTTTGTGCTTTGGGTTATGTTCCTTTGAAAATGAATAAAAACAAAGACAAAAAACACTTTAACTAATAGTCATTTCTGTTACAGTGGGTGATCTCAGAAAACAGGCTGTCTGTAAGATGTTAGCAGAAATCAGAAAGCATATAGCATGAATACTGCCTCTTGTACCCAGCCACTGCCAGCTTATCATGGAAACAGCATTATCTAAAAGAAAGTCATTGATTAATTATTTCTACCCACAAATAAGAAAATTAAAATGGGTACTTTTGAGGCATTGGAGGAAGGGTAGAGTTTTAATTTGAAAGGTATTTATTTACTGCTTGAAAAAGTTAAAATACTGTGAACAAACTCCATTTCTCAATGAAATCCCTCTTTAATTCTAGAAGAATGCAGTCTGAACAGATTTTGCTACCTAAAGCTTTCTTTAATATATAAGTGAATATATCTTCAAGTTCTTCTATGTCAGGATTTCCACCTCTCTGCATAATGTTGACACAAGAAAGGAATGAAATACCGTTAATCTTAATTTAGCATAAATATACAAACTTTATCACATGGTAAATCATAACTCAAGCAAGCTGGAGTCACTGTATTCCTTCTACTGAGTATTAGCTCTGAATATAAACAAAATCACAACATTTTAGTGCAATATTTCAGACTGACCTAATTAACCGTGAGAATGTACAGAACAGAATGTATCATTTATTGTCTTATGAAAATGTAGCTGTTTTAAATCTCCATGACATGAAATATATTTGTTTTTATTAATCTTATATTTTAAAGAAAATGATGTTTCGGCTTTGTTTTCCTTCCTGGCATTCATAATTGTTACACATTCTCTGATTTCTCAATTGAGATAATCAATTATTCTGTAAATCCTTGGACTTCACTCTTTTGACAGAAGTTGTCAAAATCCATCATACAGAGTAGCACTGGCCACAACAGCAGAATTACCCTCCTAGGGAAAATTTGCCAACTAAAAGTTTAGTTCCACTACAAATTGGAAAGCTGAAATTTTGAGATATCTTATGGAGAAAAAAATAGGAAAATAATTTTACATTTGTAAAACATCTATACTCATATCAAATATGAATATAAACTGAGGAATTGAATTTGATAACAGAACTAAAATTATACCACCTGGTTAAACACATTGAAAGAACAGTGATTTTTTTTAAGGCTTATCCAGTGGAAAAAGTAATAAAAATTGTTTCAGTATTGGCAGCATTTCTATTTCTCATTAAAATTAACTTTTTGCTTTCAAATGGAAGAGTGTCCCAGCCTTATCAGAGACAAAAAAAAAAAAAAAAGTAAAAAAGAAAAAAAAAAAAAAAAGGAGAATGAAGGCTTCTTTTTCAGGTATGCATTTGGTTTTTGACTCTGCATTTCCTCAGAGTCCAGTCCTTTTTTTTCCTACTTAAGAAAGAGCTTGACATTGCAGATTACCTCAGAAGGTTATGAAAAGCAAATTGTTCAGATCTGTTTGATTTCAGCAGAAGAGTTTTTCTCTGAGGGAACAAGAAAGATGGGAAGATTTTTGCCCCAGTGAGTTCCCTCTTGGAGTTCCCATGGGCCAAACGAGGTGACCCTCTTTCCCTCCAGAATGACTGCAGTTTATACCATGGTTTCACCTCTCCTTTATAGATATTCTCTTTAGGGAAAGAAGAAAAGAGAGCTTACCAGCGTGAAAGAAAGAAGAAAGCTGATGAATCCTGCTTTATTTCTGAACCAAGGAGAATTATTTTGTAGTAGAGTAAATACATCTCAGCAGTGTTTTCACAGAACCCACCTACGATATCATAACAGAATGAGAGGAGGGACAAAATACATTCTACCAGACTTTCTCTATGTTGAAAGAAAGAAAAAACTACACTTTCATCTACATTAGGGGTATACTTTCAAAGGGATGTTCAGAGATTTATTTGGAGAACTTCCATTAGCATCACTAGGAGTTGAGAGACTTTTGTGTGTGTGTGTGTGTGTGTTCTGCTTTGAAAACCAATCTCTTTGTGGTATTGGCAAGGATAGATTTATAAGTACTTTTTTTTTTCTTTCTGACTGATCCTCTTTTATTATAATAACTGTTGCTAAACCAACAGGCTTTTGGTTGTAATCAGTAAGGAAAATTTAGCTAGTCCCTTCATATATCTTGAAATAACATACTAAGTTAATTAGGGTCAAAGTGCCCAGCTTTTATTACATTAACTACTAAAGAAGTGCTATGAAAGAGTATCTCTACAAAAATTCACTGTAAAAGTTAAGACAGCAATTAAAAAATGGAACAGTGCAAATAGTTGAGATTACAAGATTTTGAGATCCTTTCTATACAGACAAAAGATATTTATTTATTTTTTTTAATTGTAAGTACCTCTTAATTAAAAATCAACATTTTATAATCATGTTATATGAAGATGCTCTTACTGATACTGGCCTACAGATAATTAACAGTAGTTTAAAAATTGATTTTTTTTTTCACAGCCCTGATAGTAAAAACGTAATGTAGATAGAAGATTAAAATTCTTCTTGCTTTTATTTTCAGATGAATGTATGGTACACTTTTACTTTTTCCTGAAAATTATTCAGAAAGTCCACAGAAAGGAGATTTTAACAGCAATAAGGACCCCACTGATGATATTCCTTCATAGAGATCCTAATCCGTTAGTCACCATAACTTGATCAGCAGTAGAATGTTGGGATAATTCCACTTTCCTAGTGAATGAAACATGAGCTGAGGAGAGTGGCAAGGAAACAGCTTGTCATTGGCAGCAGTGAGGGGCTACTCTGCTCATGGTGATGCAGTGTCTCATAACCAGCAAGAGCTTGTGATAACACACTTCACGCTCACATAAAATACCTGCCATGATGGCAGTCCATATCCCAGAATGTGCTGGGCTATTTGGGTTACTGGCAAGGCCATACACAGCAACAGCAAACAAGAGTTTAAGAGATTAAAAAGTAGAATTGCTGCGTGTAGGTATGCTGCTTATTATACATTAAGCTCTTTCATGCTTTTTAAATACTGTTAATGGATGTGTTTACTCTCCTCTCTGTCAAGGGAAAAAACTATTAAGACAGCAAGGGTAAAGCATGCAAAGATAAAGCTCAAATTACTTTACTTAAAACATCACAAGGTGAAATTACATGATCGTTGTTAAGGAAAAGCATTTTAGAAGCATTGCATTGGGTTGCAATCACGTTTTTCCATTTGCATGTAAATACATTTTGTTTTCTGGTTCTTTGTGTATAAGCTAGTCATATAGATCATAATGTCAAGGTTTTCTCTGCACTTAGGGCACCGAGTTGGTTTTGTTTATTTTTAATGGAAACAAAGATAGATAGATGGATATGTGTATGTGTGTATATGTATATACCTATGTACATATAAATTCACATATATAGGCATATATACCCATGTATATATGTAAGTATATGCGCGTAAATGTGTGTGTGTATACATGTATGCATGCATATATATGTACATATACAAAGATCTATTTACATGTTTATGCATATGTAAAATTTTATTTATTTTTTACAAAATTACCTGCCTCTAAGACATGTACATTCATGTAAAAATGACAGAAATTGACAACAATTTCCAGACCTGTCAGAGCTAAAATTCGTAAGTTTGTATGTGCCTTGTACTGAAAGTAAGTACATCAGCATCAGCAGTTAACAAGATTGTAGAGAAAGATATAACCTTAGTGGGAAACTAGAACTGCAGCTGCACTTTTGGCAAAAACTTCTCAGAATGTTTCTAAAAGTTCCCTTTTTTAATGACATGGGAGATATTTTCCAAAATGCAACCAAAGTGCAAATAAAAGTGAAAATGCTTTCAATGGCAATTTGCATGTAAATACTCTTCCATGCAACTCTCTCTCACAGACACTTGCTGTGTAATAAAACCTGACACCTGTGAGGTGCAACTTATGGCATCTTCTGAACTAACTCATTCTTCATGACAAAAGTAGCCAAGTAGAAACATTATAAACATTCTAGAGAGTGATTACTTTGAAAGCTAAAGTCAGAGAGGCCTTAAATCATCCCACAAAAGTTCTGTCATTCACATGTACCAGATGTAAATCACCTTCTACCATCAACCAAGGATTATGTTTCAAAATGCGTGTACTGCCAACCATGCAATTCTAAGACTGAAATTTTAATCACATACTTGAGCTGGGATTTTCACATAACAGAGTGTAATAACCAGTTTCAATTAATATTCAGTACAGTTACTTCCTCTAAATCCCACGTGGGTTTCAAAGCTGCTTAAAACAAAAGTAAAAACAAATACAAATGTGGAGTCTTAAGAATATGACTTGTCAGCATTTTTTGAAATTTAAAACGCAAATGAAGAATTTCATTTGAAGTTTATGTATGGGGAATGGTTCATAATATTTGCTGATTAGAATAACATAAAATTCTTACTTGTTTTTTCTTACAAAACAATTTCTCACCGCTGAATATTTTAAAGACTCAGCCTTCACTGCCTAAGACAGTGACGTGCCCCTGAAAACCTTAAATCAAATTCAGTTGAAAGAAAAAGGGAGAGAGATAGGCTCAAAAAAATATTCAGGAAATACGGGAGCTTTTCCTAAAATCTAAAGGAAGCACTAAGAATCAAAATACATCCAGAAGGTAACAGATTTTACTCTGTTTGTATGATGAAAACACTATTAATGTTCATGGTATATTCATTGAAGAAATGAAAAGCAGTCCTAAAAAGCTTTCCCTAAGTTAGACATTGAATTTTGAATGTAAAATCTAATGAAAAACAAAGTTTAGAAAATACAGTATTTTACTTCCCAATCTTTTTATTCATCTTGAATAAGAATAAAAGGCTCAAAATCATCTAGGTACTAGTATTTGCTGAAAAAAATATTTCTCTGGATCCCTGATTTTTGGGAGGAACAAGTGTGCAGGGATGTCATCACAAATGTGCAGTGTACTGCATGTGGCAACCAGTTTGTGTAGAGAAAGGCCGTGTGACACAGCTAAGGGGAGGCTTCAAGTCTTTCCCATCTATTTCCCGAGATCATCAGTGAAATGGATTTTCTCTATTTCAGGAGGACTAGGGTGATTTGAAAATTGTCATGAGTTTAGTAAAATTTTTGTGTGTAATTCCCTTATATGAGATCTCTAATGTTATTTCTCTTGTATAGGGAAAAGTAATCCATCTTATAATACCTACTTGGTAGAAACAAACAAATCTCTCCAGAAAACACACAAAAATGCTACAAACAGTAAAGACCTATATTCTTCTGGTAGTTCTGATATCAGATAATATTAATTATTCTAATGAATTTATACTATTTCAGAATTTGCTATTAGAAATTCTGTACAAAAATGGGATGGTGATTTTTAGTTCATTGAGCTCTTTTTGATGGCAAGGACCCAGATATTGCAGAGAACATTATAGAAAACAGAAGTAGCTGTAATCACCCCACCTTTAACCTCAGAGATACAGAAATTTTAATCCAGAAAGCTTAATTTTAAAATTCTTTCTAAGGTCCCTTCTTATCTTAGGCACAAAATGTACCAAATTGCAAATGGGAATAAGAGAAAAAAATTAAGCTGTGGTTACACACCTGTAAAATTATTATAAGGAAATGAAATGAATACATATGCACTCTGATACATTTTTATATACTCAAATGTTCAATTTCACTAAATACTGTATTGTTTTATTTCTGTATTTAAATCAACTACATACAGAAAGATTGTATTTTTATGGTTGAGTGTATTTGTAGCTTTTCATGTATGGCAAGACCGACAGTATTTACAGCCATTTGAAACAGCCCCAGAGGCAATGGACTACAACACTTTAAAAAAAAATAAAAATGAATAGCCTTCAGATGCTTAAAAGCTCTGAGAGATTACTTGTAGTGAGTATGGAGTGTGGACAAATCTTTAAAGCCCTTTGGTTCAAAACAACACTTGACCTTGCTAGGAGTCCCACAGGGAGTTGGTTGCACAGATTCCACTCAAGAACTGCATTCTCAGATGTATGCTTCTTCCCTTTATCGCAGCAAAAGTTTATAACTTTGCAAGGTCAAGAAAATTTAGAGCAGAGACAAGACTATCAAAGACAGTTCGTTGTTGATAACTAAGATGTATCATGTTCTGAAATGTCTGCTTTACCCCACATTATACAGCTTCTTGATGAGTGATTTGGAGGGAACATTATTAAGAAAATATTTCAATATTTCTTGACTTTCATACTGTGTATTCTTTGCAGTTTCAAGCTTTCATCCCATTCAGTAAGACAATTGTTATATGTAGGAAAACTTTTGGTTATGTTGGAGATATATGGAGGACATGTAGAATCATAGAATCATTAAGATTGGAAAGGTGTCAACAGTTTACGGGCTGGTTCAGCCCAGTTCTGTAACTAGCAGGGTGGAGGGATTTCGCAAAATCCGCGCCTCCAGAAAAGGGAAACAGGGGACCCCAAAATAATTAAAAACAGTGGCAACGATCTGAGGAGAAACAAACTAATTTACTAAATATAGTATCAGAATGCAAGATAGCACACTATAATACAATATAGTTAGAATTGAGCTAATAAATCAAATATAATGAGACTGTGTCCAAAAGGTGGATAGGCCTCACCATAACACCAAGGTGAGATGCGCAGTCCAATTGAGCAGCAGGGAGGAGAGCAGCTGAAGAAGAAGAGCAGACAAAGAAAAGAACATCAGGTAACCTTGCCAGGAGTTATATCTCCTCTCTTGACTGCGAAGTCCCCTGGGGAATGTGGTTCTTCTCTTCCGGACAGGTACCCGGAATTTGAGCATTAACAGTTAAACTTCCAGTACACTACATGATGTTGTAATGTGGAATACTGATAACCAAAAATCATACAACCATGATAAAAGAACCTCTAAGATCATCTAGTCCAAGTGTCCACCTATCATCAATATTGCCCACTAAACATGTCCCTAAGTACTACACCCACTCTTTCCTTAAACATTTTTGGAGATGGCTATTCTACCACTTCCCTGGGCAACCTGTTCCAGCATCTGATCACCTTCAGAGTCTAAATTTTTCCAAACATCCAACTTGAACATCCCCTGACAGATCTTAAATCCATTACTTCTAGTCCTATCACTAGTTATCCAGGAGAAGAGGCTGACCCCCACCTCACCAAGACCTCTTTTCAGATAGTTGTAGGGAGTTACAGTTCATAGTATATCACATATTTTACATAATATTTAACAATGCCTATGATGAGCGTACAAATAGTAGTATACTTACAGCAGATGTATAAATGACTGAAGATCAGTCTCCTTGATTAAATTTGAAAATGTCACATTTAAACTCAAATAACTAACTGTGTTAGGTAGCTAAGCAAATGTAAGACACAAATTACAATTTGCAATACTGGACATATTTATATATCTTTCTCAAAAATAAGGAAGCACTGCTGAAATAAGTGCCACAGGTTTATGTTTTTTGTTTTTTGTTTTTTAAAGTATTGCAATAAGAAAACCCATTGAGGAAGTACTCTGCTCCTGTATATGTTGCAAGGTTTTTGTTTGTTTCTTGTTACTTTTTGTGTGTGTGTGCTGTTTTTTGTTTGTTTTTTGTCTCTGTTTTTGTTTTTTACTACATTACTATTAACACAGATGAAACTAAATCCTAAAAGATAATTAGATAAAATTTCTGCTTTTCATAGCACAGAAGAAATACCTCCCCCCCCCAATTAAAAAAGAAGCATTACAAACTGTTATTTCAAATCAACAGTTTGAGTATAAAAGTTTTAAGTATAACTTTAAATTGCTTTCTCCTTCAATCCTTTGCAGCTGGTGTGTGTTAGCATTCTGCAGGTTGGTAACTTTAACATCACACAATACATCCAGCTAATGAGATTGCAAGAACATTGTGCTCCTCCATCATTTCCTTATCACTGACAGTCAGTCCATTAAAAGCTGTAACCCTGAGAAGTGAACTCCAGTTTTAAACTTTTGCATGCTGGAAATAGTCTTCCCTAGGCTGTTAATAGATAAGATGGATGCAACATTCTGTGACAGTTCAAGACATAGCCTCCAAGAACTGTTTTGAAACCAACAGCAGGCCTATTATCTTCTTTTAGAAAAGCCTTTTTATCCTGGACTGTTAAGTGTATTGTGTGTTATTGTTGGGAGCTCTAGGCTTGTCTTTTATGGTTACATCTACTCTCACAAATATTATGGGTTTCACCTCCAAGCATTAAGGTGTTTCTTATGAATTTAATGGTTTGGGTTTTTGGTCACATAATGATTTGCAGATAGCTGGGGCTACTGAATGGGAAGGTCTTAGTTCATGAATTCAGAAAAAATAAAGTCACTTTTAATACAGAAGGATGTTGTACAATCTACTTCAGAAAAACAAATCAAGCAAAACAAAAAAAAACCAACCACCATTAATTGAATAAATGGATCAGATTCTTCTCTCATGAGCTTACTGTGTATGAGACACAGAGCTTACATTTGTGTAGCAGAACCAGAATTTGACATTATGATAAAGAAGTCTCTACTGAAGATTTGCTATTCATAATAATCGCAACATATGAGTGCAACTCAATCTGAAAACATACCTATCACATAGAAAAGAACTAGACAAAAAGCTGTTCTTTTTATTCAAAATCTGGGACAAGAGAATGATTGGTTGTACTGAAGGGCAGGAATGGCACTCAAGGTGTTACGAGAGCATTTGATGTGAGATTAATGAATTCTTGTCTGCTAGGAATCCTAGGCTCCTAACCTAGGAGGAGCTAATTAACACATCTACCAAAACTAAGACTACATTGGCTTAATAGCCCTTTTCTGGTATTAGGCATTATATAACATATTCCTGCCAAGCAATTTAACAACCAAAGCACTTCCTGATTGCCCAGCCCTGCTTGTGATCTTTACTTAGTAGATCCTAAAGAGGCAAGAAAACATTCTGCATGATCCCTGGGAAAAGTGGAATTGTTGTCTAGAAAGTGTTGGATTGCCTTTTATACACAGAAGCACACAGTACATAGTTTGTGTAGACTATCACAATATATGCTGAACTTGCCAGTGTTTTTTAAGGAAAATTTAACAAGCAAACAGAAGATTATGGACAAAAATACATCTGGATGCGTTTAGTGCAACAAAGACTGAAAAGAAATTCTTATATTCAACATTTTAATTGTTTTAAATAATAAGAAATCTAGTTCAAACCTCTCTATGATCACTGGGATAGGGAAATGAATTGAGAGCCTGGTTTGTGTGTGTGGCATTAAAAAGAAAAATGCTGTCCAACTCAATTTTTCCTAAACAATTATGAGTTACTGTTCCACAGTCAAACAAGGTTTCTGCTTTGATATTCTGAATAACTAGTTCTCATTTTGTATTTTATCAGTAGGAAAAATAGAGGATCATAGCATCATAGAATCTTAGGATGGTTTAGATTGGAAGTGACCTAAAAATCACTCCATTCCAACTTCTTGTCTTGGGCAGAGTTGCTATTCACTTGATCAGTTTGCCAAGGGCCCCATCCAACCTGGCCTTGACCACCCACAGGGATAGTGCAGCCACAAGTTCTTTGGGCAGTCTGGTTCAGTGTCATACCACCCTCATAGAATATATAATCTTAGTCTCCTCTCTTTTAGTTTGAAGTCACTACACCTTGTCCTATCACTACAATCCCTGACAGAGTGCCTCTTAAACTTTTCTGTAGGCCTCCTTTAGGTACAGGAGATTCGCAATGAGGTTCCCCCAGAGTCTTATCTTCTCCAGACTGAACAAGGTCAGCTCCTTCAGCCTGTCAAATACATAAAATATCCTTGCTTATGATTAGTGGATTATGGCTTGCCCATTTAGAAGTGAAGTTATTAGTAATTACTGCAATAATAATATCTTAAACATATGAGCTTCAGCATTTATAAAACAATCTGTTAAAATTCAATCCAAAAATTCTGCGCAAGGCAAATTTCATATTCAGTGTACTTGGATTTAACCTAAAATGCCTAAGAATGATACCAGATGGGATGGATCTCAACAAAATGTTGGCAAATAAGCTTCATTGTAGATAATGGAATGTAATGCATCTAGAGAAATCTGTGTCTAAGTAAAGCAGAAATCAGAGCTGCCAATTACAATTCAGGAAGAGATTTTGGAGCTTTTATTAGCAATTTTCTGAAATCATTAGAAAAGTTATTAATTTTTTTTTTTCTTTTGAATAAAACAATTTGCCAACTCTTGAGTGTCATGTTCTGGTCCAAGAAGTGTGTAGAGGACTTTGAGATGTTAGAACAACTGAAATAATCGATGAGATAGAGCAGATGTTTTTCAAAGAAAGACTATGAGACTATAGTAGTTTGGAAAAGAGACAGCTGAGGGGATAGGATTACAATTTTGAAAAACTGAAAATAATGAGCAGATAAAAAATTCAACAGTAACACCAGGGGTCATTGATAACAAAAAGAAGGCTGGTTTAAAATTAAAAAATTATATCACAATAAGAAGTATTCTGGAACTTCCTGCAATAGGAACTTTGGATTTTGCATCAGTACATTCAGTATTTTGACAACTTCATGGAGAACAGACGTGGCTTGTAAATGGATGGGATGGATATAAGTGCCCTGCAACATTTCTTATCAAACAGATCAACAGACTGAAAACTGTCCAAATTTGTATGCTTTCTATAGCAATAACACTTTGCCACTATTATGACTCTGAATATTGACACAGATGAACCCTATGTCCATTCCAGTATGATATTAACCATATTAACCATAATATTGAGCAGCTTAAAGATCTTTAATCAACAAATACATGGTATGCATCCATATAAAACACAACAGCTATAAAACAGCGTTCAATAACAAGCAATTAAAAAAAAATTCCTCATGCTTAAAATGTCATAAAACAAGTTGGACAACATTCCCAATAGCATTTTATAGATCCTTTTAAGATTCATAGATTTGTAAGAAAGAAAAAAATAGCAAATACACTTTTGTAAAGCATTTCTACTGTCCAAATGCAATGCATTTTAATATCAAACTTCTAGGTGCGAAACAGTACAATGATTGATATTACTGAAGCATTACATACCCTGCAAATACTGTCTACGTAACTTAAAATGTAAAATTAAATCCACTTTTGCTACTTGTTTCTTCATAGATATATTCACAAATAATTCTCAATGATGTAAATGAACTAGATTTAACGTAGATTTAATTTCACTTCATAAGAATATAAATAGTTTTACACAAAAATTTAGTTGTTTCACCATATTTTCACATAAGGTGTCCTAGAGAAAAGTCAGAGAATAAGCTGTGTTCTCTGTTCTTCAGTATTGTTTTTTTGTTTGTTTGTTTCATGGTGCTCTTAGATGAATGCAATCATTTCCACAGAAGAGTATTTCTCAGAGTGACTTGAAGAAAGCAGTGAAGGAAAATAACAGTTCATATTCAGAGATCTTCCTTCAGCTGTTCACAGGAACAGAATATAGTCCTAAGTAAAACATTTCATTTAGAGCAAATTTTGCCATGTGCTTGTGGAGGCAGTATATCAGGTCTTGGGATTATCAGCCAGTGTGAACGAACAAGCACTAGAGCAAAAAGAAGATAATAAAGGTGGACCTGCAGGGAAAAAACTAGAAGCTGGAAATTTTGGGAAAGCCTAAGGTAGGATTTATGGTTTTCTTTCTTAAGATAAGAAAAACAGAGTTTAAATGCCATTGTAGCATGACTAATGTAGTGCAGGTGCTCTGTGTTGATAATGTACTATCACCCACTCCAAGGGGTCCTGCTGAGATTCAAGCTGCATCAGAGGAGAGCTCTAAAATTGAGAAGAAAATACTGAATATTTTCCTACTGTCTTGATCCTTTCACATTAAGATGAGCGCTTGTTCGAATGCAGCTCACTAAAGAGCTCTCCAGTCTCATCACTTGGATGGCAATAACTAAGAAACAGCAAAAAGCGCGGCCACTGCAATCAAATATATGGCCTCATATGTGCAATATATTAGTGTATACTCAGATAATTCAAAATGTTCTCAAACAGCTTTGTTTATGAATAATCTTGATTAATAATGTGAGAGTATTGTTGCAGCAAGAATTTACTATTAATGAATACATTTAATAAAGTTAGAAAACTGTCCTCGTTTATCAGTTTTCTAAACAGTCCTGTCACAAGAATCTCTAATTACTTCACTGATATCTACTACTATACTGCAATCTAAGATGCTGATTTTTTTGATCCATTTCCATTTAGTCTTGTGAACAAAATTATCTTTCAGTATCTGTATTATTTCCATAGCTGAGAAAGAGAATGTGTGTGTATAGAGTTACATACATCATTATAATATGCTCTGGCATTAAACGTGGAGGTTGGTGGCCATGCCTGTGACAGGGGGGTAGGAGATTCATGATTCTTGAGGTCCCTTTCGACCCAGGCCATTCTGGGATTCTGTGATAATAAGTAGGCTGCCTTGCACTGCAACTTTCTGTTGTTACTGAACAGGTAGCAATGGATTTGATATAGGATGTAATTCTTCCCTTGTTTTCTTTTCTAGAACTATTTTCTCCAGAAATACTTTAGATGCAATGAGGTTTCCAGTCTACAGCTCAAGAAGACTGGTTTCAGTATTGCTTTTATTTTATTTTACTATTGGCAATGTTAGGGTAATTAGCTAATTAATATGGTAATATTAGCAAAAACATCAGATGGGGGATTAATTAGTCATACTAAATGTCTCATATTTCATGAGTTATTTTATGGCCCAAGAGAAAAGAAAAATTAAATGAAGGATTAAAAGCATAGCTGTTAAGTAGTACTGTTCATTTCTTTTAAAGCAACATATTATGTTTCTGCTACATGAAGAGTAGGAAAAAAAGGAGTTCAAAATATACACTTATTGTTTAGTGTATTAACAGAATAATCTTTTATATTTATGAGAACTTGTTCTGAAACATAGAATCTGACTTTGCCCGGTTACAAAACTCTCCAGAAAATGGAGCCAGAGCTTTATTGTAATAAATTATTGACATTGAAGCTGATTACTTACCACTGAGGAAAATATTTTTAATGAAAAAAAGATTATCATGTCACTATTAATGTTCAAAGGTATTTTAAGGGAGTCAGTAATATTTGGTGAACATACATTAAAGAGCTTTATGAAATGCCTTTGGGAATTAAAATAAAAATGGGACATCAGAACTCTTTTATTTATCTTTGTGTATATAGCAGCAATGAAAAATGTAACACCAAGCTGTAGATACTGAAGACTCTTACCCAGTGAACAGGAAGAGCACAAGCAATAACAGTTTCCTCTGAGTGCCTTACATCTACTTGTATGAACTATAAATGAGGGGATGTAGTGCAAAATTGATTATATGATTATCATGAAAATCTGAAGATCTTATGATTTACTTGATAAAGTAATCTGTCTCACTTTGAATTATAATGCTTTCTTATTTTTACATGAGTATTGGAAGCATCCTGTGGTGCTTATTGTTTTGCAAAAACTGAGATGAAGCCAGCAAATTATTTCAGCATTTACTAATAATTAATTTGATATAAACACATGAAATCAGTTATTTGATGCACACCAATAACCCTGATCATTTTAGGTCTCACTTCGTGTCAGCACTTGATTATTGATTTTCGCAATGATCACTGAGTTCAGATCATGATCATACTATAGAACTGCCAGAATTGAATAAGGGTATAGGGGCAGTTAGATATTTTAGGTATTATCCAAATTATATATAAAATATATGTATAAGTTACATATACACACACACAAGATTCTCAAAACTTTGAAAAAACAACAAAAAAAATCTTAAATAGTAACAGAAGAACGAATTAAACAAATTACTAGCTTCCTATTCGATTCAACTAAAGACATGGCTGTTTTTGTGGATTTGCGTGTATGTGTGCACAATTAATGACTATACAGATGTTATGGTATAGCAGAGAGCTTGGCTATATAGTTGCTACACCAAAGCAAGAAACAGAAATGATAGGTACACTCACCCATATCCTGGGCTCATAGGGAAAACTCCAGTACAGTGGATCTCCAGCAGAGATCCTTCCCCACGGATAGTCAGCTCTTAAATGGGTCTAAGAGAGGTGGAGCAAGGCTCCACCCCTTACAGCAGCACAGGTGAATTGCCTTCACCTGTGCTCCAGGGGCTGACTCATTGCTCACCTCAGATGATCAATCAGAGGTTCAAGCTGTGGTTCAGCAGTTTCCATACAATGTGATTCAGGAAAGTGAAGTGTGGTGGTCCATTTCTGGAGTGAAGATGCCAGTCTGTGTACCAAAATGTAGAAAAGAGTAATTTGCAGAATTTAGATTGAGATTTCAAGATCTCAGGATATCAGCTCTAGAGGTCTTACTGCTAGACCTTACACTTACTGCTCTAACACATCAGAAATATAAATTACTATACATATATATATTACTATAAATTACCAAGCCCTCAGACAATTTAGAATTCTAGGAATCCTGATGGCAAAGCTTAAATGCAGTATTCCTAGATGATCCTCTCTTTCCAGTGAGGCAGATGACTTACAAACAGCTCTGTCTATCAAACTTAAATGCTGATGTGCTCTGGAAGTGATAAGTAAATACAATGACTGTAGATGAGTGGAGTATTGAAACAAGGAAATAATGCGGCTAAGGATGCAAAAAAAGTAAGGGAAAGTAAGGGAGAGCAAATGGGAGTGGGTATACCTGCACATATACTCCATATTTATCCACATTTATATTCCATCCCTTTGCTTCCTACAAAATATGCAAAATACTTATTTTTCCACTAACTTTTCCATAAAAGTCATCATGATGTAGAATTGTTTCCTCATATTTTACACACAATGTGATGGAGTCATTACCTGTAATTATGCTTCCTAATAGCCAGTGAGTGTTATACACATTCTGATATAAAATTTCAAAATCAATACTTCATTTTCATTCTGAGGAAAGAAATGAAGCAACCTGAACCAATTAACAAAGGCAATGGTAAAGCCATCTTGTTTTCCTATATCCACCATCAATATCTTTTGAATTCCATTTCAGTGAGAGCCAATAATGAGGAACACCTCTATATGCTTTGTACTTTGTTTAAGGCTTCTCCCCTTGAAAAGCAAGTATCTTTCTTCATGGTGTGGAGTGCAGTATCTTGCAGATGCCTATTGCTCTGCTTAGTTTTTACTGAGCAAGGCTGGTTACTGTTCTGTGCTGTTAATAAAATAGCAAGAATTTAAAGCAGCTCTGTACTTCTGAAAGAGGAGTCTACAGTGCTAATAAAATGTTAAGTGACAGGCTAGCCATCATTGCTATTTCTCAAGATGAAAACTGAGTAAAATTACTCTTACTAGTTCGGACGTTTCTGCCCCACCTCAAAGTGTTTCAAGTGAAAAATTTGTTTGGAAAACTCAAAAGCAAATTAACTTCACTAATAAAATAGAGACTTTGGCAAGGCAAATGTTAACCTTTTTCACAGTACATATGTACACATTATATGATTCTTAAAAATTCTCTTCAGATCAGCAGTATCTCTGGAGAGTTTATTACACTTGATTATTCCACTTAAGTATTCATAAATATTTATGCACCAATTGATGTTCTCGATGTAATCTTTCAGTGATTGGTACAAATATGTCACTAAAAAGAACAGCGAGGGAATCTGCAATTAGCAATTAGTGATTCAAACATATCATGCCAAAAGTTAAAAATTTCACTTGTGTACAATAAGCTTCTGAGTTAAACATATGGATTAGTTTAGCTTCCAAATGCAAGAAACCGACAAAGACCTAAGCCTATTCACTAACACCTAATTTATGAAGCTAACATAATGTGTAAAAGCATGAATGTTCACCTAAATTAACTTCCAAAATTTGATTTATCACAATTATATGCAAAATTTCCGTGACTGATCAATTCATCTTTTCTTCAGATGCTCTAAAAATACTCTTGAACAGTGTGACACTAACAGCCTTGTATAATATTCTTTCCAGGTACTTCTATGTTCTTGCAATCTATTACCTCATATGAACACCTTCCAGTACAGCTTGTTTCCTTGATTTAGAATTTTATACAAACTTTTAAATTTTGTCATGGAGATGATAACCAGACAGCATTCTGCTTTCACTGAGAGAAACCTCACATGAAACAAGAACTTAAGTCCAAATATTAAACCATCATCTCCTTTTATGTGTCATTTATGATCGAACACAATAGTGATTTACTAAGCACTAATCAGGCAGGCCATATGTTAGCACATTTTGTCTCGAAGCAGATGGATTGTGTAATCATATATTTTTAATTGATTGTCTAGAATATATGATTGGATTTTTTATTCAAAATTTTCACTTTATCTATTCCATTCAATTCAATGGAAGTTTTAGGTGAATGTAAAAAATAGCATTAAAAAACTAATGCATTCCTACAGCATTTAAATACCTGGAGATCCCTGTGTGGAATTTCTTCACATGTTCAGTTTAATGGGACTTGCTCCCCTCTTCTTCATAACTTACCTATGGACTGTTCTTTGGTCATGCATCCTGAGAAACCACTATGTCATTGTTGATCTCATTACCCCTGAAAATTGGCCATGACCTCTTTATTTTTAGTCCAGCCATAAGCAGACTACTAAGAAAAAATCCATGGCTTAGTTGAATGTGTAAGATCATCACTCTGATTATGTCCTTACTTTACACATTTAATTTGCCAACTGTGTTTTTTTCCTGACTAGAGCTTAACAAAATGGACTTGGCTTGCTATTGTACTGTGACAAATGTTGCTCATTTCCACTTTACCTTCTTATTCCTTCGTATTACTGTTTTTCACTAGTGCTTCAGACTTAGCTGTACGAACTTAGAGATCCAGTACAATGCCAGCATCACACATGAGCAAAAGAAATAACTGATTAGAGCAAGCTGGCTGCCAGACACTGCAAAACAGGAGCTGGGGAAAAAAGAAAAAAAAAAAAAAAAAAAGCTAATGCTAGAGCCTGGGGAAAAAAAAAAAAATAAAGGCATGCTGCTGCTGCTGCTGCTATGGCTCTTGTTCCTCAGGGAGCTCCTAGTGTCAGCTCCTGCCCACGAGGAGGCCTGATGCCTATGGCAGCTCTCACTGTCTGCATATTTTTCTCACCCACAGCAGTAAAAAATTTTTCCAGGGTTGTCACCAACAGCACATCGCTCACTCTGTGGATTTGAGTCAAGAAATTCAAAGAAATAGTCAGTAAAGCAAGCATATTCTGGGCATATTTTTATTATTATTATTATTTTCTTTTTTTCTTTTTACAATTGTCCCAGAAGAATCAAATGTTACAACTAAAAGTGTTTTCCAGAGACTTTAAGAAAAGCTTGGCTACATGTCATTGTACTGTTAATGGGTAAGGAGATAGTCTTAATAGACCTCAACCTTTTCTTCAGATGATTGCACTGGTATCAACCAGGCAAGACCCCTTTCAGTGGCTGTTTTCCTTTGTACTATATAAATGAAATATACAAAAACGTATATTCATTGTGAAATAGAATTTTTTTCCCAAGAAAAATTATAAATAGGCCAAACGTTAAAATACCTGTTACTTCAACACTCAAAATCTCTTTCTCCATTGCACAGGCGACAATCAGAAGGGAAAAATACCTTACTTGAATTTGTGTTCCTTCCAGCAGGAGAACATAAGCGAAATCATACTTAATTACTCTGATTCAGATAAGCAGTTTTTTCAGCTTTTTTATATTTACTTAGACCATGGGAAAGAAATTGAATCTGAGAATCTCATCTCAGGAATTGTTCAGGAGGAGGGTTATTGCTTCTGTTAGCATGTTTTTGGATTGGATATGTTAATATGCTTCCGTTATATCATTTTCTATCTCTAACTCGCTCAGAGCTATAGGCAATGAGGCAATCATAACAGCTATCATTTGAGGTGGCAAGCTTGAGTCAGGGAAGATTATCTGTGTGTTTTAACAGACTTTCTAATTTATGTGAACTAAAATTTGATTTCACAACATGAGTGGGCTTTTTACATATTGCTACTTTCTTATTTGCATAATGTACAATATAATCAATGCAATATTTTATTGCAATTTTGAAGTGTATCGAATCTATGGAATGAGACAGTGAAGATAGAGCATATATACATCTTTCAAATGTGCATAAAAGACATGAATAATTGACAGAACTTCAGAAGAGCCATGTGTCAGTTGAAAGTCACTTTGTGACATAAATTTATGGCATCATTTTTTAAGATGCAGTCACGTTCCAGTTTTGGCTTTACTAAAAAAGTTCTGAGAGGGAGAAATAATGCACGTGCAATATTATCAGAAACAGTGAGCACATCATTGAATTATCACAGAGAAAGATACTACCCTTCCATTCCACAATAAATATACAATCTTGTCTACACAGAAACCAAATAAACAGAAAAAAAGAAACTACAATCTCACAACAAACAGATCTGAGGAAAGAGTGCAGCTGTACGTAGAGGTAGTTGCTTTTCTATCTCCTTTTAGTAGATTAGCATCTATGCATTGGCTAAGATTTCAAAAGCAAACAGTGTAGCCATTTTCTTTTCAAATATGATGCTCAGAAAGAATTGAACTTTCTCAATTTCCACTGCATGGAAGGAAGCACATTGTAGCTGTCAGCACAATGCAAAGGAATTTTTTTAAAAAAAATGGGACTGACATACTGATTTCCTTTGTCTGTTTCCCTACCAAAATAACCCAAGATTTTGTTCAGGCGATAATTACACTGCTGGTTTGCAGTGCTGTTTTAGTGAGCTTTTATAAGAAACTCTATCTGCTTCACTGTTAATTCTCCTAAAATAAGCCTTCTCTTTCTCAGCTGTTATGAACCAGTCACTGAAGAACTGGTTTTATGTAGCCAGGTTGTATATAAAACACTTCTTAGATTAGCATGGAGTGAAATTCCTACTTGGTTAGAAGATAATTAGATTGCTGATGTTGCCCACTTAGAAGGTGCACTTAAATGTATCAGCAGTGCTTGAGCTATCATCTGCTAAGTGATTCTTGATTACGTCATTTTCACAAAGAATGTTATCTATTTGAAGGATACCTCAGTTATCAAAGAGAGGATGCTAATGGAAACCTTTCATTATTTTGTGTTCCTTACACTTTTTGACATTTTACTTAGGTTTATGAGAAGAGAGGAAAGGGTATGGATGCTCTGTCTGAATTCTACCTGCACCATGATTCCCTGCATTTTGATATACGGTCCAAACTATGTCTCCTACATACTATCCAATTATGCAGATGTGATGAATATAATTGTTAATTTCTCAGCTTGGTAGCTATCTGGCACAGCCTGGAGAATCTGAATACATCAGGCAATAGAAGAGACAGTAAACTAAACCACTGGTTGCTGTTGAGAATTAGTCTTAAACAATTTGTTGTAATAGGTGGTGCTTAATTCCTAAGCAGGGAAGCACTTTTGTGAGGCTAATAAGAAAACTAATATAACTCAGTAACGCTTTACTAATTCCTTCAAATCTCCAGGAATTTGAAAGACCATGGATATTTTCAACTTCTGCATGAAATGTTTGAGAAAACTGAATATTCCAGTGAGTACTACCATAAAGATCTTGCCAATCTATCAACTGGTCAGCTAGTTCCACCAGATGTTGTTGATATCTTAATGAAGTCACTGGAGGGATAAACATATTAGGTGTTTTTTTTTGTTTCGTTTTGTTTTTTTTTTAAAGCCATCTCAAGTGTGAGATGATTCTCATGCCTCTTGCAGAAATTGTATAAACAGATGTCCTTAGAAAGTTTTCAGACATAAGCTCGAAAGAGGAACTGTGAATATCTTATGAAAGAAAGTTATACTCAGAGCAGACAGGAATATATTTAGAAACACATTTACTGTTGTTCAAAACAGATGGTGGGACATTTGAGAATCACTGTAATATCCTCTTCTCTAGTCAACAGCAATATTAGGTGAAACACTGGAAAACAACCAAGACATATTTGGGTAAAGGAATAGTATGGATTGTGAACTCTATACAGAAACCATCCGCGATCCATATATGTAACCAGCAGCCTGAATGATAACAAAAACACTTGCAGAACTTGTGGAATGTGTTTGCTGACCATCAGAACAGAAAGATGCTGCAGGTCAAAAAATAAACACAGAGTTCAGCATGCATCAGGAGATAATAATAAAAGATGCTGAGAATAGTCGGAACAAACATAATTTTTGAGGGAAAAAAAATGCAAATTGGAAGGTCCAGCAATAGTGAAATCATCTGTGCATCTCCACCAGCAGATAAGAGTTCAGCAAATGAAGGACATTAAAAATGAATAAAGAGATAAGTTCCATAACAAATATCTATGTCACGTGACTTGCAGATTAACAGAAGACTGGTCTTGGTAAACTACATTTCTGACATCATCTTAGGCAGAGAAAAACTCAGGTTATTTAGCATGTATTTCATGACACAAATGCTAACAGTAAATCAGTCTTAAATACTGCTTTAGACTTAGAGTTGAGTAATGAATGTGTAAAGTTCTCCGTAGTATAAAAATATGTCAGAAGAGAAAGTAAACAAACAATGACTGCTGCTATGATTGAACCTAAATACTTTTTAAAAACAAAGTCTTCTGGCAGAGAACTTTGAAGAACTTCATCAGTCAACCATCTCAAATAGAAAAACATCTGCTCTCAAGCTATTGACTTAGTTTTAGGAAACACTGTATGATATTATCACTATATAGCCTAGGTGTTTATTGCATTACACCATCCCTGTCTAGATTTGCATACAGGCAAATCTAGACAGGAAAATCTGATAATGGAATTCATTAATATTGATTGCAAGGCTTTTAGGACATTAAGATAGCTCTTGCTCTTATTAGGTTCCCATTAGGAATATTACCCTTCACTTTTCTCTAATTCCTGCCATCTTATTTAAGTCTTTCTAGAGAAAATACGTTCTTATAAAATGTAAGCTCCTCAGAATTATGTGTTCCAAATTTCTGACCAGAACAATTACTGACCAGAACACAGAAAAGTTTGATACCCAAACCTGCTTTTAAAAAGTTAGTGAATTTTGACCCTGTTTTTTAAAGTCTTGTGTGAAATGCCTCAATTCTCATGCAGTGATCATAAAATCATAGAATCACAGAATAGCTTGGAAGGGACATTAAAGATCATCTAGTTCCCACCCCCTTATCATGAACAGGGTTGCTACCAACTAGATCAGGAATGATCAGGATGACAAAAACAACTGTAAAAATAACTTTTTTTCCACAAAATACATGAACATTGTGCATATGATTTTAAATTTTATGTGTAAATTTGCATGGGTCTACGAGCACAAACTTCTCAATGAAATAGTTTTGAGAATGCCAGGAAAATCTTGTAAGTACTGGAAAAAAAGTTGTAGGATATTCAACTAAGATATAATTTCCTGGAATAGAGGTTCTCATTCGAATGCTTATCCAAATATTATCTTTTGTTTTTTAGCTTTTTTTTTATTTTTCATGCCCTCTTCTTAGGTAGATGATTATTTCAAGGGGTGGCACTGTGGCCATTCCTTTGAGCTATGCAGTAATTTATGCAGTTTAGTAAACAATAATGCACTCTAATTGGCATAGAATCAAAAAATCATAGAATCATAGAGTCATGGAATAGCCCAAGTTAGAAGAGAACTGAAGGGAATATTATTATTTTCACATCAATGTATCTGTTTCACATGCTGTAGGAGTTCTGGAAGATTTGACCCATTTTCTACAGAGTTGTAACTTTCAAATGAAATGCAGGAGTTTCCAATCTTAGCTGTTATTTTTCTTTTTTTCTGCAAGGCAAAAAGCATATTGAGAGTATCTGTTACTAATTAAGACTAAGATGTCTTCTGTGGAAGCTCTGAAGGAAAAAAGTTGTCCTGTACCATATCCATGTCCTTTCTCAACTGCTTAACCAACAGGAAGTTACTCATCACAGCGTCACTGTTAGGTGTCACTGTCATCAGTTATTTGTCAATCTCTGGTGCCCTATTACAAGCTACCTCAGTTGATCCCAATGTTTCTGATGCTTGTAAACATATTTTTGTCATTGAAGTACTTTATGCCACTAATTTATAGCTCCTGATTCAATGTCATTATTAATTAATTTTAATGTTTCCTTGGTAGATCAATACCTGTCTCTTCAGAATTAAATGAACTGAGAATGATACTCATAGTTTCATATAGTCTGGGACTGTACAGTAAGCATAAATTTGCCTTGCCATCCTATGCCATCTCTCTCATCTCTTAGTTAACACTATGTCCCTCTGTTAGAACCTGTCTCGCTCCGATTAATAGGAGGGAGAGGAGGTTCTTTTAATATCTATATCCCCGGCGTGAGATTAAGAAACAACGGTTCAAATGTTGGTCCGACCAGTTTATTACAGATGTTAATTAGGGAGATGGTGAAGGGGAGGACAGATGCTATTATGAATTAGGGTAATGGGGAAGGGAAGGAGGGCGATAGAAAAGGTAGGAAAGAAGAAGCAAGGAGTCTTTATAGGAAGCAAGAGGGACATAGTCACCACCATGGATCCAGCGAGGTTCGTAGTTCAGTCATTGATCTTCAATAGCGGTGGGTCATCGGGTGTTGTTGTTCTATTGACAACGACGATGGTGACGACGACGACCATAGTGATGATGGCTCCTTTTCAATGCTTTCAAAGTGGTCGAGTCAGCTGTCTTTGGAGTGACAGCTCAAACCCAAAGTGGTTGAGTCAGCTCTCCTTGGAGTGGCAGCTTCGGGGTCTGGGATCTCAGCAGAAATTCCGTTGTTCCCACCTTCCGGGCCTTGCCAGCAGATAAGAGGGAGCAGGGATGCCCATCTGCATCCTGTTTTTCACAGGACACGATGGTACCGTTCCCCAATTTTCCCATACCAGGCTGGAGCTATTTAGTCACAGGCCAGATCTTCCGCCAGTAAGCACTCCTGAGCACTCACTTCCGGAGATAAGCAACTCTGGAGGAAGGGGCTTTCAAATGTTCCCAGAGGGATGTCAATTGTCACACGGTAGCACCCATCACTTGCCTCCTCAACAAATCGATCAGAGTCTTACCACAAGAAATACCTCAGGAAGCAAGCTTTGAGACAAAAAACAAAGAAGGATTCTCACAGAACCACAGGAGGTGTGAGGTCTACAACTTGAAAGACTTCATATGAAAGCAAACCTTCAGTGAGGAAATAGCTTACTGTCTCTTTAGACAATATGATAATTCAAATATTTAAAAAAAGTATTTCTGAAGACCAATTACAAACTGAAGGGCTAACATAACTTATTTTTATATAAACCTTATTAATAAGTCAAACAGTGGTCCTTTTTATGTAATCTCGCCCAACTGTATAAAATTGTATATCCTGTTATCAAAGGTACTCAAAGATAATAATATACAGATATCCTAGATGTGTGCCTTGATGAACAACATCAAATTGCAGCTGTTTGCCTTTTAATGTAAAGCACTTTATAACTTCTTGGATGCCAGCAATATGACCACTTCTGATACATCTGGTAACAAACTGCTTAGAAATTTTTGCTTCAGCTGAGGAAAAGAGAGAGCAGGAAATAAATCTTGTCTTGACTTATGTGAACACAGAACTATTCTTTTGGCAAGTTGGCAGTTCAGGATTGCTAATTATAACAAGTACTCCTCTTGGATTTCCTGAATTATAATGTGCTATCTATTTTGAATGAATGATTGGCTTAAGACAGAAACTGACACATGCCATTTAGATGTATATCTTATCTACCTGACTGAATAATTATGCTTGATTTTTGCTCTAAAGATACCTATTAAAAATCTACAGGGCACTGAAGGCTTCAGTCAAAGAGAAAAGTTTAATAGCAGGAATATCTTCTCATGAGGCTGTGAATTCAAATGATAGTACTTCTTTTCTGAAAAATTAATCTCCGTGGTTTTGATTTCCAACAAAAATCTACAAGATATGCCTTTGAATAGTTTGAATGCTTTTAGGAGGAAGAAATGTCATCTGGACCTTTACCCACAGCAAAAGTATAAGATTATTATTAATTCCTCAGTACATATTGCTTATGTATTGAAGACCAGGCATCCACTTGAGGCATGTGCTTTTATGTAGCAACTTTCCTGCCAAAGAGAGCTAGAGCTCACTGCAACGGTGTAATGTTTACAGGAACGTATCTTAGAGTCCAGCAGATTTCCATTTCAGCATGTCACTGCCGTCATGTGGGCCATAGGTAGGTCTGCATGACTGGTTTGTACATTTCGTTTAGCGTGGTGCAATACTCACTTTGTGCACATGGAGAGTGAAGCTCCTACACAAGCTCCATGGATATCGGATTCTTACTGTTAGTTGTTTTAAAGTTCTGGAACAAGACATCATATTTCTTTAGTAAATACTGAGAACAATAAGGCTGCATTGGACTATTTGCCAGTTATACACAAGGAACTGATTGAAAGTTTTATTCATACAAAAATATTCCTCTTTTGAAATCTTATTATTTGTGACTGTGAAAACTGTATATCCTGGTTTATGAGACCAGATGCATTCTCTGCCCCCATACTGATCTGAATAGAACTCTACATCACAGTTAAGCATGGTTCGGGACTAATGCTTAAGGAAGGGAAGGGACCAGAAGGATGTGGGGTATATCACACATCAAGACCATCTCTCAGCCATATCCAGTGTGAATTAGAGGAAGAACACAGACAGCTACAGACAATATGTAATCCCTTTAATGGTATTCCAGTTTTGTCTGTTTGACTCATCCATGCTGAACAATATTTCCAATGTGATTCTGCTTCAGGGTTGCTTTAACAGAGATGCAATTTCCAGAAATTTATTGAAAGAGTAATACCTCTAATATATGTATGTTAAGCAAATAGGCTGTTACTTTCTGAACTAAAAAAAAGGTGATCTCCTTCGGAATATTGATGAAGCATTTGAACTCTTTCAAGCAGTAAATGCATTGGATGCAGTACAGCAGATGACAAAATCCAGCATTACCTTTTTAAAATTTAATTTCCATATTAATATGAATAAGATCTTTAGAAATTTACAATTAAGATATTTGTCAGCATTTCACTGCAAATTCTCCTTGTTGTTATGAGTACAAATAATACCTAGGAATAATGGCCTCCTTGAATAATTACAGAATGAAGAAAATTGATTTTATCTTTTATTCTATTGTTTAGTTGTATTTATTAAATGTTCTGCCATGGAGGTTTTGTCTACTGTAGTTCATTTTTTTTATACGCATTATTATTTTTCAATCAAAACCAAACTCCAGATACTTTATTTCTTATTGACTGGGTATTGCCCACTGTTGTCAGCTTTTATGGTCTTTGGGCATGAAGCTACATGAAATTTTATTCTGTAAAGAGTCAAGTACTCTGGAATCAATCTAGGATGGGGAGCATGTTAAAACACTTGAGCAGGTAGAAGTCAGAGTGCTTAGCAACTTGAGAATGTATGTAAGAATAATAGACTTGATCTGGGGACCCTGGTTTTAATTTGTTGTTGTACGAAAACAAATTAATCAAATGCAAATTAATAAATGATGTAGACAGAGGGATCAAGTGTATCATCAGCAAGTTTGCAAATGACACTAAGCTGAGCGGTGCTTTTGATGTGACAGAAGTATAGGATGTCATGCAAAGGGACAAGCCTGAGAAATGGGCCCATGATAACTTAATGAGCTTCAACAAGGCCAAGAGCAAGATGATGCATCTGAGTTGAGACAGTCCCAAATACATGTACAGACCAGGAGAAGATCTCAGCAAGAGGAATCTGGCGTTGCAGGACTTGGATGTTCTGTTGGATGAAAAGCTTGACATGAACCAGCAGTATGTGCTTGCAGCCCAGAAGGCCAACAGTATCTTAGAGTGCATCAGAAGAAGGGTGGCAGCAGGGAGAGATTGTCCTCCTTTTCTCTGCCCTTGTAAGGCCCCATCTGGAGTACTGGAGTACATCCAGGTCTGGGAACCCCCAGCACGAGAAAGACATAAAGCTGTAATACAGAGGTAGGCCACAAAGTTGATTAGAGGACTAGAGCACCTCTTCTACAAAGACAGGCTGAGGGAGCTGGGCTTTTTGCATCTAAAGGGGGCCTACAGAAAAGCTGAAGAGGCATTCTGTCTGAAAGTGTAATGGTAGTGCAAAGTGTAATGGCTTTGAACTAAAAGAGGGGAGATTTGTATTTCAGGTCTCTTCCAAGCCAAGCCATATTATGTTTCTGTGATCCATTACGTTCATAAAAGTCTGGCATCATAATTTCAACAGTACTTTTAAATTTTATGTAAATACTACCACATCTAAGAGTTGGCAAAATAAATAAATAAATAAATAAATAACAATTATGTAACAAATAATAAATGAAGAATTTTCTAAATTGAAATTCCTCTCTTGAAATTCAAATCAGCTTTTCATTTTCTTTTTCTGATTGAAAGTGAAAAAACAATTTGCATTATATAAATAAATTTAAATCTAATCAAAATATTTCAAAACATTGATCTCAAGCACAGTTTTCTTATTCAATATTTAACTCTAATAATGCCATGGGGTTTTGCATAAATTACTGTTTATGTTTCCCATGGTTCCTGACTTTCCTGAGCAGGTAATGACATTAATAATTGTTTTATCTGTTAAAATCATGTGGTACAGAACAAGAGAAGGAGAAGTAAACCATGAAGTATATCCTTATACTGTCATGCGGCATAACAGGAGTATTGGGCTGCATACTACACTCTACTTCACTTAAAGCGTGCTATTTCTGAATGAAACTTTGAATTCTCCGAATAGTTTGTCCTTTTAAAAAGTTAGAGCAGATGATTTAGGCTGACACAAATGCCACAATCTCAGGACTTCCTGAGGGACTATGCTCTGATTTTTGCCTGGCTGAACTATCACTGGAAGCACTGTTGATACTTTTCTATCTATTCCTGACATTCAGGGATAAAAAAATTGAAGTTAACAGACCATTTCACACAGATAAAAAGACTTCACACTAAAACTGGAATCCAAATGAATGTAGTTTTAGACATGTTCATTCTCTTTCTCTTCCTCTCTTTCTCTCTTTTTTTTTTTTTTTTTTTGGTAGTGAAGCAGTCCTTTAATTCTGCGGCATACCTCTGAGAATTTGCAAGCGCACATAAAATTTGTTGTAAAAACCAACAGCAACAATACCTTGATTTTGATTTTGACAGCAGCAGGAGACAATCTCAGAATTGTTCCAGAGGAATCTGTGAGGGCTTCTCCAGAAAAGTAACAAGGCTGAGAGTACAGTTGAAGTACTTCTGCACCACTGCATGGAACGTAGAAAATAAGCAAGAGAAGATGGAAACCACAGTACAATTAGAAAACTATGTCCTAAATACTATCACAGAAACATGGTGGGATAAATTTATCTATTTTTACTTCTACTTACAAAAGTAGTGATAACTTACTTGGTTTACTGAAAACTACAATTAAAAATATTTCCAGAGGATAGGGCTTTTTGTTTGTTTGCCTCTTTGTTTTTCTCACATTTTTGGGGCTCTGTGAAACGTACAATGTTCACCTCTGCAGTAAAAATGTCCATGTCCTCACTGAAATCCTGTTAATCACAGGAAAAACAAAAGTCTCATGCAATCCTTGTATATGCAGCTTATTCAGAATCCAAATAAACCTAGAAAAAGAATGTTGCAGAAACTTATTTTGCATGTGATTTTTTCAACCCTGTTCTTCACCATGAAGGCAGAATCCATAGACCAAAATAATTTGTAACAAAGGGAACAACTGCCAGCTTGCAGGCCAGGATACAGACAAATGCACACACTTGTTTCCAACACAGAAACTGAGGACCTACAGAGCATGCTGCTCATCTGCCCCAAGGGCAGTGGCAGAGTCCCTGGAGACATGCCTCACAAATTCACCTACCACCCTCTGAGTACAGGGTTTTAAAGACTGCAGGGAAATGAAGCTGGCTTTCTGCTTTACTGACCTCTGTCTCCTTGATCTGGCAGAGACAGTAGCATAGAAGACAAAGTAACTGCTCTGTGGTGCTAAGTAGCAGGAGGGAAATTGAAATGGGCTGCACTGCTCCATTTTGAACAAATTCAAAGTAATCGATGATAGGTGCCTGGAGTTTAGTCCCTTGGTATCCTGGACCTTGGAGATCCCCTCTCATTCACTGGAATGTAGAAGATAAAATATTGATCATTGTCCCCCTCCGAAAACAGTTGCTACTACAGCCCATGGTAGGGCATCATTCATTTTGGCACTCTAGACAGGAGTGAAATTCACTTTTGTGAAGTGTAATTGAATGCAAGTATCACATTTTGAAATAGAAGTGAAATATCCAGACAAAACAATTAGCCTTTAATACATCAGGTGTACTGGAGATATCAGATATCATTCTTGAGTGCTTCTTTTCTTATGCTTTTTTTTTTTTTTTTTTTTTTTTTTTTTTTTTTTTAAGCAAAACATATTCTTTTGTATATCCTCAGATTTAAATTCAGGACACATTGCTTCTAAAGTAACTTAGCAGTTCCATAAGATGATGAATGGATTAAAGTAACCCATCTCAACAGAGAAAGATATCATCTTAATAATCTGATATTTTATGTTCTTTGTTATAACTACTTTTGCTTCAGATTAATGAATTCCATTTACAGTAGCAAGCTACCAAATGAAAATCATTCAGCACAAGTATGAAATATAATGGAAAGATGAGACTATCTGGTATGCAAAACATAAATTGAAGTATTGAGGAAGTCATTATTTAAAAAAAAAAAAAAATTGTAGTGCAAATTTTAGTAAAAATAAATCTCTTTCCTTCAGAAGAAATCAAATGAATTTACATTCTTGAAGACAATTACGCAAGCCACAGAACTGAAAAGCTAAGCTTTCAATTTTCTTCTCAAATTACTCCCTTTGCTCCTACTTATTTTTCTGTATGGTTTGTTATGTCCTTCCTATCTCCCTGTTCGTTCCATCTGAGGTGCAATCATTACAAGAAAAAAAGAAATCCCAATACTTAAAAAAAAAAACAACAACAAAAAAAAAAAAACACTCCTTTCTATTTAAATCCTTATTTGCTTAGTAATACATGACCTCTTCTCTTGAGGAATGCATGTCTCTTTTAAACAGGATCCCCCTGTAACACTTGTTCTGCAGCTTGATGTGGCTGCACAGTGCTTAATAAAGCCATTACGCTAACGAGTGAAATGGGATGGATCCGTAAGCTGGAAAGGTGCAGTACCAAGGAGCTGGCAAACAGTGCTCCAGGTTACAGTGCTGAGAGCATAAGTAACAATGTTCAAATCAAATGCCACAGGTAGAAGTGGCCAGGGAATTCAGACATCTCCAGCTTGAAAGGCGGCAAGTAACTCCATAGCAACGACTCTGAGATAGGCAGGTTTCCAGAGAAGATGAACCTGGTTGTGATACAATGTGCTCTGAAGTGGAGTAGCAAATGACTCAGATAAATAATTCTATAGATGGAAAAAAATTAAAATGTCTGGGTATTTTATGTTCTGGACATGCAGAATAAAGTCAGCAGTGGCCAAACTAACAAAAATAGGACCTGACTGGAGTGTAAACTTAAGGCCCTGAAACATCCTTCCAACAAGTAACATGCAGCTTGAACTTTAATAGAAAAGATCCTAATGGAATCTAAAGGCTCAGTTTCTATGTTACTGGAAGCAACAACCCCAAAATATAAAACCAAAACAAGAGCAACAAAAAATCCATACTGAACAGTCAAAGCCGTTCTAAGGAATGACTACAGAAATTAACTTTATAATATGAAGCAGAGCAGTGGAGGACCAAAGGTCAAAGTTGCATGTATACAGCTGACAACTCCACAGAAACAGACTTTGCAAGCTAGCATGAATGTTACTGTGGCAATGGATGCAATCTTCCCTGTCAGTTTGTGAGGGATCCAAATCAGATAATATACACATAGCAGATAATGACAGATGAAAGAGCAGCATGAAGTTACCCTGTTGGCAGTAGGAATCTATGTTTTTCTAGTAATGCACTTTCAGAAATAGTAAAAAAAAAAAAAGGATAAAAAAGGATAAAAAACTCTCTTCCAAATAGCAGATTATGCAGAACAGAACAGATTATGCAGAACAGTGGCAAGGTGAGAAAAGGAAAAGGAGCATGTGCCTCTGTATCCCAGGTGGTTAGCACACACATGTGAGAGCAGAAACCTCCAGCAGCCAGGACTTTTGTGTGCAATCAGTGACTCTTTAATGTGAAATATATATTGCTCTGTGAACAGGAACCAGAAGAATAAACAATAAACAAGTAGTCTGTGTCTGCTTTTTTGTTATATTTGTGGTGCTGAAAGTAGTGATACATAGAAGCTAAAATGGGGATGCGGACTGTTCATTTTCCCACTTCCCTCAACATGCCTCGGCTTGTCACCTGGGACTATTCCCATTATTTGTTACTTCTGGGATAGTACACTGATTTTGTTAGCTTCTCTCTTTTTTGGCGGGGGTTAAGGGGGGGGGGTGTGTGTAAAGTACTGGTACAAAGAGGGGAAGATTTAATTTTGGCATGCGGTTTCTCTCTTGCCCTGCACAATTCAAATAGACATTTGTATCTAATTCTCATATGTATTTTCTGAACCTGTCCTAGAAGGGCATCCACTGAAAAACAAAATAAAAACAACAGAACAAACGAACAATAATAATTAAAAAAAATATATTAAAATGCAGACTCCTATAACCAGATGCTTAACTTGCAGCTGCCTTTTCTGCACGGACCTTTTATGACGTTATATGCAACCTGACATCTCACGCTTCCTTGCTTCTTTGCAGCAAAAAACAATGCCAGATTTATGCAGTACATTAAAATCTACAGTAAAGTGCTGTTTCATTGGTGTTTATGGGACAATATGTAGCATATGGTAACCTGTGAAAAGAGTAATTAAGCATGTGCAATTAGAAACTCATAGCAGAACATGAGTGATTTGGAGGGGAGATAACGAATCACGGTCATTCTCTGATAAAGAAGCCAAATAACAGAAATGTTTCTCTTAAAAATCCTAATACGCAGATTTCATCAAGAGCAATATAATAATTCTGACTACACAGAAAGCTCAGTTCCATATAAGCTGTTTTGCAAGGCCTATCTTTTCCCCCAGCTTTCCTGCAAAGGGAAGAGGAAAGGAAATGAAGAGACACTGCAGCTGGTGAGATTGTAAGTCTTGTTAGTTTTTTGTCTTATTTGCTTTGCTGGAGCTGTCAATGGTTAAAGGATCAAACTTGCTCATTACTACTAAATATATTCAAGTTTGTCAAGGGCATTGTAGCTTAGGATGGGTTCCCTTTTATGTAGCTATTATAAACCCACTGTTATCTACTTTCAGAATTTTGCAAGACTCTCCATTTTATCACTACCTTAAATCCTTTGCTCTCAGTTCCATGTGACTACATGAGAATTTCAGGATTCATTTGAAAAGTAGTGTATTTAATTATTTGCAATACATGAAGACGTGTGCTCTGAAGAAAAGAACACTCACACTGTTTTATTTTTAAGACTGTGATTACTAATGAAAACTCACCATGTTATTTCTTTAAATTGAGGCATGACTGAATTTTCAGTCTAAGAATTTATTTGAGTATCTATTCAAGTAGCAGCTACTATATTTTATTTTTATGTAAATGTATGTTTCTGCTGTTAATCTTGAGCTAACAATACTGATAAAAAAAGTTTTCGTAATATATATGTGAAAATCATTCCCCCGGGAACTCAATGAGGCAAACACAGTCACCTTCTAAAAATGAATGGATAGCCAACAGCTAAGAACCAATTGCTATGAATCCATGCCTATGCATGCTAAGATTATAATAAGGTAATCAGATTTCATGCTTGAGGGTGTTAGCTAATCGCCTGCAGAGATTTGGCAATGCACAATTGGCTGAGTGCATCTTGTTTATTTTTATGCTTGCTCTGAGACATCAGTTATTCACTGCCACTGTCAACTGCTTACTGGACAAGATGAACTAAATGGTTTGTTCCAGCATGATGAACTCTATGTCCTGTAATAAATGTTATCATAAATAGAGCAAGCCATCCATTTTAAGACATCAATGAAATGTGCGTTCTAATGTAAGGGCTAGCATGCGTGTGTACTGCTGCCCTCTACTGACTTACAGCAATATACAGGTGGAGTGAGACTCCCAAGATGCTACCTTCACTGCTGGCTCTGCCTGTACCCTGAATGGTACTTTCTATGTTCTACTAGAATTCAGTAGAAGAGAAGGAAAATCGCCTACTCTCAACAGTACACGATGGAAAAACTTCTGTTTCCTCATCAGCCATTTCCATTATGTGACTGAAAAACAGGTATTCTTACCAGTGTCACAAAGAGAAGTACATTCCTAATGGCTCTTTGAAGTAGTCATCTTTGGAATGTTTAAAACAGTCTTGATCAAAGATTTAGATCAAAAGGAAAACAAAAATGTGAAGGACTTGAGAATGAAAATTTTGGAATTAAATACACAGAATTTAAGAAATGAACAAAGGAAGAAATTAAAAATAGCTATAACTAAATTTGCATGACTAATGTAATGGGGAAATTGAAAGCAATGACTGAGACCCAGTTTGGGAATTAGATATTCTTGGGTATCCTGAAATACTCATGTCCTTGTCATAGCAGTCTACTGGCACATCACATTTCCCTTCTTCATGGACTTGTTAAAGTATTTTTGAGAGAAGCTGGGCATCCAAGTGAGTATGTCCTCTCAGCATGGAGCTGGGATAAATCACGACACCATCAAGACCCAAGATGGTAAAACAGATAATTCTCGTAACATAGGCAATATTCATAATTAGGTTTCAAAACCCTACAGATATTGTAAAGCCATGAAAGATCGGTACCTCCTAAAATATAACACAAAGCCCTTTTGATCAACAGCATGTAATCTTTAAACCTCATAGTAAAATTTGTATTTTACAAGTTATTGTCTGTGAGAACTGGGTTTTAATTAAACTCTTTGGGCTATATCTTGATGTAGTTTCTTATATAATATCTGTATGATATAGATTAATGTATAATTTGTCTTTCCCTTTGTCTTGCTTATAGGTAGATCACATTGAGTTTGCACCTTCTAAGACAGATTTAGGAGTGGCATAGACAAAAATATATACCAATGTATTTTGTTATTGTCCTTCATACTACTTTTAGCTTGTCAATTAAATTTCAGTATGTGGTAGGTAATGCATCCTTTTAAAAATGCCCATAAACATTTTATTGATTTAATTGTATTCCAAGTCATTAAATAAAATGTCTCTCAATTATCATTAGATAATGAGCAAAACACTATGCAAATGGCAATCTAAATAGCTCCAGAAACTGCAGACATTTCTTTAACTTATAATTTGTTATACATCAAGTCTCTTACAAAGAAAATTGATATTACTGATCTAATAACATGATAGATTTGAAATCCAGTGGCATCAAACAGTCTTCTGGGTTGCTGTGTATTCTCAGCCTTATTCTATAGATAGCTATAGAAAAGCTTCTTCACATTGGACTTCTCTCACCTGGCAAACTATTCATTTTGAATTCAGTCTAGATCTAGAATATTTTTTTTTCAGCTGTTACTTACAAAATATAATACATATTTTCCTGCAATTTAAAACAATTTAGGTGAGTTACAAAACCATAACTGAAGAAACCATTTGAAAATTTTGCTCACTTTTTCAATAGCTCCCCATTATGCTAGGCTGACAGGTAAAATTTAGAAATGAATATCCCAGAAAAGCAAATGGAACCCAATAAAAGCATTTTAATGCTAATCTACCATTTTACTCAGTGCTTGATGACCAAACATGGCTATCTTTAAAAAAGTTATACTTCAAATTACTGACAATCCAGATAGCCACATCTCAGAGAATGTGTTGTGCATAGAGTCATATTGCAAATGTGAGTTGCCTGAGTTAAGATATATTAGAAACAATATTCAAGTTGCTAAGCATATTTTTGTTGCTACAGTCATAGAAACGAGCAGGAGGATAATTATATTGCTTGCTCTTACAAATTACTATCCATCTATGTTCACTTTATCATTTAATTACTCTTCTTTTAGCCTAAAAATTCCATACATATCAAGGTACAAAAGGATACTCACCTACTTTTAATATTGAAACTTAAATCAAACACTTAGGATATTATAAACATGGCAAAGTATTCTCTAATGGGCATTATTACAGTAGGCCATGCCTCCAGTTGGAATAGGAAAGCCAGATGGTCAGCAGAAGAAAGCCTTCAGTGCTCTATCAGCTCAGGCCTTCAGGTACATCTCAGTAACACAGTGCATTCTTAATCAACAAGCCAAGACTAAAGTCCAAACATACCTCAATTAATTCATTTAAAACTAATTTACACTTATTTGCACATAGCCAGGTTTTTATGCAGTGCAAATGCATGGATATACATGTACAATATTAGCAAGCAAAAGCTTGTTTTCCACCTTGGAAAACAGACTACTCCAGCTCTAACAGCATACCTCTCAGTGCCTTATTTAAAAGCACAGAAAAACCAGCTGCTTTTGACCCTTATTCTGCTGCAGACTAAATTTCTTATTGAAATTCCTGGCATCTGAAAAATCCTGTGTGGCCAGGTTCAACCCTGTGGAAATTCTACAATGATCCAAGCATGGCACAATATATCAATTCATAACTTCCTGTAAGACTATATTTTAGGATGATTCAATGCACTTTAATATACAGTTACAAAAATGCTTCAACTATACAGCAAGTTGAGGGGAAAAAAAATGAACAAATAAAAGAAGAAGAAGAAGGAGGAGGAGGAGAAGGAGAAGGAGGAGGAGGAGGAGGAGGAGGAGGAGGAGAAGAAGAAGAAGAAGAAGAAGAAGAAAAGGAACAAATCTATAGGAACAGCTGAAACAGCTGATCCAGTTCTTGAATTCAGCTGATGTGAGCTAAGACTAGTGCTGAAAACACAAGAGGACACCTGTCAACATTGATAGCAATGAGTATTCATATAAAATTCTCACTATAACTTGATATAATATCAGTGTTTTGTCCCATATTCTTTCCAATTTTCTTAGTGCTGTTGTGCTTCTGAGTGCAGTTAAATTAAGAGTGATATGTTAAGTCTCTGAATGCCAAAACCTCGGAATAGCCAGGAAGCATCAGTCAGGCTACACTTCCATAAGGTATCTTTGTTTTTTCTCCCAGTTTCAGTTTTATCTTACCCCAACTTTTAAGAAGACGTCACTCAGAATTATGCAGGTTGCTCTGAAAGTAATGTTTCTTATTTCTTTCTATGGAAACTACAACAACTACAAAAAGCACAATAATGCTACCTGATAAAGCAAATTCTCAGCTAAAAAACACCGGTTTTTAACATAGCTGTCACCATGAGAGACACATTTTTGCCTGTGATGAACAAGATCCTGTGTACAGTTCTCATAAAGTCTGCACCAACAGATGTGACCTGTCAGCATCACTGTTGCTGAAATCCACCACCCACCACCTCACTGTGCCCAAATTCACTGTTTGGTTTCCATAGACATTCAGCAAGCACTGATGTATGTCATGTGTCAATTAATGCCATTTTTTTCTACACGGACGAATTTGATTCCACATCTTTGCTTCACTTGCTCTTCCATGTCAGATGCCATTTTGTTAGGACTTGGCAACAAAATTTGATGGCATATTGGTGAGAAGGTTCAACCTTATTGCAATGCCACCAACATTTGTTTCTTATATTATGGGCCAATGTAATAAAATAGAAGGTATTATTTTTGGAGCAGCCCTCGTACATTTGTAAGTTTGAATTTAACTAATTTTGAAGTCTATTAGTACTTCAGTGGCATATAACTTAAAGCACTTTTATAAAATTAGTAATTAAATAGTCTCTTAAAATGTCCATTCAGCCACCTAATTTCAATCCTTGCCAGCCCCTGTGTCAGATAAACAAATTGGCAATATAACAGCCATGTTGATATTTTGTCATAAAAGTAGTAAAAAGCCTCAGATCCCTACATCTTTTACTTTAATACATTCCCTTTTACAATCAAACACTTCAAGGGGTAATGATGGACTAGAGAAACAGAGTTCACATTATAGGGATGCAAACCAGTCAATGCAGATGTTTGAACATTTCACCCTTCACATATTTCACAAAAACTTATCTGGACCTGGATTCAAATTCTTCAGCCCAATCTCTCCCTCTCTCTCTCTTTTTTTTTTCTTCCTTGACTTCAAAATCTTCCTTTTAACTTAACATTTCTGCTATGATAACAATGCTCCACCTAGTGGAAAAAAAAGATTGTTTGTACAGTGTTCAACTACAGTATAAAGTCAGATAACTCAAGTCTCAGTGCCTAAGTAATCAATATTTTCAGTGATAAAAAAAAACTTGTTTGTGACTATTAAGAATAGCGCGATTATTACATAATAAGGCCGATCTAAAAAGACAAAACACTATCATTTTTAATATGATCATGAACAAAAAGAATAACTCTTGTGGAGCTGACATTATTATGAGTTGCTAATATGCTCATAATGCCTTGATATAGATACAGTTAAAATTGTTACCTTTAAAAAAACATATATTATTCATTGACTTTAAAAATGTAGGAAAGATCTGTCAGATCACAATATTTGAAACTAACATATTACAGGTCAGTACACTACATTTTCTCACTTCAGTGATGTTTGTATTTTAAAGTATTTTCTGTTTTGTGGTAGTGCCTGGGATACCAGGAGATTGACGTCCTATTGTTCTTAAAGCTGGAAATTAACTTAATTAAGAACTTATTCTTCCTTCAAAAGTTCCTTCATAATGTTGTGGATTTCTTTTTCCCTCATCACAGTGTATTCAGAACTTGAGTTCCTAGATAGGCATTACTCATTCCAGAGGAAACTTCAAATGCAAAAGTATATGGAATAATCAGATTTTCAGGCTTAAAAGTGAGACAAGCTAGTGAGGAGTCATACATTCATTGTACTACTCATGGGAAAAAATTCTGTGGTATGTAGTAGCCTTGTACCAGTAAGAACTTGCACATGCTCTAAAACAGCATCACATTTACTTCTTTGTTTAATAGATTTAAAAAAGCCATAACAAACCATAACTTTTCTTATTGTATTACAGAAGCATTTTGGGATTATAATTCTCCAGGTGGCCAGAATATGGAGTATGCTGAATAGATTACACTGTCATACTAATTGCAGAATAATTTGTAGCCACTGAGTAAGACTACTCCTGATGAAATTCCTTCTTTCATCCTCTGAAAATCTCTTTTCACCTGATGACCTTAGGTTCTTACTGATATTAAAATAATAATAACAATAATAACCTAAGCATCTTTAGATTAATATATACATGTATTATATATACATATGTACAAATGGATGGATGGATGGATGGATGGATGAATGTACCTGAACATCAAAGCACTTCATGGGCTGATCTTGGACAAGTTGGTGTCTGGTGACTGTTCTCATGCATTGGCTTGTTTGCAAACAGAACCAATAAATTACATGACTTGAAGGCAGGTAAGTCAAAGAAAATGAAATCTACATTAAAAACTTCTTCAAAAGAACATACTTTTTGTGCTCTTTTCTTCCTCTTTCCCCAATATCCTCTTCTCACAGAGCTTAAATGACTGCAATTCACTGCTTGAGTGGAGGTAATATTTGCAGAAAACATAGAATACAAGTATTTTCAAGGAAGCAATTTCATTTTCATTAATGAAATCGCCATCTTAGGTTCAGATTACATCTATTGCCTTCAATTTAAATAACTGTCATCAATATCAGTCATTTAATTTGTCACTGACACAAGCTTGCTATGGGACTACACAACAAAGAAGGAAGATTTGATCCTGCATTCAAAAATGTGTAGAGAAAAATACTATGAAGAAAAGTAGGGAGTGTATAAAGAGCTCTCAACTTTATCTGCACTAAATTGTTATGTACATATGCTTAGTATGTGGGAGGGTTGAGGCAGCATGGAGCTATTTAAAATGTCATAATTAAGAGACAAAAGCACGTTAGTTGTGTATTTACTAGTTATTTTTTCTACTGAGATCTCTGATGCTATCTGCTTTTTCTGAAGAGTAATCTTGGTAAAAAAGTCTACTAAATGCCAAGTGGAGCAGAGTACAGGAAAAAAAATGTAGACTGCCTGATATAGAAAGAACAGCTTCCACACTATACACACCATTTTATTCCTGTCCTCTCTACTGGCTGAACACCAGGACTCACATGGAACTACTCCATGCATTACATGGCTATTACGTGGATCAGCTGGATTGGAATTAGCACCTCTTTGGGCTTCCTATTTCAATCACAGATAATAAAATTATGTTTTTGTCCTGAATTATTGTTTTTCCTGCTAATCTATCCCAGCAGTCAGGATGAATAAGAGGGAATCGAGTGATATATGATTTTTTTTTTACATTTAATTCTTCTGCATTCAGCAATAGTGGCAGATGATTATAATATGACACATACTGAAAATGTAGAACCAAAGACAGAAGATTTCTGTTACATCTCTAGAGAGTTTTTTTTTGGAGGAGACTGCATTCCTGATATATGTGAAAATAGTTTCCCTAGTTTGGAGCGACATAGAAAAACACCATTTTCCTTGTACCGACTGGAAATGCATACCTGGAAACCTGAAGACGACAAAAATGTTGCTGTGAAAGTTGATTGAAAGCTGATGTATGAAAGATATTATTACTGCTGCCTGTTTAGAAAACTAGAAAGGATTGTAAAGAAAAATGAACAACAGTGGATTTAACCCCAAACCAAGACTATCACAGATGAAGCAAGCTGAAGGAAATAGACAGGTCAAGTAATTCTTGCTCCACATCACATATGACAGTCCTGAAGAGTAATTGTTTGGACCCTGGCTATTTCAAAATTACCTTCTCTGAACACTCACTGTATCTCTTGGCTGAAATGAGAATCATTTTGTCCCTGATTAATTTTATGGATTGCGAGGGACTATCTGGTTATATAAGTGCCATATTGATTTGTCTGCTGACATGGGTAATGATTTTAATTGTGCCTCTTTATGCTAACTACTTTTGACTAATTAGGCATCAATTCAGTGGGTTCTGTGAAGTGCTTCATTTACTGCTGTAGTTCAACCAAATATTTTTTTGCAAGGACAGAGCTTCACCTTTCTTTAAATTTGTATGGATAAAAGTAAGATATTTAGCAACAGGAAAAGTTCAATAAACTGGAAAAATAAAAAGATTCAGAAAAGCAACTGACTGAGGAAGACACATAATCTTCAGAGTGGTATAAAAAACAAAATATGCAAGAAAATAAAACAAGAAAAATATGAAATAAACACTAAATCAATACGTGTTTTGTGAAAAATTGGAATGGTAAGAAGTGATTGGAGATATCTGCTGTGCTGATTATTTTCACTCCTTGTACTTTCACCTTGCCATCTTTCTACCACCTTCTGCCTCTTCTCTTTATGACATAGGACTGGGTTGAGGAGTTGGTTGTTATAGCCAATCTTTTCTCCTCTCAGTTTACTGAGAATTAGAAGACTGTTTCTTGTATTTGCACAACAAATTCTAAAAGCCAAACTCTATGTGCACTTACCTCTGTTTAGCCCCATGCTGAAGAGATGTTATAGAGTCCAACCTGTTTCCCAAAGTGTACTTCCTTTCTCACAGCTCCTCCTGCTCCTTACTAATGTCTCTTTCTAGCTGTCATGGTTTTATGATTTTTGATTGGTACTCCACATTGTAACATCATGTAGTGCACTGGGAGTTAAAGTGTTAATGCTGCAGTTCATAGATTCCTGATATTTCTGGTCTCTTGGTCTCAGAAGAGAAGAATGAACTGCATCTTCCAGAAGACTTCATTTTTCTATTTCCATTTTCCATTTGGAGGGAAAGATAAAACTGATTGGGAGTCATGAGACTGCTCTCTGCTCTCCATGCTTCCTTGCCATTTCACCTATAGCATTAAAGTAAGGACTTCTGTTTCAGAAACACTCTTTTTTTCAATTGTCATACTGTCTTATATTGTATTCTCACATTCTGCTATTATTTTTTTTGTAAACTAAGTTTTTTCCTTTAGCTTGTTGCTGCTGTTTTCCTCATCTAGGCCCATCATCCTACCTCTTCCCTTACCCGCACCTTTTTCCAGGGGCATGGGTCCATGGGTTCCTTTGCCCCCTTGTCACTGAATTAGGCTGAACCAGGCCAACTGTGACAACAGCTGATGCTATAGTTTCTAAAATTCAACCCTGCCTTTCTATAGGTCCAAACAGAGTCTGAATGAAAACCTTAGTTCACCCTCAACCGTTGAGGTCACAATTGCCATCTTCCCATTTTCTCTTTGTTGGCTAACTGTATTAACTTTTTTTTCTCAAGCTGTATATCAGTTGGAGATATGTGCTTGAGTTTTATCTTTCTAAGTGGTTTGGATTGCATTCCTTATAACTCACTCATAATTTAGGTAGAAAACTCCTCACATCTCATGCCTTATTCATCATAAAACATGACACAAGGACTTACCAGGAATTCATTAAACATGTTCTGTGGTTAGATTTTCCAATTGATATACCAGTGAAATTTGAGAGATATTTAGCAGCCATGCAATTGTCCTGGAACAACTTATCTTCTTTGTAAAAATGCAGTGTAGATAAGCTTTATACAATTTAATTGAATTTGTATGTATGCATTTGGACTACTCTGCAAAATATGTTGGAACTTTTCACCAAATAGAGTGACATAAGAATTACTAGCAAAAGATGTCTTTACTATGGACATAGCTATTGTTACGTTGCTTAGATGCCCTGAGATTGTAATTATTATCATACATAATTTATTTTTTTATTACTGTTATTAACTTCAAATAGATAATGTTACCACTATTTACTCCCTTTTATTAGGCCATTATATTTTTATTACACTACTACTCTTTATTGTTATTGCCATTATGAAAATGGCTTATATTGCAAATGTCTTCATTACCAGGGAAAATTGCAAGGAATTGAAGAGCTTTTCAGTAAACATTTCTAAAAGAATTCAGAAACTGCCCTTGCTAACACAGAAGACTCTGTATATGTCCTGAACCAAAAAATACCCAAAGCAAATATCAAACTTCCAAGAATCCTGCAAGAATAATTGCTGCAACCCATAGATACTCCCTTTTAACACAGATAATTTCAAATAAAGCTTATTCTACTCTGCTGTGATATAGCCACTGAATATTTTATCTTTCCTGATTATATCTCTTCTTTTGTTTTTCTTTTCTTTTATTATTATTCTTATTTTTCAGAGATGGCAATGCATTGTAAAATATTTCCATTCTTTGACAATGTTTATGTCTTTTCCCATTAAGAGTTTCAGGAACTTCTTCTCATGTTTCTTGACTACATGATTTATTTTGCTTCCTTCCAAAAACAGATGGTGTGCAAGGACTGGTCAAATTCTCTTTTTTGGGAATTCTTCACATCAAACTATTTTTCTTGAATCTTTTATGATATGAGAAATCTGATTTGCATAAACTACTTTCTTGCTCCTTCCAGGCTCCCATTCCAAGGATCCCAGGTTCACTATGCAATGTCTGTGAAGTCAAGTTATACACATATGTAGCTCACAAAATAGTAATGCCTCCTATTTATTTCCATGGAAACTACAACAGATGCAAAGAACATAACAATACTATTCGATAGAGCAAAGTCTCAGCTACAAAACACTGTTTTTCAACATATTAGCTGTGCATTTTTGACAGTAATAAACAGGAGCCTGCATACTGCAGTCATATAATCTGCAAGACCATTCAAAACATGGTTTGTTTTTCATGCCATTGTCACCACTGCTGAATTATACCACCCACTGCCTCACTGTTCTCACATCCACTGTTTGGTCTCCATAAATATTCAGTAAGCATCCATGAATGTCAATGGGTGCATTTTTTTCTTCAAGGAGGAATTCAATTACATCACTTTGTTTCATGTGCAGTTTCATGTCAGATGCCATTATGTCAGACTGTCCCTCTCCTGCCATCTGTCACATGGTAACAAAATGTAATGGATTACTGGTGGGAAAGTTCAAGCCACAGGATAACATAATAAAATAGGAGGCATTACTTTCAGAGCAACCCCCATAGATTATTTTAATGGATGAAAAAGCTTGCTGTTATGGTAGTACTATGAATAATAACTTCGAGCTTTTTCTAGGATTATTCATTTAATTAAGAAAAATTTTTCTATATCTCTGCCACTAGTTTGAATATAAAAAAAGCAACAATTTGCAAAAGTGTCTGGATTGACTGTGGAGTAGAGAACCAGGTAGAAGACAAGTGAATATAATGGAAAGAGTTCAGGAGAGGGCTGCAAAGATTATGACGTGACTGGAGCATCTAACATATGAGGTGACGATGGGAGATCTATTACACTGCGAGAGTAAAGATCAGTGGGCTCTTATCAACATATTTAAATAACTGATAAGGAGAGCAGTGAAAACACTGCTAGACTCTTCTTAAGAGTGGTCAGTGACAGGATGCAAAGGAGTGAGAACATACTGAAATATGAGTTATTTCACTAAAACATACAATAATTACTCTGAGGGTAGTCAAATTTGAAAATAATTTTTTAAAGATGTAGTGGCAACTCATAATCTGAATCTCTGGTGAGCAGAGGTGGTTGGACTAGATGATCTCCAGAACCACAGAATCACAGAATCACAGAATGACCAGGGTTGGAAGAGACCTCAAGGATCATGAATCTCCAACCCCCCTGCCACATGCAGGGCCACCAACCTCCCCTTCTAATACTAGACCTGGCTGCCCAGGGCCCCATCCAATCTGGCCTTGAACACCTCTAGAGATGGGGCATCCACAACCTCTCTGGGCAGCCTGTTCCAGTACCTGACCACTCTCTCCGTAAAGAACTTCCCTCATCCAACCTCAATCTTCCCTCCCTCAACTTAAAACCATTTTCCTTCCCACTACCAATTTTATCTTTTCTGGTGTTCTGTGATATTATAGGAAGTAAATTATAAGGGAGAGTGTCATTTGCTTAACATTTATGGTTTCCATTAAGAGAACTGATTTGGTGTCTTATGTCCCAGTAGGTGTGTGCAAATTCTACCTGTAGTTTTAGATACTGAAGAGATCAAATGTTGGTCTCTGCTTTCTGTTGGGGATTAAATATCATAAAATTGTGAACATTAAATAAATAGACATTTTCCTAGTAGCTATAAGCCTTTGAAGCTATTGTATAAAAACATTTTATATTGAACCCAGTGCCAGTGATATATGATGTAAATATGGCTGAAACAAAACTACAGGAAAGGTATCCAGTTCTAATTTTAAAACATCAAGAGATCTACAACTTGCTTTGAATTTTATTCTGGTGCTTATAAATCCTCCTGATTGCTAACTATTTTCATACATAACTCAAGTAGTTAATTTTCTGTGTTCTGCTGTTTGTCCTTTCCATTCACCTTTGCAAGTTTATGATAGGCATTCTTAAATAAAAACCTGCAAGAGGAAAGGAGAAAATAAATATAATTCTATGCAGTGGATCATTGTCTTACTAGCAATTGAGTACATACTGACTGTGAAGTTCCAGTAAATCTACAGGCTTTTTTTTGTTTTGTTGTTTTTTTTTAAAGTCCCCAGTATAATTATTTGCCTGTATCAGTTCCTGAATTCTTAGATTATTTGACATGTTCAGATGATCAAATATTTAAAACAGACCTAACCACTCTGTTAACTCCAAAATCAACATCCATATCTGATGCATAATTTAAAGGTTTTTTTTTTTTTTTTTTTTTTTTTTTTTTTTTTTTTTTCATTTCTACTTATGCAACTCAAAAACAGTTGGGAATTCTTTCCGTAAGGGCCAAAGTATTCCATTTCATGTGTCGTTTTGTTTTTTTGTTTTTGTTTTTGTTTTTTAATAGCAAAAGGAAAAAAAAACAGACTGTGATATGCAATCAATCGCAGTAAGAATGTTTCTTACATCATATATCTTGACTAGGTAACAGTTAATGGGATCACACAATAAAGTGGGCTTATCTCTTCTGTTTGATCATCTGATTTACATTCGATTAACTAAAACCCTTCTTTCTTGAGCTACTTCAAACAGCATTTCTATGTGCAAATGTTAGTAAGGTTCCACATTTTTAAAGACAGTAGTCAAATATCTCCTCCATTTTGTTTAAAGTGGCGCAGCATAGTAAGTGTTATACATTGGATCAGCAAAAAGACCCAGTATGGATCTGTTTCCTCAAAACTGATAAAGAAGTGAAGAGGGAAATTGAAAAATGAGAGAATGGAGCAGTTGGAAGGAACATTTAATTGTGTGTATATTGATAGAATTTTTCAGAGAATTTATAAATCTTTCTGAAGTTGTATTAGGTATTTCCTCTGTCTCCAAGTTCTATTAAGTTAGACCCAATTGAAATGATGTAAATATGAGAAACCAAATAAAAACATTTGAAACACTTTGAAAAAAATCTAGAAATATTTTGTGGGGGGAAAAAAAAAAAAAAAAAGAAAAGTATAAGAAAATACATAGCGGTTTTGTATGGTAGAATCATAGAATTCTTTAGGTTGGAAAAGACCTTAAAGATCATCCAACCTAATAGTCCAACCACAACCTAACCATATTACACTAACTAACAACCCTCTGCTAAATCATGTCCCTGAGCACCACATCCAAATGGTTTTTAAAATACATCTAGGGCTGATGACTCTACCACGTCCATGGGGAGCCTATTCCACCACTTAACAACCGTTTCTGTAAAGAAGCTTTTCCTGATATCCAACATAAACTTACCTGGCACAACTTGAGGCCATTTCCTCTCATCCTGTCACCTGTCACCAGTGAGAAGAGACCAGCCCCGCTCTCGCTGTAAGCACTTTTCAGGTATTGGAAAAGAGCAATAAGGTCTCCCCTTAGCCTCCTCTTCCCCAGACTAAACAGCTCCAGTTCCATCAGTCTCTCCTCGTATTTTCCAAGCCCTTCACAAGCTTTGTTGCCGTTCTTTGGACTTGCTCCAGCACCTCAATGTCCTTTCTATACTGAGGTGCCCAAAACTGAACACAGTACTCTAGGTGAGGCCTCACCAATGCGTGGGGGCAGGATTTCTTCCCCAGTCCTGCTCACCACACCATTCCTGATTTCATACACTTTGAAAGAGGTGGAGCTCCATTACGACTTAAATTTACAGTGCATACAATTATCTCAAAATGAGTGCTAATTAAAACTTCATACTCTACTACTGCCTCTGCATTTATCTATCCTGAATATATACTATTCATTTGCTAAGAATCTTTTCCAAATATGTCCCACTTCATTAATTTGCCTAGTATATTATAAGTAGTATTTATCACTCAGTGCTGTATGGCTATCACCAACAGAAATAAAATACAAGAGAGAACTTGTGTTATTTTCATGCAGATAATTTTATTTTGTCTACGTTTAAACCTAATACTTCAGTAAAAACTGTTTGGTTTTTGTTGTTGTTTGTTTCTTTGTTTCTTTTTAATTTTGAATGGGATTCACTTATCTAACTTTTCAGTCTTAGAAGTACTTTTATATTTATTCATACTCTCATTAAAATTAAAATTAAAATGTTCTTAATAACCATTGGAATTAAGAGGTTAACTACCACATTTTTCTTTGTCTTTATCATGGCAGATGATCAACCTATGTCACTGGTTTACACTGGTTTACTTAATGCTGGTTTACTGTAATGCTTCTATAGAAGATGTATACATCATATATATGTATGTATCTATAGAGAGAAGGTGTGGTATGTTAAAGATTTAATGCATGAACCTTTATAGCATAGCTATGACAGCAACTGGAATGACTCATTAAATGTATTAGAATATAAAAAATGCAAAAAGCTGAAATGAATTTTTGAAGGTTTGAAATATTACTTTGAAATGAACGGATTTTATACTTGTTTTTCCTTTGTCTTGATACATAGGTAGAAGTACAGAAACATGATTTATTAATTTCTATTAATGCATAGAGATCCCATCTACATATGAAGATCTCACTGCACATTATCTATCCCTTCTTTTCTTTTAAGTATTCATTTTACAACAACAATCACTATTAAACAGCTTTCACAATAGCACTTATTTTTTGAATAGCTGCAAAGACTAAAAATTCAGATATTTTAATGTCCTATACTATAACTACTACTGCTAAATATTACTGAGTTCATAAATAAAAAAGCCCTTACTAAATATATCATTATGACATTCTTAGAAGATATAAATGGTTCAAAAATTTGTATAAGTTATCTGCATAATGAAAAATTAGATCATTTCAATTATTAATTTAATTTACATAATAGATTATTAAAGGAGTTCTTCAACTCTAATGATAGAAAAATAAAGCATTGTATAATCTTTGTTTAATGGACCCAGGGTTGATGCAAAACCTATTGTAGGCAGTTGAAAACAGGCCATTTACCATCAATTTACTTTGGAATTAATCTTAAGAGACTGCTTGCTACCTTCATTTTTTTGTGTGCATGCAGGCTAGATGATGTACTGCTTTGCTCACCGATTGGTCACACTAGAATAGGTTTGGCATGCTTTCAAAATTTACACAGTGATAATCAGAATGAATTGTTCTACTTCTTTTTAAACTCCTCTCAATATTTGTTACGTGAACAAAAAGTTTTAGACATGACATCTTGTAACTCAAAAAGTTACTCAAAAATCCTAAGTGTAATTTTCCTTCTCATGCTCTACCTCAACCATTTGTTTTTGCTGGCTATGAACTCATTAAGAACTGAATTACCTCAATGGGAAAACTGTCCTGATTGATTTCAGTAGTAATGATATGGCAGCAGTCACCTGTAAAATACCGACACCTACACGGTATTAAAATTTTAACCACTGGAGACTGTGTTTACTGAAGAAAAGCACATTAACATAACATCTGACATTCATGGCACTTTGGTGACAGTTCAAGAAGACAATAAAGTTGTAGGTTGTACTTTTTGATATCCTCTTCTTATGTAGTCAAGTATAAGAACATTAGACATTTATTTCTACTTTTGATTAAGCACAAGTGTGAGTAATATTTCTGTCATTCAAAATTTAATTTCTAAACTACTCTGTTTATGATTAGAGAGAAACAGAAAGAACAGAATAATTGAAGTAAGCTCTGCTCCTAACAGATGTTTGGGAGTACAGTACACTATATCCTCAGTTGTATCCTATCATGAGAAAAGAAGGAAAATAAGGAAGATATCTTAATAGTGATACACGGAAAGCACCAGTGATACATGAGAAGAAACAGCTTCCTCTTTAAACATCCTGTGACTTATGCAAGCCACTGAAAGCTATAGTTTCAAAACAAGAACATTGCAATCCATATGGTATTTTGTGGTAACATTAATAAAAATAAATAAATAAAATAATAAAAAAATTGGTTTTACAAGCAGTAAGGATACTCTATTTAACTTCGCTTTAAAATTGTTTTCTCTTGATGAATCCGTAAAGATGAAAAGTCATTTAGCTGAAAAAAAATCTTTCTATGGCATTAGGAAACACACTGAAATGTCAGCTTCAGTGCTACTGAGTGGTTTTTCAAGCAAGATCTGGCTGCCAAATTTTGGCCACTGAAGTTTAAATAAGCCAGTCTGATCCCCAGAATAATGTGTTCTGCTGGTTAAAAAAACTGAAGAATGAAAATGCCTTAAAGGCTGTCCAGACTAAAAAGTAGAGAAAAGTCATGTTTTTAAAGTACAATAGGTTCAATAGGTCTATGTCTTCTAAAAGCTTTTATATGCATCTATTATTTATGGCCATTAAATGACTTACTAATATTGAAGATCAACGTAAGCCACAGTATATTGTTCACCTTTTCTGCTAATTAAAGTTATAATTTTTTTTGAAAGGAAGAAAGAAACACTAATGTCAATTGTTATAATCCAAAGTGCTTTGAGGTGGAGATAGAATAATTGAGTGCTTTGCTTTAGTAGAGAGCTGCAACAGGTTGTTCCATTAATTGGCTACATGACTTAAAATCAGATGGTTTCAATATTTCCTGGCTACTAGAGAAAACATGCCATCATTGTGTATGTCTGTACTTTTACCCTGTGGATGACCTCAAGGGTATATTTGTTATCATCCAGATATCAGAATGAGAAGCACAAGTACATGGAGCACATCATTTCCTCATGCTCCAATATATGTTTTAGTAGGGTTGTTTCACTAATGTGTTAAATGTTATACAGTGTCTCCAGATGTACTTGGCACAAGTTATTCTCCAGTGTACTTTCAGACACTGTCTCACTGAAGACAGTGGGATGTAAGGAAGGTAAAGGCTCTGTATTCCCAGACACATTAATAGCTTATCTTGTAGTGAACAATTTTCAAAAATGTTTCTCAAGTTAGGTATACAGAATAAGTGCACTACAGTAAAAGATGAGTGCTAGAAAATGAATAAAGGAGAATGTGATAACTCAACTAGAGAAAATTCATAGAGAAGGATAAGGACAGACATATAAATGAGAAGAAAAAAAAAAGAATAAAAATAAGGAAATATTTTGTGTAAAATAAAAGCTAAAAGAAAGTAAGGCACTAAGTTGTTAAGTATCAGAATAGAAGTAGGAACCCCGTGGGGAAGCAACTCTTGCCAAAGAAGATTAAATGGCTGATAGCAAGATGAGGATGAAACTATTAGAATTCCTAAAATTCTGGTTTTTGTCCAAGGAAGGCCTGAAGATGTAAAAATCCCTCCAGCTTGGATCCATATTCCCTCTCATTTTTAAGTTTACTTATAAATTTACCTTGTCAATTCTAGCAAATAGATGTTTCTACATTTGTTACTGAGCTTCTTATCACTTTAGTTAAAAAAGAACACTGAAAAATATCTCCAAAAATGTGCCTTAGAAAAAAAAAACAAACATGAAATGCATCAGCTATTTGTAGAAAACACTGCTGTATTTTATAGCTACTGACTTTTGAGAGTTACATCTACATATGTACTATATATCTGCAGGAGATTTGATACTGAGAACACCAGAAACATAGCCAATAGGAATGCCATGTAGCTTTCAAATGTTCAGGAGGAACAATTCTGTCTTTAGAAGGTAAATGGCGCAGTGGTCAAATTTGTCCTCAGTATATCCAGGGACCTGTTAAATTGTACTAAATCGGCAGTATTCCTTCTTCCTGCCTTATTAAGTATCTTAAGCTCCATGAAGAAGAGTCCTGAAACAATGGTGATATGTTTGCTATTTCATAAAGGTAATATATTTGTGGAACACTTATCTTTTGTGAAGATTCAGTAAAGTATTCTATCCAAGATAGAATGCTATGCTGATTTATGTCTTCCTTACACAAGTCTAATGTTTCTAATGCCAAAATAAAATAATTTATCCATCAAAAATGAAGCCAGGACTGTTTTAAGGAATGTATTAGTAATTTTCAAAAGCTAAGTTTATCTAAAACTTAGCTTTATTTACTTATTCAGTTCTTGGTATGTCCTGAAAATAAAACAGAAATTCCATGTCTAACTAAGAACTGGTACAGGAAAATGTAACAAATTATGGTTTTCCACTGAAAATTTATAACTGAGGCCTCTCTTTATTCAAGTACACAAATGCCTGTGAATCCAGCTCTTTGCCTTGCTTACTTTCTGTAGATTTTTGCATATGTAAGACAGATGCTAATAGTTTTATATGTGTACGTCTGTCATTAAAATACTTCTATGTAAAGTAAAATAAAACACACAAATGACTAAGAAAGTACATTCTCAGAGACTACAAGAAGAAGGCCCTTAATTAGTAAAATACTTGCTTACACGGTATATGAATTCTGAATGGAGAATGTTTCCTTTTTTGCTCATTTGAGCTTTGTACAATAGAAAACAGGAGTATATAAAGGAAATGAGAGCAGATTCACATTTACAATGTAGAAGTATAAATAGAATTATTAAAATACAGCGAAAGCTAGATGAAATAAAATACATTAAATTAATCTGGAACATGAGTGCAAACTCCATTATTTTAAACAAGTGAAATAAATAAATAATTGCAACCTGACAGCTTACATTGTGTTGCGAAATTAGTGTGCTTATTCCACAAGTACAATCATTTTTTCATTGAAAGTAAACCCACATTCTATGAAGCCTTTTTAATAATTACTACTGTTTTCTATGAGAAATTCCCATAAATCTTACAGCTGCAGATCAAACTCAATATTCACAGTTTTGTAGATGTTGTTTGACTATTCCCCCTCCTCTTCTCAGTTCTTTCAAACTGTATATTCAATTACCATGATTGCTGCCCTGAAATGGTCATACATATGGATTCCCTTAAGCAGTACTCACACAAATGCCATTCAGCTGTTCTTTGTAAAAACTACCTTCAATGGTTAGAATTCTAACTCAGTTAATGCCTTCTTTTCCCAGGTAAAAATATAATTTCCTTGCCAAAGTGTAGATCTTTTTGATGAAGTAACTCTTAGAATTTTTCTTTTCAAGATGTCACCAGGAATCCTATGATATCTATAGATAAAAACCTCCATTATCCACAGATCGAAATTTCAAAGGCCCCATACAAGTTAGACACGAACTCTAAACCTCAGTGAGATGTACCACTCTGCAGTATCTTTGAAAATTCTAGCTACAATTTAAGAAAAATTCTCAAATTAATTCCAGGAATAATCCTAAAAATGGTTAATTTGAAGCCTCTTCCAAATTCATGAATATAAAAATCTCCCTTTTGACTAGAACAGAATTTCAAACTTTATGTCTATCAATTTATTTAATTGGACCACATCTGATCATAATGCAATGCTATAATTAACATTTGTATAGGAATTATTTTTTTAACATATCTTAAAAAAAAAAAAAAAAAAAAAAAAGGACTAGATTAATTATAGATACTTTGGCTAAGAAACAATGAAAATATTGGATTTGAAATGTTGAGTAGAATAATGATTTGGACAGCCTTTTTATTTGTAATTTTGTTTTTTAATACACAATACATTGCAGGTGCTATAAGTAAATTTTTCATAGGCCATTTATTCCTACTGTCCTTTCTCCATTAATCCATCTCTAACCTGCATCTCATGAATACTTTCAAATTACTGGATTAGAAAGAAGCTTTTTTTCCTTTTTTCCCCCATGACTTTACCACAATACCCTGTCAATTCTTCCAGAAATACAGTTGACAGAAATTTTTTTTTGTTTTTCAATGTTTTATGCTTTACGGCCTTCTGGGTTTATTGGTTTTTATATGAAGGAAAGGTTTATTTCCCAGAGAGTAACGCTACACATTCCAGATGACAATAAAATATACCAAATATTCATCATATCTTCCTCTATTTAAAAAAAAAAAAAAAAAAAAAAGAATCCATTTTAGGACATTTAAAAACATTCTTAGTATCTTACAACTGTACGCATGTAAGATTTCTAAATTGTGTACTTTAAAGTTCAGTGTTTTTATCCAAATACCTAACTGAGATGATGTTACTGCTTTTGAACCTCAGGCTTCTGGCTCAGGAATTTCTTCAGTGTGAGTTTCTACCTGGTGGTGTGTTACTCGAAATAGTGAAGGACTTTGATTCCACTAGTCGTATGACATGAGGACTAACACTACTCTGAGTGATCTCAAATGATATTCCCACATTGTAGTAGAGATCTCTCTTGAGGGTTTTGGTCTTTTTTGTCATTCATTCCCTGCCAGCACCTGAGGTAGAGAAGGAGGAGGGCAGGAGGAGCTCCAGACACAGCCAGAGCAGATCCCCTGTTAGCCCTGGGCATGAGATCATACCGGAGTGGGTACATGCACTGTGGTAGATCTGTCAGAGCAGATTTTCTGTTAAGAACTGCAGCCTATTAGGGACCAATATTGCAGTAGTCTGTTTCTGAAGGATTGCAACCTGTGGAACAAAATCTTGCTGAAGCAATTCTTAAAGAACTTTTACTTTCTCAGCAGCTAGGCAATTTGCAATATAAAAAGAAGGAGATAAAGGTTCTCTGTTAGTTAAAATGACATTTTTTGTGCTTATAAGTGAAAAAGCTTCTGATTTCATTATGAAAAATAGATTCTATCAACCTTCAGGAAAAACTTTCTGAGAGTTTTTTTTCCAATTACATTTACCTTAAGTATTTACTTCTTCCTGCACTTTTTTTTTTTTTTTTTTTTTTAACTTTCTCCATCTGGAAGACAGCTTTGCAAATATTCTATATCTCTGCTGAGAACAGAATGTTGTAACTATTTTGCAAGAACTGCACTGATTTTTGCTCACCGTTAGTTTATAACAGCTTGAAATACGCAATGACTGAAATATATCTTAAATATATAAATTGTAGGGTTAGCTGAGGTATTCCAGATTCTATAGAATTAGAATCAAAAGAATATAGAATTAAACTCAAAGGATTATTAATATTTTTAAATTACAATCCAAAATAAAGGTTTTAAGTTTAACATTTTTATGATTCATTCCTTTTGCTAGAATGATAGGCGCCTAGCTGTGTTACATTGTAAGGTGTGTATTTCTTGTTCTGTGCCTTTTCTCTGCTTTTTAACTGCATGTCTGTCTCGTTCTGTTCCGTGGCTTGTTTTGGCCGGTGAAAGGATAGTGACAACAGCGTACTGCTGGCCACAGCTCAGGACATGAGTACTAGGTGGTATATGGTTAGGCATATATAAGGTGAGGGCATTGACGGAGGCACACTAATGGTCTTATCCAGCTTGCACTGCCAGGGGCAGTTCTCATTACTGATCAGAGGATGGCTACAGGACTAAGCTCCCATCCCATTCTCTAGTCTTGCACGACCTCTCCCCTTGTTCTGCAGGTGATGCTACAGCCAAACTCCACAACATGTCAAGAGCAGTGAGGGACTGTATAATGATACTGTAATTTTATGCATCATGTAAACTCTCTACTCTGAACATTGAAGAAAGTATGTTGTTTGCATTCATATCAGCTTCTTCATTTGGCCTACTTTAATTCTTTTAAACAGTATATATTCTTGTTTGGATTTTACATCTGGAAATATAGCAAACTAGTAAATGAAATTAAGTATTCAAAAGACACAGAGTACTTTTATCTTCTTAAATATTTATTTTTATATATCTTCTATGCAAGCACTATTTTGAACTAGATTTTAAAACAGTGCTCTAAATAAGTTGTCAGCAAACAGTTAATATTTTATTTGGCTGGTTTTAGACAAATCTAGCATTATAGAATAAATAAGAGGCATTCAAGCCATATATGAAAAACATTAATCTATAGACACAATTAAGTAGAATGTTGCATACAGAGTTAAAACGAGCATTCAATTTTCAATTATACTGTGACTCTGTTATTTATTATTGATTTGTGTATATGTGTATACACAACCTGGTATATAAAAAGAGCAATTTTCAGAAAAGTGACATGTTCTTACTAAATACAGACATCTATATGTAGAACTCTCCAAAACAAGATGATCAGGGTTAAAGCTTGAATCTCACTACACTTCTTATTTAAACAAACATAAAACCCAACTATTTCAAACTTCTTGGATGAAAACTGATATTCTGATAGCTCACAGTCACAGAATTCAAATGCACAGAATAATAATTTAAAATTTTAAAATAGTGGTACATGGTAAACTTCAGTGCATTCAGATAATTAGCTGATTTCTTTAACTCTTAAGAATTGCATATTTTCATAGTGGTGACATGCTAATAAAGATGACATTGTAGAATTTGCTGATAGTGATTAAATAATGTAAATAATCAAATTTTTATAGTCAAAATGATGTAACAGAAAAACACATTATGTGATACTATTAGTACCATTTTTTTTTATTTTACCTTTGTGGTTCTTATTGGTTTCCTAATGCATTAGAACATTTCTTATTGTCTTTAGGCAAAAAAAATCTGTGCTGGAGGCAAAAATGTGTTTGCTGCTTGTATTTAAGATACATTACTTTGCTAAGAAAAAGGATAAGGCAGGAGAAAAAAATGGAAAAAAAATTGTAATAAAAGCAAAAATTCATATTCATCCTTTTAAAAGTTAATAGGTACAGGTATTTTATTCTAAAAACAATTTAACACCATATATATTTTTGTATACTGAATCATAATAAAAGCAGTAACTTCAGCCTTAATGTCTTGTAGTTTCATTGTTTCTGAATGTAGAATTATGAATCTTTCAGAAGTTATTTAAAAGTGCTCAGTGATATGGAGTTAGGGGCAACATTTATTTTAGTCCTAAGGGAGGATAATTTAAGGGAGAATAATTTTATTTCAAGATACCATTATTGTTGCTAATGTAATTTGAAACATTTGATATATATCATCTTTATTTCCTTGCTTTATAAATGCAAAACACTTAATTCCTCTGAGTGTTAAATGACATGAAATATCTTCTCTTTGGAGATGAGCGGATCATGTTCAGGAAGTAGGAAGGTAAGACACTGTCATGTACCATGCAGACTTGAAATGCAAAATTTCTTCTGTTTATAAATTATAGCTGACATACAGTAGCAAGTTTATGGCTTGATTTTTTCATGCTTACACATTGCCGAAGACTAACCTATTAGTTGAAGGTAGAATGGCAGATCTCTTAATTTTCTTACCTACTAAATTGGAATAATGTTGCTTTGCAACAGAAGGAAGGAAAAAGATAGCTCAAATGCCTTCAGTAGAGGATTTTCACGATGTTTACTCCCTGTAGTAGAGACAGCGACGTCACCTCTAGCGTTTCATGCATTATTCTTATCATGCTAATTAATGGCCAATGAAGGGATCATCATTGTTTCCAGAATGCTGATTCATGTGATTTCAACAGTTTTGTTCTGCTCAAAAGTGGAAGCCTTTTTTTCTGTCTCTTCTCAACTTTTATTTCCTGCTTCTTCATATCTGTATTGTTGGAATAGTTCAAGATGCTGTCCCGCTGTATGTAGTTTTTCATAGTTCTGCCAGCTCCCCTCTCTACAAGTGTTTTCACTACTAAGTGATTTCTAAATACTGTTACCTGACATATTTTATGGTAGTAACAAGTGGACAGGTACACAGAGAAGAGGGGCAAACTACTGGCAAATATGCCTCACCCATTTGATGCATTGATGCACTAAAACAGCAAGGTGTCATTTGAACACAATTAGTCCTCTCCCAGGTATGTGAGGCATTCAGTAACTGTTTTTCAAAACTAATGTCTCCAGATGAAATAGAAAATGTGAAAGGGAGGATAATTTGCATTTTGCATTTTGCATTTCTTACATACTGAAATGGCTTTTCTAGCTTAAGCAGTCCTTGTGAATTGGCCAGAATATACAGTGCTCTGCATTATAGTATCCAACAACACTGCAAAAACGTACTGCATACATTGCTGCAAAAGTTGTATTGTTTTTCTCTCCTCTCCTCTCCTCTCCTCTCCTCTCCTCTCCTCTCCTCTCCTCTCCTCTCCTCTCCTCTCCTCTCCTCTCCTCTCCTCTCCTCTCCTCTCCTCTCCTCTCCTCTCCTCTCCTCTCCTCTCCTCTCCTCTCCTCTCCTCTCCTCTCCTCTCCTCTTTCTTTTTGTTTTTGTTTGCAAATACAAAAACAAGCACAGAATTGAAAATCCCAGGAGTCTCTTCCAAGCTTTATGGTATTTAATAGAAGCTATTGTTCCCTCGGTTGATACTGGAAGATCTGATTTTTTGCTTTTCCCATGATCTTGTGAAAACTTAGGAAATGCCTCTAAGTGAACTTCATTTCAGATTATAATAAAAAGAAAACCTCTATGCAAATATTGTTATTTTATTTTCTTTCAAAACCTAATTGTCTCTTTCCCTTCAGAATTCATCATATCATGTCATTTTTATTTTTCTTGGCATTTGAATTGTTGCTTATTTTCAGTAAATTCTACACACATTTTGAGTAGAAATCTGTTTAGATCATTTTGATACTTGAGCTGTTTTTGCAGCTCAGCAAATCCAAATCAGGGATCTGAACTGCATGATTTTGTTAATATTAAAATACTCTCTGATATGGTAAACTAATCTGGATTTTGACTCAATGGAAAAAATAGTATTTTCTGATGCAACACTCGAAAAACAGGCAGGTGTTCTGATGGCTTCATAAAAATGTGAATATAGTATGCATAACAGAGCAGAGATTGTGAGAATCACTATTGATCTCTTCTGTCTGATACTGCAAAGGCTTATTCCAGCTTCATTACTTACCTGAAGATCTTAACTAAATAGATATGCAAGTTTAAAACAGGATTCAGATTCACCATGAAACTGTGGGAGGGATATTTCACTCCTCCAGGCTGTGTGTCAGTTTGAGATTACAAAATAGGTCAGAGAGGATTTTTTTTTTTTTTTTTTTTTTTGCAAATGAATGCACACCAGAGCAAAACCTTGTTCTAGTGGCAGATCAAACTGTCAGCTCTGCAACTAGATTAAGAGTACTCAACCATTTAAATGTTATGAATGGTTAGACAGAGATTTCCAGAGAGGCAGGCTTCTTTTTATTCAGAAGGGTAAGTATTCTGCATGAAATCAAGTAGTCTTCTTTCCCTCACACTAAAAGCAAATTCCATTATTATCCTTCCTACACTTCTGTGCAGGCTTAGATACAATAACAGAAGCACTTTAGTCATCTCAACGTAAAGAGTATTTATAATTGCAGGGATTATCAGAGTTTTAAAGTAATGTTAACTGCTCTGGCAAATTCGACTGTGGAAGTTCTACCTAAAGCTGAATGGAGTGAATTCCCTTGATTACAGTTGACTTGGATCAGACCCAGAACAGAAGTTCTATATTAAGTACCTCTGCACCCTGCTGTCAGCTTGCACCAAATTCAGCAGAATGCTGCTAATAACCATGGAAGCTCTATGATGGAAACTCAGGTGTGATATACGAGGGACGTTGTCCCATGAAGTATATAATAGTAGCAGCAGGCACTATTAAACTCAAGTACTGATTATAATATGGTATTTTTGCCTTTTTGTGCATGGAGTAAAGGAGATGGCTGAGAATTGGTCTGGTGTCAGTCACTGTCAATGAGTTAAGCCACGAATAAAAACCTGGCCATTAAAAGCACTCGAGTAAAATTATAACTCTGCATTTTTGCTGGACTCTATTGAGAAAATAGCGCTTGACAGCTATTTCTCAAGAGACTTTAATTTATTTAGGTAGAAAATGAGACTCAGAAAAAGGCAACAGAGTGTTTGATGAATTTTAAATAATCGAATGGGCTTGACCTCTTAACGGGTGGGTTTATTTCTTTTGCAACCCATGAAGCTCATTTTAATCTAGTGGTAACTCTGATAATATTATGAAATAATAAAGTGGATCTTGCTGTACAGCTTGTTTGTCTACTTCTAGATTATAAAGAAATGTATGCATTTATGCATAGAAACGTGCTGAAGCAGACTACCACTGACAGATAATCTTAATATTAATGGATTTAAATATGGCTAAAATTATCTTTCGTAATACTGAAGTATGAGTTGTTCATTAGAAGGTAAAATTCTGTAATGCTCTGTTGATTCCTTGCAGCTACTTAATAAGCATAATTGAGAATATTTGTCACATTCATCTCTTTCCAGACATTCTTTACTTTCCTCCCTGCCCTTTCTGATGCTTCTCAATGGTAAGTAACACAATTTCTGATCTATTAAAAATAGTGTAAGTATATAGAGCAATATTCTAGCTCTCTGATAGAGCAGTTGGAAAGCCCCACTTTTACTCATTTCTAATTTAAAATGTTTCATATTATCAAGTTTAAATGTATGTTTCCTGTTTGGATAAAACATGTTACTTTATACCTGATTGTTTTCTGCTAGTAAGTCTGACATGCCTTGTGCCTATTTGTACTTTAAGGGAATAAGATATCAAGTGACTCTCTTTTTACCTATATTCCAGTATATATTTGTACTAGCCTTTCACCTTCAACATGTTTATTTCAAGCAATGAAGTAACTTCAGCCATAATGTATAGCTGTCTTTAAAGACACAATTAATATTTTCTGTACAAATTATTTTCATATTACAGAGGGGGTCAGAAATGCTGAAGAGATATGGAAAGGGCACAGTAATGAAATTAACTGTCTGCTTCAACTACACTACAATGTAAACTGAAAATACTAGCATTTTAGAATGTATTATTTTTAAGTCATATCTTTATTCTGTTAGCATACATGTACCTTGTATGCTATGCTTTCACAGATATGTTTTCTTTATGTTTTTTTTTGATAATTTGGTTATAATATTTAAACGACATCTAAAGATGAGATAATTTTTAGTTGTCATTAGACCACTTTAAAGACTAGCATATCTTGTTTTTTAGACTTACATGAAAGTCAGTGAGATTAGCAAAATTTATAATTCTCTCATAGGAAGACAAATAGGAAAAAAATATGCTATTGAGCTGATATATTATAAGTGATATGGTTATATTTAAGAAATAAAATATGTCCTTGACCTGTTCAGATTAGTCTGCACTGACTCATAAAAGTAGGATTTGGGAATAAAATTCCAGCAGGTAAGCACCCATATCACACTGAATACTAAGATGGTATACTGTAACAAGCTATTTTAAACACTCAGATTTTTTTGAAAATTAAAACAAAAATAACTCTTTCAGTCAAATATTTTAAAAGAAAGAGTTAGGAAACATTACTTAGTAATCCAATAAAATGTGTTTGTAAAACTCTTCAGAACACTATTAAATCTGCCCTAAGTAATCAACAACTAATATTAGAAATATCTGCTGTGTTGAAGAGGCATATGTTATCGTCTCTATAGAGTGGAAAGAAACAAGACAATACTAATATCTCTCATACCTATCATAATGGTCTTACTGTCACAATCAGTGCTGTCATTTTAAGACATTAGATAAGGGATGATTTGGAAGAATTTTTTTTTTTCAAATGATGAAAATGACTTGGAGAGCAAATGCAGAAATGAAGACATTCTTATCTATCATTAACCTGAAAATACTAGCAAGTAACATTTTGGATCATATTTTCCATGATAATCTATGCAACCTGTATAGATCAAAACAAATGGAATGAAGGGAAGTGACTGACAGCAGTAAAAATAATCAGAATCTGAAACTACTGGAGAAATAAAAGGGAAATAAAAAAGACATAACAAGAAGAATAGTTGGTTAAACTTTAAAAAATATATATATATTTATTCAATTTTGAGGTATAAGCTACCAATGTATTACAAATGCTGATATAAAATATCTTTCCAGATATATCTGTAGTGTTTTTGTTTTTGCTTAAGTCCAGCTTTTGAAGGAAGAAGAACAGGGAACAGATGTTGGATTTTTTAAATTCTGAAAATTGTTAGAATCAGATTGCTGACACACAGCTCCTTTAAGAACTCAAAATACTGTGTTGCACTGAAGATACCTTTCCCCACCAAAATTTCAGACAAATAGTTAAAAATTATTGTTTCAGCATTAATGCCAATTTTAGTGTTTCAACACTCTGGAAATCTATTTCCCTTGTGAAGTATATTTTTAAGATTCTTGATCATTTCTCTGTTACAGCAAGAAAATCTGGACTTCTTTACAAAATGGTTTAAAATACTCTGGAAGAAAAAAAATCCTAAAAAAAAAAAGAAAAGAAAAAAAAAGAAAAAGAAAAAAAAAAAAAAAGAAGGAGAAGAATATATCATAGTATCTCCTGTGTGGAATTTATTTTCTTTTTCAACAATTCACAGACAAATAACTAAAGGTGAAATTTGGGGATGGCGTGCTTTCTTCATCTTTGGCAATTCACTAACTATTACAAGTCTACAGATGTTCACAGCTCAATTGCAATTCTTAAATTCTTGAGACAGTTCAAAAGTGTAATTAAAGTTTTGAGAAACTTCAATAGTCAATGCCTCAGGGAGCTCAATCTTCTTAATTTATCAGAGAAAAAGTTGATTGAATTCTGACTATATAATAAAATGCTTCTCAAATCCAGTTGGCAGTATCTTATAAGAAGATAATGGTAGCTAAAACTAGAACGAGATAGAAGACAAATAAAGACACATTTATAGGGATACGAATAATTAATCATCGGAACATCTTGTCAGATTGGTGTTAGATCATTCATGAGCTCTAAAATCAAGATCACTTGAGCTTTATTTTGTCCTTAAGACAAAGATTCCAGTTTAGCTGAAGAAGTTTTAAGCCACAATATAATATAAATTACTTTGCAATTTATTTTAAAATCTATGTATCTACTTCCAAACACAAGACAGAAAGACATTTGCAGATAGAAGAGCAGTTATGAAAGATAGACATACATCAATTTCACCAGCAAATATGGACAAATTAGGGAAGTGGTTCACCAAGGATCAAAGAGGAAAATAAAAGCAGCTGTATAGAATTTCTACACCAACAGTGAGATAGAAAACAGCTTTTCTGATGCTTGAGCCTATCTACTCTCATAGCTTGCACTTTGACAAGGTCATTTTGCAAATCTTTAAAAAAGCAAGTAGAAAATCTTTTAATAGTCATTGTTCATATTCTTATGACTGCACCAATATAAAAGGAAGAGAGATAGCAAAAGAAACTGATGAAAAGTGCTGCGTGTCCTAATCCATTATCATGTTGTTGTCTATGATACATACATTTTTGCTAGCTTTACAACAACATCACTGCAATTCTTGAAAGTATTATAAAAATATTTGAATAAAAATTAATTTACTGAGTAGACTTTATAGCAATTTTGGTAGAACTCTCTTTGTCTTTTTTTCCCAGTTCCAACAGAGAAATGTAACAACACATTCAGGTGAAACTTTAAAGCATTTTAAAGGTTAGCATGATTCCGGTAAAAAGCAAGACTTTGAAAAGATTTTTAAAATGCCTAATGGAAGTAAATAATAAATCCTCTACGTGGGTTTTCACAACAAGCATTTATAATAAATGGTTCAGTTTCAAGCCAATCATGGTTAATTGTTTTTCCTTAGTATCCAGAGATCACAATTTTTAACTCTCTCTCTGAGATCTGGAGACCAAACATTTGTCAGCTGTCCAATTTGTTTTGAAAATATTAGCTCTCAAGAGAAATTCTAGTGCTTCAGAATATCCCTTTTACATTAGACTTGTTTTGCCACTGTTATAAAATGTGTATTCCTATAAGAGAATACTAAAGAATCTCAGTGCTTAAAGTCAAATATGTTTTTTAATTGAAGAAATAAAGAATCAGAGAAGTAGATTTTTGCCTATAATAAGAAAACAATTGATCATTAGATTATACTTTCTTATGCTTTTCAGTGGAAAGAAAATTAAAAAAAAAAAAAACACCATGTTTTGGATGATAATATTTTGTTACACAACTAATTGTAATCTTAATAATTTTCAGTGTTACATTACTAGAGTAAGCAATGTTTAACATTACCTTGATATCAGTGTTATTATGTTCAGACATATAGAATTTTGAACATTGTTGGAAATAGCAATGGCAATAGTTAGTGTCTTAAAGAATAATTCATTTTTTATATTGTTCATGATTTATATCCATCTCAGTAGCGGCTAGAGAGCTTTTGTTAGAATTAAAGTTTTGAATTCCTAATTCTTAGTCAAGATAGAACTACATAGAAATTTCATCAGAAAGGCATCTATGGACCACAGTATATATTACCACATAGAGACAAAAAAGAAAAACAACAATAAAGCTGTTTCTGTTACTAGGAACTCTTATCTTGAGTTTCTAGGAGTTTCAATTCTGTATGCTGGACAAGAATTTGGAGCAAATTGCCTATGATTAGACTCAGGTTCTCAAAGAAGATCTCAGGCAAAAATGTTCCTAAATCGAAAACTATAATCAAGAATATCCTAGTAAGTCTAAGCACATAATGTATTGATTTTAACATTGCCTTGGAACTCACTTCTGCTTTTGAGAATGCAGAGAAATCCTTGTCTTGGGAGCCTAGATCTTCTCAACACCTGGCTGACATATTCTCATGGCCACAAAAAGACATTCTTCTCTTGCGGGGCTCTCACCCTTTTGGCTGTCAACAGTACCAAGCAAAAACTGCTAAACTCAGGCACTGGATTCACTGCTGCTCTCCTACTTCCTCACCCAACCTTTACTTATTTTCTCCAGAGCTGAACAGCTTCAATAGGAATAAACAATAAGAGCCTTATTTTTCCATCTGTAATGGCTCATATTTTACTAATTACAGCACTCAGCTGAGAGCAGAGAATCTGCTGTCCACCAGGAAGGGTCCCTGGCTCCCTATCTTCCACATCTCTCTGCCTACCTAACCATATGATGGATTTATTAGCATATACTGTCTCTAACATCTCTTTTAAGATTTCTTTATGCTGTCATTCAGCAATCCCTAAGCTGATCTCATTTTACTATATAGGATCTAAAATGATGAAACATGCAATTCTCCCCAGCTACCTGATGATGAATATAGTTGCAAGAAGAAGTGTTTTGGGCTGCATTCTTTGTGCCTGGATGAAGCACCTAAAAGTAGATGATGCAATTTTCAGTCAACCATAATCCCAGTTCCTTTCTTTAACACGTGCGAGTCTTGGTTCTCTTTCTCCCAGTTGGAGGTAGTAAAACAGCATGAATTTCTAAAGATAGCCATTAAAGCATTTGTAGAATTCAGACTTAATGATACATAGAAAAAAAGAAGATAAACTGGAATGGACAGAAACCTAAATAGGTTAGTTATGTTCTTATCTCAAATCACAGTCATAGCTGGGGAATCAAAATGAAAATTGTTATAGCTATTCTACAACTAAAATGCAAAATAGAAAAACAAGTCACAAAACAGAAAATGTCTTAATAAGCAAATCTCATTTAAATATATGTACAAAAAAAAAAGGCTGAAGATCATGTTTACTCTTCATAAGTACAGCTTCATAAAAGATATAAAACCTACAGATTGCATTTGCTTTTTGTGTTTGCAGATTCTTATAAGAAACACATAATTATTATAAGAAAAAAAATACATAAATTTTCTTAAAATACTAAGTAATTATTGCTCACCACATGAACTAGGGCAATTTCTTAATTTGTCTATTTCAATAATTAGAATAAGCCTTTCAAAACTTTGCTGCTTTCTTTTACCTGCTAACAGAAGGGTTAAAGAAATATATAATTGAAAATTTTCAAAGAAAAACCATATTGAGAGTCATATTAAACCTACTTAGAATGATCTACTTTACTTGCTGCATTAACTATCTTTTCCTTCATGGGTTTCTTTTTGCACTTTAGTTTTTATTTTGAAATGCCATACATCTTCAGTGAATCATTCTCCTTTTCTTTATTATTGTCAACTGGAAGTAATATAAAAGCTGTGTTCATGAACCCTTGAATTTTTTTATTTTTTCTCTGTATTGTGAAAATTATTTTCCCTCAATCATTTCCAGAACCCTGAGTCAGTTTGGTTCAGTGTCATTCTTAGTCATTCAGTTTTTTCTTTTCTTTCTATAATGTACTATATGACTGTCTACGTGGCAATTTTTATCTGATTGCCAACCACTAAAATTAATGTTTTTCTGTAAGCCTATTATTTGGCTTATCTGTCTTCAGATTTAAGGTTTAAGTACCAAAGCATGTATTACATTTCTAAAGCACTACTTCCAAAGATGAAGATAAACATGCACTTTTGAAGTAGCACTTCCTCATTACAGTTTGTCTCTACAATGTCCCATTACTACCACTGTGTAGTGTAAAGAATTTTTCCATGTGGCTTTGTGACTGTTATAATGAAAGAAAATTTCACAAACAGTTTTCTGTGATACAACTGTGTGCCTTTTTTGTCCCAGGCAAAGAGGGGTTTTCAGCACCATTATTGATAACAATAATAGCAGAGACTAGTGCTAGAGATCAATTCGGCAAGCAGGACATTACTGCCTTCCATCATACCAAAATTATATCAGGGTGTAAGAAGAATATCTGTGGAGCTGCCCTAAATAAGATTTTTGTTTTATGCTGATTTGATGTCTTATAATTAAATGTTTTGCCCACTTTTCAGAACATTTGCATCCTTTTCAGTCTTTTGGTAACAGAACACTACACATTATGTAGCCATAATTACAACATCCTAAAGCAGAAAAACAACTTAAAGATGATAACCTCAGTAGATTGGAAGAAGTGCACAGTTAGGAAAGACATTTCACAGAATCACAGAATTGTAGGGGCTGGAAGGGACCCTCTAGAGTTCACTGAGTCCAGCCCCACTGCAAAGCAGGCCCCTACAGCAGGCTACACAGGTAGGCATCCAGGCAGGTCTTGGATGTCTCCAGAGAGGAGAGTCCACAACCTCCCTGGGCAACATGTTCCAATGCTCCATCACCCTTACTGTGAAGAAGTTCCTACACATATTTGTGCAGAACTTCCTATACTCCAGTTTATGACTGTTTCCCCTAGCCTTGTCCCCACAGACCACTGAAAAGAAGTCGGTCACGTCTGGTTGACTCGCACACTTAAGATATTTATAAACATTAATCAGACCCTCTCTGAGTCTTCTTCTCTCAAGGCTGAATAGACCCAGTTTTCTCAGCCTTTCCTCATAGGGGAGATGCTCCAGGCCCTTTTATCATCTTTGTGGTCCTCTACTAGACTCTCTCCAGGAGACCCTTGTCTTTTTTGTACCAGGAAGCCCAGAACTGGATACAGTATTCCAGGTGAGGCCTGACCAGGGCGTAGTAGAGGGGGAGGATCACCTCCCTTGATCTGCTGGCCACGCTCTTTTTAATGCACCCCAGGATCCCACTGGCCTTCTTGGCCATGAGGGCAAACTGCTAGCTCATCACCAACCTGTCATCCACCAAGACCCTCAGGTTCTTCTCCACAGAGCTCTTCTCCAGCAAGTAATGCCCCAACCTGTATGAATACTTGTGGTTATTCCTTCCCAGGTGCAAGACTCTACACTTGCCTTTGTTAAACCTCATCTGTTTTTATTTGTAGCCCAACTCTTGAGTCTGTCTAGGTCTTGCCTTCAGGCATGTCAGCCACTCCTTCCAGCTTTATATCATCAGCATAGTCACTGAGGGTGGACGCTATCCCCTCATCAAGGTTGTCAGTGAAGATACTGAACAAGGCTGGACACTGCACCAACCCCTGGGGAACACCACTAGTCACTAGGTCTCCAACAAGATTCCAGCTACAACTCCTTCAGCTTGGTCAGTTAGCCAGTTCTCAACACACCTCACCATCCATTCATCTATCCCACACTTTCTCAGCTTCATTATCAGGATGTCATGGGAGACAGTATCAAAAGCCTTACTGAAATCAAGGTAGATGACATCCACTGCTCTCCTCCCATCTACCCAACTGGTGATGCCATCATAAAAGGCTACAAAGTTGGTTGAACACTATTTTCCCTTGGTGAATCCATGCTGACTATTCCTGATGACCTTCTTCTCTTCCAATTTTGCATCCTGTACAAGCGGTTCCATCACCTTTCTAGGGACAGAGGAGAAACTAACACTTGCTAAGTTGGAGTCCATCAGAAGCCCACATGCCTCGACAGAGGAGAACACTGCACCCAATCCCTTCAACATATTTTCCAGGGGATTCAAAGTTCTTTTTAACATTCTTTTCTCTCCTCACTGCAGCATCCTGGGATCCAGCCTGAATGACTGGATATAATGAATAAAAGGATAGTAGTCTTCAGGTTTAATGAACTGTACTGGAGCCTTCCTAATGTTTCTAATGTGTCACTGGAAGACAGCACACCTCTCTGGAGAGAATATTCAGGTGGCAAATGGAATCCTCATTCCACCACGGTAAGGAGTCCCCAATTGCTAAGATTCTCTGCTCTTTTTTGGTGGCACTTGTATTGATGCAGGGCCCTGATTGGCCCCACTCACTAAATTTGTTACTCTTCGTATTCACGTGCTTCTCAGGGCATGGGTTCAGTACACTTTCCAGATGCTCATCTCTGTCTGGCCTGAGAGCCTCAAATCTATTACTCAGGGACTCAGGCTGCCACACTGACAAAATGGCACTGCATGGCGGGTCATCCTGCAGTTTTGGGAGTTGGTTCTGATTTGCCTCTCTGCTAGGATCACAAGGTCCTTGCTAAAATGGCTATATATAACTTAGAAAAAGTTATTTTTTAAAGAAAATAAAAGAGAAACAAAGAGGAAAATAATAATTAAAAAAAAAAAAAAGTGTGAAGAAAGACTTGGCAAAGAGAAAGAAAAGGAAATTCTAATTTTACATTCAGAGTAATTTCAGCCATCTCCATTCCTGCACCAGAGAGTTGTGAGGTGCTGGAATAGGCTTCCCAGAGAGGCTGTGGATGCTTCTTCCCTGGAGGTTCTTAAGACCAGGTTGGATGGGGCCCTGGGCAGCCTGGTCCAGTACCAGATCTGGAGGTTGGTTGCCCCTCCTGTGGCAGGGGGGTTGGAAATTGATGATACTTGGGGTCCCTTCCAACCCAGGCCATTCTGTGATTCGATTATTATCTTCTTCCCCTTGCTGGGACTTAAGATAAGGCTGGCGGTTTGCCCACACCACTTCATAATACCAGGCATCAATCAGTGCTATCACTTTGATTTCCTCCCTTTCACTTACACAATAACCACAAAGTTAGAAAATGCAAAATATGTGAAATTCTGAGAAATACTGTTAAGAAAAAAAAAAAAAAAAGACATCTACAGTTGGAGTAAAATAAACAGAAATAAACATGTTCTCTGGATGAATCATATTCATTCTCTTAAAAATAAATAAGACACTACTCAAATTTCCAACTACTTATAACTGATAAACCCAGAAATTTGTCATATATTGCAAATATTGTTTGAAGATCATTATTCATTTAACAGGAATGTTTCACAGTGCCTTTTCTGAAATACATAATCATCTCCATAAATTCATTTCACCGTATTGCAGAGGCATATTCTTATTTCTCTCCTTGAGCAAAATTCTTCTTGGTACCAAGTATTCTTAGGTAGTGCCTCGAACTGTCTCTTCCTATCAGAATTTTAGGGTGCTCTTTGTCTCAAAAAATTGGACATTATCTAAATTAATAGCATTCTTTCTTTTTTGCCAGTCTCTATTTCTGGAAAATACTTGTTTTCTTTTATGGAATCAGATTAAGCCATAGCAGTCAATTGCACAAGCTGTACAGTCTAAAAATTGTATTCAGTAGCAGAGTGAAGAGATTTACAAGGTCGTTGTTTTTTCTTATTACTTCCATGGGTCAGCATTTCGCAGTAACTGTGTAATAAAATTTTATCTGATAAAACCTAACTAGATTGTTTTTATTAGTACCAGCTTATGATGCATATAAATCATTTTAAAGTTATTCATAGAAAATTTCTCTGTTCCTGCATAACAGACATTTTCTTAATCTCAGGTCATTTAGACTGCTCACGGTTGACATAGAAAAGTAACATATTATAGAAGTTCTGCACTTTAGACAAGTTTTCTTTGCTGAGAGCATAAAAATAATATATTGCTCCATTATTTCAATGAAACTATGCTTTATCTGAACAACAAGCAGGACTGCATAAAATAGAATTTGCTGTAGTTATGCCTAAAGTTCCCTTAACTAGAAAACAGATTTTTATTTTACTAGAAAATTTGAATTCCAATAAAACTGAAAGAAGTTGTTACCTGACAAGCAACATATTATGTAACTTAAAACTTAAAAATGAGGTGATTTATATAAATATACAAGAGTGAATTTTTCATCATGATTTCAACTTCAGATCTGTTTCTATAGTAATCTTCATCACTCAGTTTTAATACCAGGAAACAACATACTGAAATTTATCACAATTATGTGCTTAAATTTACCTATTACAATGAAAATATGTAATATTTTCCAATTATCTTGTATGTCTCCCTCTGGGCACAGAGAAAGAGAAAGAGAAAGAGAAAGAGAAAGAGAAAGAGAAAGAGAAAGAGAAAGAGAAAGAGAAAGAGAAAGAGAAAGAGAAAGAGAAAGAGAAAGAGAAAGAAAGAGAAAGAGAAAGAGAGAAAGAGAAAGTAAGAGAGAAAGAGAAAGAGAGAAAGAGAAAGACAAAGAGAGAGAGAGAGAGAGAAAGAGAAAGAAAGAGAAAGAGAAAGAAAGAAAGAGAAAGAGAAAGAAAAAGAGAAAGAGAAAGAGAAAGAGAAAGAGAAAGAGAAAGAGAAAGAGAAAGAGAAAGAGAAAGAGAAAGAGAAAGAGAGAGAGAGAGAAAGAGAGAGAGAGAGAAAGAGAGAGAGAGAAAGAGAGAGAAAGGAAAAGAGAAAGGAAATGAGAAAGGAAAAGAAAAAAGGAAGAGGAGAAGGAGAAGGAGAAGGAGAAGGAGAAGGAGAAGGAGAAGGAGAAGGAGAAGGAGAAGGAGAAGGAGAAGGAGAAGGAGAAGGAGAAGGAGAAGGAGAAGGAGAAGGAGAAGGGAAGGAAGAGGAAGAGAAAAAGAAAGAGGAAAGAGGAAAGAAAAAGGAAAAGGAAAAAGAAAAAAAAGAAAAAAAAGGAAGAGAAAGGAAAAAGGAAAATGAATAGAAGAAAAAGAAAATGAAAAAATGTAAAGAGAAAAAGAAAAAGAAAAAAACATCTTTTGTTAGGTTATATCAATGAAAAGCCTATATTATCAGGTTAATTTACACACGTTTAGAATGTGAGACAGAATTCCTGATAAGAATGTGTTTTCATGAACATAAAAACTTTATATTATTGCATGTCCTTGGAACCTGTATGTACTTTCAACAGCATGTATCAGACACTTTTTTCCTTTGGTATCTCTGAGGATTTGAAAGTGGCTATTAATTAAAGCTTACACACAACATTTTCCCCCTGAGCTTCTCAGCTTCTCAATATGCTTAAGTGGCATGATGAGGAACCCATCCATTTTTCTAAAGCTGCTCATTAAATAACTCAATTTGGTTTAAGCACAAATCTTTTTTTTTTTTTTTTTTTTTTTTTTGTTCCCATAGCTAGCAATAATTTCTCTCCTTAATTGCCTATCCCTATCCCATCAGGAGATTCTGATTTGTTTAATTAAATTATCTCACCACCTCCAGTAGGTGGACAACATGAAAAAGTATGCTGATGTCTGGATCCACGAATGCAGGGATTTACACTATTTACATATTTATCTCTGAGAAAACTGCCAAATCTAAATATTTCAGGGATTCCTATAGAATTATTGCCTAAAAAAAAATAAAACAAAAGCAGCTACTTCGAAAGTTAAAAGTTCCTCAGTTAGGCATTTTACTATTTTAATAACTTAAAGTAAAATTAGTATCAAAAACAGATTTATCTGTGTTTAATATGACATAACATATATTCAAATCTGAACCTTTGGTTAGGTACTTTTATGTTTACTATCATGAATAGGCCTTTAAGCTAACTAATATATATTATTCATTTGATTCATAGCATTATACAAAACATATTAATGTTATAATGTATGTTGCTATATGCCTGTGTGGTTCATTCAGATATACTCATTAACATAGTCGCTAAGGTCTTAATTGAGATCTGTTATTTCCCCCACTTCTGGAAATATTCAGGACTCTATCTCATCACTCTTGGGAAGAAGCAGAACAGTCTGTCCTGTTAGCTTGTTCTCCTCAACAGGACAATCATTTCTAGAAAACTATAGCAGAAGTATCTGATTGTCTTTTTCAAGATATCCATGAATATGAAGATGTTTAATTAGAAGTAGCTAAAAGGAAGGAGAGTGTGAGAAAATATGTATAAAGACACAATAAGGGGTTTTCTTCTGTAGACAGCTGTTTAATAATAAACAACATAAGTTGTCTGCAGACTGGTTTGTAAAAATAGATGTGATTTGATTTTAATACGGTTATTAAAATTGGGTACTATTCAGAGAAGATAAAGGCGTATTCTGGGCCTAAGCATAGTGACATGCAGAAAAAGACTGTGGAAAATATAATCTCTCACTTTAGACAACATCACATTATACACGCATAAAGATATGATGTGAAGCAGATACCATGGGGCAGATTCTGAACTTCTCAAAGCATCATAAGTAATCCTGGCAATGCTTAAAAGAATAGGTACGTTGTGACTCAGGCAGAATATAAGATAGACCTTTGGACTTCCAAGATTGGTCAACAGAGAGGGAAGCACCTCTGAGTAAACAGTTCAGGTGTGACCCCATAGAATTACAAAGTACATCTGATAGAATTATTAAATCGTATAGTCACAAAATGGTTTTGGTTGAAACAGACCTTAAAGATCAAAACACTTCCAAGACACTTCTCACTAGGAAATGTCTGCTCTTCACTATGTATTGATTGGGAAGCCAACTGATGAGAACTCTTTGGCTTCAGGTTGCCCTTTATCTCCTCGTTCAGCTGTGATTCAGTGTTCCTGAATTCCTTCTGAAGTGGAGTCTCTGTTAGCTTGTGAGATAGGATGGGTCACATTTGTATCTGGTTTGCATGAGGATTAGTGCACTTCAGAAATATAAATTCTTGAACTTCAGGTTAAGAAATATAATTTCAAAAACTTTACACTTTAATGGGGTGGGAGGGAATTTAGATGGTTGAGGTGGTGGGGATGAGGATGAAGGCTTATATCTGGTCTTCATTTTTCCAGGATACTAATCAGTACACTATTAGAATAGTCAGTGAAAAGCCCATTCTTTTGCTGAAGTTTGCTGCTGTGCATACAAGGCTGCACAGTTCATGTAACTCAGAAGAACAAGCATGAAGAGGCTTGATCCTCATGAAGAGGATCCCATTTTTATTCCAGTCACATTATAGCCATTTTTTTTGTAAACAGAATATATTTAGTTAATTCAGAATGAGCCATCTCATGAACGTTCCTTACCTCATATATCTAGACTGAGGCCATTAAAAGAAAGCATTCAATTGCTTTCTCCCTCTGTCTTTGGACTAATAATTCTTCCAAGCTTTGATTTTTGTCCTATGGCATCTTTTTTTTTTTTTTTTTAAGTTTTTGTTGTTGTTGTTTATTTTTTTTCCTTTTTACCTTTTTGTTGTTGTTATATTTGTATCCTTGATTTATGATACCTTTAAAGAGAGAGAATTTCCTTTTAGATTGCAAATTAAATTTTATTTAAGATAAGCTATTTCTGCTATACTGTGTTTTCAGGCAAACTATAACAGCTTTATAATACGTAAAACCTTTGGAAAATATAAGTCATACAGTGAAAGTAGTGATCATTTCACTGAAGCGCGTATTTTTTTATTCTCTGCAGTTGTGTAAATTATTTTTTGAAAATAAATTCAAAGTCTTAAATACTCCAGGAAGAATACATCATAGAATTGCCAAATGCAAATCCTACAGTTATCTCAGAGAAAGACACATCCTTTCATAAATATTAAAAACTAAATAGCAGTTCCCAACTAAATCTAAACTGAACATACATAGAGGTCTATCCTTGAAAAAGAGGAAAAAAATAGCACATTGCAAGAAAAAAAGGTTACATTAATACATCTCTTCTTATAATTTTGACTTTACTGCAATGTAGAATTTGCCTGAAAATCAATCTGTTTGGCACTTTTATTACCATTGTGCAAATGGAAAAGGAGTAAACAAACCATTTTCTGCATTTACTTCTTGTGTAGAGTAATGCTTCAGTTTTCCATTTGGCTGTAGACAACCCTTCTTCTTTTTCTTTTTTTTTCATCACACAAATACTCACTTCTCATATCTTTGAGATTGCGATTATTAGTTATGGCAGGCTTCAATTTTGTGTCCTTGGAAACCTTCCTACTGCAGCACAAAAACTACCAAGAACTGAGGTCCTGTAAATAAAACCTGGTTTAAGGGGTTAGTAAATACACTGTAATGAAACATCCTGCAGCATTTCAGGAATGCTGAGTTACAGAATGAGTCTACCTAGTTGAAGGAATAAACAATTGTTGTATTGCACATCCTTTACCTTAAAACCATTCGGATTGAAGAGAACTGAAGGGAAAAAGGAAAGAAAATGCATGTAATATGACGGAATTCTGTGCTGTGTTTTTTTTTGTTTGTTTGTTTTGTTTGTTTGTGTACATGTTCAAGGTTAAAGGAGTAACCATTTGTTGTTATTTTGATCTGCATGGGGAGGAATTCTATTTAAACATTTTTTGTGAACACAAAATCATAAACTATTCCCTGTGCTCCATGACTGAAGCAGACAGAAAACTTAATTGGGTGTGATAAAACTGATCCCAACACATCTGGACAAATCAAATGAGTATTTTATTTCCAGGCATATTAACAGAAATAAGCAAATAATATTCATCTTTTAATGCATATGAAAATTATAAGCTGATGGAGTTCTGTTCAGAAAATGCACTTAGATTAAAATACACATTTTCAAATAATAACCATTTATATTAATAATTCCTGAGAGCTAGGATGGTTTCATCTGCAAAATTCCCTTATTTTTTTTATCCAACTAGAAGTAATTTAGAAAGGACTGGATGAGCAAGCCATAGAAGGCATAAAATCTTTAACAGAGAATTTTTGTAGTATGGTTCAGTGCTGTATTTCAGACTCAGCTATATTTACCTTTTATAATAAGATAATAATCTAATAACATTACAGAATATCTTGGGTTGGGAAAGCAGATAATATAGTCCAGCTTTCCTGATTGAAGGGAGTACAGTTAGGACAGGACTGTGTTCAGTTGTGTTTTCACTATTTCCAAGAAAACAGATTCTACAGCCTCTATGAGCAACTTGTTCCAGTGTTTAACTACTTTTGTGTTGTATTTTTTTTTCCTCTTGTCTAGTTGGAGTTTCTTATGTTCAAGGTTGCATTCACAGCTTCTTGTCCTATCACTCTTCACCTTCAAGGAGAGTCCAGCTCCATCTTCCTCCATTCTATCTCTACTCTTTCTTTAGTTTTTTGTGTTTTTGTTCTCCTAGTCAGAGAAGGACCTAGTAGTCCACGTGGACACTGAGTTCACTTCATAAGGCACCTATCAGCCCTTTTCTCTAGATTGTCACAGTCTCTCTGGGTGACAACAGGATCCTCTGGCACACTGGCTTCTCTTCTCAGTTTCTTGTTATATGCAAACGTACTGAGGGTAAGTCTGTTCTGTCATTCAGACAGTTATGGAAGATGTTAAGCAGGACCAGACCCAGTACTAATGCTTGATGTGTGCCACTAGTTACTGGAAATTACATGGAGCAAAAAAGAAAAGTAGTGAGAATATGAACATTCTACTCTGTATTTCAAATGAAGGTTGGTATAGTTAGTGCTATGCTATCTTTGGATTTAGACACAGCTCTGAAGTGTTAGTATAGGCTTATTTTGATTGAGACCACTGAAGATAAAATATGTATCAGAAACTTGCATGCAGCCAGAATCTAAGTAGACTACAGTAACTTCGGAATTTTCAAATGTTTGGTTTTAGTCTAAATTTTCTCCTTTTCTCATATGTTGCAGTTAATTAAAGACACAGACAAATTTATTTGTTTCACTAGCTCTTTCCAAATTTCTGGTAAATTCATCTTTTAATGCTTTACTGGATATATACAGATATTGACAGTATACCAAAATGTCAGGCCTGTATAGAGTGCAATAGAAATTTGTTTCAATTTATGTTAAACTCAGCACTGTCTGTATAATGATTCTGCTGGTAACTTTTGAATGTCAATGAAAGTAATAATTGTTATTTTTATCACAGGGAAATAAATACAAAATTTCAGCTGTACTTTTCATTAAAAATCCATAAATTTCTGTCATATTTCCCTGACACGTGAGGTTAAGCTCTTTAAAGGCAGCCTTTTCTTAAAAATAGTTATTATGTGTATTCATTTCCAGTTTTAATATTTATAGAACTAGAAGTTCTACTAGAACTTAAGATCCCAAGTTTGTTTCTTCAATGCATTGGAGTTGGACTCAATGGCATTGTGGGTATCTTCCAAATCAGGACTTTCTAAGATTCTATGGTAATTCCAGTTCTAAACTAGCTATTATCCCTTTTACTTATCTTGATGATTGCATAATTTTTACAATCACTATTACATTTCTCAAATTTTCATTCCTAAGATAGTAGCGTTAATCTTCTTATATATTTTCATTATCAGTTAAAACTGACTTAGAAAATGGGGGAAGAGAAGACAGTAACTGCAGAGACAGTATCAGATACACTCCAAGCAAATATTTTCATTTTTCCTAAGTACTCTGAGAGGAATAAATTTTGCTAGGTTTTATTAATCTGTATCTTTATGACTTTGTCTCCTGAATAACAAAGTTTAAAAGATCATATTTAAAAGGAGGGAATCGAATACATCTTTTTGATCTCTCCTGTTTCCAAGCATGGCTTAGTCTATCTATAAATGATACAGTTTAAATCATATTGAAATTCAGTAGATTTCACAACATACATGTTGAAGTCTTAGTCCACATATTTGAGGAAGGAATCCTGTTAGCTCTCAGGAAAGATGGGAAAAAAAGAGACCTAAATTTCCCAATGGGCAAAAAAGGCTGCAGATAATCAAGTCTAACCGATGCCTATGCATCAGTCCCTGTATACTGTCATGCATAATCTATGAAAATATTTTTAAAATGTTTTCTTTTGTAATTCTCTTATTTTCTGTACAACGGCTTCCATTTATTTCATAGAATCTACATGTATATTCATTTACACAAGGAAAACTTTAAATTTATTCTCAGGAAAAGACAGGTGGTCATGTAAATACTCTTTTTGTGATTGGCATTAAAGCAGGGATTTACACATGCAGGAGGTGAATGCTGCAAAAACAGCAAAACAACATTCAACTTGTTTTTTTTTTTTTTTTCCCCCCTGCAGTTAAAAGGCTACCAGGGCTATACCTTATCAGCGTAAGTAATAACATATGGTTTGCTATACCAATCTTCAATTCATGAGCAACTTCACACACCCCATAGAGTAAAAACATAAAAACTTATGATGACTGCTAGGCAATATATTGAAAAATAAGAATGTATTTTTATCAAGAATAAGTTTATGCTTTCTCAAAGATGTCAAAGATAATTTTCAGTTTTAGTTTTGATAATCATACTGCCCCTTTCCTCATGCAGAAGTGTTTTTCAAATATATTGAGAATAGTACAATTTGGTCTACAGTTCCCATTGTCCTTAGCATGAAAGTAATTTCCACTTTAAATGCAAATTCAGTTCATTGTCTGCCTGTCATTGGAGAGAGATTCTGGGAACATTTACTTACAGTAATATCACTTGCTTACTAGAATCAATTGAGTAATTAGGCCAGTCTGTACCAGCATCTAATATAGCTATGACTTATAAGCTGCTTCATTTTCCTCATAATACGCTCTCCCTATCACTGTGCTTCTATGTAGGTTGCTTCAAAATCAGTGTCTCCTACTTCCATGGAAACTACAACAGATACAAAGAGCACAATAACACTGTTTTGTAGAGCATATTCTCAATTACAAAACACTATTTTTCAACATAGTCATCACCGTTAGTTATGTATTTTCAACAGTGATGAACAAGAGCCTACATGCTGCGCTCACAGATATCTGCATGAACATCAGGAACATGGCTTGTCCTTCATAAGAGTGTCATCATTGTTGTAACACACCACCCACCCCTCACTGTGATCACATCCACTGTTCTACATAAACGTTCAGCGTCACTGAATGTCAGTAAGTGCCATTTTTTCTGCATGAAGGAATTCAGTGACACACCTCTGTTTCATACACATTTCCATGTCAGACACCATTCTGTTAGACTTCCCCCCTGCTGCCATCTGTCACACAGCAACAAACCGTAATGGAATATTAACAGGAAGGTTCAGTGTCTACTGCCATACCACCAACATCTGCCTCTGACACTGTGGGACAACATAATAAAAAAAAGAGACATAACTTTTAGATCAGCCCTCATATTTTGTCTCATTCTCGGCAAGGAGTAATAGCCCTCTGCTACTTTTCCACCAATCTGTGCTACTGGAGTTTAATTCTACTAAATTCCTTTTATGAACAATGATTTTGCACTGAATTCCTTACTGCAGTTGATACCAATCAGGATAGTTGCCTGCTACTACTTCATATGGAAAGTTCATGTCATCTCCCTCATCCTATAAAAGATATGTTTGCTTCCATGAGAATATTTTCTTTTTTTTTTCTTTTTAAAGTGTGCTAAATATATTCATGATTGGAAAGAGTAACTGTTGCTGGGAATAATTTTTTATGTATGCTAATAAAATTATGGCAAAAGAATGTTCTGTAAAGTTGTTACCCATCACTCATCTATTAAAATCAGAAACTGAACATAGCTGATTTTTGTTTGTCTCCATTGCTGTGTATGACTATTAAACAATACTTAACACCAGCAGTAAAACTGAGACAATACCCCAGATGGTGGGAATGGTGTACTTAAAAGCTTTATCAAGGTTAAAATTCCACAGCGATGCATTAAAAAAAAATGTACTTATTGCACTTAATGTTGGTAAAGACTGACAAGTACAAAGTCCCTATTGCTAGTGTTGAGGCAACTGATGCTTTTAGTAGTTTACAGTTAGTGAAAACAGAGGAAGCTTGTTGTGATCCCACAAGGAAAAAATAATAATTAATAAAGAAATAAAAATAAAATGAAATGAAACGGTGGGGTACTGCATTCCTTACAAAAATAAATAAATAAATAAATAAATAAATAAAGGGGGGAAAAATAGAGATAAAGCAGACATTTTCAAGCAAAATACAAAAGGATAAAAAAAAATAAAAGAGCTTCTGACTCAAATAAGTGGAAAAAAAAAAAGGTACTAGTTTTTTCTACGGAGGAAGACAAAAGAAACGAAAAGTTGAGAAGAGGGATGTGACTGTGATGTTGGCTGTGAAAACATGGATTACATCACTTGCAAAAGTATGCAGAGCATACAAAAAGAATAAAGCTGTCCCTGATTTTCATCAGGGATAAAATTGAAATACAAGTGAATAAATAATTTCTTAAAATTAAATAGAATAATAATTACATATTGAACATAAATTGCTGAGGTGAAATAATAATGCTTACATTGAAGGAAAAGCAGATGACAATACAAAGTAAATGCATAATACTTTGGACTCACAAGTGTGATATTACTCCTGCTGATCAAAGAAAGGAATTAACGATGTGTAATATAAGAAGGCACTACTTATGATTCCAGTGAAATGGAAACACATCTTGCAGAATTAAAGACTGCCAAACAAATTGTTTGCTTTAAAAGCAAAGCATACAAAAAACAAACAAACAAACAAAGCCCATTTGAATTCCCTGTTGAGTGTAGGTCAAACCTCCAGGATGTAGGAATATAACAAATCCCAAAATCATATCCATGGTAAACTTTTTTAGCAGATACTGAAACTTCTTCAAGAGTTAGAGGTGAAACAGAAGAACCAACAGATGGAACGTACTCCATAAATGCTGTTGCTATTATCTAAAAATATTATTGAAGACACAGGAAGAAACTAGGTGTACCATTACAGTGCTGCATGTATGAGAGTTCTTTGTAAATGAGAATTCATAATCTAATACAGTGAATGCATGAAACTGTTTGATAAGCATGAATGTCCCTTCTGTCTGTCAAAAATTGTATCAGTAATTTTATTCCACATGCTCTGCTAGCTGTCAGTGCCGTACTTACTCACTTCAAAGTCTTGGCATATCTTATGTTTTTAGTAGTTTGTATTTGTGAGTCTAGACATGCTGTGTTGCATTTCATTTTATAATAAAGTGATTTACCAGAGCAAGACTCCTCATGAAATAATTAAGCATTCTGCTGTGCATCATAAACATGAATTGACAAGTCAGAAATGTGGAATTCCACACCAAAAGCATGTGTGTATTTATATATATATTTGCCAACTAACCAACCTGGTTAAGAAAAGATAAACCTTTTAAAATACTTTTAAAATGCTTTTTTTTTTTTTTTTTTTTTTACTTACACAGACACTGAAAGCTACTACCTGTGATCTAGCTCAGTCACCACTGTCCCTGACCATCAAAAGTAATGAAAGTAATGATGTTTATAGAATCATAGAATCACTAAGGTTGGAAAAGACCCACAGGATCATCCATTCCAACCATTCACCCATCAGCAATAGTTCTCGCTAAACCATGTCCCTCAACACAACATCCAAACGTTCCTCGAATACCTCCAGGGTAGGTGACTCCACCACCTCCCTGGGCAGCCCATTCCAGCACCCGACCACCCTTTCAGAGAAGCAGTATTTCCTAGTGTCCAGCCTGAACCTTCCCTGGTGCAGCTTGAAGCCATTCCCTCTAGTCCTATCATTAGTCACATGAGAGAAAAGGCCAATCCCCAGCTCACTGCAAGCTCCCTTCAGGTAGTTATAGAGAGCAATAAGGTCTCCCCTGAGCCTCCTCTTCTCCAGACTGAACAATCCCAGCTCCTTCAGCTGCTCCTCATAGAGCTTATGCTCCAGACCCCTCACCAGCTTTGTTGCCCTTCTCTGAACACGCTCCAGGGCCTCGATGCCTTTCTTACAGCGAGAGGCCCAAAATTGGACACAGTACTCAAGGTGCAGCCTCACCAGTTCTGAGTACAGGGGGACAATTACTTCCCTGTTCCTGCTGGTCACACTATTCCTGATACAAACCAGGATGCCATTGGCCTTCTTGGCCACCTGGGCACACTGCTGGCTCACATTCAGTCTAGCATCAATCAACACCCCCAGGTCCATTTCCTCTACACAGTCTTCCAGCCGCTCTGCCCCAAGCCTGTAGTGTTGCCTGGGGTTATTGTGGCCAAAGTGCAGGACCCGGAATTTGGTCTTGTTGAATCTCATTCCATTGGCTTCAGCCCAGCTACCCAGCCTATCCAGATCCCTCTGTAGAGCCTCGCTACCCTCAGGCAGATCAACACTTCCAGCCAGCTTGGTGTCATCTGCAAACTTACTGAGGGTGCACTCAATGCCCTCATCCAGGTCATCAATAAAGATGTTAAACAGCACCGACCCCTCGGGAACTCCACTTGTAACTGGTTGCCAGCTGGATTTAGCTCCATTGACCACCACTCTCTGGGCCCGGCCCTTCAGCCAGTTCCTTACCCAGCCAAGAGTGTACCTGTCCATGATCAACTGTGAATAATAAGTTATCCCTGAAAGTACGGCACTTAAACCTAAATGTTTCAATTTGTGTCTTACCATAGAAGACCTGGGAGAAAACAAAGAATAAGAGGAAAAAAATACACACACTGTTTTGGGGGGACTTCTGTTGTTGTTGTTTGTTTGTTTTGTTTTTGAGTAAATACAGTACAAAGCCAGCTGTAAAGATGCTTTAAATACATACGTATCTGTGTGCACCATTAATGTGTAAACATGAAAGACTGTTTAGTAATGTAAGACCTTCTATACTGATCAACATATGAATCCTATATAAAAAAAAAATAGAAATATATCAGGCACACAGTCATATTTACAGTTTAGTCTTAAGTTCTTTCATGCATAAAAATTCAAAACAATTACAGAATCACAGAATCACAGAATGGCCAAGGTTGGAAGGGACCTCAAAGATCATGAATCTCCAACCCCCCTGCCACATGCAGGGCCACCAACCTCCCCATTTAATACTAGATCAGGCTGCCCAGGGCCCCATCCAACCCGGCCCCGAACACCTCCAGGGATGGGGCATCCACAACCTCTCTGGGCAGCTGTTCCAGCACCTCACCACTCTCTCTGTAAAGAATTTCCCCCTAACATTCAACCTAAATCTTCCTTCCCTCAACTTAAAACCATTTTCCCCTGAAAAGCACTGAAAAGTAAAGATCTATATGCACTCCACAGCTTACCTTCATCCTCATGCTGGGCCCAGGTATTCTCAAACTCCTGAAGGGCTGTGAAGGCTTCACCCAGACAAACCCAGCTTCAGATACATCTCTCAGTTTGCCAGTTTCACACCATGTGCTATAGCTCACCTCACGGCCAGTCTCTGCGCTTCTGACTGGACCGGCTCCGAAGCGGCGATCCTCGGCAACCTAATTATTCACTTGAGTTTGAGAGTAAGTGAAATTATAGTATATGTTCACTTATGTTATTACTTGATTGTCTTCTACATTTCTACTATTTTGTTTGTTTTTATCACTTTGATTTATCCATCCACTATCTAAGGTTTAAATACACTGGAAATAAGCAATAGTCATATTAAAAAAATAAAGTCGTCAGAAACATTATTTTTTATTTACAAGTTCATTGAATTATTCAATGATTGAACCTTTGGACAAGAAAAGAAAACATACTACAGCAAGCCTTAGTTCTAACAGCACTGTCCTTTTGAGTCTACTGACCAACCAGAGAAGTCCAACATTGTTATAGAAGCTTTGAAAACAGCTGAATTTTGCAGCACAGAAGTAGAATAGAGAAGGATCTTGTTAGGAGGAGAATAATTATTGTCATTATCAATCAAATTACATCAGGTTTCAAACTCCCACCACAATAATTACTATAGTAGACTCTGAGTCTTTCAAAATTTGGCTCATAGTTTGGATCAGATTGAAAATCAGCATCGCAGATTACAAAAAAAGCATGGATTTTTTTTTTTTTTTGGGGGGGGGAGGGTGGGTTAGGCTTTCTGCTGAAAATAAGTTAGCTCTCTTCCCTGCTTGCCCTGAAATACTTCTTTGTTCTACACACTTTGGAATCTGTGAAGTTGGATCCCCCATGCTTTATTTAGTCATCAGCTGTGAAAGTTTACAATAGCTATTAGCACACTTCCAACACAGAAGAAAAAGATGATAGAGTTTATTTGCTATTAAAATTAATGTTATACCCCATAAAACTAAAGCCTTTGATAGAGGGCAATTTGCATCTCCTTATGCCATCAGTAATAGTTGCAGCTATAATGATTCTGCTTTCCCATAGTGAAAAGCTCTACTAAGTGAACAGAACTTCGTAATAAAATAATTTGATGATAAGGACGATAAGCAAGAGTCACACCTGTGCACACACAGCAACAACAAAACCTTTTGAATGCATAATAGAGCAACAAGTGGAATATTGTAAATTAGATAATTTATCTGGACTTTAGAAAAATATTTGATATAGTTCCTCATGGAAATTATTTGTTAAATTAGAGCACATGGGGGGTTAGCAAAAGAATTCTAAAATAAGCAATTAACCAAGAGGAGTCAGGTTGGGGAATAAAGGATAACTGCCTGTCCATCAGGAGGTGATCAGGACAATTTTGACCTTGAAATTAATAATGTTCAGTATTTTCTTTACTAGCTATAGCACAGAAAAAGAACCAAACTAATGAATATGCTGACAGCATACACCTGGGAAACTACTTCAGCAGGAAAATGGACAAGAAAACCACACAAAAAGAATTAGATGACCTTGGAGACAGAAGTAATGTAAATTAGTTAAAATTGAATAGTATGATATAGAAAGTTGCGCACATATGAACTAACAAGGAACTTAGAATTCATCAGTAGCAAAAGGGAGAGGATGAAGAAAACCCACAAACAATCCTAGTCAATAGGACAGTAATAAATATGCAACACAGTATAATTGTATAGTATTATGTATGTATGAATGCATTTTTCTTATAAAATATATGTGTGTATATAACATATGTATATGTTTATTATTTATCATGCATTTATCATGCATAACATACAATTATGTAGTAGAGAATAAGGTGCTAAGTTTCATGAGAAAGCTATTTTATGATGCTGTTTTACAAGCTACTGGTAAGAATTAATATGAACTAGTACATATACTATTGTGGTCTACAAATGGTTTTGGATGGAGAGATTATCAGTAGCCCTCAATTTTTTAATGTATAGTAATATATACTGTTGAGTTTTTGCGTTACTGGTCAATTTGGACAGTGATCTGCTCAAAGCATACATAGAAAAGCTGATGAGATCATCAGCGAATAAGGAAGCTATTGTATGAAAATCCTAAGCAATACAAAGACTAAAGGGAGCATTTTTATAAATAGATTGGGGCAATAAAACTGTAAAGATAGGAAACTATTTAAGCAGAACAGCACTGATACAGAACAAAAGGGAATCAACTGACAGTGCATGGGCTCATAATTTAAGCCAAAAAGCAAGCGAACAAAAAACAATAGAACAGTCTAAATTTGTAGATTTACCAATGTATGGGGAAAATAACATGAGAAGGGTATTTGGCTAGGAAGACACAGAACTTATCCAAGCCACTCCCTGTTTTAGGATGTTTGGAGCTCAGATCTCAAGGCTCAAATACTTACTTTCCTTTATCTGAAATCAGAATACTAGGTCCAGGTCTCCTGACTGTGCATTCTCAAACATGCTGGCCAATAACATAAGATTTTGATGAGCATTTTGGATATAGGATGTAGTCAATGAAAAATGGATTTAGCAAATGAATCTTTCTGAGGTATTCTTCTTCTGGTGTTGCTCAATGTGGCTTAGAATCAATAGTTTCCCTATCACCCTCATTAACTTTTAGACATCATTAAATGCAGTGCTATTCTTTGCTCCTCTGACACTTCATCAGTTGTCAAATAACTATTTAAGCAGAAGCAAACCCTCATCTTTAAATTAGCTATTAACCAGTAGTTCATAGTAAATGATGCCTGTCCATGCATATGCAAGGACAATAAAAATTAACATATATTAAGAAATCATATCTGGAAAAAAAGAAAAAAGGCAGTTTCACTAAACAAAGCATAGCTAAAATACTGGCTAAATGAGCTTTCAACCTGATTAGGTTCAACCTGTCTTCTACACAGGTGTGCTGATATTATAAGATTCTACCTTCATCCAGCTGTTTGCTAACACAGCAATTAGTTGCCAACCACCGATCAACAGGTGGAACACATTAATTTTATAGAGGACAAACTCTAAAAACAATTAGCAATTCATCTGGGCTTTGCCCCATCCTTTTATTTATTTCTGTGCAGGAAATTTTACAAATATAGCCTTGGGTACTGACCCAGGTCATGCATACAATGTGAACATCATTCCAATAAGCTTGTTCCAGTTTATACATCTTGTATCCTTAAGTATACATTGAATAGTTAATGCTGTGGTAAAAACATGTTTTAAGTCACCCTGTCAAGCATTCTTAGTCTACAAGGAATACACATGATTTGGACTCTTTCTTTCTGCAATGAAACAAACTTATTTAACAATAAGTTTACATATGTTTTCTTCATCTTCATGTTTCAGACAGGGCTCAGATTATAGTGTGCTCTGAAAATAAAATCAAGATATTTTCTCAGGCCCTACATATCCAGACTAATTCCATTCCTTTTGAAAAGGTGCTTATCTTTGGTAGAGAAAGACATGAAAATCTCTAATATGTTTGTTTAATTCTCCTTGCAGTACAATTTAATGGGTGATCCTTAAATAATTAAGCCAGTAAGGGAAAAAAAAGGCTGCTTGTATGCTCACAGGCATATGCTGATAAAATTTCCTGAGATCAGAAAAAGTGATTTTTCCGCTCTGTTTTATGAGGCCAAAGAGACAGATATTAATAACGTTCAGGTTGTATAACAATAAAAGAATCCAATATCATATTTTTTTCTGTTTTTGTTTTATTATATATCAGCTCCTAATTATATCTTCTATATAATTTCCTGGTGTTGAAATAGCAAACTGAATTACAGGTTTGTAAGGGATTGGATTTCTTTCTTCTTACAAGATTAAGCTATAAGCTGTATCATTTGAACACATTTCTAAAATGAAGTGTTTGCTGGTTGTTTCTTTTTTTTTTTTTTTTTAACATCGAAATTTGTATATGAATTTAGTTATACTATAGAATTAAGTTACACTATAATTTTCCTTATGCTTTTAATTTCAAACATTTCATAAGAATTGCACATTTACAATAAGACCTAATTCGTTTCTTGAAAAAAAAAGTCTATTGCAGTAACAGATGGCAAGAAGAAAAAGAACAACAAAATCCTGTTTTGAATATCATCCAATTTGACAAAGAACCAGCTGCTATAAGTAGTGTCAACAACCAAGATGTGCTTTAAAATGAAACTCACGTATATCCAATAAATGAGGAATGCTTTAAGCAAAATTCATTGCTAATAATAAAAGTTCATAGTATAATCTCTTACATTTGTGCTCCCTATTAATTTCTATATTAATAAAACCTGACGACTGTCAACACTTGTCATGCTAGTGAGGGCAGATACAAGGAAATGTAATTGCTTTTTCCAAACAAAAGAAGCTGTTTTTACTGTGTGTAATATAGACAAATATAACCAAAACTATAAACAAATTTAATCTCATAATTCCATTTTTCTACAGTCTAATCAGAAGTCATGTTTTAAAAGCTACTTTAAAAACTAAAACATGAACACTGCTTTGAATCACAGAAAATGACCTCTTTGAAGAATACAATCAAAATTTAAAATTTTGTTGATATTTCCAATGTATTGCATTATGTTCTCTGATACAAGTCTTATGTTCGTTAGGGGAAGCTCATATACGCAGTATATTGTTTTTGGATTTACAGTGGAGCCCACTTGTCTGAATGACGCAGATTGTTCTGTTTCTGTTAGGCTTCATTTTGACATTCTTGGGCTCTGTCAGGATACAGAAGTCAGAAGTTTGGCCAGAGGGAAATTGCATTCATTTTAAAACCAAGAATTATGTTATGCCCTTTAAAGTACAGCTATGCATTGGGAGTTCTGTCCCAGAGGAAGCTCAGGAGCCATAAAAGGCCTCTAATCAAAAAGCAAAGAGAAAAAGCTCTGCCTAAGCCTGGGAGAAAGATGGCATTGTTCTGCATAGCAACCTGTCGTAGGGCAGAAGTGGAGATTGCTGACAAATACACAAAGGTAGTCAAACTCCAGACTCACTGTGTTGCCCTTTACAAAAAGGATCACAAACTCCACAGCAGGTCAGTGACAGATTTAGAAGTACAAGACAGATCTATTGATTCCCAGTCTTAGGAACTGCACGGCATTGACTCTTTTATTCCTCCTTTCTTTTTTTGAAGAAGATGGTAGCACCAGGGTTGCACGTGTAAAGAAGGATGCTCTGTTTCCCTCATGCATGCACTGCAGAATATGGCGTACCTTTAATTTTTTTTTTTTATAAATCAACAACAGCAGTAAAGTAAGCATGTGGCTGCTTTTGGATCTTATTAGCAGCCCTGAGAGCTGAAGTCAAAATCAAAATATTTCATCTCAGAATGTGAAACAAAAGTAATTTGGATATCTATCCAAAACCAAAAGAGAAAAATGATGCAGAGCTACTCACTTCCTCCCCCCCCCCCTCCAAGAGACTATATTGAAAAGAAAAACTAAATAAATTTATTGGAATTGTGATGAGAATCCAGCAGTAATTTTTGAAAATACAGCAAAAATGCCTGAGGAGTAGATAAAAACATGGATGGCATCTTTGCTAGGCAGAGAGAAATTCTGTCTGAGTGTCCAAGCCCCATTCCCATGGAAAACGGTTCAGCAGAATGGATTCACTGCATGTAAAACAATGACCCCTTTTCCTCCAATCATAAAAAGCAAAAGCAACACCTGACAATATTTCTATAGCAGTTGTTCATAATTTCTTTCTTATATGTCAGCTACCAACACATTGTGATGTAACATCGGCACACTGTATATCACTGATGCAGATCTAGCTGGAAACTTCCAGAGCATTTCTGTATAAGACGTCACTTAATTAAAGACAAAAATATTGCATTTGCATTATTTTTTATTTAAATTTTTCTTGGTAAGTCAGAAGTTGGGGTTTCTGCAAAAACCTTTGTGCTTCTGCTACCCCCAGATGGACACTACTGTGATGGTGGCAGTGCACTGGCTGGGGGTAACCCTTCTGCCCAGCTCCCTCAGCCAGAGACATACTCAGAGGACTCTGTTTTCAAAAAAATAGCAATCTCTGAGATTTTTTTTTTACAGATTTTGTTTCAATCAGATTACATTTTCACCAGTATTTCTAATGAATTATAATGATATGCACATTGTAACTTATGAAGGCTAAAGCAGGTGCTTTTTTTTCTTAAGGAGAAGAAAAATATCTCAACTTAGTGTAATAAATGGAATAAAGAATTCAGAAATGATATATCATGGATAATGCAAAGAATATGTATGTTAGGTTGTAGGACAAGAGACTACACTGTGGAAAAAAATGGAGAACACAGAAATTCCTGGGCTAATGTTGCCTCAGGCAAGTCCACAGGTCCTCTCAAAACCCAAGCACAGTCACATCAGATTTTATCTACTGCTTGGAAATCTCACCCAGGGAGAGGGTGCAGCCAGTGCAGAACATCAGTGCCAATTTGTAGATGCGAGGGCATCTGCCTGGCACAAACAGGGAGCTCTGAGTAAACCACTCTTCAATTTCATTACCAAATGAGTGGTATGGTTTTAATAACTTATTTATACGAAATCAATTTCCTGAATGCTTATTTTTGCTTTCTTTAATAGCTTTTCAAGTTAAATTAAAATGAAATGTTTCACCAAATCTACATACTGATAACCAAAGTACATCTAGTAAAACTAAAGGGAAGGAAAGGATTACTGCAGAGCAGAAATAAGTGGTGAAAATTTTATGTGAGAGGAAAATAAAAATTTCTTTCTGCTCCATCTTTTTAGTTGTGCATACAGCATCACATTCCTTAGGTCTACTCCCGAATGCTTTTAAGTAAAATTACTTACTTTTCTTGACAAGTAAGACAGCAACAGAGGGATTACTTTAAAGATATGAAATCTCTCTATCAGGGTACTTGGGGAATTCATTACCAAATCCATCCTTTCCCTTAATGACAGATTTCCTTTAGGGGAGGGAATCTTCAAGATTGTTGAAACTGTGGTGAGTGACAGATGGTACATAGATGCTGTGCCACTAACAGAAATATAATTTAATCCTTCTTGTCCGTATATTACCACTACTCTACTAGAGATGTTTTGGATCTCAGTATTTCAGTAATTACCATCTTAAGTGTAAAATTGGTTACAGTAAATTAATTTTTTAAATCTTTACCTGTTATACAAGAATACATAGAAGCCTCATCTTACTGTTTTCAGTAACAAGTCACAACAAGAAATATCTTTACCATGAATAAAGCACAATGGAAGTGTGCATTTAAAAGTCAGGTTATTATAGCAAATAACAGACTGTACAGAAGACAGGTAAAAGTGGAGCTGTTGTCATCAGTGTAACACAGGCAGACCCATTTTTAGGAAATATTTTGAAAAGAAAACAGGGCAATTAGGAGTACATATAGTGTACAGTTTGCATGAATCACTACAGAAAGGTTATAGTGTACAGTTTGCATGAATCACTATAGAAAGGTTTTCTTTAGCGTCCCCATTCAAAAGACAATTGGGAATCAATAACTGAATGAGCTACAAAAGCCAAAAAAAAAAAAAAAAAAAAAAGTGCCAAATTAAAAAAGATGGTGGGAAAAAAATTTACTGGGATCATTGAAGAACTCTACACTGAAGGTAGAAGTAGATTCAAATTCAATGAAATAACTTGCTTAGGCACTGTAATCTCCAGTGTCTGCACACCAGCCCCATGGTGTACTATATAACCATGGTACTAATCCTCTCTACACAACATGCACAGCTCTTACAAGTGAGTAAATGCCTCTGTGTAGGTTCTAGAAGAGTTTCTGTGTTGAGTGAAGCATCATCAGTAAGGAGTGAAAAGCACAATCATAGTTCTAAAACCCCACACTTGTCATGCATCCTCCAGAGTCACAGATCTGTGTACCTCTCTTCAGAGAAACAAGCAGAGCTCTAACACCTCTCTTGATATCCATGTACCTGTTTTCTCCTTTCATGAGGCAATGTTACATACAGAACACTGAGGAATTAAGAAACCTGGGAATAATTGCTTTGTTAGTTTGAAGGTACTTCAAATACATATTTACTAACCATACACTGCTTTAACTTCTGGGATGCCATCTATGCTGTATGTGAGACTTCTCTCCCTTCCTTTCAAGGGCTGTGCTATCGTCCAAAATAAAAGGAATTTTAGAAAAATGGATGATAAAAAAAGTCTCTGGCTTTGCTACTGATTAGTAAGTTTATTAATAAGTTTATTTGCAACTGAAATGAAATCTTCAAACATGCCATCAGTTCTGGAAACAAGAGGTAAACGAAGTCATAACCACAAATCTGGTGGCATAAAAATATTGACCATGAAGACATTCTGTCTCCTAAGCGGTTGTTGCAAGACACATTCTGGACTGGTACACCAGGATAAAGAAATGCCAAAGTTTTCCTTAGGAGGAACCTGGTAATAAGTTATCTAACACTACAAGTGATGAACAGAGATGCAGCTCAGAGTGATTGGAGAACCTGAAAGAAACTGGCAGGTTCTGAAACATTAGCACTTCAAGTCTTGGACTTCAGTGGAACAGAAGTTTTGAATGAATACTTGTCTGGGAATATTCTGCTGCCTAAACTCATTAAGACCCTCTTTAGTCACGTAAATACTTTAATGAGTTCATCTCTTCTGTTCTGTCTTGGTTGATCACAATACTACTTTTTAGACACTCAGCAGGTAGGTTTCACAGGGTGGTGTTGTGCCCTATTTGTCATATGCTTGAAATGATTTTTTTTGCGTGTGCTTATCATGGGATTTTAGAATGCTTACAAAACCTGTTTTTCTAAGAAGTGTGAAAGAAAATGCTTTATGATAAATGCTTTTTTAGACTTGCTCTAAAAAAGAGGCATCAATTTTCATATTCTTAGTATATTTTAAGTTATGATGAACAGTCAATGCCTGCTATTACCAGATACTTTGAACTAAATGTTTTGTTGGGGCTTTTTTTGTTTGTTTGTTTGTTTGTTTGTTTTTTAATAGAGGAGCTAACCGTAACTAGCTTCTAAGAAATCAAACTACTTTAGTAAGTCTTGGTCAAATTTCATCAACATAATATGACTACATAAAATGATTCAGATGAAACAAACACCAGAACTTTGTATGCATAAAGATAAAAAATAACAGAAAATGTGTTAAAATTCTATATAAAGAGCAGTTTTATTTAGAATTGAATTTACAGAAACGTACCTGAATCTCTTTCTTAACACATTTCTGTCCTTCAATTCATTCCTAGTTTTTCTTCTTCTTTCATATCCATACTTATATGAATTGCACCAATACAGAATGGCCCAATTTAATGTATGTAAAGATGAAGTCTTACATGCTTAAGTAAAACCTGCTTCATTATTACATTAAAATGGTACTGCAAAACAGTTTATTTTAGCAGTCCTTTACATTTTAGCATAAAAATCAGATCTTATGTGATCCGATCCAGACTAAAAATATGATGCAGAATTTCTGCATATAGCTTCAAAAATAAGCTATATCTATATAAAGATGACACCCAGTGAAATTTAAATGATTGGATCTGTCTGGACAGTTTATGTGTGCCTAAAGGGCATCAGAAAACCTTACAAATGATGATGGGAAGGAGAAAAAAGTCATCGAAGTTGTCAAAATACAAACATAGGCAAAATTCACAAAAAAATAAATTAGGAGGGAACAAGTGCAGAGTTCACAAAGACAGTCTAAGTGTGTCTAATCTACAGGAGCAGCTGACCGCTTTCTGGATCCTGACTGAGTGTCTGATCCTAGTTCTAGTGCCTCCAACTACCCTTTACTTTATTCTTGTTCTGGCCACTGCAATCCTACAGCCCCAGCTAGGGAAGTCTTAGAAGTAACAAAGAGGGAGGAATATATAGAGGTGATTAAATACTTGTTCATCATTAATTATTATCTTGAGAAAAAAAAAAGAAAGAAAGAAAGAAAGAAGACAACTCACAGTTTTTAAGGACATCCATATAAAAACAATTCTACAGATCTGTTTTATTAATAAAATTAATTATCTTCCTTTCTGAACCATCATTTTACATGCAGAAAGTGAGCATCAGAGTCATTATCAGAGATCCTGTGGTAACCTTACTTATCTAAATTGTAGGAGAAAATCTGCAGGGTAGTGTCTCTTTTCCAACTAGAAATCCTTTACTTGAAGGTACAGCTTTTGTATATGAGTGGCTTCATGATGAACAAGACTCCTCTGCACGTTCTCTTCAGCTTTCTACACCATCTAGGCAGTGCTGAGAATTAATTACATCTAAACAAAGAATCATCAGTTTTGATCGCAACACTAGAAAACCGTAAGTACAACAACCTTTAACCAGCTGTTTTCACAAAAGTAAATGACTATTTACTATATCCTTTATAATTAATGAAGACCAAATTATTTACTATGATGAATGCCAATAAATACCCTCTAATATACAAAAACTTTCCCATCATTTACATTTTAATGAGATTTGAAATGTTAATGAATGAAGGGAATCTACTAATTACCTTGGTGAATATCTCAAATAAAACTGAACTTTATAGATGAATTAATATTAGTTCCTCATTAGGATGTTCTAATAGCTGAAAATAATTAATGTTTTAGTGAACATGTTGAAAATAAATATCTGTTTGTTTCACAGTTTGACAAATATTTTTAATGATAAAGAATGAACTCATCAGTAATACATGTGACCTTTCAAAGAGTTCCACATATACCACAGATAATTAGATTCCTATCTCACATCTTTTTTGGGTTTTTTTGTTTGTTTTTTAAGAAAAAAATAATATTCATTTGCTTCTTATTTGTTTGCTTGACAGACACTGAACTGAGGCTGTTTAACTTCTATTATTTTTATGTAAAAATAAAAATTAGTAAGCACAAATATTAACCTAATTATCTTTCTGAGACAGATCTAGTAAGGAAATTAACACCCAGAATAGTTACCCGTATTAATTAGCATATACATATATATATTTAAATGCATTTACTGCAGCATACAGTCTTATAATTTCCACTATGTGGCTCTATGGGGGTCATGCACACAGCAATGGATTTATTCCATTCATCCCAGCCCTGGAAATTGAATTGGAAAACAGAAAATACATATTTTTGTTTGATACACCCCCATCCCTCTCCCAAAGAATTTTTGAAATAAATAACAGCAGTTCACTAACGGAAAATATTGTTTAATTTTTTTTAAAAAGAATTTCAGTGTTGAAACAAGCCTCAGCAGTAAATTTCAAGAATGGTTAGAATAACCAGAACAGCACAAAGTTGTGGACTGAATTGTGGGGGATAGATGTCACAGGCCTTCTTTGTTTGTAAAGAATTTAGTAAAATCCATACCAATTTCAGGAGAACTATTTCCTAAAGAAAGTTTAAAACACAAATGAATACGTGAAAAACACATAATTGTCTGCCATACTAAAATAAAACTTATATTCATTGTTTTAACCATTCATCTTGGAATAACAGTATACTTACAGCTAAATTGTACAAATGTAAACTGTCCTCCCTACTTCCCCAAGTGAATAAAAAAATGAAACATTTATATATATTACATATATATTGCAGCAACAGTTGGTTGCTAATTCCTATATACATAATTCCCATAATTTCTTACTTAATAAGGCTGCTGATCCCTAATATACAGAAACACATGTAGCTCCAAGGAATAGATTGATAGGCGTATTTGTCATGTTCCATCTCTGACCCATGGAAGTGAATCCAGTGGGCTGGTAAAACTTAAAATGCTCTGGAGCACTCAATCCCAGTGGCAGTTAACAAATAGTTCCTTCTAAAACAGTTGTACAGGAAGGTCAAAGTATAGCTTTCCTGCTTGCTACGTTAACCTCATAACTTAGTTTGCTTCTGGGTACAGGAACAAGGAATATATATCATTGTCTCTGGTTATTTTTCACACTGCATCATGATTAGATAGCTATGTGTAAAGATGTGTGTTCCGCAACCAGTTTGATTACTGTAACTCTGGAGTCATAGAGGGCACTTTCAAATTCTGCCACTATACAACTAAAACAGGTACATAAATCACAAATCTGACATTAAAACACACTTTCTCTAATAGGAAGTGTCTCCAGTTGAGTTTATGAAATTACTCATACTACATTATCTGAAAGAAAATTCCTGTTAAAATCTAGCAATACAGTGCTGAAATTATAACAGCTTCAAAAGGATCTTCATAGGTTATTCCTACTGAACAGAAAAAGTGTTCAAGGACACTTTCTTTTTTCACAACACAACAATTTCCTCTGGTCCTGCTCTGGCTGAAAGAGAGCCTTCCCAAAATGTCACATTTGCTCCACAAATCATTCTGAACAGCTAAAAGTATTCCAGCATGGCTGCAAAGCAATGTGGCAGACTTGCCTAGGTTAATGAGTACCAGCAATTTCTAACAGGTAGCTTATGAAAGTATGGGCTCTTAATATCATAAACATAGCAAGGACCTGCAGCGCTGAACAATCAGATGTAGTCGTGCACATGTTCTGCTCACAAAGAAACAAAATTACTCCTGACACGTTCTTAGCAATACAAGGCCAAGTATTCATTGGTAGACTAATAGTCATATGCAGAAAGAAGAGTCGAACTTCCCTAAGTGGAGAAGAGGCTCTCCAACTATGCAACGCTCCTCCAGAAGCAGACAAAGTAAAGGAGATACTCCCCCTTCCATGGCTGGCCATTATATGAGCCCAAGTTGGCTCCACCCTCAGTCTACGCCTTCTGGTCACATGTTGGAGCAGAGGCAAACTGTTTGCAGCTGTGCTCCTTGGGCCAGCAGCATCCCTTCACCAGGTGCTCAATCACCAGTTCAAGCTGTGATCTAACTGTCCCCCTGCAGTGCAATTCTCAAGATTTTTGGAGAGTTTGCAAATCATGGACATTTTCCACTATTTCCACTGGAGAGCCCTGTTTCATGTAACTACTATGGGCTAGGTGCTGTGATTCCCAGCAATGATTACTGGTGATAAATGCTGAAGAAACCAGGAGCAAATCAGCAAGGGTCTGCTGCAATAACAGAGCTTGCATTTTCCCTGCTTATCCTGTGGAAACATCAGTGAGGAACAGACAATTTGGATTGTACAACAGTATCAAAACACTTAAAATCTTAACAATTGACTTGATAATTTCATACTTTTATCATAATTTGGTGTTAAACCTCTTGACTAGCTTTCACACTAAATTCTTAGGAACTTCAAAAGAATCAAAATATGTTAATGCTAGCTAAGTCTGGTTAATATGAAAGCTTCTTGACCATGAAGGAAACTAATCTTACATGTAACAGTGGCCTGAGAAACAAGACTTCCTGCGACACCTACAAAACAAATAAGACAGCATATGCCACAAAGTTCTTACAGTATTTAAATGAAATCAAACACAGATGTAATCAACATTTACGACAATTTGAGAGGAGGAAAAAAAAAAAAAAAGGCATGAAATGGAAATGGAGTAACCATGGCAATCATGACTAGACTGAATTAAAAACTGTAATCTTTATCAAACTGTAGCAACTCATGCTACAGTTGGGGGGAAGATGCTTTGCTTTGTTTTGGCTTTTTTAAGAAACATCACTGTGTTGTTACTGATATGAAAAATTGTGATTAGCACCAAAATTTTCAAAAAGAGTTTCCAACTTATTTTTCCATGTTTTCATAAATGTAAAAGAATGCATGGATAACAATAAAAGTGACTTAAATGTTTCAGGATTAGTCTTAATACATCCCCAGACTCTTTGCTACAAATGCAAATATGTAATAAAAATCATTGAAAGTTTACAGACCATGCCTGCAGCAGAATGGTGCTTTGGCTTCCAAAAAAATCTATCTAGTCTGAAATGTATCACAAATTAGCAGTCTTTAACACACACTTTCACTTGTGTGGTAATATATATGACTTCCTGCATGACCAGAATAGAAAGACTCCCTTTTCTCTGCCTGTCTTTTCTTAAATGCAACATTACTCCTTTTTCTTCCCTTCCAGCTGCCCAACTCTCTGCCTTTCCACTGAGTGATGAAAAATGTAAATCAAGTAAGGAAATTAACAACAGGAAAAGCATGACTAGGAAATGTATTGCTCCCCACAGGTCCTGCATTTTTCATCCCAGGTCCTAGGTTAACAGCCTCTGAATGGAATAAAAATGCCCACAGTAGAATTGAATTTTTTGTTGTTGTTGTTGTTGCTTTTATTATTATTATTATTATTATTATTATTATTATTAATTTTTTCCTTGGAAGAGAAAAGAAACTAGCAGTGGAACTAGCTCTTCTTTAGGAAAAGATAACTGTCTTCTTCCTCCCTTTCCCAAGCCAGGAAACAAAACAGACAGTGCCAATTACTTTCCAACTTTTACGTAGAAGACAGGAGAAGTAACAATCTTACCAATATTTTCTCCTTTCATGCACTTAGATGTGGTAAGTAAAGCAGCACAATCCAGAAATTCAGGGCATGGTCTTTCACATTATTTCATATGTGACTGTTGACTAAAAGCGTTGTATTTTTGAAAAAAAGTCCATCGTTACTTTTTCTTCTCCAGAAGCTATCATATCCCTTCATCATATGAAATTAAAATAATGAATTAAAAAAACAGTGATCTCTTCATTACTCTTATTTTTACTCTTTTGTTTAAAGTAGTAAATACTCGGTCTCATCAATACCTTCCTGGAGATAGAAAGCAAGGACTTACTTTCAACATGTTCTTTGTATGATTGATACTTACAGTAGTCATCTCTCTTCAGATAGAGTTGATCTACTGTGAAACAAAGATAAAGGCAATTTTGATCAGTGGAGAGACAGTAAAGCAGAAGTGAAAAGTAACATATATGATAAGGAAAGTACACGTTTCTGAGGTTTGCAAAATAATGCTGTGTGTCTAAAGCCAGCTTTGGTATTTATTAAATGATAAACCATTTGTCAAATTCTAAGAATGATCCAAAAAAGATACTCAAATTTTGAACTTCTGAGCCATTTCAAAACAATAAAATGCTTTTTCTTTTGGATCTACCTACAGATTAATTATAAATTCAGTAATTTATAGTGTAATGTTCCAGAATGATCCATGAAGCATGGAAACACCCTTTTATGTCTGCAAAACTGCATTTAGTTTCTTTTGCCACTTCACCATTCTTGTTTACAAAACTCACTCAAACTTTGATTCATAGGACATTTTTCATGCCCTCCACTTCTATTAAATCAGAGGAAGAGGAGAAGCAGAGGACAACATGTTGAGATTTACTGTGTTTACAAGAAACATTTTTTCCCTGCTGATTTGCAGTGACTGATGCCAGTGGGAGAGTAATTCCATTCCCAGTATTTATGTGGTTAGCATAGAAGTTTCTCTGTCAAATATGCTTTACCTAAGTTTGTAGAGAGATTGGAAGAGACAATAAATTCTGTCTTGATCATTTGGGATTTTGAGTTGTTTTCAAACCTAAAGCAGTTCTTTCCTTTCAAAAAGAACTGTTACTTTAGGAACAATGAAATCTAGTTCTGTTGGTTTTTTTTTTGTTTGTTTGTTTTGTTTTTGTCGTTGTTGTTCGTTGTTTTTTTTTTTTCTTACTCATCTATTCATATAAAACTTTAGCATGTCCTTTTTGTGCAATTCCTAAGAAAATCTAGCACTTCTTCAAGAGAGAAAAACCATACGCATGTGTGTATCCTTGTGAAACATGCAGACGTACACAAGCTCTCAACCATAAGAATATGGTGACTGTAAAGAAATACTACTCCCACTTAAGTTGCCCTTTTCATCTTTAAGTCTTGTCAAATTTCTGTGCCTATAGATGTTTGCAAGATCAATCAAGGAAATGCTCCTTTAATCAGTATGACTAATTCCACTTCCTGAAGACTCGTTTATTGAAGACAATAAAATTACCTATGGCTTAATATTTCTACAGTACATGTCATGCAACTGGAAGGGAAGTTATAAAAATGGGATACAAATTACCAAGCCAAATGATTACCAAAATCTGCTGCTCAGACATATGAGATTCTGCATCCTACGTATGCTAGATAAAGAAAGAAATGTAATGCTATATATTTAGACATTTCAGAATTAGATCCTAAATAAATATACAACATATGAAGAACTTAAGAAGTCTTCCATGCAAAGAACCAGTAGGCAGCTTTATATAACATATAGCAAACCCTAAATTAACTGTGCATGTGCTCTCCAAAGCACTTCCTCAAATAAACTAAATGCTAATGTACTATGAGCTCAGTAGACTGACTTCCAACACAGAACAGCTGATTCTTTTTTATCTTTGCTGTGCTTAACCTAAAATGAGTTGATCCCATTTGTGAGAGAGAGTCTCTATTTCATTTCATGAAAAAAGGGCAGAATCATTTTTGGTAAAAAAAAATATTATCAGAAGCCTGTTGACAACTAAGGAGTTCTTTCCCATGTGGCCAAGGCACTAAAAGAAAGAGCAGCTAATTCCTCTGATAAATATCGGAAATCTATAAGTATTTCACCTGGATCTGTGATTTCACATATATACAAATTTTGAGCAATGTAAATTCTCTACGAAGAGAAAGTGTATCTCAGAGAAATTGCTTCACACATTTTACACTATTTTAATTTCAAGTAGAGATATTAATTCTCTAATATGAAATATATATCCAAAATAGCTATTTATTTTCAAAAAAAAACGTTGTTCATCAAATGATTGAGAATGTTAGCTGTCAGCCAGCCAGTATTCTGGATGTTACACAGTATACAGTCTTTATTTATTGGTCTTTTAGATACTGCTTTAGACACTTAATTGCTGGAATTGTGTTTAGCTGGTGGCTATGCAATCTGAACACTTCAATAGTGTCTGTAATACCTTTCTCAGATGCCACAGGTGATTAATTAGATTTATCAGTTTGCTTTTGTGCAGCAAGAGTCTTATCTGTTAGTTGATCATTTAGATGATTCTAAATAGGTTATAATTATTTTAGGATTTGACTTTGAAAGTCTATACTTCCAAATTTGTTGCAAAGCAGTGCTATTTTGATTTGTATTATAAGTTAAAAAAGGAAAATCTTTTACTCTTCCTTCAAATGTATATTTTATAACATTTCCAAAGTATGCCCTTCTTCAGACGCAGCAGTAAGAATTATTACAGGCAAAATAATAATTAAAAACAATATTTGAACATAAAGATGTTCTAGTTAATTGAAAATACTTTCAACATATTCCCCAACAAATTTCAGAAAACTTGGCATTATGTTCAAATTCTATATTTGAAGACACCATCAGTGTCATACAGGAAAGTTTCATTTCTTGACTGTTTTCCATGCAGGTGATAGATCTAGAGACAACAACCTCATCACATGTGACATGTTGGTCAGCTGGTGATGTTAGTAATGTGTAAAAACAAGCTTTTAAAATTCTTTGAAATGAGTCCTGATGTGCCCTACAAACATAAACAAAATCTGAAAGTGTGATCTTGTCATGTATCCACAGACCTTGTTAACAAATAAAGGCTCCTTTCCCAAGGCTGTGACAAGGCTAGATGACTCAGCATTACCTCCTGTCATTTCTGCATGAGGAATGGGAAGGCTGTAGGAGTATAGCTTAGGAAGAACAAGATAATAAAATTCCAATTCCGCATAAAAAATCAGGACAAAGTAAGTTCAAAGATTTCTTCAGCATGACAAGACAGTTCCTATCTGTTAATCCAAGAGATCTGATCATCTTTTGCATTCATGTAGGTGGCATGTGTTTGCAGTTTTTTCACAGAGATGGGATTCACTCAAGGTTTGACCTAACCTAACATAGTGGAAGTGTCTTTGTTTTATAAGAATATAGAGTATAGAGTATATTCCTCTATAACAGACTTCCTCTGCAGTACTGCACACTACTGTGCCTCTCTCCAACAAATTTAATTATATAAAAATATCATTCCACTGGAGTTGTTTCCCAAAAGCAGAACCTCCAGGACAAAGGCTAGTCAAAATTAAATGTCAAAATTAAACTGTCAAAATTATGCTACTCATGGGCATCAACCTGCAACCTTGATTCCGAGTTCATTTACAATTCAGACTTCCCAAAAGACACAACAGCTGTTCCATCTTGAAAACTCATTTGCATCACTCCTCTACTCAAAGTCACGCTTGTTTCAGCAAAAATTCGAAGTCCACGGAGATCTGAAATCCAACATAGATACTGACAAATCTAATACTAATATTAGTGAATTATTGCCTCTAATAATAGTGGAGTATTGCCTCAAATTTCACAAGATGTGTGCTCCCACAAATGCTACTGAAGTCCACAGGAGCCAGAAGCACACAGCATCTGGCTATAAGAATCCCAAAACTATATGCTAACAGTTGCTTTTGGGCTAGCAGCATAAATGGGTCAAGCAAACTATCAATTTAACACTGCCCTAACATATCCAGAATTATAGTTAGGTTCCAAAAGATAAGATGAAGAAGGGGAAGAAAGCCTTAAAATTTTCAGTAGGAGGTCAAGAAATTAATAGTTATGTTTGTCTTAATCCAGTAATGCTGTGACTTTCCAAAGAGGAATGTTATAGTTGACATAATACCTTGATTATTTATTCACCATTTCCCAGCTAAAGACTTTAAAGCTTTTCCATCATTTATTAACATGTGGTTTTGAGAACAAAAAAGCTCAAGCATTCTAATGGAAAAGGAATATAATTTTTATTCAAATGTCTTCAAAGAATTGTCAGCTTACACTTTTAAATTTGAATTAATCATTGTTAAAGCACTGACAACTGCTCAACAGGCAGCCATAATTACTGTGAAAGAGAAGTTGCATTTTCATTTTATTTGTCCTGAAGAAGAATTAGAAGGCTTTAAAGATTAGTCTAACATCCTTATTGAAACTTGCTTAAAGTATGATAAATGTTATTCTCAATTCTTAAGTTTAAAAACAGGACGTAAATAGTATTTGTTTGAGATTACTTACTTTGCTTTAGAGAAAATACTGTAATGCTGAGGGTTTCATTTATTATCAGAGTTAAACAGTATACTGGAAATAAGTATTAAAGGATGCAAACAAACCTCCACTTGTAATATTCCTGAGATCATATGCAATTCTTAATTTATCTTGTATAGATGCTCACAAAGAGGAGAATTTGTTTATACTTCTCATGATATTTATACAAATGAGATGTTTAATGATCCATTTTGTTGAATATCAGCAGTACTGCTAGCACATCAACCACGGTAGCGTACATTCAGTTAAGTGCTTATGTCGCTACACTTTATAGGCCTTTGTGGATTCCTACTGTCAGCTTTACAGCCAGTTTCACTGTTTGATGCTACTTGTGCTGGTTCATATTACAAAATCACACCTATAAATTTGTGTGAGTAGAATTGATAGCTCAAACTAAAGCCAAAAGATGTGCAGATACTTAAAATTCTGTACTACATACTAAATTTTAAATATCAGAGAAGAAATAATATTCTTGATTTGTAACAGAATATATTATTGAAATAGAATATAATATTTAAAGAAAATCTTCCAAGACACTAGTGACTGGTTCATCTACTTCTCACATTGGGGAAATATCATAATATCTGATAAAATTTTGGTTACTTAATGCGTGTATCCTAGATTTGGTTTCATTTTGTAAATCTTAGTTATAATCCAGCTAGTGCCAACTTGAGTAAACTGACCTTTTCTCTTGAGTAATTTAAGTATGTAAAAAGGTAGAACAAAATGCACTAAAAAGATTTGTATACAGTTGTATGAGGGCTTCTGTGAAAGTAATACCTCCTAGGTTGTTATGTTGGCTGACAACATCGGGGTGGTTGTTAGAAGTGCAGCAGTAGATGTTGAACCTTCCCATCAATACTCATTACATTTTGTTGCTGTGTGACAGATGGCAGCAGAGGGGCAGTCTGACAGAATGGCACCTGACATAGAAGTGCAGATGAAGCAAAGGGGTAGAATTGAATTCCTTCATGCAGAAAGCACTGTACCTCTGGACATCCATCAATGCTTGCTGAATGTTTATGCAGACCAAATAGAGTAGCTGAGCACAGTGGCGCATTTCAGTGACAATGGATCTAGTGCAGATTTGTATGAGTGCAGCACACAGGCTCTCGTTCATCACTGGCAAAAATGCATAACTAATGGTGATGACTATGCTGAAAAAGAGTTTTTTTTTGTAGATAAGAATGTGCTCTATCAAATGGTGTTATTGTGCTCTCTGTATCTGCTGTAGTTTCCATGGAAATGAAGAAGAGGCATTACTTTCAGAGCAACCGATGTATATCTGTACTTAGAAAAATCCACACACTTTGACATTTCTTGCTTTCTGAGATAGGTGCAAATGCCAACAGACACAGGAATCAGCAATAAGGATATTTATTAAAAAAATGAGTTTATAGAGGATTTACATCTCAGCACGACTAAGAAGGAGAAAGCTCTGAGATTTCTTTCTTCATTGCCTGAAAATATACATAGCATATACAGCTGACAAATTGAAAAAGGACTGCAATCTGTAGTTCTCAAATGTAAAGATAAAATATGTTGCCTTAAATTTGTGGGGAAAAAAAAAAAAATCAGAATACACTTGTCTCTTTTGTTTTGCTTGATCATTTTTTTTCAGGTGGGATGTTATGTTAAGCTCTCATCCTAGTATTTGGTGTGCAGCTTGTGAACCATAAAGGAATAAAAATGGGCAGCAATGGCATTAAATAGAGTTTGCAACTCTAGTTCCAATGAAAGGACCATCTCCTTAAAGCAAGGAACGTGGTTTGTATTTCTACAGATAGACTCTCTCTTTGTCTCTTTGTCTCTCTGTCTCTCTGAAGGGAAATTCTGAAATTGCAGAGTCTCGACATTTATCATTATTTTCCACACACATTCAAAGTGTGCAGACAAATTCACCCTAGCTAGCAGTACGTACCCCTTAAAATCTGACAACTTACAGATACCAAAATTATATGCTGAATTATTAAAAATCTTGATGTTTATCTATCTCCTTTAAACGTCACTGTCTGTGTCAAATAGTGTATCAAAATTGTGTTCAGCATAGTATAATGACAGGAGTCTCAGTCAAATATAAAGATTAATATTTAAAAAGAAATGCAAAACAACAATTTAGAAATAATTTGTGAAATAAATGTGTTCAATTTATAAGATATATTAGTGGGTTATAATGTCAATTATAAAATTCAGTCTGTAGTTGAAACTTCATTCCTGTCTCTGCTTTTTGAAATAAATCACTTTAAAGTAGCCCCAACATTTAAACATTCACCAGACCTTTACTGAAAGACCATCTAATCTAAACAACCAATATTTGCTGTTACTATCGAATCCCTGTAACGGTGACTAACATTTAGCAAGTTTGCATAATCAATATTTTTCCTCTGAGAATATAGACTTATAAAAAGCTTTGCCATGTACCAAAAGATCTGAAACATTAAACTAAATCCCTGTGAAGGCAGAATCACAAGTGAAAATATTTACCACTCAATACATGGAACCATACTATTTTCTGTTGATGAAGCAGGTTATATGTTGCATGTATCCTAAGTTAAACTGTTCTTAGCTTTAAAATATTTCCTTGCAATTTCAAATAAAAAAAACTATTCCTGTCTCTGTCAATATTAACAATCTAGTAAAATTACACATTCCATGTTAAATAATATGCTTTTCAATTTACCTTTGCTATCATCTATTCCTAAGTGCTATTCTAAAGGCATCAATTTTAAGTTCTATCAAACAAAATGTTTCATAGTTTTTGAACTTTAGGATCTAGCTCACTTGGTTCATATTTACAGTCAACCTTTGAAATATTATTATTACTTCAGGAGGTGAGGTTTTTTTCAGTTTTCACAACTCTGTAATTTTTTCTACCTGTTGTGGTTTAGCCTGAAACAGACATTGTGATTCAGGCATTTTTTAAGTAGAATAAATCTTTCAAACTTTTATAAATATTGATTGCTGACAAGTCCAGAACTATCAGTTGCCTTCTCTTATTAGAGAGCAGGATGGAAGCCTGAGAACGTGCTTTGGACTGCCATGTGTGGCCAAAAGGGGTTTCCACCTCCCTTAAAATATGGACTCTCCTCTGCCACAGCAGAGTACCTGTTAATGATGCATGACAATCTGAGTGGGAAAGGGGAATACAAAGCTTCCAAACTGTACAGCTTCCAGAGCTTGTTAGATCATCAGCACTTCCAAACTTTTACACTAGCTTGGTTGGGTCTGTGAGTTTTTTCTTTTTCTGTTTTTTTTTTTTTTTTTTTTCTGTCAGATAGTTTCATAATGGAATTCTTTTCAAAACCTGGTAACTGAACTACTTTGCAAGAACATATTTATCTTCCATACAATTTTCACTTAGAAATGTATTTCAAATCCAGAATAAAATTGCATGATAAAAACAGAGTGCCATTTCCTTCAAAAACTGATTGCACAGAAGTTATCTGCAGAATGAGTGATACTGATTGAAATTCGTTGGAAGGTAAAGTACTGACAGTCATACACAAATTAACCAAATATATTTAGTCCTTTAGAAGCCTTATTCTGCAATATAGTATCTTTCAAAATGTTTTGATAGAGAATACTCGATTTTAGACAGTTAACATTTTGAGTGAGTCAAGTACAAATCATTCCCTTTCCTAACAAGCTGTTTCCTCCAGTATTTTACTGTAATCCTTTAATATTGAAGACATTAGAGCTATAAGCTCAGACTCCTCATTAACAACCAAGTCGAGGTACCATCCATTAGCATATAAAATCTGTTTATTTGTAGGATTTAATTATTTAAATTCAATAAGACAAAAGAAGATAAGACAAAAGCTTTTTTGTTTTGAGAGTTGTGCTGCAGATAGTTCTGTTTTTTTAAGGAGCTAGACAGTTCTGTATAGTGCATAATTTCTCTCAGAAGAGGCTAAGGAAGAAAGGCAGAAGAGAAGAGATTAAAAAATTTTTATGAGATTATACTTCAAAGTTGAGGAGTTAATAAAAACGCTATTTAACCTCTTGTAGAGAAGAGATTCAGAAATCCATGAGGTATCTACTTACACAGTGGTCTGCCCACTGTCCCTTCCTACCAGCCTGTCTTGATTTCTGTGCAGGCTAAGAGGAAGTGAGGCATCAGACAAAATAAAGTTTAGATGAAGAAAGGAATGACTGAGCCTCAAATAAATTAGTTGGCTTTGTAACTCCTATATCTTGTGCCCTTCTGTACCATACATATGATTCATAAACCCAAACCTTTTTTTCAAATGCAACATATGGGGATGCTTCAGTTTGCATTGTAGGTCTGCCAGGGGCATTCAGTTGTGGGAATACAAGAAAAACTGTTTAGAGCAGAAGCTGTGGAGCAAGATAAACAGCATGATTACCAAGGACACCTCTAGAAGAAGAAAGAACGTCTCACAGCCCTGATTGGATAAGCACCTGTGTGAACGGTTGAAGAGTGTTTTGTAGAATGCTCTGTTGACATGCAAAGGTGGATGGGAAAGTTGTAAGGGTGGATGGGAAAGCTAGAAAAAGAAAACTTGTGAAGGTATATAAGTGGTGTGAGAATTTGTAATAAACAATTTGGATCATTCACATTTGAGTCTGTGCATCAGACGCTACATTCAGTGAAGTCTCATCTAAGTTAGACAGTAATAAAACAAGCAGATGAAGTTCATAGAATCATAGAATCATAGAATCACAAGGTTGGAAACGACCTATAAGATCATCTACTCCAACCGTCTTCACATTGCCCTTCTACCACAAGCACTAAACCATATCTCGCAGCTCCTCATCCAGACACCTCTTGAACATCACTAGGGACAGTGACTCCACCACCTCCCTTGGCAGTCCATTCCAGCCTGACCACTCTCTGAGAGAAAAAGTTCTTCCATAAGTCTAACCTAAACATCTTCTGGTACTTGCGGCCATTTCCCCGGGTCCTGTTTGTCTCCTGGGAGGAGAGGCCAAATCCCTCTTCACCACAACTTCCCTTCAAGAAGTTGTAGAGTGCAATGAGGTCTCCCCTGAGCCTCCTCTTCTCCAGACTAAACAATCCCAGCTCCCTCAGCCGCTCCTCATAAGACTTGTGCTCTGACCCCTCACCAGTTTCGTTGCCCTTCTCTGGATACGTTCCAGGGCCTCAATGTTTTTCCTGTAGTGAGGAACCCAAAACTGAACACAGTACTCGAGGTGCAGCCTCACCAGTGCTGAGTACAGGGGGATGATCACCTCCCTGCTCCTGCTGGCCACACTATTTCTAATGCAGGATGCTGCTGGCCCTTTTGGCCACCTGGGCACACTGTCGGCTCATGTTCAGCTGAGCATCAACCAACACCCCCAGGTCCCTTTCCTCTTCACAGTCATCCAGCCACTCGTCCCCAAGCTTATAATGCACAACAACTTTGGTTGTTGTGGCCAAAGTGCAGGACATTCTCACATTAGAGGACAAAGCTACTAGTTTCTTTCCAAAGTATTCCAGTGACTTTTCACACATTCTTCTCATTGGCAAGGCACATTTCATAGGATACACATAAACATTTCTTCTGTATCTTTCTGCCCAAAGTTGCAAAACTTACTGATCATTTGGACACTTATACAAGTACACATAGTGCCATGTTTGTATTTTAAAATCAAGTTAAAGAACTAAGCACATATCATTTGTTTTGATGCTCATCAACCCCCCAGATACGTTAGCATTTTCTATCAACAGAGTAATACAGATTCTTATGAAAAATGTATTTATTGAATTCCCCGGAGAACAAGAAAACACAAGATACAAGAAACAATCTGATATTGGAAATTACTTACTAGTAGAGAGAATCCTTTTAGGACCAAGTGGATTATAGTATGTGCATCTAAAAAATGTTTTGTTTACATGCAGGAATAATTTTCTATTTTTTATAAAAAGAGAAACACCTCATGCAAACAACAGGCCACACATTGAACTGATGAAAAAAGGGACAAAACCATTAGGTTTCATTGGTCCTGAATATATGTCCAGAAATATAGAAGTAAGAAGAAATTGAGGTAGTAGAAGGAGTTAGGTAGGGGGTTTTATTCATTAAGGTTTTTTTTGTTTCTGTTTTTGTCTTTTAATTAATACATAACATTTCTTTCATTAACGCACAGATCCCTTTCCCATGACATAAAAGCTGTACAAACAGCTTGTTTTCCCATGATGTAATGAATCCCTTGTTGATATAAAATGATCAAAAGACTAAGATGAAAGTTTTAAGCTCTATGATAAAACATTGATAATTGTGCTGTAATATTCAATACTGTGACCCAAATAAAGTAGTTTTCTCTTTTCAGTTCAACCTTAAAGTTTTAAAAATCTGTGCATAATCTTTTGCAAGTCTTATTACATCAACAATTCTATAACCAGCAATTATCTGCATAACATTTTGTGTTAAAACTGCCAATAAAACTTGCAATTCAGGCAGCAATGAAGTATTCAACTCAAATTAAGTAGCAAATATAATTAGTTAAATCAATGATAATTGTTTTAAGCTGTCCATAAATGCTTAAAAAGCTTAAATCAGTGCTGTCCAGGCCTTTTTCCAGATTTTTGGTTTGATTCTAATTTGTGTAATGTGTCAGTACAATTAGGAAATTCATTAAAATGCATATAACATAAGTTTATGGACAAGCTCTTAATTATTTGGTTAATTAGCTGATTTAATTCATGTAAAAACCACACTGCTTAAATTAAACAATTAATATTAATTTATGTACTTTTATGCCATTCTGCTGTATATGTCTAATGAGTTCAATCAGAGAACCATGAAACCACAAGAGAAAAAGTGAGGATTTTTGATAGTTCTCTTCTTTCTGCTTCTACAGTGCCAAAAATTTGTTTAAGCTAAATGAAACTGATCAATCATTTTTAATTAACAATCAGAGGTGGGCTGAGATCCCCCACAGAACTGATCAGTGACTTCTAAGTTTATTATGATCTGCTTCAAGAAAGATTCAGCTTATTGAGTTTGTCTGGTTGTTGAGAAAGACTCCAGGATATGAAAATAGCTCCTATTAATTCTACACTTGAAGTAGATCCCTAGGAAAGATAGCATTTTGTTTTGTGAACAGATAGAAAATGGTTTAATTCTTGTTGTTAAACTTTACATTTGTCACTGTTGCTATCTTAACATTCAGACTTAAGGGTGTATTTTCAAACCTGTGTGTGGGAGTTGAGAAATTACATATCTGGATTACATTATTTTATAACAGGACTTGAATGCATATATTTGCCCTGAGATTTAATTATACTTCTTTGCAAATGTAGATCAATTAGCCAACTTAAAAGGTTGCTCTTTGGGGAAATAACATGTGAAAATAACTGACAGTTCTTTTTTTCTGCAGTGCCATAATTATACTAAAAAGTTTGCTGTAACACTATTTTCTTGACTACCATTAGCATAGTAAATATATGAATGTTTATAAACTCTCAACTTTCATATGAGTATAAAACTATAGAACAGAGCTGGAAGGGATCTCAGAAGTCATTTGTTCATCTCTTCACTTCAGTAAGGAAAGAAGCATAATTATGTACATCTCAGTAGATATTTCTTACCAATTCTAAAGGGCTTTTTACGGTGGACACTCACAGCCTCTGAAACTGGCCGTTCAAGCACTTTGCTAACTTTATAATTTCAATATGCAAATTATACTGCTACTTGAAACTATTAATTATTGATTGTCCTACTATTGCTAACAGGGAGAAGTGAGAACTACTTTTCTCTTTCAGGTAGTATTTTACATATTTGAATACTACTAAATCTTCAGTTTTCTTTCAAAGAATCAGTCTCAAATGATTTAATCTTCTTTCACAAAAAAAAAAAAATTCGTTCAAGTCTTCAAATATATTCTTTTTCTCCTCTGAACTATCTTCAGTACTGGTCTATAATATTCTCGGTGAATCCACATCACTCTCACAATAGACTATTTTACTTCAGCTAAGGTTTTATAAATAACAAGCAAAGAATTACATAGATCACTCTGAAAGTAATGTCTCCAATTTATTTCTGTGGTAACTACAACAGATACGAAAAGCATAATAATACTATTTGATAGAGCAAATTGTCAGCTACAAAGTACTACTTTATGTCATGGTCACCACAATTATCCATGCATTTTCACCAGTGATGAACAAGAGCTTGTATGTTGTGCTCATAAAAATCTACACCAGCAGAGATGATCCACAGTTTCACAGCTGCTATGATGGTATCATTGCTAAGAAAATGTTGCCCATGTTGTCCATCTTTCACTGGCTTAGAAAGATGGAAGTCAAAAGGTACCAATTGCAGAGTTTACAGTGGGTCTGGTACCACAGTTCAGCCAAGATTAACAGTATCCCTAAATAGAATCACTAAGGTTGAAGGTGACTAATGTGCTTCATGCTCTTTAAACTGGTATGGGGTCTGGCATACCAGTATTCTTTTGCAACACCATACAAGGGGTGTTGCAAAAGAAAGATTGTCTTCTCTGGCCTGACTCTGGAAGTTTGAGCCTTCAGCTTAGCTGCCATTGAGATGTAGCAGTCAGACTTGATTGTCCAAGATCCAGAAGGATCACTTCCTTCCTGTCCATAAGACAGGGTCTATCACTTTACCTGCTGAGAGCTGCATCTTGACATTTTTCTCCAATGGGGATTTCATGTCACCACTCCATGGATAGCACTTTTGGCTCCAGCTTATAGTGGTAACACTACATCTCATCACTGATAATGATGCAATCCAGGAAATTATTACCTTCAGCCTCATAGCCTCATATTTGCTCAAGAGGTCCTCACAAATTTGCATATGTTATATATGTGGTTTGGGGTGGTTTTTTTTGTTTGTTTGTTTGTTTGTTTGTTTGTTTCTTGTGTAAGAATTTATGAGACCCATCTGGTGCAAACTTGGTGATATTCCAATGTTACCACCATCATTTCCAGTGCATTGAGGTTTATATTCAGTTCCCTACACAATCCCCTGGTCACAATCTCCCAGTTTGCATGGATGAGTTGATAGAGACACTCCTCTTCATGAGGGAAGTTTTGCATGGCCATCCAGAATGTGGCTAATTGTTCATGTTGCTGTCACCACTGCTAAAACACACCACCCACCACCTCACTGCTTTCACATCCACTGTTTCATCTCCATAAACATTCAGCAAGTGTCCATGAATGTCAATGGGTGCCATTTTTCTGCCTCTGACTTTGTCGGCCAACATAATAAAAAAGGAGGTGTTACTGTCAAAGCAGCCCTTGTACTTAGCATTCCTTCTGAGCTGTACATCATTTATATATCCCAGTATCTTTTACAATCTTCTCCTCCTTTATAAAGCATGACACTACTAATTGATGCGTAGCTTATGATCTGTTTAGAATTATCCTCAAATCCTTTGATACTGGGTTGCTATCTAATCTGCTCATGTAAAGCTGCTATCTCTGTATTCATGCACCTGATATTACTACCTAAAAGTAGTTTTACATGTTGAATTGAATCACACCCTTTTTGAATCTTTTTTTTCTATGTTGTTACATCACAATGCAGATTTCCAATACACTTGCATTTTTATTACGACAGCATAATAAACAGTTTCTGTTCAATCACCCAAATATCACCTAGAATTTGAGCTACAATACTTTGAAAAGCTTTACTCAAAAGGAAAGCTCCTTCCATTGATAATCTCTTTTTCAATACCATCTTGTGATCAGTTTTGTTATGACAGTATGGTAGCCTTATCTACAACATATCTGTTTAATTGTAGAAACTGACAGAATCTTGCTAAGGCCATGACAGATAGTAACTGGATTCTGTACTATACATAGAACTGGTTACTTGACATCAAGAAGAAATAAATCTATAAAATCCAATTTTGTGATAATTTCTTTATCTTTTAAACTCTTACAAATCATTTGATTGTTTGTGATAGTATTTGGGAAACAGGAAAGGGTATAACTGAAATAATCTCCCAACTTTTGCTTAAATTTCTGTTATAATTTTATTTTCTATATTCTAGGCTTCTAACACCTAATTAATTTTTCATGCACCCTCAAAAATAATGGCCAGAACTTGTGACATTAACTTAATTCATTCTTAAAACAGTCTAAAGTAAATACCACTGGAATAAAAAAATCTGTGTGAATTCATCTCTTCCATGTATGATTCCACTTATTCTTTTCTCTGTTTGACTGTAAGAATTTGTCATTGAAATCAGCTATGCCAAGAGTTAAGAATTTCAGTGAGGGAAAAACAAGGCATTTTTCACCTGTTGCTTGTCCATTGCCATTCCTAGCTTTCTTTTTTCTTAAAATGTACTCACAGAATGATTTTTCAGCACTCTTGCATGTCATTCCTAGACTTATTATCTTTAACTGTAGTTGTTCAGGTGTTGTTCCTCCTATCTGAGCTATCTTTCTTATCCTTCCAGGTTTGTATCTGACCTAGTTTCCATAGTCTGTATATTCCTTTCATGTTTTAAGTCATTTGATCTCTTAATATTCTTCCTATTCTTTCTCTGTAATCGGGTAGTTTGCACTTAGGGTCTGAATGTTGTCTTTTTAGGAATCAGCTGAGTCTCTTTAACTCTTTTTTTTTTCTTTCTTTCTTTCTTTCTTTCTTTCTTTTTTTTTTTTTTTTCCTCAGTAAGATATATTTCTAACAATGTCCTGAGTTTGTTAAAATCCATTCCTTCAACATCTATTATTTTTATTCTGCTTGTATTCTTCCTATGGATTGTGAACTCTATCATTTCCTTCCTACTAAAATCTAGAACAGCTTCATCTCTATTTTTTCTTTTCTCCTTTTCTCTGCATAAGAAAATTGCTGTTCATACATTCTAGGAATAATCTCCTAGACAGAAATGCATTTTTCAATAAACTAATATGCTAAGCACAATAATGTTTGAGCCTATGGCATGTTTTCTTATCAGCAATTTAAAAGCTATAGCTTGAAAAAGAATTCCTAAGTAACAATTTTTATAATGAATCTGACCTATTTTTTCTGAATTATCCATGATCAGCTTATATGAGATTACTAAATCTTCTATCTCATTTAGAACTCTTGAGAAATTAAGAACTAGTTTTTGGTGAGTGATCTGAAAACAGCTCTTTGTCAGCACTGTGCAAGTCTACCATCCTAGATGCCTGACAACACAACAAGAAGCAAAGGCTTTTTTCATCATTCCTATAGTCATTGTGCAACCATCAGTAACACATGACAAATATACATATAATACTCTCAGATCATATTTGTTACATTTTATGAGCATACTGCTCTACTGAAAATTACTGCGCATTTTGAAGAATAGTGGTGAAGTAGGTCTCAAGCCTTTAAAACTCTGAGGATTTCCTGAAATAATTTAGTCATAAGTACACTATGTCAATTTGTGTATTTCATAAACTGACTTCAAGAATATACTTGGAATATCATTCTATACCTCTGATAACTAATCCTTCCTATCACTGATGTCAGTTTTGCTTTCCATATTAGCATTTCCAAACATGCTCCATGCCATCTCTGTGTCAAGAGTCTCAAATGATTATGACTATGATCTCATTCCACGTAATGACCTTACACTAAATCAGGCAGTAAAGAACAAGAGATTTGGAAACACCAGTCCAGCTAAAAATGAAACAACATGATAAGTCGTTCTCTGAAATCAAATCTAAATTTTATGTCAGTCGTATATGTGAAAAAACAAAGCAAAGCAAAACAAAAGACAAACAACAACAACAACAACAACAAAACAAACAAAAAAAAACAATATGCCAAATGAAAACTGCCAACGTGGGAAGGAGTGGCAGTTCAATGACTTCCAGATGTCTCTACCAAAAATAATAAGTCTTTCACTGTTCTTGAAAAACAGAATATCTGCAAGGAATTTATTTTATATTGGCTGCACTAATCAATCAAATAAAGTTCGTAAAATTGAAATGAAATTACGCTCTTTTTATGAAAAACAAATGACAAATGTATTTATTTCTCATCAAAATTCCCTCCTCTCACATCCATATATTCTACATTGGCATTGTTTCCTTTTATGACTTTTATTTGTTATGTTTGGCAAGAATGTTTGAGACTGTTTTCTACCTGAGAAGTTTCAAGCACAGATGCATCAACTGTAGGGCAGTTTCTCAATCATCAAGTCATGGTATACTCTAGTATGTGTACTTGTGAGGATGGGGCACGTACCCCTTGGTTTTCCTTTGACTTTGTTTTCATTATATTCTACTAAATCCAGGTATCCTACATCTATGTGAAAGCTACAGCCAGCATGCTAGAGCTTTAACTGCATCATACAAAATATCTCATGTCCCTCAGGGAAACTTGAGAAAAATGTAAAGTCTCTTCTTCAAATACCAATTACACGGTTGAAACAGAAGACAATATTGCAATTATGCCCCTCTGGAAGACTGTTCCTTGAGCATGAAAGAACCTCGAGCTTTGAACAAGTTGCCTTTATACTTGGATGCTCAAATACTTGCCAAACTTTTGAACTTGAAGATATTGCCACATTTTCCCATCCAAGTCTGATGTTAGTAATTTTGTGTTGGGTGTCTGTTTTATAATATGCATAGAATCACATTCAAGTGAAACAACAATTCTTAGTAATTACTTAATTCTCCATCTCTGAATTCCTTACACTTGGATACTGGCACTGTACCAACACCGGTACAGTGATTCAGTTAGGTAAACACATTAAATTAAGTGTCCTAAATAGGCTTTGCATGTTCCATTTGGAATTAAAGCACTGCTAATCTGTCAATTAATATTAATTATTGAAACAGGATTGAAGTTTAACAACTGCAGTTAGATTTATTTTACACACTTTTAGCTTTTAACTGGAATGTGTTTTAGGTTTGAGTGTTATTTATTGTCTGACTTAGTTTTAGATCAATAACTTCAATGGGACGCAGTTTGAACCACGCTGTGAGATAGAAAATGCACTCATGTTCCTGGTGCTGCTATAATCTTTTTAATGGCAAATCACTGAGCATTTGTTTCTTTCTGAACCACGTAGAAACAAGACTTCTTTTCTTCTTCTGAAGTGCATATATGAAAACATTATCCATCTTGAATAAAATAAATGAGTATATTGCCTTAATTGTTCTTTCAGTTGAAAATACATGGATGACTTTTGAGCTGAATGGGACTTATGCATCTAAATTTTGCAATTTTATTGTTCACATCAGATCTGACAGTCACTAGATTTGAATGCACCAGTGGTGGAAAACTTTTGCAAGTCAGGTATAAAAAAAGAGAAATTTAAGCTTAATAATTAATGTCTTATTTTGAAAATTATTCAGATATGAATTATTCAGATATGGTCTTGCCAGTTAATCCACCATAAAATGAAATAAGATGTAGTCAAGTTTTGATTCCTTTGACTTTATGGACTTCTAGTACTTCAAAGTATAACAGATAGTTAGAGTGACAGGTTGATAATGATTCACTTTACATATCACTTTACATACAGATATATTGTAATTAATCCTTGCAGCCAGTTTTGTTTGTAAAACACAGATGAACACAGACTATAGCCACCACTTCTTCTTATATTATTTTGCATTCGTTAGAAGTCACTAGGTTATTTGTTGAGGTAGAATACTGACAATATTTTATTAGTGATTCTTTTAATTTTGCCATTAATCACAGAACTGTTACTGTAAAAAGCAAACACATGCTACCCATACAGTAAAGTGTGACAATATGTGCTACACCATTCAATTTCAAAAGTTGAACAAAACTAAATGCATTAATTATTTACACTTCAGATTGACATTATGACAATAATTGAGTAAGTGCTGATAATGGTATCTAGGCTATAAGTTATCTGGAAAGATGGCACAGGACATATTCATCTACATTTTGAATCTGAGTACTATCATCTTCACAACTAGGCTTCAAGCCAGACTGTTATTGCTATTTATCTTTAATCTCTGCATGCAGAAAACTAAGTTAACTAATGAAAACAAATTTCCAAAATTTGGAAATACCATCCTTGGAGCATGTCAACTATGTACAAGCAATCAAGAAAACACGATTAAGCAGTAACAATTGAAATCATTAGAGAAGAAACTTTAAAGATACTTTGTCAAGCAAGATTATCATGTTCTATTATATGTTATTTTTAGCTAGGTATTTAAATTGTTTAAGTTTGTGCCAGAAAAAAAAAAAAAAAAAAAATTACAAAGGGGTTCCTTAAACATCCCTTGTTTTATTACACCAATGTTAAACTATTTTCAAAAATGTCTTCCAGAACTTCTATGATTCCAAACCTGACAACAGAATACATGCAGGTGTTTAAATGATGGATCTATCGTTTCAATCACATCTCCCTTCTGTAATATAAAGCTATCAACTAACTTTTAGAAAGACTTCTCCTTTTCAGAAAACTTTATCAAAGGAAGAAGTGTACATTAACCGGACATTCTCTTCTACAGAATAATAAAATGATTTAAAAACAGAAGAGAACATATGTCCTGGTTTCAGCTAGGACAGAGTTGATTTTCTTCATAGTGACTGTTATGATATTGTGCTTTGGTTTCAAGTGGATACGGATAACATTCCAATATTTTAGTTGTTGTGGAGTAGTACTGCATAGAGTCAAGGACTCTTAAGTTTTTCAGCTTCTCATACTGTGTCTGGGTGGGGCACATGGAGCTGGGAAGGGACGGAAAAAGTACAGCTGACCTAAACTAGCCAAAGGGATATTCCATATCATATGACATAATATGAAAAAAAAAAAAAAATGCAATTGAGGGGAGTTGGCTGGGGGGGCTTATGATGATCAGGGTCTGGTTGAACATTGGTCTGTAGGTTGTGAAAAATTTTGTTGTGCACCAGTTGTTATGTAAATATATATATATAATTATCATTACTGTTATTTCTCTCTTCCTTTTCTATCTTAATAAATAGCTTTTATCTTAACCTATGAGTTCTACTTTTTTTTTTTTTTTTTCTGATTCTCTCCCTCATCCCACTGGGTGGGGAGTAAGTGAGCGAAAGGGTATGTGGTATTCAGCTGTTCTCCAGGCTAAACCGCAACAGTAGAATAGAGTAGAATAGAATAAAATAGAACAGAACAGATGGGTTCAGTTGGAAGTGTTCTACAAATATAATCTAGTCCAACTGTCTGATTACTTTAGACTTCACCAAAAGTTATAGCATATTAATGAGGATATTATTCAAATTCCTCTCAAACACTGATAGATATGAAGCCCTGATCACCTCTCTAGGAAGCCTGTTGTAGTAATTCGTAGAATCATAGAAAGAATCATAGAATGGCTTGAGCTGGAAAGAACTTCAAGGGTCATCAAGTTCCAACCCTCCTGCCAGGTAGGGTTGCCAGATTCTAGATCAAGTACTAGGTCATATTGCCTAGGGTGCCATCCAACCTGGCCTTGAAGTCCTTCAGGGATGGGCCATCTACAGTCTCACTGGGCAACCTGTTCCAGAACATCACCACACTGTCAGTAAAAAACTTCTCGCTGACATCTAATCTAAATCTCCCCTCCTTCAGCTACAAACCATTTCCCCTTGTCCTGTCATTATCTACCCCTATAAAAACTTGATTTCTCTCGTCTTCATAAACTCCCTTTCAGTACCAGAAGGCTGCAATGAGGTCTCCCTCCAGCCTTCTCTTTTCCATTCTGAACAAGCCCAGTTACTTCAACTCATCCTCATAGGAAAGGTGCTTCAGCCCTTGGATCATCTTTGTGGCTCTCCTCTGGATACTTTCCAAACACTCCACATCTTTCCTGTGTTAAGGCCCCAGACTTGGAAGCAGTACTCCAGCTGGAGCCTCACAAGAGGAACAATCATTTCCCTCACCCCACTGGCCACGCCTCTTCTGATGGAATCCAGGATACCATTGGCCTTTTGAGTTGCAAGTGCACACAGCTGGCTCATGTTATGCTTTCATCAACCAGGACTTCTAAGTCTTTCTTGGCAGAGCTACTCTCAAGGAGTACTTTTCCCATTTGACCACCCTTATGTCAAAGAAATTTTTACCGAAGTCAATTTTGACCCTCCTCTGGAGAACTTTTTGCAGTTCGTATCCTGCTATCTGTACCAGAAACAGAAACTAGTACCCCCTTTGTCTCTCCTCCTCAAGGGGCTGCAGGGTGCCATGAAGTCATCTACTGGCCTCCTCCTCCCCAGAGTGGGCAGTCCAAGTTTCCTCAACCTCATAGGTTATGCCTTCTAGCTCTGTTATCAGCTTTGGCATCCTCTTCCAGACATTTTAAAGGATTCTTTTTGTATTGTGGAGTCCAGAACTGCACACAATATTCAAAGTAAGGCCACACCAAAGTTAAGTATACTGGGAGAATCATTTATTTTGTCTGATTGGTTATGTTGTGTACAATGCACCCCAAATTGTTGCTGGCCCTCTAAGCTAGCAGAGCACACTGCTGGCTCGTTCTGAGTCTGCTATCACCAGCACGTCTAGGTCCCTCTCTACTGAGCTTCTCTCTGGTCTCTCATCACTTCAACTGTGCATGCATCCAGCATTGCTGTGTCCCAAGTTCAGCACCTGGCATTTTTCTGTTTTGAACTTTTTTCCATTGCTAATCAGCAAAGTTCCTGAAGATGCATTCCTATATCCAAATCACTGATAAAAATGTTGAAATGGACTGGCCTTAGAATTGAGCCCTAGACAACACTGTTAGTGATCCATACGGAACATCAGCTAGATGGAGCCCCAGACTCTATGACTCTTTGAGCTCCATTGCTGAACAAGTTTGTCATTCTGTTACTCTCCATAACTTTTCCATGGACTGAGAAAACAAACATATCTGTAGTTTCCTGTTTGCTTAAACCTTGAGATACAAACCCAAGAGTAGCCATGGTTAAACTGTTTCCCATCTTCAGCAGAATCCTGTACTCTGTCATCACTAATGAAAGATAACTGACAAGTAAGCAAAGATCAGCTACTGACTCAGCTGGGTCAGGGAGAGTTTTACCATCAACTGTAGAAGGATAATAACTCCATTCTAAATGAGAGTAAGAAAACCTAATTATGTATGTGAGATTGTACCTATCTCTACATTTGATTACTCTGTTACCCTATGTATTTTTCATAGTGCTTACTACTTTACCCCTCTTTGTAATCAAACTTATTATAAGTGCTTAGCATGAATGATCTTTTTTGTAAGAATAATCATCTCCTCCACAACAACTTTTATTCAGTTTTGCAAAGATCGAAAGATTGAAAATGCTAGTATTAGCTGCTTGTGCAACTATTACATTTTAAAGAAGCTAGCTTTCACAATTAAAAAAAAAGAAAAAAGAAAGAAAAGATGAATCTCATGATGAAGTGCCAGCAGAGCACTCTGATATTAAAGTTTTGCTAAAATATGAGGAAAGACAAGTTTTGTATTAACCCAAATTTCAGATAGCATGAATTCCTAAAACATCTGTGAAGAACTTCAGAATTATTCTCTTAGCCCTCTATTCACTACATCCTGTGGGAATATTTAAATTATATTCTCCTGTTTGTATGGCATCCGTGTGCTCTGTCTAGATGCATGAAATTAAAAATCATGCTTTCCCTCAGCTAGAAAAGCTGAAGGTGTTCAACAAATACAAAACAAGATAACAGAATGGCAAGATGAGAATTGAGTGGCCAAGCTGAATATGTGTTATGATAAAGGTGAATTCCATATTCTCATTACAGTCAAAGTCTATTTCCTGTATCTTTTCTCCAGAGAAATGTATACCATTGGTGGAAAAATACTGCTTTCTATCTATCTTCTGATTAATGTCATGTTATTCAGTAACTACAAATACTGCAGTCATCTACAAACATAGGCATGGTTTATAATATATAAGTAAAGGAGCATGAGCAGGCCAGTTGCAGAGGAATGGATGATAAATTTATCACTATTTTAGTGGTGATTAAGGAAGGTATAAGAGGTTTTTATTTGCCTTTTTAATATAAGGAAAAGCAGTATTTTAATGTAAAGTTTTAAACTCATTTAAAGATACTCAAACTTACCTGAAACTCTTCAATCAGTTTATGAAGCTTGATGTCTTTTGGGACAAAATCTTACAGCAGAATATATAACTTTGCAATGATTTAACCATTGTTTATTGGATCTTTTGCTAGGCAAGCATCTACTTCAAGATATAAAAGTAGGTTGCATGATCATATTAACAGAGAAAAAAGAATGAGATGCCAGTTTAAAAAACAAAAAACCAAAATCAATGGTGGATATTGTAAATTCCACTAAATCCGGAAGTGCTTGTTTCTGGATGGAAACAGGATCATTTAGGACATATTCTCTTGGAAACAAGGGACAACATAGGAGAATAACAAACTAGCATGTTGCAAATACTCTTCAATATTAGAACGCTACATATATATGCTCACATACACAAGATAAAAAAATTGTTAGAAGCACAAGAAGCACAATCTACAAAGCCAACAGTAAATTAGGAACTGGAAATTTAGAGACTCATACTGACTGGAAGAAATTGGAAGATTTCCAGAATTTTAGCCTGTGCTCAAAGTTGGCCATTCAAAAATTTTCTTCTCTGAAGTATGACAGAAAAAGTAGTATATGCTTGAAAGCATTTTAAGGGCTAGAACAAAATAAATCATACAGATTATATTCAGAAATACTCAAAGATGTGGGAAAGAAAAGTCAAAAAGAACATGCATTTTAATGTGGAAAGCACTTAAAAAAAAAGCAGTCAGCTCAAATAGTTATTAAATAAAAGCAACTATGAAATATTTGATCCTTAGGCATGTTTTATTAGACAACTTAGGCTTATTATTTATTAGACATCAATATATTGTAACTAACAAAAATTAAGCTTTCACTTCACTGAAGGTCAGTGTTATTTTTAGTTATATGTTAAGTTATTTTTAGGCATATGCCATTTCAAAGGATAAGAATCATAGAATCATAGAATTGCTCAGGTCAGAAAAGATCTTCAAGATCATCAAGTCCAACTGCAACCAAACCATAGTACCCTAATTCTAACAACCCTCCATTAATTAATGTTTGGAGTACCACATCAAAACAGTTTTTAAACACATTCAGGGATGGTGACTCAACCACCAGATTCCAGTGCTTAACAACCCTTTCTGTAAAGAAGTGTTTCTGATATCCAACCTAAACCTCTCCTGGTGCAATTTGAGGCCATTTCCCCTCTTCCTGTCACCTGTCACCAGTGAGAAGAGACCAACCCCACTCTCACTGCAGTCACCTTTCAGGTATTTAAAGAGCAATAGGGTCTCCCCTCAGCCTCCTTTTCCCCCAGACTAAACAGCCCCAGTTCCTTCAGTCTCTCCTCGTAGGGCATATTCTCCAAGCTCTTCACTATCCTTGCTGCCCTTCTCTGGACCTGTTCCAACACTTCAATGTCCTTTCTGTCATTGTTTTCAGCATATGTACATTTAACTTCATTATTACCCTCTTTAACCAATCTTCTTTTACTGTTACCATTCCCAGTCTGTTTTCACCATTTGCCCAGGTAAACCTTACAATTTAATTTTCCTTTGTTCCTATTTACTTACAACTTTTATTTTTCCACTGTTACATTATTTTTGCTATCTATATGATGAAATGCACAGTGTACTATGCTAAATACATAAATGAAATTATGATTTGTGTCTGCTCTAGGTTTTTTTTATCTGTGTTCTTTCACCTTTATCAGAAGTCAGATTATATCACAAACTGAAACATCTCTCCTAGAACCACTGTACCTGTAAGACTAATCCTACAGTCTACATGTCATGATGGCTGACAAAAGATGACTCACCTCTCCACAAGGTGATGCATTACAATTACTACCTGCTAAACAGTACATAAAATTCTTGTTTATAGGCAGCAGCAGCTGAGATAATGTGCCTTCTTTTCTCAGTGAGTACCTGGCTTGTCATGTCCAGATTCCCACAAACATTTGTGTATAGCAGATTTAAAGTTCACAAGGCTACATATTCAGTGAGGTTAAAACCTCATTACTCTCTCTACAACAGTAGGAATAAGAATTCAACCTCACCCAGCTCTTGCTTACATACATGAGTTAAATCGAAAAACACATCTACACAGCAGCAAATTATTAATGTTTGTTTTGATCTTTGTGTTGCAGACTTGGAGCGAAAATTTCTCAACAACCTTCTACAGCTAACCCCAAACAATTCTAATCTGATGCACACACTTCACAGTTACTCTGTCTAGTGTTCTGGGTCACCAGCAGACTCTCTTAGGGGACATAGCACAGCCCCCTGACAACCCCCCCATCCTCTGTTAGGCAGGGATGACCAATTCTTGTTTACTTCCTAACTCCTATGCATGTGGATGAGACAGCATCCAAGGGTGCCCACACACATCTGGAGCTTGCTGCCTAAGCTGGGCATTCCTGGGACCCCACAGGATTGCCATATTTGTGGGCTGACTGCTTGTAGCATCACTGCGCCATCAACCTCTCCCCTTCCGCTGTATTACAACTCGTCCTCTGCCCTTCAAGCTGGTTCCTTCTTGGCAGTTTTCTGGGTAGCTGATTGATGGTCACCTGAAGAAAACTTCACTACAGTTAAATAACATGTAAATCATTTGCAATGATTTAACCATTGTTTATTGGATCTTTTACTAGGCAAGCATCTACTTCAAGATATAAAAGTAGGTTGCATGATCATATTAACAGAGAAAAAAAGAATGAGGTGCCAATTAAAAATAATAATAATAATAATAATCAATGGTGGATATTGTAAATTCTACTAAATTCAAGGCAGTTTTGCTTGTCCCACTCACAAGCTGGCCACCCTTCTGTCACAGGGAAGAAGTAAGGTAGAGGCTGCAGAGGTTACCCACACGTAAACACCCTGAGCTACTTAAACTAAAATCAATCTTAAATAGGTATCAGCACAACAATTAAGTGAAATTTCAGTGTAAGATACATTTTTTTTTCTTGTTATTCAGCACAGATGGAATATAATATTCTTACAATGCTGCCCTACTCCAGTGAATGAGTTAACATAGAATTGAGATGGACCTACTTTGTTTTCCCATTTTAAAGCACTTTCTTTATCGAGCTTAAAAATAAAATCCCTTTCACTTCCCACTTAGAGAGATTTGACTGTACATTCTTTTAATGGATAAATGTAATTTCTTGATTGTGTATTTTTTTCCATGGGTGGTTACTTCTTTCTTTTAAAATGGCAATGAGAAATTGGAAAAATCTGCAAAATTCTGAAAACTTGTGGCCTATAGCTAAATAAATCAATAAATAAATAATTTGAACCACCTCTTCTTTCACCAAATTGAAATAGCAGAAACTTTGAAGAGCAAACAAAAGTTTGATAGAGACAGGAATATCCTAACCTTTCTTTAACTATTTATTCACGAAGGGCTCTTCACTGTCAAATTTATAATTCTGTGTTGATACTACTTTTGGAATTTGCATTAAATGACATTTTGATTATAGTATTCAAATGCATGTGCCCTTAAAACTTTGCCATTTATTTTGTATGCAAAAATCTTCCAGCTAAATGTCCCCATTTCCATTTTTCTCTGGATTCCACTGAGACTATGTAGGAAAGAATAGCTAAGTTTGTCTTCTTCCCAACACCCTCCTCCCCCTCCCTACCCCCTTTTTATCAGGTAAAATAAATTCTTATCAGGTAAAAGAAATTCAAATTATAACAAGCATATTATGCACCAGATGTTTGATTCTTAGCTCCAAATTAATGTATTGAACAAATGAGTTGTTTTGATAAAGTTTGATTACTATTTTCTGTTTTGTTTGAAATCTGTGTTTGACTCAAATAATCTAGAAAAAATCCTGGGCTGATGTATTTAGACAATGTGTGTGCTTATTATGTATATTCACTGACTGTGCTTTAAGCCATAATCTCTTGAACCCACTGAGACTTTCATCCCAAACAACTACACACATTCAATAACAAAGAAAATTCTTAACGCTATTAAAACAACAACAGAACTATAACCTCAGAAAGTTAAGTAGGGAAGTGTATGTACCTACACAGCTGGGACCTTGGAAACTATCTATATGCAATTGCAATATATTCTCTTTCCTTAAGCATCTACCACTGACCACTCTTTGTGAAAAGAAATAAGCTAAAATGAAAATACTTGTGAGCAGAATTAAGCATATGTTTGCATTAAGATTTATTACACATGATTTTTCTTTAAGCAGATGGAACATTTTCTTTCACTAAAATTACTCCTTGCAATTAGAAAAAAAACAAAACAAAACAAAACAAAAAACCCACCACCACCAAAACCAACAATATAATACTACCTAAATTTGCATTTTGCAAAATGTTTTACATCTGCAGTAAACAGGTATCTACCAGTTTGCCTTTCTCAGTCAGCCACACATTTTCCTAAAAGTTTATTGTACCAAAAAAAGTGAAAAACAAAACAGAGCAATGATTGCCAAGGTCATGGTGAGCCAAAGAGGCACAGATGAGGAAAATTTAAAAGCGTATCCAAGATGCCCATTCACTTATAATAAATATTTTTCCCCCACTCAAATGCAAAAGCTGTGTTTCCAAAGCATATGGTGAATATTGTATTTTAAAAAGAAATCTTAGTGCTTGGCAACAGAACATTACCTTGGGGACAGAATATTAAAGGGTTAGCTATTGCAAAGTTTTTTGCAAGGTTTTCCAGTTACTGGAAACCAAAGCAGCACAGAACCTAAACATATGTTTGGGGAAAAAAAAAAAAAAAAAAGGCCAAGATATTGTCTTTTTCATTTGCCTAAAATCTTGGCTGGACCCAGGTTACACTATATGTTGTCTTTCAAAATCAACACATAGTTAGGACTAATGAGTTGAGCTAAGGTGCACCTATGTGTCTTACCAGATTTTCTGATAAAATGAGTAATAATTTTGCACTTCTCATTTTTTGACAGGTTGACATTAATAATAATAATAATAATAATAATAATAATAATAATAATAATAATAATAATAATAATAAGCACAGTACCAGTGAAGTAAGAATATCAAGTTCTTTGATTTTACAAGAAAGAAATAGTTCAAGTTCATATTCCATACAACTTCGGAAGTAGAGAGAATGCAATTAAGTTTTTTGGAACAATAAATTTTGAAAACTCTAAAATAAGCTTTTGATACTAACTGCAGTTGTTCAAAATTTTATCACAACTTTTATGGTCAATATTTTAAGGATAACTAATCTGGAGTGTTTTATTTGCTTAGAAGAAAAGAAAACATGGAAAATCCTGATTGACAAGATAATAGGCATGCTATTAAAATATGCACTAGAAATCAACCAAATCATAACTGAACATTCCTGCGAAAAGATGAAAGCTAAGCATATTTCCCTTAAAGATGTAATTTTTCAAAGTTCTAATTTAGGCTTAAAATACTTTTTTCATAACTTCTACATTAATACTGCCAAAGAATTTACTGTTTTAAATTAATTGCAATAGAAAGAAATGGCAGAAATCAAAACAGATTATATAATTCTTATATAAGTCTAAATATCTGCATTGACATTGCCTTCTAAGAACATCAGCCCAGTTGTTTCTGTTTACTCCCATAACCACCAAGAACAATGAAAAAAAAATTCTGAGGGCAGACTACTGGGTAGAAAAAAAAAAAAAAAAAAACGTTGATGTGCAGAGGACTGTAGCCTAGTACGTTTGATTTTTCACCTTTCACTAGTGAAAGGCCACAGATTTTGTATTATCCTGACAACTCAGAATTTCAGGATTTCTCAAGACTGTACTTTTCTGGTGCACCCCATTCAGACAGATGGGATAAGCATATAAATTTTCCAGAAGCAATATGGGCCTTCTGGTACATTTTTTACCATTCACTCAGACAATATCTTCTCCTTTGCATTCACACATACTGCCTTTCTAAAAAACTGCCACGCCACAAAATCACATACCACTTTCTCATTTATCATACTGCATCATTGCCAGTCAGGAACAGGCCCCAGATTACCTCCACACCCCAGGGATGAAACAATTTACAGTGTTTCTTGTCAAACACTTAAAATATTTATACCAACAGAAGGTTGCCAACACCTACTGAAATTAACACATGAGGATTTCTGCCAAACTAAATGGTGTTGCAACAAGATCAGTCTTAGTTTAGGGAGTCCCTACATTTCTGACCTGTCCGTATCGATCAGAGTGTTTCAGTGAAAAATCAAATCTACAGCTAGATCAAAGTGTACTGTTAAATACCATGTGCCTAACAACCACCTTCAAACTGTCTACTGTGCCGCATAGATCATGTCAACATTGTCATTAGAAGCTACAGCTTTATTTCTTGTTTTTTGTTGTTGTTGTTGCTGTTGTTGTTTGTTTGTTTTTCTATAGAACATTATAGAGAAGGAAGACGTAGGAGCGCAGGTCTTGCTACTCTCCTGCTCCCCCTTTGGTAGTGACAACTAGCATCTTTGTGGCTGATACTGTGCAGATACACTGTGGCTGATACAAGCTTGTGAAGGAACTGACTCAGAAAGAGACTAAATAACAGCAGCATATGCCCTCTCTGCTAGGGCAATCAAAATAGGGATAGGACCATAGGCACATGGTTGTCCTAAGGTGACATCAGTAGTTTGACCACTGGTCATAAATGCAGATTCATGGCTTGCTACTGCATCACGTCCCGCTTCATCAACCATGGCTGTGAAGTACTGCTCCATAGTGAGGCATTGCAGCTCTGAAACAGGGAGTATAGTCAAGATTTTACACTGGAGAAAATTTTCAAGGACTCTAGCCCTGAAAATGATTTAGATTACATGTTTGGGGTTTTGAAAATATGATCAGAAAGCTCAACAGTTGGAATAGAGACAAGGAGGTTACTCACCTGTTACCATCACAAGCAAAGCAGACTTGGCTTGGTGAACATTAATTTAGTCTATTGCCAATTAAAATACAGGCAGATGATGAGAAAAACACTTTCCCTTCCATTCAACACCTTCACCTTTTCCCTAAGCCTAACTTCAGCCCTCCATCCCCAATCCCTCAAAATCCAGCCCCCATGGTCCCTCTCCACCATTCCTTACTTCCACACATCTAGCCCCACACCAGCTGGGGCCTTCCCAGGGAATGAAGGAAAAACCAGAGTCTCCTGCTCAGGGCTGCTGGAGATCTCTGCTTTCTTTGTGCATGAAGCCCCTCCTGCCATTCCTCCTCCTCTTCCCCAGATGCAGACAGGGGTGTTTCTCCCTCTGTTCATGGCTGCTGGCAGCATTGTGCCCCCTCTTCCCCAGGCTCTCCCCAGGTGCTCACCTGTGGCTGCGAGCCTGGCTGTGTCCTGCAGTGCCACTTCTGCAGGCAGCCCTGCAGGCCCTGGGAGACCCGCTGGCACCCACACCCCAGGCTGCTTATAAGCAGGATGGACATGGGCACAGTGCAACCTAAATTCTGCAGCATAGATGCTAACAAAAATAGTCATCAGTGGAAAGAGAGATAAAGCTGCCTAACATTCCGTAGCAAGAAGTTTCCCATCTCAAAAATAATTTCAGCTAGAGCTATTTAGGCTAATAAGTATTGCTGAATCCTCTGAGCACTTCTCAGGACTTTCAGCACAAGCAGTCTGTAAGTCTGTGAGACTTCAAGCAGTTAACATGCACCTAGAGCAGGACTAGTATCTGGTAAGTGCCGGTAATAATGTGACCAAGTTTATAGACATGTGATTGAAAAGGAAAAGGTTTACTTTAATCTTCTCACAGAATCACATCTAGCCTAATTAATCATTTATTACCAAAGAATATGCCAATTAATAATAGATAAACTATATAATGGGCTCAAAGCACCACCATAAAGATAAGCATCCTAAGGCACTCGGATGTCATAAGCCCAGTACAGATGTCTCCTATATATAACAAAAATATTATGAGAAATAACACTGAAAGACACATACATTTTTTAATTTAAGAGCCAAAATAGAAAAACAGTTTTCTTCTTATGTACATAATTAGAGTTTCTATTATAGAAGCACTGGAATTTATGCCAGTGATTGACAGCCGTGAAATTCTAACTGACATGCTGAGAACTCTGTCATTTATTTTCCTGCAGTCTTGCTGCATTTAACTAACTGTCCTTCAATTTCTCAATATGAATACATTTAGACATTAGCTAATGTATCATTCTTGACATCTATTCACCTTCAGCAGTGTATTAAAAAAAGACAATAAATTTAAAGCAAAGTCAAGGGGAAGACTTACTTGATGCACAATAAAATACTGTAATGCCAACAGCATAAAGTATACATAAGGGTGAAAGTTTTCAACACCTTTAAAGTGTTTAGCTCCTTTAAAGTTGTAATGTGAACTTATACCAAAGTTTATCCTTATTTAAGAACAGTGCTGTAGTCCATCCTGGGTCTGTACATCTAAAGCTTCTGAAAGCATATCCAATGTACCAATTCCTTTGGAGTAGACTCTACTCTTAGTTCAGCCAGCAAAATTGTCTTTATTTTCACCACCTGCTTTAAATACGATTAGCTTCAAAGACTGGTGCTAAGTGCTTAAATTTCTTCCAATTTACAAGTGTGTCTGCTTATCCTACTTTAGAATATACATATTCTCAAAAACTGAGGTGAGAATATCTGTTGAGTACATTAAGCAAAGTTGGTAAGTCATAGAAATAAAATGTACTAATATTTGCTTTATACAACTACTATGCTTTATCAGATAGGTGCCATAAAGTAAAACTTCATAAAGCAAAAGTCAATTACATATAAAACATGGATAAATTTAATAGAGACACCCATATCAAAGCTTGTATTATTATTTAGCATACACAAAAATTAAGCTTTAGCTGCTGTGGAAACTTATTTATCCCACTCTGATCTCTACTCCCTCTGGGCTTCTGGACTCAGGTACTAGGTTCTCTTTTGCTTTTGTCAAATCATTTATCTTCCTTCCCATGTAATATGTGACAGGATGCACCTTTTGTCTCTCTCTGTGCCATCGAAGATCTTTGAGTGGCCTTTGGAGGACAGTGACTGCCTCCTAACTGCCAAGCTATCTGTTTCTGTGAAAATCTGGAAACAGACTTAAGTACCTCATGTAATTAGACAGTCAGCAGAAAATGCCTTCATTCCTCACCCCACCCCCCTCCATTTTTTTTTAATTTTCACTTGAATTAGCTGGTTAAAGTCCCAGCTTGTGTGATGATGTTGCTTTACTATGATTTTAATGCAAATTATAACCATTCTTGAGGTAATTGTCACACAACTGATTCTTGCACAGAATGAGGGACAGCATAGCTTTCAATAACGTATCAGAGATAGTCCTGGCGTAAGACAATAGACAACATTTTCTAAAAATTGCAAGTAATTCTAATATAGACGCAAATTCCATGTAGCTTAACAATAATACTTTGATCCAATTCCTATTCTAATTTTTTAGTCTCTTATAATTAATGATACTTGCAAAAAGACTTCTTTACATAGAGAAATTGGCTGTAATAATAAATAGGTAACATTTTATTTTTCAGTACTTCCAGACATATGTTGAATCATTTGTCTTTAGCACAAAGAATAATATTATTCAGAAGACCCCTTAAAAATAATAATAATAATAATAAAAACTATACATATGTGGTATTTGTTGTATAGAAAATACATAGACATTTTAGACACTGTTTTTTTCACAAATAGAAAAATATCAGTTACAGTGTAAATGAAGCAGCCACATTCTGCTTAAATCTACTGAGTTACGTAAGATATTAAACTAATCTAAATTGGAATGATTTCCTCAAAAAAACATTATTATCTGCTTTACTTAAAACTTTACTTTGACCAAAAAAAAAAAAAAAAAAAAAAAAAGACTGTGAAGACCAGTCTGATATTATGAGAACTTTTTAAGTGTTTCTTTATCCTAATTTTAATCAAAAATATTGTCAAACAACTTAATACTACTTATAATGTTTTCTGCAGGATGCATGCTTGGAGAAAAATGAGTTGCTTAGAGAAGAACCATTTTATATTTCAAAATAATCACTGACAGTCGGATAAATGTGGAAAGATATCCAAGTCATAAACAACAAACTGCCAAGGAAGGAGTAAAGAGTATGAATGGTGATTTATTAACCCTAAGATTCCCTCACTTACTGATTATTTTACAAATGCTGCTCTGGGTTTTAACACAAAGAGAAATATGAATACTATTAGAGAAAATTATAGCTTTGTACTCAATCATCCTTACAGTTAAGACCTGTATCTGGGCAGGAACTGAAAACTTTCCATATCATCTGCTCCATATATCAAGTATTGCAGCACCAAATGAGTAATAGTTTGTGCAAAAAAAACTAACTAGATTATTCATGGTACAGAAATAATCATGAGGATATGTTTTGGAAAGATTGTGCTGTATAATGAAGCCGATTTATTTTCAGCTTTGTACCTTCCAGTCTGACTTGGCTTTCAGTAAAGGCAGCTCACTCATCTGACAGACAACTTCCCCACAAAATGAAGAAACAACATTCCTGACATAAAACAGACCTGCTGCACTACATGGTTTGGTTCACTTTGAAAAACATCTAATCCTACATGCGGAGAAAAACATATCTTATTCTCTTAATGAATTAAAATTCAAGCAGCTCTTTCCAACTTTGTGCTAAAAGGAAGAAAATGTTGGGGCAGAGGAACGTTGGAACTAGGTGATCTTTAAGGTCCATTGTAACTTATACCATTCTTTGAAGACAATTTAGCTATCCTTACATTAGAGGTGAGTCTAATCAAAACTTAACAATGCATTATGCCACATCAAAGTTGACAATCCATTTAAGTTACCACCTTACTACCTAGCATCACTTTTATCTAGTGATAGCTCAGTCAGATTTTGTATTTAATGTACTTGATGTTATGGGACACATTAATCAAATAAGGAGCAGTTTGATAATCTTTCCTTTGTAAATTATAATAAATAAATGACATTCCTACTTGTTATTTATCTACCTTCAAACTTTAATGAATATTTCTAGAGCTAATTGCTGATTTTCTATATTTAGAGTGAACAGACACATATGGAGAAAATAGCACAATGTGATATTTATGAGGTGCCAGTTCCCTTATAAATATAGAAATTGAGTAATTAGCACTAGAAATATTCATTGAAATTTCAATGCACACTTTGGGATTTGAAACTAAATTGAGCTAAAGTTGATGATCCTTGTCATAAATTAATATTTGGGGATTTTGGAAGTTAGTTCACTTGAGATACGCTTTCAGCTACTGAATAATTTAAATAAAAGAAACACTGGACATAGCAAACATTTGGTGAGAGGAATATGCATCAAAGATCAATTACAGCTATTTGACAGTGTAGAATAGCCATTATCACGTTTTTTAATGCATTTGTTATTTCCCGTTGTAGCAGTCTATTTCATTCCTCTAATATCTCTAGTAGAAGATTATTTTAAAAAGGTGATTTAAAAAAGATCAAACTTAACATGTTTTCCAGGTCAAGTCAGTATCTATGGAGGTATGAGTCTATGATAACAGTTATAAATTACAGTTTTTGGTTTTTTTTTTTTTTTTAATATGAAAATATTTACGTGGCAAAGAAATTAAGACCAAGAACATAAATTAATCATTTCTTAAGTTGCTTGCTTAACTATGTAAAAGTGTAATAAATCATAATGTGATTATTTATGCTAAGTAGCTTGGTTTTATAAGGAGTTCATTAAGTGACTCCTTATCTAAGTTAAATGTTTGGGAGCTTTACTTTCATTAAATGCTATCTACATTCACATGAATAAATTCGTACATAAAGTCTTACTAATCAGTTTAAAATAGATTTTAACAAAAACTGTAAACAATATGAATGAGCAAATGATTTTAATATATACAGTAGTGTTTTAACTGACTAATATTACCATCCCTAAGTGAAAATGGATTAATAAGATGCTAAGTGCATCTGACTAGTGAATAAGTAAAAACAAATTAATGGAAGCTTTGAAGAGTCTTTGCAATTAAAGCCGGACCTGAACATTAAGGTGATTTTCTAATTAAAATGAAATTAACAGCCTATATTTCAAGAATGATACTTCAGAATCTAATCATGTAATGCTGTAGAAGAACCACATTTTTCTAACATCATTTGGAAGTTTTCATTACATGAAAAACATATCTTCAGTGCAAAGATTTTGAGTGCAATTTAAAGAAGCAACACATATTTAAAAACCTGAGATATTTATATACCTTCTGTTTCATGGCTAGAATCCATTTTTATAACTTTTCCATAATAACTGTGCATTTGGCAATAGTATGCAAAAACAGATGTGAAGTCTGCCTCTGCAGTGCATTAATCCCATGTTATTATATATCAATTCCTGAATTTCACATTGTGTGAAAAGAGCTCATCTACAAGTAATTAAAAGTGAACAGAGATACGTCTTACTATTTAAAAATGCAAAGAAATTCCTCATCTACAGACTGTGATGAAGGCTAAAACTATTGAAGGTATTTACTAAGTTCTGTAATCTCTTAAGTAAAAAATTATTTTACATTTCTCTTATCTTTTTATCAGATGATTCGAAGAGCCTATTGAGATCTCATAAAAAAAAATATTTTTAAAGAATACTGTTTTCCAAATCCATCAAAAATCATCATGTGCCAGAACTAAATTTTCAAACATAATCATTAAATTAATCATATAAGTGTACAAGCAATATATTCTCCCAAAATAATAGGTACTTCTGACTTCAATCTGGCTTTTGCTTCCCATCCTTAAAATAAAAATAAAGAAACCCAGTTAAACCATATGATAATCAATTGTGAAACATATACACACTGCTCAAAAATAACTCATTCTAATTTATTATGTTGGCCATCATTACGTCAGGGGCAGATGGTGGTAGTATAACAGTAAAAGCTGAACCTTCCTGACAATATTGTTACATGTTGTTGAAACAGACGGCAGCAAAGGGGCAGACTGACAAAATGGCACCATACATGGAAGTGCATATTAAGAAAACATGTGTCATTGAATTCCTCCATGTAGAAAAAAAATTCATTAATTGTCTCTTGCTGAATGTTTATGGAGACCAAACAGTGGATGAGAGCACAGTGAGGCTGTGAAAGATGAGCCATGTTCCAGATAGCCATGCAGATTTTGGCTAATGTGACCTGAAGGATCTTGCTCATCACTGGCAAAAATGCATTGCTAATGGTGATGATTATGTTGAAAAAAAATTTATAGCTGAGAATTTTCTCTATCAAATAGTATTATTGTGTTCTTTGTATTTGTTGCAGTTTCCAAGGTTATAAATAGAAAGCATTACTTTCAGAGCAACCTATGCATGATAAAAGTGCAGCAGCTAATTAATGCTTGTACAGTGTGGACTTATGCAGGGCTAGAGCCATGTGCTGAGCAAGAAGACAGACACAGGGTAAGTGCTGATTCTATGTACTCTGCCTATCCTATTACAATAAAATAATAAAGAATAAAGCAGTACTAAGGCTGGCATCTAAATTGGTAAGTGATTTTTTTCTATGATGTTCATAATCTGAATAAAACTTGCAAGTAAAGCACAAACATAACTCTAGTTTAAGCTTCTGATTATTTTTTTAGCAACAGCACCAATTAATGCCAATTTAAAATTACTCTATACTCTATAATGTCCTACTATTTCTTTCATAGTCTGTATGTCTCTTCCTGATTCATTTTCCTATGCTCAGTCCTTTTATCCTTAGTCTACTCTGTCCCCTCAAGTTCCTCTGGGTCTAGTTACTCCATTTCCTCTCCAGCTCAGTGCTCTTCACAGAGCACAGTGGAGAAAAAGTCAATTCTCGTAACAGCAACATGTCACCTTCATCTCACACTATGAGCTGCCATGACCAACAACCAGTTTTCTTCCTATCAGTCCAAGCTGCACCCTCAGTCCAAGCTTGTGACCAGTGCAGACTGAAATCTCAAAATATTTGTTTATATGCAAAGAATTGTCATAGGCTTACATGTTAAGTAAATTTGATTGCATTTTCATTTTTAAAAGATAGAAAAAAAGCTGACATTTAAATGACTATGTTTCATGTCCTCATATCTAGGTGTAAAAAGATTTACTATATTGGAGCTCCTATATTCATTTCTGGTCAGAGCATCTTGTGTTTTTCACTTTTCTTTTGAAGAGAAATCAAGTCATCCCAGCAATGCCATCTTATCCAAACTGATCAAGAAGTTAAATATAGGATATAAAGGATAAATATGATTCATGGTGCTATTTTGGGTGATTTTAGACATAACTGGCAGCTATTCTTTAAAAAGAGTAGAAAAAAATGTAACATATTTACTTAATAAACACCAAACTGTGGAAGATAGTGTTTTCTGTCAACAGTACTTCTTTTTTATAAAACTGCAGATCTCATCTGCAAGTCCCATATAAAATCAAACTGAGTGTAAAGACAAGATTAACTCTAAGGATTTGTCATGGCTCCAAGGCACACCACTTGGCTTGTCCCTGCCCAGGCCCCTGCTCCATCCCCAGCCAGGCTGCTGAAGAGCTGGGCTTCAGCTTACTACTGCCCTGCTTGCTAATGGACCAAGCCCAGAGAAGCCTGCCTGCAGGCCCATGACTTGTCCTCAGATGTACTTAGAAAGAGTTCTGTGAAGGGTTACAAAGATGATGAAGGGACTACAAGCAGCATGGAGGCTGAGAGAGCTGGAACTTGTTTGACCTCAAGGTGGAGAAGGTCTTATTTATGTCTATAAATGCCTGAAGGAATGTAAAGAAGACAGAGCCAAGCTATTTCAACAGTGCCTAGTGGTAACTAGACAAGAATCACTGGACAAAACTGGGAACACAGGATGCTCCTTCTGAACATCCTGAAGTGTTTATTTGCTATGCAGGTGCCAGTATAAGTTGCCAAAGAGGCTGTGGAAACTTTATCCTTTGAGATCTTCAAAAGCCATCTGGACATAGTCCTAGGCAAGCAGCCTGAATGAGCATGGATGACCAGGTAATCTCCAGAGGTCCCTTCCAACCACCAAGGATTTATGCTAGCAAAACTGATCTCAGTGCATATTTGCCGTATTTCTCCAATGGATTGTATGCTGCAGAAAGCTTAGGAAAAAAAAAAACAAAAAAAAAAACTTTTATCCTCTCAATTTACAAGCAAGAGTTAAAGCTCCTTGTCTTGACTATCAGAACCATAAACAAGATCACGATGTCCTCAGCTCTGATAGATAATTAAACTGCTAGTGCGCTGTATGATAAGCCTTATTCACTACCTTATATGTATATTTATGTTTTAAGTTTTATACATATAAATGTGTGATCCTAATCCATGTTTCCAAAATCCTCACTGCAGGCTTTTTCAGTAGAACTTTTTGCCACAGCATGTTCAACACAGTGTGAGCCCACCAAGGAGTTCAGGAAACCTCCGACAATATGCACTCCTGTAGTTCTGGTCACCTCCAAAAAGTATTTCAACACCAATACAAATTGCTGTCAGCATGCCTTTACTGGTAAAAAGGAAAACATATGAAAAAATAATTAGGTCATGTTGTCTAGTTCTATACAACAAGCTGAGAGATTTAAATTGTAAAAGCTCTCTAATAGGTATCAAGAGATGTGCAGACCTCCATTATGACCTGCAGCAGCTGGAGCTCTGAGGAATTCCTCTCCTGTTAATAGAAATTTGCTCTGCTTTCACTTATCCATTCTTAAAACAGAAGATACCAAAAACCTAAAACATGCACCCAGTGCTCAAGCCTGATTTCAGACTGCAAAATTTATTCCACTCACCAGAAGACATAATGGCACCAGCATCTGATGTATTTTTCATAAGCAAATATATTTAATCTTACTGCTTATCAAATTAAAAGCAGTCAATATATAAGAAACTGTGATGTAACTCTAGATTTCTTGTTTCAGTTAAGAGAAAAACAAACCACCGTTACACACAAGATTGCCTTTAGAAGAAATTGATTCTCACCTGTAGTACTTGGGTTTGCTAAGAGTCTCTCAGAAGGATTCACTTAACCTCAGTAAAGACAGAATTAATGAAGAAGCAGACATCTCCTAGCATATCTTGGCATATCACCTCAACAAAAATTGCTCCGTCTCAACAGTTTCACTGAAATTAATTTAATTAACTTACCAATTAATAATGAATGATCTACAAGCTTGAAAATAACCACAGATAATTGAATTTGACTAGAATTTTCCAGAAAGCTGCCACAGATATGAATATGTTCACTCCAGGGCAGCTTTATGATACTAAAACAGTATTAGCTGGGGCACGCATAGTTTGCCATCTTAGGTCTAAGATATTCAAAAACAAGGCAGAAAAATATGTTTGTTCTTTCAGGCATAAAAATAGTGCATCTATCAGGTCGTTAAATCATAAATTTTAATTTACTTTGTCTCAGGCTGTTCTTCAAGTCTAAGGGGTTATGAAACTATATCAGATTAACCAGAAATTATCAGAAGCTAAGCAGAACCCATGATAACCAGATCAAAAATGTAAATCCCTCACTTGACCTAATCTTCATTCCAGTGGCCATGAATAATGTTAATGGAAATAAATACTGTAAAGAGTATTTATGAGTAAATCTGAAAAGAAGGTTAACAATCAAAATCACAACATTGTTGAACTGAAAAGCTATGATCTCTGTTACTAATTTTTCATAAGATATGTCAACACCTCATTTTGCATCAAAATCACAAACAATTGTAATAATACTTAATATGTGAAAATAAAAACTTTAATTACTAATTTACTGCTAAATCATCTTCCACTAAGCTTCACATTACTGGTGTCTAGATAACTTTTTATTGTTATAGTCTATTTCGAGTATAGACAGGCATTGATTTAATTTTTCTTCTTTCAGGAATTCGCCTGGAAACTGACAAAATAACTGAGAATCTCTTTGCATGTAACTGTTATTAATTGCTGTGACAAATTGTCATCAGCCTCTGCCACACTGGGAACTTCACCCAGGGCAAGGGAATGATTGGGGCACAGTTCTTGAAAGGAGAGACATTATAAAGAAACAGCTCATTGATGTTCAACTGACATAAACTGGAAATCAAGGAGTCAAGGAATTTATTCAAAGAAGCCAAGGATTCCAAAGAAATAGTTTCTGAAAATATTCATTATATAATACATTAAAAAAAAACACATAATAATAAATAAAATGCAGAATAAAATACAATATCACAGATTTAACAGAAACAAGGTATGTTCAAGATATTTCAGTCAAAAGAACACTGCTTTTACAGTTACACTGTTATCATTTCGTTTGCTTCTACATTCTGAATATCTTTTAGGACTCCATTTCAAGTAAAAGATTTCAGTTGTCATTTCTTAAGTACAAAACATGTGATTCTCCAAAGCAACTTTTGGAGAACAACTACATATTTAAAACGACTACATATGTGTGTCAGCTGTTTTTCAAGTTGAAAAGCTGGTAGTAGTAACCCTAAACCTAACCCTAACCCTAATCTAGTTTTGGGAAGCTATAAATCATCTTACAGATCTGTTTTTAGAGTATTTTATGAAACAGAGCTTTGGTCTATGACTGGGGTTTCTGGGTGCAGCGGACTATGAGAAAATGAATATGAATCTTACTGCAATCTGAACTGAAATGCTGAGAAAACGGAAAGAGAGATAGGAAGGGTCAGAGAGATGCAAAAGCGCTTTTGTGAATTTTCGGTTGGCTCTCAAGAAATAAAAGGGAAATGTGGATAAAAAAAGATTACTTTTCTAAGTCTTTGTTACCCCAGGATTAAAGTGGTCTGGAGTTCCCAAAAGGTAGTGTGATGGTGGAGAAAGCAGCAATAAATTCCTGGAAAAAGAAAGAATTGTCAGAGACTCTAATATTTCCAGGAGGTTATAGATTGCTGAGTGCCTCTTCCCCTCTCCAAAAAAATCATTGCTTTCCACTGAATCTAGCAATATTTTTAGTCCTAGAAATAGAATGATTAATTGCCAGCCTGTGACAGATGACTTAGAAATACTTACAATTACAATGCTTTGTTTTTTTGGCTTTTTGTTTTGTTTTTCTTTGCTTGCTTAATTGTTTTTGTAAAGAAAGATGAGGAATACTTCAATAAAACTGGTCTGATGCACGACTCAAACTCAACTAAGTTTTCAGACAAATAAAAGGAATACTAATTTATTTTAAAATGCAGTTGAATTTAGTCTTAGATCTGAGATAGACATTTATACTGTTCTTGGACTAGACAGAAAAATATTGGTGTCTTCACTACCACTCATTAGCATTCTCTGTGAGGCATGAAGCTCATTCAGTGCTTTGCATGTTAGTTTGCTTTTTGTGAAAAGAGAAAAAGTGCAAACAGAAATGCGCCAACGTGAGCTTAGAACTGATCTAATTAAAATAAATAGCTGAAGACAGACATCAGAAGGCATTAATAACCATCACTGTCATGGGTCAGGTATTTGGTAGACTATTCTGGTATAAAATTAAAAACGAAAATAATAAAATAATAAAAAGCCCCATTATGAATCGCATTCAGATCATCTGCTTTTTCATTCCCTTTATCGCTTGTTTTTTTTTTTTTTTCTTGCAGATTGTCATTAATTAAAACTCTCTTTCTTTTTACTTTCATCATCTCTCTCTGAGATTTTTTTTTTCTTTTTTTCATCATGTCCACTACAACTCTATGGAAACTCACAGGGTGGACTTCATTTTATTAAAGCCAATTTGACCAAGGAAGCTGCTTTTTAAGAACTTGAAACTTTTACTTATTTCTTGCATTAAAAGCATCCTTCAAAAGGAGTATGAAAGGAGAATATGCTTTGTTCATAATTCATAATGCTGTCAAGTAGTAGAATTATTAGTATCTTAAAATTTTATGACATTTGCAAAAGGGCATTATAACAATGCTTAGAAAATCTGACTTTATTGCATTTCACAAACTCAACTTACACTCGGACTTAAGTAATAATCAGCATTTTTACTAGCAATGAGCTATTGGAATTATATATCAGATAAAGTAATTTCAAAAGTTCAGCAGCAGTCAAAATTCTAATTTAAACTTTAGGAAAGTATTAAAGCTGGAATCACGTGCGAACCAGTGTAGCCTTATGCCTAAAGCATGAGCCTGTTAATAAAATTAAACCAGTTATCCATCGCATTGAAATGACATAATATGCAGATGCAGTTACCCCAAGAAAGTGTTTGTATACTAGAGTATCCAAACTTACCCTTTCTGAATTCTAAATTTAACAATAAGCATTATTGGAGAAAAATAATAATTTTGCAATGAGTACTTCCTTTCTTCCCCCTGCCCCTAAACCTTTCCCTTCTTTATTACCTGGCTTTTTTACCCATAAAATCATATCTCTGCACCTGCTGTCAATGATCTTCCTAATGCATCCCAGGATGCAGTCAGATTTCTTTGCTGTGAAAACCTGAACCACTTGAGCTAGTGTCCACTGAACACTTTTCAAATGATTATGAGGCCATATCACACTGTACACTTTGCTTTTCAATTCACCACTTTATCACTTTATTTGACTGTGAGTCATCTTCTCCCTCTCAGCATTTCCCATTTAAAATTCTCCTCACCAGGTTGTCCAGCCCGTTGGCAGAGGTACATCTTCTGTGTCAAGTCACATGGATCCTGTCTTTTCCTAGCAGTCCTTAATCCTCAAAAAGGGTTCTTCAATGGTGAAAAATAAACACTAAACCTCTTCTGTCAATTCCAGTTTTGAAAACAATTGCAGATGCATGGGATCCATCTATTTTTTCTCAAGTCTTTCTCAAGGTTCAAAAATAAAATCACCTAATCCTCCAAGTCCTTCACACTTACCTCCAATACCTTGTAACCACGTTTGATGTGTTCCAGTCTCCCCAGGGAGTTTCATTGGTACCCGTATGAAAAGCAGTGGAGCATAATAGCCTGAGTGCCAGACGAGACTCAGAGTGCTCTTTACCATGTCCCAGATTCAAGGCCCAAGGCAGTAAGCCCTCTTAGACAACAGGACAAATCAGCAGATTAGGGCTTCCATACAACACAGCACTGAGTCTTCCACTGGAGTCAGATGTCCCTTCCTCTTGGTGCTGATCCAGGGCACAGGTTGAAAGAGCTTAGACTGATGCTTCGCTGAACAAAGAGCCCAGTGCCTCACTCGCTCCAAGTGCACTGAGCCCCTTCCGTAGTTAAATGGAAGTGGAGAAGAAGTCTTTCTTTTGTTTCAGGAATTCACTAGTTTCCAGCCATGCAGCCCAGAAAAACATCAGAACTGTTTAAGAAGATCAGTTTGAGCCTGATGTTAAAGGATAGAGTTTTTCCTGTTATGCTAGGACCTGGTGGCTGCCTCTATTTGTTGCACTCCAAGAGCTGCATTCTAGGCAACTTTAAAGAAGATGCCTGAGTTGAGAGCCTAGTCTTCTTAGCCTACTTCTATAAGTTGTTCAAGAAACAGAAAACTCCAGATGGCAATTTGGTAAACTCAATCTTATGGTGGTTCTTCCATTCCTAAAATGGATGTAGCCCTCTGGACTATGGAAGGACACTAGAAGAATTGGATTACTGACTTAAGTCTTCATTTGGTGACAGGAATGCAAAAGCACAGAGCCCCTGTGTCTTGGCATCATTTTAATTATTCGAAATGAAGTTCTGCTAGCTGGAATTATCTACTTTACAACTTCTTACTGATGTGACAGGATACTGTACCTAGCATTCTTGAATTCTACGTCTAGCAGTATTGACTGTATATCTGAAAATGGAATTATTTGCACACATAATATGTTGTGCCTAACAAAAATGTAAAGCTATACTCCAGTACACTCATTTCTCTAAAGTGGATAGAGGCATATACATGTTTAATAAGGTGTAAATTGTATCTATCTGCTTGATCTCATGTAGGCTTCTGTAAGTTATTATAAATCTTATCTGTAGTTTTAAATTAATCCCATAACGCTCTGTTATTTTCAAATGTTAGAGCAGCTTAATAATTGGTCACTTTAGAACAGGGCTGTTCCTATTCCCTGCAGTTCTGATTCTCATGTTTCTACACTAAATATTCAGACTAACAGCGCTGAAATAATCTCACAATGATGAAATGGCATAATCCCTGACTATTCAGAGCAATGATAAACCGGTTATCTGTAAATCAAGAATACATGAAGAGCCACAGCACGATGAACACAGTTTCGTAAAACATATCCAGATTATAGACTTCCCTCTATGTAGAACAGAAAAAAGTGGCATTAAGCATAGGATTACTCATCTTGAACTTAGGTAAAAGTTGATTGATTCTAGTGCTTTTAAAAATGAACTACTAAAATGCTAAGCATGAAAATTCTTTTCATTGGATTTGGTATAGTCTGAATAGCTGACTTGTCTTTATGGCTATTTTCATGTTACGGTGCACATCCCTTTAACATATGGATCCCAGAGCAAGTTCAAGAGATATGGCAAGATTAGACAGATCTAAAACAAAACAGCCTAGAGAGCAGGGACAGAGAGTAAATATTCTGAAAAGATAGGTTTTTTGTGTGTTATCTCAACACCTACTGTGCCAGTGTAGCAATTCTAAGAAATATGTGAATATTTCCTTCTGCAGATGGAAAATGGAAAAAGATATTTGGATAGTTAACCAAACTGTCATATTAGAATTCAAGAAATAACGCTGTGCAAAACACAATCAGAAATTAATTACAAACTCTGGTGTGATTTATTGGTTTCAAGACTTAACTAGCCATTATTTGTATATATAATTGTTGGGGTTTTTTTCCCTAAAAAAACTTGCTATAAACATAAAATGTTGCTTCTATAAAATGTAGTAAGCTCTTTTTAAAAAGAAATTGCTATTAAGATACCAGTGCTCAAGGCTTCAATAATTATTGCATATTTTTAAACTTGAAATTTGAGTACTGAAATATTCAGCAGAATGAAGACTGATGAAATGCTCCCAAAACTGTGCTAAACACCATGGGTAAATATACCCATTTTGCACAGTTGTAGAGCACAAATCTGCATACTGATTCTGTACCTAGTCATCTCAAAATTATCACCTGGGCTGCTAATTCCAGGGTTAACTTGTGAACAGAGAGCTCAAGATTTACAGGGGAATTTCCATCACTTGTTTTTTACTTCTTATATTTTGAAAACAACACTCATTTGATCTCTAAAGGAAAAATATATATATATAATTTCTAAACAGTAATTGAGGTAAAATTGGCTAAAAACACTTTTAATAGTTTTTAATTTTCTTTTTTTTTTTTTTCAAGAACAGAGATAAAAACAAATTCAGTTTTGTATTTGAGAAACCAAAAAACTGGGAGGAGAGTCGTAGCTGAACTACAGCTCTTGAAACCTGGCCATCAAACCAGGAGCATATCCCCTTGAACCTCTAAGTCTCACTTCATCTAGCATTCTTATAAAGACGTGCACTTCTCCAGATCAAGGCACACATAAGCCTTGCAAGATCAGCCTGTTCTGCAGCTGTGAATTTCTAACTTTTTTTGTAGCCTTTCAGTAAGAAACACAGCAGCCTGAAGAGCTCTCAGTTCCTTAGACTGCTTAGCTGATTTCTGGAAGTTCACAGTTCATATTTCCATGATAAGTTACAGATCTCCAAAAGTCAATAATTTTTATTTTATTTTATTTTTTGTGGAACTGTATGTTGGAGAGATTCTTCATTTCAGTACCTTGTCACTAACATCTTTTAACCTTAAAGATGAAAGTTTTAAAATCCAAAATTCACTAACAACCTCATGTCATGAAAAGTTCTAAGGCATAAGACAAGTGTAAGAGATGTTGGCAAGAGCCTGAAACAACGCTATCACCAACACTGGATATTTCATTTCAAATCTTTTGAACTTAATGCATTTTTAAAGTATCTGATTCCTGCAAATGTATGAAACTTTACTTACAAATCCCTCTCAAGATTGCTCAGAAACATCTGAGACCATGAGGTGTACAGTTTCAAAACAGTTTTAAGATATTTTTAATCTAAATTCATTAATTTTTTAGCACCATCCATTCTTACTTTATGATACTGGAATATTAACACACAACAATAAACACTGTTGCAGGTTTTTTTCACTTGAATATTACATTTTCAATTACTCATAGTGAATTTCCCATTTCTGAAGTTAAAAGCCACAGCTGACATATATTAGCTTGATTTCTTTTAAATATCTCTCCAAAATGGGTACCATAGGCATATATTTTAGCAGCTAAATACTTTTACTTATCTTAAATTAAGACTGAATATTGCGTGGGGGAAAAAGTCACCAGATTGCATCTCATTCAGTGATACTTGTATAAGGTTTTCCTGATCTTGTTTTCTACTTTTAACAACATACTAAAGTTAGCAGGTTTTTTTTGGCTGCATACATCTTAAATACATATTAAAAAATGTTTTAAACGGATTCTCAATTTTAGACTGGGGCTGTTCCAAAGTTAGAATAAATCATTAAGAACGTTATCCTTAAACATTAGCCTTTTAAACACAGATGGGCACTCCCTAGAAAGCACATTCCTGTGTCTAGTCTGAACTGACCCTAATGCACCACTGAGCCATTCTCATGTTTCCTGATACTGCATACGAGGGAGAAAAGATGTACACTCTCCTCACTAGGCTTCAGAATCCAATGACATCATCTGTCAGCCTCCTCTTCTCCAGGATAACCCTATGGCCTTGAGCTTCTCCTCACACAACATGCTTACCAGCCTTTTTACCAGCTCTGTTGCCTTCCTTTGAACTCTTTCAAGAGCCTTAACATCCTTTTTGTATTGTAGAGCCCCAAACTGCACACAATATTCAGGATGAGGCTGCACCAATGCTGAATATACTGGGAGAACCAATTCTCTTGATCATTTGGCTATGGTGTGTGCAGTTGCTTCCTGACTGCCAGGGCATGCTGCTGGCTCTTGCTGAGACTGCTGTCACCCGTAGCCTTAGGTTGCACTCTGCAAGACTACTCTCCAACCACTCAACCCTCATTCTGTGCTTGTGTCTGGCATTGCTCCATCCTGCATGCAGAATCATTCTGGCATTTCATGCCATTGCTAATCACCTGGTGCTCCAGTCTATTTAGGTCCCTCTATGAGGCCTTTTATCCATCAAGAAAGTCAACAGCACCTGCCAGTTTAGTATCACCAAACTTGCTAAGGATGCATTCAACTTCTGCATCTAGAAGTTGAATCCTAAATTACATCCTTCATTTAGAGCATAACTCTAATTTAAAAATAGGGTCACAGACTCCTGTCTTAGAGCCTATGCAGAAGTAACTGGCCCAACACTGGAATTCACATTTTTTGTTTGAAAAACAAGTATCTTTCATTCTGTAATAATAAATGGTCATATAAGAGGAAATATATATATGTATATATAAAAAAAAACCTTGAGGAACACATCTGCTTTTGAAGAGTAGAATGGAAGCCAGTTAAAATTCAGCTCCATTACACAGAAACAAGTATCTCCAGCACACTGTAACATTCTTGATCTTTTCTACAAAATATTTTCAATACTCAATAATGAAATTTTCTGAAATTCCTGTCATTATGTTACTTTATTTTAATATAGACACAGCAAAGACAGTCTGCAAAGTGTATCATGAAAAATTACTCTTTGTTTTATGTAGGGAAGTAAGAAAAATACATACTCCAAAAGGTCAAATATTCAATTTTCCTATCACAGAATAAAACAGGCAATATACAGACATGAAGAAAAATTCTCATGGTACAATAACTATTACAAATAAACAAAGGGACTCTGTGCTAAAAATCATAACAACAGAAGGTTTGTACTGTCTCCTAATATTCATTTATTTACAAACAGTGCCAAATTGCTGATGATCTGTTATGTTTTTCAAAACAAGCAATCAAAATCCACCGTAATTCTGAAAAAATACTCCCTAAAAAATATGTGAGAATTATGTATCTCAAAGGATACAGTACAGACATATGAGTACCTCTGGATATTGTGCAGTGTTAAGAGACCTGAGGTCACAATACAAGGGCTATATATCAGGCCAAAAAAAATAAATAGTCATAGTTGTCATCAGACTGATTGGCAGGGTTTCTGTCTCTCAGTTGTTTGGCTGCCTCTAACATATCCTGTCAGTATCATTTAGGATTTTGTGCTGTTTTGCTTTTGATTCTCAACTTGCTCATTTAAAGGCAGCTGTCAGAGAGCAAGGCTAGCACAGAAGTGGAGTTACCCTCCCCTTAAACATACATTAGGTTATTATAACTACACTGAATTCAGAGAGGATTGCTCCCAATTTATACCAGAGAGAGAAAGAACAAGATAAAAAGAAACATGCTTGATTGACTGCTGTGAAAATTGTTAAACATTTAGGTCTGGCATAGAATAAAATTACTGAAGTTCAATAGTATGTCACTGAATCATCAGAAGCATGACACTGGTTTTACTAAAGCTTATGTGCTGCTGTACCACTAGATCAAAGTTTGACGCAGTATTTAGTGAAAAAGCATCACATTATTTTTGATATGATAACTGCAAATACAGGTAGATTTCAAGATATGCATGTCCACAAGAAAAGGAATTACAAGGACTTTTTTGTATAATCAGAATTTTCATTAAAGCTGAAGTGAGAAACAACATTTAAAGTAGTAGGTCTGACATTCCTCGAGAGAATAATTCAATTTAAAACACTTAGCAGGAGTTTCCTTATCAGTGTCAGAGTAGGTACAGTTTGAAGTGATAGGTTTAATCATTTCTAAACACAGAATTAACATCCTTGGCCAAATGGTTCCTGTCAGAACTGAAAGGAACATTTATGTATTCCTTCTGCCCAGGATTTGTGACTTCTTTTTTTAAACGGCCAAATCATCACTAATTCTTTAATAAGTAGGGAGCATTGGGAAAGGAAGGAGGAAAAAAACCGCAGGATCTCAAGATCTTAACTGGCCACAGGTTTAAGTTACTTATAGTAAGTAGTACTTGTACTCATTAGCTTAAAAAAAAAAATCTATGGTAGTGTTCTTACTCCAGCTTTTTGAACATTCTGCATTTTCAGAATGGGATACTATTTTTCCATTTACCAGGTTTGATTACTTCCAATTTATTCTGATGAGAGAATCAGATCTGTAGCTGTTGCCCAGCAGGAATTTCACTGAAGACAACAAGCATCTTCAGAAAGAAGCTATTCCTCTAAGAAAAGGTAAGGAGTAAGGCCCTGCCTGTATGGGGAGGAGGATGAGATAAGATGAAACAGTGAAAGGGTATCTGCCTGGACTAAAGGTGGAGGACAAAAATATGGGGTACCTGCTCTAAAACTAATGTATGAGATAACCCTTCTGTGATACGTGGTGAGAGTGGTCTAAGAAGCACTAATGAAGGTGGAGATCACTTTGGAGAAAGCTCTGCTCTGGTGGCAGTGGAGTTCTGACTGCAGCCACGGCCCATGCTGTTGGATGGGCAAGGACAGCTTTACCTCTGATATAATAGGCGTTACTGGAACACGGGAGATTGTTCTGGAAAGCCCAAGAAGCTAAATCCCTCCTCCTTCTTCCAAACTTCTCTCAAAGAGACAGAGCAGAGGAAACTTCCCAAAGACTATATCAAGTTTTAGAAGAACCCTTCGCAGACCATGGAACATGGCAGGCCAAAGATACCTGCTGTGAGAGTTAGTCAGAATTAATAAAAGATGGATATTCAGAATAGTTATGGAGGAATGCAAACTAAAATTTAACAGGCATTTTTCTGTTCCCAAATGTAATCTCTTTTGAAAGAACTATTTTCTAGGAAAGCAGCTACTTCTGTTTTCCAAACCACACTTTTGACTGGCATGAGAGCGTCATTTCTGAGACCATGGGCCAGTTATTTTATATCTATCTATCTATCTATATATCAATTATTATATATTATATATTATATATATCAATATATATAAATTAGCAATAGAAACCCCCCCCCCAAATATTACATTAGGCATTAAAATGGAAGGATTTTCTTATGCAACATTAATGTGAAAGAACCAATAAGAATACTTCCCCAAGATCTAACCTCTAGTAAGATGTTCAATAGCAGCAGAGTTGGTTTTATGGCATGGTAATGCAAATAGTCAACTGAGATGACAGCTGAAGGCTAAATGCTTCTTGTTGAACGCTTGTGCAGTACAACATGCTTTGTTTTGGGGGGTTGTTTTTTTGTTTTGTTTTGTTTTGTTTTGTTTTGTTTTTTTCCAATTGGAGAAATATGGACCTTATCCCTGAAATGACAGCATTCCTGTATCTTTTTGCCTCATCAGCTCTCCATCTCATTTCAAATCCTGGCTGACAGTGCTTTTTTTTTTTTTTTTTCTTCCTAATTTGCACTTCTTAATTTCTGTCTCCTTTTTGTTATATTTCCCATTAAACTTGGTAATTGCAACATCAGGGTTTTGACTGGTATACAAAATTCCATATAGAATGTTTTATTTCATCTAGCCCTATCATTATGAAAAAAGCCCAAACTCATTTTTACAATGAAATACAAGGAGGTGAACATTCTGAGCATGAAAATCCCCTAATTTAGGACAGTTCTGAAAGCTTTCCGCTACAGCTTGTTGATATGCTTATAATAGCCTTTATCCTACCGGTATAATACTGTCACAAACTTTAGGTTAGATTTGATGCACATGAAAAAACAACATATATATATATATTCTGACCAAAAAACCTGCAAGTTTTGAGGGGCAGAGAAAACTAGATGCAACTTGCCATCTGGGGAATTGTCTTTTAGTAAAGCTAACTGGTGAGGCACAGGAACTAAAATCCTCTTCAGTCTTTCTAAATATATGAGAATCTGCTATTGCTGCAAAGTTCCTGTGTTGCTGAAGTCCTGTTAGCCAATTATAAATGCCAATACTTTGTGCTCTCTCTTGCTTTTCTTTGAATTCACAGCTCAGCATTGTACAAACTTGATTCAAGCTGCTATATAATCCTGTTATAAATTCATTGCCTTTTCATTTAAAGCCTTCTGTTTAATTCTTTCCTGGATGGATCTGTCAATTCATTCACACTGAGTAGACACACAAGGGCTTTATTTCTGGCTTTTTAATGTGCCAGTCACAGATAGACATGAAATCTAACCGCAGTATCTCAAGTGAGCTTCTACAGTACAAATGTTCACACAACTGCAAGAGTCAAACTTCATTTCACCTGGTGAGGCTTTCGTTGAAACTAAGATTAAGAGCTTAAAAAATGCAATGGTCTGCTCCGTTACCATTCAAGAGTTTCTTGCTTTATCGTGCTATGAAAGTGAAATGAAGGACTGTCTGACTATCTAACATTTTGTCATCTCTCAAGTTTGTAAGTGATCAAAAAGCAGGTGAGATGAGGAGTTTGGGATCAGTCACACAAAATATCCAAACCTAAGCCCACAGGAATTTTGTCCTTTGGACACCAAAGCATCTTCTTTTCAGCCTGATGCTAAAAATCATCCATTTAATTTCAACCTGATAGAAAATAGACACAATGCCAAGTAAATGTAGCAGCAATTGAGTCAATTTGAGTATGTTGGAAACTGTTCTGATTTTATGTCGAAGTAAATCACTATGTCATCATTTTTCTATTTCTTGTTCTACCATTTAACATCCTTAAAAATGATTTAATTTTGTTTCCATCTTATACAGAACTTTCTTGTTTACTTTTCCTGACTACCCTATTTGATCTGAAAGAATAAAATCTTCTCTATTTTTTTCCTTCATCTTTGGGGAAATAGATAAAGGAAAGTGTTTTTAAGTTGCTGATAAAAGCTAAAAATATAATGCCTCCAGTGAACTGCAATGATTTAAAGTACCAGGTACAGCACCTTTGCAGAAAATGAAAACAACGACTACATAGGAGTAAAAAAAAAAAATTTCTGGTCTTATACACCCATGATTAGGATGGTTGTTATTAAAATGTCATATCATATCAATAAGTAAACAAGTGGCTACATCTAGATCATATTAACTATTGTGACAACTGTAAATAGGGCAGTAATGACTCTCCTGTGGGAAACAGAACAGATGAGAAAATGATTGAAGTTTCATGGGTTTACAGCACATTTACAGGTAATTCTGCAACAAGGTAGACAATCTCTTAAGCAGGAACAGCCTGCTTGGCTCAGAGTTGATGAATGTCTAAGCAGCAGTCTGAGGTGTATGATATTGAACTTTCATCAGTAATATAATACTTCATCTTAACATTGTTTTAAAACAATGCAAATGCAGTAGTTTGAAGAAGAAAGTTTCTTTAAAAGTAAACTATAAAGAGAAAAATCATCAGTGTCTCTGCTTTGTTTCTGATACACAGTTTCATGATTTGTTGGAGGTAGGGTGGGTCAGGTTTGGTTGCTTTGTTTAGGAAAAGGATGCATGCCTCCAAAATTATCAAGAATATATAACACAGTTTTCCTCCCCTGCAAACATCTGTGAAGTAAGTACATGTATCACTATGCAATTATCATATTCACAGACCCTTCTTGTTCATTGACTTACATCTTGCTAGCACAACAAATACCATTCAAGACATGTTATGTGCCTATACTCGAATAACTAGAGATGATAATTTCTGAGGCTGCAATTACAAGTTACACTTCAGAGAGCCTGAAATAAATGAGAAGTCATTTTTTTCCTTGCTGACCATACTACAAAGAATAAAAGGTCAATATTCTTTGAAATTTAGAATCTTAATTAGTTAGTTACAGTTCACGATATTTTCAAGCACAGATTCATAAAAAAGGCAAAATACAATAAAATGAAATAAATGATATTGTGATAAGGTGGGATTAATTCCTTTATTATTTCTTCAACTGTACTTCTTGACATGTTTTCAAAAATCTCCTTCTGAACTCACTGATATTTATTTAAATAATTTAACAGAAAATCTAATATTTTAGTGTCGCAGTCATTAAAGCTTAGTATTAAACAAAATAAAAACAAAAATTCATGCTTTTGTATTAAAAAAAAAAAAAAAAAAAGTAAATGAGTGATTTTTAAGTGCTGAAGTATGGTTGCTGATATGCACTTTAGTATTTGCTGCACATTACCTGAAGGACCACTCCCAAGTTTTTATTAATGGTCACAACTGTTTAAGGATGTGCAGAAGGATATTAGTATCTTCCACAATTCACCAGTTTATTCTGACTACGAATTTGTAGATTTTTCAGCCCTGTGTATCTCAACATATAGTAAAAATCATAAAGTATTTATTAAAGAAATTCTAATACTGGAGATCATTCCTATGAGAAATTTCAACTTGTGAACAAATTCATACAGCATATTATTAAAAAAAAAAAAAAAAAGGATTACAAGTAACTATTCTTTCTTCAACAATGGAGGATCTGCTTTTAAGGGCAGATGAACAAAAAAAGTTCTATGGAATAAAATGGCAAAGAGGAATTTTTTTTTTTTTTATTAAGACTACCTAAATGTTGTGCTTTGACTTGCCTATATTAACATTATATAAAATATTTTCATTAACATTAAAAATGCATTTATTATAGTACTGACCTGAGATTTCAGCTATATACATGTTTTAAATAACACAGGCAACATGAAGTGTTTAAACTTACATGAACCAAAATATGTTGGAATTCCAATGCAAAAAGTGTTCAAAATTTAGTGTCTAAAAAAACTAAAGCAACTTTTCAAATAATATCACAGAATCATTAAAGGTCAAAAAGACCACTAAGATCATCTACTCCATCAATCAACTCATCAACATCATCATGCCCACCAAACCATGTCTCACATCTACATGTTTCTTGAATACCTCCAGGGACAGTGACTTCACCTCTGCGTATTTCTAAATTGTAAAATATTGTCAGCTGGTAATCACATATTTTCATTGAAGAGGATGATGTCTTGAAGCATCTCTTTTACAAGTAAACATTCAGCTATAGGTATATTGTATAAAACCTATGTAGGTTGTTTCAAATGGAAAAAATATATATATAAATGATTCCTGCCATTTAAAATATTATCTTCTGTATTTTCCACTGGAAATTAGGTAGGAGGACTTACCTTATATATTCATAGAATCATAGAATCTGTAGAGTTGGAAGGGACATCTGAAGGCCACCTACTCCAACTCCCCTGAAGTGCATAGGGGCACCACAGCCTTATTCAGCTTTGCCTTGAACTCATTTCGCCTTCAGCTTCAGGGACAGGACATCAACCACACCACTGGGCAACCTGTTACAGTGCATCACCACCCCCACTGTAAAAGATTTTTTCCTTATATCTAACCTAAATCTACTCTCTTTGAGCTTGAAACTATTTCCCCTTTTTCTATCACCAGGGGGTGATACTATTATAAATCATAAATAATTATTATTTCCGTTCAATTTTCCAATCCTTCCATGCATGGAAAATACAGATTAATGCTTAAAATAACTGAAACCACCATTGAAGGCAATAGAAATTTGATTGTACAAAGATTTTTTGAGGCCTTTCCCAACTATAAATTGAACTGTAAGCTCCCTTTAAACATTTCACTTGCTAATTCTGCTGAAGAACCAGAATAGAAGAGGTTAAATATTTAACATTTAAAATGATAATGAGTTCCTTACCTTTTATCCCTTAGTTTGTATATGATGAAAAACTAAACATTGTTGTCTAGGGAGTGATGTAAAGCACTCAAAGGAAAATACTTGTTAATAATAATTTAAAAAACTGATTAATAAAACTACATCAAATGGTTCTTCCCTGATCCTAATTATAATGTATCCTCTTGATTTACTCCACTAGCTCTCTCGCTTCACATATGTATAGCCTTTTATGAAAAATGTATCATCATCAACATATCTGCCATCTAGAAATTGAGAAATCTTAAGCTTGGAAAAAAAAAAAAAAAACCTTAGCCAATAAGGCAAAAATTGCTTTTTTAACACAATTTTTCCATAGTTTCTACAAAATGCTATTCAAATAAAATGACTGAAATTTCAAATTTATAGGTAAATGAGATCTTGTGCTGCATTGCAGATGCAGGAATGTATCTCTGCCAAGAAAATCAAGGATTTACTAAGAGTCATATTTTACTACATACGGAAACCAAAAGTCTAAGTTATCATTTTGGCTTTATTTACTGTGTGACCAACTGTACATCTGGAGTATCATAGCACCTTGCATACTGCAGAAGACATAAGTCAAGGATAGGTTTTAATATTTGATAATATTACATTGTATAAATATTGCACAGTATATAAGTACATTATTATTATAAGCATAACAAGCAATTGCTATGCTTATTGATATTCATATTATTATAACAATAATTTATTATTAATTAATCACAATTAAGTAATTGTTAACATTTTTATTGCTAATCCGTCAATGTAGGTATTTAGTATTTATATTTTATATATATGCCATGATTGATCGCAGCCTGATCTATTTATACTTCTTTATGCAAAGCTTACCAGAAGTTATTAACTAGTAGCTACACTTCAGCAAGATTGCGTATTTCCTCCCATGCTATCCTGTTCAAGGGGAACAAGCCCCAGCTTTATTTGAATGCAGATAGATGTTGCTGTGATAAATTGACTCTACTCTTACTCTTAAGTTATGGATTGTACTGACTTCTGATTTAAAGGGTTCTTGAAGATTTATCAGTATATGCAAGAGATATATTAAGGGTCATGCTGAGGTTTCTGACTATGTTTTACATGAAAGTAGACCTTAAGAAATGTAAATCATCTTTACACAGTTTTGATTTACGGAGACTGTTATGTTTTTCTGTATTCAGCCTCTCTTCTTTATTCACAGACACAATTATTTTCCATTTCTTGTGAAGATCCCATTGCACAACTATACGCAGTCCTGCCACAATAAGGCTAGGAGTAATTTGGTTGGATATTTTGTAATATTTAACATCTTGCATGGTTAATGCTGAAACTATAATCTCAACTGAAGTTCTCAGTTTAGATTTCTCTGTCAAAGTTATTATTGTTTCATTTCTGCATCATAATCTGCAAGTGAAATAGATGTCATATCTTCCAGCAATTTAAGGTCAGCTCACTTGACAGAGTTACTTAGTTTTCTGGGTTCAACACTGAGCAGTTTTCATGCTCTTTTCAAAGAAAAGGTAAAAATCAGAAAATGAAAAGATTCTTTAATCTTCTCTTAGAAACGCTACTCATAATTAATTGAAGAATATTTAGTTTGAACTTTTTCATCTTTCATCATGTGTTTCTTTCTTTCATGGTTCTTGGTATGATTCAAAGTAAGAACAGTAGCTCATTACGCTGTAAGGTATTGCGGTCTTCACTTGCACATTACTACTGTCAGTGTTGAAGTACATAATCAAACATGGAAATTCAAGCTGCTTGTTAGTTACAACAAGTGTAAATAAAACAAATGAAGACAGGTGTCATGGTTTTATGACTTTTGGTTATCAGTATTCCACATCATAACATCATGTAATGCACTGGGGGTTTGACTGTGGATGCTCGAGTTCTGGGTGCCTGTTTGGAGGAGAAGAACCACTACATTCCCCAGGGGGCTTTGCAGTCAGCAAGGAGATGTAACTCCCGGCAAGGTCACTTGATGTTCTCTTCTTCATGTGTGCTTCTCCGTCTTCTTTTCTTCATCGGCTCAACTAGACTGCACTTCTCACCTCAGCGTTGTGGTGGGGCCTATCCACCTTTCACACACTCTCTCTCTCTCTCACTATATTTTGCTGATACTATATTTAGTAAATTAGTTTGTTTCACCTCAGATCGTTGCCACTGTTTTCAATTATTTTAGGTCCCCTGTTTCCTTTTCTGGAGGTGCGGATCTGTGGATCCCTCTGCCCCACTAGTCACGGAACCGGGCCGATCCAGCCCGTAAACCATTGACAACAGGAAGTAGTGTACAGGAGGTAGCAGAATGACACTAGCACATTGATTTCATCTTGGTACAACGACTCAGAAGTTTGTTCAAATATTCTTGTTTATAGTCAGTCAGTATTTGTAACTAAATCAGACAAAAATTTCTGGAAAGTCCCTTTCATTCATGAGACATGTAGGCATAAGAATTTCTCATTTCTATGTGGTGATCAGCAGCACATTCTAAAAACTGGTATTCACCTGTATGACATTATGTGCTTTAATTGTCAATTAATTATGTGAAACATAACCTTAACACAACTTCAGGGCTCGAATTTAAGATGATATGACTTAGTGTATGGTAAATGAAAAATGTAGCTGCTGTAAAGCTACGCATGTAGACAACTTTCTGAGATGCAGTAGTGAAGCTCTCTAACACTTACATATTACATGGGAGGGCCTCGGAATTTTCCTCTGATCTTGGAGTTATAGCAAGTATATTACAGTATAGTGGGTTACAGCAAAATATGCATTTATCCTGCATATTAAATTTGCTGATTATCTATGATCCAATATATTTCAGCTTTCTGACCATCTGTTAGAAAAACATTGGAAGTTTCATTATTAAGTAACAGTTTCATAATTATTCTGAGACTATATCTAATGTAAATTTTCTCATTTAAATTATAATTTATTGAAGAAGTTTTTAGGCTACTTGATTTTTGCCTAATTGTTTTCAGTCAACATCTGTTACGTATGAAAAGCAAAAATATAAATACGAAGCCTCATATGTATCAAGGTTCTTCCTGATATTCAGTAAACACAGCAAACAACCAGTAGCAGTTGGTGTACACACAGAAAAAGACACCAAACATATTGAGTACCCTCTTCCAGCTGATGCAGAGATTTAGCCTAGGGAGCTGTTTACAAATGTATTTGGCTATTTTACCATCTGTTATTTACTGACACTGAGTTCAGTTCTGCTTCTAGTCATGTGATTCTTTCAAATCAAGTCTATAGGAACAAATTCCTGAGGCATAGCTGGGATCAATTACATTAATCTAACAGTAAAAATTCGAGGCTTTTTAAAGAAACCTGCAAGTATGAAATGCTCAAATCTAGCAGAAAAAGAAAAAAAAAATAAATTTCTTTAACACTACCTTTTCTGAAATTAAATACTGTTTTCCCCCGGTGAGATATTTAGTCTTCTTCCTGCAGAGGAAAACTTCTTACAGCTTCTTACTGCTTAAAGCTTTAAGCCTTTGACTAAACATTTACTCTGTAAATGGAACTGTAGTCCATTTATTTTAAAGGAGTTTAAAAATTTCTTCCTGTTGAACAAGCCAGACAGTAGAGAATTGCTGAAGAATGGAAAGAACTAAGGCTACACATTTAACCTAACTTACTGCATGTATGATGTTTTATAAACCACCTTAATATTTCTCTGAAACATGTAGTCAGATAGTAGAATCCGCTTCTCAGGAAAAAAGAAAAAAAAGAAAAAAAAAGTAGACAGAAAAAGAAACCAAACAAACAGAAAAATAATTATTTAAGAGCATGTGAAAAACATTGCCAAGTATAATGGTACCAGAGTACTTAAACGTTTCTGTATACTGGACGTGTTTCTCCTATAATGTGTTACACAAGAAGTTAAAAAAGAACCTAGAGGAAACAGACAAATGTTGACATAAATTGTAAATGCTAATAATATATTTTTTTAAAACAATATGAGATTGATGTAAGTAGTTGGCTTTGTATTTATGTATGTTTGTCTAAAACCATCCAAGGAAGTGACCTGGACAGAAGAAATGTGATGGCAAGTGATCACCACTGGCAGGGAGACTGGAAATTTTTCACAATGTGGCTGATGGAAAAGAAATACCAGTGTAGTAGAAAGGAAAAATAGAAATATTTGTAAGAAATTAGTGACAAGATTGCTTCTAAAAATCATTTGGCTATTGCTAGTATTCTAACAAGTCATACAGTTATGCTCAGATATTTGAAATATCAGATCATTTTTACCCTAAATTTATCAAGATTCATGTGACAGTTGTTATTCATTTGTGCTACTCAGAATCACAGAATCACAGAATGGCCAGGGTTGGAAGGGACCTCAAGGATCATGAATCTCCAACCTCCCTTGCCACAGACAGGGCCACCAACCTCCCCATTTAATACTAGACCAGGCTGCCCAGGACCCCATCCAATCCGGCCTTGAACACCTCCAGGGACAGGGCATCCACAACCTCTCTGGGCAGCCTGTTCCAGCATCTCACCACTCTCACAGTAAGGAACTTCCCCCTGACATCCAACCTAAACCTTCCCTCCCTCAACTTCAAACCATTTCCCCTTGTCCTGCTGTTATCTACCCTTTCAAAGAGTTGATTCCCCTCCTGTTTTTAGGCTCCCTTTAAGTACTGAAAGGCTGCAATGAGGTCACCCCAAAGCCTTCTTTTCTCCAGACTGAGCAAGCTACTCCTTGCTAATACAGACAAATCTGTCAAAAATGTTTCTTCCATTACAAGTGTTTATGGATTTTAATCAGGTCATAACTCTGTCGTTTCCTTAAACTAAGGGGATTGAATCTCCTAAATACCTTGCATAAAGACATTTTCCCCACAGCTATTGTTTCTATAAAGTTCATTTTAGTTCTGAAGCCTAAGTGTCCAGCCCATAATTTAATGTCTCAAAAATGGCATCTATATTTTCTTGGAGAAAAATCCTTGTAATCATCTTCATCTAGTCTTTGTTTGTTTCCATCATTGCATTAACTGTCAGAACAAGAGCAAGCAGCTTAGAAGATAATGCGCAATAAACTGTACCAAGTCAACTCTCTCAATCTGTACCAGTTGAAGATTTTAGTTTGTTTTTCAGCCTTTTCATTAAGGCTTCCCCCCCCCCCCCCCAATAAATAAATAAATAAATAAATAAATAAATAAATAAATAAATAAAATAAAATGCTTAACCTTTCTACAGCAGTACTTTTGGGAATCTTGACTCCTATGGAAATGCAAGTAAGTAGTCATTATTAGATTTGAACTATATGTTGAATTGGTTCTGAGGTAAAGTTTAATCTCCTTGAAGATAAGGGAGTAACAAAAATCACCTTTACTCCTATAAGGCCCTATAATATATTTGCATATGGGATAGGAATTTCCCCTTACCGCTCCTGAGACACCAACTGATGCTGCCATCTTAAGGGAGAAATTGTGGTCCTTCTGTCAGCTGCTAGCAAGGTAGAATTGAACTTATAAATATGTATGCACATATGCCATGTATGATAAGGAGTGTTATAACCTCTGAATACACTTCACTTGTTATTTGCTATAGAAGTGTATTAGTCTGAACAGAGCCACAGGTAAATCTGCATTATTCATCTACAGCTATCTTCAAAAGAAATTTCTCTTTGGAGAACAAAATCAATTTCTTTTAAACTAAGAACAGGAAAGAGTCAGTCATAAACTAATAATTGTTCTACAAATAAAGTAATTAATTTCATTCAGATGTCTAGCAATCTTGTAAGTTCTTATTGAAAGACTTTTATTCCAATTGAAAGGTTAGGATTAGAATTAAATTAGTATTAAGACCATCTCTCTAGTTAGGACAAAATCAAGAGTACTTGATTTCCTGAGAAAAATTTCTTTGTGGATCATTTATGTAATTGTAAGGTGAGGCTCACATTGGAACTGAAAAAGGCTATTTAAGTGCAAAGTTTTTATAGAGGCCCAACTAAAACCTCTCTTCTACCACAGCGACACATCCATTTTTAATAAGGCATTAAGGAAATATTCCCAGTTTACCAGTGTGATGACACCATACAAATTCTGTCCTCATAGAACATGAGAAAAGAGGTTCAAGTATTTGTTTTAAGATCATATCTACAGTTCAAACTCAACTGGCAAATTTGCTAAAGATTTCTTGCTCTCCAGCATTCCTTAATAATCAATTTCTTGTTATTTGTGTTTGTAAATCAGAAGTCTTAAGGTCCTAATTACCTTTTCAAGTAAAAATTTGTGCTAAGATTCTGCTTTTCTATCAGCCTGAATAAAGAACTGCACCTTTCTGGACATCTGAAGAAACATCTTTTCAATATGAGGAAATACGTAGCTCCAAAAGTAACACCTCCTATTTATTTCCATGGAAATTACAATAGATACAAAGAGCACAATAACACTATTTGATGGAGGAACTTTAAAACTACAAGACACTATATTTCAACATAGTCACCATGTACTTTCACCAGTGATGAATAGGAATCTGCATGCCATGCTCATAAAAATCTGCATGACTGTCCTGAACCTGGCTTGTCTTTAGGGTTGCTGTCATAACTGCTGAAATGCATCACTCAGCTTCATTGTCCTCACATACCATGTTTGGTCTCTAGAAACATTCAGCACGTGTCAATGAATATCAATGGGTGCATTTTTTTTATTTTTTATTTTTTTTTCCTGCATGAAGGAATGCAGTGACACGTCTTGCTTCATACACATTTCCATGTCAGGCACCATTTTGTTAGCCTGTGCCTTTGCTGCCATCTGTCACATAGTGACAAAATGAAATGGAATATTGATAGGAAAGTCCACCCTCTGCTGCCATACTGCCAGTCTCCACCTCTGATGTCATGGGCCAACATAATGAAATAGGAGGCATTGCTTTTGGAGCAGATCTTGTAGATGAGGTGGGCAAAGCATTGCAGACTAAAGATGAATGACTGAACATCATACAGACTGACTGACAAATTCTGTGAAGCTCATAAGCATGAGCTAAAAAAAAACATTTTGAACAACGCTCAAGTGGCTTTCTAACACTGTGACAAGTCCACTCCAGCACTTTCTCTATAGGTTTTTTTGGGTTTTTTTTTTTTTTTTTTTTTTTTCACACAGAACAAAGAATACAGTGATTTAATAATGTCTTACATCAATGAACTTATATGAATACAACTTTTGAAATCTCTTGTAATCAGTAGCCCAAGTAAATATACAGAACATACTATAAAGCACCTGTTTATAATATGAAGTATTCATTCTGGTTTTCTCATCTGTGGGTAGTTTAGTCATCCCAAGCACATTCTGACAAAATCTTCACAGAGACATACATATTCTTTTTCTCATTTTAAGATAACCCCACCTTTTCATCTGTGAACTTAAAAATAGCATATAATTTATGAGTCACATTGAAAATCAGTGTAGCAGCTTCCCCTGCTGGCTGCTGAGGAGATCAGCTATCAGACTTCTCTCACCTCTCCTGCTGCCAGTCCTGCTGTTGCTACACAAAGGCACAAAATTAAGCTTAGGAGAGTAAAGCAAGACTGGTAACAAATAGGAATTTTTCACAAGGTAACAGTTCATCAGTGAAGACTAAGATGTTTAAAACTTGTCACAGGAAAAGAAATATGCAATTTGAAATACTGTTTAGATATGCTGTGAGGAATTTTGTGCTGTTGTAGCCATTTTAATATACTGACTAGCCCTGCATGAGGCTTTTAGTTTGTCAGTACATGCCATTATATTTTAGCTATATGAATTGTTATAACAGACTGCTTTCTTCTTTTAGAGTCAAAGAAAATGTTAAAGCAACTAAAACATCCATATGCATTTTAAATGCTTTGTTTCTGCAACAAAATCATTCTAAACCCTCTTCAGAATCATTTGTGAGTATTAAATTATGTAATTCCTACCGAAATTAATGGGAATCATATAATATCATCAGCTGCATAACTTGGAAAGTATCATCATATCCATGCATGGACGCAATTTGACATTGCTGTCCACAGGACAGTACTCTCTCAACTATTCTGTCTTCTGTAATAAAGCACAGAGCAAATCACCTGTAGGGCAAAAGATAATGGACCCAATGGTGCAAATTGTGATGGTCAAGGCTTTCTCATTCAGCTTAATGGAAAACTGCAGGACCTTAGCAGCCCACGGGAATGGCACTGTATAATATCACATACAAGGTCAGGCCAAACATTTTAGATAGGCTGGGGATTCTGCTGCTATGAAATTTTTGAGCCTTCGGTAATCGTATAAGCAGCTGTGAGTAAGTGATCACAATTATTCTACAGGGTTGGACACCATCCACTTTAATCAGATGATTACCAGAAATCTTTTACTGTTTATTTTAATATTTATTAGTATATCTTTATGACCCTATTCATTTAAAGCTGCTGAAGTTGTGGAAGGAAATGACAGAACCAGTTATCTGAGTTTTCTGTTGATAAAAATAAGGAGAAAATTGCATTTTTCTTTCTTTTTTTTTTTTTAATGTCATTTTTACTTTACGTGCCGAACTCCTCTGATGCCTTGTTGCTGGTAATACCATTTCAAAGCCATTTTGAATGTAGGAAGGTCCTTGTATTCCCCTCCATCAGCCAAAAGCAATGAAGCATTACAATTCTCTGCCCATTCTATTAATAGACTTGCAACTGAAGCAGAAGAAATTCAAGGACTTTTCTTTCCTGACACATATTACAATAACTCTAAGCAATACAGCACAAATCAAGCTGCAAAGCTTACATTTCTTTCCTGATGCAGTAGGGTATTTGTTGAAGAAGCTGAAAATTAATTACACATATTTCCCAATTCCTCTACTAATATCTAAGAGTAAGATGGTTTCAAGCATTGCAGTACTTCCCCAGTGCACTAAGTATCCCACTCAGCATTCAGTGACAGAAAAAAGCACAAATTTAATGTGATCTTGTTCATACTTAAGTGGAGGGATTTTCTGCAAGAGCAAGTAAAGTAAAATGTTGGAGTATAGACATGGTCTCAGAATACAACTTAAAATAACAGAAATAATGGTGGCTTGCAACAATAAAATGTAGTGGAACAAACATCCTGTTTTGTTTTGTTTTGTTTTGTTTTGTTTTGTTTTTAGACACTGTAACACATCCATACTACCTATCTATATGTTAGATACATCATCCATGCTTGTGATACTGTCTATGACTTTTTATAATAAAGTATTTACAGTGATAGGCTGATGTTCCATTCAGGATGTCACTGTCATCCTATATACACAACACAAAAAATAGCCCCAATAAATTCTGGTCTGTTTTGTTTTTGTTTCATGTGTTCGTTTGTTTGTTTTTGTTTTTGTTTTGTTTTGTTTTTGTCTGTTTGGTTGGGTGTGTGTTTGTTTGTTTTTTGCTGCGTGCAACCCCTGAATTCATTGTCCTCATTTGCAGACATATCTAGGTGTTTCTTCCATTTCCGTTTTTATTTAGCTATGTGTCAGTTACAGGTGGAGTTTAAGGCAACACTATGGATAACTCAAGAGATTCTCATCAGTTTCCAGTATCCCAAAGATTTTAAAAGGTGTCGGTTTTTTTTTTTTTTTTAATTATTTTTTTTATAGGTAAAATGCCAGATGAATATCTCATTTTGTAACTAAAAAACACAAATATATTTTTATTTACACAACGGTAAATCATGTTTCTGGGAAGATAATGATTTTAGCAATTCAAATGAAATTCTGAGGAATTAACACAGTTATTGGAGGAAATAATTTGGAGAAGAGACCAGTTAACAACCATGTTTAAGTTCCAGGTATTATTTCCGTATCTCTGTAAATATTTCTTAGCAATGAGCTATTTTAATTTCACCACAAAGCAGTCCTCCCACAGTGCAAACAATGAATGAGTTCAAATCAAGTCTTTTTTAATTTTACCCTTTTAAATTTTAATTTCTTTTCCTTAAGTGTAAGAAGGAAACACTTAAGATGAATGAAGTTCTGCAAGGCCTCTAGAAATTTATGAATTAAATGCAAACCTCTCTATACCATTGCTGTAATGACGGAGCTGTGATTAGCAGTTCATGAATAAAAGGATAAAATAAAAAAATGTCTTGGAAGGGGAAAGTATAAAAGAAAATGTCAGAGTAATTCTTCAAAAGTTACATCAGAACTGCTTGTACAGCATGTCATGGGAAACAGCTCAAAATACTTTATTCATTAGACCTTATTAGAACCTGTGCCTTCTGAATTGATATTGCAGAAGGAGCTTACATTACAGTTACCAAAAGACAACCAAAAAGCATGAAGAACTGAGAAAAGTTTCTGCTAACTCTGGGGGAAGTACAATAGTATGTATTTTTCTTGAAATAGTTTCTTGAAATAGTGTAACTAAATAAAATACTCTGTACTAATACAAGAAACCACTTCCAGGAATGCAATACTATTCGATATTTTTCAATTGTATAAATTATAGTAGTTAAAACTGTGTAACAGCTTCAGCAGAACTGTAGCTGATGAAGAGCCAAAGAGAAAGAGCAAAGGGAAACAAAGTATCTCTAAATTACAGCCGCTTTGCTTGGCTGATGTTAGTATATGCAGGTAATCAGAGTTTTGGCAGCTCCACTGAAGACCCCTGGACATTACATAGCCAAGGCATACCCATGCCTCATTCTTTAAAGAGCACAATGCATAAAACTATCACTGGATTTATTTTGCACAAACCAGAGAAGCCTGGAAACCCCATCACTTAGAGCCGCATTTGGTAGTGATAGGAAAACTTATCTCTAGGTGATCCAGTTTATTCTTTGCAACCTGTCCCCAAATATAGGTATATCCAAACACAGTTCAACAACAAATGTTGCTCTCTTATTTTCCATCTCAGTTGTGTAGTGAACATTTTCCTGAAAGCCTTTCCAGACTGCTACATGAATGTGATGAATGTGTCTTTTTTTCTTTCTTCCTTTTTTTTTTTTTTTTTTTCTTCTTCTTCTTCTTCTTTTAAGGTCTTTTTTATCCTTCTAACATCCATGTTGAAAACCACTGTATTGTGGGCACTTATTCTCAGATAATTGTTATTACAAAGAATCTTCTGCAAAAGGGTTCATGCATCCTTCACCATTTTATTGCCAGTCATGAATACGTATGCCAGTGTCACTACACACATCAGTTATGCTAGTGGCATGCTTCTTTTCTTCCCTCATTCCTCACACACTACAGGTTTCCCGAGATCTCTCTTCAGTTCTATGTTTCTCCAACATTCTTTCCATTTCTACATGCCCCATCCACAGGCTATATACACATCCTTACTTTCCACAGTTACATTTCTTTTTTTTCCTCTCTTCATTCTATTCTTCCTTCTAGTAGAGAGAAAATAATTCCACTGTCAACCTACTAATTCCTACTGATAGAAGGCAACTTGAATAAACAGAGAGAAAAAAAAAAAAAAAAAAACCAGATATTGTCATTATAGAGATTATTAATGAGTGCCATCAACCACCTATTTTACCTATAGCCAAAATTCTTTGAATCAACATTTGTTCTAAACAAGTGAAAGAGGCTACAGATCATTATTTTTCTCTCTGCTTTCTTCCTTGCTGGTTGATTTCTCTTACACGAGCAGCCTGCTATCATATAGTACCATAAAGGCTTTTAGTTTTAATTTCAAAAGAAAATATGTGTTTCCAGGAGCTGTCCTGCCTGCTCAGCTACATCATCTTATAAACAGTTGAACTGACAGAAATGCTCTGATTTTGGCAAACCTGTAGTTACATCAAGAGCCTTGAAAGCATAGTTGTATTAAGTAGAGAATATTACTTCCCCCCTTCCCCTCTCTCCCCCCCCCCCCCCCCCCCAACAGAACGTGGCAAAGGAGATCTGTTCTGGTTGGGCAGTAGACAAGTATGAATGTTAGATGCTACAGTTATGCTCCCTGTTACAGCTACCAGGCAGCAGCTTCTTGTTGCAAAGGCAGTAGGAGGGTAATTGCATCTTGGTTACCACTATTCATAGCCCACTGTTTTAGGTCAGACTCACAATCATCTATGGCTTAAAGTTTAAACCCTTGAAAGACAACTTGAAATGGCTCAGGCACAACCTTTTGCCCCTTCAGTGACACAGGTAATAATTTTCAGAAGTGAGGCAGGCAGACAAAGGGGAGCCATAACATCTCTAACTCTTGCAGAAGGATTTACTGGTGCATAGCCTGTATTTCTTGTAACCTTGTTCAGAAGAGATGAACTCAAAGTATTTACTCCACAGAATCTAAGACATCCAAACATACAAGGATGCTGATTTGCTGCCTCAGTCTTTTGTTTAAGTCATTAATATCCATCAAAGGATATTTTCATATTTCATTAACAGAAAAGATCTCGAGAAACTTCAGAAATGAGAGAGCTTAAAAAAATAACAGTCTGTGAAAAAACAGTTTATATATCAGTTGGAAAAAAAAAAAAAAAAAAAAAAAAGATTATTAATCACAGTGGTGACCCCTACACATTGCAATGTTTAGTGATATTGACTGTTTCTAATGAATTCACCACAGATAGTTTTAAAAGGTTACAGGACTCATCTCTATCTGGAATACATTCCACAGTAAGTATATGGAACAAAGATCCATGGAAAAATTCAAAAATTTCAGTATCATAAAGGTTCCAGCAAAATAAAGAATTAAGAAACCATAAAATAATGATTTATAAGAAATCTACAGAAAAATGCATAAGTATATGGAATCATGAAAGATTTACCTCTTGGACTAGCCAGGAAACTAGTTTTGCAATTAAAGAACAGAATCATTCATTAAGAGAGGGAAGAAAAACAATTGTTGACAGTCAACAGGGAAATGAAATTAGAACAACTCATTATTTAAATGTTTTGATTTAAAGGCAGATCTGTTAATGAGCTACCAAGAGCTGTAATTATCTATGTGTCCGATTTCAGCAACAAAATGAAAATCCTGCAATAGATTGGGGGGGGGGGGAGGGGGGGGAAGGCATTAAATATCAGAATATTGGCTTTTCTTCAGTGGTTGGAAGGCTAGCTTTTGGGGAAGGCTTGCTTTGCTCTACTGCTCATTAGTTTACTAGCTGTACAACAAAAGAAATAACAGGCTGAGATATGTGGGCTGTTCAAACAGGAGAAGAGAAGGCTGCAAGGAGACCTCATTGCAGCCTTCCAGTAGTTAAAAGAAGATTATAAACAGGAGGGGAATTAATTTTTTACAAGGGTAGATAATGAGAAGACAAGGGGGAATAGTTTTACACTCAAGGAGGGAAGGGTTAAATTAGATTAGATGATGAAGTGCTGGAATAGGTTGCCCAGAGAGGCTGTGGGTGCCCTGTCCCTGTAGGTATCCAACACCAGGTTGGATGGGGGCCTGGGCAGCCTGGTCTAGTACTAGATCTGGAGGTTGGTGGCCCTGTCTGTGGCAGAGGGGTAGGAACTTGATGACCCTTGGGGTGCCTTCCAACCCAAGCCATTCTATGATTCTATTTTCTATGATTTTCAAAAGTTAAAAGGCAGTTTCCCAGAAATAAAATAATTGGGTCAGCCCCGAGACATTTAGCTATACATGAAGGTACAGGTGATTTTGTATAGCTCTTTTAGGCAACTAGTAGGAAAGCCTTTTACATGGCTTACCTGTAGATGGATAGAATGGCACATTCTATCCACAAAAGCCGTTTAATAATTATTGCAAGTATCTTGCTTCATGCAAGGATGGGGAGTAGAATGCATTTCTGACAGGTATATAGTAGTGATACATTCATTAAGCTGCCTGTACTGTTTGTAAATTCACTTTCTCTTATTGTAAGCTATGAAAATGGTATGATCTAGTTGTCAGAAAGACAGGATTTTGTGAGATAATTGCAAGTAGTACAGCTAGAGGTCTAAGTATCAAAAGAGCAAATAATTGATCCAGTGCAAATGAAACAGAAACCCAAGAGATTAAATTAAAAACTTCTGAGGTACACCTCATCATGGCATTGGTAATAGCTAATATACCTATGTCATTATAACACTGTAAATTTAGATGCCCATGACACCAATTATTGGGCACTGATATTAACACATTATTCCATTGTCTATGCTCTGCACAGTCCACTGCATTTCAACGTAGTGCTTCTCATCTTCAGTTTACCATGCCACGCTCTAATATCCATATCTTATCTTCAAAATAGAGGCAATAATACCAGTACCTGCTTTGTCTCTCTTCTGAGGGAGAGAAAATTTTGGAAGTAGACAATATGTTAGCTCTGCAAAGCCTGTGAAGTTTCTGTTTCTCAGAAAAATGTCTAAACGTAACTCCTGTGGATCTCACAGAGTAATGGACAAAGAGAAGGTTGTCTGAAGGGAGCAGTCCTTTCAATCATAATGAAGTCCAGGCATGCTCAGTGTTGGTTTTGCTGTGGGTTCTTCCAAGGAATAACGTTTGACACAAGCAGAGGCTCTTTCTAAATATTAACAGAATCACAAAAATCATAGAGTGGTTTTGATTGAAATTTATCTTAAAGACCATCTAGTTCCCATCCTCTGCCATGGGCAGGAATACCTTCCACTAGATAAGGTTTTCTAGGGCCCCATCCAGCCTGGCCTTGAACACTACAGCCATCATTATTCTGTCCTCTATGCGCCTTAGCATTGTTTACAGGAGGATCTGCTCCATGATCTTGCTAGGCAGAGAGGTGAGACGGACTGGTATGTCGTTTCTGAGGCCTTATTTTTCTCCCTTTGTAAAAAATTAGGGTTTAGGTTTCTGCTTTTCTAGTCACTGGGAACTTCACTGATTTCCATGACTTCTCAGAAGTGATGGATAGTGTGCTGAAGGAGTTAGCGGATATGGTTGCCAAGCCACTCTCCATCATCGTTCAACAGTCCTGGCTAGCCGGGAATGTCCCGGTGGACTGGAGGCTGGTAATTGTGATGTCCATCTTCAAAAAGGGTCGGAAAGATGATCCCGATAGCTACAGACCTATCAGTCTCACTTTGGTGCCTGGGAAAGTTATGGAACAGATAATCTCGGGATACATCATGGATCAATTAAAGATCAACCAGGGGATCAGGTCCAGTCAGCAGATCATCCCAGTTTATGAATGGTATATCCTGCCTGATAAATCTCATTTCGTTCTATGACAAGGTGACCCACTTAGTAGATGAAGGTAAGGATGTCAGTGTGGTCTACCTGGACTTCAGTAAAGCCTTTGACACTGTCCCCCACAGTACCCTCACGGAGAAGCTGGCTGCCCACAGTTTGGATGGGCGTACGCTCTGCTGGGTGAAACACTGTCTGGATGGCTGGGCCCAAAGTGTTGTGGTCAATGGAATTAAATCCAGTTGGCAGCCGGTCATGAGTGGTGTCACCCAGGGTTCAGTACTGGGGCCGCTTCTATTTAATATCTATATTAATGATCTTGATGAAGGAATTGAGTACACCCTCAGTAAGTTTGCAGATGACACCAACTTGGGAGGGAGCACTGATCTGTCTGAGAGGAGAAAGGCACTACCATGAGACCTGAATAGGCTGGATCAAATAGGCCAAGGTAAACTGTATGATTTTCAATAGGGCCAAGTGTCAGGTTCTGCATTTTGGTCACAACAACCCCAAGCAACTCTACAGGCTTGGGGAGGGGTGGCTGGAAAGCTGCTTGATGGAAAGGGACCTAGATGTACTGATGGACTGTTGGCTGAATATGAGTCAGCAGAGTGCCCAGGTGGCCAAGAAGGCCAATGGCATCCTGGCTTGTATCAGGAATGGTGTGGTTAGCAGGACTAGGGAAATAATCCTGCCTTTGTACTTGGTACTGGTGAGGTCCCACCTTGAGTACTGTGTTCAGTTTTGAGCACCTCAATACAGAAAGGACACTGAGGAGCAAGTCCAAAGAACAGCAACAAAGCTTGTGAAGGGCTTGGAGAATATGCCCTATGAGGAGAGATTGAAGGAACTGGGCCTGCTTAGTCTGGGAGAAAAGGAGGCTGAGGGGAGACCTTATTGCTCTCTTCAAATACCTGAAACGTGCTTACAGCGACAGAAGGGCTGGTCTCTTCTCACTGGTGACAGTTGACAGGAAAATGGGAAATGGCCTCAAGTTGTGCCAGGGTAAGTTTAGGTTGGATGTCAGAAAAACTTCTTCGCGGAAAGGGTTGCACTGGAATAGGCTCCCCAGGAAGGTGGTAGAGTTGCCATCTGTGGAAGTGTCTTAAAAACCATTTGGATGTTTTGCTCAGGGACATGATTTAGCAAAGGGTAGTATGGTTAGATTGCGGTTGGACTCAATGATCTATAAGATCTTTTCCGAACTGAACAATTCTATGATTCTTTGATTCTAGGAATTTAATCTGCCAGTTCCCTCATGACCTTCAGATGCACTTCATTAGGTCTCATGGATTTGAGCACATTCAGGTTCCTTAGCTGCCTGCACTGGACATCTTGCATTGGATGGTACTTCATTCTCCCAGTCCTTGCCTTTAGATTCTGTGAATAGGGACAGAAAAGTGTACTCCTGCCTCTTACCCTCAAGAGTAATATTACAAAATTCCTCAAATGCCTTGGTAAAAGGATTTAATACTACTGCAATAACAGATCATGCTGTGATAATTCATTGTTTGTTATCAGCAACTAAAAAAACTCAAAGGATCCTAGCACTCACCTGAAGGATCTATAAACCCAAAGCTAAAATACTAATATGTACTTGAACCCTTCAGCCATTTCTCCAGTGAATCCTCTTTCTTAGAGATGAATGGTTTGATACAGCCATTCAGAAGCATATTGTGTAAGACTGGGGAGAAGAAAGAATATCATACAAGAATTTTGCTGAAAAACACTAGACTAACATTGCCCATAAATCAAATGAAGCAAGACAGCGTATTTGTAGATCAGTTACAGATCTGGACTGAGCTTCTAACAGGCCTATAGGCACAACTTCTTTTATTACTCTTTTGGAGAAAGACGAAGACAAATGAACGCAAAGAAGACCAACAGACATACTCGACAACTGTTCAACGTGATTACAAAAGGTCAGAATACTAGGAAATATTGTTGAATATATGTGTTGTTTTCAAATAAACTAACTTCTCATCTAGATTCATTCATTAGGATCTCGTTCACTCACTGCTCTTGAAGTTTAATCATCTGTGCTAAATGATCATTCATCTAATAAAGTTGAAAGAAATTTCCCTTATGCACTTTAGTTATGAAATATTAGCATATTACTAGATCATTGTCCATCTGTCTCGATTGTTACCAAATTCTCATCCAAGATATATAATTATTTTGTGAATTACAGCAAAACCACAGTCAACTTGTGCTGAAGAATCAATTCTTCTTTCCCCTAAATCATTACGCTTATGAGAATAACATTATATAAAATGTATAATTATATAGTGAAAATTTTGTTCCATCAAGTAATAAACATCTTCTTCATGAAAATAAACTTTTCTGTTCCTTTTAATTTGGAAAATAATTGATTCTAACAGAAAAAAAAAAAAATGCTAGGTCCTTTCTTCAAATTGATGTTTAAGAAAAATTCATAGGAAAATAAAATGTTTAGATCTTGTTTCTGCTAGAAAACAAACAAACGGAAATTCTACTCCTGACTTGAATTTCATCAAAGTCCAGTAATTAATGCAGAAAACAAGTGAGATTCTTATATTTGCTCATAGCTCTTTCTGCTTGCTGAAAGGGCTAATTCTTATTAAACCCCTAAAGCACAGTCAAGCACAAACACTGCCAGAAATAATCTCATCAGCATCTTTTTGCAAATTCTATATTCATCCAAAAGACACTTTCTAATACAAGGTAATTCTTGGATTATTGCAAAGCTCCTGGCTTGTCATCCCTTGTGGTGCATTCCCACTCCCTCGGAACTACTTCTGTTTCTTGCAAGTTTATTGCATGCTCTGGATCTTGCAGTACTTTTGGGAATGTCTCAATACAGATTCAGACTGGACTGAAATGAGTTGTGCTGGAGTCTCCCGAGTCCCTGAAGCTAGTTTTGGTTGTGAAGGGAAAGCTTTACAGATAGAAAAAGCTTCTTTAAGTTACTAGTTCTGGACAGGCATTTTCAGAAAACTTCACACTAGTTCAAATTGGATTTTTCATCGTCAAACGCAACATTGACAGGAATGTGGTAAACAGAGCTGGTAAAACAGGAAAAATGCTGTTTCACTGAACCTGAAACATTCTGACATATCAGTTTTGATAAAATTTTTGTCAGAAGGAATAGGTAAAAGAAGATTCATTACTTAAGCACAGATGCAATAAACTGAACTGAGGAGTAGTGGGGAGATCTAGTCTCATGTTCCCTCTATGACTGATTAGTAGACATCTGAAATGAGAAACTGTTCAATACGAAATGAACTGCTGCATTAGAATTTTCTCTACACTACAAGAGGAAAACTGTGCCCCAGGAAGTCTCCTTTGGAAAGAATTTTCTTCATACTTCGCTCTTTTCTGAAGTTATTGTTTTTTATTAACTTTGTATCAAACCCAACACAATTTGCCCTAGGTATTTATACTAAGCTCTGATTCACACTAGGTAGAATAGTTTGGAAGCACTGAACTGGATTTTCTTGGGACAGCATTAAGCCAGAAAGTGTAGTTAATGCCACTTAACAGAAACAGTCCAGAATAAGTTTGAAGCTAGAAAAACTAAAATCAAGCAACAATGAAAAAAGCCTTTGAAATGAGTATAGCATGTATGTCAGATGCTCTGAACCTGACTTCTCACTTTATAGGACACAGCTAAAACAGTTTTTCAGGATCAGCATTTGTGCTGTTGGGAAACAAAAGCTCTTCTCATTTCAAAATTATGTTTGTGCCTTATTTGCGCTTTGCTAGTTAAAAAAGTAATCTTGGAAAATAAGATAAGAGTATATAATATGGTCTGTACAAGTCACAGAACATGCCGAGTATTCCCTTTCAATCTAAAATTCCAGCAGTGTAGAAGCACACATCTGCTATTCAGTTTGGACACACACAGTTATTTGCAGGCTCAGTTTTTTTCACAAGGTCACTCCCACAAATAAATAACATAAAACATACATTGCAAAACAGTGTGTTTGATTTATGGAAATGAAAGTAAATTGATTCATATGAAGCAATCACTTGCATACATAAAGGGATTTCCAAAGGATTATTCACATAACTGAATACATGCAAACTGCAAACACATTTTCAATGTACAGTCATGCCCATGGCATGTATTTTCCACTTGTCTCATTCTAGAACATAGAGTATAACATTTTGAATTTCTGGTGCAATTTGATGCTCTTGTTCACTGAGTGTCTAATTCAGTGAGGTGATAAGCACCACCTGACAGAACAGCCACAGCTGCTACTAAATCCTCTAAGCAGGGCTGCAGTTCAGCTACTTGAAGGAGAAAGCTCTCACTCTGTACAACTCAGGTACATCATGCTAAGTTTCAAAAGCAGTGGAAGAGACTTCCTGTAAAAATTCATAATGCCACCACTTCCCTCACAGTGAGAGGAAACTGCAAAAGTTAATGTAGGCTGAACACAAATATTGGAAGTAATACTGCTCAGCTACCTTTTCACACTGGTCACATCTCTAGGTCTAGTCTAAGGCCATGAAAACAAGAAGTAGTATTTCCTCTTTTATAGTTCATAAGCTATATATTTCTGTCAATAAATATTATTTCAGTCATAATTAAATTTCTCCTACTTCCACTTCCAAACAGAAATAGGAAAACAAAACCGATTCTGTGCATTTTACAGAATACAAAATTAGGAGAATTTGAAATTTCACAGTGTCCTCTTAAGCTTTGCATATAAGACACAACACTTCATAACTGTTTTTACTCACTCAGATACACAGACTAAATATAGTTATTAAAAACAGTTTGAGCAGCAATAAATCATTAACAGATCAGAGCTGAGCATGGTTAGCCAAGTTCAGCTAACCAAGACAGCACACTCAGATGCATTTTTATTTATTTTCAAATTCAATCCAAATAAATTTATCTTCCTCTGCCTTCTTTTGAATATTTGTAAAACTTACTTCAAGAGACCTAAGATTCAGCATGTTGTTTTTTATGTAGTCTGAAATATCACAAAGTATTTCAATGTGTCATATTTTTTTCATGCAATTTCTAACTTGCATAAGAAAGGAATGACAACAGTGTCATTAGTTTCTGATCTATCAAGACAAGATGTATGTCTTCTTGTGATAAAGGTTGTTAATGGATGTCTTCATATAGGATCGTGTCAAAAGAGTTTATGACTAAGAACTTATTATCTGCTACAGGTTAGTAACAGGCACTGTGATTCGTAAGATTGAGAGGCATTTTGTACATCACGACTTGAGGGCTCAGGGTATTCTACTCTAAAATTGCGTATTTCAGAAGGAATATTTTAAAAAATCACCACTTTTCACAGGAATGACAGAAACAATCACAGAGTCACAAAATCTCAGGGGTTGGAAAGGACCTCTGGAGATTATCTTGTCCAACTTCCTGCTAAAGTAGATCCCTGTAGTATGTTAGACAGGAAAGGAGATATACAAAACCCTCCTGTACTCTTTCCTGTGTAATCTAATCTAGGGAACCTGCTTTAGCAGGGACTTAAGACTAAAATCATGAATATACAAACTTTTGGCTTGCCTGGGCCACACTGAGTAAAGAGGAATTGTTTAAGGAATGTAACTGATGAGAAATGGGTGTGCACCCTGCGCTAGGTGGCTAGGAAGAGGCACTGCCACAATGGTACAGCAGCGGGGAGCAGTGCAAATTACCAAATGTTGTGGACTACACACAAGCTACTAAGACCACAGGTTGAACTTTCCTGCACTTGATGATCTCCAGAGCCCCTGCAATTTGAAAATGGAGCAGAGGATTCAGGTTTCCCTAAAAGAGGATCCCACATAGCTATACACAGCCATGAGGTGGCTGACCTTCTGACCCATGTTGTGAGAGGTAGCAAAGAAATATTTGTCACTGTTTTAGTTGACCTGGTTATTCCTCAGTTGGTAGCACCAGTGTAAGCATTGCCAATTTGGACCCCAACCCCAAAATCATCAACCATAACACAGCGGATTCTGTCTGTGAATGATACAAAGAAATTACTAAGCAGTTCTGATCTCTCTCTCTTTTTTTTTTTAATCAAGGAGAAAAGAATAAACCAGAACTTCTTTGAAATGTTCTATCTCATCTATTATTTTACAGGTTAAATGTTTATTACATTTACAAATGATTTACTGCAGAACTTTTCCCCAAGGTATTTGCAAATTTGATGTCACTATGAAAGATTAATGTGTGTTTAAGCAAACTGGAGTAGCCTAATTGAATTACTTAGGACAATTCTTAAATAATGTTTTACTGACTGATCAGCAATTAGATGCATTGCCTTAAGAAAGGTAACCTAACATGTGGTATTGTGGATTTCATTTGACAAAAACACATTTATTTTCATTCCCCTGTCACTTGCTTTTAAAAGCTCCAGGTGTACATTATAGTTAGAGAAAAGGTTTTTGTTTTTGTTTTTGTTTTTGCTTTTTTTTTTTTCCAGGGAGGGTGGAGAAGGACGGGAGAGGGAGATGAAACACATATTTGATGTAAAGTATTAGTGAAGTGAGAACACAGAATATTGAGATTCTGAGGGTACCAGCAGCTCCCTGGGGCCAGGAACATGGGGTGCCCCTGAATGGGTGAGGCAGGGCCAAGCATGCAGAACTCATCACAGTGCTTCACTGGAGTAGTGCACCTGGGGAACCAGGGCAGCTCCAGCTCCAGACACCTCTACAGGGACTTTAATAGACTAAGCCATGGGCCCACAGGTGAGTCTGGCCGTGCAAGGTTCATAGGCAGACAAGGCAGGGGGGAGCTGGAGCTCACCTCTGCTTGCTGCAGCCTCATGCCTGAACAGGGACAAGCAGTGCTGGATGTCTCCTGTGGCCATGATACAGAATAGAAGGATAAACAAATAATTCACTGGAAAGCCTACTATCTTTGTGTAATGACACCTGAAACTAGTTATTAATTTCTCTCTAATTAGTTCCAGTATAGAACAAAAGTGTAGCTGTGACCATATATGCTTCATACTGGCACTGATGCTATCTTATATTCTGGCAACAAAGTCCCTTCTATTAGTCACCGAAAGACAAAACACTAGTTCTGTACCTAACACTGAATATTCTCCTTTTGAACTGTTTCAGTTTGTATAGTGGCAGTCTCTAAAAAGTAGCACTATACAACAACAGAAGGTGATGATGCTGCCTTCTAGAAGGATAGGAGCACATTTATAAAGATATTCATCAAGATCTGGTTTAGAAAGGGATATAGAAGAAGAAGGAAAAGCTAATAGAGTTTCAAGAAAAGCACAATCTCCAAATAGAGATACTACTCTCTTGGCTGTTAACGCTTAAATGAAGGTGAGGAGAGGTGGACCCTGGGTGTTTACACCACTCGCACTTGTGCTCCCTAGGTTAGACATGCCTTCTCACCTGGTGCTCAACCACTGTTTCAGGCTGTGACCTAGGAATTCTCAAAAAAGCACCAACATATTTTCCGATGAAAAACAAGATCAAGCATCATTTGCTATTTCCATTAGATTTTGTCTACCATATCTATTTGTTTACACCTGGAAATTAAAACAAAAAATATATTTTACATGTTTGAATATATTTCCAGTGTTTAGCAGTTAACTTTCTGTTCCTTCTAGGCTCAGTGGTATTAATGATTTCAATTGCCATCTTTTTTAATAGAACTCTATATGCAGTTCAGAGAACATATAGTAGTCTATTCTAATTTAATTGGAAGCTAAGAAGTTTGTCAAATCCGTATGGAATCTAAAGCCCGAACTGTATTTGGATAAAAGGAATATCAGAGTGAGTAGGAAGGGATACAAACATTCCCCAAGGTGTCTGATTTATTTGTTGGAGAAGAAAGTGTTCAGAGGATCAGAAAGTTATGTTAGCCTATTTTTAATATGGTCTGGGACACAGGAACAACTGGGGAAGTCTTACAATCTTTTATTACCTGTTATGAATTTTTTTTAGCACAGACATTGTAAAAACATGCAATTAATTCATGGACATCTGAATATGCCATTCATGCATTCACATTTATTTGCTGACTTCTTCTCTATTTTCACATCTAATTTAGTAATTGTCTCTTTTATGATCTTTTTAATATGCTAAGTATATCAAAGCTCAGTTTCATCAGATACTCTTTCATTATACAGAAAGACACAGATGTACCTCACTGGACTGACATATGCTGAAGTCCTCAGGCAAGCAAGAGAAAAAGTGATGAGTTGCTTACAGAGGTTACTAGGTGAGAAATGCAGGGAGTCTTATCATTTGCAAGAACAATTACCCCATTTCATCAAAATATTTACAAGACTCACTCCTTTGACAACTCTACTGCTTCATTCAGATTGTAGAAAGAATGTCACAGGAAAGAAGAAAAAGAGCCGTTTCACTACTTCTACCTGATACATCTTCTTTCACTTTTCATTCTCATATAGATACCATAAAAACTTAAATCACTGCTTTCTATACTGCAAATACTGGTATCTAGTGGTAGAAGCTACCAGACCTATACACTAAGTGTTTCAGGAAACCTGAATCAGAGAACACTTTTCAACCAAACCTGAAAAAGTAGAACCAATACCATGTTGTATAAAGAAAAATCTTCTAATTCTTAGATAATCTATCAATGAAATTTCAGAGTAGTGTTATCTGTTGTAATTTCTAAAGCAACAGTATTATTCTGCCTCATTTTGTAGGAGAAGAAGAAGTCTAAAAACTACAGGAAAAATAAAAAGATCTGTGGTGAGGATACACAAATGATGCTATCTTAGGGTTGGGGAAAAACATAAAAAAAGCTTGAGGATTTTTTTTGAATATTAGATTTTTTTTTTAAATCTACAACAGCTAATGAAACAGGAAAAGATTCATTTCCTTCTGTAAGATTTTTCAGTATATTTCTCTAAAAAAATGTACCTTCTGTTTCTTCTTTCCCTAGTAACAATAAGAAAAATAATTCCTCTATTTATCTTTCTCAACAGAAGGTTGAGTTTTGCAATAAAAGAGAAATGGTCAGTCCTTAATGTTTCACAGTTGCCTACAGGAATATCAACCCTGAACATGCATGCTCACAACAGGAATCAGAAGTTGATTTAAAGATATGGAAGCATTTTTCATTCAACCAGACATTTTAGTCTGACATATTCAGAAAACCAGTATTTGCAACCAAGGACACTATCTCATGTTAAAAATACTTGCTTTCAGTTAGGAACATGAGAAAATCTCAGAAAAGCTATTTGCCAGAACAGCCATATCTAATAAAAACATATGAACTGGGTATCTGGAGCAGCAGTGAACCCCTCACTGTGATGCAAAACTCAATTTGAGGGCCAAAAAGTGGTAAATGAGGGAAATAAATTACTTAAGATTAACCAGCATTTCTTTAGCAAGATGACTGAGAAACACCTTTCTCCTTTTGATGATTCAAAATTGTCAAAATGATTAAACAGATGTCAGTCAGATCTAAAAAATATGGAAAGTTAGCAGAATGCTGTAGCATACTTTATTTGCAAGGAACAAATGGATATTCAAAGATACTTATGCTTTGTCAGAGCTGTACTTTCTATGTATTTTTAAGTTCCTGAGTTCCTAGCAGTTGGCACCATTGCTTAGGAAATTGTATTAAAGGTATTGACTGACTTTAGCAGGGGAAAAAAAAAAAAAAAAAAAAAAAACACAAAAAAACAAAAAACCTACTTTGCTACCAGAGACTAAGAAACAGATTATGAAATGGTTCAGAGAGAGACATGAATGGGGACTGGCATGACCAGAACACAGAATTTGTATCTGTACATTCTAGTATGATGAAACACTCAAAAAATGAGCCTGCCTATACACTGTTATTTAAACATATGTATTTCTCTGCTGTCATCCTGTTTAAAAAAGAAAGCTATTTTGCATTATTGTGCAGAGAATAAAAATGTAGATACCACATAATACTCAAGTTTCTTAATATTAAGCATAAAGTTTTGACAAAAAAAAATGCAGCCTTAAACCATAATTGTAATGAATAATAATATGAGTTAGCTTGAGTTTTGAGCAGGTTATTTGCAAACCAAGACATACTTCTCTACCAAGAGCAAAGAATAATACACGTTCTCTTCTTTAGGTATCACTTTGCCCAGAAGTGAATTTTATCAGTGTGACAATTTATCAGCATGAAATAATTATATCAACTTGACCCTGATGCTATTTATGTTTGTAACAAATAGTCTTAATTGTGTATTCCTATATTTGATGAGAAAATCTGACTGAAACTTATGATATTTATTCAGAAAAAAAAAAGAAAAAAAAAATCAAACAGCATTTCCTGAAACTCTGCACCAAATTGAAAATCTAGTAAATATAGTGTAAAATGTAGCCAAACTCACATTTTCTGTTTCAAGCAGCTTTCTTCTTCTTTTATGTAAAACTCAGAAGAACTTCTCCCTAGCATTAAGCACCATTTCACACGGGATTCACAAGTGTTCAGCATCAGTTTTGCAGATGGTATTTAATATAATAAGATAATAGAAGTCCTGAGTATCAGACTTGCCAACACTTGATTAAAATCATGAAGTTCTGCAGCAGTAAGCACAATATCCCAGGTGTGGGAGAGGCAACTGTTAACCTAAAACTCTCTTTCAAAAAGTTTAACAAAGCAGGACCCTGACATGCTGTGCTGAGAGTATGTTACGCCTTTTACAGCAGGATTAAAAATATTTTTTCAACAGAATTATAGTAACTTTCATCTACTGTGTAGATTCTATCAAGCATTGCCTCTCACTCATATGAACAGTGTAAATAAATATGCTTTTATCTCAGTGGTTTCTTACATTATGTGTTTCTTCTGTGGTCTGGTTTATTCTGCTGATTCAAAGTAGCATCAGAAACCCTGTTTTTACACAGCTGCATTAGAAGCTCCCAGAAGAAAGCTCAGTATTATTAACAGCTGCTGTGAAGTCCACACAGCAGTCCATGAATTTTAGTGGAGGTAGAGCTTGGGGTTTCATAGATGCATTTTGTTAGTTTAATGAACTGGGATAAACACCTTAAATATCTTGGTGAGTCATATTTCTTAGGTGGTCTGTTGATGGAAGTCAACAGAAACTGCTGGGCTGCTAAGGATGAAAATCTAACTTTTTAAAAAAATTCCTCTGATAAAGTTCAGTGAAAGCATCAAAGTGATGTATTTGGTGAGGATGGTGCCAGTGTGGTGTAGGCTAAAGTGTCACTTATGTGAGTACTTTCAAAAAGTGATTATTAGACTTATGAGGTGGTGCTTTCTTCCAAAGACCTCTCAATTCTCTGTCTTCATCTTTGAAATGAATTTCTACATGCTCCTCCTTTTACCTACCACCAGTGAGTGACTTTGAATCCTATTAATTCTTTTAATATGCTTGCTGCATTTTTTTTCCTGGCCTGTTCCCTGTCCCTGAAACACTTTGGATAGCAAAACTATGCTTTCTCCTTCTGCTTAAGTAAGCTTGCCACTTTTATTTATACAGTGACAAACGATTGGGATATATGTAATATATACGTGTATATATGCATAGGCTGCAGGATATTTATCATTCTCAAGCCCTGCAGAGTTTCAACCCCATTAGCTTCTTCTGCCTCTTCAGTTTCTCAGATTTGCACACCGATTTCAAAGAGCATGAAGTCATTGTCCTTCTTATAAATTCAGACCCCATAGTTCAAGTTCACTTAAGCTGCTAGAAGAACTGAATATCCTGTTATTAATGATTTTAAAACATATTCAGCAGCTCTGTTGCAAGATCAAGAAGAATTCTTGAGTCACTCCTTTTTCTCTTGAAACCAAGAGGCCATAATAAAACAGTGGAAAAATATGCACTTGGTGATGTATAGTTTTGCAGACAAAAATGCATGAGTATGCAATACGCTAGATGTAGTTTTTGCTAATGACTTTAGACCAACTCTTCAGATGATATAAATCACAGTCTCACTAATAAAGTTCATTTGTAGTGTCAACTTGGACCTTCAAGTCTAGCCCCTTGATATAGGTAGCTAGATTTACAAATAAAAATATTTAAATATATTTTATTTTTCTGGCTAAAAGTGACGGTTTCTGCCTAAACAATTTTATATGGCCAAATCTTCTCTAACTATAATGGCTTTAATTCAGTTATTACTTTCTTTATTACCAAGTATAAACCAATTTCTGTTTAGAGTTTTCATTAGTTTGGACTGTAAAAACTACATTAATGGATCATTCTCAGAGAAGTCATATTGGATTAAATATTTTACTCAGTTAGAAGAAATTCTGAAAGCTAGTCACAGAATTATTTTTCACAGAACACAGTAATTAGAATAATCACAAACTATTCAGTTGGGTATTTCTTTTCCTATTCCAATGCAGGACAAAATCACTTCAAATGGATTTATGTATTATTTCCTTAATTTAATTGAATAATGAAACACTAAAATAGACATAAGAAAATATCATATCCACATATTGTTCTTTTCATTATTATAATATCTACATGATTTTACGATGTTCACAGTCAACTCATTCTCATTCCATCTGTATCCACAATGAAGAGATATCTATATCTTTTCCAGAATTAGGAATTCCAGGGCAAATGCTGTGTGATATTGTTTGGAGGAAAGACTCAGTCTTCTACTAAATATATTAGGACATCTGCAAGTCTATATGCTCCTGCAGTGTTCCTGGGAAGAGATTTGGTCTTTAAGACATGTAAATAGAGCTTAGGTAAAAAATAAATACAAGTAAATATTACTATATATTTCAATTGTCAGTATTTGTTGTTTCATGACACTATTTTATGTCACTACATTTATTATTTTGTATCAAATTTTGTATTTTTGCATATCATTTTTCTGCAAATAAAATCATACGTAATATAAGACCCTTTGATTTTCAGCTATATTCTAATATAAGAAGTAGATCTGGATCCATTTATTTTCTCTTTTCTCTTAGTATCCGTATTCCTTTGCTCCCATTCCTCTGAGGAACAGTTCTAATTTGGATGTGACTGAAGTCCTTAAGGATTCAGGCACAGGAGAAATCCAAAATGGCAACCTATAGTTAGCCTATATACTTAATAGTGCCTGACTGCAAGCTGTCTTTCTGAATATCTTTACTATTTCCCTGTTTATAACAACATGAGAAGTTCTTCAGTGTTCAGTTCATCTTTTTGATTATTAAATATATCAGGTGTCCCTACTCCCCCAAATAACCTGTCATGCCTTTTTCTTTATCTCACAGCACACTAACAGATGCCTAAGGTACAGCCTCAAACTAGTTTTCCAAACTGCAGTAAGTTCTATATAATTCATGGTTGGTCAGCACTCTCTTCAGCTATTCATCCTTTGACTGACAAGCTCCTTAATTTTCTTTTTAAGCTTCCAGGAATAGCTAACTGAGGAACACCTCTCTTGCTTCCTTCCCTTGTTGCCACTAACTGAAATTCTAATTCTTCATGCTGAATAGTTCCTTGTACTCAGTGCTGTCCATTAACTATTTTTTTACTGACTCCCAGATCTGCTAACCTCTCTCTCCATTCACTAGTTCAGAACTTAACTTCAGCTCCTATCAAACTATTCTCTTTTAACAACTATTGATGTCTCACTGCAGAGAGCCCCTCAAAGCCCCTGACTTCTCAAACTAGATGATCACGAGTACATGCGTCAAATGAATTTCATTCCTATTTGAGATCTTGTCAAGAGGATACAGTACATTTTTTTGTGAGCTACTGTGGCCACAAGACATTATTTCAAATGCAAATAGTCATTTGCTTTACTGTAGCCCTTAATTAGTATGCAATTAACCTGGATCTGTCATTACTGCATAGCTATTATTATTAATTATTCTATGCTAGCCAAGGCAGCTGAGTTTCTCTTATGTTTCCTTAAATAGCAATAACAGTAGATTTCCAAGCACTTAAAAAAGCCAGACTGTGCTCAAACTGTTCATGTTCTCTGACCCTTAGGGAAACCTAATTAGAACACTTGGAGAATTCCAAATGGAAAGAAGGAAGGTAGCAATTTATAATTAAGCATAAACATTTGTCTCCAAGAAGAGTTCAAAGAAAGTTCCAGTCTTTTGTGACTATTTAGCATGGTCTGGTTTACTTAAAGAAAATATTCCATAAACTGAAGAAAACCTGTTAGAACATAATATGTATTAGACAAAATGTGAAAACACAGTAATGGAAAGGCATCCTAACAGCAGATTCTGCAGAGCACCAGTAGTCACCTATTTTCTGTTCTTTTTTCACATTAAATGCTTTGGTTTCAGACAAATAGAGTTTATCACAAATGCTTTAGCTCTTGACTGGATCCATATCTTGCCCAAAGTAGATAAAAGTTGAAAAGTTATTTTTTAGCTCCATATTTAAAATGAGTAAGATCTAAATAGGATATAATTACACAACATATCAAATCTGTATATAGTGACCCAGATGTATACCTTTGGTCTGAAATTGCCATTATAATATATGCAGACATTATCTCTACTTCCCTAGACACGTTCAGTAGGGAATAATGACTCATTAGCTATTCTGAATAATTTCCTTGCACAATATGTGACTATGCAACAGAAAAATAGTAAATGGGAGACTTGGAAGCAAGATAATAGAAAACAAAATGGTGTTAATGTTATCATTCTTATCCATAGGGAAGATGTGGTGGCTCGAGCCTTTGGCTTTGAGTTACAAATTTCTAGTCTGAAGAAGCAGGCTGAGACCGTGAGAATACGGCCAACACCATGAATGCAGCAGCATGCAACGATACCTTGACATAGCCTCAGCTGTTAGCTCCTGAGCTAAAGCATTACAGCTGTATTGTACTCATGCTCTGTGTTCACTTGCTTGTGCTTATCAGAAGCAAGTGCAATTAACCTAGCTGTAACCCTGCTCCTTTGAGAGTCCTACCTTTGCACAGCACCACAGGGGAGATTTGTGCCCTCTTGCCACTAGTCAGCTCATCCATCCCTGACAGAGCATTGCCTTGAGCAAGGAGACATTCTCAGCTGCCATTAGTTACCATTTCCTGTACACTACTTTTTATTGGTCATGTCAGCATAGAGTCCTCATAGATCCATTTTAGTAATGTTTCTTCTCTTTTGTATAGTCTCCAGCCATGAGAGAGAATGAAAGAAGAAAGTCGTGAGAGTTCAGCAAATAGGAGTGGCTCCCCTCACCACACTCTGAAATACAGATCCCTGAGAAAAGCTCAATTTTCAGGTAAACTAGGAATATACTGGTTTTAAACCAAACACCTCAATACATCAATGCATAGTTACAGTTAGGCCTTAATGAAACAAAGTTTTAAGAAACAGTGACTAAATTTCAAATTGGTAATTTAGCCATTACTAACATTGATGCTATGCAGCTGGGATATACATCTTAACTCTTTTTAAGTGCACACAGAAGCAACTATTTCAATTCTGCATTTTTATTAAAATATCAGGCTGAGTATTAGCATGTTGTGTTATATATTTTAGCTTCAAGATGTGGATATTTTATTTAAAATAAATAGTAGAAAATAGGAAAACATTCTGTACTGAAAATGGGTGTTCATGGACAGCAATGTCATTCCATGCTACACCCTTTGCAGAATCACAGAATCGTAGAATGGCTTGGGTTGGAAAGATCATCTAGTTCCAACTCCCTGCTGTAGGCAAGGAAACCTCCCACTAGACCAGTTTGCTCAAAGCCCCATTCAGCCCAGCCTTGAATGCTTCCAGGATGAGACATCCCCAGCCTCTCTAGGCAACCTGTTCCGGTGTCTTACCATGCTCACAGTTAAGAATTTCTTCCTAATATCTAGTCTAAATCTACCCTCTTTCAGTTTAAAACCATTTCTCCTCAACTTGTTTCTACATGCCCTTATAAAAAATCCCTCCCCAGATTTCCTGCAGGTCCCCTTGAGATACTGGAAGGTCACTGTAAGGTCCCCCTGAAGCTTTCTCTTCTCCGGGCTGAAGAGACCAAACTCTTTCAGCCTGTTCTTGTAAGGGAGGTGCTCCAGCCCCCTGATCATCTTTGTGATCTTCCTCTGGATCTACTCCAACAACTCCACGTCCTTCTTGTGTTGGTGGCCCCAGAACAGTACACAGCACTCCAGGTGGGGTCTCACAAGAGCAGAGTAGAGGGACAGAATCACTTCCCTTGACCTGCTCGTCATGATTCTCTTGATGCAACCTTGGTTGCCCTTCTTGGCTGTAAGCATGTATTGACAGCTCATGTTAAGTCTTTCATATACCAGCATCCCCAAGTTCTTCTCCTCAGGGCTGCTGTCAAGCCACTCTCTGCCCAACCTATTTTGTGCTGACCCAAGTGCAGAACCTGACACTTGGCTTGTTGAACTTCATGAGGTTGGCATGGGTCTGCCTCTCAAGCCTGTTCAGATCCCTCTTCTCTCTAGAATGTCAATTGCACTACTTAGCTTGGTACCATCTGTAAACTTCCTGAGGATGCACTCAATCCCACTGCAAGTTTCCAAGCCAAGCAGGCGGTAGGTTAAGAAGATCTTCTATACTTGCATAATGCTGTGAGCATATATTTCATTTTACCATTTTTATCAACATGAGGATATAGACTAGAGAGAACAATAGCAAGCAGTTCATGCCATACCATCTTAAACTAGCAGAACCGCGTGCTAAGTAAATATGAGATAAAGCCCAAAGATGATTTAATGTGCAAGCTCAGAAAAACAGGTATTTTAAGTGGATGAAATATGCACAAAAATCATGGTCTCTTTTCTATTACTAGCCTAGTCTCTAAGGAATTATTACTGAGTTTCAAATAAGTTCATGGTGTATGGTTAAAAAAAAGGCTGGTTGACAAATTTTTTTTTGCTTGTTTGTTTGTTTTTTTCCTGAAAGAGTGTGTGGTGAGATAAATGTTTTTTTTTCTTTTTTTTTCTTCCCTTTTCTCTTTTTCCCTGAGCCACTTATTAGTCTTAATATTTAAGTAAAACTTTCATTCAAAACAATAACAGGGAAGAGATTCAACAATGTGATTCTAAAGAGTCAGTTTTCTAGCACAAATATTCAGTAAAATATATGAAGGTTTCAACAAAAGTGTATCTTTGTATCTTTTACTTCTGAAATATCTTTCTCCCAGAATCCGTACAGCATTTTCCAATTATATTCCAAGGTCATATTCAACTTACAATATCTGATTTCATGTATTTATGGACATGTTTCTGATAGCAAATCCCTGAAGGAATGCTCTGGCGTTTTATGTCAGTATTGAAATTAGAGTATAGTGCATTATTTTCCTCTCGTGGTTTCTGATAAAATAAGCAAAAAGGCATTAAACTATATCAAAATCTCTGCAGTGTTGTGGGCTCATCAGAGACAGGATCATAAACCTTTTTTTTTTTTTTTTGCAGAAAATGATAGTAATTAAATATATATATATATAAAATTCAGGTTTGATAGGCAATATTGCAAAATTTAGGGAAAATGCTCGCAGATCTGTTTACCTGCCAAGTCATCATTTTTATTACATTGAAAGGTGATTTTCTTCCTGGTTTGTCTAGTGACCTAATGTTCATTAACGACTTAATGGCCAGAAATCTAATCATCCTCCTTTCATGAAAAATATGTTGAAGAGAGCATGGGATATGAGATATCCTGAAGAAAGTTTCCATCCTCCTGTACAATCAAATTTGCATGTTTTGGAGCATAAAATACGCTCTTACATACAAAGGCAGCCACAGGTCCACCTTCAGAAAGCCCAATACAGGAGAATAGAACTGTTTCTTGGGAATTTTCTGTTTTGCTTTTGCCAGCTCTCCCCTTAAGCATTATCAGCAGTGTAGCTCCTTACAAAATTTGCTGTCCCGTACGCTATGTAGCAGATTTTAAATCTAGATCTGTCCCACCTTCAATCCATTTGGAATCTGATCCTCTGAAGGCATGAATTCCAATTCTGAGAATATTCTTCTATCCACTTTTCTTCCTCCACAGCCCCTTGCTGACAAACAGCCACTGAAGGGAATGGTAGCCCTCATTAAACAGTCCATGACAGAAAAGAAGTTAACTGTGGCAGTCAGTGATCTTCTGGCCCATAGCCATGCTATGTCTCTGTAAAAAAAAGAAAGGAGTAAAAAAGAAAGGAGTAAAAAAAAAAGTCTGTTATTCTAACTTTATTTGTTGTAGAGGTGCTTTATTCTTAGGTTTGTATGCAGAATATTAGCAAACAGAATTTTACTCTGCAGGCATATTGAAGACAGGATAGGATAAATCTAGAGTAATTGCTATATTTCCTATTTATTGACAAATCTGATGAATTTTCACCTCTAACTACAATATGGAAAAGATCAGTTTCTTAATCTCATTTGATCAACATTCACAAGTTCATGAAGTAGCCTTAATGCGAGCATAACTCGATCACTCACCATGGACCTAACATGAAAAGCTGTGTATAAAAACTAGGCTGTGATTTATCAGTCACAGAATAAGTAGTATCACAATATTTTGCAAAGAAAAAAAGGAAAAATAAAAGTTATTTCTCCTAATTCTGATTAAGTAAAGTAATTTATATATCTCTATGTTCCTATTTCCCTTACTGGCTATTGCATTTCTAGTTCAAGTCAAGTTAAGTTGGTTTAGTTATGTGAGCGTAATGCACTTATCCTGATTCAAGCCACAATAATATTAGTAGCACATTTGGAAATGCTTTTTCATATATGCATATAGTCTCTTACTCATATATGTTAAAATAACATCCAGAAATTTTGTATCAAGATTCTGATTTTCTGTCAATAAGTGCTAGAAACAGTTAATTATAGCTAATTAGATAAGAATGAATTACAAAGTGATAAGTTTATATTGATTAGTGTGCATCAAAGTCTAAATGGTCATTCTAAGAACTTCATTTTCAGTTCTACTAGCATAAACACAAGGAAATCTCTTGAACAGTAAAAGTCTGTATATAATGATACACTCCACATTACTCGTTGTAATAGGGAAGGAAGGAAGGAAGTAGAACCACTTTAGTTTCGGTTCTCTTCCAATGACACTGAACAGTTTTACTAACTTTGCTTGTGTTAGTCTTGATAAATAAGATATCTATACAATGAAGATATCCATATAATAATATAAAATGACATCCATAGCTAAATTATCCATAATTAAGATATCCATATTTTCTTTGGAAAATGAGTAATAACTATTCATAAGATGGTTTTGGAAAAGTTTTTACTAGATTGTATATAAAAGCACACAAAGCTTTCTTTTAGATCATTAAATGTTTTCAAAAAGGTGAAAAATAAATTAATATTTGAATGTGCATATTCTCAGAGAAATTAAAAAGGGAATATTATGCATCTCTTCAGCTATACTGGACAGTTAGAATAAATAAGTGGAGAAAAGTTACTTTACCCTCCTATTTTCTGTAGCTTGTGTTTACACAAGGGGTCGTGCCAAGGCTTGAGCTAAAACTAGCTTGCCTCCTGTCTGTGAGCTTCGTGCCCTTTCTTGTTTCAAGGCACAGGCAGACCTGTGTGATGTACCCACAATGCTGTAAGAATAGTTTGAACTTCAGCTGCCTTTGAGTATCTCTGGCCCAATAACCAACAGTTAAGGAGAAGCCTTGAAACCAGCACATCTATCCGTGGCTGCATACAAAGGACAGAATAAATGTTCATCACTTACAAGTAACTATGTTTGATTCATCATTTTTACTCCTCCAAGCATATTCTGGCACTCATCTCAAGCATCTAAATTAACATAGACTTGTATTCATGCAGTGCATTCTTGAACCCTGCTCAATCTACCCAGAAGGCTTATTTTGGCCTGCATTCAAAACATTAAAAATGTATCCATTGACTTATGTGGCATATTATGAAAACCCAGCACAGAATGCCATTCAACACATCAAAGTGACATGCAATTTCTCTCAGAAGGTAAAGAAGTCTGACTGAGAGCCTTTTTGCTGACAGTTAGGAATTGGTTTGATTGAGAACAAAATGATCAGTGGCATTTTTCCTACAGGAGTTGAGTTTTTATGAGTTTCTTACTAAAAATTAAAACCCTCATACAGAATGAAATAGTTTAAAAAATTACTAAAACAAAACCCATTCCCTATTAAACACAACTAAAGTTTCTTGTCCAAAGGCAGTGATTCTTTGACAAAATATTCAACGTTTGTTATTCAGAAGAGCAAACACAGTGATCTAACAAAGTCATGAGTTTACCCTGAGAGGAAGCCTATTAGCACCAGCACATGCTGTCTAGTATGATCATGCAGTTTTATGGAGATTTGTTCAACCTTTATTTAATGAATGTGTCTAGCTTTAAAATATACTGCTGTGTGGGCTCTATAAAGTCTTATGAGTTGTACTGCAACTATACTACACAGCTATACTTGATCAGGGTTGAAAGAATTAAAAGAGTACCACGCTGACTTTCTTTTCTATGAGGCACATTTGGCTGTTATTAGTTGAAGAAAAGTAACGTCTTCCTAAGCAGATATCATTTAATCTTTGAAAAATGAATAATTATTTATTGTTACTGTTTTCTAATTCTGTGTTTGTTTTATAAACAATCTTCCAGCTACAAGCAGCTTATGTAGTTAAACTAACAGTGGCTAATAACCACTGATAATTAGCACATTACTTAATGCTGGAGTTCACCATGTATTTATCACGTTATTGAGACAGCAAAAGGTGGAAGAAAATAAGTCTTCACCCTGCCTGTTTATGAGTTGCTCAGAAATCACAGAATAGGAATATCCTGTGACATTTCTTTTTCAATAGAATTTACTGCATTTAAAGTTATTAACACAGAATGAACCAAACTTTGGAATGAACCAAATCTTTGACAGAGAGAATGAAAAAAAAAAAAGAAAAAAAGAGTTTTAAAATACCTAAAAGCATATAACACTGTGCTATCCAATTTTGCTTTTGAGGTCTCATCTAAGATGCAAGGCTGAGCCTGGAACAAGTAGGTGTACATGATTGAAACTGTACATTTTAACTCCTGTTAAAATACATTTTTTCTGTATTTCAGCCACTGTCATGTCAATCAGAAAATGGAAGTGATAGGAAAATAGTTACAAGTAAAAATTAAATTGACTAGCCTATTTTCATGGAATTTGGTGGTGGTTTATTTTTCTGCACTACCATTCAAAACCAATCAAACTGATGAAATATTTTCTGAATTGTAAGGTGGCATTAGATAGTGGCTTATTGCACATGCATGTAATGTTGGCAGCATCTCCTAAATATGGAATAATCAAGCATGTGTACTTAACTTCTTCTCAGGCTCCTTTTATTTCTCAACCTCTTTATTCATATGTGTGCTTTTTTAATATGTGTGTATTTCTCTTTCCTACTGTAAAAATTGTGCCACAGTTGGATACACAAAATTAAATCACTTAATGGATTTGTGGTTTGGTTGATTGAGGATCCTGTGCGTCTCTGCACTCCTGGCAGCCATCTTACTCAGCCTGTTACTGTCACTCACTGTCATTTCCACTTGGTTGGCATGTGTGACAGGTCAGATTACTGGATGTGCTCAAAATATGATTTGAAAGAGAGGACTGTGATTCAGATACTGATGGGTAGTGCTCTTCTTGCTGAAGGTATCTGACGTGATCTTTATAAATGCATGCTTTCCTCAGACTGTTTGGGGAATTGGTGGAAGAAACAATGGTAAATAGAAAGCTCATCTATCTAGAGTTAGTAATAGCACTATGCTTTCTAAAATTTGTTCTCACTACATGGGTATTGTGAAGGCTAGGAGCTGGTTTAGTGACACAGGATTATTTAAATATAATGAGAATTTTTAAACCTCTATAAAACTGTGCAGTTGTCCACCTAGATGTTCTACTTTCAGTTTTGTTCTGTCTACTCAAACAATTTCAGGTTTTGGAGTGTTAGAGTTAGTTGTGTAGCCCTTCTCTACTTCCCCTCCTAGCCATGTCCGATTTTCGCGCACAACAGCTACATTTTTTACATAAGATGCCAAGTTCTTCTTTATAACAACCTGGTGAAATAGCTCAAAACATTTAATATGTGTGCTAAACTAAAGGAAGGGAAATTTAAATAAGATTTCAGGGGGAAGTTTTTTACTGAGAGAGTTGTGAGGTGCTGGAACAGGATGCCATGAGAGGTTGTGGATGCCCTGTCCCTGGAGACATTTAAAGTATGGGGCCCTGGGCAGCCTGACCTAGTACTTGATCTAGCAGCTATCAGAGGCAGGGGTTTGGAACTTGATGATCCCTGATATCTCTGACTCAGAACATATCTCAGAAATTTCAGAAGTTTCAGGCAATGCACTGCTGTGACTCTAAACTTATGTATAAAAACGAAATAAACAGATGTTGGTATGCTGATAAGAAGAAGGAAACAGTTTAATTCTGTATGAAAATACAGTTGTTAATCAAAATGTTGACATCTCAAGGGATTTGTACTGTTCAGCTTTTCTTCAATACTTCAGAAAAAAAAAAAAAACTAAAATAAATATGTACTTTTGTAAAAAAAGATTTCTGAGTCTCTCTGGAACTTTGTAGCTCATTCCATTTGAAGTCTGAAGCCAAACTGATTGGCAATGCAGCAAACAGTGTGAACAGGGATGAAGTTGGCCAACATGTCCTTGTTGTCAGTACACAGATAATATATCCTGTCATGTCAATATTCTGGGGGAATAAAAGAGAATAACATAGAATGGATAGTGGTGAAAATCTTGATGTATATGTAGTAGGAGGTTTTTCAAAATTGGAAAAACCTGACTCCTCTGTTCCCCAGTCCTAGTAGTTTTTGTTGTAATCCAGAACAAGCATTTAACATGTTGTAAAAAGAAAATAATTTTAGTATCCTTGGTTTTGTAAGGAGTATCATATATTTATACCTTTTACCTTCCTTTGTAAAGAACTTAGTTTGGATTCTTCATATCATAGTGATTACAACTTGCACTATTTTCACATCAGCAGAAGGTGTGGTTTAAACAAATTGGACTTTCTTTCATATCTGTATAGATTGAGATTGCTACTATGATTTCTGAACCATTTTTATGCTCTTCTTGCACACTTGTATTGTACAAGAAATCAAAATGTTATTCCATCAAGCAGTTAATTTTTTCCAGCTAAAATAATTATTTGGGAAGTTTTGAAATCCACTATAGGGACCATGCAGAAACTTATCTTCCATTATACATAGAAAACTATTTCTGAGAATTATTTCAGGAAATATTCAGTTTGTTTAAAAAGTTTGAAAAAAAAAAAAAAATATAGTAGCTTATAGCACTGAAGCCTGAATGAAATTTAGGAAAAGGCCTAGTCTCTGATGCAGCTTTTTGCTCTCTGATGGTTTGGGCTCAGGAAAGTAATGAAACAGACAAGAAACAAATAGAATTTTATGTGGCTAAATAAGGAGAGAAAATGTGAATTATTTATGAATGCTAAAACAATTACGAAGAAAAAAACTTTAAAAATATTTGTAAAGTCTAATTTGAAAAGAATAGAAAAGGTGGTATTTTTCTTTATTTATGCTGACCTAATACAAAATAACATTTTTCTACTCAGAAAGTTCTAAATATATCTTCTACAGAATGTTTCTCATCTTGTTCCCATTTCCCTGCATGTCATCTTCTTGTCATAGAAACCAAGAGCTTCTTTTCTCCATTCAGATCATGTCTTTCAAAGTCTCACATGCTCTTCCTGGGCTCTGGAAAATACAAATGTCCTAAGTGATGCTTCTGCCTTAGAGGAGAGGTGCCAGGAAATATTTCTGAGGCTCTATTCATACAGCTGTGACCTGGGAGTGTGAAGAGAATATAAAGGAGCTGAGCCAGTGCCACTGACACTCTGGTTCCACATCCGAATGACCTCCTCATACTCATTCAGTCAAAATTCAGAATTGGGTGACTGACAAAACATCAGGGAGAACCTATGGCACTTATTCCAGGTAAATACTGGAAAACTTGAGCTATCACATAATTTTTCCTTAGAAGTCTCACCACAGCGTCTTTGCTTCCCTTAAAAATAGAGGGCTTAGAGATAAGGAGACTGATGTTTTTACAAGGCATCTTCACCTCATGCCAGCCTTTCTACATCTAGAAGGAGAAGCACATTAGCTTTTGGAATGATTTTGGAGGAATGCAGGAAAGAATTCTTCAGAGATTGAAATAGAGATCATTATTTCAGATATCAGATATGAATATTTCAAAGCAAATGGATTTGGGAATATGCTATTATTAGCAGCATCATGTCACTTGCCTAAATGAAGCTTTTCACCTGCATTTCATGTAATACAATATGATGAGTTACAGCAAAAATTCAAATGACACTTGTAATTTTCTCACTTCTGGTATAGTACATCATAGGAGTCTGAAACAATGTATTAGCACATTAATAAACAGCAAATTGATACTTGCAAGAAGACAGTAATTTCATTAATAGTAATCTCTTTGCTAAGACATAAAATTTGCTTTCTACTTCTCTGCTTTATATTAAAGATGAAACAGAATTGTATTATTACAATTATTGTACAGTGAGAAAATTAATAAGAGCCTTTTCTTCTGAAAATATCAAGCCTTACACTTTTTCAAATCTTGCAAGGCTATTTTACAAAGGACTTCAAAGGGGGTAAAAAAAGTTATTACAATCAGATGATTTATGCTACTTGAATGCTCAGAACTTTAAAATATGATCTAACTTATTTATTCAGTTACTTTCTAAAAGGAGCAAACATATACTATTTTGTATAATTCATAACTTATCATGAAAACACAAGTTAAAGGCCTGTTAAAATTGTGATTTCCTCTTGAAAGTAATTAAAGTCTCTCACTGCAAGCCTCACTCTGTCCTTCTATGTATATGACTCCTTGGTTCTCATCCAAAAAGGTACTTGTTTAAATTAAAATAAGAATACTCTTCCTCTTTCTTCCCCATGGTTTATGTCTCTGGCTAAGTGCTTTGAACAATCAGGTCTAACAAAACGGCTTCATAACCTTAGGATTAGAGCTGTAAATTTTTAGAAGGCCTTACAGTCACACAGTTCATTTGATAAATATCTGCAAGATTCTGCTGGATATTTCACTTTCTGAGAGTCAGATTTCCACTAAATGGAATGTCATAATCAATAACATCCCTGTGCAAGTAACTGCACTGAATACATATGGGTTCCTTCTGTCACCTTTAATGACATTCAGAAGAGGGGGTGCTGGTGGGGAAAGGAACCTGACAACTGCCTATGCCAGTAAGTGAAAGAAATCCCAGTGCAGGAACTTGACTGCGTACACTGGGAAGCTCTACAACTGTGCTTGGGAGCTTAGCTAGCTAGTGCACTCCTGGACAATGCTGCTCATGATGGCTCACTGACCATCCTCACCAGGCAGTCTGCACCCAGCCATCTGTTTTCCATGCTGACATAGCTAATGGCACATGTGTGCACTGCTCTGTGGCAACTGCCTTCAGTGAAAAGGACTGGTACTAGGCATACTCAGTTTACTTATGTGGATGTAGCCTCCAATCCTCATATATAACATAGCTGAATTTAATTTAATGTTAAAAAGAAATTCTTTTTCTCAAGCTGTTTCCTCATTCACAGTAAAATGCTGGAAGTAAACTGGTCTCAGAAAGTATTGTTATGTATGCTGAATGTATATACAATGCTGATCACAGAATCACACAATCCTAGAATCATAAAATCCCAAAATTACTTGGGTTGGAAGGGATCTTAGGGATCATTAAGTTCCAACCCCTTGCATAGGCAGGGGTGCTAGCTGTATTACAAGAGTACCATATTACTAAGTACTAGATTAGATTGCCCAGGGCTCCATCCAACCTGGCCTTAAACACCTCTGGGGACAGGGCATCCACAGTCTCTCTGGGCAGTCTGTTCCATCGCCCCAGCACTCTCTCAGTCTAGTCTGACCTTGAATGTCTCCAGACATTTACCACCTCTCCAAGCAATCTGTTTCAGCACTCTACTACCCTTATCACAAACAGCCTTTTTCGTATACCCAATCTTAATCTCCCGTTTTAACATGAAACAATTTCCCCTTGTCCTACTACAACAGAATCTGACAGTCTGTTCTCTTTCTTCTTACAACCCTCCTTTGGGTTCTTCTATCAGGTCTCCCTAAAGCCTTCCCTTCTCCAGGCTGAACAGCCCCAACTCTGTTAGCCTGTTCTTGTAGGAGTGGTGTTCCACCCCTTGGATCATTTTGTATAGAACTTGTTACTAACACATAATTATTTAGTGAATAATATGACCTTTGTATCAATTATCCCTAGATTTGTTCTTGTTTAATGTCCATAGTCCCTTTATGTCAGATGTTCTCGTGGGAGATAAATGATTCTGTTTTCCATTGCACATAAATCTGTACACGAACATGATTTACATGGATTTAGAGCGTCCTAAGTAGGCAGAGAAGCATTTAGTTTAAGTAAATGTCATGCTATGTGACTCTTTTCCCAATGAAATTATGAAAAAATAGATGGAGGTGAAAAAAGTCAACATCTTTACATACTGATTTCCAATTTCCCTTTAATTACAAGTAGCTGTGTTGATAAGGCACAGAGCATTCTCAATGAAGCAGTAATGATGTCTCCAGCCTTTTTTTGGACCACATCCTCAAATCTTTCTGACAATCTTAAGCCTGTTTTTCCTGAGGGCAAAAAAATCCCTCATTCTCCATCACAGTATTCAGCTGCTCCGTCTTGCAGGTTTATAACTTTGCTTTTGTTTTTCTTTTCTTTCATTTTCCTATGAAGTATCCAGTATCATCCCTGTACCATTCTCATTACAAAAAAATAACCAAACTTATAATGTCCTTTAACTTCATCAAGAGCAAGTTGTCAGATGAGAAAACCATTTTTCTCATGAGAAATTTTCCTTTGAATAAAATGTAGTCTTGGCTCCTTGAGATTGTTAAATATGCCAGATTCAAGAACATTTTCTTGAAATTTTCATACCAAATTAAATGTTACTTTCTGACAATCAGTTTTTCCTAGAATCGCTAGTTCATTCCTCTTAGACAGCAGAACAGAACAAATCCCATAGCCTTTTGTTCTGTCACTATAGCAAATATTCTCTTTATATCTAGGAAAAACAATTCTCTTAGTTCTGCTTTTACACATTTATCTTAGTAGACAACATTTTAAATAAAAACGTCTGTAAAATTGTTATTGGCCATTGATACTCATGAATGTACGTACGTTCAGTACTGTATGAAAAGAAGAAAATTAAAACTGCTTGTAGTACATTGGTCAGTACAAAAGTGCAGTTTTTTCAGAAAGCTGTTTTTGTTTTATTTCATATTTTGAATGTATTTTCAAAGTAATCATCTTGATGCTTATACAAATAGATCTTTCTGATGCTGTATGTCAGAATTCCATGGGGGTTTTGACAAATCCGTTCACATGCATGCTATATCTGTAATACCACACATCAGAGGAAAAGTTTAATGGAAATGTTAATGCTATGTCTTTCTGTCAACGTTTGTTCATAATAAGAAGAAAGGCTCATAAAGATATCAGCATTCTATATCTTCTAGTTAATGTTATTTTGAATCCTGACCTACAAATAATTTCTGCAAGTGAACATTCCACACCCTGAATTCAAAGGAACTAGTCATTATTTAAGAACTTAGTATGAGGCTAGCACAGCAATTCATACCATCCGCATTCTTAGCTGAAATGAGGTAGATGAAGCAATTCATAGTCTGTCCCAGTCACTATCCCAAATTTTGAGCTTTGTAAAGTAGATAAGGTCATTAGAAATTCTTTCTTATTTCCTCATTCAGATGACGTATTGTAAATGGTGCTGGTGATGATTTTCAGTATCAGCTCTATCCTGTGACAAACAACAGAGAGTTAAAAAATCACCTGTTGCCAAATCATTGTTCTGTTTTTCTCTTAGTTGATGCTTAATCTCGAAGTTGTGAACAAGGGCATCAATACACTGCGTGCATTACAATTCTGTAATAATCCAACTAATGGAAAAATAGCCTGGTTCATAATAAAAGGCTGTCGTTAGCCTGAAGATTTCCTTTATTTCTTCAGTTTACCAGGGATAAATTATACAAAATAAAACCAGAAAACAAACAAGCAAATGACAACAAAAAAATACACGTGTATTTCCTATCAGGATTTATTTATTTATTTTGAATAATCAAGATCTAGAACAGGAAAATAAAAATTATCCTGCAGTAAAATTTTGTAGGGCGGTTTTGCCTATCATCTCTAATATGCTGGTCTCACTTGGGTAAAATGGGTTTTCTAGCAAGTTTTTCATTCTCCTTTGTAACTGCAATTTCTACTTGCTGGCATCAATATCTTCAATTACTGCAGTAGCGCATTTTGCAGAAAGGAAAATCATCCTCAAGAATGATCTTTAAATATAATATATGTTCTTCAACCATCTCTTCCACGTTAACTAATTCACATATAATACCAGAGCAGATACTTTTTTGAAATACATTAGATCTACTTTATTTCCTTCCTATAGAAATCAAAGTAATCTGAAAGGTTTCTGTTGCTGTGCACACCCATATTGCATTTCATCCTGTTTTCCTTTCACTTTCAGACCTTATTCACTTCACCAGAACGTATTCCACAATCTTGTGTAATTCTGAGATCATATTTATAAGCTCATCTTGTAGTTTTCTTCCTTCTTTTTAGGTTTATGTTGTAATTTTGCTGTTTCTAGGTCCTATGAAGCAATTAGAAGTTTGTAAAGGCTAACGTGGAGAGCAAAACATCATAAGAACAGACAACTTTCTTATGCTTCATCTTGTCAGAATTCAAACATAACCTCTATCAGTATATAATTCACTTTCAGTTAGGAATACTTTCATATCAGAAGTAAGGAAGGGAGATGAATCTAGGAATTTCCAGTAAGTTGTTCTGTGTCAGTCATTTTAAGTCTGATGTCCAGAAATACATATAACTCTTAAAAAAATATATCAGTGTTGCCACATTCAAGGAATATTTTAATTTTCAGGTTATTTCTGAAAGACAAGATCCCAAACTTCACTTCTCCAGTAGCTTAATTTGGAATAATGAATTGAGTCACCTCACAGAAGTAGGGATGACGTATCAAAGGAGTCCCACAAGCACCAGGTTCTTGACCCTCTCAGTTAAGTTCTTTCAACTGTCAAGTAGTTAAGCAAAGCTCTTGAAATGTTACTATTAATATTTTGTACCTTGCGGTACAGAAGTCTTTGAATACATAGTACATATATACTAGTTTTATTCTAGCGATATTTAAATAGACAGTTGCTGAAGTCTTTAATGAGTGTTTCCACTCTGGCAAAAAATCTCACTGTCTTTGACCAGTTCAAATATAATAGCTAGCAATGAGAGGGAAAAAAATGCTTTTACCCATCTAAAAAGCAGCAAAGTAATGTATTAGTTATTTTAAGGGAAATATGGGAAAGTGAGGATTTGAGTGGGAAAGAGAATATTTTAAGGTATCTAGAGAAAACCATCAAAGATGGCACTGCAACTATGCAGCTGAGAAGATTTTCAGATTATTTCACAATGTGAACATCCTAACACTGAATTTAATGTACGTATGATGAAGAACTAATATATCTCACAGATTCATAATGAAATAAAGAGCTAGCCTATTGAATCATGTGTTATTTATTGTTCTCTGAGAAAGAAGCAGGATTGTTTTGCATTATCTCCCAAATTTACTTTTCTGATAACCTTGTAATGTTCTATGCTGAGAATGTTTAACCCTTGGAGTCACCCAACTTTCATGTATGAATCGAGCCTTCAGCAGTAGCTTGCTTTTCTTCTTTAACTGTAGATGATGGCAGCTACAAACTCAGCTGCAACCAGATGTAGGGACAAGCCCTTCATTTCTTTGCTTCCCTTTCTTCCTTTTCCAAACTATCTAAGGACATGGGAATTGTCTTTTCAAATTTTCAAGGAACAGAGTCTTGACTCCTCTTAATCCATGCAATTATAATACTTGGAAAACATTCTTATGGCATATATTTAGCAATCTTACAAGCCATCATTACAGTGTTCATCTAAACATATGTATCATGTAAATAAACACATAGTTCCGTATATTCAGTGTGTAAGATACTACATGTAAAAATGTGCCTCTTTAAAAACATGGAACATTAACCTTCTCAATTGTATTTATTTATTTGTTGTCACTGTAAAATGCTGTCAGCACTTATATTCTGCAATTTATTTGAGTGTCACAATGGACCAGCTAGATTTAGGACCAATGACATTTAGAAAGACATCATATTCTTGCTAAATGTTCACAGTTATCAGCAAGATTGTAATTCAAACCTGAACTCTACTATTCCTACTTTTTTTTTCTGACATTTTATTTCTGCTTCAGTATTACAACAGAAATATCATAAACTACACAAAATGGTAGAATGAATCCTCTTAATTCCCTTTTCTAAGGTGTGTTAAATAATTAACTTATTTCCAGAATTTAAATGGCATACTAAATCCTAATTCAAGCACATCTGCTTTTTTGTACTGAAAAATACAGACTCAGATGTTCACAAAAAGACATAATTTATCTTAATGATGGCATATTTGATGCACTGCTATATGGCACACTGGGGGCAGCAGTCGCATTGCAAGCTAACTATATAACTTCAGAATCACAGGGAATACAGAGCTTGAAAGCCAGGGAAAAACAGGCAGATAACAGGACTGCAGACAAATATTTCATGGGTCAGCGTCAATAAACTGACACCGGCCTCTGGTCTGAACTGCATATGTCCAGGTAGAATCATCATAAAGAGTGCACAAAGCTCTCCTTTTTCACCAAAAACACAGAAGGGAGAACTGAAGAAACATCAGACAGATGGATTAAGTGAATAACTGTCTTTTAATTATGTTTTTTACCAAAGGTTGAGATGCTATTTAGGAAAAAAATGTGAAGCTGCAGCACATGGAAGGGGGACAGGAAAAGAGGGAAGAGAAGAATAAGATATACCCAGCTGGCATAAATGAACATAAATGAAATTAAGTTGCCTGAACAGCAGGAAATACAATTTGTGCCAGAAGCTGTCAGCCTGATCTCATCCATCTCTCAAACGAGGCTATCAATCACTGTCTCATTCCTGTCTTCAGCATGGTTTTTCTTACCTCCAGCTGGCTGTACTTTAGCACTGAATTCATGTTAGCTGAAATTCAATGCTTCTTTTTGCTCATCTCTTTTTCGTCAGAATTTCAGCTATTTCTGCCAACTCTGGAAATGTATTATACTGCTGATGCAACTGAACAATACAGAGATCTTGGGTAGGAATGGGGGCTGCAGTGCTTAGTAATCACAGCCATGGGCTAACACTCACAAATACAAACTATATTCTTGTCTCTATGGTGGACATTGATAATATACTCCCATGTGCTCTACTTTCCTTCACCTGCAAGCTCTCCACAGAAAGCAAAGCAGTGACTGGGGTGACTGACTGACCAAGGACTGCCAAGCAAATTCACTGTAATGCTACAGGTCTGAAATCATGGGGGAGGGGGTGAGCTTACTGGAACTTGTTTCTGAAATATATATCATCACATAGGTATGTGATAGATCTTTTTTTTATTGAACTCTATACACTGATATAAATGGAACAACCCTCCATTTATATAAGCATTACTCAAGTTAATACTGAAGAATGGCAGATTGACTTTTTTTTGTTTTTCAAATACTCTTTATGGGTGCTTAATTTTCATGACATCCTTCATAACATAAGTGGAATACACCAAGACCTTCAATATATTTATTTGCCAGATGTGATTTGAGAAAAATGTCTACTGATTCATAACTAATAATAACTAAACTGCAGAAGTCATTAGTAAATCAATTCAGGGAAGATTACCTTTGACTTTAATAGTAATTTCATGCATGGCTGGTTAAAATGATCAGTCTGGCAAGGTATCATATTTACTTACCATTTAGAAAAGCTTGTATGACTAAAGCTATTGTCTATGAAATAACTTCAGAAGCTTTCTGTCACTCTAATTCTTTAGCTGACTAGAACAACTGAATTTCTGCATTCTTTCTATGCATTTTGTGATAACTTAGACATTTCCAAGCTAATGACCACAGATACAAAACACTGATGATACTGATACTGACATACAACTTTTCAAACAAGTAGATTTTCTTCAACTGCACTTCACTAGAGATGCAGGACAGCAGAACTTTAATAGCAGCAATCGTACAAGAAAGTCAAATTACTTACACAAAGCACGTTCTCTATGTCTCATCAGGTGCAGACATTTCAGCTAACGTAGGAATATAGTGAAATTGTCTGTTTTTTATGCATAACAACTACTCCCAGATAGAATTTTACCATTACTATGCAAGGTTGGAAAAACATACTGGATTCTTCTTTCAGATCTTTGGTATCAAAACAAGGATGCCAGAGCAGCATGCACCAGGATAACCAAGCGTATCTTACAGACTGACCATTTTAATATTTGATCAAGGACAAAGTATATTATATATCAGACTTGCTTGTGACTGTGAAGATGCAAATGCTTAACATAAAATTGGTGAAAGTTTTCATTGTTCATAGAATCACAGAATCACCAAGATTGGAAAAGACCTACAAGATCATCCAGTCCAACCATCCACCTATCACCAATAGTACTCACTAAATCATGTCCCTCAACACAAAATCCAAACATTCCTTGAATGCCTCAAGGGTCGGTGACTTCACCACCTCTCTGGGCAGCCCATTCCAGTGCCTGACCACCTGTCATGGTTTTGTGATTTTTGGTTTTCAGTATTCCACATCATAACATCATGTGGGGCACTGGGAGTTTAACTAACTGTTAATGCTTAAGCTCTGGGTACCTGCTTGGAAGAGAAGAAGAACCACATTCCTCAGGGGACTTTGCGGTCACAGAGAGTCTGGAGATATAACTCCTGGCAAGGTCACCTGATGCGCTCTTCTTCGCCTTCTCTTCGTCAGCTCTCCTCCCGTCTCCCTGCTGCTCAACTGAACTGTGCATCTCACCTCCTCATTGTGGTGAGGCCTATCCACCTTTCGGACATTTTCTTTCTCATTATATTTGATTTATTAGCTTCAATTCTAATTATATTGTATTATAGTGTGTTATCTTGCATTCCGATACTATATTTAGTAAATTAGTTTGTTTCTCCTCAGATCGTTGCCGCTGTTTTTAATTATTTTGGGCTCCCCCGTTCCCTTTTCTGGAGGCGCGGATTTTGCGAAATCCCTCCACCCCGCTAGTCACAGAACCAGGCTGAACCAGCCCGTAAACCGTTGACACCACTCCTTCAGAACAGTAGTATTTCCTAACGTCCAGCCTAAATCTCCCCTGTCACAGCTTGAAGCCATTCCCTCTAGTCCTATCACTAGTCACACGAGAGAAGAGGCTGACCCCCAGCTCACTACAACCTCCCATCAGGTAGTTATAGAGAGCAATAAGGTCTCCCCTGGGTCTCCTCTACTCTAGACTGAACAATCCCAGCTACTTCAGCTGCTCCTCATAAGTCTTGTGCTCCAGACCCCTCACCAGCTTTGCCATCCTTCTTTGAACCCACTCCAGGGCCTCAATGTCTTTCTTGCAGTGAGAGGCCCAAAACTGGACACAGAACTGGAGGTGCAGCCTCATCAGAGCTGAGTACAGGGAGACAATAACTTCCCTGTTCCTGCTGGCAACACCATTTCTGATGCAAGCCAGGATGCCATTGGCCTTCTTGGCCACCTAGGCACACTGCTGGCTATTGTTGTTAATGTAACTGTAATGATCAATCAGATTTTCACTATGATTTGGGAAAAACAGACTCATGAGTTTGTATGCCTTCTATTGAGGCTATAGTATAGCTTTCATCACCGTGAACAACTGTAAAAAAACTGTCAGTAAAGGTTTAATGTACATTTATTTTTAGACAGAAGGTATCAGATGAATGTAAATTGGCATTATTGATTTCACAGGAGGTAAGAGAAATCAGATTTATTCTGAGTTAAAAGTATTTCCTTATACTCAGTGATTTCACAGATGTTGTCAAATCTCATTGTAGTTTTGCAGCTTTGTTAATGATTACGCTTCTCTGTATACAGCAGACAGGCAAGGAACATTCACTGAAGATTGTGAAGAAGATTTAACTAATTATATTCAGGTGCTGTAGCCTTATTTAGCCAGTGCAGGCTTAATGCTTAGGTGCCAGACACTATCATTTACAAATCACGAGTATACTACATAATCTTCAAATGTATAAACCAATCTCGTTCTACAACAAAATATCTAAAAAAAAAAAAAAAAAAAGTCCATGGCTTCTGCAAAATACAACTGTACTTTCCATTTTATACAAAGTCTTACTTCGATAGTGTGGTAAATTTTTAATAACATTATCCCTCTGCTGTTTTTTCTCCCATAAGAACTGCCACAGTTTCTTATTTTCCCCTTGACACTCTTTTCAAGCATTCTTTTCTGTTATTATTATCTGCTTGTTAAAACAAAGATGCAGTCCAACTGAAGGATTGCATCAGGAATCACAGTGACAGTTCAGATGACAGTGCTACTATACCACTCAAATGCAAGGAGTAAACAAATTGAATGACAAAAGAAATTCCTCTCAAAAAGAGATTGTCAGCAGTGAAAATCTGTGAACTCATCTGTGATGTAAAGCAGTGTTCACTAAGTCTGAGCTGCCTGCCACATTACAACTACTTAAGTGGATAGATCGCAATGGTTTGTAAAAGAAATGTAATGTTAAGGTAAGGGTGTTAAATGTGAGGTCTCACCTCGAGTACTATGTTCAGTTTTGGGCACCTCAATACAGAAAGGACACTGAGGTGCTGGAGCAAGTCCAAAGAACGGCAACAAGGCTTGTGAAGGGCTTGGAGAATATGCCCTACGAGGAGAGACTGAAGGAACAGGGGCTTTTAGTCTGGGGAAGAGGAGGCTGAGGGGAGACCTTATTGCTCTCTTCTAATATCTGAAAGGTGCTTACAGCGAGAGAAGGGTTGGTCTCTTCTCACTGGAGATAGTTGACAGGAAGAGGGGAAATGGCCTCAAGTTGTGCCAGGGTAAGTTTAGCTTGGATATCAAGAAAAACTTCTTTGCCAAAAGGGTTGTTAAGCACTGGAATAGGCTCCCCAGGGAGGTGGTTGAGTCACCATCCCTGGATGTGTTTTAGTTAGGTTGCAGTTGGACTCCATGATTTTGAAAGTTTTTCCAACCTGAACAGTTTTATGATTCTATGATACTTCCCGACAAAACAGAAATATTTTAACCCAATTCTAAAGAATAATATATCCGAGTCAAAATTTACTAAAGGACATTGAACGAGAGAAAAAGTCTTAAATATCTTCTACTGCTACTAATAATACCAGAACATGTGGTTTAGATATCAGAAAGCATTTTGGCCTGAAGTTAATTGGTTAAAAGAAAAAAAGAGTTTACGATGACACATTTTCACAACATAATCCCTTTTGTCCATACAAGTTAGCAACGCCTAATTGAAAAAATAATAAAAGTCAGCGTGAGTTTTTCCACTCTGATCATTTTGTCAAAAGTATTACTTATCCTCTCTGTTTTTTACTTGCATAATCATGAATGATTTCAGAGAACACACCTTAACACAAGCATAAGTAGTCTCACTTATCACAAGAGTCAGTGGTGAGTCCTTATCAAATTGGAGTCTGAGGGAATTCATGAGTTTTGAATACATAATCTACTTTTTTTGCCAAAATTTCATGAGCATTTTCTATTATATACATATCAATGTATACCATATCACATTTCAGTGATATTCTAGAAATATAATTTCCATGCAAAGTAGCATGAATATATATATATATATATATATATATATGTTAACATTCAGCTGATTAGCTTCATCTGTGTTACAGGAGGACTACAATATATGACTTTTGAAAGTATTAGTTTGTTTATTCTAAATCATTTCATCAAAATTAAAAAGCAGCCATGACAGCATCAGCACCAGTTTCTTGAATTTTGACCCTCCTGGAAATTTCCAGTGAAATCCATCAGAAAGTTTTACCGTATTTTTGAACTCTCCCATAATATTTATAGTCATCGTTTATATACTGATTATCACAGTTGCAATTAGAGAAGACTAAAGGTCATAAAGAAATCAGAAAAATAGACATGACGTTTTTAGATGATCTTTGTTCATCTTGATCTTTAATCTTTCATTAGTAAAAAAAAAAAAAAAATGTACATGGTTCTAATCACAGATCAATTAAACCCAATTGAGTGAAATCTTGCGGTGCTGGGCTCTGTGCAAAACACAAGGAATTCTCTTGTACTCCTCTGCAGGTAAGAATTTACACATTTTTGTCAAAAATGTCACCTACTGAATCCCTATTCTTAAAGCAATTGTACAGATCATTTACAGATCATTCAGGGGATAAAAGTGTGGGGTTTTTTTTTGTTTGTTTGTTTTAAACAACTTTTCTACTTGTTCCTGGGTTTCTATTCAGTTTTGCATATGTTGACGCGTTTTGTTTTGCTTTGTAGAGCCTGAACATTTGTTGAAAACATGATGATTTGTTTTTGGTGTTTTTTCCCCCCAACCCCTTTTTTTTTTAATTATTATTATTATTTTTCATTACAGGAAAAAGAATAGAACAGAAAGTTTCATTTGGTAAAATTCTGACCAGAACAGCGTGCCTTAGTATGCACTGAAGAAGATAAGATGTCCGACATCCCCTTGGAATAAGAATCCAATCTGATCACACATTTCAAGATAATTCCCACTTGTTAATTTTTAAGAAGGACACACCTTATTTTTTTTCTGAAGAGATGAGATTCTAGATATCTTATGATCCCATGCCAATACAGAGCATTGCATGCCAATTCTATAGCATGGGACTTAAGAGATTTATGACTCTCAGGTTTCTAACTGAGTATTTTGTAATGGTTAGTTAAATCATGTTCAAAATGGCATAAGCTATTCCTGGGGTTTTTGAAATGTAACTACAAAAACATATTTAAAAAATCCTTTAAAACTGGAATATATCCAAGATTCTTGAATTTGTTGCTCATTTTTTCAGGCAGAATTTTGACAGCTACCTATTTTTTCTAGGCTATGCTTTCAGGTACTTCATCTCAGCTGCTTTTTTTATTTTTTCTTTTTTCCTGAAGTCTCACCTGATAGCAATGTTCCTTTTCTTATATTTTATATCCCTTGACTATGGCCTAGATTAAAAAAACAAAAATAAAAAACAAACAAACAAAAAACCCTCAAGAAATAGACTAGAAATGTCACAGTATATTTTTATGTTCTGTTTATTCATGTTTTCTTCTTTTTTTATGGCTTTATAATCTTCCCATTTATCCTTCTCGTTTGCTTGTCAAAATATGGAAGCACATTTACAACATTGGCCTGGGAGTCCTGTAAAACTTCACTCGACAGTATGGTGCCTCTACTACTATGGTGCCTCTGGTCAGACAAATTTTGTGTTCACCATATCTACTCCTTCAGAAAGGTATGGCACTTCTGCTCATTATTATCAGTGTGTTAACTTTTTCTTCTACTAAGAAGAAAAATACAGTTAATGATCCTTCATAATTCAATATTTTTTATACATAATCAGATATCTGTGTTTTCTTCTTTATACTCAGTGATTCAGTATCAACAGAGCAGTCTTCAATGAGAAAACTTTAGTTCTGCTGAAATGCAGGTGGAACATGGACTTGTTATATGCTCCTTCCAAATCATTATGTAAACCCTTGACCAAAATCAAGGCTGTAACATTGCTTAAAAATGAGCTTCATGTTCACCGTGTCATTTAAACAGCTACTTGTTATTCTGTGATGTCACCGGAACAATTTGTATGTTGCAGTAACACTGATGCTTACAGACCCCTCACTGTGGAAGGAGCTGTTTCAGAGGGGCTGTTTTCTTTAAGTTTAAAGGATCTTTGTAATCTGTAAATAGGTCTTAGATGCTGTGCTCAGAACTTTTACAAAACATTTAAGAAAGTTTAATAAGAGTTTAAGAAAGACTAATCCTCTTCATGAAATCTTTTAAACTTCAAGTTAAAAGCTTCCAAGCCAATAGCAAGTGACTTTCAAGCCACAGGAAACATTTTTTCAGCTTCTTCATTTACATCTGTATGTATCTGAAATGCACACCTATAGCTCCCTTACACTTAGTTTAAAAGTTTGTCATTTTCATTTAAAACCTAGTAAGCTTTCTTGTTACAGATGGAAAGGGCTGATGAAGATGCAGCTCTGATGGGTAAATGTATCCAATCATCACAACTGTGCTGCTCATTGTTATTAGCCTGCTTCCTATCACACCCTGTATATGGATATGGTCTGTTTCTGTGTAATATCCAACAGATAAGCAAAGTTAAATTTTACAATGTTGAGATAATAGCTTGTTTAACTGTGTTGTTTGCAAAGCTGCAACATCTTACTGAAGACTTTAGTTTTAATTACCCTTCTTCAAGCAACAATCTATAAACAAACACGATATCAGAATGGAAACATACACTATCTATAACCCTGTGTCATACTAAGAGATGGTGAGCGTATTGATCTTGTATAAAACATCTCTTTTCTATCCCAAGATTAACTAGCTACGAAATATATAGATCTAAATATGTAATTCTCAATGTAAATTTATCTTCTAGAGTTCAAATATTAACTAGAGTTTTGTAACTGGACCCATTCACAGCCTTTTGAAGATTGGTAGGGGAATACCTTAATAAAGATGTCCTTAATTTAATTAATCCCATCATAAAGCATCAGTTGAATCTACACTAAATGATCACAGTAAACCTCTAAATACTGGGAAACTTGCCTACTTTTGAAGACAACAGACAGCTTAATAAACTCTTGGTTCACAACGAGTCTTGAAAAATAATATAAAATAAATAATTAAAAGATAATTTCCTCTAATTAATTTCAAATAGTCCTATCTGTAAAACAAATACTTTCACTCAATAATATAGGATGAAAATATTATTTTTCATCCATTAAAATGCAATTCATTACCCTAGAGTAAAAAAAAAAAAAAAAAAAAGCAAAGAAAAAACCAAAACTGTACAGTACTGAAACCCAACAAGATACATCTTTGTCCTTCCATCTTTTGTGGTTACCTTCAGTTTAGCATTCTCTCTGAAGTACTTGTGTTTATAATCAATGTATTCAGATCTAGTTCCCCTCCAGCTTGATCAACCCTGACCTGCTTTGTACAGATATCAGATTGCTTTTTTGTTCTATCACTGTGAGACCATACCTCTACAGTCTGTTCATTATTCATATTTAAGATCCTCTCTTCTTTTAGCCAAGCACCAGTGAAGGAGAAACAAAGAACAAAGGAGATGCTTCTGTTAGTACCAATATGGCCACATCCTGACCTTATGCCATTTACACAATTTCCTGAGTCGAGCAGCTGCTAGGCCAGTTTTGTTTTGTTCCTGTTAGAAGTGATGAGAACACTAAGGCTTATCTTTGCACGGGATACCTGTAGGAACTTCACAGTATACAAAATCACTGTTGCACACACACAAACCGAAGTTTTCAGAAGTTCCAATTTAAGTGCAATGTTCATAGAATAGTAGAATTCATTCCTCACTTCTAACAACTTTCTGATTGATCTTCATGTCCATGCCTCAAAACTTTACACATGTATTTAAAAGAGAACAAAATATTCTTGGATTTCTTGCAGATGAAAAAATAATGTGATTTCCTTAAACTAATTAGAAAAAAACATTTTGATAATTTTGCTGAAACTTTCCAAAAAGCTAGCCTCTATTCTTCCTAAACAATTACATTTTGGCAGACTTGTAAACAACTGATACACTACTTTCCTAGTAATGCAGCCTTTTTTTTTTTTTTTATTGCTTATAGGCAATTGCTATCATTTTAATTAGATATATGCATGTATTATTTATATGTCATGTATACAGTATGTGTAGTTTCTAAAACAAGATAAAGTGATTTTGTAATACACAAAGGGCATCGTTTGATCTGTCTTGCAATTGATTTCCTTCAAACCCTGAATCATCTTAATAATTTTAGTTTCAGCAATTATATAATACTTAAAATCTTCAAAACAACATGCAAACTGTAATGTTTTTCTATACACTAAGAACAACATTTGAAGACTTCTTTTCATCAATACTTTTCCCATCAGCATAGATGGGAAAGTATTTTAAAAGTTTTCTATATCACTATTGAAACTGTGAGCAAGAATTGGTCAGAAGTGCTGGGTGTGTTAGCCAGCTCTGAAAACAGAGCAACTGTTTCTCTCCCTTTAGAAGGATCAAGTGCATGATGTTTCCAAGTATACATTATTAACTGTGGAGTGGGAAAACAAAAAAGAAAGAAACTGTAACTATTTTAGTTTACAAACCTTATTCCTATGCGAATGTGATTTCATTTTCAATATAATATTCAGAATAAAATAAATATACTACCATATAGAAGAGGAGTCAATTCCTGGAGAAATTAGAAATGCAAGGTTAATAAACGCCTGCACAAACATCAAAGTAACAAAGGCCAAAAGTATGGAATAGTTTTTAAATTAGAATGTATTTACACTGTGTTCTTCACTATCTAAGCTAGAGAAAACAAAACCATACTTTACTGAAATATATCATATTTGTTTTTCTTACTGTTATATTACTGAAATTGTTATCATGGATCTATTTCACATGTGCAGAAAGGATCTAATTGAAAAGGAAAATGTGACTGTTCTTCCAACAAAGCTTTCAGTGCCTTCAATAAATAGTCACTCTCCAGGAAATATATTGATCTATGTACTGAAGCTCTTTGTGGATAGCTTGCTAAAGTTCATGTCAAGTCATTTTCTATGTTTATTATTTACTCCTAATAACATTGACAAACCCATTAGGTGCTGACAGTTGTAAAGTTTTTCAGATGAGAAATTCTTAGCCCTTTATTTTAGAAAAAAGGTTGTAAGACCAACTTAATGGGATTAATTTGATCTCCAATTAGTAACAAATGCAAAACTCGAGTATATTTGACAAAAAAAGAAATAAAGTCATTAACTTAGTCATCAGTATATCTAAAAAAAGCTAGCTGGGAATTCAAGATAACCTTAAGTTTTGTGATGACTTCCATTAAAAACGATTTTACTACCATATTGACGGAAAATAAAATAAAATAAAATATTTCATATTTCAGTTTTTGTTCTTAAGAGCTGTTATTGTATTCCTGCAAAATTCAAATCAACTTTACAAGGCATCCCAAGACAGCTCATTTTAAATGCTAACACTGTTTTTGGAAATTAACTTTGAATTCAAGTCCGGATTCATAGGAAAAAGAATCAAATAATATGATACCAGATTAAAAAATAATAATAATAAAAGGAATATCAGTTACTTCCCCTGCTTTTTGCTAACTCAAAACCACTCACATCTAGTTTTGTGGCTTTGATTCTCTTTTTTTTTTTTTTTTTCAAAGCAGCAAATATTTTTTGCTGCTTTGAATATACATGAATATACATGAGGACTAGCAGTAAACCAACAAAATCAACAATAACAACAAGCTATTCAGTTTCCACATCACTTTTAGAATCAAATGAAAGATAATATCACTATATTTTGAAACTTTGCATATGGAAAAGAGTGAATTTCATAGAAATTGCTGAGATAAGTCCCACTAAAAGCAACAGGAATGATCACTTAAATATTAGATTCAGTGCATACCTGGAATCACACTGATGAATAAGAAACAGACTCAGGGAAACAAAGATACTTAGATATATAATTATCTTGTAAAAAAATAAACTTTGAAATACATAAGAGAGAGAATTATATTTAAATACATGTTGATAAATTTATTTTTGTGCAAGACAAAAAGAGAAAATGAAGTATGGGAAAATAGAAAAAAAAGAAGAAGAAGAAAAAAAGGAAAGAAAATTATCAAATACGTGTTTGTTTTTTAATTTAAAAATCCTGTTCTTCATTATACCAAGATGAATGATTCTCAGTATTCTCTTTGGCATCCTCACTGGTAGGTATGATTTCAAGGCCTGCTCTGTAGACAACACTATCACAAAGAGCTTACTTCTAAAAAAAAAAAAAAAAAAAAAAGAGAGAGAGAGAGAGAGAGAGAGAGAGAGGGGATAAATATGTAGATCTCTTTAAGTAATGCCTCCTATTTATTTCCTTGGAAACTACAACAGATAGAATAAGTGCAACAGCACTATTTGATAGAGAAAATTCTCAGCTACAAAACACTATTTTTCAACAGTTACCACCATTCATCATGCATTTTTGCCAGTAATGAGAGAGAGTTCCACATTTAATGGTGTGACAGCTACACATGGCCCACCAGAACATGGTTTGTCTTTCACATGACTGTTGCCACTGCTGAAACATGCCACCCTCCACCTTTCTGTGCCCACACTCCCCTCTTTGGTCTCTGTAAATTCAGCAAGCATTGATGAATGTCAGTGGGTGCCATTTTTTCCACATGGAGAAATTCAGTGACACACTTCTACTTCATCCACACGTCTACGCCAGACACCACTTAGTCAGATTGCCCTTCTGCTGCCATCTGTTGCACAACAACAATATTTAATGCAATACCGGTGGGAAGTTTCAACTTCTACTGCCATACCATGAGCATCCACCACTAATGTTGTGGGCCAGCATAATACAATAGGAGGCATTACTTTTGGAACAGTCATTGTATATTGAAAAACATACATGGATCTGCAGATTCTTTTATTTATTGTACCACAGTACAATTCTTTCATGAATATAAAATTATGGAATGAAATATTGCTATCTTTACATATCCATACACTAAATAGTACCAAAGCAATAAGACAGCTCACGGTAGCCCACAGGACTTCACCAATCTTTAGTAAATCATAAAGGCCCAAAACAGCATTGCAAATCAGTCTTCCATGTACACAATGCACAGTGAGACTGCAACATTACAAGGATAATTTTGTTTGCACACAGAAATAGCTTCAGATAATGAAAGTGTCACCATACAATATTGCAGGGGACTCCTCTATGCACTCCACCAGGTGGAACTCAGAAGAACTTAATGATCCATAGTTGCTCTCAGTAGATTTCAAAATGCAAATTGACTTATGTTCCTTTAAGGCAGCCAGAAAAAAATAAATAAAATAAAATCATAATATGTTTTCAGTCTCATGAGATGCTTATTTTTATTCTCAACTGGAGGCAAAGCACATAGTCATGCATATAAGTAAAAGCCTCTTAATCCTAGAAAAAGCATAGCACCTTTATGCAGTATGCTTCATAATTTTTGTTTTATGATCACCGTGGAACTTAAAAAAAAGTAAAGAGAATATTTCAAGAAAATTTTGCTGGAGTCAGAGAATGAATAAGTTGTTTGTAGATTATGAAAAATTTACTCCAGAAGGACTGCACTGTTTTATTGCAGTTTACTTTAATGGGACTTAAGTGCTGACATGGATTTAGCTTTTATTTTTAATCCCAAAGCAAAAGCTCAATTTAAGATATAGGATATTTTTATCTAGAAGGCTACCCACATCACTTAGAAAAACAATGACATAGTAAGTTGCTTGCTGGAGAAAAAAAATGAGTGATCAAAGTTGCTGTCCAGAATAACTGGGACAAGAATTACTTGATTTGTAGTGTGGGGAAAGGAATAATTTAAATGGATGCTGCAAACTCCACTGCAACCTCTGGCAGGTCTTTCGTTTCTTTCTCACTGGTATCTGATCTTGTTTGCTTCTCATCATTCCGGTTTGAAAATGAAGTCCTGGCCTAAGCTTATTCTGTATGCTGTGGCTGGGAAATCATTCTCTTGTTATTGTTTGTCCTGATTCTTTGCTGCTCTGAAGATAGACAGAAACTCCAGAGTGTAGAATCACCCTTTGAAGAAACAGGTACTGGGGCTTTGTTTGGGCCTGTTTTCACACCTGGGGCCAGCTCCAAAACTCTTTCATTATTTTGAGAGTTGTAATATAATTCTATAAATACCATTCTCAGACAATTCTCCTGATTAGAGTGGATTAAATCTCACAAACAGTAATTTTTAGTTGTGGGAGCCATCTCCACTGAAAGTCCTAAGCTCAGAGCACGTGCAGCAAAAGAACCCAGCACCAGTTGTGTATATGCATTAAAGAAGTTCAAGATAAGAGTTTGAATAAAAAATAGACTTATGAAAATAACTTCACTACTACTGTTATCAAAAGAAAGCCACTGTTAAGTACTGATTACAGATCTCTAATATTGTTTCTAGCACCATTCTAAAATAATCTTTCAGACTGCAGTCTATTTTTTAATCAAACATTGCTAACCTAATTCACTCTGCCCCAAATAATCACTCCATTTAGGCTGACCAAGTACACAGAAATGTTTCAGGTAGAATGATACAGACATCCAGGGCTGATAGACGTGATAGTAAACATTTTCTTTATTGGGGAAAAAAAAAAGACTGTATTTCCTTATTTTACATAATAAACATTGCTAGTCCTTGAGAGCAATTTTGTTATTGTTGCTTTTGTTGGTTTGTTTCTCCATTTCTAACTTCTAGTATTCAGAACAGCATGTCCAATTCAAGGGTCAATGAAAACTGAAGGATTTTAGCATAGCACATTTTTTGGAAAATTTTACTAATGTTCAACTAACACCCTGGTAGGTGTTTTGTTCACAATAATCTGTAAGGACATTAGCTAGTAGCTAAGGATAAAGGTGTAATACATCTTCTGACAGTCTTAATTTTGTAACTTTCTCCTGAAGCAGGGATGTTACCCAAGAATTCTTTCAGCGCCAGTATGAGCGTGTTTTTATGCTTATGTATATATATATACATATATATATATACATATATATATATAGTAAAGATGTTTATATTTCACAGAAGCTAACTTCGAAAATTCAGAGTGCAGAATCTATTTGCAACTAACCTTTTCCCAGTGCTTTTTTTTTTTTTCCCCACATTAATTCACAGGTATAAGCAGCTACATAACTTCTTGCCATTAGTAAGAAGGCAATCAGTTGTTATATGAGAATTTCTTACAGAACTCAGCCCTCTTCAGAAGACTTGAAGAACAGCAGCAATTGCTATAGTGGAAGCAGAAGAACAAGAATGGAAGCAACTTTCATCTTTTTGGCTCATTAACTCTGAAATGAGGAGATATCATGATTGGTCATGAAGGTGCCCAGAGAATCTAAAAGCTGCGAGGAAGAAACAATAATTAGTTTCCCTTTTTGTATGCTCCCTTTATTTTATCTTTTGCTTCAGGGAAACATGCCAGAAAGATTTTATTCAAAACTAACTACATCTAAATTTCAAATAAAGCTTAAGAATAATTATAACTTTTGTCAATTACTTGAAGTAAACCTACTTTTAATTAAGTGCTCCATTATCCTGTTGCACTACGTTGATATACATACACATTTTTTAAGCATTTACTATCACATGTAGGCAGGCCTGATAACAGTTAAATACATAATATCTAACTCACAGCATCACTAGTTAGCAACTAAGACTGACTCAGGAAAAAAATAACCAAAATTACCAACTCCAAATGTAGGAAAATACCTTGTCTTTAAAGCATTCAAGGAATTTGGGAGCCAAAGGAAGATCTAAGTTCAGGTGCAAAGTTGCTTTCAGAAAATGTTTCTCTCACTAAAATTAGGGGCTTGGACCATGCAAAAGACCAATTCTTGAAACTAGTACTGAGGCAGCTTGACATTTGAAAGTTAAAACCACCAGGCACTGAGAAATTTTTTAAAAGGTAGATTTGCAAATCTTTGTATCCTTTTCCAGATACTTCAAATTTATGCATTTTTCAAAAATTTAATAAACCTTAACATTAAACAGAACCTTGATTTTTAAGCTTAGAATGGCTTATGTTGAAAGGGACCTTAAAGATCATCTAGTTCCAACTCTTTAGCCATGAGCAGGGTTGCCATCCACTAAATCAGGCTGCCCCATCCAACCAGGCTTTGAATATCTCCACAGATGGGGCATCTACTTTTCTGGGCAGCGTGTTACAGTTCCTAATATATATCTAAATCTCCAGACTTTTGATTTTAAGCCATTCTTCCTTATGCTATCACTATCAGCCCATGTAAAAAATTAGTCCCTCTCCTGTTCATAAGGACATTTTAAGAACTGAAAGGATGCAATGACATCTCCCTGAAGCCTTCTCTTTTCCCATTTCTTTCAGCCTTTCTTCCTATGAAAGGTGCTGCAGTCCTCTGATCATCCTTGTGGCCCTCCTCGGGATCCAAACCTGAGGCTGGGGGCCACAGAGCTGAATGCGGTGGTACAGATAAGCCTTGCAAGACCAGAGTAGAGGGAGACAATCAACTTTCTTGCCCTGCTGGTCACTCCTCTTTTGACGCAGTCCAGGGTACTGTCAGCCTTCTGGGCTTCAAGCACTCACTGCTGGCTCATGTCTAGCTTTTCATCCACCAGAAACCCCAATTCTTTCTTCTCATGGCTGTTCTCAATGAGATCTTCTCCCAGTCTGTACACGCTTGGGACTGGCCCGACCCAGGTGCAACACCTTGCACTTGGCATTGTTGAACCTTATTAGGTACACACAGACTCACTCTTCAAGCCCATTCAAGTTCCTTGGATGGCAGCTTTTCCTTCAATTGTGTCAACTGTACCATTCAACTTGGTGTCATCAGAAAACTTGATGAAGGGGCACTCAATTCCAACACCTATGTCATTGATAAAGATGTTGAATAACACCAGTCACAAGAGGGACTTCTGGGGTACACTACTTGTGACTGGCCTCCACACAGACATCGAAATGTTGACCACAACACTCTGGCTGTAGCCATTCTACCAACTTATCCACCAAACAGATCCCCTTCGAATCCGTCACTATCCAATTAAGAGGTAAAAATGTGAGAGAGAGAAGAAAGAACACCTTGTCAAAGGCCTTGCAGAACTCCAGGTAGATGACATCAGTTGCCTTCCCTTTTTTTTCCCACTAATGTCATCACTCCATCATAGAAGGCCAACAGATTGGTCAGGCATGACCTTCTGTTGGTCAAGTCATGTTAGCTGTCATGTGCCTTAACATGTATTCCAAGAGGATCTGTTCCATGGTTGCTCCCAGGCTCACCATAGTTCCCATGGTTTCTCTTCCTCTCCTTGCAGATGGGAGTAATGTTTCCCATTTATTGTTTTAAAAAACAGAATTTTACAAAGCATTCATGAAAAGTGTTAACTCACAGCTAGTTTATATTAGCTTTAAGAAAGCTGTTACAGCTCAAAGACATCTGAGAAAACACAACAGCTACTCAGAACTGCTGTAGCATTGTGACAACAGAATGCTAAAGTGCCATAGCTTGGCAGGCTGAAACACAACAGGCCATCTCAGATTTTGACTGGATCAGTCAATGAGTCCCAGAGAAGACTGCATTTCTCCTCTGAGTATTTTTAAATAGAGAAGTCATATTATTCCTTACTGTGATAGCTGGGCTCTTCTAGTGGCTCACAGAGATTCAAAGTCATATACAGATTTCACACTGGGATAATAAACCTAAGGGTTGTTCCTCATTTTTACTGCTTTTTCATGTGGAATGCTCATCTTGTTTCGAGGAACTGAGATAGCCTGTTCTCTGTTACAAAGCAGTATGCTCTGTGTACCACGATCCCAGACAGCTACACATGTGCTACCCCACACAGCAGAAGAATGGTGACAGCCCTCCACTAGAACCCTTGTGAGAAGAGATATACCCTGCATCAAAATGTCACCTTATAAGCTGCTTATCTAAACAACATTCCTAAGAATAGTTACTTCTAAACTATTTTTGCTGATAATAAGGAAAAGTTAAAAGAAGTACTGTGGAAAGATATAATCATTACTGTAGACATTGGACCAAATTTCTAAAGCAGTATAATAAGTTTAATCCTAAATAAATAATCAGAATCTCACACTCTTCCAAGGGAACTTTCATCTTGTTTTCAAGTTACCAGAGGTAAAATTCCTTTCTTTTCTCAAGTGCTATACATTTCTTTTTTCAGCCTTAAAAATCAATTATTGCTGTTAGTGAGTAATTAAACCAACTAATGAGATGTTACTTCAAATTACAATCCTACTTTCTTTGAACTGTTTTTCCACTAAATTTTAAGTACTATATCTGGACTGTTCTCATTCCTTTTTAACTTCACAGGTTCATTTTTTTCCATGGGCTGCTTTCAATTGAACTTCATCTGCAGTCACAGTAAGAAATAATTAATAAAAATTAACTCAATTTTGTTAATTGCATGTTTACAAAACCAGAACAAATTAATGTAAAAAAAAACAGTAGATCCAGTCCCTAAAATGAAAGTTATCTAATGTCAGTTTCTCACTAAAATACAGGAAGCTATGGTGTGCAGATTCCTGTTACATAAGAAATGGCCTACTGTAGTTAACTTTAGTAGCCAGGTTAATTGCATTTCTTTTGTCCACGTACACCCTCAAGTGCATTGTAAAGTCATTCAAGTGAGTTGCTGACCCTTTTCTGAATTTTCTTCCGGATGCTGGTGATAAAATGATAGTGTCTGAAGTACATGCGCAATCAGGACAAGATTTGCTGTTGTGAGATTGCTATACCATTTTCAAAATGCCTACTGCATTTTATGTACATAACATTGAACCAAGCAACAGAGAAGATTTATACATGAGGATGTTAACAATAAATGTCATATGCTTTCTAAGCAATTACATTTCTGCTGTTTTATGAGTTAATAATATGAATAAATACCTCCTTTAACATCCATCTCTCCTTTCTATCCTTTATACCTTGTGATGCTTTTTGCATACATGACATTTACTAACATCATATGCTTTGCATATCCTCTCTCCTCAATGCACTATAAGAGAAATAGTTGAACGCATCCTACCCCATACATGTGGTATGAATAGCCACACTCCTGCTATCACCACCATTGAGAATCTAGTGATGGAAGATCCCAAGTGATGCATTTACAAAGGCACTTTTATGCCTATGGTTATGTGTTCTGCTCTCTGGTCTTCCCTTAACCTCCATCATTTTGTGCCACAATCCCCTACTCTGAACTCGTAGGAACAGTGCTGAACTCTAGTGCACAGAAAACAGTATTTCTCAGCAGCATTCCCTCCTTTTCATTTTCCTTTTCATTCAGCAGAGCCTTAGGAGCCCATTCTCCCACTCTGGAATTCAACCAGCCCCTGTTCTTTCACACAGAATTGCTCTTTCTCTGATCTGAAAGCAGAGGCCTGGGGGACCCCTGAAGGCTTGTACAATATTTCCAGTTTCAACTGACAAGTCCAGCTCTTTCCTTTCTAGCCTGCATCTTTCTCTGCAAACTTCAAAGCCACTTACTCTGTTGATTTCTGCCAGCACTTTGTAACAAAGGGCCAGTAAGGAACCATAATCAGTGGAGAGGGGGGATTCATGTTTGACATGAGAACATATACCTCTACAACCCACCTCAATATACTCCAAAACAGGCTGCTCTTCTCACCCACCACTACCGTCCTTGCTGAAGCTAATCCCCACACTTTCCCTCGTGACCTATTATCACCATGCCCAGGGCTTCAGGACAGGAAAGGTTTCCTAGCACCTTCTCCCATCCCCTGTTGGAGACTGTCTGCTGTGATTTTTCAGCCTAGCAGGGAGAGTAAGAAGCTCCAGAGGATTCCTCATAGTGCCACTCCAAGCATGGAGAGTCCACTGAGCATGGACTTTTCATCATCAATGTAGAAAATGGCTCTCTATGGAGAAAGCAGAGAAAGGAAAAAGGAGAAAAGGGAGAAAAATAGAAGGACAATTTTCTCTAGAGAACGGAAGAACAGCTCTAATGGAAGAAAGACGTAGTTGCAAGGATGAAAAGAAATCCCTCTTCAACAAAACAGGGATTTAGTTTTCCAAATTGGAACACTATTTTTGCAAGGGCAGAAGTGATTGGATGTGAATTAATTCAAATAAAAGCATGTTTATCATGTGCAAGAATGAAAGAAAATCGGCAAAGTCAGATCTTTCTACATTATTTGCAGCAATCATTTGTAAATTGTCACATTGTTGGATAGCATATCTCCCTAATTCCTGGATTTCCTGCATGTGAACATATCATAAACATATTAAAACCAAAAATAGATTAGAACACAGCTGCACCCATAGGCACAATCAGTCTATAAGTCACTTAGTTACTCCAAACTGGTCTGAATCTGCTCCGTTTCATGAGATTCAAAGGCCTGTTATATCCAAGCTCATACACCCTTCCTCTCCCCAGATCTGCATTGCAATTCTGGGTTGTTAATGAGGCTCTCAAGATCCGTACAGCAACTTCTATCTTTAAGAGGAAAAAAGAGTGAAAGCTTAGCTGATATATGCAGAAAATCTAAGGCACTCAGGATTGAATGCAATCAGACTTTAAATTGCATACATCTTTATTCTATAAATATCAGATTTCATAGAGTATGGCATGAGACCAATGAAAAAAATCACTTATCACTACTTTTTAATGCTTTTTCTTTTTAAAATTTACAAATCAAACACCACCAAAAATCAAACATAGCATTTTCACAGATCACAATCAGTCTCTTGTGTTTTTGTCACTTCTGACTCTTATTTCTTCAGAGGTGTTTAATACTTATGAATATCTAGGTCTGACCAACACAGATACACGAGGCTATTCTTCACCCTTTTGCCTACTCCAAGAAGAATTCCTGTAACTCAGGCTGCATTTTAGGTATCTTTTCAAACATAAGCTGAATCCAAAATACTGCAGAGGATCTGATTGAATATGCTCCTAGAATATAAATAAGAAGGTTCAATAACCACTTCCCTTTGGTTTTCAAAGCCTGTTTTTTCAAAAGTATTTATTTCCTCTCCAAGTAAGCTTTCTACTGTAATAACACTATACAACGCTTCTGGGAAAGTAGACCGTATATAAAAACAGTATAAAAGTCTAATTTTATTGAAACTACCTTGTTGAAATTTAGTTCAAATACCACTCTATAACAGAAATATGGACACAGTAGTCAATTCTCAAGCCTTGTTCTCTTTAATTTTCCTCAAACATATAAGTTTGAATTATAATCGTATTTCATAAAAGTTTCATTGATGTAGCTTCTCTCTGACGCACAAGTACCTCATGAGAAATCAAGACTAACTAATTGCATGGAGAGAGTATGGAAATATTTCTAACATATTCAACTCTGTACTCATCACACGTTTCTGAAATTTATAAAATATTACTTCATACTTTAATGCTAAAATTGGCAGAAATAAATTAGGATTCCCACTTAATGTTTGAATATAGAAATCTACATATATGAAACAGTTAGAGGGAAAACTACTAACCCCTATTTTCCTAGAATTTTCTGATCAAATACACTTCGACTTTATCAGCTGCCTTACTGATGCAAAGACAACATGCAACAAACTTCTCTTTTTTTATAAACAGCTTAAACATTTTAAATCACAGCACTGTCTTGTCTGACTCTGATACTATTCCTTGCTGTTACTTATATTTAGTTTTGGGCCATGCCTTAACCACCTTAAGTTAAATTTACTCAGAGAATGAAACATTTTAGAGGTAAGAAGCTCCACCTGCTGGATATTTAGTTGAACAGTCTAATTTCTAAGTTTACAAATAGAACAAATTATTTACCATCTCCTCCAGTTGAAAACCTCATTCTTTTTAACTACTGAAAATAATAATTTGTCAATAATATTTTTACTCAACATAATGTAGCAAAATACATTAACAGGAGTTACTGATAGGAAGCTTATTGCCCCACCTTATTTTTTGTTTGAGTTATTTCCAAGAAAGTTTACAAACACAATAAAGGACCAAAATTAATTTGGACCTCAAGCTGATTTAGTGCCTAGGAACTTGCAACTACACTTGATACAAAATTCTCACTACTACACAAAGAAGTTTTTGTACACAAGATGATCATATAATTCAATTCATATGTTTCAACATGTTCCAACTAATTTCCAGAAAGAAAGTTGTTTTGTTTATGTGAAAGTTGATGTCAGTCTTTTCAGTCAGAATTATAGTAAGAGCAACAATTACAAAACAGCAGCGGCCAGAGGCCCACAATGAAAGAATGGTATAAGTACTAACGATAATGTCTTTGACAAAGAATATGTGCATTATTTTTTTCTTTCTACCTCACTATTCTTTTAGACAAGCTGCAATATCTCAAGTAAGTATATCCAGATATTTACAACTCATGATGCCATCATCTATAAAAGATAGTCATCATCAAAGGAAAACAAATGTTTGCAGAGATGTACCCTATTTTGACAGATTAGATTTGTTTCTAAAAGAGTAACTCAGCTGCACTCAGAATTTGAGATAATCAATAAATTAGCTATTGTTCTGCCTGTACAATATCTTTTCTTATGTGTTTTATGTCTTTTTTTTTTTAATTTTCTATTATAAGAACTGGAATTAAGTCTGAAAGTTTTATAATATAGCATTAAGCTATTTATTATTCTAACACTGACCACCAAGATCAAGCAATAAGGTTGCCTTTTATCCTATACTTGACACTGTTTTATAGATACATTCACAAACAAATATTTACAGAATGCTTGAGAAATAGTACACATCCCTATGTGACTTTACACTACTTTCATGCAATACAAGCTTACAGTTTTCTGGGCTTGTCAACTCAGAAGCCTTTAATTTTAAAATGAGAAAAAATTTCACACTAGGTTCAGATATAAAACTGTCCTTTTCCACAGTCAGTATCTTTGCAAAATCTGTGCCATTTCCACACACCCAGAGCAAGGTATTCAAAAAATTCAAAATGGAGCAGCACTTCTTTATCATCTTCACTGTTCTTTCTTTCTGAGTGCACTTCATCACATCCTGGATGTGCTTATCAGAGAGATAAGGCACTGACACAGTTTGTTGGCTCTCTGTTGGATGTATAGTACATGCAGTGGTTCTAAGAATGTCTTACTGCATGTGGTATGCACATTTGTTGCTTTTGTACTCCCTATACATTTTGTTGCTGCAAAATCCAGAGAGAGAAAAATAGCTTGCCTCCCTCCACACGTACATGCTATTGCGTAGGCTCTGAGACATGAGGCAATTTTCTAGAAATAACGCTTAGAAGTGACTGTTACCATATCCAGAACTTCTATTGTGGAGAAAGCCAGATTCCATTAGTAGTTTCAAACAAGTCTTCTAAGAAATACCCGTAATATGTTGGTAAACTCCACCATCCACGACCGGTCCTTTATTTTTCTAAATTTCTATACCTATATGTAGCAGAAATACAAGTACACAGAACACACTTGCATTCCAGAAAGACACAGAACACGCTTGCATTCGAGAAAGTATTGTTGTGACCCTGACAGAAGTGAGATAGTGTGAACCTCATGAAGTTCAAGAAGGCTAAGTGCAAGATCCTACATCTGAGCTGGGGCAATCTCAAGCACAAATACAGGGCAGAGAATGGACTCAGCAGTCCTGCAGAGAAGGATTTAGGGACTTTGGTGAACATTAGCCAGTAGTGTGCTCTTGTAGCCTGGAAGACCAACAGTACCCTGGGCTGCATCAAAAGAGGTGTGGTCAGCAGGAAGCGTCATGATTTTATGATTTTTTGTTATCAGTATTCCACATCATAACATCACATAGTGCAGTGGGAGTTAGAGTTAATGCTCCATTTCCAGCACCTGTCCAGAAGAAAAGAACAACTACATATCCCAGAGGATTTTGCATTCTGAGAGGTGATATAACCCCCGACGAGGTCATGAGAACTTCCCTTTTTGGGCTCTCCTCCCTGCTGCTCAACCCAACTGCGCATCTCACCTCAGTGTTATGGTGAGGCCTTTCCACATTTTGAACACTCACTCTCATTATATTTGATTTATTAGCTTCAATTCTAATTATATTGTATTATGGTGTGTCATCTTGCATTCCAATACCATACTTAATAAATTAGACTGTTTCTCCTCACAACATTGCTGCTGTTTTTAATTCGGAAAAAGGGAAACAGGAATCCGAGGTGCAGATTTGCGAATCCCTCCACCCTGCTAGTCCTAGAACTGTGGCAAACCAGCCTGTAAACTCCTGACAGAGTGAAAGGCAATTATCCCTCTCCGCTCTGTCTTGATGAGGCCCCATTTGGAGTTGTACATTCAGCTCTAGGGTCGTATGTCTTCTCCAAAAGATAAGGTCTTCTCCAACATAAGAAAGACATGACCTGTTGAAGCAGGTCTAGAAGAGGCCCGTGAGAATGATTAGAGGGCTTGGAGCACCCCTCCTATGAAGAAAACTCCTCCCTATGAGGGATGTGGTCTTGCTCATCCTGAAGAAGAAAAAGCTTCAGGGACACTTTACAGCTGCCTTCCAGTACACAGAAAGGCAACTACAGGAAAGATGAAGAACTCTCATTCAGAAAGCGTAGTAACAGAACAAGGAGTAACAGTTTTAAACTACAAGAAGTTAGGTGTCAATAAGATACTAGATTCATATCTTGATTTTACTGATGTTCATAAGCTTCCAATTGAGAAAGTTGTTCATTTTCACCTTGGCTCAACATCAAATCAAATTTCACATGAATGCCATTTTCAAGGCTTTTATTTCCTCTTGTGGCCTACTATCTCATTTGGACTATAGTCCCTACAGACCTACCTCAACGTTTCAGATATTCTGGGGTCTCTTCTCAGCATGTAACTTGTCTCTTTGTAAAGGACAACTACGATTGCACAACATGCATCAAGAAAATCAAACAAATTGAGTGTCTTGGATTTTTCTAATACCTCAAACATTTGATAGTTATGACTATATATATTTTTATTTTCCTGCCTGTGTTGAAAGAAAATGAATTAATGTGTTGACAGTCCTTCTTAGAAAGAAGCTATAAGTTCTGCTCAATTCTAAATTTTACAACAGACTCTGAAAACGTCTTTTCCCATGCGTAAGCTTAAACTTACTGTGACACCAGACCCACTGAAATTAGTCTTATTGAATTTAACCTTATTAAGATTGTCAGAAATGAAATAAGTTAAATATCATTTCAGAAGAGAGCCTAGAAAGATATCACTTAAGGTGCTAAGCAATGGATAGACTAGCTCATTGGGCAGTATTTTTTGTACTGTCAGCTGAACAACAAGATAAAAAATTAAGCCTTTCTTTGCTGTGTTTTTTTTTTTTTTAATCTGTGAAATATGCTACATCAATTCCCTATTTCCTCAAGACTCTGTAAATCTTATTTGATGATACTGCTTACTCCTAAGGGCAAGAACCATCCTTTGTGTATTAATACCATGCTTAGCACGAAGAGGCACCTATTTCAGAAGTTGCACCTCCTGGTGCTATTGTAGTACAAGTTAGCATGGCCAATACATAATTGCTGCAGTATAACTATCTCTTCAAACAGTGAAGCACTTACCTGCTTTCAAAATCTTTCTGAAAGTGAAATGGAGTCATATAGTTCTAAAGAACATGTTAATACTCATGATAAGCAAAGAAGAAAATTCAAGGGGGATTAAATCTTCCTTTTTATAGAATGAACATGATGAAAGATGCTGTCTCTACAAGAACAGAAAGGCAGACTAATGCTGAAAATCCTCAAATCCTTCTGAACCTTGAGTTAATTAAAATACTTTATGAAACTTTCTTGATCACACAAGCAAAGCTTTAGTTAAATTAAGAAAATTTATCAGTTACTCATAGGTACATCATGTACTTATGATTTTCAATAAAAAACAATAACTCTAATGATTAGGTTTACCTCTGTAAACAGAACACCTGTTTCAAAAGAAGCAGATCTATTATTTATTAGAACTTCTGCTTACTATTCCTATTCTCCCTAAATTCAAACCAAGCAGTGCTGCACAGCCCTCCCATAGCACAGAACCCATTTAATTGGGACTGATCTTCCAGAGTATAGAAAGATAGTTTAAAGTGCTTACTGCAGCCTTATAGGAGCATCAGCTCTCTGCTTTTTCAGAGAAATGAAGAAGTCACTTTCATATATTATGACTTTGTTATTTGAGAATTATTGCCTAGAGATTAACTGTATCTTTATCTACAAGCACTTTTAAACTGAATTTGAGTTTTCCTCGAGGGGAAAAAAAACTTTTAAAAGCAGATGAATTCAACTATAAATTGAAGTTTTAGAAACTTAAATAACGTGCCTTGTTTCACAGAGCACTCTGAGAAGAATGGCTTTCTTTTTCTGCACATGCATACACTGTCAGAAAGTCTACATACTTGAGTTCTTATGAACTAAGAGGCCTTCACTACAAAGACTGCAGTTCATATGATGTTTAAGAGCAAGTCATTGCTATTACAAAACTACTTGCTGTGAGAAAATAATGTAGATAGATTTATCCATATTCAAAAGAATGTTGAGTGATTTTAGATAATGTATTTAAATTATTTGACTGGTAATTCTTGTTTTATTTTCTTCCTACCTTTTCTCCATTCCACAGAGTAGTCTGCTATTTGACTGTTACTCAAAAACATTGTTACTTACTATCCTCAGCTTTCAGAAATTAAGCAAAATAGCAAAATAGATTTTGAAATGTGTTAAGTGGTAGTAAAACAGTTTTAATGTAGTTCAGGCAGACTAGAATGTAAACAATTTCATGTTAAAAAGCTGTTTTTGCAAGGCATTGTACAGTCAAATAGTACAATATGCAAGTGTAAATAGTATGGCTCATGAAATAATATAGAGCATTTTTCTTTTTCCTCATCATGAAATGGTAGCTTTTATCTTACTGTTTCTCAGGACAGAAGTCATCCCACACTCAGCAAGGGGAAAAGACAGGAAAGCAGGTTGGAAATAGAAGGGAAGTATAACAACAGGTCAGTTTGTGTTGTGTTGTTGTTGTTGTTTGTTTTGTTTTGTTTTTTTTTTTGAACTGTTACCATTTGTTATGATTTGTGAAGAAGTTGACAATATCATGTTTAGGATTTTTCTAAAAAATACTTCATTATGAAGTAATATGTTCAAAACAAAAAATAGAAATTTGTAATTCAATATTTGATTACTCATTTGCATTAGATTTAATATCATTTTAGAGATCACTAACAACATACCTCATATTCCTTTAAATGAAGCAGCAAGAGACTAGATAAAATACAGAAAAAAATGACTCTTTGAAACTGTTATTGGAAATACTGTTCCATCATAAGTATTTATTGCTATACCATGACATGATATGTCTGAAAAACTTAAGCAAAGTGACTTCCTGCAATTCATTCAAACTCATACCCGCAACTCAGACAAACCTGACTATTTAAAATACATAAAATTACTTGAGAGTTTAGTTGAAAACTTTCTATACAAATGTAATAACGTAACCAGATGACCTGCTTAGATGCATACTGTATTATTCATACTGCATATAATCAATAAGAAAATCTTTATGGGTACTATTTGACATATTAACACATTAATGAAGGTCATTTTGGGGATCACGTCTACCATATCAGACGGGGAAGTTTTCAATTTTTTTATGTAATATTTATAGTGTAATGCCTCAATATGTTTCTTGGACAAAATGGCTATATTCATTATACTTGTTTGACAGGATGACAGAATTCAAGCAAGTTTCAGTTTTGTGACTTAATTTAGACAACATTTATTTTGTTCAGATTTTACTGAATAGCTGATTATGTTTATTCCAGCAACAGATTGTTCCAGATAGATGGAAATTTGTTTTGACCATACACTGAAGTACGAGGTCTGACAGAAGACACTTCAGCCAGAAAAAAGTGACAGAATCTAATTTGTCGCCACTGAGTGGCTGATTTTCATAACTAGCATGTTATGATAGTTTCGGAAATTGTCAGTTGGACACAGAGTTGACCTTGGCTATCAAATACACACTGAAAACTCATCACATGTTGAAGGGCCCATGGGGAACCCTAGCCATGTTAAAGACAATTGGGAAGATGGAGGTAGATGAGAATCAGGAATAAACCAATTAACAACTTCTGTGACCTACATAAACTTCTGCTACATGTTTGTCTATTAATTGGCTGTCTCTTCACATTTATGGGTTTCCCTCCTACATTACAGTCCTGCCAAACTAAAAGTTGCAGAGATTTTATTGTAAGCACACAAATAATTCACCACGTACAGTAAAAACCTTTGATCCCTATATTAATCTCCATAAAAAAGTACAAATCTTAGTCACCTAAGAATTACCAGGATTGGGAGGGTTTGTGAAGTTTTCACCAAACCCTGTACTGTTGAACCTGAATTGCTAACTAGTAGTTTGAAACAAGGTTGCATACACATACCTGGGTTGTGATTTGCACAGATTTCCAAAGGAAACAGAGAACACAATGATAACATTATGAACAGAGATAGAAGGCTAAAGCTAGTTAATAGAGAAAGCAAACTCAAGCACTTAAAAAACTTCATCTATCACACAGCATTTCAGATGTTTTCTAATAATTCAAGACTTTTTAAAAACTACTTTAATAATTCCCTGAATGCTTGTTATCAGTGGAACTAAATTGTTAAATTCCTTGATTCCTCAATTTTTCTCAAATATTGCTAGTCAAGTAAAAACATAAGTAAAAGTCCAGCAAAATAAAATAACATGTAAGATATTTCCATGCAGTGTTCCAGTTTGGGCAGAAGGTTGCAGTAGAAGATCAGGTTGAAATGCCCCCATGAGATTTGTAGCTTTTGTTTATTATTGGTTTGTTTTGCTTTTTACTCTATCTTTTCCACCCAGATTAACAACTATCAAAAAATATTTTAAATTTCTGCCTATTTTGGTAGAACAAAGGTTGTTCTGAGACACCCCCATAATTAATTGCAGCTAGGCTGATAATCTGTATCATTATCAATATGCAGTATAACGACAAACATTCCCATTCACGTATATGACTTGATGTTCGTCAAAAATCATTCACACATTCTTATATTAAACATATATGCAAGACATGCAAAACTATAACAGAACTTTAAAATAAAAGATTGCAGTGATGAACACTATATAGTTTTTAATAGGGTTTACTGGGTTACATGCATGAATAGATGAATAAGAATCAAAATCACACAGAATATTTGTGTTTTTGTATTAAAATCAGAAAGTCAGCTTCTTCATAGTTTGGTATCAGTTACCTGAGAGTAGCGAGCTAGAGAACATGATTGACTTTTATCACAAGTTTTTGAAAAATCTTTTAGAGAAATGACTACAGTATGTAACAAGCTGGTAATTACCTGATCTTAAAGAAAGTCAGCATTTTCCTAAAAAAGCATCTAGATCATGCATTTGTTTCTTCTGTTCAGTGATCAAAGGCACACAGTTGCCAGAGACCATCCTAGCTGTGCTTAATTTGTAGCTATATGGAATTGCAGCTCCCACTACAAGAACAACTTAAAGCCTTCATCACACTGATAATCAACTAATTGCAAAACTACTGATAATACTATAAATCCTTTCTTCTTCAGTTTCACCTTTTATCACATTATCTCAAAGAGATTTTCTCAAAGAGATTTGAAACTAATAATTGAAGGAAGCAGACATTTTTAGTCACCTAATACAGAAAAAGATGCAGATGGGAACAAACAAGGCTCTAATGGACACACAGTAGGTAAGCAGCAGGAACAGCACTATTAATGCCAGTATGCTGATCCGTACCCTAGAAATTTCTTAAGAGTCAGACACTATAGACATAAAAGCATTTATATTTTCATTTCTTGGCCTATAATTTTGAGTAACTGAATAGAAATTAATACAAAAAAAAAAAAGACAGAAAACCACTCTAATTCTTTAGGAGCCCAAAGAGTTGAATACACTGGGAGAATTGAAACAAAACTAGAAGTAAGAAAGCATGAGTGCCTGAAGTGAGTACTAAAAGATGAGCAAAGTTGAAAAGACAGTCAGTTAAGGGAAGAAAGCTTTATTTTTGGAAGTTCAGAAAAAAAAATCATGATACATTCTTCTGTAGATAACTAAAGGGCAGCCAGGAATTTCTAGCAGGTGCACACGCACATCAGCTTGTAAATTGCATGTGTCAGAACAACATCAGGGTACAATAACTGGCTGGGGAAACTCCACTTTGGTTTCTGAACAAGCTAAGTGTTTGTGCACCAAACCAGAGAGGCAAGGTCTGTTTTTTTTGTTGTTTGTTTTTGTTTTTTGTTTTGTTGTTGTTGTTGTTGGAGCCTCTGGTCTTACTTCTGTACTCAGTGTTGAGAAACTGCTATTACTGACATGTTTCACTTAAACAGAGCATTATAAAGTGTACTTAAATACCGTTAAAATCGTCAGTAAAAATAATACTGAAAATACTTTCCCTGCAAATATTTTGTTTTAGAAAACAGTGAGTGTTAACGGGGAAGTGTTCTGTCAGAACACACCAATTTTATGGGAGCTTTCTAGCACATGTTAAAGTGACTTCCTATCCTTTCTCTCCCCTCCCCCCTCCATGAATATTTCTCTGCTCTAAGCTACAAAATTATGTTCCTTTCACCTCAGTGACTACGCAACAGGATGGAAAGAAGATTCGACAAGAAAAAATCATAGTTTGAGATTTCCATTTTTAGAAAAAAATATTCCATGTCCTTTGGTGATCTAGCTTTATTCATTTATCATTTTCCTCGATAGGAAAATTCTAGTTAGTACACAATTTCAAGAGAAAAGATTCATATGCACAAAGCATCATGAATACTTTTTAATGACAAAAGGTTCCAAAGACACAGAAGAGGGCTGCTTGCCTCCTTCTCCTGTGTTCACAACATTTGAGGCAAAAGAAAAAAAAATGTAGATTGCTAGGGACTATTAAGTAAGAAACGTAGCATGAACTAGTATAAGTAAACAACGTAAGACCATAAAGTGAACACTTTGTACATACTGAAAGCAGTTCTGACTTCCCTGTCTCAACAAGGATACAGTTGCACTACAACCGGCTCAGATAAGAGCAACAGTAGCTGCTTAGGTAGGATTGCACATAGAAGAACCTACCTGGGAAAGGGACAAATGAGGACATGCTATAGTTACTTACATAATTGTAGCTATTTTAGAAAAGGCAAACATGAAATTATTATTCATGTTATTTCCTAAAACAAGGAGAGTTAGATAAAACTAACTGTTCTGGGTCCAAAACAGGGATATATAAAACATTATTATATTAAACATGCAATCCACATCTCTGTAGAATATTTCAAATACTCAAGGGTTAGTTAGACCAACTCCAAAGTTATATCAAATGCAAAGATTATCTCGGTCTCGAAAACCACAAATGCCTTAAGCCACAAACAGCTCAAGACAGGGAAAGTTCTCAGGAGATACGGCTCTGCATGCTGATTACTGCTGCACACTCTCAAGGTAATCAAATAGAATTTTGGTGCAGTTCTGCCATGTTTACATTTGTAGCCATCTTATCACTTGAAAAATGCCAATGGTAAAGTCATCTGGATATCAGTTTTAAGACCAGTTTCCTGAGCATATTCCTTGATGCACATATGGACTTCCTCTGACACCAAGCAGCTTATTTGTCACCTGCCTACATCTATTTTCCACCCATAAAATGAAGAATTCTTTATCACAGAGCTTTGAAACACATACAGGAGTATGCTCATAGCTATGAATGACTACCATTTTGCAAATCTGTACAGCTCTAAGATGCTTCCAACTGAGGAGGAAAAAATAAAACAATCATTAAAACAAATTTCTTTGTTTTTCTGTAACATAAACACCGGACAGAGAAAACATTCAACAATAGGGTAGCTTTAGCAATGTTCTAGCTTGAGATCCTGCTTCTATGTCACTAAAGACATTGGCAAAACACTTTGTGACAGTTTACTGTGTATTCAGATTTTCTTATCCATCAGAGAAAAAGTATTTTTTCCAACATTCCTACTCCTGCCCTTGGTGTCTCCAATGCAGTATTGATAGCACTAGCACACATAGAAAGAAGTGGAATTAGCAGAACAGCTGCTTGCAGTCACTTCTGTACATAAGCTGCTATTTATCTCAGAATTTAAATAAGTCTAGCTGTAAAACGTGCTCTTACTGCAGTTTCTTTCATCCTCCCTCCTCTCATTTCTGTTTGTTATATCTGTGATTCTGGCCTGTCTTTCACTAATTGGGTTTGTGAGTTCACCAAGTTTTCTACAATGCTCACAGAAAGGTGGTACAATACTGCTGTCACATATAGAGTGCATAGAGAATAAACATGGCCAAGGCTAACTATTCCAGCCAGTTAAAAGAGAGCTTAAATACCTGCAAAACATATCTTTACCCACAGTCTCCTTTGATTCCACATCTGCATTCTAGAAATAGAGCTGTCAGACTGAAGTATTTGTCTATTTTTCTACTTACTCATTAGATTCACTAACAGAGATTGCTTCAAGATATTAAATCTAGGTCATCTCAAGGGCAGAGCTACTTTACAGCCTATTATTTCTATTTTAGTAGCTTCTGTAAGTGAGTGACAGAGTAAAATTCTAGTGAATTTCTCTAAAAATTGTTTTCCTTTCCATGAATCCTCAAGTGAGGAGTGCATGAGGGGTGGTGCAAGCTTTGGTGAGCATCACTTTTGGAGTCCAGGGCATCACACAAAAATGCAAAGACAGCTTTGTCATTGTACAGCACTGAATTGATTATTAAGATTCAAGGCTTTAAATACAGATCTGAGCTGTCCTGGTTCTTGTTAGAGGTATAACAAAATATAAGAAAGAGTTAAAGCTTGAAATATGAAATATTTAGGACTTAATTGAGACAAAACATTTTGCTTTCTTTTCCCTTACTACTTCAGAGAGATTGCAGAGGGAAAAAAGTTTGACATTACATTAGATAAGATGAAAACAACAGTCCTCTCTGAGGCAAAGTAGTAAGCTGAGATAAACTGTATTTGTGCCAAAAATCAAAACTGTAATAACAGCAGAATTTAGAGGACAGATATGATACAGTGAGAAAGAACCAACATGCCTTTCAGAAAGACATTGACCTGATCGAGTTTCTTAAGAAGTCACCATGTTATAAGGAAACTGTACTTATTATAGTCTATTTGGTTTTCCAGTGAATTTTCAACTGAATTTATCAGCAGAAGTTCTTAACCTAAACACCAAGGAAATAACCCTTCAGAAGGATTAAACAGCAGTTGGAAGATAAAAGCTAAAAGTACAGATTGTAATTTTTTTCCCCATGACATAGAAAAGTAATTAGTGGAATCACCACAAGGTGTGCTCTGCATTCATTCATAACTGATATAGAAATACTAGAGAGACAGCAAAGTTAGTTACCAATACCAAGCAATTAGAAAAGAAAAAAAGATGACTGTAGAAAAAAAAAAGATCAGGAATGACATGCATTAGACCAGGTGGGAAATAATAGGAAGCCAAGGTTAAGTATAGATAAATACAGTGAATCATACTGGAAAAAATAATCTCAGCTTTATCAGTACAATCATGTCCTTGGAGATTCTGAAATAACAGGCTTATCTTTTGATTTACAATATGGAGCTGGATGACCAGAAAACCTAAAGTTCTGTAGAGGTAAAAGTACATTAAAAGCTATGAAGTAATAAAAGAGAAAAACAACATTATATCATACTGCAGACTCATGATACATAAGCCTTGGATACTGTTTATATTTCTTTTCCTTTTGTCTCAGAGGGTAAAGGTCATGCAATGATGATACAAGAAATGGTAAAGAAATACAAATTATGAGTCAAGAGGTCTATATGAATCTGCTGCTTCCTGCATTTTCCAACCCAGATATTACGAGTCACCCAACACAATAAGGGCACAGCCCAAAACAAAGTTAAAAAAAGACATAGGTAAGATAGGAAACTGTGACAGATCATATTGTAGAACTTGGCTATTAAGAGGGGTTCAAAACACGAGTAGATGAACAGAGATAGAACTCATAAAGAACTATGTAAAAGGTACACAACATATGGAAGAATCTGAGATGTATCACTGGAATATGAAAGATCACTGAAAAGAAATATATTTGCCTCAGGCTAAATCCTTTGTCATTAACTTGCTAATGCCTGACATGGTAAGCAGAATACTGGAGTAAATGGTTCTTTGCCTCATTATTTTATATCATTTTCTGAACCTTTGCACTATGAACTGAAAATGAATAAAAAATGTTCAGCAAGAATTCAAATGCAGGATTACACTCTCAAGATTGTTTCAAAGATTTACACTGCAGCTTGCCCTTGGTACTGTAAGGGTAATTTCAAAGAATTTGATAAGAAGTTGCTCTTTCTTATCTTTATTGATAAAAGCTGCACAGTGATGAATGAAAACAGAAGAAAATGGCATGCCCCATGCAGTAATTTCAAGAGTATTTATCAAACATACACAATCAATGATTTTTGCTGTCATTCACCTTTTGTTGGCCAAAACTTGATTGTAAGGTTATTATTCCAGGCAGCATATCTAACAAAAATATCCCAAAGGGATATTGCTAGTTTCACACACTGTAGAAATTTGAGAATATTATGAGAACTGAACCAACCTGTTCATGGTGTCTAGAATCCTCCACACTTACTCAATCTTCCCTCCCTATAAAGCCACGCCATATCTGAGGAAGCTTACTTGTTATCTCACTCTCATGTGTCCCGCTTTAAACTGTGTCTTCAAATCATGTCTTCTGAAATTGCTCTCCCATCAGCCCTGGTGCCCAATTCAGTTTATTTCAATAAGTTTTGTTTTTTATTAATCTACTTGGATGAAAACCAAGAAGTTTTCAGAACATGCTAAGAAGAGCCACATACATTGCTTATATGTTTTGAAGTCAACTAACAACTTATGAGGCAAACTCAGAAGAAATTCTTCTAGAAGAACCATCTCCAATCACATCTGCCATTCCTTCAGATTCTTTCAGGAAAGATGTAAGATAAAATTCAAGCACAGACATCTAAAATAGACTCCAGCCAGCTTCAGAACTCACTAGGCAAATGTCTCCTGCTTCAATATCTAGGTACAAGATAGTTCTTATACTTGGGATTCTGGATAAGAGGTTCAAAGATCATCTCAGATCACATCTTTTACTTCCCCACACCTAATACGCTCAGCAGTGTGACTGGCTGTTTATTGATGCTTCAGCACTACAAATTTAATCCTGTCACATTTTAATTTTCATCCACATGTAGAACAGTTACATACAGTTATTAGTCTTTGTAATTATCTAGACATACCTCAAGAGGATCTCTGAAAATATGATTTCTGCGTCCTTCTAACTCAGCTGATAGAAAGAACTTTGAATCATACAGTTCAGTCTATAGTGAAGCTCCTCTGGTATCTGCAGTTGCAGCATTGCAATTAAAGATCTTTTAAGAGGTGTAGATTACATAAATCCTACAGATGATTAACACTGTATGAATTACTAAGAAATTTCCAATTAAAAACATTATATGGTTTCCAAAGGTCTTGCAATACCTTTGGCTTTCAACTTACATGAATGATATTTCCCTATCACATAAGTTCAGTACACGATTGATTACACAGTGCTGTCTTTTACTGTCACTCATAGTAGAGCATGAACACTGAAAAAGTAAAGTTTACTATACTGTAAGCATGACACTATAGCTATATTTTTTTTAAAAAAAGACCCATTCTAGAAAAAATAAGTTACTAATTTGATAGTTTTCTGTTATATTTGCTTATGAAGCAAAATCATCTATCATAGATCAGGAGAATGAGAAAAATGCTATTATTCATAGTATTTATCTCCCGACAATCTGTGCAGTTGTAGATGCACTTTTTTTTTAGTAGTCACCAATACAGCAATTATTCTGAAACAAATAGTCAAAAATCTTAAAATGAAGGTGTATAGAATTAGGTAAATTTCTTTTCTATGATGTTCAAAGAGATAACACAAATGTATAAAGAAACTTGTAGAGCACATTATGCATCTTTTAAAAAATCCCTGAGACACTAGTTAACATATTATTAGAAAGAATATTGTTCTACTGCTAATACAACTCTGCCTTTTTATAAGTTTAATATCATTTGAGTACAAATAAACTTTGTATAGAAAACATCAGATACCCAGTGCACTGTATCTGTGGAGAGCTACAAATCATTTTAATCTTTTAAGTGTCAGAAATCCCTGAACATTGTAAATAAGAAACTAAAATGCTTGTTTCTAGCCCATACATATTCATTTTCAACTTGGATACCCAGAAGCAATAAAACTAAACTAACAGACTTCCAGGAAACTCCAGACCCATTTGAGTATAATGTTATTACTTTGAAAATACTGCATAACTCAAGAATGGCTTTGCCTATATCTGAAGCTGTCAATGTTTAAATGACTCCATAAAGTAAAGCTTCCCTGCAGGTAGACTTAAGTGCAGCATTTAAATCTAGCAATTCCTTAGCCATTTTCTAGCAATTTACCCTTGGACTATTAGAATGAGGTTTTTCAGATAATTACTTACAGCCAATAGGCAATACCAAGCTGCAATGAAATATTCATTGGATAAGGTATGAGATTTTTGTTTGCAGCACTGTTACACTAATATTTTCAAAGTCAGGTTTTGAAGCCGTACTTGTATGCTGTATCAGCAAAAAAAAAAAAGCCAACAAGTTGCAGTAAACTAGTGTTCAGAAATTCAAATGATCTAGTAAGACCTGTTAGCATAGAAACTCTTGCTTTGCAGAGCAAGGAAAAAGTCATTGAAAGGCCATCTTCAATCTACTGAGAAACAGTAAGAGTGAGAAACTGAATAGTCATTCTTTCACATGGAACTAGAAAAAAATAGGTAGAGACTGATATTTTCAAGTTTTACTGTGAGAATAAAAAAGAAAGACATTTAAAAAGCAAATGAAATAACATTAGCTGTCATTTTTATGAAGATAACTGAACACCTATATGATTACAATGGAAAGACCAAGCTATTGGAGTGTGCTAAAGTCAGGGTGCATATGAGAGCTTCATCTCTTAGTCTGTCATGATACACTGGGAAGACAATGCCAAACATGAAAACTTCTCTTTTGCAGGAGAAAACAAGGAAGAAAGTTTTTTTTTTTTAAATGGAAAAACACACTTATCCTCTTTGATAAAAAAACTTGTTAAAAGACCAAGAAGAAAACATTCAGTAACAAAAAAAAAACCACATTGGTATACTCATTTGATATTAAAACCAAAGCAAAAAAAATCACACTTGTACTTTCTTGTTACCAAATAGCTTGCCAAACATTAGAAAAAGCCTGTATTGCCAGGAATGTTGTCTTGATAGTAAAAACCACACCTTTACTCTTCTAAGCACTCTTACAATTTTCTTCTGTTTCTAAGTAAGGTATGCGTATGATCTGTTTCAAGTTAGTCAAAGGAAGAAAACCACACGCACACACACACACAAAGCTATAAAAATACAGAAATTGCATAAATTCACCTCTATAACAAGCAGATTGCATTTCAAAAAGCAGGTGGCATTTGACAACATACATTTAGCTCCAAGTCACCCACTGTGACATTTACAAGGATGAGGTTGTAACACACCACATGAGCTGTGTGAAGAAAATCAACAGCGCCTGAGAAGCCCTGAGCTAAAACAAGTCACCTGCCCCAGCTCTAATTTCTTGAAGCAGCAAAACTGAGTAAAGGGAATTTCTCCATCTCTAATCTCTCCTGCAATTTGCTACTCCTGGTATTGCTAAGTAGATCCAAACACATTCTCACACAAACACATCCTTTTATGGAGAAAAAAAACCAGTATTCAGCAACATCTTTGTTCTACTTCATTTGCGTTTGGTTCCAAAATTCCTCTGATCATGGCTATTCAGCATAACCACACTATTCCAGAAGAAGCACCAACCCCAATGCTAGCTAGTTTTTCCTCAGAAAGTTGTTACTTTTATTCCAACTTGACTTCATTAACAGCACCTGATTATGTCCTGCCTGCATACCTTGCAAACTCAACTGCAATAGTTGCTTTTAATCTATAAAATGCATACTCTCACTTTATCCTGACTTTGGCAATGTAATGGTAAATACAGAGATATGAACTCACACAATGTATTCTTCACCGAATTTAGTTGAAGTTTAGTAAGACAGTTGCACAGGTTGCTGCCTTCATAATCATGCATGTCTAGGAGAGTTTGCTTTTGCTGCTTGTTTTTTTTTTCTTAGCACAGAAAAAAAAATTTGCACGTAGTAACATTCCAGAAGCCCGTTTTCCTGTAATCCACAAGTCATAGCTAGTAATTCTTCTGTTCTACACAGCATGCTAGCATACTGAATTAGGTACCAGATTGCTTAACAGAACTTAAGTTTAAATTTAACTTAAACCTTTTTCTTTTTTTTTTTTTTTCAAATACACATTTAATCTAGATCTCTGACCTCTGACAAGGACAAAGCAGCTAGAAGACATCTCCTGCCCTTTAGTTACTTGACATTAAAATGTTGATGAAATAAAAATTAAAGCACAAATATGATAGGAGAAAACTTCTTGTAAATAAGATTTAAGTTTTTCTCAAACTGAAATGTCAAGATGCTTTATTTATCCTGGTGACATAAAAAAAGAATACTTGGAGTTCAATTCAATCTTATTTGTCGACAAAAACCATACTGGTTGTGCATAACTTAAGTAATAAGTTGCTGTGGTGGTCCTTCCTTCACCTGTCTTTTGTCACTCAAAGTGGCTGACTAGCATCAGGATTGCTTTACATTAGGCATCATTAAACATGTGATTAACCAAACCTGATCTTTTCTATTTATTTATAGATAAATTTCCGCTGCCTGAAAGAAAACAACCTAATTTTACCTTCTCTTCTCCAAACCATTCACTTCTGTCAGTTGGCCTTACTCCACTCTAGACTTCCTCAAACCTTTCTGGAAACAGTGTCTGACAGCGAAAGAATTTTTGGAAAAAAAATAACAAAATTAAAGAGCACCAGACTTAGCTGAAACAAAAAGATTTGGGCCACACAGCCACAAACAAGGAAGGCAGAGGAAAGGGGGAAACAAAGTGATGGTGTATAGTAGTCCCCAAGGAGAAACCATCTGCCTACTGATGTACAGCAGGAGTCAACAAAACGCAGGGGAAATTTTATCCCCTACTGAAGCCCAGTGTTAAATTGTCAAAAAGGTACAGACATTCAGCTTTGTTTTTAATCTCTAAGTAAGTGAAATAATGTTTATTTTGATTAATGGCAACGACCATGCTACATCCTACATTAAAAAAAAGAGAAACATTATTCTCTGATCTCTCAGGAAAATTCCAGATAAAACTGCATATAACAATTCACTTCCAAGAAATCAGTTCTACTTAAGGGTCTTCCTCAGGAAAAAGGCAAAACGTTACAAACTATGAAAACCTCATGGAATCCTTCACACCATTTTTCCTTATCCTTACATTGCATTGATGCTTTTGCAACTAGTATTGTAACCAGTTCAGTTTATTCTTGTTCAAAAGTTACTATGCAAAGGAAGAAAACATCTTTCTCCAAGCCTATTAGTTACTAATTGCCTAATTAGCCACAAGGGTTAACAAAGGCAAGAGGCAGAACAATTCCACAGGTGCAGAGCAGAGTTCTATAACCTGTTGTACTTTATTTCAACTTGTAACTTAAGCCAATCTATCGGTCTGCTGATTAATTGAGGTCCTGTCTGAATGGAATGATGCAAGAGGTGATGACAACTGTGTAGAAAACTTTAAACAATTCCAAATAATTACATCTTTTAACATAATTAGTCTGTACACTGGATCTTCTCTACAACTCTACTGGCATTTGCATGCTGTGATTTCTACACGTTCGTTATACATGCCTTATTCTTATAGCATTTACAAGTAGCTCCAGTTAAAAAAAATAAGTAAAATAAGTTTAAAAACAGTAAATATCAATAATGAAATACTAACATAATTTAGTTTGTATTTAAAGTAATCAAATGGATTTTGTAACAGTTAAAATCTAGGCTGATGTAAGGGAACACATTCCCTAATCACTCATTCATTTTAAGTAGGAATTTAAGTTACAAGATTGAAAAATATACTGCATTTTCCTGCTTGCTATTTTAGTTGTCATTCACAGGTTTTATTAGTCACAAATCACAAGCTCCTTGCATTTACTTCTATGAAGTCCACTAGGGTGCATCAGTACATTTCTATTTGAACTTACACAACTGCTTCTCACAACATGGACATAAAGAACTTCTTATCCCTGTTCATCTTTCATTAAACACAGCAAGTTGCTAATAGCAATGCATTTTGATACTACAGTTTTTCATGGAAAGAAAAATAATTAAAATAAATGTTTTGACAACCCTCTTCCTTCCAAGACTGTGGTTTCACAAGACAAAACAAACCAACATAAGATTTTCTTGCTACTGAAAGGAAGGTTCCAGAAATTCAAGGCCATCATGACACACACAGAGGCTTTCAGATCATGGAGTTCCAGCAGCTAATGGTGACATTGGTTTTCCAAGGCCACTGACACAGTCCCACAACACATCTTTATCTCTAAATATGAAAGAGATTGATTTAAAGGGTGGACTATTCAGCAGATAAACAGTCAGTTGGAGAATTGCAGTCTGAGGGTTAGGGTCAGGTGACCACATGGAGAAAATCTTTACTCAGAGAGCAGTGAGCCACTAGAACAGGCTTCCAAGAGAAGTTGCAGATGTCTCATTCCTGCAGGTGTTCAAGGCCAGGCTGAATGAAGCCTTGGGCAGCCTGATCTAGTGCTTTGAGGTCTCCAACTCAAGCCATTCTGTGATTCTTATGAGGTTCACAGCATCAGCAGGGATTAAGAATGTCAGTTTTGGTGACCTACCTTCGGGGACTAATGGGAATTATTTGTTGCATAAGCAGTGCATTTTAAAAATACAGTTTTTATATGTTGACAATTGGTATTGCTTACTTGAGAAAATTTGAAGCTTAGTTGTGGTACTGATAGGATTTGAATACTGGAGAGGAAAAAAATTCAGTTCTCTATCATTTTCTTCCAGCTCTAGCACAATTTACAGAACTCATAACAACACTTAGGCACTAGACAATGCCCTGAGATTATCTGGATCCTGAAGATGAGTCATCTCATGAGGCATATTTGCTTTATAATTCTCCTTTTGCAAGAAACAAGAACAGAAGGGACTAACTATTCTCCCATCTTTCAGAAATCACAGAATCACCAAGGTTGGAAAAGACCTACAAGATCATCCAGTCCAACCATCCACCTATCACCAATAGTACTCACTAAATCACGTCCCTCAACACAAAATCCAAACATTCCTTGAACACCTCCAGGGTCAGCGACTCCACCACCTCCCTGGGCAGCCCATTACAGTGCTAGATCACTCTTTCAGAAAAAGATCTAGGCGTTCCTAACATCCAGCCTAAATCTCCCCTGCTCAGCTTGAAGCCATTCCCCATAACTCTATCACTAGTTACACGAGAGAAGAGGCTGACCTCACTGCAACTTCCCATCAGGTAGTTATAGAGAGCAATAAAGTCTCCCCTGAGCCTCCTCTTCTCTAGACTGAACAATCCCAGCTACTTCAGCCACTCCCCATAAGGCCTGTGCTCCAGACCCCCCACCAGCTTTGTCATCCTTCTTTGAACCCACTCCAGTGCTTCAGTGTCTTTCTTGAAGTGAGGGGCCCAATACTGGACACAGTACTCCAGGTGCATCCTCACCAGAGCTGAGTACAGGGAGACAATCACTTCCCTGTTCGTGCTAGCAAGACCATTCCTGATGCAAGCCAAGATGTCATTGTCCTTCTTGGCCACCTGGGCACACTGCTGGCGCATGTTCAGACAAGCGTCAGTCAATACCCCCAGATCCATTTCCTCTACGCATGTTTAGGATACAAACATTTACACACACAGGCTCTAACTCACCTGAATGCATCTAAAATATTAAGCATAACATGTTTTCTGCTTTCCTTATATCTGGAACAAATTTGATTATTCCGTGCATAATTCCAAACAGATCTTCATGTGGCAATGCACCCCGCATATCGCGTACCAACCTAATATTCTAACCATCTTTACAGAACTCCTTAGTTTACTGTGCCTATTTCTAGCAAATATTACAAGCACACAGAAACAAATAACTGATAACAGACATGAAGTGTAGTACCTTTTAAGCCTGTTGCTATTTCACTATGTTTCATCTTTGCCAACTGATTCTATTAAGAGTCAGGTTATTCAGACCACTTGGAACCTGACATTTTCTCATGACTATGAGATCTTCCAAGACTTACACCAAGACATAAAAAAAAAACAAACCAGGAGAAGACATAGCCTGCAGAGACTCAGATGCTTTTCCTAGCTACACCAGACCAATGTTTAAAAAACAAAAAAACAAAAACAAACAAAAAACAACCAAACACCACAATGAATACAAGAAAGTATGAAAGATCTAGCAGAATAATAAGCCCTTTTCAGAAAGTTACTATGGAATAATCAAAAAGAAAAAGTCACAAGGTTATTTTGCCAAAGAATGGAAGGAAACTTTCAGAAAGTCAGAGTTCAATTCAGTTCCATATATGCTTATATATAAGCTTGCATTATACACCTCAGTTTTTACACTGCTATGGAAGAACTCATTTTTGAGTAGTCAATCAATTACTATTTTACTTTAAGAATTTTTTTCATATATAAATACATGCATTGGTGTATATGCATACACACACAAGCAAGAAAAACTAGAATGCAAAAGCATTTAAGGAAGGAGAGTTCTGTAATTTTTTATTAATATTCTTTTAATAAAAGAATTTGTTCTCATGCCATACTTTGTTCTCTTCTGAACAAATCCTTAAGAGAGAAAGTACCATGTCTAATTATTAATGCATCTAATTTTATTTCATATCCTAATTTCATTTGGCTTTAAACTCAACTAAGTAAACTAAAATTCACAGTTTCACAATAAATTAAGTTTAAAATAACATTATTTAACACTGTTTAGCATACTAATAAGACTATCAGTGTAATAGAATAAACATGAGACCATTAAAGAAGATTATTTTCAGTTCATAATGTGCCTAGATAGGAATGGAATCATTCCTGGCTACTTAATGACTTTCTTTTCCTATATGGCCTATTAGTATCGCAAGAATTCTCATACAGAGGAAAAATTATACATGTTAGTTCCACAGCACATCTCAAAGGACCAAGTTTCTCATTATTTTATTGAAATGACTTCTTGCCTATCAGCCAATTCTTTACTAATGTGTGTGGTGTCCCATCATCTCACTTTACCTTTAATTGCATTTATGGGAGAATGTCACTAAGTTTAATGCTGGATCTCTAATACCACATAGCTGCCTTTTGTTCTACCACTCCGCATCAGGCAGGATACAATCAATTTTAGATGGTTTTCTATACACACAGCAAAATCACATCAGCCTAACGGAGCGTAAGGATAACCAACAGCAGATATAACAGCTTTAAACCACTTTTAGATAACCCAAGAAAGGTAGAGATCACAATCCAGTAAAAAAAAAGAATCATTTACCCCTTTTCCAGAATTAAGGCTCACCAAACAGTCCAAAGTAGGTAGTATCCAAGTAAAAATGCTTCCTCTGTGGCCAGCCCTTAAATGAGGTTAAGTGAAGCTGAACCCTGGCTCCAACCCTTCCGGTCCACAAGCGAGTTGCTTCCAGTATTTCCATAGCTGGCTACACCCTTCAGCAGGTTCTCAATTACATGCATGGGGGTATGAACGTGAAGCTAATTTATTGTAGCCCATGAGTTAATACTGCAGCGTCTGAACACAAGTACTCAGACGCGTGAAGGATCCAAATCCTTTATGAAGGTTCTAACATCCCTTATATACATCTCCAATAACTTCCTATAACTTTCCATCCCCCTACACGTCAACAGAACACTTAGTGAGTCTCCTTCACGTCTAGACACTAAGTGCCCATACAAGTGCTCATACAATCAGAGCCACAAGTTGCTTCTAGTCAAGGCTTCTCTAGTCAAAGGTCGTCATCACACGGAGATTACACGGCCCACTTGACTTCTGCTCGTCTCCCGGAGACAGCCTTTGTTCTCTGTGTTCCCTTCCACGCCCTGCCAAACTTGTTTTTCAGCTTCTATTCTGAAAGAAGTCTTGAATCGCCACAAGTACTGCCTAAGTAATAAGTGATAATGTTTTCTGAATTATCCCTTTACTTCCCTTGCCTTGCTGACCACCCCTCTTGATGCAGCCCATGATACTGTAGGCTTTCCGAGTCACAAGCACACTCTTTTGTCTCACGCTGAGCTTTTTTATCCATCAGAACTCCCAGGTCCTTCTCTGCTGGGCTGCTCTCAGTGAGTTTTCCCAGCCTGTACATATCTGGAATTGCCTCAACCCTAGTGTAACACATTGCACTTGACTTTGTTAGACTTCATTTGTTTTACGTGGACCTATATCTTAAGACTATCCCACATCCCTTTAGATGGCATCCCTTCCTCCTATTGCAGAAAAATAATAAATGTCAGCCACAAGCTGGCCCTGTACCAGCTGCATACCGCAATTACCGTGCCTTCTCCTATAATGGTTGATCAGGTTGTTCAGCGTGTAGAAGGCTATGGGGAGATTTCACTGCAGCCTTCCAGTACTTAAAGGAGTTTATAAACAGAAGGGAGACCTATATTTTAAGTGATCTGATTTTGACAGGACAAGGGAAATGGTTTTAAACTAAAAGAGGAAAGTTAAAAATTTCCACCTAACATCTAATGTAAAACTCAGAGGGCAGTGAAGGACTGGAATACGTTGCCCAAAGCTGTAGATGCCCCATCCCTGGAGGTATTTAAGGATAGGCTGGATGGTGTCCCGGGCAGCCTGATCTAGTGGGTGGCAATACTGCCCATGGCTATTCTATGATAATTCTACAGACTCTTTCCTGCAGGTCTGATTTCAGTCTGGAGAAGCAGCTAAAAACATGGACCAATGCAAAGCAATGTTTGATCAAGTCTCTCTTCAAAATGTCAGTACCAATTTCAGACTCCTAGAAGATCTTAAAAAATAGAGACTGCCAGAGCTCTGAGCTCATTTTTCCCATTCTTGAAGGTTTACCACCCTGGACTGGGGAGTAAATTGGACAAATGCAGTGAGTGACCTTAAAGGAAGTTACTCCGAAGAAAACTGTATGACTCATGGAAGCCCATCCTTTTTCTTCAAAAATGTTTTTTAAGCTATGACTCTCATTATTGCTCGCCACCAAACCTTCATTTTCAGCTAGACTAGGCTTATGCCTGACTACTTTGTTGATCCAAAACCTGATCTGCAGCCTGACAACTTCATCACTATGTATTTGCTTCCTGAGTTCTGGACTGCGGTTGACTTTGGCTACTGTCTCCCGACCCGATTCTGACCTGCTAACTCAACTTCCCAGCTTTGCACAAGTCCAGGTAGATGACATTATGCTTGCCTCTTGTCTCCTCTTGTGTTTAGAGATCGAGCCACCCATCCTTTCTATCCCCATAGACAACAACATTTAATATCATATACATTCTTAAAAAAAATTGACAATAAAGCAACTTATGCATCAAGCAGTAAAAATCCTTTGAAACAAGAAAATTGAACTGAGATATTCCCTTTTTCAGATGAAAATCTCAATTCATGGAAACAAGGTCAGCTGTATTTTGACCTTATCTTTAGCCTCGTACTGACTTAGCATTTCATTTAAAGAGTTCCAACTTGATTCAAAGCTCATAACCAGATATAAGACTCTCAGGTACTGCATTTAAAAACCTACGAGGTCCTAGATCTAATGTTAAACACAGGGCGACTATTTTTTCTTGTGAAATATATGGAAAAAAATAACATTAAGAAAGACAGCTAGATTGAAGTCTTTAAAAGGAATGAGTATCCTGTCTTCTTGTTTTTCATGTGAATTTTCAGTGGTGTACTGATTTGAATTATTCATTATATTCCATAAGATAAAGACTAATAGAATATATTCTGAAACTCCTCTCTGATGGAAAAATTGAGAAATTTTACTTTAAGGGCTGCTTATCAGTTCCTCTGTAGAGTACATTTAGAAACTGAAACTTAGCAGAGCACAGCAGCCCACAGAGTTCTATAGGCAGTGCTTCCCATACTGCCACAGCTCCTTCCTGGCAACCCAGCACCTGGACCCTGATAATGTTAATGAGCTTAATCATTCAGTAAATGAGTATTTCCACAACCTGGCACCAGAGAGAGAAACAAGAGCAGGGAGGATAACTTGCATTTACAGATCTAAGTCATATTGCTGTTGATGTTAGCCAGGAATAGCGGGTACCACTGGGTACCGGTCACACTATTTTTCCATTCATTTCTAGAAGGAATGACATCTCACAAGGTTAATATTAGCATCGGTTGTTATAAGTGTTGAACAAATAACTGCATTCAGAAGAGCATTTTCACTGATGCCTTCAAAAATAATTATCAAATAATTGATAGCTTCCTTGAGCTGACTAATAATGAATCACTCTCAGCATTTCTTTGGCTTCAGGCATCACTGATCTTTGTATAAAAACTGGACATTTCAACTCATTTGTAATTGCCTTCTCAATGAGACAGAAATTACTGCAAGTCTTTTAAGATGGAGGGAGATATGACCTTGGAGATAGAAAATACTTTAAGAAAATCAGATGATCCATATAAATTATTAGAAGTAATAATATGATGTAATGCTGTTACTTTTGCAGCAGTAATCTCACTGTTCTGCATAATTTCATAGTCTCTACTGTAAAAGAGAAAGCTTCAAGATTTCCTGCCTGTATATTATGATTATTTTCTGATCTTTCTCAATGCATATCCTTCTTTCACACAATCATTGGAAATTGAAAAACTGCTAAAACTACAGTAAAGTTCAGTGATTACCATTACCTTTACTAACCCACAAAAAATCTTTTTTCCTACTTACTCAAATAAAATCTTTTAGAGCGCATACTTCATCTGCATGATGCAGTGTTTCTGCTGCAGGCACTGCCATAGTCATGGTTCACCTTGGAGATATAAATTAACAAAAGTAAAAATTGCACAAGCAGTTCTTGGATTCAGTCTTAGACTACGATAAGCTATGAACAGTGAACTACTGGCAAATTTGGACAATAGATCCCAAGCACTGTGTTACATCTGGACATTAAGTAGCATCTAGTAAAATTTGATTATTAAAGTGATCTTCAGAACCAAAAGAACATATGTATATACATACACATAGTAAAATTTGATCATAAAATATTTCAGGTGGGTAGATTAAAGTATTTTGGAAGTATAGTTCAAACTAATTTTTTTAGCAACACAGTGACAATCTAAATCATTTTTATCTGAGGTCTGGAAGGAAATGTATTGTTTTAAGGGTGCTACATAAATTTAAACTAAATTTGCCTGGGCTGAAGGACGTGGGATTTGATCAGAAGAAACAGTATGTCTAAGGGAAAGTTAATTGCCTCATAGAAAGAGACATCTCATTCACTTCAGCTCTCTAGGAGTCACTCTGTGGGAGTAGGAAGCTATAGTACTTTCAATTCCTTGTATACCAAACAGATTTGAAAGTTGGAAGTACAGATCGAGCTGTCATCACTTCTGAATAATAATAATAATATAAAATATCCTAAAATTATTATTATTATTATAATTCATTTTCATTTGAATTCTCCACTTACAGTCACAACTAGCTCTTGTACTCAAGCGACAAAGAAATTCTTTTGTTTTTCCAAATCTATATTTTAGATCTTTCAATGATTTCAACAACTAATGATGTAGAACAATGATACAAAAAAAAAAAAAAAAAAAAGGTATTATCAGAGTCTAGATTTAAAATTTCAAGTCTGTCTTGTAAGTATCCACAGATCAGCAAAACCTGCCAGGAAGAGCTGACTTCATGTCACGTCCCAAAGATCTAAGAGTATAACCTATACTATTTGCATAATCAAAGAATATTAAAATAGTGTATAATCAAGGAAAATTGTATAAAGGAATATTGTATAATCAAATAACATAAGATACTATAATAATTAAATAAACAAGAGAGTTAGGCAAAGCAAGACAAAGAGAATTGATAGGATTCTTACCCGTATCGTGGGCTCGCTCAGGAAACTCCAACAGAGTGGATCTTCAGAAGAAGAGAGAACTTCCCCACTGGTAGTCAGCTCTTAAATGGGTCACAGGTGAATTAAATACACAGCTCTTAAATGCAGCACAGGTGAATTGCTTTCACCTGTGCTCCCCTGGCTGACTCATTGCTCGCCTCAGGTGATTAATCAGAGCTTCAGGCCATGACTCAGCAGTTCTCATACAACTATTTCAGTAAACTTTACTAGTACCCATAAACAAAATATATATGTAATTTATAAAATCATTATGAAAATCTTTAAAAGAAAACTTCCTTACAGAACTTTCCTTATCAGAATTACAAGTGCAAAAATAGAGAACTGACATAGTAAATGGCAAAACTGCGAGAAGTTCCATTCCTGTTTTCAGTTCAGTTGCAGTTCAGTATACTCTCCAAGCGCAGCAGAAAGAAATTTATCTTCCTAGTGTTTCATTTTGTGTTAAAGGCCTGGGTTTCTCTGGGTTAACTACACGTTGTGATTTAACCTGAGAGGCAGCTCAGCACCACATAGCACTTTACTCACTCTTCCACAAGAAGGGAGAGGAGAGAATTGGAAGCAAAATGGAACTCGTGGATTGAGATAAAAACTATTTACTAAGATAGAGAAGGAAAACAGAAACAAAAAGTGATGATAACCATATATATATATATGTGGCAGAGTATCAGTGGTTTTAGATGTATTCTGATAAGTTCTATATGTTTCTGTCAAACTCCTCCTCAACTTTGTCAAGGTATTTCATTTACTCTCCATGTACCAGAACTGAATTTGTGGACTATTATCCTGCTTTCTAACATGTCCTGTCTTCTCTACTCCTCGCTGACTGAACCCTTCAGTCTTCACTATATGTAGAAGTATTTTCTTATTTACTATAGATTTCTATCATTTGTTCTGTGGGCAGTTTTCAGTCATTCTGTCCATGTTTGTTCTTATTCTGCATGGCTTGGATTCATCCTTGATCACACTGAATGGCTTATTACATAAAAACCTCATTACAGCTCCAACACTTTTTTAAACTGTTTTCTAGTACTATGACTCTTTTTCCACAGGAAACAGTTACCATTCTAGAGGTGGTTATGTCATTTTAGTTGTATTAATAGCACTGCACAACTCCAGTGTGCAGGTAAATGTCTAAGGGTCAAGCACATCATGGTTAGTGATTACTTACTAAAGAATTAATCATGCTGACGCATTTCCTTCCTTAGCACCATTAAAGCTGAATAATATTAAAGCAGTGTATATGTTTCTCGAATAGCACAGTAAATACTTTGCCATCTTGGTGGTAAAGAAATGTATACTCATTGACATACAGTGGTTCTGAAAAAGTCTAAAATATTTAAGAAGTCCATAATTACAATTTTGATCAACTCTGTGATCAATTTATGATGATATGCACCTGATTTACAGGAATTTGTATTAAAACAAATTTTGATCACTTTTTTCCCCCAGGAAGTTGTATGATTTTCACGAAGACTATTTCATACATCATACTAACTCAAATTTTAAATGAAAAAAAAAAAAATGTTAGTCACAGACATGTGGCAACAGTTATAAATCATAAAAATAAGAAATTCAAGTGAAAATATTGGATTCAGTATTCCAACACAGATATATATATATTTTTCATTACATACTTCAGGATGTTTAAGAGAACATGAAAATCACCACTTCTTCTAATAAATGATTTTGCTTTCAGTTTTAGAAACATTTGTCTAATATCTAGTCAATGTTGTTTTTTTTTTTTTTCTCTCAGTTCCCACATATTAAATAATGCTCTTCCGTTCATTCTTTTCCCATCTACCCTCATATCCTTTCTAGCTGTCAGACATTGCTAAGCTAAACAACAAATCATAAAATAATACCTCCAGCACTCATTAAACCATTTGTTGGTGTTCTATTTGGATTGATATCTGTCAATAACTCTCGTGTAAATAAAACCCACTAACCAACTGAATAAACAAACACACAAACAAAAACCAGAAATGAACTGTATATTCTAGTCTTGTTAACCTGATTATTCTCTTAACCCTCACCCGTACAGAAAATATTTCATATTATTTTCCATACACATCGTTGTTTGCTCATTCTTAACTTACTTTTAGGATACTACTCTACTCTCATCAGTATTCAATCAGTTGACCAGATAATTATCTATATATGGTCTTACATGTATTACATCTTCCCGGTCATTAATGGAGATATTAAATAAGAACAGATTTAACAGGTGTAACTATGGTGTCTTCAGGAAGCCTGTATTTTGCTTGTTATGCTCAGTTTCATAACAACTGTCATATTTCACCTAAGCATATTTTGCTTCAATTGTCCTTCTATAATATAGGTCAGCACCTGTTCCATTCACTACCTTATTTTAAAACTAGGGCCTATAATCTCAACATGCTAAACATTGTCAATTACCTTAATTTCAAAAGTTAGACTTCATCATGTTGGGTTCTGAATTTCAAGTTTCAAACTTGAGATAAAAATGTAGGACAGCAGGTCTTCCTGTTAGTTTTCACACTGCTATGCAGATACTCAGATTCCCATTTTGTATTAATTTCATTCCTGTATGACAACTTAAATAAAGAACTGAACAGTTGAAAAGGTTGAAGATGGAATTCCAACATACAAAATAACTCTACTGTAATGGGAAAGATGACAAACAAATCTATATTACATTGCTTGACTCATATGAAAAAGTTATAGCTTTCTTTTTCTACTTGTATCTCAACTATTCTATCTATTTCAGGAGCAGTTTTGGTTCAACTGCCACAAAATGCTCATCAGAGATAGCTGTAGGGGAAAAAAAATGATATTCAGAATGAGGAGTACAGAAAATATTTGTTAATTAGAAGTGTAATGCTTCAACTATAGATGTTGAGAATAATGAAACATCTACTGTGTGTAAAAAGGATGGAGTGGCTATAGTTTAGTTTTATAGACTCTGAAATAGGTTTCTCTAGCACAGATTCTTATAGTGTCTAACCTTGGGGGTACTGACAATATGCAGAGTAGCCAATTTCTCTAAATCAGTTTGCTTTCTAATCATGGCATTCATTACCCAGCAATACAGCCAGACAGCTATGGAAATAAAAACATTTAAAACTGCCTCTAGCATTATGAAGATGAGTTATATAACAAAACACTTTCAAATTTTATAGAAGTATTCACTTTCTTGCAAAATTTGCATTTGTGTTCCTTGGTGATAGTTAGAACTGAAAGGTAAGGTTTGAAAATTGCTGTCCCATAAGATCCATGTGTTCTTTGTGTACAGACTACAACACAACAGAGAATATTGTTAGAGGAATGTTTTTCAACTGTCTTTGTCAGTGCTGAGATAATCAAAACTACTTGAAGTCATTCCCATGAAACAAAATGAAGCTGAGCTGTCTTTTATGAACAAATAATAAGTATGACAAAACTGCAGATATCTAGGGGAAGCTGTTGAATTTTTTGTATGGAAATGCAAAGGAAAAGCAGTAGCTCTTTATCATTACTCAGGTTTCTCCTTCTTTGTCACTGCACAAGAGAAAACGGCATGTACAGTGATTCTTCAATTACTAAAGAAAAGATTAGATAATCCAGGGAAAAAGCATGGCTTTAGGTCGTGTACAAGTTTAGGCTTTATAATGTTCTCTCTGTGAATGTCCTGTGCACAATATTGTCATTGTGCAATACTATGTGAAGCTATAAATAGTTCTCACATCATGAAGTTCATTTACTTTCAGAAATCACAGTGCTGAGTCTCTGACCATGTTGGAAAACAAATTTTTCTATTTGGGTAGAAAAGAAAAGGAAAATGATTTGGATATGGACTTAGTAGAAGTAAATGGAGCATGATGCTTATTCAGTTTGCTAACTTCATCTTTACAAGAACTTTGTAAAATTTTTTACTTCTTTGGCTTGGGTTATTACCTCCAGAATTTCTGAATGATAAGAAGTAGACCTTTTCACTCGTGCACATACACAAATCTGAGAAGTGATAATGCAGAAGTAGGAGACAATTTCTTTCTTTCTCTGGATATTTACGTATGAAAGTTTCACACTTTACTGGAATATAGGTGGGAGCACACAATAATAGGTAAGTTCAGAATGCTTGTAAAATGTTTGTAAAAAGTAGAAAAAAGTGTCAGCATATATCATCTTGTATACGTTCAGTCACCAGATGAAATCCTGAATGTGTATGATGTCATGTCTGAATATACATATAGTATGGTTAGTTAACACAGTGGAAGTCCATGTGCAAGTCTTCCCTCATGTTCATCCTATGGATTCATTTTGTGTGCACCAAGAACATTTTTTCCACCCTCTCTCTAGCCTTTTTAATTTTTCATTCTATCCTGACTAGTTACATAGATGCAGCAGGACAGAACAGTTTGTAATGTTAGGAAATAATAGTATGTGTTTGAAGCTCCTTAGGCAGGTGGGAAATTAAACCTGGATCACCTACTGCCTGGCCAAGTCTCTGACCAATATACTGTTAAAAAAAGGAGAGGGAAAATTACCCTTGTCTTGTCTGAAAAAGTGTGAGCCCAGATGAGTTCTCTGGAAGAATGTAAAATAAAGGAAAACTAGGCTGTTCATTTCACTTGGCATATATATCCCCATAGTACGAAGTGAGGCATGTGAAATGAAAAATTTAATATGAATCCTGATAAATCCTCAGAATTTCTGTATTAACTAACTACATGCAGCTGAACAATGAACACTTAGGGAATGTCCAGATATCAGTTGGATCTATATTCTTGTGAAATTCATACTGAGACATCTATCTCTGTGTAATCTGCACACATTACCACATGCTTCTGGTTTCCATCGTGGTCACAGTTTTCTAAAACTCAGATGCTGTTGTAGCTCAAGAATCCTTTATTTCAAAAAGCTTTCTTCCCTATGTATGAAAGAAAAAAAAATGCATCTGAAATTTCGGAGATGCTTGGATATGTCATATGCATACATGGGAGAAGTAGGTATTAATTGTCTAGGAAAAGAAATGGACTTCTATCAAAAGATTATTTATCAAAAGATGAACACATTGTTTATATTGCAGATAAACTCCCACAAAAATGTTTTTGTTTTCTTAACTGCTGTTTTCAAATAAACTGTTCTGTGCATGAACTTTATAAGCATTAAGCATGTCATGCTACAATATAAAATAAATTTCATGCCATACATGAACTTAGATACACCCTGAATATGTAATTTATTCATGGTTAATTTAATGAAACTAAATATAATTATGATGTTTCTGGAACCCAGAGTTTGCTTTTATGAACACTGGCATTTTTCTGTGTTTCTATGAACAGCTTTCTATGAGTACTATTAATCTTACTAGCAGAGATACATTATTAGTAAGATGCTGAGTTATTGCACAATAAATCTGACAAAATGAGCTGTCAACACGTGAGAAAATGATGCCATTAGCCACAAACATAATATTTAATGGAAGAAGGCACAATGATAAAAATATGTTCAAATGCTGCGTAATCAAGTAATATCATCACTAATTTTAGCAAATGGCTGCTCTAAATGGGAGACAAAGTATATTGAAAAGAGAAAGGGAAGCAGAGGAGAGAGAAATCATCAAGCACAGCAATTAAGACAAGTTAACTTTGAAATGTTTCCAATTACCACAATACCAAACTTCCAGGCAAATCGTATTCTATACTGAATATAAAAACCCTAAATTAAATATTTGCTTGTTTATATATTAGTATTTACCATATATGTTAGCACTTTGAAATGACTTAATGAACTAATGCTTGGAAAGTATAATTTCTCTCTCTTTTTTTTTTTTTTTCTTTTTCTTTTTCCAACACCTAGAATCAGAATTATTCTATTACATGTTATTAACTGATAAGTAGCAAATTTCCTTCAAATTAAGGTATGTTACCTGTGTTTCTACTGGAGAAATATAAAAATTCTCCTCATTCTGTCACTTTTTTTTTATTTGCTAAGTATATCACCTTATTAATGTATTTAAAGACAATATATTTCTCCATTAATATTTTTGTCAGTTATTACCTCTTCAGTTTAATTCCCACTGGATGCACAGCTATTCAAAAGCCTAAAGGAGTTACTAAAAGCCTAAAAACTTACATTGTATTCACAGTTTCGGCATTTTAAAATGTCTTTTAATCAGAAGTGTTTGCTATATCTGAGGATTTCTTGCTGCAGTGCCTATTCTAGCATAAATGTAATCTGAAAAGAAACAAACAAAGGAACAATAACAAAAAGAAATGCCTTAAAATTCTTATCTCTGCATGGATATTAACAAAAAAGATCTTGCCCTGAAGCCACTTAATTGGGTTATTTCAAAACAAAGGGATTTGAAACAGAATTTTAAATTCGTGGACACTGTTTTGCTAATATATTTTAGTTACAGTAAGAACTTCATTATTTGTCAGGAGACAAGAAAAAAAAAAAAAGCATTCCATGTGGTAGAAAAATAGGAACAGGATTGTACTGTTGTTATATTTCTTTCTTTCACACTAAAGAAGGACACACATAGACTTTACTTTGAGCCAGTTACTCTACAAACATGGTCTCACGAAGATAATAAACAACAATTGGAAATTTTTTAGCCAGTTTTACTATTATTTTTTATCTATCTCTGTTGGATATGCAAGAAAATATAGAAGAATGTGTACAACAGAGAAAATGTTTTTGTGCTTGACAAAGAAGATTTAGGAGAAGACGATTTGATGGAATTTGTTTCTCAAGACTTTGGCTCCGCATAAGTTCCACAACAGAAAGGAATATGTTTCTGACACTATGTGGTAGAACATATGGAAAGACAAACACAAAATGCAAAGATATTTCTTAAATTTCTGAGGCATATGAAAGCTTGCAAATTCTTGAAGATGCCAGCACTCTGACATTTGTGAGTTTCTGTCTCTATGCTAAAACCTGGCCCAAAAGTGGGATTTTATTGGAATACATAGAATTATTTTACTTAACCACACTGGTTGTCACAGCGCTTTCAGTGTCTCAGCAGATAGCATCTCTCTTTTAGGGTGACAGGAGTTTGTACCCTGTCATCCTAAATGATTGCCCCCATTTTCTGTTTTTGTTTTTTTTTTTTTTTTAAAGCAGCACATTTTTTCACAGTTAAGCAAATATTTATCTTGGTAACGTATGTTGAATGATTTTGGAAACAGAAAACTGTGATAGCTGAATAGTTGAAAGTACTGACTGATAAGCAGCTTTAATTTCTTTAGAAGCAGCTCTTCCCAGATTTCACCATTGCTCCTTGTCACGGCCATATGGGAACCACTCATTTGCTATGCCATCAGAATAACTTTTGAGATGGCTTAGTTCAGCCTAGATTAATGATTACTTACAGCCTAATTTCTTTCATCTGGTCTTTCACAGAAGTTCAAGGAAATAACTCAAACCCTGTCAATCAAAAAATATGAATGATAATGAAAAATGTATGTGCATATTAAAAAAAATAAACTAGTTAACAGGTCCCTTATGTTTCCATGGTAACAAAACTAAATAAAGACAAATATTATTTGCTTAGAAAACATCATAGCATCCATTTATTAAAAGGTCACTTTGAATAGATTATTATACTGCACAAGTATATAGTATGATTTTTATGGTAGGGTGCTACTGGTCATTGCTGAATTACATTGTTTCTTCTCTGAGACCTGTAGCTTCACTATCAGAAGGGAGTTCATATTTCATGTGGCAGCTGCATGCCCATAAGCATGTTTATAGCCTAAATTCCCCAATGTAGGTACAGTGTAACACAGAGGTAAGAAAATAGTGAAGATAAGTACTTCTTCCAGGTAAACCTCTTATTAAAAAAGTTAAACACATGTTCCACTAAAACGTCCCACACACAACTCTTTAAATCAACCCCAAATCCTATATGTCCACTATAATTCCTATAGGTTCGTCTTGCAACTTCATCTTTTCTAGATTAAAAAGACGTTGTAGTACAAACTGAGAACTAGACAGAAAACATGCTGAAGTATCCAGACAAATTAAGCTCATGGAAAAATGAAACTAGTGAAGGCATGCATCAGGCATGAATGCTGCATTACACTACTATATTCTAGTCAAAGAACTTGTGTTGACTGAGTTCACACTGAGAACGTTATGACCTCTTTGCCTATACAGTAAACTGCTCATGAAACTACCTTTCTGGTTTCTCTGCCAAGGCCTGTAACTATAGTTGTGGTGAATTTACCAAGGGAGTAAAAGAATGTGATACATCTTAGACTGACGCTGAGTTCTCCAGGCTAAGAAAGATGGGTTATTTAAATACAGGTGCTGAAAGCTGGTTAGCCTCACTACTTCCTTTTGATCAACAGACTGCACAAAACATTTTCTTAATGGTAGGCTTTTAATAAGTCTACACTGAATGTATTGTAATAGCAAGTAAATGAAGCAAATAAAATGACATTTAAAGAGATCAAGATGATTAAACATTAAAGAGAGTCCATTTTTAGATGCCATTTTTTAGATACCATTAGTTTTCTGAAACTATTTCTCTGTGGCAGACATCTTGTTTCACAAATTAGCCTCTCTCTGAGATGCGGGTGCTGGGTGGTGCCCTAAGGCTGCAAGGCTGCTGTGAGAGGCAAGGCTGTGGCTGCCAGCCAAGGTTAACACTCCACAGGTTAAAATAAACAAGATATTCAAATTTCATATTATTTAAGCTGATAAGCAGATGAATTGGCTTTCATCATGAATGCCAAACTGTTACACAGTCTATGTGATCTTCATGTCTCTCATTTGTCAGTGAAGAGTCTGGGAACATAACAATGTGAATGACAAACAAGCAAAAGTTTAGAGACATGGAAAAGGATGTTTATCTAATAAAGAAATACATCCAGAGTTGGGAAATAAACCTGAATGTACTACTCTATTAAGGAACAACAATTATTTGCATGTGCACTACCTAAATACCTTGTTTGAGGTTTTGCCCATTTTTCTCATATCAAATTTGTGAAAAATTATTAAAAGTAGTTCAGACGAGCTTACATAAATCAGCTCAAAAATCTACTGAAAAATTAACTTTGCTATCTCTTGACATTTAAAAGGCAAAGGTCAGCGTACCTGATCTGTTCTGGACCATTGACCTTCTCAGTATCCTTATTGAGGCCAAAGATATCTTATTTTCTGTCTTTCTATTCACACATCAATGTGTGATCAGCACTGCCTGGAATGAAACTGGGAAATGGGGAGGGAACAGTGCAGTGCTAAATGAAGTTATGGAAAAGAATTATACACATTGTGATACACTGTCTAAACACGCTCCTGTGTACAGTGAAAAATATGCAGCTTTACTTTCCATTTTGATAAATGGATTTGAGAATAGGTTTCAAGAGTTTTGAAAAATTCATCAATTATTTGTATATTTGCAACTCCATTTTCAGTCAACATAAATATATTACCTGAAAATTTTCAGATGGAACACAAGGAGTTGCAATCAGATATTCAACTCAAAAATCTGATCGTGTCTCTTTACTGGAGCTTTATAAGACCTATCTTATCAGAGAAAGATGTCCTTCACTTCACAATCACTCCATATTCATGTCATTCCTTTTTGGCAGTACATACATTTGTGAATGACTATTCTCATAAATGAGGCACACGATAAGTAAAATTTAATCAAAAATCTCTGACAAACACCTTGAGAACTCACTAAGAATTGTAACCACTGACACTGCACCAGCCTGATGTGTTAGTTTCACAAAAAAAAAAAAAAAACAGTAAAAAATCCTAGTTTTATGTTTTTGTTGCCTTTTTTATGTTCCCAGTAAAATGTATAAAAATATAAGTTTTATTAGTTATATATATTAACTATATTATATATTTTATATTTGGTTCAAGATAATTCCTCTTCACTAAATGTGGCTCAGACAGGTCAGAAGGCTGGACACACATGCACTAATATGTAGTGGCCTATGTTGTTTCCATATGGTTTATTTTGTTCTTATTTATGTTGTTTGTAGAGATCACTCCCCTCTCCTCTCCTTCTTTTATTTCCCCTTGTTACCTTTCCTTCTCTTTACTGTTTCCTTCTGAAATCACTTCTCCGGCTATTTTTTCACCCCTGTTCCTTTCTAATCTCAACAACTTTATCCCACAGCTAACTCATTCAATTTTCTCATCTATGATATAGAATACTAGGCAGTGGGCAGTCATTCTTCTTTCAATGTTAGAAGCAGAGTTTGGCCTTTATTTCATACCGTGTTTTCTTTGATGTTATACCATAGGAAAGAGAAGGAAGATGTTTTAATTAGTAGAGACAAAATATCAGATCTCATTAAATTAGTTCATTTGTTTATTATTTTTTCCATTATTGCAGTATAAACATTGTGCACAGGGAAGTTGGTCTTCTCACAGAAATGAATGCCAGGAAGTATGCCACAGTAGGAATAATCAATGAAATCATCCAGTGCCCAGCAACACCAGTACAACATCTTTGCTAATGTCTCAACTTAGGAGGAGTAATTTTTTCTCATACCACTGAAAGATGAAATATTTGACCTTTAGAAGCAGTGACAGATGCTTTAGAAGGGAGAAAATAGTGTGTGCAGTGTGTTAAGTTTCTTTTACTGATGGAATTCTTTTTATATCACACAATCTGTCAAAATCATGTTAAAATGTCTAAAAAAAAAAAATCAGTGCAACATTTCTGCTGGAAAAAGCCATGTTGTCAGTATTTGTCAGAATGTAAAACATGAAAGGAAAAAAAATATTTCAAAAGATTTCATCTGGTATCTTTTGATTCTTTTGTCATTTTAATAAAACTATTGCTTAGTTTTATTATTAACAAAGTCTGATAAACAATATTTTGATATTGCTGAAATTAAGCACTTGTTATTTTCCTAACAAACAACATTTGAATCTGAGATCTGTGTTAAATTGAATTACATTGTGAGTTACACTTAAATTTTCTTCAATTCATTTGTTAAACATAGTAAGAATCCAGCAAACCAATTGCCCTTAATGCCTTTGCTTTAGTCTATACAATGCAACATTCAAAAACTCTGAACTCATTATTATGAGCCTACAAATTTTCAATATGAACTCACTGAAGCCACATAAATTAAGAAGTGACTGAGATGTTTTAAAACTTGAGAGGGGATCAGGGAGAAAGGAGGAGAAAAGAAAAAAAGGCAGCTTAATAACTATTAATTTTAATTTCAGACAATTATATATACCTTTTTTTCCCCCCATCAAGAATAAGTAACTTGGCCTACTTAGAAGAGAGACAATGAAGATGAGATGTGACTCTTACCATTGTACCGAATGACTACAAATGGCAATATCTGGTTTATCTTGTCTTCCAAAAGATAAATCATAGTTGGCCTAATTTATAATAAAGATTTAGATTGTTTATTAGGAAAACAACTTTACAAGAGCAATGATCATTGCAGATGTCATCTGCAACAAGACACTAGAGCTTTACAACCCAGTAAGTTTAAAAAATTATTTTCATATGCCTGATATTTCACCAGAGCAGGAAGGTGAACTAGATTCCAAAATCACCTCAAAATACAATATGTTTATTAATATTGCAAAAATGTTTTTGAAGGTGGGAAACCTTTCTCTTGTATTTTTCCACTCCATAGGTTATTTCTAGTGTGACACTGCCACTACCAAGCCAATCAGGAGGATGCTGGCAGCAAAGGTAACAGAGGCCAGATATTCTGCCTAGTGAGGTCAACATCTGAAAGGATATCTACCAAGTGTAAGTCTTGATGCATCTTTTTGTTTTTACTGTTATAAGGAGAGATTTTAAATGTAGTTCCTAGGCTGTACTCTATCTCCCTGGAACAATGAATAGTTATAATCTGAACTAGAAGTTCTACTCTTTCACAATTCTCTGTGAATTCTTCACTGTCATCAAGACAAAAGTTGAAAAGGGATGTAAGCGTGTTGTAAGTGCTTTTGAAGTTCAATAGAAGAAAATAGAAAATGCTGCTAACTCAATTCATCAAGGTTTTATAATCTCACTTTTACCTACATCTCATGAAAGAAAGAAAACACGCAGTTTTCTCTCTTAGCTGGATGCAAAACAATTTGTTATTCTTTCACTTTTTCAGAACCTCTTCTAGTCATCTTTCGATGTAGTTTATAAATTTGCAGCATATACCAATCCATATGTTCTTTCTCATAACTTCAATGACATACAGTAAAAGCAAGTTTTAATTCTGCTTTCTTATCAGTCTTCTTTTAGTTTCACTGGAGATCTATGGGGAGTTAAAAAGGTTGTAATTAACGAATACAAATTAGTATATTCTATTTCAGGAAAAATAACTCAATTTTGGTTTATAATATGACCTTTTAATATTCTTTGGATCTTAAGTCCTTATTTGAGAAGTTTTTCCCTTCCTTTGGGAAGCAACCTCTCTTTTCCTGATATTGTTTAATTAATTCAATAAATATCAATTTCTATAAATGGCAAGAAAAATGTTGATGTTACTTGATGCAAGAACATGTCAATCACCTAGCAATTTTCAATTCTTGTTAACAAGTATGCATACTACATAGGTATGCATTTTCATCAGAACAAGAACCTGCATGCCTCTCTCATAAATATCTGCACTAGTAGAAGTGACTCACTATCATTGTCGTTTCTGTTGAGATACAAGACCCACTGTCTCACTGTGCTCACATCAACTGTTTGGTCTCCACAGATGTTCAGCAGGTGTTGATGAATGTCAATGGGTGTCATTTTTTTTACATGAAGTAATTCGATGATACACCTTTGCTTCATACACACATCCATGTCAGACGCCATTCTGTCAGGCTGCCTTTCTGCTGCCACCTCTCACATGGCAACAAAATAGAATCATAGAATCATAGAATCACCAAGGTTGGAAAAGACCTAAAAGATCATCCAGTCCAACCTTTCACCTATTACCAATAGCTCCCACTAAACCATGTCCCTCAACACCACATCCAGTCTTTCCTTGAACACCCCCAGGGTGACTCCATCACCTCCCTGGGCAGTCCATTCCAGTGTCTGACCACTCTTTCTGAAAAGTAATACTTCCTAATGTCCAGCTTGAATCTCCCCTGCCGTAGCTTGAAACTATTCCTTCTGGTCCTATCACTAATGACACGAGAGAAGAGGCCGGCCCCCAGCTCACTACAACCTCCCTTCAGGAAGTTATAGAGAGCAATGAGGTCTCCCCTGAGCCTTCTCTTCTCCAGGCTGAACATTCCCAGCTCCTTCAGCCTTTCCTCATATGGCCTGTGCTCCAGACTCCTCACCAGCTTTGTTGTCCTCTTCTGAACACGTTCCAGGGCCTCAATGTCTTTCTTAGGTAGGTATACTGCTATACCACCATCATTCAACTCTGACTTCATGAGCCAACAGAATAAAATAGGAGGTGTTACATTTGGAGCAGCCCTCATATAATGGTGTGTTAATATCTTAGCACCTTATGCAATCCTTAGTCACTTTATTCTGCGCTTAGACATCTATTCTTTTGTCCTTAGCAGCATTTCTTTTTGATCATGAATTGGGTGATTTTTTAATCATCTAAGAACAAATGCCTTATACCTGTATAAACCTGTACTAAATTGTTGTCTTTTTCTTGAGAATGCAAGCAGTATGGTTTTTCTTTCCTTTTTTTAAATGAAAATTGTCTTTCAATTTATGAACTGTCACCTACAAGGTATTTATAGCAAGCAGCTGGAGAATTAAATGCATTGTACAAAGCACAAATCACAATAGCTAGTTCTTATACCGCATGTATAAAAGTACAGTCTCTATAGGAAGTAAAGGCAAAAAAAAAAAAAAAAAAAGACTATTCAAATGCTACAGTGTAATAAACGTGAATTTGCATTCCAAAAGATTATTTTTCCTGACATGTTGCAGTTCTCTTAAGGGGGAAAAAAAAAAAAAAAAAGAGAAGTTTTGGAGATACTTTAGTAAGCTTGTTCATCTTGCTTACTAAAGGGAGAGGTAAAAAGCATAAATACACAAGGTAATTTCTTCCTTGCACCAGTGCATGAAAATAGATGTTTTAATTCATGGAGTGCACAGACAGCAGAGTTAACAACTGTTGTTCATTAAGCAGTCTAACCCCCTTCCCGTTCTCATTCATTGAGACATAGGATTTCCAGAAAGTCAATACTATTTTTGTACTTCTCTTGTGGGGAGTTACAAGATATTTTATCTCCCAGAATTAAGTAAAAATAAACCCAAAATTATGTCCTTGTTTTTCAGCAAGCAGTAATTGTAATAGCAGAAAGCTATAGTAAAAGTAACATTCCATATCAAATCTGTTTTATACAAATTCTAGCCAGACTTGCACGTTTGGTACATTTGATATAGAAGTTTTCAAGGTCCTCAGTTTCCCTGAGCATTTAGGGTCAACATGGACCCACCTCCCAGCTATTGCTTCAGAGGCTCTGCTCAAGGAGAAACCTGGTCCTTTAGTCTCAGTTTGAGCTATGCTGTATTCTTTTCTTTGCCCTGTTTCCTGAAGGAAGATCAATATTGTAGATAGTTTTATTTCTAGTTTTGCTTTACATACAGACTATATGAGCCCTTTCCTCTTAATCACTATTTCCTCACTCATTTTCCCAGATTAATCTTAAAATTGATCCATGATTCCACATTATCTGATGATCATCTGGTAGCTGATGGACACCATCACCATCACTTGCTTGAGTGCTGTGGGACTGTGTCTGGCTGGTGAGGATTCTGCCCTACTCTAACTTGTCTTCCCTTGTGGAGCAGCCTTGCTCGTGCTTTCCTAATACTCAGTTAAAGTAATGCCTGGGAACCTAAACCTGAGCTAAAACAAAACTTTTGGATCTACTGGCCATGGATGCATATGTTAAGGTCCCAAAAGAGACTGGTAGTGGCAAGTAAGGTCCATTGGGCCTTGGCAAGATGTGCAAGATCTGATTCTAGTATTGCAGCATCGCAGTGCCTGTGAACGTTAAATACTATATATTAATGGGCTATGTCATCTGCTGGTTTGAATGTTTACCTGAACTGGTAATGCATAATAAAATAAGGAATTTATTTGACTTCTTTAGTCTTTCAGGTACTTAAACTTCAGAGCACAACTTCCTGCTTTCCCTGATTTTCTAAATTAGACAAAAATAGTCAGTTATGAAAACTACACTTTATTTTTTTCAGCCTCCATCAAGTCATAATTTGAAGACCTTGATATAAAATGTTCTTTTACAACTCGTAGATCCTAAAAAAAAACAGGAATATTGTTTTCATTATGATGACTTTTCAAGAATTCTGGGCAGTTTAATGTCAATCAAATGATAAGTTAATTACTCTATAAATTACTGAGCTGTCATTTTGTCTTGTTTTCTGTGGCACACCTTGACAGTTTTTATCTTGAAGAACCTTCAGATTCAGAATAAAAAGAAGTACTTTTAAATATAGATTAATTGCTTCTTTTGAAGTTAAAAACAAGGCTAACTGGGTGTTGTTTTTAGGTAAGTTATTATTAGTTATTAGTGTTATGATGTTCCTTTTACAGAATTAGGAACTTCTTATGCTGTTCAGAACAGGACTTCTGTCACGTTTAAGAATGGTAAACACATTCTTGCAAAGAGATAGGCATCAACCCTGGCATGCTGCTAGAATGCATTAGTCAGTACTGGTTTAAAAGAAATAAAGGATAAAACTGCATGAAAAAGAGATATTCATAAAAAATTCTTCTGATAATCTTCAAATACAAATCTATGTTTGCATTTAGATTTTGTAATTGCCTGTCTTTAGGTTTCAGATGGCCCATGGACAGATTTCACTGTGTCAGGAGACATTCTGATTAGCAGTTGGCTTGAATAAACAGGCCTATTCACATTTCCTTTGGATTTACTTTTCAATGAATTGCAGCTGAGTAATCTGACAAAAGTGAATATTATTCTCAACATATGTAAGTTACTGGATGTTTCCGTATTTTGGAACAAGCAAGTCAAATGGGGTTTCATCTACAGCATCTCATTCTATACTAAAAATAAGGTTTCTTGCTTAAACCTTGAGCTGCTAAGTTGAATTAAGCGAAGATGCAAGTGAAAAATGACAAAAGTGCTATATGTGACTAGGGACAGGTTAAACAAGTGCACATCAGAACAGAGGTGCTTCATAGGCTAGAGAAGCCTCTTGCACTTAGATTTGTATTCACAGCATTCTTACCTGTAGCTCCACATCTCAACTTTATACAAGCTTGAGAGATTTCTATACTTTAGCTAGAAAGGAGCTCAACTCCCACATGAATTCAAGTCTGAATACTGTATGACTAAGTCTGAAGCTAGCCCACATCAAACAAAAAGAATACGGAGAAGAGGATCCACCTGCCCACACTGAATGTTGGGATACTTAGGCTGGGTTTTGATCCTATTATTTGTGCTGGTGCCTGCAGAATTTGACCCACCCTCCTTCCCCTTAGGCTGCATGCTGACAGCCTACTTAAACATATAATTCTTCCTTTACTATTTGACAATCTTTTCCAAATTCTGCTGACGATAGCCTTCACAAGTGTCTCAGCATACTGATCTCATCCCCTTTACTCCATGTTAGCTTTCCTGCTGATTCTTTTCCCCTTCTGAAAGATCTAGCTTTGTATTTCCAACAGCAAGCTGTACAGCTTCAATAACAAAGGGACATTTGACATATTGACCTCTTTGCCTTTGTCCCTATTGTTCTCAAAGTTGCTACTGCACTTCAAGTTATGTTTCCTGCTTCTCTCAGTAATGCTTTTATGACTGTTTGATTGTATAACTGTTCCAAAAGCAGACTGGCCTTTCTTCTGTCATTCATTTTAATAGAATTTTCTAGTCTGCTTCTGCTATGCTAAATGTTCCTGGTATCTGTCCCACCAGTGTGCTGCTTTGTTCATATTTGTGTATTGTCAAAAAATGAGTGCCGACTATCCTCCCACTACAGTATTTCTTTCTTACATACAAGCTCAGATTCCTCTAACTCCTGGCAGGAAAAAAACCACCATTCCCCTTCAAATGAAATAAGCTGCCTGTATGTTTCATGCAACAGCTCTTCATTTCTTCTCCTTCAAAATTGTTCTAAAGTTCTTTCATTACAATTGCATTTAATTACCCTTTCATTCTCATTCCCTGAAGTTTCCTGTTGATCCATGTTTGATCTGGTACCTGAATGTAGTAGAATGACCTACGCATTCTACTCAAGAAGAACAGGTTGTAAGTTGTAATTCTCTCAGAAATTTTCTTTTGACAATTCAAAATTACCCATATATATATGTTTTCTTTTACTTGACTTATCCAAATAATGAGATTATAGGGTTTCTACCATCACTTCTATCTGTTGCCATTTTCATACTGATTATTTTCTTGATATTTCTAAGTGCATTCATAATAAAGTTCTATTCAAGCACCACTGAACACTCTTATCCACTGACACCCCTGTGAATTAACACCAGGAGCTATCACGAAGCAGAAGTTAGTAGAAATTTCTAAACTGCAGTGAAAAACAATTGATTCTGGGGGAAGATTTTACCTCAGCAACACGTCTACCTCTTTGAAAATCCCTATAACTTAAGTAGATTTTGAAGCATGTTTGGCATATATTAAAATGACAGATAAATCAAATAAACTTGGGAAAGACCCAACACCAACTTTTTGAACTTTTCTGATGATCCTTCCTTTGCTAGGAAACATTTATTATCAAACCATGGCTATTATAATCACTAAGAAGTGCAGCTTCTATCCTCACTGGGTGAGAACAGCTTTTCCATCCAGGACCTTAACTTTTGTCAGAATATTTACTTGGCAGCATCAGATTTCTCACATTAAAGGCTACTCAGTGGTCAATATCTCAATGTTTTTTTTGTTTTGATTGATTATAAGTCACTAAATATTCAGTTTATTATGCTTGTTGTCACACACTTACCTCACTGCCACTTTGAGCCACTGATGTCCATTTATGCTTGTACATAAAGTATTTATTCAGTGGGAACATTGATGCCATTTAGATTTAGACTTTTTTTTTTTTTTTTCTGTAAAGACATAAAGATGCAACCTTCAAAATGGTCCTTATACTATCCTATTGAAATCTGTATTTAAAAAAGCTGAAAATGTTCACCAAATTTTGTTTAGCTATGTATTTATTATTGCAAAGCCTTACTAAAATGATCACTTCTGATCAGAAAATCTGACAGAAAATTTCACATGAAACATAATAATCTCATCCTAGTCTGTGCCTCTTCTATTCAGTCAGGAAAACAAATGTGCATAATACCAGTTACATTGGTGTTGCTTGTTAGATTCTGTGACATGTTGCATCCACCTAAAGAAACAAGACAAAAGAAACCTTTTCCCCAGTTCTGAAGAAAATTTCCAAGACATTTGGCCTACCTGATATTAGAGGATGGGGCTGGAAATCCTGAGATGAAGGATCTCTCTTATCCATCACTGTCTTTACTGGAGTAGGTAGGGTAGTTTTTTGCTGACCAATCTAATGCCAAATGTTTGTAAACAACTCATTGCTGTTGGTGAGGAACCTCAGCTGGATCTCCTGTGACACTTCCACCCAGACCTACAAGATAGGTTTCCCTTTCCTCAAGGACTCCAATTGTATTAGTGCTAGATTAAAAAGAAGGAACAGGTGATAAAATTTCTTTCCGTTGTAGCGTTCGTTAAAAATAGAATAAGCATCTAGATAACATGTGTTTCTTTCTGTCTTTTGCAAAGCCAGAATTGTTTTTAAAATCATCTGCATCATTGCTACGGCTCAATTTTGTCATTTGTTTTGTAGATACGCTGAGGGAAATATGAGCCAGATAGATGGGGTTAAAACTGCATAATAGAGATCATGTTACATTTTGCAGTGTGAGTATGAGCTCATGGGACAGGCAAGGTGAATCCAAAATAATAGTAACATTAATTTTTTTCCTCATCACCTTTTCTCAGCATCCCATCACTTTATATGTTTTGATTTTAATTATTTATCTTATATCTGAAGTTAAAGTTTGAGGTAGTGTTGTGGTAGAAAGTTGTAAGATGACTTACTCGATCATAGCTGTTTATTTTTTCTTTTCAAGTACTGCTTGCTTTGCTTGCTTACCCTTCAAATGAAATTGCTTACAGTGTTCTGGTTTTCTGACTGTTGTAACTCTGCATATGACTGCTTGACACATCTTTTGGCTGCTTTATAAGAACACAAGGAGAAGTAGTGGATCATTACTATTGACAGTGTTTATGACTGGCATCTACTAAGCTGCTTTGCATTATGTTCTTTGAGATGTGTTTGTTCTGTTTGAATAATCCTGGTAGGCCTGATACCTGATCAAGGGAAATTCTGTTGTCTATTATTTGACACTATAGCAATAGAGAGTGAAAAAAATATAGTGGTGTCATTTCCTTGAGTGACTTATACTTGTCTTACAGCTTTTATATATGTTGTATCAATTCTTTTTTGGCTGCTAACAACCTTGCTCTACATTCTTAAAGTTTGAGTTCTTTTTCTTTGTTTCAATTGCTTTGAAGAGATGAAAACAAGACAGTTCAGATTACTAAAATAGTACCAGAAATGTAAAGGCAACAGTCAATCTGTTGTTTATTACTCAAGAGCCAAGCAAGAGGTGCACCTCTGGGAGAAAGCAGTTTAATACATTAAAAAACACAAATAATTCTGATATAGTATTTATAAGCAACTCTCTTATTTTCCCCACAGTGCATCAGTTTTAGATCAGCATACTTTTTTCATGTTTTCATGTGGCCAATGCTACTTTAAGGCTGCTACTGTTAAGCCTTTTTACCTTAAAGTGTTAGGTAATAGAACTGCCTGATAGGATCACAACCTGGCCAGAATCTGGAAGTGCATGAATTACCTCTTTTCTTAAATGGAAAGTTCTACAAAACATGCAAATATCATCTAACTTGAAAAGCTGGAGAATTTCTTTAAATTTCTTTTACTATTATTTTTATTATTTTTTAAATTAGAACAAGCTAATAAATTAATACAAAGTTGTTGAAAACAGATTCCTTCATTTTCAATTTTGTATTTCTGTAAGTTCTTTTCTGTGATATCATGCTCAGTTTGGCAAATCTTAGTGGCTTCCCAATTTGCAATGTAGTTTGCACAAAACCTTTAAAAATCTTTAGAAACATCTTTCTCTGTTCGTATGAGTTTGGTTGGCTTGGTGGAAGATCTCTTATCAGTGGGAAGCCTTGAGTAGGGCATTTTAAAATATGTAAGCATAATACTGATTGAAAGGAAAACAAACACATTTTCATCTGAGAATTCAGCAGAGCAGAATGCTTAGATTGCTGATATTATTTCATTAATACTTAAAGAAGAACTTTTGTCATTTTCCTTTTAAGCCTGGTCACTAACTAAATTGATATGATGGGCAAAAGCTAGAGGAAAAGAAAAATTAAGAGGCCTTACTGCTGACTGAAGAAAAGTGAAGGGAAGAGAGAGGGTAACAGTCAAGAATTTGAGAAATGAATTACAAGTTTTCTGAAGGAGAGTACCAAGGAGAGCAAGTGTGATGGCATCCACTGCTCTCAGAAGGTGAGCATGCAGCTGGTGGAGCTTCATAACACAGTGTGGAACTGGGCAGAAATTGAAACCCCCAAGTGGAGCAGTCCCTGGACAAACTGAACATTTTAATTTGTCAATCCTGAGGTGTTCTGAGCACCATCCTACAGTGTGGCGAGCAGCAAAATGGATAGTTAAATTGGGAATATGTTGTGCTGAACAGTAATGAAGGCTCCTAGGGGAAAAAAAAAAGGCCTCAACAAATCTGAAGATGAAAAGAAAGGGATTTAGCCTAAGCAAGGAAAGCTGATCCTTTCCAGCTATAAACAAGGTAACACATACAATGTAAAGCTGTGTTCTGAACTGTGTGGAGGAGCAGAGGAAAAAATAATAATCTCCAGTTCTTTAAAACCATGAATTTGAGAAACTTTGATTAGAAATAAATATGAATGAGCAAAGTCAAGGATGCTGAAGATTTATAAATGAGAGAGAAACAAATGCAGTGTTTGAGGGGCACATGAACTAAGAAAATCTAGAATAATGGACCCAAGGAACACTAAGGAGAGAATAAAGTATTTTATCTCTAGAAAGACTTTTCACCCCAGGAAGCTGCCTGTGTGTCAGCAATCCAGCTGAATGATACAATTACTGAAGTAGTCTCAGCAGTACTGAGTTTGCTGGATATTGGAAGATGGAACGTACTTAGGCAAGAGTGCTGAGAGGTAAAAAGGAAAAAGGTGGAGAGCTTTAATGAAGGGCACCCAGGTGGGAAAAATAAGTGCCAGATTATTTTGTAGAGACAAATCAGTGCTAGCAGTGTGAGTTAAACATATCTTTGTTCTCACTATGACTGAATGCTAGAGATGTCATAGTAGACTTCTCCCTACTTCAGCCAGCACATGGGGAGATAGACACAGAGAGGTAGAGGTGAGAGAACTTCAAGCTGCTTCTGCCTTTCAGAAGTATGAAACTTAACAAGGTTCAGAGAAGATGAAAGTTCAGCACTGTGCAAAGAAGATAGACAATAGAAGGTAGGAAATTACCGTGATAGTTTCATGCTTAGTGCAGTAGTCTTCATGCTATGTGCTACAAAGAGTAAGCAAGCTGTTGTCTCTCTCTTTCTGAGAGAAATGTTTAGAGTTATGTTGTTTCCATCACATAACCTTCAGTGCGTGCATTACCACATCTCTCTGCAGGGTGATTTCTTGCAGAGAGAAGATAGAAGTTGGTGAACATAATGGCATTATATATATGCTCGCAGATAAATACTTCAGTACTGTGCGTTTCATTAAAAGATAGAGGCTGAGCAATGAGAGGAAGAGCCAGAGCTGCCTCTTGGCTTGCCCCAGGCTGCCTACCTGTGGGAAAGTGAAACTCTCTGGAGAGAGTCTGTCCCTTAGAAGCACTGAGAGTGCTGGGTGGGTTGTCAGTTCTGGTGAATTCCTGAGAATTCACTGATAATCCTACAAGGATTTTGGGGGTAGTAAGACAGTAAGGTCTTACCTAAAAATCCAAAGGAGTCATTGAAATGTCAATTGTAAGCAAGACAGTGCTAGAAAGCTGTTGTAGTGACAACAAGACTATTGGAAAGAACCTCTTGAAAATATCGAAGGACAAAAAGACGAAGATGTATTTTTGAATGTATTTGATGTTTTCTTTAAAATTCTAGAGCTAAGTTTCATTTATGTCTAGTTAACCTAGCTGTAGAAAAAAGAAAAAAGGAGTTTCTCTGAAAGGCAGACCTGGGGTTCACAATGCATGTCACTCAAACCACAGACATACTAACTTTCATCCTGCAGATCAGATGGGAATTAAGAACTGTAGCTTACAGGGAAAAAGACCTGAGCTGAGACATGAAACTGCAACAGGAAATACTTGCAAACTGCTAAGCAACAAAATGCTTTCTGTCAGCAGATATTCTTCACTCTGAAAATTTTTACAATGGTTCATTTCAACACTGACCTTTTTTTGGATTGCTTTTAATATAAATTCTGGAAGAGTTAGAGGAAAAAGGTCATGTTGAAATGATTATTTACTTATTTAGTTTTACTGCAAGAAATATTGAATGAAGTGACTTGGGTTGTTAATCCCAGTTGGCAGAAAAACTTTCATCCATTTTCAGAAAAGCAGGGCTCATTGCACATGATGATGTGTTGGGAAGACAAACACTGTGACTCCCTTCATCCTTTCTTAAAGTTCTCATTTTTCAGCATGAAACAATAGGGTATGCAACATCCCTTCAGCCAGCTTAACTCAGCTGTACTGGTTCTTTCCCCTTCTAGATCCTTGAGTCCACTCAGCCCCCTTGTTGGCAGAGCTGCAAGAGAAGCTGAAAAGTCCTTGGCTCTGTACAACACTGCTCAGCAACAACAAAAACATGAATGTGTTATCAACATTGGTTTGGACAAAATTCTAAAACAGTGCATCATATAAATAAATAAATAAATATCAGTCAAAACCAGTACAGCCAAGTATGTTCCTCCAGTGCTATATTTAAAAAAAAAAAAAAATTACTTTTGACCAATCATTATTTTTTTCACTTTTCCCATTCTCTAGGTTGCTAGAAAAAAAACAATAAAGAGTTGAATTTAAAACAATAAGAAAAAAATGTGCTATTGGCAAACACAGAAAAGAGTCATCTTAGAACATGTGTTTAATAAAAAACATGCCATTGTTTGCTGTTGAAATGGATGAGTAATGGTCATTTATCTTTGAGGTTATATTACTAATGTAATACATTAAATATAAATATAATACTTTAAAAAGTTGAAAAACTTAACATAATCATCTAAAAAATTGCAGAGCAAACTTTAATTGAAACTGACATTCTGACATCTACTCTGATACTTAAAAAACAGTTAGGGTCTTAAATCTTACAATCTTCTGCATGGCTACATTATATTTCATGTATTTAAAGAGCTTTGTATGATGGGAAATGTAGATAACGTGAAGCATAGGCATCATGTAGACCACCTGAAGCATCTCATTTGATTTAGTTTATAAAATATCCCACAAATAAAATTAATGCTATCTGTGCACCTGTCTCACTTCCTGGGAACTCTTCATATGTATGTAAGCATTCCTGTGAAAGCTGGGAGCCTTGTCTGGATTGAACAACAGCAGAGATTCTTGTGTAGAGAAAGCCATGAACTGCTTGAAAAGAAAGTTGTCAAATGCCCCAAGCAAAACACAGATCTCGATGTAGATAAAACAGATGTAGAAAACATCTGGGCCTCTGTTCAATATGAAAGAGATAGTTGCAGAACCATGTACAGACAAATACTGCATTTTTAGTGACAGGAACTGACTTCATCAAAATCAAACTTCTGTCAACCTTATAACCAATAACAGAAAATGTCAAACTCCTGATAACATCAGGGAAGTTCACTGCTGATACAATGTGTTATAAGTAGCATACAAGATAGATGGCAGTTTAATTAATATACCGGAAAGTTTTCCTTGATTAATCTGCGGTGTATAAATCACATTAATCAAGAAGGAGTCTTTCTATTAAGTTTAATTTCATAGGCGTTATACTGCCAGAAGAGTTTATTAATGGCTATGTGCATCCTTGATTATCACAAATACTCTGAAGGCCAGACCTGAAAGGTAATAGATTATTTCTACTTCATCTGAGATTTCTTGACCTTCTGGCTATATTGGGGAGGACATCAACTTTACAGGACTTTGAGAGTAAAGTACATGATGTAATTGAAAGAATGGGACAAAATTTACGTCTGATGACAACTGATTCTAAAATAGCTCTGCATTGCACTGAGGAGATGGATAATAGGATAGTTGACTAAATGATTGTGGGGATATATAGAAACTGCCTGTAAATATTCTTACTCTAAAGCTATGAATAGTAGCTTATATATTATGTTCAATAGTAATATTTTTCTTGCTTTGGCGAGTATTATTTTTCTACATGTTTACCATAAATAAAAACCAGTATCCCTATCTAATATTAAAAGGATATTTACTTTTCTGTGTGTTCTGCTTGTGCAAACATTTAACTAAGCATTATTTTCAATTCTAGTTTCCATGTGTGATGTTAGTTATAGCATTGTTGAAACTCTGTGCTTAAAAATGTTGTTTCCATTTTGCCTGTTCTACTTAGAAGAATAACGGCCAGAGACTTACTGTTGTGTCTTCAAAATTGATGTTGATTCAGTTGCTCAAATGCTAAATTAGTTTTAATTCTCCACTGTCTCTATTGGTTATAGTTTTCTTTGGAAAGATATAATACAGACATTCAGACTGTTTTGCAAGGATGGCACCTGGCACAGCTGACTTTTTTCCATAGCATAGGCTCTGTGGTTCATATTCAGACTACCAAGGTGATTGGGTTTGTTGCGCTGGTCCCTAAGCTCTCATAATATCCACTGAGTTTCAGTAGTGAAACTACACTCTTTTCTACCACGATTCATGGAATATTTTGTGCCAGGATAAACTTACAGTTATCATTTTGCTGTATAAATACTTTCTTAAGGCAGATACATCAGCTTCATCATTCTCTATCTTGAATATAAGGAATCAGTAGGAGTTCAAAGTCCTAATTGGAGGGAGGAAAAAATTGACAGTTGAGTCTAGCTTTCTCCAGAATTTGAATTGTTGAACTCTACCAAACTGAATATTTTTAAACATTTTAAATTTATTCTTGAGCACAGAAATTTTGTATTTCTGCCCTTAACACGCAAGCTCATGCATGTTGGTTTATTTGTCACTCTCACCCAGTTAAAGAAGCCATATGTCACTTATGAAACTAACTAAAAATCAGTCATATAGCAACTAATCATAATTCTTGCCACAAAAAATATATTTCAGGCAATCTGAAAGGTGTGTGCTTTATTCTCCTGAGGAGCTTTCTTTTCAGTGCTCTTGGATCAAAACTGAGGCAGTTTATAACATTATGACTTGAAATCTTGGAAGCTGCTTCTGATTTCCATAAATCAGTCAGTAGGATTGGATTGTTATTAAAAAAAAAAAAAAAAAAAAAATCTGAAACAAAAATCTGAAAAATCATTTCCGTAAAATAAAAAAATACATAAAAATCTGTAATCTCTCTTCTGCAGCATTTCCACAGATAAGGGTTGCAAAAAAAAACAAGGACAGGCATGGTGGAGATGTTTTACATTAGCATATGGACACATCTTTTATTCTGTCGAGCTTTATTTTGGAAAAGGCAAAGTCCTTAAAAAGAATAGACGAAAAGACTAGATACCAGTGCACATGAGATAGTATTTAAGACTTTATCTTTTATCCCCTTACCAGTGGTGCTTTAGAATTAAGTTTTGTATAGGTAAAAGTGTTGCAGTTTTTAAGGTGAACATTAGAGAAGCTTGAGGCAAAAGAGCCTTGAGCATGCTTGTGGAGAAATTCATTTAAACAGAGAACGAGTACAGTGACTTATAGCAGTTCATAGTGCTGCCATATCATAGGGGACCAAATCAGGAGTGGTTTCATTGAAGCCAGCAAGTAAAATTATGCCAGTGACATTTCAAGGAAATCCTAAATAAGTTTTCAGAAAATGATTTGGTGCATATACATGCAAGCTCATTTTTTAAATCAGCATCTTGCTTTTTGTTCTAGATCTCACTGGGTTTTTTTGCTGACCTAAAAGGTCAGAGCCAGATGATGCTTTCAAAGGCAATAGATGCTTAAGTTTGATGCAGGAAGCTTCTCCAGTGTCCTCAAAATGCAATGGTAATCTGCTGAAATAGGACACAGAAATAAGTGATTCACATATGTTGCTTCCAGGAGGCAAGCAGGAGAAATAAAAGCAGAGGACCAGCTCTTCAAAGCTTACCTCCACTGACTGTCAGTTTTGTCCATTTTATACCTGCTTTTTAAGCACTGCTGCTACTCAAGTCTCTCTTCCAATGAAAAGTATTGAGAGACTGTAGAGGTTTATTTCAAGCAGAGCTGAAAATATAGTTTCTGTAATAAAACAATAACAACAACAACAAAGTCTTACCATTCAAGCATTTCAAAAGAAACATAAAAAATGCATAACTTGGATACCCTTATGCTTCTTAGTAAATATTCCTGCTTGCCATTGAAATGTGGTTGCTTTGATATCTTGCCTCAGAGACAAAAAGGTGCCTTAACCTCACATCACACAAGACAATTTTCCAGTGAATAATCACAAAAGTTCCTCAGGGTCTGCAGCTGACAAATCATGTTTTCTGCTTTTCTCTTTATATTTTAACTAACCGAGTTTATTGACAATGTGAAAGAAATATTTTGTCAAAAGTGAAATAACATTTACACAATTTATAGAGGTATCTCACATACCAGTCAGCCATTGACTATACCTTTCAACCTTATGATCTGGCTGGCTCATTTGAACATCATTGCTCTTTTTCTTGGATGTTAATAAAAAATCCTCAAACCAAAATCTTTCCCTAAGATGTTTTATCCCTCTAGATGAGACCAATTATTTCAGACTACCATTACAGTCCATTTCCTTTACATTAAAAGAAAAAAAAGTGTGTATAACAAAAAAAAGAAAAAAAAAACAAAAAACAAACAAAAAACCATGCACATCACATAATATATATAGCACACATACATATATAAATAGAATCATCTTAGGAATGCCTTTTCAGGAAAATGTTATCTTAAATTTCTAAAAGTGCAAATGAATGTTCATACTGTGATGTTTAACTCTCCAACATGATTATACCTGTTATACATTGTTCAATATGACTTCTCCATTATTTGTTTTGTGCCTATAGCCACAACAAGGTCCACAATGAGACAGTGCATGGTGCATTTCAGCAGAAGTGACAGCATGTCACCTCCACTGGTGCTGATTTTTATAAACTCAGCATGCAGGACCTTGTTCATCTCTGGAAAACCATGTATAGGTAATGCTGGTGATGATGGTGAAAAACAATGTTTTGTAGCTGAGAATTTGCTCTATCAAATAGTGTATTGTGCTCTTTGCATCTGTTGTAGCTGCCGTGGAGAATAATAGAAGATATATATATATATCTTTAGAAATTAACATTAAGTATTAATATAACTAATGAGTAGTTTGCATGTTTTTTATAGGAGAGAGGGTTTATTTGGATAATAAATGGTGATATTTACTAGAGAATGTCTGAAATTCATTGCTACAGTCTGAATATTTGAAATCTCAAAGTCACAATAATATATTTTCCATTTTGCAAGCTGTAGAGATTATTGCCTTTGTTAAAATGTTTATCATTTTACAGTGAGCAGTATGATATTCTTGAGTGTAAGCATGATGTGTTCCCATATCTTCTCATGTCAGTGAGAAGAATCTAAACCCTGCAAAGAAAAAAAAAAGGGGGAAAAAAAAAAAAAGGTTTCATTCAATTGTGCTGGTATTTTTGCTATTATCAACACACTGTAGGAAGGTATACTGGTATTTGGAAAATGACTGCACATGGTGGAATGCCTCAAGCTTCAATAAATAGCCTTTTGCTTATCAAAGGAATGTTATTCATCTGAAGGATTAGAAGTGTAATGCTAGAAAGTGTAAAGAAAACATTAATTTACAGTAACTTGAGACAAGGTTTCTAGTCTGTATTTAAGTAAGTATATTCAGTACATAATAAGACACTTCCATTTTTGTTATTCTTATTTGTATTAAACAGACTTGCCAAACCTAAGATAGGAAATAATTCCCTTGAGAACATATTATTAATAACTGTGTTTTCCAGATAGCATTTCCCTTTAAAAACAAGCAAACAAAAAATGCCCTTGATAGGAATAATCTCTCTCACAGATATATTTGTGTTAAAGATGCTGAGTCTTCACTTTTTTACAGCAGATATTTGTGTATTCTTTCTGTTTTCTGAAATTCTAGTATTGGACACTTCTCTCAGTGTTATGAAAGATCTAATGTAAGTTGAAAGACATTAAGTGAATGTGATAAAAAAAAAAAAGAGAGAGAGAAGAAAACAAATTGGCAATGAATACACTTATTTTCTACCCTGCTGGTGCAATAATATATTCTATTCTGATATTCTGCTTTGTCTCTTCTGAGACACCCTGAAACTTACAGTCTTATTCTATGGGTGATTGAAAGTGACATAAACACCTACTTCTGTTCCCACATTTCTACTCACTCCAGTGAACACACTCAAATAGTATATCACCTAAAATTACTGTGCTTATTGAGGGAATAGTACTCATTTTCAGGAAAGCTAATAGTGAGTGCCTATAGGAAGAAGACAAGAGATTTAAATGTGTGTAAAAACACTAAGGAAAAGCAGTAACAACCAATACACCAATAAAAATGAATAAATTTATTTCAACTAATTAAATTGGTTACCAAAACCTGTGATGTCTTTATTGATACCTCATATATAGCAGAACAAAGTGAATGTAACAATGAATACTCCTTACATTTTTGTGTGATTCTCAGTGGTGTATCTTGTATCATGTTCCCAGACTACCAGAGAAGCAGGATATACGTAGTTTAAATACATCTGTCTACTCAATAACTTGAATTGGCTCAAATTGCAACAGAAGATACTTTACAGTCTGAGTCATTATTGTAGCTATGATTTTAAGATAAGTTTGTTTTCTGGGTTTTGCTGCCCCACACTGGGCTTACAAGAAACTACTTCACAAAAATCTAGCTGAAACGCAGAAAACAAGTAGAAAATTGAAGGTAAACAAAAGATATGCAAAATGCATATTATTTTCATATAGTCATATCAATGCAACTATTTCCTCTAACTTTAATTATGGTAGAGCCTTGTTAAAGGTGTTTTTACATGTGAATTTGTGCTCTTAACTGAACATTTTTGTGTCTCTTCTTTCTTTGCTATTACTGTTTTCACGTATACAGTGAATAGGTAATAACATTTATCTCAATTTTAAAGTATTGTATTTTAAAAATGTTTTAATTTATATTAGTCTTAATTTGCACAGATGTGGACTCAACCCTACAGTTCTGAATTCACTCTGAATTGTTAGTGTAAAAGTTTTAATAGCTCCAATACTATTAACTTTATTTTCTATTTCATTATAGTCTGTGCAATTATTCAGTATTTTTAACATAGAACAGATAGCTTTGAAAAAACATTCTTTTCTTCTGACCAATTTCAGAAATACTGAATGAATTACTGTTGTTTTCTAGGTATTACAACTAATTCCTTCCCTGTTAATTAATATTTGCTTTTTTTACAAAGAATTTGTGCAATTTTTTAGAAGCTCTCATTAGACATTGTGCTGGGGATGAAATGTTTCAAACTTTATGAAATTTTAATTAATTTTCTGTGAGATTCTATGCCAAAAGCAGGTCTCTCTCCAATGATGAAATTACTCTTCAATCTGTGTTCTACTCTTGGACACAGAAACTTGACCATATGTGTGACAGTTAAGATAAATATGTTATACTCAACACTAATGTAAAACTGCTTGCAAAAAAAAAAAGGTAATATTCACTTCTGTCTCAAAATGTCTCATTTGCTAATGTTTGCTGGTCCTACCTGCTGAAATATTTATCTTCACATTTAGGCTTTATGTGTAGCAAAATAATTCACTTGTTCCGAATGGTGGATGGGAGTATAGTAGTATAATCTTCTCATTTCTGAACTATAGGGTGTGATATCTGATTTTCTGTACTTTAGCAGTTTATAACAAAGCTTTACAGAACAAAAATGTAGTACACAAACATAGTAAGTCTCTAGTGATAAATGAATATCAGCATATGGCCAGTAGAGAGTTTTAAAGCTGTGATGGACATAGAGACAGGAGAGTGCTAGAAGGAAAATATCCTAGCATGTAATTCTAAGATGTAGATGCATTGTAAATTTTGGTTCTATGTTGCTGAAAAAAAGTTTGTGGGCAAATAAAAAGACAAAAAAAAAAAAAAAAAAAACCAAGAACGATTATGTGATCAAATAAGAAATTCAATGGAAACAAAGAATATTGCTGATACCAGTGAAGATCATGATCGAGTAAATCTTATTTCTAGACACACTTCCAGTGTGACCTGACTTGTAGCTCAGTCCTTAAATAGCTTAAAATGAAGATTAAATCTCTTGACCAGACCAAAGAGCATAGAAATGGGGAGCTGGAGTTCCAGAAGATTTTCCTCTTTGTTCAAAGTGAGTATATTACAAGCAATAATACATAGCACTGTGCTGAGCCACAGGGCTAGATGTATTCCTGAACATTTCTCACAGGCTCTATTCATTACAATTGCTTGGAATTCACAGTTATGGCCCAAAACACCTTGCTCAAGTGTTCAGTCTAAACAGTTGGTTTCATCTAATTAAATCACAGATTGGATTAATGATGAAGGCTAATTGACCGAACTAAAATTCAGATAGGACTGATGGACTGATGTTAATGGAGTAAAGAAATGAAATATTTGAAAGTTAAAGGAAAGATTACATGTTTTCCTGTAAGTGATGGTTTGAGATCATTACTTTCTGTCAAGTTTAGATTTCTTTAATTGGATTCCTTCTTAATTTCTAGTGGATGTTATCAAAAGACAGAAACAGTGACAAAAATATGCACCTGTTCTTAATAAGAAATGCAATAAAAATCTTTCTCCATAGAATTTGCTATCTTTAGTGGTATATTTATCTTTAAGACAAGAATACAAAAACAAAAAAATCTTGAATATCCCACACACTAAAAAAAAAAAAAAAAAAAATAGTATGGAGGAAAATGAGGGAAAAATTCTCAAGAGAAATTTCTTATTCTATATATATGTATTAGTAGGAGCTGTTACCTGCATTTAAAGCCTAATTCAGTTAAGATCTCTGTCTGGCCTCTAGAGATGTGCATGCTTAATTCTAGGTATCTAAGTACACATTAACTGCAGTGGTCAACGTTTCTTGTTTTAATTTTCTCAAGAATATGAAACCAAAGATTAACTTTGAAACAAATTTATTTATTTATTTAAGTATAGACTTCAACTCTCTTCAAAATTTTATTAGTATAGATTTCTATACTCTATGAATCTAGAAATAATATAAATTAGAAATATCTCAGATATGCTGCTTGTAGTGTTTTATCGGTGTTTTGCCAGTAGTAATTATTGAATTAATAAATTATAATATTTGTAGTATTTGTAAGGGGAGTGTGATTATTAAACTGAGTTACACAATTCATTTTAAACTGAGGAAAGATGTTGATAAATCAAAGCATTCACAACTCCAGTAAGAGAAAGAGCTTAGGTAGAACTTAATTAAAACTTTTGTTTCTTATGAAATCCTTCTTAGCATCTTTGGAGTTGCTCTGCATTCAATTTAGTTGCTGTTCTCCAATACATCAGCAATGCATCTTATTGCCAGATGTAGCCATCTGGTAATTGTCATCAAACATTTTGAACTTTCTGCTCCATAGATGGAGCTTGATTTTTATTCACAGGCTTGCTGGTCAGTTTTTCAATTGCTTGGAGTTGTGAAATGACTTGGAGGAGAAGGTACTTGTCATCCCTGGGCATTCAGCTTTCCTGGAGACAACTACTTCTGCAGCATATCCTCCATGGTGTCTGCCTGAAATCTAAAAACTTATCTGCCAGGGAGTTTATTTCTTCTCTTGCTTTCTTTAATCCTCTTTCGGTTTCTGTACAAAAAAAGCAAGTCTGCTGTACTGGTTTTCACTAGTCTCTGTGACAAATGTGACAATCCACTCTTAGATGGTCTTCTTAAGAAAGTATATTTAAAAAAAAAAAATTAAAAGAGATGTCTTTACATATGTCAGACATGTCTTTATGGGACTGAACTTGTGCAGCCTTGAGGAACAATTTGTTGCTGTGTTGCTTTTTTTGCTTTTTTGCTTTTTTTTTTTTTTTTTTGTGCTCTGGAGAAATGAAAACAATTGCTTGGAAGTAGAGCAACTGAATTTTTTAGATAAATTCACATCTCATTCGGGAAAATTATGTGATTTAAAAAAAACACAACAAACTAAAATCATATTTCATATGCCTGTGTATTAACTTTTCATACATTTCTTAGAATTTAATTTCTCTCTACTAACTGAACAGGGGAGGGAGCAAAAGCACTATTTCATTTTTCTTCATCAGTATTTCACAGTGACCTAGTACAAAGGGAAGTCAACTTAGAATTGCTGAAAAAACACACTTTGAAAAGAAAATAATAATACTTGTTATTCTTCTGTTCTGTCACCTTCCATTCCCACCTCAATTTCTATATGCTTAGAACTTAGCTATCACTGTTCCAAACTATCTGAAACAGTCTCAACTTAAAGGAAATAATGGAGAAGGAAATAGAAGAGACTGCTTCAGTTCTGATTTTTCCTGACCATTACCTCTCAAATATGATCACCTATGCAAGTGAGGACACCAAAGACAGTAACCACCATTGCTAACTACATCGTTACAGCTCTCCATTCTCACAACTAATTTATATTCTAGGTGATAATGGCTAACAGTTTGATATAGAAAGTGAGTAGTTGTTGATAATATATATATAAAAAGTAAGCATTAGCACAAAGTATATTGGTAATGAATGGATATAGTCAGTTTTTGCATTGATACTTAAAACTGACGTGATTTTTTTCAGTCATCAAAATTTTCCATCACACAGATTTGCAGTCTCATTCTCGATAAATGCTGACATAATTAATAAATAAATAAATAAATAAATAAATAAATAAAAACACTGTTGCAGAGGACCTGTAAAAAACTGTGAGATCAATTAAGCTATACCTTTTGTAGCTTAAAAGCTTGCAGCTTTTTTTGTGCACTACTTTATTAAATGCTTCTAACTGTTAAACCAGATAATAAATGATGTTACTAGATGTAAACTAATTTATGAAGCTTATAAACTAGAAAAACGCTCACATTTTGTGCTTCTGGGAATTAGGCTGGCCATTTAAGTATATTTTCTATGCTGACAAAACATTGAAAATCATAATTTTTCAGAATGCGTTTTTACTGTCTCAAAAATCATGCTGAAGTGTTTCATAGCAAGACAATTCTCAAACATCAAGCTGTCACTATTGTAGCAATTTTTGACTGTATGTGATTGTCTATTACTAACAAGTAGATACAATACAGAGTTTACAGTCTACAGTATTTCCACAAATTTTCTTATATGATAGAGATAAGAAAACTCAGATATGAGGTTGTCATTAGCTGTTTTTCTTCTCTTTATATTGAACTCTTCCTAGAAGAAACCTTCTCCATTCCTTCATTTGTATAAAGCAGAAGTCTGCCTTCCTCATTTCTGTGCATCACTTTGAAACTATTTTTGAAGTATATTTTGAGGTATATATTTTGAGTGTATATTGGTTTGAAACTGTGAGAGGAAACGATAGATGAGTGTCTATTCTGCATGGAGGAGCACTGAGTGAGAGCTGATGCAGGGCTCCTCCTGGATCTTAATATAGGAGGCCAAACAACAGATGAATGTGATTAATTAGACAGAAGAAAATAATACAAATAGTGAGGGTAGGAAGGCCCGCCCCTACAAAGGGACCTGGACAGTCTGAATTGATGGGTTGAGGCCAGTGAGATGAAGTTCATCAAGGCCAAGTGTTGGGTCATGCACTTTGTTCACAACAGCCCAGGCATGATTACAAGCTTGGGGCAGAATTGCTAGAAATCTGCAGGGAGGAAAAGGATCTGGAGATGCTGGTCAACACTTGGCTAAACATGAGTCATCAGTGTGCCCAGGTGGCCAAAAAGGCCAATGGCATCCTGGCTTGTATCAGAAACAGTATAGTTAGCAGGACTAGGGAGGTAATTGTCCCTCTGTATTCAGCACTGGGGAGGCCACACTTCAGTACTGTGTTCAGTTTTGGGCTCCTCACTGCAAGAAAGACATTAAGGCCCTGGAGAGTGTTCAGAGAAGGGCAACAAAGTTGGTGAGGTGTCTGGAGCACAAGATTTATGAGGAGCAGCTGAAGGAATTGGGATTACTTAATCTGGAGAAGGCTCAGGGGAGACCTTATCTACAATCACCTGAAAGGAGGTTGTGGCAAGGTGGCAGTTGGCCACTTATGGCCTCATGTTGCACCAGGGTAGGCTTGTGTTGGATATTAGGAAGAATTTCATCCCAAGATGAGTGGTTAGTCATTGGAAGAGTCTGCCCAGGGAAGTGGAGGAGTCACTCTCCTTGGAGGTGTTTAAGGAAAGGGTAGATATCGTACTTAGAGACATAGTTTAGTGGGCAATATTGGTGAAACACAAATGGTTGGACTACTTGATCTTAGAAGTCTACTCCAACCTCCAATGACTCTAATCCAATGATCCTATGATAAATCTTACACATAAATCTTTCAGATGTTGAACATCTGAAATTCATAAAGCATGGGATGGAACCTGAATGAACTTTTCCAGGCTGCTGCATAGAAATGGTCCTGACTACAAAGAGGATTTATTTGTTTGAGCTATGCTATATAAATTTATGGCAGGAGAACAAATCTGTTCCTAAAGGATGTGGGCACAGGAGCTTCCCTCTATGCTGTTGGGTAGAAATGGGGCCTCTGGAACCAGGGCTGTGTTCATCACTCAGCCCAGGACCTGGCACAGTGCAGGCAGCCTGCAGGCTGGGCTGATCCTGTGGTATTTCCTCAGGTGGGCCATTGTGTGGGCCACAGTTGAGGGCTACGAAGATGATCAAAGGGCTGGAGTACTCTAATATAGAGATAGGCTGAAGGAATTTGACGTGTTTAGATTGGAGAAGAGAAGGCTCTGGGGACACCTCATTGCAGCTTTCCAGTACTTGAAGGGAGCTTACAAGCAGGGGGAGGACCAACTTCTTAAGTGATCTGATAGTGAGAGGACAAGGGGGAATGGCTTTAAAATAAAAGAGGAGAGATTTAGGTTAGATGTTACAAAGAAATTTTTTACTCAGAGGGTATTGAGGTGCTGTTATATGCAGCCCAGAGAAGCTGTGGATGCCTCGTCCCTGGAGATGCTCAAGGTCAGGTTGGATGGTACTGATCTGTAAGCAGCCTGATCTCACGGGTGGCAGCCCTGCCCATAGCAGGGAGTTGAAACTAGATGGTCATTAAAGTCACTTCCAACCTAAGTTATTCTATGATTCTAGCCAATTGCAGTCAAAAAATATAGGCATTTTCTTTATATTATTTTGGTTTTTCATTTTTGCATTCTATACTGATTATCTTTTCTTTTTGATTAGGTCAGAAACTTATCAAGCACTGAATATTTAGAGTATTTAACTCATTTAATTGGCTCTGGTCCCCTGTATTTTGTTGCTGTTGTTGTTTTTGTGTTTTTTATTTTTTTTTATTCTTACTTAACTTTCTGTCATCTTAATGAATTACATTCCTTTACTGAGCACAGAGTAGTAAAAGCATACGATGACATCTGAGGAGTGAAGATAGAGCAGAAAAGGAAGGGCCAGGGTCTTCCTTTGTTGTCCTTTGGATATGATTAAACTAATCCTGAAAGCTTGAAAGTAAATCCTCATGGTGAATGTCTTGAAGATGATTGTTCAGTGAACAGATGTGAGAAGTGTAGAATAAGATTCACCAATAAAAGTATATTTTGGGTGTTGAAACTTTACAGTTGAGGGCAGCGCTTATGATGTAATATAAATATAACTCTGGAGGACATTTCAAGATGCCTTAGGACTTCTTTTCTGTGCTGAAATAGGTTTAATTACAACTTCTGTAACTGTTACTTACCTTATTCTGTAAGTAACGAACGTATTTTTGAGTGGACTAAGCAGAGACACGAGTGTTAATACTCACAAGGTAATTCCAAGATTTTCACTGTAGATGCTGGTAGGCATTTAAAATGATCTTCTGTTTTTGAAAGTTCTCAATGATTATTTGCTATTAAAAAAACACTTGAATTCTCCCTAATATGACTATAGAAAGTAGACCAAGTAGTCCAATCTCCCTCTGGATTTTGCATCTTTTATTACTAGATCTGGAAATTCTCATCCCAGCACTGTTAGACTTTTGCACACAAAATGTCATCTACTATATGTCACATAAACCCATCGAGACTGAAGATTTCTCCTTGTCTCTGAAGTCTGACAGATTGATCCATTCAAACTGACATAGAGATCAGCACATTTTTCACCCCTACTCTATTAATCTGTGCTTCAATTGTTTCAACATCTCAAAGGCTGTTCTAAGTCCTCAGAATGTCTCAGTACTGTTAAAATTGTGGACTGCCACCACCTCTGAATTCAGGAATTCATACAGTGCAGTTTATTGCCAGACCTTGAAAACCAAATTCCTTGCAGATTCTAAAGTGCTTAATAGGAACAGTCACTGTCTTGTCCCACAGTCCTTGGGACATAATTCTATTGTGTCTCAAAATGAGTATCTTTTTCAATGGGTCAGCTAATGCCAGCCTATTTAGATGTGGCTGAAAGTCAGTGATGATATATTGGTTTATGCATAGCTAGCAAGGACTTATAGATTCCTGTAGTAACAAGGAGTTTTACAGATATGAAATGCTAGTAGTGACTGTTACTTTCAGACTGTGTACAGACAAGCCCAACTGTTTTCAGTAGATCTGCAAATATGGCCACTTTATTTTAAGCCTTTTAATTAAAAGAGAAAGAGGGATGGGGAAATCTTGGTAAACTAGTTTGCAGAATACAGAAGCAAGCAATTATTTTGTAATTACATGGTACTTGGCAGATGCAAGAAGGTCCTTTTTATGATTCCTCCAATACAATTTTGATGTAATTTTCAGAAAGAAAATAACCATGTCATTAAAATAATTGCATTACTATTGTCAAAATAAACATTTTATTTTCCTGATTACTCTAAAACCTATTCTGGAAGGACTAATGCAATAAAAAAAAGGTGTGTGGAGGGGGGGAAGGTGGGGGAAGGGTATATAAAAAAGTACCCTCTACCAAACCAAAAGTTAGAAAGTGCAATTTAAGTATATATATATTTAAATGACTAGAATGAATTGTTTGTGGTTAATATCTATATACTTGTGTAGCAGAAAGACAGTGCATTTGTGAAGTGCATTATATTCTGAAAATATTTTTTTTCTTTTCCAGGGTGTGTGGAATCAAAGTCATTCATCTGAGTGTCTTTGTGGAGGAAGATTCTGCTTTAAGTTCACTGGGTAGCTAGGATTTCATCACTTTGTGGTTATACATTTTTCTATGTCTGACCCACGCAGATCTTCTCTGTGGTCTCCAAAGATGACCATGATTTGTAAGCTTAGATAGTTCAGATGTAGACCTGCTACTGGGACAGAAATATTTTTGCAACCTATATTGAAATGTAGTATTTAGAGAAATATGAGCCCAACTATTAGAATTTGCTCAAGCTTGATATATTATATTTATGTGATTTCATCACATCTGATGATCAACTCAGAGATCACTTTTTTTTTTGAACATCCATTACACACTAAAAAGGTGTATGTATGCTGGATCATATTATAAAATATTTCTAAGAAGACTGATTTTTTATTTCTGTTGCTATCACTGAAAAATTATTTAGCATCTTTCACTGTTATGTAACTGGATAGGACTGGAACTCTCCTAAATCAGAGGACACCATAATACATCAGATTGGTTGACAAAGCACTGTGTAAAAGAAGAAGCAGCTGCTGATTTTGAGATGCCTTTCTGTGATCATTGCATTTGTTTGGCTAGCTTCTGGAATGCTGTTTTAAGGCTTACTGAGTTAGGAATTCTGTTTTTGACCACACAACAGGAAAGAGCTATGTGATGGTCTGTACTGCAGTAAACAGGTGTTCTCCTAAAACAAATTTTAAAACAAATTAGAAAGGTAATTTCCTTTCTGGGTTTCTTTCACATTCTTTCTATCTATCTATCTATCTATCTATCTATCTATCTATCTATCTATCTATCTATCTATCTATTTATCTACCTACACATGAAGGCTATTCCAAAAGTATTGCCTCCTATTTTATTACATAGATTCACAACATCAGAGTTGGATGTCGGTGGTATGGCAATAGAGGGTGAACCTTCCTTCCAGTATTCCAATACATTTTGTTATCGTGTGACAGATAGAAGCAGAGGGATAGTCTGACCAAATGATGTCTGACATAGAAGTGTAGATGAAGCAAAGGTGTGTAACTGAATTCTTCTATGAGGAAAAAATGGCACCCATTGACATTCATCAGCGCATGTTGAATATTTGTGGAGACCAAACCATGGAGGTGATGAGTGGTGTATTTCAGCAGCTGCGACAGAGGCATGAAAGACAAGCCACATTCTGGACAGCCATGCAGATTTTTATGAGTGGCATGAAGGCTTTTGTTAACCACTGGTGAAAACGGTGATAATTGTGCTGAAAAGCAGAATTTTGTAGCTGAGAATGTACTCTATCAAATAGTGTTATTGTGTTCTTTGTATCCATTGTAGTTTCCATGAAAAAAAGTAGGAGGCATTACTTTTAAGCAACCTACTTGTATATCTATATTTACATATATATGTGTGTGTATCACACACAAACATACCTTTTAAGAAAACTGCATAGGTATTGTGCTACCTAATTACCTTACCACTCCTATTGAAGAAAATTGATCACAGCTTTTCCTCCACACCATTTTTTTTTCTGAAACTAAACTTTTATTAGTCCTGCATTGTTTCCATTGCTTCTTTGTTACTCCGGTTCCCATCAGACTCTTAGGACAAATTTCCTCTTTTCTCTTCTGCCAGCAGGCTGCCTTGTTCTCAATTTCTGCCAATGAAAATATGTCATGCCGTCACACTACTGAGCTTTCTGCTGTGTGACTTTCTCAGTGTTTGAATCAGACACTTGAGTTAGTATGGCACTAATTTTAAAACTTACTGCTTTCTCTTCAGGAAAGGAAATGCTCAAGTAGCTCTTCTAAAGGTAGGTTGTCACTGCACACAGTGGTGGATGTAATATTAGTAATTATCCTTCAGGAATTAGTCTAGTAAAGCAGGGAATAAATCTATACTTATCTGCCCTCAGTGGAGCCTTTAAACATGCAGAAGACTATCTTCATCTTCCTTTTCTGAAGATTTAGAGACTACATTTAATTAATCTTTAAATGTGAAACTGAAATGAACTTTCAGCCTCCTCAATTCAAACTCCTGAGCCTGATTTTATGATGAATAGTGGCATACTAGCAGAAAGGCTGAGACACTGAACTGTTTAGGCAATTGCAGAACATGCAAGCTCATCTGTGGAAGAAAATATTCTTTACACTATTTCTTAAGAAAATGAGGCTTAGAAAAATGATATAATCGTAAAACCAAAATTAATCTAAATCCTCCCTATACATGTTGAATTTCTCAGGCTAATTTTAAATGGATTTGATGAAGGAAAAGTAGTCTCAATTAACTGAATTCCTGCAGGCTTTCTAAAAATATGAGTTTGAAAGAAGAGGAAAGAAATTAGTGCTACCAGTGCTAATCTGACAGAATACCAACTAAAGATTCATCATCATGGAACTACTCAAAATAGGGCCTGGGTCTCACAGGTTAACTAAAGGAAGAACCTGGTAATACTGCACACATATGAATATGGATCCAAATCTCTCTTGGCTTTAATTAGTTCTGCATTCCATGGAGTGGCAATATGTGGTAAAAAGTTGCAGGAAAATACAGGAATTCAGTGATAATCACTGTACATTTTTCTTTATTTTGGTAAAAACATGTTATTCTGATGCTTTGATATTTCTTTGACTCTAAAGTGAACCAGATTTCTCACTCTATCATGATTTGGATTTCAGAGTCACTTCAGATGAAAGGAAAATCATCTTTTCATATTCAAAGAAAGAGTACCCAAAATGTCGTACTTCGGATGCCAGATCTAAAGAGCCATTCATTATCCAGGTAAATTCTGCCTTTTTTTTTTTTTTTAAACTTGCACAAGCTTTTGACCGTATTTATCTAAAAGGTAATAATGCATTTAATAACTAAAACATGAAAGAGCTAGTTGGGAAACCAGACTTGTTCTGTATACTTTCCTTCTTTGTATCAAGTTTTTCATAAACTCTAAAGTTAGAGAACTACTCTTTACGGATGGAGAAAAAAATAAGCTACAAATTTCTGTTACAAGGAGAGGTAATATTTAGTGTGTTCATTCTGAGTGTAATTGTACCATCACATTTTTGTTTGTTTCTGGTGGATTTTCCTCTTTTCAGAAGCCGAGGAAGAAATAACATTTTTCTATCAGATAGGAGATAGCAGATGTTTTCCTGATTCTCTTTAGATTTACTATATATTTTCAGACAATTTTCTTGATCATTCCTGAAGGCAACCAGGAGTGCATTTGTCTGCACTGCATGCGTGACAGGAAGTCTCATGTGACTACAGCATAAACTGGAATCTTGTTTACTAAATTATGACTTTGCCACATTTACTCATGTTTTCTGTGCAAGCAGCCAGCCTGATATGAAGTACTAGTTCCCTTAATCAGAAAGAATTCTTGACCTGAAGAATTTATTTCCACATTTAAGTACAAATAGCAGGAGTGCCTTTTGCAGCACATTCTTCCAAAGTATACCTGTGAGGGAAAAATATAAATATGTTTGCTGCTGTAGAAATTAGCCATAGTTTTCTTAGCTGGTTAAATTTCTGTATAAATACTTAAGTGGTTTATGCATTTGTTTGTTTTTGTTTTGTTTTTCTTTTTCCTATGCAAACTGACAAACATCATTAAGGAATTAATTTACTTTAGATGTCGAAGAAAGATGTGAATCACATCTTAGTAGCCTAGCAAATCCTAAGTTATTGATGCTTTCTATCATGTTCTAAGAAATTATTACTAATCCTGCTATCTGCATTTATAGAAACCAGGAGGGCTGGGCAGAGGTGCAGCTAGAAGCGCTGATGTGTTCCACTCTGTGAAAGGGACAAGATAGGAAGACAGAAAGATTGCAGTGTGTCTCAAGAAAAGCTGAAGAAGGAATTGTTCTTTAACAGCTGTTTTCAGGATAATAAGAAAATGGCTCAAGCACTGTGTCGGTTTATTTAGATGATAGATCTTGGGTCAAAAAAAAATACACAAAATACTAGCACAGCCAAACTCTTTGGCACAGAAGATGTAGAGGTGTATATATTTATTTTAATAAATTATAGAACTGGTATAAAATAACTTCTGCATTTGGTATTGCAGTATTAATGAAATCCTAGATTACACTGATTTGGGTGAACACAGGCCAAGTACTTATCATGCAGTTATGCAGTGGATTGTGGAAACGTAGTCCAAAATGGCTAATCAGAAAGTTAGAAGTTTCTCTTATAGAAACTACTTAGCAATAGTGTTAATGTTTAAAAATTAAAACTGGTAGCTCTGTAATGAATAAAATATAATTTCACCTTTTAAAATCAGATTTTTTTTTAAAAGTAGAGTAGATAAGTAATGAGAACTTGTAAGAGAGAACTAATCTTCCTAAAATAATTCTGAGAAATAAATTGCATTAAAGACTTTGAGCTAATTTCTTGTTCTGTGCCTGTAATCACAGGAACATTATAATATTTCATGTTTTACCCAATACTATTATCATTTGCTGATTATCTGGACCAAAAAAAAAAAAAAAAAAAAATAGTCCTAATTTAGAGAAGTACTTAAGTATGAGCCTAAGCTTCTTCTACTTAGTATGAAACTAGAAAATTCAGATGTTTAAGCCATCAAGCATGCCATCTAATAATGAGATTACATGCCTCAGAAGTGTTGCTTTGTAGATGCCTTTAAGTATTTCTTTTAAACAAGGATGGGAGAAATGTTTGGCATTAAAATCTTTACAAAATGCAGGCTTTCTAAAGAAATGTGGCCCAATAAAGATTCAATCGCTCTCTAATTATGCTTAATGGTAATTTTGTTCATTGTTTTTTTGGGGAGGGTAAATATTCCAGATTTGCAGAAATGTCTTCCATATATTTTGAGGTACATTTTGTTATTTGTTGTCTACTGTTGTTGGGATATTTAAGCACTTAATTTCTTACTTTTAATAATAATTTGACCTTTTTGTCTGTATCATATGCTATGTGCACCTACCTCACATTTGTTTCTGAGGATATGCAAGGACCTTCACTTGGACTGAGGCAATCCCATGAAGAGATACAGGCTGGATTGCTCAGAGAACTTGTGGATGGTCCCACCCTGAAAGCATTCAAGGCCAGACTGGATGGGAATTTGAGCAACGTGGTCTAGAGAAAGGTATCCCTGCCTATAGCAGGGGATTGAAACTGGATGATCTTAAAAGTCTCTTCCAACTCAAACCATTCTATGATTTTATGATTCTATGATATCAAGATGACAGTATTTTAAGTGGCTTCATCTTCTTTTCAGTATGGAGCTCAGACAATAAATGATGGAAACCAGCAGTTACTAGGCAAGAGTATGCAGAGAAGGGAAGAAGAGAGCAGAGAGAAAGATGAGGGAATGGAAGAAATTATACGTTGTTGATAGGAAAATAGTATAATTTAGTACTGTACAGGGAATGATTCAGAGATAATTGCAGTACTAAAAAGGAAGAGAATATGTGGAAGAAAATAGTTCATTTACTTACAAGAAAGAGTGAGGAGGTACAATAAGATGGAGGTGCTAGACAAGTAAGAGAGAGAGAAACCTCTTTTATTTGTTGTCTTGTATTCATTGAAAGCAACGTTTTAAAACATATACTGATTAACTGCAAATTGAAGATGAATATTGCATGACTGGGGAAAACATTTTAAAAGAATGTAATACATTTTGAAATCAATTGCATGCTGTTGAATCAGCCACAATGAAGGTGGTGCAGTGGTGTTTGCTAGAGATAGTCATTTATTTAAAAAAAAAAAAAAAAAAAAAAATCCCCACAGTATGTATTTTACTTTGCAAGCTAACAATGTGGAAAATCTCACATACCTATAAAGACTGTTTTAATTAGTTTTTAATGTGTATACAACAAATGACATACTCTTAGGGGCTAGAGACTTTGGTTTAAATTATAGATGTAAAATCTATTGCTCAGCTCACACTTTTATATGAAATGAACCTGTAATTTTAGACAATCTTACCATCTCTTTTCTGAGATGCGTTTAGTTAAGAATGAAGTAAAGAAAATTTTTAAAAACTCATTTGGAGTTTACAGTTACATAAACATGTGTGAATCAGTACTGAGAGTATAAGTCCTGCTTTAAAATTTTCCTACGCTTATTAATGTTTCTGGAAAAAAAAAAAAGAAAAAAAAAATTGGAAAAATGTACCTTTTTCCAAACAGCTTTCCTGAAATTAATTCCCTTCCTATTTCCATTAAGAAATAATTTGATTAAGAACTGTATGAGAAATGATATATTTAAAAACAGAAATGTAATTTATGTTAACTTTATTCACGAAATAGTGAATATATTTTTCTCCTTTCCTGCTCTTGCCATTTAAAATCATGTGTTTTGGAGAATGTTTCATTACTCAGTCTTCTCTCTCCCTCTTTTCCTTTATTTCTCCCTTCTTTCTTTAATTATTTCATTCCTTCTCTCCTTCCTTTCTCCCCCCCCTTCTTTCTCTCTCCCCCTTGCAATTTTTTTAACTTTTGGAGTTAGATTACACTTTTTCTTTTTTCTCCATCCTTTTGCTCCAGAATGTGACACTTGTGGCAGCACACCACGAAACACCTGACAAAGTCACTAGAATTGACAGCACTGGTGGTAGGTAGCATAATGAAAATGACATTCATTGAGGTAATACTGGAGTAAGCCTATATATTTACAATAATGTGTTACTGCAGGCAAGTGCTTCCACCAAAGCATTTGGGCTTTTTGTTTTTACTGTGTTTGAATAGCCTCTGCAGTGCTTCTGAGCACCTCATTAGGGCAGTCCGTTAGAAAATAAGTGTAGTGACTAAATTGGGAAAAGGAACTCTCAATAGAGCAGTGCAGTTTCTTCAACCGTGAGTAGTGGCACAAAAAAGTCTGAATAAAAAACCTGATTCATTTTTATGTTCTGTCCTTCCTAGGTGCTGAAGGATCAGAACTACTGTAATACTGACTAATTACTCGCTTAAATAAGATGGGACCATTAAATAAAAAAACATATGCACTGGTAATGAATATTAATAACTGATCAAGAAAGGAACAAAATAAAGATGCTCCAGTATTTATCAACAACATGGTTACCGAAAAATAAATTCTGTAATATTCACATTTGCTTTCTTACCTTCTGCTCTGACTCTGGACTATGGGGATCTGGTACAATTTCAAGCTGAGACCAATAGTACATCAGAGCCTCACAACACAGTGTTTTCAATAAGTTTTGACGCACAGTGATCTGCAAAAAATGTTCAGGACAGAGAATGTTCCTTTAGAGCTAATGGTTTGGAATCATTGACTTTGAATGAATATAATCTGTGAAAGACTGATTACATCATTAGCACCCAGTCGTGCTATTGATTACAAACAGACCATACTTGCTGTTCTACCACGACTTAGCAGTGCTTGACTGACCTTGCTCAAACATGCTGTTGTTATAAGGATGTTTTTTTCCTTATTTATTTATTGGTGTATTTATGTGTATGCGTGTACGGTGATTGTATATTTCTATGATTTCTAGCTAAATTGGGCTTTAAAATGAAGAGTGATCTTTGTCCTGTATCTTTTCATCTAGTTGCATTAAGGCTCGCCAGGGCAATAATTAGGCTTATCTAATAGATTTCTCCACATTTTAAAATCAATAATAATGTAAGAGATTGGTCTCGTGTAACATTTAGTTGATTGCGGGTTTTTTTGTTTTGCTTTTTTTAACAGGGTGTCATTGTGGGTAATGGTGCAGAAGAATGAGCTACTTTATTTCTTTTTTCTTATTCTTCATTTTAATTAAAGCAAAGTTTAAAAAAGGAAAAAAAAAAAAGAGTATGTTGTGTAGAAGATGCATTTGAGACAATAGCTATGGAGGGAAGCTTTGGTTCATGTATTGGGCACACTGGTTCTCCAAAGTCAATAATTTCTAACATATAAAGTCACTTAACACTTTAGGGTATGTACAACGTTTAGCAAGTGTTTTTGGATCTGATGGGTCACATACTGTATCAAATTTTCACCCATTGCCCTGTAGTTAAATTTCTGCTGCAGAAGCACAAAAACACTGAATTGTTTCAGGTGGCACAGTACGTCTGACAGGTTTGACTGTACGTCAAAACAATAGTGTTAATGTATCAAATGGAGAGAAGAACATAGTGTCAAAAGAAAGAATTCAGAAAGAGAGGAGGAAATAATACTTTTGAAACTTAAGAAAGGCAGACAACACAGTACAGCATTAAAAGGCAAGAAAGATTGTGAAGGTGTAATTTGGAAATAAATCTGAACCATAAGGGCTTCTGTAGTTAAGCTGATATAAAGGTTGTCTCTGTAGCTGAACATGTTTAATTGATTGTGATGTGAAAAATCTGTTTATGGGTATAACAAAATTTTTCATGCTTTGCTGACAGGGAAGCTTCTCAGAAATCAGATGAAAAATTTTTGAGGTTTTTTTGTTTGTAAGAAGAAAGCATTTGCTTGATGGAATAATGCTAGTATGTTTGTTAGTACATTGTCATGTTCACCTTTAGAAGTATAGCAAATGATATGTATATATATATTAATTTAAAAGTAGACTGGAAATAAACTTGAATAAGCATAGGTTTCTCTTTTGAGATGTTTTTAAAGGCATTTTCTTGAGATACGTCATAGATAGAGGATGTTCTGCACTGTACATGCATGTGCATTGTGAATATATCTACTAAAAAATCTTCAAGTATATTCTGCAAGCCTGCAAATTTTGTGAAATAGTTCTTTCACACTATTAAGCAAGGGCCAAGCCTCAGCTGGAATATCCTGGTTTTTTTTAAGATGCTGTGTTTTGAGGAAAGCACTGTAAAATGCAGCAGGAACAGCAAAGAGAATAATCAGAGGTCTAGAGAATATTTCATCACTAAAATTTTGAAATAATCAGGGATAGATAGAGAAGCCTAAGCTTAAGGGTGGAAGAGAGAGCTGGGTTAGGGATGGGGAGACAGTTTCTGAATGTATTTGAAACTGCTGCTAGCAAGCAGAAGGGGGTGGAATAAAAACAGTAATCTAAAACCAGGTACATATGATAGTGAAAGTAGCAGTACCATAGAAGATTCATACAAGCCATAAGGAGAATTTTCTAATGACACTAACAGAGATAGGTTGACACTACTGTGAGATTACAAAATATCCACTACCAGAATTTTTTTTTTCCTTTAAGTAATGATAGATAAAAATTTGATTAATATGATGCTAGATGGTCCTTTGTGGAGGGGAAGGAAGAATAATATATAACATATGATGTTATAGATGACCTCACAATTAGAATCTGACAGTTATTAATACAAGAATAATGTGGTAGGCAGGAAAAAAAATCAATAGTGAAGATCTGCCAATGCAACACTGGCTGAAAGAAGTTAGGCTTTAATCCCTTTGGTATATCATATTTTCAGCAAGAAATGTAAGGAATAGCTGAATCTTGATTCCTTATAATTAGTTTTTTGTTTTTTTCAATAAAAATCAATAAATAAAAATCTTGTGTTTTACTGACAATAATAATGGGATTAGAAGGAAAATCAGGCTGGAAGAACCTTAGAAGTCATCTAGCCTCCTGCTCAAAAAAGATCACTCCAGTTTGCATAGGGCTTTTTCCAGTCTAGTCTTGAAAATTTCCAAAGATGGAGTCTGTACAGCCTCTTTAAGTAGTCTACTCTTAGGACTGACCACCTTCAAAATGATAGTTTTGTTTTTTATATTCAGGCTAAACCTCTCCTGATTCAGTTTACTTCTAGGCCTTTCACCATACATATCTGTGAAAACCGTGGTTCCATCTTCTGAAGAACCAGTAAGCCTAGACAGACTTCTGTTACATCTCACTGATGCTATATTTTCCCAGGCTGAACAAGCTCCGTTTCATTAGACCATCATTAGCAGCTGGGTATTCCATTTCTTATGAGAGTGCAAAACATTCCAGGATTTTTTCTTAATTTAATCTATTGTTAATCAACAAAAACTTGATTACTGATTTGGGTACTGAGGAAGAAAAGAAAATAAACACTTGACATGTTTTTTTCTCCTTATCATGCTGAGAGAAGAGTAATAGGTCTTAGCCACACCTGAGGCCTCAATCCATCCACATGCATAGGCTTGAAGGCACTTAACCGTGTTAACACCGTGTGTTGTGGGTTTAGTCTCTAGCTCAGATACAATTCTGTCTCTGCTTGACTACAGGTGCTGGTGATCCTAGCCTTTGGACTGGCAGATGGATTTCCACCTTTATTTCAAGCCTGCCTTGTCACTATAAGCTGCCCTTGATTGAACCTTGCAACCATGTCTGGTTCCACTCTGCTCAGGTACCATGGGATAGAGCTCTGGCTGCACATTGCCCCAGTTCCCCCTACCCCCTAATATGGTGCAGATCTTCTGACTGTGTTGTGTCATTCTATAAATCTGGCTAATTGCTTATGTTATGGCTTCCTAATACAAGTTTCCTTCCTCAGTAGGAATTCTGATCGCTCTCAAATACCTGGCAGTTTACTGGGCCCACTAGGAAAAAATACAGTTTTCCTAGTCAATTATTAATAGTATCACACAGTTGGAAACATCAGGTTTTATAGCAGTGGCTGTGAATGTTCCCCATCCTCCTTACAATGGAATTGCCAGGCGGAGCCCTGATCCACCCCTTCTAACCCACCTTAAGGGTTAGTAGCTAAGCAAGCAGCACCTTTCTGGATGGAGATTGTATTTCTCCTGTGTTGCTATCAGTCTTCAGAAGGGGTGAGCAAACTCAATTTTTTTTAACATGCTATTGTTTCATAGTGTTTGTATCCTACAAGAAGGTACTGTCATTACTTTCTTTTGCCATGTGCTCCTGGAAGAATTTGAGTGGTTACACTCTGGGAGGCAGTTATATCTTTTTCACAGGTCTATTTTGTAATTATAACTGTAGCACACTGTATGGGTACAATTTTAGCTTACCTGTTAGCACTTCTGCTATCAGCCTGTTTCTCTAACAGAGACCATCAACCAAGTTATCTCACTCTGCTAAATGGTCCTAGTCCTAAGCATTGCACACAGACTGCAGTTCCCAAGGAATGTCTGTCCTGATTTGGACCAAGCAGTTAAGGACAGAGTTTTTCCTAGTTAGCTAGGCCCTACCCAGCCTGTGTCCTTGCTCTAGTGATTCTTGTCTGGGGGCAGTATTCAGTTTTGTCTTTGAGTCATGCCTCCTGTTGGCTTCTTCTCCAGTTTGTTGAGGTCTCTCTGAGTGGCAGTTCTGTATGCCTTTTCCTGTAAGTAGATATCATCTGCCTAATTGAGACCTCCCAGGTCGGATTTCTGTGGGATTTGTTGCTGATCTTCTGGTAGAGCAGAAGCCATTAGATGTAGTGCTGAATGACATAACTTAGTGGGAATGGTAGTGATGAGTTGATAGTTGAGCTGGATTATGTTGGTGGTGGTTTTCAATCTTAATGATTCTGTAATTTATCAGTACGCTTTGAGCCTGATTGACCAACTATAATTTTACTAATTAGGTTGACAGCTCATTCAGGTCATAATTTCCACACTTGCATCTGCTGTCTATAAGTCATCTGCCGCATTCAGCAATGTGCATGTCTTTGCTTGATCAGGAATTTCAATCAATGAGTGGCAAATGTTTCTATGTACAGGATGAAAGAATATGTTTTAGTTAGAGATATGCTATTCAACACTAACAGTGAATCCAAAAACTGTTTGTAATGAGAATTGTGTCTGTTGTTGTCATTGAGGTACTGCAAACAGTAAATTTTTCTTCTCCTAAAACTCTGTGGGAATAATGAATAATTACAGATTTTTTCATAAACCCATTAGTATTACATGAGAAAAACAAGATTATCTGCTATATTTCACGTATTCAGAAAACTTTTGTGGGTATGCTATTTTTATTACTTTGTCTATGCAGAAAACTGATTGGGGAAAGAAGTTTTCTGAAGACTGATGGTTTTGATATCTACTTCTAAAGCTGAGTGAAAACTTTCTGGCAATGCATAGATAGAAAGTTCAAGCTGTGTTAATTTTATTTTTTTTGCCAACATTTGAAAATACAACCAAGTTTTCAGTCATGTTTTTATTCTGCAGTGTAACTGGGTTGATATTGACTCCTCTTGCTTTATTCTCTTGACACTTTCCTGACCCCACCAAGTTAGTATTGTGTCTAAATTTAGGATGAAAAGCCTTGGGTTGTAACTTCTTGCCAAGCTCCAACGGGGGAGAGGGGGAAGCTTTCTATTGCTCCTCCTTTTTCTTTTGTGTTATGCCTTTTGCAACTATTTCTCTCCAGTCTGTTCCTATTTTACTTTTTTCATTCATGTGTAAGTAGTATTCTTCCCATCCTAAAAGTACCTGTATCAGTCAGCATTTGCAGTATTCATGTGCTGTGCAAGATATTGTGCAATTATAAAAAGTTAGTGTCTCGTGAGTGATGTCTTTGTATTCTATTGCTAAGATAAACTCTTAAGAATATCTGTGTAATATCTGTTAGAGTATTCTGTGTATCTACTATGAAATCTTTTGAGGGTACTTTTGAGCACTTTTTCTTATAACTTCATTTATGTTTAATTGCTTTAACACTTTGAGAATATTAAGGAAAACTTTTATTTACAGGATTTTTTCCATTAGGAAACAGTACTGTTCCATTAAACTTTGAACTGAGTTGGAACAGTGACATGATCAGCTGCTTCCCCTCTATTCTAGACATTGGCATGTAAAAAGCTCCACAGCTTCTACACATGAATGAATGTAGAAGTGCAGTAAATGAATCTTCATGCAGTATGAAGTTATTAATGTAAATATTAGAGGAAATGAAACAATAGTGCATTATTATAGTTTTGATCTACTTCTTTCCTTATCGCTTCTGCTGTTCAGTTGGCAACAATTTATCGCATTCTTTTTCTGCAATATCACTTGGCTTTGCAATGTTTTTGCCTTTTGAATGCTATGAAAATTATGATTCTTGTTTTGTTTTTTTGTTTTGTTTTTTTTTTTTTAAATCATCATCTAATAGAAAAGATAAAATATTGTATCTTTTGGAAATATTAGGTGAAAAAGTAGTTTCTGAAACAATGCTGGTAAAGAAAAATCACAGTGGTTACCAGTTTTCTTCTCTATTAGAACACCAAAGATAGGTTTTATAGAGATGGTTCTTTTTTTTTTAAAAAAAAAAAAAAAAAGTGCACAAATTTCAGTTTCAACCTCCCCATGCTGTTGAATGCAACCTGTCCTAATTTCAAAATATTGTTAAGGTATTACATCTTTGTGCTTGAGCTCTAACACTAAGTTATGAAACTAAAATTGTGCACTGGATACCAGCAAGTCAGTCTCAGTGCTGTGGTTCTGTACCGAGCATTTCACTGCTTTCTGACTTTTGAGTTACCTTGCAGATGAGGCTCTGTAAGAAAACCATCCCAGATAGCATGAAGAAATATTGCCTCTCAAGATAAGCCCATGCATATTGGTGATTGATTATCCAATCAGGTTATGCTTAATGCTGAATTTGGGTATTTCCTATGGCATATATTTATTTCCCAGTAATTTTCATACTGCCAGGAATAGCTCAGTGGCAGTTATCCTGTTGTGCTTAACCTCATCTCAGTTGCCTGCCTGCATTTTTGTGAATGTCGTTAATGTTGCACATTCAGTTCATGTTTATTCCTTTTTGTTATTATCTGTTCTGCATGCGTTCATTTTCCAGTAGCACTGATTTGGCCTGTGTGTATTCTGTTATGACTGAACTAGACTCAGCTGCCTGCCTCTATTTCTAAAGTAATTCAAATGCGGGTAAGATTTCTTTCCAGATATGTCTTTGAGTTGTACACCTTATCAGCTATCCCACATGTGTCTTATAACAAGACAGCCGGGCTAGTTCTGTTCTTCAAGCTTGCGAGATGACTCATCACCTTAAACAGCAACATTAACTTTGTTATAATGTTATTTGTTTACATCTCTATAGAGCTATCTATAACACAAACACACAGATATCCATACAGAACTCCCAGCCCCTGAAGCAATAAGTGCTGTATAACTTCTATTGTTATTAATGCAAATTTGTAATGACTTAACGGAATTTTTCAGTTGTTTGAATTTCAGAAACTTCTTTACAAATACTTGTTAGCAAATAGCAAATGCAAGACAAAAGGTTTTCAGTCTGATAAGTCAGGCGCAAATAATTCTAGTAAGTGGATTTACGTAAGGCTGGTGATCAGTCACTAGAGGAGCTCTCCATTTTAGGGTCAGTTCTCTTTAATAATTTAATTAATGACTTGGATGCGGGACTTGAAGATCTTAAAGGTATGCTTAGTAAGTTTGTGGACTAAATTGAGAGAAGTTGTTAACTGGCTAGGGAGTGGAGAGGCCTTGCATGAAATTCAGGAGGAAGTTCTGGATTCTGTCACTTGGGCCAGGGAAGACCAAGTATGTAGTTAAGACTGGGGGATGAGTGGCAGGAGAGCAGCAGCCCTATGGAAAGGGATCTGAAGGTACTGTCTGAAAGCAAATTGAATATGAACCTGCAGTGTGCCCTGGAAGCCAAAATGAACAAACATACCCTGGGGTGCATCAGGCCCAGCACTGCCAGCCAGGTGGGGTTGGGATTGTTCTGCTCTGTGTCCACCCTTTGAGCGCTGTTTGTGGGTTTGGGTGTCACAGTACAAAAGGAGCATAAAATTATTAGAGAAAAGAGCTATAAATATGATGAAGGGTGTGGAGGGCTTGATCCTGTTGGGAGCTGGACTTGATGATCTTTGTGGGCTCCTTCCAACTCAGGATATTCTATAACTGATATAAGAAAATATAGAAAGAATCATTAAGATGCTCAATGCACACTTTCTACAGAGACAAAAAAAAAAAAAAAACAACAACAAAACATTGTCTACAGTTGTCAAAAGGTCAGAGGATGAATGAATATGACTTATCAGTCGTGTAATAAGATTTTCATAGATATGATTCATCAATGTTCACCTTTCTCACTCATGTTTCAGTCCCACTTATTTTCTGTCAGAAGCTACAGGCATGAATTGCAAAACAGGAGGGAATATATTCTGGGTGCTGCCTATTAAGTAAGGTAGGTCATTTAGGCTGTCTTGGATGCACAGATTGAATGACCTAGATGTAACATAAGGTTTCTTTTTTGCATAATTTCAAAGATCTGGAACATACAGTTTCAGTAAGATATTCATGTAAGTATCAAGTGTCAGGAAAGAAAGAAAAGATTAAGGAGGAACGGTGGATTCAGACATGGTTCAAGGCTGGATGCTGCAGATGCATGCTTTTTTTTAAAAAAAGTTATTTAGGATGATAACCACAAAAAAGCCTGTGCAGAATTGTTTAATCCAGAATAGGTAAGCAGCCCAGGGAGGTTTACAAATTGGCTGCTACTGCATGCTCCTGTGTGAAATAATTTTGAAATACCTACCAGGGATATATGATTTCAGAGCTTTGAATGGTAACTCAGATGAAGTGAATTTATATCAGGCACTTATTAAATCAGTAACTGAAACTTTTTGTCTCTCGTTTCCTTTTTTTTTTTTTTTTTTTTTTTTTTTACATGCTAGTGGAAACTACAGGATATTATGCTTGGACTCTTGTATTTTTAAGAATGTTGAGGGGGAAAAAATCTATAGTACACTGACTTAACATAATAACCTATAATGTTTGAAAATACTTGTGTAAAAGGCAGAGTTAGAAATTTTCATCAAATAAAGAAACTGATTCCAGAATTCCATGACCTGCATCCAGTACATTATGTTGTTGGTGACAGAGAGGTCACTGCTCACTTTCCTGGACTTACAACTGGGAGGACAAATGAGATGATTAATGATTTCAAAGAACAATTTTATTTATATGTAAATAATGTTTGTAGTCTAAATGTTGAATATGTGTGGCTGTAGTTTGAGCAGGTAAACTGTCTCTAAGAACGTAAAGAAAGAATCCATTTGTTTTTGCTTCTAAAAGTTTTTGTTTTTTTTTTTCCTGTAATACGAAGTTAAAATTATTTTCAAAGCCAGTTGTTCACAATAACCCACAAATTTATGTTGTCCTGAAGATTGCCGCTTCTGCTGCCTTCATCTGCCATCTTGTGGTATGTTAGCTTAATCTCAGGTGTATAAAAATACAGATACATTATTTACTGTTTTACATTTTTTTCCTATTTCACACTTGTAATTGCTAGAATGAGGCAAGCTGATTTTATTTTTGTGAGCTAAGATGTACAGTAAATGGATTTTCATGCACTATTTTCAGTATTGGAAAAATAAAAAATGGTTGAAAAATTAACAATCTACAAAGTTCTTCAATATACTTCTGCTTTATTAGAAATCATACATACACAGAATTCTGGAGTTTGTGTTGATGTGGCTCCATAAACTAGAACTTCTCATGTCAATGAAAACTGAACTTTTGAAGTTAGTTGCTGGTAACATCAATTGAGAATATATGTAAGCTTAAAAGTAAATTTTAATAGACTTGTTTTAAAGCCAGTGGAGTTCTTAGAAGTTATGCAACTTCTTGCACTAAAACTAAGTCTTGGTTTCTTTATGTGCTGAGCTTCTCAGTGGAATCAGTGGATTTCTGTAGTGACTGCTTTTCTGTTCTTAAGATCAAGCTACCAAATCATAGATTTTTCAAGAAAATTGCTATGAAAATGTGTACTGTAACAGTATATTTCTGCATTAGCTGTATGATACCACTTTAGCTTATTGCAGTCAAGACTGTGTCACTGAAGTTCTGATAGATCACATGGAGAGGATCTAACACAATGCTGCCTCCCTAAACACGTAGAAAGATTGGAGCTTTGTTATAAATATTTTGTCAACAGTTGACAAGAATAACACTGGTAGCTTTTCCAATCAGTATGGAGAACTTATGATCTTGTCACATTTTCGTGTGCCCTAAAATTGCCAACTCAACTGCATTTCACTGTTGATTACTTTTTTCTATCACAAAATCCTTTACAGTATCAAGCCTTTTGGACAGTTTTGTGGATGATGCTTGGCAAGATGTAAGGTATCAACTAATGCATCATCTGAGATAAGAGATAATAATTGTAGTTGTATTTTTCACTAATGCTTTATTCTGACGGTTTAAAAGGCAGTTATCATACTTTCAAGAAGAAAGTAGAAATTGTATCCTACCATTACTGTCAGCTTTTTTTCTATTTAAAATAGATGGGGTGTGATTGCAATGGATCACCCTTAATGTGTTAATTTCTGATAAAGAGACAATATAAGTTCTCAATCTTGGTTTGTGCTTTGTTTGTTTTTTCCTCTAAGAAATTCCTAGTAATTCATGCTCATTGAATTAGCAATCTAAAAATCTAGAGCTCCACTGCAGCCAATGTAATTTAAGAAAAGGCTTTGGGAAGGCATCAGAACTTTGAGGAAGTTTAAGTAGTTGCTAAAAGTTTTACGATTAGAAGAAATAGTTTACTATATCTTGTATCTGTTTATCACATCATAGTTGCACATAATTAACAAAAGCTTGCTTCATAATACAGTGGTATATGATGAATGCTTTATAGTTAAAAAGATTACTTGGGGTTGATAGTGGAATAACACAGAACAAATATGATGTTGTTTGAATATTATAGGAGTAAAGAAAAATAATACATTGTTACAACAACTAATTCCACTGAACTATCAGACATATTTTGATTAAAGAATCTGATAGTAGCCTTACTCAAGTATTGGTAAAAATACTTATATGTCACTTAACAACTATATTCTCCAAATATGTGGGGTATGATTCTTTAATCTGTCAGAAGGAATAGTAATTAAAAGAATGTTAAGTTCTATGCGTGTGTATAAATGCTGTTATTATAGAATGCTTTTCCACATACAACAGTGTAATAGAGTGCTTTGTAAAATGTTAACTCTTAATATTTTATTAATCAGACGAGCTAATTAATAAATAATATTTAAACTTGTCTAGCATTTTAGAAGAACAGATACTTTTCTGTTGCTTTGTCACCCAGTATTGACTGCTCAGTTGTTGACATGAAGCAGTTCTTAGAGATCGAATAGGCTTTGAGACAAACCTTGCAGAAGATCTGATATTGTTTCAATCTGTCTCCCTAAATGTCACGTGCACATATTTAACAATTTCCCTTCCCTCCCCTCATCTGCTCTCTTGTCCCAAAAGACAGGATTTAGCACTGCCAACAAAAATAATATTTTCAATATTTTAATTAAACTTTGAAGAGAGACTTGAATGTGCCTGGATATGACTGGAGAACCCCTATTTTGTAGGTTCTAATAAAAAACACATTAGAGATGCTGAGTATCTTTTTCTAGCACTTAGGCATTCTCCTATCACCCCAAAGTAAAAATTCTGACCTGAGTATTGATGCAATAATTGTAAACTTGTATTCATGAAAAAGTGATTGGACTGCTGTAAAAAGGTCTTCTGCACTTCAAGGCATATGATCATAGCTGATAAAACTTTAGGCTTGACCTGATTTTTTTTTTTTAAACAATATTTGTTATGTAAAATAACTCTGGGAACATTAGATAAAACTTGGGATATGTAGTAACCTGAGGAAAGAGGTTAGTTGTCTGAATGACTGATTTTTATCTTTGCCTTAAGGGACAAGTCTAATACCCTGAACAAAAATCTGTTTAGCTGGGGAAGAAAAATTTTCAGAGTTTGAAGTTCTCATTCCGTTTAAAAGGAATGAGCTACTCTGTATCCCTCAGGTCAAATGTAGATATTTTAAGCTATCACCTGTGGAGACAGGTAAGACTGAAAAATACAGCTTATCTGCCAGCAGAGGAAGACCGAAATAGCCATTGAGAGGAAAATACTGCTTTGTTACTCTTTTATCAGAGAAGTATAGGAATGAATATGTTGTTCTTTGTCAAAGAGAACAGGAGAATATTGTTTATTTTTCAGTTGGGGTAATTATTATGAACTGATGCACAAAAGTCACAATTGATTCAGAAGATGCTGAAACAAATTTTAATGTTGAGTTATTAAAAAAATCAATGCAAAGTGTGAAATGTGCAGTAGCCTCTCATTTGTATCTTCAGCACTGTATGCAAGCTAAAAGCTCTTCTGCCAAAATCCCTCTTCACTTAAAAAGAAAGTGCTGTAGTCAATAGCATCTTTTATCAAATCAAGGTGAAAATGGTTGACTAAGGACACTAATGGATATGGTAAATATCATTTTTATCAGTGATTTTTGCTCCTAATTGGAACTTGATCATCAATTCCTTCTTATTCCCTTACATTATACAGAAGTCATGAAAGCATGTATTTAGAATCAGCTGTTGTGCCAATATGTAAGTTGGTGTTTAAAAAAAATTCTTCTAATGAGATGGAGTGTTAAACCTGTATCAATCCTGAACTGTGAAGTAGGTGCTTGCCTCGTTAAGAGCAGACAGTTCTACCTGATTCATGCTAACAAAACTTATCCTTAGCCTATTATGTTACTTCTACTGTCATCCTCACTTCACGTTTGCTTTAATTAATTGACTCTTAGCAGGAAAAGGAGCCAAGACAGCCCATTAGGGCAGCAGTCCTTAACTTCTTCTAGAGACTTATTTTAGCCTTGTTATGTAAGCCCATCTGTTTCTCCCAGCTTTAAAGCTAGACAGGGGCAACTTGTTCACTTTATACTTTTATTTCTAAGAACTGAGCTGGGGTTCAGGCTCAGAGAACATAGTAGAGGCTGTTTGCTGGGCCCTATTCCAGCAATTTGCGGGTTACACTTTGTCCGTAAACAGGGATTGCTTGCCATTATATAGCTTTCTAATCTAGTCAGGATTAGACTACCTACTGGGGTTAATTTTATGGTTCAACTAGAGAGTATCATTACTTAAATGTGAATGGACCTCAGATCAGTCAGATAAAGGGAGGGGTGGAACAGAAGGTTCTCACTAACATGACATTTTTGATAAAGAAAGTTGATGCTGGTAGATGTCATTGACTCAGATAAGACAAGAGTGTTCATACAGAGGATGGCTATAAAAACAGAGTTGGACTGAAAGAATAATTTGGATGAGCTTTCGGCTGGGTGTTGAGACCTGCTTTCAGATTATGCTCATTATAAATTTGTCAATATGGCTAGGCTAAAGCTAAGTTTTAAGATTGGCTTTTGTGTTTACTGGTTAAAAAGTTAAGGGCCTGGATTGAGATGGCGTTGAAAGTCCCTTCTGATCATTGTGGACCTGCCTTCCTGCTGCATTTAGCTTGAAGTTGCCATAGATTTCTTTCATAAAGTCTAAAGTAGATCTGAAATCATGACTAAAGTCCATAGGAAGGACTGGAAGAGTGTGACTGTGACTGCCACTGTGTAGTTTTGACTTATAATCTGAACTTTAGAGAAGATCTTTAATAATGCTTTTTGTAAACTGAAATTGAGAGATGTATCATGTGTTATTAACAATGCTAGTTTATTTATTGAATGACTCATAGCTGATATTTTAAAAAACTCTAATAAATACTACTTTCCATTTTTTCTATTGATTCACATAAAGCAAGAAGTTCAAGATTTGTATATTATTTACATAGGTCACTCCAAAAGTAATGCTTCTTATTTCCATGGAAACTGCAATAGATACAAAGAGCACAATAATAGTACTCACTAGAGCAAATCCTTAGCTACAAATCAGTGACTACACATATGTATAATCGCCAAGTAAACAGAGAACTTAGGCTGGTCTTTAGAGAGCATATAGCTGGAAAGATTATAATTTTGGAAAGGGATAATCAGAAATGAATAGAAAAGTTTACCTGTGTTGCAAGCTTACAAAAAAAAAAAAAAAAAAAAAAAAAAAAAAAAAGACTCAAAGAGGAGTAGTCTCCAGAAAAAGATCCTCCCTCAGTGGCAGTCAGCCCTGAGGGGTTTAGGAGAGGTGGAACCAGGCTCCACCCCTTCTTGTCACATAGGTGAATTGCCTTCACCTGTGACTCCTGCGGCTACTCAGTGCTTGCCTCAGGTGATCAATCAGGGGTTCAGGCCGTGATTCAATAGTTCCCATACACAGTTATATTAGTTATGCGATTTTTTGCTGATGATGGAAAAAAGCCTCTGTCGTGCTCATGAAAGAGCCTGAATCGTTGCCCAGAACATGCTTGTACACCACCTCACTGTGCTCACATCCATTGTTTAGGTTCCATGAGTGTTCATCAATTATTAATGAATGTCAGTGGGTGCAATTTTTTCCATGTGGAGGAATTCAGTGACACAGATTTTCTTCATCCATACTTCCATATTGGAAGTCATTTTGTCAGATTGCTCCTCTGCAGGAAGATTTTCTAAAAGGAGGAAATGGGATTTGACAACAGCTTTTGAGAAATCTTTACTTTTATACTAAGTTGGTATGATGGGTGAGATATTTTGATCATATTCTTTCAGGATTTGAATTACAGTTGTCATATCTGCATTGTGTCAACTTGCAGAGTTTCCTATTTTACACCTAGCATCTTAACCAAGCATAAGGTTAGCCCTGATCAAGCCATTTTGAGCTTCTAAAATATTTTTACTTTAATTGTTCCATCAGAATCTTTGAAACTTGACAAATGGAGTCACCAGGCTTTAAGATGTTTTATTCATGCAGCCTTACACTATTTTCAATAACATTAATTTTTAATAGAAATAATAGTTGTCACTTTTATAGCATTTTCCATCTCAAAGAAGGCTAAACTACTTTCATGTACTTTCTTATATATGTCATGCCTTATTCACTAATGAAATTCAGTCTGAAAATATAATACTAAAAAAGAGTTTTTTTCTTTTTTTTCTTTCCCCTTTTCTGTTTTTCTATTGCCAGTCATACTTTTTAACAGTACAACTAGAGTCACATTTATGCCTCTGTGTAGCATGGTACAAGTATTAACAAAAATGTGCAAATAGAGTCGTGCTAAGCAATGCAACTGAATGTGCTAAGCATGCTTATTACTGTAGTGCACTCTAACGGAACTAGCATGCAAGAATATGAATATTTGGTCATTATTATTGAAAAACAGATTGAAGAAATGTTCAGAAGTATTGTAATTTTGAAGAGATACAAATACTACTGTTGAAAATGGACTGATCTTTCAGACAATTGAAATCTTAGATGGGAAGGAGAATGAAGGAGTGAGTGCAAGCATTAAAAAGGCCTTTGAACTGACAATGAAGTAGAAAGGATGTATGATGTGTTTGATCAATTTGTTTTGGTAAGGTACTTGAAAGGATTGAGGAGAAAAAATATCCATTTATTCTAAGGAATTATAGATCCACAGAACACCCCCTTTGTCTCCATAAAGAATTTTCCTCTCTGAATCCACGGTTTTGGTGGACAGTATTTCTGAATGTTAATTAATGAGTTTAAATATTTGTCATGGCCGATACTCATGATCAGTATAAACATGATGACAATCTTACACTCTTGTTTCTTCCAATCTATAATCAGTACGTATATGCAGGTGAAGGACTAGAAACTGCAGGCTGTGTCACGCTGAAATTAAAGTTGCAGAAGTGCCAAATACCTTTAATGTTAGAGTTTTAAATACTTATACCAGTATGCCCAGAGTAGGAGGAAAGGTGCAGGAACTGCTCTAGGGCAAGTACCTAATGATGTATCAGCGGAAGATACTTAGGAAGAACTGAGTTTAGTCTACTGTAATACTGCCTGTTTAATTTTATCTTAGGTGAAATCTAGTGGTTCTCTAATTGCTTTTCAATTTAAATATTTAATTTGAAGAGAAATGATTAATAATTGTCAAGAGTTGGAATGATTACCTGTAACTCTGATAGTTTAAGCTGTATAGATGTATAGATGATATGTATAGATGCTTAGACATATAGTTATAACTCTGATTATGTTTTGTAAAAGCCATTGAAGCTTATTCTATTGCAAGAAATAAGGAATTGAGTTACTGCATTGTATACAAACCTTTTTTTGGGTGGTGGAAGAAATTAGGATGGTAGTCCAAGTTGTATTCAGCATGTACTTATGGGACAGTGTGTACTGAGCATAAACTGAAATGTTTATTTAGTCTGTAGTAATCACATAACTAGATTCTAATATTTTCAGTTTTGTTTTTATGTATAATACAGCTTTACTTTTGTTGCTTCCACTTCTAAAACACTCATACAGCATGTACAATCTGAAATTTTGGAAACTTTCTAAAATTGAAACCTATAGTAGATTTCTCCTTTCTCTTCTCTGCTCCTGCTCAAGTAGCCAATTTAAACAATTATCCATGTATTTTTTTTATTTTTCCAAAATGCAGTTATAGCTTTCCTCTACATTATAATGTCTTTGGGGCAGTTGTCAATATGTAATAGAAGGTGAAACATGTTATTTCTGTTTATGGCCCTGGTATCATAAATTCTTTAATTACAGACTAAAAAGGACTATATTTTAGAAACCATTGGAGGATTTGTATTTATTAGCTCTTCCAGAACAGGTGAGTTATAAATACTCTTTTATCCAGTGATTGTGAATCAAATAGGCATGGTTTGTGCAGGAGACCAGCAGTAGAGAAAGAAGGACATAATGACCTCAGTGCCAAATGCCTTTTTCAAGTCTTCTTCAAAAAAGATTGTTTATAGGTATGATTGGTCATTTCAAAAGGATATCCATATGGCAGAAGAATGAGATGGGTATTGCCATGTCACAGAAAAGCACTGAGAACCAAATATACAAGCTTTCACTACTTTTCTTCCATTGCCAGTTAACTATAGCATCTTATCATAATCACAATACAATTTGCTTCAATCATATTTATGGATCAAGAGATTAGGTAACATGTAAACTACTCTGGATCCATGAGACCAAGTAAACAAACATAAGCTGTTTTCAGTTGTTTGTTTCTCTGATTTTGGCAGAGCTCTTCTAATGTCATTGGTCCATTGTTTAAACAGCTGTGCTGTCCTACCATCACAGAGGCCGTGCATCACTGATGCCAAGTGAACAGGTATACCATTTTGAAGCCTCATTGTAAGGATCCTTGGCTGTTTCCTGTGTTTCCAGAAAGTGTCTCGCAAAAATTGGTATAATGATAAGGAGAGCACAGTTGCACATAACAACTTTTCCTTGTATAGTCATTAACAAGCTTAAAAAGAGTTTTGTTTCTGCAGCAGCATGGCTGTGAATGTGCTGTGCTATTTAAACCAGTTCATCTTTTTTTGTTTCTTTTTATTTTTGATGGTATCATAGTTGCTTATAAGAGTAGAACAGATGTTACAACATTGCAAATAGATAAGCATTATATTGCTACTATGTTTTGTTACCGGTAACCTTTGTAGGACAGCCAGCTGTAAAACATATTATTGGTGGAATATATTATGCACTGAACAGTTACCAAAACTCTTAACCACAGTAGGAAGCTCCCCCTTGTGTTTTGTTTGTTGTTGTTTTTTGCCTTATCGCCCAGGTGGTTTATTTCATGGTTAAAAATCACCTCAGGTTTAGTTTGGTGTACTTTTTCACATTTACTACAAAGTAAATAGGATTCAAGCCTACCTTATTCCATGAAAATTCTATAGTGGCTATTCTCAACTGACTTTTATTAGCTCCTCTGTGTTATCATTTTTAATTTCAAATTCATAATTTAAAGAGGATAAAAAGGTGAAGAAATTGGACATAGTAAAATAAATTGAAAGAAGCAGTTATTCTAGGAATGAGGTGTTAAGATTTTTAATGCTTTTCTTCTGTGGCTTCCAAAAAGCTTAATGTGATGCAACATTGACACTGCTTAGCAATTTAATAATCTTCATTGGTCCATGCAGGTAATTTGTACCTAGGTGTGACCATTAAGCACTCAGTGTGAATTAAGGAGATGGTATTCTGAATGAGGATTAGTCTAGCAGATTCAGTTCTGATGGTCTCCTTGGTGTTCTGCACATATAACTGTCTGTGTACAGCCTGTCAAAGTGAAAGGGCTAATATAATTAGTGTCTTTTTTTTCCTGCTCTTGACTTTCAAGACCACCTTGTGTTCTTTAACAGCATAAAGTGCTGAGCGGGATACTGTTGGGTATAGCACATGGATGGGATTTTTGAGCTTTGTGGTCCATGACCCTGCCTAATGATTGGAGAAAGCTGTTTATGCAGTTACATTATGCTAGGTTGGCTGATCAAGGTAGCAAGCAACGCACAAAACAAAAATTAGATGACTAATCCAAACAACATTCTTTACTGATCATGTGAAAACTAGATATGGAGTGGGAAGCTTAATATCCTACCCTGAACTTCATTAGAAAATTCAGGCGCTTTTTTTTTTTTTTTCTTTTTTTCATTTAAATACTTTTAAGCTGCTAGGGGACATACACAATTGAGGCCCAGGTTCACCCCACTTAACTGAGGTATTCAAGAGAGATGAATCATCTTAGGTTTTTCTTTGCCACTGAAAAAGCTGGTTACTGCCAGACTGAACTATGATGGCTGAATGGCTTTCAGGAATTATTCCTGATTCATTGTAACTTTTAGGCAGGCTGATTAGATGCCTTAAAAAAAGAAATTTAGAATCTTAGATAACGGTTCAGATTTTGTTTTAAAAAATTATGTTATTTTTTTTTTTGCTAAGACTAAAGACATCTACCTGCAAGGCAAAGGTAAACAAAATGAGTTGTTCCAAAACAATTTAAGAAATAATGAAAGAAAAACCCAGTTGAATAACAAATGGACATGACAAAACAAAACTTATTTTGGACTGTGCAGAAAGCTATATTATTTAGAAGAACTGAGGGCATTCTATTTTCTGCCAACCCTTAGGGAAATTCAAAAAGGACCATATATATACATACATATATATATAGCTAAAATAAAGAGTTTAGTTATGATCAAACCATCTTGTGTAGAGTGTAGAGCAGAAAAAGAATGAACTCCGGATTTCCCTCAGAACTTTCACGAGGAATAAAATGAAATTCAGCTGGAACTGAAAACGTAGACATGAATATCTAAGGAGATCCCACCACCAGAATGTTCTGATACAAGATTAAAGAGGAAGGACAGAAATATCAACTACTCTAGTCCAACCAAGCAGTGGTATCAAAGCTTGAGGCAAAAAAAGACAGCATGACTTCGTTGGAATTCTGGTTCCAAATGTAACGCTAAAAAATACATAGGATTATGTTGTTGAAAGAGATAATAGCAGAGGTTTGAACAAGATTTTCACAGTAGTGTTTCTTTTAGGTTATAGCAAGTACTATGTGTGCATAGGCACATCTTCACTGTTACTTTTTGATAGCTTTGTAAAGCAGTGGGACAAACTTTTTTGATGTTTGTTGCAAAGGAATAATTTATATGCAGAAAGATGAATGTCCATATAGAAATAAATATATCTTCAGTCAAATCTTACAAATGTATGTCAAAGATCTGATGCTGGTATGAAACCATGCTGTTGGTAATGTGTTGTTACTCAGCTTTGCAATATCAATTTTATCATTCAGTATTACTTTTTTTTACTAGTACATATAAAATTAATTTACTTTTTAAAAAAGTATTAAATGAAGATATCCCCCAAATCCATAAAACCTTAAAGGTTTTTTCTTTCATATCTGTTACCACATTCATCTCTGAAGGTCAAAGGTACACTATGTACTTTTACAGGCCATATGGCAGTGCTTTCACACTTGTATCTCAGACTTGTGCCTCATTCCCATCAAAATCACAAAGATCTGGGCATGTTAGGAGCTCATAGTGTTTTAGTAAGGCACATATTAGAGAATGGAGCTTGTTTTCTTTTCAAATGAGTAATATAATTCCAGTCTATTTTAGTGTCAATGCCAAAAGATTTTTCCCTCAGAAAAATAAGATTCCAAGCAGTTGTCTTCTGCCTCTTTGAGAAGGGGAATTAGAGTATGGAGAGAGTTTTGTATGTCTTTTCAGTTTCATTCCCATTGAAAGCTTAGTTACAAAGGCCTTCTATTACTTAACAGTTTAGACTCACTTATGGTAGAAATGATGCTTCTAAGTTGTATTAAAAAGCATAACAGTGGATTTTGTTCATCTGCTACAACTTTTTAGCTGCATTTGCGATGAGACATGTAGCACTATCATCTTTCCCAGTTTTCTGTGCTTGAAGGATAACAAAGCTAAGAGAGCAAAATTAACTGAAATAAAAGCATTGCTGAGAGATACACAGATGAAATGATGTTCAAGGAATATTTAGATACTGTACTGAGGGTCAAAGTTTAGTGGCAAATATTGGGGATAGATGGATGGTTGGAGGTGAATGTTCTTGGAGGCCTATTCCAACGTTTGTGATTCCGTGCTTCTACAATTCTGTGAAAATTAACAGCTGTTGAAATGCAGTTCATAACTGATCATTAACATTTCCAGCCTCCTTTGTCTGCATTATGGTATATATTTTAAATAGACATTCAATATTTTTATTCTTTTTTTTTTTTTTTTTTTTTTTTTTTTTTACAGATGAGAATTCAATTCCAAGACTGAAATACTGTTTTCAATAAATAATGTTTTATGTCCCATGTTTAGCAGGTATATTCATCAAGTTTCTTAAAAATGTGATTGCTCCAGTTTTCATACATCAACAGTTGTGATTTCCATTTAACTGTGGTTTGTTCTCTGTATTGTTTTGTTTACTGTATCTTTAAAAAGTAATGATATTACTATTATTTTTAAATACTATATTACTATATGATATTTAGGTATCTCTGCATTGGAACTTCTACAAACTATAGAAAGGACTTTGAAAATACTTTGCAAATAAGGGAAACATTTTTAGAACTCTTGCCATATTTTAACATTTAAAATAACTTATTTGTAGAAAATGCATGTGACTGTGTGTTCAAGATAAATTTCAACTGAATCTTGAGCTTCTACTAAAACTCAGAAACATAGCAGATAAGTAGATATATTTTACTACTAATGGTTGATTATACAACAATTTCTAGGACCACGAATCCTTTGACCAATGTCTTTATATGCTTAAATCCAAACGTGCCCTTTAATACTGACAAAAAAATTGACTTAAGCTACATTACCAACAGGTTAGAAAATAACACAAGCTGGATAATATTTTAGTTATACTCACAAGTTCATTTTTGCTTTTTTTAACCTTTACTTTAAAATGTTGCATGCTTACTGCTGGAGAAACTGTTTTTGATACTCTCAATCTCGTGCCACTGTAATAATAGACAACACTACTTTAATTATCTTTGTATCCAGAAAAACAAGTTTCATATCAAAGTTAAGAAATCACTTATGCTTTCAATATAACGTGCTTAAAAATACATCAAAGTATATTAGCATTTCTGTAAATGCTTCATTCTGTGGGTAATGAAATTACAGTTCAAAACTACAGAGCAGTCTGCCAAACAGAATTTTTACTTTCCTAGCCAGCCCTCAGTTAAAGGTCAAAGCTGATTGATACATATGAAGGTCTAGTTTTATGTCAACCATTTCTCTAATTGAAGTACTCATTATGATGGCAGCAATAGTTTATGTATGAGCTTTTGTGTGCCTATGCGTGCAAATACATTCATTGCAAACTTTTCTATTTTATTTTTGTTCTTCCACAGCTGTTACTACATAAATTTCTCCTATGGTAATGAAAGATGAGTCACTGCCAAGTCAGCTTGGAACTGAAACTGTAAATTAGGCCCCTAAGGAACCACAGAATTACCAGTTTAATTTTCAGATTTTCTATGGAAAGATGCAAAGCATTCCTAGATCATATCCTGATGCTTTGTAACACCACAGTGACCAAATGTAGATAGCCATTGAGTGAAATATAAAATCACTTCATCTTGTTTGACTTCCAAGGTATTTAAAGCTACAATTGAGATGGAAATTATGGAAAGATACGTTGGTGGTTATGTTTAGGATCATGCTGGTTAGCCACCTGCTAACCAATCTATCTCTCTTTAGTAGAAGTATTTTCTTCTACAGTGAAGTATGTGTTAAGCCTGAGGGTCTATCTCTATTTACTTTCATTGGGCTGTGACTTTCCTATATGCTGTACTCAGCTGTGGGAAAGACCAACTGTTCTGCAGAGTATTATATCTGCCCTGTGGTAACCTAATGGCTTTGTAAGAGCCACCTAGGAAGTAGCAACTACTCATTTAGCTGATAATATCCTACCCACATTCTTCCTTTTGTTAACCGTGAGCATTAAAAAAATGTTAACAAAGGGTGTTCTCTTCTTGATATCAAACATCAATATTCATTTTGTAGTATTTCAGGTTAACATAACCGGCCTGAGAAGTTTCATACTTTATACTGGCATATGGTGTAGTGTATCCTTTTTGTATATCCTTCAAATTAAAAATATAGCATAAATGCCATCAACATGAAACACTTAACAGTTGCCTGTAAGGTATGCAATTATCTAATCACAAATGTCTTGTACAAAGAATAGATGTAAAAAAAAAAAAAAAAAAAAAAAAAAAAAAAAAACCTTGTAATCTACCATGCTATTATAGCTTTTTTTTTTTTTTTTTTTTTTTTTTTAATTTTTAGCTGTGATGTGAACTTAGCTCTTTAATGCTTGGATTAATTACTCATTTTCTGTGACAATGTTTTATTTTTTTCTCCCCAATTTTGGGTGAGTAGCTCATTTTTAGTGAAATGCTTAAGATTTCTTTCATCAGAGCAAGGATATAACAAATGCCTAATAAATATTTAAACGTTCCATCTGCCACAGTAAACTAGTATAGGCAAGGCTCCCATGTCCTCTGGAAGTATTCTGTAAAACATTCCACAGCATATCACTGTTTTAGGTGAGCATATCCTGGCACTGTATGGGAATAAACTAAGCTTTGTAAGGTAATCTGTTATGAATTACGTGCTGTTTTAACAGTGAGGTCATCATGTAAAATACTTTTTCTTGGAGATATGAATAAAGTAATAAAGATTAAACAAATCAAAAATTTCCCAAGTTCTTTTTGTGCTTTTAAAAAGTAATAAATACTATCTGTATAGTTAGTAGAGCAGATCACAGTGGTGAGATTATCTAAGATTTCTAGAGAATGTTAACCACGTGGGGTTAATACCATAGCACAACAAACTCTTGAGAAATCTCTTATTGTGATATAGCTAGCTCTGATATAACATTGCTGTATTTGCTATCACTTTCATTCTTGTTCAAGCAATATTTTTTAATCTTCAGTTTGTTCCTTGGGTATCAGTGAGGTATGTGAAATCTTGAATGTATTTGGAAGGATTTCACTATCAAATGGTAAAGTTATCTTTTGTATGAAAGTCATTCTTCATAAGATATCGAAGATGCGATATATATCAGGTGGTCCACAGTGCAAAAAATCTGCAGAAATTTTGTCCACCAGCAAAATATAGTTGTTCCGTCTCTAGAAATGCTGATAACTGCATTGCTGGTTGTTGTTTCAGCAGATCATCTTCAAAGCACTTTTATAAAGGGAGAAGAACGGGAGGAGTTTTTCTTTGAGGACATTTAAATTCCACAATAAAAATATGCTTGTAAAATTTCATGCTATTCCACTTCACCCTGAGATAGATGTAGAAATTACTAAGCTAAACTGCCAATTCTCCTATATTATAACAGCATAGCTCTACAATCAGCTGAATTAAATCTGAAGACCTGAAAATAAGTCTCTGGAAAATAAATCTCAGGGGAATACAATCTCTGTTGTAGACCTTAGTTTAAGGTTTGATTTCATAAGCATTTTTTTATTTGCACTTGATTCACTCTGGGTTGACCTGGAGTTAGATGACAAACTTACTGTCTGATTCTCCTTTTAATGCATGAAATTCAACCAGGACTTTTTATATGTCCTATCAACTTAAGCAGAAATGATAAATAGGAAAGGAAAAGAATCAACCATACATCCAGTTAATTATCTGAGGAAAGAAATATGTATTTTTGAAATGCATTGGAAACACATTTTTTCTAGTTTTCCGTGACTGGAAACAGGAGGTGAAGTTTGAGTAAGGAACACAACACATTGAGCCAATATCTTGTTAAAAATGGGCATCGTAGGGTTGATTTTGTGCATGAGAAAGCAGCGGTTTATAAGTCATAACTGATCTTAGAAGTTAACACAATAATTCTTTTAAAGCGAACTACACAGCTTATACCAGCTGGCTTATTTTGGGACCTATTGTGATTGATGAAAGTAGTTTGATAATGCTCTGAAAACTGCACAAGGATCATTAAAAAATCAGCTGCCAGGATCTCTTGTATTTTGCACTTTTTCAAAGCAATTATGACTAACTCCTCCCTAGGCTATTCTGACATATAAATTGAGGAAGCAGAAACTTAAATCTTACTCCTTCTGAACTGTTTCTGTATGAATGTTTTTAAGGTATCTGAAACAGAACTGAAACAGAAACCCTAAACAGTCTAAAATCAAAGTTAGAAAAAAATTCTTCACAGAGATATTTCCCTTCTTTGAGAGAAGCACTGTCAACCACACTGAACAGCAGAATTAAGATGTTTCAAAGGCACTGTCAGTTCTGCCTTGCAAAAAAAATCCCTGCATGGTCAGTGTTGTCAAGGGACATATCAGACAAAATTCAGAATTCATTTTCATGACTGAGGTTCAACTGCAGCATTTTAATGTCTTTAAGGACATACAACTTGGGTATTTTGAGCTATGACAGTTCTAAGTGGTTTTTTTTTGGTTTGTTTGTTTTGTTTTGTTTTTTTAAACAATATTCTGTAAGTATTTTTTTTATCTGAAAGAAATAATGAGTATGGTAATATTCACTGAACAACACCATTTCCATTTCAAAGTTGTGATTATTTTCTCAATTTTTAGTTTCTTGAATGCATTTTGTGCTTTGGAGTTAAGGATACTTGCCCAAGAAACTAAGACATTAGCAAAAGTTGTCATCAAAGGTAGTAGGTGACAGCAAATATCTTATTCGTATATTAGCCATTCTCAGAGATGTTCATCCTTTTGACTGATCTGGCTTCTTTGCAACCTACTGAGGAAGATTAAATACCTTGCACCTCCTAAATAAATAAAAAGATTCAGAAATTCAATATTTTCCCTAACATTTGGTCATTTGAGACAACTATGGAACAGGTGGTAGAAAAATCTATATCTCTCTTAACCTTGAGGGAAAAATCAAATTAAATTGGATTTTAAAGGTGTATCCAATAAACTAGTGGAGAATGATGTCATAAAGTAGAGGCACTGGAGAATCAATTTGGGACCCACAACTCCCAAAAGCCTCTGTGATGAAGAATGAGGACATTTATTTCTTTGGCAGGGCATATGAAGATCAGAGTGAACAATTCAATCTTAATATGTGTATTTAGAATGCATTTGGAGAGAGTCCCATTTATGCCAGCTGGATTCAAGAGATTACTGAAAGGAAAGCACAGACGTTTACTTCATATGTCACAAAGAATTTTTGAAAATGGCCTTAACACCTCCCAGAGGACCTGGAAATAGCTAAAGAATCTCTCACAGTTGATTTTGGTTTTATTGAAGTTATTGAAATATTTTAGAAAGTGATTTAACAGATACAATCATAGTATAATTAATTTATATAAATCTGTTTGCATATAAATCTGTTTACCCTGGAAAATGCATTTCTTTTCTGGTGCCATAAGTAAAATCAGGGTGTCAAAAGTTGTGATTTCTGTTTTGCTGGAAGATGATGAAGCTCCATTGGGCAGACTTACAGATTTGTCACTCTATATATTGATTGAGTTCAGAGGCTGAGGTGCTGAGGTAAAAGTGATATTTTTTCACTGTCTTGAAAGAAAAACTAGTGCACAGAATATGACTGGATTGGCATAATGAATGTTTCTGATGCAACGTATGAGTAGAAAACTGCTAATGTATATGAGGTAGTTGTTAGTACTGCCACCACAGATGAAACTGTTTGTGTTATTGTGACTATAACACACCATCAGAGGAGGATGGACAGCTCAGGAGAGTTCAGTGTGATGCTGCTAACTTCATAGCTATGGCTATAAATGCTCAAACTCTTTGTAAGTTGCTCTTCATTGCCACCTCTGTTCAGCAAATAACTAGCTGTTGTTCAAACCTGAGTACAGAAAGGATCTCTACAAGTGTTCTTGTTTTGATGAGATGACTTAATGTTTTCCTCCTAGATCAAAAGACATAGACTTGTGAGGTTTTTCACTCATGGTTAAGATCAGTCTGTCCTTAAATTGAGTTGTAATTATTTTTGTTTGGAGTTCTGTAGGTTCTGGATATCAAAAAATAAACGTATGTGTTATAGAATGTCTGTTAACAGTGATACTTTACAATATATGTGAAATGAAGAAATACTTTTTTGTAATTTGAGCCAGCTAACTTCACACTTCTGAAGCTAGCATCAGGAGAATTGTATGTCTAAAAAGCTTAACAATGCACACAGAAGGGAAAGCTCTGCTCACTCATTAAGTAGGTTTGAATACAAAATTTCAGATATTAGATTTGCAGTGTTCTTGTTTCCCATAAAGAGTTTTCAAAATTTAACTGCAGCAATGCTCTAGTACAAAATCTTTCCCAATAGTTTGTCTTTGTGAATGACAAGTTGGAAAGGCAAAGGAAAACTAGTAGAGGAAACAGTAAAAAGCAAGGATTAAATTGGTTCAGCAATCTATTAGAGGATTCCTAAGCTATACGTTTTGTCTATGCTATTATTCTTAATAGTAACTCATGATCTGTCTTTTCTTTACCCAGTTGTTTTCTGATAGATTTTATCTTGGTAGGCTTCAAAGGAAATATATTCAAGGATATCACTACAGTAAATAACTTTTCCCTGTGAAAACTGTCGATTTATTTCAACACTTTGCTTTCTCTCTTTTAAACCAGTATTCATTCAGAAGTTTGCAACTTGATAGCTTCATTAGCTTTGGTGAGATATCAAAATCTTTCAGAAAACCAAGCATATTATATTAATGTAGTAACCTAGACCAACAAAGTCGTTGGATCATTGGAAAAAATATAACTGTATCTGTAAAGTGTCTGCATTACCTCACCTAGTATGATACAAATGTATTGCTTACCTATATCTCTACTTGGTGCGGAAATTACTTTTTCATACCTGTAGCTGAGAAGTTCACTTTTGAAAATATGCGTAAATATCATTGTGATATTTAAGTCTTTCATTTATCCAATACTGAGTATGCTTTACACAAGAAACCTGATATTTAACCAAGTATTATGATAGAATGCAGATACAAAACTTCTGTGGAACTGTTGATCCTGTTCATAGACTGTCCAATTTATTGAATTTTGTTTGGTGCTCTGTATTATTATTATTTATTATTATATTTATTTTTAGCATCACTGAGCTTTTTCTCTGACAGTGGATCCCTATCCAGTTTCAGTGTGGCAACTGGCTTACCAACACTAGGGATACCAGTACAAATAATTATGATAACCCATCTGTCATATTTTTATTCTTACTGGATAAGAATTCTTTCATTTCTTAACCATCTATCAGATTTTTTGACTTTCATTTTAAAAGTTTCCAAATACTAAGCTTTTTCTAAGCCCTTTGGCCTATTTGTATGTGAATATTGTATGTGTAAATTGTCAGAGACTAAGTTCCTAACCATTTTCCCTCTTTAGGTATGCTCCATATTTTTAAAATTTATTTTTCTGAGATGCAATAGTTTGCTTTTCAACTCCTTTTTTTTTTCCCCTAGGAAGTAGAATAGGAAGAAGTAGAGAGAAGTGGTAAAAGAGTAGATGAGTAAAAACTCTTTTCTAAGTATAGTGTCTTTAGACAATTTTCCTACCATCTGTAGGCATTTTGCATATTTAATTGCTCATTTTTATTTCCTTTTAAGTTTGTTTATTTTGTGGTATACCTTTCTAAAGTAATTTTACAAACAAAAGTTACAAGGACTGAATGCTTTCTGAAATTTTTCATTCTACATTGCAGGAAAGTCTATATGTAGTTCCTGATGATAACTTTAATGTCCTTGTTCTTAATAACTAGATTCCAGTGGTGTCCATATCTCAACTGACTGACTAGCTTTTGTGGCTAGAACTAATGGCAGTAGGGCTTATCAATTCTGAATCTGATCTCAAAAACATTTCTTTGTTTTTAGATCTTACATTAATGTCAAAGTAAGCTTAAATACTCAACACTGACACTAAGCTTAATAAGCCATACCCAAAATATTTAGTATGTACGGCATATGTACCATATTGGATTCAAAAATCATGCTCTTCATTCTGGCCTCTGGCAGAGAGAAGTGAATGAACCTCACAGAAAGGACAGAGGGTCACTTTACTGACAATGTTTGAATATAATTTGGTTTCGAAAGGTTAAATGTCTTCAGAAAAAAATCAATCAGAATCCTCAGAGTTGGAAGGCTCCTCTGAAGGCCATCTACTCCACCTCTGCTGCAATGAACAGGGACACCACAGCTAGATCAGATTTCCCAGGGCCTTATCCAGCCCTGCCTTTAAAATCTCTAGGGACGGGACGTCAACCATATCACTGGGCAACCTGTTCCAGTGCCTCACCACCCTCACGGTAAGAGATTTTTTCCCTATTTCTAACCTAAATCTACTTTCTTTGAGCTTGAAGCCACTTCCCCTTGTTCTATCACCACAGACCCTGCTAAAGAGTCCGTCCCCTTCTTTCCTGTATCTTCCCTTTAGATACCGAACGACTGCTATCAGGTCACCTCACAGCCTTCTCTTCTGAGCTCTCAGTCTTTTCTCACAGAGAGGTGTTCCATTCCATGGATACCTGTAGCAGTCTTTTTTGTTTCTTAGCATCTCTAGCCAAGTTCAGATCAAGATGATGTTTGGCTTTCCTCACCTAAATCATATTTATATACGGAATGGCAGCTGTTACTGATGATAATAAGTAAGTTAGTAAATGCTTAGTGTGACATTCATGCATGTATATATGAAACCTGCTACATTTTGAATTAAGCAGAATATGATTGAACAATCTAACAACTGTAAGTAAATTATTTAAAATTATGCCCTTAATATAACCAAATCTGAGACTATATTTGAAGTTCTATAATAAATTTCTGTAATTAGATTTTTATGATTTGACTTATATTTCATACACTCTGACAGTTAGCTGCCTTTTTCCATATGAATCATTCTAAATTTCAACCTTTATAATGGTTTAAAAGAAAGAAAATAGAGAAGAGTTTGGAGTAAAATTGTACCAAATATTCTACTTCACGTAGGTATACTTGAAACATCTGTTGTACTAATTGTTATCTGCTCACAAGCAGTTACTCTCATCCACTGTATAGGCTATTACCATCCAATACTGATACTTAGTGCACAACAGTTTATTTTGTTTATGCTAGTTTGTTTTTTTGTGTGTGTGATTTCAATTCTATAGGCTAGGAACAAACAGATGGGCCCAGCGGTGTGAAATTTATGAAAGGTTCTCTAGCCACTGTCTCAGGATCTTCACATCTCTATGTCTGTTTTTTTAACTATTCTGCCTCTCTTCCAAGTACTTAGATTCGCAGATCATCTAATCTTTTCAACTTATTTTTTTCTTGTTTAGACACATTCATGCATTCTCTCCACTTTCTGTTAGGTATTAAAGTACTCAATAAGTATAGATCCTGTAATTTTTAAGCATGCAGCAATAAATTATTTCCATCCACAAGACATATTTCATATGCCTGATGATTTAGTATAATCTTATCTTTTGTCAGCTATTTTCCAATTATACCTTTATTTTCCCAGCTTGCCTCTTTCTTTTCAAGATGTTCCTTCTACTGTCTTTAATAGTGTTCAAAAGCAAAAGTAGTCCTTCTTGAACTAATTTTTTAGGACACAAGCCACAGTGATTATCTTTTGCTAGACCTGTCTTTGTGTCCCTGTACCTGTTGTACTTCAGAGCAATTGCTAATGAACTGTCAGGACTCAATGTTGATCAGCAAGAAGCTGCTAAGCTTGTTTGGCATAATTTCTCTCAAAGAGTAAATAATTTCTAAAATGTATTAGTAGGCTCAAATTCCCAGAGGGAAGCTATGTAAGGGGCAGACTGTTAGTTCTGCTAAGACTGCATTAACGTGCCATTATTTCAACAAGTTAATCTGAAATAATTAAATGGGAATTAAAGGCATCAAACTTATTAGGAATAACTTGAACAAATAATGTAAGTATGTTTGACTGATATTTATTTGTGACATAAATGACTGGAATTTCTCATCAACACTAATTAAACCAGCTTTATCTTATATGTCTTGTCTTTTGATGTACTTCTCACCCTTCAAAAGAAAGATAATTTCTTATATTTGGTGTAGGTAAGCACTTTAGCAATGCATTTAATTTTCATGATGTATTTACACTTTGATTAGGATTTTGAGGTATTTTGTTACATTCCATAGCAAAATGCAATCACAATTTGATGTAAAAACTTCACTGAGTTTCTTTGGCATTGTGCATGTGGGAAACCTTAAGCAAGCAACCAAAGAAGGTAACTGTAAGCAAGCAGCCAACATCTCAAGAAATGGAATGGGGAAACAAGGGATTGTTCCTGTGTTGAGATTTCCTCCACAAACCCATGTATTTGCTTTACAAAGTGGAGGATTGATTTAAAAGTTCCATCACCTGTGACAGAAACACTGCCTCCCGTACCTTGAAACAAAATTCATAAATTAAATGGAGTGAAATGAATATGCTGGGCAATAGTTTATCATTAGAATCATAGAGTGAGGAAAAGGAAAATAATTTGGAAAAATTGAAATGAAGGAAACTCTTTAGAAGTGAAATAGGGACACTTTAGCTTTAACTTAAAAGGGTGTCCATAAGAATATAATTATGTAAATGTCAAGAAGGCTGGAAGTGGTTTTAGCGTTGTACATTAAGATATATTTTAATAATATGAAGGAATTAGGAACAGGAAAACCTATACTAAATGTCATGAAAAACGTTCTGACAGAAAGATACATTAGTCTGTAGAATAGTTTCCCACAGAGAAGCCATCACTTGAGGGCTTTTTCTTCCATCACTAAGTTCCCCAATTCTATGAAGATTCATATTCAGCTCTTCATGTCCAAATGGCAAATTAAACAAGAGAGATAATTTAAGCAGATCCCTAAGTCCCTCAGTAATTTTAAGGAAATTCAGTTACATCATCTTATCAAAATACCCCTTGTTGGGATTAAGAATAGACCCCCCCTCCATACATATTTTATCGAGTTATGTTTAAAAAATAATTTTATTTAATTAAAAAGTGCATATCCTTCTCTAAGTTTTGGTCCTACTCCTTTTTTAAATATATTTGTCACCTAGTTTGTCCTTCTCTAAAATTCTGGGGCTTTTGACTGTACTGCTGGTAACAAATGGAGTTGGACAAAATATTTTCAAAATACTGTGTAAAGTGAATTTTGCATAGGGGTAACAGAGCATGGGGTTCAAATGAAAAGCTATTCACTTCATCAGAGAAGTACATTTTGCATTTTAAGATTAATGGTACCAGCAATCTGTCTGAAGCAAAAGGTAAACTGAGTCTTAATCTGATACCAGAGTAATGGAACCCTTTAGGTAAAGAAATGGCCTTCTCCAGAAATATAAGAGTTTTGAGTGCCAACTCACTCTGAAGTTTTGATTCTTTTCATGGGATTTTTCTTATTTTTCCTGACCCTCTTGATGAAAGATTTTACTTATTTCAGTTTTCAAATTAAGCATGAGGAATATTTTCTTACTTTTACTTTTCAATTGCAATTTTATTAGTATCGCACTTTGGGTTTGTGGCTAGACAGATTTTAAGATCCATTATACTACGCTAACCTCAGTCTGGAAAACGATGATTTAATTAATGGCTCTGTCACAAATTATAGAATTAAGCAACCTGTGATATAAAGAGATTTTTCACTAATATACACAAGAATTGAAAAGTGAGAGGCCTTGAACATGAAAAAAATATATACCTTTTTGGCAGTTCATGTCCTATGAAATCTTGAATAACTCATTCAAATCTTACTTAATCATTAAGTACATTTATATAATACTTCTTATCCACCTAACTGGTGCTGTAGGACAATCTGACATGACAACGTAGCAACTAAGGTGTAAAAAAAAAATAATAATAATAAATTGACCCTTAATTAGACAATTGCATACCTCTTTCTTTTTCTAAAGAAGATCATGATATTTCATACTGTTGATGAATTTTGTAATATTTCTGTTCAGTCTCATGTTTGGTTTTCTTATTGATGCAATGTATTTTAATTATTTTTGCTTAATTTAGTTCCCTGCAGTAAAAAAAAAAAATGTAAGTCTCAGCTGTTTGAAAGTTTTGAGTGCACTAGATTTTCTGTTTAAAAAAGTATTTCCTACAGCAATGACTTTTTAAATTATTTGCTAAACTATTAATTAAACAGCAAAACAAATTCTCACACTGAAGCATTATATATCTGTGTATTTCTCCCTTGTCTCTAATAAGCTTGTTCATTTCTTTTCTTGTCAATCCAAGAGGTACTTTACACATTCCTATATGTCCATGTAGTTTTCACTCAATGTATGTATTACTGCTTAAATGAACTGATAAAAATTAAGTCAAACAAGCAAATTTAGCTTATCTGAGTAACTGAATTACACTGAACTACAGGCATTGTGAGAGTTTTAGCTGAACTTTTCCTCATCAAGAAGTCTACAATCCTTTGCTAAGAAGCTTTGCCTCTGAAACCCTCTTGGGGTTTACTAAATGAATTTAAAGCAATACAGATACCTTCCAAATCCCATAACAGAATTTGCTAGTAAGCCAAATAAGCTGGAAAAAAATCTGTAAGTAGGGGAAGGCAATTCTTGTTGAATTAATGAAAACTGAAAAACCTGAATTCTCTGGTTGCTTACAGCCTAACTCAATAACAGTCTCTGAACAAGTTAAAGAAAAAAATAGAAAGTGGGTTGGCCAACTGTAAAACGTTTGCCCACTATGATAAATGGAACAATTACTTAAAAATTCAGACAGCAAACTGAAATGAAGTGTGTCAAATAGGAATCATATCACAGGGTACAACAAAATCCATGTACAATGTATTTATGTTGCTCAAGATGCACAAATGCTTGTAATTTTTACTGTAAGCTAGATCACCACTTTCTTTATAGCAGTGAGTATAGCCTACACAGGAAGGATCTGAACTGAGATTCAAAACATAATACTATGGTATGTAGTTGTGGAATCAACAATAGAAAGCCAAAGATCTATAAGTGAGTCCTTTTTATTCAGTGATTCACTAATATGTGAAAAATTTCAATGCTGAGCTTTGAACACAACTTAAAAAAAACACCTTGAGAATGTCAGTTTATCTGCAATTTATTTGAAATATGTATTTATTTTCCAGATACGTGATACCTTAAGATCTGTGACAAAAAAGAAATAACGACATTGATGTAATTGGATAGTTTATTTCAAGTTCTTTGCCCTGTTGACGGCATCTAATTTTGCAGCTAGATGTGCATATCTTGGTTATCCTGACCCCTGCTGTAACAAGCTGATGAAAATGAGCTCAGAGTAACTTTCATTAATGATGCTGTTTTTCAAAGGCTGAATTGTGCATTTAAATCTAGATGTTGTACACTTAAGTATTTCTTCTACAAATATTGTGGAGAATTTATCATCCGGCCCAATTTCTCATTTGAGTCTGGTTCTTTGCAACATTTTTTCCAATGCTTTACCATATTGGTATTTTTTTGTTGGGAGCACACACACAAATGCAGTAACCATTTTGGCTATACAGAGAGGGCACCCCATTCTTACAGAGTAGTACTTATTCTCTTAAATTTGATTCAGAAAAACTAAAAATGTTTTGTTCATTGTCCACTTTTACATTCTCCCTTTTATTTTTAAAAATGTGTTTTTATACTTAAGTTGATGATTCTGAATTCTCATCAAAGAGTAACACAGAAAAGACCAAGTAATATTCTAAAAGGGAACTGAGTATGCCTCCCATTTCTACAAGTATCAAATGTTTTCCCTCTAGTTTACCTTTACCTTGGTCATATTTCCCAACAAGACAAACTTCTATAGAATGATCAGCTTTTTTCTTTTACAACAATGTGTTAACTGAAATGATACAGTTAAAACAAAACAAAATGGGTTTAATGCACCCAACTGTTACTACATTAGATTAACTGTTGAGAAAGATATCACCAACTGCCCTAATACTTTACCATCATCCAGATCTGCAGTTGCTGGAGAGTCCCAGCTGCAGCAAGAATTTGGGGAGTTTTTCCTGATAATTAGGAGGTCCTGCACAGTGCATTCACTTACAGGTAAGGTCTCCAGCTCCATTACAGGTGGGTCCAGCTTTAAATAAATAAGTTTATGTGACAATTAAATGGAACATTTTGTTTTGCTCTCCCTTTCTGATTTCCACGTGGCCAGGGCTCAAGGAGGAACCAAGGGAGTCTGTGTACCAGTAGGCCTTGATGCTATGTTTCTAAACAGGGAAACATTTAATACATTCTCAGAACTCTTCATCTAAGGTACATCTCTTGCTAATGAGACATTTTATCCAGGATAGATAATTTGTTAACGATCATACATATTTTGCTTATGATTGGATACTGATGTTCTGTTATGCTTGGCTTTGAGATTCATCTAGAGGTCAACTTTGGTTTGAGGCCTATTGTTCAGACGTTAGTACTTTATCTTGCTAAATATATTGTCTTCTATTTTCAAGGAAACATTTGAATTCCTCTACAAATAGTGTTGTTTATTCTGTAATGCTCAAGTGCCTTAAGAAAAAAATATATTTTTTCATTTAGTTTTAGATATCAGACAAAATTATTAACAGTATTTTGGTATTAATCTGAACTATACAAAAGTAGTTGAACTGGGCTGTAGAGTTCTTAATTACCTTGAACTCCTAAACAAGAAATTTAATCAATGTAATATTCACCTTTTGATAAGCAATAGCACCCTGTTCTTCTCCTGCTGTAGTACAATGCTAAAATGACTTACTTTGTAAATTATTTGACAGTTTGTACAATCAATAATTGTATAATAAATGTGTACAGATTTTTAGGCTAAGTACAATTATCACAAGGGAAAGAAAATAAGTGGAAAATGCTTACCAACATTGCAGGCTCACAATGTTCTCCACTGGGAGTGATCTCTAGGAAGAGACCCTTCCTTAGTGGCAGTCAGTACTTAAATGGGATCTAGGAGGGGTGAAGCCAGGCTCCAACCCTTCCCTTAGCACAGGTGAATTACCTTCATCTGTGCTCCTGTGGCTGACTCATTGCTTGCCTCAGGTGGTCAATCAGAGATTCAGGCTGTGATTCAGTAGTTCCCATACACAGTTATATTATAAATTATCAAGTGAATATAATAGTTATCATTATAAAACAATTCAACGCTTTTTGTTGAAAACAACTCCTTGATTAGACAGTATTCAGTGTAAAGAATAAGCAAAATCCTAGATGCAGCATTCATTAGGTATATTTTCACTAGTTATAGCAAACACAGTTCTTGTGTAACAAACACAGGGCTTGACTATTGTGAATTAATAGTGCTCTGAAAGGTGGAAGAATAGGAAGAGCTAACAAGCATGAAAGTAAGATGGAAGATCTAGAGAGATTTAATTTTCTAGCAAATAATTATCCCCAAGCTATGTAAACTTATTTAAATAAATCCTAAAAAAAAAAAATAAATAAATAAAATAAAATAAAATTTCAGCATAAAAGTGAAATAATTGTAGTACATATATTTGTACATGCCAGCAGCCTCCACAGAAAGGCACTTTTCACTGATGTATCTCCTCATGAACATATTACAGGTAGTATAGGCCATTATCTTTCCTATTGTACATACAAATAAGTACTACATCCACACTAATACTAAACTTAGAAAACAGTTTTAATGAGTTGAAATTTCAGCAGTTTACTCAACTCAGATGCAAGCTAAGAAATCATTTCCCATACAGATAGAATACCAAGTTAGCAATGGTTGATTATTTCTTATTTTCACTTTTCTCATTGCGTCTAAGAAGTGATGGCATGTTCCAGACAATCAGGGTGCTTGTTTATCAATTTGTTTTTATTTTTTTATTACAAATTTGTCAATGATAATCCTAAAAACATACTATGTTCCTTTTATTCTCTGAATAATATAACTTTTTCTCAGTCAAAGAGTTTCTGGGACAAACATTTCATACAAGTGTTTTGTCTTGTTTTGAAGATTTATGCTAGGTCAAATCTGGATCTGACTGAAGTCATTGCAATCAATATTTGTTTTCCAATTTGAGTATAGAACTAAGGTCCTGATTATGAGAAATATTTCCACTTCCACCACAGTCTAACATTCATCTGAGTGTTGAGTTTTATACAGCTATGATGTTAATAAAGTAAAAACTTTATTAAGCCTAAATAACTTTATAACTGTTTTGTTCCAAATATAAACATGACTAAAATAATGGGTAACTGGACTTTGCAATAAAAATAATGCATTTTCTGCATTCTTTGAGAAACTGGTTGCTCACATATATAGCTACCTGATATCATTAAGTGTGCTAAAAATTAAATGTGTAATGCGACTACACCACACAAAGACAGTGAACACTTGTGTACTTTACTATCTTAGCCTGTATTATGACTTCAGAAAATTCTTCTTGGGTCTCCCTGTCAGCTTAGTTCAGTCTCATCTAATCATAAGAAAGATAGATATTTTTCTTTTAACTGACATACATGTTTTCCTAACTAAAGGAGTTGCCAGATATGAAATGAGGCTGTAGAGAAAACTCAGAAAAGTTAGAAAAAGTGGCTAGAGATACCTGTTAGTTCATGCTTTGGGATATAGATGTTCATCTTTTGAAAGTACTTAGTAAATACCTGTATAGATTCTGATGTCTTCAGACATATTAGAAAGTTTTGACTCCATTAGTAGTAAAACAAAGTTAACAAGTACGTAATTGTTTCCTGCAGGGAAGTATGTGTTTCAAATATATTTGAAATACCTGAAATGTTATTCATTGTTACTTCCAATGACTTTATTTATATGTGCAATTAAGACTGTGCCGTACACGGTACTTTCAAGGATAACTGAGCAAAAAAAAGAATTTTTACTGCTCATATAAAAAACACCTTCCAGTCCCTTCATTTTGACAGGTAAGGTGTTCTAGAATAAATTGACAAAGTACTTGAATCATTCAGATCATTCTCAACTAAATTTGAAGTTCAAGTGATTAATCAATAATGCAGTAATAGAATTTTAGATGTATGCTAGACCGATATGGATTTTGCAGCATTAAAGTCATTATGTGTAACAGTGAACATTCACCTTAGCCTGTGCATTAATGCATTTTTCTTTTTAATATATGTGTATCCTAGTAAGTCTTGTTACTTATGGAATCTTATCCATAGTGAGACAAATGCTCTAAACCAGTGAATGACAGGTGAAAGTTAATCTCTACAGCAAGATTTATAATCCCATCTCATATACCTATATACAATATACCTAGGCCTTGAGCAAAGAGGAAATGTAGTGATATTTCACTTGAAATCTATATTTCTAGAGTTAGTAAAGGATCTTCTTACAGCCTCATTTGAGGGTTTTTTTTTTTTTTTTTTTTTTTTGTATGACTTGAAGTATGAAGAGGGGCAACTGCTACAGTAAATAAGGTTTCTAACAGCAATATCAAGATCCCTTACAAGTCTTTCAAATAATCCTCTTTGAAGATAGAATGTATGACACAACCTGGCACCCAATATAGTCTGAAATAAACTGAAAACACCTATTCAGTATGATCAGGTTTACCTAAGCATACATGTAAGTCCAAATTGTAGAATTGCAACTGGAAAACCTGTGAAATAAAGTGGAAGGTAGGAGGGAGACATCATTTTCACTGCTGATAGGGGCTCACTTGAATTCAGTGTTGAGCTGACTAGCAGGTGAAGGTCACAAAGGCCTCAGCTTTCCTTTGAATTCTTGCCATTCCTGGTTACAGCTTCTCAGTGAGAAACAGGCTCAAACTGTGGGCCTTAACTGAGATGACTGCACCTCTTGGCAGCTAGGGAAAGGCTCACTTTGTGCTTGACTAATACAGTAATATGATATAATGTTGAAGTTTTACTTCATTTTTGTAAGGAATGCAAGCCAGTAGTCTTATCTCAGAGTTAAAATACATAACAGAAACATTTTCCAGTGTTATGTTTTCACTAGGAAATATACTTTTTTCTTAATGTTGAAAGTAAAGTTCACAGATTCACAGTGTTATAAATACTCAAATATCGCATGTGACAATTTGAAATGTCCATTGTGCTTAGGTATCTCAGGCACTATGGAGTTAAGTAGGTAATGACTTTAGTTTTACTACTATGCAGTTATTTGCGGTAATGAGGCTAGCGAATGGTCTTTGTTTTCTCTCAGAACCATATATTTAAATGTACAGTTCAAGAGGCTGGTACCTGTCTGGATCCCCTTCTTGTGTAGGGCACCTGGTATTCCCCAGCCATATCTCCACACATAGAGAAGAGCAGTGTTCTACTTTCTCAAATAAAGTAGCCATTCAGAAAAAGCTACAGTACATGGCTTTTGTGCAAAGGTGATTTGCTGATCTATGCTTTGCCTGATTCTCTTATGTTTACCTCCTTTTCAAGCAGTCTGTCTAAACCAGAATTCAAACACTCCCAAATAGGGAACAGTGTTTATCTGACATTGTAATTTTATGCTGAAATATAAATATATCAAATAAAATTTGTATTGATAGTTACAACTAATGCCAATAATATTTAAAAGATGTAAGGGAGATGAGCTCCTTTACGCGTTCAAACTCTTTCCTGACCAAGAGATTGGTGAGGGTACCTCTGAGCACATCATCAGCTCAGAGGTGAGTTCCTGCTTGGTTTTAATCAGGTGTGTCATTGCAGATGGGTGAAGTAGCTTCCAGGTGTCTGTAATACAGAGATGCATAGCAACAGTGCTTGGGCCCTGAGCTCTGCTTCCCATACCTGCTCAGGAGCTGAATGAACAAGAAGTGAGAACTCTGCTCTGCTGCTGTACTAACCATTACTTAAAGCCATCAAATTAAGATAAGGAAAGCATAGGTTGCAGCTGGACAGTTTTTAGTGTTTGATGTGACCTGATGAATGCTCTTTAAACCAGCTGCAACCTTCTCAGTAAATACATTTGTGCACTAATGCAGGCACAGTGCTCTGTCTCCGAATACCACAGCACTGTAAAGTGCAAGAGTTTACTTCAGGTCAGTATTAGTTCAGGGCCCACTTTCCATTGCTGAATATGAATGTCTGTTTTTTCTGAGTTTTTTTGTTATGCATTTTTTTGTAAGATAGCATGTTGCCTGCTAATGCATCCATCTAATTCCATGTCCCTACAAAATGATATAATCCTGAGTGGGAGTGGTATTAGATATGTAGCAATGTATTTGTACCATTTGTGGTAGAGGCAAAAATTTCTTAAGTGCGTATGTGCAATTTTTTACCTTATTACAATAACTGTAATTCATTACAAGAAGTTATAGACATTAAATTTCAAAGTAGTCATTTGGCCATAGGTAACCAATGTGAAACTCAATCATTTAGTCATAAATAAAAATAAAAGTGAAATGTTCTTTCTGTTTTGCTTTCCATTGGCTTTGAATAGTTGTATGAAATTTATGTTCAGCTACACTATTTCAGTAGAAATCTCAAAAAAGGGTAAGGAGATAATGCAAATGGGTGAAAAGCTAGAGTGGGTAGCCCTCTGTACCTCCTTAATTTACACTGTTATCACTTCATTACTCTATATAGATCATTCGTATTACAGATATGGAAAACAGACTTTTTACTTACTTCATTAAGTCTTGATAAATTGAAGAATCAAGTACACATTTTAATACTGTTGTTTTTCTAGGAGTTAATATTTTCCAGTTGGGTTAAGCTTGTTGTACGTTTCAAAACATATCATTGATCAACTTCTACTGTAAGGTTTCTCAGTGTCCTTGATAATTTTAATACATAAAAATTAAAGAAAAATAGTGAACAACCTTAAACTTAGAAAATCATGATGTCTTCAGTAAGAGAACAGTATTCTACTGAGATCTAAAAAATATTAATGAGAAAGGGACTTTCTAAAATGTAGAAAAAATGTTTTTAAACTTCAAAAGTCAGTTGACAAATAGGTTACTGATCTCCTAAGTTAAGAAATAATAGGGTACAGTTCATTTTGAATATTAATTTACATTACTGCAAAACAAAGACAGCATGTAGAATGGTTTGAAACTTTGTTTCTAATAACTGTTGTGTGTACGTTTATTTTAAATGGAGAGAATTACTTGGAAACACTGTTCACTGAAGATTCAACTTTGACTAACATTAATAAATATCTAAATGTAGATTATTTGTAATTTTCAGTTCTATAAGAAAACAGTATTTCAGTGCTCAACAGTACACTGTTCCAATTCTCTCCTCTGCAAGTAGAATTATTGCAAGGTGTACCAGTGCTCAGGCTTACACAATTGTAGACAGTCTAAAAATTATAGAGAAATGAAGATGTGAAGGCCACAAGAACCTCTTATAATCTGTAATGTTTAACTAATGATAAACTTCTGATAGTTTATTTCTGTCGATGATAACAGAACCTTGGAAGTAATGATCTGGGAAACTTCTCTATATAATGTATACAGACAGCAAAAGATTGAAGTTAAGGTTGACAAAACTATGAAACTCCATCACTTGCTTTTTTGGTAGATCAGTCACAGAAGTATTTCTTCTGGAAGTACTGTAAGAGCAGGCTAGTATTTCATTTCAAAGAAAATACATGATATTTGATTTCTGATCCAACAATAGTAAATTATATCAGTAATAAGAACTGCTCTAAGTGTTTGTCTTGCAGAAGCAAAATTAATTCCCATAGTCTGTGCCTGAAACTTGCAGTAAGCAGAATAATCAGAATGATTTTGATAGCCTGAGCTTCCACTATGAATCTTTGCCTAAGTGAAATTCTAGTCACTAATCACTGAACCATTCACTGTGCAGGTTGCATATGGCTTTGTTAGCAATTACATTTATTTTAAATGGAGAGAATTACTTGGAAACACTGTTCACTGAAGATTCAAACAGACCAGAGCAATTAAGCATTAGTTGCCGAAGGCCTTCAGATAAAATTACTGGATGGTACTTTCACTATAAATGTTCATCTACCTGATCTCTGGAGGCTCCTGGCTGTTTTCTAATAAACATTCGCTGTTTCCTCACTAACATCAGTCTAACCATTTAATAATTACAAAGAAAATGGTAGAAAAGGGATTAAGTTCCACTGTTCTTATGGCAAAAGACAGAGAGTGTCCCTAAGCCAGGTCAAGAAGCTGTAATAATGTCTGCCATTATTAATTGCAACCTCTTCAGTGTAAGTATGGAGACAGGTTTAATTAACTCAGGTTATTCCTTTTCCAAAAGTACTGAATCAAGCCTAATATTTTTATAAATAGTCATAATGGACTTGATCTCTTTGATTAGATGTCTCTCTGAGGTTCCCATAGAGCAGGTATTTATTAAAACTGTGAGAAAAAAATTACAAGCAGGCAGAACTTACTGGAGATAGCAGGAACATATTTAAGTGATTTTTAGTAGTTACTCCAAATGCAGGTTCCAATATAAGCTCCTAAGTATCTTGGTACAAAAAATTTTGATTTTTCAACATTCATAGGTCAGCAGGGATAATGCACTTGTGCATAGTCACTGCAATTTTGCTTTTGTTTGCTTCTAGTAATCCTGTAAATGGTTAGAGGCAGAGAGTAAAGATGCAAGGCATCTTCATTGGCTAGAAAGAGAGAGAATTGAACTCTATCATATTTATAGAACATAGCAGATTAATTGTAACAAAATTTAACTTTTGTTTCTAGTTTCCACTCTGGCTGGTGTTTTCAGTGTAATTTTGACAAATGAAAGATAAATTTCTTATATTTTCATTTACTCTAGAATGATGAAGGGGAAGGCATGAATATAATTACATTTTTAAAATGTAGATTGGTCATAAATCCTGAAATATAAATATCTGTGGTCAGTACATTGATTCACTGAAGAATTTATTTTTATTTGTACTTACAGGATGAGGAAAAGCTTGAAATATATACAATTTTCCACTGTGAATGTATATTAGAAAGCCATCTATTTAGAAATTATTGACTGCAAATACATTAGCAGTGCACTGAATAGCATTTAGAGAGATTATAAATTCAGTAATTGAAACACAAATTATGCACGCTTCTTATTTATGAAATTTTAAGTATTGCTTTTCATCAGAAAATGTAAATGATATTTAAAACAATTAATTATTCAGATTGGTGAAAATGGGAAAAGCTGGCAAAGCACTTTACCATCCCTGAAGTGAAACAAAATAAATAGAGAAGACTCTAATTTCTTATATTAGGCTGCTTAGGCCTAGCGTAGAAGCGAAAGTTACTATACTGAAAACCCAGCTGTAATTCTGAAGTGCGAAGGGAACATTGCTAATATGCGCTCTGGCTTATGATAAAGAACTTTCAAAATTTGTTTATATTAGTTCACTAAGACATTTTTCACCTTTGCCTTCTCTTGAAAGAAGCAGCTTTATTTTAACAAAGACTAGTATAAAATGGTAAAAAAAAAAGGTACTGGCCTTGAAATAAATTTATCTTTATCTCTTTTTGACTATCCAGTCTTCTTCCACTCCTAGAGGAGAGAGATTAGAATGTGAAATTAGAGAAACAAGTAAAATTTGACAGCTTCTAGTAGCCCTTAACCTTAAATAGGCTTTTACCAACTTGGTGGGGATGTTTAGTCCCCACTAATGAGTGTCTTTAATAACGTATCTTTACTTTTGTTTTTTAAAGTGAATTTCTAAAGATTTTAAGATTATTTGCTGTGTGGTGTCAAGTAGCTTTAGGGCTCTTTTGCCTTGCATCTATACTGTAGTGGTGGTTTTTTTTTTTTTTTTTTTTTTTTGTCTCCTCAGGGCATGTAAAATATCTGTAGAGTTCAGGAAAGTCAGGGAAATGATCTTAGTAAGTCATCAGAGGATTTAATGTAATATTGCGTAGACAGTGACATGAGGATAGTCCAAGAGTTAATCAGATTTTCCAGATTTATAAATGGGGAAATTAGGAGGATAATGAACTGATAAATCAGTAATAAACCTATTCTAAAGAGTAAGACGTTTTTGGCTCTCTTCATTAAGATTTGTATCTCCTAAAGGAAAAGTGATTTCTTAATGCTAAGCCTTCTAGAAGTCACTGTGACCTATTTCTGAGAATAAAATTAAAAAGATAAACTTTCCTTTGAAATTTATAGGTAGAACAGAGAAGTCACAAAGGGAATGTAAACTTATTTTCTGCAGATAGCTCTCATGCTAACTGTTTCACAAAAGACTACTGGACTAGAACTGCCATTGATTCAAATATTTGAAATCCCACTGTAACTGGTGTTCTTGCACTCTCTGTGATTCAATAAAAGATTAATTCTAAAGAAAAGGCTTAATTTTGAAGATTAGCAACACGTACACTGATGTAAATTAATTACCTCACTCTTCTGGGATCAAAACAAATACTTGTATTTGTACCTTGTTATTTTCTTTGAAGATATTGTCAATGATATATGGAAACTTTTTAGAAAGAAAACCCAAAATTTCTCAACTTGTCTGTATTGGGAGAATGTGATTCTTAGTCAATCAATTTAGGATATAACATGAGTCCATTTACAGACAATGAAAATGTACTGCCAATTTCAGAAGGCAGAATTCATTTGAAAATCTTAGCCTTTACATTTACAAGTGTAACTTAAGCACTCTTTTTTTTGGAACTTAATGGTTGAACACTCATAAGTACATGTAATTTATGTGTGATAATCAGTTTTATTTGTTGAGCAGCTCTGCCAATGATAACAGAACTGTGGAAGTAATGATCCAGGAAATCAACTGCAGTGCTGTATTCCTTTTCACTCTGTAATCAGGATGGTCTAAGTAGCCAAGGTTCTGGTAGTTTAAAACAGATGGGAAAAAATAAGCTTGGAAACTTATACAATCTCAGATGATTTTCTTCAAAAAAGAAGAAAAAAATAGATTTTTTCCTAGAGTTTCGAAAAAAGGATAGTTGCCTGTATTAATAGCAAAAAAGAATGAAATTAGAATATAAAAAATAATACAGTATAGAATGAGTTACAATAAATTATGATAATTCCATAATTTAATGTTGATACTCAGACAAGTTAAGGGCTGGAGATCAAACTTGTTGTAAACCAGTATTAGCTGTGTGTAAATTGTATTAAATGTCAAGTTTATGTCAAAAGAAGAACCAGTGGAATATGAAGATGTATGAAGGAGGAAAAAAAAAAAAAAAGCAAGACTTAGTAAATGCCCAAGAGAGAGATTTTTTTCAGGTAAAGAAAAGGCCTACAGTTACCAAAAGCAGCTTCTGCTGCAACCTTGATTTAATGTCTATAACTCAGATTTGTAGTAAGACAGCAAAACACTTTCATTCTGTTTCTGGAGCAATGTTATTTAAGTTTGAATGCAAAGGAATGTCCTGTTTTTCCTTTCAGAATTTCAGCTTTATGAAACAAGGAAAGAACAAGATATATGTTGATCCATTTATCATTTGTTGGTTTTGTTGTTCGTTTGTTTTTATCTTTTTCCCATCAATAATGTGTAAAGGAAAATTGAAAAAATCTGGAATTAAATACTTTATTTTCCTCTAGCTTGGTCTGCAAAATATTTGTTTCTGAAACTTCTGTGGCTTTTTGTTCTCATGCTGAGTTTCAATATGAAACCAATGGCAACAAGCACTAATTAGATCACTTTTTTTTTTTTTTTTTTACTAGTATATTAGTTGTAGCAACACTGAATAGAAAACTGTTTTATCCATCAAAACAAAGCATGTGCTTTTTTGTGTTTTGTAATTCTGTTTTCTCTCCCCCTTGTCTTTAGGTCTCCTTTCTCCCTTTTGCAACTCAAAGCAACTAGGTTATTAGGGAAAAAAAAAAAAAAGGCAGAAAAACTTATCAAAGTCATAGAGCTTTAATAGAAATTTGGGAGATAGATGATTAAATGATGTTGCCAAAATTTCAGACAAATTCACTTAGAAAATAGCTACATCTATCAGGGCTATGTCTGAGAGCTGGTGAGATTTCATAATAAATTTGTCTGGAATTACTTCAAAGATTCTTACTTTGTGCTTCCTTTCTCATGTTCACCACCCTTTAACATTATGCACTTTAACATTATTCACAGGCAAACAACAGTAAAGACCAGAGAGAGGCATGCATTGGTGTAGCTGAAGATGTACATACGATTTGTAAGGTGGAGGTGAGGAAGTTACTTAGTGAGTACTTTCCTCTCAGTTCTGCTCCTCCATTTCTTTATAAACCTGACCCTATGTCATGAGTAGATTTACAGCAAGACAGTTAAAATAGAAAAACATGAAGCAATCCAGTATTGAGGGAAAGGACCTATGTAGTAATCTTTTTCTGTTATACACCTAGTTTCACTCCTCAAAATGTACATGTTACTTGCTGAATTGATGATTTATGCATTTAAAAAAGGGAGCTGCTGCTTATTAGTCAGGTTATAGCTTTTTCTAGCCTGAACATTTACTTAAGAAAATAATACAAAATACATACTACTTGAGTACTTCCAGTACTACATCTAGTTAGTAATTGATCTTTCTTTCACACTGTCTGCAGTATGAGCATGTATGATGGTAAGAGGGCTGGAGCACCTCCCCTCTGAAGACAGGCTGAGGGAGCTGGGCTTGTTCAGCCTGGAGAAGAGAAGACTGCAGCGTGACCTCATTGCAGCCTTCCAATACCTAAAGGGAGTCTGCAAACAGGAGGAAAGGAGTCAACTCTTTACAAGTGTTGATAATGGCAAGACAAGAAGAAATGGTTTTAAGTTGAGGAAGGGAAGATTTAGGTTGGATATCAGGGGGAAGTTCTTTATGGAGAGAGTGGTGAGGTGCTGGAACAGGCTGCCCAGAGAGGCTGTGGGTCCACCATCCCTGGAGGTGCTCAAGGCCAGGTTGGATGGGGCCCTGGGCAGCCTGGTCTAGTATTAAATGTGGACGGTGGTGGCCCTGCATGCAGCAGGGGGGTTGGAGATTCATGATCCTTGAGGTTCCTTCCAACCCTGGCCATTCTATGATGTATTATGTCATTCTTATTCCGTGTATTATCTGAGTTAAATTTGTACTTGTTTGTCTTTTTCCCTTTAAATAAGTACAAAAAGCATACATCTGTGTTCTGGGGTTTGGGCACAGACCTGTATGAAAGCTTTTAGCCTCCCAAAAGACTGCTGGACTGTGATAAGCAGTTTCTGGAAGCTGGGTAAATACTCACTGCCTTTCTCTGTTGTCAGAAACAGATTTATGTGGCCTTGTTTTTTCAGGCACTCTCAACTCACATTTCATTTCTAATGTATCTTTAATGTATCTGAACTAGCAGGATAAATCACTGCAGTCTGTGCCATGGATATGTCTCCGAACAAGACTGAACCATGCAACCTATGTGAGATGTTTGTGCTTATCTTTCTATCTGTATAGGTGAGCATAAGCTAGGTATGAAAACGCTTGGGTATAGAGGAAACAGTGCATAACAGGTGATTTTGTTTGGTAAAAGATAAAGGGACAGTAGTGGTGGAAGAAGCTAGGACCCTTTCACTATGTCTTTCTTATGAAATGTAGTTCAGTTCTACTGACCACCTAAAAATGATAATTCTGCAGTGGTCATCTGCTCTCATAAAAATCTGCACTATTGGAGGTGACCTACTGTCACTGCTGCTGAAACTCCCTACTCACAGTCTCACTGTGCTTGCATCCACTATTTGGTCAGAAAGCAGAATGTCAACGTTCAATTTTTTCCTCATAGAGAAAATCAATGACAAGCCTTTTCTTCATATACTTTTCCATATCAGATGCCATTCTGTCAGACTGCCCCTCTGCTGCCATCTGTCACATAGCAACAATATATAATGGGATACTGGTGGGAGGGTTCAACGTCTACTGCCATCCCACAAACATCCACCTCTGATACTGTGGGCCAGTATAGTAAAATAGGAGACATTACTTTTGGAGCAGCCTTCATATATTCTCTATCAGAAGCTGTTCCTGAAATAATCATCCTTAGATTTACACTCACAGAGAAAGCACTTGAGTTTGGGAACACAAAATTACATCTGGGCAGTAATGAAATCTTGAACTCTTCCTGAGTTTTGTTGTGACTCAAATTTTCTATTTTGTTCAAAATGTACTTTAAGCAAGGCGTGCACAGAGAAGTGCAACAAAGCTGTAAAGGGTCTGGAGTACAAGTCTGATGAAGAGCATCTGAAGGAACTGGGATGGTTTTTCTGGAGAAGAGGGTGCTCAGGAAAGACCTTATCACTCTCAACAACTGCCTAAAAGGAGGTTGTGGCAAGGTGGGTGTCAGCCTCTTCTCTCCCGTAACAGCAATAGGACTAGAGGAAATGGCCTCAGGTTGCATGAGAGGAGGTTCGGATTAGATATTAAGAATAATTTCTTCTCAGAAAGAGTGGTGACGTACTGGCACAGGCTGCCCAGGGATGTGGTGGAGTCACCATTCCTGGAGGTGTTCAAGAACTGTGTAGATGTGGTACTGAGGGATGTGGTCACTGGTTATGATGGGGGTAGGTTGATAGTTGGACTAGATATCTTAGAGGTATTTTCCAATCTTAATGATTCTGTGAAATGTAGGGGAGGCCACACTCTGTTGAGCTGTGTAAACAACAATATGTAGCTTATTCTCTGTAGTTGTGAGATAGCAGAAGAGTGAAAGAAGTGCACTTTTCTTTTTGAAGTTGCGTGCAAAATTAAAACAGTGAATTTTTATGTTTCTTTCATACTGGTTTCTTTGGCAAAGAAGTTCCAGTGCGGGTCTACATTTTCATTTTATCTTTTAAGATAAGAATTGGAACTTTGTAAACGTTTATCTGAACAGACAGGGTAACCCAATCTGCAATAAATAAATAAATAAATAAATAAAAAATAATAAACAGGTATTGCTTTTTGTACATTGTGCTTATTTAAGAGCATGAATTAGTTGTGCTGTGAGAAAGATGCCAATCTTCTACAATGTCTTAAACCAAATAAGGTTTTTAAAAGCTCTTTATTTCCTACCTGAAATAGAATTCTCTGGTCCTCACAGACCTTAGTCAGAAACTCACAGTATTGCTTTTAATTGAATAAATCCATAAGGATTTCAGCAGATATTTCATCATTTGCCAGGGTTTTTACTGGAATTTTGTATTCCTGCTGTTTTTACACCAGATGCAAGGAAAGCTGTTGTGAATGTGAAAGAGCTCAGCTGATAAAAATGCTTGTCAATCTCACAGATAATGTTTGTTACACTGAAGTTCATCAAGATCTCTTCAGTATATGGGTTCAGTACTTTACAGGCAATGTAAAGTATTGAATTTGAATCATAAAAAAATGTTAAATACTCACACTTCTCCAGGGTGGCAATTGTCATTGAAAATGCCTGGTTGCCTTCAAAGCTTAGGCTGAAATCAGCTTGCTTGTATTCTTCTCCAGAACACGATTAATCAAAATGTACAGCTGGCTGGAGCAGCATTCTGCAATGTATTGTCAATGCAGTCATACTTATTAAAATGAGAATTGTACCCATAGGTTTTAAAGTTTCCACTTCATGCAGCTAATATGCTTCCTTATGGAACATTTTATGGTGATGACAAACTGAAAATAACTGAAAGGAAAAAATAACTGAAAGGAAAATAAAAATATAATGAAAATGATCCTGACTCAAAGGACATCTATAATACGGGTACTGTATAAACTCATTATTTTCGTTTTTTCTAATTATGCAAATTATGTATTGTCTGAGTTTGGTTGTACTTGTGTGCTTAAATTACACATTTTTCAGCCTTCACCTTAGGGGCATTAGAAGTTGCAATTGAGGAGGCAGGAAGGAAAGCACCCTCCCAACTCTCAACAAAAATCCAAGCTTAGATCTAAAGTAGAGACTCTGGAAAACAGCTCAAGCATATAAATGATTTCATCTGGAGCTGATTATTTTTGCAGTACTTCTTTAAAAATTGCACTGTTTAACAACATAAACCTATTATTTTTCAATAATAATTGGTACCAGTCTGCTCAAACTGAAAATAGTTTGAGATTCCTTGTGAAATGTTATGGAACAATGTCAAAATTAATTCATTTCATGATATCATTATTTTATTATAAATTATAATTATTTTCTATTCCAACAATAAATACTCCTCTATGTACATTTCCAAAGAAAAACCTAGCAAAACTACAAACATATGCTAATGAAATATTGTGGTTAAGAATCATAGTAAAAAACCAATAATGTCTTGTTTAATCTTGCAGGATATTAACTATGCCCTTTCTTGACCATCTTTCTTGACTGTCATTACATCTAGTCAGTAGAATTTCAAATATATTTTCTTTGCAATTTATGCACACATTATAATGTTTCCTTATACAGAATCACAGAATTTCTCCTACATATTATGATTTTTGAGACTCTGTAAGACCCACAGAACAAGCTAAGTTTGGAGAAAACATTCTTTAACTATAGAGGTACCTTTATTTCATGGTTGGAAAAGACTTCCTGTTATGGTCGCATGCTTTTAAAGAGCAAAGAACTTCCTTCTGGAATTTACCACATAAAACTTCCCAATAAATGGTAGTTTTTTGAATGTGATGCATTTCCAACCCCTCATGAGCTTAATTTACGAAAGGATTATATAGACAACCGCAGCAAAGTTATTGCAAACCAAAATCATCTCTTTAAGCCAAAGTGTGCAAGTTTTCCAAAAGCATAATAGGAAGAGTTACTGCCATTTTTTTGCTGTGTGCTAATTGGAGTGGTGCAAATAAGGAGTCGTGGACATCAGTAGTTTTTGACAGGGATCAATCTCTTCAAAGGTGAAAGCTCAGTCCGGTTATAAAGTACTCTGCAGAGAATACTCACCTCAGGATCCTGGCAGACTATAATCTGAGCCTTTCTAACAAAGAACTGGTAGGAATTAGGTTCTTCATCATGGCACGATAACTTAGCATCGTCATATTTCCAGAACTTGAGTTCTCTAAAGTATTAACTTTAACATTTTTCATTTATTTAAAAAAGTGGTACTAACAGCTCTAGTATTCTCCACCTGCATTTTGTTTAGGCTCCAGAATGTACTGGACTAATTAAAATATCCATTCATTCTTAATCCCCTTTCCCCTTCCGGTATTTATGTATGTATGTATTTATTTATTTTTAAGCAAATGAGATTAAAAATATATTCACTTGTTAGAAATGTGGTAGAAAACACAGAACTTTAGGAATCAGGACTAAGCATGGGGAATCACATGAATCCTAAGTGGAAGATTGAGATTGTCCTTTCTAATATTACTGTCTTTTAAGGATGACTTGAAAAAGGAAAAATGTGTATAAGTGAACAGGATGGGAGTGTGAAATTTAGCAAGCAAATCTGAATGAAAGCAAACCTTGCCATTTGTCTTGTTGATTCCTCTTCATTTGCAAATTACTTTCATCTGCACTGCATTTTCATTGGTGTTGCAATTTACGGTCAGATTTGACATAAAAGCTTCCTGATGTTCAGAAGCTTCTTAGTAATGGTGGCAAAGAGGGCAAAGAGAACAAGAAGATTGGGAGCCCTCACAGACTGGTGTGGACACAGACTTAAGCACGGTGATACAGTTGTATTCGTTACTGCTCAGGGTAGTTTACCTCGATCTCAGCTCACATAGAGGAGGGAATACTGTAGTGGAGTGATGCAGTCAGCATTAAGAGATAGGCTTTGTTTGGGGATCAGAAGTAATTGTGTCCTGTGCATGTCTGCAGTTCTCTATTTCTCTATATGCATAGCTTCAAAGTAATGCCTTAGGCAGGCCTAGAATTCAAAAAAAAAATAAATAAATAAATAAATAATAAAATAAAATAAAATCAGATTTTTACATTTGAATGTAAAAAGACAGTAACAAAGCATTCAAGTTTTCTACTGTCTGATAGCATTTTCCTCATCCACATGTATGATAAACTGGACTTTTATCCAACAGGCTGCTCTTAGAGGTAACATGATACAGCTTGATGATATACCCTTACAGAAAGCTGTTTAATGTTAGCATTCTCTCCAGTGGGCCTAAACTTTTTCAGCTTGCAGTATGCCTATGTAGAATATATTTCCTATTACTGTTTGTCCCTGGACACAAGGTGATCAAAAGAAAATGAGAAGAGAGGGAATTTTAGTAGTATTAAAATTAGTGCCATTGAGCTGATTCATCGTATTTGATAGTAATGGGTATTCCTAAATAAGCATACACTCCAATTTGTGCCAATAGACGTTGTCCCAGTGTTGCTTCAATTGAAGATAAATGACATCTTAATCTGATGAGAATATGATTATTATTTTTTTACTTAAAATGTATGGCCTCATATGGAACTGTAGAGAACTTAAGCACCATTTTACCATACAAAGTAAAACAGGGACTCTTTAACTGATGTCTTCTAGATCCAAAGCTATTGCAGGGAAACCAGCAGAATTTCAAGATGGGCCATCTGCACCTTAGATTTATTGCTGGATTTTCATCCATAGAAAAAAAGTTCTTATCTAAAAAAAGATCTTATATTTCCACGCTCAAGAGGAAGAAAAAGTGTCATGTAAGACGTCAAGATGAGAGTGACAGTCATGGAGGTTTATAAGATATTTGGTTAATAATATAATGTGCAGATTTATAACGATTCCCCAGATGTTAACCACGACAAACAAATAAGCTCTTCAATTTAGCACCCAAATAAGATTCCGAAAGAGAAGAAAAAATGGGGCCTGAATAATTAATTATGCATGCAAAGTTAGTTTCAACAAGAGTAGTTTGTTTGGTAATGCTAATGCGAGTGATGCTTAGAGACCTAGAGATGTTCTAACCTATTTCAGTAAAACTGAAACCATTTTTTCATGCATTTTTTCCCCTTTATTTCTTTGTTTATTTTTTTAATTCATTACTGTTTTCTCTGAAATAAGCTTTAAAAAAAAAGAAACACTTTTTTTTTTTTTTTTTAAATGAAATAGCACCATAGACTGCATTTTCAGTCTTACCTTTCAGCAAGTTAATTTTTGACCCAACTGGAACACTTTTCATTTAATCTTAATCTCAGCAGTGTTTTGCTACACCATTGGCACTTGTGTTCTACATCAGCTGATTAATGGACATAGAATAAAAAAGGGATTTAAGATATATATTGTGTCAAAAAATGTTAAATAATGCAAAGCAGCAGATTAGATTACAGGTATTTTTGATAATTGATATATTGCCTTTCCCGTCTTACTAAGTGATAATTCTTTTGAAGAAGTATTCATCAATATGCAGAACTGTTCTCTACACAGTACTGACTTCTTTTACTACTTAAAAATTATGAATTGTGCCCAGCTGCTTATCTCTGTTATGTAAATGATTACCTTAAATTTCATGTAAAACAAAAAGAAATTTTACTGTACCTATTTACTTATAATTCTTGTGATTTTGGGAAGACAGAATTATTCAAGTATTTGTTGAACTATATGGGAAGCGACTAATAGTAATGAGTACTGAGTATTACAAAGAGTCTGTGAACGTATTTTCTGAATAACTTGTATTAATATACACCATTCCTCAGGCTGTCCCCCTTCTAAAATAACTATTAGGGAGAGATAGACTAAAGGTAAAAAGTTCTAGAAAAGTGAAGAATGAACCTCTGTGGTGGAAAAAAGACAGCATACTAAAAAAAAAAGTTTCCCAGACAACAAGAGGGACACAGAACATCTGCACTGTTCATTTTTTGCACTAAGCATTCCTTTTAAGGCACAACATGTAGCTGTGAATGTTGTTAGCTCAAATCTTATTACTATGCATAGTCTTAGAGCAACCATAGCATCCAGAGATTTTTCTCAAGAGTAACATCTCAGTGGCTAAGACCAACTCATGTATGGGTTTGACAGTGAGTTTTTAATATCTGTTTAGAAACAAGAAGTCATTCTTTAGATTGATGTATAGTAAAGAAATGCTTTTTGAACTGGGTTCGTAAATGTGCAGAAGTATATACATATATTTTTTAAAAAGCATATCAACCCCCCCAAAAAAAACACTACTCAATGTGAAGTCTAACTGGTAAAGAGATGAACTGCATTCTTTAAGAAATCTGTGTAGTTATTTCTGTGCCCTTTTCCACAGAGAAACTTGTTCAGATATTTTCTGACATTTCCATCTCCACTTTTGTAATTTTTTTCTTACTGGTTCATACAAGAATGCAGAAAATATACAATTGACTTGCATATTTTCTAGAAATAAAGCTTAATTCTACCTGAATAGAGATTCACACCTGCATGGACACTCATTTTGTTATAATACCTTGAAGATATAGTTACCCAATCTCCCTCCAAATGTAATAAAGGTTTGTGAAGAAATGATAGATGTAAATAATACTCCCCAGGCTGGATGGGGCTTTGAACAACCTAGTTTACTGGGAGATGTCCCTTCCTATAGCAGGGAGTTGGAACTAGATGATCTTAAAAATACCTTCCAACCCAAACTATGGTTCTATGATAATGATAGTCATATTTAGTGTGATGATGCATGAAGTCACCATTGATTCAAATAATATAAAGAATACATGTTTATTTAGGAGTAAAAATGATAAGTATATTGAATGATTATGATTGTGATATATGTTAGCATTTGCAGTATATAGAAATGGACCATTTGATAAGAATTGAGATTTTAGAACAGAATTCTAATTTTATTATTACAATTTTTCAGGACAATGTTAGGTTTCCTTGTATTGTACCTGTAAGAGCTGCAAATAGCTGATGTTAGTAATAGAAAAATCTTGACCACAGGGAGAGAATTCTCAGTGTGTGTAGTCTGGGAATTAATGTCAGATCATATTTATACTTTCTGGCATTTAAATGCTTGTGAATATAATTCTCTATGGTCATAGATACAGTACTGTATGACTGTGACAGAAATATCACAGTAGACTGCAAGGTCTCAAAACAGTTGGGTAAGGTAAAAATTATGTGGAGAATAGAAATCTCATTTTCAGAAAAAGGTATATGTGCATATCTCTCTCTTCTAGCTGAACATATGGGAGCTTGTGAGTGGGATTTTTATCCAGTTGCTATTAAAAGAACAAACAAACAAAACAGACTATAAAATATAATAGGCTGTGCCCTCTAGCTGCTATAACTCTTTTCATCGATATACTTAAAGTAAACTTCCAGTTCCAACTTGACATTGTTTCCTGTTTTCCACTGTCTTAACAGAAGAAATCTCAAGTTACTTTATGCCCTAGCCAGATTGAGATGAAATGTTTATTTTAAGGATTTGCTTTTTTATCTCTTCTCAGCAAAGCCAGTGCAAGAATAGTGATGTCTGCAAAACTGGAAAGTGTTGGCAACACAGTGCACCATGAGAAGCAAGGAAATAACTGAAGCAAGAGTTGTAAATTTGTTCTTTCACTTCTACTGCTGCTATTCGTGATTTTTGGTTTGTTATGGTTTAATTAAAAATTTCATCATATGGTAACAAGTGTGGTGAAACCCTTTTGTGAAAACAAGGCAAAGTCATAAATTGCATTCATCTCTTAAAAGGTAGCTACTCTTACATGGTTCACAATTTACTGGTGCAGAAAATCGGTCACTTATTTCTTCTGCGTCACTGTTGAGACTTGAACAAATGTCCACTTCTGTTTTATTCTTTTCTTTGAATTTGAAAACTTTGTGGCCTTGATCCTTTTCATCTTTATTAAGACTTCAAATCTACTGAGTATTTGGTTTAATTAAACCATTGTAGCAGAGCTGTGTGGTGATATTATAGTCACTATGAGTTGAAGACTAATTACTTTAACTTAATACCTAAAGATCTAATGTTGTGATATTGTTTTCATTTACATATATATATATTTTAATCTTTATTGCTTGGAATTGCTATGTCCTCAAATTCACTAAAGAGTTTAAAAGGGTGAGAGTCAGTACCAGTCTTCTGTTTAAGCTAAACAAAGAAATATCTACTTAAGTCTGCAGGGCTAAAAGTTTGTTTAAACACCCTCCTTGTCCTATGCAGCTAGTGCCATTGAAGAAGAAAAGCTAAATAAAACAATAGTACCTGGTTCCTCAGCTGACAACGAGCCCATCAAACAGTGCCAATTGGAAGTCTGCTGCAAAAGATATAGAAGTTATCATACTGGTAAATTGATCTTTCCAGCTAAATATTTGAGGTAAATCTTACTACCCATTTCTAATCTTAGTGTGCAATCCCAAGTAGGAAAAAAGAATCTTGTGAGGTGTATTCATTTAGTATCTAATTGGAGAAAGAGCACAGTCTTGAAAGGGAGGAGAAATCCTTTCTCTTAATTATAGTATGCCAACTAGTAAGCAATTCAGGTCTACCAATCAAAAAAGTGTTAAGATTGTTTCAATAAAAAACAAAACAAACAACAACAACAACAACAAAACAAAACAATAAAACAACAAAACAACAACAAAATCACTACATTTCTACAAAGATATAGCTTAAAAAGGGTAGAGTGATGACATGCGAAGGTTAACAGCCACCAGAATATATCTGAATATATCCACCTAGTGTAGCCTGAGTAAGTGTAATTGAGGCTAAAGAGGCTTGGCATACAGTTGTACTGAGGATGATGGCTGTTTGCCTTGCTGAAATGCCTTGCCTTTCTTGTCTGGAGATTGTAGGCTCAATGTGCTAGGCAACATGCAAACTGTCTAAAAGACTGTGCTTGCCAAGAAAGTTTCTGGTCTTTTAAACTAATGCCCAAAGAGACCAAGAAACACAAGGAAATACAAAGAGAGTATTTGTCCACATAATCATTGAGAGCCACAGCCACCACCTGTTTAGTCATTGCTAGAGTTTTCATAAACTTTACATTAGAAAAGCTTTCATGGAGAAATTTGAATGAGGACTGAGAAGTGGCTTTATGGGTGCGTCTTTTGAGTGTGAGAACGCAGGAAAAAGACCAAAATCACTTACTAACCAGTGCAATGAATAGATAACGAGGGCTGGAAACATTGGCTAATTAGAAGTGAGAACTGCCACAGTGAGGCAATGTCTAAGCAATTAGTTATCAGAGAGACTAGCACCTTTTTAGTACATTGCCCTCATTCATCTGTCCTCTCCTTTCACAGTCATCATCAACCTCTGGGGATAAGGCGAGATATTAGACTGTTCTTTCTCCCCCTCCTTCCACTTGGCACTTATTACTTCTTTCCCCTTTCACTCTTTTGATAGTCTGTCACTAAAATTTCATGGGCAATATTCCTTTGGGATCCTGAAGATTCAACTCTGATATAGATAATATTTGCAGTATTTCATACATTGCGGTATGATGGCTTGTACCTATTTGTTCTCAGATAACTGCTTTTCCATTAAAGGAGGAGTAGTTGAGTCAGGGGAATCCAGGTAGGTGGGAGGAGTGCGAGGGAGCAGAAGAGGCTCTTTGGGAACAAATGGCTTTCACAGAGCTTGACGGGTTCTGGAAAGAGTCGTTGTGATGAGCTGCAATCCTGCAGCTTTACAACAGAGTCTGGAAGAATGCAGAAAATAGCAAAGCTTCAGATGTTGAAGAGAAGAAAAAGTTAAAAGAAAGCAGCAGCATCTAGGCTGAGTTTGCCAAAAGTGAACTGCTGCAATGTCTTGAGGGCTGTTGTTACTTGTCCAAGGCAAGCTCACAAATGTTTCTAACAAAGTTTGGAGGTAGGCTGATGAGCATTTGTGGGTACAAATCTTCAAGCAACAGAGATCTGAGGCAGTACATCCACAGGTTGCAATACATACAATGTTTCTGCAAAGCAGTATTAATGTGGCATAGGACACATAGGAGACAATAGTCTCTGCACGTATTCCTTACTGTTTCTTCTTCAGCAACGTGGGAGGATGCAAGTAAGCCAAATTGTTTTACATGTATTTGCTTTTTTGTTCCTGGATCACAAGTTAATTACTTATTACTTTAATCCTAGAATTTCCAAATATTTGATCTGCAATCCACTACAGCTTCTAGATCCTTTTTAGTCAAATTCTGTTTTGTAACCTTTATTTTTTCTAAGAGCTGGAGTAATTGTAAAGACCTGTATCAAGAGCTAACATAGTACTTGTTAACAAGTTTGAACACAGTATTATATAGGAATGTGACAATACAGAAATTATTAATATCCATTCAAGTGAGAATGTAATTAGTGGGTCATAAGAATCCTATGAAGAGGAATACTCAAATATAAACTTAACTATTCCTAATGATATGTTACATTATTAATCCTGGCCTACAAAGTCTGCCTATGAATGCAGCACAACTCCTCAGTGCTTGTTAAAAATGTCTTACTATCTCTACAAACTGCTGGAGTTACTATATGGTTGAATGCCTAATATCTTGATATCTTAAATAGAAAGGGGCATGTGTCCTAGTGGCTTTCCAGGCTTGTCAGGAAAGTGTTTATTGAGATCATCAGAAAGTGGAGTTTGCCTGAGACTGCTTATGTTTCAGAGAAAATTCTGTATTATTAACCATTTTAACTTAGTACTGTCTCCCACAACCCATGAGGTGATCAGATCTGGGAGGAGCAATGCCATCAATCTGAGAGACTGAGTTATTTTCCTTCCTATTCAAGGCATCAGGCTCAATCTGACAACATAGCATTCTTTTCTGCATGATGCATTTATAAGTTCACTGGAATGAGTAGAGTCAGAATGTTTTTGAGAACTGGAACAATCAGAAAGGACTGGGGAGGAGAGCAAATCACCTAAGTGTCTTTTCAAATAAGCGATTGCTAAGAGGATAGAAAAGACAAAGCTTACATGTCTGTACTGTGAAATCTATTGGAGTGAGATACTTTGAAAAGACTTCAAAATGAGCCCCAGATAAGTTTTCCTCAAATGAGTAACAGTTTAAGATTTTTTCTCTTGATGCTTCTATGAAAAGTTCATGTGTGTAGATCTATCAGAAGGCTCTGGATGTTCCTTGCCTATAAAGCAATGTATTCAAACATCTTCCTCTGTCTTCTTTCAAACCCTACATTTTCCTTCAAGGGGCCTTCATGTGCTGAGAGGTACCGATTCTCCCAGGGAAATTTCCTAATGCTGCAGTCTCTGAAGATCTGTGTAGAGTGGTTCACAGACTTTTGAAGACATGCTGCTCAGGTGCTCTCAGTAGAGTTACAGCCCTTAACTGTAACCAGAGCTAGATTTCACACATCTATTTTTTTTTTTTTTTGCTTTTTTTGTTTTTGCTTTTTTTTTTTTTTTTCCCTGCTGTGATCATAGTCTGTCAGATTATTTTCCTCTTTTACTTTTAAAGTCTGTGACTTTCTTCTATGGTCTTTTTCTTTTCCCCTCTCTTTCTGTCTGTGCAATAATAATATAAGAGGAATGGATATATTAACCATTATTTATAGAAAAAATATGTAATAAACTTTCAGTGATGTCTTATGAAATTCTAGGGGCCTATTGCTTTTTTTCATTCCTTCCATATTTGAATGTATTCTGTATGTGACTAGCAATTATCAGTTGGCATTTTTTCCTACTGCTTCTTCCTTCTTCATGCTTTCCTCTCAATCTTAGTGTCTGAAGGCCTCTTAAGAATACATGTATGCCTTTTAGGGAGATGTTGATATTCTTGGGTGCAAGACATAAACAGTGCACTTCCCATGTCCTACATTCCTTGCATTTGGATTATACCATCTGTGATAGAAATATTTTCTCTTTTCCATTAAGTTTTAATGCTTAATGTTTGTGTCTAAATACTAACTATACTGTATGTGAATCCCTTTGCTAGTGAGAGAGTACTTTTTAATTGAGTTGCAGATTAGGTCACTAATATCATTAATTTCTTAAGGCTCTTGCACTCAAACATATGTAGTGTATGTTTGCTGATACTTAAAACAGTTTTCTCACTACTAATGATAATATTACTATCATGATAGTATAACTGCTTCAGATTCTGGTTGCAAGAATTGAGTTAAGGGTCATAGGGTAGATTTTTGTTTCTTTCTTTTTGTTTTTTAAACTCTGTTTTGTTGTCATGTATTTCTATCTTGTTCAGTAGGATATTTTTATTGGTGAAATTCCTCACCCAAGTATAATACAATACAGTTTTGCAAGCAAATCTTTAAGGGAGAAGAAACAGTTAAGAGGGAAGAAAACCAATGGAAGGGAAAATCTTTCTACCCTTTAGCTTTCCCTGTTTTCCCATATGTTCTGTTACTCTGTTTTGGATGGCTAAGGGATAGATTTTGATACAGCTAAGAATGCCATGGGGTAAACTGCGAGGAAACATATGCAGAATGGATGTGCACTGTTTGCTCCATAACAATTGCCAGAGCTGTTATTAGTGGGTTAGCACTTATTAGAAAACGTGAATAAGCAGCACTGGACCCTGAGGGTATGTCTATGCTGTGCAGTAGAGCAAAGCACAAACTGTCCCCAGCTAGCTCCAAGCAGGCTGGAACATCAGCATGGCTCACTGCAGGAGCATATGAATGCCGGCAGCAAAGTGACTGCGCTGGCACGGCACTTCTCAGCAGTACTAATGAGCACCAGTGACACAGTTAGACTATTTCAGGTTCTGGAACTAACTTTGTTTTACCATTCTTGTTTTTTTGGTTTTTTTTTTGTTCCCCCCATCACCCCCCCTCCCCCCCCACTTATTATTATTATTATTATTTTTACAGTATAGATGCAACAATTGTGCAGGGCACCACTGTGCAGTGTGGGAAGAACTTAAAGTCTGCTTGGGAAATGAGTTATCTGCATCACCCTGATATGCATCCCAGAAAAACACGAAGGAAAAAGGAACTCCAAAGGGGGTTGTTTGTGCTAAGTGAAATGTAATCAAAGACATTTTCCACAAAAGAGCAGGTGTAGTAATCAAGTTATCCAAGCTAAAAAAGGGAGCAAAGCAACTAAAAATACTTATGTTTAATTTACTTATTCACGCACATCTTACAGGTAGTTTTAGTTAATTCCTGTGATGGATTGATCATTGCTGGCTACTAGATGCTCACTTGGCCACTCCCTCTTCTCCATAGGAAATAAGACAGAAAAGGTTCCTGTCACCTGGCCTTCAGTGTGGAACTGCTCCTGCCCAGGGCTGCCAGGGATCTCTGTTCCAGCAGTGCCTCGAGCCCCTCCTGCCCTCCTCCTTCTCTCCCCTAGGGACGAACAGGGCTGTTTCTCTCTCTGTTCATGGCTGCTGACAGCACCGTGCCCTCCCTTTATCAGGTTCTCCCCAGACACCCACCTGAATGCAAGCAGCTGGAGCTCTCTTGTTTATTCTCTGGTGTTTCTGGCACAGGAATGTGGATTCAGTGATGTCTTTGATTCGTGTCCCATTAGCAGAATCCCCCATTCTTGGCAGTTCTCCTCAAGCTATTGCTTGTTATTAACTTCCTTTAACTTAGCATTCTGGGTGCAGAACTGACTCCTCCATACTCTCTTGCTAAATACCCGACACGATCCAGAGAGCTGGAATTGCAACAGCTAGTTTCCATTAGTAAGAGTGGCTGGTGCCTTACCCTTGCTGTAAATAAGAAAAGGAGATTTGGATGGAAGGGGAAGAATGGCAACAAGATTATTAATGTTTCCTTTTAGAAGAATGTGAAAGACTCAGTTTGAGATTTTTATAAAAATCATTAATTGCACAGTGATCATTGTCTCTGACATTCTTGTTTCCTTCATGACATTTGTGCTGTTGAAATACATTTACAAAAAAGCAAAAAGTGTTAAAGCATGAGTAAGCATTTAGAAACAAACAGTGCACAAATACCTACTTAAAAATTGAAGAGTGAAATAAGAGAAATACCAACAGTTCTTGTACAGCTGCTTTTAAATTATGAGAATGACTTCAATTTTAACTTTCTAAAATGACAGAAATACAGTGCCATCTGCCAAATCATTTCAAAATGGAGATAGTAATCAGAGATCCTAAGGTGACATGGAATATTATTGTTCTAAATTATTTGAGAAATTTAGAGTTCCAAAAAGCTATTTGTTTGTCATCAGCATCCATTCTTCACAGGTAATGAAATTATTGCATACTTTCTTCTGTCTAGTGACATAAACGTTATCTGCTGCTACACTTCCTTCACTGCATCCTGATCTTTACATGCAAGTAAATAGAGACTCACTGCTCAAAAGAAACTTGTCCCCAGTGTATATCAGTTCCTGATGTGTTATCTACTGCTATTTGCTATTGATTCTACCATTACTGTCAAAGTTATGTTGGAGAAATACTCAATACTCTGTTCCTTCACTCCCCACAATTTTATGACCGTATGTATTAAACTGAAAAAAACAAGATTTGTCAAAAAATTTGCTTTGGAGCTAGAGCTTTGGACCTAGATGGTAACTTGGAAATGAGAAAAAAATCACTGTGTAAAAAGTCTGAATATCCAAAAATCCCTCACAGACAAGGGTGGAGTTTTTTGGTTTTCTGTCTAAGTGAAATCTGTCCTGCCTAATACTGTAGATTACTGTTTCCTTTAGATTTGGAAGGAGTCTCCTCACAGTTTTCTCCATTTGTTTACATTTCTTATGTTATTACACAAATTGATCTACATGTCTATAAGGAGATATATTACATTTGAGATAGATGTATGTATTTACAGTGACTGTAAACAAAAGTAGTCTAAAATTTGTTTATACAATACATTTTACATTACATACAATAATTAGTTAGGTTTCTATTTTCTTCCTAATCCTTTTGGCTGCCACGTGAAAGACATTCATGTAGCTTTCGTTTACTAACTTTGTCAGCTCAATCTTACTGTGTGTTTTAAAAAAATCATAGAGCAAATTCTTGTGGTTTGGTGGTCATGAGTGGGTTACTGGATCTTGATTATGAAATAACAGGTTACTTTCTCCATTACTGAACTAATCTTCAAATATCATTTGTAGACTTTTGTCATCTTGGTATTATGTTGTATCTCTGTGTGCAGAACCAGATGGGAAGGGAAAAGAGAAAACTCCCTTGGTACAAATACCATCTGACAAGAAGATATAAGACCACCTGTTGTGCTATGTAAAGGCAAGGTTAAGGCTTCTTAAGATGGATGAAGATTTTTGCCTGCTTTATTCTCTGGCCCACGTAGACCCATGATTTCTTTCTTAGATTTTATTGACATTATTAAATGCATTTCTGAGACCATAGCCCAAAATGTACGGTTTACCCAACACTGAAAGTTGTAGTAATTAACAGTTCTTGGACCTCTTTCATGCTCTTCTTCCTTCCCTATACATACTCATTATCATGGTTTGTCAATTATCTTCCAAACTGTATTTAAAAAAGATAACTCTCTACCATTAGCAATTGCTCAGAAGTTGCTAATAGCTCTCATGAGAGCACTTGTCTCACCCCATATCTCCCACCTTATCAAAAGGTCACATTAATTACAGGACCCTTGCTGGGAATAAATCAATGTGTCAATCATAGACTTACAATTGTGCTGCAGTTGGAAAGTAAAAATTCCAGAACAAGGATATATTTAGGAGCTAACCACTTTTTTTTTTTGGATACTATATTTGTGTGTTAACCTGAGAACAAGAAATAATGTACTTTGTTAAGATCAAGGTGTGTGAATATATTAAAAATTATTCACATATTTATTTATAACTTTACAGCCAGTTATTTATCTACTTAGAATAGCCACTTGGAATTCTGGCACCCCGTTCTTACTGGTAAAATCTGAAAAATCATAGCCTTCAGCTAAAAAGAAAACTTTTAAAAAAAAGAGATGCATTGAATTCATATGTTCATTCTCTCTGGCAAATAATGTTTATCTTTAAGTATTCATCTATGAATATTTCAGTGCTGGATCATAAGAAAATCTCAACTGCAATAATGATTTCCTTGTTTAGTCTCTTTAGACTGTAAGCAGATATAGATCTGCAAAACTGTTTATGATATTCTTAGAATTTGCAGGGCTCTTTATGATTTTTTGATTTTTTTTATTCTTACCTCTGTGAAACAAAGCAGATAGTTTCTAACACAGTAGTGAAATAACAAACTGCATGAGCAAACAGGAAGGGAAAACATCTAGTTTTTTCCTTTGCTTCACTCATTTTTCCTCCTGGTCCAGTATTATTATATTACACTCTTTTCTAGCAGTGATAGACTGCATAAAAACTCATTTACAGACTGCTGTTAAATCCCAAGATTTAGATCAAATTCTCACATATTGTTATTACCAGCAGCCTAATTCTTCAAGATCTTAATTGTGTGCTAACTACTCAAGCAGGTTAACGTAAAATTTAATTTGTGCTCATCAGCTTGAGGCTACAGAAATACGCAATAAACTTGATTTATAAACTTCTAATTTTGCTGGCTATTAAATAAAAAATAATTTGTGTGTGCATGTGTCAATATTGGAGAGGAAGGAGTCTAATAACTTTCTAAATATAGTTGGACTTGTTATGTTACATTCATTTAACTTGATGTCTGAGTCATTGTTTTAGATCCAGAAAACTTGAAGTTTGCCTCTCAGTACACCCAGAATCAAAAGTGGAAAGCATCTGGCTTTCACTTACATAGGGAATTCAAGGAAGGGATAAATGCAGGAAAGATAGGAGAATGTTCTCAAATACTAAGGTAAATTGAAGAAATAGTAGTGATTTTTTTTTTTTTTTTTTTTTTTTTTTTTTTTTTTTTTTACAGAAACAGTCACAGAATCGTAGGGGTTGGAAGGGACATTTAGAGATCATTGAGTTCAAACTCCCTGCTAAAGCAGGTTCCTACAGAAAGTTGCAAAGGAAGGTACCCGGGTGGGTCTTGAATAACTTTGTAGGAGAATCCACAACCTCTCTGGGCAGCCTGTTCCAGTGCTTTCTAACCCTTAAAGAATGACATGACAAGATTGCAACAAGTCTGGTAAGAGCTGTGATGTGAGATCTATGAGCAGAGTCCTGAGTGGATCTCAGTGAGTGGAAATTTAGGACTAGATCACAATGTGTATAATGTGTTTTGGTGAAGGTTGCCCATCTGGTCTGTCTGTTGTTCCTGTTTGAGATGTGCACTGTGCAGCACCAGTGTCCTTCTTGAGTGTGAGAGGAGTTGAAGTTGTTCTGCTTTCCCAGCATTTTCTTGCCTTAAGGCTGTTGTGCTCAACGCAGCATGTGACTCAGCTCTGAGAAGCCACTTGCTCATACCCCTAGTAGGGTAGGGAGAGAACTGGAAGAGGTAATACTGCAAGAGCTCCGGGGTTCAGGTAAAGATATTTCAATAAGAAAGGAAAAAAACAAACAAACAAAAATTAAAAAGAAAATTGGATGGTTCAGTTATGAGATGTTTATTCAGAAATTTGTTTCTCAGAAGAAAGCTCCTGATTTTCCCTTGTTCTAAACATGGTAGGAGTTATTAGTTGTATTTTGTAATTTTTGTGGTACCCTATTGGCACTCTATATGTGATCCTGGACCTCACTGGTTTAAGAAAGATGGTGCCTGCAAGCATAAAAACAGCATGGAAATCTTTGATTCTGAATTGTTTGTAACAAATGAGTCATTGAATAGATTGTAAGAGATAGGTATTTCAGTATAGATAAATGGAATTAATATAACTAGGAATGTACCTAGTTATTATTTTTAATATTGGAGCAGCATTTTGTATATGAAAATGTTTGGTAAGACATGCTAGCTTTAAAATCTCTTCCATTTCTGATCGCAGCTGAACACTATTGATGGCTCCTATTCATTTCTTGTATTTTCTCCATTGTTTAAATTATTTCATGTAGATAAATAAAAATAGTAACTAGTAGCCATAAGGCAAAGCCTGAGTTCTGCAATTAATAAATAGTAATATCATTACTCATTCCCTCCCCAGAAGTGCTTTGCAGGGAAGTGTGACCGTAGCTGGTACTGCTAATTAGCAGTGTGCCATTACAATTTCCGAAAGACATGCTGTATTAGTTATAGCTCTCAGATTACAGGGCATATCCTGCAATGATACTGTACTGTGTGAAACTGTACTGTGTGAAACAAGAAACATTTCCCAAGAATAATTTCTAATAGCATGAATAATTTCTAATACCACAGTTCATATCAAGTGAAATTGAAGTATTCTAGGTGTGTACCTTGATTTCACTTAGGCAAGACTATATTTCTGAGATGTCTAAGAAATGCTGTCGTGAATGTGGCTGCACCTGGGACTGGCCCAGGATAGCAGAGTGTGGAGGATTCCTGGCTGTACAACAGTGTCTTTTTGTGATTTGGGCCAAATCCATTTAATTGTCATGTTTCTTCTTTGTTACCTCTGTTACCTACAGAATGATTTGTTTTACTGCATCTGGAGTTACCTGTATCTCTCAGGCTTCCACCAAAATCTCTCTCCTTTTTTTTTTTTTTTTTTGACTGAAAGCTCTGCTTAGAAGAATTCAAGGAAATCATGAGATTTCTCCATAAAGTAGTTGAACATACCAGTATAGTGCATGGCAAACTGGACACATCCAGGATGCATTTGACCTAATAGTCATAAGGCAAATAGCTTGCTAGGTTCTGCTAAGAATAAAGTCTGTGGAAGGCATATGATTATGACTTGTGGTTTATCTCAGAAAATAAGTTGCCCCATATGAACTGGATTCTGCATACAGAATTCAGAGATTCATATGGAGAATACTTCTTGTGCTTTTCAAACTGTAATTCTCACTGTTTCAGTTTGATGAGTTCTAAATGGGAATATAACAATTTTGTTCAGATCTAAAAAAAAGTTCAGTAATTTGTTAATGCAGTGATGACAAGTTGAATATTAATGGAGAATTTTTTGAATGAATGGTATATTGTGTTCCTTCTGAGATCATAAGGTGATTTTTTTTATTTATTTTTTATTTTTTTTTACTTAAATCAACATTTAAGAGTTGGATCATGAACATGAAAGTCAGATGTACTGAAATATGGTGTTATATTGTTGGATAAAGTATCTGATCTATTCTGATCTTATTTTCTTTTTGCATTTTTTGAATTCCTATTATTACAATAAAGTGGGCATAAAGGGAAGAGATTCAAGTGACCTACTTTCTAATTTGTAAACAAAATTCTTTAGTCCTGTGAAGTGCAAAGTGTTTTGGTTTCTCTTCCCCAGAGCCCTCTAACATTCTTCTGAGTGCAGTGCACAATAAACTTCTGCTTCTAAATGGCATAACTTGCAGGTTTAAAAGATAGATTTAAATGGTTTGTTTGACACAAGCTTTGCATTTAGCATCTTGTTGGTAAACCCTATTATAAATCTTCATAAGTGAATTTATTGTGAAATGAAGTTTGTGGAGGATGATAGATTGCCTTCTGTCTCAGTCCAGTGAGAACCTCCTATTGTACCTCTGAACTGGCTTCTGAACCAAAGCAGATGATCTTGTGCAGAGAGAACAACTGCAGGGCAAAGCTGCAGCTCCATTTGATAAAGAATACATTTAATTGATAAAACTCTGATGAAGTAATGAAAACTAGAACAAGATTCAGGTTGCAAATTGACTTGAAACATACTTGTCTACATTTTATAATAATTGTTTATGAAATATTAAGTTGTTGGCAGTAGCACAATAATATCCATACTTTTTTTTTTTTTCTTCCTACAATTAAGAAAGAGAGGACAGCCTAAAAAAAAAAAAAAGTTATCTTACTCATATTTTATTCCTTTGTACATCTGATTGATTGACTGTCTTTATTCATTAACCAGAAAAGTCATTTACATATGAACAGTACAATCCTTTCTTAGAAAATTATAATCATTATTAAAGAATACCTCATTAGCTACATTGATTCTTTTGACAATAAGTAATCACGAATTAACTAGAATATAAAAAAGCAATACCTTAATGTTTTATGGTGTGTATTAAAGTCACCCATTTCCTATGACTAGTATTGTTCTTTCAAATGCAAATCTTTAAGCGTTTTAGGTAACTAAAGCTTTGCCCTTTATGTAGATTGTTTGAAAATACTACAAGTTTTAGAAAAGGCTTCTGTTTTACATGGGGGATTCCCCTTCCTGTACTACCTGGAGCAACAAGCTGGTGGAAGGAGGCAGCAGCAGCAGGTATAGATCCCTCTGCTCTTGGGAACTGACAACTCATGGAGGAAGGTACTTGTTTTTCCTTTTTGTATGACAAAAGCCTGTGTTAGGTTAATGAATGGTGCTGCTGGCCACCGGGAAAAGTGTTAATAACCTTATTTCCAGACTTAACAGCTAAGGACCTTGAGAACAAGTTAAAGTTTTATATATTGTTGAAAATGACTTTTCAGTCAGAGAATGCTGAAAGGCAATTTTTAACCATCGCTGTTTTTAGATATTTCTAAGGTTACCTTCTATGCATAGCAATAACTAAATAAATAGATTTGGGTCCTTTTTCCAATTGAAGGAGAGAACTCAACTTTTCCCGAATACCTGCAGAAAGTAGGAGCTCTTAATTTTTATGCCAGACTATTTTCTGAGGCAAAAGGTAGGGACCATTAAAGTAGTTTCATGTTCTGCCAAAGTATTTCTAATGCAAGTAAAAAGAAAAAAATGCCTGTCATAAAATAGAAGTGCCCATCAAAGCTTCATGAGAATATCTGACAAGCAATTTACCTGTCTAGCAATAGAGTATTTATTACAGGCAGATAGGACATTTGTCTTTTCAAATTTTTGAATTCCTCTTGTCTGAAGTTAGGCACTGTAATTAAATGTAATTGTGTTATTTTATTGTAATATAATTGTATGGAATGACATATAGAGGTAATTTGAAAACCTCTATATATTATTTAAAAATATTTAGCAATAGAGTTTGCTTAAATCAATAGTTTTAATGTAGGTACTTAAAGCTGTTAATCACATTTAATAATGAGCTGAAGTATATTTACACATCCAGTCACAAAAGATTGTTTTTTATTTATTGTTTTTTGAACTTTTTCAGAAAGCTGGAAAGTATTTGTCATAGTCACCTTTTTGCCTTTCTGTCTTTTCATTTTCTGTATTATATTCAGGAGGCATCACAAAAAATTAATGTTGCTGTACTCCTGGCCCAGCTCCAACACAGCTATGTATCTGGGAATAATTATTTTCTTGCACTCCTATAATTCTTAAATGTTAATACATGTTTTAGAGGCAAAGATAGGAGTAGCTGATTTTTTTTTTTTTTTTTAAGAAAATATCAGGATTAACAGAAGAAAACATTCTGTTAGTATTTTCTTGATATATCCATTTAAAAATAAACAGTATAAATAGGAGGGGGTATGACTCTTTACGAGGGTGAATAGTGATAGGACAAGGGGTAATGGCTTTAAACTAAGACGGCGGAGGTTTAGGTTAGACATTAGGAGGAAGTTTTTCACACAGAGGGTGGTTACACACTGGAACAGGTTGCCCAAAGAGGTTGTGGATGCTGCATTCCAGCAGGCATTCAAGGTCAGGCTGGATGTGGCTCTGACAGCCTGGTGTAGAGGCTGGTGACCCTGCACATAGCAGGGGAGTTTGAAACTAGGTGATCATTGTGGTCCTTTTCAACCTAGGCCATTCTATGGTTCTATGAAAAATACTAATTTATTATTATTTGAAAAAGGAAAATGATAAAGCATTCATTTTCTTGTAGCAAATCAAAGGACATGCTTAGATAACTTAATCTGATAATATCTGCGTATTCTCAATATATCTGATATACCTCTTAAAATGAGATTCATGTAACATGAAAGAAAAATGAGGTTTTTCAGCTGTTTCCATGTTAGTTCTAGTATATGGCCCTTATAAATATGATTGTATTCCAAAAGAAAATTTGGAAGATCTGTGATACTGTTGGGATTTAAGGCTGATGAAGTACTTGAAATGTTCTAGATAGTATGCTGGGAATTCCTCCTCCCCTCATAGTTCCAGATCACTCCATAACTCCTGAATGCTGAATGGAATTGGCACAGAGGTGAAATAGGATGTCTTTGCTGGCCCTGCAGTGCAAGTAGAGACATGCAAATTCTTCTCCTGACCAAAGAATTGGAAGTCCAGGTAACATGCAGTAGCAACAGGGATGGAAGATACAGCTGGGTTCTAGAAGCCATTTATGAAATAGATACCTGTCTTCCAGACCTTACAGCACATATGGTTATATTTACCTCAGTGTGCATAAGAAGTAAATGTGAGTGTATGTTTAAAAAGAAAAAAGCACAGAATGAGGGCATGGCTGTTGCGTATGTTAAATTACAGGAATTAGTAGAACTTCTGTTGAGTTTCACAGTGTGTTTCTGTGTGTTTTATATGTGAGTTTCTTTTTCATTGTAATAGACTTCGTCAGTTTGTTTGTCTACAAGAAAAAAAAAAAAAGGGCAGAAAACGCTGATTTTTTTTTTTTTCCTTTCTATGTTTTAAAGTTTCCACATGCTTAAAATGTACCATTTGTAAAGCAGAGGAAATACATCAACACTAACAAAGCAAGCATTGGAGCATTATATTCATTTGTAAAATCTATGAATGCCATATGCTACTGCTGACAATTAATGTTTGGCTATGGTTTATTGTATTTGCTATTAAATACGTCGTAGTTTTGTGTTGTGTTTACACATGTGTTTACATGTAATTCAGTGTGTGGCTGATGCAATGTCATACATTTTTTTAAACAAAGCAAGGATACACAACTGTGCTACTTAAAAGTTCTTAAAAATATAATTCATGCTATGGTCCAAAAAAAAAAGTTTAATTCTCTTGGTGCCAGCTGGGAATGATTTTTCATCCAAGATGGATAATTCAAAAATAATTAAATCCCTTTTAGATTGCCTACAGGCAACTTTATTATTTAACTTTATTATTTTTGTAACTGCGTGGATTCTAAGCCAGCATGAGATATCTGTAAGTGTTATCATTTCTTTATCTGCCATGTTTAGGTTTTTCTCCCCTTTCTTTACAGCAGGCTTTATTTTGTGTTTTGCTCCGAGCATGCTGTTAGTACACAAGAAACAATAAAAACTAATCACAGTCATCAGCCACATTCTATTATCCTTAGGGCTTGATGTAAAACCTGCCAGAGATTAGAAGTCTTTTACAGGTAGAACAACAGAGCTCTGCAGTCAGCATTTGGAATGCAGTAGATCTTACTTCAGTTCTAGAATTGACTACAGTGGGAATTTGTGCAAACCTCTTTACCTTTCTTTCCTTCAGCCAGTTAACTTCACTTATTCAGATGGCTAGTTCTCAGAGGCAGGTGCTGTTATTCTGTCCAAGTTTGTCGTGACCAGAGCTCAGGTATAAAGGAAGTGTTGGACAGAGTTTCTTAGCAAGATGTTGCTGTAACATTTGTGGAAAAACCCAACCAGCATCAAAATCTTTAGCTGACTCGCTACCCTACATGGAGGAACAATTAAGTGGGACCCAACCTCATGTTCAGTGACCATTCCTGAATTTACTAGCACTGAGTCAGAGATCTTGTCTTGGCAGAGAAGTATTCAATCAGCAATCAGTAATGTATATCCTCAGAGGAACTGTGTCGTGTATTCAGTTTCCATTCAATTCAGTTACATTTCAAAGTGATGAATATAGGCTAGCTGCAGTGTCATTCTACATTAATGATAAAACTGATATTTTATTGTGTACTATGAGAATCAAATAATCATAGAATCATTAAAGTTGGAAAAGACCACTAAGAACATCTAGTCCAAGCATTGGCCTATCACCACCATGCCCAATAGCCATCTCACTCTGTGCCTCATCTACATGTTTCTTGAACACCTGGAATGGTGACTCCTTTAGTTCTCTGGGCAGCCTGTGCCAGTGCCTCACCACTCTTTCTGAGAATAAATTTTTCCTAACATCCATGAATGTTGATGTTTGGCTCTGTTTTTTTTTTTTTTGTTTGTTTTGTTTTTTTGTTTGTTTGTTTGTTTTTAAATTTTTGCATGTGTGTAATTTTCACTTGTTTTTGTATTGATGAACAGGGACATTTAGTTTTACTGTTCTATCCTTTTTAAGCAAACTTTCAACCCCAAAAAAGTAATGTATAGAAATATATTTTTTTTTTCAGGGAGAGATTTTTCCTTACACATAGGATTTATGCTTGCTGTTTAAAGCAACCTTCTCCCTATGATTTTTTAGCTCTCTTCTTATTAAAAATCTGTGACCAGACTGTGGAAGGTCTGGCCATGGGCAGAAATCTCATAATACAATTCCTTAGCTGGAGATTAGAAATGAATAGAGAACAGTCAGATTCAAGCCTCATTCTGCCTCACATTCATAGCCTCCTGTTCCTATTTCTCTCTGGGCTTCGAGAGAATACTCTAAATGCTTAAAGTCTGATATCAAAATATGGGTATCAGGACATAAGCAGAGTTATAACTTCACAAATGAAAACTGGTAACTTTATTCCTTAAAATATATATATTAATGACAGTCATGATGTTACACATTTTAGAGAAAGAGGAGTGGCATGCCAGCATAAAATCTACAATTAGTTATAGTATCAATATAATTTCAGCTTTATTATCGGTGATATTGAAGCTTGCTTGAGTTCATCATTTGGGAATATGGTCCTCTGTAAGTGCCTAGCTGCAAATGCTTGAAGTGTCTGGGAGTAGAAAGCAGCATTATTGTTCCATTTGAAAGAAGCATCACATGCTGCTTAGGAAGTGAACCATATGCAACAGAGCAAACTAGGCTTTTATTTGTTAGGAGATGTGGTACTGTTCAAGTACATGGACGTGTGCAGTTAGCTTTCTGTAGTCTGGAGGCTTTAAGTCAACTGTTAGCATTTCTCTTAGAATACTCTAACTGAAATAGATTTCTCATTTTAGTACAGAAAGTATAGGATATCTTACTGTCCCTGTGTTACTTGTAGGGAGCATTACCTGTATTATTGCAGTAGGGATCTGTACTGAGCCACAGAACATTGGATTCAGAACATTTTTCTCCCTCAGGACCTGGCATTTTCCAGAGTGCTGCAGGCTTCCTAAGAACAGGCTGCCCAGAGAGGTTGTGGATGCCCCATCCCTAGAGGTTTCAAAGCCAGATGGGATGGGGCCCAGGGCAGACCCTGGATCTAGTATTAAATGGGGAAGCTGGTGGCCCTGCATGTGGCAGGGGGGTTGGAGATTTATGATCCTTGAAGTTCCTTCCAAGCCTGGCCATTCTATGATTCTGTGATTCTGCCCCCGATGCTTTCTGCACTGCCTGGACCCGATGCTTCCAGCTGTCAGCTCTGGAGCTGATGTAGCAGCCCTACACTTGAGCAGCTGCAGCACTGGGAAAGTTGACTTACAGAGGGAAAGGACACCCAGGCTTCTGGCAGAACTGCCAGGTGGCCTCACAGGAGGTGGGCCCAAGTTTTTAGCTCTGTATCTCAGAAGCAGTGTGTTTTTCCAGGGCAACAGCTCATCAATCGCTGCAATTACTTTTATTTTAATGAAGGTTTGGCTTCTGTCAACAGCCAGCATAGAAGCCATGGGGACACAGCTGGTCAGTTTTCTAGATAATACTCCTATGAAACTGAAATCAGCCCTAGTCTGAAATAGTGCAGGCCACTTTCCAAGCCTGTGTTCCCATTCTGGGCAATGCTGCAATAAATATTTAATCCATAAACTTATATTTTGCCTATTCTAAGACTCAAAAAAAGGTTCCAAGCTGCCTATTTTAATATAAACTTACAGTAAAAGACCAGACTCTTAGAAATTAGATATTTCTTGCTTAGAAGAAGTTGGAAATAGTGCATACACCAGTTTGGTTGAGAATCTGTTAGCATTTTTTTCTGCTGATAGTCAGGAAAGTGTGCTAACCAGCTTTGATATGAAGGTCAGTGTAGCTCCCAGAGAAATTTGAATCTGGAAATAGATACTGATGAAAAATACAGTGGTTTTCAAGAACCCAGCTCTTGTTACTCAAAAAGAGGAAATTTTTTCAACATTCTGACATGTTATTCACACCATCTTCTAGAAGGTGTGTAACACAATACAAGCTGGTGAATTCCAGTAGGAGATAATCAAAGATGGCAGAAGCAGCTTGAAGTGCAGACTGCTTCATTTCTTCTTACATAGGTATTACAAAAGCAGACTGCTTTCCATTGAGAACAATCCATGTTGCAAACTGAGTCAAAGTATCACCCCCAAGGTAAAGGAGCTAAAGCAAAAAAAATTACAGTATATTCAGTGCATCACAAAAAAATTTCCACAGTCATCTTGCCTTAATTATTTTGAGGAAATGATGAGAAAACAGATATTACTCTTATCTCTCATTTAAAAAAAAAAAAAAAAAAGTTACTTTTTGAAATATTTGTTCATTACCTTCTCAAAATTTTTTAAAATTTCATTTTGGAAAAAGAAGTTCAAATTTTACCTGTTACGCTCTTGTAAAATGATTAAGTATTAAATACATAGTATAAATAAATATCTTTATTTAATATAACTAATACGTGTGTTTTCCTGTAGAACTGCTACTCCCCTCACACAGAATCACACATACAAACTGTCTGAAGTTGAAAAAGACCTCTGGAGATCACCTGGTCCAATCCCCATTCAGATAGAGCCACCTAGAGCATGTAGCACAGGATTGTGTCTAGGTAGGTTTTGAGTGTCTCGAGAAAAGGAGAGTTGGCGGCTTCTCTGGGCAGTGTGTTCCAGTGCATTCCCTCTAATTATTCCTGCATTTTGCCTAGAAGGGATTTCCAAGTCTGCACAACAACTTGGAGCTCTTGCTTGTGAAGAAATTTCAGCCATTAAATGTGCCAAAGGAGGTTGTGTTGTAGTTTGCAAAGGGTTCTGAATTGCTGATTTGTGTGGCTTATTTTCAGTTGAGATGAAACTTATTAAAGCTATTTTATTTCACTGTGGCAAAATCAATTTAATAGTTAGATATTTGTGCCTTTTAAAAACAATCTTTTGTCACTGTAGAAGTTTGCTATTTGAATGAGAATTTGTGAGCAAAATAATTCATCGGTAAAAATTATATTTTGAGAGACTGGATAGTTAATTCTCATAGCGTGTGTACATTTTAGGGTGTAGGCTTATTCAAGCATTAACAGGTTCTAATACTGCTGTTATCTGTGCTGATAGCTGTCACAGGAATGTTTGGTAACAAAATGAGGATAGAAGTAATAGAAGAAAATGAAAGATCAGGTCACCTTTGGCATTGTTGTTTCTTAGTTCTAAAAAGTGAACTTTTGACATTTTCCATTCGTATGGTAGCAGGCTCATGGGAACATTGAAATGGTCTTGTGAGACACTTGGTTCCCTTGGTTTCATCTTCCATACAAATATTCCACTTGCTGAAACAGAATCAATAAACACCTCTCTCTGCTCCCAGAATCCCAAGCTATAAGGTAGTAATGGTGAAAACCAGAATATTTAAAAAGGCAAGAAGTGGATATGGGGAGAAGAGAGGGGAGAGAGGAGAAGGCACTTTTTGGAGGGACTTCTACTTTGAACTTTATATTTGAACAATATTTATCCATATATACTAAAAGTAATCAGAACACTACATGGAGTTTCAGACAGCTTCCACACATTCTCTTTGAAATAATTTTTTGTCCATTCACAGAATCAAAGAAGGGCCAGGGTTGGAAGGGACCTCAAGGATCACGAATCTCCAACCCTCCTGCCACATGCAAGGCCACCAAACTCTCCATTTAATCTAGAGCCAGCTGCCCAAAGCCCCATCCAGTCTGACCTTGAACACCTGTAGGGATGGGGCATCCACAACCTCTCTGGGCAGTCTGTTCCAGCACCTCACCACTCTTATAGCAAAGAACTTAATTTGCCTTCAACAGGCTGGGTATTACACCAGAGGAGAAGTCTTTCACAGTCTTTCTTTGTGGACTATCATGCAACAAATTTTTAGCTGCTATCAGGACATTTTTCTATTTCCAAACCTTTCCATACTTCAGTCATCAGAAACTCTTTTTCCATGAACGAGAATACAGTCAATTTTACTTGCAGTTAGTCTTGAAGAAGAATGAATTCTAAACAGTGATTTCAAGTACAGGCTTCAGCTCTTCAGTTTGGAAAGATTTCAAGAGAAGTTTCTCCACAATGTACCTACTGTAATTCCAGGAATCAACAGAAGTGACTTATTAAATTATTATGTGTTTTCATAAAGGATGGCACATTTTTAAATCCTGTTTATTTATTTATTTGTTGAGCACTACTATATCTAAAAGCCTAACATCCCCCCTGCCACCCATGGTAAATTGCATGATTCAAGATTATGAAAGTCACCAGAACTTAATGGTTAATGTAAAATGCTACCTATACATAAGTATAGATTGATGTGATATGTAGGAATAAACTATATACACATGTTCAAGCTTTGCAACTTCGATTTTGTCTAAACAGCATGCGTGACACAAGGATATTAATTTTCTTCAGCAGTCCTCTATATTCTGAGCTGACTGAGACTTCCTAATGTAGTGAAAGTGTTAAAAAAATAAAATGGAAATTGTGACGATGCAAAGTATTTGATGTTTTGCTGTATCTTTTTTTTAGAGATAAAAGCAGATAGACCAAGTTTGCTCACACAAATCCACAACGTTATTTACTGGAATGAAAATATAAAAATATTATTTGCTTCAGAGAATAGCCGTAGGGAGACACTTGAGCGTTATACTATATACCCAAGAAAAGCTTATGTAAGGACAAGATGCTCTCCACTAGTGCATTTGACAAAATCTTCAGAAGAAATATGAGTTTCTTGAAGCCTGTAATTTACACAACTCCTAACAAATTACGTATGTACCTTAGATTAATTTACTGTAGTTCACAACTGAATGCTTTGAAAGATACAAAAATTTTCAGCTTTCAAAACTGTTTAATGTCAAAATAGTGACAAATCTATGCAGATTTTCCCCATGGAAAAGCACAAGTATTTGTACGTACTTTCTTTTAAGAAGAAACCAACTCATTTTTATGAACAGCCAGCTGCAAACATGTCCATATGTTTTTCTGGGTGTATCCTCACACATTCTCTTTGAGAAGACAGGAGTACCTTGTGATGCTCTCCCTCTCATTTTTGAAGACCAAAGCAATGGCAACAGCTATGTCATTCACTTAGATGTGCATGCAGTTAAACATGAAGATGCACTACAGGGATCTGAGAAATTCAATTGTTAACTGAGAACTATGAATACGTTTTAGATTCTAAGTGGGGTAGGCTTATTGGAAGACAAATATGATGAAATTTTGAAGTTGAACATTGGGATAGTTTCACAACTTGTAGATCAGTTTATTTGTCTTGTGCAGTCACCCCTCCTGTGTAATCCTGTTCCCCTCCCCTCCTTTACATAATCCAGTGCATACTGGGTCAGTGATGGTGATTTTGGGTATTGAATGCTTTCTGTGTACTTTTTTTGACAGTCTCATTTCTGCCTTACAATGATTTTCTGTTTGAAGTCACTCCAAACCTCTTGTGTTATAAGGCTCCGCATTTTTCATACAGATTGTTTTCAGGTAAGTTCTCCTTCTGAAATTTGTTTGCTTATCCAACTATGTCATAGGTTACTACTTCTGTAATTTAGAATGCTTTCTTATATAAGTCTGTTATAATAATCTGACTCTCTTGAAACTGGAATGTCAGGATCCCTCAAATATTACGCTATTTCTTTTCAGGACATATTTTAAATCTAAGCTCCCTCATAATTTTGAAGGTCAACAGCATTCTATAAGAAAGGAATTAATGCTTCTGTGAACAAAAATATAGACAGTGCAAAAATAACAATAATCAAATTGGTACTCTTCCTTTATGCCAATTTAATGTTTTTATGTGCTTTTTATTCAAAGGTTAAGAATAAGAAACACGTGAAAAGTTTGGTGCTCATTGATTTTATTGAAAAGGAAACCAGAAATACATTACTGAAAGGAACTTGAAAGGTTTTTCTTCATATTTTAACAAGATAATACAAGTATGTGCATGTTCCTTATTGAGTAGTGTGTTGATTTGAAGGGGCAGTTTCCTCTTCATCCTTATTCCAGCCATCTCATGTGCATCCCTCTGGGAAAGAAATGTAGGGCTGACCTCATGCTTCATTTGGGCTGGTGGGGAGCTTCAGGCTGAGCAAAACTCCATGCTTTCCTCTGCAGGAGTAACACCACTGGATTATGAAATGAACCCCCTGGACCCACTTTTGAATACCTGGTAAATTTGCATATTGAGATATGCATTATGCAGTATGATCATCTAGAATTTGAATGATTCTGTGAGTGATGGCTTCCATTAGGATTGTACGGATCTTGCATTTCAACCATACTGAACCGTATTTAATTGATCCAGCTTAATGGCAACATTTTCCTTTGTGAGAGACAGTTGTGCTGTGCACTAAAAATGTATTTTCTTGCCACTCGGTGTTTTTGATTCCAGAGGGAAGCCTTGAGTAAAGGTTATCATCATTTCCATTTCATAGTGAGTTGAGTGAGTTACACACACACTATTCCATATAGTAGTGACTAACTTCAGTTATTAATTCAGTAGAGAGATTTTTATTTTTTATGCTTCATTGTACCTTTTTTTTCCCTTCCAAATTACAGTATTTTTCATTAGAAATATTTTCTAAAATTCATAAAGGTTTTACTGTTTTACTCTGAGTTGCTTATTTATATTCTGAATTACCACTGTCTACCTGTACTTCATATTATTTTATTAAGCTGGAGCAGCAACACTGAAAGATTTTTTTCTCTTCTCTTAACAAAAGTATATTTTTTAAAATCAACGTCCCAAATATATTAGTTAGATTTTTATGATACAGCTTATGATTTTAAGAACACTTCAGTTTCTCTATAGTATTAAAGAGCATCCAATTAAATTAAGTTGACATCAAGGAATATGTTGTGCTCCTGCAAAAGGAAACACTCTCACAACTTATAGAGAAATCTTAATGTCAACGATCACTTTGCTTACGTATTTATCCTAATTATAAAACATTTTCTTTTCTTAAGTGAGTCTTACATAATATTCAAAGTGTCTATTTTGCATATCAAATTGAAAGATTCTCATCAATGTACCTCTCAAACTATAATATAAAGAAGCATAAAAGGCTTCTACTTATAGAATTATTGCAAGGTTCAAGATACGTATTTTTTTAACTTCCTTTTGTTTCCTTTAAATAGTTAACCTTTTTATATAGTAAGTTGCATTCTCTCGCCTCAGGGATGCGTGTCTTATCTGCAGGGCATAACCTCTAAGCTCTGTGTATTGGTCTCTCCATTTCTGCTATGGTTTCCAGGAAAATAAAAGTTTAGGATACAATGGCAGGACGAGTTCAGAGTGGTCACTTAATCAAACTGTGCTGATTGGCAGGATTGATAAACTAGTAAATAGAATTATTGTACCAATTTGGCAAGATGAACTAGATGAGTAAACTGGGTTTGAGGGAAAAAATGGAAAGAAATAATAAAAAAAAAAAGCTGCTGTTCTTCAGTTGCCTAAAAAGATAATTATTAATTTTAAATGTAGAATATAATCCATTTAGTAAATTATGTTCCCTCTCACCAGAGTTATACTCTGTTCTTTAGACTCTGTATTAAGAATATGCCGTTCTTAACTTTGCTGTGTTGTACAAGTTTCAGATTACATTTTCCAAATCCTTCAAGAAAGCACTGATTCTGAAGTTCAACAGATCGCAATAGTCTGTACCATAGTTTCTATTACTATGGCTAATTACATAGCTCAAAAGAGTAGACCTTGAACAAAGGCAGAACTCCTCTATAATCCACAGAGACAAAGTAACAGAACTCCTCTAAAGTTTGCAGTGGTTAATGGGCATGAAGATTATTCCACTTTCTTAAAATTAAAACATATTTCACTTAAAGAACTTTCATCCTAACAGTAGCTGTGTGAGACTGAGCCCTAGAATGATAAAGACCGTGAATGGAAGAAAGTAAATTTAGAGATGTCCATAGATTTCAGCAAACCAGTAAACTAGAGGCTAAGTCAAAGAATTTCACAATACTTGAACTTTTGTTTTGTATGCATACCTCTGGATTATCCGAAGAGTAAATTCATATAGAATAGGTATGAATGGGGCCCTAAGACATTATTTAACTCTTTCTGGTCTTCTGAGATTTCACAAAAGAAATATTAGTCTACTGGTTTTGACCGTGTTTTTTGTTTGCTTGTTTTTCCCCAAAATGTTTACTATTGTGTACCGGTGCATATTTTTTAGTTTCTAAATGACTTGGCATACATTATTCAGAATTATGAAAATACTGGCTGTACCAAGTGAAAATCTGAAGGAAATCTGCCTTTGTTCAATAATATCAAATAATTTTGTAAAGAAAGTGAATGATGGAATAGATGGGATGTTTACTAAAAAAAAAAAAAAAAAAAAAAAAAAAAGATGGCTAGCACTGTCAGATATTTGGGGGTGTGTTCAAATTCAAAATAAACTCAGTCTTTTTTTATTTTTAAGATGCCCCCTCTAATTTGTCAATTCCATAATTAACAGGGTTTTTTTTTTGAAAATAGATGAAAGACCTTCACAGGATTACAAGATGGATAGCAACCTAATACATCAGGCCAATATTTACTTCATGTAGGATGGAGAATACCTTTGTCAATGAGAGAAATGCAGTAATTCCTTCACAAACAAGTCACGCTATGTGTGTCTTACTAAATATAATGTTAGAAACTGTCCCACCTAAAAAAATAAAAGCACACCAAACAAACAAAAAAACAGAATTAAAGAAGAGAATATTTGGAATAAGTTGCTGACGTTATAGAGATCCTATTCTCAGAATTCTTTGTAGTTATAGAAATATTCCTTTAAAAATGACATTGATCTTGGTCTTGATGAGAAAGGATGGTAATTAAATGAGCTTTCTTTCTGCCATGCCTTTCCATTATTTTCTTGACAAAACCATACATTGTTTAATGTATTGATGGAAAATTATCATATGTGCTTACATTCAGCTATGTCCTACTATGAAGTAAAATCAGTTTTCTCTATTTTTGGCATTCTTTTCTTTGTGATGAGAATGTCTTTTAGATGCGGTCACATCTGATTTTGTGTATGCAATCAAAGCAGTATTGCTATTTTGTGACCTTCCTTGTTTCTTGTTAAGTGATTGTTTATTCAGACATAATAATTCTTATCTAGTTGGCAGTTTAATATGCCATAGGTGTTTCTTCATCTTGTTCTCATTCACTGATGTCATGAACGTCTGCCTGGACTGTGTTTAATAGCTATCTCGTGATATATGAATGTTCTTTATTTAATATCTAAAACAAATGTACTGAAGGAAAACTGCTATTCCTTAATACCCAAATATGTTTGTAGGTTTGGTCTGCTGTCCTTCTGTTTGCTTTCTTTCAAATTTTGTTTTTTGGAAGGGGGATTCAGATGAAAGGGGGGAGAAAAAGAAAGCAAGAACAAAGCAAACTTGACTTCTATCTTTCAGTGTCCTCTCAATGTAATTCTCTGATTCACTGATCATATGGGAAGAGATGTCATTCAAAGGGACCTGAACAGGCTTGAAAATTGGGCCCCTGTGAATCTAATGAGATTCAACACAATTTGTTTTCAAAATACAGCAGTGAAGATAAGACTTTTGAGACATGGATGGAAAGATAGTATAAGATATCACCAATTACCAATGAAAACTTTTCAATTTCAAATAAAGAAATTTCAAAGAACTCCTTAAAGTTTGAAAAAGTTTTTATATAATCTCAGGGGACCAACTTTGTCTGTTTAAGGGTCAACTACTGAAACAATAGTTACACACATAATTTTGCGTCTGTGTTAATTAAAATAGAATGCATTGTGTATGCTTGCAGTAGCAGTAAGCTTTTGGATAGATAGAAGACAAACAAGGTCATTAAAAAGTTTATTTTGAAACATTATTATTAACATTTTAACTCTGATATCTCTGAATATGAGATTTTTTTTACTGTTTATGTATATTACATGCCTGGGGAGGGGGGAAAAAGGCATAACACAATGAACAGCTTTATATATACATCTTTCTATATAAACAGATGTATTTATGTTTTATGTTGAAAGTCACAACATTCTGCACATAACGAGAGCATCGGTATAATGTGAAAGCAGAGTTAATTGTCTGGGAAGTGATATTTCCACACTGATTTCCTGTGGCCTGTTCATTTGGTCAAACAGAGCTGCAGATTCCCCCTTCCCATTTCGGGGAAATGTGTGCTGGCTGTTGGCAATCATGACTGGTGATTAACTCAGCGTGTTTCTGAAAGCACACAGTACAAAATCACTACCTATAAGAACTAAAACAAACAAGTTAGACTTGTGAGTCAGGATAAAATGCACCCTTTTAGAAGATGATTGCAAATGTTATTGGAAAAATATGCAAGTATGGTGTGGGGAAAGCCTAAGAATTCTTAGTATAATCTCACATCCAACTCAAAATGCAATAATGCCATTTATTTAATTTACACTCCTGATAATGCTACCTATATGCACAAGTATTTCTGAAGCCTGTGGAAAAGCATTGAGACCCATGTAGCACAGAAAAGGGTCTCCTCCAAAGTGAGCCGGATAAGAAAGTGTATTAAAATACATTAGAAATTTTCAGGACATGGGGTTGAATGTGTTAATGTCCATGTAATCTTAATACAGCCCCTGAGTATCTATCCTGCAATCTTAGTGATGCTGGAGCTCTGTTTATGAGAGCATGGGGAAAACAAAGGAAGTAAATAAATGTATGTGTGGGTGGGAAGGTGATGATGCTTGGATGGAATGTGCAGTTTGAGTCTGTATTGTCCTTCATGGGCATGGAGAGGTCAAGTTAATGAACAGTGGTAAAGAGGCACCTGCTTGTTTGCCTGAAATTTAAGTAGCAACCTGTGTTCTGTGTTCTATAATTATAGAACTAGTTTGCTATTTTTACAGTAAAAATATGCCTCTGAAGCACTTCTTCATTTCTAAAAAGAGGTTATTTTCTAGCCTGAAGCATATTTCCTTACCAAACTATCTATGCACTTCTATGGACTGCTGATTTTGATTTATTCTGGAAACTACAAAAATTTTAATAATGGTCCTATTATTAGTTCTTTCAAGTTATACAGTGTGATATTGCATGGAATTTTGTAGTGAGAATGTTTGAAGCAATGAAATAAGTATTAAAGTCCCTATCCATCAAATAACTTATTGCATTTACAGCAGTTTTATTCATGTGGACAATGTAGTAAGTAGAAGATGAAAAAGATACTGTAGAAATGCAGACTGTTCTCCTAATTATTATTTGCTTGTGTTAGAAAGGGAAAATTTCAAAAAGCAAACAAGGAACAAATTTCCTCATGCATTGAAATCCAGCTTGCTCTTCTGTTTGCACATTACCAGACAATAGTGCAAGGTTTATACCATAAGCTTGGCTTCTTAGGGCTTCATATGAAAATCCTTAGTAGATGCTTTACTAGATTTCAAATATTTATTTGTATTTTTCAGTAAAGAAAATTGTTTTCCATTTTTTTTCCGCATAGAATTCATCCCAGTTTTTGTTTTGTTTTGTATTGTTTTGTTTTGTTTTTATAGTGCCAAATTTATTCTCTAAATATTAGCAGGTGTATATTTAGAAAAAAAACAAACACAAAATACTGATACTTTTGCTAGGTATATATTGGCCAACATCTTTTCAAGGGACCTGGATGCATTTCTTCTATATATACACTAACAATTTGATTGTGTTGAAATTTGTATTAACTTTTATGAAGACATAAAATGTGCAAGACACAATCAATCAAAAGCCTTCTCATCAGCTGGGAGAGCATTTCAGAAAGGGTTGAGCGATGTACTTCATGATCCCAATGTTCCATGCCACTCTTTCCACCCCACCAAATACACTTTATATGATGCCTCATGTGAAAATAATGGGTTACTGTTGTGGTATTGCCTAATGCTGTCCTCACAGATGCAGAACTATGACAGGATTTATATAATTCTCTACTTCCTGGAAGTGATTAACATAAGTCAGCTGATTTACTTCCATCTGTCAGGTGGCAAAAGCTTAACCAACAGTGCTAAAGCATGTAATTTGTGATGGTTCACTGTCAAGAGAGACAAACAAGTCTCCTAATTGGAAACTGACAGCTCTGTCGCTCATTTGAGACAAGCTTTTGCTAGCATTAGCTCTTAAGTCACTTTGCTCAATCTATAGCTAGTTATTAAAACACCATGAAAGTTCTCTCTGCAGGTACGTAAAGCCAGATCCTTGCCTGTGGCAGACTTAATTAAAGTAACAGCTGGATATTCAATCTTCACATAAAAAAAGAAAAATACAAGTGATGTTAATGCTTCTCAAAGCACCATGAAAGGGAAGGGAAGGGAAGGATTGCATGAGAATCGTGAACTGTCAAGGAAGTATTATCATATAAATATTGAAGTGAATTGTTAGAAGTGGAAAGAAAACATTTATGTTAGACATCAGCTCAAACAATGACTTAACTATAGCAACATATGTAAACTGATCACACTGTATGGGCAAATGGCTTCATTTCAAAGCTAAACATCTGTGGGCTTGAAGTGTTAGGATGTGGTTCTGAATTCAAATGAGCTCGAGATTCTTGTAATGTAATTCCATTCTGGATATATTTATCTATGGAAAGTCTTCTCTGCAAACTAGTGCAAAGAACAAAATTACAACTTGGGAAGATCCACCACCTAAATAGACAGTATATCCTACATTTTATTATTATTATTATTATTATTATTAATCACAGCATGTTTAGAAGATTTCTTTGGTTTTGAAATCAAGACACATTCTTTGTAGTAGAAGAGGAGAAGAAAGGTAGAGACAATTTGAATTCACATTTCACTTATTTCTTGTACATTATTATTGTTGTTTGTCTGTTCAAGTGGCTTTAACACAGCACTGTTCAGGGTGTATGTGTTGTTGTTCACATAATGGAGACTGGTCTTGCAGTCATGTCTTACGATCCTTTCCATCACGTTCACTTCCCAAAGTGATCAAATAGTTATTTCTTTTCCTTTGTTATTGGAGGCTTTATAAAAATCCTGTGTTTCCACTGGCTGAAAGCCTCCTTAAATTTTCTGCCCAAAGAGAAGGTGGAAATAGAGAACAGAAAGTTTTGTAGTTATGTTACATTTACATGGGTCATTTTCAGCTCTACTTGGAGTACTGTATTGGATTTCAGACATCTCATTATCAGTATATATATATATATTTTTTTTTTTACAGAAAAAAATAAAATGGATTTTCATAAAGTTCTAAAAAGATAAATTGCTTCACTTGTTTGATTACTTAAACATAGCATCGTAGGCTGACAGTCACAGTAGGCTAAAAAATAATGACATCCTTAAAAAAAATGAAAAAAAAAAAAAAGAATGTAAGTTCCGTAGCTGAATCTGTGATGTAACTTCAGTGAAGTCAATAAAGCTACAGTGAAGATAAAGTTGTACGAATCTCTATCAGTCTTCAGTACACATTTTTAAAACCATATCATCAGTTTTTCTCCAATCTTTGCTTTGATATTACATGTTGAAATCTTTAATTGCATCCCACACAGTGCTCTTTCAGTTCCATGGTTACAGTGGGAAAGATGTGAAAAAATATCCAGGTGGAAGTACAGAGTGTTTGATTCTATTGTTACCCACCAGTCAAGGAAATGGACAGATTGAAGAGAGATTGCTTAATTTAATGAGCAAGAAAAGCAGAAAGCAAAAAGGAATAATTTAAAAACCTGAAAATTGTATTTTCAGGTGTACAGCTTGGAAGAAATAATATTATGACTAGATCCAGTTTATTCTTTACATTCTTTAAAAGACAAAATTCATCATTACAGAGATAATATGCATATCTAGCAAACAAGGCAAGACAGTACAATGAAAAATACAAAGATTTAACTATAACTGTCAATTAGTTGTAAAATACGTGCTGTTAAATTAACTGAAGTTGCCTCTTTTTTTTTTTTTATGGTGGTGGGTTTTGTTGTTATTTTAAAAATTAAAATCTCATTAAATTTGCCATGAAAATTGTATTAATAGCATTTTTGTTAGATCCTGCACAGTACTGCACAGAATTAATATCTACAAAAAAGATGGGCAAGAAACTGTAGGTGACTCATTGCTGAGATTTGGATGTTGTCTCTTACCTTGAAATTTTACTACAAGTAGAAATTGCCTTTAATTTTCATGAGTGCCAGGCCCTTCAGAATCTACTAATCTAGCAATAAATTTATAGAATGATTTAGTTTTGCAGGGAATATAAAGACTGTCATTATCAGAAGAGGTGCTGAAAATCATACAGATTAGATTCTTAAAAGAAAATTTGCTTGCTTACTTTGTTAACAAGGGTATGTAGTTCATTTTTCTTAAAGCACAGCATATATCAAATGAGTGCTGTTCTGTGAACAGAGAGCAGCAGAGAAGGAGGACAGACTACTTCAGGGATATCTAACATATTTGATATACTTCTAACTAAACCTTGTTCTTTGTATTGGTAAAAACTTCAGTGTAACAAATTCCTTGAATTATACTTGTAAAGTAGTTTTAGATCCAAGTATTATTATGTGAAACAGCAAATGGCTGATAGAAACTAGAGTTAAGATATTTATTTTAGAAAAATGTCCAGACATTTCCTCTTATTTTTTAAATCATTTGTGGTTTATGAACTATTGAATTTTATGGTTTTTTACTTTCTGATCTTTTCAGTGTATGCTGCATGTACAGCCAAACATTTTAAAAAATAATATATGAAAAAGGATGTCTTATTTTAGGTAGTAGTGAGGTGGGAATTGTTTCTTTACCTACAGGCTACTCAAGAAACATAAAATGAGGGAGTAGTTTCTGTTTGCAGATCCCTTCCTAATGTATGATTTCTTTTGATAGAGTAACATGAATATAACATGAGACAACCTTGTTCCTCATTATGTTAGTTGGTATTATTAAAGTTTCAGTGTTGCATCTAGCTTCATCCATGTTAAATGAAAGGTTAGAAACTATACAGTTACCCATTCCTCTAGTGATTCACCACCTTAGTTATTAAATGTGTTTTCTCCTGATCTTGTTAAAGACTTCTAAATTATAGGATAATTTGCATTGTTTCTCATGAATAGATGGATTTTTAGCTGTCTGGGGTCAATAGCTGCATGTGTTTTGTATTTGTAAAGAAAGTGATCAAAATAAATCAGTGATTGATTCTGCTGAGCAAAAAGCAAGGAGCGAGGGGGGTGAGGAGTGGGAAGATTTCATTAGTGTTAGATAATATTTTCTGTGCACAGTGCTGCTGTTTGAATGTAACTCAGACTTAGTCAAAATGTTGCTCTGTTTGTGTTCTTAAAGAAAAAATTGAAACTTCCAAAATAAATAAATAGTAGTTAGTTACATTGTTGATGGATGAATTTAAAGGTATTGAAAGCTCAATTTCAGCATTTACTGAAAGGTAAGGTAATTATCGTTTTTTTGCCATTGTACTTTCTTATCTAATCCATATGCTGTAAGTATGATAACTCTCTGACAACGGAAAAGGAAAATGTGATGAAGGTTATTTTGGTTTAGAGTAGTAGAAGGGAAAGACAAAAAATATGGCAATAGATGGACTCAAGAAAAAAACTTAAAAAAGCTTGGTACCTACTGGCCTGAAACCCTTTCTCTAAAACATCGTGTTTGATGCCTGAAATGACTGCCATACACTAGAAATGACTTTCAAACACCAGGCCATATGCTATGTGCAAGCAGAAAATACAGCTGAGCAGGACCTTGGGATCATGCATTTGCAATTAAACTTGCCTGTAAAGACTGATTGAGATGAGCTTCCTCACAGGTTCTCAAGATCATCATTTGACATTAGAATTTTCAGGAAAATGAGAAGACTACTGGCTCTATGTGTATATAGCCCTTTTTGGCAAGGCTTAATGAATGAATTTAATCGTGTCCTGTTGTCACATCCTTCTGTTGTGTTGAATGTTCCAGATTTCTTTTGTTCCAGATTGTTGCCTGTTTATTAGTAATCATAGAATCATAGAACGGCCTGGGTTGAAAGGGACCACAATGATCACCTAGTTTCAACCCCCCTGCTATGTGCAGGGTCGCCAACCAGCAGACCAGGCTGCCCAGAGCCACATCCAGCCTGACCTTGAATGCCTCCAAGGATGGGGCATCCACAACCTCCTTGGGCATCCTGTTTCAGTGTGTCACCACCCTCTGTGTGAAAAATATGTGTAGTTTAGTGTACAAAGATAATACCAACCAGGGCAAGAAAGAAAAAAAAAAAATTAAAGGAACCAAGACTGCTACACTTGAGACTTTAGAAGAAATTACAGTGTGAGGAAAGCTGGCTTTCATAATGCAAAATACATATCATGATAAAAAGTGAGAAAAATCTGAACAGTTATTTTAGATAAAATATGATCTAATTAATTTTGTTCATGGAAGGATTTCCTTTTTCTGGAAGCATTATGTATGTACAACCTGTAGTAATAGTTCTTACCCTTCCTTCTTTGAAACCTCTTGTCTAGAATTATGTTTGGTTGTTCCATACCAGGACTTTCTTGCTCAGAAAGCAACCACTTTTTTCTTTAATACCATGTGATGAATCAAGTGTCTATGATACAACTGATTAATTGATAATTCAAATAATTTGTTATGCTCAAGATATGAGTTTTCAGGAAGTAGTCAGGAATCTTAACATAGCTGTGTTTATCAGGTAGCATAGAACCAGGTAACATTGTTGGTATTTATAGTTTATAGTCTGAACCTCAGTGAAACAGGATGACTTTCACAAATTTTAATATGCCTGGAGTAATAGGAGGAAAGATGATGGATGACTAGATTGACACCCACTTAAGTACCTTTAAATGCTGGAATACCTTCAGATATTCTTTGACAAATTCCAGCAATGTCAGGTGAAGTTGCTTGTGTGAGCAGAGGTAATATTCTTTCTCTTGTTGCTTAATTTAATTAGAGATTATTTTTTAAAGTAATCCATTTAACTACCAAGCAATGGATAAGTACTAACCCTGAACTAGAGATTGAAATAATTCTTACAGTTTACTTTGACAATAACAGAGAGATGAGGGAATAACATACCCCGATTAAAAGAAATGACACAGAGGAACACTGTAAATACTAGAGTAATATACATGTAATATTGATACTGGATATATAATAGACTTACATAGTAATGGCATACCATACTAATAAACATTGTATGATCAGAATTAAGAACTAGGAAATGCAGCTCAAGAGTACAACAGTGGATTTAAAAACAACCCACAAATGTCCCTAAATTCTGTTGAATAGAAAAACAATTGAAAATGAGGGTGTTTATGTAATCTTTACTCGCTAGTACTGTGAGCAACTGTTTAATTTTAACACTGCTTGATAGGTAATCATTCTCATTTTTGATCAAAAATCATGATTCATAAACTAGAAGATAAGTAGAAGACATAAAAGTAGTGCGACTTACTTTTTTTTTTTTTTTTTTTCCCAAGAAAGAGACCATGAGTATCCCTGTTCCCATGTCCCTTATATTTATTTCGTCTACTGTCTCTAATTCTCTTTTTTCTTCTGTTCTTTTTGTGATTTTCATGTGGAATGTGATAAATTCCTTTTTATTCTCATGGTGTATCTTTGTCTTTTGAAGGCTACTGAACACATGAAAGAGATTAAAAAGCATTTTCCATGCAACTCACTGACACTGACACAACACCTCCAAGCCACAGATTCTGGGGGACCTCAGGATGCTTAGATCTAGAGATAAGCTGTGTCATGAAATATGGGTAGGTTTTTTTGTTTGTTTTTTTGCTGGGTATGTTTTTTTTTTTTTTTTTTTTTTTCTCTCTGGAGATCTAGTAACAGTTGAATTTTTCACTGGAAGTCAATTGCTGGACGAGTAAGTCTTGGTATCATGCTCTGCTACACTTAATTTTTCCTCTTTCTTTCTTCCTTTGCCCTTTTAAACTTCTGATCATGAAAACAAGTTCAAATTTATTTGTTTGTTTATTTATTTATGGTACTGTGAATCCTGGCTTGTTACAGGAGTTTTGGAGTTTTCTTCCTGCCACTACTCTTTGCTGGAATATTTAAGCTGAATACATGTGGATTATATGTTTTTAATGAGAGGAAGGATTCCTGACTTCAAGTCTCAACAGTAACTAGTGACATCTCTTATACAGTTTCATTGCTGATTATTTTCTAGCTAAAATCAGTTTCTGTCTCTGAGTATTCTCCTGTGCTACGTTTGCTCTTATGCCATAGTGCTTTTTCCATTACTTAAATTATTTCCCAAGGAAGGTCCAGTAAGATGGGCAGACATTGTATATAACTGATAGAGGCATGATGTTTGAATAAATTCAAAAGTATATCAAGATATTTCAGTCATGATTAAAATATTTCTTACTGCACTGAATTACATCTTTGGAGATATTTCCTTGTCCCTAATTTTTTGTTTCACCTATGGAAGGCACTGAGCTTGCATATGGCTATCCTATTTCTAAAGGAATAGCTTAGAAGATGCAATGCTGTCTCCTTGGATGGAATTTGTTCAAAGTAACTGAAAATTAATACTCTGAATTTAAAATTAAGCCTAATTGTCTAAGGTTCTTAATTTAAAGCATAAGATTTTATCACTTTGAAATATAATAAGCTTTGGAAGATAAAATAATGCTTATAAACGCTGAACCATGATTGTCACCAAAACCATTCTTTTAAACCAAACTTTGTGAAAATGACCTGCTGTCAAGGAAATAAGAAAAGGTATGCCTTCAAGCATTCTCCCTGCCATCTCATGGCAAAAACATGATGTAAGATACCACTTACCAATACCTCCCAATTCAGAAAAATTGCTTGAGTTTTTCCTAATGTATTAAGATGAGGGTTTCAAGAATATAACTGTATGGCTTATAGGCTTAGTTGCATTTTTTTGTTTTTGTTCTTGTATGTGCTGTTTTAAGGGGAAAAAATGAGTTTAAATCTTGGCCTGAGAAACAGCTAGTTTAGAACAGCGAGAGGGAGGGAGTGGTGGCATACATTTGTTGCTTGAACTAAGAGTTAAGTAACTAACTGGAGCTGAAAAAGCATTATTTAATACTCACTTGCTTTTTTGAAAAAGCCCACTCAGAACAGGCTTTAAAGTAGTAGCATTAGTAGTGCATAGCTCACTGTAGAATAGAAGCATTGACAAGCTACAGCTTTGAGCATTTGCAATAACTCAACAGTGATCATTTTGGTGGTTTTTTGTTGTTGTTGTTGTTGTTTCTTTTTTTTTTTTTTCCCTATGTTGTTCTTTAAATTATTATCCTTTATCCTACTTACTTTAAAAGATCTTTTGCTGCATGGCTGGGATTTTCCTTATTTTACTCTAATTGCTTTAGGATTTTGACCTACTACAGTGATCTCAGAAGAGAAGAAAAGCAACTGGGACTGATTATCCTGATCTGATATGCAGATATGGCTCTGAATTAATCTTCTATTTTGTATAGAACTACAAGCTTCATTATTAATAACATATTACTTGTATGTTCTGCTGTGTCAAAACTGGCAGTAGAGAGTTATTCTCCCACCTATTGTGAATGTGTTATTAAGAGGAAAATATTTCTGTTACCTGTAAACATTCTCAAGTTTCACTCAACTTTCATCATATAATTATCTTTTTGTAGAAATGAGCTCTGAAAATACCTAAGTCACCACAGGAGAAGTTATGTGCTGAGACAGAGATTTATTTGATAAGTTTTGTAAAGATAAGCTGCAGTGTCTTTCCTGGAAATAACTGCACAAACTTTATGGAAAATACAGGCAGTTTTTGATTTCTAGGTAACTCCAGTCATGTAACCTGATATTCATTATTTATAACTGTGTGCATTTGTCCAGCTAACACAGACTGTCGTACCTTTGTGAAATGAGTTATAAACATTCTCCTAATAGGTGCCAAACGTATGGGTTACCAGCATACCACAAATAATACACAGTGGCTGCCTACACTCTAATAAATAGGGATTTCATTTTTTATTTACTACTTTTTAAAGGTTTTGTGTAATCCTTTATAAACGAGAATAAAGTTTAAATAATGCAATAAGTCTTTGTTAAATGACAAAAGTGGGAAATGAGCAATTGCTATGTAGGTTTATTTTTAATATTTTTATACTGGTGTGTAGGATGTTCTGTGTCATTTTTAAGTGTTTTTCTTGTCTCTAGTCTGTTTAACTTTGATAAGCAATGATCTTATCTAAATGTTTCCTTTGTGTGGCATCCATTTCTGATCTGTAATAAAATTAATAGATATGGTCCTGTATTGCTCTTTAGTAAGGAAACTCTTCAACATTTTTGAACTCTATAAGCCAATATTTTTCCTCTATGGAAGAGACAGTGGCAGATGACTTTAATATTTGTGCTTAGAACAATTTCTGTATTATGGAAGGAAAATATATTACCTCTCTGATTAACTATTTCATTTTCTAATTAGGATGCTAACACCAGTGTGTCTCTTGTGTGTTCTTTCTCTTTGTACGGTATAATCTAGGTCATACTTTCTGTACCTTTCTACGTGGCTCAGTATAATTTAGACAAGGTTAGAATTAGAGACAGGCTAAAATACCTAGAAATAATTTTAATAGTAATCGAACTTAAAACTAAGCACATACTGCAAGGAAATACATTTGGACTGTGATTTCTAGCTCAGTTCTACAGCAAATTACCTCATCTGTAATCCTTACTACATTAATGCAGTATTTCTATCCTGGGTTTGCCAATCTGACTTGACATAGTGTTTTGTCATATGTTTGATCATGAGCTGTTTTTTTTAGTGAATTTAGTGAATTGTTTGTTTTTCACTTTTTCCTGATCCCAAGAAGTAAAATGATGGAAAAGAAAAAAAAAATTAATGTATGTTTTACTTAAAAGGCCACAACTTTGAAATAAAGTTCAAGTTACCTTTTATGAAAATTTCATTAAAAAAAAAACAAAAAACAAAAACTTATTTAAGAACTTAGAACATTCACAAAAAAGCTTTTACTTTCTATATTGTATGCAGATAAGACAAGAGCTAACAAATGTGAATTAACAAAGAAATTCAGTTGCTGTTTTATTACTAAAATTTAGGACAGACTTTTACAGCAGTACTTATGTTCTCAGTTCCCAGTGATTTCAGTGAGGGGGTGAGTGGGATAAAATCAATAAGCACCATGTCTTTTATGATACCTATTTTCATAGAGAGAATTACAATTTTTGTTATTTATAAATCGAGATCCAGAAACCATCTGGAAAGATAGAACAAAAGGGTTTCTTAGCTTGAAGAAGAGGCAGAGGGAGGATATTATAAAATAAATTCAAAACTGACAAAGAAGAAAATAATTGTTACAAAACAATTATTGTGCAATAATTGTTGTGCAAACAATTGCTTAAATCTGTGAAATTGCTTAAACTTCTGTGAAAGAGCTTTAAATGTGGCAGCTTCCTTTTAGTAGTAATTATAAGGCATTGCTTCACTAATGTTTCTCAGAGTGCTTTTGATCATCAGTATAACAAGAGGTCCAAAGGATGTTGCCTTGAAACAGGACTGTGATCTGGATTGCTCTTGAAACTAAGATATTGTGGTTCAGTCATTGTTGATACACCCAAACAAAAAACACTGCCATAAAGAGCTTAGTTAGTTTGGATGATAGCAAATGCTGCCTCTGACAGCATCACAGGAATGGCTAGAATGGCTAGAATTAACGGACTTCTGGAGATCATCTTGCAACTTTCTGTTCAAAGTAGGGTATTAGATTGGGACTTGTCAAGCTGATCTTGAAAATCTTCAGCAACAGAGAGTTCAAAGGTTTTTCTGTATTTTATATGCAACAGAATTTCTCCTGAATCAACTTGCACTCTTCGTGTCTTGTCCTGCCACTGTACAGACTTACGAAGAGAGAATTCTATTTTCTCTGTTTCTGCTTTTTTTTTTTTTTTACATATATTTTGGAAGTATAATGATAGATTGTCTTCTCTTTCTTTTCAAAATAGAATCTACCAAAATTCTGACCTTTGGCTGTTGTCTCACTATGTAGAGCACATAGAACTTGTACACAAGTGTTCCTGTCCCCATCTTCCCCAAAGGCTAGGTAGGATACTTATCTGCCAAACAAGATTAATTTCAAGTTTCTCAGTATGATCAGTCCTGACTCAAGGGAATACCAGTGACCCACTGAATATCCTTTTGGTTTGTTACTAATTCTTATCAGATCATTTAAAACGCTCCCAAAAAGTTCTTTTAAAAATACTTATTTTATCACTGATATAATACTTCAGAACTAGCTAAGAACCAAGTATATCTCAGCAATAATGTTACCATATGTTGGTGATATGTAAACAGATTCTACAAGTGAATATGCTTAAGGAAGATTCCAAACCGTCAGTATTGAGAAATCAGTGAATTAAAGTGACCTGAAATCTGTTTTCATAAGCTGTTGTAATTATTTTCAACTTCGTGAAGGCTTTCTAACCTGTGATTAGGCATAAGGAACAAGCTAAAATCTGTTCTTAAACTTGCAAGCTGAACTTCCCTTCATGTAACTTAAGTCTAGCTGAACTGCCACAGCCCTTGACATTTCAAATGCATTGAATATTTTATTGTTCCATTCCTATGGATATGCTTTGTTTAGACATAATCCAAAGCAGCAGATCCAGAAATAGAAGAGTTTTGGTTTATTTTAAAGTTGACTAGCTGTGTCACACCTCATTTGTCATGCCATTCTGTGTCTCGCAAACTACCAAATACAATGATATGCTCCATAAAAAAAGAGTTATGTCTCCAAGACTCTGTACATATCTTTTCTATTTTTAATGGCAGTATTCGTTTGTGTCCTTTATATTAATCTAATGGACATTTCATCATCATTTCTGGAAACAGATAGAATGTGAAGAGCAATTAATTTTTTGTAACATGCATTCAGTCTCCTGGATAAATATATAGTAACTTGTCAGTAAGATCTTGGATTTTACTGATGTTTGTTCTGGAAGTTAAATTGTAAGTCGTATTAATAATACTATGATTTTCAGAAAGTGGGTGCTTAACATAACTAAAAGACAAATTACTTGACCTGTACTGCAAGCATTTCACTCAAATTTTCTATTTATGATAATATGGGACACTTTCATATGATATAGAACTGCTACAGAACAGCTATCATTTAACACACTGATTTGTTGATGAAAAACAGTTCTTGTCTTTACAAACAAATCGGTGATCTGCAGCACAAGTCCTTTTGTTGATGCAATCAACTTGCAGTTGCATCAAAAATTAGTATAATATCATGGTTTCAAAAACTCTGTTGTCTGCTTATTCTTTACGCTGACAGTTGCAGAAGTGAGGCCTAATGAGGGAAGGATCTTGTTGTGAATTAGAAAAAGTACTTTCTTAACTACCAGACCTGACCAAAAAGTACACGGTCTGAGTCTGATTCAGAGTTCTTTGATGTCAGTGAATTTATTTTCCTTGAATTATGTAAGTCTGGAACAAATTCCTAAGGTAACTATGTGATGAATGCATTGGCATTAATGCTAATCTTATTTAAACAATATAGATTACATTATTGTCTGACACTCAAGCCACAATTAATTAAATCTACTCTACATATTTGCTGTCATTTTTTTAAATAGATGTTTCAATCACTGAAAAGCAAACAAAACCACAGTGTGCTGTTTGCTTTAGTATGCAGGAGATTTGCGTGCTTACATTCACATTACATTTGCATGCTGTAAAGATGCCATTTTTGTGCAAACTCAGAGGTGAGATAAAGCTAACTTCAGATCTCAGATGATAAGAAAATATCATTCCTAAATCTGCTTTACAAACTAATTTGAAAAAAAATGAAAAAAAAAAAAAAAAAGAAAAAAAAGAGAGAAAGAAGGAAGGTGAGGAGACTAGATTGCAGATTCCCAGAGGCAAGTACATGGACTGAGCAAAGCCATAGGGAAAGTAATTCCAATCAGTCAACTATAATGAGATTAGCCTGATGGATATGATCAAAACCAGGTTTAGCTTTAGAAAATTAAAAAGGAAAAAAAAGCAGAAAATTAGGAAGGTGTTTAAATATGTATTTTAAAACCCTTATCATGAAAACTGAAAAAGCTAGAAATAGAGGTAGCAACATCTGAAGGGCTATGAAATGTACTTTTATTTTAGCAGTCTTTCTTCCTCCTGAAACAATCCTTTGGTTTAAAACTGCCTTTTTGTTTAAAAGGCATTTGCAGTTAATCTTGAAAATACAATCCTCAATCACAGTAGGTTGCCAAGGCTTCAGTATACTCTTAGATTTGACTGCTTCCTTTTCCGAGCTGTTCATATGACAATTTGACTGTGATGAAAACCAGCTGATTTTAAGGACCAGGTGAAAAAGAGAGAGGGAGAGAAATACTATTCTATTTCACCAACACAGGCAGAAAATGCAGATAAATAATAAATACAATTTTCAGGGTCTTTGAGATTTTCCTGCTCGTAGGAGATGCCTTTTATTCACAAGAGAAATTGTGATTCTCATTATGCATTTATTGAGGTGAACAACAGGATGAACATTCTACCTAGTATCTCTGAGTATACCTTTTTCAGGGCAAATTATGGTAAAAGAGGATTCCTTGTAAATTGCAAGTTGCTAGATTTTTAGACCATTTTTCTTAATTTAGAATTCATGAGCTGCTCACAAAAAGCAAAATGAAGTCAAGACGTGCACATAATAAAGCTCAGAAATATTCTTCTTTCTCACAACAGGCACATTTCCTCCCTGCCATTTCCAACTATGAAGCTGCAGTACAACAGTCTGGATGACACAACAGCTTCAGGAATCCTTAAAACCAACCAACCAATAAAATCTAAACAGATCTAGATAGACTTGAGAGGTCCAATTTTTGCAAAGTCATAGTTCAGACTTGAGTACTATGCCTAACCTTGAGGTGCTGGGGCCATTTGACGGCAGGGAGGGGCCTCTTCTTTCTGTTCCTCTCAGCCAATGGTAGTTCAAGCACTAGCACCAGGCTGTGCTCAGAAGACAACACAGAATCATAGAATCATTAAGGTTGGAAAAGACCATTAAGGTCATCTAGTCGAATTGACAACTTTTTGCCACCATGCCCAATAATCATGTCTGTAAGTACCACGTCTATGTGTTTCTCAAATGTCTCCATGGATGATGACTCCACCACCTCCCTGGGCAGCCTGTTTGAGTGCCTCACCACTCTTTCTGAGAAGAAATTTCTCATAATATTCAACCTGAAATGTACAATTAGCTGGGCAAAATCGATCACCTAAGCATGCATTGCATTACAGGTTAAGTCTGTAACTACCTTTGCTAAATGCAGGATACCAGTAGCTGCTTATATTAATTGTTTTGTTTGTGTCTTGGGATAATCTACACAAAAACTGCAGGTCTTGAATGTGCTGAACTTCAGTGCTTACAGCTCTTCATCTAAAGCAGTACTTGTGAAAGACCTGTACCCTTAGGGTTGGAAAAAAGGTTAAGTTATTTTTCAAGAGAAACAAGTGCCAGTGTCCTCCCCTACAGGAACATGCACGCTTTTATTAATCTTTCTGCTAACCAGCATCTGCCACCCCAAACATAAGTTTGCAAAGCGCAAACAGTAAAGATGTTGACAAATTCAATTTAGCTGCCAAGATGATGGAAGAGGATTAGAGCTTAGCTGGCTAGAATATTAGTATAAGGATCCTCTTACTCTTTTAAAAATGTCCTTCATTCTTCGTCTGCCATAATAGACTAGTTCATCTTGTCAAAATTTTCTAATATCTGCATAAACCTGTGAAGTGACTTGGACTGACAGTAAAAATGACCAAACTTTGTCTAGTAAGAAATTATTACTGTACTGTTTCAGTATACTGTTTCTTGCTGGCAGTTCACATGCTTCCTTTGTCTCTTGTCTTATGTTTGAAAGACAAATTGTTTGGACATGAACCTTCTTTTCGGTCTGGGTACATAAAGTGTCTAATACAAAGGGGTCTGTGATTCAAAGCCTTGTTAATAGTAATGGAAATGTATCTCATAGCTGTGTGGAAAGTTCAGTCAAAATAGAGTATTTGCATTTAGGAACACCTTCTGCAAGATTTTCACAAGAACTAAAAGTAAGCTATTTATGTCATTAAATAGAGATTAGAGTTGTCACATGTTGACTAGGAAAATCACTCCAATTGATTCAATCCTAGCTCACAACTTGAATATAAAACATATGAATATTGTAGAACATTTCTTACATTTATGACAGCATAAGAAATCTAGTGCATTAAGACTGGTTTCTGCCTTGATCTACAAGTTTTACAAAACAAGAGCTGAGAACATAAAATCATCAAATGATGCCGTACTTTGGGGAAAAATAAAGTATAATTTGTGGATGTGAAGATGATTGATTTGAAATCGAATGTCAAGTTTTTATTTAATTATGGAATGGGTATGGAAGGTTCTGTTTGTTAAAAGAATGATGTTTTCTCTCTTATTTACATTCACAAAGCTACGGAATCTGATGGACTCAGATTCCTAATACATAAAAGATGATGCGAAGGAGAGAGAGCGTTACTGGTCAGTTCCTACAGCCTATATTGCACAAATTAAATGTGACTCTTCCATATGTACTAAACATTTCCATTAATGGGAGAAAAACTATTTCTTAAGCTGTTCCAATTAACAAATTAAACTTATTTGCTTAGTTGTAGGTAAAGACATTTACTGAAACACTTGAAGTTTAAAATTTCACTCATTTTTTAAACAATATTTTCCACTTCATTTAGTAAAATCTAGTTATGCCTGTGTCATAACAATACAAGTTAAAGAGACATCTCATCTGAATCTTGTAAAGGAAATATAATCTTCTATACTTAGGAGCTAAGCATACCAGTAAAAAATGAAAAGTTTATAAGTGCAACCAGAAAAAAAAAGAATGATTCTTTGCAGATTCCTATAACACACTTCTGTCAAAGGATAAAGGAATTTTGAAAAAGAAATGGGAAATAAGAGCCCAGTGTTAAAGGTTATGTGTAGGCTTGTGGCAATGAATGCATGGAAAACAACAACCTTTCTCATGAGAAATGCAACTACTGTTTTTGCAGATTTGTTTCTAACTCCTTGTGCAAAAGAATGATGATAATGTGAGAAACTGGTACTGCAAAATAATACTGAAACTCGAAAGCAGTGTGAAACAGCTGAAAAGGAATTCTGCAGGTGAAAAAAAAGTAATTTCAGCAGAATTTTAGGAAGGGGGAATTTAAAGCATTTGGAGAAGGTAACAATACTTAAATGATATAACCTTTATGAGGTAAAATACCTGATGTGAATGCATTACCTTTTTTTTTTATTTTTTACTTTTTTTTTTTTTTAAGTTAGAAGTGTTATTTCAGCAGAGTATCAAAGAAGAATACACCTCATGTTATAGTTTAGGCTCTTAGTTTGCATTAGCTAACTTGACTGAGGACATATCAGAGGTTGTAAGTGAGAAAATTTTGAGGTAAGTCAGAGGGTACATTGTCATGGAAAATACCATTGGTGTACTGTTTAATACGTATTTCAAAAAAAAAAAAAAAAAAAAATAAAAAAATCCAGACATAAAGTCAAGCAAGTATAGTGTATTTCAAAAGAATTTTTTTCTTCACAAATTCCAGACTGCTTGCATTTGTGTGCCTTTCTCTATTTTCTGTAAAGTTTTCTGCAGCATGAAGAAAACTCTTCTTATTGTAATTCTAAAATGAGTGACTAAAATAGCTTACCATATTTATGAAAGATATTCTCTTGTAATTCAGAAATTGTACTGCCCTGCTGAAAGGAACTTTATCTGGGTCTGTACCTTGTACCTGCTTTTTTATCATTTTGCAATGCAATTATCAGCGTGGGTACATGGACTTTTTTGTTGTTGTTTTTGCTGTTTTCAGATAATAATTTTCTGGATACTTTCTGTGCTCTGACAATGCTTTTTGTATTTTCTTTCCTTTAACTCTGAGCTATGTATTTTTGGGAAGATGATAGATGTTCTGTAATACATAACTCACTCGACAAGTTCAAGGTTTGTGAGTTTCCTTTTGTGCAGAATAAAGCCAAATAATTAAAATATTCACAACATAGGAATGGTAATAAAAGAATCAATTGAAATATGTCAAAAGGTTGGCACCAAAAAGTTCAATTTTGACAAGGTCACTGCACATTTTATTGATGAGAAAATATCTATTTAGTAATATCATTAGGTATTTTATTCACATAAATGTTCAGTCTGAAAGTGAATCCAATATGCATTGGATTTATAAGGATGAAAGAAACATTTCCTTTAGATCCTGAAAGTCCTGATGGGGAAGTAATAAATCCCATCCAGCAGAGCAAGGGAGAACTGGATATCACCTCCCAACTTGAAGGGCAATTTACATTAAGTGCAACCTGGGATTAATTACAAATGAGGAATTCAGAACTTTGCCTAGGAATGTCGATTTGCTACCTGGAAAGCCAAAGTTCGGTTGATGTTTAGAATCACAAAGAAAATCAGTGGCAACAAGAAGAGCTTTCATTGCTACATCAGTGATTAGATGCTGAGCCTGTTGTTGGCTGGTATGGTTTAGGTAAAGCAAGTGCAGACAGTGCTGTGACTCAGTGTCTTTCAGTCTTCATTAGAGTGGTCTGTTAGCCCTTCATGGAAAACAAAACAACAACAACAACAATAAAACAACAAAGCGCCACAAGAACAGTTGTTATTCAATACTACACTGCATCTACCTTTGAGCCTCTAAGTTCTGGGTGAAAAAAATGTGAGGCCACCTGCACTGAATGCTGATTCCATATGAATTGGTCTGCTTATTTCAAGTATGTTCAGAAGTATTGATGGGTTTCTTTAGTGCTGAGAAGTTTTTTTCTGGTACTTTTAGTCCTTCTGTAGCAGCAGAATGATGTCATGAAGCTAGGTCTGTTCCATCTTAGGGCTATTCCAAAACAAGTGACACAAATGCCAGCAAATTATCAGCATCAATTTTGTACTGAAGATCTATCAGCAATAATCATGGCACTGTGATCTAATTGTGCAGCAGGAAGGAAGGGTGTGGAGGTTCTTTGGTGGACACAGGATTCTACGGAGATTCTGAAAAAGGAGATACTGTTTAGATTTCAGACATAGCAGTAATGTATGAAATAATCATGTAAAGACAAGTCAGGAGTAATCCTGGTAAATGACCACTTTCTTTATTTGTACTTTTACATGGATATAAAGAATGATACAGTTTGTGAAAAACGGGGAAGGATTTGTATCTTCTTTTTTTTTATACTAGAACTTTAACCTAGAATTTTCCATCTGTTTCACTTATTCATCTAGAATGTAAATTTACCATTCTTGTCTCCAGATTAATATGTTTTACTGTTTCTATTTTATTTTATTTTTTTTAAGACTTTTAGGAAAATCCTCCTTTATTTTTAGTTTTGAAAGTATTAGTAATACTCTGAACACTATACCATTCTTGTCTCCAGATTAATATATTTTACTGTTTCTATTTTATTTTATTTTTTTTAAGACTTTTAGGAAAATCCTCCTTTATTTTTAGTTTTGAAAGTATTAGTAATACTCTGAACATTATTACAGCTTAGGGCTTTTTTTTTTTTTCCCCTCTTCTGTCAAATGGGAATTTTTAAATTTATCTTCATGTAAGAGATTGAGTTGAGAATCTCTTTTTGGTCTCTCTTAGGTCTTGTCCATCATCAGTTTCTATGGAGATTTTTATCTTCCAATCATCTTTAGCTTTCAGCCATAAGTAACTTAGCAGTAACAGCGCTGAAATTGATTTTCAAGTAGAGACTGAACACTATTACAAAGTATTAATGCTCATCTCATACATTTACATCAACAGATCGACACCCCTGACCATCACGTGTCTAGGCAGTTGGGAGTTTATTCTTTACTGACAGTTCTAAGGATGCTGTTGAGGCTGAATATGTGAGTTAGGAAGTTAGAAATCTCTACTGCTTTTGAAATGGAAAAAAAAAATCTTGTGATGTCTTGGTACATATTATCATCAGAGAAGTTTGCCACAGATGAGGTTATTTTCATAATTATAGGTTTTGAGTTTGTGAGAGCTTGAGGCTGCATTTGCCAAGCTAAATATGTTTCTGATTTGTTCTAAACTGTAGGTACTTCAGGTACAACACACCTCTTTCAGCAGTTCTTTTTTGTGATGACCTATCCCTATATAGATCATACAACCACAACCCTACATTGTCCATTCCCTGGTAAGAGGAAGGGACAACAGGGATAGTCAAAAAGCAGTGAGTTGCAACAAGTAGCAACCAGATACCACAGAGCTACTTCAGAACCACTGCTCTACATCTCTGTTAAATTCAAATGGGAAAATAAAATAAAATAAAATAAAAAATAAAGGAAATAGAAGCATCCACACAAAAAATATGATACTTTGTACTTTCAGCACTTTTTGGAGTTGGAGAGATTTTTTTCAGCTATTGACACAATTGTGCAAAAATGTGTTTACGATGTTTAATAGGATGACTTGAAAATTCAGTTTTGTAGCAGTAGTATTAATAATAATAATAATAATAATAATAATAATAAGGAATGGGAAAGCTGCAAAAATATTTGTGTTTTAAAATATCAAACTGAAAGACTTTGATGACACTTTGAAATAACATATTGTAACTTGCCAGAATTTTTGGAGAAACCGGTTTTAAAAGAAGGAACAATAATCAGTGGTTAAAAATGGTTAAAGCTTGAGTGAGAAACAGAATAGCAAGAATTATTTGGGTAATTGACTTCTGTTTTACTTGAAAGGAGTAAAGAAAAGTTCATTCATGAGAACCAGGTCAGGAGTACTTTGTATCTCAGTGACATTTTAACTCAGTTCCTGCATCACATACATACTGAATTTCTTCTGTTTTGTAAGTTATGTCCTGTTTTTCCCTGGTGCTGTACCAATGTTACTCTACCATCAGCATCTGTAACTGATATAAGTTGCTGCGTGAGCCATGCCTTATGTTTGCCTGGTGTAAAACTTGCTCTGTCCAGATAGCTGGAGATTAAAGTCCAAAATCAAAACTGCATAGAATATGTGAAACTGTATTTTCTTTTTCTTTTATTTTCAGAACTTTAATCAAATTTCCATGGGAATCAAAATACGAATTTCCTGTGGCATATTTGAAATTCCAGAACACAGAAACCCCTGTCAATGGTTTATGGGCTGATCTGGTCTGGTTCCGTGACAAGCGGGGCGGAGGGACCCATGGATCTGCTCCTCCGGAAATGGGGATAAGGGAGAAAGGGTAGAGAGATGGGCCCCCCAAAATAACAGTGGCAACAATCTGAGGAGAAACAAACTAATTTACTAAATAAGATACTGGGATGCAAGATGACACACTATAATGCATTATAATACAATATAATTAGAATTTAAGCTAATAAATCAAACATGATGAGAGAGAATATCCGAAAACCAAAGGTCTTAGTCTAATGCTGAGGAGAGATGTGCGGTCAGAACAAGCAGAAGGGAGGAGAGCCTGGTTTTGTGACCCTGCTAGGGGCTTTATCTCCTCTCTGAATGTATAGTGCTCTGGGGTATGTCGTTCTTCTCTTCTGGACAGGTGTCTGGAACTGGAGCATTAACTCTTTAACTCCCAGTGCATCATGTGATGTTGTGATGTGGAAGAGCAATAGCCAAAAATCATAAAATCATGACAGCTCCTTTCTTGAAAGGGGCAACTTTTCAATAGAATATTTGTTCTGCTTTTATTTTTGTTTCAACATGAACAAAACTATGCATTTTACTACAACCTTTTTCACTTTTTTTTGTGTACAGATAGAAACAATTTGGCTTTGTACAGATAGAAACAATTTATAAAGAGGCAAGGTAACAGAACTATTGGCAAGCACAATTGTGTGTATACAATTGAATGGTACATTATAGAAAAATAATGAAATAATTGAACAATCTGTTAAATGTCACTGGTCTTACTGACTGTAGCAGTGTTGATTTTTTATTTTTTTTTAATAAGGAGAATAGAAGCAGAGCACAATGTATTATCTGCTGCAGATAAAACTACTAAAATGGAGAGTCTGAGGTAACCCACTGACACTAATGTCAGACAGTAAAAATGAGTCCTCTCCAAGAGGTACTATACAAGTTAGTAAGAAGTATATCACCTGTTGGATAGCGTACTTGGTGCTCATTGCCAAATGAAAAGCTTAAGGACAGCAGCATTTCTTATTATTTAGATAGCAAACAAAAGGAACAGACAAGCTACTCAACATGTGCACACAGTATTGTGTAGAGACATCTGTGTTGTGTTTGGACATATATTTGAGTAAAGATTTCACGTGTAAAATAATTATTCTTTACTGATCATTAGATGGAAATAGAAGTGGTCAAACTTTTCACTGAAACAATTTACAACACTTTCATTCCTTTCTATAAGGAGAATTTTAATTAACTTTTGCAAATTGCAGTACTACTGTGCGCAGTATCATTGTGTGAGTAGTTTATTACAGTCATTTAATTTAGAATGTTTGCATTTCTTGTTTTTCATTTGGAAAGAGTTGCACACTACCTAGCTTACTAAGTATGAAGTCTCTTTTTTGGATATATGCTGTAATAATGACAGGAGGAATGCCTCAGTACATTACTTTGCTTTGCTTAAGAATGTGAATACATTTAGTTGTGAGCTGCATTTAATTTAAAATGCCAGCCTTGCTACTTCATTAGTTTCATGTGGAATGTGATGACCAGCTAGGTGATAATGGAAATGCCACCAAAATAGACAATTCAAGAAAATACAATTAACTTCGAATTTGCAGTTGATCAAAAAGGATTCTCACGGTCAGTTTCTGTGATTTACTGCAGCATTCGTTGTTGCAAATCCAGTGCTTGTAGGCTGAGGTCAGTAATTTGCCATAGGGATACATTTAACATAATCTTTCCTGTCTTGCTCTTGATAAGAAGCAGTATCTTACTCTCCTGTGTGGATATCCCCAGATCTGAAAATGCAGGTTTTGCCTCAGGTCAGACAGCAGGAAGAAATACTAGTCTGGAAATTCAATCCACTGTATCTCAGTTCTATCGAAGACTGGCATCATTTATCATTTATCAGAAAAAAAAAAAAAAAAAAAAAATCACTCTATCTTTCAATGGAGTACAGAAAGTCTGACAAATCAATTGCACCAAAGTATCACACACTTTATATTTTGTATGTGTGGTGAAGCTGCCAACAAGGTAGTCCCAAATGCAGACGCTTGTCACTTGAGCACTGCCATCAGCTGAACAAAAGGATGATTATATTGATGCTTAGTTATCTGTTTTTCATTGAGGTGCTGTATAGTGGCAATATTTTGTTCAGTAGAAGTTTAGTTAGCATGATCCCAGCAGGTCTGGCAGTAAAATGGAACTGATTGAGTTCTACCCATGTCTGCCAGTAGTCTGCTCTGTAGATCTAGAGATCGTTTAGTCTCATTTTATTCCTTATCTTTGTTTGTCTTTTTATACTACAGACTTATCTCTTAAAGATTATTTGTACAGTTCTTAAGTTAGTGTGATCTTGATCATGATAGGACTCCTTATATGCTACTTTAAAGAGCACACAGCAATTGACAGAGCATTGCAATGTTAATCAGCCTTGCAAAGATGTCCTAAGAATACACTAACATAATACCAAGAATAAAATAACTTGTGGTACATTAAAGTGAGAAAAAATATATTGCCCTTCAGGTAAAATATATTTTAAAAGGCTGAGAGAAAATTCTTTTGCTTGATCATAGCCATTAATAGCACAAGTGATTTGGTAAATTAAGCAACTTTTGCATTGTAGCATTCAGGGCAAAATGAGTACCACAGTTAGTTTTAACGAGGCATTCAAGCTATACATTTCAAGTGCTTTTTTCTGAGCACTTTTTTTCTTTGCTACTGAGCAAAGGGGAAAAGATAAAGTAAAACAAGATTTCAGCATAAGTTGTTTATTAACAGCTGAATAGGGAATACATCCATTCTCACTAAGTGAAAGTCAAGAAAATCTAAGCATTGTCAAGAAATAAAATATTTGATACTGTCAGTTCCACTGCTAACACATGCCTTTGCTATTTTAGGAAAAAAGTTAAGTTTATTCAGTTTTGCCTAAAACTGTTTTTATATAGGTATTAGATGCAATGTGGAGAAGGGAGCAAAGGCACAATGGGACAGACATTTTAATCACCAGAATATTTTCTTGAACTAGAACCTACTAGAAGTGTGTTTTTTTTTTTTTCCTAATCTAGAACTCTAATTTCTATTTGTAAATGTACTTAATCAGATGCACAATATGGACTGAATTCTCTTATTTCCATGAACACATCTATTACACCTTATATACTTGGTGAAACTGCATGTCACCAAGTCTGGAATGAACTACGTGTTCTTTTTGAGGATCTGGTGTGAGTGGGTGACTCATGCTGAGGGGATAGTGAGTGAAACCCATTAAAAATGGAGTGGCCAGCAGAGAGAGGGAGGTGATTGTCCCCCTCTACTCAGCTCTTGTGAGGCCCCATCTGGAGTACTGTGTCCAGGTCTGGGGTCCCCAGCACAGGAAGGATGTGAAGCTCTTGGAATGGGTCCAGACGAGGACCACTAAGATGAGAGGGCTGCAGCACCTCTCCTATGAGGAAAGGTTGAAAGAACTGGGCTTGTTTAGCTTGGAGAAGAGAAGGCTCTGGGGAGACCTCATTGTGGCCTTCCAGTACTTGAAGGGAGCATATAAACAAGAGGGGGAACAGTTGTTTGCGAGGGTGGATAGTGATAGGACAAGGGGGGAGTGGTTTTAAAGTGAGACAGGGGAGGTTTAGGTTAGATATTAGGAGGAAGTTTTTCATATAAAGGGTGGTGATGCACTGGAACAGGTTGCCCAAGGAGGTTATGGATGCCCCATTCCTATAGGCATTCAAGGCCAGGCTGGATGTGGCTCTGGGCAGCCTGGACTGGTTGTTGGCAACCCTGCACATAGCAAGGGGGTTGAAACTAGGTGATCATTGTGGTCCTTTTCAACCCAGGCCATTTTATGACTCTTTATAACTTTCTGGTGTAAATAACCATGGACATAGGACAAACCACTCTGAAAACAGTTGTTGCTGGCTATCGATTTCCTGGAAGGTCAGTACATTGTCATGTCTTCTTTGTCCAGACAAGGACACTTAATCAAGGAGGTTTTGGTTGAGCTTATCTGGGACGGCTGAAGACTCCCATCTAAGTGAGTATCTTTGGTCACCATGTTTGCTGGGTCACCTTGGTGATGGCTCAAGTCAGAGACTCAAAATAGAGGGCATTCAGAAAATATCTAAATTTGACATGGCATGCCTTCATAAATATGCTGTCAGAAAGCATCATCTGTTCTTCCTGATCCTGACAGATTGGATCCCTAAACACCTGCCAAGTGCACTATATTGTTCCATTAGGAGATTAGAGCATATCAGGAAGGTCATTATGGATGTGTGTTCCACTAAGCTTTCTCTCTTACTACTACATTGCATAGTTAGTGTGTCAGATAGAAATGAAGGAACTTGAACTTATTTTATGCTATACAGTATCTACTTTTTTTTTTTTTTTTTTTTTTTTTTTTTTTTTTTTTTTTTTTTTTTGTGCAAAACAGACAATGGTATTTTAAAGATGCTCACCATTTTTCCTATCAGAGGCAGTGTACTTCTTGCCCAGGGACGTTCATAACTATACAAGCAGTTTGCAACAAACTGTGACAAACACACAGAAATGTTCTTAGACCAAATCTACCACTAAAATAATGACTGAGTTTAGCAACACTGATGCAACTTTCTCTTCTGTCCTGAAATAGAGGTTAACCTCACAGAAGAGTACAGCTCTATCAATAACTTCTTAATGTGATGGTGTTTCTTTTATCTTCTTTCCTTCTTCCCTTCCTCCCTGCCTTATTTCTGTATATTATTTGCCTTGTAAGAAGACCAGAGAATGACAATGCCAGCACTGGGTTCCTTCCCAAATAAGTTTGTCCTTGAGCTGTGAAATTTGGCAAATGTTACAGCACCATATCAGCCTTGTTCTTTGCTTTCTGCTAGCTCTGCTATTCTGCACATCTGAGAGATATGTTATGTGTCTGAGAGAAGCCTAAAAGTAAGCTTCAGTATCTTATACAAGATACTTGTGTTATCATACCAGACACAAAGAGTATGGTTTTCCCTGTGTCTGCCTTTCCCTGTTATCTTGACCCATCTTTAGGTCCAGCTTTCAACTGAATAGTGCAATGGGGCAGTCAAGGAGAAGAACTTGGAACAAATCAGGGATCTTGATAAAAGAATGCAAAATGGCAAAAGATTTTGGCTAAGATGTGTGCAGCAATGCAAAGTCAGGTTTCTGACTATTATATAATTATATTATTATATTATCGAGCTTCTTGAATCCCATCTCAAACACATGAAGAAGTTGTTTCTGAACAGCTGAGTGCAGATGCTTGGGACTGCTCTGACCTGAGTGGTCACATCTCCTTTGCTGCTCCGGATTTTCCAGGTGGTGAGAGCAGCCTATGGAGGAGAAGAGAGACTGAAGTGGAAGCCATGAGGTGTGTGGCTGCCTCTGGTTATTGCCCTCTTTCTGCTCTCGTCAGTGCCTGCATTCAGAAACCCGAACAGGAAAGATTTTCTGATTTACAGAGTAAGTTAATGTTTGTTTCTTATGCTGTTCTGCTATCCACAGCTGGGATTTGGCATGTATATAAAGTTAGCATAAACCTAAGAGTTGATAGCATGTATTGACTGTGTTATCAGGTGCCATTTCTGAAGTGTTCTGAAAGCATATCTCCTCACATAGTCATCCTGTTCCTATGCTTCAGTGGTATTTGCAGAGATAGCCCATGTTGTCTAGATTACCTGTACCAAAATGTAAAGATATAAAACTAGGCTTTAAAACTAGTTTTAGCTGAGACAATTTTACATTCCTTGTCACTGTGGCTTCTTTTGTAGTCCACAAGTGTAAGCTATACATTGCACTGACAGTGAAATGATGAAACACACATAGCATTTTTCCACATCAACAACTAGATGATTTGGGTAAATATGGCCAAATTATTACATGAAGCTTTTCAAAACAAATGTGTTTCTTGTACACTGTATCAATAAAAGCTATAGTATTCATAACTTACACTATTAAAAATGCATGTCATACAGCTTTGCATGTATGAAATTTTAATTACTACATCTCAGAATATCAGAACTACTTACACAAAAAGCTAAAGATATGACTTGGCAGACGTGTCCGTGAATGTTAGCAATTTGTGTTGAATTTCTGAATCTTATTGTTTAATGACTTAAGGCCTTTATTTGTCTGGGATATGCACAGCATGTAAAACATGTTTGCATAATTGAATACATAAGTAGTAAAATGCTACAATGTAGGTTACACAAACCCCAAATACTCTCTCAACAGTATTTACTCTTATTATCTGAAAACTCTATTCAAACCTGAGGGAGCAAGTCCAGTGAGGCAAAGGGAGTTTTTAGACTCTACATGGAACTTCCAATGGCTATGGTTGCATTCGTTTATTGCTATGCTATTGAGAAATAATACAAAATGTCAGACAAGCCTGATATTGCTCATTTTTTGATCTTTTATTGAGAGACATCATTCAAATTCGTCAGTCTTCTGCGCCCAAGTGTTTGGGGCATTTTTCAGAGGCAATTTTGGAACACAGATATCTACTTCATTTGAAAGAAGCTAGCCTCATCAACAGAAAGTCAGTGAAGATTTATCTATACTGTCTGGATTCCCAAAAGTATTGGAAGTCTTTGACTCTGCCCATGCCAATGGCATCTTCTGGAGCTAATAACAGAATCTATGGGAATAGACTGAGCATGAAGATGATGAATATAGCACTGCCATGATATTATCACAAATTTCTGATTTACGGACAGTAGTTCAAATGACCATACTTATAGCATTATTTTTTCTTGAAAATCAATTATCTCTTGAAACTCTGATCACAAATTGTGATGGTGAATAAGGTAAGAAAAATGTATGTTATGAGTAATGCTATGGAAAAAATAAAAATAAAAAATAGAACCCATATTTAAAAATATGAACGACCTAAAGCACAGATGAAATTTGTTTAGTAATGATGACTCAAGCCTTATTGGTATCTCAGATCCTGGCAGCATTCTGTGGACATCTGTTCCTCATTGCCCATCCTCAAAATAACAGCTTGAAATGTCTTCACAAACCTGAAGCTTCCTGTCAGGTATGGTTTCACACAAAGTGTTTCTGTGATGCTGTTTTACTACAGCTGTATCTAGCATGTTGGGGAAAATGATATAAAAGCTCTTTGAGTTTTTTTTAAAGCTTTATTCTATCAGAAATCTTCCATGCTATCTAATTTTGCCCTGGCCAGGTTAGCCCAGCTTGGAGAGTTAAAGTCTGCTGGCAGGGTGCAGCTCTAAGCAGATGTAGCAGATCAAAGAATGTGGCTCAAATCATCGCTTTTCTGTGTCAATGGATTCACACGCATAGATATGTTTTCTGCAGCTCTGAAAGATCAGAATCCTAGACTTGTCACTGTGAAAAAGATCCAGTGTTTTTTGCTAGCTGCAGAATATCTCCCACTGGGAAAATGGAGCCAGCAAAGGTAGAATGAGAGTAGGAGGCATAGGCTCTCACATCCAAAACTAAATAGAAAGAGTTAACAAGTAGGGCATAAAGCATCTTTTCTCTGATGGTCGATCAGAGCCTGCAAAATATTGAGGTTTATGCATACAAGCATCCAGTGCATGTAACCTATTTTTCATGTTCTTTTTTAGCTTACTTAATCAGCACAATCAACTTCAGAATTAAAAAGAAAAAGGAGGTAATGGCTGAAAACTAAGTAACCATTCCTATAGTTTTTTAGCACATAATTTGAGTCAACAGCTATAGACATTTAAACTGAGCTGCGTTAAACTGGTTAATGTGCAAAATGATAACTAAACATCAGACCACCTGGTTGATTAGCATTTAGAAAGAAATTGTACAATTGAGAAATAGAAACCAATTACAGACCTTAAGAAAGACTATGAAAGTCACATTTCTTGCAAATATGAATCTGAATTTAATAAAAATACATTTTTGCCAGCTGTTTCCAGATTTGCTAAATCAAACTAAATGGGTTTTAAAAGCCATCTAGCAGATGGAAGGAAAATGTTCGCATTTCCTAAAGTGTTAATGAAATTTAGTTATAGCAAAACTGGAAGAAACAAAGAATAGATACACATTCCAGTGTTTATGTGACACCAACAGCTGTCACAGTAAAGCACTGAAATGAAAAAAAAAAAAAAAAGGAAAAAATGGGGAAAAAAGAGTGCAGGTTACTTTCCCCTTTTTCCTAATCAAAAGTGGGTAAAGAAATAATGAAAAATTGGAAAATACTGTTTTTTTCTTTCTCCGATCTGTCTTAAGGACTGCCATTTTTATTAGATAGTTGTTATAATGCAGAGCCACTAACTTATAAATACAGCACTACTGCAACTGGAAGAGATTCAAATAATAGACAAGAATCCATTATAATTGATACTTAGAGCTTTGATAAAGAAGACCAAAAGCCTGAAACATTTTAAGTGTTCATTTCAAACATTTTAGCACAAAGAACTTTATTTCCCTACAGGGATCTCTACGCAGTTCTTCAAAAGTTTCACACACCTAACCTGTAAGATTCAGACAGTGAGGCAAAGTGACAACAGCATTTCTGAAGCTCAATAGCAGAATTTAAGTAGTAGCTGAGTGTTAAGTAGTAGCTGAGTATTAAAGAGACTAACGACTTTATTCTCCTCATTAGCCACAGGAGAAAAAGAAAAAACCTCTTAAAGATTAAATTGTATTATTGTGCTAGGCAGGAGAAATGCAGAATAATGAAAGGCTTCTGTACTGGCATAAGGGCACACTAAACAGCCCCCACTGTTTGCATTACAGATTAGAAAAAAAAATAATAATAATAATAAAATGTAGCATTAAATTAGGTTGAAATGAAGTCCATAAATCCAGCAGGATAATCAGAGCTGTTTAAAATAGTTTAAAACATTTTCTAATAAATGGAGGTGTAGAGATCTTTGATAATATTATCATTTTGTTCGCTTTGTTTGATCACCAGTTGTACAACACGACAGCAAATTTCTTATTTTTGTTTTCTAATCTCTTGCTTCATGTGTCCCTTGCTTTTCTTTCTGAATTTATTTCAAAACCTCTGATCTCCAGATTATATTCATCCTTTTGTCTTCTCATGCACATATTTCCTGTGATGTCACCGAATCTACCCAGCAAAGAGCAATTACTCTCCCCTGAGAACATTCATTATCTTACCTATATACAGAAAGAAAGGTGCAAAGATAACATAAAAATGTATTAATAAGGCTTTTTAAAATATCATTGGTGAAAAATTGAAAATTGTGGGTGCCTAATTATACTACATTGCCCTCTAGTAGGTCTCCTTCGCACTCTCCTCACTTTGTATTTCAAGTTAAACACCGACTGTATATTCTGAATTGCAATGTTGCTCCCATATCAATTGTAAGGTGTGATATATGATTCTGAGCTTCAAAAAAGAAAATGAAAAAGCTTTTTCCTGCATCAAAATATTTCACATAAAAATATCAATTATTATAAAAATTACAAATTGAAATGCCAAAATGAATTCTTTCTTGTTTCAATATTGCTGAAATATTCGATTTTAATTAAAATACTTTTATTTTGCATTATTGTTTTTTATTCTTTCTAAATCCCATAGTCTTCTAGTATAAACAAAATTGAATGGAATTGCAGTTTCTCCAAGTCATTGTTCTATACATCTTGATATAACATCAAGGCAATTGTATAAAATTTCAAGTTTTGCTTTGAGATCATAAGGGAAACAGCTTTTGAAATAGTGGAATTCTCTTTTGAATGAAAATTCTTGTTTCTTACATCTTTTACTAATATTAAACCCAGTTAAACAGTTCAAGGAAAGTTTAACACTGAGAAGTATGTGTTGATATACCAGTTCATATATTGTTCTCACTGTTTGAGAAGTATTGTTGATATTGGAACTATCAATACAAAATGACAGGCTGAGAACTAGATTATCTTGAAGGTCCCTTCCAACCCAAGCTATTCTATCATTCTATATTCTATGATTATAAGATTCTAATGGCCTCCCTCGTTAAAAAAAAAAAATATGTTTTTTAGAATATAATGTCAGCTTGTCATTCAGATTTTCCCTTAATATATGCCAGAATTAGGTTAGAAAAAGAATGAATCTGGTTCTGCTGCAAATTAATGATAAACTACTGATTCTTAAACATCTGTACTGTGAAAGTATGATAAAATATAAACTTTCAAGAATATTTCTTCAATGATATCGACTTCAGAGTATTTTATCCATTCCCATCTAGATCTGGAAATGTTAATGAAATCAACTCATTCTGATGCGTTTAGTGCCATAGAATGACGGGTATGTTACTGTGAGCATTATTTATATGACTCTTGGGCAAGATTACTGTATTTATGATTCTTAAAAAAAAAAATTGTGTTGAGTGCTTGTCAGCCAGGAAATAACTTTCCTCCACCAAAGGCCCCAGATCTGGACGCTACCTATGGGATGAAGCTTAGCAATATGCTAATTGCAGCATTTTGTAGCTATGAATGTACTTCAATTAAATCAAAACCAAAAACTGTTAGGTAAAAATTTAGAATCTTTGTGGTTCAGGGCAGTGTGAAACAATTTGTAAATGTGCATAAGATCTTTTAGTTCCATATCAGGAGATTATGAATGTGTATACACGTGCAATTGGTAGGACAGGAAGCATTGTACCTAGTGCTGTGGTATATCCAGCCTCAGCTGGAGTGGAGCTGTGGCTAAGTAACTATATAACCAATGTGGTATCACTTCAGCCATGTCTGCTTTTCTCTCAGAAACAAAAATGAGAAAGAGACCCTGACAAACTGTTTATTCTGCTAAGACAAAAAATACATCAGATGCAGTCACATAGCTCTGATAGTTGTTCATATTAAAAATATTTAAAAAAGAAGTAAACTGCAAAGCTTTATTTACTGTACCTTTCAAATGGAACAATCTCAAAAGTGGGATTCATGGAGACACTAAAAACAAATAAGAGAAAAAAAAAGATTTTGTGTTCTATAGAAGTGTATAAGGACACACTTTAGTTGGCCCAAAGTCCCTGATAATGTTCTCTCATTTCTTTCCTGCTATCCACTGTTTCAATGTTTTACAGGTATTCACTTTACCAGTATGTTTGTATGAACAGTTGTCAACAGGTTTTATGAAGGGAGGCAGAAGTTTTAAAAATCTTTCATAAGAACAGTTTTAGGAGCAGTACTGCTCTGCTGATGCATTATACAGTACCTCAAAAATCCTATGCTTAGCTTTATACATGTGCATACTGATGTATCACAGTTCTAGAAACTCCTACAAAATGTTTGCAACTCCATTACCAGGGCCCAATACACTTCAGATGATGGCTGTGAATGTGTTTCAGAGACGGAGGTCCAATTTGACTAAAACTATTAGGCAAGATCTTTAAATGAAATAAAAATAATAAAATGAGTGCAGCAGAAATGCTAAGTCACAGCTTGAACCAGAGACTGAGCACCTGGTGGGAAAGCAGGGCCAACCCAGGTGCAATGCAACTGAGTGGCCAGAAAGGGTGGATCCTGGCTCCACCCCTTCCCAGACCTCATTTAAGGGTTGGCAGTGAAGGTAAGAGTGCTTTATGGGAGATCTCTGCTTACCTGGGGTCTGTCAAAGGGTTTTTTTTGTTTCCTTTGTTTGTGCATCCACGTCTGCTGTGTTTGGGCCTTGTTCTCATTGGATTTAACTTGTATTATGCAAAAGCATGTTTAATAAGAGCCAACAACTAACTTACTTTACTGTTGTTTTCTGTATTGGGATAGTACTATGAGTTACCTGGTATTCATGAATAATGACAAGTAAAACATGAAACTTCAACTGAACTTTGGAAGGGAAAAAGAATAATGCATAGCTTTTACTGCATTTATTGGAGTTCTTTTGTGCTTATAGTTAATTCTATTCACATGGCTCCCATCTGCAGCACCAGCTTGCTTTTCTTCCCTTAGGACTGCAGGGTGTTTTAATAATAGGCTTTCAAGACCCCCACAGCAATGAGAAGTCTGATAAAATAAAGAGAAAAAGAAGCTGAAGTGATCCCTAGAGAAGGAAAACATATTTTCTACTTTTCATTTCCATTTCACAACAGAATGATGGGCTGAACTAATAAAAGCCCAATGGCATTCCAGCAGACCCAAACAGAGTTTGCCTGTTGGGTAGTAATTATATGTTTCAAGTATTCACATACATAATTAAATAGAGTTCTGTTTCTTTAAATAAACGTACGTAGAAGCCAAAATAGTGAAACTGTCTCCTGTTTCTCACTTGGAGTAAAGAACAATAAGAGAACTCTCCCAGTATTTTTTCTTTCCTTGCCTGTTCTTATTTCTAAGATCACTTGATGTACAGAAATCAATGTTGTTTATACCAGTGATTCTGAGATATTCATTTCTCAAACATTATAATTTGATCAGAGCTGAGAGCCATGTCAGTTCCTTTTAGCAGCCAAATTCTAACCCTGGGCAACTATTCTGAGTTTGAGCTATCATCTAAGTTTTACTTGCTATTTTCATTTCACAAAGATAGCCAGTACGTTTCTCATATTTGTGTCATTAACATTGGCATTTCAGGGAGGGGATACAAGGATGTGGTTTGATCCATGAGGATATGTGGAGATGTCATGATTTGTGAGGTTCTGGTTGTAAGTATGCTGTGGAGATGAAGGCTCTCTTAAGCACTACCGTTGATTGATTGTGTTGGAACTGTATCTGTGAATCCTGGTTGTAGAAGTTCATGTCATGAGACATGAAAATTCCATATTAGGGGAAAAGGAAAGCAACAAAACTTGCAGGCTTTTTACTGCAGATAACTTTTAATGCTGGTAGATAACAAAGAAGATCATGATGGGGAAAGGATATACGTACTTTTCTTTCCACATTATTAATTCTGTATTCTTAATATGAAAATAATGTAATTACAGCCATTGATTTTTGTGTTCTTCAGGGCAAAAGTAGGGTTACCAATATGTGTAGAAAGCTTTTTCCATACAAAAAAAATACTGCTGAATTTGGAAAGTGGCTGCTTCAATTACAACCACTTGAAAGTTGTAGATTGAGTACTACTTGGGTGATAATGGAGTTGTCAAGAGGCAGATGTTCATGTACAGGGCTAATGTTGTTTGTCAAGGTTCCAGAAAAGGACACTCTCTTACTGAGATCTGGGATCACCATGACCTGTAAAGAACTCCACCATTTTGCACAGGATAAGTTTGTGTCTTGTATTGTGTTTATGCAGAGAGATTTTCTCTAATCAGTTTCTCTGCAGTGGTATCACTTCACACATCTTAATAAGATTGGACTGGTTTAGAATTTGAAGAGATGCTCAGATAAACTTGAGGCAGCGTAAGAAAATTCTGTTAGTGATATAGAAAATCAAATAATTTGATTCTAGTGTTCCTGGTTATTGCCAGGGAGACATGCTAGCATTTCCATTGTGAAGGAATCCTGAAATAAAAAACTATTTAGAAGTAGAACTGGACCTTGTTGTTAGCTAAGGATTTACAAACTTTTTAAAATGCCCTAATTTTTACTCGGCATACTTTGAGGAGCACTTGATATGTTCAAGTGAAGGTGCTGTATGTGAGCTGTTTATTAATGATATTGTGATTTCAAAGTCCTAATTAATCATCTGGGACTGGCCACCAAGTACTGAGTCTTTCCCTTGTGATTCTTCTCAAACAGGAAAGAGTAAGAAAGAAAAATTCTAGTCAGTCAGTCAAAAAGTATGCTGCACGAATCTTTGTGCAGATTTATATTTATTTTCCCCATGGGCTTTGATTTGTGTTCTGAAATGCTCAAGACAGCAGAATTCCTATTTAAAAAGTTGTTAATAATAAATACCATGCCTATGAGATTTTTTTTTTTTAATTTGAACAAATGGTTGAGGATGTTGTTCATATTTCTTCCAGAGGCTTCTAGATCCACAACATTCACAAAAATGTATGTTATGTTAACCCAAACAAGAGGATATATATCTTCTACTCTTGCTTTCTGTACAGTCTGTTTTTATCAGTACCCATTTTGATCAGAGAAGTGTCATTAAATATTTAAATTAAATCTCAGGAGATCAAAAGATAATTCAGATTTGTCTTTTTTTTTTTTTTTTTCTTTCATGGTTGAAAGTACAACACAATATGGAGAACTGAAGAAAGCTGTGTGTTGTCTTCAAAGTATTGCTCACTTTTTCTGTGTATGATTAGTGGTTGTGGGAAAGTAAACTTGCACATTTAAAAAAAAACAACAACAAAACATGTCTGTGAGCATTGTATGACAGTCACATTAAACATTAGTGGCCTGAGAGTATAAAGGAGAACAGTACTACCGGTACCTAAGTTCCCTGCTTTCCATCAACTCATAGCTCTAGCCATTGCTTGTCATGTCTCCTTCTGTTTCAATGTTTTTATTTGCAGTTATTTTTCTAAAAGTGTCAGGTACAATTCCAGCTGAGAACTTTGGCCAGAACACTTCTAAGTTCATGATAACAGCAGTGACAATATGATGACTTTCCTGGTAACGATGAGATTTCCTGGTAGCATAAAGGAGCATCAGTTAGCACATTCAGTAATTAATACTGCATGTGCCCTTTATCTTCAAGATCTTGCCATAGGAAAATGTTCCCAGAAGAATAAGCCCAGGGAAGGCAAAGAACTCTTTAGGTTTGAGAGATTCTCTGTTGTGCAGCTGTTCTTCAGTATTCAGTGATCTTAAGTTCATTATTATTATTTATTGGGGTCACATGCTTGACAAGGAACATAAAATTGAGATTATGAAATCACAGAATCACCAAGGTTGGAAAAGACCTACAAGATCATCCAGTCCAACCATCCACCTATCATGAATAGTACTCACTAAATCATGTCCCTCAACACAAAATCCAAACGTTCTTTGAACACCTCCAGGGTTGGTGACTCTACTACCTCCCCGGGCAGCCCACTCCAGTGCCTGACCATTCTTTGAGAAAAATAGTATTTCCTAACATCCAGCCTAAATCTCCCCTGGTGGAGCTTGAAGACATTCCCTCTAGTTCTATCACCAGTTACACGAGAGAAGAGGCCGACCCCCAGCTCATCGCAACCTCCCATCAGGTAGTTATAGAGAGCAATAAAGTCTACCCTGAGCCTCCTCTTCTCCAGACTGAACAATCCCAGCTCCTTCAGCCACTCCTCATAAGGTCTGTGCTCCAGACCCTTCACCAACTTTGTTGCCCTTCTTTGAACCTGCTCCAGGGCCTCAATGTCTTTCTTGCAGTGAGGGGCCCAAAACTGGACACAGTACTTGAGCTGCAGCCTCACCAGTTCTGAGTACAGGGGGACAATTACTTCCCTCTTTCTGCTGGTAACACCATTCCTGATGCAAGCAAGGATGCCATTGGCCTTTTTGGTCACCCGGGCACACTGCTGGCCCACGTTCAGCCAAGCATCAATACCCCCAGGTCCATTTCCTCTATGCAGTCTTCCAGCCACTCCCGCCCCAAGCCTATAACGTTGCCTGGGATTGTTGTGGCCAAAATGCAGGATCTGGCATTTGGTCTTGTTGAAACTCATCCCATTGGCTTCAGCCCAGCTCTCCAGCCTGTCCAGATCCCTCTATAGGGCCTCACTATCCCCAGGCAGATCGACACTTCCAGCCAACTTGGTGTCATCTGCAAACTTACTGACGGTGCACTCAGTGCCCTCATCCAGGTCACCAATAAAGAGATTGAACAGGACAGGCCCCAGCACCACCCCTGGGGAACACCACTTGTGACAGGTCACCAGCTGGATTTAGCTTCATTCACTAGCACTCTCTGGGCCCGGCCTTCCAACCATTCCTTACCCAGACAAGAGTGTACCTGTCCAAGCCACAGGCTGCCAACTTCTGCAGGAGAATACTGTGGGAGACAGTGTCAAAGGCTTTACTGAAGTTGAGGTAGACTACGTCAACAGCCTTTCCCTCGTCTACAGACAGATCACTAGATCATAGAAGGAGATCAGGTTGGTCAAGCAGGACCTGCCCTTCGTGAACCCATGCTGGCTGGGCCTGTTCCCCCATTTGTCCTGCACATGCTGCGTGATCTCCCTCAAGACAATCTGTTCCATAACCTTCCCTGGCACTGAGGCCTGTAGTTCCCTGGATCCTCCTTACAACCCTTCTTGTAGATGGGAATCACATTAACAAGCCTCCAGTCTTCTGAGACCTCACCAGAAAACAAAGAGCACTGATAGATAATGGCGAGCGGCTCGGCTATCACTTCCGCCTGTTCCCTCAGCACTCTCAAGTGAATCCCATCCGGCCCCATGGACTTACGACAGTCCAGCTGGAATGCGTCCTCCCGAATTGCAGGGGGTTCTGTCCACACCCTAGTCGAAACTACCAGGTCAGAGAGTGAAGTTCCCTGAGGATAACTGGTCTGACCTTTAAAGACAGATGTAAAGAAGGCATTCAGAACCTCTGCCTTTTCCTTATCCTCAGTGGTCACTTTCCCATCCTCATCCAGTAAAGAATGAAGATTCTCCGTAGTCCTCTTCTTACCGTTGATGTATCTATAAAAGAGTTTCTTGTTCCTTTTTACCCCAGCAGACAGGTTGAGTTCAAGCTGGGCTTTTGCCTTTCTGATTCTCTCTATATACATCTTAACAACTTCTCTGTACTCTTTCTGAGTCACCCGTCCCTTTTTCCACAGAAGGTAGATTCTCTATTTCTCCTAGAGCCTCAAGCATAGCTCCCTATTCATCCACACCGGTCTTCTTCCCCACTGGCTCATTTTGTGGCTCAGGGGGACAGCCAGTTCCTGCACCTTTAAGACTTTCTTCTTGAAGAGCGACCAGCCATCTTGGACCCCTTTACTCTCGAAGACTGAAACCCAGGGGATTCCCCCTACTAGCCTTCTGAATAATTCAAAGTCCGCCCTCTGGAAGTCCAAGGTAGTAGTTTTGCTGTTCCCCCTCCTGGTTCCACCAAGAATCGAGAACAAATACTGAGAAATACTACTCCTGCTGTCTTTAAGAAGGAAGAGTGTTAATAGTAAGTCAGGTCGTTACATTTTACCTATCTAGTAAAATTTTCTGTAACACGTAGATAAATTATTCCAGCCTTTAGAACCCAGTTGTTAGGTTGTGTTTGTGCAGAACATCAAGACAAGAGCTTTGAGAATAAAATAATTTTGTTCAGGAAAAGAAGCAATGCTTTTCTCAAGAGAAATTCATTCTTATAAATACTTATGTTCCACTTAAACACAAGTTAGTGACAAAGTTGAAACTTCAAGATTAAGCCTTACCAAAATGAATGAATTTGGAGTTGGTGCCATGTGAAACCTGTAAGAATTTCCACTGCTCTTACTCAATAGGATCAGAGATTAAAGAGCAGTAAAGCATGAGGGGGGTAGGGGGAAGGGGGGAACAAAAACAAAAGAACAATTACAGGAGAATTATTATAGTTATTTTTTCCTGGTTTTCAGTTTTAACTCCAAAACATTAAATATGAACTATTCATTGTAATTACAATCCTGTTTTCCTGGCCCAGAAGATGCAGAGAGAAAAATAATTATCTAACCCATTTGCTGGTTACCTTGAGTGTCACCATTACATTTAATTACTCATGAATTGAGGTGGTCCTAAACATGTACAAACAAAGAAATTTAACAGGAATTCCTATACTTTTAATTTCCTTCTCTAGGCATGTTAGCACTGAAGTGGAAACCATACTTAAGAAATAAATGTCCCATTCACTCACTCAAATGAACCAGTGATTAGGGCATGAAGCTGAAACTTAAGAGACTTGGCTGATGCTTCCCCTTGTGTCACTTGCCATTTGCTTGCTCTGTGACACTGCATAAATGATGGATTTTGCTGTTTCAGCTTTCTCATTGTCACAACGTGGCTAGTGAAAGTTTCTCACTTTTCGTCTGTGTTATGAAACTTAAAAATAGCAAAATGCATTGTGTAAAAGCCTAAGTGCAAATGCAGAGCATGATTTTAAAATGATTTGGGTTTATTACTGTGTACCTATATCATTACGCTTTTATCACTGCTCTCTGATTGCTCTTCCAGTGCTTCTGAGAACATATGAAGATGCTAACAATCTGTTGAGCTGTTACGAGATGACAGTCCTTGTTGCTTCATTCTAAAGAGCATTTTACTTGGCTCTGCAATGCCTAGTGGGGGCAGACACCAAAAGCTGCTAAGCTGGAGCTTTCAAAGTGGAATCCAGGAGGAGCACACGAAACCAGACAGCTGTTGTGAAAATATCTGCTGTCATAGTTGGCGCTTCTACTGCTTGTTGCTGCTCCCAATCAGAGGCCCCCAAGGTCTGAATGACACTGATCAGAGTTTGCCTAAGCCAGGAAGATGCAGCCAATTTTTGTGATGAGAAAATTGAAGTGCTAGTGCAGAAGATTAGTGCTCCCCTGGTGCTTACTGTAGGATGATGGGGCCTTCGCAAAGCAACGTTTGGTACATCAATAGAGCATCAGTAAAAACACCAGCTTCAGACTGCAAATAAAAACAATTTTTTGGCATCCAGGCTAAGAGGCAGCAGAATACTTTCAGTAACTAATTAGATTACAGTTTAAATGCATGCACATTAAATGTGAGTATTATTAATCCAGCATCAGAAAATGTAAGCTAAGGTGACCAGATGTTCCACTTCGACAGATTAAACTCTTTTCTCCTCCCTAATAAAATGTCCTGCTGTCTTGGTGATTTTGCTGGCTGAAATGTGACGTGCTCCAATTACTGTTTATATAAGAGCAGAGTCCATGATCTACAGATCTGTCCCAAAAGAGTTGCATGTCCATTAGGATAAAGAGTCACATTATTTCTTATTCTAGCTTTGCTGTCTCTCTTTTTCACTCCAAACATCTAATTATTCCACAGAATGTGGAACAGATTCAATAGGAAAAGTTAAATTACTTCTTATCTTTTCTCCCAAAGAGCACAGCTTATTCTGTCAATTAGGGAACTTCCTTGAAATGCGAGAAATGGGAATTAAATACATTCCAGGAAATGCAAGCTTTGACTTCTAGCACCTCATGTCTTGGTCTTACTGTATTCTGTCTTGGATATATTTTGAAAGGGAAAAATAGCATTTTATGTACTGTGAGAATCATTCTTTTTTTTTTTTTTTTTTTTTTTTTTTTTTGCGTTACAGCTTGCTTCCTGAGGTATTTCTTGTGATAAGACTGTCTTGTCTAGGAGATGAGTGATGGGTGTTGCTGTGTGGCAATCAACATCACTGTGTGGACAATTTTACATTTGAAAGCATTTCTTTGGAGCTGTTTACCTTCGGAAGAGAGTGCTCAGGAGTGTTTACTGGCGAAAGATCTGGCCTGTGACTAAATAACTCCCGCTTGCTATGGGAAACTGGGATGGGAAACATTGTATCCTGTGAAGGCAAGATACAAGTTGCCATCTCTCTGCTCCCTTTTATTTGCTGGCAAGGCCAGGATGATAGGAACAAAAGAGTTTCTTCTGAGATCGCAAAGCCAGAAGCTGCCACTCCAAGGAGAGCTGACTCAACCATTTTGGATTTGAGCTGTCACTCAAAGACAGCTGACTCAACCACTTTGGAACCATTGAAAAGGGGCCATCATCGCCATGGTCACCATTGCCGTTGTTGTCAACAGAACAACACTGCCCGATGACCCACCACTACTGAAGATCAAAGACTGAACTATGAACCACGCTGGATCCATGGTGGTGACTATGTCCCTCTTGCTTCCTATAAAGACTCCTTGCGTCTTCTTTCCTACTTTCTCTATCGCCCTCCTTCCTTTCCCCATTACCCTAATTCATAATAGTGTCCATCCTCCCCTTCCCCTTCTCTCTAATTAAGATCTGTAATAAACTGGTCGGACCAACATTTGAACCGTTGTTTCTTAATCTCACGCCGGGTATACAGATATTAAAAGAACCTCCTGTAAATTGGAGCGAGACATGTACTTGTATAAGGAGAGACCTAACTGTCTAATTTTCCAAGAGCATTTGGGATGTTTCCTGTGCAAGCAGAAAGAGTTTCTTCTCTGCAGACCTAGTGCTTTAGTTAATATAGGGATGGCATTTATTTATTTGAGGTCACAAGCATTTTGAAGTGCTTCCTATCTTCTGTTGTTGTTTTTTTTTAACCTCTCTGTTCAGTGTTTGAGATCTGTAAATCGATTCTCTGAAGCCACTAATTCCTTTTTGACACTATAGCAGAAGCTCTGCATTTTGATGGAAATTCTTGAGTGTGATGGGGTGTCCAAATACTTCAAAGCTTGCTGGTGTGATGATCAGGCCTTCTGTAAGCTTAATTTTGAGGCACAGATAAGAGGCAGCTACATTAAGAGTACAGTTTTCTTCTGCCAGAGTTTGGTGTAGACTTTGACCTGGATCTTCCTGTCTGTACAAGCTCTTTTAGGAACCCTGCATCTCACCAGAGATGCAGGCTGGAACAGTTTCTATTTTCTGCGAACTGGCTCCATGTACAGACTTTTTACTGCCCATGAAGTGTAGAATTGTACATCAAAATGCGGAAATATATTACGTGGTAGAAGTATTGCAGTCAAGGATTCAAAAGTGCCCTCATGCTCTTGAGTGCCAGGATCTATCTGTACCTGCAGTGTGCATCTGTGATTTTTTTTGGCACTGTAGTGTGCTTCATTGTGGGAGGCACATGCTGTTGTAGCTAGGTTTATTTAATGAGTAAAGACTTTGCGAATATCTTAGTGTCTTCCCTTCCCCCCCCCCGTTCATCCTCTGTTAGTGGCCCACTGATTTCTTATAAGGTTATTTGATCCATCAAATTCTATTTCTTCCTTTATTTGATACCGTTGAATACAGAAATAAAGCAAATCAGATAGACAAAGACAAGGAGGTAATATGAAGGAAAAAAAAAAAGAAAAAAAAACTGGGCTAAATACTGTCATCCTCTAAGTACTGGTGATATCACACAGTGCATTTCACATTACCAGGGATTATACTTCTTTTGTTAAGTAAACAATTAAAGTTCACTCTAGTAAGGGATTTCTGTGACAGAAAAAGGAAGATTTGCACATTCTTCACACTGAGCAGAGAGTATTCCTGTAGTTTAAAGAAAATACAATGTAATTAATAAAAGTACAAAATGAGGAAAAAAAGTGTAGAAAAATGGTTCTTTATCAGTAGAGAAATATCAAGCCCCATTTTTCAACAGGCATTAACTTTTACTTTTAACACTTAATCGTGGTGTGATCACAGCAGTTAAGTGGTTTGTTTTGTGAATCACCTCTAGGATGACAGTCAACCAGGGGCCTAAGTATGTACAACACTTCCAAAAGGCACAAGAATAGGTATCTCAGCTTCCAATATTGGTGGGGATATGATCGTACTGTGTATGTTTGTTGTGATAATGTAACTCTTCTAACATTTTGCTGAGGAACTGAAAAGACTGTCCTATGATAAAGATTCATTCAAGATGAAAAATAAACAATTGTCTACATTTGGTATTTCTACAAATATATTTCAGACTCTACAAAAGCTCAATCACTATCTGTGGGAGGGGAGGAAGAAAAATCCATGAAGTTGTGCCTCAAGATAACATTTTATTTGTTTCTTCTTACTCCATACTCCTCTAGTTTAATATCACTCTAATGAAGGGCATAGGCTTTCCATCATGTTGCCTGCTTACATGACACATGTTACATAGCCCCGTTAGCCTTTTCCATCAATAAGAATGTCATTTTCCATTTCAGGTAAGTATCACAGCAATTTGTCACCTATTTATGTCTTTATTATACCCTTTGCATTTTATTTTCTTTGTTAACAGTAAAGTCCTTGACCCAGATAAACAGATAGGATCAATCTTTGGCCCTCATAATGTTTTAAAAAACATTATATGACTGCAGGCTTTGCTCAGTGAACCACATGTCCTTGGTGGCATATGCACATTTTGATATCTTTTCTTTGGAATTATCAACAAAAGAGACTAAATATTTTTCATTCTAAAACAAATCTAAAGAAAAGCAAGTAACACATGATTTTAATTGTGATTTTTTTTTTCTTCTTATTTTTCCTCTATTGAATGCAGTTTTCACAAGGGGTACAGTACAAGCAGAGCAAACAGTGAGACTAATTAAGAGTGCACCAGCCTCACTTCACACACTGGGAGAGTGTTGCAGAATTATGCACCTAGGGCTGTTTGGTCAGAGTTCAAGAGTTCAGGTCATTGAGTCTCTGTTTTGTTCCCTGAAACACCACTGGTCTACCTTTATTAAAGAAGAGGTCCCTCAGAAATGAAACTTCTTGTCAGAATAGGTGCCAGAAAGTATTCTACAATCTACAGTCAGTTTGTTTAACTAAGCAGAGTTTGGAAGCATGATGCCTTTAGTGCAGGCCTTCTTCTGATGAGCCTAATCCAAGATCATAACCTCAGAGGGTAAGGCTACTTCTAGAAATTTATGAAAGGCACATTTATTATATTCATTTTTTTTTTAAGTCACATATGACACAACGCTGCGTGCAGTTCTGTCTTTTTCCTGGAAACATCAAGTTCAGGGAGCATGAGTGAGCCTCAAAGGGTTTGCCTTTCTGTAGTAATTCTCATACTTGTATCATTTTTTTTCCAGGCAAACACTCTATCTACCCAAGATATGTAGTAATTCTGCTTTAACATGATATTATTGCTTTAGCACTATGAACTAACCAGTTTTGTGTTCTTTAGATGCTTGAGTATCTTCCTTTTTCCTTACTGTAGAGAACAGGGCATTCACATCTGCAAAACAGAGATTAGACTTATGAATCATATTAGTATATACTTTTTTTTTTTTTTTTTCCTGAGTGCTGGTACTACTTCAAAAATTTCTCCCTTGTGACATATTCCATGAAGGAGCGAACAAGCCTGCAGGCAGCAGACAACCTTGAAGCACTTCCTCTGCTTTTTGGAAGTAATTTATGATAATATCTTTTCCTTTCACCCTGCATTTTGCAAAGATACACATTTTTTTTCCTGTGTTATGGAGACACAAGAAGTACTTGTTCTACAGACAGTCTTCCAGAAGGACATTTTCACTGACAAGTATTTACGTAAGCCTTGCAGTCCTTATTGATCAAGACTGTCGTCCTCATCAAATAAGCAGAGCAATAACACTTTTACTGTAACCACTGACGTAGTCATGTGTTCTGAACCATGCCAAGCAAATCTATCTGGTAGTAATTATCTAGAACTAGAATTTAGTTTGATTTACTGCTGTCTTATTGTAAATTTGAGATAGTTTTGTTCTTTATATTGTAATTATTTCACCAGTGCAATATACTAATAATTACTTGAAGAAAACTACTTTTTACTCGGCATTAGAACTTCCTTTCTTTTAAAATGATTTTTATTTTATTAGTACTTTACATTTTTGCTGTATAATTAGAAGATTACATGGCAATAACTTATGCTTTGAGAAAATAGTCTTTTTTTTAATCCTATACTACCTGTGTGACAACTATTATTTTCAGGTAGTTTACTGTGTAAATGCAAAAATATGTGGGTGTCATTGTAGAAAGCTAGTACAAAAACAGATTGTATGCCAATTACTTGAAACAGAATTAATCACTCAATCACAGACCGCAAGAGCTAAAGTTAAAAATGAAACAAGGTACAGACAGTGTCTCAGTATTCTTCAAGTAAAATGAATTAAATACTAATTTGATATTTTAAAGAAAAAGAATTCTTAAGCTAAACTCAATATTTAGAGATAAGTTGAAATAGTTTTCACATGTGGATTGGATACTAAAGAGGAATAAGTGTGATGGATTCACACTCACATGAGATAAATTATTTGGACTGCTTCATAATTTTGCTGCTTACTCAGAAGAATTAACTTTTCATATGTATTGATTGAATGGTTGATTGATTTTTTAGGAAGATTGGTTGCTTCCTTATGTGTCATTAAAGCTGAATTTTAACCATGCTTTGATAATATTCTGTGAAGTTGGTATGGATAAATGACAGTTTATGCTCAATGGAGTTTTGGCTGCTATTATTACCCTGATTATTTCCCAGAACTTGTTCCCATCCACTTGTGTCTTGGTTTTGCTTCTGAGAGTGCTGTTCTTGTGCAAACATTTAGAAGGCATGAGTGAATTTAATTCAGTTGTTTAGTTTGCATTTAATCCAGTTAGTCTACATATTAACACCACTGAAGTCATAGCAATCTCAAATTCAGTATTGAGTGTATTGCAGCGGGAACTACTGGCTGAACATACGAACAGTATTGTTTCAACTTCATTAGTAAACTCATATGAAAGTATGTTTCAGGGATAGCTACAGAAGTCAGTGTGGTGCGGGCACTCTGCATGGTGGAGACAAAGTCAGTGCTAACAGAGTTATTAGATCTCGCTCCATTCTGACAACTTTCACAAGAAGTTGTGCTGTGGAACTCCTAGTCAAAAGATACTGATTAACTGAAAGTTTTTGTTGATTCAGTGGAAGACTAGAGGAGCTACAGAAAGAAATCCAATAAGACCTGTATATAATAACAAAGATGGCTTGTGAAACCCCCTAGAAAAGGTTAGAGCATGGGAGCATTCTAGGAGGAAATATTGCATAAGCTCACTGTATTCTTGTTCTTGCTTAAGTACCCTTTCAGGGCCACAACCCAGAAAGCATGGGGCAAGGATGTCATCGGATCCCTTTCATTAGAGGTGCTCCAGTGTTCCTCCGTTCTTTTACAAATAATTGCTGTTTCCTCAGTAAAGAACAAGAGAAGTTCATGACATAATGCATGATCTTATATCTTCTGGAACTGAGGATCAGAGAATATAGTCAGCTTGGTTCTGTGTCTTAAAACTGTACAGTTCTGAATGCTTTGTAGTCTTTTTGATTCTGTGTCTGAAAGCTGAATAGTTCTTAATACTTTGTGACTATATCACAGTTAGATTGAGATTCATACTCCCATAAGTTGAGTTCTACACCAGAAGACAGATAGTTCATGTGTTGCCTTAAAACTGTTATGATTACAACTTTTTCAGATTTTGGAAGCTTTGGAAGCTTATCATTGTTTTTCTCACTTCTTGGATGTTGTTAACAGATGAGCAACTACTTAACCACCGACCAATTCCAAAGTAAACACAACCAAGCTAAACACTATTGATTTGCTAATGTTGTATATTTTTTTCAAATGAATGAAAGATGGAAAAGTGCCAAACAAGAGGCTGTAATAGACAGAGGTGATAGAGTATGGGGTCACAAGGGATGTTGAGTAGAAGAGCTGAAGATCCTTGGTAATACTGAGTTTCTGGATCATGGCGGAAAACAGATACAAGTCTGTGTGCTCTATTTGTTTTTACGTTGTAGAGCTATAAAGCATAATGTATGCTACATCTCCAAGTAAGGTGTGTGAAACTTAAGCATCTTTAGATGAACTAAATGTTATTGTTTTAGCTCTCAAAAGTCCCCTGAGTGCCAGTAAATTTGCTGTATCCACAAATTTGTCTTGTGGAAGATAGAAGGTAATGAATTGAGACACAATGCAGGAGAAAAAATACCAAAGCCTAATATCTGACAGAGAAGCCAAGAAGTCCAGGGACTGGGAAAGTAGGTAAATACAAGCTTTGATCATGGAAATCCATAAGAATCTAAGGTTTAGAAGCAGTGAGAGATCTGTAGCAAATACTCAGAATAGGAAACTAAGCCAGAGTTGGACTGGTCAATTATATCACCTTATTTAATGCAATTATTTGTTGATGTTTTCAGTGGGAGGTAGGCAATATTTCTTTGTAGCAAAGTTTGAGTAAGAAATTAAGCAACTAATAACTATTAATAGTAAATTATTAATGTTGTTTAATTCTGTGTTAGTCACTCCAGAAAACTGAGTTTATCAAAGCAAAAGTGTCTTTCTTCCTGTTCTGATGCTGTCTTAGAAATTAGGTTAGATATTGCCATTTCCTTGAGGAATTGAGGCTACCCTTCACCAAGATAAAGAGATAAGAGATAAAAAGTTTCCGCCTAAATGACCAAGTGAGGCAAACAGTAATGGAGTGAGGGAGGTGCTTTGATTTCCCACAGGCTATCTGCCTATCTATTTTTTTGAATGGTGATTGTAGTTCACAGTATCTACACAACCACTCTAGGTTCTCTAGGTTGTAAGCTATGAGAACTTCTAAAAATGATCTCACAAAAACAACTATCTACCACCACTAGAATTTAGGTGCTTATCCTGTCCACTTTGTATGTACAGATTGTCTCAAGTAAAAACTGTACTTTTTTTTTCTGTTTGGGGATGAAGGACTGAGCAGTACTTTACGGATCTCTTTGAAAAGATGAAGTGTAATGTTAAGTGCAAAGAATCATTACTGAAGGAAAGTGGATTAGATACTTAATAAGATAGACATATGTTTTTGGTGATGATCCAGGCTGTGCTAATTCACAGGAGTAAATCATTTTGTATACTTTACTAATTTGGAATGAATGGCAGCTAGAAATGTCTAGTAGATATTTGGAGCTGAAGGTTAAGTCATATATTATTGTAAAGGCATGTTCCCCAAGATTTCCAATGATATATGATGCATGGCTTTGATTCTGTTTTAATATACCTGTTTTTTTTTTTTTTTTTTTTTTTTTTAATGACAATCTGTTAATTTCCTATATGAAAGGAAGAAATATACTACAAGTGGTTTCAATGTGCTAATACTTAATCCTGCTAAACTGCCCTTAGCCTTGGTCTGTATTAAATGTGTGAGGTTTTTTGCTCAGTGATGCCAAGAAATTCTTGGATGTAAAACTGGCAACCTCTCATGCAGAAAAAGGTGAAAGAGTACTTATCACTGGATGATGCTATAAAAACCATACTTTCGTTGCCAGGTCCCTAATTAAATTACCTTTTATTGCCCCTTTTTATTATTATTTATTTCTGTTCTTTAAAGCTTTAGCTTGCCTCATAAGCAAGATTTAAGATGTAAACGTAGCTGTCCTTCAACTGCTCTACAGTTAAACACTCCCTACTATCATCATCTTTTTAAAGTTTTGAAAAATAAAAAGGTGCTCAAATGGAATACAGAATTGCCATTATATAAAATGCAATGGCATCAAAGAATAGGATTTTAAATTCTCAAAATTTGGATATGAAGACTACAGTGTTGCGTGTATCCAAGTTACACATGAGTCTTAAACTCACCTCACAGACTTCCGAGAATTCATATACATCAATACTTTAATCATTTTAATTTCCTAGGTATTTACTTTTGGAGTATGGAGTACCCTTCCACGGTGCTTGATCTAAAACCTTAGCATCTGACACAGGAGCCTGCCTGTTGCCTACTAGTTGCACATCTCTTCCTGCTACGTTTTCTGTGAGGGCCCAATCTGTTTTATGTTCATACTTCATTTCAAACATTTTTTTGTTTTTTTTTCTTTTACAAATTCAGATAAATAGAGGATGCAGCTGCCATCATTTCTTTTATTTAAAAAAATATTGGGTGGTATAACTCAGAACTTTCTTCAACAACTGCTAAGCTATTACAGCAGTTTTCCAGGGAGCAGAAGACTTGCATTCAAAAGCCCTTCATGTCTTAAAAAACTGCTCTTCACCTCCAACTTGCTTTGCTGATAAACTAGCTTCCATGATGGAAGATACTGAACATTATAAAATCTTTTTGAAGTGTAACTGCTTTTAAATGGTACTGAAGCAAAGGGAAACTCCTGAAATAAGCTTGGTATGTTTTCTGATGTCTTGATAGTGAGGTTCATTTTGTTTCATTTAGTTCAGCAGCTCCCTATACTTCACAAGGGCTCCACCGTGATTGATGCTTTAATAACATGAAGGTAGAACCTAATGTAGGCCATCCAATGGGGGATTTCAGTATCTGTTTGAATATGAACAAATCATTGTCTGCCATTGAAGAGATGGCAATTCAGGCAATGTTTTCAACATTGTCTAATGTCAAGACGGAAGCTAACTTAGAAATACACTAAACTCCTAGAAGGAAAATAATGTGGGGAACAATGATTTAGTATAAAAGCAATCACGGGATATGTTTTGACTACTCAGGTGGACTAGACACTGGCTAAACAAAGTGGTTTGGATTCAGGTATAGGAGGCAGAAACCTATAAAGTACAAATATGCTCAGTGTTACAAGACAATTAGGTTTTCTGTGTTATTTATTTATTTATATAAGCTAGTGGACAGATTTAGGGATAGATTAAGATATTTACTAAAATATTCCCAAGTTGCCTTAATTACTGAGCTGTGCCGGTATTTAGGAGTCATTAAACAGTAAGACTGCTGGAGTAAAAATTGGTACAGTCAACAGTAATGCCTTAATTTAATTTGAAAAATATTACCTATTTTCCACCATTAACGCTATGGTTGCAAGCACTTTTGCAATGGAAGTACTGCCTATGGACTAATAAATACTTCTGGGGATATTCAGAATCATTTCAGAGGGTTGAACATTATTGTAAGGAGGAAAAATGGCTCTAAAACTTCAGGCCATTTCATCTTTTGATATAAAATATACACACACTCACTAAGCATGACTCTTTACAATAAAATAGTGTAATGCAGCAAAGAATAACCAAACACTGTGACACATGGCTTATTAGCTTTAAAACATAAATTAATCTGTTGTAAAATTAGGAACATATTATGGGACATATGAGAGATTCAAAAGCCCAGAAGTTCCAAGTACAAATTTTAAACCATTCATGCTGGTGTGTTCCCAGCCTCACTAAATCAAGGAAAATGAGTTTTATGAACAATCCACCAGATGGGAAAATGTTCACATACCGCAAAATGTTGATCAGATTTATTTGAAAAGCAAGCTGTAACCATATGCATATGAGAGGAAGCAAAATGAATTTTCAGATATGCAGTGACTGCTGTCAAGCTTGCAGCTGTATGAATTTAATGTTATATTGCTGTTTCTACAGTAGGCTTACTTGGTTTCACTTACCTATTTGCCAGCTAGTATGATTAATATTGATTCAGTTTTACTAGCAATTAAATGGGAAAACATAAACAATCTTTCTACTGGCTTTTCACCAAATAGTACTACATATCTGAATTTTTGACATCTGAGACATAGTAATGTAACATCCAGAACCTTAGTGCACAAACAGACCATACAGATATCATGGCATCTTTACAGCTCTGGAATTTATCACTTTCAAATCTCAGATGACAATAATCTGCATTTATCCTACTGCACTGACTCTAATTCATCTACCAGAGTTAAAAGAGAGCATATAAAGAGTTATAGCTGCTTATTAATGTATTTAACTTTCTTTTTTATCTTTCCAAATATTTTAGTTGTTGAGTCACTGAAAATAGAGTTGAAGAGGATTTAGTTGTGGGGTTTGTATCTTTTGAAACCAATTATGTTTAAGTGATTCCTTTTATTTTTGTCTCATACCAAGACATCAGATTAATCAAATTAATTTTTACTTTTGTAATTTTTTAATTTGTAATTTTTTTGAAGCAGCTACTCATTTTAAGTCAGGTGATTGAATTGTCCTTTTCATAATGGATTTTTAAATGGTAGAGGTTCAGGCCATTAAAAAAAGAGGGATTTAAAAATATGTCAAATTGAGACCAAAATTGTCAGTCATTAAGGAAAAGCTGGATATCAACATGTGTTTGTGCTCAGACTCATATGAGTGTCCTCACAGCTTTATCCACTCTCTTTGACTGAGAGAAGAAAAATTGTACTAGGTTCAGCAAATATGGAATAAAAAATCATTCTCTTAAACTACAAGGACTACTAGAGTTGTGCGTTTTATTCTATTCCCATTATGTTTTTTTCTGTTTTTAGGTGACAGCATTTGCCAAAGTGATGCTTTTTTCATTTCCGTGAGCAGGAGGTTTATTACATTTTGTAAAATTTTCCTGCTTTTCCCAATCACTGTTGCATTGCTGCACTCAATGGCTTTTTTAAATATAGGCAAGGCGTACTGTTGACTTGTCAAAAGCACAATTCTTGTAGGAAGTGCTTCTAGATCTGCATCGGGTAAGTGCTGATCTTGAGGGTATGTTGTAGATTGCTGCCTGGTTAGAGTTGCCTACTCACCCTTAAGGAAAACTGATTCCATAGCACAACAAAACTCCGGTGTAAAACGAAGAAAGGTTCAAGGCAATTAACTTCCTTGTAAGCTCCGAGTGAGTTTCAGATATGTACTGTTGGCAATCATAGCATACTTGAGGTTCTTGAGAAAGCTCTGTTTTATTTGGTGTCAGTTTCTCACCAGTTAAGAAGCGCTGCTGCATGGCTCTGCTCAGACAGTGTTAAGATAGTCACCTCTTACACATATTGTTCATGTCACAAGAAATATTTGCTGTATACTTCATTTGCATTTCCCTGAGTGCAGTAACTTGTACTTCATGTTTTTCAGATCAGAAATATCTTATTTATTCTGTCATGACTGTTTCATGTGATTTTATCTCATGTATTAGGAGTTTTTGCCTTTTTCTGAATTTCAAAACTCCAAAATACAATCTTGCTAAGAGGAAGCATTTGTTTAGAATTGACTTGAAATTTTAATATAAGTTGATTAGAGAAAGATCTAGGTTCAACTTTCAAAATCTGAAAGAAAAAGTTCCTTTTCTCATTCCTATTTGTGGTTTCTTTTCTTTAAGAAATATTTCATAGATCTTGGAAATACTATCCCTATATATGCATATATTTACCTTGAAAGGCAGAAATAAGGGTACATCTTTATCCTTGGAGTTGATGGAATGTTTCAGTCAATTTTTTTTCAGTTAGACTGAACATTAGACAATTGAGGTATAGCACAGAAAGCCAATTTGTTACAGAAGGCATACAGCAGAAGGTGGGATGAACGTGAGAATTCAGCAGTCTGGATCATGCTTTGACTACTTTTTCCATCACATTTCTATATAGAAGAGGGGCGTGCATTCTGGGGATAGAAATGAATAGTCTGTGACATGGAATTATAAGTATTAGAGTGTATGTGATACAGTGATGGGATTTTATGGAAAGACACAGGCATATGATGCTCGGGTCATACTGCCAGAAGCCACAGATACTGAGACACATTTTTATTTTTATTTTTTTTATTTTTTTTTACTTTTCCCTGTAAAGTCAAGCCTCCTGAGATTGCTCTTCCATCTGGTTCAACTTCTGCCTCCTTCCCTGGATCAGCACTGCTTTTGCTCTTGGCAACATTAACATGACAAAAAAACCACTTAAGTCATCAAAGCCACAATCTTGCCTTCTGATATACATAAAGAATCAGAGATTACTGGCAGCACCAGCTTCTACTTTACAAAGAGGAAAGTAGGCTGACAAAGCTCATTCATGTCTGCCTGTAAAGGTTTGGATATTCTTTGCCTTATTAAGTAATCACCATTCCAAGCCCTGAAATCCTGAGCTCGAAGACTGATTAGATACTACCCTGACCGTGCTGTTTGCTCTAATATAGATTTATGACTATGCCAGTTTAAGGAATTATTCTCTCATATCAGACACAAAAGTATTCGTTTCCCTTTTTCCTATGGAATACAATCTTTCATCCACTGGCAAAATTCCCAGACCTTCAATAAGATGGGAATAAATTATGTACATTTACATGGCAGTTTTGTGAATCCTTAATTAAGAAATGGTAGCTGTCATCTGAAAAGAAGCATTGTATGCAGTGAGAAAAAGAATAAATCCATTAGCCCCTATAAATTGCAACATTTAGCAGGAATGATAGATTTATGTTTGCTTTTAATTTTCTTCCATTGTGTTAAAAAAGCCTTTAACCTTTGAGTATTGATTAGGACCAAAGAGTGAATAAATTCTGCTTGCGTTAGAGGTAAGCCTTTCATTTTGGCAATTTTAGTGCAGTATATTTAAGTTTCACTAAAAGAAATCTACAGAGCAACAACCACAAAAAAAAACATCATAGCGTTTCTTTACAGTAACAGAGCAATAGACTTCTGGACAGCACAAAGGTTAAATATTTGTGGTCTTTTGCAATTCCAGTTATACTGAATAGAGAATTAACTTACTGAACAATTCTTGTATTTTTTAGTGTTATTTCTGATGTTTTAAAGGGAGAAAAATATTTCACCCTGTTCTAGTACTACAGAATAGCAGTAAATTCTCTCTAACTTCCTGTTCTCTTTACCATCATCAAAAGAAATATTGCTTCTTAGTTGCAACTCCAAGTACCTAGTCTTTGGTATGGAAAAAAAATAAATTACAACCAAACAGTTGCAATTTTAAGGTATTTCAGCTGGTTGGTAGTTATCTTGACAGAAGTTTTGATAGTCTTCTGCTCACCTGTGCAAATATGTATTTGTAATTTTAGAGAATTTAAAAGCCAGTAATTTAATCTGCTCCTTATCAGAACACTACTGATGAGATAAATCTACCTAAGTTACTGTAAATGGAGAAACAGAAGACAAAGAGCAATTACCTTTTAAAGAACCTTTTCACTGACTTGTCACCCTTTCTGTGGTTATCCCAAGCTGTTACGGGACTGAATCTGAGAGCTCAAATGCACTAAGCAGAGTAGGATCCCTGATGAGTGCTGGCATGCATATACATGAACTCATGAGATGCCTGCAATGTTTTCAGGTGTGATTAAAATATAAAGAAGTGGATAATTATTACATGGCATACTAAGCTGTAACATGCAGTACCTTGGTACTGATTACTGTCACTTCCTGGGTGGCTGCTGGCTGTCACTGATGGGAGAGAGGGTCAAGGGAAGATGTGAGCAAGGTTATAAAATTCCTGGTGGGGATCGATCCTTTGATTCCCTCAATGGAAACACACCTCTGGCCCTAGGTTATGTTGGAAGGCCATCCCACCATCGCTCAGTGTCACAGCCCAGATGCTGTGCTTGGCTGCACTGCATGCTTGCTCTCCATAGGAACCCAATATTCCTCACGGGAGAAAACAGCTCTCCATTCTGGGATCTTGCTTCTCAGCTCTGCTATGACAACAGCTGCAAATTTCTATTTCTCTCAACCATAAATCTGCCTTGTGCTTGTGTGCAGGTCAGGCATTCAGCCCTCCATCATTGGAAATCCTCAGTGGAGAGAGGCCTTACCTTCCTGGTTTCCAGTTCCTCCTCATCTACTGCCCTGAGTCTTTCAAATTGAATCAAAGTCAAACTCATGGACAGAGGACAACTTAATTTTTATGTTTTGAAAAACAGAAAATGGCCGCTGTCTCAAAGAGGGCTTCATAATTCTTACCTTCTTTTTTTTGCCCTTATCCTAAATTTTGGAACAGCTTTTTACTTCAATACTTATTCAGGGAAAAAATCACTGCAGGTGATTCTGTGAGCCACAAATATACCACAAGCCTGCAGTTCATTTGAAGAAAAAAACAAAACAAAAAAACAAAAAACAAACATACATGTAAATTTGTTGCTTGGCAAATTATTATTTTTTTTTAATTTCAAAGCTATTGCACTGTACCTAGTTGCTGACCCTGCTTTTATGCAGGTCAGTGCATGCCATTGTGAAGGCAAGTCCTGAAGATAAGATTTTTAAAAAGTTAAAGTACTGCAGTGGAAATGAAGCCTACTGTACAAGCAAGCTTTATTTCCTGGTATTTCAGAGTACAAATGTGCAAGAATATTTCTTGGTAGGAAAAAGTGAGATGTCTGACAATATTTATGGAGAAAATATTTACAACAGTGTGTGTAAAACCTTGCTTTGCCTTTCAAAACTCTCCTTTCACTTTAGTTATTGTCTTGAGAATAATGGAATGAAAGTGAGTGACCAGCAAAGTATAAAAAGAGAAATATGTTTAACTCAGTACTACTCTTGCCAACTACAGGGAAAACACAGAACACCAGAAAATGATTAGAGTGATGTAAGGGGAAAGAAAAAATTTAGAAACGTTGGGGGGATGTTGGGGGGAGGGAAACAAAGACAACTGTTTAGATCACAGAATTATAGAATCATAGAATCACAAGGTTGGAAACGACCTGCAAGATCATCTAGTCCAACCGCCTTCCCATTCCTATTAGTACCACAAGCTACTAAACCATATCTCGTAGCTCCTCATCCAGGCGCCTCTTGAACACTGCCAGGGATGGTGACTCCACCACCTCCCTGGGCAGGTCATTGCAGTGCCTGACCACCCTCTGAGAGAAAAAGTTTCTCCTAATGTCCAACCTAAACCTCCTCTGGTACAACTTCTTGCCATTTCCTCAGGTCCTACTATTTGCCTGGGAGAAGAGGCCAGACCCTTTTTCGTCACAACCTCCCTTCAGGAAGTTGTAAAGTGCAGTGAGGTCTCCCCTGAGCCTCCTCTTCTCCAGACTAAACAATCCCAGCTCCTTCAGCCGCTCCTCATAAGACTTGTGCTCCAGAACCCTCACCAGTTTCATTGCCCTTCTCTGGACTCGTTCCAGGGCCTCAATGTCTTTCTTGTAGTGAGTGGCCCAAAACTGAACACAGTACTCGAGGTGCAGCCTCACTAGTACTGAGTACAGAGGGACGATTACCTCCCTGCTCCTGCTGGCCACACTATTTCTAATGCAGGCCAGAATGCCACCTTGCCCTCTTGGCCACCTAGGCACACTATCGGCTCATGTTCAGCCGAGCATCAACCAACACCCCCAAGTCCCTTTCCTCTTCACAGTCATCCAACCACTCATCCCCAAGCCTGTAGCACTGCATGGGGTTATTGTGGCCAAAGTGCAGGACCCAACACTTGGCCTTGTTAAACCTCATCCTATTCACCTCAGCCCAGCTTTTCAGCTTATCTAGATCCCTCTGCAGGGCCTCCCTACCCTCAGGCAGATCGACACCACCTCCCAACTTGGTGTCATCTTCAAACTTACTCAAGGTACACTCAATCCCTTCATCTAAGTCGTCAATAAAGATATTAAACAGGATGGGCCCCAGCACTGACCTCTGGGGGGCACCACTTGAAACGGGTCGCCAGCTGGACTTAACTCCATTGACCACCACCCGTTGAGCACGGCCCTCCAGCCAGTTCCTTATCCAACGGAGGGTAAAACTGTCCAAGCCACGGGCAGCCAGTGTCCGTAGAAGGATACTGTGAGAGACCATGTGAAAGGCTTTGCTGAAGTCTAGGTAGACTACATCGAAAGCCTTTCCCTCATCTACCAGTCTGGTCACCCAGTCGTAGAAGGAGAGGTTGGTCAAGCACGACCTGCCTTTCATGAACCCATGCTGACTGGGCCTGATCCCGTGGACGCCATGCACGAGCCGTGTGATCTCTCCCAGGAGGATTTGTTCCATGACCTTCCCTGGCACTGATGTCAGGCTGACAGGCCTGTAGTTCCCCAGATCCTTCTTACAGCCCTTCTTGTAGATGGGAGTCACATCAGCAAGCCTCCAATCCCCTGAAACCTTTCCAGTCATCCAGAAGCGCTGGTAGATAGCCAAGAGCAGCTTAGCAATCACCCCCGCCAACTCCCTCAGCACCCTAGGATGAAGCCCATCCGGTCCCATGTGACAGTCCAGATGGAGGAGGAGCTCCCTAACCACCTCCACCTGGATCTCTGAGTATGTATTAAGAAGGTGTGAATGATAAATGAAGGAGTGGCTTTGTTTTAATGATCACAGAAAAAGACTGTAGTTAAATGTAATGTGATAGAACGCAAGTAAATTTAGGCTAAACATTCAGGCAAAAGCTTAAGGAGATCCTTATTGAGGGAGTTATGTTATTTTGAAAGAGCGAAACTTTATTCCTCACCTTTGAAATTAGACGAAATACTAGAATATAACTTTTTAACTTTTGTATTTGTCTCTCTGGTATTTAAAATGCTGTTAAATTCTTGAGAGAACGGTGAGGAACTGGATGAAATATTTTCCTTTTGGGTATGTTGATTTATGTATGCCAAACCTCCACAGGCATTAGTTTTTCTTTGAATTAACAGATCCCAGCTGAGGTTATCGCTTTTGCAAACAGAGGAGGAGCAGGGCTGAAAAGTACAACCAAGATCTTCAAGCTAGAGCTCAGGGATGACAAATTAAGTCTCACAGTTTATAATAGGCTGTTCTCTGCATGTGAATTGCAAGTCTAGATGTTCAGACTTCTTGTGTGACAGTCTTCTGTTAGAGCTGTGTTCCTGTCTGCTTGGGTTCTGCGAAACTGAACCTGGGCTTGGATCCTGTGGAACTAATCTGTAAGACAGCTCCAGTAATGAGAAAAAAAAAAAAAAAAAAAAGTGTTTTGGAAAGTAGAAAATAGGCTCTCTTTTAAAACTTAAAATGCACATTCATGAAGTATTTTCCATAGTAATTCAGAAACAATTGATTTGCTGATTCTCTTCTCATGAAATAACAGAATAGCCAGAGTCGAAAGAGATCCACAGGAATCATCGAGTCCAGCTCATGTCTCCACGCAGAACCACTCAAAATCCAAACCCAGTGTCTGAGCTTGCTAGCCAAGTGCTCCTTGAATTCTGGCACTTTGGGCCGTGCCCAGTGCCCAGGGCAGCCCGTTCCATGCCCTCTGGTGCAGACCCTTTCCCTAACCCCAGCTACTCCTCCCTTGTCGCTGTCACACAGAGCAGAGCTCAGCTCTGCCCCCCACTCCCTGTGAGGAGCTGCAGCTGCCATGGACCTCTCCTCAGTTCCTCTGCTCTGGGCTGAACAAACACAGGGTTCTCAGCTGCTCTACATACGTCTAGCCCTCCATATCCTTCCCTATCTTTGTAGCCCTCCTTTGGACAGTCTGTGATATCCTTATGTCCTCCTTATATTGTGGCACCCAACCCTGCACCCAGTGCAGGAGGTGCAGCTGCACAGCCCAGAGTACAGTGGAACAGCCCCTCCCCTCGCCTGGAGCAGCACTGGGCCAGGTGCACCCCCGGGTAAGGTTAGCCCTTTGGGCTGCCAGGGTGCAATGATGGCTCAGATACAACTTGCCATCAGCTGGTATTTTGTGATTCATTTCTTGAACACATTTGCTCATTCTTCACCGTTCTGAACTCTATTCCACTTTTAGAAGTGATTAATCATTGACAGACAAAGTCATACTGTCATTGAATTAAACTTGGAAAATAATTTAGGTACTTATGAAAAATTTACAAACATTCTCTAGTAGCTTAATATCAGATATCTGATATCTTTTTTCTATTTTGTTTTATTGTTTTCCTTGATGCTTGAATATTTGTGAGTTTTATTGCACCTAGTAATTTTGTTCTTATTGAAAAATATCAATAGCATATTTATTAAAGATTTAAACCTTATCATGATGAATTTTAAGAGTTTTTAAATGGTTTTAAATGGAACATGTAAAAAAACCCAACAAATTTTAACTAGAAAGGTGTAACTCAATTTTTGTGCTGCTTTTGTTTGAAAACTGAAGCTTATGTGAACCCTTTTCTACTGCTCTTACTGCCTATGTTACTGTAACATTATATCTATGGAAGAATCCACATAAAAGTGTCAATATTAATGTTAGATGATTCTGTTGACTGCAGAAATGTTGATGGTGATAGAAGGTTTATCTTTATATGCAAATACACATCTAGTAATTTATCAACATGAAAACATACTATTAATTTTTCTACATTATTCATGTGGTGCTGTATAGAAGCACCAAGTTCTTTATCTTTAAGCCTTACAAAATTTTGTCATTAACCTCAAGGAAGCTTGATTATCTGTGTATGGGTATACCTTGAATAACTGAATAGGAAAAAAAAAACCAACAAAAAACCCATAATTAAAAATATGGAAAGTATTTTTAAAATTTACAGAATCAAAAAGTTAATAAGCTTTTTGTTATTCTTATAAATGTTTTCAGCATTATATCAATACTTTTTTTTTTTTTTTTAATAATTAATTCCTAATCAAAAGTTGCCATCATTTTTTTTTACAATCCTCTAACTCTGGTAGGTGTTTTTTTTTGTGTGAACCAGAAGAATTGAAGTGCTGAAGTTCATCATCAAATGATTTGTTTGATTTTTAATTATCATTGAAATATGTAGCGCATGTTCTTTTCTGTTACCTTGCAACAGAAAAATTAATCTCAGATAATAGTATTCTAAAAGTTTCCTCAAAGATATCTGGAAAAATTTGCTTTTTTTTTTTTTTTTTTAAATCTTTCAGAACTCAGAACTTTGTATCCTGGCAGCAGCTATTAGGAATGGACAGGCTCATTTCATTGATTGTGCTGTGAGAAGGCTGTTCAGGTTCATATAGAGCAAAAAGGTTAGTGGAATATCAGTTAAATGCTTCAGTGGTCTGTGATAAATCTCCAGTCTTGCTCTTATCACAGTTGATGAATTTAATTTTTAAAAGGTGTTAAACTTGAGTATGTTCTCCTACTTTCCCAGACTGTAGAAGCTATTGAATACACACAAAATGGTAATTTAGGTAATAGCAATCTCCTTGCTTTTCTGTGGAAATTATTATAAAGTAAAATTAGTCAGTGAAGAATTCTCAAGTTGTCTCTCTGAAAAAGTTAATAGTCATTTTTCTTTGGTTTTAAAGGATGAAATTCTGTAAATAATTTTCCAAATTTTGTGGGGGTTTGTTTTTGCTTGTTTGCTTATTTATTTTTGTCTTACTTTAAAATATTTGTACAATAGCTGAAAATTTATTTTCCCTATATTAACATTACTATTTATCTGGTTTTGAGGAACCAGCTCTTTGTTTCCTAGAATGAATTTTATTCCCTTCATATCTTGGCTGCTCTCTTGCTTTACAGTATCTAGTTTTAACAAGGAAAACTTTAAAAATGCTTCATTTGGTTTTGTCAGAGAACATAACAAAAAAAAATGAACATAAAATAAAAGTATCTAGATCCAAAGCACTGAATCTAATACTTGGAAGGGGCATTTCTGTAGCATAGCTTATCTTGTGTGAGGGAGCCACTGTAAACAACAACAAGAAAAGTAGGCATAAACAGATTTCACTTAATTAATATTAAAGTTGTATTGTAGACAATAGCTGCTGACTGTGTGAAGTCACTGCTTGTTCTACTGTTTTCACTCAGATTTAGAAAAAAAAAAGAGTAGGCTTTCTGATTTACTAGTATTTTGCATCTTTTGGGGATTTGAGGGGTGCAGGGTAGGGGATGTGATTATTTAAAAATTGTTCCAGGTTGTATGCAAACAAACAAAACATGTAAGATATTTTCACTGTTAGTCATTTAAAATGAAGTAAATTAAACTGTTTACTGCATTTTAATTAAAAGATACATCAGTGTAGTGGCTCACTGAATAAGCAAACTAAGAATAATTCTAGTGTGTTCAAATAAGACATTTTCATTTTAATGTTCATTTTTATTTGTCAAAGCCATCGAAAAGAACAAATCCCTGAATATAAACAAATTCATAACATCAGTAATTGTTTGAAAACACTGTACTTAGTGGATTTGCCTATATTTATTTATTATACATTTTCACCTGGGTCTTCTGTGTGTAACTTTCATTCCTGAAGGACTGAATTTTAAAAATCCCTTAAAAATCCACAGAGTGTTATAAAGTGGTTTTGCATTTAGTGATGATGAGAGAGTTTAAGTACAAGGTAAATCACAAAAATATTTTCCTGTTCCCATTACACCACTAAAAGGAAGTCAGCATAACATTGTAAGCATTGTAAAGTATTGTTTGTTTAAATGCCAGCAGTAAGTAAGTGATTATAGAAGAATTTTGTCAGTTTTAAGGTCCTCTCCAAGCACTATGCACAATCACAAAACAAACAAACAAATATAAACACCAAACAAACAACAACAACAAAACAGAAAAATCTATAGGGCTCCTGTATGATTAATCTAGGCTAATTAAAGAACTTATGCTAATCTACAAAGGAAGTCAAAGTTTCTAGCTATGCAAAGGTTTGAGCACATCTCTAAAGTTAATATGACCAAACACACAGGGTGGTTTGTAGTTAGTATTCGATGTCTGTAAGCTCTGTTAATATCAATGAAATTATGACAAAATTATACAAACTTGTGGTCTCCATAGCCTGATTAAAGATATTCAACCAACTAGGAATTAAAATTGTAACTGAAGATTTGCCATCCAAAGTAGACTTTCTCAGCTTCACACTGCTTTCAATACTATGCAGCCTGATTATGCTCTGACTTAAAACTTACATTAGGTAACATAGCCAAATGTCTACCGACTGATCTTCAGGAGATGTATTTGCTTGGATTAAATGTTTAGTTTTGTAGGCTTTAGTTATAGCTAAAATGTTCCAAATTATTTTATTTCTAATAACATTGAGAAAGCTATTTCTTTATCGTCACAAAATTTTAATTTTGAAGGTATAGTTTTTAGCATTGCCATATAAGTGAATATGAGATTGTAAAGTTCATTACTGCAGCTTATACACCATAGACTTTAATGAGTTGTGCTGTGTTATAATGAAGCCTTTAGACTGGATGTTTGCATTGCACTATTGATGGCATTAAATGGAGGACAATAAATTGTACCAAAACAAAACTTTAAATTGGCGAAGGAGTGTTAGAGATTGTCATATTTTAAAAAAGTTCGAACATATGGAAATCCAGTCCTTTATTTCTTACAACTGCCATTAGTCTTTCATGATATTTAAAAAGTTAAGAGTCTATACTAGAGCAAAATAGAACTTCATAATGTGTTTCATAAATAAAAAAATAATCCATGTTTTTTTAACTAATTAAGTAATGAGCATAAAAACAGTGAGACTAAAGATTAAGGAAGAATTTAATGTAAGAATTAAACTACCCAAATCACTTTCTTTAATGTCTTCTTAATAGTTTTACATTACTGTGAATCTCAACAGAGTAAGACTTATGTACATTATTTCAAATGAGTAGAATCAGTAAATGAAAAAATGAATTTTCTCTCACTTAAGAGCTTATTTCAAGATATATTTCAACTTTGGTACTGCCTAGAAAAGAAAAAAGGATAACATAGATTAAGCGTTGGACCCTTTTGGCAAAGAAACACCTACAGTGAGATTCTTGAGATGTTTTGATGTACTTCTTTGCTTTGTTACTCACCTTCAGGTTTTTGGGGTCAATTCTTTGCTGATTTTCCATATGCAGTGTTTGATGATTCCTTTCTATAATTTTGATACTATATTATTTGATGTGGAAACAATTAAAAAGATTGAGACTGAAAACAAGAAAACACATACATGAAAATTTCAGTGCACCACTAGTTTTAGATTTTAAAATGGAGTCTTCATCTATTCTGAGCAAATCCAGAAATTTGGGAAGGAAAAGTTTATGATTTGGACCTGGACATGCATTTCCTAATTTTTGTACATCAGCTCAATTCTGAATACCTTGTGGTCTAAAAGACTGTGAGTCAAGGGATATGGCCAATAGATTTAAAGTTTAGAAGTGGAATTTGATATACAGATAGGGAAAATATCATTACTTCTAAAGTATTTGTAATATTATCTACATACTAGAATAAGATCTTTTACGTACGTTTTTAGGAAGGTGTTTTTGAAAAAATATTTAGTTAGGATTTTAATATAGTGGGAAAGATGAAATACATAAATTGAACTGATTTTATCTTCATAAGTAATGCCTGACATATAATCACGTCTTGAGAAGGAAAATGGGCTAATTCTTATAAAATAAAACAAAACATTCCCAAACTTTTTTTACAGATTCATAAAGAACAGACAAAATACACCAAGGTAATGATAAACTAATACTTATCAGAGGAGTGATGTAGGCTTACCAGTTCTCTATTATTTTACTCTTAAATCTCTTCTTAAACTTCTGCAATACCATAAAACATTGAACAATATGATGGTAAAAATGTTAATTGCAGTTTTTTGGGTTTTTTGAGGGGTTTGGTTTTTAAACTATTCAAGTGACATTTGTGTGCTCATATACAAGTAAAACATGTATGTATTCTTTTTCATGGCAGTGCAGTAGTTCAGGCAAACAAAAAAATAGGTAATGTTTTTTTTTTTCTGTCTTTATGTTAAATTTGAAAGGTTTCTGAACAAGTATTAAGCAAGGAAAATATGTGATCAGAATGCTCTATGCTGTCATAACTAGTGTGAATTTGATTGATAATTAAGGTTTGTACTTATATATACATAAATGCAAAGCTAAAACTGCAAAGAAGGTAATTTATAAATGCCGTAGTAACTCAGCTTAAAGTACTACAAGATATAGCAGGGACTAAGGAATTCTTTTTCTATTCAATTTTATCATGTTGTTAAATATGTGACTATGCCATTTTAAAATTGTGTCTTAGGCATGGTTATTCAGTCCTGTCTTCCACCTATATAGATTGCACTTCCCCCACAGCACCATTTCCCAATGTCTACAGAATTCAAAAATAATAAAAGACACGTACGTTGCCCAGTGAAGCAGACTGCCATTCAAAGGGATTTCTGAAAGTTTAAATACTGGTTAGTTATTTTGAAAATCCAACCTGATATATAACTTGCATCAGTAGTTAGCAAAATATCTTTGAATGTCTGTCCCATTTCCTTTTCAGATCTGTGTACTCAGCATGGAATTTAAATAAATACTAATGTGTTTCTGGGGCAGTGTCTGTTCCCAGAAACAGAGATGATTTTCATGTAAATGAGTAAGCTGGAAAATACATTATTTAGTAATAAAAAAAAGTATTTTTGGATTCAAAATTCAGACATCTGCATTGTATAGGTTGAAATGGAGCTGAATTTAATATTGTTCCTGGACTCTCAATTTTTTTCTGCATATATATAAGACTGGTACTTATTTTATCTGGAGGCAGATCACTGTCCACTGCAGACACTATGACTAACTCAGTAGGTACTTTGCCAGCTGAACCTTTTGACAAATATGCATGTAGACAATGTTTGCATGTCATTTATAGCTGCTCACAGCCAAGGAGCCAAGGACTATAGGCAGGTGTTGCAAACATATCTCAGGAGAAAAAAAAAAAGTGTAAGGTAGTTGTCTAACTTGGTTGGGAATATTTGCACTGTTAGCTTGTATTTACTAAATCATCTTCTACAAAGCTTGTTCCAATGAGTCAGTGCATCATTTGGACAGAGCTCCCAGAAGCATGCTAAATATGCCCAGCTCTTCAGCAGGACTTTCCTCTGGAATTTACTGTCCATCCAGCTAGAGCTGTAAAAATGTGAGAAATAAATGGCCAGCAGTGAGAACAGCATGTAATACAGTTACTTAGGTTACTTCAGCTTCAGGACTGCACTGCAGACAATACTGGTGAAGTGTGTTAAGGTCAAATGTCTTTCTTAAAGTTGTATTTGAAAATGTTTGAGATGATACAGGTTGTAAAGGCATGGCTATATGTCGTTTGTATGTACCATACATCATATCACCCTAATAAAGCATCTTTACAAGACAGGAACTGAAGTACCAAGATAAGAGTTACAGCATAAAACAACTGATAAAACAAGAACTTAAAGTATTCCCTGTTCACTGTTCTTAGTATAAATCTAGTGTGACACTCATATTTGTGCTTTGAACAAGTTTGACTAAACCTCTTAACATTAGAATAAGTACACGTTTCTTAAATTTATGAAGGGCGTGTATGGTTGTTAATCATCCTTGCTATTTCCATTAGAGACAGAACCATTTGCAAGTAGAACCATGATGACTTATATCTGCACTGGCAGTGGAGAAGGGCAGTCTCTCAGAGATAAGATAGTCACTGCACAGATGAAGAAATGTCCACATGTACAGGTGTTTGAATTTCTTCATGTGCAGACATGGTTGGGCACATTTTGCTGGTGGTACTCTATTTTTCTTGCATATAAAGTCTCTCTTGTCAAGAAAATGCTCACTTCTTTTGTTATATCTGTTTTCTTTTTACAAACTTAATGTCAGACAATAAATTAAATCCTTACGCTTTTTTTTTTTTTACACAATCTGTATTTAAAGAAAGCTTGAAGATTTGATCCATCTTTCTAAATCCAACACTCATGAAAATCAAAGAAAAAGCTCCTTATATTATAAGAAACAAATTAAGCTGATACTATTCTGAAGTCATGTTTGATGTATATATAAAAAAAGGATAAACAATACAAAACAAGCAATGATATCTGAAATAGTATATGCTAAATTACTTGAAGGTTTTTACAATTACAATTCCTTGACAGATTATTTTAGTGTATATCCTACAAAATAAATGCTGAACTGCTTCCATCAACTAGACCATGAACAAGTACCTCAAAATTGCGTGCAGAGTCTGTAACAATCAGGTTCTCGTTCATGAAGCATTCATATAAGTACACCCTACAGGAATTATTTAATAACTACAACGCCTGTGGGAAAGCTACGAGTTACTGGAAAGCATCCTTCTAAGTACACTTGAGAGAATAAAATCCCTGTTGCTCTCTTCTTCATGTCTTTAACTGTATAGCTCAACTGAACACACATATGCATGCAGCTGTTAACAGTGCCGTACACTTGTTCTACCAGAGTAAAATTCAGCACTGCTTAGAGAGCCTGTATGCAGGTTATTCGTTGTATAAACTTCTAGTGGTTTGTAGATATAATATGCACAAGTCCTTTTTTTCTGCTTCCAAAATGCTGTTGATACCTGTCCTGATAGAGGAAACACTCCTCATTTGGAAGGTCAAGTACTGGTATATCTAATTTTTCATAATTAGAAAAGAGTTTAGTCTGCCCATATTCCAGCTGAGTGATGAGATGCATGGTTGTGACTGACAAAGAGGCTGCCATGTGCCACTGAGTTGTCACCAGCCCTGTACAGTCACCTTGTGAGGTAACAGGGCTTTATGAGTTGATCTGGTTTATATCAGCTGACAAGTCCTTGCAGAATTCAACTGATGCAATAAAACTGTAAGAAGACCCAACTTATAGAGATGCAAAGTTAATCTATCATTAGTATTTTATACGTATGTGACATTTCATGTTTTTAAATATTTGTAAAGTTCCACTGAAGTGGAAAGCACTAAGGTTAGATTAACATATGTGGAGAAACAGTGCGGCATCATTAGTTCTTCATCTATTCACATGTCACTTGATAGCGTGACAGTGGCCCTTGCAAAGGGTGATAAAAAGGGTGATAAAAGCTTTTGCAAGGCCCTTGCAAAGGGTGATAAAAAACAGTTACGTACTTCCCTTTCAACATGGTCAGCTCAAATGAAACTGCAGCTAGAGTCTGGTATTCAGTGCATTGCATTTTCCAAAATGCTACTTTGGACAACTGTTCTATCTCTTTATATAATGATGATTTACCTATTGATCTTTGAACTTTGCTGCTATTTGCAGCTAGAAGAAAGTCATCAAGGACATCATTAGATTTACAGCACTGTGGAATAAACAGGAGAAATCACACCTTTCTTATGTGTAATTTTGAATCTGTAGGAAATGCATTCATGATATAACAACCATTTCTTTATTTTCTTTGGTGAACGTTGAAACATTACAACCATCATAGAATTTTGGTATGACTTTCTAGTTTTTTAAGTACTTCACAGGTTCAAATTGTGTAAAGCATGCTATCATCCTTCAACCAATTTCCAGAAGTTTAGGGTTTTACTTGGAAGTCTCCTTCCCAAACAGAAACTTGTCCCTGCCTACCCTGTGCTATAAACGCTGACATTATCAGAGCCTAAGGTTTTATGCTTAGAGATGGCAGCTGTTTTATACTGAAGTCTGAAAGCAAAGATGCTTTTAGATCTTATATTGCCGCATATGTGACCAGGGATAAGCTAGCTTTTAGCAGAGATTTGCATTAATAAAAATTAAGGCTTTAGGATTTTACTTCAAAGGAAAATGTCAATGAAAGCATATCCTCTCTTAGTTGCATTGGTAGCAGAATATTAACATTACTGATGTAAAAGTTTATATAGCTAGAGGCTGCGGTCTCTTTCTCTCAGTGGAGAAAAAATAATTCTTAGACCACAGTTAGAAGATGCAGCACAGAAATGAGGAGTGTCTTTTTCAGGAGCAATAAGCATGCAGAACACATTCATTTTCAAATTGGAATATATATTATTAAAAAAGTTAATTTTTAATGTATGAATTCTAGATGGGCATTGACATAGAAACAAATATATTAGTCATTATACAGTAGCTTTTGCAAGCTTTACTGGTCCTAAGTATTATTTTATGCTACAAATACAATCATTGATTTCAGCAAAACATCTCTACAGTGTAAGCTGCAGCTTGAGGGACAGAAAAATCCATCTGTGTGAAGTATAACTTATCAAATACAATTACACAGTAAAATGGATTATTGCATTGACACTAGTCCACAGGAACATCCGATTTGCAAATAGTGAAAAGGTTTTTGAATGCGGAGAGTCATTTTCTGTTGAAAGTAAGAAAAATGTATAGTAAAATTTTTAGAGCAAAGCAAAGTGAGAACATGTATGTATTTGTTTTCTTACCATCCCAAGTAATTAAGGAATTTTAATTCCTTCTCTGTAAGAAATATAAGTCAATATAAATATTGTTCACTTATTCAATGGAAAGTATATTAACATAATTCTCAGCCAAGTATTGCTGAAACACTAAAAGCTTTAATCAGTCTTCTCAAATCTTGAAAAATGTTATAAAATCCGTGATCTTGTACAAGTGTCATTTGGAGATCTTGTATGAGATCTGAAGCTTTTCAGCTTTATTCTTACCTTAACCCAGGATACCAGCAACTTGCCCTGAATACAAGCTCAAATTCTTGGCTATTACCTGGTGTTAAGTTTTAATAGTTGATGAATGTATGTCAGGTGCATTTATATATATATTTCATTGAGTGAAGTTAATACTAATGTAAGCAGGCATGTCTTAATTGTTTCTTTAGTTTTTGTGAAGGTGATATGAATATACCTGATCTAGGAATCTGAAAATTAACTTTTTCTAAAGAAGAAAAAAATGTTGCTCTTCTCGCATAACTAGTTTCATCATCAGCCTGTATCAAACAGGTAAAATAAAGATCAATTTCTCTCGAGCTCCGTCCTAGCTACAGAAAGGACAAGAGGGAATGGCTTCAAATTGTGTCATGAGAGGTTCAAGTTGGATATTAGGAACATTGTCTTCTCCAAAAGAGCAGTCGGGATCTGGAAAGGACTGCCTAGAGAGGTGATTGACTCACCGCCCCTGAAGGTGCTCAAGAAATATTTATATTGTACTAAGGGACATGATCTAGTGGGGAAATATGGGTGGTAGGTGGACAGTTGGTCTAGCTGATTTTTGAGGTCTTTTCCAAACTTGGTGATTCTATGATTCTATGATAAGAAATAATAGCTTTTTTACAACAGACCTTTTGACCGAAAGAGACTTGAAAGACTACTGTAGCCAAATTAGTATCCCACTTTCCGTGATAGATGTAGATCTTTCTACATGAATCCTGTAGATTTATAAAAAGTATGTTTGAAGGTGTTTTTATGAATCTTTAGTGAAAGAACAGTTACTGTAGAGAGGACAAGTAGTCATTCAGTAAAATGTGGAATACGAAATCATGACACTTGAAAAATTACTGATATTTTCATTAATACTAGCATACCTTGAAATATTCCTACTTACAAATACCACTTATCAAGAGTAGCATATTGAAATTAAGATTTTTATATGGAAGCATATTTCTACCTTTTCTTTCACTCTTGAGCTAGAATTACTTTTTCTTAATGCAAATAATGCTGGACTTGAAATAGTTTAAATTGAAATTAATATGCAGTGATATAATAAAATGCATCTTTATTCAAAAGCTTCAGAAGAGCAAAGACACTGTAGAATTAAACTTTGCCTTACTGAATTAGATATATTGTCTGTCACGGCAGGTATGTCATGTATTATGTGGGAGATACTGGATCAAATAAATTATAACATCAAATAAATCATCTCATAAAGCATACTATATTAATATTAAATCAAATATGTTCAAGAATTCTGCAGCCTACAGGTAGTTAGAAAGACATTCTTTTCTAAGAAGAATTCAGTTCACTAAACATGCAAAATGTGCACCATCTGGTAAAAAGCAGAAATATTCCTCTGATAGCTTTTCTTATTAGATTGCTTTATCAATTCAGATACCAAAATAGAAGAATGGCAGCACACTCAAGACTAGTGAGTTTTCTTACAGTTTTCAGTTGCGGATGAGGAAGCTCTGCTACTGAGGAGTGTTATGAGATGAACATTTATATGATGACTAGAGTGTGGATCATTGCCACGACTGTTTATTCTAACTCTTAATGAAAGACAGCTTCCTATTACATATGCATGGCAGTCTGCTTTTTATTGTTATTGGCATTTTTCTTACTTTAAGCTGCATAAGAACTGCTTATAATTTATACCATTACACAATCATACTGTCCAAATTTTGTCAAGATCAGTCTTTTGCCTTGGCATGTTTCACAATTTTTTTTCTTATGTTCATTTAAAACACATGACTTTCACATCATTTTCCATTTTTTATTTTACCTTTGGAGTAACCAATTACTTGTCTTGACACAGGTTTTCAAGAGACTCACTTATGTATTTGGAAGATATTTTGCTATTTAGAGCTATCTAGTAATAGGTTTTATGAGAAGTTCTGGGCCATATATTTCCCAGCTCACAGTGCTGAATGCAGTTATATTATTGGTGCTATTGTACCTGGTTAATACTTGAACAGAGGAGATCTGCTGTATTAAATAAGAGCTATTAACAGTTGCTAAGAAGGAACTGTACCACTAACATGTAAGCAAATAGTAGCTGTGAGAAGACCCGATTGGGATTGAGAGGTAGGTGAGTATAAATGGTATTCTCATGGATTTCATCCATTAGCAGCTGTCTCTTTTGTCATTCCTACTTAGGAATGGACATCAGTTTAGGAATGAAGTTCCACTGTGCCAAATCAAGTGTAACATTTCCTCTGACCTCAGTGATCCATGTCATGCAGACAAATTTCTTCAGAAACATAATATGAATGTGTAATGAGCAGTGACAGAACTGCTTATACATATGGAAGCAAAAATGTGAGTTTTAAAAATAACATAATGAAGTTGATATTATTTTTCTAGGAGTATACACAGGAATATTTGGAACTAAATTACTGCTGAAAGAAGGAGCAAAAAGTGTTCCATGAAAACATGCTTGTAAAATTATTATGTCCTTTGACAGTCTTTTACTTAATTCAAGTGGATTATAGTTTGTGATGTCCAAAATCTTCACTCCACATAGGCAAACAGCAAGTAGTTTCTATTAGCAAGGCATGAAAAGTTACCTGCCATGTTGTGCAGTTCATCTAAATTTTTGTGTTTGTGTTTGAGAACCTAGAAGAGGAATTCAGTAGCCAGATATGGACACTGTTTCTTCTGGTCTCAGTTTTAAAATGTGCCATAGTTTGGAACTATACAGCATAACCTCTTTTGTGTATTTATCTGCACTTTACCAACACACCCTCAGACCGTAACTGTCATGGCTGCTCGTAAGGAAATATTTGATTTAAAGGATATTATATGTACATTGCAAAACATAAATGGTATTCAAATCAAATATTCAAATGCAGTATTTTTAGATGTTTATCACATTTCTCTGCTTTGTCATTTGTTAAAATAATAATTAGAAGTAACATAAGATAAACCTCAAATAAATGTAGTGACTGTTTTAGTGAATACACTTTGATGGGGATAAAAGCCTCATAATTCAGGGTATGGAGGATCATATGAATCTACTTTTTCTTCAATCACTGGAAGCTTTAAAGCTACACTGAGGCATCTCTTAGCGGGCTGCACCTTTTGCTTGTACTACGTGACTAAGGCAAAAGAGACCCTCTGTGCTTCAGTATATCAGAGTCAGTGAGGCACCTCCAGAGTGAGGAGAGCTCAGAAAAGCCTTCCCATGAAGCTGCCAGGAGTGAGCATAAACCTGAGAAACTCCACTCACAGATGTTTTCTATGCAGTATGTCAAATTGAATCACTGAACTGTATCACCAGTCCAGTGTAGGGGTTGGGGAGAAAAAGTTTAAAAGGTTTAAGGTGACAAATGTACTGCTGAGATGGTGATGGTTGTAGGAGAGCAGAAGCCTTGATTCAGAGGAAAGTTCCTTTATCTTCTTGTCCCCTTCTATGAGGGGCAGTTCAGTACAACCTGTGTCATATCTTCAATCAAGCACAGGTGCAATCATTGAATTAGTTGCTGCTTTTGACCGAGTAAGAAATGCCAGGTGCCAGAATGTGGAATTGATGCTGCTCAGTTCATGAAGGGAGATTTGGCTTCTGGATGACCTCCTCAGGTTATTTAATGCCAACATCGTATAGTATAGATAACTGAAGAACTTTCAGGGTATGCTCTGCATTCACCAGGATGCCTTTATCAGCTGTCTTCAATATTTGGTACCATATTGTCTTTAGGATGGTAGTCTTCAGCTCTGTTTCTCTTTGGAACATGATGTGCCTACACTGATGCAGCATTATAAAGTCATCACAACACAGCACATGGATCTATAAAGCATCACTGTTTATTTTGTCCCTCTCTATGCTGTCTCTCACAAAGCATCTGAGCAATGTGATGAAAACTAAATACAATACATTTAATTTCAGACAACAGAATTAACTAGCCTAACATACACTGACAGTATTTGAGCAGTATTTGAGAGTGTTTGACATATTATAGCTAAGCCAACCTCACAAAAACAGAATGAATACTCTGATCCTATGAATGACATGTTACATAAAGAACAGTAAAAGCAAAATACATATTTTACAATAACCTTGAACAGTTGCTTCTCCTGTGGACAGTTTTGTTTTCTTGTTTGTTTTGCAGCTGGTATGTTTATTTTAGATTAAAATACTCTTACAAATTTTGAGAGAAACTATGAAAAACAAAAGGTTTATTATTTATTACTGCTTCTGTAAAATGTAGAAGCATACCTCTTCGTGAGAAACCGTTCAGCTGAATTATTCTTAAGGAGATATATTGCTTCAAGCATGTAAGGGATGAGTTCAGTTTTTAATTCAAAAGCAAGGATATATCTTCTGCGTCTTAAATAAATTCAAATGGCAGACAAGTTGATTTTTTGTTCTCTTCCTTAGCTGCTGACACAGAGACAAATCAGTATCACTGGAAATTTATTTTCATTTGGAGATATGGGGGGGGAAAACAGAAAGGCTTGAACGAATGACTTTAGAGAGAATGTGGTCTGTCTGAAATATCGTAGCATCATGATGAGCAAAGAATAATTTGAAAATAGGAATTGACAAATCTTTATGTAAATAAAATCATAACTATGGTTGGTACAGATGCACCATTTGTTAAAAGATAATGGCAAGAAACAAGCTAGAATCTTATAAAGACTGAAACAAGATTTGTAGCAGGTCAGAGTTTCACTAATTTCAAATGTAATCAATGCCTGTCATAATTAATATATTTTCCATATTCTTTTAAGGGCACCACCCTAAAATTATTTTTCTGTGTTTTCCTGTTTTGAAATAGTGGTGAATATGGCTAGATATATCTGCTTGGTAATTAATCTGTCATTTTGCCAGTAAATGCTTTCATTCAGTCATGGGTAGTAAGAGGTGTAATGCTGTGTGATACTCATAAAAATGATGTTGAAAACTTTCTGTGTGTTTTTGTACAATGAACATTCTTCCAGTAATGACTTAAAATAAAAATTTCTAAGTCTGTTCGAGCATGCTAGACAGTCCAGTGTATAGGATTTATTATGTATTTCAACTATTTTGCAGGCATTTTCATTTGTTTCACTGCTTTCAGTTTTTATACGTATGTTCAGAAGGATTTTGTGTGACAACAGCTTTATCTGTTATCTTCATCTTATATTCAAAGAACTAACTGAAACATCTTTGATGGTGAAATATATTCTAGGAATGTGGCACTTGGTATTTTTACTATAATGAATCCCAGCAGACTTATCGTACCATACTAGATCAAACAAATTGTATTTTTGATTTAGTTGGAATCTAGTGAGGCCGAACAAACTACATTTTTTCCCCTTGCTGTATGGCTGATAATGAGCAAATGGATAACCAGATGGCATAATTTTTGTGAAATTACCAAGACACATACTGTAGCACATAAAAAGACACATTCATGAACATGTATCTTCATTCATTCAAGTAAAAATTGGCACGGAAGTTACTCTTTTTCCACATAAATGTTGACTTTTAAAACATATAAATGGCAAATCTCAGAGTGAGAAATTGAACCTTTTAACTATAAATGGAACTAGAACTGTCACATTTTTTCGCTGTTATTCCTAATTATTTCATTGAAGAAGGTACTTAAGAAGATACAACGCACGCACTTCAAGAAGTGTAAGTTTACAAATGGACTTTGTTAACTTCAGTCAAAATAAATTCTAAAGCAGACGCTTATTTCAGGAGGAAATTAAGGCTTCCACAATAAGCCAGCATAAGGCATGTGAATGATTTAGATTCTCCATGAAGGAAGAAGATGGTCAGTCTTCCACAAAACCATGTCTACACAAGTGAATCTCTGGTTTTGGTTATAGAGAGTATATTTGATGTACATAGGTCACTCTGAAAGCAATGCTTGCTATTTATTTTTTATAACAGATACGAAAAGCATGGTAACACTATTCAATAGACAAAATTGTCAGCTACAAAACATTTTTTTCAACATAATTACCACCATTAGTAATGCATTTTCACCAGCAGTGAACAAAAGCCTGTGTGCCAGGCTCCTCAAAATCTGCACCAGCGTATGTGTTGATGTTGCCACTGCCGAAACAAGCCACCCAACTCCTTGCTGTACTCACATCCACTGTTTGGTCTCCATAAATGTTCAGCAAGCAACAATGAATGTTAATGAGTGCAAGTTTTTCTGCTTTATATGCACTTCTATATCAGACACCATTTTGTCAGACTGCTCCTGAAGAGTCCCTTAAAACTGTGTCTGATGCTTTTTTGCAGTTTTCTGGCCACATGTGTACATAGCTGCAGCCTTGATATCCAGCTACACCAGAACTGTAAGAATATTTTCCTTACATCACCATTAAAACTTAAACTCCATGTATCTTGCTACATTATGCTTCATGGATGGATTCAGTTTCTAAATAAGACTATATTTATAAACTTCTGTATGTTTGTCATCACAGATTTGTTTGCACAAAGGTTATCTTCTCATACAGTTATCTTCTCATACATAACAATAAGTGCCTGGTCAGTTTTGTGTATGTGTGTGTATGTTTATCGTCCAATTTAAATAAGAAATGAGTAGCAAATAATATTTTATAACTGCTGTTGTGATCTAACCTTGGTTAGCAGCTAAACATCATGCAGCCACTCTCTCATTGATTCCAGAAAGGTGGAGCAGAAAATCAGAAAGATTAAAGTGAGAACACTTATGGATTTGGATAAAGACTGTTTAACAGGTAAAAAAAAAAAAAGCTGTGCACAGAAGGAAAGGAAAATAAGGAATTAATTCACTATTTCCCACAGGTAGGCAGATGCTCAGCCATTTCCAGGAAAGCAGGGCTCATTGCACATAATGGTTTCTTGGGAAGACAAAGGTCTTGGGAAAATAAAAACACTGCATCTGTAATCCAGCACTAAAATCTCGTATGTATGCTGAATTACTAGATAGCATGACTACAGCTGCTTATTACAACTATGTTTCTGTAAGGTGCAGGCATGTGTTTCCATCCACATTCAAAAGCAACTAGACACAAGTCAGTGACATTGTGTATGGCTGAGTGCTTTCTGCCCCTTATCTGGGCATGGTGCCTGCAAACACGTGGCAAGCAGGAACTTGGAGAAAGTTTCATCAACCTACATTTGTCCCTGTGCACATACAATGAGTACACTTATCAGGTGGAATTTAGTCCAGCAATAACAAATTTAGATGTAGGAAATCAGACCCCTGGAAGTCATTGAAGAATTACTCAATAGCGCCTGGAAGGATATTCCGCTCATCTTAAAGTAGTTCTCTACATTTGTCCAGCTGCCTTGTTTTCTATATTCCATCAACTGCATTGCTTTTACTTCAAATTAGGCATCTGCAAAAAACAAACAAACAAACAAACTTAAATTTAGAAGGATAGAACAGAAACAAAATGCCACTTGCTCCTTCACTTTCAGTCAATTTTCTTCAATGTTTTTGAAGATAAAATCATCAACTTAAGTATTTAATAATCAATAGTCATCTCTCTTTTTCCCTAATCATAAGAGAGAATTTTTTGAGCTATATCTACAAAAACTTTCAATTGATTTGGGTGTGATTTTCTTTTTCTCAAAATCCCCTAGACAAAATTCAGATATTTTAATAAATACAGAAGAAAAGTTCTGCAGTACTCACTTTCTTTACTAATCACTTCTTCCAAGTGGAGAAAAACTCTAATGTAAAAATATTTTATCTTCTTTTTCATTTGCTGATGAAATGTGATACCTTTTCTTTTTACCAACAGATAGTGGGAATTGTTAAGAATTTTTTATGAACATTTTTCATTTAAACTCCAAGCTTACTATTAAAGAAAAGATCTCTTTGCTTTTAGAAAGGTCACCAAAATCCAGGAGCTATGAACTATAAAGTTCTGAGTATATGTAAAGGCTAACAATATATTTTAATCTATACTCAAAGTGCTGACAATTATCGTTTAGTTTTAAATTTAAATAAAGGCCTGGTGCTCCAGGTCTCTGTTTAAACTTCTTGATGATCCAGCATTCCTCAGGATAACATCTGGTCACTTGTATAGAAATGGAAAATCCAGCAGGATGGCCAAGGTTTCTCTCATGCAATACTCCAAAGAAAATTAAAGTATTGGTGTGTGAAAGCACACAGAACTTCCACAGCACAGGAAACCTGATGGAAAAAGTTAACTTAAACTAATATAAGTTTACCTCTCTTATGACATAAATAAAATAAAGGAGCAGTTCTCTGCACCAAACCTGGCTGATTCACAGTGTGATTAACAGTTCTGTTTGTTAATACATACCTGGAAAACAGAAGATAGGACAAGATTTCCTTTTTTCATGATGCCTTCAGAAGTTCTGTTATTATATCACAAAGAGAAAAGAGAAATCTTTTTTCAGATATGTAAAAATGTCAGCACTGTGCAGAATGCACACAGCTGTGTCTCCCTCATACTAGCCTAGCTTCTGGGTTTGCATCTATTACCTTGCCAGTTAACTTGTAGTTTCTTTTCCACTACAGACATTACAGATTGACCTACCAACAAATTAAAGCTGGTACATGGAGGGAAAGCAGTGTGTAGCATCTGGGAGAGAATGTAGTGTCCAGAGAAAACATAAGTTCATGTGTCCTGATTCACATTTCCTTCCATCCCTGACCTGAAGGAGCCTCCACATTATTCATGCAGTCTGACATGTGCATCCCTCTTGTCACACGACACGACGTACTGCCTCTCTTGCAGTTGATCAATTTGCAAAATAATTGAATTGCTGTATTATTTTTTTCAATTGAAATTGAATCCAATTTTCTGTACCATCTTCCAATAAAAAGATAGAAAATTTTCTGTGCCAATGATAACGCTTTGTCATTTCACAGTAATTGGTTGATCTCTCAGATGCAGAAAACTTGGCTCAAACAAAATATAAAAACTGCAGTGTCATCTTTTAATGTGGCATTCACTTATTTGTTCCTGGTGTTGCCACAACCAAAATTTCTTACCTGATAGAGACATTCTAAAAGGCTAGCAATTAAGGTTGTGTAAGTATTCTGATTTCATATCTGATGCTCCTACTCTTTCCTAGGTAGCCTAGCATACTTTCCTCTCTATAAATTGAGGCCATTACGAGCAGATGTGTTTCTTCAGAAACCAGGTATATGTAGGATGAAATCTAGCATTTAACTTCTTGTTTGAAGAACTGTGAGAAATTACATGCTCCAGCTTCTCCTGGTAGTATCCTTTTCCCTGTCTCTGAATCATTTTTTGGTTTCTCCTCAAACTTTCTCTGTTTTTAGCAGAGTTTTTAGCAGTTTTCAGTTTTAAATATCAAATGGATGTACACTAGTCTTTCAGTGAAATATAAATATAGTGGGAATTTGTTACTTCTAGTTGATTGCCATCACATGTATCTCCAAAGATTCATGTCAGACCATGCATATTCACAACAGCGTTTTCAGTGACCCATTTGTTAAGACGAAGGTCCCTCTGTGCATATTCACTAGACAGATTCTCCGGAATCGGACTTGTGGGAGGTGTCAGCATTTGCCTCAGGATTCTCTGGTCTCTGTGACCAAAGATATATTAGACAAAGAGAATATATTTCCACTGCCTTTCAAGAAAACTTACAATCTTATAGGCTTAACAGTTTGGTTTCATTGGCTTACTCCTACCTTGCTTCCCTTACAGTGTAGGAAGCTGGTCACTCTGGGAATATGCAGCAAAGAAATCCTGTACACACAAAATGCATAGTGATAAATGAACTACTCTCGTATTAGTTCATCCCTTAAGATAACTGAACTAGTTGTTGCATAGTAAAGTTACAGAGTAAAACTTCACTTTTAAAATTTAAAACAGCACAATAGGCTAGAGGGCTTGAAAATTGATTTCAACTTGTTATATTGCTATAGAAATTCAGGTGGACTGTGAACTTCACTGTGCACTTCATTTTTTTTTGTTTGTTTGTTTGTTGGGTTTTTGTTTGTTAGTTTGTTTTCCTGCCAAGGAAAGTCTAGGTAGTTATGATGGATTTTGACTACCTGCTGTTCTAACTTGAAAATGTCAGTATAACACAAGCCCTAGTATCTGTTGCTTGTCTGTTCCACACTACCAGGAGATATTTCTGGAGGAAAGGAATAAAGCTATATTAAACAGATAAACAAGTCACATTTTAATGAAAGTAATGTTGAAATCTCTCATTTGTCAACTGGTGTTTCCTAATTGCTTAAACCAATCCTACTAGAGAATGTTATAATTTTGTCTGTAGTGTAAATGCTGGAATACCTCTGAAAGTTAAACCAATTTTGAATAAACCAAGGTTTCACAGGATTTATGGCAGCCTGTTCAAGTGATGTGGAGTTAAGATTTAATTTCTAATCATGATTTTGACATAAGCATGGCATGACTGAATATATTTCCCCCATATCTGAGAACAGCATTTTGGATCTGTTCTCCATCTCCAATTCACTGTGTGTCACTAATTTCACATCAGAGACAAGAATTACTTATCTGAAATAACAGTAGTTTACATTAGTGAGACTAGTAGAGCTAAGGATGCTCATATTTACTGTTTTGATTACTAATTTGATTGCTGATTGAAAATGTGTATTCTTTGTGCAGTTGTAATGTTGTTACCCTTTACAATTTTGTGATATTTGTGTATGCTAAGGCAGATGTATTTTCATAAAAAGGAAAATAACAAAGTAGTTTTGAGATGGAGAAAATTGTATTTTTCTTTCTCTTTGTTTCCACAGACCTAAATAGACTTTTGTTAAATATTCTAGCACTTAACTATCACTTATATTTAATTGGTTTTACATCCAGAGTAAAAAACGGTGTTAGGTGTACTGCATTTGGATAAGTTACATTAGCTTGTCACAGTTCTGCTTGTTCCTACACATTAAAATTTTACCTACCTTATCTGCCCATTGTGATCAATTTGACCATAAACACCCATGCAGAAATGATCGTATGTAGAGTGAATATATTATTCTGGTCATAAAAGTATTCTGTCTTCTCAATGCAACAAAGTAATGTATAGATGAAATCAGATCTTAAAATATTCATTAACAATTTTCAATCAATGGATCTGTGTTTTATGTCTGTTTAAGCAAATTTGTATCTTCGGTATTGTTATCAGGTAAAGAAGATCTCTTCTCGATATTCATTTAACTATTATGTACAATATATGTATACCTACTGGTCTATTTATCTTTTTTGTAAGAATGTATTTCTAAGAAATCATTCATATTCCCAAGGTGGAAAAGCAGGTCTTTTAAGAAGTCCAGCATTATCTAAAGTACCCATTTGTTTGTCTTGTCTGATATTTTTAAAATTGCTGGTATGATTAAAGGATGGAGAAATCCAATCTGGTTTTTTTTCCCCTCCCTCTCCATCATATAGTAGAAGTATTATTTTCAGTGATATTTTAGAAAATAATTATAAACTGTGTTAAGCCTACACCAATACTTAAGCTACAGCCAGAGATGGAATGCAAAATTTATACTGAGTATTTACATATTTATACTCATGACACTTAATTTGAATATTGAATACTAATCTGTCTTTGACTTTCTTTATTTCTAGGAGATCAACATGTGAGTCAGTAATCTCATTTCTTCAAGCTTCCTCTCTTCATTTCAGTGGAAAGTTTATATTACAAACAGTTACGTTTGGGTGGATGCTAAAAGAACAACTACTACAATCACTTTGTTGATATTGGTAGAGAAAGTGCTAGATCCTAATACGACAAACTGCTGAGTATTTTACATGAAGTGAGGATGTTATTCAATTGCAAGTGTTATATGTAGGAATAAGTTGCCTTCTGAGTGAAATGATGAGGATGTAGCTTCTGACATAGGCAGGCTGTGTATTCAAGGCTTTTCATATTTTCCCTGGAGTACCTCGTTCTAACACAACAGAGTCCAATGCTCAGCAGAATTATTACCTATGTTCTTGCATTTTAAAAGCTTTTTAAATTTCTCACAGACACATACTAGCCAGACAGTTTCTTATACTATGAAGAATATTTCTTGTTTTGTGATATGATGGGGGCAGATTTAAGGCTGGAAGTTTCTTGGTTCATATTCTTCTTTTTACCAATTTCTTCTCTCTCCCTCACTCATATAACCTCATAACTGCGTATTTTGCTGGGGATTAAGTTTCTGACTAATTTATTTGGGGTGTTTTTTGTTTGTTTGTTTGCTTGTTTTGCTTTCTGAAAATGTTTCACAAAGCCATATGTAAACCTTAAGTGTGGCTTTGCAACTGTTAAGCCATAGCAAAGAGGTGCTTCTTTCACAATACAGTATGTGCTGCTCTGCTTAAATGCCACTGCTGGTATCTGAGGCCAGGTCTACATGACCTTTTCTGGCTGTGACTGTTATTCAGCAATATAAAGAGGGGGACTTCTGCCAACAGAAACTTCTATTCCAAATGTTGTTAGGAGTGCAGGTACTTGTCATAGTTGATGCCAGACAAAGTGCGCTCTGCGAAATGCCATGTGCTGATTCTGTAGCACGAAGTACTGTAGTTCTGACAGAAAACAGTGTTTGCAAGAAGTGTGGTGGCTCAGCTGCTCACTATTCAATTCTTAAAAGTTCCTAGAATTAGAATTATAAATTATATTACCGAGGTACACAGAGGTACCGAGAACACATTTTTTTCTGGAAATTACCTAGATATTTGCAATGAGGACACCTCCCCAAGCCATTTTACCATACAGTCCCACAGATGTGTAATAGTCAAAGCAAAGAAAGCACTAAGAGGGCTGAGATGAAATGAAAGCTGCAGAAGCTTGTATCTCTGCAAGTGGTATTGTCACCAGGTACAGAGCTACAGCATGACAGTGGTACACATATTATTTGAATATCTTCCACACACCACTCTTTGTATTTTCTTGCAATAACAAGCTAAAATAGTGAAATTATGATTATGGTAAGAATCAACTGTTGCCTTGAGATATCCTGGTGGACACTGTGGAATTTCTCTATTTTCAGCACAGAAGTCCTGTTTTTATATCAGTCTTCTCTCAGTGAAGCACTTGTCTATACTCTGTTCCTTTTTTAATAAACTTGAAGAGAGTTCTTTTGGCTTCTACAGGCAAGTCCAGTTCAGCTTTAAACTAGCCAGGCGAGGTGTCATGAGTAGCCAAGATGTGGCTCACAGGCTCCTGAATGAAATATTTAAAAACACTGGTCTGTATTTAGCAACATGGGCAAACAACTAGCATTTTAGTTTGTACTGGTATTTAAGTAGTTCTCCTTTCTATAGCTTTCATAAGTTAATCTTTTAAATTTAAATCAGTGAGACTTAGGAGATAGATGCTCATTGTCAAGCATATGACTGTTTTGCTGGCCTAGGTTGTAAAACTAGGACACAGAGCTGAACTATGTTAGAATAAACTCTGTAGCTCAGTACAGCTGAGGAAAGAAGCTGCTGCAAGCATCATTTGTCACTGTTCCACTATTAACATGTTACAGCAAAGCTTCAACTTGCAAACAAACAAACAAAACAACATCCACTGACACACTAAAAATATTAAGGGTCTATCCTACAGGGTTTATAAATGATGAATTCAATTCAACCTGAACTATTATTACATTTTTGCAGTAGAGTCTCACTCAGGCACGACTAAAAAATTACGATTTTTTTCCAATCAGGTAAGAGCACTGAAAAAATGGATGCTGAATATATCCATATCCTACCTACAGCATTCAGAGAGCTGCAGTAGTGTGTGGAGGTGCTTTTTCATTTGTGTTTGTTTTCTTTTGTGGTGATAATGAAGGTTTGTTTTTCTTTAATGGAGATTGCAATAAATATACATTTCTTTTGATCATGGGCAATAATCCAGTTTCTTAGCAAATGCATTACGCAACTCACCATTCCTGAAGGACTCTATCAAATGGAGCTTTATTCTTTTAGACTGAGGACTTCTATGCACATCATTGTGTTTTCTCTATGTGCTACAAAAAGTGCATTTTATGTATTTGACCTGTCACTTTTGAAGAAATAGTGCACAAGAGAAGACTTCAGTACAGAAGAAAAAAATGGAAAGGCAAACAAGGAAAGGCAAACTGCAAGAACAGATGTTAATGAATCTGTCCAATTGTATATGTCCAGTTCTATACTATTATCACGTCTTCTTTTCAGCCAAACTTAACTTCTTGAATGTTTATTACTTAGTATTCTTCGTAGTAACCTGTTTTACTTCATTGTTAAACTAAACTTTAAATCAACAAGTTTCACAAAATGAATTTAGAGGTATTTTCTGGAGAAAATAAGGGCTCTGTTTGAGAGTAAAACATGCAGTTTTAACATTTTTTTTTTTTTAAATAACTGAGATTTTAAAAAAAGAATAAATAAAAATGAAGATAATTCCATTTAAAAAAATAATTTAGTTTATGCACTATTTCATATATAGCCCATATATATTTGCTGGTCCCATCCAGGCCCAGAAGTGGTGAAGTGGATGCTGGCTGGAATTGCAGCCCTAGGGATGATGCCTGGTACCTGCACCTTGTACACTAGGAAAATTGACATATTCATAAACATATTTTACAGGTTTTCTTTAAATGTAGCAACATCCAAATTAAAGCACAAATATAAAATACAAGGTCTGCACAGAACATATTCTCACAGATGGCTACATTCAAAACGAGATCTGTAAATAGAGAAATCATCATCATCATCACCAGAATAGAGGTTTTATGTTGTTTTTCTGAACTCAAAACATGCTGAATTAGGTTACTGAGACCTCGTCCTCTTCTGCTATGCTGCTTCTTGTCACAAGGGATAATAAACAAGGTAATGTTACTAAAAATGCCATCAGTGTGACAGAGGACCCCAAAACAAGCATTTCAAATTACATATCTGTAGATAAGTGTGGGTGTCTTCCCTCACAGGTCTAATACTTACTGGCTCACTGACTGCTGGGAAGCTGATAGTTCAGACATTTTCTGTTTTCTTTAGATACTTGGCTTCTAAATCACTCGTCATGCTTCCATGGTTTTAAGAGTCTGCAGAGATGTTATTAAGTCCTTCTGTTCTGTATAGTAGTCTGTGGGGCTTTGTTACCTCTTATTTAGAGTTGGTTGATTGCTGGGGGAAAGAGTCAAAAGTCACATCTGCTGATGAATGGGTTTTCTTAGCAGTTTATATACATGGTAGGTAGATATCACACTGGAACTTCTATCCCCATTACAGCAATGATCATTCTCACAAAAAGAAAATAAACCATTCATATCACTGGAATTTGATCATAACATAGTAGTACAGAAAGCAGCAGTGCCTTGCAACTGTCTCAGGTATTTCGTTATCATTATGGTAAAACTTTTGACAGTCTGGCATATCCCAGGATTCATTATGATTAAAATCATACTGATTATTCATAAAGTTTCTAAGTAAAACTACTTTTCTAATAAAGACCTAAGCCTATGTATCTACTTCATTTGAAGAGTACCTAGGCTGATTTTGAATAATACAGTAAAAATATATTAGTCTCTGGGCTGCTACAGCACATTTTGTCTAAAAAATCTTTCCTTACTTAAAAATGACCTTTGATGTAAAAACTTAGGAACTCTTAAAAAGATACTTAATTATAGTCAGTTTGATGAAATACTTATTGCAAATTAATAAAAGTGTTATTTATGGAACTGCATTAATTACTCAAAAAATTGGTCATTTTATGTATTCAGTCCACTGGTTTTAAATCGTTAGTATATACTTAAAATGACAGAAATTACATGATAAGCAGAAGTTAATAAAATAAAACTGTTCATACAATGATTAAAACTATTTTGCCTGGATTCATCAAATATAGTCTTTCCATAGTGCAGCCACAGATTTGCCTAATGAAATTATATCATCTACACATAAACAGCATATTAGAAAAAAAAATGCTAGCTGTCACTCCAGCCTGCAGTTGGAGACTTAGACTAATTTGCAATTTGAGTGAGTGGGAAAGGGATGAGAGAGGCTATATTACTTAAATAAAGTATTTTCTCCTCACCTGTGTAACTAAAATTATTGTCCATACTGCTCCTTGTCATTGCACCTTGCCTTCTTACAACACTCTTTCTACTATAGTCCTAGCAAACAAAACTTTGTCCAAACTTTTGATTTGCTGGTCATTTATATCAGTACCAATGCCAAGGAAGACTTTAATCAAGGTGATAGTGTTGGTATTGCTTCAGTGAAGGGTGTTAGGGATGAAGAGAGGAAAACAGCTGCTAAGCCAAAGCTATGAAGATTTTGGCTGAAAGACCTAAGGTGGTATTTGTAGGATTATCCCTTGAAATGATGAATAGAAAGGTAGCTTAACAAGACACCAAAGACTATCTGACACACAAATTGAATAACTAGAACTTCAAAGAATTCAGCCTACTGAGTGTAACTAGCAGGTTATGGCAAAAATCTGCAAAGGTAATGGTATGAGCAAGAGATAGTAAAAGAGAAAAAAGTATTTTGGAAATAAGACTTTATTTTGTTATGCTTTTCCTGAACAAACACTGTTTTGTTGTCTCTTTCCTAATGGATATGTAATTCTTAAAAGTGGGTCCTTGTCATACTGAGTAAATATCAATATCAGTACTGAGTAAATGTCAATTTATTTTATAACAAAGGACAAATGCAAGAAAAAGAAAGAAAGACTGACAGTGGCAGAAGCAGATGCAGCTGAAGGAGTGACAGTCTTGAAAAACCTAGCATGCTTTTCTTCAACTTTAATGGCTTTAGAGTGGATTTAAGCATGATTCAAGTGTCATACTTGTCTTAGAAGTGTATGGCATGAACAAGGCAAAGGTACTTTTGGCATCACTGAATGTTTAAGCAATAAAAAATGTCTGCAATATTTTTGAATATGTTATTGCTACTGCAGAATGATGAGGTGTTAAAAGGATACGTGGCACTCAGTGTCCACTAAATGGTGTCAGTTGTGAGTATTTGAAAGCTCACTGCATGCTACCTCAGTGTCTTTCCAGCACTAATAGAAATGATCAGCTATATATTCCCCTATGTGTTAGAAAAAAATTCTCAAGAAGCACTCAGAATTAGTGTAATGTATATAATACCTTCCAAATACCTTTTAAGTACTTAAAAGCATGACAGGATCAACAGCCTGACTGAAGTGCAATAGAAAACCCAGCCAGAAGAGATGCGTTACTGGACCTATTGCTCACCAAATTAAAGGGTTTTATTGGAGAGGTCAAGACTGCAGATAGACTGGGATAGGCATCATTCGTTAGCAGAATTCATGATCATGATGAATGTAGGCTAAGTAAAAAGTAAAGTCAGAACTCCAAACCCAAAGACAAATTTTCAGCTGTTTATGGGACTTTGTGGGAGATGGTCCTCAGTGGTAAAGGAATAGAAAAGATCTTTTCTAGGTAGAAGGTACTTAAATACATGATTTGTAGGGTACAAGAGCTCCCAATTCCAACATGCAAGAGGTTGGACAAGGAAGACAGAAGGCCAGCATGACTGATTCAGGACCTCTTAGCCAAACTAAGACAAAACACAAAAATGCATAGGTGATGAAGGTAGGGACATACATCTTAGGAAGATTATAGGGATATGGCCTGAGAATGTAGGGCTGTGATCAAGAAAGCCAAGCTAAACTTGGCTAGGAATGTGAAGAACAAGAGTTTCTATGTAAGACACTAAAGGAAGGTAAAAGAAATTGTACATTCCTAATAAATGAGAGAGGGGATCTGACTACAACCACAGGGAGAAGGTTGAGATTTGCCTCACTTTTCACTGTCAGTTGCTCTTACCATACCTCCCAAGTCACAGAATCTGGAACTGGATGAAGTAAGTCTCATTTTCCATAGGAGATCTAGTTTGATACCATCTGAGGAATCTGGATGTGGATAATCAGTGGTATCCAATGAGATGCATTCCAGAGTCCTGAAGAAGAAGATACTAAGCCACTATCCATTGTATGAGAAAAATTATGGCAGTCAGGTGACTAGAAAAGGGGAAAAATAACAATCATTTTTAAATAGAGTAAGCAAGAGGACCTGTAGAACTGAGTCAGCCTAACCTCTATGCCTGATAAGATCATGGCAGATAACCATGTTAAGGCATATGGAAGACACAGAAGTGGCTGGAGTCAGACAACATGACTTCACAAAGGGCAAATCATGACTGACTGCTGGCCTTCTCTTACAAAGTGACAACAGTAGTGGACAAGGAAAGAATAACTGATATTTTCTAACTTGATTTGTGCAAGACCTTGATACAGTCCTACACAACATCCCAGTCTCTGAATTAGCATGGCATTTATTTGATGGATGGATTACACAGTGGATAAAAATTCAGCTAGATGGCTGCATACAAAGAATTGTTGTAAACAGATTAATGTCCTGGTGGAGTATGGTGACAACCAGCATCCTTCAGGGCTCTGTATTGGGACAGGAACTGTTTTATATCTTCATTGGTGACATGGAGAGCAGGATTTAGTGCACAATTGTCTCAATCCAATTCGCAGGAGGGAGAGGAGGTTCTTATAATTTATGTATACACGATGGAGAGATTAAGACACAACGGGTCAAATGTTAGCCTGACCAATTTATTACAAATCCTAGTCATTTAGGGAGATGGGGAAGGGAAGATGGGCGATAGAAAAGATAGGAAATTAAAGCAAGGAGTCTTTGTAGAAAGCAAGAGAGAGATAGTCACCACCATGGATTCCAGCATTGCTTGTAGTGAAGACGTTGATCTTCAGTAGTGATGGGTCGTCAGGGGTTGTTGTTCAGTTGGTGATGACAGCAACTTCCAACAACAATACAATCTTATTTATAACTCCAAAAGTGATTGAGTCAGCTCTCTTTGGAGTGCAAGGATCTCAGCAGAAACTTCTGCGTTCCCATCTTCTAGGCCTTGCCAGCAGATAAGAGGGAGAAGGGAGGTGCCCACCTGCGTCCTGTTTTTCACAGTATACAATGGTATCATTCCTCAGTCTCCCATACCAAGCTAGAATTATTTGGTCACAGGCCACATCTTCTGCTAGTAAACACTTCTGAGCACTCTCTTCAAATGTAAGATTGTCCACAAGGTAATGCCGACTGCCACACGGCAACACCCACCTCTCATCTCCCAGATGTCTTATTGCAAGAAATGCCTTGGAAAGCAAGCTTTGACCCAAGAACAAAGAAGGTCTCAGAAAACCATCAGTAGGTTTGCAGATAACACCAAGCTGAGTGGTCAAGCTGATACAATAGAAGAAATGGTTGTCATTAAATGGACCTGGACAGGCTCAAAAAGTGGATCCATGAGGTTCAGTAACCTAATGAGGTTCACTAAGTCCAAGAGCAAGATCCTGCACTAGAATCAAGTCAATCCCAGATATTATACAGACTGCGTGATGAGCGGGTTGAGAACAGCTTTGCAGAGAAGGACTTGGAAGTACTGGTGGATGAAAAGCTCAACATGAGCCAGGAATGTGCATTCGCAGCAAAGGTTGTGTCTGAAGCTGCATTAAAAGAACCACAGCCAGCAGGCTGAAAGAGGTGATTATTCACTTCTATGAGGGATGCTCTGAAAGTAATGCCTCCTATTTTATTATGTCGGTTCTTGGCATCAGAGGTGCATGTTCACAGAATCACAAAATTGTAGGGGTTGGAAAGGACCTCTAGAGATCGAGTCTAATAGGTTTCCTGCTGCAAGTATCACGTGAAGGCATCCAGCTGGGTCTTGAATATCACCAGAGAAGGATACAACCTTTCTGGACAACCTGTTCCAGTACTCTATCACTGTGACAGTAAAAAGTTTTTTTCCTTGTGATAGTATGGAAATTCCTGTGTTCCAGTTTCTGCTCATTGCTCCTTATTCTATTGCTGCCTGCCACTGAAAAGCCTTAGATATTTGTAGACAGTTATGAGAACCCCTCTCAGCCTTCTCTGATGTTCCAGGTCTCTCCTGATATTGGGCCAGCCTTTCCTCAAATGGGATATGCTCCAGGCCCTTAATAATCTTTGTGGCTCTCTGCTGAATTCTTTCTAGGAAAGGAACTAAGAATCCCAAAACTGGACACAGTATTCCAGATGTGACCTCACTAGAGCAGAGCAGAAGGCGAGGATAACCTCCCTCACCCTGCTGGCCACACTCTTTTTAATGAACCCCAGGATATCATTGGCTTACTAGGCCTCAATGGCACACTGCTGGTTCATGGCCAATCTGACTCATGGCCACCAGAACACCCAGATCCTTCTCCAAATAACTCCTCTCAAGCAAGTCAGTCCCTAACTTGTACTGATGCATGCGGTTTTTCCTCTGCGGGTGCAAAACTCTACACTTGCTCCTGTTGAACTTCATCAGGTTCCTCTCTGCCTAACTCTCCAGTCTGTTCAGGTCTGTCCTGATGTGTCAGCCATTCCTTCTAGTACTGTATCATCAGCAAACTTGCTTAGAGTGGACTCTATCCCTTCATCTAGTTCACTTAGGAAGATGTTGAACAAAATTGGACCCAGCACTGACCCCTGGGGAGCACTGTTAGTTATAAGCCTCCTGGTGATATGGCAGTAGAGACAATATTCCATTACGTTTTGTTGCTGTGCTAAGGACAGAGGGGCAGTCTGACAAAATGGTGTCTGCAAGTCCATTTGAAGCAAAAGTATAGAATTCCTCCACGTGGAAAAAAATGGGATGCATTTCAACAATGATGCCATCATAGCAGCTGTGGAACAGTGGGTTTCTTCCTCTGGTGCAGATTTTTATGAGTGCAACATGAAGGCTTCATGTTCATGACTGGCAGAAATGCATAGCTAATGGCAATGATTATGTTGAAAAAAAGTATTTTATAGCTAAGACTGTACTCTATCAAGTAGTGTTGTCAGGCTCTTTATAGACGTTGTAGTTTCCATTGAATTAAATAGTTTTCAGTGAAGGCTCCAAGGAGACCTTTAGCAGCCTTCTAACAGTTACAGGAAGTATGGGAAGAAACTCTTCATCAAGGAGTGTTGTGACAGGACAAGGGAGAAAGATTCAGAGTTAAGAAGGGAGGTTTAGATTAGATGTAGGAAATAAATATGACGACAGTAAGGCACTAGGAAGGCTGCTCAAAGAAACTGTGGATGTCCCATCCCTGAAGACATTCAAGACTCAGGGCCCCAAGCAATCTGGTTGGCAGTCCTGCCCGTAGCAAGGGGATTGGAACTAGATGGTCTCTAAGGTCCCTTTCAACCTAAACCTTTTTCTTTCAACAGTTGAAATAAAAATAATTCACTAACAACCTGAAGCTCAGTGTAACTTAGCAATTCTGTGATTCTGTGATTAGTAATAACAAAAGTATATAATTTGCTGTAAAATACAAAGTGCATTTTCTAAATTGTTCATTGCAGACCTTCATCCCTCAAATAGAAAGGCCTGCTCCTTCTAAAAGTTAAGTGTATGCCTAATTTAATGAACAAAAAAAAAATCCTATATTCTGAAATGTGTGCATATTTGCTGTTTAGCACTGCATGTGGAAAATGTCATTCAAATGTTAATTTTACTAGCAAACTATAGTCAAATCATGACTAATGTTATATGATTCTCCCTTCCTTTGAAACTGCTTTTGTTCATTTAGCAAATGCATCTAAAGTGACCGAGTAGAAAAATACTTTTAAATATCTCTTTAAAGAAATAGTATTATACTTTTATAAAATGTTCTTCATAAAGAATGATTCTGAAATGTTTTACATGCTCTATACAAGTTCAGATAAGGACCCTTACTGAACACTTAATGGGAAAATTGATGGGTTTGTATTGCTTTGAACACAAAGGAGGAAGATTCTGATGGCTTTTAAATTACATTTTGTTTAGATGAGGAAGAATGAAAGCTACAGTTTATTTCTTCCATGGAGCATGGAGGATGTGTGGGTCAAATTATCTCAGTTCTGATTCCTATTTTATCTTTGATCTCCAGAGACATCACTGCTATACATTGTCCTCTAGTCTTGCTAAGATGCAGCTTATACTTTTTCATGATAATATATTCAATGCAATTGTTTCTGAACCTGAATACCATCGCAGATACTTTATTCATCTGCAAAGGATTTAAAATAGATCTACAGTGTAGTATATTATTGTACCCAGCAATTATACAATATTATGTAGGTTGTTCTGAAAATAATGCCTTGTATTTATTTCCATGGAAACTGACACAGATACGAAGAGTACAATAATACCATATGGTAGAGAAAATTTTCAGCTGTAAAATGCTATTTTGTCACTTCACAGCTGCTGTGGTAATGTTGTTGCTAGGACATGTTTCCCTTGCTGTTCATCTTTCACTGATCTAAACAAATGAAAGCCAGAAAGTGCCAAATCTGGACTATACAGTGGTAGGACTGACCATCCAAGATTGGCAAAGCACTCCACAGTCTTCAAACTGGTATGGGGTCTGGTGTTTCCATGTTGCATGAGAAGAACTATCTTCTTCTCTAGCTTGACTCTAATTGTTTGAGTCTTCAGTCTAGTTGATATTTGTTTGGGTTCTAGGAAATCCAGAAAGATCACCCCTTTCCTATCCCTAAAGACTGTAGACATCATTTTACTCACTGAGGCTTGAACTTTTTCTTCATTGGTGAATTCACGTCACCACTCCATGGGCAGACATTTTGATTCCTGCTTGTAGTTGTGACAGCATGTTTCATCACCAGTAATGATATGATTGAGAAACCTGTCACCTTCAGTCTCATTTTGGTTCAGTAGTTTCTGACAAATTTGCATATGGTGATCTTTCTTTTTCTGTTCCTGTGTGAGATTTTGTGGGACAAGTCTGGCAAAAATTTTGCAATATTCCAATATCACCACCATCTTTTTCTAATGCATTTAGGCTGATATTCAGCTCTGTACATAGATCTTTGATACTGATTACATAGATGAGCTGATCAAGACGCTCTTCATTTTGCTGTGTGACAGCTGTACATGACAGTCCGGAACGTGGCTTGTCTTTCATATTGCATTTAACCCCTGCTGAAATACAACACCTATCACCTCACTGTGCTCACATCCACTGTTTTTTTCTCCATAAATATAAAGCAAGCATTGATGAATGTCAGTGGGTGTGGTTTTTTTCCAGATGGAGGAGTTCCATTACACTTCTTTGCTTCATACACACTTCCATGATGGATGCCATTCTGTCAGACTGCTCCTCTGCTGCCTTCTGTTGCATGGCAACAGCATGAAACAGCGTATTAGTAGGAAGGTTCAACCTTTATTGCCATATCATCAACATCCACCTCTGACTTTGTGGCATAATAAAACAGGAAGCATTACTTTTGGAGCAGATTTTGTGCATCTAGAAAACATTCCAGTATGGTTTTATTGGGTCATTTAGCAACAGTTACAATAATGTAAACAACACAGGAGACGTTAGCCACAAATAACATGTAAATAATTCCTCAGAAAGTCTCTGGTGAGACGTAGATTAAGGTCTGCCTCAAGAGAAAGCTGTAATATTAACAGTTGAATATGAAGATTTTTTTTTTTTTTTAAATTGTATACTTATAAAGCTTATTCTGATTCAGAAAATATGTACATTTCAGCACAGTGCAGAGATTATTTCTGGATATAGATGAAAATGGAATTAACATTTTGATTTCAACCACTGTCACAGATGTACAAGTGCAGGAAAGTACCAGAAGATACTGATTTATTAGGACAAAGAAGGAAAAAAAAAAAAAAAAAAAAAAAAAAAAAAACCTCTTCTACTTTTCTGGCTTAAAATTATTTTATAATCTTCTGTACCTATTATTGATATTATTGTAGAATTAAGAATTGTGGAATTACATGAATAAGTGACAAAAATGTTTTGTGGTATCTTCCTCAAAATGACACTATTTGAATAAATGGGAGCTATTCTAACACTTGGGGCATATGCAAAATTCAGCTGCAATCTGTTCTCGACTTCCCTATGGACTGTGGCTGGGTTAGTGTTTAATAAAAATGCCAAGTGCCTCTGGAAAGCAGGTGGAGACAGCACACTCAAATGTGTGTGTGGTGGTAGCATTTTGGTTTAGTTGGATCTCAAATGAAACTTTGCTCTTTTGTTTGACTTCTGTGAAAAGAAAGCTTAGATAATAAGGTGAGTAAAGCATATTTTTGAACAGTTTTGTGTTCTGTACTAAAAGAACACTGATGAAGTATGTTGAAGGATGGCTACTGAGATTTTGAGCACTCTGCTGATTTAAGTAGAAACCAGAGTGTATGTATTGAAGCAGAAAGAATGTTTATCACTGAGGATGTACAGTTAAGCATTCATAATGGCTCCTACTAGATCTCAAAGACCTAGCAGTGGTCTACCAGAAAAAGTACAGAATTGAGAACTCTGCAAACGATTATTGGACTGTTGAGTTTAAACCAGGTAGGATGCAGAACATTTTGCACAGCCATTACAGTAGCTAGAGGATAGAAAATACTTAGTGACTTAGTGTCACACTTGGGAGAGAAGAATGTTAGAAGTTTTAAGAAGCATGTGCAAAAATGTAGCAGTTATTCTTTAAAGACTTGAGATCAGAAACTTGGTGAAGTTGGGTGAGACAAGATTGTCTCCATGCCCTTCCTTCTAGCTCAGAAGGATACCTGAGTGGCTGGGCCAGCAGATCTTGGCGAAAGAGAGAATTTCCCTCATACACCTGTCAGAAGCTGGAAACAACAGTTTCAAGATGTTGGACCTGGAAATGCAGGCTCTGAGATGAATTAGAAACTCAGATCACGGAATAGCTTATTGATATTAACAAATTAAATACTGCAACATTAATGACATATTTTTTGAAGATTCTGTATATCAGTGTTATGTTTTTCATCTATAAAGTTGGCAGGTATCTGAAGAACCCTCCATAGCAATGAGGGACATTCTGATACAGTAGATATCTGTAGGACTGTATAGAGCATAGCCTAATTATTCTAACTGAAGCAGAAGCATTTGATCAAGTGACTTCTACTTTGATCATAATAGTTCTTAGAACACCACTTGGGGGAAAAAATCCATTCTTGACTAAATGATATCAAAGAAGCTATTGTGTCCTCAGGTAAATTGTAATAATTTCTTAAAGTTTCTGTTATTTTCTTGTTGAAATTCAAGCTAAAAAAACATTTTGTTGTGAATTTAAAGCAAAGTCTGTGAAAATAATTGTTAATAAAGCAATACATTTTAAAGAAGTAAAAGAAGACAACAAGAATAAACAGAAACTCATTTTGATCAAAGTTACTTTGGGGAAAAATGATAGAAAAACTTTTCTTCTGGTGGTGTTACAAGAGTTCTCCACAGTCTTCAAAGGCTGAAGATAAACAGAGAATGTTGTAGCTTACCATGTAGATTAATCCAACCAGAAATTGCAATATTATTAGGAATATTTTCCCAGTAAGGTATTGGCAACAGAATTGTACTAGAAATAGTTGTATCTGTATATTCTTAGTCATCATAGCTAATTGAGTTCTTTTCATAACTTTAATGAAACAATTAGCGGTGGCAAGATCAAACATGAAAGTTATATTAAAAAAAAAGAACAAACAAAACAAAAAACTTTACAAACAGATCATAAAGAAAAATGAGAAAAAGAGGTTGTAACTCAAATTCTTAATTAACAAAATTAACTTCTTTGATTAATTAAGATAGTTATGTTATGTGTACAAATATTGTAAAAACACAGAACAGGTTGGTTTGGAAGGGACTTTAAAACGCAGCCAGTCCCACCACCCTGCCATGGGCAGTACTGCCACCCAGATCAGGCTGCCCATAGCCCCATTCAACCTATCCTTAAACACCTTCAGGGATGGGGCGTCCATGGCTTCTCTGGGCAGCCTGTGCTAGTGCCTATGAATAAAGAATTTCTTCCTTATATCTAATAAAAAATATTTGTTCATTTATTTTAAAACCATGTCTAACTCTGTAAAAATCTGTGTCTAACTGTGTAAAAAGTTGCACTCCAGCTTTTTAGTTTGCCCTCTTTAAGTACTGCTGGGCATCTCTGGATCCTTCTCTTCTCCAAGCTGAACAACCTCAGCACTCTCAATTTATCTTCCTAGGAGAAGTTCTCCAACCCTCTAATCATTCTCATGGCCCTCCTCTAGATTTGTTCCAATAGTTCCACATTTTTCTAATGCTGGGGGCCCAGACCTGTACATACTACTCCAAGTGGGGCCTTATGAGGACAGAGCAGAGGGAAATAATCACCTCCCCCTTGTCCTATTACTATCAGACTATGTAAAATGTCAGCCTCCCTCCTACATATAAGCTTCCTTCAGATACTGGAAGGTAACAATGAAGTCTTTCTGGAGCCTTATCTTCTCCGAGCTAAGCCCAACTCCTTAAACTTTTCTTTATAGGAGAGCTGCTCCTGCCCTCTGATCACCTTTGTAGCCCTCCTGTGGACTCACTCTAACAATTTGATAAACTTGTAATTGAACACCAGGTTCAGTAACACTTCTCCTCTGGTTGGTTTGTCTAAAACGAAGACCAGGAATTTACCTTCAATGAACTCTAGAAATCTGCTGGATCACTTACAGCCTGCTATGTTGTTTTCCCAGCACACATCTAAATGGTTGAAACTGCACATCAGGATGAGAACTTGCAAGCATAATGCTTTTTGCAGCTAAAACAAGGCCTTGTCAACAGGTTCCCCTTGATCAGGTGTTCTGTAGTAGTCTCCAATGACAAAATGGCCTTTATTAGTCCAGTCTTTAATTTTTGTCTACAAGGTCTCAACCTGGTCATGGCTGTTTCTCAGAAGCAGTTCTTCTCAACCCATCAATTTCTTAACTCTCTTTCCCTTTCTTCTCTGGCTAACTATTCTAAAAAGCTTGTATCCCTAGATTGGAGCGTTCCAGTTGTGTGATTCATCACACCACGCTTCCATGATAGCAAGTACATCATAATTTTCTATTTGCACCACGGTTTCCAACTCCTCTTGCTTATTTACCATTCTGTATGAATTGGTGTAGAGGCACTTCAGCTGGGCTAGCAGCTTCATTGTCTTCTTGGAGTGGCCCTCCTTCATTCTTTCAAGACAATTCTGAGATTTTTCCTGGCTAGTGAAAATTTTCCCTGGCCCTTCTCTGTCACTTAGAATTACATCCCCTTCTCTCATTGAATCTTGTTTAAAGCTCTGCTCTGGGCCAGACAGCTTGCTGCCCAGAGCACTTTTGCCCAGTCTGAGTATTGTGTGCCACCCAATGTCCAGTCTCTCAAAGATGCATCCAAAATTAAAGAACCTAAAGCCCTGAGTATGGCACCAGCCCTAGTCTCCAATAGGGAGGACAGAGTTAAAAACTACCTGTAATTCCTCAGAGTGACATAAAGACCGTTTTGATATTTTGAGTTTTCCTCATTATAGCCTCATTCAACCCTACACAAGAGTAGGAATGGGTGGTAGTCGTTTGTCTTTATTAGACTTGGTAGCCTTTTGATGATATAATGAATTCAGGTTCCCTATCGTATCCTACATATCAAATTTCTCACTTATATTATTATTATATTAGTATTATTATATTATTATATTATATTATAATTATATTATATTATTATATTATTATATTGTATTACATTATATTATCATATTATTATATTAGGTGTTTATGGTTGTTTTAAAATCAGCGTTATTGAGATGCTAATAACTAATAATGCCTGAATTTCTCCAAATTGGACTGTTAATGCTCAAAAGAAGGAGGAAAACATCTTTTAGGGAAAAGTGATAATTTGTTATGTTACTATGCCATAAATCATTATGGAATATATAGGGTCTTGAAGAAAAAAAAAAAGTATCAATATTCAGAAATTTTACTAGTGAAATGAAAAGGAAAGAAAATTACTAAGGCAGCTACAGAATTGTACGAATGACCTTGGATATGCAATTAGAATAAATCTTAAAGGAAATAATTATTATAGGAATTGAATCAAATGAAAAAGGCTTGACATGTGTGTGATATGCATTAGCAAAATAGTATTGGATTGACCTTACTGCTTTCTTAGAGAAGATGGACTGTTTCACAGACATCTTATCTGTTAAAGTATTCAACGTGGGGATGAATAACAATTATTTTTAAACAAGAAAGATGATAGAGGAAGTCCATAAAGAAGACAGACAAAAAGAAAGACTGCAACAGGTATTACTGAGCATAAGCATCAGTAGTGATAAACTGGAGTGATCTCAAAGGGGAAAATAATAGAAAAGAGATGAAATGCAATGTCATGTATTTAACAAGAGGAAAATGTTTCTGTTAAAAGAAAACTATGTATAAAATGGGGTTTATATATGGGGTTTATTAACTGACCATAGGATGATTGTATGGATATGCCATGAAAAAGGAACATACAATTCAAGAAAACCTAAATCTAGTTATTGCCTTTAAAATAAAAAGAAATAATTCTAATTTAGAAGTCAGTGACCTAATTTCATCTATAATGTGTGTGATTATTGTTACATGCATCTTTCTATAGGTACCACTTGAAAAATCAATGTGAGACACACTGGTTCTCATAGACAGTGTGTGAATCACACTGATCTGCACGAATAGAATAAATACACCACCCAACAGGCTTTTAAGGAGCATTGTAACACAATCTGGTCAGAATGGCTCTGACTGTTCTTAATTAAAGTAGTTAATTTTTCTACTTTATGCTTATTACTTTCCCTTATTTACTAGTATACAATACTGGACATGAGATTGAATGAGTAAAAATAGGCTGGGGATGACAAAAGGAAGAGAAATGAAAAACAGTTTCTAAAGAAAAATACTGTGATGGTTTTGAGAAAGGTAGGAATAGCAGGGTCAAGAGGCCTAAATATTTTTTAAATGGTGCCTGATGATTTTATGAAAAGGACTAGATGACATGGTTGTCTGTGATGACAGGTGCTACACCCAGACAGTTCATCACAGGAACAAAGCAAACAGGATTATGCAGAAATTATTGCAATAATCTTGTCAGCATTTCTCAGATACATGGCCTATGGTTAGGAAGCGTAGAGCTATGAAGCAGTCTGCTATATCTAGCATCAAGAAAAAACAGCTGTAGTCAGCTTTGTTCCTTTTTTTATTACCCATATCTCTGTTAATTTGATTTGATTATTTGTTTGGATTTTGTCTGCATTTAAGGGCAAGGCTCACAAAACACAGTTATTTGGAGAGCATTAATAAAAATATCAGTTAATTAGCAAGTACAGAGAAATGAGGGTTCAATATAACTGGAGAAGAAATAATAAGGTTCTGATAATGTTTGCCTACAGGTAATAAAAATGACTATGTGAAAATTGAAAATCAGCAAAACTCCCAGAACTCTTCAGAGGTTTTGTGTGTCCTTATATTCCAGACTGATTTTTTTTTGTTGTTGTTGGTTTTTTTGCATAAAGAAGGAATAATATTTGTTGTCCCTCACTATCAAAATTTTATGTTTGAGTGTATCTTGTGTTTAAAAGATGTTTCCGGGCTGCAATATCAATCAGCAGTATTCTTTGGAAATGTCAATGGCTAGAATATTAGCACTTCACATCTACATACCTTGTAAGTAGGGAGCACTTGACATTAATTCTATACCACATAGCAATACTTATATGGTGATACTATAGAAGAGAGTAAAGAGAGAACAAATAAAAGCATTAGATTTTAAGAAGTGCAGGAAGACTTCAATAGTTGATAGTTACCACAATGCATAACAACATGTTTTTCAATAGTGAGATTGTGCAAGGAGTGTTACAAATGTAACACACCTATTACTACCATCATCACTGGATAAATTAGGGTATACCCACAGCACAGTTGAAGGCTTAATCTATATGTAAAGAATTAAGAAATATTCTAGCTAGGTTATGCATTGATTCATTAGTATCAATAGTCTTAATAGTGATGGAAACAATTCTGTCAAGTTTGGTAGATATAATTCATCAAGCAACATCTCAAATGAGTTAGGCTTCCAGATAGTGCTGTGCTGCCCTCAGGGACTTTGACCTCTGTGCTAAACTCATGAAGAAGTGACTATAACTTTCATCACTCAGACTCAGACACTTGGAAAAAGGGAGATATTGCTTAATCACTTCTCCTGTACCAAATTCCAATCTACTTCTGTGCATTGTGGCTGTGTGCAAATTGTTATCACTATAGTTTAGCTTTTTCATCAGCTGCTTCAATGGCTTTGTGGCTCATCCTGAGCTGAGATACAGAGATATTTTCACTGGTATCCAAGCTATATAAAGACAATTTGCAAAATGTTCGCATAAGCTAGAGACCGGACTGCATCAAGTTAATAAAAAATTACTAGATTAGCTCAGCACAGTGGTCTAAAAAGAACATTTAAGACCAATCATCTTAAAACAGTCTCACTGCTTAAATTAACCTTTCATGTCAGCTTTTATCTTACTCGTATTTCTTCAGCAGCTTTTATAATCAGTTTTGATTCGCCTATCTTACATATTTTCACCTATTTGACATCTTTAGCACGATGCTTGAATGAATTGTGTTTTAATGAATCAGACTGGAAAATCCATTTGTCATCAATTCTACCATTTTTGCTCACCTTTATAATCTGCTAATATAATTAAAAAGACCAGCTCAAGAATGAAGTGCTGCTTAATGTTGTGGTGACTGATGGTCCCCAAGGGATGAAGCTGAAACTAACGAAGTGATTCCATAATGTGGCCATCAGTAGAGTTCTGGAAACCTGCCCCTCTGTCTTACTGCAGCAGATGGTCTTGCCTGTAGAACAAGGTGAAGTGAATAGTTTCATCAGTGCAGTGATGAAAATAAAGATGAATCTTTGTCAAAAAGTTTGAGTAAATACACCATTCTTAAAGCATCACAATCAAGTTGGTGGATTATTCTCCTTACTTGATTACAGCTCCTGCTCTCAGATGTTGCCTTCTAATCTATAAGAACAAAGCATGAATGCTCATTGCCCCATATGTATGAATTTCACCAAACTCTTCATCTGCTTATACAAAGCTGAAATGTAAATTGATAGAAGTACACAAGGACTCAAGCATATACAGGGAAAGATGGTCTGAGGAAAAAAAAAAAAAAGAAAAACAGCACAAAAATGTTAATGCAATGGAACTCAGTAGGTCACAAAAGTAGATCAAGAATAATTATCTATGAAATGCTTCAAGGAATGTAGAGGACTCATGAGGGTAGAATTCATGTCACTGAGATGAAATTTTGAGGATTAATTCCTGTGGTTGTTAGTGAAACTACGTACCAGTTTCTCTCAACACTTGTAACGTCTATTGTTGAGAATTTTGAAGCACAAATGTGCTTCTGGCATTGCTGCTACTTTGAGGAAGAGAGAGCTGTTGACTGAGAAGTAGAACAGCCTTCTAATAAAGCATTTCTGATAATCAAACTTATTAAGATGCTATATTTTATCATATTAGTATAGGGTTAATGAGTCAGAAAAATAAATGTGTGTTTAAGAGGGCGTAATTCAATAAATTAAGTACAAATCAGATGTTCTTAATTTTGTTTTAATGATGTGATCTATTCTTCTGTATTCTACTAACACTAAATGTTACTATTGTCGATCCTTTCCTACATTATGAGTCCTCTGGAGTATTCCATCTGTCTGTCATGGTGTGTTGTTTTAAACCGCTTGCAATCTTAACTATGCTGAAGGGCTGAACCCAGCATCTACAATTACCAAGACAAGCTGCCAGGGTACTTTCTTACCATAGTTCTTGCCTGAGTGTTGTTTCTGTCATTTTCCAGAGCAATGCCCTTTCCTCATCACTGCCTAAACTGAGTTATAACAGATACAATATATGTGCTCCAAATCGATTTTTGATGTTACACCAATATCATGGAGGAAGGCAAGGTGTCTCCATGAGAAAGAGATAGTTATGGGTGCTATAGAGAGCACTATATTTGTTTTTGTACACTGAGTGTCAAGTTACAACATTCTTCAGTTAGACATATGGCCTGTCTGTGTAAATGAATATTTCACACATCCCTGTTATTTAGTTTGTTGCAATCTGCTAGCCATGGGCTTGCAAAGAGGTACACCAAAGAAGTCTCATCATGGCCTAAGAAGACATACTTAAGGACTGTTAAATTTTATATATCCAGAAAACAAGTACCGAAGATGCCAGACATGACTTAAAGGAGACCAGAGCAGAGTTTGTGAATTGCTGTCATTTTAGCTGAACTAAAGGTGAATCTGTAATCTAAGCCAAATCGAAATTAATTGACCTTAGCTTCTGTAGTGACTTTCCTGAGAGGCAAGTTCTGTGATCCAGCATCTAATTTGCTACAGAGCTGAAAGGAACTTTACTGTGTAGGTACTTAAGCACTCTATAAGGACAGGGTAATAAACCTTGCTGCTGGAATTAATTGAAGGTGGGCATCTGGATACGTGTACATCTTTGAAGAAGGTATCTGATTTTATCTGCCAGGAATTACCCAGCTCATCTCAGAGTGGAATAACAATTTCCTCTTGACTGGTGAATAAATACCCTATAAAATGACTAATGGTCTATTTAATTGTCCTATTGAAAAGAGCATGGTTGTGACTAATGTGCAAAATAAACCAACTTTGGAAACCTCATACAGTACTTACTATTCTTGAAGTAATGAAGCATGATCATGAAATCTATACTTGAATCTAACTACTTTTTGCCATTCATGTCAAAGTTTTCTTCTCAAGAAATTAAATACTCTTGGAAGAGTGTTCACAACATGAATGAGCTCAACTCTTTCAATACAAGTCACCAATTTTGCCCTGAATCATTAAGTTATTTGTTCAAATCTTAAAGTGTCAACAGCAAAGGAAATGTAGCTGCAGAATGACACATTTAATTCCAACACTAGAAAGCCTAAGGTAAATAAGAATCCTTGGTTTGTGCTTCAGTGGTGCATAAAATTGCAAAATTCAGATGTTTTTAGTTTTCTTTGCTAGCACGTATTATCTGTTAAAATCAGCCCTAGCTAATGGAGAAATACATAGCAGAGTTGTCAGTTCAAATCCAGTCTATTGGCTGGAGATGACTATTCAGCACAGAGCAGTAAGCATATAGCTGGAAGACTGCAAGGAAGGTGGAACCAAAAGTTGTCACTGCCTGCTGACTGTCTGGCATCTCACAGATGTGAGAGTTAAGAAGCAGCATTCAGGAACTACATTGCCAAAATTAACACTAATTGACAGTTAGCATCCTTATTAGTAAGACTAAGTTATTTTAAGACCTAATTTAGCAAAACTTTTAGAGGTAGGTTAAGTCCCATCGAAGGCAATTTATAATTGAGTAAGATACTAGTGTTTAGTTGACAACTCACTACTTTTCTCTATACTTGCCATTTTCAGGAGCAAGATCTGCAGGGTAAGATGCATGCTGCTGAAATCCTTGTATTTGTGGTCTATGACTAAAGTTCATGTGAAGAGTTTTGAAGCTCTTAGGGATCTGAAATTCAAATGAAACATTTTCAGAGAAATAAAAAGCAACAAAATCGAATAAAATACATTTAGTAAACATTGAAGCATCTGAAAATTGTACAGTCATTAATTAAAAAAAGTCATGTCTCAAAATTGCAATTATAAAAAAATCCAAAGATCTATGGATCATAAATATGTTTAGATTACATTTTTAGATATTGGAAAACATAAAAGGAAAACAATTTTTTTAATTAAATATTTTAGCCCTTTTTTGAACTCACACTTAAAATGTTTGAGCTCTTTTGCTCTCTATTCTTTTCTCTAATGATCAGCAAATTGAACAATTGACATAAATCTTTCCTCTGAGATGGCAAAACACCTACTCCATTGTAATTTTTTTTTTTTTTTTTTCCACATATGATATTCTGAATATACTTCCCTACATCATCTTTGGGTATCAAGGTAAGTACTTAAGCAAGGATGTGGTGAAAGTTCATTGTTATGGTAGCCAACAGGGAGATATCTGTGGTGTGCAGGACTAGCAAGCTGTTAGTCCTTGAGACATTAATCTGTCATTTTTCATAGGTGTGAATATGAGTGAAAATCGTTTTCAAAAAAACAGCAAATAAAAATAAATGTTATTTTAAACAAAATTCACAGACATTTGCAGGCTCCCCTTGCTCTGTAGTACCATCAATGTCACTGCTGACTGCAGAATATCAATCACTCCCTTCACAAAGTGCCATATGCTATAGTAGTTCAGAATATTTTGCTCATGGTTTGTGGTGTCTGAAGAAAAGACTAAATTACAGAGAACAAATCATGACTTTCATGAAAGGGTTCCAGTAATCCAATTCAGCTCAGGTAATGATATATCATTTCTTGCTTTCTGATTTGGACTCTTCTGACATTGGTTCCAGCAATTTGATTTCTTTTCCATTTCTCTCTGCCTCTTCTAAGATACATATAGATGGCTTCCTTCAAACAAGTAGAACACACTTTTCAGTATTTTCCAGCCATCATCTCCACCTACTCGTAGCTGTTATCCCTGTCACATTTACAGGTTAAATCTTTAAGCTTTCAAATGACATTTTTCCAGAACTGACAGGTTTGTGTAAACGTTTACAGAATATTAGCATCCAGCCACACTGGTCAGAGATCCAGTGCAACATGACACAAACTTTTTCTTCCTTGACACCACTAGCCAAATAAATGCTTTAGCAGTGAAGATCATAACTCTTGTTCAGACAGCATGATTGCCAATCTCCCATTAAATCAGAGAATGTATTCACTCTTCAGAAAGCTTATATCAAAGAGGTGAGGATGAGGGGAGATCCCACGCCCCATAAATGGATGGAGCTGAGGAGAAGCCAGGGAAGAATTTAGAGAGATTTTGTCTCAGTAAGGTAGGGCAGGTTTCTGGATTAATGGATGTAGGAGAGGCTTGCAGTAGGTATATCTCATATCTGTCCTATTTCCTTTTGCCAGATGTATTTCCTCAAGAATTCCAAATATGTTAAATTTGCTCAGAATGCTAGATATATTCATCATCACTGATCAAACTGACTTTGAAGTTGTCCTTCAATTGCTTCTGACAGTGATTTGAAACAAGTGCCACTTCCTGGCTGTCTCTTGTTTTTTTATGGCTTCTAGTGAACATCAATAATATGAATTTCATTTTAATTCTTTTTTTAAGGGATCTTATTTATAGAGCAATTTCAAGTGCAGTGTCTTGTCTCTATGACATGATTGCCAGCTCAGGCAGCCGTTAAAGTTTACTGCTTAGGCCTTCCTTCAAGGTACAATATGGGTATTACTTTCTAAAAGTAATTTAGGATACAAAATGCTAAGAGCTTGTTAACTTCCTGCAAGCTGCCTATCCAACACCTGCAAGCTTGCTGTTTTCATGAACTGATCTAACTTAATTCAGTAGTGCAGCAATTTTTAGTTTCTTCTTCCTTTTCAAATATATAGGTGACAACAACCTCTGATCATTAAAACTCTGTCAACTACTATTTAGCATTAATATTTTCTGAGTTATGCTGCGATGCTATGCTTTGCCAGGATCTTACTCTTTAAGTGTAGTCGAGTAACGGTCAATGAATTAACTACTTCCACTCATAAAGTAAGATCTAATAAGTAAAGAAGGAAAGTATCAAAATACCTCATTTTTTGAAAGGAACAATCCAAGTAAATAATAATGTAGGTAGTAGATTGCAATACTTGATGTTTCATTAAAGAAAATAAAGAACTCTACTAACAAAAAGTTTTTAGGTTCATCTGGTTTAGCATTTAAAGGAAGGAGAAGCATAGTTTCAAACCTACAAGTTAGTGGTATGTTTATGCACAAAGTTATGGAAACTATAACTTTTCTATCCTATTCACGGAATATTTTACATTTGCTAACCTTTCTCTAGAACACAGAGAAAATCAACATTTGGAATCAAAATTACTTATGCAGGCAAATAAATTGAAATAGGGAATCCTTACTGATACATTTAAAGTACATCTATCTCTAAATGCAGGATATTTAGTGTGTGACAGAAGGAAAGCAAAAGAAATAAGGCTCAGGTCACTTCTTGTCAAGTATCACATGAAGGATAAGAATACGTTTAAAAGATATTACTTCTTGGAGAGAAAAACTAGTACTCCCAGGAAAGATGAACATCGTGTCAAATATTTAGGTGCTTTTGCACTTTACCTGTTCATTATCCTTGTGTTTCCTTATATCCTTACATATGCTTTGTGAAATAATTGGTAGCTAATGGATACTGATTCCAAATTTTCAAGATTCTTGAGAAGTGGCTTGTATTTTACCTTGTACCTGTCATAGACTTGCAGGTAAATTACTTTCATTTTAAGTCCCCTAGGTAATGCTGGAGCAATGTAGAAAGCAATGTGTGTAAACAGTTTCTTGAAAAACTAACATGCTGGAGGGAAACTTTTGACCAATTGTATGAAAAAGTTTTCAAGAATTGAAAGATCCTCAAATCCAGTGAGTTCTTTTAGTCACCAATAGTTCTAAAAATGCAGTGGCAAATTAAATCCCTAGATAAATGAAAATAGATCTTTAATATCTTGCTCATGTATTTCTTTTTACTGTTGGATATGGAAGGAAAAAAAAAAAAGCCTTTTTTTTCCTGGTTTTTTTTTTTTTTTTTTCCTTCCAAAATAATTAATTCAGTCGATTTATTAGGATAAAGAAGTAAAAGATTTTAGACACTTTGTATTCAATATGTAACATTAATAGGATGTGTGTGGGAAATACCTAACACTGCCCATGCTGAATCTCCGTCTATGAAGTGGGCCAGTTGCCTCTTTATTGCTTATTTCTATTGTTTTGATTAAATGCCAGAATTATTATAACTTTTTTTTCTGTTTTGTCTTTTATCAAATAGCTTATTTTGTAGTGATGAGCCTCTAGGTCAACTTGCTACCACTCCTCCATTTTGCAACTTTCTTCCCTCCTGGTGAAATCCTGAGATTTAGGTAGTCTCTACTGTGCATATAAACAAGTGATTTACATTAATTTACATATCATTTATGTGTTTGTAAACACTACATTAAAGTGTAGAAATGAATCCTTTAAAATTGATTTTGCATAATTTGCTGCAAAAACAGACTAAAAAGGGCACTGATTATTACAAGTGCTACAGGTTCAGTAAGGCAGAGCTGAGACATAACACAGTTTTCTGCAGAACATACAAATGCCAATGCATACAGTCCAGGTTCTCATTTTTACTGAAGAAGGACCGGATTTACCACTCTCATCTTGGACAAGCATTACTCTGTACATCCACTGTTGAAACTGCCCTCAGGGCAAAACACTGCTTAACATCTACTCCCAAGTTAAAAAAAAGTCTTTAATGTCTTTACCATACAGATTATAGTCTTTCAGCTTCAGTCATAGAGTTGGATATACTAGAAGAAATGTATGTGATAGAAGCATTTAAATTAGCAAAGTTTCAAATTCAGGTAAAGAACAGAGCTGTACAAATTATTTTTTATTGGTGATGTTATATGAAAATCGCTAAGTCACAGCTTGCATTAATGGTTGTGCACCTGCTGAAGGGATGCAGCCAGCCCTGGGAGCACAGGTAAAAGCAATTCACCTGTGCAACTGGAAGGTTCTACCCCTCTAAGCCTCATTTAAGGGCTGGCTGCCCCAAGGGATAATTTTCTATCTAGAGATCTTTCCTTTTGGTGTACTTGGTGAGCCCTGATCCTGGGGGCGGATAAGAAAGTTTTTCTTTCTTTAACTGGATTGTGACCAGCACCTTTTTGGGGGGTAATTTAGAACTGGTTATCTGCTATTGCTTTTTCCTACAGATGCAATTCAGAACTTCTAGTTAAGGTACTTTCAAAGTATTTCTGGCTGGCTCTATAGTAGTAAGCCTGAAACAAGCAATGTAGCTTCTTTCTTCTGCCTGCCATTGAGATAATCTCCACTGCAGTCTTCCTGCAGGAAATTTAGTGGGCAATTTTGTATTTCTTATGTTCTTTGGTGAGTTAAAGTTTTTATCAAGAAAATGCCTATAGTTTTCAAGAGAGAACTGTGTTGAGTTGTCCTGTTATCCAGAAACATGTATCTACTTGAAAATACACTTAAATTGCTTATCCTGAAACTACCTGCTTATCTGGCTAATAGAATAATAGCAGTTTGTTCTTTGATATGAAAAAAACTTTGCATTAGAGAAGAACAATTGATTAAAGAGTACAGAATTAAATAATGATTTAATGATAATTACAAAAAGCACAACAAAAAAGAAAATAGTGGAGAATAAAGCTCCCTGAAAACTTTAAGTTGTGATTTTCTTGCTTTTCAAATGTTTTATAATAAACTTCTGAGGAGAGTGCATTTCCAAAACACACTAATTAATGTATTTTTTAATAATTAGTAATCTATTTTTGTTTACAATAGAAGTGCATAGGGCTTATCTATAACTCTCATTAAGTATTTTGCTGCTATTTTGGGGAATCTGGTGCTAAATACACAAGGCATCTTTTTTCATTCATTTTTGAGGGCAAATTGAATTATCAGAGACAGATTTAGGCCTTGACTTTGGACTGCTTGATGTACTCAGGGTGAAAAAGTTACGTAGATTAAAAGAAACATGATATAGAGAGAAACTACTGATTCTGGAAAATGTTCAGTTTAAGTAAACATGCTTCATTAAAAATGATTTACAAATGCATATTTCCTTTTGAATCGAATAACATTTTACTATTTCCTTCAAGATAGAGCTGAACTATAACCGAAGTGGATTGGAAAATGTTTTTTATTTTCTATTTCTACAATTAGTTATTTTGAAATGCATGAGTCTTTGTAGTCCAGTGGTGCTTTCTTTAGTACTTCGCTTACCTTATTTCTCCTCCATATTTCTCAACAGAAGATCTTATGCTTATTACAAGAACATGAGATTTTCAGAACAAAAGCGTGTTTTTCTGGCAACACCTGAATTACAGATAATGTAGTCAATGCAAGTAACAGAGGAATAACTGGAGAATGATGCATCCTACAGCTTTTCCTTTGAAAAGAAAATTAAGAATGAGGGTGTGTACTAACTTCTTCCAGATCACAAGTCCATTATGTCCTCTACCAAAAGATGGCAATCCAAGTCCACAGAAGACTTTGTTTTCCATATGATAGCATCTTGGATGTATACATCTTTTCCTTTAACCACTTCACTTTTTGACTCTCTTTTGAACCATCTTTTGGTGGAAGTTTGATAAAAATTATTATTAGTGGATCAAAATATGGCATTAATTAATTCTGCTTTCACTTCAGTAATGCTTGTTACAATTGTAGAAATTTTTAGAAATGCAGAATCCTTATGTTCTTGCTGAAGTCTCTAATCCAGATTTTGTCAGCTCCCTCACTGTCTCTCACAGTCACATTTACTTTCTTTTTAACTATCTTTCATGGAGATCCTGGATGAGATGCTCTGGGTGGATGAGGGGGAAATTGTTTCAGCAGACATGTAAATATGCATTTGCATCAGTTAGAACATATGTGCTCGATAGGAATGTCAGTCTGCTTCCTATTTAGCCTAGGTAGATATCCCTCTTCTTACTCTCTTCAGTCTTGCTCCATTAACAACAACTTCTGATACATGTTACTAATTACTATCTGTATCCTTTCTCCTACTATCTAGATCTCACTTTTTCTTCTAGCTAGTGATTGCTACAGTAAATATTTCATTTGCAATATTTCTTTCCCTCATATAAAAATCACTGGCCAGCAAAGTGTCAGTTACAGTCTTGTTCGTAATAACAATTGAACAAATATTAGATAGTGTTTCATTTGTGTTCTATGCCTCTAGTCTTCAGATTTTGTTCTTCTTTTCTCTGTTTTTCTTTACCTACTTATTAAATCAGTTATCTGGAAACAGTCTGGTCATCTGTAGTGCAAGTGACACCCTAAACGTATAAGTTGAATTTATCTCCGTTGCAATAAATGCCCAAGAACAGACGCTAACATGAACCTTCCCCAAACTCATCATGATGTTTCTTTTTTCACCTATTTGTACCTTGTCTATTCCCTGCAATATAGTGTACAGTTTTTATGGCATGAATTACTGCAGTGAGAAGATAAGTATGAATACTCTTTTCCATAATATAGTATTTTTTACTTTCTCACTCAGTGAGTATTTTATTTACACATGCATAAAAAGAAACTTTCACATGAAAAACTATAGAATATAATAAACTTATATTCATTTTTACATTACTAAATCTTACTTTGTAGACCAAAATAACATGCAGGTGTTTCAAAGACTGTCTGAAATAGTAATAATGAACACAGTCCATAATTCAAAAAGCGTAACTTACAATAAAACTGTCTTTTAATATGTATTTAATTAAAATCTTCCTGTGCTGATGTTGTAGTGAACTTCTAAAATAAATGAACTCCTTATTTTTGACTAAATTATGTTTCTATTTTAAATTGCAGTCTTTTTTGTTTTCCTATTACTAAGTTAACTCTTCAAGAGCTAGTCTACAGTGTTTACTGTGTTCTCTAGTTTTTAATTAGGCAAGTAAAAGTCACGGTGCTGACCTGCCTCAATGTGCAATGAAAATGCAGACACCAACGTCTCAATCTTTAACTGTCTGGTCCAGATTCTACTTAGTAAGTTGTTATAATAAAAATTGACTATTTCTGTTTATTACACGTTAATGTGAAGTTTAGAATATATTTCAGAGTACACTAAATCATCTTAAACTGTGGGGTCGAAAATTTATACAGCTTCCCAACAGTCCTGAGTTAACCTTTGTAAGTCCTTTCCCAACGAAAGAAAATTTTCACTAGTTCAATAGAATTATTGTAAAAACACTAAACAGTGACCATTCTTTGTTTCTACTGGAGTAGCCTACCTCTTCTCAAAGCAAAGTGGGTTTATCGCTCAACATTTTTTTTTCCTTTTCACACTGCAACTGCAATTCTGTATATATGAAGTCATTCTCTTCTGAACGTATATTTTTAATGAGATCAATTTAAGTAAGATAGTTGCACAGCCACAGATCAACTTTCTGGGGCTTGTTGTACCACCCATTTATACATGTAGCTTCCATTTGGTAAGAGGGGAACATCACAGGTGAAATTCTTATACTTGCTCTCTTAACACTATCACTACTTTATCCGTTTGGTCCGATAAGCAGTAATCTTTCTATGTGGTCAGTTACCACAGTTTTTTCAATCAATACCTCCAAGCTCCTGTCATCTGATTCCTTTGATCTGCCCTGATTCAGTTCACCAATTTATATTACTCATTTTCTCTGTATTAAATTAAAATCTAAATGAATTAACATCTCATGATTTTGCATCAATGTGGCAAGAGGAGTTTTGTCATAACTACTTTTGTAGAACCAATAGAAACATAAAGTAGACATCTAACATGTGCTTGGGACTTCCTTCACAAAGAAAAATTATCATGAATAAGGTGTGAATGGATTTGTAGATTTCTATTATGTGGAGGTGATTCTTCTCTGGTGAGAATTATTGCTTATGGACTGTTCTTCTCAAGCAAGTCTTTCTTTGAGGAATGGCACTTTAGTACCATTGTCAAAAGAGTTCCAGAAGAGAAGTATTATGGGATTCAGCATGTCAGTAGATCAATAATTCATTTTTCACTTACAAAGTAAATGATTATTGCTGAATGGGATGAATTTCATACCCTCTTATAAGTATTCTAAGAGGCTCCATCTACCAGCTGAGCATCTGAACTGATATAAATATATAAAGGAACTGCCAATACCGAAGATAAAATTAAAGGAGAGGGAGGAAAGACTGCTTAATCTTAAAGTTAGCTTATGGATCTCTTTCTATTTTTGCTTTATTTTGTTTTTCTTGTGTATTTGTTAAATGGGTTACTTTAATATCTCTAAAACTTCCGCTACTATATAATAAAAGTGTACTTAAGGATATCATTTGGTCCGTTTCTCAATTCCAGTCAACTTCGTAGAGGTACAGTACTTAGTAAAAATCTGCAACGACGTAGTATTCACAGTTTCTTCCTGGATTAGTCTTCACTTGGTATTTTTACCTCAGTTATCTCAACTGTTGTCAAATTTGTCTGAAAAAATTAAATTGTTATCTTTAGGAAGTTTGAGTTGTATTTTAAATATGCATTCAAAATAGCCCCTCCAATGAGCTTCATTTCTAAGATCAAAGGTGGGAAAAGAAGGAAGAGAGGGAGTAAGAGAAACCTACCTTTAGTTTTACAGTGCTGTGGACTAATTTGTAGAGATATGATAGGTTTAGATATCTCATCTCACAGATGTAACAATAGCAGTAACCGTTATGATCACATTTGCAGACTTCAAAATTCCACATAAAAGTTTTTGAGAATGCAGGAAGGTAGCAATATGCTCTACAATTCCACTCTGAGAATAGGTACAGAATAAAAGTGGAAGGTCTTGACACCCTGGAGAAAAATCTTATCTCCCGATTACTGGCTCCAGTGCTTCTAGTTCAAAGTTTTCCCTCACAGACTATCTATTCAATAAGTTTGGATCATTGCAAATCGCATCTCTGACAATTTTCTAGTAGGAAGCATAAATTGAGGTAAAAGAACTAAATATCTAAACTCATGTCAAAAAAGTAATGTGATAGTAGGAAACCTGTGTTAAAGTTTGTCCCCAGGTACAGAGTAATAAATGCCAGATTTGTCAGACAAATTATTAGCAAAACCCAGCAAACAAATACCTAGATACAATTATGTGATGAAAACAATGCTATTGGAAACTTTGTGGAAGCTATAATAGGTGAACTTAGAATGCTTATGGAAGGTCAGGAGATCTTTCTATCACTTTCTATCACAATGTCATCACCTGAGAAATCCTTTATTAGTACTCTAATTAGAAAATTGATATAATGACAAGCTTGCAGTTTTTTCTTTTATGCTTTCCTTCACTTTTTCTTCTGAAAGTATGAAATTTTCAGAACAGAATAAGCGTACATGATGCACATGTAGAACATGAAAAGGAAACTATTCTAAATTTTTATGCAAGTAGAAACTCTTAAAAAAAAAAAAAAAAAAGGGAATTGCCCTTCCTGAATAACCTCTATAGTTCACTGGTTTACTTCACACATGAACATAAAGGGATTCATTTATTATATATATATTTTTTTTTCTGAAGCTGCTCAATGAGTTTTTTCTTCACTTTGATTTTGTTCAGTATTAATTAAAATGTTTAACATAATTTCTCTTAGTAGCGACACTTAAAAAATTGGACAAAAGGCACGGTGTCTGATAGTGAATAATGTCTTTGCAACCATCAAGGTGAGACAAAAGCGATATAAACTATAAATCATCATAATTAAATAGAGAGGTAATGTGCAGAAACAACTATTACTTCCTAAGCAAGGAACTTGCACTAGTCCTGAAGTGGGTTCACTCTTTCTACATATTCAGAAATCTGTCCTTCGTTTGGTACAAAACATGAATTGAAATATTGAATTAGAGGTTTTATTTTAGATTCAATGTGTCAACATCCTATAATTAAGTCAATTCCTGAGATTTCTACCTGTAGTACTACTAAAATTGTGTGTGAAATAATAAAATTTTGCAGCTCCTCCCAGAAGCAGGACCACTATGTGAGTGCTGCAACTGTAGCTAACCCAGAAGAAAAATAGTAATTTAAAAAAAAAAAAAAAAAAAGGCTTAAATAACAGTTGTGTGTCCAACTTATTTTCCTACTTCATCTTTGTTTCCATAAGAATGATAATTTTATGTTCCTTTATGAGCTTGGTTGTATGTAAGGTTGTAGGGTGTGGGCCTTGGGGCTTCTATTTATTTATTTTAACTGAAGTATTACTGCAAAATGAACTTGATATATTTTTCCTTTAAAATTTGAAGCTTTTAAATGCTCATAAAGAGTAAGAATATGAATATGTATTCATATATGTAAAATGAAAAACTTAACATGATTGGTTTTTTTTGTTTTTTTTTTGTTTTTTTTTGCCATCTGTAAGTCAAGCACACATACATGTTCTTTGAATTTAAAGAAAAATGCAAGTAACAACAGAATAATAATATTCAAGGACCCCAAACTCCAAGAGAGAATACGGAGTCTATAGCCAGTATATATTTTTACATATTATATATAACAAACTGAAAACTGTAAGCATAATAAAATTCTCCTGTATTTACTAATCTCAGCAGGCAATCTGTACATGGCAAGTAATAGAAAACATTCAGTCTTAAGGACTTGCATACAATTACATCATTTGTGGTTGTATATTTTTACAGCATGTGTTTCTGTTACTGATTAAAAAGGTGAAATATTTATTAGCAAGTACAAGATTATAACAAATTGATTCTACTCCACAAAATTTCCAAATGCCATAATTCTTTTTTGAGGGAAAATAAATCATGTTGAATCACTCATTCCCAGGAGCCAGGGCTCCTAGTAATATCTAGACACCCAGACATCTGAGAAACTGCAAGTCAGGGGAGGAAAGAAACAACCAAGGCTTCAGGCTTTTAAGGCAATTGAAATCAGGAACAGTTAGTAGTAGAGCCAGCAACCTAATATCTAAGACAGGCACCCTGTTTACCAGGATCTGCTTTTTGGCAGAGGGTTTCAAAGATGTATGTGACCACATGAAAAGCCTTAATTTTCACAAAGTAGAAAATTCTGGAGAAATGACTGCTTCCGCCAAAGTATTCCTTTAACCATAAGGTTTAAATGTTGGGTGGTTCTGTGTGGAGCCAGGAAGTGGACTCAATCATCCTCATGGGCACTGCTTGGGATATGCTATGCTTCTATGATTGTACAAAGTGAAAGAAAAACTCAACTTCAGGAGAGAGGAGGGAGACAGGGGAGAAGCTAGCTTTCTCACAGAAAGCATAAAGGAAAGAGTGGGCATGATCTATGCTGCTGGATTCTACCTATGCTATAGGTAGGAAGATACTCCTCTTAGTTCCCTATACTAAAGTTCTTGGATCAAAATTTTAATTGTGGATCTCTTACAGAGATTTACAGAGGCAAGGCCTTGAACAGCCGACAGGAGAAAAAACCTGACATTCAGTATGAGTACTACTCTCAGATTACTTTTCCATGTTTGTTCCTGAAGTCTTTCTTTAGCAATCCTACAGAACTTTAAGTGAGAAACAAAGGTCATGGGGCCATGAATAAGAAATTAGTTTGGCTTATTTAATTATTTCCTGTATAATAAAATCTATCAAAAAATGCTGTAGATTTCTTCGGCAGCATTTTCAGAAGTTATGTTGCTATAATGCTTTACTGAGCTCTAGTGACAAATGATTTAAGCTTGAAATCATTTTACTTGGGTTCTAACTTTGCAAAGACTATTGTATGGAAAGGCCAATAAGCAGAGCATTGATCTCAGAAGTATGTCAAAGGCAGATGTTTAAATTAATGTACAATTCATTTTACTGCATATCTAATTTCTCACAAATCATGAAAAATTTCTTCTCTATGTAGGCATTTATACAGGCTATTAGAGCTAGTTCTAAACCATTAACCCCTCCGAGTTGCAGTTATTCATAACGTATAATGCAGCTTCCTTCTACATTTTCCTTTCATGGTGGGTTCATAAATGTTCATTTTAGTTTTTAAAAATTCAGTAAAATAGAAAGCATTATTACACAGAAAATGTGAGTTCATGCTTTTTCATATGCAGCAAAATGTTTCTGCTGATGTCACTAAAAAGGTCTTTTTCAGTTCTTTGAATGTAAGCTGAACAAAATAAAGAAATCCTCAATTGCTACCTTAAAGCCAGTCAACAGTCTTTTTTTTTTTTTTTTTTTTTTTTCATAACATAAGCTAAACTGCAGGCAATGTACATATTTTGCTACGTATGTAACTTAGTCTGAAGAGTAAATGAAACATGGATTTTTTTTTTTCCTGAAAGGCTGCTTTATCCTGTGCCTTATTGCCACCAGCTGTGAAGTATCATAGAGTACAGAACTGAAGATGGGGTATGATACGCAGTATATATTTTGTGTGTATTTATATGTAGTTGGCATTTGTCCTGTTATAAACCACACTAATCTTTTCTTATTCTTTTCTTACCCTCATTTTTTTTCCTTTTTCTTCTCAAGAGAAGGTCTCAGTTCACCTAAATACATCCTACTTCTTGCTTTCTCCTCCCCTGACTGCAACTTATATACTTTCCACTTGCAATTTATGTTGATTCCACAGCCCTTCTCTTGCACCTCCTCTCACAAAAGTGTCATGCCTATTTGAGAAACTCATAAAGGCAAAAGTTCTGTAGTCAGTACTATTATAACCTTATACATAACCCTGGGACAAACCCTGGGACAACTCCATTGTAGCACTCCAGCCAGGAAAACCCTATCACTGATTAGCTTCAGACCTTTGTGATACAGAGCACATTACAGAGCAGTGCTCAGATCCTCAGTACTTTTCATGCTTATTTTCTGACCAGTACAAAAAAGGGAAAAAAAAAAAAAAAAAAAAAAAAAAAAAAAAAAAAAAAAAAAAACTTACTCAGCAGTGATCCCAGTTAGTGGGTGAGTCTCAGACACACAGTCCTTTCATTCACACCCATTTTCTGAGCTGTTAGCATGTACAGGAAAGCTGAGATTTTTTCACTGTGTATGAGATGCCCTTACAGGTGAATGTAAACATCTCTGCATGTGAATGCAGTGGCATACTGTGATTGTAAAATATGGAATTAAACATATGTTTTACCTAGATAATTAACAACAACATTGAAACATTCAAAGATTTGGAATGCTATAAGAAATCTGCCTATGAATCTTTAGACTTCGTGTTGTTATTATTAACATCATGAACCTCATAATTCTTATGGCTTGTTTATGTGAAGGAGAAGGATGAGGGTCTGCAGTATTTTCTGCCAAAGATAGCAGGGTTTTAGTAATTCTGTCTCTTTTACCAAGAATGGAGATACTAAGGAGAGCAAATTAAAAAAAAAATCATTTTCTTTCCTAAGGACAAAAAGATTAGAATTAGAATGATATCATTATTGCATCACATCACTAAACAATGAGAGACCAAGACTCAGTGTACACACTGCCATGGAAATTTCATTGCCATTTCAAACATATTGCATCTCTGTCCATTTTGTTGTTGTTGTTGCATCTATTTCTTCTTAATGAATTTGAAGATCTGTGTCATGAATGCTGCTAAAAAATGGTTATACAAACGTTATGATTTCCCAGTCTTATTTTTCAGAAACACTAGAGACAAATAATACTTTTCTCTATTTTCCTTTCGTCCTGTATCCTAATTTTCGTCCTCTTTCCTAATGCTTTTTCCTATTTTTTATTATTTCTTTCTTTCTTTAATTTGCACTGATTAAAACTTCAAAATGAATGTTTACAGATTCCTGAAGTGTCTTTGTATTAAACAGATTTTTCTTAGTGCATGACTGTCTCTCCCAGCTAGGGACCATTCTAATGCCTTTCCAGGAGGAAAGCACCAGGGGCACTGGGGCAGGGATAGGCTGAAGTCAGGCTGAGACGTCGGATGTGGTCTATAGTGGCTCACTAGAAGAAAAGAAGGTCCACCCTTTGAGGTGAACAGTATCTAGGCATGTAGAGAAATTAAAGCACATGTATTTGTTAATTTTAATCCAGAGGTGTCTGATGATAGCGTTTTTTGGTTATCACTGACTTGCATGATAAGATATAAATAACATGAAATGATACCTTTAAGAAACAGGTCTACATTATGGGCAACAAGAGCTGCATATTTCTTCTGCACACCTTCAGCTGCAACTTTCATGAACTGAAGCTTCAATTCTCTTTTTATCACTTTCTTTACATTTTTTGGTAAGAAAACCATCTGTGAGCAGAGAGCAAACTACTTGCCTTTTCTAGCAGTGACCTGCTATGTTACTTATTTTACCTTCATTTAACAAAGTCGCAGCCTAATTAGAACAAATGTTTTTTTTACCTTCATTACTTGATGAAAAATATATATTGAATTGAACTTTTATGCAGCCTGAGGCGAGTGAGATACTGGAAAAGTGGAAAGCAATATGGCATTCCTTCTACAAGAGTACAGCACGTTCATAGGTCTTTTATAACAAAAGTGTATCACACTAAGGACTCATGCTCTGTGCATTCTCCAGAGTGTTCAAAGGGTAAAAGAGCATGGCCTCTTGTTATCTATGTAAATCTAGGAAAAAACTTCTGCCTCTCTGTGTGATTCTGGCCCTATTCCTGTCTTGTGATACTTAAACTGGGCTACAATTGAATGCTTTAGGAAAAACGTGGACATTTTTCTGCAGTTAAGGAATTTTTAGCGAGGAAGGAGAATTAATGCAATCTCTTTACAGCACTCTAAATTCCTCAGTGAAGTATATATCAAGTGTTATTTATTTTCTCTGTGATATTACATATAGCATCTTGGATATTTCTCAAGAATGGTGGACAAAAATAACAAGCAGAAATCATGTTTTACTGTAGCATAGTAAAAAAGTTCATGATAAATGCATGAAACTTTGAGCTTGATTACAGGAACACACACACAAAATAGTTGCATTATAGAATGCTTTATTTAAGTAATCCTCTTTAACAACAATAAAGACTGCCAAAGTCACCAAGCTTGAATAACATCTGAGGGAACCTGGAACTGTCAGCTGAATCCAACACCACTGGGAATTTTATCTCAAGGTAAATAACATGTACAGCTTAAATAAGCTATAATTGGCTAATTAAATAATTTGAAAAACATTTTAAAGGTTAAAGCTACATTATTTAATTTTACCTACTGAATCTAAATTCTCCCTGAAGTATCAAAGAATGTCATATTCTAATTAAATTCTTTCCCTGAACTAATAGAATACCTTAAAATTTATAATGATAAGAACTGTTGGCTGATTAGAACTAGTAAACATTATAAAAATAAATAAATAAACTAAAAACATCCCTCATTAATATTAATGATGGCATCTTTCTTTTGGTACTTTAAGTAAAATGTCCAGCACATAAATAAATAAGTAAATGCAGTTTCATTATGAACTTCCTTGAGGAGCCTTTTACAGTAATTGCTTCACTCAGATAACTGCTGCATTTCAGTCTTAGCTGTGAATGCATGCAGGGAAATAGATGAATGGTTATCAATCAGATGCTCAATGGATGGTCACAGAAACAGACACCAACATTTTTATGTGGAGAAGCATGTGAGGCTCCTGGTGACTGAGAAAAAAACAACAAAAATAGAAGATCATTGTAAGTAGATTTGAGTCACTGTAAATGCATTACTTTGCAATAAGGATGGGTTTCTGCCGCTTTCTGCCTTCTTTCTAAAATTAGACTCTTTCATTCTCCATGTGGAGAGAGGTTTATATGTGCAGCTTGCAGGAGTACGCACTATTTTACATCAAGTGCAAGCTAAGATGAGGCAGCCAAGTACAGTTATGGACAACCATTGATCATGGAAATAAATGAAAGCTCTCCTAATAGGATCTGTGGACAAGAGATGTTACGAACTATCTAATCCAAGCATAAGTGATTTAGATCTTGTTTTTGCAGCTTAATCAATTATTCTCCTGGGCACTTGGATCAATGTAGAGTTTGGGACCCTTAGGTGGAAGAGCTATTAACTCCCCGCCTGCTCTCCTGGCTCTCTCATGTTGTGTGTCAGTATTCCTCCAAAGCTGTTCTGAAGGCAGTTTTGCCTTCACTTAGTCCATCTAAAAGTTCTGCCTGTATAAATAAGTTATTAATAGCCAACTGTTTGCTGTTTTGTCCTATAGCCCAATTGGTTAACTTGAAATCAGGTGAAGGTTTTTACTGCTGTCTTTGATGGAGGCTGAAGAGTTTTGATGAACTGACAGAAGCAGATTTTGTTTTTGGTCAGTGTTTTCTCTGTTTCAATGCTTTGTTACTTCAGCATAATTTAGAGCAATGTTGTGAAGTAAAATTTGCTCTAGAAAAGAAGTGTCTCATTTTTCTGTTTCTGGTGCACGCAGTTTTTCATTCAGGAGATACTAATTTAAATATTTGTCACTGTGCATATACAGTTTGAGGATGTGAGAAGTTAGCAGGTCACAGAAAAAGAAAATATTTATATGAACTTATCTGTTCAAACAAAACCCTTCATAAATATATGGGAAAAAAAAGAAAGAAATTATTTAGCATACTTTACAGAATCACAGAATGGCCAGGATTGGAAGGGACTTCAAGGATCATGAATCTCCAACCCCCCTGCCACTTGCAGGGCCACCAACCTCCATATTTAATACTAGACCAGGCTGCTCAGGACCCCATCCAATCTGGCCTTGAATACCTCCAGGGACATCTGTGGCATCCACAACCTCTCTGGGCAGTCTGTTCCAGTACCTCACCACTCTCTCTGTAAAGAACTTCGCCCTGACATCCAACCTAAATCTCCCCTCCCTCAACTTAAAACCATTTCCCCTTGTCTTGCAGTTATCTACCCTTTCAAAGAGTTGATCCCCTCCCCTCTGTAGGCTCCCTTTAGGTATTGAAATGCTGCAATGAGGTCACCTTTCAGCCTTCTTTTCTCCAGGCTGAACAAGCCCAGCTCCCTCAGCCTGTCTTCATAGGGGAGGTGCTCCATCTCCCTGATCATCTCTGTGGCCCTCCTCTGGACCCTCTCCAACAGCTCCCTGTCTTTCTTGTACTGGGGGCTCCACACTTGGATGCAATACTCCAGATGGGGCCTCACAAGAGCAGAGTAGGGAGAACAATCACCTCCCTGTCCCTGTTGGCCGCCTGTCTTCTGATGGAGCCCAGGATCCCATTTGCCTTCCAAGCCGCAAAGGCACACTGCTGGCTTTTCATCTATCAAGACCCCCAGGTCCTTCTTCACAGGGCTGCTCTCAAGGACCGCTCCTTCCAGTCTGTGTGGATGCCTGGGATTCCTCCAACCCAAGTGCAAAATTTTGCAGTTTGTCATGTTGAACCTCATCAGCTTCACCCAGGCCTACCTTTCTAGCCTTTTGAGGTCCTATGAATGGCATCCCTTCCTTCTACCATGTCAACCGCACCACTCAGCTTGGTGTCGTCAGCAAACTTGCTGAGGGTGCACTCGATTCCGTCATCAGTGTCGCTGATAAAGATGTTAAAGAGCACTGGTCCCAAGACAGATGCCTGGGGGACACCGCTTGTTACCGGCCTCCACCTGGAATAAAGCTTTAGTGTTTTTTTAGCATACTTTTAGTTTTTAGTTTTTAATAATTATATACTAATAGTGGATCTGACCTAGAAATATCTTGCAATCTAATATTCCTCTAAAATGGAAAAATATTTTTCAACTGGTTATAGGTTTGGCTGCGCTTTTTGTTTGTTTGTTTTGTTTTATGTTTGTTTCATTTTATGCATTGTCACATTGCAGAGTTCAGTGTTCTATAAATCAGACTGTGCTCCATGTGTGTTTAAAACTGTCATATTGTACTGTACTGTTTCTGAGTATCTGTGATGGGACAGATAAATCTGGCAAAAAAAATTCTATCATGTACCAAATTATATATAATCTTTGGTTGAAAGAGAATTCTGCTTGGTGTGCAGTGACGAGAAATAAAACTCGTTCACTTTAAGAAAATCCAAGTAACTCCACATGCAGAAAAAGGATACATCTGTTTGGGCAAGAAATCATTTTCCACAGGAGATATCTTTTACCAAATAACAAATACTTAAAAGTGCTTTACATAAGTAAAGCAATATTTTACAAACCATAAAATTCTAAGGGAATGTGTGATTGAGAAACTCAGTGACAACAGTCTTTTCAGATCTCTACGGTGATGTAAACATAACTATTTCAGTGCAGTGTCTGGTTATCTGGTCCTAGTATTGTGCCACTTTAAGATGACTTTGCAAAAGGATGTGGATTTTTCTCATATGTACTATAATTATTTAACTCTTTGCCCCCATCAGTTTGAAGTAACACAAAATAATCCTACTTTTGAAATAAGTATATAATTATATACTTACATAATTATAATTAAAATATAATTTTCCTTTTTCAAAACTTGTTGCATTCTTTGGAAGTTTTGCAAAAGCAAATGTTGGACAAAAGTAACCAAGAAATTGCTGACATGTTGATTCCATAATGAAATTGAATATTTGTTTAGTAAACTTTGTCTATTAACAAGAATAAATGTTAAATATCAATAGATACTAGGAGGCCTTAAGATTCCAATACCAAAGGCAGTCTGCAAAAGCCACATGTTTATACAAGTTTGTTGGAATTGATATTCCAGCAAAGGAGTTTCTCCTTCAGTTGCCCCCACAAGTCATCCCTGGTAGTTTTGTAAATTAATGGTCTTCAAAAATGCTGATTGGATTTGCTCGATGGCATATTTTGGATTTTCAATTTAAGACAAATACTTTAAAAGTGTTCATAGTAAGATAGGAATCCTAAAAATCATTTTTCTCAGCCCTTAGTTTCCTGTTTTCGTCAAGAAAGTCAGATGTTGAAATGCAAGTATATTGTAAATAACTTATGATAGTTGGTTTTTTTTTTTTTTTTTTTTTTTTTTCAGGCCAGAAAGCACCACCTTATCTGATTTCATTGCATAGGGGGTTTCTGTGTGAGCCTCCCTGCTTAGTGAATGAACACTAATTTGGATCTGATGAGCAATACTTAATATGTCACTATTAATATTCACCAATTCTTTGAAATGTGAAAGAAGGAAGTATCCTACACAAGTACTGGCTGGAATAGCAGTGGTGTTGGGAAAGGATGAGTGAGAGAGAGGTGTTTACAGAGATAGAATGATGACGTGTGTCACGGAATTAACTAGATCAGTTTATGCCCGTGACAGGGGGGCAGTAGGCCCCTGCCCTCCCCACCCCCCGCCTGGCCCCACGGAGGGAGGAAGAGGGAAAAAGAAGAGAAACAGCGGCAACAATCTATGGAGGTAAACTTATTTTACTAACTATGATATCGGAATGCAAAATAATACAATATAATACAACCTAATTAAAATTGAGACTAATAAATCAAATAAGATATGAGAGAGAGTTCCCGAGATCGAGTCAAACCTGAAAAAAGCTTGGAACGGCTAGGAAAGCACCCTCCAGCACCCACTGCCAGGCATTAAGAGACCGCCTCCCCGGAAGGGTCAGATCCCATGACTTCCGTAATGCATAGGGATAGGTGCGTAGAAATGAGAGCATTAACACCTTAATTCCAGTACATGATGTTTTGATGTGGAATATTGAAAATCAAAAAAACAAACCCATGACAACGTGACTGATGTAGCTACCCTCTGGAGGCTGTGATCAGCCTTTAAAAGTTTGAGACACTTGTCTAGACTATAAAATACATAAGCAGTAAAGTTCATCAGGGCCATGACTGAATTCTGCTGTCAAACAACACTGATATTTGTTGTTAGGTCGAAGGGCATTTTACAGTTCTATTCTTTAACATTTGCTCAGTCAACCTTCAGCTGAACATCTATATTACTAAACTTTAGTCTGTGTCTAGAAGAAACAAAGAATCACACGCTCGTTTCTCTGGGCATGTGAAATCCCACTGAGGCATGTTTTGTCTTTAAGAAAACACTTCTTTAGACTCTGGAGAATTTTGATGATACATCAGTCAAGAAACTTGCCAAAACATTATTACTTAGAAAGTTTCTTCAAGTCAGCTGAACAACATTGTGCATGTATATTAAAACAAAACAAAACAAAAAACTGCAAACTTCCAAAACTAAACAATGTTATGATTGTTTAGTTTTCTTCTTCAATGGAAGAATTTGTTCATGATGTTTTATGAGTAGCTTACAAGGTTGTTAGCCATACCCTTCAAGGTTACAATGGTTACTCCTGTGATATTTAAGATGGTGGAATGTAGTACACAATTTCATTACTGAAGCTTTCACTTCATGAGGACTAGGAAATATTTTTTTTCTGTGTTGTGAGCAGCTATTTAACATCTTTATTAACGATCTGTTTAGGGGATTGAATGCACCCTCAGTAAGTTCACGGACAACACCAAGTTGGGAGGGAGCGTTGATCTGCTGGAGGGTAGTAAGGCACTACAGAGAGACCTGGATAGGCTGGGTTGATGGGCTGAGGCTAACTGTATGAGTTTCAATAGGGCCAAGTGTTGGGTCCTGCACTGTGGTCACAACAACCCCAGGCAACCCTACAGGTTTGAGAAGGAGTGGCTGGAAGCTGCCTGATGGAAAGGCACCTTAGTGTACTGAATGGACAGTTGGCTGAATATGAGCCAGCAGTGTGCCCAGATGGTCAAGAATGCCAATGGCATCCTGGTTTGTATGAGGAATGGTGTGGTGAGCAAGACTAGGGAAATAATTCTGCCCTTGTACTCGGCACTGGTGAGGCCTCACCTCAAGTACTGTGTTCAGTTTTGGGTACCTCAGTACAAAAAGGACACTGGGGTGCTGGAGAAAGTCAGAAGGGCTACAAGACTTGTGAAGGGCTTGAAGAATATGCCCTATGAGCAGAGACTGAAGGAACTGGGGCTGTTTAGTCTGGGGAAGAGGAGGCTGAGGGGAGACCTTGTTGCTCCTTTCCAATATCTGAAAGGTGATTGCAGCAAGGGTGGGGTTGGTCTCTTCTCACTGGTGACAGGTGACAGAATGAGAGGAAATGGCCTTAAATTGCACCAGGGTAAGTTTAGGTTGGATATTGGGAAAAACTTCTTTACAGAAAGGGTTGTTAAGCACTGGAACAGGCTCCACAGGGAGGTAGTTGAGTCATCATCCCTGAATGTGTTTAAAAAAAAGGTCTGGATGTGGTGCTCAGGGACGTGATTTAGTGGTGGGCTGTTACAGTTAGGGTGGTATGTTTAGGTTGAGATTGGACTTGATGATCTTGAAAGTCTTTTCCAATCTGAGCAATTCTATGAGTCTATGAAAGCTGCTTGGAAAAATACCATACCAGTGTCAGTTGAATAACGATTCAGAAAACGATTATGGACAAAATCCAGGGCTATGCTTTCTTCTTCTCAGTGTTTACCCATTGCTGTTTCCACTGCTGAGTATTTATTTAACAAATTTATTTGATTTGTACACCTCACACTTACTGACTCATAACAAGTGTCACTGTCATTGAGACAATATGTTGAAGACAAAATGTTTTAGGAACAGTAAGATTTTTTTTTTTTATAAAAAAAGAATTTGTAACTATTCTAATTGTCACAATAAGCCTTCACGCCAGCTTTCTTTTTGTTTTCTGCCCAGAAGAATTCAAGTATTGTTAGAAGGTTATTAATAACATTCTGAATAGAAAGTACATTTCAAAACAAAGTAAATTTTAAATAGATATAATAATGAAGAGTATTCCATAATCTATAAAGTAACTATATATAATTAGGGTAAAATTCATTTTTTATACCATTAAAGGTGCTAATGACAAAGCATTATTTAAGAACCACTAAAGAAATGAAGAAGTTTTCAAGCCATAGATTACTGAAAAGGTCATCTAATTTACAGTCTTTTGCTAGTTCTTACTTGATAGTGAGAAACATTGTATTGTTGAGAAACAATAACCACATTCAAAGTTATGGCATGAAGGAATGCCATAATGCAAGTCTGAACGAAAGAATAGGGGAATTTTGTTTACCCTATTAAGCTCAAGTTAAATCAAGACACTGATGTATGTGGGTAATGGAGGCTATACAAATCTCTAACTATACTTATGTCTAGAGATAGCTAGGTATTTTGTGATGTTAATAATTGTCCCATGTAGTGAATAGAGAAGACTGATCACATCCATATGAAGCATATACAAAAGATGGCAGCAGAGGGGCAATCTGACAAAATGGCATCTGACATGGAAGGGCCTATGAAGCTAAAGTATGTCACTGAATTCCTCTGCACTGAAAAAAATTGCACCCATTCACATTCATCAACACTTGCTGAATGCATATGGGAAACAAACAGTGGATGTGAGCACAGTGAGATATTGGGTGGTATGGTTCAGCAGTGACAACAGCAATGTGAAAGACGAGCTACATTGTGGATAGCCATGCAGGTGTTTACAAGCACGGCATGCAGGCTCTTATTCATTGCTGGCAAAAATGCATACCTAATGGTGGTGACTATGTGGAAAAATAGTGTTTTGTAGCTGAGAATTTGCTTTATCGAATAGTGTTATTGCACTCTTTGTATCTGTTGAAGTTTCATGGAAATAAATAGGAGTCATTACAGTCAGAAGGATCTACACATGTTAGATTCTAGAAGCTACTGTGAAAAAAAGGAGAAAAATTGCTGCAAATGAGATGTGTACAATGCCAATTACATCAATAATGTAATTCAGGAGCATATGTAGTCCAAAAGACTTTGCCTGTTCATTACACACAGGCAGATGAGTTTGTTATTCAACACATCTGAGATGTTGCTTTTCCTTTCTGAGCAAGTCAAAGTATTCTAAATATTTGAAAAATATGCAGTGTGCAGCTGCATAAATTTTGAACATGTAGTACAGTCATTGTTTTTAATTAAAAAGAATTAGAGAAATGAGATTGGTTTTTGTTGTTGTTCTTTATTGTGCCTGGTTGAGACCTTGATCTTTTGTTCTTACTGTGAGATAAACAACAGTAAAAACACTGAATATGTAAGGCCACTGTAGATTTAAGAAATATTTTATATTACAGTCCAGTGTAAGTGATCTACACTACTAACCACTTAATGGAAGTAAACTGCACAATTTGAAGAGTATATACATTGTATACATTGTGAACTTTTTTTTTTTTTTTTTTAAACTGGAGCAGTAACTTATACCCTGCTCCTAGAAGTGTGCTTAGAACATGTGGCCTTTTTGCTGTGCTGTCAGGCTGCTGTCACAGAGAGTATCTGGCTTCTTATTATCAGTCAAAAGACATAAGGATAGACAGGAAGGATCACTGCTGAATTCTGCCTCTGAGCCAAGCAGTCCAGAGAATGTGTCCTGCATTCATTCACAAGCTAGCAGGTTGGCTGTATGGAGTTTTATGCTCAGTAGAAGAGCTCCCTGTTAAAAACAGTGAGAATCCCCTGGCAATTGGCCAGAACCCTCTAATTGCAATATGGCTATCCCAGTTTCTTTGCTGCTCTCTAATTTGCTGCGTTGTCAGACTGAACATGCAACTCTGCTTTATGACTTGTGTGACATAGAGGCTTAAATTATTAATTGTCAGAGGTCAGAGACTTAGAATTAAAAATAGAAATAATTGTGGTTGCAGAGTTTTTATTTATCAGATGTATTCTATTGATTTCACTGCCTAAAACTTATCCACATAATAACATAAAGATTTGAAATTTCTGCTATCTTCTATTTATTAGTTTTTGGCTGTAAGTTGCAGCATATATGGAGAGACAGACAGTCTCTGAGATCTGTGCTCAATTGCTTATGTTCATTATTAGTCACAAAATCATGTAGCCTCGTGCAATGGTCCCAAAGCAGCTGCAGTAAATGCAGGGATACTGGCTGGCCACATTGAACTGCTTTTATACCTTTTGAGAATTAAAGGTAAATATCACGTGAACACTTATGATCTAATGGGTACGTAAGGGTACATTAGAGGCTGAGCTGCTGGAAAGGAGCTCTGTGGAGAAGAATCTGGGTGTTGGCCTGTGACGTCCGGGAAGGAAAATGATATTCAAAAACCATTTGTTTTTCCCATTTTATTTTAAAATATTTCTTCAGTATTTATATGCATTTACGTTATGCTTTGCTTTAGCAAAATAAGTTAAAAAACAAAAAAAAAAACACAACCAAACCAAATCAAACAAAACAAAATAGAGATGACACAGAATCCACTAGAAAAAGATGTAGATACTACACATTAACTTTTTATGTTCTCTGAAAGTGGTAATTGAGAAGGTTATCTAGATAAACATCCGTAAGAGAAAATACTTGTCATAGAATTGTTGTATGATGAATTATTTATATTTATAGCTTCATTATGCATACAAAAATTATGTTAATTATATTTTACAAACATTAAATTGCAAATTCAATGTTACTAGACCATTAAGCTCCACTATAATTAATGCTGTTAACGAGAATGCAGTAGTGACCTAACTTTCTTATTCTGCAGTAAAAAGTTTGTAACTTTCATATAACATAACCCTTTAGAGTGAGAAACATATAGATGAGACTTTTTTTTCTTTTCTTTGAAAGCAGAAGCTTATGTTTCTCTCTCTCTTAAGCTCTTCTTCAGTAAAGTCTTAACACGGGATTTTTAATGAAGAAATCCTTCTTGCAGTTTTTTTTTTTCTTTGCAATCCTTTATTTTGGTGTCTGGAGCAACTTAGCTATGGGAATGGGATTTGTAAGGCTAAGGTGCTGTGGTATTGTTGCAGGCCTCATGTGATGCACTTTCTGCTTGAGGCAGTTTCAAGATAACATTTGCACAACAGTGAAATTGCAAATGTATCAGGATTCAGACTGAAATGAATGTAGAGCTGAAGGAGAACCTAACATCCCAGAGAGCAACAGACTGTCTTAATGTAAAAGAAAATGAGAATGTTCTGTCAAAGATATCAGGAAAGGAATATCAAATGTTTTTTCTTGGCTTGGCAAGTGTTCATTGGGTGATTAAATTGTCTGAGTGAAGCGAGTTTCCAGAAATGTGTGTCTAACCTTCAATTTTTGGCTGATTTTCTTTAGTTCCCATAGCAAGCAATATTCAAAAACCTCTCTTTGTTTTCTACTCTGTAATTTCTGCTCTGAGCATCTTAGGTTGAATGGACTCTCATCACTGTCAAGCAGATGAAAAATAGTTTTGTGTGTCTCATATGTAGCAACAGCTGTAGCCTGAACTAAAAGCTTTGTGAAAACAGAAGATGAAGGGGGTATTACTGATATGACATGGTGCTGTTATCGTATGATAACACTGATAGAAAGGAAATACCTTCTCCAAAGGAAATTCAAAGCCTGTTGTTTCTCTTTTTCTCCTTGAGTGGGTCTGTTATTTGAATCAATCCAACAAGTTCCACAGTCTTTAGATCTTTCAACTTTTGTAGAAGTTTCCTAGTGTTAGATGTTTAGCTCAAACACTCAAGTATTGTGGCTGTGGAATAATCCTAGACTTTTTTATTTCTTGTTTTTAAATTCTTTTAAATTTTATATCTACAGTTCAAAGTTGGTTATGTGTGAACTCTGAATACTGGGAGTAAGATAGCAATGGGAGAAAAAATATAGTAGAAGAAAACTACATCACTGCATTAGAATCGCACTGTTTGTAAGGTGACAAAGTGGATTTTAAGATTCCCACTAATGGTGTTTGAACATTAGTCCGGATTCTTGCATTTTCAATTTGAATTTATACATGTAAGATCTAAGGGACAAACTGTGCGTACCTGTGTTTGTCATATTTTCATACTTCCGTAATGGAAGTGGTCAGACTTATGTATTCTGTGCCTTACCATTGTGCTTCATAAATATTCTGCTCAGGTCAATCTTTCTGATTGGGCACAGAAATTGCATTTATATATCGACTGCAGGCAGTAGCATTGTTGAACGTAATACATCTTGTATTTTTGTTGATGGTTGCTGTTTCAGCTTCTCTTTTAAGCAGGGATATTTTCTTCATAACTTTGTTTTATTTACAAATTTTATGATGAATCACTTTTATTGATCTCCTCTTTCATATCGTCATTTTATTGCATTTGTTATTTTAGTGTGAAAATACTGTAATATAATGAAATAATAGTAATAAATAATAAAAACGATTACCTATAAAAGAAAGAATTTGAGTTTCTGAATGTAGCAAGTTTGTCTAAAAACTTTATCAGTAGTTCTAAGATGCTGCTGCTACTTCTGTGAATCTACTACCAACCTGAGTCTTCCTCTCCCCATCCCCATCTGCCTTCCACAAGGTGGGCTTATCAACATGTTTTTATTTCTTGCTTTTGTTTTTTTTTATCTTTTGCAGCTGATGTTGGTGTACCAGTGTTGATAGCAGGAAGGCAGCATTTTCTTTCATGGAAGATGAGTTTCTATTGCAAGAGAGTTGTTAAAAGGACTTTCAGGACCAACTCCAGTAGCATTAAAAAGGACTTTCATGATATATTCCTCCTGGCTATCTTTTTTAGTGGTTTCCAAATTGTGATGTTGAGCACAAAAAGCGGCTTTTCTGTTGCTTATTTGTTAGAGAAAATAAGTAGGACTTTGGAAAAAGACTGAGAGGAAGAACAAGTAAAAGATTTTGGAGATGGTAGCAGTTGTTGTAGTGGTACTAAGTCTCCTGTCATTTCGCAGAATCACAGAATCGTAGGGATTGGAAGGGACCTCCAGAGATCATCAAGTCCAACCCCCCTGCCAAAGCAGGTTCCCTACACCAGCTTGCACAAGTAGGTGTCCAGGCGGATCTTGAATATCTCCAGAGAAGGAGACTCCACAACCTCCCTGGGCAGCCTGTTCCAGTGCTCCATCACCCTCACCGTAAAGAAGTTCTTGTGCACATTTGTGCGGAACTTCCTATGCTGCAGTTTCTGGCTGTTCCCCCTTTTCCTGTCTCCACACACTGCTGAAAAGAGTCTGGCCTCTCCACTCTTTCCCCCACACCTTAAATATTTATTGACCTGGATCAGCTATCCTCTCAGTCTTCTTTTCTCAAGGCTAAACAGATCCAGTTCACTTAGCCTCTCTCCACAGAGGAGATGCTCCAGGCCCTTCACCATCTTTGTGGCCCTCCACTGCACTCTTTCCAAGAGATCCCTGTCTTGGAGTAGAATTTGAGCAGAATTGCCTAGACATTCTTAGCACGCGTTTTCCAAAATCAACCAAGATGTTTTAAAATAATGCAGAAGAAAGAAGAAAGAAAGAAAAAGGGGTAGTGAAATTTAAATTGAAGTAATCACATTGTAAATAGAGTGATCCCAAAGTGATGGAGTCACAGTAAAAACATGAAAAGTTTCTATTAACTCTTTCCTCATCTACTGTGCCTGTGCTCTTCAGTTTGGTCTCAGCTGGTCCAGTGGCTTCTCAAATTGTAACAAACTGTGCTCTGTGCACTCTGGCTTTAAGAAATTTTATTTTCTGAACCCCTTGAAGTGCCCTTTTCTGTGGTTTTTCAATCTCTCCTTAAACTACATGATCCCAGCGTCAGGTTGTGGCTCTCTTCCTCTCCTCCACATTTTCCCTTGTATGGATGTCCTGCAGGCAAGGAGGAGATAATAAAGTAGAGTTGCCTCAAAGGGGACTACCTCCACTCTTTTTTAAGAGTCTCTTCACACCCTTATTTAAACTACTGATATTTTCTCTCAGGGTGGAATGATGAAAAGGAATTGAAGTAACATACTGTTTGATGAAAACTGACAATGCTTGAGAGAGGAAAGTAGGATTTATGCAAGAGATAAAAGAGGGCACAAACAATCCTGTGATTTGAATCCTTGAACAACAAGCATGTTGAAATGACTTCGGTTTCGTGTTTGTGTTTCTGCTTCTCTCTGTAGCACTGGTGAGTGCTCTGGGAACAGATACCATACTTTAATAGATGAAGACTTCCAGAATTATATTTATAATCTTAAATTGACTTTCCAAACATATCATTACAGCTCCTCACACGTTGCAGCGTGTGTGGTTGCTTCACACCCACTGTTCCTTTCCAATCAGAGTTGAGACTGTTCTTAGAAGAAGGAAGAATTTCTGTTTCTGCTTATATATTTGTATAAATCATACATTCGTTTTTGAAATACAAGATATTATTCTAAATGCAGTTGAAGGCACTTTAATTTAATAGGACAAAAACTTTGAGGGATAGGATGATGTGATGTAATCCTGAATAGAAATGAATGGACAAACACAGTCCTCTCACTATGGAGAATTTCCTCTTTCACATGTGTTTTAAAAATCAAATATGAGGGATGATATTTTTTACCTCTCTTCCAGTCTTGGAAATGTTAAGTGAGGTTGTAGCAATGTGAGGAGATTAAAAGCGATCATCAACTTTCTGTAATCGTTTTATTTGATGTAGATGATCACATACATCATATTGTTCTTTACTCATCAGTGTTGAGAAAAAAGGTACTAATTTCCCAGTACTTCTCTGTGAATCTCAAGCTTATCTATGTCTACATGTTGACACTCAGATTCTTTTCTTGACTCTTAATGTTCTCTACTTGGGTAAAATTTTATCAAAAATTAAAAATCTACTACATGGAAAAAAATATAAAAGAGTTACACTGAGTAACTTATCCTTTGGAATGATAAAAGCAATAAGCAGGGAGTCCAAGTAGAAGAATAAAAGGATTTCTAATGAAACTGGATGATCTACCTCATAAGACAAACATAAACTATCTTTAACATGAAGTCCATACAAATTTAGGGAGAAATACTAAAGACAGTTCCTTTACAATCTCAGGAAGGTGTATCATGTTAACTGCATTTCATTGTCATGTTTTGTTTGTACCAGCTGAAGGCAAAAGTTCTACTGTTGGGTAGAATGGATGAATACTTCATTGCAGAAGACCTAATGATTTCTTTTATTGTGATTATTCCAATCTTTGCGTAAGAATCCTGGTTTATGATTCACGTCTCTCTCTCTGTCTTCAGTGGTAAAGAAAAGATATAGTGAATGATATATGTAACAGTGATATTGTTTGTAGAATCATAGAATGGTTTTGTTTGGAAGGGACCTTTAAGATAATCTAGTTCCACCCCCCCTGCTGTAGGCAAGAACACCTCCCCCTAGACCATGTTTCTCAAAGCCCCATCTAGGCTGGTCTTGAATGCCTCCAGAGTGGGGACAACCACAGCCTCTCTGAGCAACTTGTTCCAGTGTCTCACCACCCTCACGGTAAAGAATTTCTTCCTAATATCTACTCTTTTAGCAAATCTACCACATCTAGTTCTTAAAATAAAAAATGCAGTGAGATTGATCAAGTTGCTTAGGTTCTCTACAGAAAGATGTTCCTGGTACTTTATAGCCATATTGTAGAAAATATATGATGTTCTATTTGAAATGTAGTCTCAAGTTATATCCACTAGAAAGCATCTGTGTTAAGTTTCTCTTCCATAAGTAGTTGTTTCCTTTTAGTGTGCTGAATATACTCACTTTGGAGAAACATCGAGTTCTTGGAGATTTTCTCTATCATTTAACATGAGTAGCTTCAAAATCCAGGTTTGCACTGCTTTCATCTTCATTAGTCTTTTGTGTTAACATTCTTCCCCAGATCTTCATCTGTCCTGCTACACTTGAAGAAAAATAGACAAAATATTTAATGCATGTTTTTATTTACTTGTAAAGGTATCTCATAAGCTTGGCATAATCATGATTATTTATTTATTTCTTGCTGTAAGGTGATCTTGTCACTGAAGTACAAACACAAATGAAAAAAGTCTATCTCTATACAGCACTATAAAGAGGGCCAGTAGTAGGAAACTGTACTGAAAGGTGAGGAAAGAGTCTTGCTGCTTATAAAATGTGTTTGCAGGAAGAAGACAACATGAATAAAAGATATCTGCTGTTCTACTTCAGAAGGGATGTCAAATGCATTCCCACAAAAATGTCAACTAGCCTACTGAAATTATCTTTTTTTATTAAAAATAGAGTGACAGTAAAAAAGTGGTCCTAGAGTCACAGAAAACTTCATTGAGGCTTAACGTTGACCTGAAATTCAATATATATCATTTGTTGAACAAAATCAAATCTGATTCAAAGAGCTGTTTATGTGGTTTATTATCTGCTTTTGTCATCCTAAATAATGCCACAAAAATTTTCTAGAAAATAATAATGACACAAGTTTTCCGGAAGTCAGTGTGATACAGTTGAGATGCCTGCTTGTTCTCTTAGTGTTTGCTCTTCCACAATTGTAGTCAACAATAGATCAGGCACACTGACTGTAGTCATGTGAATTTAAGTGACAGTATTGGAAATTTAAATTCTCAGCAGAGTACCTTCTTGCTCTGAGGATTTCTTTTAGGTTTTCACCACCTGCTGGTGTACTTGTCAGATGTAAGCCAGCGACTCTTTGTAAGCAAAAAAGGGATTTGAAGATAGAGAATATTGGCATAACTTGTGCTGCTCTTACCTCTTCCATTTGTCAGTGGTGTCACACTCTGTATATCTTTCTTGTAACAGCAAGACGTTCCTTTTAGAAATACATTGCTTTGTTTGGGTAAAAAGACTTTCAAGCAGGTCATTAAACTCTTACTTAGGATTAATTCATCCCATGTTGCAATTAAGCATGATGCAAAACTGTTTTTTGTTTGTTTGTTTTGTTTTGTTTTACTTTTTTTTTTCTTTTTTTTTGGGGGGGGGAAGGGGGGAAAGTTTTATTGTATATAATATGAACGCTCATCAGCTAAAATGGGTTTGCAAAACTCATGTTGGATGCAGGGTATAATGAGGTATTGTTGACCTGCTGCTATTTCATTGACTCTGTGCTAAGGTTACTCCCTTATAAAATGGGGAATTAATTATAGCAATATGATGAAATGAATGTAAGAACAGGTTACTATTAATATTATTCTACACGATGTCCCAGACCACATATGTGATTATATTCCTTTAAAATTGTTCTCCTTCTTGCCTTTTATTTTTTTCTCTCTGTATCCCATTTGATCCCTTCCACACACTTCGAAAGCTCAGAATTACCAGGAATGGCAATATAACATATTTAATAGTAAATAGGTAGTGATCAATGTTACTCAGTTGTTTCTATTGCTCAGTGTCTGCCATCATAGTCTTTATACAGTTTAACAAAGCAAGTACAATTAATCTGCTGTGCACTGAAGAGATTATTTTAATTTCTTACATAAGATGAATTCAGACTATATTCCATCAATTAATTTATTTATTTATTTATTTATTTATTTATTTATTTATTTATTTATTTCCTAGAAACACTCTCTTCTTTCATGTGTGAAACTGAAGCTGCTTTGTAGAGTTTCAACAGCCAGCAGATGGAGAGATGAGAAACCCAGGCACATGATGCCACTGCATAGAAAAAGTTTGCTGATTCACAGACTCAATTGATTTCATCTCTGTCAGGTGCAAGACAGCTGAAGTGTTTTCATTGTCGAAAATATCAGTCTTGCAACATTTTATCTGGAAGTAATAATATACATATATATTTTCTTTCTGGATGTGGGATTTGTTTATTTTAAAAATAGAATTGCTGACTGTTTTTGATGTCTACTGTAGAGTACAGAAGAAGAAAAGACCCCCAAACTCTCACCCGTCTTAACCATTGGGAGAATAATAATACAGTAATGTTGACAAAAGACACATTTATCCAACTTTTCCCTATATGTATATACTCTTCTGCTTTTAAGAATCAAATCAATAATCCACTGATGGAGTTTAGGGAATCTGACATTTACTGAGGTAATTTTCCTTACAGGACTTCTTATCTGGGTCCCTCATCAGCTAGCTAGGAAAATAAATGTATGATTTATCTATTGTACCAGACCTCAAACCATCAAGAATGCAATTTAATTTCTGACAAGAATTAGTTTTGGATAATCTTGAAAGCTTCTTCCTTTTTCAGTCAATACCTTTTTTTGCAAATCAATAGTTCATGAATTAGTAACCTAAAATACTTCTAAATGGAGTCTGTAGTAAAGTCTAACTGAACTCTTGTATGTGTAAGGTTGTGTTACCTTTCGAAAGGGATAAATGAATTCTGTTATTTCCAGAAGTGTGATTATAAACCAATAAGAAAAAATCCATTATGATTGAAACCAAATTGGATATACTATCTATTTTAGTATAAATATTTGTGGAGAATCCAAGTCTCATAAAAAGCTATTTATCTGTTCTCCAAAACACAGATAATTTCTCCCTGAAATCCCCAATGTTTTACACTCATAGGGCAGAACAGAAACGTTCTCAGGATTGTGTAGCAGGCTGGTTTGTCTCAGGACGTGGAGAGATGCTAACAGCATTAACAGGATGCCTAGTGTAAGTGAGAATGTTGCATGCTCACAACCTCAGGCTGTCATGCTGGGCTTACTGATACAGGAAACTGGAAAGGCCCTTAGTCCTGCAGGGGTCTGAAAATGGTAGCTACTTGTGGCCCTGAAATGAAAAGAGTAGGAAGAACCATTTAGCTTTTAAAAATGTTTTATTTATAGGGTAACAGTAAAGCACAAGTTAACTGCCTCTCAACTTGACTGTAAAGAGCACATCACACATAGTGAGATGTCTAGTGAGCAGCCAGCAGCAACAGTGGCTTTTAATGAAATTGTAAAGCAATTTAAGTTAGTGGCATCTGAAAATAAGTGACATTTCCACATGAAAGTGTTCCCAAAGTCAACATACAGGAATGAATAATGATGATAATAAATCTGCTTCAGAGGAGAAGAGGCAGATGTAGTTATTTCCAGCAAAGTAAGCAGCACTTAATTTTCTTTCCAGCGCAAACCACCTTCCATTCATATGTATGACCAACCCTCTATTCTAAATGATATATTATTGAAAATTGTTAATTCAGGGAAGTACTTTAAAAAAAAAAAAAAAAAAAAAAAAGAAAGAAAGAAAGAAAGAAAAGAAAAAAATAAAGGAAAGGTCTGGCTACAAGACAGAAATGCCTGTGAAGCATATGAAAGTTACCAGTATCAAAAGTATTTGTTTTCTGCATAGAATTAATTTTGTATTAGGTTATAATAAATATATGCTACTGAAAAGTTTATGCCAAAACCCATTTTGTTTTACTGTTTCTTCAATCATAATCTACATAGAAGCTATTTGAGGAAAATTGAAAATAAAAGCATAAAGGATTTTCTTCCTTCTCTTTTGCTTTTCTGAACAAAAAAACAGCTTGTTCTTAACTTCTAACTCTTTCATCAAGCTACCTTTACTGACGTGTCCTCCACCAGGTGAATTTATTGAGTTCTGTAAAGAGGGAGCAGACAGTTATTTTCCAAGATGCATTTCATGAGGAAGAGGTTAGAACTATCTAGAAGTCAAGATAAAAGAATATTTCACACAAGGAAATGTACTTCATTTATGGTTTGTAAGCTTTTTATTTATTAGGGAGTAGGTAACAGATATTTTGAAACATATTTGAAGACAGCAAAACATCCATCAGAAGTATGTAGCTGTAGTTAATTCTGCTTTGGAGCTGCAGAGAGGCTAGGTAATTCTTTATATACAGTCTCTCATACCTTGCTCTTCTATGGTTTTAGGAATCAGGGGCTTTCTGGAGCTTTGTTGTGCTATGTACTTTATTTGCCCCTCCTGACAATGGATTGGTGATACCTACGTGTCATAGTCTTCTGTCTTTATAAAGGCAGAGAACAAACAGGAAAAGATCTGGCAAATAAAAAAAAAAAAAAAATTAGCAACCACAGCAATAATCTATTGTGACCACCCAGGACATTGAAGCTTTCAGAGAAATCACTGCAGCATCAAACACTGAACTGCTCTGGTAGAATATTATGTGCTTTATAAATAAAATGGTATAAACCATGACCAATTTCTCTCCCCAGAGTAGATTTTCCAGTGCTTTGCCCAGTCTTGCTTTAATGACTAATGTTAATGAGAATATCAAAGGGAAATAGTAAAGTGACAAGAAAGATTCATTATGCAGAATATACAAAGCAAGATCGAAGCTTACAGGAAACAGTATTCTTGGCTAACACTGTTAAACAAGAAATTAAAAAAGCTGTGGTTGAACTTTCACCACGACAGGAGGCCAATGTACTTCTGAATTTCCTTTTCTGATAGTAATGGCTAGTGATAAATAGTTTAGTCTTCCAATGACAATATATTTTTTTAGGAAGAATCTAGGAAAAATTTTTTTAGGAAAAACATAAAATCTCATGTTGTATGCATATGAGGATACAGAACCTGCCATTTACCTTTTTATTTTTATTTTTTATTTTTATAATATTTTTACCATATGTAATAGATTAAAAAAATGACACAGAAATATGAGAAAGTTCAAATCTAAATTTGATAATACTCTAATTAAAATAGGTTAGTTTTACTATGCCCATGTTATGGCAATAAAATGAATAAAATAGAATCATCTGAGAGAAACGCGTCTTCTAAGTCCTGTGTGCATTTTTGCGTCACTGGAAGTATGAAGTCACATTTTTAGGAGGAACACAATCATTTCATGGTAATAAGTTATGATTCCCAGTTCTTATTCCCATAATTGAAGCCAATAGTTTAATGGCCATATGTTGGCTTACACATCAAAGCTAGTTGTTGCATGGTGTAGTGGCAGTGCTGGGATTCAGCAGCAAGCTGAAGCAAAAATTGATGCTAAGTAGCCAACATTTCCCTAGACAAAAGACCAAATGGCAAAGTGATGCAGATGCAATTACAGTAGATGAACCCTACTCGTTTACAGGTTCTTTGACCAGAGATGCAAATTCTGTCACTTTTACTTTTGCAGCTATGTAGCTGGAGATCTATAAAATTAAATTAGGAAACTGGGACAAAAATAGAAGGCCTGCGTACAGAATTCTGACACCGTCTTCCAGCTCCTCAAATTTACATTCACTTACTTAGCAGTCCTACAGACATTTGAAAACAATGTGTATCTTTTCTTCTTTTTTACATCAAACAAGCTCCAGCATCAGCATTTCTGCTCCTACACATGGCCTGGATTTGCCTCAGTCTTGACAGTGTTGTATAGTTTCCTACCTGTTTTATTCATAGGTAATAACAGGGCATGAAAACAATTTGTTCTGTCACATATATCCCCTGAAGCATTTGATTTGGTACTTTCTAAACATCCAAATGTATCTAATACACACCCCTGCATAGTTTCATGCAGGACAAGGGGTCAGGCTCCTGGTCATCTTTCTTTTCTATTGTTTAAATGTGGGTTTTTTTTTTTTTTTTTTTTTTTGCAGATAGCATTAATTTTACACAGAGCTGAGGAGCATGACTATGCTTTGATCAATATTCCAACACATGCCCACTTCTCAGCTTTTGTACTGCCTACCTGCCAGAAGTCCCAACTGGATCTGTAGCTCTGATCTCTGTCGAGAACAGCTGTTATCTTGCTTCTGATAGCTCACTGTATCTGTAACCAGTCATCTGAGAGAAGTCATAAGCAAATGGAGGAAATAGGAATGTTTTCTTCAGCCTTTCTTACCATTTCTGTAGCAAGGAATATTTAGAAATCAATTTATTTGTATTACTACAGAAAACTACTTTGATAGAAAAGTTATAACAATTTTGAAATTTCTGTTTGACCTCATGCATTTGTATAGGGACTTAAGGTTGTAAATTTGAAAAAAAATAAAAATAATAATAATAATAAAAAAAAGAACAGGATTAAGGCATATCCCCTGGGACTACCCATAATGTTTTTTTCCAGTATATTGAATAGTGCATTGCTCCACTTGTCCTTGTTTTGCTTTCAGTTTGTGCTGTGCCTATCCTTTATGTCTGCCTAAAATTTTCTGGGTTTGAAGCAGAAATTTCATACAGACAAAGCTTTGTTTCAAAGTAATAGTCTTTGTCACAGCTTTACTCTTTTCCATTCTTTGCCTCTTGGCATATCTAGTAGGAAACAAGAAAACACAAAGATACAAGAAACCCTTCTCTTTTCAGTAGCAAAATTAGCTTTTTACACCTTTAAAATATATATATATATGTAAACTCAGCCTGCACATAGTTGCATTTTGATTCTGAGCGCTTGAGATCTCATTTTTATCCAAATGTATTACTTCCTATAGCTTCCATTCTTGTCGCCTTTTCCATTGCTCAAGTGCATGTATACAAATTATGGAAAATACTGGGACAAATGTTTTTCATGAGTTTGGTGATGTAACTGATACAGAGGTTGCTGCTATACTTTCTGCTACTTCTTTTAACATTTTTTATAACAAGTGTAACCCAGTGAAAGAGAGTTGTTTAAGAATTGTTTGTCAGCATGACTGAAGCTTTTTTCTTTTTTTTCTTGTTAACAAAATGTTTCAGCATAGGATCATCATAAAACTGAATTATTTCTTCTCTCATAGAGAGAACTTTATCTTCTTTCTTCAAAACCTTTCTCCTCACCTGCTGTGATTGACAGGTGAAAGGAGAAATCTGATAATTTTATGTGCAAAGAATGATGCTTTACTCAAGTCTTTAGAGACTCATTTATACAAATCTAATTGTTTTGTTATAGCCTTGTCCTTATGCTCAGCTCTGTGAATGCTTTAAAATGTAATCTCATTGTCTACAAACACAAAATCAATATAAAAGGAAGCGAAGCAGCTAAGACATGAAAGGAAGTATTTTTCAAGTTAGAAATTAGCATGTCATCTTACCATTTGCTGTATTAGAGCCAAATGATTTTATGTAGAATATATTTACCAGCTCTTTAGACCATTAATATTCATTTAATAATAAATAAAAGGCATATTAATTGGACTTCACAAAGAGACAAAAGGCACTAGTTGGCCTTTGCTTGACCAGAAAATTTCCAGTATTAGATGATTAAAGGAAGAAATCTTACCAGGGACTGTTAGTATTCCATATGTCCATGAATGACATGATACAGGTATTATTTTTACCTGTAAAGATTTATATTTCTTAAGATGTTGGAATGCTGGAGTGCCAGTCTTAGATTTAAGAAGCCTGCATTTACATTCCTGCTAAGGTAGAGATTTATGGACTTTGCACCAAAAAAACAAATAAAAAAGTTCTGACTATACAGTGTTTTCCTCTCCTGATTAAGTGGATGCAACTATAAAAGAGGTTGCAGGAAAGGGATTTGCTGTTTGTGGTTTGGTATGCAGACAGCTGGAAATGCCAAACTGATGTGTTGCTTAATCACTCTCCCTTCCTTAGATTCTGGGAACCTCACTGTACACAAGGTGCCTATTCCTGAACTGTTTCAGATACGAGCATCTATACTTTTCTCACTGAACATGCCTCATCCACCTGCATTACACATGTCTTCAATAGTTGAGTTTTTAAATGCACTTGAGAAGGATAAGGGAGCTGTTTTTCTTCCAGCCATTTGATCATGCAGATGTATAACCAATTAATCTGAGGCATGGCTTTCTGCAGGACTCACAGTGCTCCCCATCCCTTGAGTATGAATTGGACTCACCGCCACTGTGTCTCTCTCCATTGTCTAAAAGACCACTAAAGAAAAGATGGGCTAAAACACAGCATGTTTTAATGTTTTGCTTCACAGTCCTTGGGGCTGAATTGCTTGCTCTGTTGTTGAACATGTGACACTATTGACTCTGGGTGTTCTTTGAGAAAGACTGCAGGCAGTTGGGTGCTATTAGACTGAGAAATACTCAGGAGTCCTTGGAGTATCTAGCTGGATAGATGTCTGCACCTGCTGAATGGGATATAACACCTCTATGAACACCATAAGATGTTGTGTAGATAAGTATGAGACCCCAGATCCACAGTAACAGGGACATATTTAACTTATGTAAACTTAGTAAGATTAGAACTTTAAACAACTTAATCCGCCTTCCTGAATATCTAGACACACAAACGCACGTAATACTAGATGATTTTAAGCACTTTGGTCTCTTTGATATTAGAGAGTGGTGAGTCAGTTGTGGTTTATATTTTTAATAACTTTAAGAAATGAAATTATGTATGCTTTTTCCCTTCACAATATATCCTGTTATTTTCACACTGAGAGAGTAGGTAAGTGGTATAGCTGAGACTCACTTTCTTGTACCCTTGATTATTTTTTATAACTGTTTCATGTCTTGCTAACAGCAATGAAAATCCAAAAACTAAATCTTACTCTTACTTCTACTGAAATTTCCTAATACACCTAATTATTGTAACTGTACCATATAAACTTTTTATTAAACCTTTCTTGCAGCTTACTGGCTTATTACAAATGAGTAAAGAACAATTTTGTGCTATGTGAAGGGTTCTCTACATTGTTCAAAACAACTGTCCTTAAAGACAGTGTAAGATTTTGTGCCTTCCTGCTACTGATTTGCAGGTTTCAGCCATAATCTTAATAAGCAAAACTTTTCAACTGACTGGTTTAAGTATGTGCTTCCTCAAACTTCATGGTAAGATCAAGATAAAATGCAACCTTTCAGCTGTAGTTGTTAAAAATACTAATTTTTATTGGTAGGAATGCCTGATATGCATTTTTTACGTTACAAGTGTTTAGAGGAATTAAACAATTGCCATCATAGAATCATTTCAGTTGGAAGGAACCTTTAAAGTTCATCTAGTTCAGATCCCCTGCCATGAACAAGAACACCTACAGATAGATCAGGTTGATCAAACCCCCATCCGGCCTGACCTTGAATGTATCCAAGGACGGGACATCCACCACATCTCTGGGCAACCTGCTCCACTGCCTCACCATTCTTATCGTAGAAATCTTCTTCCATATATCCTATCTCAATCTCTCCTGATCTAGTCTTAAAACATTTCCCGTTGTCCTATACCAACAGAATCAGCTAGTTAGTGTGTCTTCCTTCTTATAGCCCACCATTTGATACTGAAAGGCTGCTATCAGGTCTCCAAGGAGCCTTCTCTTCTCCAAGTTGAACAGCCCCAGTTCTTTCAGACTGTCCTGGTAGAGGAGATGTTCCATTCCTTGGATTGTTTTTGTGTCCCTCCTCTGGATGAGCTCCAATAGGTCCATGTCTCTCCTGTACTGAGGACTCCACATCTGGATGCATTACTCCAAGTTTGGTCTTATCAGCACAGAGTAGAGGGGCAGGATCACCTCCTTCAGCCTGCTGACCACACTTTTTCTGATGCAGCCCAGGATACAGTTGGATTTCTGGGCTGTGAGGGTACATTGCTATCTCATGTCCAGCTTCCCATCCACCAGTACTCCCACGTCTTCCTGGGCTCACTCTTCAAGCCTGTCTAGGTCTTGATATAACTGTTAATGTCATAGATGAAGATTAAATTAAATTTAATGATCTCTTGATCCTGTTGCTGACCCCTGAGGGACACTGCTTGTCACTGATCTCAAACTGGACATTGAGCAAGGCATCTTTGCAGTAATAGTGATGTTTTAAAGTTGTCCAAAGTAAATTCAGATGGTGAAATCCTGATTCCAGTTAGTGACAAAACTCTCACTAATTCTAATGGAACTAAATTTCACTTGACTTTTAGTGCTGATAGTTGCCATAATAATCATTTAGTCAGAACCACTTCATAGTACAAGAAACAGAACTCCTTCAAGTAGTTCCCATATAAAGTCTATAATTTCTGCTTGAGGTATTACATATCTTCCAGGAGCACACAATTTTCATTTAAGGTTCTTAGTGATGGAGAACCAAGTATTTCCCTAGGTAAATAGTCCAAACAGTTGATTAGATTCACTGATAAAAATATGCACCTAGTCTAATATCAATCATCTAGTTTCCACTTTCAAATATTGGATCTCGTTATGCTTCATTTGTTAAATTAAAGGGCTATTTGCAATCAGAAATCTTCTCATTGTAGGTAATTGTAGGCTGTAATCAAGCCACCTCTTACCCTTCCCCTGGATATATTAGAAACTTAGCAAAAGACCTTTTTCAAATCTCAAGTTATTCATGTAGGGTTTTTTTTTTTTTTTTTTTTTTTGCTTTTTTTCTTACTTTCTTTTTCTTACTTTTTTTTTTTTTTTTTTTTTTTTTTTTTTTTTTTTTTTGCTGAAGCTCTCTGTCACATTTTTTAGATGTACTGTATTCCAAAAGATGATCTCTAATGCTGGGATAACAAGGGACTAAGTGTATCAATTTTTTTTTCTAAAAATACAGTAATCCATAAATGTAGCTATTCTATATTAATGCCAAGAGTTAAACCAAACATGCTGTTCAGAGATAAGAAGCAAACAATACCAAAGGCATGATGTATGGAGTAAGCATCTACACACTACCTGAAATAAAGAACGTCCGAGCCCATTGCATGAAAAGCAGTTATATGCAGCCTGGCATATTTTACATTTGTTTAACTATTTTGAAAGCTCAAAGTCCAAAGCCAAGAATGACCTAAGTGTTAAAGTTGTTGTTTGTGAAATACAGTGTTTTATCAGCAGCAGGAGACCTGATGTCTACATCCATTAGTCTCATCTCCTTAATGGAGAGGAAAAAACACTGCTGAATTTCATAAGATAGTGTAAGAAAATATGCAGCTGGAGATTCTGGCAACACAGAGGTTTACATACTCTTTGAGAATTAAAAGATAGTAGCCCAACCTGATGAGGTTCAACACGGCAAAGTGCAGAGTTTTGCAATTGGGCTGGAGAAATCCCAGGCATCCATACAGACTGGAAGGAGCGGTCCTTGAGAGCAGCCCTGTGAAGAAGGACCTGGGGGTCTTGATAGATGAAAAACTTAATATGAGCCAGCAGTGTGCCCTTGCGGCTCGGAAGGCAAATGGGATCCTGGGCTCCATCAGAAGACGAGTGGCCAGCAGGGACAAGGAGGTGATTGTTCCCCTCTACTCTGCTCTTGTGAGGCACCATCTGGAGTACTGTGTCCAAGTGTGGAGCCCCCAGTACAAAAAAGACAGGGAACTGTTGGAGATGGTCCAGAGGAGGGCCACAGAGATGATCAGGGAGCTGGAGCACCTCCCCTATGAAGACAGGCTGAGGGAGCTGGGCTTGTTCAGCCTGGAGAAAAGAAGGCTGAAAGGTGACCTCATTGCAGCATTTCAATACCTAAAGGGAGCCTACAGAGGGGAGGGGATCAACTCTTTGAAAGGGTAGATAACAGCAGGACGAGGGGAAATGGTTTTAAGTTGAGGGAGCGAAGATTCAGGTTGGACGTCAGGGCGAAGTTCTTTACAGAGAGAGTGGTGAGGTACTGGAACAGACTGCCCAGAGAGGTTGTGGATGCCACATATGTCCCTAGAGGTGTTCAAGGCCAGATTGGATGGGGTCCTGGGCAGCCTGGTCTAGCATTAAATGAGGAGGTTGGTGGCCCTGCATGTGGCAGGAGGTTGGAGCTTCATGATCCTTGAGGTCCCTTCCAACCCTGGCAATTCTGTGATTCATTGCTTGCATCACTTAAATAAGCTTCTTTAAATGCTTCTTGGGATACAATAATACCAAAGTGCCAAAGAGTGGATTTTGTTTGTTTGATACAGTTCGGTACAGTTGGTTGACAGGGGAGCTATGTGAGGTGCTATGTCTTGGAGTAGCTATAAGGACAGAAAATCTATGAGCTACACACAAGTAGCCAAAGTGCTCCTAGGAGCCATTAAGCTGATCCTATATGCTTGTCCTCTGTGACCTTTGTGAAAAGTCTAGTCCCCTTCCCTCCTTTATACATCTCCCTGTTGCCATAGCACTCTGCTTTCTTAAAGATCATATTGCACTGGGAGTGACTGAATCAGAATTGATTATATATAATTTTCCCAAAGCCCTTTTCAGACTTCCGCTTTCCAAAATATAGGTTGACATAGTTGCTGTATGTAAATTTTCTTCTTGTTGTTCATACACAATGTTATACATACTTGTACACAGAAGTCCAACTGAAGCTCAATTACCAGGTGAGACATATTTGATAAAAACTCTGCAGAACTCTTCTGTCTTTACCATTATTTTTCATAGCTCTATCAAATTTAGTGGCTATGTTGTTCTATATCATTTATCCAGATTCTTATGGATGTTGGGCCAAAAAAAGACTTTTTTCTCTTAACACAGGCTTCTTATTCTGTTCTTCATCTTTGGAATTAAGTGTTCCTGACTTCATTCTTTTTATTTTAATAGTTGAGTATTACAAATGTCTTTACTGTTTCCTCACCTATAGATACAACTATGCCTATAACATCAGATAAAATATAATGCAATCTTATCATTCTCATGACTGCATTACACTGTTGGCTCATTCTGTGATCAGCTGCATTAATTTCCATTTTTCTGGTCTTCATATGTAAGTACCATTTCTCACTATCTTAATCATTCTTTTAAAAGAATAAAGCTTGTGGACCTTTCACCCTCATTTAACTACAGAATCACAGTCAGCTGATTACACAGAAACCTTCTGTGAGAGACTGCTGTGGGAGAAAGCATATGGATGTGAATGGAATTACACTGCAAAATGGAAAAAAAAAAAAAGTGAATGGTAAAACAACCTATGGAATGTAAATAATGTATGGGGCAGATATTCTGCCTGTGTCTGCAGTTGTTCAGACTGGAATTAAAATTATACATTGAAGATGTCTTCCAGCTTTCTAAATATGTAATAATAAAACTGTGTATTTGAACTGAAATGCAATTATAGGTAGAACACTTACATGCTCAATAGGTGCTCTCACTCTCAGGCTTCCTAGCCTTTCTGAAGTTCTTTGTGATGATGTACAAAAGAGCAAGCCTCCCATTGAATCCTGCTCCTAACACAGATGACTATTTCCTAATCATTAAGCTGAAGTCAAACTAATAATGTCTTACAGTTGTTATTCAAAACATGATTTACTTTATTATTCATGCTTTATCTAAGCTGCATGATGTCAGTCTCCTTTTGCATCAATCTGTTTATACTTTTCAGAACATGAGTGACTATAATATTTCTTACGGCTCTGTACAGGAAATTAGCATCAAGCCTTGTTTTGCATGCATGTGCATTGTGGCAAATTTTGGACAAAATGCTAGAAATCTGGCATGCTTACAAGATCAATGATAGTAGTAGAGCTACAGTATTTTTTCTGAAGTGGTTAACTCTAAATGTAAGAACATACAATCTGGGTGTAGAAAACCAAATGCTATTGAATGTCTACCTCTTACTGCCACCCTGTTGTGCATCTTTAAGGTATTTTTTGTGTGCCCATTAAATTTAACTATAGTGCATTATAGTTTATATATATGCAACAAGATAAAGTATTTTCAGTAAGGACATTAAGAACATATATTGGATATAATAGATTTAAATACATCTTATAAACATTTAAACTAAAATGACCTTAGAAGGAGAAAAACTGTTAGGTATTTCTCTGGAATTCTCTGGATTGATAATATTATTATGATAGAAGATAACATGTACTGGGAATTTAAATTATGAGTGCCATTGCAAGCTTGTAATGTTTCTCTTTGTTTTAGTTTTCTGTGTCAGACAATCATAGATGTATTCAGGTGGAAAAGAGACCTTGGGAGGCTTTCTCTTTGTCTTATGTTCAAGGCCAGGTCAATTCAGTCCAGATTGCTCAGGTCTTTGTCCATTTTGGTATTCAAAACCTTGAAGGATGGAGTCTGACAGTCTCTCTGGGTGGTCTGTTCCCCTGCTTGACTCTACATACCATAAATGTTTTGCTCTTGCTATTCAGTCAGAACTGTATATCAAATGTATACATTTAATGTGTAATATACAGAAGCTTTCTATACTAGATTTTAATGGATTTTTCTGTGAACATGGCAGAAAAGACTGTCAGTATGAAAAAGTACCAATACAAGACTGACACTTTTACTGGAAACTTGAAAAACTTTATGTACTTATCTGTAACTGGAGAATCATGTCTGCCAGTGTTCAAGAAACATTTAGACAATGCCCTTGTTAATATGCTTCAACTTTTGGTTAGCCCTGAAGCAGTTCGACTTGATGATCTTTGAAATTTCCTTCTAATAGTTTTCCTTTTTCCTATTACCTTTTTCTATTCTCCGCCCCTTCCCTCTCCTCCCCTCCTACCCCTTCTCCTCCCCTCTTTATAAGAAAACTAAACATTTCAAATGCACAATTACTATTTTTTTTTTTTAATTGAAAATGCAGAGTGTGGCATATTTTCTCTGGAAAAGAAGCGACATCAGTATGTGAAGAGTTTGAATTTTTGCCAGTACTATTTTTCAGCTTGTATTTTCCTTCCTAATTTGATATCCTTACTAAAAAAAATTGAAAATTTTTGCCATAACAGATCGATTTCATAATCTTTCAAGTCTAAGTGTGGCTTCCTAGGATATAATAAACATATGCCATATTTAAGGGGGTAGGATAGAGATGTTTCAACTAGCACAAGTGTTTGTTTACAAGATTGAAAGAAAAAGGACAAGTGCTGTACAGCTAGCCAGAACATGATGTGAAGATGCAGGAAGACTCACTGGGGTCAGTAAAGTCTGTGGGATTATTGCCATACCCAGAATGCAGCATGTGCAATCTGTAAAAGTAAGACTGATTTTTGTGTGGACTGCCATCAATAGATTTGAATGAGAATATAAAATTCCACATAATTACTAAAGTACCAGCAATACAAGAATGAAAGAGGACAAGCTTTGAAATGAAAGTCAATCTTATAGTCTGACATGCATTCACTAATGTGGATTGCTGCCAAGACATTCACTTTGATATTTGTTCTGTCGCATTTGATTATACTCAAATTCCCTTAAGTCCTTTAGCTGAATTACAAATTATGTCTTTGTTTGGAAACAAATATGCCCACAAAGGCATTGTGTATCTTCTTGTGTGCAGAGTATGGTGTTCCTGACTACTGAGATTCATTAAAATATTTTGGATATATCTCCTGTCAATCAAATAATTGCAGGTGATGGATTCAACACAGTTGCCATTCAGAAACAATGAAATTCAATGAGTGTACTTCAGATCACCATAAAGAAATACGAGTCAAATTGCATTTGGGAAGAGAAGAGGGAGAGTTTATACATGCTAATGTATTTTCTATGTATATTGTATAAAGAATTTAAATATTTCTGGTCTGTAGGTAGTGCAGATATATTTCTGGACATTTTGTTCTCAGTTTTCCTTTTCTAAAATTTGCACTAGAATGTTAAGATCATTTCCACTCTCTGTTTTATTGAAAAAAAAAAAAAGTTTTCTTTTTTAAAAGAAGATGAAATAACAGTCAGCTTATGTATTTGAATAGTTTTGTTGTGAATATGGGATACCTACTGATTTACAAGGAACTGAGTTGTTTCTCTGAGATGGGAAAAAATGCACTCAACCTCATTAATATTTGTGTAACAGGAATTTATGTAGCTCACTCTGAAACTAATTCCTCCTATTTACTTCCATGGAAATTGCAACAGATACAAGAAAGCACAATAACACAAATTCTCAGCCACAAAACACTATTTTTCAGCGTAGTCACCACTATTAGGTATGTATTTTCACCAGCGATGAACAAAAGCCTGCTTACCACACTCATAAAAATCTGTACCAGCAGAGTTGATCCACTGTTTCACAGCTACTGTGGTGGCATCGTTGATGAAAAGCGCAATGCATCAACCCATTTTACTCACATCAATTCTTTGGACTCCACAAATATTCAGCAAGCATCAGTGAATGTCAGTGGATGCATTTTTTGCACAACTTTGCTTCACACACACTTCCATGTCAGACATCATTTTGTCAGAATGCCTTTCTGCTGCCATTTGACAAACAGCAACAAAATATAATGAAATATTGGTGGGAAGGTTCAACCTCTACTGCCATAGCACCAACATCTGCCTCTGACATCTTCAGCCAACATAATAAAACAGGAGGCATTATTTTTGGAGAGGCTCCTGTAGGTCATGAGCAGTGAGTAACCACCATCACTGAGAGTTGAGTATGGCAAGAAGGGAAGAATCTTACTGAATGATGGCACATTCATTCTCTGACTATCTCACATACATGTAATTGCCTACTTTGGGGAATTTTAATTAAAAAGCAAAGTGATTATTTTTTTCCTATTTTGTACTGATTTGACTATTGTTGCTTATTTGTTTTCTAGCTGTGGTGTGTCATATTTTTTGCTGACAGGTTATAAAAATGCTAGGCAAGAATTCAGTTTCTTCAAGCACTCCTATATGAGATTATTCACTTAACAAATATCTAAGGAAATAAAACCTAAATTTTCTTATATGATTATTTAGTCAACCTTTTTGTCAAGCTCTGCTTATTTCTTTTATATACTTATTATCCACCCTCCTGACAAATACTCATCACAAAACTGAAGGGAGATCTTAGTCTTCCTTTCCTTAGTTTCAGAAAGTTACAATTCAGGACTTGGTGTTGCCATTCATCACTCCAGGACTGCATTCGAAAGCAAGAATAGTGAATATCTGTGTCTCAGAACTATGAAGCATACCCAGCACATTTTGAAGCATGCAGATGCAGCACCAATAGCAGAGATTCTGATCCCATTGGTAGCTGACATTTCCTGCAAATTCTCAGTAGCTAAATAGTTTTTCTAAACAGGGAATAATTATTTCAGTCTGTTATGCCTTCAAATCATGCTCCTGTGACTTTGTCTTGCATCAGGCACAGTGTGCTAGTTTGTACTGCTCTCAACCCTGTGAAAGACTTTTGACTCATTATTCTGCTTCTTGCTAAATGAAAATAATCTGCCTTTTAATCACTTGCTTGCAAGCAATCACTCATGAACCTGATATGCTTGGCAGATTTCCCTTTTGGAGCTGGCAGGTGCATGACCGACAGCAGTTTGCCAGGTTCTGCCACTAGGTCGTGCATGGGGTCAATAGCCAGGGCTCAGTTAAGCTGCAAGAGATGTACTGTGTTCATTAAAATTACTTCAGTCAGTATCAGTCCTACTTTCTGATGTCCACACAGTAACTATAGCAAATAGCTGCAAACAAGCTAGATCACAGAGGAAAATGCCCCACCCAGTCCTAATCTCTCCAAGTTACTGTTATTCTATGCAAATTATCAGTCATTATTAAACCTATATACCCTGTGTACAACTGGTGTTGCCACATGCATACCAAAGTTGTACGTGCTGCAACTGAGAAACAGAAGCTGCTCTGATGTCTGTAGTTTCACGCTTTGTCTGGTGATTTACTGACAGTTCTGTTTAGATTCAGTTTAGATTCAGTGAAGAAACTCTCTCTTTTTTTTTTTTTTTTTTAATGATAAAAATAACAGTATTCTAGAAGTGTTCAAAGAGTTCAGCTGAGATCAACTTCATCTTGCAGTGGATGCTATGTGGATGTACTGTCCCTCCAAAGCTGTAACACAAAGTTTTATTGATCCAGTATTCCATTAATCCTTCCTCCTCATCTTACTTCATCTTAAAATTCATAAGAAAATCTTGATCTTTTGAAAAGTGCTTGCATTGTTCATCCTATGCTGTTTCTAAAAGCAATAAATAAATAATCTCCAGTCAGTGGGAGTTATGTATGCCCGGTTTATTAAGCATATGCATAACACTAAAATAGCATTAGTTGCTAAGTATGCACACTATCAAACACTATCTTAATGTATTCACACTTTTATCTCTGTTGCTTCAACTCACAAGGTAAACAGCTCATTTCTTTATTTATTCCTCACTGTTGGGAGACTTATTTTCTCACATAGCAAAGGCATGCGTTTTTCTTAATGAAGATCTTGTAGCTGATCTCTGCTGCCGTGCTGTCTGAATGTTTATGCACCACAGCGCATTATAACAATGCTAGAGTAGACATATTATGTATCCGTAGGGAGCAGGATATACAACCAAAACTGTGATAGGAAATTAATTAATGCGGGGTGATTGCAATGCTACATCTCTACTACAATATAACTGTATGTGTTTGCACTGCCATACGTCAGCACATCCTAAATATGCCAAGGTGTTTATACTAGTTCTTAATGTTTGACAGCACTCTGATACAAACCAGTGTATTCTTATAGAGACATTTTTTTCATTCAGACTTATACTAGATGGCTTTTCTTTCCCACTCAAAATACATCATTGTATTTTAAAGGGCAAGTATTTGTGAACAGTTTTGAATTATGTATGTTTTAAACTGTCACAGGCTATTGACATTCACATAGGCACGAATGGAAAGATTTTAGGACTGCTGACCCGTGCTGCTGCAGACCAGCATGGCCACTTGCTGTTCCCTCCTGACAGACATAGCTGCCAGAGTGAAAGATCATCTACGGGCTCTTCATATTTAACTCTGTGTTTTCCAAGGAAATGTGTAGGAGTGACACTAGCTCTGGGCATTGCAGCTGGTGTTTTGCAGAGAAGCGAATCTCTGTTGTATGGAAATTTTGATTTCACGGGCTTGAAAGCTTTTCCAGAAATTTTGATCTCTTGATCTTGACTAGAAAAATAAAACTAAACTAAACTAAACAGCACTTTATATGAAGGCTGCTCTGAAAGTAATGCCTCCTATGTTATTATGCTGATTCATGATGTTAGAAGCAGATGTTGATGGCATGGTTGTAGGGTTTGAACCTTCCCACCAATATTCCATTGTATTTTTTTGTGGCAGATATCAGAGGGGAAATCTGACAAAATGTTGTCTAACATGGAAGTGTTTATTAACAAAAGGTGTATCACTGAATCCTTCTATGCAGGAAAAAGTATCACCCGTTGACATTTGCTGACATTTGCTGAGTGCTGATGGAGACCAAACAATAGATAAGAGCATAGTGAGGCATGCAGGCTCTTGTTCATCACTGGCAAAAGCACAAAACTAATGGGGGTGACTATGTTGAAAAATAGAGTTTTGTGACTGAGAATTTGGTCTATCAAATAGAGTTATTGAGATCTCTGTATATCTGTTCTAGTTTTCATGGAAATAAATAGAAGGCATTACTTCTATACAGCAAACTTCTATATCCAGTTAGTATTTTAGAGGATTTTACTTAAGAAAATTAGAACAATAGTCTTTTAGGATATATCCAAATACAGGCATTCCTAGAGTGATTTCTTCCATCTACTTTAGATCTAATCTATAATAGATGTTTAAAACAGGTAAGATATCTCAGTCATATTATCATATTCTCAATCATATTCAATCATAATCATATTATTATGCTTCTCTCTGTTTTTTACTAAGGGAGTTTAAATGACTGGCTATCATAGTACAACTAAATGTACATATCTAAATTTAGAAGATAATAGTTTTTCTAAGTTCTTCTTCTAAGAAACTGTTAGCAGCAACAATGATACATACTGAAATGCCCATGTTTCATTTATTACTCATGTTAAGATTCCAAATGCAGAACTGACTTTCCATCCAGTTTCTCCTCTGTATCTCAGAGCTTTGGAGACAAGTAAGATCTTAGATATCTCTGGTTTTCATGATATTTTTTCCTGTGCCATGAAAGACTTGCATTTGAGAAAGCTCTACTTGTCCTATTATTTTTCAAGCATTCTGAATGTTATCTACATTTAAGAAAGTGCAGCTTTTGCATAATGATACTCAACAAATTCAGTAAATTCCTGCTGTTAAGATTATTCTGGCGAGATCGACACATTCATATTGTAATTTTTTTTTTCAATCTTTTCAAAGATGAAAAAGAATATCTTGTTATTTACAGAGTTGCATGAAATATCTGTGTTATGCAAACAGTAGGTATTCTGTATTTCCAGTCTATTTATTACTTAAGGTAGCTTATAAACTTGACATAGACTTAGTAGTATTTTCTTTGTTGTTTTCTTTTGTTTTGTTGAATTATTGTGTCATTACATTCTACCTGCAGTATGATATATAGATGTATAAGAAAAAGCATGTTTTTTGCAATATATTCACAATTTCTAATTTAGATACTTATACAGTTCCTGACGTAAAAAAAAAAGGCAACATACACTCCACAGATATAACTGTTAATTTTGCATGTTTGTTTCTTCTATTTCAGAAGTAAAGTTCAAGACAGGTGTTGTCCATTAACTTTCGTTTTCCCATCAGTTCTTCCTTTATCCTACAGATCTTTTAATTTCATGTAGATTGCTCTGAAAGCAATGTCTCCTATTTACTTCCATGGAAACTAGAACAGATACCAAGAGCACAATAACACAATGTGACAGAGCACATTCTCAGCTACAAAACATAGTCTCACCATATATGCATTTCCACCAGATGTACTTGTAAAAATTTACACCAGCAGAGGTGATCCTCTGTCACTGTCACCACTACTATAACACACCGCTCACCTCCTCACTTTGCTCACATCCACTGTTTGGTCTCCATAAACATTCAGCAAGCATTGATGAATGTCAGTGGGTGCCATTTTTTTCCTGTATGGAAATATTCAAAGATACTCCTTTACTTCATGCACATTTCCATGACAGACACCATTCTGTCAGACTGCCCCATCTGTAACAGATACAAAACGTAATTGAACATTGGTGGAAAAGTTCAATCTCTACTACCATACCATCAACATCTTCTTCCAGTGTTGTGGGCCAACGTCACAAATAGGAGACATTATTTTCAGAGCAGCCCTCTTACCTTCTCAACAGTACTGAAGTAATTATCTGTCATTCAGAATCTTATTTATATTTGGTTAAATACATTTTTCTGTTAAATAACATCTGATGCTAGAATACATAAAAAGAAGTGATCCTTAAAGGATCTGCATTTGCCCTGCCCTAAACTATTCTGCAGAAAGTAAGTGCAGCCGCTAAGAGAATTTAGAGGCCATGACTCCTGGTGAAAAACCAAAATTATATTTGTACTGTACTTAGAACAAGGTTCTGTAGCACAAGAGACAGAAAGAAGAATATCAGATTAAAGAGAGAATGATATAAACCCAAGGTTATAACATTAAGTATAAATCTTACAGTTATTCTCTTATCAACTTTCCAAGTAATAAAACTAGAAAAGCAGTACAAGTTTTAGACTTCATGAAAATAGAAACTGTAGTACAGATAGATATAGCAGAGAGATATCATGAGTCTCTCCTGTTATGCCTTTCTCAAGGATCTTCTTTAATTCAGGAGAGAATGTTCTTCACTAGTTTTTATAAAAACTCCAAAGGATATCATAATTTTAAATTTATCAGATCACAGACAAAAAACATCTCTGTACTGTTGACCAGCATATTCATATAATGAATGGCGTATTTCAAGATTTTTCAGATTTCTGTTTTCACATTGTTGTTTTCTTTTTTCCACAACAAACTGTGACTGGTCTTTAACTTTTCTTCAAAGCTTCTCATTTTCATTCTTCTTCATGGTTAAGTTCATCATTTTCTTTTCTTCTTCCCTCCCCGCCCCTCCCCTTCCCCCCCCCCTCCTCCCCCCCCCCCCCTCCCCCCCCCTCCCCCCCCTCCCCTCCCCCCTCTTCCCCCCGGCCCCCTTTCAAATTTGAAAATATCACTAAGTAAGAAATTGCTATTTATCTACTTATATAAAAACTATGTGTGTATGCTAGGCCTTTATCCTGAATAATTACAGTAGGAATGAGCACAAGCCAGCAGTGTGCCCAGGTGGCTAAGAAGATCAATGGTATCCTGGTGGGCAGCAGAAATAATGTGGCTAGCATGATAGTGAAAGTGATTGTCCCCTTATACGTGATATTACCAAGACTGCAGTTTGAGTATTCTGTTCACTTTTAGGTCCTTCACTACAAGAACATTGAGTTGCTAGACTGTGTGCAGAGTAAAGCAGCAAAGCTGGTGAAGGGACTAGACAACTGGATTTATGAAGAACCACTGAGGTAGCTAGGCTTGTTTAGACTGAAGAAGAGAAAACTGAGGGGAGACTTCACCATTCTATGTGCAAAGTCGTAGCAGCAAGGATGACAGGTGAGATGACTGGTCAGATAACAAGAGAAAAGATAGCAACATAATGGTCTCAAATTGTACCAGGGGAGGTTTAGATTGACTACTGGGGGGAATTTACTCATGCAGAGGATAGTAAAGCACTGGAATGGGCTATATAAGAGGCATGTAGATGCATATTTAAGGGTGTGTAGGGGATGTGTGGATGGAGTACCAAAGGACACAGTTTAGAGATGGGACTTGGTAGGTGAGGTTAATGATTGGACTTGATTGACTTGAAAGTTTTTTTCCAGTCTAAATGATTATATGACTCTGCTACCTTAGCTTGAATGATATCATCGTACTCTGTATCAGCAAAGGTATAACAACAGTTTTAGAGCTTGCCACCTATTTATGTCAGAGTATCTAACATGTACAATTTAAAGATGAGACAATTGCTTGTAAAGAATTGTGTCAATTAATCTAGAGATAGGTCCAGTTTTAACAATGAAACATATATACATATACATACACACATACACAATACTTATACACACAATATGTGCAGCTTGCACTTAGCAAAAGCTTTTATATTTGTGCAAACAAGAACAACTAAAGATTTATTACAAATATTTATTACAAATATTACAATAATGCAATGTAATTTCTTCAGTGCAGCCTCCTGGAGAAATTTATAGTATGCATAAAAAAATCATGGTATAGCAAAAAAAATTCTTTTTAAGTGGATTTTTCATGCGCACAATGTATCAGGAAATGTAAACATTTTAACAGAATGGGCCATGTTAACATCTGTAGAGAACTCTAAATTATCTGGAGTTCATAGCTTATGAGTTATAAAAATGTGAGGTTTATTTCAAAAGTAATATTTCATATTATGTTGGCCCACAATATCAGAGGCAATGTTGGTGGTATGGCAGTAGAGATTGAACCTTCCCAACAATACTCTGTTATATTTTGTTGTTGTGTGACATGTGACAGATGGCAGTAGTGGGGCAGTCTGACAGAATAGCATCTGACATGGAAGTGTGTATGAAGCAAAAGTGTGTCATTGAATTCCTCCATGAGGAAATAAAGACATTGTGAGCACAGCTAGGCTGTGAGTGGTGTGTTTCAGCAGTGGTGAGACAGACAGTGGGTCACTTCCACTGGTGCAGATTTTCATGGCATGCAGTGTCTTGTTCATCATGGTGAAAATGCATAGGCAATGGCAGTTGCTGTTGAAAAATAGTGTTCTGTAGTTGAGAATTTGCTCCATCAAATGGTATTACTGTGCTTTTTATATGTCCTTTATTTTCCATGGAAGTAAATAGGAGGCATTAATTTCAGAGTGATGTATTGACATATGATCTTGCATCAGTAACTTCAAATTGTGAAAAATCCAACCATTTGCATAGGCAGTTTTTTTTAACAAAGTTAAGTTAATTATTTGTACAGCAAGAATTTCTACAGTGTTTCTAATCTGATGCATTCAGCCTCCAGCTATTGTGCTTCATTATATTATTTTTCTGCAGTCAAACTGAAGAGTCATCTACTTTCTGAAATGAGATAGCTATTGAAGGCCGAGGTAAAATCATGTCTCAGACTTCTCATGGGTAAACTAAGCCAATAAATTTCTGGAAGTTTTTCACTAGAAGGCAAATTTTCTCACTTAAGTTACTCTTCCATTTTCTTCCAATTTCTAGTTATTCCACTGCACCTCCCCACCTTTTTTTTTTTTTTTTTTTGTGTGTGTGTGTGTGTGTGTGTGATGTCACACCTGAAATAATTTAATTAGTACAGGTTTTGTCACAGCCTTTTCCATAAAAAAAAAAAAAAATCTCATTTGGTATTACTCTACTTATACTTTCTTTAATCTGAAGTGTAATGCTATTTGGTAGCATTTGTTATTGTAAGTCTTTGTCTGATGCTGTGTAATGCTGTCTTTCACATTTATCTTTAGAAGATGGAGTTCATCCTGTAGATATTTATGGAGTTAGAAATACTAAAATTCTAGTATTTTTCTACTAGTTTTTACTTAAAATGTAGAGAAAAATAACATGAAAATAAGAATAGTTTCCTTTGGATCTGTATTAACATTATTTTTGTTTCTTGTTTGTTAAAATTGCCGTAGAGATTTAACATTAAACTGTTTTTAAAATGATTAATAATGCTTCTGCTGATATTGTATGATGCTAATTTCATTCAAGCTGTTATGTGGGATTAAGTCAAATGTCCCAAAGAAGCCTATTATACTAACAGTTACCTTTATAAATCAACTCTTAAAAAACAGTTAAAGTCAATATGAGTTTTATTTCTACCAGAAACTATTCAGAATCCCGTATTGCCATCCTCTTTATCTGTACCAGTTACATCTTGTATTGGTCTGTTGAGAAGTGGCATAAGAAATATATAGAGAAAATAGACACTCGTGAATTCATCTTTTTAAATACGAGTAACTGAGGACAAGCAAATATTCACCTATCAGTCCTAAAGAAACTCAGGCAGGTGACAGGTGACTTACTGACTGTGCTGCTCAACATCTTGAAGATACCACCAGTGTTTGAAAACTTTCTAGGGCAGATCTTGGCAGCTTCTACCTGAATATTAGATCAGTGATGTTCACCTTTGCTTCTTATGTGAAAACTTGTAGAAATTAGTGAGGAGAACAGAACTGGTGTCTTCTTTGGAGTCAGAAAGCACATATCGACAGGAGTTATTTGAAAAAAACAATGAGTATTTGTGCAGTGGTTGAGATTCCAACCTTTGATTTCCAAATTCAATCAGTAAGATCTCTCAGCAAGAGCTCTTAAGGAAAATAAGCTGCCATGAGATAAGAGATCAAACCTCCATATGGATAACTACATAAAAGGTAAGAAACAAAGCAGTGATTTTCTTATTTATCTTTTTAAAGTGAAGGCTGAAGGAGTATGACCTGGTTATACACGACTAATCCTATATATACTAAGAGCTGCTACAGATTGGTAAAGTTGAAGGCATATTGAAAGTCTGAGTGAGAAAAGAGCAGATGAAATTCAAAATAGACAATTCTAAGCCGTGCATATGGAAATATGTGGTCAAATTAAATGTGCTTTGATGTCTCTGCACTGTCTATTAGCAGTCTGAACTGATATCTTGGGTTTATGATAGACTGTTCTCTTAAAATGTCAGTTCATTTCTCACTAATAGTGGAAAAACAAATCAGAAGAGAATGATTGGAAATAAGAAAAGAAAGCAGTTTTTTGTCATTTTCTGAAAAGTGGTGTATGAACTGTCCTCAGTTTTAGTACACAAATGTGTTCTTGACATATGATAAGTATGTTTTCTTCCTATCAAATTTTAGTTTAGATTTTCAGTTGGATAATGAAACAGTGAGAATACTAGGACAGATATGCATATAGACATGTATGAAAAATCAGCTCTAGCTGGTACACAATATGAAGGAATACCTTTAGCTAGCATAAATAATGACTAAACAAACAAGTAACATAATAAAAAGTGTCTCTGGTGATTTAGTATTTGTATTGCACAGTAAGGGGGGAAATAACACAGAGATTAAATCATAGAGCAAGCAAAATGAAACATTTGGGTTTTATCTGGCATATCTCTTGAAACAAAGGAATTGGAAAGTACTTGCAAATACCAAACTGTTTAAAGGAACAGAAAATACATTGTTAAGAATGCAGTTTTCTATGAGTTGAAGACAGATGAAACATTCAAAGAACAAAAAGATCTGCATTTTCTTATTATAGAATATTTTCAATAGTATTTCAGGTAATATTTTTCTGCTCTCATCAAGGCTCCTGAAAAAATAAAACAATATCTGTTTTCCAAATTAATCTCTGGCATGGACCCTTCTCAACTCTATATAAAAATGACTGGCCTGTATGTCTTCCAAGCTGTCAGAAATGATGGAAATAAAGAAAAACAGTATCACAACATGATATGTCTTTCAGTTTAGTTTGTGTCTGTATATGCTAGCGTTTAGAACTGGTAAGAAAATATCATGTACTGTGGAATCCTAAACAGTAAGTGAGTGAGTTGCATTATTTTGAACATTTCCTATGTAAGATCTTTCCATATATCTTAATACCGTAATATAATCTCCAGTAAATATACATATATGCACGGAGGCACACACACACACACAAAACAACAAAACAAAACAAAACAAAACAAAAAAACACCAACTCTGAAATAATAAGTCAAACTGGTGATTTCTTATCATTTTCCCTAGTAATTATATAAATAACAAAGAAAACAGTAGAAATAGTACTTTATCTTTTACTGAATAAACTCTAATAACTAGCTCTGTCCTTTTTTTGAGTGAGAACTACTCTGTGGGTAGATGATTTGGAGAGAACCTATATTAAGTATGTAGGCAAGCATACTAAATAAAGATGAGTAAAAACAAAAATATCCTCTTGCCTGCTCATATTTGTTTTATTCAGTATACCACACACTTAAAAAAGCCTGAAATCCCGAGTCAAATGGAAAAAGAATACTGCACTACCCTGAGACTCCTGTGAAGTGAGTGTGCATCAAATTGATTAGAAAAAAGCACCCTTTCATAAATTACTGCTGTTGTAATGCTCGTGTTCTTTCTCTCTCTTTTTTTATTTTTTTGGTCATTAATACCTTTTCTAAGTATGGAATTAAATTAGTCAACCTATGATACTCTAATAGTGTCCTCAGTACTTAGGCAGTGGAAGGTGCTTAAAGCGAAAGCCAATCAGAAAATGTATGTTAGTAAAATGTGCTGGATTTAATCTGCGCATAAAATCGAGTATGGGTCAGAAAAACAAAGTTAAAAAACAAAACCTTTATTTTAATAAGAAAAAGCTTGATGATGCTTACAGCTTTTACTGCAGAGAGTTCATCCATTTTAGAGTGTGATGAGAAAGTACTTTTTCACTAATTGCATTTCCCATAAGCATTCAGGATTGTTGCATTTTTCTCCATGTGCTCTTGGAAGATGAGATCAATACCACACTAACATGCATGCAACACTTGGATTTGTTTCTGTTTTTTACCTTTTGAGTGTGAGTGGGAGTAGAATCATTCTTTTTCTTAGACAAAAAACTCAGTCACCTAGACTATTGCAGCAAAATCTTTGAAGTGAAAATAAGAAGCTGTCCTCATTTACAGTTACTCCACATTTTTCAAACTTTCTATATTCTGTTCTACCGGGTGTTTAGATGCAGATAATTTGCTCACGCCCACCCCAGTCAAGACAAGTAATATTGCTGACATGCAAATTTCTTCCTTAGAGTAAAGAATCAGTGTTAAAATCCTTAACTAGAGCTATCTATAAAGCTACAATACATTGATTCTGCATTCATTCCATATGCTGTGCATTTCTTGCCATAGAAAGAATCTAACCTCATAGGTGATACACCATTGAGGTTAATTGATATTGTGTTCTCTGATAAGGCAGGCCTAGAGCGTGCTCATCATCCAGCATGCATTTTGGCTCTGTGTATCCTCTGATCTGCCTGGATTCACTGTGATTCAGGCCACCCACAAATCCCGTCTTCTCCAGTTATATCATGGTCCAGGTGAGGATAAAGACCTGTTCTGGTTGCCCCTCCTTGCTTAGAATACAGCTTTAAGGGTAGATAGGCAGGCCAGATTGGAAGTAGAGACCACAACCCCTTTACTTAGCATGGACTTGCATATTTTCGAAGGTACAGATTACACAAAAAAAGAAGTCTTGAAGATAGAGTAGATAAATTAAGTGGCATTAAGTATGAATACAGTCTGGTCTTTGAGGCTGTTCTTGTGTGCTTTGGCACATTCAAGAAAAATTTATTTGAATACATCCAGTGCTGATTTAAAGATCTTCTCTACTTGCAGAAGGTCTTCCACATAATTCAGATTGAAGACTGTGGTCTACAGAAGGACCTAGTTTTCTTGTGGTATACTGACGTACAGTAGTTAACAAAACTGTGTAGAAGTTTCTCAATATTGACAAGCTTCAGAAGTGCTTTTAGTTATTTACCTTTATGCACATTGAAGAAAATGATTTTTTTTTTTTTTTCGCCTAAGATTAATTAAAACAAAGGGGTAAAAGGTAAAGCATAGCCTTCAACCTCAGAGCCAGTTGTCATGACCTAACAAGTAACGGCTGCATTTAATGAGCAGCCTGTATGTACCTCATCTATGAATAAAAATAAGTGTTTTGGTTATGGTTATGAATTTGTTTTCCCCTTTGCATAAAGTGAAGGTCAGGAAATATTCAAGCACTGTGTGCTCTTTGCAAGACATGCTGGAATGTAAGCTGTTAGGAGTACAAAATGTTTTTTTACCATTCTCTTTCTGATTAATGCTTTTGCACTACTGTATCTCCCAATAAGAAATCTTTGCCACCAATGATCCGTCCATAACTTTTTTGATTTACAGCATGTGTAATACGAACAGCATTTTGTTATAAAGAACTGTTACTTGTGTTTAAATGAGATGTAAGTAATCTATATGAGAAAGTGGTACTTACTGCTATGGTACTTGGGTATGAAGGAAAAAAAGATAAACAGCAAAGGACTATGTATTACATATAAAGGAAAGTATATATGAGTATTTACTGTTGTATAAAAGGAGATCCCTATATTGATGCAACTCTGCCAAGTTTTCAAAGATAGAGCCAGAAGAGCATGGGTTGGTACTTTTTACTATTCTTTCATTACTTGTCTTATTTTATTCAGAGCAAAAGGATTTTTTTATTTTATTTTATTCCAGTAATAGAAGTAAAACATATTTGTCTCCAGATTGAAAGTGACTGTATTTTGCTAATAAACAAACAAAAAACAAACAAATAGAAAGTCCTGATTGGAAAAGGACTTCACAGAGTTCTTGATGGGCACTTCGTTCTCCTCTTTTATTACTCCTTTATTTGTTCTTCCCCTTGTACTTACTGTTTTACAGTTTTAGAAAAATTTTTTACCTATCTACTCTCTGTGTTAATATATGGGAGAAAAATGGAAGATAAATTTTGGATAAAAAACTAAGTTCACACAAATAAATAAGCGAAAGAATCCCAAAATTATTGCTGGATTCATATGTTTTGAGGGTTTTTTTAATTCACTCAACAACAAAAAACCCTTTTTATTATAAAATCCATTTTCCAAATACAGATGGAAAAAAAAAATTGAGGGGAAAGAATCCATTAATGATTTTATTATACTTATTAAATATTGACAGAGTAAGAGGAAACTTTTGGAAATTCAATTTCAGTGTAACATTAGCCCTACTTCTACTCAAGATATACTTGTGAAATTTTCCCATTTTAAGACAATAATCTTGGAAACATGTCTGGACTTCAAAGTCTTGCACTACTGTTTACAGTTCAATTGCAGGTTTTGCTGTTAGAGCAGAACAGTAGTGTTTCTACTTTGTATTGAACTTCAGACAGAAACATACTAACATATTGGCTTGCCATGTTTACACATAGCATAAATTGCTATGCTCCCTTTTAGTAGGAGCCAGGAGTTGCCTTATTCACCATTAACTACAAGAGATCGAGGAAGGTGATGTAGCTTTGCCCAAAAGAAGGGGGAAATTAGGCAGAGAAAGAGATTACAAATTAAATTTTATTTTTATACTTAACAGTAATCTAACTGTAGAAGGCAAAAATGGAAAAATTATTATTAAAACAATGAGGTCCCTCTCTGCTCCTTATCAGAAGAGATGAATTAATAGTTGTGTGACCCTCAGTTATAGCCACTAGAAACTGAATGGTGGTGCAGAATTAGAACACATCCTGTTATACAGATATGCACATCTATCCAAATCAGGAAAGACCAGCTATTTAGTTAATTTGCAGAGAGAGTGAGTATTTAACTACTAGTTTTAGATTAGTTTTGTTTGTAGTGGTAGGAAAAAAAAAAAAAAAACCACACACACACAAAACCACAAAAAACCCTATCATTCTGTTGAGAAATAGTTTGCGATAATATTATGTATGTGCAATACACATATTTATATGCAAAAATGAGTAAGTGAAAAAAATATGTAAAAATAATTATATGTCAGCTATCTACTCAATACAGCAGTTAGTGGGAAGTTTTGTACTGTCAACATAAACATGGAAAGAAGAGGAAGGGAGTAGGTTCTGCTTTTAGTGTTTGATAAACTGAAAAGAGGATGGATAAGTGATATCTATTTTCTCAGCTCATTCATTTCTCAGTTGAAGAAGATAAAGACATTGAAAGAAAAAATGTCACCCTCTAAAGAGGGATAAGTTGGCTAGAAATCTGAGGCATTTTGTCTGTAGTTTGGACTCAGCAGCTAATAAAGCAGAATCTCCTCCAAAAGAAGATCTGGAGTGATCTGCAGCTTTAACACAGTGGGTCTTCTTCCTGGCTCCATAATTTCCTTTAATTCCTTCATCTTGGATCTGAATGAACTTCATAGAATCTGGACTACCTTGTAAGAAACTTCTGGAAATAAATTCTTTTTCTTGTACTGTCTGATAAAGCATAGGAAATCCTTTCTCCATTCCTTCAGTGAGAATTTCAAGTGCGCTCCTACTATTTCTAAAAAAATCATAGATTATAAAAATGATCATATTAACATTTTTTTTCTTTTTATTTCTTTTTCTTGTCTTTAAAATAATGATAAGGATTAATATTTTATATTTTTGTACTGTGGGGTATCAGTTTCAAATTTTTTTAATGGTTGGATACTCAAATGTTCTTTAGGTTATAGATAATACTTGAACCATACACCTTCCTCAACTATTTCATTTACCCCCCTCTTGTAGTTTCAAGGTCCTCCTGAAGATATTTTATACTCATCAGTGAATCTTACAACACTATTTTTAATGATGTCTACTCCACCAATGCAGGTTGAATATTTGACATAAACAAAAAAGAAGCACAATTGATAAATTAAGGGTCAGAACAGAAGATCTATTCTGACCAACCTTCAAAAGAGAAGCAGCCAAGCTTCTGAGCTGAGTGAGAATTTATTATGGAAGAATTAATAAGTAGGTTGTTCCAAAAACAACGCCTTCTATTTTTTTTCATGGAAACGAGAACAGATACAGAGAGCACAGTAATACTATTTGATATTCCCAAATTCTCAGCTACAAAACATTACTTTCCAACACAGTCATCACCATTAATTATGCATTTTCACCAGGGATGAACAAGAGCCTGCATGCCATGCTTATTAAAAGCTGCACCAGAGGAGATGAACCTCTGTCATTGTCACCATGCCTTTTTTTTTTTTTTCCTGCATGGAGAAGTTCACTTCTACCCCTTTGCTTCATACACACTTCCTGTCAGATGCACCTCTGCTGCCATCTGTCACATAACAACAAAATGTAATGGAATACAGTTGGGAAGGTTCAACCTCTACTGCCATACCACTAACATCTGCCAACATCTAACTGTGGGCCAACATAATATAATAGGAGTTGGTTCTTTTGGAGCAACTCTCATAAATTAAATTCTAAAGTATTGATTTTATTCTTGACAACCCCTCCAATCATTTTAATTAGCTTTTGCAGTAGTTAATCTAAGACACACAGCTGCATTTTTATAAATACAAAGATAATCATGCACATGCCCAAGAAATTCTTATTGCATTTCATTCACATAATGAATAAGAAATTAGTTTCACAGTGAATCTGTGGAACCCTGGAGGATCTTTGAATTGTCACAGTTGAACTGCACCCTTGACATCACAGAATTAACTCCCTAGAGCTTTCGGAAATCAAAGATCTCTTTTATAACTAGAAATAATTTTAAGGGCCATTACGCTTGTACTACTGAAAGCAAGAAAGACTTCTCCAACTGCTTTTCTTTACAGCTAATAAGATTTGTTTCCTTTTTTGTTGTTATTGTTTCATTACATACAAATAAATACTGCAAAAAAATTAGAGATCCATATGTATTCTTATATACTCTTAATATTTCTTTTTCATCCTCTAGTTGTTACTGTGTTACTGTGTCCTCTACTATTTTAAGAATGTTTGCTCTTTAGACAAATGTTGGCACAGTTGTACAGCTAAGAAATAAACAAACTTAAAAAAAAAAAAAAAAAAAAAAGGAAAGGACAGGTAAAGAAAAGAAGGGCACTAGATTTTATAAGATTCACAAGTTAATTAAAATCCATAATTGAAATCCATTATGAGTCAGTCAGTCATATTATGTTCTTTGTTTCTCAGGTAATTATTTATTGGTCAGCTGTGGCCAATTTTGTCAACATCATTTTCACTCTCATTTATGATACATACTTCTCAATCAAACTAATTTTATTGTTTGAAATAGCTTCTTCTTCATAATTATTTTGAGAACTCCTATAGGTAAGTTTAGTGAACTGCATTTAGATTTTGATTTTCTACAAATAAGGACTATTTAACAACAATAAAAAACTCCAATAGAGATATTTTTTTCTAACTGTCCAGCAGTTTGTGATCTAAAAGTTCAAATAGAATGTATTCTTTCTGTTGAATAAATCACCTTAGTTCTTTAAGCACCACGGAATTAGCAAAGAATTGTAGCTTTACAGTACTTGTGCAAAGCAAGTAAGTACAGAGTATATGTCTGCCTTACTCCTATATTATATTTGCAAGGAGGAATCAAAGTACACATTTAAAAAAATTATGCCAGAGGCTGCAGAGAGCATTGATGAATGACTATGATGTCTAGACCAGTACTCTTTTACTAACTCATCTTTTACCTTCTCAGTTCATTCCACTGACAAAAGTCCACAAACAACTGTGCATTCTTCCTCTGTGTTTAATTTTCATTTTCATACATGTGCATGTGAATGATCTTGATGATATACATTGAGAGAAAGCTTCTGATGCTTCTGAGCCAGAGATGATATTGAGAAATTAAAACAGTACTTATTTTATATTTTGATAAATGAGGAAAAAGCTACCAATGCTACCAATTCTCTGCTCTTCTCTCCCAGTGATCATAGAATTTCTCACTTGCAAATTATGTCGTGGTTTGCACGACGCATTCCACTGACATTTAGAGCATGCTGAAAGACATACTCAGGCTTTTTCTGAAAAGGGCAGAGAAAGTAGAATTGGCTATTGTTCATTCTCCTTTCAGAAGAACTTCTCCCAGCTCTTAGCCAAACAGCTGAAGCAGTTGTTTCCATTAATGCTAATTAATAGAAGATAATTCGTGTACAGAGAGTAAATTTGTGCAGCCCTTACTCAGTAAGGCTTCTTCTGAACAACACCAAACATTGACCATAATTCAGTCCATTGTATTTTCACCAGATTTCAAAAGATTCTGCTTATGATATATCATGCATATATTTTAATCTAAACTGAAACACTGTGAAACAGAAAATTTTTGTTGTACAATTAACTGTTCAAGGCTGGTGATTAATCAACCAAATGGGAGACAAAGCATTAAAAAACAATGCAGTAGTAGGACAAGCAGACCATCTGGTGGAGCTGCAGAATGAATATATCATGCCTTACTCAAACCTAAGTACTTAAGAAGAATAATTGTACGTTGTATTGTCAAACAAGCATTGACAAGTTTCTTTCACATCTGTAAAAGATACAAGGAGTTGTTACAGTTTCAACAAGAGGGTGATTTTGTAAAAACAAAATTATTTGTCTTGTTTCTTGTTCTAGGACAACCTTACCATCAGGCTCCATAAGAAAATGACACAGAAATCATGCTGTTTGTGGTATCAGAAACCCAGCGCCTGTCAGAAATCTGAAATTTCAAGTTGATTTGATATGAGGAAAGGCAATTATAGTAACTGAACACAATGGGAATGTCAAAACAAAATGCGAGGTGTAGCTGAATCTTCTTAAGATCATAGTTAGTATTACTTTGTATTGCCCAGTGCTATCTAAGCCTAGCAGAACATGAACTAAAGAGAAGCAGTTTTGGGAAAAAGGAATAGGACAAGTTTTCATTCCCTTACCTTTCAACTGGAAAAAAAAATAAAGTATCTTGTGAGACTGGGGACAGTAGCAAGTTGGGTGTTAATGTGGTTCATAATTGAAGAACACTGATTTAGAATCAATAACAGCTTTATGGTCCAAGAACTGACAAGGAAGACATTACAATAGGCAGGACTGCCCATTCAAGGAGAGAAAGAGAAGAAAACTACCTTTTAAAGACACTGCACAATCACAGTCTCGAGCACTTTACAACCCCCACTCCACGACCAAATCCCATCTAATGTTTCCTAGGTCAACATTAAAGGTGCAAATGATCTAGGAAATTTGGGAGAGTATTTTTTTGCAGATACTGCATGGTTCTACTAAAGAAAGTGCCCTCTTGGATATACAACTCACAAATAAGGAAGAACTGGTTGGTGTTGTGAAAGTTGATGGCAAATTTAACTGCAATAACCATGAAATACTGGAGTTCAGGATGTCAAAACAAAAGAGAAAGGAACTCCAGAACTACAGAAAAAGACTTTACTAAGTCTAGGAAGAAGGTAGGCAAAATGATCCACTGGTTACCCTGAGGACTGTTGATCCCTCAACAGATCAGCTTTCAAGGACAACCTTCTCAAAACACAGAAATTGTCCACTCCTTTCTGCAAGAAGAGAGGTAGTAATAACTTAGAGCCACAATAGCTGAATGGGAAACCAACTGAGCTCAAATACAAAAATGCAGTTATTGGAGATGGGAAGAAAGATAGATTATGAAAGAGCAATGTAGCATTATTAACCAGAGATAGAGAGTAGGAGAGTAGAAATAGGATGGCCAAATTTTTCTGGAACTGTAACTTGGAAAGGATTAACAAGGTTAAGGGGGAGAGATTTTATGAGTGCAGAAGGAAGACCAGAGAAAATATGGACTCTAATGAATAGGATAGGAGAAGATGTGACTGAAGACAGAGAAAGAGATGAGGTACTCAGTGCAATTTTTTTTGTTTGTTTGTTTGCTTTTCCTGATCACACTCTGTTCTTCCTCAAGGTCTCCTGCAATATCGTTGTAGCGGTGCTAGAAATACATTGACTAGAGCCTAAGTAAAGGAAAACTGTGATTGGACTATTGTAGCCAAAAAGGAATGGTCAGTGGCTTGGAGTTCCAGTGGATGTCAGATGACTGGTGCTTTTCCAGGTCTGACCTAGAGCTAATATTGTTTTGTGTTCACAACAATCTGATTAATGGGATGGAGCACTCAGTGAACAAATATGAGGATTACATTTAAATGGGGACATGAGAGGTGACTTACAAACTGAATGTCAGGGTTGCCAAACAGAAAAAAAAAAGCACAGAAAAAAATACACAGGAATCTGCATCTAGGACAAAACAACCTAATGCATCAATAGAGACAAAAGACTGACTTAGTAATGGCCTCAATTAATTAATGCCCTAATTCTGAAAAACTTCCAAGTTTTCTTCTGAGAGTTATGCAAATTAATGCCAAAAATGCTGAAATGTGTAATCATGAATATTTATCTTTGAGCAAATATGTTGTTATTTTTCTTTTACTACCCCTGCCCCAATCCATACTCACATAATTTCTGTACTTCCTATCTCATTACTTTATGTCAGGAGTTTCCAATCTGTGGCCTGTGGTCCACAAGCAGCCTGGAACAGCTAGTAATGCAGCCCCACAAGATCATAAACTTTTAACATTATTATGTGTGATTTTTAGCAATATTTTTCATGAGTTGCTTGCATCTAACTTGAGCACAGATTTTGTAGGTGACAAAGGAATGTTGTGGAAGGGAAGGTGTAGTGCAGTGCTAACTCTGCCTCTCACACCTGCCACACATACTCAGTCAAATTGCTGGTCTAATTCAGGTCAGCTATCCTGGCTTCACTCCACTCTCCTGCCCTGCAGTATTATGGCAGTGGCTCTTCCCTGTCAGGAGACCCAGACCAGCACTGGGCACACACCTATCATTCAGCAACAACCAAAACATTGTGTGTGTTTGGCACTGTATGAGTTGAAAACAGGACAAGGGGAGGGCACAGTGCAGTACTGACTCCAACTATTGTATCCATCACACAAACCCAGAAGAATCAAAATCTATGCGTACTACATGTTGTATGTGCTACTGCCACTTTCTGAGTAAAACACAATGATTACCAATAATAATATTTCTATTTATTTAATATCATTTTGAAATAAAACAGAACCCAAAAAATGGTGAATGAAGGAAGGGTATTCAACAAAAAAGTGATCAGATTAGTACCTTTTTTTCAAGACAAATAATATGACACTATGCTTAATTTGTGGGAAAGGTGTCAACAGTTTTCAAAAATCAGAAATTGAGAAGACAATATATGCAAAACAAAATGCTGGCAAATTAAATGCATATCTGGAATAAATAATAACTGGAATAAATTTGTTGTTTTAACATATTTTTCTAAAAATTTTGCAACTTTGCAGTCAATCTTTTGGTATATTTGCAACTCTATTTTCAGTCAATATAAGTACATTACCTGTGAATTTTCAAATGCAGTGTTTAGCATGCAATCTGACATTTAACTCAAATAAAAATTTGATCATCTCTCTTTAGTATTCTTTTATAAGAATTGCTAAAAAAAAAAAAAAAAAGCCTCACTTCACAACCACACTTCATTCATGTCATTGCTTTTTGGCATTATGTACATTTGTGAGCAACTATTTTTAATTATAAAGCACAGGAAAAATAAAATTTTATCAGAAATCTCTGATGAACACCTTGAGAACTGAAAAAGAATTGTAACCACTTCCATCAAACCAGACACTGATGCAGTAGTTTCACAAAAAACAGGGTCAGACATCTCACTAGTTTTATGCGTTTGTTGCTTTCTTTCTTCTTCTTCTTCTTTTTTTTTTTTTTTTTAATGATTTAATAAACAATATGAAAAAAAATAGAACAAATTTTGCTACCCATATTCCTCTTCACTCAGTGTAGCCCAGGCAAGCCAAAATGCTGGACACCCATGTTTATGCAGAGAAACAAACTGCCTCCGTCAGTAGCCAATATATCCCACTTACAGTAAACTAGTGCTCAGCTACCAAACAGAGGCAGAAAGTATGGAGTTACCACTGGGAGTGACCAGGCACAGACTTAAACTATCAGCTATTAGGCTTTGTTTGAATTTGTTGCAACCTATTGTGAAGGGCTTTCTTTTTCAACAGCAACTGTGAACTTTGTATGTAGCTTAAAGAAATCTAAAATGAGACCGTGGTGTAATGGATGATAGTAATTTCTATAGACAAAAATTTATAGGAAGTAACTATTTTGCATAGACTGATCTATCTATGATAAGGGACTAAATTATAATGTAGAAGAGTGAAAGCACAGGAGAACAGCAGAGAACATTATCATAATTATTTTGGAGGAAATGAATAGATATACACAATATTCCTGATGGTTTCTATGCATTCTCTTCAATCTAATAACCCATTGTTACAAAATTTTCAAAAATGTAAGAAAGAGATAAAAATGATTCATTATTATACCATGCCTGGACCAACATTGCAGAATTAAGCAGAATATTTTTAAAGACAGATGTTGTCATCTTGTGATATGTTGTGCTGTGCCTTTCCCTTTCCTTCTCTGATCAGTAATGAGTTATGTTAGTCTCTCTCTCTCTATCTGGCTGGCTTTCAACAGATGTAGTCATCTTTTCAGTTTTAGTACATTATTAACTCTTGCTGCTTACTTTTTTTCACATGACGTTGCAATTCATCATGGGTTGTAATTGTAATTAGTCTTAGACAAGTTTTCTTAAAAATGTTTTCTGACATAGAGGATTTTTTATTATTAGCATTATTATTATTAATTCTTCCACACTGGAAGAAAAAAATGAAAAAAAAAAAAAAGTTAACTGTTTTTACCACCCCCAAAAAAGTTCTTATGCCTTCTCGACTAACTACAAAGAGAAAAGGGTTTGAGCAATATTATAATAATATGAAACCAATTCGGGAATTAGGAAGAAATGACCTTGCCAACCTTTCAAGTAATTCTTCATATGAGACTTCTAATCATGTCTCATTAAAACGAGTAGACACATCCATGTGGATAACAGCTTGAGAGCTTTTCTCATCATGTACAGAATAATGTTCATGTTTTCCCTGCTTACAGATTTAACTCAGAAATAAAACAGATGATGAAAATGTCAGAGACTATTTTAGACTGTGATGTATCACTTTAGCATCTAAAAGGAAATAAAAGGTGTTTACTGTTCATTACACAATGAATAAATCTCAGGAACTCTAGTACTTTCTGAGGGATGTACTTGGGAGAAAATAGTTTTTCATCATGATTTTGAAGTATTTAGAGATATATCTTTATCACTGTTTTCAGAAGTTTCTTCAAACAAATAATATACATAATTTACTCCTATTTATAGATATAAAATTATTTCCCTTTTACTAGCCTGTCAGAAGAGAAAAAATAAATCAATAAAAAAATACTTTGACTTAATTTGTCCATCAGTGGATTTCAGAATTAAGATCATATCCTGATTATTCTCATATATGGCAAACAAATCTCAGGATTTGACAAATGGATATGAAGCAATAGGATTTTTGATGAAAATAAATGCAATGTGAACTACAGAAATAGTGCAGTTTTTCTGAGTTTATCACATAAACATTGGGATTAGAAGAACAAGAAGCAAAAAAACCCTCTCTAGTCATTTTGGTATTATTTAACTGATTTTAATGATGGAGATCTGGTGAGGACTGAGGCAGAGGGAACTTCTTGAGCCCTTCTTTGTCTGTTTGAAATCTCAAGGTCATATTCATTTTCTTACATGCTCCTCCCCAGATTTTCAAGAGCCTTCATCTAGGTTTGTTTTGTCTCATTTTTATAAAGAACTAAAAACCTGAGCTACTACCACATCAGTTTAATCACAAATTAATGGCAAATTGTTTCAGTTGAAAAGAAGAAACAATTTGCAATGCTGTTATTTACATATATGCAGAAATATAAAACCCCATCCAGTTGTAAAATGTGAAATGTTCCAGATTAATGTATATACAACTGGCAAATCAATCAGAAACTACAAGTTTCTTATGTTTATTTTATATTCTTTGCATATGGGACTCAGTTTGTGAATACTGTAACAGGGGGTAGCTCTTGTCTTAAAAACAATATGATCTGTATTCACCAGACCTCTCTGGGTCACTAAGAAATCTGAATTCTCTTTTTCCTCTCATGGTCAGCAAGGACACAGCTCCACGTCAGCACTGAAATGTATGCCACCAGCTGAAGTATACTGTATCTGTCTGTGGAGATTCACCACCAGCTAGAAAGTATTAGAGGTGCAACAGATCATAGCACACATTTTTAAGCATGTCAGAAGTGTAGTTATGTGCAATACATAAGCACCTGTCGGTGCTTAATGATCTTTGCAAAAACTAAATGTGATAGTTTGGAACTGAAAAAAGAGTCTTTACCTTCGATGAAACACAAGGTAATTCCAGAGCGCTACAAAAGGCTGAAATTAGTTTTATTGCTTTTAATGAATATGATTTCTGCAAGACTGACCATGAGTGGCCTGTAATTTGCCACAATTTCGGTTTCTGCAAAACTGCAGTAACAGATCTGGGAATAGACTCCAGCAATTTTATGCTCTGGGTTCTAGTCTTTCCTCAAAATCTTTGTATAAAAACAAGAACAGAAATACATCTAGTTGCTCCAGTCATTCTGAACTGCATGTCAGAGCATTGCGATGGAATGTATTTTTCTATTATATATTTGTTCTTCTTTCCCACCAGGATGCTTAGGTTAATAACTCTGCTCCTTTTAAAGCACTTGCTGTTGGTAATCCAGAACTTTGAGTAACATTGTCTTTCACAAGTAACCTTTTAACACTTATATCATTTCCCACTGAATTGTCTTTTCCATTTCTCTTATCACCTTAACAAATGCAAATGAAGTAATTATCTAGTTAAATTCTGAACAGGCATTATTCATTTGAGAAATCGTTGCTTTGTAGTGCAAAGGAAGCGTTTTTCCCCCACCTTTGGCACTTTACAATAAACTCATTCTGATCTAAATTGATTGCTGTGGGATTATGTTGGAGTCATTAAAATAATGCTGTATTGACATTCACTAATGTCTTTAATTAGCAGTTTCAAATTCCAACGTTTCAAATTAAATAAGCACAGGTATAACTTATATTGTATGATTTTATATGAATTTGAATACTCTTGTTTTGGACATTATTCAGTTGGTCTCAAAATTGTTTTTTGGTTGAGTAAAACTGATAGCAGCAAAGGAGGCAATGAGCACTCCATTGATGACAAGATAAGATAGCAAAGTTTGTGAAGAGTAGAAAATATTCAAGCTTCCAAGAGCAATTTGCCTACAAAAGTGTTGTGAATTGCAGGTCCAAACTATTCATTAATCTCTCAGATTGATTTTCTGGACACTTTCTAGCTATGCACATAGCAGCTGAAGACCAGAATATTCTTTTTATCTGCAACTGGTAAGAAGATTTGGTGTTTTATGTGGAGATCACGTAAACCTTTACATAAAAGTCTGCTTTGGATTACACTTCATAGTAAAATTGAGTGATTTCAGGTTATTACATTGATCTAGGAAATATTTTATATCTTGAATCTTCTTTTGTTATCCCAGTATACAATAACAATTCAAAAATCTTTTGTGATGGCTTTCTTGTATGCTTATATTTGTAAGGAGAATTAACTCTATTAGACTCAGAATTTCTCCTGTGTGTCTAATTTTACAGAATTCAAATGATTTAATCTTTGTATGTGAATGCAAAGCATGCCACAAAAGCACTATATTCTGTAAATTCTTGAGGAAAAATTTGAAGGTGACTGTATGGGAACTGCTGACTCACGGCATGAACCTCTGATTAATCACCTGAGGCGAGCAATGAGTCAGCCCTGGGAGCACAGGTGAAAGCAATTCACCTGTGCTGCAGGAAGGGGTGGAGCCTGGCTCCACCTCTCCTAGACCCATTTAAGAGCTGACTACCAGCGGAGAAGGATCTCTCTTCGGAAGATCCACTCCAGTGGTCTTTCCTGAGCGAGCCCATGACATGGGTAAGCATCCTATTTATTCTCTTTGTCTCGCTGTGCCTAACTCTCTTGCTTATTTCATTATTATAACATCTTAATATTATTTGATTATTTAATATTTCTTTATATAATTTTCATTGATTATACAGTGACTTTGTTGCTTGCCAATGTAATTAACATAGTTTTAGCTACTGTTGAATTTTATAGTTTTGTTTTATTTTCCTTTGTTGCAGTATTTCCTCAGTTGTTGACAAATGTGTAAACAACAAGATAACTCCAATAGATTAGGAAACTGTTGAGCTGGGACAGCTGTTTACAGAGCTCTTCTTCAAGAATATGGTTTGGCCATGTGATAATGAATGGTAGTCTTCTGTTGTTTTAGGGCAAGAGCCACATAAATTCCATCTAATAAATATGCATTTACTTAGTGAAAAATAGTTAACCATATGTTCAATAGATGTGAAAACTATTCTTTGTTGTTTTTTTCAGCATGTAGGCCAATGACTAAAAGTTAAATAGCACTGAGAATGTGAGATGTTGTCACAGATTATTTCATCCCAGTGATCTCTCTGAATAGTAGCTGAGGTGTCTGTTGCCACAGAAGGAAAAACAAGAAGAAGGTGTCCTTGCAAAATAAAATTTGGGAAGAACAAATGAAAGATGGTCCCTGAAAAACAAGATAAAGAAAAAACTGGGAAGAATAATTTGAGTTGCAAGGATGTGGTTAAACAAACTAATCTTGCAAGTATATGGTAGGAGATTCTGGTTTAGCACTCACATGTAAATCTTGTTTGCTGGGCAGAACAAAGAGTGATAGGCTTTACAGAATACAAAGATAGTTTTAGCTGGGCAAAACATAAACTCTGAATCCAGATTACAAGGTATGTATCAACAAAGGAAACAAAGAGGTGGTACCTACTGGGTAGTATGACTGATAACCAAATAACAAGACTGTGAACCCCAAGTATCTCTTCCAATGGGGAAGGAGGGAAGGGCTCACTGGTGTTAGGATACAGGGATAAAAGAGGATCTTTGTCCCCAAAACTTTGAGAGACCCCACAGAGGTATGCCCAGTATGGTATGGACCACACTGATCCATAGTCCATGTGGACTCTCCCTTTATTTGAATAAAATAAGCTGAAGACTCTCCTCTGTCTCTTTTTGGGATCAAGGTGATTGAGCAAGCTTATTGGAGCAGAAATTTTCCTAGCAGAATATATTCAAAATGTTCCAAGCTAAAATCTTTGTTGGCAATTTTGGTTCTTTTTCTTTTTTTCTTCAATAATGGAATCAAGGAAAATACTTTTGAAAAGCAATGCAACTATTACCATGTGAGGAATGAAAAATGAAAGACTTGCACATTTCAAACGAATAATGATTAATACAGAAGATAATAGTACAAACAAACAAAATCTTTCCTTGAGATTATTGCTATTAATAAATATAAAGATGATTACTAAATAAGATTCACTGAATGATAAAATCTCACTCTCCTTTTCACATTCTTTTGGAATGAAACTACCTGATAACTTCTGTAATTGCGAATAGTATACTTCAAATATAAACTATCAAGAATTAGTTTGTAAGCTGATGTGTCTGAATAGTTAAAGATCCTATTCTATAAGTTATTTGAATAATCATTGTATTTTTTTTAATGTATAGGTGTATGTGCACATACGTACTCAGCAAACTGAATAGATTAGTGTTCTGAACTAATCAACTGGTAATCCCTTACTTGAACTGAAAGTGTTTAGTAAATCCTACTGCACTTTCAAGTAAAGTAAGAGTGAAAGATACCTAAGTCTGTTACACATAAGCCTTTTTATAACCTGGATACAAGCATTTGTCTTGTTCAAGGGCTTGACAGAGGTTGACTTTGAAGAACAAGACAGGTTCTTCCCCTTACATTACACTGAAATTTTCAATGACAAAAGCTTCAACTAGCTTATTAATGGCTTTTCATGGCCTCCTTATATACTGCGATCTGCATATGAAGAGATAATAGGTTTTCAAAGAAATGAGAAAATGGCAGTGCACAGATTTTATTATTGCTGTGAAATTATAAAATATGGGAACTGCTAAATATTTGAATGTTCTCAGAAGCTGGAGAAAAGCAGAGTAGAAGTGAACTCTGGAGAGTTCCAGTCTTTCAATGTGTCTAGTTTTAGGGGTTTGCTTGTTTCTTTTTAAAAAAGGAGGAGTGTAATAAATTTTAGTTCCTTCTTTTCTCTGCATTGCTCCACTTATTCTTCTCCCTTGACAGCATTGTGCAAAATAAGTGGAGTAATGGAGTATTTCTCTGTTTCATTGAGTGTATACTAACCTTAAATTCTAGGGCCAGATTCTGCTTTCTTTCGTATTTGTGTTCTGGAGGAAGTATACACTTGAGAACCAAAATTTTAAAGGAAGCATGGGGATGTAAAATATAGCTTTGGCACATATTTTATATTAGGGAATCTATCTAGTTGCTAAGAATTTGCTGTGAACAGGGGGGAAGTAAAAGCATCTAGATTAATTATTTTGGAAAAGACGACATAGTTAATTGACATGAAAATCTTTACTTGAAACTAAATGCTGCTTACACAAGTGACATTTTTATCCAAGTCCAGGCTGCTTAATATTTATTGTTACATACAATCAATGTATCTTTTCCTTCTTTACTGAAATCTAAGTACGAAGTCAAGTTGAATCCCAACAAGAACTATTTGAATAGTCAGTCTCTTTAACGCCCCAGCAGTCTGTTCTACTCTCCCTTTCCTGCTCGCTTTCTCACTAATGTGTAAAGGAATGGTTACTTATTAAGCTCAAGTTTCTCTTTGTTGATTACTAGCAGTGGCATAGATTAATACCAGTATTAATGATGTCTTTGGTATTTTCATAGTTTTATTTTCAGTGTAAAAGTAACAATAATATGTTGAATATGAATAACTAGGCAGCTATCAGATAGAAACTAGATATTGGAAACCAACATCACATAACAATCTTTATTCTCTCGAGTCATCTTAAAAGTTTAAAACATAAATTTGTAAATATGCATTAATGCATACTTTTTTAAGAAGATGAATTTATTTGGTTGGTTCTGATGTCTAAACTATAGTGATTTTTTTTCCTGTATGTCTGATGACAAGGAACTCTGAAGTCTATATCAGAGATTAAAGGCGGAGATGCCCATCATCTGAACTCAAAAAAAAAAAAAGCTGGCGTTATTCAGTGGATTTCATTAGAAGGAAACTGCAGAAGTCAGAAGCAGTTCAACATCAGTTTGAATAAGCACACAAGCAAAGAAAAATAAAAAAAAATTGCACTCAGTACTCAGTTGAGTAGTTTACATAGCAGAGCTCAGTTACCTGCAAAAAAAAAAAAGCAAGTATAGTTCTCTGTTCTACTAGGGAGGGATTCTTCCCAAGTGCGACATCTTCAGCTTCAGGTGATCATTTCCATCTCCAGAGAACAGTGTCTCTTGTGTATAAAATACAGCACTAGGTGGTTCACTAACACTTTAAAATCAGACTGAAATTTCTAAGGATGATTCTTGCAAGAATGGCACCTAACCATAATTGGTTACAACCTAGTGTCAGTGAGTCACTGGATGTCACCAATCATATGGAAGCAGAGATTGCAAAAATATCTGGACCAATGTTTCTGGATGATGATCTAAAATCCATTTCTAATATAGAAATTAAAATACACTACTTCTTGATACCAGTTCAAGCAGTTTTGGTTTCTGATTCCCACAGTAGAATAAGGAACACTTGCCATTCTTGGACTTGGGGTACTGGTGGATGGCAAGCTGGGCATGAGCCAGCAATGTACTCTTGCAGCCCAGAAGGCCAACTGTATTCTGGGCTGCATCAAAAGAAGCGTGGCAAGCAGGACATGTGAGGTGATCCCCAGTATTCTGCACTGGTGAGGCCTCATCTGGATTACTGCATCCAGACATGGAGTCTTCAGTACAGGAGAGCCATAAAAATGATCCAAAAAATGGAACACCTCTCCTACAAGGACAGGCTGAGAGGACTGGCACTGTTCAGCCCGAGGAAGAGAAGGCTCCAAGGTGACTGGATAGCAGCCTTTCAATATCTAAAGGAAGGCTATAAGAAAGGAGGGTACACCCTCTTTAGTAGGGTCAGTTGTGATAGGAAAAGGGGAAATGATTTCAGGCTTAAAGAGGATAGATTTATGTTGGATATAAAGAAAAAGTCTTTTATAGTGAGGGTGGTGAGGCATTGGAACAGGTTGTTTAGAGATGATGTGGAAGCCCTGTCCTTAGAGATATTCAAGACCAGACTGAATCAGGTTCTGACCAACGTGATTTAGCTGTAGATGTCCCTGTTCATTTCAGGTGAATTGGACTAGATGACCTTTAAAGGTCCCTTCCAACTTCATGAAATCTATCATTCTAAGATTCCTCAGTGCTGCTCTAGAATTTTTCAAGGTAAATGATCAGGTGCTACTTTGGTATTACAACAACATGAAAATTTGTTTTAGAAGAGGAGAGAAAAACAAAAATATTCTTGGTGTGTGAGTTATCTTCACAAGTCAGCTTCTTGGTGTTTCCTCTTACATTAAAGTATCAAAGATGCTGAAGATGAAAAACATTGAGAACATTTCATATATACACTTTTACCATTGAGTTATTTGCTTTAACTTCCATGCTGATTTTGGGTAGTTTTATCATTAAAAGAAATTACTGTTTTCATAGATACATACAGTCTATATGGTCCATTACAGGGTTTTGCCTTTAACTCAATGTTTTTACAGAGAATATGGATATATCATGATATATTACAATATGGTTTCTTTCCCTTTTCTCTGCATTTTTTATCAAGAAGGGAATTAAATAGTTTATCCATCCTTTCCCCCAAATGATTTTCTGGCACTTCAGGATGAATTCCACACATGAAGCATCAGAGAATCACTTTGGTTGGCTATTGCTTATCTGTATAAATTGAACACTTGAGAGATTTTTCTCACTTTCACCTACATCTCAAAATCCCTGCAGGAAACTGCATCATGCCAAAAAGCAAAGTGATCAGAGTGAATAATAGAAGACCATATGAAGAATGGAAAAGCTTAGAACTAATGTCTCATTGTTGCAGTTCTTATCTACACCTGCTAGCTCTTGTGGGGACTCATTTCTCCAGATGAAGCAACTTTCTGTCAGTTCTAATATAGGATCCAGGCCTCAAAATCCCTCAAAGTAAAACTTAAGTACAAATTGGCATTTTGTATGTGCCACATCTGTGGATTAGAAATATACCTGTTATCAACAGGATTGGCACCTACAGGGATATATGTACCTATGTTTGCAAAGACTGCAATGGAAGGAGCTGCTTGATGCAGTGTGATGCATCTGTATGGAGATATGCTTATCATAAGGGAATCTTACATATGAGAGAAGTAAATGTAGCTGTAAATCATATGTATATTTTAATGGTTTATTGTATGGAAACAAAGTATAGAAACAATTTTTGAAATTGTTTAGATTTAGTTATGCTTGAAGTATGTTTTTATCCTGTAAACTGCTAGTTTGACTAAAATGTTTTTGAGAACCAGTTTGATTTAATTGCATCTGTAAAGTTACTGGACTAACATCTGTGCAATAGTACTCAGAACTGTAAAAATAAAAAGTTAAATGTTTTCATTAGCATGAAATAGAATGCATTCAAAATATTTTGTGAAATACAAAAAAAAAACCCTAATTTTGTCTTTTCATTCAAATTCAACATAAAAGTATAATTTAAGATTTTATTTTTCATGGGACGGAATTTCATGTTTTCAGTGTGTATTACTTACATGGTCCTGTGCTTCTTAGAAATAGTTGGCTTGCTTATTTGCATCTAAAACAATTGCACTTTATTTTTCTGAAGGTTAAACAAGTAGGATTATTTGCAATAGATGAAATCAATTAAAATCACCTGAATCGTCATCTGTAAAAATTTTAGTGCTAGGATTATTCATAGCTCTATTAAGATACCACTAGATTTTCTCCCTCAGCAATACACACTGGTAACCTAGCTGATGCAGAGTTCTTGGAATTAAAGAAAAAATTTCCCCGATTATTCCACTAAATGACAGCACTTCTGCTCTGTGCTTCAGGGCTTAGTCCACTGCAGTGTTCCATTTTAGGTTTAAGCAAAATTCTTCCTCCAATTATTTCAACAGAGGAATTTGCTAAACAGTGAATGACAGTCTTAGGCAGAGCAAAGTAATGCTGTATAGTAAGCTTTACTTGAGCATTTTCATTTTGTTATGTTCATTTTCATAAATAAAAAGCTTGATTTGTATCAGTGGGCTTGATTTGAAGCATTCAGTTTTCTTGACTTAACTGATCCTCCAAACTTATTGTAATTTAATTGCAACATATTGTTGAAAATGACTGACTTACATTAGCATGGAATTTCTAGTATAGAGTGTGGGATTCAGCAGTGAAAAATTTGTGTTTTTTTATTGATGCTAATTCAATGAAACAGCTTTGAAAACAACAACAGCAACAACAACAAGAAATGTGTTCTGTCATCTGTCAGTACATTTCTGGATGTTTTACTTACTCATGAAAAATAATGTATCTCTCTAAGAGTGTGTATTATGAACTGCCATTAAAAGTTCTTGCTTTAAAACATGTGTTGTTTATTTAAACAGATTAAGAAAAGCCCTGGCACCATCCAGATCACTCCTAATTAATAGTTGAACTGTTCCATTTTAATTTTTAGTCCAAGTAATTCATGGATTTTTTGACAAAAAATATAGTTGGTCAACCAGTTTGTCTATCAATTTAATCGCCACAGTATATAAAAATATAAATAAATATAAATGGTATATTAAAAGGGACTTGGTGAAATGCACTTTTCCCTGCTAAGATGGAGCTGTTTTATCAGAGGCTAAGGTGAGGTAACAACAATAACTTTCTTCTTCTTTTATTGCTGGGTTTTTTTTCATTATTATTATTTTATTTTGATTCTTACCTGTTTTGATTTAAGACAAGAAAGAATGTGGCTGGGGGAAGTACAAGTAGGTGAGAGCTTTGAAGGTCGTTCCTACAGTGCTGGAAAAGCCCACTGTAGTCGTGCAGTTCTTTGTTGTTCTATACGGTGGTCAAGCTGGATTTGTTTAACAAGCTCTAGAAAGGTACTGCATAGCCAGATCTGTTCTTGCCCACTGAGACTTCTTTTCCTGACTGTCAAGTTTTCATCCTGAGTTTTATAATATTTACTGTCCCAAAGGACTGCAACTGTCTTAATGGTTCAAGGATTTCTGTCTTATCTTTAATGTAGATGGGGCTTGAATCACTAATTGAAATCTTTTTAGGACACCACAAAAAATACATGGGCAGAAATAGCAAAGTCAGAATGACATTAGCTTTGAGGCTGCAGAGTTGGACTAATCAAATAATTCACATTATTTCTGCTGAAATTTTAAGTTTCACTCCTGTGTGTCTATGTAACTTAATGTCTTCCAGTATAGGTAAGTACTGTTCACATGATTTAAGTTGTTCTCAGAATCAATGGCATGATTTCTGCATCCTAATACCTCCTATCTGTTTGTTCAGCAGGTCAGTTAGATCAACAAGTATTATTTTCAAATAAACTGTAAGTATTATTTTGAAATATGAGTCTTTTAATCAAAATAGATTTGTGCAAACAGGGGTATTGGGCTGAAATTTACACAGTTCTGCCAGGAATGAGTCTGCTAATATTTTGAATTTTGTAGTTCTGTCCAACTGAAAACCTTTATGTCAGGGTCTGTCAAGAATTGCTCATAGCTGTCACAGTCCAACTAGGTGAAAATCAACAGACTGTAAATAATTCTATTTGTGGCCTTATAACTGTTAAAGGAGGAGCTCATTAAAAAAAAATCATTTATAAAACTGAAGAAACTCAATAATAGGTCCTCTTTCTTTCTATTCTTTCTTTCTATTCTTTTTTTTTCCTATCCTTCCTTCCTCCCTCCCTTCTATCCTTCTTTCCTTCCTTCCCTCCTCTCTCTCTCTCTCTCTCTCTCTCTCTCTCTCTCTCTTCTCCCACTCCTCTTCCTGTGGTCTTCATACAAAGGGAAGTACTTACTCAGTATCATTAGTATTATAGCATGGGAAAGCATTCTTGCTTTGTGTTTATACATTATCTTGTACAATGTCCAGCATATGATGATGGTACCAAATGCCAGTGAGATACAAACAAGCAATTCCATTCTGAGCAGAAGTAATGAAGCCTGATTCCATAAATATTCATCTGCTATAGTAACGTTCACTGTTGTGTATAATATAGTGAACTTCAATTGAAAATTTTCTGTGGATAAAACATTTATAATAATAGCTTTCTTCTATGTTGGTCTCTATTGTTTAAAAAAAAACTAGAGCTCATTCTTATTCTTCTGCAGTGAAGACTTTAATAAAGTCTGTCTCAACACAGCTTATTTTTACAATGCCTATCAGATATTTCCATCACTGGGATCTCTATTAAAGATGATTGAAATTGACCAGTGAGATCACAGAATTTAAGGGAGAAATAAAATGAAAGAACTGTTATTTTGTTGGGAGAGCAGGCTGCATATTATATTAAATATAGTAGAACAAAAATAACAAAAAATAAAATAATAATTAAAGCAAAAATAAATATCCTGCTTCCTGTGCTCAGAGAAACAGAGGGCTACAGTTTATTTTCTCCTTATCACCAGGAAAATAAAATTTCTTTTAGTAAGAAGGGAAGATATTCATCTAAATTCTTCTTCACAGGAGAGTAGTCAAGCCTGGAACATAAAAAGTGAAGAACAGGGAAATAATTCTGTAGCAAAATGATTCTATTCTTCTGCCACCAGCATTTTCTACTGCTACCTTGTGTCTTTTACTCCCAAAAAGCAGAAAATGAAACTGGAGGGAATACCACGTTGATCGAAGTGAGTGTATCCCATCAGCTAGTCTTTGATCAGTCCTGACAGTTCTATTTGTAGGAATTGCCCCCTACTGGGACTATAGATACCTCCCTCTATAATCACTATCCATTAGCATAAATTTTTAGTTTGCTTTCTGCAGTGGTTGTTCATAGAAATTTATTGTACCTCATAATTTCTTCGCTGTTTGGCAGATGAAGAGCCCCAAAACCTAACTATATTCACAGGGAATTAGATGTGTGTTTGTTTGAGAAGCTTGGTTTACATAACAAATTTAAGCCTGTTCCTGATAAACTTCCATTCTCTCTGACTATAATTAGCCAGGGCTTAACCTGTAGGAAAAACCTTGTTGTCAGTTTATTCTATTGTTAAGATTTAGAAAAGTCTGCCAAAAAACCATCTAATACGTGTCTCTGTCTTCCTTGTTTCTCCTCTGTGCCCCTCTGCTATTATCCCCTTTATTCTGAATAGTCATTCAGGCTGTGCTTCCTCCCTCCATTTGTACAAGATGTCATCTATAGCCTGTAATTGCTTATCCTACCATGACATACACCACAAGTTTTTACACACAGTGAAATGACTGTTCTGAGTATAAAAGGAATTGTAAAAAAAGAAATGTAAAAGCTTGTGATGTATGACAGTGGAGAGAGTGAAAAGCATATGGATTTCATGTTTCTAAGTACTCATAAAAGGACAGGACTGTGTTTCATTCCTTTTTAGAGATTAGGATGGCTAAGAAAATATCATTTTAAGCATGGGATTTAGTCACAAATGTAACTGCTTTTTTGAATCTACTTGAATGAGGAAGAAGGCAGAACTTAGCCAGTAATACATAAGAATTCAATATTCCATGAAGATTCTTCATTTGTATGAAAATTTTTATATGAAACTTGTGTCATCTTTTGAGGGCTGTAGAATTTTAATGGAAGTTGAACATGACTGGTTTCAACTCAAACTAATTGTGCGAACTCTGAAAAAGATAAGTGACATTGGAACTTGCCATCTACTGAGGTCCTTTACATTTGGATGTAAAAGACAGATGTGCCATGCAGTCACAAGAGTAAAACTGCAGTTGCAATCACAAGGATTAGACAGTGTCTTCACCTCACAAAATATATACTTCTTGTGTTCATGCTGATTGTACCACAGCTTAGAAAGGACTAATTCATCTGTTTTGCTCTGTGCACTCCCCCAGTAAGGTATCCTGGCCACCAATCCTTGGCCTCTGTGTTCTCACCTCAGTTGTCCTTGTAAGGCTGCCTTTAGCCCCCTGCATGAAGCATGGTGACTGGTAGACACTGAGAAATTCTACTAGAGGCCATTACTTCCCCCAAGACTGAGTGCAGCCACAGCAGTGGCTGAGATGACTCCCAGCCTGTCGAGGCTTTCACCTGTCCTGTGCCTGATTTCCTTGTGTAGCTTGAACCCAGACCACAGTTGTGCTGCTATTCTTTTCTGACAGTGCTGTGGCGTTTAAGGTAAACCGTTGCCCATTTGCACTTCTGGGTCTTTATAGATCTCTTGTTTGACAGCTGCATAGAGGGAACAGAGTATACCTCACCGTAGGGTCTTACTGCTTTCAGAGGAAGAGGAGGACTAAACATAGCTGTGTTTTATTCAGACCCAGCAAGAGGCTCAGTCTTACCCAAGTGTGATTGAAGGGAATTGTATTTAATCAGTTCTTCTGAGAATACAGTGCTCCCTCTTTAAACCTGAAGATATCTCAGGTGATCTACTTATTTTCTTATCAGTCTCTGTCCATCTGTACATCATGTATCAAAACATAATAAAAGCCAAATGTTTATCCACACAAAATTACAGAATTCTTTACAGGTTTTATTGTTATTTTTCAAATAAAGCATCTGTGTTGCTTTTTTTTGATAGACCTATATATTCAGAGGTTTCTGAATCAGTAGGCAGCTGATATTTTGAGTGTGCTACTGCACAACCCTGCAAGTAAAAAAATTGCATTCCTGTCTCTCATTTTTCCACTAATAAATAAAACTTAATATTCTTATGTATCCCTTGAATCCAGATGCTGTTTGAAGAAGAAAATTTATATTATTGTAGGACTTCTGATGATATTGCAAGAGTTGGCAATGTACAACACAGGGAGGATAACAGCATGGAGGAGATATTAAGGATGACATCTCCAATAAACTATGTAGTCGATGGAAAAGTTCCCATAGGGAACTCTGACTGGATTTCTCCCTACTTGTGCAATGTGCACTGCAGAGTATAGATTATGAATAATTTAGTCTTAAGTGTTCATAGATGAACTGTTGAGTAGAACTTTGTCTAAATGTGTTGTTGATATCAATACTATTAACTCTGTCTGACATTCAACTTATTTCTTGAATTGGTTTTAATTCTAATTGTAAGAATGCATATTAAACAGTGAAGAAATACATTTTATACATAGCTGTCCAAGGTGCTCTCTCTCTCTCTTTCTCTCTTTTTTTTCCTTTGAGAGACTAGAAAGAGGTGGTTATTTCAAGTAATAAGTATATCCCTTACTTCTATCAAAGAAACATTGAGGTATTTTCTGTATGATGTCTAATTCATCCCAGCTGAACTAATGGAAACTTGGTTATGCCATATGAATCTAATTCTAGGAGTACTTGTTCTGTATCAATTAATTTCCATTTTCCAGCCAATGCATGTAAAGTCATTTCTAACACTAAATTATTTCAATATAAATTTTTTTTGCTTGTCACTAGAAGTGCATTGGCAAATTCTCCTGTGATAGGTACACTGATTTTAAAGCCTCAGAAACAGTTGCTCATTTAATTTTTTAGAAATTTAAAATATATCCCATTTTATAATTTGCCACTAGATAGATTGATTTAGGACAAATTACTACTATATGAATCTTAGAACTTAAAACATCTAATAAGATCTTTTTTGTCCTGAATAAGGCTGCATTTCAATAAACATACTTTGTTTTGTTTTCAAGAACACAGAACATAATATCTATGTATAATATCACTTTCATGGACTTGTCCTTCACCAGTAACAAAATACCATTTTTTGTAATAAATAAATGAATAAACAACACAGAGCTTGCATACTTGTTGTAGATGATTCAGGGGTTGCTGAATGTTGTACATTTGTTACATTAGTATGTGGCTTGTATTTTTTGGAGAGTACTAGCGCTGATCTCTATTCCATGTGCTACTATAACAGAAAATTCAGATCAGGATATAGTACCTACTGTAGCATTCTGACCAGTCAGAGAGGAGAGAGGCTGTTCTGGCTTGATGAGTAGAATACCATCATCAGTAAATAAATGATCTTACTGTTGGGAAAGCAGATTTGATAATAGATTTTGAACTTTTCAGACTGTTCAGATATATATATTCATTTAAATGATGCATTAATATTATTTTGAAGTAAATTTACAGTTTGTTTAATTACTGGTTTGAGTGAATGCATGAAAGACTGATATGAACTATGTCATAGCACACACTTTATTGTGTACTTTTATTTTAGAAGGCTTTCCTAAATCATCCATTTTTCCACAGATTTCATCCTGAAAATCCCAATACTTGCATCAGTGAGGAAACCACATGTGCCTTTATCATGGTAGGAAATATAAATGTGTTTAAAATTGATGTACCAATAATACATATGTAAATGTATATGTAACATTGGTTTATATGAGTTCATTGGGCTAATGTGATAGTTTTATTAATTAATTAATGAGTGATATAGGAATTAAAACAGTTCAATAAAATTGAATAGTAGGGAAGCAGTCCTTAGTCCTTCGATAACTTCAGAAAAAATTGTTTATTCCCACAGGTTTTCAATTCCCAAATGATACACAGGTCCAGAGCAGGGCTGAAGAAAATAAAACTGTGCTATATACAAGATACTCTATTTAAAATGAATTGGAAAGAGTAAATAGGAAACAAACAATCAAAGAATCATACCACATACTTTCAGAAATATTATTGCATGTTTTTTTTCTTGTTGTTGTTCTTGGAATTTTTTCTTTGCTTTTAGAAGAGCTGTGGGAGCTTTGTTAGATTTATTGTCTAAATAGAAAGAAAATGCCTGCACTATTTGTTTTTTAAGAGCTTCAGTAGGAGAAAAAAATCTTGTCTTTTCTATGGGTTTCCAGGTAAGATTATAATACAAAGAGAACATACATTACTATTTCAGCTTCCCATAGGTGTGGAAAGAGAATCCCCAGGGACTCTAAGCCTCCTGAAGTTTCTGTTTTGACTAACATGTCTGTGAAACACTGCAAATAGAGTTTGTGCCTCAAACTGTTTTCTTCCTCAGTAAGTTTTTCACAGAAGGGAACATCTCTTTATTTATATGTTGTAAAAACCTACAGCAAAGAGCTTGAGTTTGAAATAAACATAAATAAGCAGTTTCATAGATTTTAATCACTGTCCTATACCAGAGGGTACAAAATGCACCTTGTATCACTTTCAATAACTTGACCATAATATAAAAATGATCATCAAGGTATAAAACAAGGAAATAAGTGGAAGAAGTTGTGAAACAGCTATTGGTCGTATTTAAAGGTGATGGCAGTCTGGTGAAGTTTCTGCTGACTGAAAAGGGGGAAATATAGCCCCCATTTTCAAGAAGGGAAAAAAGGTCTCACCTCTGTGCCTGGCTAGATCATAGATCAGAGACTCTTGAAGGCCCTGCTAAGGACCATAGAAAATAAAGATGAGGTGATTGATGGTAATTAACACGGCTTCACCAAGAACAAGTCATGCCTGACAAATTTGGTGGCCTTTTATGATGGCGTTACAGCATCAGTGGATAAAGGAAGAGCAACAGAAGTCAACTGCCTGGACTTGTGCAAAGCATTTTACACTGTCCTTCACAACATCCTCATCACCAAATTGGAGAAAAACGGGCTTGGTGGATGGACCATTCTCTGGATAAGGAATTGCTGGATGGTCGAGCTCAGAGTTGCAGTCAGCGTTTCAAAGTCCAAGTGAAGACAGGTGACGAGTGGTATTTCTCAGGAATTGGTGCTGGGATTAGTGTTATTTAACATCTTTGTTGGTGATGTGGGCAGTGGAATTGAGTGCACCCCTCAGCAATTTTGCAGAGGACACCAAGCTGAGTGGTGCAGTTGACATGGTAGAGGGAAGGGATGCCATCCCCAGGGACTTGAACAGGCTTGAAAAGTGAGTCTGTGTCAGCCTCATGAAGTGCAACAAGGCCAACTGCAAGGTCCTACACCTAGTTTGGGGCAATCCCAAGCACCGATACAGATTGGGTGGAGAATGGCTTGAGAGCAGCCCTGACGAGGAGGGGATGTCAGTTGGTGAAAGACTTAACATGAGCTGGCAATGTGCATTTGCAGCCCAGAAGGCCAACAGTATCCTGGGTACATCAAGAAAATTGTTACCAGCATTTTGGGGGAGGTGATTCTGCCCCTCTTCTCCACACTTGTGAGACCCCCACCTGAAGAACCGTGTCCAGTTCCGGGGCCTCCAACACAAGAAGGAAAAACAGAACTATAATTTAATTTACCTTGCCCTTTGAGTAGTGGACTACTTTTATATATACGCCTTACATTTCCATAAACTTATATTAAGTTAGAAATTTATTTTACAATTTCACGCATATTGTCTCCACAATAAAACCTCTTTACATTAATGAGAAAAATTATGGCTACTATTTGAACAAAATGTTATATTTCAGCAAAAATATACTTTTTGATTGAAAAAAACAAGCCATGCTTCACTGACTTTTGCAAAAAAGTCAGTCTTGACCAGTTTACAGTTAAAGGTTTTATAAGTTGCCACTTCATTCACTCAAAGAAATGAGATACTATAAAAAATTATGTCTTAACATTTTTTTTTTCTTTCAATTTGTTCTTTTCAGTGTTTGATCTGAAATATCAACAATAGACCATTGAGTAAGTGTAAGTCAGGTTCATAAACTTACGCTTAAATCTATGGCGATACTTTTACTGTTTTCCTGCCTGTTGTTCTTTAAACATCCCATTGTAGATTACTGCTATGTCAACCTCCATTTCTTTGAATTACCTTCTGTGCTGCTAACCATAAGGAGAGATAACCTTCTGCTGGAAATTCCTTCTCTTTTAATAAACTACTATATAAATTAAATATATTATATTTTCTTCGAACTATTTGATAACAAATAATAAATGAATGCTGTTCTCTCATGTTCCTGGTAAGTGGAAAGATTTTTTTTCCTACTTGAGTTCATTATAATTAGAAAAGGTAACAATAGGGTCAGTCTCATGACATTCCTCATCTGTTAGCAATATCTGTTTTGTATATTATTTATTTTCTTTAAGATCTTAAAATATCTTATAAAGGATGTAATAGCATTTTCTTAGTTTTAGAGATAAAGAAGTTCAAAATAGTTTCATGTTTTTTTTTTTTTTAATTTTTGTTATCAGTATTCCATATCGTAACATCACGTAGAGCACTGGGAATTAAAGAGTTAATGCTACAGTTCTGAGGACTGCTGATTTTCCAGGTGTCTGGAACATGTACCTGGTTCTCAGAAGAGAAGAAGAACTACCTATCCCAGAGGACTTTTCACTGCTCCATTTCTGTTTTCTGTTCAGAAGGAAAGATAAAACTGTTTTCAGGTCACGAGAAGTCCTCTTTCCCTTTTCCCTTGCTGCTCGTCTCTGTGGTATGTTCCCTAGCCTTCTTGCCCTCAGCATTAGAGTAAAACCTTTGGTTTTTGCTCACTCTCTCATTTTGTTTGTTTTTCTAGCTTTAGTTCCAATTATACTGTATTATATTGTGTTATCTTGCATTATTATCTCATAGGTAGTAAATTAACTTTCCTCCTCAGACTATTGCTGCTGTTTTGTTTTTAGGCCCATCTCCCTACCTTTTTCCTCTTATTCCCTCCCTCCTTTCCCTGAGCATCGGTCCATGGGTCCCTCTGCCCCATTAGTCAAGGAGCTGGGCTGAACTGGCCTGTAAACCACTGACAAATAGCAAAATGGCTGCATAGGTTTTCTACGTACCATGGTAGTTCTCTTTAGGTTCAGGTAGGTGCCTTGTTTATTTCTGCTAAGAAATTAGGAAGTTATGGATATAATATATGGAATTGACTGGAGTTTTGGAAAATTGAAGCCCTTATATTAAGCTGTTTTTATTGCTATGTTGCATAAAATGAGTCTTCTACATAAGATTTTTAAATTATGCCTATTTTAGATGTGTAATTTCAGTAAGTAATCTTAAGTAATCTTAAGTAAAGCTGCATAGGCGTAAACAAATTGAATAAAGTTGTTAGAGTCAATATTTTATTACAAGTGTAAGTAATATATATATATATAACAGTAATAACTGTAAACTTTAGGAAGAGGCAATGTTTATTGTGTCATGCCAGGTTATTTATCTGTACATAGGATTTCTTTTAATACCAAAATGTTTTCTAATTTATTTCCAATTTTTCCTTTCTTTTTGCAATAAAAATGTATTGTCATTACCAGATTAAATATATCAACTGTTGTTTACTTTAAAAGTGGGAGTATTTCAAAGAGATTAGACTCTTCAGTGCACTTAAGTCATGGCCTCTTCTGCAGTTAGTATGAAAAGGAATGTTTACGTGACCGTGTACCCTCTTCTGTGATAGTGAGTCTTGTTTTGGAAGAAGAAAGCTGAGAAAGCTGAGCTTTGAATATAAATAATGTGGGAAACCCTGCTTAGCATTAAGTTCTGGCCATTGTGATTCAGTTCTAAGCGCACCAAACGCTGAGTGTCCCCAGTGATGCTGAAATAAACCAAAAAGCCTTACATACTGATTACTAGGGAATGCAGCTTTTTAAGTCTCCATTTTTAACTTAAACAATTCTTTGTAAATATTTTATAAAACTGGCTGCCAAAGCTTTTAGTCTTCTATTACATATTCTAAATGATTATTGCCCTGACAAGTTAATGCTATTTTCCCTTGTGCTTTAAAAAGTCTGATGATGATTTTGTTGCTAGTTAGCTCTCCATTTGAGTAAAGTACAAAATCAGAGTTGAGCTCAAGTGACTTATAACAGAGGTAGAGAATGACTGTGAAGATCTGCTCTGTACTTTCTCCAAATTTTGCTTTAGCAGGATTTAAAACAAGTAAAAGATTTTCTTTGCCAATTTTGTTCAGCTCTGCATTTCTTTTACCAGATGCTATTCTTTGCTCTTCCTCTCTTTCTGCATAATGACAAATATTTACCTGGGTTACAGGTCCTTGTTCAGCTTCTTAAAAGCTGCACTTACAGTGATGCTTGTAATGACCCAATTATCAGTGAACAGAAGTAGTCATTTGAGTGCGATAGTCTTTCAGTGTATTTTTCAAAGCATGTAAGGAATGGTGGACGATTTCTCTTTTCACTGTTGTATGTATCTTTGAATGAGACATCCTCTGGAAATGGACAATATGTCTGCAGGCTTACCTGGGTAAGCCTGTATGTAGAAACAGAAGACAACATTTTGGGACCTATTTAACAGTACCATTGATGCCTCAACTTGAAGAACGATTATGTGAGTCAGCTGAGCAGAATCTAAGACGACTTTACTTGAAAACCAGTCTCTAAACAAGTTGTCTTTTTTAGAATTTTCTTGATGTGCGGGTTTTTGTTTTTTTGTTTTTGTTTTTTTTCCCAAGCAATTAATAAACATTTCCTAGCTTGTAGAGAATTGCCAGAAATTTTCCAGCCATATAAGGTCATATAAAAGAGTATGGTTCTTTTGTGGTACCTAGAGTATATTTTGACATGGTTGTCTTAGTACCAGAGCTCTGGTGGCATGTAATTTCAGATAGCTTCTGTATATCCACTTACAAGGTTTCTAACATTCATGTAGTCCTCCATACAGTTTTCAGTAATGCATCTGCAAAAAGTCTGGATTCAAATTCAATGTCTTCCATTCTACTTTATGCTGTCATTGACCTACCACTCTATAACAAATGGCATTCTCGATGTTGATTATATTTGCAGAATTCAATCACGTTTGCTTGGCTATCAAATAATGTTAACTATTTATTGCTTACCAAATCTCTGACCCGCAATCTTTACTACTCTTCAGAGTCCAGTTCTTATGAAAACACATTTCAAATAACTACAAAGAAATGGATTTAAAAGATTATTTTCCATTTATTTCTTATCCTTTCTCTTCATAAAGTAGTTGGCTGTTATGTTTTAAACAACTATGTCAGTTACTTCTACTGCAAATATTTGGGTCAGTGATCGTAGCCATAAATGTTTGCACATCTTCTACCATGACAGGGCTCAAGAAGCAACCGTCAGAAAAGCATTGTTGATTTCTATTTGATTAAATTTCTGATCTGTTCTCTAGAAAGCATATATTTTCTCACTTAAAAAAAAAAATCCATCCAGATTTGCTAAAAGATCGAACTTACTGTTTCTCTATTTCATTTGATTTGTTCAGAAATGAATATTGTGAATGACTCAAGTTATGAAAAACATTCTATCTTTTTATTTCCTAAAATTTAACTTTTGTGTGGAGACTGCACCACAGTTGCTGTGTCAAGAAACTTTACGTTTAGGTAACTCCCTGATTTCTTATTTTGCTTTTGGAGATTTTTTTTTCCTTTTTTTTTTTTTTTTCCCCTTGAAAACTTTTTATTGAGTTGTAGCTGAAATAATTCTCTCTTTGCTAAACAGTACAAAAAGTGACAGCTCTTCAGGAGTCGTAAGCTGTCTTGTCCTGCTATTCAGTGCACTAACATTTTTCTGCTCAGTCATTTACTATCTATTTAGGAACAGAGACGGAAGAACAGACAATTTTAGTTTCCAGTGAAGAACTTTTTAGCTTCTTTGTGTTTCACCACATGCCAGTAGTGACATGTCTAGTGCTCATTAATTCCACTTCTGTTACAAGGCTCCTATTTAGGTGGAAGGCTCTGTTCAAAACAGACAAAACCTGCAAAAGAATGAACAGACTCTTAAATATCTGTGCTGTGACAAAATTCTGTAATGAGAGAAAAGGATGGATAAAGTCAGAAGGTAAAAGAAACAAATCTGCATAGGACTTGTGAAATAAAAGGTGTGTCCAGATTTAGCTTTTTTTTTTTTTTTTTTTTGAACAGGAATGTGGTATGATGATCTATGATTTTGACCATTATGGAGAATAAAAATAGTTGGTCAAGATGACAAGATCAGAGTCTTGACTCTTGGGTCAGCAAATGTCTTTAATTGTTACTCTTCGTACATTCAAATTAGTTGACAGTAAGCACATCTGTTGCTAGCCCTAATGTTAACACCATATTGCCTGTTGACAGGCTGATGTTTCTCACTTTTCAGCTGAGATCAGTGCCCAAGATCACAAGAATCTGTTTCTAATTGCAAGCAGAGCATTCCTCCCATAAGGCATTTGTTGCCAGTGCCCTTTGCTTGTGCCCCAGAAGAAGCTTGGTTCTTGTCTAAGCCAACTTGTCAGTTAATTCTATTGGCCACAGTACTGAGAAGTGTCACATAATAAAGCTCTCATCTCTAATACCACTAGACATCTGAGACTTTCCATCAACTCCTGCATGAAGTCAGACTCCATCTGTGATGCAGTAGCCATTTCCTGTGAAGCCACCTTAGTTTCAGTCACTGGTTGGACAATGAGAATTGAAGATATTTATTTCATATAACTCCTGCCATGACTTCAAGAGATGCCAGAAGATCTGCTTCACATCCAAGTATCTTGTCTGGTTTTGTGGGCTCTTCCCATTCACAGTCTTGAATTAAAAATAAGATCAAGGTAGCATACTTAATTTTATGCTTCAATAGAATGCAGAGAAAGTACTCACACAGTTTTTCTCACTAGGGCAGTAGCAACTAAACACTTCATTTCAGCTGCTAATTGCCAAATGCTTTACCATTCATGGTGGATGGAAGAGTGAGATCAAGTATCCCTGGGACTGAGTTCTACTTTGTTATATTTATCCTGAAATGCTTCCAGAATTCCTGAAAGGGATCCAGATCAAGGTCAGAAGATTATTTTTTCTTTGAATGATCCTAAATTTAAGATCAATATCAAGTAAAACATTAACTTAGCAGCACTGAGCAAGACCGTCTTTTAAACGTTTATTTCAACCTGTTCTATGGGATCATCTTTTTCATTTTAGTAGGATTAGGCCATTGAGGATAGCTTTTTCTCCTGTTACTCTGTGCAATTCAGTATTCAATTTGTAATAAAATTTGGCCAATAAATTTAAAGCAGTATAGTCTATTTCTCTGTCAGTTCATTTAAAGTGATAGTCTTTGCACATATTGAGTTATCATTCCTAATAACAAGGAAACAGGTATATATCCTTTCTGTAATAACTAAACACTGGATGCCAATCTGCCAAGAGCACTTAGCATTCCTGAAAGATTCTTAAGTCTGTTTTTCAAATGACCCTTAAAGGAAATTCAGAGTCAATACATAGGACTTGTAGAAGTTCCCTTTGATTATCTATGGAAATAATAGCTATTTCTTATGTCAGAGATAAGAAAGAAACAGTAAAATTGAGACTGGAAAATTAAATCAGGTTGAAAAGTAAAAAGCACGTTCTGAAGAACAGAAATTTTCTCCAAGCTCAAATACTTACTCTAAATAAAGGTCAAAAGGAGGCATTTAAAAAATTTTTAAGTTTCTTTTTCTGTGTTCTGAAAAGCACTAAGTTTATACCCCTTTCAAAGAGATTAACCCTTTTCCAGAAGTAATTTCAATTAATTAATATTTTTTACCAAAAATAACTTGGTGAGAATTGTCTCTGACATGAATGTTAATTGACAAGTCAGCTGCCTCATTTCTCATTTTCCTTTCTCTCTCAATGTTAGATTTCTGTTTTTAACATGAGTGACTTTTTGAAGTCCTGTACTTTTATTTTGTAATAGAATATGAAACTCGAAAGTTTTTGATTCTACCTGTTTCCATGATGTTTCACGAATGTTTGAGACTAGTTCCAGCTTAAAATTATTTCCATGCTTCCCAAAGAATCATGATTTTTTTTTTTTTTTTTTTTTTTTTTTTAATTCGAAGAACACCAGTTATTCCTGAGCCTTCTGATTTCTGTGGCAAGGATACACGACTGACTAAACAACTAAAAGACCACTTAAATATTTCTTTTCAACAATTGACCTCTGAGTCTCAGGATTTTTCTAGTTGAAGTAATGATTTTCAATACAGATGACTTCTGAATAAATGACATAAGAATATAGTGGAACTGTAACATATATCAAATATTGTGAGAAGCCAGTTCTACTTAAAATCAGAGAACTTTAAGTGGCTTTGGAAGATCAGCCCCATGTCCAAAGTAAAATGTATACCTGTGTCACTGCTGATTGATGTTTGTCTAGCTTGTTCTTAAAACATCTTATGATTGTTTATGAGAATGTCTCTAAGAAAGTGTCAAAAACCTTATTAAAATCAAGATATATGACATCTTCTCTGTCCACAAAAACCGTCATATTATAGTACTGTAAAAAGAAGGCAGATTTGTCTGACTTGATTTATTTTTGACATCCATATTGACTTTGACTATCCTCATTGTTATCTAACATTTATATACAGAAATAGATTGTGCTTTTCTAGGAATTGAAATTTGTTTCTCAGGACTATAATTTTACAGAATCTGTCTTCCTCTCCTAGCATCTTCCTTCTCCATTTTAAAAGAAGAGCATTTCCTTCTCTCTAGTTTTCCAGAAAATACTCAATACTTTCAAAAACAAGCAAACAGAAACAAACAAACAAAAAACCAGATAAACCTGTTTTTTTTTTCTTTGCTCTATGTTCAGCTGTTCCAATTTTATCCTTATTAGTTCATAGCATGCTTATAACATATGTCATTAGCCACCCACGCTATTTTTTTCTTTCTTGTTTGCCTTTTTACAAATGTTCAGAGTCAAGAAAGGGCCAACTTTTCTCTAACCAATAGGAAAAAGAATGACTGAATCACATTTCAAAGATAACAAGAATGAAAAGCTGCTCCAAGCATATTCCAGTGAACTGCTGGATATTCTACAGGTTCATGTATTTGCTTGCCCTGTTATTTCAAATTTATTGCTGGTTATGTTAGTTATTTTTAAAATGCCTCATCCACTTTTTTCGTCCTGGTATAGCAATTAGTAATCAGTTGCACTATTAATACTTAACATTTTAAATCAAAGAAGTCATTTTTGGATGACTCAATTACAATAATTTTGGCATAGGCAAGAACATGATAATTCCTTCGTAGAATCACCACAGTTGGAAAAGACCCCAAAGATCATCTAGTCCAGCCATCCAACTGCCACCAGTATTTCCCCATTTAATCATGACCCTTAGTACAATGTCTAAATGTTTCTTAAACCTGTCCAGGGATGGTGACACGATCATCTTCCCAAGCAGCCCATTAATATGCAAAGATATAGGTAAAATCAAGAATGTATGAAGTGATGAGAGAAAGGCTTTTTGTTTGCCTGTTTTTGTTTTTCCATTTGCTTTAAAAAAGTTAAAATATCAGAAGATACCTCAGTGATGTTTGTGAAATTTCAAGTGCAGTAAAAAATTGAGGATTTGTCCTATTTCATTTTTCTTTGCTTTAAATCTCAATATAATATAAAAATAAGAAGTTATTATCCAGTCCTATTTGAAGAAAGTGGTCGCCTACAATCTTTGTACAAAATAGAAAGCCACACTGCTCAGCTACTCACTATAACTGAAGTTTTGAAAATGCTTAGTCTAGCCTTAAAAAAAAACAGAAGAAAATAAAAGCCAGTGAACATTACAATAGAAACCACTTACCTTGTGGTTATAAACTTAACATCTTGTCTGACACATACTCATCCTCAATAAGGGATGTAAGGGAGAAATATAGACTTATAATCAGTCAAATTATGAAATCAAAAAGACTCTGGATACTTTGATACATTCTAATTAGAGAAAAAAATTCAAGGTGCAATCTTGTCATCAAGTGCTGTAATTCTGTCAGATCTCACAAGTAAAGTGTAATTGGGCCATGATAGCACTGGATGATCTGCATGAAGGAAAAAAGGTCAGAAAGAGTGATTCTACAGTTTGTGACTGAGATTAGTACTTACCACTTCTTCAGTTAGAAAAATAAAAGTATTCTCATTTTAAAAACCTACCAAGTAATAAAGAATGGCCCGCTGCCTCTCAGGAAATTTTGTTTTCAAGACTTCATGTCTTTTAAAGAAAATAAAAATCCTTATATAATTTTAAAGAAAATATCATACACTCTCTTGGGAATTCTTGTTTTTCTAGGAGTGCTCTGTACTCCCCTGAAACATGCTAGGGTTCTTTCTGTTTTAGACTAGTGGCAGAAGGCATTTCATTCCCTCAGCCCTGCAGCAGCAGCTCTCAATTTAGTTCATGCACCTTCTATGATGGAATAAGTTACAAAGAACCATAAGAAATTTTATAATGTCTCAATGCCCAATGTCTTTAGATTACCCTGCTGATGTAAAGTGGTGATTGTATGTACACATACATATATACACATGTATTAGCATATGTTGACATATGTAGTATATGTGTATAATACATAATAATTTATTCTATTTATAAACGCTTACAAATATGCTTATTATGCTTATTATAAAGAAAATGGATGAGAAAAGAAAGGAAAAAAACATTTCAACTATTTACTCTACAAAATTCTTATTTCTTCTTCATGTCAGTGTTTTTCCTGAGAAGCTTACTCAGGGTCTTCAGCTACATTTACTCTACATTTCAAAGGACCTCTTACAGAGATGCTGGATAGCTTTTCTTTCTCAGAGTCTTCAAGATATTCTTTCAAATTCTGTCTTCCTCCCTCAAAGTCTATTCATGAAAATAGTTCTTGGAATGTACACGTCATCAGTTCTACTTAACTAGTTTATTATTAACCACCTGATTAAATGAGGGAAAGGAATAAATGCTTCCTGGTGACTCACTCCTTATATCTTACAGAACACAAATAATAACATAATAAAAAATAACAGAATAAAACAACAAGCATTCTTGATAGCTAAGTAAGATTGATGTATTTAGCCCTTGACTGTAAGACAAAACACAAACAAATTGAACTGATCTGATATGTTTCTGAAATGCTTCTTAGCACTCAGACACCAATGTGGTAAATATCCAAATGTACAAACACAAGAATATGTATAGATAAGAAATACTTTCTCTGTTCTGCAACCATATATGACTTGTTTTAATAATGTAACATTTTATTTACCCATATAAATGGAAAAATGAAAGCAATATAGAAACTGAATTTTGTTTTCATACATTTTAAATAGTATCAAGTTTCAGTGAACTGAAGTTGCTTAATGAATAGAATTGTGGAAGGTAGGCAGCAAATCCTCTTACAGCAGCTCTTCCAAAGAGAAAGCTAACTGCAAAACTTGCTTCGCAGGAAATGCATGCTTAAATTAGTTAATACTTTGTTTGACTCCAATGAAAAAATATCATTCACTGTTTGTCACTCCATCTTCAAACTGTGAAAGATCTAAAGTTTTTGAAATACAGAATTGTGAAAAATGCATTTCCATGAAACATGTGGAGGAGATATAGAAGAATCTGAAGATTTATTTTTTGAGCTGTTTTTTAATAAGAAAGATCTGCACTGATTTACTTTAGTTTTACTGAGGTAGTTTATTCAACTTTAAAGAGATTTCGTTTCTCTCTATTCCTAATACAAGCATGGTAACTAGTAAATCTAATTCTGTAACTACAATTTGGTAAACAATTTTTATGACGAACATTTTATAATAAAATTACATATCTATTTTTCCTGCTTTAAAAATTCCATTCCAAAAGGAATGAAAAGAAGAAAAGACATATTTTTTTTATTAAAATGAGCAAATATAATCCCCAAAGTAGTGCACTGAATAAGAAGGTGTCATCTTTAAACAGTAAGTTTTATGATTATCACATTTCTCATTATTACTATCTTTAAGGATAAGCAGAGATTAAAAGACTCTGAACACAGGAGAAAGAACTGAACACTGTAGCAATTTCATGCAATTTAATATGATCTAATCTCCACTCTTGGTCTCTGGAAATAAAAAGTGTAATATCTTAAAAATCATGCTCTTGTAATCAGCATTTTAACTAAATAATGGTTTTGGTTCACAAGATATTCTCTATTTTATCCTAAAAATAGATTATTTTCATGTTAATTAGGTTCTCAATGCGTTTACTATGAACAGAGTTTTTATAGACTCCTTTTCAATTTAATGAAACCAGATTTTCATTCCTCTCTTCATACAATATGCCACAGTTAGAAGACCAGGAATGTGACAGTAGCCAAAAGTCAAATCTGAGAAAGATTCCCAAGAACACAGAAAAAAAATAAAATAAACATATATATTATGAATAATTTATTTACTGGGATAATTTATCGATCTTGTAAAGATTTTTAACACTTAAAGTAAGACTGAAACTTGATTCAAGTATCTGGTATTTAAACTATGACCTTAAAATCACTTTATTTAGACACATCTGTAATAAACTTTAATCTTATAGCTAAACTGCTTTATTTTATTTTAATGGTATTTTACAAAACATACTCAAGACAGCTTCAAGAGTACTAAGTATCTTGGCATCCACTCAAGCCTTGCACATCATGGGAACCAAAAATAGTATTTAATTTTTTCCTTCAATCTGTTTTAGAAGGAATAGCAAATTAAAAAAAAAAAAAAAAAAAAAAAGATGTAAATGATAAATTATAAATAAATAATACAAAGAGTAACAGGACTGATTTCTTTTTAAAAGCATTTTATATATGTCTGAAATTTCAGACACTGTCAGAGAAATATGTGATTTGGAGCTTTTCTTTAATAGTTTTACTGTTTTGTTTTTTTTTTTAAGAAATAAAAGCAGTATTTAGAAGAAGTGAATGCACTTCATTGAGTGTATTCAAATGTCATCCTTTAAAGTGCAGAAGAGGGCCATAACCGTAGGGATCTCATGGAGAAGAAAAAATAAATTACAGTAGGGATATGAATATTAGCTTCCATTTTGAAAAGAGTATGATCAAAAAACAAGGAGAAAAAAGAATGTAAACCTATTAAGTTAAAAATTCAAAGTTCTTGGGAAAGAAAATTGGCCTGGTGATTGCATTTAGCTACAGAAATGCAAATGTAATTGCCCATGTTGTGTGAGGGGTAAAGAGTTCTTTTCAGGCTAACTGGAAAACATCCTTTCTTTCCAACATAAGGGTAGCTATAAAATTCTTCTTAGTCAAAAGAAAAAAGCTCCCTAACTAGGGGCTTGATGCAATTCCAGATGAAATTTTTCTCAATTCAATTAGTCTTAGAAAGAAGCCATAGATGGATGTCACCTAAAATTCACAAAAGTTTTTGAACAGGAGGGTTTTCTCAGATAAATCAAAGTGGTTTCAACCATTTTAAGTGTGTGAAGTGTCAAAGCGTGTATTTTTAATGTCAGTGTATTCATCTATCAAAGAGATGAGCTAAATTCTCATCATTTTGGTAAAACAGAAAAGATAGCTTAGTAAAGATATTTTTGGTTAAATATTTTTGACCATTAATCTTCTTGTTCTATTATACTTTAAAGGACAGCACTAGAGAATGGGTAAGGGATAATGATAACTATGTAAATTTGTATAAGGAACATGCTCTCCATAGTCATATTAACATTAGAGCACAATTTTAAGTTAACTAATCCAAGGGTTCCAAGACCTTTTCTTGATGAACGTAAAGGAAAAGATTATAAAGCACAGTTACTCACAGAAAGTAACTGCTTCTTAAAATTTGTCAGATATTCTGTTTGATCGTTATATGTGCATGTGTTTTCACTCTACCAGAGACCTTCTCAGTCCGCATTGCTCTTTATAAAGAAGTTTTAAATGTCTGAAGATTTTCTATCTCCTTTTAGGAGAAGGGATTTCTGGGGTTTGTGACTTCTGTTTTTTTTGTTGTTTTTTGGGTTGGAGGAGGGTGAGCTCAGTTTTTAACTGTTTAAATGCCAAAATAAGCTATTTCCAACTTTATAGTAAATTCTTGATATGGTATCTTGGTATGTAACATTCTGAATTATTTCTAGTACTGCATAACTCTTATATACTTAATTTGCCCGAGGATTTTTTAAAAGACCATTTATTCTGTCTTTCAGATCACACAAGCCCTAGACTCCCCTCTCTCATAGAAGTATGTATAAGGAGTAACTCAATTGAAATTAATAAAATATAGAAGGAGACTTTCTGCTAGTGTTTGTAGGGTGTTATATAGAGGAGATTAAAAGAAGAATTGAAATGATTGGAAAGACCTTTAAGTCTTCAAATATAACACTCCAAAGTGGGAAAAGGATAACTGAAAATAGTTTTTTGAGATTATAAATGCTTTCACAGAAATATGCTGTCAATTCGACTTTTTCATTTGCTGAAATAAGCAAAATAATTTTGTCTAAAGTCAGGTTGGACAGCATCAGTCTGTATCTCAATGCTTCTAGCACTTCACAGAAGGTATTAATGTCCCTTGTAGCTTATTCTCTGGAATGTAACGGGCTTTTTTTCTGACATGATATTTTCTGTCTTCACCCAGGTTAAGTACTACTGAGGAAAGACTTGAACTCTTTAACTAATATAATTTCTAATACTTCTATAAAAAGCCTGCAGGTTATGGATGCAAAATGTTTTGGTATTCAGAACTACACTGAAAGGACTACTGGCCAAATGCTCACTCCAACTGGTGAAAAAATATGTATTGTGGTAGTTCATGGAAGTTGTTATTAGAATAAAATAGGAATTTTATAACAAATACTATACATTTTTATTTTTATTTAATGTTCTGCCCAGACATGTTCTTCCTGGGCTGATAGTTAATTGCAGTTTTGGTTTTGACATTTTCAGTTGTGAAAAGCTGTTTGATTGTTCTGAGATATGCAATAATGGAGCAGTGAAACAGGCATTTAGTTCTCCTGTGAAGTCTGGACTTTATCAGCAATAGGTAACGAATCTTGACAGTTAATCATTATATGTTTTTGTGTGTCTGTGAATACGTCTACCTCTTTATCTATTTATAATGAGAGAAGGAATATAATGTCTATTGTACAAGAATAATACAGTACCTCATGCTGTCTACAAGTATACTATTTGAATAAAAGATAAATTAAAAGATAAAATATTCAAAAATAAGCATTTTTCATATAGTTATTTATTGAAAACTGAAATTTGTATAGTAGCAAATACAGCCACTGTCCACGGAACTTCCCACTTTGAAAGCATAAATCTTCTCAAAGTGAAAAACTAGACTTCTAATTCACTGCATGGACACAATGCTGGTATTTATGAAGGAAAATCATCTTAGAGATATTACTTCCATGCATAGTTCTGAACTTTTTCCAGAAAGTTCACTGAATATTTGTTGACCAGAGCTATTCAATCTTGACTATTTTCACACCAAGAATTAGTACAAACTCAATATTTTATAAAAATATTGTGGCTGAAGAATGAGCTTTCTTGTATTATTATTTTTAATGAAAATAATCACTTCTGAGATGGAAATAAATGATTCTTAGCCACACTGTGCTTTTAGTTTTGTTGATCTGAATGAAACTATGATTCGACAGCTGCTGAGAGAACTGTTCAGTCTAGACTCAGTAAAAATCCCTGAAATATGAGTTTGTAGAGGCTACCAAGCACTCTTCATGTTCTATAGCAATGTGTTGAGATACATTTTATGTGGGAATACAGCTAAAATACCTTCTTTAAATCAACACTGTCTACATAGATTTCAATTTTGTGCACTGTGTGTGTGTGTGAATTGGAAGAGTAAGGCTAATGACAAATAAATGAATGAATTCCATCATTTTGGAAAATATATTGTCTTTTCTCTGCACAAATGGTATGAAAGAAGAAACTGAATATTTTCTCCTTTTTGTACCCTGTAGAGGAATCCAGTGTAGCAATAGAAATCAACAGTTCAGAAGGTGGGATGCTATCTTATTGACATTGATGATAGGTCTACACAGTGGAAGAACTGAATGAAGTCTTGTGATACAAAAAAGAACAAAAAACTATGTCATATCTGATTTTAAAACACGACCTCTTCTTTCTCAAAAGAAAAATCATACAAAAGAAAGTGTAGCTTTAAAAATTATTATTAGGACTATCATCAGCAGTGTACACTTCAAGTAATACAAGTTCCCTTTTGCATCTTTTTGTTTCTGATAATTTCCATAATATGCATATTTACACGTATATCAAAGAAATAAATTTATATTTATCCATGTCTCAAACTTGTTTTGTCCAATATTAACTTTTGTTCCAAATTTGTTATTTTTATTTATTATATTTTCAGAATTAGAATAAGTAATGAAATTGATTAGAACAAGTTGTTAAAGATAACAACAGAAGCAAAATTTAACATCAAACTAGAAGCAAAAAAACACTTCAAAACAGGTAAGGTTTTAAATATTTGAGTACTTGAAGTTGTACACATGCAGTGTTTATGAATTTATTGTATTTTTATTTTACAGAGCATACAAAATATTTGTATACTACAGAGTAGTAGCTCTTGTGGAATATATTTGAATAAAAAATCTTTAAATGCTTCATTTTTCGAGTTAGTGCTATAAACCATGTCTTATTGTGACACTTACTCTTAAACAAAACTAACCGTGGGAATTTAAGATTTCATTAATGTTGCTTTTACAGTATAAGTGTTGTGATAGTCTATTTGTTATAGAACCAGTTAAGAATCTATGATAGCAAAAACTCCTAATATTAGCATGTGGGAAGAAACAAATTGGTAACAAATCTGTCATCGCTATTAGGATCATAATGTGTGCAGACTCTGAAAATACTCAGTACGATTCAAAGATTTCATATTTAATTAAATGAATGTATGATGAAAACATCTTCAGAATTGTGACATCATAAGCCAGTGTGGTCAGAAAGGAAATAAGCAAAAGAGGAGAGGTGAGGTGAAGGTAAGATGGTTGTATGTATGTTTGCATTGGCTTTTGCACCTACACACTGTGTATCCTTCAGGCTGTGCCTGCCAAAATGTAAGCTTGATTAGATAAGAAATCTAGGATGCGTGTTTTTAAAAAAGAGGGAGTTTTCCTCTAGAATAGGAGGATTTTGAAGAGGTCCTTCAGACAAGCAGGTCTGGTTTTTGCTATTAGATTGCTGTCTAGATCTTCCATTTTTTTCCAGTGTAAATCAAGTTGAGAAGGGAATTTGTTTTAAACTGCCTTCAACATTTCCCACAACAAAGGATTCCTCTAGGATGTCCTTTAAAAGGCAGCACTCTGGAGCTGGAAATTGGTGACTTTTCTGTGAAATACCTTAAAGACCCTTAGTTGACAATGAGAAAGGACTATCCCTGCTTTTTTTTATTTTATTTTTTTAGTTTGTAGCTTTATTTTGACACTTTGCTTTCTAAACAACTCTTTAACCTCTGCTTTTCCATAATGAGTTGGCTATTTTTATTTTTAGGCTGATTTAGCATTCAAAGCATTGTAAATGAAATGGAAAAACTGCTGATGCTTTTGTTTCTGCAGACGAAATCAATCCAAAAAAACAATCCCAAATCCTTGGACATCCGCAGTCAAAGATAAATTTTGGAATTTCAGAGATAAATTTGCTTTCAGGATAAAAGATTCTGTGTAAAGTCTGGCAGCAAGGGTAGGAAGAGCAATCTTCTCTCTCAGGGATTGTCTAAGCATTAGCTCCATGTAAGAACAGGCATTTGAAAGTGTGACTTTGCAGAACCCCTTTCAAGCATAGAAGATCTAGCTAAATTCTGCCCACTGACAGCATCAAGTTGTAAAGCAAAAGTGAATACATAGATGCTGATTGGAATTAGCATTATCTTTGCTTCAGTTCTTTCTCTGAAGTTTTATAGGTTCAGTCTATATATTACCAGTGGAAAGGAATAGATGGGAGAAAAGGAAATACTTCTGAACTTCTCAGTTATTGTTAAATTACTGATGAAATCATATCATTTCAAATTAATTCATCTTACTTGTCATTGTTCATCCTGATGGGATATTCATCATATACCTGAGCAGTTCTAGAATGGTTCTAGAGGGGTGGCCAGCAGGGACAGGAAAGTGATTGTCCCCCTCTACTCTGCACTTTGAGGCCCCATCTGGAGTACTGTGTCCAGGTCCGGAGCTCCCAGTACAAAAAAGACAGGGAGCTGTTGGAGAGGGTCCAGAGGAGGGCCACGAAGATGATCAGGGGGGTGAAGCACCTCCCCATGAAGACAGGCTGAGGGAGCTTGGCTTGTTCTGCCTGAAGAAAAGAAGGCTGCAGGACAAGGGGAAATGGTTTTAAGTTGAGGGAGGGAAGATTTAGGTTGGATGTCAGGGGGAAGTTCTTTACAGAGAGAGTGGTGAGATGCTGGAACTGACTGCCCAGAGAGGTTGTAGACGCCCCATCCCTGAAGGTGTTCAAGGCCAGATTGGATGGGTCCCTGGGCAGCCTGGTCTAGTATTAAAAGGGGAGGTTAGTGGCCCTGCATGTGGCAGGGGTCTTGGAGATTCATGATCCTTGAAGTCCCTTCCAACCCAGGCCATTCTGTGATTCTACGATTCTGTGATTCTGGGGTTTTGTTGTTGTTATTGTTGTTGTTGTCATTTGTTTTTGTTTTTGTTTTTTTTTTGTGTGTGTCTTATTTTGGTTTCCAAATGAACTTACCTGCAACTTGATTTCACGTCTCTGTGTCCATATATATATTACACGACAGTGATGTGGAATGTGTAATTGTATTAAAAGCATATGTGGATGAACACGGCTTTCCTGCTTGGCCTACTGTTTCAGCATGTTACTATGGAAACCATCAAATATTTCCTTTCTACCCAGAATATAAGCACATTTAAGAAAATCAAAATCAAAACCATTCTTTGCTAATCTACTTCTATGTCTATAAGCATTAAGGAGGTTTTCACTACAGAAGATCCTTTCACTTGGCACAAATGAAATTCAATCAACAGTTCTCAGGGAACAACTGTAGCTAAGGATGGTGAATGGATAAAATCCTCATGACATGTCAGTGTAGCATGTTTGAGTTAATAGGTCTCTTAATGATAGAGGAAGAACAATTTGAAGGTAAGAGAAGATTTTTGCCCGGCTTCCCGAGACCTGGTAAATGTTAGATTGAGGGAGTAGTGGGGATATGGAACAAATGCCTGTCTCTCAAATTTTAAACAATATTTTTTGTTAGTTTTACTTTTTTTCCTCTCTCTTTTTTTTTTTTTTTTTAATTATGTCTTCATATTTCCAAACCTGCACCTTCTTACTTTCTCTCACTTCACAACTTTGTGTCCCCAATTTCAACAAGTACCTTTTCAAAGCATCAGATTTTTCCCTCTTCTATTTTATGTTATTCAATAGATATTTAACAGCTATTTTTATTCTATGCCCTCTTTCAGAAGGTTTCCTTTTTTTTTTTTTTTTTTTTTTTGAAAACCAGTAAAAGAAGTTTAGCTTCTAGAATAGAAGTGTAACTTCTATTTCTTAAATAAAATGAGAGACGAGTCTTACTGAATTATTGGAATTGATTTAAGGAGTTGCTTTTTTTGTTTTCCTTCACAGACTCCTTTTGTAAGTTTGCTATTTTTGCTGGAGGAGTCTACAAAGTAGTTGTGCTCTTCAGCTGCTTTGTCAGATTATCTATCTATATTGTCCTGTTTCAGAGCTGTAGATAGACTTACACATACGTGATCCTGGCTGAAAAATTCTCTGGGGTATAGAGATTACCCTCTCAGGCAAAGTGGTGTAAAATAATTTGGGACTGCTATTTTCTTAATTTCCATAGGACCATTTCATGAGCTGAGAGAGAAATTGAAAGATTACTTTTTACTTTAGTTGATGATGGAAGACTAAAAAATGAATTAATTTTCAGATTCTTGAGAGAGTTGCATAACCTGTTACATCTGTAAAGACATTTTCAAAACATCTGAATTTAAACTTACAAAGCTTTATTTCATGTAATCTATAAACGAAAATGATTGCAATTGCCTGTCATGCAAGTTTAGAATTTTCAGTCATTAAGAGATGAGAAGGCTGTACCTAGAACTTAAATTCCATAAGAAAATAGAAGAAATAATAATAATTAAAAAAATGGTTACATCTCCTTTGTGCTTTCTGTATGTTAGAAAGAGTCGGACAAAGAGAAAAAAATATTCATTTAAAATTCAAGAATCTAACGATTTATGTGAATTATCAAGTGATTTTCATGGTAGTTCTACACTCAAAATTGTAGTTCTGACACAAAAAATATTTAAGCCTTTCCTCCTAGGGCATTCTTTTCAAAAGAACTGTCAATAGAACAATTGTTGATTAACCCAGTTAAGAAGCTGAAACCATGAGAAAACTATACTATATAAAAATCAAATTCATTATTTCAGCCAGCTTGTGGTTCATGAACCCATACACAAATCCCTAATGCCTGCAGTCCCAAAGCTTCAACCTATACCTGATTTTTATAGCTTCACAGAATCAAAGGATGGTTGAAGTTAATCTCTGGAGAACAGTGCAGCTCTCCCACTTGAGATCAACTAGAACAAGTTGCTCAGGGTCACATACAGGTGGGTTTTGAATATCAATGATTATGGTTGCATGTGGCAAATTTGTTATCCAATGTGGTGTTTAGAATTCTTAATGTTACAGCTGAGATTGGATGGAATTGATATGAGGGATGAGTGAAAGATCTTGATTTTAAAATATTACGCAAAAGTTGGTAATCTGGTACCTTTAAATTTTTCCCTATGTGACTGTGAAATCAAAATGAATTCAACAGGTAATTACAATGGTTAAATAAAAGCAATTATGATGATCTGTATATAAAGTACCCATTTACTGTAAAACTCAAGACACAGTAGCACATTGTTAAAAACAAAACAGATGCATAGTAAAATGCATAGTTTAAAAAATTCATTTAAATTTCAATTGTTTACTGAGATTAATATATCTATTTATAAAGTAAATGATAATGTGGAGACTGGTGAAGAAGATACACAAAGTCTCAAACAAAATCACTATGACTTGAACCCATCAACCACATAATGTACTCAGTCAATTACAGAATTGTTTTCCATTTTTATTCTGTAGTGCCTTTTCTTGTACTGCCATTGAGTAACTTGAAATTGAATGAATAAATCTGTCACAGTGATCCATAGACCACAGTAGAGTATCCACACAAAGATGAACATCTCTAGGGTCCCAATCCAAAACGCAGTGCAAGGAGCAGAAAGATTGCTAAAGTTTTTGGATTAGACTTTACTGAGGTACTTGGTCTGTAATACGTAATGCCATGTTAGCGATGACAGGAGAGAAATTAGTTTTTCCTTTGAACATTTTTTTTCTCTGTAGGTGGCACCATACAGCATTTTTCATTTGAGGCAGGGATCGACTTCAGCAGTTTTATTATTACTGTGCGCAGTTTTCCACAAAACTCCAGTACCCTCACAGAAAAAGATTAGATTTCCCACAACTGGTTATAACAATGTGAAACTCAGCATTTTCTATTCAGACAGGCCAAATCTTTTACATGGTTCAGCACACAGTATTTTAGGCATTTGGATTAATGTAAATGAAAAACAAAAACAAAAAAAAAATCATAACTATGGATTTTCTAGAATTTTATCATGAAATTATAAATCAACTACTTAGGTATGTACTTAGCTAAATCTAGCACACATTTCAGATTAGCTAGTGAAGTCTTGCAGTTCTACTGCAGAATAAGTACTTCCACTGACTGTAGCATTTCTGTTTTGGCATTTCTGTATATCCCAGGAAAAAAACTCTGTAGGTCTTACTTGTAATACAACAGATCAAACTGAAAGTGTTGTTTGGTGTAAGCTAAAAAAACTAGATTCAGTAAATTCAAATCCACAAAATTTGATACACAGAGAACCAGGGAGGAGCATGTACCTATTATTCTGCTTCTGAGAAATTGCTACTTACAGAAATTATAACCAGGAAGTGTCACACAGGCAATATGGATAGCTTTTAATCTATAGGGAAAGGGAGGTGGGAAAAAATGTAACCACTGTGAAAACACATGGCTACTTTTTTCTATCCTTTTGAAAATAAGTCTTTGAGGTAGGTGCTACCAAAAATTTAAAGATGAGTTGTCTTGAGCTTATATCCTTCTGAACAGTAGTTGTATAGGAAAAAAACCCTCTCATCTCATAGCGATGTTTTCCTAAATGGCTTTGTTATGTGAAAGATTTAATATTACCTTTTTTTACCTTTTACCATTATTATTATTATTGTTATTGTTATTGTTATTGTTACCTGTAGCTTTAAGGTAAATTACCTTATGGTAGCTTGGTGGAAAATTTATTTACATTTTTAAGGAAAATATTAATGAATGTCCTGGTTTCAGCTGGGAAAGAGTTGATTTTCTTCATAGTCTTGTATGGTGCTATGTTTTGGCATTAGGAGAAAAAAAAAAACTAATGTTGATAACACACTGGTGTTTCAACTGTTGCTGAGCAGTGCTGAATAGAACCAAGAATGTTTCGGTTTGAAAAGCTGAAAGCTTCTCCTACTGTTCTGCTAGTGAGGGACTGGGGAATACAAAGTGATGGTAGAGGACAGAACCAGGACAGCTGATCAAAACTGGCTTAAGGGATATTCCATATCATATGACATTATGTGAAAAAAAATGATAATATTATAGTTAGGAAAGTTGGCTGGGGGACAGATGCTGCTCAGGGGTGGCTGGGCACTGGTCAGCAGATGCTGAACAATTGCTTTGTGCATAACTTGCTTTGTAATTATGCATATACATATTATAATTGTTGTTATTTCTCTCTTCCTTTCCTGTCTTAGTAAGTAGTTTGTAATCTCAACCTACGAGTTTTACCTATTTTTTCCAAATTTCTACGCCATTCTACTGGCAGGCAAAGGAGTGAGAGAAATTGGAAAGAATCTTAAAGATTACCTATTTCCAACTCCTCTGCTATGGGCAGGAATACCTTCCAATATATCAGGTTGCTCAAAGCCTTGTTCAGTCTGACCTTGAAAAATTCCAGGGATGGAGTATGCACAGCTTCTCTGGTTGTTCTTTTCCAGTGCTTCAACAACCTCACAGTAAATTAATTACTTCCTTATATCTAGTCTAAATCAATTCTCTCTGTTCATTTAACATTATTACCTCTTGTCCTGTCACTATACTCCCTGATAGACAGTCACAATTCCAATTCCATCAGTTCTCATTCAGCTATGGATCCATCTCTATGGGCTCTCTGTTACTCACAGGCTGGTCCTTCTCCATGTACTTGATGATGCTGAGCCTCCTTATCAGCCACTTCTTGTTTGGAAGGGAATCTGTACTATTTCCTTGGAAGAAAAAGCACTAGTCTATCCAGTATGAAGATAGGTTCCCATTGGTGTTACTTACTAGAGTGACTAGAGTTCTTTCTGGCTGCAGGGTTCCCTTATTTACAGGTCTCAGAACAGCAGGCGTTGAGGTGGCTTGTGACATCAGGCCATGGTGTTGAGATTCTAACTGTGTCCCATGGTCACCAAAACATGGCAGTGTTGGAAGTTGGGGCTTGTGACTGGCGTCATCCCAATTATGAAGGAGGAAAGGCATGGGTGCTGATGGTCCCCTTCCTGGGAATGGCTTCCCAGTGACATTTCTCTTGAATGACTTTCCCTTGGCCAAGTTATGAGGTGTCCAGCTCCCTCTTTCTGTGGTCCTTTTGATGTTAATAGTGTCCCTGCAGAGTTGGGGGGTCTCCACTATCCTCAGGTGCCCGTCTAACTGTGAATGCAGCTGTTCTGGTGCCTAACAGTAGTGATGAGGGGACAAAGCATACCAGTACCCTGAAGGCAGCCCCAAGGAATCTCCCCTCTTGTATCTCTATGCCATTCCCTTGGGTCCTATTGCTTTCACCAGAGATGGAGATCAGCACTGCCCTTCTGCTCCCCTCATGAGGAGCTGTAGTCCACCATGAGGCCTCCCCTCAGACTTCTCTCTGGACTGAACTAACCAAGGGACCTCAGCCACTCCTCATATACTTTTGCCCTCTATAACTTTCACCATCTTCATAGCCTGTCTTTTGGATATTCTCTAATAGTTTTATCTCCCTCTTACATTGTGGCACCCAAACCTGTACCCAGTGCTGGAAGTGAGGCTGCACAGCATGGAGAACAGCAAGACAACCCCTCCCCTTACCTGGCAGGTAGTGTTGAGTCTGATGCATCCCAGGGTACTGTTGGCCCTTGGGGCTGCAAAGGCATACTGCTGGCTCATATTCAACTTGCTGTCAACGAGAATCCCCAGATCCCTTTATGCAGAGCTGCTCTCAGCCTCTTGTCCCCCAGCCTGTACATATAGCCACGGTTGTCCCATCCTGGTGCAAAACATGGCGCGTGCTCTTGTTTCTTTGTTACTTTATACAAGTTACCGCTTTGTTGCTTGTGTGTTATACAGAGACCAAGAAAGTTATGAATTTGATAGTTGGACTTGATGATCCTGAATGTATTTTCCAACCTAAATAATTCTATGATTATAAGATATTGATCTGCTGTCAGTCTGTCAAAAGTGAGAAATTCTGTAGAGATCTTTAAGTATCAGCAAAGTAGGGGGAAATAAATAAATAAATAAATAAATAAATAAATAAATAAATAAATAAATAAATGTTCAATCAAAATTATGTGCAAGGTTTTGAAATCACCAATTTGTATTTAAGTATATAAATTCTCCATAGGTCTACTTCATGTGGCCAGGTCCTTTTTTTCTGATGTGGTATCTCTTACTATATATCTGCTTCTTCCACTTTTTCTTTTGGGGGATATCACAGAGGATTTTTCAAGAGATATGCAGTCATAAGTCTATCTACATTCATCTGCAGACAGAATTCGGTCTGCTCTGAAAGATCCGATAACTTCATCAACTCCTGTCTAAACAGAGAAAATATTCAGAAGCTGATGGTTAGCTGAGATCTGACCATCCTGAGCTAGATACAACCAGCCTGCACACAAGATTAGTCTGGGATCACACCCTTTGTATCCTAGTTCCTGGTATACAGAAATAACTAAGTGAGGTAACTAACCTCAGAACAGTTCCTGTAAAGGTAAGTGCAGTGAATTCACTTACATACTCAAATACTCTTTTTAAGCTCTAGCAAGTAAATGTACGTAAACATATTCTTCTTTAGAACATTTCTGTCAAATTTTCCAGCGCTCTAAGATTTTTAAACTGAAAGGAAGGCCCTCATTGTGAATGCACAGCTCAGTTCTAGCCCAGAATGTCTGTGCTTCATGGGCTTAGTAACCTTCAAAGTATTAAAAAAAAATATATTCCTCGTGCAATCAGATTTTATGAAGTGGCAAATTAATCTGTTTTTTTGCTAGGGAATATTGATTCAGAAGAAGTCTTCGCCATGAACTTACATGAAGAACAACAACATTCTCAAACAGCAAAAGCTGTACAGGAAGGCTCAAGTTGTTGATAACAGTTGAAATATTGTCATTTCCTGCAGTGACTTAAGCAAAAGCAAACTTAAATTATATACATGTGCATTTTTATTTCCTTTAAAGAGGGTAGAGTTAATTAAATTTAAATCAGCTAAAATACTGATAATAGATCAGCTAAAATGCTGGTCATAATACTGTTAACTTATGAAAATCTACAGAAAAGCAGCAAAAACTGACCATGAAAAGTGAGATACAACTTAAATTGTAGCCTTATTTTGCAAGGCTATGGAATTAATAATTTTAGTATATTGGAAAAAAGGGAATTTATTTCTCATCATGTTTCATAAAACAAACTTCTATTTCTTGTTGATTCTTCTAGCATTTCTAGTCTTTCTTCCTCTTTTTACTTCTCAAGAGAGTGTAAAATACAAATGCTCTAATCTTGGTTTCATTTGAAGATCTCTTACCTTCTTTTCTCTCAAGATCTCTACTTTGCTTCTGCCAAATGGTTATCACCACTAGCTTTTCAATAGCCACCTTCTATCTCATTCAACTGTGCATCCTGATTTACTTAATTTTTGCATTAGCAGTGACAACCTTGTATAAGTGCATTACTATATTTTTTTTTCATGTTCCAAGGCAACCTGTTTTATGTGCATATCCTGGCAGTAGACACATTAGATGTTGTATCTGCCAAGGAGTTAATAAGATTTTAATTCCTTTTCTTAGTGATTCTAATGATTCGATACTTTGATACTGAGAGGAGTGTCTAGACAAAGCAAATCTGTGGCGATAGAACAAGGAGAAATGAGTTCAAGCTCAGGTAGGTTTAGGTTAGATATAAGGAAAACATCTATTAAAGTGAGGGTAGTGAGGCACTGGAACAGGTTGCCTAGTGTCATGGTTGATGCCCCATCCCTAGAGACTTTCAAAGTGCAGCTGGTTCAGACCCTGAGCAACCTGGTCTGGTTGTGCATGTTCCTGTGCATTGCAGGAGAGTTGGACAAGATGGTCTTCAGAGATACCTTCCAAATCTAAGCATTCTATGATTCTATGAAATGTTTACTAATTATTACTTTGACACTTCATTAGATTCACTAATTCACTGCTGTAATCTAAAAAAACTTGTTCAGGTATTGACTTCCTTTTGGCTCTTGTATTTTTTTAGTCATATAGTTAAGCTATGCTTTGAAAGAGTCCATTTTCTGAATTAAAAAGAAAAAAAAGAAATGGGAGATCTAACTCAACATACCAAACAAGACTAGTAAGAACTTTTGTGTACACTTCAGAACTGCAGTGTTATTTCAAAGTAAAATGTGTGAAAATGGGGGGAAAAAAAAAAAAAAATAGAGCTGAGTGTCAAGAACAATTCATTATAATAATGAATATTTAATTCATTTTTGAAAAGACAAAAAATTAGTCGTAGTTGGAACATAGGAACATAGGAAATTGGTCTGTAACTTGAAAGTAGAGTGTCATTTAAAATAAAAGAGAAATCTCCTTCCTTAAGACAAATGCAGTAAAGTACTTAATCCCTTGCATAATTTTCAGCTCATTATTAGCCCTGTTGTCAATGAATGATCACAAAATCATGTGACTGAACTTTAAACATAGGATTATATATATTTTTGGTGAATAATAATCAACGTTTCTAGTTTCTCTTTTGAAGTAAAAAAGCATAATACTTCCTTTGTTATTAATCTTTCATTAAATGCAGCCATTCCTGAAGGTAAAATTGACTTCAATTCTGCTCTTTTTTTGTTTTGTTTTGTTTTGTTTTGTTTTGTTTTGTTTTTATACCAGCAAATACAGAGATAAAGTAAGCCTTTCCATTTTATGAGCATTATCCAGAAATATGTATGTGTTACAACACATCTAAAGGTAAACATACTAAAATACACTTTATTTTCTCATGAATTTGCAAACTCAAAAGTAACATATGCCTTCCTATCACTGTAACGTGTGTTTTATAATATAAAGTTCATGATTAAAGAAAGCATGCAAGTATTCAATCCTTAGAGCTGGTAGATAGCAACTTTTTATAAGTAGAAATACACTCTAAATGGATTGTCTTAAAAAAAAACTGTTCTAAACCATTTTACTGCAAGATATATGATACAGTGGAGTTCCTTTAACTATATATAAATTAAAAGTATATGTATTATCATTGCAAATATCTTGATATGGGTTCTAAAATAGTATTTCTTGTTTTTAGAGAGGTAGCTTTCAAGATGGTAGTGCAGTTCCTTCTAGAGTTCATTTTCATTTGAGTAGAACTCAGAAATTAAATGCATATTTCTTACTTCCTAGAAATCAAGATTCTTCATGCTTTGATTATTTTAATGAAGGTTTTTTCATTACTCCCTGGCTTGCATTTATGATTTTTATTTTCATTGACTTCATCTTGTGACAGAGCACATATATATGCTAATAAACTTGTTCATTCTTATCCTTTAGATTAATTTTTTCCTATATTTATTTTATATTATGGGATATGATAAAGAAAAAAGTGGGGCAAATGAAGAGCCCTATTTCCATCATGGCTTATAAATTTTATATTAAACAGCTGAAGATGGGAATTATTTTGAATTTAGGCCTACATTTGTCACTTCCTTAGTAGGTACTGCATTGAAAAATAGGAAACATGGCTTTAAACATTCTCAGGCTGAAATTAACATAGATCTCATAATCCAGCTTCGAGAGTATGTTCAAAACCTCACATCTCTTACATAAATAGTAGGCTGTGCCATGAACACTGAACTCCATGCTCTATCCACTGAGATTGTGAATTGCAAAAAACTTGTCTCTCTGTAACCCTGAACTAGGCACCTAAACTCTAGCAGAATTTCCTATTATCTAACTGGCTGTTCTCCACTCAGTGTGAATGTGGTTTTAAGATTGCTTTACAAGTGTTCCCACTTCTTTACACGTGCCGAAGAGTGAGCCCAGGCACATAGTTTCAGGTTTTACCTTGTACCTTGTGGATTAAGCAGATGGTAAGATGCTTGCAAGTGCCTAATCTTTTTTGGCTCTCAAGCAGAAATGTTGAGTCATGACTTGAACCAGTGATTGAGCACCTGATGGGAAGACAGAGCCAACCCAGGGGAGCTCAGGTGCGTGCAATGAGCCTGAATGACTGGAAAGGAGCCAGGATGCACCCCTTCCCAGACCTCATTGAAGGGTTGGCAATGGAGGTAAAGGTGCCTTGCTGGAGATTGCTGTGTATCTGAAGACTTCTAAAGGTAAGAAGTGTTTTTGTTTGTTTTTTTGTGCCCTCTGCTGTTGTATTTGAGTAGATCCTCACTTGCTGCAACCTGGACCCTTGCTGCTTTGTCTGCTTTATTGTTGTTGCTGTGCTTTCTGCTGCATTACAAGCTCTTATTGCTGAGTGCCTTTGGAAGGTAATATTTTGTATAAAAAAAAATGCTTGTGTTCCCTGGTATTTTGCAAGGACTTTTTTCCATGAAATGAGGGTGTCTCTCAGTAAATGCAATTGCTAGAGGACTGCAACTGTCTCAAAATGGAAATACTCAATGTATTAACTTCAATGTTGATTATTAACTGCTTACTAATCATTTGTGTTTACGTATGCTTTCTACTATGTACATTCACTCTTACTATCATAGAAACTTTACGTGTATACGTAAAGAGGGATTACAATATTTCACACTATCCTAAGTAGCTTACGTAAGCGAGCTGATTTTTCTAAGGATATTTCTGCAAGTGACCTCAAAAAAGGAGTCTTCTCAGGAGGTGTTATACAATCTGGTTAAAAGTGAGTCTCTAATACTGTAGTCTGTTCTGTGCTGGTGGTACCACTGTAAGTGACCAATACTTTAAATCACATGATCAGAATACCATAAGAAGTAAATGACAATGAAGGAATACCTTCCTAAGTATAGACCAACCCTCAGAACTAAAAGTAAGAAGTGCAAATGATGTCATAATAAAAATAGATAAATAAATGTCCCTCTTTAAGCAATTATTACAATGTTTACTCAAAGTTACATTATGTTTATTGATTTGTGAAAGTTACACATGATTTCATTTTTTAAAAAATATATTTTTAAAATTGTGAATATCGAGTTTATCCTAAAATTATCAAGAGTTGGTGGTTTCATCTTCACATATAGTAGGTAATGCCTGGAAAACTATACAGTTCAAGCTGAAATAATTTTTTTAATGTAACAAATTATTGTGATTGCTGGGAAGAACATAACTAAATTATCGTTTGTAATTTTCATGCACTAGTTCTGTAACAAACAGTATTCTATGAAGTAAATACTTCTAAGCCATAATGCAAGAATTACTTCCTTACTTAACAGCTCACTAAAAAAAGTAGTAACACAAAAGTGAAAGGACAAGCAGAATCCTGATTATGTTGGTGTGGTTTCTTGGCTTTGCACTTCTGTACCTGTTAGTATAATAGGCTTGTGAGTATCTAGGATTTTTCTTTTTTTTTCTTTTGTTTTTTTAAAGACTAGAGCACATCAAAAAGGTAGGGGTTCTTTGGTACAAAATCTTACACTAGAACTGAGTTCTGGAAACCACTTCACAAAACATCATGGAGAAATGTTTTGGTACTTATATAGGAAATCATGAAAATGTATTTCTCTTGTAAAACAGACTTTTAGCTGTGTTTCTGTAAAGAAAGAGAAGTTAAAACTAAACCAGTTTGAACAAAATAGGAAGCAGAATGTTAATTATTTTCACAGGGTTAGATGAAAGTTAGTTACTTTTTTGTTTTAGTCACTGTCTTTGACTCTAACTCTTCCCAGTTTACCTCCCAGCAAATAATCTTTTCATTGTTACCACTATTCTTTTTAATTGTTACTCATGATATGTCTATTCCTTTTTTGAAGTTTCTTCATTCTTGAGCTGTTACCTTGTGTTGGTGTTTGTAATCCTGTCAACCCTTTTCAATTGGTACTGTTTTTTCTCCTCTACGTTCTGGATCTTGTTGATTTAATAGGTTGACAAACTGTGCTCCGTGACTCCCTTCTATAGCAACGCTAGAATGAATACCATCAGGGGCAAGCAGACAATTAATTATTTCTCACAGCACACCACTGCAATAGGTTGCACGCAGTAAAGCATTGTTTACAGCTAATGCTCAGATATTTATATGGAGAATGGCAGTGATCAATTTCATTTTCACTAGAATCAAAAATGAAGATGTTTGGCTTAACTTTGCGAAGTGCAAGGTGTTTCATAATTAATTATGATTGGAGTACAAAAAACTTCTGGACTTTAACTGGGAATTCTCTAACTTATTTATCCACTTCTGAAAACCTCAAAGTTTATGGTCATGTTTTAGCATTAAATATCTTTGCAGAGGCAGTTATCAGAAACATGCTTGAAAGTTTATTTTCAATTTCATTTATATACTTGGCAATTAGCATGTGTTTATGTAGTATGCTGAATTTCTATTGATTTTAGCAGATGCTAAACTGTTTTGTTGAATTGGAGTTGACTTGAAGCATTTCACTGATATGCCAAATGGAGAAGTCTTGTTTAGCTTCTGCACTTAAAAAGGTGTAAAAATGCTGCTCCTACCTATATGTAGGTCTTGTGAATTTCATTTGCTTTGCTACTGATGTCAGCAAATGCATTAAAAAAAAATTGATTTTATATAGATAATTTCTTTAGCCTGATTTCAGTGTAAACATGTCTTGGTTCAAATTTAACTGAACTCCTAGTAACTGTTTCAGGTAGGTATTGGAAATTAATGTGTGGGAAGTAAAATACTCCTGTCTCATTGAAACTTCCATTTCTTGGTCTCTGAAGCATGTGAATTATCTTAATGTTTCATCTGTATGGATTCTTCAGCTGCTTAACAAGATGCTCCCAAAAAAACCCACAATCTCAGTCCATCAGTAATGATGAGCACCTATTTAAATTGGTTACCTAAGTGTATGCCACATACCTCCCAGTGTGCTGGTTTCAAATTTAAAAGAAAGGAGACTTAGATTGGATATAATGAAGAAGTTTTTTACAGTAAGAAGCACTGGAGTAGGTTGCCCAGAGAGGTAGTGGATGTCCCATCCTTGAAGATATCCAAGGTCAGGCTGGACAGGGCTCTAATCAAGCTGTAAGTGTCCCTGTTCAGTTTCTATGGTTCTATAATATGAATATGTGTTTTTCTTACTTTTTTACCAGGATTTATTTTCCTTGGCACAACATTCTATATATTTTTGTATACTTACTGAATAACTATTTCAAAATTATTCATTACTTGTGAACAATTTATAATTGCCTTGTTTTTAAAGATGTATTTATCTACATTAACTTTCAGTAGCAGAATCACTAGTTTGTGGCATTGTTCATTGCTTGTATCCCAGAATCATAATTATGCATTAAGTAGAAAGCATACAATTCAGGTGGTCATATAATAAAAGCACTTCTGTCTACAGTACGAAACCTCAATTCTCTGGCATGCATTGTTCAGTATGAAAAAAAATAATCCAGAAACTTCTTGTTCTTACTGATTCTTTTGAGTAACTGTTAGTCATACTGTTATTTAAGGCAATTGATTATTTTCTTGAAAAAAGTAGTATATGTCTTCTTGGTCAACAATAACAAATAACAGGTAATAAAACACATTGTTATCTTTTCACTGCTTTGTATGCATGTAACTGAGGCTGTCAACAATCAGATAAAAGAACAAGCAAACTTCCCAAAGGAATTGTAATAGTACTGTTAACGTTGCACTTTCTAAATGTTTCCAAACATCTGTGCTAACTTTACCAATAATGTTTGGTATAAGAACTGAATCAGATTGGGTTTGTTGGAATGTAGGTATGTTAGTCAATAGAATGTTTGATGCTAGCTTATCCTTTGCTTATCTCAGCATTAGTGGCATAGATACTCTATTTGCTTGTTTCTGGAAGCATTTGGGAAATAACTCTAACTTTTTGGTTTTCTGCTATTTCCTGCAGCTTAAGAAGGCTTTTAACACTTCTGACTATCAACTGTTTTAATTTCAGGTCAGAACTGGTAATTCATCTTTATCGTACAGTGAAACATTTAAAGTGACTGTAAGTCACAGCCTACTGAAATTATGAATGGATTGTGAAATCAGTTCATGTGTGCTACAGAAGCCCTTAACAATACTTCACAAAATCTATGCATTGTCCTGCATGCTTCTGTACATCTCCAGTGTATTTTCTACTTTCTTGCTCTATAGTTAGGCTATGCCCTTCTGCGAGGTTTCCAGAACAAGCAAATACTTGTGCTGCTTACTTCCCAAGGACTTGTGCTAGAGAAATCTGGTAGAAACAGCTAAATTAAATACTTTGTCTGAACTGAAGAGAGAGAGAACCAGGCTCAGGTTCTCTTCCTGGACTTAAGCTGAATTTATGCTAAGGTAAAATACAGGAAAGCAGAAAATACTTGATCTGTTTTCTTTCTACTTGTTTACTGTGGTTTGAGAAGTAAACCCAGGTTAGCATATCAGCAGTTGGCTTAATTTCAGTACAGCTAGAGTTTTATGCAGCGCTGGGATTGGGAGAACAAATTTATTCTCAGATTTTCAGTAAACAGAAAGACCAAAAATGACAACTATAGGAAGCTTGATCCCAAAACATCATCTGAGAAGAATAACCAGTGTTCCTATTAGCAATAATTTTTGTGGATTACTAGAAGGAAACAGATATTTTTTTGTAAGTGAAGATCTTATGTTTTGCTATGATTCAACCACTGAATTGTGATTATTGACAATACTGTTAGTTTTATGAATAGAACTTTTACACACAAACCAGCTCCTATTTAGGACATTAATAGTTGTAATTAATAAAATATTTAAAGAATGTCTACTCAGTGTGTCTAACCTGAACTTTTGGTGTTTGTAGCTCTTTCTTTTCTGATATTTTTATTATGTAGCCAAGGTAAAAGAAACAGATGACAAATACCAACACAGAACTGGTCTATGAAAGATCCAGTTTCATTCAGCTGTGGGTAGCATCCTGATATTTCCATAAAATATACCTTGAACTTCTATGGCTTTTCATGAAAAATGTTGTCTTTACAGAAAACCACTTGGAGATGCCACAAACAGCAATACTTCAGATATGCTGTATATGTAGAGCTAAGGATTTCATGTTTGTCTAATCCTTTTTAACAAGGAAATCAAATTTATTACTGTTCTTCAGTTAAAATAATTGAATCACTGAATCTTAGAATGACTTAGGTTGGAGACATTTAAAGACCATTGAGCACTTCATCCTCTCTGCCATGGGCAGGGTTGCCATCCTGCCCAGGATCTCATCCAACCTGGCCTTGAATGCCTCCAGAGATGGGGAATTCACAAGCAACATGTTTTAGTACCTCACAATCCTCTGAGTGAAAAGTGTAACACTAACATTAATCTTAATCTACCCTTCCTTGACTTAAAAACATTCTCTCTTGTCCTATCCATATCAGACCATGTAAAAAGTCAGTTCCCCTCCTGCTTAACTCTCTTAAAGTACTGGAAGGCCACAGTGAGATTTTCTTGGAATTTTTTCTTTCATAAAGTAAACAAGCGTAACTCTCTCAACCTATCTTCAAGGAAGAGGTGCTCTCGCCCTTTGATCATCTTTGTGATCTTCCTCTGCACCTGCTCCAACAGATCTACATCTGTCTTGTACTGGGGTCTCTAGGCTTGGACACAGTACTCCAGAGGGGGACAATAAGAATCTTTTTGCCCTGCTAGCCACCTCTCTTTTGATGCAGCCTAGGATACTGTTGGCCTTCCAGGGTGAAAGAGCATATTATTGGCTCATGTCCAGCTTTTTGCACATCAGGACCTCCAGGTCCTTTTTCACAGAGCTGCTCTCAATGAGTTCTCCCATTCTGTTTTCATATCTGAGACTGCTTTGACTCAAGTACAACACCTTGCACTTGACCTTGTTAACTTCATCAGATTCAGCTGTACCCATTATTTGAGTGCATTTGGATTCCCCTGGATTGAGTTCCTCCCTTCTGTTGTGTCAAGTATACCACTCAGCTTAGTGTTATCAGCAAACTTGCTGAGGTTTACCTTATTCCTCTATCTATGTTTTTGATAAAGATGTTAAAGATCACCAGTCCAAAGATGTCCTGCTGGGAGACATCACTCATGAGTGGCTTCCACTTTGATATAAAGCCATTGACATTAATCCTCTGGCTATGAACATTCAATGCATTCTTCATCTAATAGTACAGCCTATCCATAGCTCTCCAATTTAGAGGTAAGGATGTGTTTCAGGACCATGTCAAAGACCTTGCACAAGAACAGGTAGGCAATGTAAGTTGCCCTTCCTTCATCCACTAATGAGGTCGCTCTATCTCAAAAGTCCATTAGATTGGTCAGGCGCTACCTTCTCTTGGTGAGGCTGTGTTGAGTGTCTCACATCACCTCTTGTTTCACACGTGTTTTAACATCCCTTCCAGGAGGATCCACTCCACGATCTTTCCAGACACAGAGGTGATGCTCACCAACATGTAGTTCCCTGGGTCTTAGTTTCTCCCTTTCCTAAAAATAGGAATGATATTTGCTTTTTTCCCAGTTGCTGGGAACTTTGCCTGACAGCTATTATTTATCAAATATGAGGGAGAGTATCTTGGCAACATCAGCCAGTTCCTTCAGAACCCTAGTGAGCATGTTATGTGGCCCCATAGTATTGTACATATTCAGTCTCATAAATCTCTGGGACTTGCTCCACCCTTACACGGGGTGGGATTTTGCTCTCTTCACTCCCGCTTAGAAGTTCAGGGACACAAGCTGCATGAGAAACCTAGTGGGTCATGAAGGCTGAGGCAAAGACCTCTAAGTACCTCAGCCTTCTTCATGTCTGAGGAGGCCAGTTCTCCCCTTTTACTTATCAGAGAGGGTACACTCTCCTTTCTCTCTCTCTTCTGCCAAATGTATCTAAAGAAAACCATGGCATATAAAGAAAGCATGGTTCTTGCAGCCTAGACTGCCTTTAATGATCTTTCCTGGTGAGCAACACAAGTGACTGTCTTGTACCAGATAAAATGCTGTTATCTAAAGCCTTCCTAGTATCTAAAACTTTCCTCTGGTGCTGTACTAACTCTTTTTGTGTTCAAAATTCTACAGTGTCTGTCTTCCTCAAACAGACGGCTGAGTTTGATACAATGAGTGAGCCACCTTACTGGCTCTTCAATAAGGAGAGCTAATTGATGGTGGTTATTCTTATATTTCTTCAATAGCATAGTCTGCTTAATTTTCATTAGTTTTCATCTAAAGCTTGCAATGGAAGCCTTTTCCAACCCTTATTAACAGAACAGGCTCCTGTTTGTTGCACAGTGACTTGTTACATTTGTTGCATCTTAACCATGAATGAGTTCCACAAAGCAAAGCTGAGAAGGGTTAGACACTTGACTTAATGCTTAGACAGCTATTGCAGGCAACACCAGATAATGTCAGGAAAAGCCCTGATAAGTTCTGAGACCCTACATTGTCAAATTAATTCAAATATTGTGGACTTTAAATAGTGGCAGTGAAATTCATGTGTATTAGCATAGGAATCTGATGTTGAAATCATATTTTAAACTTAAGATAACATTGAAGATTTCTTAGAGGAAAGCAAAATTTATTCTGAAGTGCTTATATTTGCACAGTATTCTGTATAGTAGTTAATTAGGAGAAATTGAACTGTTTATCCTGTCACAGCTAACCCGTAATATTGTCTCAAATATTTTCAATCAAAAATGCATAAACCAGGAAACTCGTTAGTAAACAAATATAAACATATCAGTAAAAATAGCACACTGTACTACACAGCATGCTAAAAAAAAAAAATACAAAGAAGAAATCTAAGAAAAAATGTTTTTTGGAGACATTGAAGAAGCTATTAAAAATGAAAAAGATTTTATATCCTTTATTGCATTTGCAAGAAAACATTATTAATTTTTTTGTATTTAGAAGTCATTACCATTTTTGACTTTGGGTAAACTTACATTGGTCTCTGCTCCTACTCTCACACAAGTCAGTAGCCTGTTCAGAGAAGACTTTCAATCGTTTAGGGCTTGTTCAACCAAAAAGCCAGTAGCTTATTATTCATGACAGAAGAATTTTATTTTTACTTCAGCATATCATAGAATGGCCTAGGTTGAAAAGGACCACAATGATAATCTAGTTTCAACCCTCCTGCTATGTGCAGAGTTGCCAACCACCAGACCAGGCTGCCCAGAGCCACATCCAGCCTGGTCTTGAATGCCTCTAGGGATGGTGCATCCACAACCTCCTTGGGCAACCTGTTCCAGTGCTTCACCACCCTCTGTGTGAAAAACTTCCTCCTAATATCTAACCTAAACCTTTCCTGTCTCAGTTTTAAACCATTTCACCTTGTCCTATCACTATCCACCCTCATAAACAGTTGTTCCCCCCTCCTGTTTATATGCTCGTTTCAAGTACTGGAAGGTCACAATGAGATCTCCCTGGAGCCTTCTCTTTTCCAATATACATATATATGTATCTATTCTTGTGTACGTTGTGTACGTTACTTATCTCTTTGAAGACAACATTCAAAAACTGTTTCAAAATGGTCCTGAGAATCTAGATCTAGATGGCTTGAGCCTGGGAATGGACTGGATGACTTCCAATCTTAATCATTTTGCAATTCTTTGAATATTATTGTGGTGCCAGAAAATCAAGGGAATGTTTTGTCTCAAACGCTAGTTCTATCTGAAGTCACTAACATTATTTTTCTATATTGCGAGTCTGGTGTTACAGCAAACAGAATTGCATCTTATTTCTCTATGTCAATTTCCTCTAAGAACAAGAGGGGAAGAAAATGATTTGAGTAAGGTAAGCAGTAGAAGGACAAAAACATGTCAGAGACATGTTGCCACTATATTTGCTTATTAGAACAACTTGCACAGGTGATTAATGTTGTAGTCCCATTTTCCTGAAGATGCTTGCTTGTGTTTTCCAGCAAAAAGTTTCTTCCTTCATATGAAGGTTTTTTTAAAAGCAGTGATCTCCAGGCTGAGGTCTAAGGTCATTAGTCATTATTCCTTTATCTGTCTAGAGCAACATGTGTGCTAAACATTCTGACAAATGACCGGATGAGATAACAAGAAATCTAATACTCTACAAAAATGTTTAATGTCTGAAAATAATCTGTTTTGAATAAGGTAAATCTACATTCAATTTCGATTAAATTGGAGGAATATTGGAAGTGGGGTCATGAGAAAAGTTGTGTATACATATTTCATTTACAGCAACTTCCATGACACTCTTTTTCATGATTTAAACTTCCTAATATTAACAAAATCTATTCATTTAGAATCTATCTCTTCTGAATATGATCTTTAGAGTCAAAGATTTATGGCATTTAATATATTTTGAATAAATTCCGTAAAGAGCAATCCATCTTTCTAAAGAAATGTTTATGTAAAAATTAATGTTAGATAAAGAATTTGCCAAATTTTCAATCCAGAGTCCTCTCTGCCTTACTTTACAAAAGCAATCTGTTTCTATGGACAAAAATGAACAAGTTCAGAGGAATCTCTTTTGCTAAAGTTTTAGGGGTTTTTTGTTTTTTTTTTTTGTTGTTGTTGTTGTTTTTTGGTTTTTGTTTTTTGTTTTTTTTTTTTTTTTTGAAAAGAATTTCAAAGGAATCTCAGAAGTGCATTTCTAATAAGAACACTAGCAAAAGAGAAAATGAATTCAAGCAATAATCAAGGAACAAGATTTTCATTAAAAGTGTTGTAGTCAGTGAACAAAATCTTTGCTTAACCAGGACCTTTAAAATCTACTAGACTGTTCAGAACAGTGGACAGATATTTCTATGAGACATATAAGCTTATTGGCAGCTTGCTATCTGTATTTTTGTGATACAAAAGCAATGAATATTTTTTGTTGTTCCTTTTAGGTAAGGAAGAAAAGGAATTCCAGTGAAATAAACTGTACAAACGGCAACATCTCTGCCCAGTTAGAGCACCACTTTTAGAAACTTAACACAGTCAGGGAAGCACCAAAGCATGTCATGGGATCTCTTGAGAGTCTACCAACCACGTGCTTTCTCATAAACTTCATTTAGAGTCTCCATCCTCAAAATTTGAGTTCCAGAAATCCATTCAGGCAGCAATTTGACCTCCTCATCTTTCATATTCAGTATTTCAGCACATGGTATTAATGTGTTATTTCCTGGAATCAGTGTTAATTCCTGGAATTTGCTGTTCCCTTTGACCTCTGATGCTAAATTCATTCCTACATATTCAATTTGAAAGTCATTCCAAACATCGACCAGCAGGAGGCAGCAAATGCCTGTGCCTCCATGTTCGCTACTGGCATGGAAGCCCAGCAATGGGCAATTAAATTGAATTTTCTAGAGGCCTCTTTTCAAATCGAAAAGCGAAGGTTGTATGCACACCCAGGAGACTGCTTTTGTTGTAAGACAACTATTGCACTTCTTTCTACTTGGCAACGGAGAGGAACGTAAAGGATAAGAAGGCATACAGGCATTTCCAGAACTGCAGTATGCCTTCTACAATGTGGATGTCTTCTTTCAAAATCTTTTGTTTCTTGATGGAAATAACTCTGATGTCTTTTGAAAGAGACTTTAACACTACACTGTGAAAGCTCTTATGGAAAGGCGGAGTTGCTTTACATAGTTGTAGTCACCTTTTTCCAGAAAAGGGAATGGAAATTACATGTGTGGATGCTTCCTCCTCCTGCATTGAGAGAGCTCTCAGCTATTAGTTGTTGTTTTTATTTTGTCATGTCTCCATGTGTTTCTGTTTTTTTATCATCCTGCTTTCCATCATTTTCTCCTCAGCTCTAAAATGACAAAGCTGAGAAGACTGCTGGAGGCTGTCACTTGTTAATTACTTTTTGAGGTTCCCTGTCACAGGCTGCCAGTGTGATTTCCCTTGCATATCAGAAGCTGCAGATAGAAACAGAGTGAGGAGCTAAAAGTGAAGAGAACTGCCAGACCTCTAGTTCTCTGTACAACACTGGGACAAAACCAAATCTTTTCTGATCACCTACACAAGCTTTTAAAGTCCTTGGCATGGAACTCAGTAATGTAATTCAAGTTCAAGATGAGACAATTAACAGATACATGAAAGAGTAACTTAATTCAGCCTTTGATTCCTTCCCTCCTTCTCAGCCTCTAGGTAAAGCAAAGTAATGAGACGAGTATAAGATAAACAGTGTGGCTGTACGCAACTGTTCAAAGCCTTTCTTCTTTCTGATATTATTCTCAGAACTCATTACTAGATGCAACTATAAAAGTATCTTTTTTTTCTCCTCTACAGAATTCACAAAAAACATCCAGTAAGTACTGACTTGGCATTATACTGACAATAACACCAAACTCAAGTCCTAATTTCTTGGGCTGATGGAATCACCAATCTCTCATTATCTCTTTTCCCAAGATTTTTTGGCTCAGGAAACTCTTTAAATTAAGGGTTTTAAGTGAAAACATGTGCTGCTCATTAGCTTTGCTACTGGCACACCTGTGCTGTTCTATGGTGTTTAACAGGCCTTTGCTCAGCTCAGCCTTCTGGAAAGCACTCTATGTGTTGTTGCTGTGATGGGTGAAGGTTTTCTCTGCTACTATTGGCACTTTAGTAAAGGAGGCTAAAGGGGTTGAACTTGATGTATACAAGGAAATTGCTGTTGAACTAAAGAAGCAGAAGAAGTGAATTGCTTGTGATGGGGTTAATGCTCAAGAATGGCTGTTCTTTTAAAATAAGTAACTCCTACAGAGGTTTTATAGTAGCTTAAGTAGGATCTGTTTTTTTTTTTTTTGTTAAGTTGCCTAGATCAAAGAGAACAGCTTCATTCTAAAGAATAAACCTGCAGTTTTTAGTTGTGTTTTAGTTTGAAATATAGTTGCCTAATAATTTATGCTTTCTTGTGACTTGTTTGTGCTTTGAAAGCAAATAGGCATATTAATCTCTACTTTTTTTTTTTTAAATGGGAAGCCAAGATATATAAGCTATATAGTCAATGAATACTCGCCTCTAGTTTTTGACCTTTACTGTCTTGATTAAGGTATTTGAGTCTGACAGACATAGCTAAATGCAAAATGAAAAGAGATACTTCATTTGTAGATAGGGAGGTCTGATGAAGCTGGAGTAAGAAATCTACATACTACCTGAAGTTGGAGAACAAGTACTGGATGTAAAAGCAAATGAGAGGAGTGCTTCTAGCTGGTGAAAGAGCACAGTGGATGTTATCTGCCTTATGTCTTTTCAGTAAGGTAGTAGCATGCTTGATTTATCTTTATACAGAATTGTATTTGGCTATTCTTTTGAAAGACTAAAAGGGGTCCTTCAGTAACATCAATAAGTGGAGGGTTCATACATCTGTTTTTCCTGCTGCTTAGCAGAAGAGCTTGGTTTGTCCTGAACTTCATTACGTTAGTTCCTCTACCATATTGTATGTCCCTCTCTATGGGGTTGACAGGGAGGGGAAATACTTAAAATCAATAAAATTAGTTTCATTTTCTTTCTCAAGACACTTAAGTCAGTTTTAAAAACTGATTTCCTAAAGCTTTTAGGAAAAGGTTTGGCACTAGGAAAATGTGCTGTAATGAGGAAACTCTTAATGTTTGCAGGGAGTAGGGAGATAAGTGGCCAGTGCAGTTCAGTTTGGGAATCATAAACCAGTGCTTCCAGTGAGAAGCTTTACAAAATGTTCAAAATGGTCAAAAATGTTATTAATCATTTGAAAGCCCACAGAAAAGAGAACCATAGGAATCATGCAGAAATAGTTCCAGTTTCGTTGTACAAAAATTCTGTTGTACAAAAATTATAAAGCCGATCTTTGTGTAATAGCAGGACAGTTGCATGGGCTGGAGGTAATGCTGTTTAAAGTAGCTGTTAGGAGGGACAAAGAGCAGTGTTTTCTAAAGATATGAGTATTTAAATGAAATTTTTTACTCTAAAAAATCTGGTTCTAGGTTCCCAAAATCCTACATATCTTTTTCTTTTCCTCTTTTTCCTGTCTGTATAAAGGCATTAATACTGCTTCTCTTGAGATTTTGTAGCCATTATTGTTTGTAAAGTACTTGCATGCTGAAATAATGAGAGCTATAGAAAGAAGTATTAAGGGAATTAATAATTCTGTCTTTGTAGCAAAGCATGAACAAGAGGTAATAAATAAAGTTTGAGGTCATAAAATGAGCAATGAATAAGAAACAAGATATTGAGTAGTCAACCAAAAAGCAATTGTTATCCATTCTGAGTTTCTCATTTAAGCATGGATCTTGTGGAAAATAAGTACTTCATAATTAAAAATAGTTATAGCATAAAGAAAGGAACTAAATTGGGATTGAAAACTATCTGGTATTTTTGAAGTTTGGAAAACCTCTCTTCATGATCCTAATATCTCATATTGAGTATGTGTGTGGAATGATACTTAATTTCTGTATTTCTGTAATTTAAAATTCCAATGAAGTTTTAAATCCTTGGAGGGGAAGGAGGGGCTAGGAATAGCTACAGCAGCGTATAACTGGAGGTATAGATCTGTTTACATCAAGCAAACAATTTTTGCAAAGTATGCTCTCATCCTTGCAGTTCCATATTGTCTTGTTGCATAACTCTGAAAGAAGCCAGGAGAACATAATCTGACAGTGTGGAACAATGCTGTGACAAAAACAAGATCAGGAGCTTTTGTTGAAACTCATGGAAAGTGACTGATTGATAGGTAACATGGGTAATCTGCTTCTAGGCTTTCACTCACATCTGTCTGTAGTAACAAAAACACAGCTGTTCTACTCATGCTAGGGTAGTGGTTCCTTGGCAAGGCTTGTTTGTGTAGTGCTGTAAAAGCCTCTGAAGTATTTGACAGAGATCTGTATGCATGTTCATTTCAGCATAGATTTAATGTTCTCTTTCTCTTGTCAAATGCTCCCTCCCATAAATATACATGTTGGTTTCTGTAATTGACCTTAGCAAAGCAGATGACTGGAGCCAAAATCTAACTACAGACTTCTGCTCTACTTCCAGTTCTGTGTAAATAGTCACTTTAGGTTCTTACACATTATTATTATGCTTAGTCTAGCTATAACTCACAGGTGTATCTTGAACAATTCATTCTTCTTTTTTGTTCCAGATTATCTGAAGATATGTATATTTACTTCCCTCTCTCCCTTCTCTTGTTCTCACTATGCCAATTCTGTATCTGCTCACACTCCTTACTATTAAAATTTCCAGTACAACTTGTACACTGGCTCAACCTCATGTGACATTCAGGCTGCGTGTTTCCATCCATTGGTGACAGGCACTGTGTCTTTTACACATTGTGGTGTAGTTCAAACAAGTCCTTTTAAAGGGTTTGACATGAACAGCAACAGCACCAGTAATGCTCAAGTTCCAGTTGCCTGCACATCAGCAGGTATTGCACCAGTGAAACATGGATTACTTATGTACACAAATACAGGTGTAAAGTGGGATCTGCCAGACTATTTTTGAGCCTTCTTTTGAGCCCTGCTTTTAGTCCATGGAACTATATTGGCATTATCATTGGAGGGAACAGAGAAAAACAGTATCAAGTCTATAACTTCTGTAATTTAAGTAATTCAGAAAGGTAGAAGAACAAGAAGTTCATTACTGAGATGGTGCTAGTTCTAAGCTTTCATCCATTACCTCCTTTACATAGGTATCACTCTTCTGTACATGCTGCTGGATGCTCCCGAGTATCCAATTTCTGTCCTACTCCCTGGCAGCTCCTAGCCTGGTTTCCCAATGATGAGTATTCATTAGTGCTTTTAGATGAAATGTGTAATTCTTCTTCAGTAACTACACACCTGAAAATGTTATAAGGACTATAAAATGAAATATTAGAGCAATATGAAAAAAGAGAAGAACATACTTTATTTCAATGAATCGTTTAATTGGGCATTTGTCCACATGTGATTTATCAGGGAAGCTGGAATTTTTCAAATAGCTTAAGTGTTATTTCTCATTTTATTTTTTGGGCAGGGAAATGAAGAGAATTTGAGAGACTTTAACTAGTCGGTAAATCTCTTGCTTTTTCTTCTTGAAGTACCTAATCACTTCCCATCTATCCTTTCAAAAATGCATCTGAGGCTCACTTTCACCATTATTCTGCTCCCTGCAGCTGTCTGAGATGGCAAATAATCTTTTTTTTGTTAATTTTCATATATGCTTCCCACAAAATGGAAGCACCTGCTGCATGAGAAATTTTTGTCTTTATAATTAGTATTGCTGGATCTTTAACTGTTCAAACTCACCTCATCCTAAATTTCTGAATCTGTGTTAACTTTAGTACTGTAATAGCCTTCAAAATATGCAGTTCGTCCCTTCAATACCCCTTCAAATTTCAGATAAATTTAAAGGCTCAGACTGAGACATCTTAGAAGACCTGATTTTCAAATGAGGATTTCCTATTTGTGGGAAATGGATTAGAATTATCAGATGGTTTTAAGGTTGCTTTCATAAAGCAATGACATCAAATGATGTGTTCCCAGTTTCGGGGATTTGGTGTATATGTAGCATAAAGTAACCAAAGAACAGTCATTTGATGTTACGGAGTTCTAATTTTATTTTCTCTAAAGAAATAGGGACAAAGGGACAAACTGTACTAAGCTGAAGCAGAAAAAGACTGACATGGGAGCTTTGTGAGCACATTTGTTCTGCATGCTTATACGATGTTGAGAGAAATGAGAATTTGGCTGTGTCTGTAAATAAATGAATTTCTCTGAGACTAGCCCTAATGATATATTATTTTTTCTCCCACAATTTCCAGTCCACATGGAACCAACACAAAATCCTAATGTTTTCGTAGCGAAGGGTAATTACTAGAAATAAGAAGTTTGGAAAACAACAGTAAAGTTGCTAAGTCAAGAAATAAAAGGCCAGGAAATTTTAAAAAGTGACGTTATGCTATGCAAATAACCATAATTCTCTCCTATTATGTGTATACATTATGATACAATCTACAATAACATACGAGCTAGTGTTGATGCATTCTTTTTATTTTTCCATTGAATAGATTTTTTTTTTTTGCACAGATGTGCAGAAGTGCTTAAGGCTGTTAACTGCACTCTTGAACAGATTTTTCTCATTCTAAATGAGAAAGAAGTAGCTATAACCACACTTTTAGGCATGACTGAATATTTTTTGGCTTAAGCTTCTTAAAATACCTTGTGTGAAGTACACTACCAATATGGAAAATTTCACTGAAGCAATGGAAACATTGCTAAAAAGAAACTGAAACTGGATATGAGTGTTGTCTAGTGGATCCCATTTAGAGGACAAATAGCATGCTGGCTAAGTTTATTGGAGAAAGAAATGAAGATATTGGCACCATAATTAAATTAACTATAGAAACCAAAGGTAATGCAATAAGTAGTTTCTAACAGGATCAAACCAACCAGAAATAAGAAGATTGTTTTAGTGGGGATGGATCAATATCTAGTCATCTTAACTAGTGTCATTAATCTTATCTACTGATAATTTGCTGAGGGATCTTGGTCATGGATATATGGAGAATTCCTGGTTTCTTCTTTAGATTTTTCTTTTAGTTTTTTTTTTCTATGAAGCTGCACTCATTAGTTCCATGCAGTTTTCAAAAGTTAAATTCAAATCAATAGTGACTCTAGATCAAATATCCTTCCTGAACATTCAAACAACATAAATAAATCATGCTATTTTATAAGGTGAAAAATCCACACTAATGAAAATACAGAATTAAAGTAAGAAGCTGTCAGCTAATAACCTATCACTATTGTTGATTAGCAGTTCATGCCACACAATACTTAATATATTTAGATATGAGGAAGAAATCTGAATTCAGATGCAGAGTTCAATTCTAAATTCCATAAAATCCCATACTTGTTTGCACTTGCGTATGTGAGAGAGAGAATCTTTCTCTTCGGAACTTGTATCCTCAACAAATAAGGATGTTTAGCATATGCTGTCTCAGTTTGTCCTTGCCAAGACCTTTCCATTTCCTGGAGCAATTAAGAGATCTTTCCAAAATTTTCAGTGGCCCTCGTTTACCTGTGGTGTGAGTAATCACTTCTTGTTCATGCAATTCTAAATTTTTCCAATTACTTTTTTTTTTAAGATACAATTTTCATTCTGCTTCTGCTAGTTTTGAATCATTCTTTTTTTCTTTTTTTCCCCTTTTTTCTTTTTTTTTCCTTTTATGCACCCACTTGTAACTTTCCTTTTGCTAAGAAAAGAAATTATATTTTTTCTCATTGTTACTGTTATCGCAAAAGTAAAATGATAAACTGTCCTCTGTGTTAAGATGATAATTGACAGGTTTTTTATTTTTTCTTTTGTTCTTTCTCCACTTGACAAAAACTCAACTTTGAATACGAATCTCACATTTCAAAATGGATACCTATTATACCAGATTTCAAATGAAAACCACAGGAGACTTTGGCTCCACAGGAGTCATTGAAGAAACTGATTGAATTGTTGAGGGTACTAGGATTCTTTTGTTTGAAAGGGTTTTGTAGAATTCTTCAATTATTTCAAAAGCTCTAATGTCCAGAGATTGGGTTGAAGACCATCTTTATGGAATGAAACTCAGAAATAATCAGAACTCACGTTTATGAAAGTTGCTCTAAGACCAGGATATTACTCATGCTTCAACAATGGAAGAGCCTAACCTTTTGGATATGCCACATAGCCTGGACTGGTCATCTAGTTTGACTGATATTGTATTTTTTAGTCTCTGAGCATTTTGGTGCCAGGGACTGAGGGAGGAGGTATGGTTTCTGCTTTGGTAGAGATTGATTTAACTCACAGGAGTACCATCTCCTGCTGTTTTATATTCCTTTTGGTTAGTTGTTACTAAAGTTAATTAGGTAAAAATAGAAAACCAATAGGAAAATCCAAATAGAAGTCAACTCAAATTCCTTTTGTTAGAGATTCTGGAAGCAATTGCATGTCCCATTCCTGCTTTTATTTTTCCTTTGCTTGCTAATGAATCTATTCAAAGAAGCAGTAGCAAATTAATTGATTTCCTAAACATATCCCAGGCTTTGCTAAGGAAACTGTGTAAAAAGTGCTATAGGGAAGGTTTTGTTTATTTTGTTGATGGCTTCAGGTTTTTTTTTTTTCTGGAGTTTTTTTGTTTAAATTACTCTGTTAGGTATTTCAGTTTTAAACAGGCACGTAGCATCTTCATGCAACTGAAGAGGGGAAACTGGGGGAGAGTAAATGTTCTTTAATTACTACAAAATGTTCAGGGATAGGTCAACCGGTATTTGATAATGAAATTTTAATTGCAGTACTGTTTAATATTAAGATAAAATAATAGTAATGTGACATGTATCGAGGTTTTTTTAACTAATTATATCTTTGCAAGAGTTTTCTTAGGACGTAGTTCTCTCCTGATACAAACATGTTGTGTTGATTAGATTTATTTGCAGGCATGATCAAAATGGGAACAATGGTGTCATCTTTAATTTGCTATTTTATGCCAATAGATTGACTTAAAGCATTGGAAAGTAGGGAATGGGGAAAAAAAAAAAGAAAGATCTGTTAGATACTTCTAGTTAGATTATTAATCCATATCTTGTATTTTATCCCTTTCCCCTCTTTCATGTTTTTAATTTTAGGATGTGCCCTCCCCCAGTAGGGCGTTCAGTAGGAACATACAGATGACTGGCAAATACCATATTTTTAGTGACTTCCTGTTTAGAGACAACTACATTTGTAGCATTTCTTTCAAGCTCCCTCCTGTCTGCAGTTCAGGTAAAACTTGATAATTCAGAATAGCTATTGTTTTACTGTGCTTCAAAAAGTTCCCTTCAAAATCTTGTCTCAGTGTCAGAAATATTTTTCTCAAAGGAAGCCTGCAGTTTGTGAGGCACTCAGAGCTTATGACTGCTTTCAGGATTTTATGAAGAATTAATATTACTTACATATTTTGTAGGGATTTTTTAGTTAAATCATATCACATGTCTTTTACATTAAAAAGCATACTTGTTTGTCCTTCTCACAAAGAAAATAAACATTGAATTTTACTAATTATACTGTAACAGAAAGAATTAATAGAGGGACAAGATAACTATGTTGTCTCATATCAGCTATTTTTCAAATTTTCTGCCAATAACTGAACAGATTCTATAACTGCATTGATATTTTTTTCTGTTTCTACTTAAAAAAAAAAAAAAAAAAGATGAAAGATGGCATTTACAATTGCAATTTGATGTCTTTAATACTCACAACATACAAACTGTCACCCTGTTTGATTTGGAAGTTTTGATTTCAAGTGAAAAATGATGCAAGACATGAGCTTGCTTAGAGAGGATAGGAAAAGCGGACAATTTGGCGGAGAGGAATATGAGGGCTGTTACAAAAGTTGTACCTCCTGTTTTATTATGTTCACCCATTACATCAGAAGTGGATATTGATGGAACGGCAGTAGAGGTTGAATCTTTCTACTAATATTCCATTACATTTAAATTTTTTAGTAAAAGAGAAAAGGGAGCATGTAATCGATTCTGTTTTGTTCATTTTGATTCTTTCTTGAAAATGTGGAGTGTTCCAGCTATTCAGAATTATCTTGCTATATTTATCCTAGCAATGGCTGGTCACAACAGGTATAGACCATGAAATATAGAAACTATCATCCAATATTTCAGGACAATAATAGAGGGGGTATTTGTAAGCGTCTGTGTAATCTTTGTCCATTTCAAGTATTAGTTTTACATTTACCATATGTTCTTATTGATTCACCAACAATAATTAGGCTTCAAATTCTTTCGTAAGCACTGACATATATAAAGTGGTTGTACTTTTTTTAATGTATTCAATTCCAAAAGTACTTTTAAAATCGAATAGAGAATAGAGACTCCATCATATCTTCGCCAGACTTGTTAATCTCTCTTTTAGGGTACTGAAGTATTCTACTTAAAGCTACCTTTTGGAAATAAAAAGATAACTCAATCTGTGGAGTTCTAGAGGCTAAAATCTGTCTTTCTTTCTATTGCAAGCAAGCTGCAGGGGCTGACTTGTATTAATTATTGGGTTTTCTGTAGGCATGCCTGTATGATCAAGTCACTATGCAGATGTACTCTTAAGCCAGCAAGCTGAACTGTGTGTAGAATTTCATTCTTATGACGACTCTAAAAACTGAGGGAAATTCAATTCTTCAGTCCTTCTCAAGGGGAGGGTTTTTTTTTTTTTTTTTTAATTTTTCCTGAGATATAATAGCTTCTTGAATGGTCTCCTTGCAATAATTACACCTAGTCAATTTCCATTAAAATCATTACTACACTGACGTACTAGACAAATGTTCATCCAGTCAGATATAACTGATGGATGACTAAAGATGTTTCTTATTGCTGCTATGGTGTTATTTGCCATCTCCAGCTGAGATGTTGATTTTGGCTGCTTGATAATTTGCTCACTAGAGCTGCAGGTAAGGAGGTACACAAGCTAAAGTACTGGATCAAGCCTGGGACAAATGTGTTATAGAGTGATTTCTGTGTGATCTGATTACTGACATATCTAGATCTGCTTCAGATACCAACTTATGTATATGATCACATAGCAGGCTAAGAATATATGTTTATATATATACACATATATGTAAACCAGGGCTTTTGAGGTGACCTGCTGGTTTTCTCCAGGATCTCTGAATAAGGAAGACTGGGGTAAATGTCTTGATGTACAGGATACTATGGCTATTTTGGTCAGCCATTTCCTCACAAGTGTTCAAAATAGGGTGCAGGTTTCTACTTAAGTCTTTATGCGAAATTTCTTCTATCTGTATTACCAGCTAAGGTTTGTTGAAGTCTGTAAAGCTAATCTTCTAAAACATGAAGAGAAAAATGTCTTCAACTTTTAGCACTGAAACCTTGGCGTGATCCAGGAAGAAGCACGTTTGGTGACTTTCTTTAATCTTGTTTTCTTTCTTTATACTCTTCTATATTACTCACTTGTTAATTATCTATTATAATAACCATATCAAAATAATTGTTTACTAGACATGAAGACAAAATAATGGACATGAAAAGACATCACTCTGGGACTGTGGGGTAGTAGGTAGTAATTATGGTCTGTGTTGGTACTGGTAACTTTTCACACAAGCATGGGAAACATGTTAACGAGTCTAAATTTGTCTGCTAGACATAAACTAGGGCTCAAGACCTCCACAGGAGGTCCGTATTTGTATCCCATGTTCCAGGAAGAGATTTTATGCCTCATATGTTATGAGGAAATGTAGTCACATTAGGAACAGAGGAAACATTCCTGAGAAGTGGAATCTGTATAGGAGTTATGGGTTTATGTTTATTCCTAATGGAGTCAGGCTGATTACACTGGAAATTAAAATGCTGAGAGAGGAATATATAAACTAGAAAATTGTTGACAGCTGATAGACACTCCTGAAAGGTCTGGTAGAAATAAACACACACAAGGAGCAAATCAATTCACCTATAATACTTAATAATTCATATGTGCAGAATTAAGGGATGTACCAGCTTAGAACTTGAAAAAGTAATATAGGAGAATCAGAACATATGTCATGAAGTAGCAACTGAAACATAGCAGGCATCTCAGGAGGAAATTGAATGGGACATGGTGTTATTAGGATAGCAATTTTATAGGAATCAAAGTAATTTAGATGCTGATAGGGTGAAAGGAGCGGCACTGCAAACAAAATTATGTAAAGTATAAGAGGACATCTGGGTAGATGTCCCAGATTTTAATAAGATTGTATTCTTTACAATAAGATTGTGCTGTTCACACTATAATTAGGGAAGATAATTAACAATGTGTTAAACCAAATTAGAAAGACTACAATTTTAAGATGGATGGTAATAGTGGGAAACTTCACAAACCACAAACAGGTAAATTTTATTTTAGATGTAATAGATGACTGCTTCAGAGACCAACAGCTTTTGGAAGTATGCTCTTCTGTTTTGGATCAAGTGCAGCTCAATACCCAGTTCAGGTATGATGCAAGAGCTGTTCTGTACTAGTTTCTATAGAGCAATTGGGAGTAATTTTGTAGCACGAAACAGCAGGCACTATTGCCTGTATATTCAGTTTCCAGAATTGAAACTGTATTGAAAAGAGAAAGTATAACATCTCTTTCGTCCTAGAAGAAACAGACAATAAATAAATAAATAGAAGTCCTGCCATGGAAATATTCAAGCTGCTAAAAATGCAATTTATTGATGATGTTGGGGAATTAGATCTTTGAGTGAGAAGTATTGGAAAGCTCAAGTTGGCAGGTGTTATGCTGGAGCTTTTATGAGGAAGTTGTTTAAATACTTCAAAATCAGGGAGCCAGGTAAGTAGTTGGTGGCATTGTATGATGACGAGTCAGAGGGGCAGCTAAGAAGTGATGTGAATACTTTATGTTGGTCTTTGCTGAATGTGTTGAGAAGATTCCCATGGACCAATTCTGTTTAGCAGGCACAGCAGATAAGCTAGCTCAATTTGAAGCAAATATAAGGGTATATATTAGATCTGATAGACAAGTTGCATCAAGTAAGGCTAGGACAGTACTCAGTAGAAGATTCTGAAGGAATTCAAATGTGAAATTACAGACTTTTTAGTGTGCAGCCCAACATTACAAATAGCTGCTTTACTGGAGGGCAAGAATATTGCCACTGCAATCCTATTTGTGAGAGGGCTCTAGAGGACATCCTGTCAGCTGCAGAGCAATGAGGCTGGAGTATCAATGGCAAGATTGCAGAATCTGTAATAACAAATATGAGCACATGAATAAATGCTCCCTGGGAGTAAGTGAGTCAGTGTGACTTCTGTGTTGGGAGGATCTGCCTCACTAATTGGCTATGTAACACCTATGTGAATGTGATAGGAAGAAGGTGGATAAGGGTGATTCAGTGGATATGATGTAAATATAATAACAATAAGAAGCAACTTATCAAGGCTTTAGGAGAATATACATCCTCTACAGAAAGCTGATAGAAAGCACAGGGCTTAGTAATAATTTTGCAGCATAGGAATTGGAGGAGCTGGTATGTGTGCAGCAGTCGATGATAGTTTTATTAAATTTAAGAAATGGCCTAGCAAAAAGAATGAACAATTAATCCTTCAGCCTACAAGATAGCACTCCTTTAATTTACTTCAGCGGTTACTAAGTGGGAGGGGAAAAAAAAACATGAAGGAAATAAAATGACAGGCGATCTTCAGTGTAGGTAAAAGAGACAGTTAATCCAGGGTAGAATAATCTAAACCATATCTAAAATATGAGGAAACCTTGGAATGACTGTACTGTGAAATGTTTTGTTCAGTGTACTGTCTACTATTCCAACAGCGGCATTCAGTATTAGAATGGTTAGGGAGAAGGGAATGAGAAAGTACCCAGACCTACGTAATCTCCCTAAAAATTATCTTAATTTTGCAGAGAGAAGCTGGGCTACACATGTACTAGGATGTATCCTTGCTTTCTGTCTTTTTGATTACATTCAGGAAATGTGTAGTGCTAACCAGTAACTGAAGACTGATGTCAGTCTCCTTATGGAGTGGCAGAAGTCCAAATTTTGCAGTGCTCTTCCTTCAGATGTTGGTTGATGAGCCAGTTGAACATGGTCATTACTTCTGAACTGAAAAGCCATGCAGGTAGTATGACATTTTCAGGTTTAGAAATGCGAGAATAAAGTGTGGGCTCACCCCAACAATTGTGTTATCACAGCGTAAAATGAGTTCCCATTTGTTATTTGAACCATAATGATTAGCCAAGTGTTCCTAGTCCATTCCAAATGTACTAATTTAAGCCTGAATAAAAGATCACTTGTACACTTCCTTGGGCAAAGAGCATGCATATTTTCCAGTTATTGCATTTGACTTAATGAGTAGCTACTCAGTTTTGTACTGAGCCCTCACTAGTACATAGCTTCTCTGGACTAAAAATCTTTGTGATTTCATTAATATTCATTGTTAATTAACACTTATGGAGCAGAGAGGGAAATGTGCAGTCGAGCATGTTTTTTCATAGTTCAAGCTTCATTAATCCAACTTCATGGTTTTTCAAATATTTTTCATAAAATACCTGTGAAGAACAATACATGTGAGAATTATTCTTACAGTTGTTAGGCAGCCTGATAAAAGTTTTGTCACAATTTTTAAAGCAATTATTCATGTCCTCTGCACTGTAACAATTCTTCTAGAATTTTGTCAGCTATTCTGCTAAACTGTTGCATACTATCATTTCTTTTACCTTGTATTTTTGTCACGTTAATATTACTGTATTTATGTATGGATACACTGGATCAAAGCTTGTGAGGAAAGATTTTATCTTCTATCAGAAAGATTAATAGGAAAAAATATATATATACAAACATACACTAGTTCTTCATGCTATGGGAAATTGCAGTAGTTCGTACAATGCTTTTCACCAGAATTTCTCTCTATACATGTGAGAAACATTCAGAAGAGGAATGCAGGAAAAAAATACAACCAAGCAACTCCTCATGCAAAAATACACCTGGAATGTATTGGCTTTAAAACTTTTCTACGAAAGAACTATTTTCTCCTCTCCATGAATATTAGTTAAACTGTTTTATAGCATTGTTCTTGAAGGATAGTACTATAAAATTCTCTGGAAATTTAAAACAAAAGATGCAGTGGATGGACTCTTGAGAGGAAACTTTAAATCACGGTGCACTATCTGTCTTCAAATCCGTGGTGAAGATAGAGCTCTTCGTAAATTTCAGTGATGATGAGAAAACATGAGAGTTAAAACTTCCCCAGAAAATAACTGGTATTGCACCGTTTAAAGAGAAATGTAGCTCAGTGCAAAGAAATGGCAAAGGGCTTACCTTCTTTTAGACCTGATTTTAAAAATAGTAAAATAAATAAATAAATCATAGTTTTGCAAATTAATATTTCTCTGCAAATATGTGTTTCATCCTTAGAGTATTGGAGAATATATATCTTCCTGAGAAAAGGCAGAATAGCATAGTTTTTGTTTGTGACTTGAAATCCAGATAAAAATTTTGCACTGGCTTTCTGTTGCAGGAAAGGTCAACTGTTGCTTTGGCTAACATTCTTAATATAGTAAAATTTCACAGCTGGTAATTTGCAGCTAGTAATAGCCAGATGGTGTTTTTCTAAGGTGAATTTAGGGCATTTTGAGCAGTGAAAAATGTGAGATTTCTTATAGCAAAAGGGAAGAGATACTGGGGGGGAAGCAAAACAAAACCAAAACAGAAAAAAACACAACCAACCAGAGTATTCTGGAGTGGTGTCTTTCTAGATCTGATACTATGCCTGATCACAGCCAAGATTAGATATGTTTTACATAGTAGCCTATGCTACTATGGATCTATGATAATTGGGCATAACTAAACTCTTTCATTTCTGATCTCTGCCATATTAAACTTCAATTCCTGTGATCAAAGAAACATTTGAGTTGAGAGGAACCCTTAAAGTTTATCTCGTCCAACTCGTCCCTGCAAGGAACAGGGACACCCACAGCTAGATCAGGCTGCTCAGAGCCCCATCTTCCCTCTTTTAGTTTGAAATATTTCTTCTTGTCCTATCACAACAGACACTGCTAATGAGTCTGTACTTTCTTACAGCCACCCTTCAGATTGTGAAAGGTTACTATCAGGTCTCCTTGGAGCCTTCTCTTCTCCAGGCTGAATGGGCCCAGCTCTCTCAGCCTGTCCTCATAGGGGAGGTGTTCCATCCTTTGGATCATTTTTGTGGCATTCCTCTAGATGTGCTCTTCCAAGTCCATGTTTCTCCAGTCATGAGAACTTCACATCTGGATGCAGTACTCCAGGTGAGGTCTCACCAGTACAGAGTAGAGGGGCAGGAACACCTCCCTTGACCTGTTGACTGTGTTTCTTCTGATGCAGCCCAGGATACAGTTGGCTTTCTGGGTCATGAGGGCTCATTGCCAACTCATGTCCAGCCTGCCATCTCCCAGTATCTCCAAGCTGTTTTTGGCAGGGCTCAATCCTCTCCTCCCCTAGGTTTTACTGATAGTGGGGGTTGCTGTGATCCAGGTGCAAGACCTGGCACTTGGATTTGTTTGATCATCATGATGTTCTTCTGGGCACGCTGCTCCAGCATGTCTAGTTTGTCCTGATTGGCATTCTGTCCCTCAGGCATGTCAAATGCACCACGTGGCTTGGTCTCATTCACTAACTTTCTGAGGATGCATTTCATCCCACTTTGTATTGTTTATTATGAACATAAAGAACATTGGTCCCAGTACACACCCACAAGGGACACCAGTCATCACTGGTCTCCATTCAAACACTGAGCTACTGACCACTACTCTCTGGGTGTGATCTTGTAACTCATCAATTGGGTGGTCCACCTGTCAAATCCATATATTTCTAATTAGGAGAGAAGGTTGTTGTGGGAGACTATGTTGAAGGCCTTACTGAAGTTCAGATAGTTGGCATCAGTGGCTCTTCCCTTGTCTACTGATTTAGTAAAGCCCTTTTTGAAGGCCACAAGTTAATCAGTAAATCTAGGTGATTTACACCTTACTTTTAGAAATGTCTGCAGGAATGTTCATATAGCTATCTTAAAATGAATTATCAAAAAACTTCGTAAATGTCTGTTTTTAAGCAACTTGGTGATACGTATTTCTTTCCTTTCTTACTTCAATCTTCAGATATATCCAGAATATCCATCTTGTTTGTTTTTTTCATTACAAAAGTCTTCTGTTTGAAACAGAAAGTGGGCCTCAATTATTCAGTTCTATATTTTAAATCTATAGGGACAAATTCCTGCATTTTCTAGTGGGTGAGTGTCTAACTAGTTGTACTTTTAAAATACACCTAATTGAGTAATGATGTATTACAATATTCTGAGCTGCCTTTGAATGCTTAAGTGCCTGTAGGAATTCTTTCTAATGTGTATGTGTCTTTCCCACATAAAATAATTTTCTAATAAATTACCGATAGAATAGAGATATAGGGGACTTAAGTTCACCTGTTTCAGCGTCTGATTAAATTAAAATCTGTCATTTTCCAACAGGCTGTTGGACTAACATGCCTGTAAACCAAGTCACATAATTCAAATTAGCTTTAGGTGCTGTGAGAGAAGAGAGATGAAAAAAGAAAATGTGATATTTCATAGGGCAAAATACACGAGTGTTGTTCTCTATGGCCTTTGCATTTTTCTTAACATAGATTATATATATTCATTTGTGTTTAGACACTGCTGAATTAAAGATTTCCGCAATACACAGTGGGTGGGGAAATGCATGACTGGGAGATGAAGATTTATGAGCCAAAAACTGCAGAAAACTTAGTGGTGCAGTAAAAAAAAAAAAAAAATCTCTTAGTGGTACCCTAAAGAAGGCCAGGCCTTTGAGGTGAAGTAGTCATCAGAATGAAGTGAATTATTCTATGGGATATGTAGGACAGAGAGAGATTATCAATAGGAAAGGAACAAAATCTATTTGTGCCTCCAAGACACTTTGCTATAAATTTGATCCATTTATGCTTCTAAAAGGTTGTTTAAAACCCTAATTAGCAACAGGAAACCAGAAGGACTTGAACTGCAATCTATTGTTTTGTTTAATGTGGAGCGTGGTGAATCTTGCCTGAAGCACCAAAGACAGCAATAGGAAAGATGTTTGTTCTGTGTATAGTAAAGTGGAATGTGTGTTGCTCTTATCTGTAGCTTTTCCCTCTAGCATTAACTTAAATAACTAATCTGAACAAGGCAGAATTCATTCATTTTACCTAACTATAGCCTAAGAGGAAGATTGGCCAAGTAGCTAATATCCATGTCTGCGAAGATGGCTACAGCTGAACTAGTCTCAAAACAGCATCCTCTGTGACTTACATATATTAGGCAGAGAGGCAGAATTCTGTGAATGTAATATATGAGCTATCATTTACTTTCATCTTAAATGAAGGTAACTGCAATAACTGGATGGAAAATCTGTCTAATCAGAAGACATCAGAGGACTTCAAACACTGATTTTTCACAAATGTTTGGTTAAGAAATTAGAGTGATGGAGAGAACAAAGTACAAGATGTTGGAATAGAGTATTTAAAATTTTATTACTCCTTTATTGAACTGACCAGCTATTGAATCACTTTGAAATACTTTTTATTTGATTATCAGGCAATCTAAAGTTGGTTCTGCACATAACTGATGGAAAAACACGTGACGATGGATGACTATAGAAGCCATTTATTTTGTGCAGTTGTTGTGCATTTGTTTTCATTTGTTTTAATATAAAAATATCTCCTTTTGGAGAAAAAGTGTCCCTTGCATTTTTCTCAGCAAGTGCAAGAAATAAACAAGTAGAAATGCATTGGAAGTTAGAAAAGGTTTTGAATTTTTAAGCTCTACATCTAGATGAAATTTCTTTTAAATACTGCAAAAATTGTGCATGCTGTTTGCAATAACATATTTTTTTTCCTTCACAATGTCTCTATATTGCTATAATCCCAGCTACAGCAGTACTGGCGTAAGAGAACAAGACATAAAAAGAGATACATTAAATTTCATTGTCCAAACTTTCTTGAAATTCTAAATATAACAACTAGCTGAGAGAGATTATACATAGAATTCTTAAGCTTAGAATATATACATTTTTCACTTGCACTTAAGCAAGTGAAGGTAATGGTTTAAATAATTACTTAAGGATATTGGATCATATACTAAACTGACTTCAAGGCAGTGGGGTTCAGCATTTGAACATAATTTTCTTCATGTTGTAATATGTCTAGTGAAGATCTGCATTTGGGTAGTAGTAATAAAATTATTTACAATTCCTTCTTTTGTGCTAATTCCTTAAACTTTTTCTGAGAGATTAAGTTTACCTTATTTAATTTGGATATTGACAGTGGTAACAAAGAACTAGTTCAGATCTCAAAAATTTTCATCTAAAATTACCTCTGCTAAAATAATTGTCACTGATTTTTGTTGTTGTTTTTTTCTCTCTTCATATTCCTAATTAACTATCATGCTGCCATTCCATTGTTCTACAAAAGCTTGTCTGTCATCTTTAACTTATGTTGGTGGATCAGAGATCTATAAGCAAATATGTCTTCTACATGACATTAATATATTATCTGTCCAAATCAAAGTGTTATCGTAGTTGCTCAGGAACAGCTAGAGTTGAAACAGCTCTAAGTTGCTATTTCTCTTTGAAGTCCAGATAATGTTTTCAACTGAACACCTTTATTGAAAATCAAAATGCTATGGGATAAATTGAAAACTGAAAATAAATTTGTTCAACCTGAAAACAAGTAAAAATAAACCAAGCAGTCAGAAAAGCTGTAGCTGGCACATCAAGAAATACCATAGGAAAAGATTATTTGTTGTCAATAGTGTCATCTTGATTCTTTTTCATAATTTCTTTTCCCTCAGTATTTAGCTTCAAGAACTTACCTTACAGAAGGTTGTGGAATTTCTTTAAATTCCCAGGACAACCACAATAAATGAACACTATTAGCTATGCTGATGTTTTTATTTTATCTAAATATTAAATCTCCTTCTGCAAGGTGTTACATGTTTGAAATGCACTATAGTCTTTAGCATTTGCACCTATGTAAATTAGCAGTGAGAGATTTCTTTATTTTGGAAGACTTTTTAAAAGTATTAGGATCCATTGAAGCTCAGCATAAAAGAGGACTGATTATATTCAAGTGTTTCAACTGTGGAAAGTTGGGAAAACTTAAGCCAGAGCAGTTAGCTTGGTGTAAGCAAATGACACTGTTGACAACAAAGAAATTAAATGGGAAAGGTTATACTGACCTTGTTAGATAGAAATGAAATTACGTACAGGACACTTCTGTTAATGTAGAGTCAGTCTTAAGTTACAATTACTTTTTAGTTAATAATGAAGAGCAAGGTAGATTATTAACAATAACCATTTTAACGAGTAATATGATTTTCTGATGCTTTTCTGACCACGGAAGTTGAGATCAATAATAACCAAACCTGGCTATGGTAATGAATGTATCCAAGTGATGCTTTATGATCAAGATGAATTGCTAAAATAAATTATAAAGGCTTGTAAAAGACTAATATTTCTGAATATCATGCAACAGTCCTTCTGTCATGCATTATACTCTGGATTTGATTTGGATAAGAAGCAAATGTTAGCTCTGTCTTTCAAATATTGATTAAGTAAACCTGAGACTTTTTATCATAGAATCATAGAATTGTTTGGAAGGGATTGTTAAAGGCCATCCACTCCAACTCTTCTGCAATGAACAGGGACACCTACAGTGAGATCAGGTTGCTTGGAGCTCTGTCCAGCCTGACCTTGAATATCTCCAGGATATTCAGGATATTCACTACCCTTACAGTAAAAAAGCAAACAAAAACGCGCGCACACACACAAAACAGAAACAAACAAACAAACCTTTTTATGTAGTATGACCAGAAGCAAAAACAAATTTAACCCTGACTGATATTAATCCAAGCTGGTAACAAGTAATGGAAGGAGAAAAGCAAAAAATGTGATTTTTTATTTTTTTTTTTTCTTTTAGTTCAGTTACTGCATTAATGAGGAAAATCTAAGCTGACTCAGTTATAAGATCATTCACTCTGGACTGTGCCCCTTTCAGAGGTGATGATGGTGATGGAAATTCTGTATCTGATGTCCTGTGTTTTCCCATATCAAACTTTCTTTTCCACATAGAGCAACAACTTCACATATGTTGCCCTCAATAAATTTAAAGAGTTTTCTAGCATACAGAAATACTATTTATTAATCCCTGGGCAAATTTAATAGCAAAAATCACACTGTAAGGAAATATGTCATTTTCAGTGACCGCAAATACAGCAAATATAAATTCAATGTCCTCTACGGTAGGTTTTTTTTTTTTTTTTTTTTTTTTAAGAAACAGTCTATACAATATTTTTCATAAGTTTTCACATGATCAGTAAATGGCCATGTTACATCCTGATTAAATTTTGAAGTTTTATGGGAGAAGGGGTTCCTGTGCCTACTAGTCCCTTCCCTACTCAAATAGTAAGTTTTTATACTGTTACACAGAAAATATCTAGCAGGAAGAAGATGCTGAGTCCCCTGATATTGATCCTTCTTTAATGCCTTCTGTGCAAGACATAATTTGTGAATTATATGAAAGCTCATTCAAAGAAATCTAAAAGCCTGCTCATAGAAGTAAACATAGAATTACTGAATAATACAACTACTATGAAAGGGTCAAAACTGATTTAATTCACAGTTTGTATTCCATCTAACTTCAGGATGACATGACTACTCCTGATTAAAAAATTATTTAAAAAAAAAAGAATTTCTCTTTAACAGCGTTGCAGATGTTTGCTTTTAAATTTTTGAAGTAGAAAAATTTGTCTAAAAATTAAATATTTGTAGGAATAAAAAAAAAGTTGTGTTGGCTTGAATAGATGGTCAACCAGCCCACTTACCTATCTAGGTGAAAAGCTGGTGGGAGAGAGTGAAGGAAAAGATACAGAATGAAAATATATACTGTATTTATAAATATACATACAGAAATGGATGTATGTACATATAGTACCTTCCTTTAGTTTTCAGTCTGTGACTGATCACTTCTTCTGGTAAATTAGTGATAAAAAAAGAAAGGTCTGGAGTGTGAGATTTCTAAAAGGAAAACAAAAAACAAACAAACAACATCCAAAAATAACCAGAAAAAAAACGAAAGCAAAACCTGATAATCTTTTTGCTTTGTGTTTGTATGCTGCATCTTAAAAAGAAGAATAAAAAATATTTGTTTTGTGTGTTTCATTGCTTCAATCCTTTAAGGAATGCTTTGATTTATAGGTAGCATCCAATAAAATCATTAGACAATTAAAATACCTTGAGTATTATGATAATGGAGTTCAAATTACTATTTTTTAAAAATCTTTTTGTTTTAGGACTCTGATCCCATTTTTAAAAGAAAATTATGCACAAGAATGGCAAAGAAAATAAAGTTTTCATAAATTGTCAAATATTAACTTTGTTTTTATGATTTTTTTTAACTGAAAACCAGAAATGTGTTTATTGGTTAAATTTTTACTTAAAATAATTTTCTACTCAAATACTTTGAGTATGTTTTTATTTATAATATATTGTTATTCTCTTGCTATCCACTGTTGTAGGTGTGCCTAATACACTATCAGTATATCTCTTTTTTGTTTTTTAAATAAAAAATCAGGTTCTGTGTTTTACTGTAACTGAACAAGAACTTGACCATTGTACATTGTCTTGCAAACAGGTAATAGTTATTTTGTTTATTCTGTTGTAAAGATTGATGTAGACCCCATCAGAGATGAGAAGGTAAAAGCTAAAAATGTTGATGCATATAGTGCAAGTACTTTGAAAATCAGAATAGATATTGGTTTACAGTGGTTTCTAGATTTGAAATTGTAATAAAACTTAAAAATTCCCAAATTGCTTTTCAATCTCTTTTCAGATTGCTTTTTATTTTGCTAGCATCTGCCATAACAGACTCATCAATTCTTTTTTAGCAATTTGAGTGTTACTCAGTCATATACCTGAGCTTTGCAAAGCAGTGAGAATTTGTAATGTGTTTTTTATATACTTCATTGATAAATACCTCAGACAGGTGGGGAGGCAGGAAGTAGTGTGGTCAGGGTGACAATTCAGATATGGCCGGAAGAATTGCTATTGTTATTTATTCATCTCTTACGTATCACTCATTAAGTTTGTGAGATTTAAGTGCTCCCATTTTTTTCAGTGCCCTGTAAAAATCGTGAGCCATGAAATGAAGTGCTTACAGAGAACATAAACTCTTTCAATAACGTTGTAGAGTATATAAACTTCATAAACTCCCCAAATCGGCTTATATTCTAATTTATATTGATGTTTCATATGTAAATTGTATTATCTATTGGCATAAACGGGCTTTTGCAGTGTTTAAAATCTCAGCCTCCTTAGAAAATCAGTGAGCATAACAAGCTTAGAGGGACAGAAAGCAATGCCCATAGACTTTGAAAACTTTCTGTTTTAGTGTAATAAACGCATAAATGTGGGTGAACAAGACCTTAGGATCTGTAGTTCATACAGGGATACTTAAGCATTTACTGAGGAACTGTTAATATACTTTCAATACAGTTGTTGTTTCCTTTCAGTGTGTAAATTTCTAAATCCATGAGAGGCTGGGTGTCTTGAAATGTATTTTAGATGTCTAGAGTTTAAGTCTAGAATCTGAGTATTCAAAATTTCTGGCCAACTACTGAACAAATACAAGCATTCATACAGCTGTAATTATTTTTATAATTAACATTTCTTTTCTCTGCGTATCTAGAAATATCTTAGTCCTGAAGAGATTGTGGGATAGAATGAATCAGGATTGTAGCAGAAGGTGATCTACTTTCAGTGACATTTTGAGGAAGGATGTTTTTAACCTTGGAGGTTGCTTTGCACCAAGAATGGGGTGGGAGATATGAAGGACAGAGATGGTGTTGGGTTCTCATTGCACCCCTTGATCCACACAGAGCTTATTTTTCCTGAAAATATTGTAAGTTGCAGAGTTCATCAGTGATCTGTCCCACCACATACAGCTTCCTGATGGATCAATTTGTCATCTCCGCCAAGAAACACACAGCACAGAGCATGCTGAGGCCTAGGTGAGCAGTTCCATCTTGCTCAAGGTCACAGGCTTCTCAGAACAACCTTTGCCAGTTCTGAGAGCAAGGAAAACCTCTACAGTGTTAAAATAACCTTAAAAATTTCTTTATATTTCTTTCCTGCTCTCATGCATTCACTCTATTATTTTCTCTTTTATTTTCTTGTAGTATAGCAAGGACCTACAAGGCCACTGGAAGGTAGACAAATATGTGCGATATATACAAAATATATATCAAAATGTATAGATTCACATTTCTGTAAGGCAGCTAACTTAGCATCATGAGAGTGTGAGAACTTTATCCATGTCACCTCTCACTATTCAATAATCCAATCTTCTTTAATGCTTCTATTTTTATCCTTCCTAATTTATTTTTATTTTCTTCCTCAAATCCATGAAATTTTGTAATTGGAAGTTAGGTGAAACCTTTATTGATCTTTCTATTTCTTTTGCATAGTACATCAGATGAGATATTAAAGTGTCAAGTTTCAAGGGCAATTTTATGATGCTTAATAGTCTTTCCGGTGGTTAACCACAGCACCCTTTCATTAACAAACAAGCAATCATCGCTTTCATTTTTTTTTTCTTCAGCCATTAAGATGGTAAATGAAATAAATAGCTTGTTAATGCTGGATTGTGGGAGCTTCTTGAGACCTAGTGCGCTGAAAAGAACAGATTAATGCTCTTGCAGCTTTGTATGTAGCTCACAAATGATACACTTGAATCTGATTTGCTGCAAAGCAGTGCAGATTCATGTAAAATAACCCATACAGATAAGAGACAAGCACTAAAAATAAAAATTACATTTGTAAAAAGGTTTTGTATAGCAAGAGAATTTGCATTACCCAATAGATTCTAGCTTTTAAAAAAGATAACTCCATGCTCAGCCCATCACTCAAAATCACTGAAAAGGCAAGAACCGTTTATCTGGGAAATGTATTTGACAATAAAACGCTAGCGTTGTAATTACAATTGGCAGATTCAAGTCAGCTATTGGTGGCAGCAGCCTTGCTAAGAGAAAAAAAAGATACATAATTTTTTAATGTTCTATTGTGCATCAGGCTGAGTTAATTTTGGACAAGATATGCTTCACTGAAGATGGAGGAGAATTGCATAAAAATTGCTGTTGTAATTTGCTAAAATAATCAAATTCATTATTTGTTTTAAAGAGAATAAAAGGAGCCTGGAAACAAAAGGCACAGAAGAAGATTATTATTGATTTGCATTATGGGAACCACTTCAAGCAGACACAGGAAATTTTTCAAGGATCATGTGCTGGCTTGTACTTCACTTTCCTAAAGGAGAGGTTAAGCATGCGCTTGAAATTCCCTGAGAGCTGGAAAAGCAATCTTTCAAAAACACAAGGTGTTAGTGCTAAGGTTTTGTTTGTTTGTTTGTTTTAAATTTCTTCTGTGGATCCTTTTCATTGGTTCTGCATTTCTTCTAGCCTAAACTCAGCAGATCCCTGTCCTTGATATTTTCCACATACTGTATTCTAAGTGCTGCATGTCTCACATTACTCAGAATATGTCTTGTGTTCAAAATTGTTAGTTCTGATTCAGAACATTTTAATGAATGTTATTCTCTCATGACTGTTATTATATGTAATGAAACCAAGAGCATAAAGACTTCAGTCTGTGTGTATGAGGCAACATTAACATGGGATGATATTTATAACGTAATGAAATCTTTTGCTCAAGACTGTGTAAGATATGATAAGGGAGCCCTAATGAGAACCCAAGACCTGGTTTAAATGATGCAATTGTACTTCCCCAACTCTGCTAACAACTCTGTGCGTGCTCCTTGTGTCTGGTCTTGTACAGCTTCAACAGCTCCACTTCACACCTTCTCTTAGTTGATGTTAACAGCTTGACTGAGTTATTCGCATTTCTTGTCTCCTATGTGCTATTTCCAATATTTTTATTTAAAGATTTAACCTGGAAATAAACTTCAATTCAGTAGTCTCAAACATTTTAGCATGCTCAACTTCACATGACCAATATGAATCAAATCTCTCATATCTTTCAAAGAAAAATACACTGAAAATGTTTCTGCCTTTAGGAATTTGTAATGACTGACTGCTAATTTTTATATAGCTTGATTTTAATAAAAATAATGGAAGCTAACATGGATCTTTTTTTCATTTCAAATGAAAATTTTTTTAAAAAGTAAGATTATTTATTCACCTAAAGAAAATTATTTGGTTTTGATAGTTCTCGCTCTTTAATTGCTTGTGTCGTGAGTCTTCTCTTAATCTGCTGATCTCCTCATGAATTGCATTTCTGTATATATATTCCTCTGACTTTCCTCTTTTTCTCCATTCTTTTGATTACTTTTTCCACAGCTATCATGTACCTGGTCTAGTTGGGCACACTTGCTGAGTTCAGAAGTCACTCTTCCATTCCGGGCAATAGTGCAGGAGACTGCGTCGTCTCTTGAGGGCTTTTTGAAAAGACAAGAAAATCCACTTTCATGCTGTTAAGGACCTTTATTAATAATTCAGTTGCTATCATTATGCACCATTTTGACACTAAACTAACTTAGAAAGAATACATTTTTTTTTGTTAGTCTTGATTCTTACAGGAAGTGAAGGAGGCACACTTGTCAGTCTTATAATAAAAATATCTTTCTCTATTGCGTTCCTCCTTCTCCATCTATTTCTGTTCTAATCTTTCAAATTATTTTTTTTCCCAAAGGGAAAGATGGGAGTGTTGCTTTTGAGCTCAGTCAATTCCCTTCATTCCACTCTGGTCTCAGTTTCAGCCAGTGTGCATCTCAAAGTGCATTGGTTCTATTGCTTTTATTAACTCATGTTTCAGTAGTGCTTTAATCACATTCTAATTTAGTTCTGATCGTATCTAAGGCTTCTGGTTTATTTATTTTTTGCTTTTATTTGCTTTTATTTTATTTTTAATTCCTTCTCAGCTCTTTTTTCCTGGCTTCCTATTCATCACAAGCCTACTAGAGACTCTCAGATTTGTTCTGGAAGTCAAGTGCATAAGGAAACATTTTTAAACTTGTCATATTTTAGGGCTCTGACCCACACTTTGAAATTCTAGCAAATGTTCATTTGAGCAATGTAATAAATAATTATAAGTGATAGGTCTTGAAATTCAGTGATGAAATAGCTAATTGATTTCAGAATGTGGATCATTTTGGGGTCATGACTAAGCTTTCTTTATGTTAAGAAACACTGGAGGAAAAATGAAAATAAAAAAAGCAACAAAAGTAACCAACACAAAGACCAACAAATCAGAAAAAAAAAAAAATCTAGAAAGAAAGTGATAATCTCAATTTGGAAAGTACAGCTTAAAGTGATAATGGGAAGATGAGCACTGCTCTTGTCTAGAGTGATACATACAAATAGCCTTCATTTGGCATGGAAAATAGTGTGCAACATTGATGAATTCAAAGTCTGTATTGGGAAGTTTTCCAGCTACTGAAGGTTCAGTGTTTGCCCAACAGGTTGACATGGAACATGACCAGAGGATGCCAGTCAACCTATAATCACTTCCACATATACTCTTGGAGAGAATCTAAGAACTTCTTATTATATATTATGTATAATTATTATGAAAAGTAGGAGACTTTAATTCCTAAGCTATTGAAAATATTCAAATGCACAGGAAATCATGAGTAAGTACATCATTATGAAGTACGTATTTCCTGTTGCCAGATTAGATATCAGGTTGCCTATTGTAACCATTGCAGTGTCTTCAGGAAAAGGCAGAGACAAAAAAGACATTACTGCTTTTTCTTAATGCTTTTACAACCTCCACTTCTGACTAAATAGGTGTATCTGTTATAAAGTTATGAATAAAGTTGTTCAGACCCAAATTTTAAGCAAATATACATGTAAATTACTAAGATTTTTCTTATCAGACCCCTAACATTATATCCTCAGCTGGGGCCTTCCCCCTGTCATTCTATAAAGTCTTAATTGCCTTTATTTAATTTCCCATTAGAATCTCAATAAATGTCATTACTATTTAGTAAGTTAAATAGTATTGCATAAATAATTGCTGAATTAGTCATTTGCCTTGTTCAGGCAACACTCTCCACTGTCCCATCAATATATTTTAGCTTAGCAAAAATACTGCCTAGCATCTGACATTAACTCTTATTTGAGAATTATGTTGATAGCCTCTACTATCTTCTGAGCAGATTTTGAGACTGTCTTCAAAAAATATATTGTCCCCTCTGTTCCAATGAGTTTACAAGAGACCAGTGCTTGCCAGAGAAAACACTTGAATGAGTTGTTCACATCACAAACACAGGGGTGTAGTGGTAGTTTTCTAATCCTAGACAGACCTTACCAAAGTAAATTTTTCTATTCTTTAATTCAATAAAGTAAGAAACAGCTTTGCCACTTTCTAAAGTTGTTTATTTTCCTTTTTAAGATGTCCTGTTATTCTGCCCTTTCCACTATCTCACAGCTTTTGAAAGTGCCATTAGACACAAGTTGCACAGCTTGCTTTGGAAAATTGTATTAAATGGATAATGAACCTGAATAGTCAGCTATCTAGAAACAAAAGACTTCACCACCAACATTTATATTTCCTTGGAAACAGTTATTAAAATTCCTTTGAGTCCTTTGAGAGCTCAGGTGATAGCTCTTCTCAGATGCAAACATTCTTACTAATCTAAATTATTTGTTTCCAGAAAAGTTTATTTGAGATGCTGTGTGGACTCTGTGCATGTATACTTGTGTATATGCAAATATTTTAGAGTATACAAGTAATTCTTCATACATGTATGTTCTCATTTTAAAAATATACTGGAGATCACATAAGGAAAGCTGAAAGTTTTCAGAGTTTTAAAATACAGTTTGACACATTTTATACTAGTACAGGTCTGTAGAGTTATAGATACTTGGGAGGGTCAGAAGTAAGAGGTGGAAATAACATAATTTTTCAGAGGTCAGCTGGTCAATTGCAGTGTGTCTACATCAGTATAGGAAATTTGCAGATGAGCATAGTTTTCTATTATCAGAGTCTCAGTAGGGAGAATTAAAGTGATTTAGATATTGTGCTGATCTGTCATGACTCGGGTAAAGGAGGATTTAATGAGATCACTGGCATTGCTTTGCCCCTGTTCAGTAGCTCGCTAATCAGGAGAGCTGTGAGAATTTCAGGAACCAAAAAATATACTGAAAACCTGAAGGCTCTTGGTGGAGGAAGAAGCGCTCAGTGATTTGGTTTTCTGGCTCATCCTTCGTATCCCCTCTATCATAAGGAACAGCTAGTACTACTATTGTTAAAAGCAATGCTGGAACTTATTTGGAGGGGCTTTCTGCTCTGCTGTGACTGGTCCACTTAATGTCATGATACTATGATTTAAGTTCATAGCATTTCTGTCAGGGTTTTTTGTTTGATTGTTTGTTTTTAGTCTGAAATTCAAGATATCCCACATAAAAGTGATTTTAGAAAGCTAAGGGAAAACTAAATTACTTTATTCATTTGATTTTCATAAAACTGAAATAATAGATTAGGCAATTGTCTTTTTTAGCACTACAATTTAAGGAATTTAATGTGAATGGGTTCTTTTATATAAAAAATGATATAAATATATGTTTCATTTCATTAACTGGAACAAATTGCATAATTTTTTAGCGTCTGTAATATTAAGCAGACCAATGTTCCTTATGAACTTACGGAGAGGCAAAAAGAAAAGAGTGGGAGGAAGACTTTCCTGTGCACACTTTTGAGCGGTGGCTGTGTTTCCCTACTTGGTTTGGTCAGTGTGTCCAAGTCATTTCACTGAGATCTTTCTATGTGATTCTCTCTGGTTTCCAGGTGGACTTCTACTATGCAGCAGTATCGTACAGCATTAGACTATGGAACTGCAGTCTCATCTGTTTTGAACTGCTATATTAAACTCTTTCATTTAGATGAAAAAGCATAGAAACCATGGCTGCTCTTGGTATGAAGTATGGTTTGGATCAAATAAGCAATATTAATATAATAGATGAAGGTGGTTCATTTAGAATTGCTATTTGTCTTCTTCTCTCTTAGTCTTCTGGTCCTCACGGTGAAAATGCTTTATGATTAATTTTTAAAATTTATTTATTTATTTTATTACTTTATGATTAATAATATTGTTACCTTATATTTGTACATTTTTCCAGAGATTCAGAGATTATACTACCACTTTAATCAAGTTGTTTATTGCATTTACATGCAGAACATAACAATAATCTAAATTTGACCTGAAATGAACAGGAACAATATGTTTGTTTGTTCATTTTCACCAGGATGCTCATCCATTAAAAACAAACTTCTTATGTTAGTCAGAATTTTACATTCTTTTTTTTTTTTTCCCCAGAAAATAATGCCCAAATCTTTCAGGTAATCAAAATAACATTTTTCACTGTACTTGATCCATCTACTCATTCTAAATTACTTTTTATTTCATAATTTTAAGGAATTTTTCATAAAATTTATGCATCTTAACAGCGTACACAAAGGTTTAACTGTCAAAAAAAAAGAAGTATTTCTGTTATCAGAATAAACGCTTCTGAAAGCTAACATGAATGTGTGTGGCTGGGGTGGGGAAATCAACATATTTTCAAATGTTCTTCAAAATACGACTTCACAGAGTTCTCATATGGTGGAGGAGGATCATGCGAAAGAACCTTCTCAATTAGTTTTAGTTCCGATCTCTCTGTTAAAAATAATTATGACCAAAAGAAAATGAAATAAACAATATTTCTTTTAATTTATCTGGCTAGGTCTTTAACTGAAAGACACTCAAATCCTTACTACTGTGATGAAAACAAAGGCAAACTGAAGATAGCCATTCCTTAACAATCTTAACTACATTGATGTTTTTTTTTTTTTTTTTCTTGATACAGAGATATTTCTCTTTCATTCATAATTTACTTGATGCATTTGGACTGGGACACATATTCTCTGCATTAACAAGTGCTTGCGTTTTTTTGTTGTTGTTGTTGTTTGCAATATGCACTCTAGATTCTGCTCTCTAGATTCTGCCCCAATAAATGTATTTTCCTTAAAGAAATTGTGTTTTCTTTGAACAATTCCCGGTGGACTGCAGCAGTAGAAGAATGCATTTTACTCATACTGTTCCACCATTGGACTTCTATGCACTGACTTAGAATTAGGAATCCTGATAATGGCTTTGACCATTTAATATATCATTTGGAAAAAAAGAAAAAAAAATGTATTTTTAGATATCATTCACTGTCTTTATATAAAACTCTGTTTCTAATAGTTTATATCCACTATACTTTATTCCTGATTAATAGTTAAAAGCTGTGAAAGAAATAATGCTTTGAAAGTGCCACTGCACTTACTTAGATACTTAGAGATTTAGATTAATCTGTAAGTGATTTTTTCCCACCTCTTTTTTTTTGTGCCATGCTTTTAGCAGTTAGCCAGAAAAGAAATAACTTTTATTTTCCTGCATCAAGAAACACTACATTGAATCTTGTTCCTATGAATGTAATTGGAAGGACAGTACAATTTTCACACTGCAGGATACATTAGATTTTGGAAGTGCTTCTTTCTTTTTAGTTCAGAAGTTCAAATCGCTTTGACAGACTTGGACTAGATTTTACAAACAATTTTCCTGAAAGATGGATAATTACCAATTAACAGTTTCGCTTTTCTCTCTCTTCTGATTCTGTGGCCATTTCCACTGTGGAGTATCATTCTCTAATGTACTTTTTGTGTATTTTTCTGAAGTATCGTGTAATGTTACCAGTGAGGCTTTAAGCAGGATGGGCTCATGACTGGTCTGTGTGACAATTCTGAAAAAGTTTCATTATCAAGTTCTAATTTGAAAGTTAATTGTTTGACAGGACTCTGATTATGGAAGGGAATGAGGTGAGGAAATTATCTTACTCCATTCAGATGAATTCTTTAACAAAAAAATTAATGAAGTAGATAATAAGGTATGCTAATAATAGAAGTGTAGATGCAACCTTGAATCTGGAGTAATTCCTGACACCTAAACAATTTTCTGTACTTCAAAACAAATCAGAAATTGATTTATTATTATTGCTGTTATTATTATTTTTAATAAAAGTGTCTCTATTCTTAGGGAGAAAGTGATTCAGTTCAATACCTTTAATCCTGATTTCTAGCAACATGAAAAAGTTGTGTGTCAGAGGAGTGTTTCTATTCAGATTAAGCTGACCTCAACAACAGTTTTTCTAGAGTGAAAAAATGCTGTTATATGTTTTTTCTCCAGCAAATTGGAACACAGACTCTGTTTTCTTAACACAATTATGATGGTACTTTAATACAACAGATATCTGTATACGTAAGAGTTTTTACCACTGCATAGAGCTGTACTGTTGAATTTATTGAATGGTGATGTTTGCATATTGAGTACAATTTCAGTTATCTTAGCACTGATTTAGTTTCCTACAGAAAATACCAGCTTTCTCCCTACATGAGTTTAATCCTTTGTGTTGCTTTTTCCGTGGAAGTTAATTTGGAATGTAATGTTAAAAATTTATTTGCTCAAAATGCAAAGTGAGAATGACACCTTCTCTTTTATTCCTTAACACAGAATTTTTCTTTTTTTCTCCCCCTTTTCATTTTTTTTCTTAACACACAGGTTTTTTGTTTTTTGTTTTTTGTTTTTTTTTAATTTTCTTTTATTTTTCACACTGCTAGATGTGGCACAGTACTTTGAGAGACAGATATCAAAGGAAACCATTCACTTAGATCTTTCTTTTGCGCTATGACAAGCATATTGCCAAGATATTGAAGTGCAAGCTCCTTTTTTTTTTTTTTTTTGTGAAAGCTTTTGAGAGAGGAATACAGAAATGATCACTGAAAAAACTGTAACACTAAAAGCACTAAAGAATGAATAGAAGATGATAATTTTTTCTGACTTTATTTCCCAGACATGGAGGAAATCTCCTATATATGTTGCTTAAATTGACTCTTTTAAGAAAAAAATGCATCTATTTTGCACCTTAAACTGAGATATTTCTTGACTAATAATTTGAATAATAGTGACAGATGCAAGATAGAAGAAATTACTGTGCAAAACTCTACAACTTAGCGTGCTTGCAACTGCATCAATTTAAGCATAAATTCACAGACAATAGCATAGAAATTGACCACTGATTTTATGAAACTGTATGGATTTTTTAGGGATACTGTGCTCTCTCTTTAGTTAAATGGTTATATATTTTAGACTAATAGATGCTATTCCACCTGTGCATGTTTTTAAATAGAAATAAGGTATCTAAAATAAATATACTGTGCTTATTTAACTCAACTGGGAATTTATTCTGCTTTATGAAAAGAAATTTAAACTATTTTGTTTAATATTGTACTTTTGGGGAGCATTGCCAGGCTGAAGCTGAAGTGATGGTGGGGAAGCAAAAAAAGACTTTTTCTTACCCCAGAAGCATGCTTCTCCTTTCAATAACTGCCTGCATGTCCGTTTGTGCTGCAAGTATTCCAATGCCAATGTTGTCAAGGACGAGAACTTCCTAAGGGTAAGCCCAAAGGCTTTCCCTACTTAAAATCCTTGTACATTGAAATAAAGGAGAGAATAATTGAATAATTCACAATTCCTTTTCAGTTGCTTTCAACAGTTCAGCAGTACGCTTATTGTATTTTTTTTTCTCCTAACAGCAGGCTTATAGTTTACTGCAATTAAAGCTAATACATTCCTCACCTTTGCCAAAGTGTGATGCTTTTAAGTCATTCCCTTAAAACACATATTAGTAACTCACAGAATTTGCTTTATGTCTTAACTTGCATATCTGTGACTTTACTAACCAGGCTCAAGAACATTATTGCTTACTGTAGCAAAAATACATATATATTCATTATTTGTCTGTGAGACAGTGGCATCCTCACTAAATTCCCTCACCATAGTTTTCTGGCACAAGTCAAAACAAATGGGCAAATGCACTCCCAAAGCTTGCAGAGTTCCTGTGTTTGCTGATGGACAATGGTGTGGGCAATGCTGTCTGGATGCTGCCTGCCTGGGTGTGGAAATGCCTGGTTCTGATGAAGAGGAGACCAAATGTCTCTACACTAGATTTTGGTTTTATGCTTTCCTTGTCAGGTTGTTTCTTTCTATCTCAATTATATCTTGTTTGAATTCGTATTGTGTGCAGTTAACACCTGTATGTAGAAAAAATAAAAAATCCCAAAGTGGAAGGAAAATGTGCAAACTTAAAACTACCCAAGAAGTTAGAAACATCTTTTTTTAATCTCTTCAGCTTCTATGCATTTTAAAAGAAAGGGTGCTGACCTCTGTCATAAAGCTGATACCACAGTTTCCATTTTCAGCAAATGAATTAGTATTAAGAAATTAAGAAGTCAGAATCAAAAGCGAGAGTAATTATAATGGCATAGTATGAATATCAACTGTGAAATAAAATTACACTAAAATTACCAAGAATAAATGAAATCTAAGAGATTTTTTTGGAGATACCAAGTACAAACAACTACAAGAAGATGCAATTTAATTCTTAACTTGACAGGATATTCATGCTTAGTTTTAAAATATGTTTGAAAACTAAGGGTAAAATAAACTCTACAAAGGAAGAGAATAGGTGAAAAAGTATCAGTTGCCTATGCTTTTATTCTTTAATTCTTTTCTATAGTCATTTTTGCAAATGTACAAGGGCTGCTCCAATGGTTTCGCTTCCTATTTTATGATGTCGGCCCATGATATCAGAGGTGGATGTTGGTGGTGTGGCAGTAGAGGTAGAACCTTCCCACCAATATTCCATTACATTTTGTTGTTGGGTGACAGATGGCAGCAGAGGCGTAGTCTGACCAAATGGTGTACAACGTGGAAGTGCACATGAAGCCGAAGTGTGTCACTGAATTCCTCCATGCAGAAAAAATGGCACCCACTGACATTCATTGATGCTTGCTGAATATTTATGGAGACCAAACAGTGGATGTGAACACAGTGAAAAGGTGGGTGGTATTTTTCAGCAGTGGAGACAGCAACAGAGAGTTACCTCTGCTGGTAAATATTTTTATGAGTGCATCATGCAGGCTGGCAAAAATGTGGTGGTTAACACATTGAAAAGTTTTGTTGCTGAGAATTACGCATAGTGTTGCTGTGCTTTTTTTGTATCTGTTGTAGCTTCATGAAAATAAATAAGAGACATAACTTTCAGAGCAACCAATGTACAATTAAAAATATACTACATCTGTTTTGAAGATACATATGAAATAATGTAGATTTCACTGTCACTAAATATCATCAATCAGGGGTCAAAATATTAATTGATTTTTCTTTACTCCCTTCCCTCTTCCAGTCCCTAACTCAGCAACTATGCTCTGTACTGAATGGCTCAAACAATATGCTTGGTAAACTCATCCTGTTCCCTATCTGAACAGGCAGCAAAACAAATATACACCTCTAAAAGAGATGTTTGCCAGCCTGTGTTTCATATAGTCTGTAGTTCTGGAAATCAGATGTCTTGGAGATCCGCACAGAGAGAAATTGGCACAAACCAATTGAAATCTGCCCCAAACCCCTCTCTGCTGTTTGCTGGAAGCTGTTCATGTCGTTTTCCTCACACTAACTCAACATGGATTCACTCATTTAAAATAACAAGCAAGTTTTTAATGTGATTATAACCACTCTGTTTTAAAGGCATGGCGTTGAACATTTTGGAAACATTATTTATATTAGATGAGATCTCTGATACTGACAATAGAAAAATATTATGGATTCATTAATGCAGCCACAAATCTTTTCCAAAGAATTTGTTGATATTTGTTTATCCACTGTAAGCATTAAGTTGTGCTCCAATTTTCATGTTAGTTCCCTCAACTTTAGTGGCTATATTAAAATATATCTATAATGACATTTAATATATTTTATACATATAAAATACAATAACATTAGAATAGAAAAGAGTTTGAGTTAGCATATGAACAAGAAGAATTAAAAATTGCATTTAGTTCTCAAATTTTAGAATATGGTTAGAAAATCACTAGCATATGCATTTTACTGAGCTAAGAATAAGCATAATTATCTGTTATGCTTATATTACTTATTCATTATTCTCTTAAGTCATAGAATCATAGAATGGTTTGGGCTGGAAGGGACCTTAAAGTCCACCCAGTCCCAACCCTGTGCTGTGGACAGGGCCCCATCCAGCATGGCATTGAGCACCTCCAGTGATACGTCACCACAGCTTCTCTGGGTAGCCTGTGCCAGTGCCCTGCTGCCCTCTGAGTAAAGAATTTCCTTCTAACACCTCACCTAGATCTTCCTTCTTTTAGTTTAAAGCTGTTCCTCCTCGTCCTTTTGCTTTCAAACTGTGCAAAAAGTCAGTTTTCCTCCTGTTTATTAGCTCCCTTTAAATACTGGAAGGCTGCAATAATGTCTCCTGGCAGCTTTTTCCAGATTAAACAAGCCCATCTCCATCAGCCTTTCTTCATAGGAGAAGTGCTCCAACCCTCTCATCATCTTTGTGGCCCTGCATTGGACCCTATTCAACAGCTCAGCATCCTTCCTGTGCTGGGGACCCCAGAGCTTAATGTGGTACTGCAGATGGGCCCTCACAAGGGCAGAGCAGAGGGGGACAATCCCTTCTTCATCATGCAGTCCACCTTTCTTCTATTGGTCTTTGGGGTTGCAAGCACTTTTGTACTTATCTGAGTAATCAGCTGCAATAAGACACAACTTGACTGCTTTAAGAAGGAATCAAACATTTCTATGGCCTGGGTAGGATCATAATGGATAACTTGCAGATGTCTTGTGATTTAAATTCTTACTGGTTACTTTTGGCCTTCCTGGCAGGAAGTCATCTTGCATTTTAGAGATACAGCCCTCTAAATAGAATTTCACATTTTGCAAAATGGCTCTTAGGTGAAAATCTCAAAGCATTTCATTCAGATGGACAAATATAACTATCAGAGGTGTAGCTCAGTTGCAGGAGATGCCTGAAGTTATAGACTGACCTACGCAATTACTTTTCTGATACACATGTTCCCATTTGTTTTTACCTGATTGTTCAATGAATTCACTTGGATCAAGCTGTGAAGTCTGCCCTGCCTCAGTCTATCTGGCATCTCTTTTGAAACGATTCTGTAGATTAACTCACTACAGCTCTTCTTGCCATGTAAGTTCTCTGCTGTGCTTTATTTTCACAGTGCTATCACAGCAGAAGTTGCCTTCAAAAGCACAAAGACGTAGTTAGAATTATACTCGGATTTAACTTTTCCTTCCATTTTCTGTTTTTTTTTTTCCCCTTCTCTAGAGGAGCATGAAATTTGTTTATATTGTTTGAACCTAACCCTTTGCTTTCCACATAGAATCTTTTTAACGTGATAGGTAAAAGCCTTTTGTGCTTCAAATCAAACAAGGAGTGCAGTGTTCTGTGAACCAGTTGTTACACACAGATTTTTATTTGTCCAAAGTATCAACTATTAGAAAAAAAATTGGTTTCCTCTCTGAAGAGCAGACAACTTTTTAGCTGCTTAAGCAGTTGATTTTCTCTCCCACAAACTTGGGGAGACAATATTGTGATGAGGATATGCTCTTGCCAAATATTCTGAGAATAAAGTTTGAAATAAACAAGGAAGCACACAACAGCTTGAATGATTTTGAAAAACAAAAGAAGGGGAAACTATTTTGAGATAGTTATGAGACTATTTACTCTCCCAGCTATGCAGAAACAGAAAAAAAGATGGCATATTTTCTGGGAGACAACCACTCATAAGCAGGTTGCAGGAAAGAAGCTAAACAGCAGGAGTTCTGGGGACATTTGCATTAACTGAAGAGGGGGTATGATCAAACAAGTCACAAGTGTCAGAATGTAAAAGGCAAAAAGGGAGAAAAGTGTCCGCTTGTGATAGCCTTGCAGACATAACCTGCTGTCCCTGCCACTTCCAAAGTACAACAGGGTTTGTTAAACTTTCCTTTGTGTAACAAGCTCTGCCATTACATTTGTGTTTTATATTCCAGCCCACTCTCAGTTCCAAAGCCTGACACTGTTTAAATTCTTTCTCTCATGGAATTCTTCCAAAGAATCAAAAAGAGCAGGATTGCTTTCATGAAGTCAAGAAATCAATATGGTCAGTAAGAAGCAGAAAATGATTGACTTTTAAGACTAGGAGAGAATCATAGTTGTAGTGAAGGGCAAATATGGCTGCTGCCAGTTTGGAACTGTGTGATCAGAAAGATTGAAGGACTTCATACTCCTGGAGGCAAATGGGTGGCTAAGAATAGTGGTATTATTTCGCTTGGGTTTAAGTGACGGCAGGATCAGATCTATATTACTGAAAATGTGGATTTATGACCCTTGTGGATTTCTGGTGGAGGTAAATGATGAAGTAATTTTCTTGACTGGCTTCTACAATGCAACTGTAGACAAAGTCAGGGTCCTCTCAACAGTGAAAGCAGGCATGATTTCCTGACAGTAGGAACTTCTGTTTTGGAAATCTACCTGCAACTCTCTTGACTTCTGCAGTATTTCACTTTGAGTTGGAGCATGTAGAACTGAACAACATAATATCTAGGAAAATATTATTAATATACTTCCAGCAAAATATTTTCTATTCCATTATTTTCTGTCCACCTCTTCATCCACCTTACCATTCTGATGATATTTCAATTATAGCTATTTCAGCACTATTAATGTTTTCAGTGTGCTCACTTGCAGTAACATGTCAAGACTTTTGCCTGAGTAGATACAGCTAAGTTAAAACTCAAAAAATGTACCAGACTCGTGCAAACTTTCCCAGTGTGACTTGAGTTGCACAATTTCAGTCTGACAAATTTCATAGTATTGTTTGGTTTTTCTGGATTTCCCTAATTTAAAAGACTGATGTCATCAAATTTTCCAATGTTGCTATATATCTTACTGTCTAGAGTGTAAACAAATACATTCCACTCTGTGTTAAAAACTTTTAGGCATCCTAATCATGAGATTTTTTCATGATGACATTGACAGCTTATTCAATCTCTTTCCATTTATTTTAGAATATTTTAATATATAGATAGCACTTCAAGAATGTTAACTATCTATCTGTCTATCACCATATTTTTCCTTCATGCACCTGGGGAAGTTGTGTTATCTCTGTTTTAAATGTAAGGAAACTAAGACAGACAAGCCAGAATAAAACGAGACATCTCACAGTAGGATATCTCAGGAAAAGTGAGTAGCAATAATTTAGCTTTAATTTATGAAAGTTTTCCTTACCATATTTGAACTGTTTATTAAGAAAAGGTTCTGAGTAAGGATCTTGTCATCTGCAAGGTATTGCTTAAGAGAGTATACAGTTACCTTCATGTTAATCCTCACCATAACATAGAGTTCTGTTGCAGTTGCACGTCTTGTATTTTTACAGGAATCAGCTCTAAGGCACATTCAGACAAGTCCATGGAGTTTGTCATCACGTGTACTTCAAAACCTTTAGAATGAAAGCATAAATAAGCACATAAAATCCCTGTATTGTTCACAACTGTTGAAGTTATTTGAATATTTGTGCTTTTATTTGAATGGAAATTGTTTGCATTAAAAATTGAGATTGCTCTATCACAGGTTACCAGGGAAAAGAGACTAACACTATCCTCTCCAATTCCTGGTTTAGTGTATATGTTTATACTCTGAACAGAAGTGTACACAGCAGAACTTGCTAATGACATAGTCCTGACAACTTATACGTGCTGGAAAGAGTAAGATTTGAATTTTGGGGCTAGTGCTTTCTGCCATCTACTAAAAACTAATTTCTATTCTGAGGGAAAAAAAAAAAAAAAAAAAGTATTTTGCTAAATAACTAACAACTAATAAACTTTTCCATTCATTGATTTCTTGATTTAATCCATAGCTATGTTTTAAAGTTGTGATGCCTCTCAGGGTGTAGCCTATAGAATGTATTCCGCCCTCAGAGTTTGGTGGACTACTACTACTACTACTGTTTAAATACCTTCCCTCCACCCCTTTCAGATGAACTAAAGCAGCACTAGGATTTGTTTTAGTTAAAAGCCCTTTTTATAATATATAGATAGTAAAAAATAATAAGTAAAACTAATATAATATAATAATAGTTACTATTAATAATTCTGTCTCTGGAAATAAATTAGAGAATTATAATCTCAAATTACTGCATTTCTTCAGCTCGTTCAACAATGACTAAATTAAAAAAAAAACTGAGGTTTTGTCTCAGTATTAAAATTTTGGATATTAGCTAGATAGATACTATGGAATGTGAAGAAAAGAAAATACACATCTCTGTATTACAGTCCTGTAAGAATTTTGCAGTTAAGTACAGGGGGTTACTACAATCAGATGCTGATCTTGCAAATACTCATTTGCTTTTGTGGAGGTGCATGCAGCCAAATTTTAATTCCAAATGATTAGTCTTAAATCTCAAGATCTTATTTTAAGGCTAATTATATAATGAGTCTCAGTGTTATTACAAAAATTGAAGTAAGATATTTTCTGACTTTATTACACATATTTTTAAAAATCAGACTACTGTTTCTAGTGCTGCTAGATTTGAATTGAGTTAAACATGATCAAATTCCAGTCTTGAATTTCTCAAAAATCTCAGGAAAATAATTCTTTAATTAAAGGAAGCTCAGATAAGATTTCATCCTGAAGTGATTTTTTTTTTTTAATTCTTTTTCTTTTTTTTTTTTTTTATCAAGTATATGAATTTTTGAATATATGAAGTCTGTGTAATTTTGTGACACACAAACCTCAAAATTACTTTCAACAATCAAACAGTAGTTACTAAAGGGATGATGGGATACAGTGACCAAGTATTTGTCCTTATATCATTTAAGTATTATAAATTGACACTCTGATGTTCTTGGGACTAGTGCATTGTCATATTCAGTGAATGGATGAATAAAATGTTATAATGCTTCTCATTTTCATCAGAAGAATGCATTCCAAAATTGCTCTCAATCTTTGGCCTTATAGCTTACAAAGTGGTAAAAATAGGATTTAAAAGGATAGGAAGAGGGGACAATGGTATCTTCTGCTTTAATTGCGTTTTTTATTTCAACTTTTTTCCTCAGTAACCTAATATTATAGGACTACAAAGACATAAAGATTTTCTATGGTGCTATTTTGCCTTTAGTTATTCAGCATGTTGGTATAACAGGATGAACCTCATTATCTTTGATGGCCAAAGGCAGCATTTCTTTAATGAAGTCTTACCTATGTAAAGCAACACAAAGTTTAAGGAAGTGATAGTTATGTTTTATTATTGTTGTTATTGTTTGGTGTGTGAAATTGCTTTTGTACTTCTGAATTACTTTTATTCCCAGTATGAAATGTTTGTCATAAACCATATTTGGAGGATATAAATGAATATAAACATCTGTGATACTATGTTGAAGTGAGCATTCAGTGGTATTTCAGGCCAAGAGTAAGAACATCTATTATGTGTTGTTTTCATAATTCCGTTATATAACTACAAGACTCCTTCATTTTCTCATCCTCAGAAGCTCAATATGATATTTTCTAAGAATTAAGTGGGCTTCTGAGGATTCCTGCAGTCTAATTTTGTTTATTTTTCCACTTTATCATAAAATATTTATTTTCTACTTTCATTTAGTAACCTGAGAAATGTCATATTAAAGACAGACAGATAGAAGGCATGTAAACTGTCTTTTGTCTCTGGAGTTGTTCTTTTGCTTGATAGAAGGATTAAAAACTTTTATTAGAGGAGATGCAAGATCCTAAAACAGACCAGTTGTCATTGCAGTACCCAAATACATTAGATAAGACTTAGTATTTGAAATACATCTTTGCTCTGAAGCTGAATGCTAGCAAAGGAGTTTCATTATATTCAGAAATAATACTTTCATGAACTTAGTTTTGCAAAGCAAATGTTGCTTATTATTAGAAGTTCAGAAAGGTAATTAACTCTGAAATTCACATTTTAAACAAAATCTTCTTGGGAGTACTAGTGCAGCTAAAATTGGTGATGATGTGCATGAGAAAAAGTTAAAAGTTCTTGAGAGTTGAAAGCATTCTTTTATGATATTTAGTTTAAAAACTACAATGTATGTTCTCTATTTTTAGGAAGAGGAAAAGAAAGGAGGAACGCAGGTGCATATTAGAGTGTGTGGTACAATTTCTCTCAATACCCATATGATATCATTCCTTTATTCATGTTGTATGAAAGGTATAAGTAAGTTTTAGGTATGTTTGTTGCTCTTCCATTGTTTTGTGCTTTTAATGACGCTCATCCTTAGACTGCACTGATGTGCTGAGAGCAAGAAGAGATTATGCCCCTTAGCATTTCTTTAGCAGTTTTGATGACAGTATCTTCTTTTCTGAAATATGTGTCTTCTTTAATTTTGGTTCAGTGTTTTCTTCAGACATCCATGGTACTTGTTGAAGGATTGCGGACTTCAGCACACACACAATGATTTGTCAGTGCTTCACTGTCAAAATCTACAGCACTCTCTAATCTCATGTAGTCAAAACCAACTGAATTAATAATGACAGTGTAATCTGGTTTTTAACCTTATTTTGACAGAAAAACTTTAAAAACTTCAGATTATTAGTTCGGAAGTACATCTGAGGAGGTGAAGATAATACAGATAAATGAAGTGACGTGGTAAAGAGTGGACTGAAGGAGAATTGTTCTGTCAGGAATTTAACTGGAAGATGATGCATGAACAAATTTTAGTTTATATTCAGTTCTCATAGGGATTTATAATCCAGAGCCCATTCTGTTGCTCTTGCATTTGTTTTCTCATTTTTTTCTGTGTTTTTCTTTCTTGCATTATGAATCGTCAACACTTCAAACACGCAGATTAGATAGCAGGAGAAATGGTGTGCATCCTTGATTTTGTATATTAAGTAATATGTGAATGATAAAACCCAAATGAACATTCAATGAACATACTAGGAGCATGTAAGATTAGGAGTCATTTCTGAAGTGATCATATGGCTTTAGATGTTTTTCCATTTGTATTTTTCATGAGGATGATGTGAGCTTGAATGTAATTATATAAAAATGAAATAACATACATTAGGATATTTGGCAGTGTATTATAAATCTTTAACAATATTAGAGTATCTTTTCCTTCTCAAGAATGCATATTTTAGTCCAATTACAGTAGCAGTTAGTCTTAATTAATTTGTCTTAAAACAATATGCTGGAAGAGGTGCTGATGCAATGTGGAAGTTGCAAATATGAATCCAAATTTGTTTAACCTGTAGAGAATTAATGATGTGATGACAATAAGATGGAGTAATTGCTTTAGGTTGGTAATTTACATAGTTTAAGCAGGGCAGCCTCTAGACTTTAAATTAGTAGAATTAGCACAATGGCTGCTTTTTAAAATGGAAGGTTGAATAAACTCACGAGGAATGTTAATTGTGTGAGGATAGCGTAGATTATGTTATTTTTGGCACTCTTTCAAAAATTACCCCATATAAATACTATGTGCCAAATTATGTTAAATCTGCATTAATATATTTTAAACAGATATTTTTCCATTTTTAATAGCAAAGAAGAAAATAAAGATATATGTAATTTTTGCATTAAAACTCAGGAATTTACAACAGATATCTCTGATAATGTTTTCCAATATGTGATGAAGTGGTTTTTTGGATTGGAACATATACAATTAATGTACTTCATTTTTTCTCCCCACACTTAAGCACAAATCTAAACAGAAGCCCTATTTTTAAGCATTTAAAGTAGTCAGAGTTCTTAAAATGCATCTTTTCTTTTGTATCTTTTGACTTCAAGGATCTATGAAATAGAGCAATGGAACTTTATAATAGTTTAATTGTTCAGATATTATGAATAATCTAATTAATATATTTTTTTCAGTTCACTGTGGTATAAACTTGTCCACGACATCTGGACAATGATCTCCACTTCTGGAAGAGGTGTTTTCCCTTCCCTTCCCTTCCCTTCCCTTCCCTTCCCTTCCCTTCCCTTCCCTTCCCTTCCCTTCCCTTCCCTTCCCTTCCCTTCCCTTCCCTTCCCTTCCCTTCCCTTCCCTTCCCTTCCCTTCCCTTCCCTTCCCTTCCCTTCCCTTCCCTTCCCTTCCCTTCCCTTCCCTTCCCTTCCCTTCCCTTCCCTTCCCTTCCCTTCCCTTCCCTTCCCTTCCCTTCCCTTCCCTTCCCTTCCCTTCCCTTCCCTTCCCTTCCCTTCCCTTCCCTTCCCTTCCCTTCCCTTCCCTTCCCTTCCCTTCCCTTCCCCTCCCCTCCCCTCCCCTCCCCTCCCCTCCCCTCCCCTCCCCTCCCCTCCCCTCCCCTCCCCTCCCCTCCCCTCCCCTCCCCTCCCCTCCCCTCCCCTCCCCTCCCCTCCCCCCCCTTCCCCTCGCCTCCCCTCGCCTCCCCTCGCCTTCTCTTTCCCTTTCCCTTTCCCTTTCCCCTTCCCTTTCCCCTTCCCTTTCCCTTTCCCTTTCCCCTTCCCTTTCCCTTTCCCTTTCCCTTTTCCTTCCCTGTCTCTCTCTCTCTCTCTCTCTCTTTTTTTTTTCCTAACCAACAAAGCATGAAAATAACTTTAATCAGAGTATGTTGTTCCTGAAATACCTCCAGAGATGGCTGGCTACTCATTACAAAAGTGATCAACCAAGAAAGGACAAATAACCATGTGGAAAGTAACTAAATCAAATTATTCTTGTGATTTGATATAAAATGGTTATGTCGATTTCTTTTTTTGATACTTTACTAAGACTGAATAATTTTTATAGTAAATGATGGATGAAATATATTCAAAACCTCAGTAGCCTTAAATATGGGGAGATTCAGTTTTTTATTTTATTCCAAAGGTTAATTATTGTCATGTGTTTCCAAAGTTCTGAGTTATCTCTTTACTGTCTGGTACTTGTTCAAAAGACCTTTCTTTAATACTTTTTCTAAAACAACCTTTCCTCCCATCCACCTTTTTGGCAGTGTTGTCTTGCTGTAGATACACTTTGTTAGAAGCTTGCAGTGGGACATAACAAAATAGAAATGACTTGAGTTTACCACACATTAAACATTTTCTCAGTATTCATGACTGTGTATTACACGTGTCCTAGGTATTAGTAACAAAATTTTATTATAAAATATTGTCTGCAAAATTAAGGGCTGCTTCTCTCTGGCCGAGACTGGAACTTGATAAGCCAATCTCATTTTTAATTACTATATTATAGAATTATCTCTGTGGGAGTAAATGGGGCAGCAATGAAAATGAAGGTCATTTGTCCAGGAGATCTTGACAACTGATCAGAAGTCTTTTATTCTTTGTTTTCTCTTGCCATACTAACTTTAACATCAAAAAGAGGAGAGAACCTATAAAAAAGATGGACAAAGGTTTTAGTGGGAAGTTCTTTTGAAAGGTTCCTGCTGTGATGTTTATATTTCTTGATAATAATTGCAAATTTGTTTAAGAATTTTCAATGGATTTATTTGTTTTTTTTTTTTTTTCCAGTAGATATTTGTATTTTGCTCTAGTAATGCTTCTCAAATGCCTTCTGACTTCCATCTGTTCAGGCTGATGAAAGATGAATTGCATGGGCAATATTTGCTTAACAAAGACACTATAGCAGCAGCTGTGAAAGAGTGGGTCATTTTCACTGGTGCAGATTTTTACAAGAGTGGCATGCAGGCTCTTGTTCATTGCTGGTAAAAGTGCATAGGTAATGATGGTGATGTTGAAAAGAATTGTGTAGCTGAGAATTTGCTGTGTCAAATAATGATGCTGTGCTCTACACCTATTGTAGTTTCCATGGAAATAAATAGGAGAATTAGTTTTGGAGAAACCTACATATATAGTTCTGAATGTATAGACATGTCAAGGTTTCATGATTTTTTTGTTATTGGTATTCCACATCATAACATCATGTAGTGCACTGGGAGTTAAAAAGTTAATGCTCCAGTTCTGGGCAACTGTCCGAAAGAGAACTACAAACTTTGTGTTCAGAGAGAGGATATAAGCTTTCATAGATGATCTGACCTGTCCTTTTTTGACTCTCTCTCATCCCTGCTGCCCAACCCAACTGCATGTCTCACCTCAGCACTATGGTGAGGCCTTCAGGGTTTTTTTTTTTTTTTGGATACTCTCTCTCATTATATTTGATTTATTAGCTCTAATTCTAATTACATTGTATTATATTGTATTATAGTGTGTTATCTTGCGTTCCAATATCTTATTTAGTAAATTAGTTTGTTTCTCCTCAAATCATTGCCGCTGTTTTGTTTTGGGCCCATCGTTCTACCCTTTTTCCCTTATTCCTTTCCAGGGTGCGGATCTGTGGGTCCCTCTGCCCCACTTGTCATGAACCGAGTTGAACCAGCCCGTAAACCATTGACAAGATAATATAATTCCTATCAATTAGTTCACTTGTGAATATGTATGCATGACTCTGTTTAACTTTTAAAAGCAATTATTTAGATCTACACGCCAGGATATTTTGATGTTGATATATTTAAACAAAGCATGTGAGTTTTTAATGGAAGTTTCCAAAATGGTTTTGACTTCAAGGACAGTTGTTTCCCCCAGGAAATGAAGAGATCACTTCAAAAAATTCAGCTATCACAAGCCAATTTACAACTTGTGTTACTGTTATTGGTTTATTTTACTTGTACATGTTAACGGCAAAAAGTGATTTATGTAACACATTTTCAAAAAATTATTATTATTATTATTACTTCTAGTTGTTTGCTGTTCTGAATACAGCGCATTAGACATGAGGATTTGCTTGTTTTTTGTTGTTGTTGTTGTTTTTCCTTAAAGACAAACTGATATGTGGGTGGTCTGTAAGGAATAACCATATTCTGTGTACCATGGCCATCTATCTACTCTTGGTGTGTTTGAGACACTGCACTGCATAATAACCAGTGACTTAATTGCATAGCCAAAAGTAGTTGCTAAGGGGAGATTAAATCATTTCAAATTTAAGCTACTTGTGAGAAAAAGCAGATTAAGGTCACTGTGTAATTATAATTTTCAGCCCAGACATTCTAGCACAGCAAACTAATATGTCCAGTGTGTTTTGCTAAAGGCATTCTCTGGACCTCTTAGAGACTGTGGAAAAGGAGTCATTTATAAAATGTCTTTTATTTATTTATTTTTAGAATTTAAATTCAACAAAATAAAGCTTGTATTGTGGTTAAATGTGTGGCAATTGGTTAAAAAGATGGAACAATTGTGTCTGAAAAAACCATGTGCAAATGGTTACATCCAAACAGGTCTGTATTTTTACTGGGCTAATTCCTTTCAGTATCAGCAAAATTGTTACTTCTGTTAGTGATTAGTGTCAACCACCCTAATGTTGGCTGTCACATAAGAGAATGTGTGATGTTCCCCATATAGAGCAGTGTAATTAGCTTTGGAAAGGGTGCTTTTTTTATTTACCTGTTCAGTATTTTCTAAAGTTATATTTGTTAGTAACAAGCTAAGATCTTAGGCAGAGAAAGTCTTCTCTTTCTAAAGAAAACTATCAATACACTTTGTGTTGTGGTGTGCCAGTTTATATTTCCATCACCAATTAATGGGTTCTATTGCACTTTGAATGGAATGGAAGCAAATTCTGTCAGTTGCAGTCTTTGTCTATAATATTACCTTTACCATCGTATTTGGATCTCTGACAGATGTAAATTTAGGGAACAAATTTCATTCAAAACTGTTAAGTTAGGAGACTTAACATTAATACTAGGGATATTCTGTGTTTAGGTGGACAGCAAGAGAGTTTCTTGGTAAACAAGAAAAACCTCAAATTTTCAATAAAAAACAGGTTTAGGGCAATATGGTGCCCTCTGAAAAAGATGTTGAAAAAAACTTTATGTTCCACTTCCATTCTCTAAACTTCAAGCATGGATTTCTTTAGATGTTTAAGTCACTACTTCCTTATAACAGGAAATTTGAGTTTTGAGCTTTCTCCGAGTTAAACTGCTGTATCACTAAGAGAATGAAGCAGGGCACACTGGAACTGCAAGAAGTGATTGTTACTTGCCTAAGATATGAAATAGAACTGCCACTTTTGGAGAGGATGTTGAGTCTTTACTGTAGATGAGGATCAGATTTCTAAAGTGGTTAGTGTTGAGGGCTAGGTTTTCTAGTTAGAACTGCTTGACTGAGTATAAACATTTTACTGAGTTAGAGGGAGAAAGTGAGAGAATCTGTATCTACAGCTCATCTGGTAATTGCATTACTCTTTAAGAATTTGAACCCACAATTTCTAACAATAGTAGCTACTTGACTGTTCCTGAGAAAAGAGGATAGTTCCTAAAGGGAGTGAGAGTGGTCAGATATTACCATGGAACAGAGCCTTAAATTCACATTAAGGAACCTTAATCAACCTTAACCTATGTGTTTTTATGTGGGGTGACATATTCATAAGTCATCCTATATAATAAAGTGTTCTAGTGTCTAGAACAATTTGGTAGTAGTGTGTAAATTAAGCAGATGACATATGGCAGTAACAATGACACATGGCACTGGCAGTGACACGTGGAGAGTGGATTGGGCTTTTTATTGCCTTTTCAGGCTGAATGAATCTACCAAACAGAAATGGGAGATATATTATCTTTCTATTGTCATGACATGCACCAGTGAGTTGTGTAATAGGAGAGGGAGTCTCAGACAAATTCACACGAAGACCTTTTCAGTTTCACTGCTAGTGACTAGCTGAATGTTAGCCTGCAGCAGCACATAGCAGTCTCCTTGTTTTCTTTACCACATTGATTTATGTGCTTACTTTATTTATTATTTAAATAAATATAGTAGATTACAGTTAAGACAGAGATGTTGTCTCTAGCCTAATTTCAGCCTCATTCTTTTATTGTAGTAAGTGCATTTCTAGCTTGCAGTTATTATTATAAAATACTGTAAAGCTTAGAAATGCTCCTTCAAAAAAAAAAAAAAAAAAAAAAAAGGTGTTAAGGATGTAGTCCTGAATCCTATACAATAACAATGCCAAGATCTGATGTATATTTTATTTCTGTTTGGAATTCCTGCTTTCATTTTCTGGAGCAGTTGCCTACTTGGAAGTTACTGGTGGTGTTCTTCCTTTTCTCCTGCTTGGAATACACCATCGGAAAGCACCAAATTAATATTTAAAGTAGTGACTGAGAGCACTTATTAAACACTGAAAAAATAAACTTGATAGCTATGTCCCAAACACAAGGATAGGAGTATCATTTAATTCCTTTTTTTGTTTGTTGGGTTTTTTTGGTGGTGGTGCAGTTGTTGTGTCTAGTTCCTTCCTTCCTTCCCTTCCTTCCTTCCTTCCTTCCCTTCCTTCCTGGTCCTTCCTTCCTTCCTTCCTTCCGTCCTTCCTTCCTTCCGTTCCTTCCTTCCTTCCTTCCTTCCTTCCTTCCTTCCTTCCTTCCTTCCCTTCCTTCCTTCCTTCCTTCCTTCCTTCCTTCCTTCCTTCCTTCCTCCTTCCTTCCTTCCTTCCTTCCCTTCTTCCTTCCTTCCCTCCCTCCCTCCCTCCCTCCCTCCCTCCCTCCCTCCCTCCTTCCCTTCCTCCCTCCCTCCCTCCCTCCCTCCCTCCTTCCTTCCCTCCCTCCCTCCCTTCTCTCTTTCTCTCTCTCTTTCTCTCTCTCTTCTCTCTATCTCTTCTCTCTCTCTCTCTCTCTCTCTCTTTCTTTCTTTCTTTCTTTCTTTCTTCTCTTTCTTTCTTTCTTTCTTTCTTTCTCTCTCTCTCTCTCTCTTTCTCTCTTTCTCCTCCTCTTCTCTCTTTCTCTCTTTCTTCCTTTCTTCCTTCCTTCCTTTCTTTCTTTCTTTCTTTCTTTCTTTCTTTCTTTCTTTCTTTCTTTCTTTCTTTCTTTCTTTCTTTCTTTCTTTCTGTTTGCTTATTTGTTTGTCTTTTAGGGCATCACACAATTAGGAAAAATGTCCATACAAAGGTAATTATTTCTAGTTTTGAATGAAGTTGTTTTCAGTGTCCTTGCTTTAAGAGAATTAAATTCATGATTGCTCTTTAGACCCTAGCTTTCTCCATATCAACATGTCTTTACCTTTGAATACTCTTGTATATCTTTTTAGAATCATAGAATCACAGCCTGGTTTTATTTGGAAAGGACCTTAGAGATCACCTAGTTCCACTCTCACTGCCATGGGCAGGGACATCTTCCACCAGATCAAATTTTCTAAAGCTCCATCCAACCTGGCCTTGAACACTTCCATGGATGGGGCAAGCTCTGCTTCTCGGGGTAAACTGTTCCAGTGCTCCACCACCCTCCGAGAAAAGAATTTCTTTCTCATATCTAATCTCTTTTAGTTTAAAACTGTTACCCACTTGTCCTATGTCTACACTCCCCATCTTTCCTGCAGGCCTACTTTAAATGATGGGAGACCACTATAAATCTCCCTGAAGCCTTCTCTAGGCTAAATAACCCCAACTTTCTCAGCCTTTTGTTTCTCAGGCGATGTACTTCAGCCCTCTGATCATTCTCGTATCCTTCCTCTGGCTCCATTCCAACATATCCATGTATTTCTTGTACTAGGGTCCCGCATCTGGATGTAGTACTCCAGATGCAGACTCTTGAGATCAGAGTAGAGAGACAGAATTGCCTCCATTAACCAGCTAGCTACATTTCTTTTGATTCAGCCCAGTATACAATTGGCTTTCTGAGCTGCCACCAATACTCTCAAACCCTTCTCCACAGGGCTGTTCCCTATCCAGTCATCACCAAGGCTGTATTCATGTTTGGAATTTTCCTGACCCAGAATCAGGATCTTGCAGTTAAGTTTGTGAACTGTACATTTTTCACATAGCCCCACCTCTAGAACATGTCAGGGTCCCTCAGGATGGCATCCCTTCCTTCCAATATATCTAGGGATTCTTAAACTGAGTATGATACCAGTTTCTATTTCCTGCTCCTGCACTCATACAGTGTGCTCTTTAACAGACTAACCCTTCCCCATCTGTTAATGTTTTTACTCTACCTTTCATTCTGGTAGAAAGGATGTATTAGTTAGAGCCCAGAACAGGAATTCTCAACAGCAGGTAAAAAAAAAAAAAGAACTCCTAGGGGGAAAATTCAAACAGAAAAGGCTAATGGGGGCACATAAGATGGGTCACCTTCTCCTTGTCTTTGTTCTTCAGTATGCAGTTGACTTGTTTGTTGATGTTCTCTTTCTGATCTGCAAAGTCTAACATTAGAGTTCATGAGCTTTTAATTGCAGCACATTAGGGACAGTAGAGAGCAAGCCACTCAAATATACTTATGCAAGAACATCTCAACAGTGTGCCTAATCCAATGTGACTCTGTGATTGTCAATAGAAAATGATTCCTATTAACTCCAATAGTTGAGCTGTATAGAAATAATTAACCCAAATATATTCTCAGTTATACCTCATGGCAGGACATGTTGGTCATTAATACCAGCAACTATTAAGTTTTTTTTTTTATTATGTACTAATTAACAATTTAGTATTATGGAAATTAATGAAATAACCGGGGTTGGCTAGCTTCTGTTCTGAAATTTTTTCTTTTATCATTTCTGAGTTTTTTATTTTTTGAGATCTCTTTTTTCACAAGAATCCAGGTTTCTCTCTAGATTCTTCCTAAAAATTTCACTTCCGTTTTGGGATGTGTTTTCATTAAACTCCACTACCTAGAGAGTACTTTGAAAATGTAATCATAGAACACATTTTTGTACTTTGAAGATTCATAGCTAAGACCGTTTGCACAAGCAATATGGCATGTAAGTGATAAACATTAAGTAAGGAATACATCTAAATGGTTCTGAATGTGCAGGAGTTATCATGACTAACAGCTGTTAGCACAGTCGGTTTTACAATTGTCACCATCTTATAAAGATTGCTGCTTCTGATGTACGTGTCCATAAAATCAAAGGCTGAGCCAAGCGTTTCAACAGAAGCCAAAGTACATGGACAGGCAGTGTGATATATTTTCTTATTTAAAAAAAAAAAAAAAAAAAAAAGGAAAAAAAAAGGAAAAAAAAGAAAAAAAAAGGAACAATCTTCTTATAATGGGTACTAATGTCTTATTTTGAAACTTTTTGTCTATTTTAACCAAAATTAATAATGACTCATAATATTGGGACTCTTTTTAAAAACTTACTGAAAAGCTATTTCATTATACTAATCATTTTCTGTTGATGAAAATAATTATCAAATTTAATTTAAAAATATATATTTAGTTAAATTTATTATTTAATTATCATTTATTATTTATTCAGTTAAATGTAATGCAGTTCATTTTTAAATAAAAAATCATTTCCTTTTTTCGTTCTTTATTCTATGTTTGCTTTTTTTCTTTAAAAACACTTCCGTACCTAAAGGTATTTCTACCCTTTAATTTCTTTTGAAAATACATACAGCAACAGACGTAGGCATTTTATTACAGAATCACAGAATCACAGAATCACAGAATTGCCAGGGTTGGAAGGGACCTCAAGGATCATGAAGCTCCAACCCCCCTGCCACATGCAGGGCCACCAATCATCCCACCTAATGCTAGACCAGGCTGCCCAGGGCCCCATCCAATCTGGCCTTGAACACCTCCAGGGATGGGGCATCCACAACCTCTCTGGGCAGTCTGTTCCAGTGCCTCACCACTCTCTCTGTAAAGAATTTCCCCTATTCTCCTTCATGTCTTATTTTTCCTAGAAATTTCAGTTCAGATCTTTGTGGTCTTCTAAGTTTTTTGTTGTCTTTAGACTTCAACATGTGAGAGTGCTATCATTTCTCACAACTTCTTTTAAAGGAATGCATAAAATAAAGCTGGAACCTCAGGTTGTATTTATATTTTTAAAATTCCCTACAGAAATTATTTATTATAAAGAAATTATTTCCTATTAGAAATAGCACACCTCTAAGACGTAACATACAATATACTGCATATTGAAAGTTTTCTAAACTTTGAATAAATTTGAAGTCAGATTGAGAAGAAGCCATCTCTGGAAAAAGATATCTCAACAGTATAACAACACAGAGCAGAACAAAATGTTAAGAACACCTACAGCTATGAAAAGAGTGATCTGTTGCAAGCATATATTTGTGAAAAGTTTTCATCAAAAAAGAGCAGAGAAGGAAAGAGCTAACATCAGCACCAACTACTTCGTAATCACATATTTGAGAGTTTTAATCTGAAAGTTGACATGGTCTCACACTACGATAATGAAAATTGATAGGATTAGCACAAAAAATGGAAATGTAGAGTGGTAGGGAAAGGATGAATACTTTAGAAGTTCAAGACACTGACAAGAAATCCACAAGCTAATGAATAAATCTATGTTTAGGAGTCACAAGCCCAGATTCTGTGACTGAATTGTATGACTTTGTACAGACTGCTTAATACATTTGGTCTTTGCTCATTTGTATTCAAAATGGAAACAAATTCTTTCCTGCCTTTCATCAGCCTCAGGTTGACAATCTGTGCTTCTGAGCAGTTGCTAAAGGTGTATTATTTTACAAGCAATATTGCTGTGAAAAATGTGTGTAATGTACAAAACAGGAATAATTTTCCTCTGGAACAGGAAGTGAACTAATATATTCTAGTATGTATTTATGGTTTATATGCCAAGTATTGTGTGCTTTTCTCTTTGATGTTGATCATTTCTCAGAGTATGATACATAAAATACCAAATGGAAAGAACAGTACCGGTCATCAAATTGTTCATTTGTAGTTATGCTTGCAGCAATACTTTCACTTCTTTTTGTGGAAGTTTTAAATAGTAATGGTGATTTCAGTTTGGGTGATTAACAGCTGAAAGTTTTTTTGCTGCTACAATACATAAAGCAGCAAACAAATAGTATAAAAACACTGGTTGTTTCCCTGAAAGAATATGAAAGGAATTTCTTCCCCACACTGATCACTCCACCAATCATTTCTTCTACACACATTTACTTCTCATTGTTACCTAACCAATAATACAGTAGGATGAAATTGATGTCTTCCTAATACCTAGTTAAATAAAAAAATAATTTGAATAATCCATATTAGAAGAAGCTACATCCCTCCTTGTCCTCAGAATTTATTGTCAGTGTCACAGGATCTATAATTAAGTTTATTTTTGGGGAGAAATAAATTAATAGTTTTAAACTGGAAAATAGCACAACTTTGACTAGTACTAACTGCTACTGCCAGTGAAACTTTGAAATTTATGCAGACACAGACAACATGTACCCTCAGCCCCATTCAGAATAGTCCATCATCATATAATTGAATTTACACTACACTGTGAACACTAAAAGAAAGTTTCCTAATGGAATTCCTTACAGAAAGCCATATTGATAAAATTCTTCTTCTTTTTTTTTTTTTTTCCTCTCTCATTTCTTATTTCCTTTTCATGGCTTTCCTCCCTTTATTGTTAAAATAAGGCCATGTGCAAAATTGACAAACACACCCATATTCCACTATGAAGAAGTAAACCTCTGCGACATTCATTTATCTTTAAATGTTGTGTTAGCTTTGAAATCCAAATAAAAACATCCTTAAAAAAAAAAAGAGAGACATTTAAAAGTAATATTTTCCTATAGCTTTGATACAAAAGAAAAAAAAGAAAGAAAAAAAAAGAAAAAAAGACATATCTAGATGTTCCCATTCTTCAGCTTTATAAACACATAATGTGCAACAAGATGTGCTGTAAATCTTCCCTCTTCTACCCATTTAGGAGGAAAATATAGACATAAAACAGTGCACTGACATTTGTAGTTATTAATGTCTACAACTACAATATGCAGATGAAAATCTATATATACATCCTTACTGAACAATTAGAAGAGCATTATTTGATGGATGGGATTAGGATGCTAATTTAGGACCAAAATCCTAGATACCCAAATTCTGTTCCATCTTTCACCTAGCTAACATGAAAAAGTTTCCTGCATTGATTTTCTTTTTTTCCTCAAACTCTCCAGTCATATAATTACATTCCATTAAGAGTGCTTTTGACACTTTAATGTCAAAATTGCTGATTCCTTTTTTGCTTATGGTGAAACCTTCTCCTGTTTCATATTTCCCTCTGCATCAACCTGAAAGAGTCTAGTCCACTAAGATGCAAGTTGCCCAGGGCAACCTGATCTAGTTGTGATCTAGTGCCTGATTAAATGGGTCCTAATCTTGCTCTCAGCAAGGCGTTGGAAACAGATGATTTTTAAGGTCCCTTCTAACCCAAGCTTTTCTATGATTCTGTGATTTCACAAAACCACATTGCTGCACATCCAAAATTATTTTTTACAATGCATAATAAGAATAATCCATGCAGTATTATTTGAAGTTGGATTCTTTTCTAGAGGTTATCTTTATTTAAGGCTGTCACTGATTTTCTGATATTCTGAAGGTAAAAAAGATGCAGCAAGGGAGACAGTCACTGTGCTGAGTTCATGCTTAAGTGATCAGTGCAAATAGGGGATGCTCTGACCCACTGGCTCCCACGTTACAACCCACAGAGTCATCCTGCCTAGCATTTTATTTTGTATGCTGCATTTCCAAAGCTCATAAAGACTCAACACATAAAGAACAGCAGCCATGTGTCCATTATCACAGTTCTGCTTCTGGGTTAGAAGACTATGCATTGGGCTTTGACTCGTGGTGACTGATGAAGTAATGAAAGTCAGACATTATGGTTTTAAGTACCTTCAGATACTTCAAAATGTCACAAGCATGAAGGCTTAGTAACAATATATATTAAAATGTAAAGGATAAGTTTTAAAAAAAGTCCATGCAGTAGAATTCAGAGATGGCAGATAACAATTCAGAGGTGGTAGGCAACATATTTTCTAACACATATCTGCATTTTACCTAAATTACTAAAGGATTAAGGACTCCAAAAATAATTTTGCATGCTCAGATAGCTTGCAGCATTACAGCATACTTCTGACTGCTCTCTGGTGAGATCTTGTTCAGGTAGGTCATCCCAAATTTTGTAGCTGTGCCAGCAACTTTCCAGAAATGCAACATTTATACCTTATATTTATATTTAATACTTTTATGTAACTTTTATATTTGCAGTGTTATTGGTAAGATGTGATACATGTTGTGCTTTTCTTCTGAATTTGGTCATTTTTCTCTGTTAAGCATCTTTATTAGTGTGGTAATCTTCTGACCAGTATCTTAAACTTCTGTGCCTCTTCCTAATAGCACTTTGCTGTAACTGCTTGGGACAATTGCCTTTTACCGGCAGCTATTCCTTACAATATTAACAATGGCAGGCAATTGCATTGTACCCTCTCCTGGCCTTCATCGCAGTAAGATGAGTAGTGCTGAGCTTCTGTAAGAGAACAGGTGATCAGTCTGATGGAAAAGAGAAAGGAGTAGACAGCTGATTTCTAGAGATTTAGCAGAACACAGCATACAAGAGCTGAAATGTGTGTGAAGGGTATGGAATAACAAATACATAGGTTTCTACAGGAATGTTGTTAAATAACAAATAAGAAACTGCTCCATACTCAGCAACCCCTGAGCAGCCCCCTGACAAAATAATCATGCATTCACAGTAACAATAATTGTGTAGCACAGTAAATATCAAATATCATATACTTTCTCTACACTCCAGAAATCATAACTTATCTACCCTTTTACTGGACTTTTATAATAATAATTAAAACAATCACTCTTCAGCCACATTTGGAAAGATCAGGTAAACACTGCTTTTCTTTTACATATGTAGGGATGGAGACATGAGTATAGTGAGCTGCAAAATATTAGGGAAATAACTAACAGTATTATTAACAGTATAATTTAATTTAACTGGCATCTATTTATAGGATATTGAGCCAATGCAAAACAAATATATGTTGATTTTCAGAGTGATTAAAATCTAATATCCCACAAAGTGAGTTGCCATATTTTGAAGGATAGCAAGCAAAGTCAGCTCTTTGCTTCATTGAATAAGGATTTATTTTCAGAAGTATTTTTGTTCATACATACTTTCTTTGGTTTATGAACAGTTTAATTAAGTACTGAGCAGTATTCTGAGTAAAAACAATGAGTTTTTCACTGTAAATCACTATATCACTGTAAAAAGGCATATATATTTAATAGTTACTTTTAAATTTAATACATAGATTTGAAAATAGAAGCATGCAGGGAGTCATCATTCAGCCAGAGTACCCTGTCAAGCTAATAAAAAATACGTTTTCAGCCTGTTATTTCTATTAGTAGTTTAGAACTATTGGTAAAATAATTGCTAGTAAAACTCACAAATGACAGATCTTGGTGGGATTTTCTAAACCTGGAGTGTAATCTTGATTAAAAACTAACCCAATTTTTCATAAATCTCATATCATTTGTCTCAGAGTTTACAGAAATACAGCAAAAACTGAAGTACAGTCACATAAAAAATAGAAGGTCTTTATTAGAAAAGATTTTGCAGTGGGAAGTTCACTTTTATTGTCCTTGTTCTAAAAAGAATGGTTTACAAATAATAAGTGCTCTCAAAATGAAAGTAAATAAGTAAATCATATTGCTTGGGCTGTAGAATTAGATTTCTTTTTGGCCTCCTGGGATCAGAAATAATGACAATAAATAGCCAGAAATCTGGAACAGTTCTTATAGATCATTTTAGACATCTGATTTCTAAAATATTAAAGGTAAAAATTTAGAAAAATAAATACAAAAACCAAGTTTGGAACTGGTTATAAGTAACAGGCTACACTTAACACTTCCATAAATCAGGTTTGCTGATTTAACCAGGTTCTAAGATCAACTTAATGTTACATTCATTTTTCCAGAAAATTCATTTATTTGAGTTCATAGCAGGGAATGGGATAGAGAGCTTTATCTTTCTGGAGTGCATGACCTAGGCAATCTTGTTTGCCAGATTGATATTAATCCTAATACAAAATACACCAAATTTGGAAATAAATAAATAAATAAATAAATAAATTGCATAGGTGGACATTGTATGTTCTTAAAACGAATACTGCCTTAGAGGGCTTGGGCATGGATAATTTCCCACAGTAGATCTATCATCTTAGCAGGTCTGCATTACCCCTGTTTTTTTTGTTTTTTTGTTTGTTTTTTAATAATTTGGCAGAAGATCTTGAAATATTACTTCCTTTGAGACAGCGTGGGATTAAATATTATCCAAACATAAAACTGTACATCTTGAAAAACTAAGCTATTCCAACCAGTAAAAGAAAATTCACAGATAACTGATACTCTAAATCTGCCTAATGTCACTCAGTTAAAGCACAGTGGTATTCTATAGCACCAAAGAAATAAATAATTGTATTTTTAAAAATGTTATATATTTATATATATATATTATATATTTCTAATTTCACATACCATTCTTTACCCATTCCTGCCATCTTTAAATTTCTTTCTATAACCATGAGTAAATACTGATGAGGTTGTTATTTGCATAGCAGAATTAAGATGCGCAGAAGATAGATGATTCCTTTAACCCTCAAAGTCTTGCCGTTTACTTCTTTATTGTAACAGTTTATAAAGTCCTAACTTAAGGAATCTTTGGGATAATAGGCTTAATAAATGCAGTAAGAAATAGCCTTTTTTCATTTCCACCATTGTACTATTGATCCATGTTATTTGCTTTGGGTTTTTGGATAAAATTGTAGAACAACACTAAAGTTTTCCCTGGTTAAAATTTTACTGAGTTAATTTTTAAAATATTCAGCATGATAAACAATTTTTCTGGAGAAAGATTTCTCTATAAGGTGCTTAGTTTCCCCTTGTCGATGTTGTAATCAGTAAAGGATTTCCTATAATCCCCCAGAATTTATTCATGGTACTGCTTCTTAGTGATCTCAGATATTTTACATAGCTAGCAGTAATTTGCATTTTCACTGTACATGTGAATGTGCATAATATGCTGCATCAGTTGATCCAGTCCTGTACCTTTTCTCCATCAGTTAGATGAAGCGTTTCTGTGCACACTAGCAGATGCTGGAGGAAAGAGCACAAGAAGGTAGGCAAATAGAATACAGTAGAAATTATTAATGAACAAACAGAACAAAACAGGAGATACACCACTGTTTGCTCACATCTTTAATGTTGTCAGTAATTCTGTTTTTTTCCCCGTGTGGAAAAAAGGAATGCTTTTAAAACTGGAAGATTCAGAGTTCTGATAAGAAGGTACTTGAAGATGAGGATTATCATCCTAATGAGTCATCAGAAAGTAGATTAAGACTCTCTATTCTTGCATGCTTTTCAGTAGACAGGAAAATAACTAAGTTAATTTGAAGAAAAAATGGAAAGTAAACTGAAAAAGTGGAATAGTAAACTCTGAACAAGAGCTTCCTTTTTGTGTATGATCCAGTGGGATATAGGAACAACTCTTAGACGTGTGCAAATTGGGATTATGATTATGAAGATAGTTCTGCTATCTATAACCAGTCACTAGTGGAAGTAAGGAAAAGGGGAGAAAGGGAATCATTGGTCTGTCTTTCAAGCATGCAAGACAAAAATATTCTCTTGATATTGTGATAACCCCATCATACCAGTTGCTTCAGAATTGGACTTCAAGAATACCATAGCATAAATTGGACAAAGCTGTCCAACAGATATGACTAACCATACTGATACACTCTTTGTGCATGATATTATGTGCATTTTAATATTTGTGAGAAAATATACATATATATATTAAGAATGAAATCTTCTCTGAATTCTTTGTTATTGCATATACACTGACAATTTATACAAAATTTACAAAAATACTGAATATGTAACTTGCACTTTCTCTAACAATTATGTACTTTATCCAACAGAGGAAAAAAGGAGAGAGTATTTAACAATATCATTCTGTACTTTTAGCTATGCAAACTGTAGTCTGCTACATATCAGCTGAAAACAATCTCAATAACCTATGACACATTTACTTGCAGTTTTATTTTAAGTGATTTTACAAGTTTTATTGTATGTGATAAATGAATATGACACTAACTGATGAATTTAGAAAGCTTTCTGGTTAGTCATCCCTTTTTTTTTTTTAAATTAAAAATAAAAACAACAGTATTTTATGCATGTACTGTGCATGTACTATTCATGGTTGAATATTAATGATTGACTAATACATTATCAGCCAGAATTATAGAGACCCTTTGGTATCTACCTTTTTTTATATATAAATATATTAATAGACTGAAGTATATAATAGATCGTGGAAATTTATAACAGTTTACAGAAAGACACATAATGGCATTGCCATGCTATAACTTTCTTATAGTTTGAACTGCTAGTAGATTTCTGGTACAATAGATAGTAGAAGTTAAATTTAAACTTGGTTAATTGCAAGTAAATTGCTCTGTGGGTACTGCAGGTCAAAAATAAAAACAACAAACCTGAGATTGTATCTTTGACATGAAGCAAGATAGAAGCATAGGGATGTGCCAGAACTGTTAGTAAAAACAACAGCAAGAACAACAAATGATGACAATAAGTAGTATTTTTATCAGTATTTTTATGCTGATAACAAAGCTAATTCATTATCAGGGTTACGAATACTGAATCAGCAGAGCCTCACTTTCTCATAAGTTGACCACAAACAAATGAATTCAGTAATCTAATAAACTAATGAAGAATTAAATCTCTATGCTTAAACAATTTACTTGTCATTTTGCAAATAATTTTACTTTAAGAAGTTTCAGAGTGACAATACACATAATCTTTTTCCACTTTTAAAACCCCTATGAAACCAAAATTACTACTTGAATCTTTTTATTACTTAGAACCTGTCATTGGGGAAAATGATGCTACCGTGTAGAAAATATGTCTAGAAACCCAGAGTAGCAGAATAGAAATTTTGACAATGGAAAAAAAAAAAAAACCAACAAGGAATGGAATAAAATGTGATACTTAATAGCAGTGGTGTAGTTACATCTTTGACCACTGCAAATGATAAATAGAAGTCAACAATTTTTGATACATTAGGATAGGATGGTTCAAGGCCACTTTCAGGTATTTTGAGGTAATATTTTCAGTAGTTGACATTTTCTCTGAAAAAGAACAAAAAAATCTTTATTTAATGTATTAAGCTCAGGAAGAGTGTTAAAGGACTTCAAAGAGATTTTTAGATGGTGGGCCTTTTCTTCTTTGAATTATAATTTTCTTCACAATACTGGTTTGACTTTTTAAGTTTTTCCTGATTTAAAGGAAAACTGAATTTCATTGTACCGGAACTACAAAACTTCTTATGAAATCAGGGGTTTTCTTACTTTGTATCAGCATAACAGCTTATTCTTCGAAAAGGAATGTGTCAAAGAGTATATAACTTGCATAGTGAGAAGATATCAAACAAAATTTGGTGAAAAAATTAAAATCCATTTTCACCCTTTTGATCTGCCTCTCCTCTAAGCAGGCAATATTTCTGTTGTTGATGTGGTCAGCTTCAGGATAGGGCTTGCTCCAGAGATGAATCTAGCCAATATGAATTCAGTTTAGTTTCACAAAGGGAATACATTATTATTTTTATTCACAGGAGCCCAAAGGTGGCAAAATTAGGATTATATGCATGGCATTGGATAACAAACAAGATTGGAATGGTTGTGCTTCTTCAGCAAGTCATGTGAGTGACAATTAAGTCTTTTCAGCCTATCTAGGATGACAAATGAGTGACAAGACCTGAAAGAGATATGCAGGAAAACTTTCATGTTTCAGATGGAAATTCATTAAATAATAGATGCTTGAGTACTTATTTGGCATCCTCAAGAAATCTTTTAAATTCCAGTCCTGCAGGTCTATTTTCTCTGACTGCCACATATAATGGCACTAACAATGTTTTGACATGACCAAATATGTACTCATGATTAAGAAAATTATTGTCTACTTTCACAGAATCACAGAATCGCCAGGGTTGGAAGGGAACTCAAGGATCATGAAGCTCCAATCCCCCTGACACATGCAGGGCCACCAACCTTCTCATTTAATGCTAGACCGGGCTGCCCAGGGCCCCATCCAGTCTGGCCTTGAACACTTCCAGGGACGGGGGATCCACAGCCTGTCTGGGCAGCCCGTTCCAATACCTCACTACTCTCTCTGTAAAGAACTTCCCCCTGACGTCCAACCTAAATCTCCCCTTCCTCAACTTCAAACCATTTCCCCTTGTCCTGCAGTTATCTACCCTTTCAAAGAGTTGATTCCCCTCCTGTTTGTAGGCTCCCTTTAGGTACTGAAAGGCTGCAATGAGGTCACCCCGCAGCCTTCTTTTCTCCAAGCTGAACAAGCCCAGCTCCCTCAGCCTGTCCTCATAGGGGCGGTGCTCCAGTCCCCTGATCATCTTTGTGGCCCTCCTCTGGACCCTCTCCAACAGCTCCCTGTCTTTTTTGGACTGGGAGCTCCACACTTGGACGCAGTACTGCAGATGGGGCCTCACAAGAGCAGAGTAGAGGGGAACAATCACCTCCCTGCTGGCCACCCCTCTTTTGATGGAGCCCAGAATACCATTTGCATTCTGAGCCGCAAGGGCACACTGCTGGCTCATATTTTTTCATCCATCAAGACCCCCAGGTCCTTCTTCACAGGGCTGTTCTCAAGGGCCGCTCCTTCCAGTCTGTATGGATGCCTGGGAATCCTCCAGCCCAAGTGCAAAACTCTGCACTTTGCCGTGTTGAACCTCATCAGGTTCACCTGGGCCCACCTTTCTAGCCTCTTGAGGTCCCTCTGAATGGCATCCCTTCCTTCAACCGTGTCGACCACACCACTCAGCTTGGTGTCGTCAGCAAACTTGCTGAGGGTGCACTCGAATCCGTCATCGATGTCATTGATAAAGATGTTAAAGAGCACCGGTCCCAAGACAGACCCCTGAGGGATGCCACTATTTACTGGCCTCCACCTGGACATAGAGCCATTGATGACCACCCACTGTCTGCGGCCTTTCAACCAGTTTCTTATCCATCAAGTGTTCCACCCATCAAATCCACATCCCTCCAGTTTGGAGATAAGGATGTGGTGGGGGACCATGTCAAAGGCCTTGCTCAAGTCCAGGTAAATGACATCAGTCGCCTTTCCCTTGTCCACCAATGCTGTCACTCCATCATAAAAGGCCACCAGATTGGTCAAGCATGACCTTCCTCTGGTGAAGCCATTCTGGCTGTCGTGGATCACATGCCCTTTCCTCATGTGAGCAAGCATGTCATCCAGGATGATCTGTTCCATGATTTTCCCAGGCACAGAGGTGAGACTCGCTGGCCTATAGTTCCCGGGGTCCTCCTTGCTCCCCTTCTTGTAAATGGGAGTGACGTGATGACGTGACCCTTCCTTCAGTCATCCGGGACCACACCTGACAGCCACAACTTTACAAATATGATGGAGAGCGGCTCGGCAACCACCTCAGCCAGCTCCTTCAGAACCCTGGGATGCACACCATCCGGCCCCATAGACTTGTACACATTTGGTCTCATGAGGCGGTCTCGGACCTGCTCTGTCCTCACAGTGGGAGGGGATTTACCACCCCAGTCCCTTCCCAGAGGTGTAGGGATGCAGGGCTCAGGGACGGGAGAAGTACTGGAATCCTGGTTGCCAGTGAAGACTGAGGCAAAGAACTCATTCAGTACCTCAGCCTTCTCTTCGTCCGTTGAAGCCAGTTCTCCTTTTACATTTACCAAAGGAGGTACACTTGCTTTGGCCTGTCTCTTCTGGCCAATGTACCTATAGAAAGTCTTCCTATTGTTTTTCATGTCCCTCGCCAAGTTCAGTTCTGCCTGAATATTTCACCTGTGAAATATCTGGATAATTTTAAATAGAGCATTTTGCCACAAAATAATTTTTAAGGTCCTTTCTTCATTCACCATTCCAGAGCTTCTCCTTTACAAGGCTTGCTTCCATCTGTTCTGAACATTTGTTAGAAGAGTATAACAGTTAGACTATTTTTTTTTAGATTATCGCATTTTGGCAATGCAATGTTTTTAATTTCATTCTCAAGCAAACAAGCATTAAAGTACAATTTTGTTTAGATTTAATTATTATTGTTATACATATTTATTCTACTGTTGCATTCCTGGGTTTAAAACCATAATTTAGCATATGTCAATAGGAAATCTGACCATTTTCAAATTTGAGTAGACTGAGATTATTTCTTTCTCTTTCTTTAACAATAATTGAATCCCCCAGTGCAGAAGAATACTAAAATAATAATTCCAGACAATGAACAGTAGCTTATTATTCCATTATAACTGCTTCAGTTTTTTCCTGGCTTTTTTTTTAAATTTGTGTGTGTGTGTGTGTGTTTGGTTTGTTTTGTTTTGTTTTAGAAACAGGACATAATTTTTCTGTATCACACAGCAGGAGTGTCATTTGTTTAGATATTCCACACTACTGTAAAATAGATTTCTTATAACTGATTCTAGCAGTTCCATCTCAAGTGTATTTCAACATTATTTTAGGTTCATTTTTGTAATTATTCCTGAACTTTTAATTCCATTATTCCAGATGTATGAAAACACTTGTCTGAGAGTTTTAAAAAAATTAGCATATTTTTCTGTTATTGCCCGCTGCTTACTTCTCCGCTCCCTCTGCAGATTACCACCACCTTTCTGTAACATAATATGTATTTTAGTAATTACCTCAATAAAGTTGCCTAAAGGACAAATGGAAGCCCCGTTAACTCTGAAGTATATTATGTGTTCGACAAGTATTCATAAAATAGCTTCTTTTTTTCTTTTTTTTTTTTTTTTTTCTCTATATTGACTTTGTCTATATAGAGAATTAACTACAGTGTAACCAAGAGTCTCACTGAGCAAAACACTGGAAATACAAGATTTTCCTTCCACTCATTGCACATTCAAAAGAAAAAGAGATTGTATGCTTAACAGGAAGACCCTAGTATGGATCTTGTTATTGTAAAAGAGACTAAACAGATGGGTCCAAATTCAGAAGTAGTACATAAAACAATATCAACTAGGCTCATGTTTGCTTATATTCCCTTAAAAATTCTATGTACTTTGTACCAATAAGTCTAAAACTAATTCAATATATGTCCTGAAAGTAGCATGGCAATAAATCTATTGGAGCTTGGCTGCTAGTTATGTTGATATTAAATATTTACCTGCAATTTTACAAAATAGGGAAGCATAATGAGGGCAGCGGTATGAATGCAGAGAGGAAGCATGGATTAACTGCTGCAAATATATCTTGAATTCAGATTATAAACTGTTGAATGCAGAATAGGGAAAACGGAGGGAGTAAACTACAGTTCCATTTCTTGCTGAGATTGGAAAACATATCTGTGGTCAGGGTTCTACTCATTAGACAGTCACATATTGGTAGTCACTACTCTCTTGGCTCTTTCCTAATCCTGTCTTCAGAGTATCAGTTGCATTATTTTAAATTTTTTCCACTGTAAGAATAAAAATCAGTTTAAATGTGTCATCTGTTTCATTTTAAAAACATAAATTAACAGAAATAAATATATATATGAGCAATAATTTCCACTAAGTTACCAAGAAGTCTTCTTCAGTATGCAGACATTTGAAAAATTAATTCATAAATGAGTTGCATTTTGTTTCCTATCAGGCATAGTTATTCCATTAGGTATAACTTAAAGCCATTCTGGAAATAATTTTAGTCCAGTTGCTATCAGTTCAAGGAAGAGACAGCTTATTCTGCTCAAGGTGAACTATAAAGTTTATAGGATTTCACTGGAGCAAGTAGTTAAAATTTTCCATCCTGGTATGGAGCTAGCACAGCAATGGGATTGTACATTCTTTGGGACTCAAAAATGAAGGTCTGTCAAAAGTTTTTGAATTCAAAAACCTTTCTGTCAAAAGGTTTTTGATTTTCTTGGGAAATAAATTAGAAATTCAGAAAGTTTGGTATGAGATGAAGATGAAAAGGTCTACTGGGCTTAAGAACACTGAAGCTGGGGAATGGAAAGCTAGCATTCTGAAGCATGGGTGGATAGGGACAGTAAAGGGAAACAGAAGGGAAATCAAATAGGAGAGAGAAAAGTAATAGAACTTTCATACAGGTTTCATGAGTTTTAAATAAATGTAATAACAACTTAAAAATTCATATGGTTTTAGTCTAATGCAAATGAAACTTGTGCAGCTCAGAGCTGCACTAGACATAAAACATCATGGGTATCACCAAAAAAAAAAAAAAAAAAAAAAAAAATCTCATCCTTATTTCCCGTACTTATAATACAAAAAGAATAGATTTCTCATGACAGCGTGTATCTGTCTTGACAATGAAATACTTGACATGCCAGGCTCTTGGTAAATACACTGTTTCTCATAATGCAGTTTGTTCCGCAACTCTTCTCTGGTTGTATTTGACATAAGTATTCCTTCTCTCAGTGTCTCTTGCAATGCTGATATGCTATCTGTGGGGGAAAAAAAAGAGCAAAGCAAGAAATTATTTTCTCAATTTAATATTGTTTTTTTGAGAACACCTTCTCCTTCTGGTCTTGAAAGCAGTACAGTTGACTTGATCTTCTAAGCCAGGGTACTGATGCTACTTACAATTCTGCTCTAGAAAGCCAATACCCATGTAGTGCTTCTTGCAGAATTCCACTCCAAACAACACAAGGAGGTCATCAAAACCTCATCCGTTCAGATCGGATTGCTTTCTCTATAAATATATATAGATATAAAATATTTTGGTCTGAACATGAGAAATATTCTGAAAAACAGACTGTCGTATTCACTTGTAAAATGAAATAGTTATACATGTTAAAAAAAATAGAATGTGGGAGTCAATACAGAAGCAAGCTCGATTTTGTAATCCCTACCTTCTAGAAAAGGAAGGAGAATTAAAATCCATTTCTTTTTTACTTTTTCTTCTATCCAAAGGAAGGAAAATCTGAGAAAAACAGCCACGCTAAACCAAAATAAAACAAAAACACCTACCCTGATTGAAAAGAAGGTTGCATATATTTATATGTTGTGCACAAACATAATGCCAGTGCAAATTTTCAGAACAGTATTGATCAGGTATCCTACACCCTTTTCCTCCTGAGATTTGAACACATTTGCTCATAAAGCTGTTTTTGCAGTTGCATAAATACATATCATTTCTGAAAAGGATAAAGTAATGGAGAGAAAATCATGAACAACAAAAAACCTTGCATATTCAGCCACTTTGATATTGAATCACCATGGTTTCAGATGAGATAGTGTTAATAGCACACTAATGTTTTAATTGTTGCTGAGTGATGGGAGCCAACACAGGACTAGGTCAGGCTGCTGGGTGAGGCAGAGACACCGCCATGATGGCTTGGGACAGGGAGGAGCCCGAACAATGTCTGAATGAAAATGGGAGTTATTCATGACACCAAACCAAAGGCTATGATGTTGTGGACAGTTGGCTGGGGATGGCTGCTGCTGGGAGATTGGCTGGACGTCAGTAAGCTGGTGGTGAGATGCTGAGCCTATAGGTCAATGGGTAGCTGTATTGTTAGCAGTACATTTGTCATCAAGTGGCGAGTAATTGCACTGTGGTTTTGTATATACTGTTATCATTGCATTTTTGCTTCCATTTTTCCTTTTCTGTCTTAGTAAATCCACAAATTCTAGTTTACTCCAGTTTACTCCCTTACCCACTTGATGGGGAATGAGTTAACAGGTGTCTGGTGCTGAGCTGCTCCTGGGTTATACCACAGTGTAAATTAACTCTAACTTTGATATACCTTGCAGAATGAAAAATATTTTATCTCATTTCACATGTTGTGAAAAGTAATCCTCAAAGCGGTTGGAATGTCCATTCAAATATAATGTGATAACACGATGATTATCCAAACTATCTACATCACTTTATGTGGGATCTAAAACTCACAGGAACATAGAGGCTAATGAAATTGCTGGGACTCGCTTTCTCAGAGGTCAGAGCTACCACAGTAATGCTTCATCATTACATTTCATATTTCTATTCCAATTGGATCAGAATTTATAGTTGAAAATTGAAAAGCTATGTAAAAGGAAAATACAAAAAAATGACCCTAACTTTTTTAAGCATCAAAGAAGATCTCATCAAGTTCAGGTCATTCTCATTTTATAGGAAAATGTTTAATTATTTTTTCTCAAACAGAGCATTATGAATTCTTACACTTTTTAATCACTTATGACAGATGTTTTAGGAGCTGTGAGAAAATTAGATCAGCAACCTTGAAAAATGTTTACAAAGATGTTGCCTGGCAAGTCACTGTCACCTTTTGTCATATCAGAAACTCTCTTTAGGTAATGAGATGCCTCAAAAAAATGTGAAGAAATTATAAATATGCTATTTGTTTTTCTTATATAAATATTTTTCCTTTTTTTTTTTTTTTTTAACTTTTAAAGTGTTTTGTTAGAAATCCAAAGCAAAAGCCATATTAAAAAAACAAACAAACAAACAAACAAAAAAACAAAGTCTGTTAGTGGAGTCAATGTATCAATATATTTTAATACTGATGATTAAAAGCTCTTGTCTTTTCAGTTGTATTGTTTTATATATGACTTCTCTGATATATTAGACTTACATCCTCTAATACAGAGAAAAATCAGTCTTGCAAATACTCTTTGAATTATATTGGAGCCTTCAGAAGAAGTCTGGTAAAAGTCGTAATGATCTGGAACAAGATTTTGAAGGGTAATTGTCTTTTGAAAGATAATGAAAGATGCCATAAAAATAAGGATGATTATTCAAGTTATTTCCTGCTGCATTCCATGCAAGATATTTTCATTCAGTGGATAACTAGCTGTGTACTGTGTATTGTAAAGAAGCTGAACTCAGACTAATTTATGAAGTAGACAAACAAACAAAAAAACAAAAAAACAGTTTTATCTCTGGAAAACATTACATTGTTTCATTAATGACTTCTAGCTATTAGCAACCTTCCTTCTGCTATCTGTAGCTGAAGTTAGTGAACTACTTCACTGTACACTTAACTGGCAAGAAGTAGGAAGACATCTAAATATGTGCTTAAGGACTTGATGACCTGACGTTTGTTCTATATTCAAAAGGTGCAGCGTTATGGTTAGTCAAATGTCATAATTGCATCAAGATGGCATTCTTATAACATGGCACAGTTGCTTAGTTTGCTAACTGTACTTTACATGGTGCAGTGGAATTGCCACGTCACAGCCTGAACCAGTGGCTGATCACCAGGTAAGAAAGGGTGGCTAACGCAGGGAACTCATGTGGAAGCAATGCACCTGAGTGATTGAAAGGAGTGATTGAAAGGTTCCACCCCTCCTCGCCCTCATTTAAGGGTTAGCAGCTAGGAGTGCCTTACTTCTGTCTGGATAGCATTTGTGCTCCTCTAGAGCTGTCACTCACCATTGGAAGGGGTGAGCTAATTTACCTTCTTTTTTTACCTGCTACTTTTCTGTAAGGTTTGTATCCCACTTGCAAGTACTGTTATTGCCTTCTTTTGTCCTCCCAATAGGGAGTATACTTTCAGAGCTGCCCTCATAAAATTTATAGTTAATGTATAGAAAATAACAAAGTTTATTTTAATGCTTTATATTAAAACATATATAAAGAGAGCAAGAAAAAAAACATAAAACTAAAAGGGTGCTTGTCCTTGCTTTTGTGAAACTAACGCATCAGGCTGGTTTGATGGCAGTATTTGAATTCTTACTTCTCAAGATGTTCAGCAGATATTTTTTATGCAGTTTTACTATCTGTACTTCCTCTTCAAAATAGTTGTTTACAAATACACATATTACCAAAAGGTGTAACACAAACAAGGTGTGACTGTGAATTGAGGAATATTTCTCTCTAGTAAGAGGGCTTATAGAAGTTCAGTTAAGAGTCATGATCAAACTTTTAATTGCAGCTGTATAATTTCTATCTGAAAATTCATGAGTAGTGTATTTATTCAACTGAGAATGGAGTTGAAAATAAACAACAACAAAAAAATTATTGATAGACTTGAAGCATCTTCTCAAAATTGATTATCAGAACAGAAAGTTCAACTGCATATTTTTTCTGTTCACAGGGCTATGCTTATCCAGAGTATCAAAATAAGTGAAATTATTTGCCATAACTTGAGTCAGTATTGCACTTTGTCTCATACCCTGGTTTCAGCCCAGGTGAGTTTAATAGTTTACTGGTGCTCAGTGGAGCTGAGCAGCTGGGCCAGGCTACTTGGCAGGCCTTAGCTGCTGCTATGATGACATGGCAGCAGGGTGCAGGCTGCATTGTGAGTTGTGCTGGGTCACGTGTGGTCTGCTAGTAAGGGGTAGAACATCCCTGCCCTAGCATCTGTTTTAAGAGAAAATAGTGGTTACCAAAGAAAGAACTGCTGTTGTGTATCTCCAGTGTTAATACATTTGTGAAGGTAAATCAATGTAACTTGAATTGCAAAAGAAGAGAGAGAATGAGAAACTGACAGGAAAAATCTGAGGCAATGACATGCTTATAAAGAAAAGGTTTTAGTATTTATTTGAAACATCTAGCTTGCCTTCAGGAAGGATTTTATTAACCTTAAATGGGTGTGATACCTGAGAAGAAGGCGGTATTTCACTGAATATACAATAACCTTTTAGAATTTTAAAGAGATGGATATGTGACAGTGAGTGGCTTATTTTCACTTACTGTGAGAGACAGGTGCTCTGGATGTAGTTCTGAAGACGAAGACAGAGTGGAAAGAGATTTAAAATAAGTGATTTGCATTTTTTATTGTAATTAGAGATAGCCACAAAGAAAATAAGAAAAATTAGATGCAGTTGTACTTACACACTGACTGCTTAACAAATGTATTTGTGTTTAAGAAGGAAATATTTCACCGGAGTACCTAAAAACATATAACATAGCTATGTTGTATTTATTATGCATTCATAATTCATTAAACAGCTGAGCATATGCTCAAAACTGTGATGTCATATTTTAAATTAAAATAAACAGGAAAAGCTATAAGGTTACTTTTATGTTTTAAAATGGTGCACATCATGAAAGGCAGTCTATACAGTTATGTGGGGGGGGGGGGGGGGGGAACACCCACTCTCTTCTAATGGTTAAAGATCAAAAATATAGAATATGAGAATGTTGGGAAACAGATAAGAATCACTTCTTCACCTTAAGAAGAAAATTGTTTATGTTGAGGATTTCCTATCAGTAAAGAGCACTTTAGCACTTCTTTCTTACGTTATTTTATACTTCTTTCTTTCTTGCTTGGTCTTAAGAGATGGACATGCTAGCACATAACTGGTAACTAGGCTTTGTTTCTGGTTTTCAAATGAATTGTACATCTTAAGTAATTCTTGTTGTAATTGAGGAAGGTGACTTAACAGAGTTTCTTTGTGTAAGTGTTAGCATAAGACAAGTTCTTTTCAGGAAAGTAACATAATTATATTCACTTGTTGAGTATCTTCTTTCTAGAAGCATTGCCTCAGTAAGTCATATATAAGTTCATGGCAGCACATATAAGGATAAAAATGCTTGATTAATTTAAAATACTCCAAGATACTGGTTGTTTATTTATGGTTCTTTAATAGATTAAACTCTAAAAGTAATGTATACGTGGCAAAACAAAAACTTGAAGAAAAAACTCATGTATTTCTATGTAAAATGTTACTGAAAGTGTTTTAGTCTTGATTATATGGCATTATGTCTAGTATTGTTTAATATAATATTTATATTTGAGGTTGCTGAAAAACTTCAGAGGATATATAATCTATCCAAAGGGATTGGGAATTTCTGTTTTAGTCATATGTGAGCTTGTATTTCTCTTTGGGTTCTATACCTTCTAGTACACAGTTCTTGATATGGCTGTGGATCCAGGTCACAGCTAGTGCTAGGATGCTTATATCTGGTGCGTGGAATGAGCTGAGCCATGCTGTCGGCCTGTGATTGACAGACAAGTCAAAGCAGCTGGAGCTGGTGATAAGGATCAGTCTGGTATATAAATAAATATGGTTGAAGATCTAGTTGATGGTGCTACTTTAAACAAAGTTTACTCTCCTCTTATTGCCTTTATATCCCATTTTATGTTGAAATGATTCAAATATATCAAAATTAATATAATCTGGTTCCCTTTTAACTTCAGTGTTTTGAGGTCTGCAGCTTGGAAATGGAAATTAAAAAAATGATGGTCTTAAGTGCAAGCCTAAACTGTAGCACGTTCCTTATGCTGATCTGGGGAGTTAAGTACCTTCGTAGAGCTATCTGACAGAGCAGCAACCATGATACCTATGCTGCAGAAGGATTTCTAGAGCTCTCTCTGTGTACATGATACTTTCCACAGGGAATCTTTCTTAGTTTACAGCAGAGAAGTAAAATGGTCTGAACATCGATCTGGTCTTTCCTTCAAAGGTTAACTGTGCAGGGGTTGAAACTTCATTTCAAATGATTGAACATGCATTTATTTGCAATACATACTTTAATAAAGATATTTCAGAATTGATCCTCTCTTCAAGCCTCCGATGCCAAAATTCAGTGGCCAATATACAGGGTAGGTTTTCCCATTAGTATACCTGATCTAAAGTATTAAGTGATAACAAGCATATATTCTCAAAATTGAGTTATGCATTATATATATATTTTTCCACAGAGAAATCTAGATAAGAAAAATACTTTGCTCCCTCCCCTGACTTAGGACTACTCATTGCTGCAGCTGTCAGAGTTGACCATCCCACAGTTTTTCCCCAAAGCAGTCATTTGTGAGACTACTGCAAGCCAGATCATGGAGATGGAGCAGGTTACAGGCAAATCTACAAAACGTCTTAAGCAGTATGTTTGTTTGTATGCATGTGTCTGTCTTCAATGTAACTATTACAGAGACAGTGTTTAAAGGCTGACCTACAAGCCTGTGCTGGGAATACTGCTTGGTTGACATGAAGGCAGAAGTGGAGTGGAGACTTATGAATTTTAACTTTAGAAAAAGACATCAGAAGATATGGGCAGCATTATAGAAGGGTTTTCATATTAAATACTCTAAAACTTCAGAACTTTAAAATTGTATTGTAGCTTTTCTTCTAGGAAGCACTGTTATGTTATAGAAAGGATCTAGCTTTGGAAGGATTTTTCAAGATTTTTTTTTTTTTTTTTTTGGAAGCTTAAACCATTGGTAATCCAAAACACTTACAGGTTATGTATTGCTGTTCTTGATGGTTTTAGTTTTTTTATGTTAACCATCTTGTATGGTTTGTCTTTTTAGGGAACAGAAATTCTGGCTTGATTGGTTTTATTTTTAATACAATGCACATCTTCTGGCTTCTCTTGCTACTTGAAAATTTTCATATTGACTAGAAACATGCACATCTGAAGAAAGAAGCAATGCAGATTTAGATGGGATTAAATACGCTTTCTAGAATATGGAATTCTTGTGAGTTCTGTGTCCATTAAATTATTTTATTTAACTTATATACCCTTCTTCTGAACTGTTATGGTCTAGTAGTCCTTTAAGAGTGGCGGGGGAGCGGGGGGGAATCAGAATTTGGGCTCTATCATTGTTCATTTGGCTAAATGAATATGAAAAAATCGTAGAGGAAGCTCCTCTACTGGATCAACCACATTAAACAAACATCCTAGTATTTTACTCATGGGTAACAAAGTGTAGGAAAGCCAGTGGACTCAGGTTATTCAGTATAGAAAGGAAGCTAAGCTCTGCAGCATATTTAACTAATCTATACTTCTTGTTCTTTTGTCCTTTTAATGCTCATTATCTTTGTAGTAGATAAGAAAGGATTTATAATCTCCTGAGCTTTATGAAGGTGTCCAAACATACTTAGCCTATGTTACTTTCCATTAAAAAGGACAAAAATCCAGAATTTGTCATATGTGCAAAAAAGTAAGCATATATGCCTTTAGAACATATTTCATCTTTCTAGTTTATTAAAAGATAGCCATAATATAGTGGCATGACCCTTTCAGTCTATTACTCTTTAAGCTGATTTGATCTCAGCTTTTATATTAGAGATAACAAATGCATTTCTTCTGAAGAATTTCCATTCTTACTACATGCAGGATATTTCACTAACAGCTTTAATACATGCAAACAGAGTTATCTAATTTTATATTAAATAGTTTTTATATTCCTATTCAAGCCCCTCAGGACTCACAAAAATATAAAATTACTTCAAAAATTGTAATCTGCTGGCATGTTATATTTTTATATATAGCTGAACTTTAACTTGCACAGCATCAGAATAATAGCTTATATTGTCCTTTTGAACAGTCAAGGCTTTTTCCCTCCTCAAAACATACACACAAGCACACTGTTATTTCTTTTTTACTTTTCTGCCCAATTTGTATCCTTCATAACAAAATATCATCTTTAGCCTGCCACACAGTCATTTCTCTGCTGTGACAGCACAGAGGAAAGAGCAAAGGGGTAGCTAGCAAGGGAAATCCCTGACACCAGTCAACTGGCTCAATAGAGTTCTGCTTGCAAACTGCATGGGAGAAGATGAATTGTTTGCACAGAAAGAATGGACAGAGAAGGTCAGAGAAGCTGTGGAAAACTTAGTGGACTTTGTTCTCTCAGTGTGGGATGGGAGGCTGCTATGCAGATCTTTCAGGACATAAATCTGTAAGGTAGCACAGCAACAGCTTTCAGAGGCAGACTAAGCCATAAATTTTACAGGACCCCTTATCTATCAAACACTGGGATAGGAAAAATGTTGGAGAAGGTGAATGTGTGTGCTGTAGAAACAGCATGTGAGATCTGGTGTGTACTCTGACTGGTTTTTTTTGTTTGTTTTTGGTGGTTTTTTCAAATGCATGAGAAAATACAGCCTTTGGGCACTCCTCTTTGCAAGGCAAAGCTATAACATGTCATGGGGAAAAATAATTTTTGAGTTTCTTCCTTCAAAAATAAATATCAAACTCTTGTTTAATGCTTTGTCTTGAGCTGTTTGTTTTTCCTATTGATTATATAAAATGTCTCAAATTTATTTAGTGTCTTTTCACAGTGTAGAGTTAAATATAACATTTTTAAACTGATAGTTTCTGGGTATTATGATCTTAGAAGCTCCATCAGTATCATTTAGAAAACATGATAAGTTTAAAGTTGAAGATTTAGTGTAAGATTTGCTGTTGTATTTTGATCTCTTAGTGGACTCTTTTCTATCTCATTTGTTCTTTGGTGACATCTTTTAAGCTCAAAAAAAGGAAAAAAAAATCTAAAATGATGTTAATTTGTAAATGAAATGAAACTAATGAAGATGAGGAAAAAACCTTCAAAATATCCTGTAACTGAATAACATCCACATCCTGCATTTTAGCACATTATCATCTTTGCAAGATTCTTATGTATGTAATATGTATGTAAATGTAAGATCTCTATTCTGTCTTAACTATTTCTTCTTTATTGATATGATTCAAAGACTTAGAGCATGTAAAGTAAGTGAGAATGGAGAGATCTGCCTGTTTGCAGTGAACTTTAGCTTGTTCTTTTCTGTATATGGGCAAATGCACTCATGAAGTTTTTACGTTTCCTTGCTTCTGTTAGAAGTATATGCTATCATGTTTAAGCTTTTTAAGGTTAAAAAAGGCCAAACTAAATATTTTCAGTAACTCAGACACCCACAGCAGCTAAGAGACTTACTCATATGAGTAGAGAACAAGGTTTGCTCATGTATTAAGCAAGCAGAATGTTTGGAAAAAAAAAATAAATAAAAAGAGCGAACATCATGTACTTAGAGTGGAATACAATCTTTGCTTACGTTTAGGGATATTATTCAATCCACTCTCCATTTCTTTTGAAACCTTATCTTTTATTCCTTTTCTGTGCTTTTAGTAACTGCAATAGTAATTATTTTTGAACTGTATTCTCCTTTTCACTTTGGAGAATTGTGCACATGTAAGCTACTTACTAGGTACTGGTGTAACTGTTGTTAGGACACTTCAGATGTCAAGTTACTGTGATAAGGATTAACTCGATAACAAACATTCAAAAATTAATAATAAATGCTGTAATAATGATGGCAAATTATCTTTAAAAACAAAATGTAACACAGTTATGTGATTATTAATTGGGATTTTCTAGCCATATTTTGCCTGGTGTAGTTACTCAAGGCCTGATTTGTGCCTTTTTCCATAAGGTAGTTTGTAATATTTCAACATATTCTAGGCCAGGTCTTCCACCAAATTATAGGAGACTAGAATACTAGGCTTCTCTCCTTCTAGAAATGTATTTCCTTCTTAGTAGGTGCTCTTCCTATTGGTCTTGACTTTGCTTTATGTGCATCTTGTTGCTTAATAACAGACAGTTGCTATTTACAGTCCTTCTTTGTTTGGTGTTTAAGAATGCAGTCATTAAAGATGTGCATAAAGCTAGACTAACTTTCTGAGTAGTCTGTTTCCAAGGTCTGTAAGAAAACTGCAGAGGGAAGAATACAATTTTCTTGGTGCTGATGTGGGGTAGAAAATAAAAGAGACAAAATGAGGAAAACCCCAGTGACATTCAGTAGATCTGCCTATACCCGGTGACTGTTACGGAATTGTGACTATTTACACATGAGCAGTGTTGTGGTATTTTACATTCATTGTCTCACCCTAAATTCTGTTTCAGTTACTGGGTTGCATGCTTAACACACAAACACTCCAAGATTGGAAGCAAACCTGGTACTTTCTGCATAGGATTACAGTATGTGAAACCACTGCACTAAGTGAGAGCATGGAGACCGAGTGCCATCCTCATGTTCCAGTCCTCAGCTCTTATCTTCAGCGACTGGAAATCCACTGCTCAAAGTGGAAGCATTTTGTTCATTGTGTAATTATTTTCCATGGAAATGAGTTAGCACTTGTTTTTTGGGGCCAGCATTTATCAATACATTGTTAATGACACTTGAAAGGATCTGACCTTTACCATCTACACATACAAGTCTATTAGTTATAATAATTTTTTAGGATACTTCTATTTTTTTATATTCTGTATTGCTCACATACTTTGCTTTACTGCAAGGTGTTCTTGCACAATAGGCCCTGGGACACAACAGACAGGTAAATGAAGAAATTGAAAGTCCATTCAGAGGGCTGTCTAATGTAAAATAATCATCTCCACACCTCAAGGCAGCTTCTGTCAAGGACAAAAGAAGAGTGATTGTCAGAGGAGACTCCCTTCTGATGAGAGCTGATCTGCCTAATGGGCCCTACTCAAAGGGAAGTCTGCTACACACCTGGGGCTCCAGTCACTGACACTAGTAGGAAACTCTCTTGTCTGGTGTGGCTGTCTGACCCTTGCCTGCTCCTGGTACTTTGGTTTCTCAACAATGAGGTTGTGGGGAGAAGTCTAAGGGTTATCAAGAGAGACTTCAGGGCATTGGAGCAGGATGTCAGGTGGTGTCTTCCTCCATCCCTTTAGTATCAGCAAAAGATACTGAGAGCAGTAAGAAGACCTACCTGATCAATATATGGTGCTGTCTGAGGAATCTTCTTTTTATAGAGTGGGGTTTATCAGGCCTGCTGGCGATGGGGGAAAAAAAAAAAAAAAAACAACAAAACTGTATCTGCTAGTGTTACAATGATTACCTCAATGAATAGGATTACAACCTCAAAGGATTTATAATGGGATTAGAGAGTATGCACTTGGACAATTAATACAGCATACAGATTCTGCTTTGTATTTGCTCTCTTTGACACCTGTCTTAGCACTAGGCTTAGCCCTAGCTGTAGGTAAGTAATGGAGGTATGTAACTGAGGGGCAGTCCCTGAGGAGGTGAGAAATTTGAATTTCAGCTTATTTTGAAAGAGGAGGGCATTGACTTTGGTTTCCTTAGAAACTGTTGTAATCTCTAGTCTATTTTAACATTCCTTTTCCTCCTCCTCCTTTGACAGACAGGCTTTCAGTGAGAATGAACCAATTTTCCAGTTTCAAGTGCAGATGGGTTTCTAGACTGTGAATCCCACTTTCACATAAGCACATTATTTAGGTTGCAGTTGGGCACTTAAAAGCAGGAGGCAGTGTCACCAATCATCTCTTTCTATGACGTTTTTGCTTTCTAGTGGATTTTCCTACTTAGGAAATCCTTCTGGACATCCATCTCTGGACATTTTACATTGTACTAAGGAAGAAAAATATTTTGACCTATCCTCATTATGTACAGTTCCCTTCGAGGATCTGAGAATTTAGATGTCTTGATAAAAGCGCAGCGAAGACTTTATATAGGAATGAATAAGTGTGTGTGTGTGTGTGTGTGTGTATATATATAATCTAACTGCCTCTGATCAAAGTAGTAGGTATAGTACATAGAAAATCTTAGTGAATGTCTAATTAACTTCACCAATCCATGTGTTAGAAGCTCAGTTTTCATTTAAAAGTCTTAGGCTTCATTTGGATCAATGTTGTTTCTCATGAAGAGATATTTTAACAATGCTTGGGTATCTCCTAAATATAAGTTGTTTAAAAAACATGAATTTTCTTTTTCTCTGAAATAATTTTTTTCCTATTTCTAGACAAATTTTCTTTTCTTGGAAGTGATGAGACACTGCTGAAAAAATGTTTTAACAGCTGTCCCTAAGAAGTATCTCTGGATAACTTCTGGGTAATTTCTGTTTGCTCTTTGGAGCTCTTCTGCATTATTTGTTATACTGCAGAATGATCTGCCGTGATAGGTGATAAGAAAAGATTAATTTTATTCATAAACAAGAAATTTCCACTAATTCTGGAGGTTTTTCTCAAAGTCATGAAGTACTCTTGTGCTCCTGGAATGCTTGTAAAACACAAAAACAACATCCTCATTTTGACCCTTCTCTCTCGTATTCAAAGATGCTTGAAATATGACTTCCCTCTCCTCAGAACAAGCTCATGGTCATCAAGGAAATCCTGTAAAATCTCTCTTTCAGAAGTGAAACAAGAAATTCACCCAGTGCAATCCCAATGGTTGGGAAATGAATTAGTGATCTATCTTCACTCCACGTGGTTGTTTTTCCTTCTGCAGTTCCATGTAGAATGTTCTGAAGCACCTCAGAAATTTAGACACCTATGTCCAACTTTTCAGACTGGAGCAGACATTTAACCTCTGTCCTTTCAATCCCTAAGCATAAAACAGAATTTAAAATTTTTCCCCTGTTTACCTACTTCCTTCCATGAAGTCTTTGAAGTGAGATTATCACATATTTATAACTATTTGGCATAATGATGAGCAGACTTTAATTGGGGCCTCAGGCACTATCGTTATACAGGTAATAAGCAGTAATTACACTAACAGATGTTTCCAGTTTTTAATTCCATTCTCAAGGAAACTTAAACTCCTTTATTTGAGAAAGCAACTCTTCAGCAAGAAATTATATTTATCTTTTTAATGAGCAATGGGTTTCTTTTTGAAAGCAGATATTTCTCCCCACTATTTTATTATCCTTTTGTTTCAGTTTCATTGCATTGTGTTTTAGTCACTTTATCTTTTTTTGTTTCTACATATTATTTTCTTTTCAAGCCAGGAAACCCCAGTCATCTTCATCCTAGCATGTTCTCAGAAATTTACTTGCTCCCTCTTGTGACCCCTCCACATCTGACAGATGCAGAAATAGCAAATCCTTTGAAAACTTCCACTAATTAATTGTCCTTATCTATTGAATATATTCAGTCATTTCATATTTCTGAAGACTTCTTTTTCAAATTCCATTGAAATTACCTAGCTTTCTCTTTGAACTTTCTTAAACTAGCTCTTTAATGTCACACCTATTAGTTTAATTTCTTGTACTGCCCACCCACCCCACTCCTTTCTCAGATACATACTCTATGTTGATATTAAAGCTGTGGCAATGTATACTGCCTTGTGGAATGTACTATTACTTCTCAGTTTAAACTTCTCAGTGCATATGTGCTTCTGCTTTTCCTTATGTTTCCTTTGCCCTTGTATTTTGCACCAGAGTGTTATGAATTTTGTATTATCTCTTGAGCTTTGATAGTTTCTTAGAGCAGATGATTACTAGAGTAAATAAATATCTCTTACTCTAGTTTGAACCCTTGTGCTGCCCCAAGTTTTCCCCTGGATATACAAATATAACACTTGGATGCTGTATCAGGAATTGCAAAGAAATTACAGAGGAGAGAATCTGATTATTTTGATGAATGTTGCTATTCAAATCCTGGCTTTGATAACAGCTGTGCAGGGAAGGACAAGCAGATGATTACCATTAGATATGATATTTAGAATTCGCTTTGTTTGTTTTCTGTTTTAAGAATGGTGAGAAACAATTTCCTCTGTCAGTGATTCACGTGTGTGGGGGCAGTATATGTGTGGATTCCTGAGAAGCTTAGAGAATAAGTGGGTTGTGTTAAAAGAATGTAAGAAAGACTGTCAGGATGGTTAACAGCAGATAAATGAAGAAGCTGAATGAGCAGATATTTTTGCCAGCATAAGCTTTCAGAGATTTTTGTGTTGATTTGCAATGTAACTCTTACACTAATTCACTGTAAATTCCATAAATTTTCATTTAGTAAAGAAATGGTGTTTTGAACTATTTAACCAGTAACAAAAGAGAAAATGAACTAGCATTGGACAAGAAATTTTTTACTAAACATCAAGTATTGATGATGAAAAACAGTGTTTTAAATATATTATATGGATTTTTACTATTATGGTTTTGTTTTCAGTGCTTGTTCTACTAGCAGATGATGTTCTTTCATATTTAAATAGAAAGCTAAACCTCTGCTATATTTTCTGAAGAGCAGTTCTAAAAGAGATGCTGTGGTGTTTAGGTAGGATGTTGCGGGGTTAGCGATTTGACCTAATACAACTTGTAAGAATTCATCCTGTTCTAGCAAAACCAAAGTCAGACTTCAAAATGATTAACTATTTTATGGAATACTAGAGACTTTTTTTTTTTACTGTGAGAATCTACAGATTCTCTATTGCTTTCTAATTTCTGTCTTTAACAGTAATTTGTCCCAGAGAATTACGACATTCCTTTAGAAGGAATCCAAATTTTCTTAAGTAAAATTGGTCAGACCGACTGTGTGTTACGTTTTTCTTCTTCTTTTTAATATACTTTGATCTGAGGTACCACTAATGGTAAAAATTGGTTTTATAAAACCAGGGTTTTTCTCTGAATTTTTATTTTGAGCCTTTCTTTGTGTTCACCATAGGATAACTAAGTCCTTGAGTTACACTGCAAATACTTGTTAGATACAGTGAGAATGATGGATGTGTAAGAAATTCATGAGGATAAGAGTGTAGCAGTTTAAAAATACTGACATAACATTTATAAAGTGAAATTAAATTTACACTTTTCACTTGAAGTAGTTCAGTAAATGATGGAGGTGGAATTAAGGAAATTCTTCTAGTCTGGTTTTATTTTCAGATTTGCATGTCGGATGAAATATATAGCAAGTGTGTATTTGTGGCTTAATGTATTTATTCATGTGCTGACTAGAGAAGCAGCTGAAACTATATTTGACAGAGCAGAACTTATATTTCACAAGGAACTACAATCTGCTGTTAATGTGGCTACAGTTCTTTCAGTTTTATTTTCAGTTTATTCTTGCTTTGTATCTGAAATACAATCTAATTCACTCAAGTTATAGTATTCATAAATAGTATAGGTGATAAATCTGTTAATGCTCTCAGTACGTTTGCTATAGTTACTTCAAATTGTACACTGGATTGCTGGCTCTAGAAACCATTCAATCTGTAAATTCCTCAAGACAGTATGTTGCCTTGTAGAAAGTGCAGGGCACAGCAAGCTTAGCTCCAGTCATTGATTAAGTTAAATTCTTGATTGTGTCCTAGTTTTAGGAGGGTTTTCATATGTGTAGTCTAAAATGTATGAGGGTTGATTCTAAAGTCATGCCACCTATTTGATTATGCTGGCCCATAGTGTCAGAGAAAGATGTTGGTATGGCAGTTGAGGTTGAACCTTCCCACCAGTATTTGGTCATGTTTGGTCACCATGTGAAAGATGGCAGCAGAGGGGCAATCTGACAGAATGGCATCTGACATGAAAGTGTATATGAAACAAAGATTTGTCAATGAATTCTTCCATGCAGAAAAAAATGCATTCACTGACAGTCATTTATGCTTGCTGAACATTTATTTGGTTCAAATAGTGATGTGAGCATGGTGAGGTAATGGGTGGTGTTCCAGCACTGGCAACAGCAACATGAAATATAAGCCATGCTTCAGATGGCTGCACAGATTTTTACAAATGCAGCATGCAGGCTTTTATGTGTTACTGGTGAAAATGCATAGGTGGTGATGATGAGTGTTGAAAAGTAGTATTCTGTAAATGAGAATTTGCTCTACCAAAATGTTATTGTGCTCTTTGTATCCAGTATAGTTTCCATGGAAACAAATAGGAGGCATTATTTTTGGAGCAACATGTACAACTAGAAATTTATCACAAAAAGATTCTCATAAATCTCTAGGTGCTTGCCAGAGATGAGTCTTTCAGGCATAGCTGTTTTTCATGTATGAATTATTTCCCTTGAAAATAGATGGAACAAAGTACCTTGTGAATAGCATACTGAACAACTTTGTAATGTGAAGCACTCCTTAGGTCCCCTGAAGTTCACATGGATGACAGCACACAGCTGTTTGCATTGTAATTGGCTCTATTTTAATTAGAGCATTTACATCCTTATTCATTATATTCATAGAAAATTCCTGCACCCACTTCTCTATGTTCAGGCTATGATCGGACTTGGACTTACTATTTGAATTTCCAATGAAAAGAGTTACTTTGGAGCAGAAGAAAGCCTCAGGAGAACCTCTCGGTTCTTAGTGTCATTGCATTTTTTCTCTAGGGGACATGCTTAAGAAAAAAAGTTTATATCCTTCCTTCTCCATTTTCCATCAACTGTCTATAATGAATATCAGCTTTTCAGGAAGGACAAAAGAAGACATTCTTAGTCTCAACCCTTAACTGAAATCCAGTTTGGAAGACAGTACAAAATACCACAAAATTCAAAGTCTAGGTCTGTGAGGAAGTATGTATTCAAGGTAATTTCCTTCAGAAGTAGTCACCACTTCCTCTGGAAAAGTATAATGCAGCTGTCTAAACTAATGCTCCAGAATTTTTCATTAGTATTGCTTAATTTGCATATTACTCCATATTTGATTGGAGAAAATAATATTGCATCTGTTTCAAAGACATAAATTTCTGTAATTTATAGAAACATTTATTCACCTCCTGGTAAATTGTTGCTTGATTCAGTCAAAAGTGTGAATTGTACCATGTGTTCTTTTGAAGAACAAAAGAAAAAGTCTCTTCTGTACTTACATCACTGAGAGTGATGTACAGTGTCGGATGCACAGTGTTCTTGTCATCCTCCATTTCTTTCTAGTTTTTATGAATTCAGAAAGTACTGAGTGCATAGATGATTGCATGTAGAAATTCTGTACAAACTATGAAAGCAGAGGAAGGCAAATAAAATCAGCAGACTCAGATTGAAATATATGTTTCTACTAGTAAAAGCCCCAAGACTACAGGCAGCTTGAAAGATGCTTATGTTCAGTTTATAGATTTATGACTTGCTCTTTCCAATATTAATGAACACAGAGTATTTGCCTTAGGCATGTTATAGTAGCAAAGCCTTGAAACTGGTGATAATTGCTTAACAGTCCAAACAACATAATTATATATTTTTGAGCATTTTAGCAATTGATTTAAGAACGAATATGTACTTTTTTTTTTAAGTATGATCTGTTCAAGGAATAAAATTGGTCTTTAGTCATTTTACATCTAAAAGATGATTTGCCTCAAAACAAACCACACTGCCCTCTTTTTACATGCGTATATATTTTACAAGTCTTATCGTTAGTGAGTCCCACACAGTATGGGCTTAAAAGTTTAATCAGACTAAAAACCATGGTCCACTGACATTCTATAGACCTGCTGGGTTCAGAGCTGTTATGAGAAGAAATGTTCCTTTCACAGACACTGAAATCCAAATTAATTACCGTGCAGTGATGCCTTCTGAATAACAGAATTGCTTGGGCAGACTTTAAGTATACATGTAACTGGAGTGTCTGCACTGCATTACTTCTTTCTTTTTTTTTCTAATTGCCATTCTCTGCTCTTTGTCAGGACTTTGAGTATTTTATTAAATTATTAAAACATTTGATTCAGCATTCAAATAATGGATATTTGTGTAAATAAAATAATTTAGGTTTCAGTGTAAACTTAACTTCTATTTATGTACTTCTCATGAATGGAAAGTGATCACTGAAAGGTTTGAAAATGATTGACAATAATAACTTACTGTGAATCATGTAGATATTTATGAAAAACTTGAAAACAATTTGGTCTATCTTATGATGGTTCAGTTCTTCCTCAGTACAAAGAGAAATGGGAATAGCGTGTAGTCCTGCTAATACATAGATAGTGGGGGAAGCATATTGGGTAGTTAGCATGCTAGTTCATGCTAATTGGCAGAAGAGACTGTAAGGAGGGCTCTAAAAATATTTTTACTAGTTCGAAATGTTAAAAATGTGTGACTATTATATTTTTTCTTTTTTATTTACCTGAAGCTAAATATTTAGAAATCATAGGGGAGGGCAATAGATGCAAACTTTTCACTGTCTATGAAGGTTTATATTGTTAAGTGATATTGTCAACGGTCTAGCAAGGAGGTGGGTGGGAAAAAGAATGACGTTTTAGTGCTAGGTGTCACAGAAAAGGAAATATTCATTTTTCTTTATGGGTAACTTTTCAATAGCTGTAACTTCAACATCTCTAGAAATTGTGAATCACTGCAAGAGTTCCTGCTTTGGCAGGTTGACCTCATCTCTTACAGATACACTCATGCATGCATGTGCTCAGATATATAAAGTCAGGGGCCTAGAAAATCCTATCCACATGCTCTAGCTTCTTGAAAGCTTCATGAATGCTGAATCCTCTCAAATAGATGACATCTGTAAATATTTCTGTAAAAAGTGAAGCACAAAAAAATTTCAAATTCAAAATATACTGTTCTTAATTTAATAGACTCTGAAATAGGACATCTTTTCCTGTGCATGCTGGTAATTGTGAAAATGTCCCGTTCTTAGCTCCCTTGCATCTTAACTGTGTTTATTAAAGCTAAGAAGTGAATCTTATGTATCCCATAGCCATCTTGGCAAACTCATGCTAAAAGGCTGAATAAGAATGTAGGTCATAACAGCTGCTACAGTCAGTGCTCTTTCTAACTTCAGATGATTTATTGTTGAAGTTTCATTTCTAAAGACTTCTAGTTAATTGCTATATGTGCCTTAATTGGGCTCCAGGTTGTTCATCTTTTGATCACAGTGCAGCAGCAAACCATGGTTGGATAAATCTTGAGGGTTCCTGCAGCATGATGGATTGTTCATGTGATTATGTCATCCCGTAGTCACACGAGAGGCAGGTTCAGTTACTCATTAGGACAGTGCAAGTTGCAAGCAAATCACAAAGCCTAACATTTCTACTAGGAGATCCGTGCTCTGTGGTAACATAGGCATGGCTTTAGAGAAGTGGAGAGGAATAACAGCTCCGCTGTCCTGATAACATTTAGTTGTTATTCCTCTAGGTAAACACTAGAGCTGAGAAACAATGGTGCTGAAGTTAATTTCCATTCTAACGGTGCCATATAATTATATCCAGTTATCCAATGTGTTTTCTGAAGATTAGATGATCTCTTCTCATGTACCTGCTTTCAAACTCAGAATGAATCTGGAAAATTCTCTTGTCCTGTAGCTCTCATTAATACAAATAGGTTCCATTAATCTTTTATAACCACTATGATGATACTCAGTCAATTTATTAGGAAATGCTATACTAACAATTTTGTTTAAAATTTTAAAATATTTTAAAATAAGCTCCGTATGACTGAAGATACATTATTTCTGAAAGAACGCAAAGCTTTCAATGCACTTCTGAAAATCAGTATTATTAAATATAATAACCTATTCTAGGGCTGTTTTTCCATAGCAAGAATCTACTTCTAAACCTATGCATAACTTTTGTCTTAATGGTTTATATAATGTCTGTGGTTATTCCACAAAATAAAAAATGCTTTACAAGGGAAAGGGAGGTCATTCTCTTTAGCTTTTTATGCTTGTTATTATTGTACACTCTTTTCTGCCATCTTTTGTGTTTTTTTAAAAATGTAGACAACTAAAATCTTTTCAGACCTCAACTCTACTTAAGTGTCCCCATGTGTATAATTATTTTTTTGTTATCATTACTTGAAGTTTCTAGTCCTGTCAGTATTTTGAATTAACTTTTTCTATTTTGGTAAAAGTATTTCAGAAAGGTGCACATGCATATATATCCAAACACATATATACAAAGTATAAGTGTAGAAGTACTACATACAAACATTATACGTTGACGTATATGAATATATAAATGCAAGTATACATATGTGTATGTACATATGTGTATATATGCATGTGTATACACAAATATATAATGTATGCACAAATGAAAAAAATGGTGCTATGTATTATGGCGGTGTAGATATTGTTTGACAAATCTTTTTTTTTTTTTTTTTTTTACTTTAAAGGTTTTTCTTCTTGAATTTATTTTCCTTGAAATATAAGCCTTTTTTAAAGAAAGGTATACGTAAGGAAGATACCAGGAAGTGATATATTGTTGATATCATAAAAAATATCTTTAGGGTTTCTAAAGAATAAATAAAATTTTCACTTAAACTTCAGTTTAATCACTGCAACTTATGTTATAGACTGCCCATAAGTTTACTCAGCCATTTCAGAGGTGAAGGTAATATTTAGGTTAATTAAATTATGTTAATCTTGAAATTTGTAAGAGATATGAAAGAAAGATTTCAAAGTGAACTACTTTATTTAGAAAAAAAAACAAAAACAGAAAATTGTGACAATTTTCTGTAAGAATTTTCTCAACAAAGTGAGCTGTGACTTACGAAATTAGGCAAAAATCAGAAGCAGTTTAATATTAGAAGGACAATGCTTAACCAGCAAGAGCAAAACTTCATTTCTGGTTCACTTATAACACAATGTTTACATTGTTATATTGTACCTAGGCATAATTTTGAAGCTATTCTTTCAAACATAAAGCTTTTTCAGTGAAAAAACAGTCATACTAAAAGAAAGCTCTCATCTGACCTTATACATGTGATACTGGAGAAAGATTCTTAAAGCATTTGGGCACTCTATTAATTGGCACAGCTTTAAAAATCTGAGTATGAGTGTTTTTTATCATTAATTTTACTGTTAGGTTAGAGGTTTTTATGTTTTAAAATTATGATGAAATTGCAGCAGTTATGTTCACCAGTTAATATAATTATGTGACAAAAGGCAAATAGTTTTTTAATTGTAACTTTTAAAAACTTTTTAAAAGTTATTTGTCATTTTAATATTGTCAACATATACATTATTCATGAATTATGTATTTCTTTATTTAAAACTGTTGGAGAATTGGCATATATTCGAGCGTAGATGGATGCAAATGAGAATATAATTATGTGTATGTATAAATATACCTGTATGACAATACTTAATGGAAGCTGTCAAATAGTTTACTTCAATTGTGATTTTCCTGTCTTCAAAGCATATAATGTCTCCTGAGCACTGCTAGTAAGTGTTTTGTTAAATTCAGTTAGTTCAATTCAGTTCATTCCCTATCATTGTATATGCTAAAGCTTTGTCTCTACTCTTAATCTTCAATTCATTCTCTGACCACTTTAAAATGCAATAAACACAGGTTAGTCTTTCTAATGACCTGAAATGCTAATTGAGAAACTAGAAGAGACCAGAGTTACTGGAATAGACTTCCTTATCAAGGAGAATATCAGTACAGAGTATCTCTAGAGTTGTTCTAGGAATACGTAAAGCATTTCCAGTCAGAGATTGCATTAAAATTGATTTGCTTTATTAATGTGAAATTTTCTGAATGTATCAGAATAAAGGTAGAGATACAGTCCACATGATGTGGATAACACTTTCTGCTATAAATTTTCATAATTTATATATAAATCTGAACTTTATACTATATATTCAGTTATTGAAGAGAGATTCTTATGAATCTTGGTATTTTTACTAGAAATTTTGAAGCTAAGTCTCTAACTAAATATGTGTGCAAAGTCAAATAAAATAGTGAAGCCTTGAAAAATGGTCTGTTTGCACAACCCCAGCAGCAGATTAACGTGTAGTTCATAGCAATTTGAAACTATTGCAATTTTTCCTTAATTAAGTCTTCTATTTGTCTCCTTTTGCGTTTTTTCCCCTTTGAATACATATGGTTTTTTTTACTACCATAATGGAATTTTCAACGAAGAAATTCATCTCCCATCACATAGCCAAAATTCTGCTATGCATAGTAGCAGCCCCTGTCACTGTCTCTAAGACTTGCCCTCAGATTTGGATTTCTTAGTTACTATTATCGCATTACCAAAATGAGGAAATTCTATTTAGATCGTACATTCAAGATTGGACTAAAAGATGAGATTTTTTTGTTGTTTCTTTTGCTTTGTTTCCACTATAAGAATATTGTCTATACAATAGAAAGCCTCCTTGCTTTTCTTTTACTATGAGCCTGCAGAAGTCAAAGTGATTTGTCTGTTTCCTTGAGAAACAGTAAGGCTTGTTAAAAAAAATAACAGTAAAAAAGAGCATCTTTTGTGTTTTATCTGTTTTGGTTGCTTGCAGTTGGTTACATATTATCTTGTGAGGTAAGACTGATGCTACTCACTCCAAATTCAATAATGTCATTCACATTATTGTCCAAAGCCTAAAGCTTCCATAGTTACTGAAAAAAAAAATGGAAAAAAAAAATCCCACCTTGGCCTTAAATCTCAGTTTTATAATGTTCTGATCAGCAGCTCTGTACCTGTATTCCTTGGGATTTGAAACCAAGCTAAGGACTGAATTACTCCTCTTAGCCACACAGATGAAGAAGCAGATCTGAATGCAGCAGACTGTTGTGAATGGGGAGAAGCGTGATCCCTTGACCTGTCCTTTTTTGGGAAGTGAAAAATGCAGGAGTTCAGTCCAGACATTTCTGAACATGGTTCAGAACCTATTCATGGTTAACGGCTGTATATTCAGAACAATACCAGTAACTGGTCTTCCTCAAAATACATTTTGCATGGACCAAATGAAATGGTGGCTTGTTTTTTGTTCCTTGCCTCTTATCTGACATTATAAATAACGGAAAGTCAATTAGTACAAGTTTTAGTGGCAGTTCTTGCCACTTTGATAAATGTCACTACAAATGAAAAATGAATTATTGCAGCCTTATATGTAGCTTGAAAAATTAACCTCATGCCCTCGATATGGAGCTGAATAAGAATAAGTTATTTGAAAACTTGCAGCTGGAAATTAATCCAGTGGGGCAAACATTTCCCTTGAGGTGGAAGAAAAAAAGCCTAATAGCTTGGTTGCTTTTGGTGCTTTTTCTAGCTGATTTAGTCTTACCTCTCTCTTTGGAACGAGTGGTAGAAACTACCTACTTGCACTCAAACTGGGGTGCATACACGTTATGAATTTATTTCTGCTCTTTTCCTATCACCATACTTCCTTTAAAAATGAGACTCTACCTGGCATCAGACTGCTGCCTCCATGTTGAGCCCATCTCACTTGCATCAGGTCTTCCTCCTCGTTGCTGCCTCAGATTGAGGTGACGTTTCTGCCAGCTATATTAGTTTGTTTAATGCTAACGGATGTTTAAATTACTGTTTAGCTTTTCCTCCCCACCCCCCCCCCCCCCTTCTGCTCTTTTTTCTCCTCCTCCTTACCTAACAAAAAATGGTTGCTAAAACTGTTCATGGTGATTGATACAGAGTGCTTCTGTATGCTGGAAACATATCCTGTAATTACACTGTTCAGACATGAAGATTGTATTACCTCAAATTGCCTGGAATGATGTCAATTTATCAAACTTCTTGCGAGAAGTTCATCTCTGCTGTAAAGTGATCACTTCTCTCTCTGTTAGCTTGCTTTATCTAATACAAAGGGTCCAGAGGGGATTTATCCACTCTCTCTTTCAACCTCATCCTCCTTTGGATTCTACTAGACCAATGGGGAAAAGAATGAGAGTGTGTTTTGTGACTGCCTTGTTTATTTTATCATCTTTCAGTGCAGTGGAGGGAGAGGATGTATAATTTGATTTGAAAACCCAAGACAGTTAAGCAACAGCGCTTCAACAGAGCAGCAGTAATCATGTCTGCTTACTGAGGTAAAACACGGTCTGTTTGTATTCCAGACAGAAGATTTCAATTATGCTTGTTTAAGACTAAAAGATTAAAAAGCATACAGATTCATTTCCTATTAAGCACTCTTTTAGTGAGCCTTAAATCACAGTATCAGTGTGCTTCCTGGATGCTTTCTTTTCCATTTAATGCCACCAGAAGGAAGAGAACATGTTTGCAACACTTGTCTGCCTGTTAACCATTACAAGATGTCCTACAAAACAATTTTTACCCTTTGGACTTCCAACAACAGGATGATTTACTTAGCATAGAAAGCCAAAATCTCTAAATGTTTTTAAGAAGAAAAAATACACCTAAAATTGGGTGTGCAGTAGTAGTTTCTTAGGCATTTTTTTCCTTGGTGTCAATCTACTGCTTTCTGATTAGGTCAATTAAGATAAATCATAGAATATTCTGAGTTGGAAGGTACCCATAAGGATCACTGACGTCCAACTCCTAGAACCTCACGGCACCACCCAACATTCAATCCATATTTCTGAGAGCACTGTCCAGATGATCCTGGAACTCCAGCACCTGGGGCTGTGCTCACTGCCCTGGGCAGCCTTTTCCATGCCTGGTGGCCTTTTCCATGCCTGCCACCCTTGCATAAAGATCCTTCTCCTAACTCCCATTTTGGCCTTCCCCTGAAGCAACTCCAAGCTGTTCCCTCACGTGCTGTTGCTGTCATAGAGAGCAGAGCTCAGAGCTGCCCCTCCATCTCATTGAGGAGCTGCAGCTGTCACGAGGCCTCCCTTCAGCTCCTCTGCTCTGGGCTGAGCAAACCCAGGGACCTCAGCCACTCCTCGTAGATTATCCCCTGTAGAATCTTGATTGTAAATTTTAGGAGCAGATTTGTGATATTCAAAAGACAGTTACTCTGAGGCAATCTAAACTCAACGAGTAAAATGAAGCATGATTTCTTAACAGCCTGAATTCATTTATTTTTGTATGTTTGCTTTTAGTCTTCTGATAAAGAGATATATATATATATTTTTTTTTTTTCTAGTATACTTTTTTCCTGACAGCCAGATCTAAGTTCTGCGTGGTTTCTCAGTGTAGTCTGTTTCTCAATAAAATATGAGGAAAAAAGAAGAGCTTTTAATCTTCTTGTTTGTTCTCTGTTGTTACTGAAATACTAAGCGCTTTTAAAACTGCCATAGTCACACAGATTGACGAATCTAAGCTGAGCAACAGTAAGTGCAAACTAAAAAGTTCCAATTTTCATCTATTCATCTATTTTCATCTGAAGTTCATCTATTCACATGGTTCTCGTTAGCCAAAAGAATGCAGACAGTGAATTCACCATCTCTATTCTCTTAATGCAACACAAGCTTCAAAGGAGAAGCATAAACAGGACTGCTCCGGTGCCTCCAGAACTCCATTTTCCCCTCTTATGAGTGTAACCAAACTCTCTTTAAAACTTTGAGCTTATCTCGACTTAGCTGCCTCTGATATTTCAGCTCAAGGAGGATATTCCAGCTGGGAGGCTAAAAAAGCCTTTGGGGACTTTATTAACTTTACTTAGAATAAAAGCAATGCCTCTTGGCTTCGTATTTTACAAAGACTGCCCAGCACATAATCCTTGAGGTAGTGGGCTCCTGTATTCCTGTGATTTAACTAATTAAGTAACCCTTTATGGTATACTGCTGGGTAGGTCTGGCAAAACCTCCTACCAAAGAGACCAGAGCTCTATTGAAATAACGCAGTGAGTACACTCATCAAAGATCCTATTAATAGGGAAAGAAATAGTTGCTAAATGAAATCCAAGCCAGAGTTGGCATTCTTTGATAGAAATTCATCTTGTCATTCTCTTACTATATGTCTGCTGCTCCTATATCCTATATTTTTGAGGCTATCTGGCTTACATTCTTGGTAGGAATTATTTCTTATAACATTTCTTCAGGGGATAACTGAGGGAATTCCTGGATTGTTGTAAAAACGTGCATAATTCATTCACAGGCTTGACTTTTTTAGAGATTACCGCACATGTTTTCAGAGCTCTGTCTCAGAAAGCACTATTACTGATACCAATTATAATTTTTAAACTGTTGACAACAATGAATCGTTTTCTTTTATATTTTCACAGACAGCAACAACTGTCTCATGTCCTTGTCTCTTAGAAGTCACTAGTTCATAGTTTTACTTGTTGTTTTCTCCCTCACTAGCCAGCTTAAGGAACAGTTCAACTTCTCAATGTCTGGAATTTTTTTTTACATTTGCTTTTATGAGGGCTGCTTCATAAGTAATACCTCCTAGTTTATTACATTGGTTCATGAGGTCAGAGAAAGATGTTGGTATGGCAGTTGAGGTTGAACCTTCCCACCAATATTCTGTTACTTTTTGTCTCTATGTGGCAGATGGCAGCAGAGGGGCAGTCTGACAGAATGGTGTCTGACATGGAAGTGTATATGAAACAAAAGTGTGACACTGAATTCCTCCATGTGGAAAAAATGGCACTCACTGACACTTGCTGAACATTTATGGAGACCAAGCAGTGGATATGAGTGCAGTGAGGCAATGGGTGGTTTGTTTCAGCAATGACATTGTCATACCAACTGTGAGACTGTGAATGACCTCAACTGGTACAGATTTTTATGAACATGACATACAGACTCTTGCTCGTGGCTGGAGAAAATGCATAGTTACTAATGGTGACTGTTGAAAAATATTGTTGTGTAGACAAGAATTTGCTCTATCAAGTAGTATTATTGCTCTCTTTGCATCTCTTGTAGTTTCCATGAAAATAAATAGAAGGTATTACTTCCAGGGTGGCCTATGTACTATTTTCTTTTTTTTTCTTTTATGACCTAGTGGACTACTTCAAGCATCCACAGTAAGAACTGTCTCATATTCCCCATGCTGGAAGGGAAACCTGCTGTTGCTGTTCTTACTGTCGCTGTTTGATTACATAGCATAAAAATCACTGTCCAGTAGGCAAGAGCACACCGTCAGCCCTGTCTGCCAAAACGACATGGAACAACTTTGATCCCATCTCCCACTGTGCTATACTCCAGGAAGGCACTCACGGAAAACAAAATGACCATAGCTTGCTGTCAAGCTTAAGATTCTGTCCTATAAAATATGTTGTGGATAATAGTCTTCTATATAATTTCCTTAGAAAATAAAGGCTCCTGAGGAAAGATATGAATAATTTGAGAAGAGTTTTGCTGTTGTGAAAAAAAGAATAATTTTAACTCTATTGTCAGTTTTGTTGATTAATATCTGTTAATGTTTTGTTTTTTGGTAAGTACGGGCAAAACCTCACTCCTTAATCAAAGAAAAAAGAAATCAGTTGAAATCAAGGCTTTCCTCTCTTCCCCATTGTGACTGAAATTGTTTTCTGACGTTGTATGGTTAAAAGAGACTAGATCTGTATTTGGACATGATGCTGATCTTGCAGAAAAAGTACACATGCAATTAATTTTATGCATACAGGTACAGACCAGTCACCAGTGAAATTTCTCATATGATATGAAGTGGTAATATGATAGGTAATATATACCAAACTACTTTTAAATATAGTACATCTAAGCAAGGTACAATCTTCAGTTTTCTTATTGCAGTTTCTGCTGTGTTTAATAGCAAGTCTGGATCAGTTTTTAATGTTCTTGGTTGGAATCTCCCAGTGTATTTCAGGCTGAAGCTTATTTCAGTGGAATGGATGTATTTATTCCTGGGAGAGGTTTTGCAAGAAGCAAGTATAATTGCAAGGTAGATTTGATGCTGCAATTGGAAACATGACACTTCTATCTTGTGGGAATTCTTTTTTTCTTTCCTCTGTGTTGTGTCACTTCCTCCATCAGAAGGTTTCAGCAGAGTTCAGATCAAAGAGTGCAACTAGTTCTCCACATACACAGAGCAAAAAACTCAGAGGACCTTCAACTCCTCAGCAATAGGAACTTGTTTGAGTGGAAGTAGTTTTCGTTTTGATGAAATATTAGTTAAGACTGACTTTTCTCTTGCTTTCTCAGCACAGCGTAATTCATACTTCCCTTTACACATACGTAGAGTTGTTTATACAGCCTTCCAGAATAAAGGTTAGCAAGATAAAACGTAAGCTCCCCAGATAGGGTTGTGATAGGGCAAGAAATGAGGTAAACGATACTGTGAACCCTCTTGTAGTAAGGATAGGTGACAGCAAAAGACAAACTGCTTCTGCATTTGACATAGGATTTAAAGCCTCTCTCACCATGGTAGATCCCTGAAGAGGCATCACAAGGCTTTCCACGGTATGTATAAAATCAGTGTAACAGCAGTGAAATACAGCAGTAAAGGAGAGGTAGAAGACTCTCAGGTTGGTAGGGTGAGGGGTTAGGAGTTGAGAAAAGTATCAGGCATTGGTGGAGTCTGGAAGGAAGGGGTGGGAATCAAGTGACCAAGGGGGAATTTAGAAGAGCAAGATGTCCTATTTTTCCCCTCTTTCTAACATAGTTTGCAACCTCTTTCATTAGTCTTATCTTGAAAGTTCAGTACAAGTTTAAACAAATTTCAATTTCAGAGTTGTTCTCTTTTCACTTTTGTTCTTGATTGAACCTGTTCAGGTCCGTGAGCCTCCTATGCTGCTTTAGCATAAGAGGGAGGGAGGGGAAAGGGTGCAAGGGTTGGAGCTGGGAAGGAAGGAAAAAATGGATGAAAGAAAAGAGGAAAGAAGTTGGGGGGGGGAAAAAACAGAAGGAAAGAAGGACGGAAGAAAGGGAAGAAGAAAGGTAGAAAGGAAGGAAAAAAAAATAGTCTGACATTGCAGAAAAAATGGGAATAGACAAGGATGGAGAGAGGAAAGGTGAAAGGAATTGCATGTGGAAGGTTATCAGTGCAATTCTCATTGGCTATTGGTGCTGCTTTAAGGAAAGAGTTCCCTTTCCCTTTTACCCCAATCCCTGCAGCTATCTTTGTAGTTTGTTCTATGGCAACTGTACTGTGGTTGCTCTGACTCCGTATCCTGTTATCTCTACCACTGTGCAAGTATTCTTCATGTATTTAACATTAATGCAAGGAGTTAGAATTGCTGTAACGTAGTCTGGTACAGTAAATTGTTCTGTTTGAAATATTTGGGTAAATCTGATAAAATTTTGACCTTATATCCTCTTACTATAAAAGCTAAATTGGCAAACAAATGAAAAAGTGCATAATCTCCTTATTGTAGTTTTTTTATCAAACATTTTCAAAGTATGTACAGAAGGAAGGGAGGAAAGAGAGGCATGAAGAGTTCATTTTGTTTTTGTTTTTCTCTTTTTCTTTTAGTATAAAACTCTTTGATGGCAAATGTAGAAAAGACTTTGCAGTGCATGAACATTTGTCAAGGAAAAGAAAGATTATTTTTAACAATAATATTCTACAATTCTAGATACCCAACATCATTGCATGTTTAGTATCTGACATACAGTGAGACCCACTAATAGCTAAATAGTTCCTAGGGAAGGAGAGGAAGTAAAAGGGAGTAGGGTGAGATTAATGAATAAACATCTTTGTGGTGACATTCTCATCATAAGAGCTGGAAACTGGAAGCTTGAAACAGTCTTTGCACGTTGAGTCATCAGTAATTTTCAAACATCACCCTCAATAAAAGATATGGGTCTGATAGATTATGGTAGAATGTTGATTTTCTCTCTTCTCTTCTCTGCATTGCTTGATGGCATTGGTACACAAAAACAAGTGTCCTCTGCACCCCCACTCTTTTTTTTTTTAACCAGTAAGTATTCTAGCATGAAGTTTTAAATATTTCATACTTAGAGTGCCTTTTTCATTAAGAATACACTTTTATTTCCTGACATTGAGAAAATGAATCAGGATCATCACTTTAAAAAATTCTGTTTAAATGCAGATTTTGAATGGCTGCCAGGACTGAATAAAAAATCCCTGCAGAACAAACACTACAAAAATCAATAGTGTTCTTTCCAGGGAGGCATATCTATCTGGTCATGTCTCTTTGCATTTCATTGTAGTACTCTTTTTGTTTTAAAACCTTTTTTCTTTCATAAAAGTGATGCCTTGTACCTACCTAAGCTAAAAAGAACTGTTGCACTCCATGAGCCTTGAATAAATAACTGACCATCATAATTAAACAAGTGCTTCTTGAGGATCTTTCTAACTTCAATTTTCCAATATTGCAAGGAAAATTTGTGATTCTCTTTAACTCTATTATTTAACATATTAGTGGCTTGCAAATATTTATATGTATATGAATATAACCACTTGTCCATAACTTTGTGTTTCACTGCATTCTCCTTATACTCCTCTTTCCTTGATTTGTTTTGTATTTTGTTTTGTATTTTGTTTGTTGGTTGTTTTTTGTTTGTTTCTTTGTTTTGAGGGTTTGGTCTTCACTGAGAATTGACTTCTCTCTGCTCTTTCTTGGGAGATCCCTGCATCTAACCAGACCTAAATTCAGCCTGTTTTCTGTGACAGTCCGGTAGAGTCTTTCACTTGAGCTGCCCTGCTGATCACTTGTTTACTTGTGAACAGATAAACAGTTAAGCATTTTAAATTAACACATTTGCAAAGAAGTTGCAAAGAAGTTAATAAACATGTTCACAATACCATGGAGATGGCATCTTATGCCAGGACAGTAACAAAAAAGAGGCTGTATAGCAGTAATTTCTCAAGCCACAAGGACATATGGGAAAAATCCTTAATGACTTTACATCCACAGACCACTGACATTCTTGAATACTGTTGTTTTCAAAATGTAAAACATCATATCCAAGTTATAAATAAATGGCAGCAATTAAAAAAAAAAAATTGAAACTTGTACTGTGTAAATGTATAGCTCTGTAAATTGCTGTTCAAGAAGAAAATCAACAAAAAAAAAGTTGATTTTGTTCTGAATTAGTTTAGTAAATCCATAGTTTGTGAAACAGACCCGAGATACTTTAGTCTACACTGTACATAAGAGCTTAATTATAGGGAAGTAAAGACTTCTCTGTAATGACCTCTTGTCTTCTGACCACAACACAGTCTTTCAGAGAAGAAAGAAGGAAAAAGAAGTGACTTTGTGATAGAGAATGTACTATACCAAGTGTTACCATGGTATTCCATGTTACACCTGTATTCCAAAACCAAAACTTAAGTAAATGAAGAAGAAAATGCATAGATATAATTTCCATTGTAGCAGTTTGTTGAAAAACTTGCAGTGCCAGAGATAACATAAACTTACTAGTAGTTCATAAACTACTTCATAACTTCATAAACTACTAGTAAGGTACATTGTCTCAGAACTGAAATTGCGGCACAAATTTTTATAAATGATGTATTTCTGCAAGCTCAGATGCAGTCTGTGAGTCTTACCTATTAGAAGCTTTTACCAAATACTCTAAAGTGCTTTAAGTACAGTCCCTATCAAAAAGGATTGTTTTTTAAAGTAAAGATCTGAATTCAACTATCCTATTTTTTCCTTCCAGTTCTCATCAACTAAATGAAAAAAAAAAAAAAAAAAAAAAGTTGGATCACTCTTAGATATTACAAATTAAAATTGACAGTTATATTTTCAAGACTAAATACTGCAAAAGATGGAGGACTTTGTGATTTTTTTCATTAATCATTTTTCCATTTTTCCATTTCTATTTCCTCCTCGATGCTGAGCTAAATATTTTTATGCATGGAATTCATTTAGTAAAAGAAAAACATCAAGTTGGTTCAAACATCTTAATTGTGAATGCTATTTGGGTCAAAATGAATTGTCAGAGTATAACAGCAATTTTACTATTTTATAATGTTATAAAGTTCTTCCCAAGAATATTTCAGGTATTTTAATTTTTCTTTCTTTGCTTCTCCATTCCTTTATTTTATTTTTTAATTTAATTTCAAATAATGGCAGGATGCTATGTTTTGGACTGGATAAAAATCAGAGATCAGGCTTGTTATTATGTAATCAAATGTTTATAGTCTGTAACAAAACTGAAGGGATGCAGAGCTATCACACAAAATGGGAACAACTCAGAAATTTTGGAACTTTGCTTTATGATCTGAGAGCGAATTCTGATGTAGCTGGTGTCCCACCTAGCTGAAGTGAACTCCACAATAACAGAGCAAGACATAATGTTGCCTAAAACTTACAGGGAATTACACTTTTTTCTCTTTTATTCTACACAAGATATCTCCTTATATATACTGTGAAGTACATTCAAGTAAAATTGTGAGAGACTGAGTAGTGCACACCATGGCCCTACAAACCTTTCTTCCAATACAAAATTAGGTTAAAGAGTTTCTCCCTGCTCTGTTGTGCACATTACTCTTCACAGGATGTGCAATGGACTGGATCAGTGAAGAACAAAAAAAGTTATTCTTAACAAAAAATCACTTCAGTATTCTTGTGTATTGGCTAGATACCAGCAGCTGCAGTGGCCAAGGCAATGTAACAGAGGCAAAACATGGTACAAATACTTTATCACGTTTTGTTTCCAGATTAATATATTACTAGAACATCTTTTCTTTACTTTCAAGGAATTCTTAGATATGTATTTCTGTTGTGTAAAAAAAAAATATGTTTGGGAATATAAATTTCATGTAGTTGTAACACTGAGAAGAAAATATTTTTACAAAAGTTGGTCAGGTTGCAGTTAGGGGGGTGTTGGTGTCTGTTCTCAGGTGACAAGTGAAAACCTGAGAGGAAACAGTCTCAACTTGTGCCAAATTGGCTATTGAGAAATTGGCTATTTCTTAATGGAGAGGTTGGTGAGGCTGTCCAGGATTCTGGTGGAGCCCCTGTCTCTGAAAATGGCTGTGAGGTGTGAGTGTGGCACTAAGGGACATGTTTGTTTTTTTTTTTTAATAGGTCTTTATGGGTCAGAATGGTGATCAGTCTTGATAATTTTGGTGGTCTTCTCCAACTGAGATGATTCTGTGTTTCTATTAGGGATCATTCACAGAGAAGATCTGACTGAATTTGAAGTGACTGTAAAATAGTTAGGGACTATATGGAACCTCCAACAAATCTCCAATATATAAAAGCATATTTCTCCACTGTTCTAGTGGAAAACACATTCTTGTACTAATGCTGAACTGTGTAGCTATGTTAGCAAGGAAAAGTAATGCTTTCTGATTTGTTCAGATGAACCTGAGTGACAAAGTTCTGACTCCAACTTGAACACACTATGAATGTTCCGTTTTGGGGAATAAAGTAATGACTTTAATTCAAAATGAACTGCAGACAGTTTTTTTTTTCTAAAACAAAACAAAACAAAACAAAACAAAAAAACCCTTTACATATTTTTAGAGAAATATGATTCTGAATATAGCAGCTATTTACATTATTTTGAAAAAGTATTTTCATTAGTCAAGATAATATTACTGGTTATGAAAGCACCTGCTTACTTTTCAATGACTTCAGAGAGACGTAAGTATGTAAGAAAACACTTAAGCTCATACTTGAATAGTTTTTTGCTCACATGAGAAATTTAATTAATTAATAAGTGTTAGATATATTCATGAATAAAATTAGACGTTTCTAAATTTTTAATGAATAAGTTAATTGTTCTTTGATATAGCAAAATGATCCATTACTGAAACGAGTCCCATGAGTACTTTGAAGATTTATATTTCAGCCTCTCACAATATCAGAGTATTCTAAACACTGAGTACTGTTAGTACATCATTTTCCCATTTGTTAGTAGAAGTTATTTCTATGAATTTGTGAGAAAAGATCCTCTGTAAGAATGCCCTTTCTATCTTCCTACCCAATTATTCTTTCATAAATAAAATGAATAGAATTTTTCAGTGCAAAATTTTTCAGGCAAAATTCATACTTTTGTCTTTTGAAATTAAAGATAGCTCAGCAAATGCTTCCTTGTGTAATGCTCAAAGCTATGAATACAACATAAAAGGTAAACAATAGCTTTTATTTTCTGTGTTTATAAGCAGGCACTCAATCTGAGTTATTGATTATGAATTATTATGAAGCAATAAGCACTAAAGGCTAACAAGAAAGTGAAAAGAAAACATGTGGAAAAATCCACTGATTCAAGTTCTGTTTATATAGGACTAAGAACTCAGACAAACAGAAAAATTAGCTAAACTGAGAAAATAAAGGGCTTTTTTTTTTATTTTCACTTTTTTTTTTTTTTTTTTAAACTTGAAATTTCCTTGTAGAACTCGTGTCATGGGAAAGTGTTTAAACAGCTCTGTAAAATTCAAAAACTATATAAAGCCACATGAACACAGTAACACTTGAGGCTGTACTACCTAATTCAAAGCAGCCATTCTTACTGCTTCAGGGAATAAATTCACTGACAGCTGGATCAAGAGGAAATCACTGTCCATGGAATACCAAACATAAAAAGCACTATGTAGAGGTTATGCTTTACAGGGTTATGTATTATTACAAATACTGTATTGGATGTGATAGACCACTGCTTTGTTCTGGTCTAGAAGTCGTCGTGGTCTCTGGAACGATTACCTCAGCCGTGCTGCTCAGAACTGCTACAGGGATAAACGTTCTGGTGGGTTCTCTGCTCCTGATGCTGATTATTTTTAAATTTTGATTTTTTTTTCTCTTTCAGTGAAATTGTTTAATGGGAAACGAAGTGCCTTCCAACATTATGAAGTCTGTACTCAAAGACTTTCTTGAGAATGTGGCTTCCTTGTCTTCTAAAACAAGGTTCAAAAAGTCTTTGTACTTTTTAAAAACCTGCTGCATATGCTTTCTTTGTAATCAACATGAGTATGAATGAGTGTACAGAAATTTGGAGAATGTTTTTTTCAAGTTAAGAAGAAAGCCAATGAAATACCTTACATGAGAAATTAAGAGGTGTCAGCTGCAAAACAGACTAATACATATAGCTCATAATCAACAAAAATATAGAAGAGAAAGTATATTTCAGGCATCAAAACCATTAACCTCTAAACAATTGCATCTCCTCATTGTCCTTCAGTTTGTTTTCAAATTACACACAGTAATGACTCACAAAAGGTAAACAGAAAAAAGTCAGACTCTGAGATTCTTTTGGAATGCTCTTCTGGTCTCAGGTAACTCACAATTTTTCCTGGAGAAACACGAAAGAAGCAATGATGCTAATGGCTGCTAATGTGTGCATTTTGTATGTGGAAGTCTAACCTGCAGCTTCAAGCTCAGTTATTTTCCTTGGAAAAACAGTGAATTTTTCTATGACAAACATTTTCATGAGTTGATTTCTATTGAAATGGTTTGTTTCCCCTTACCAACTTTGGATGCTTATGTTTCATTATTTTGAAGGTTAAGGAAGTCCAGACGTGCTTTCATGTAATAAATTAAAGACATCTGTATACAATTCATGACTCTGGTTTCACAAAGCGGAGGAAAAAAAGGATGCTGTCATTGTTGCTGTCCTTTGCAAGCTGGAGTTGATGTATAACAGCAGGTGCCTTTGAAAGAAGTGTTGTTGGCACTTGTAAAGGCAGACTGCCCAAAGCTGCATCTTTTTTTTTTATTCTTTTTACTCAGGGAAAGGCCATTGTTTTGTGTTTTGTTGTTGCTGTTTTTTGTTTGTTTGTTTGTTTGTTTGTTTTTGTTTTGTTATGAGTCTGTCAGTGGAAATCTCTGAAGAAGAGCTCAGGCAGATTAAAAGACACAGTAAGTTTAAGAAACATGACAATAGTGGATGCTTGGTCATTGGTTGCATTTAAGTATACTTATACTTAATATTGTCTAAACCCAGCAATCCTAAAATTGCACTGTACTGTTTTTATAGTATTATTATTATTATTACTATTTCTTACATGTTCAGATGCTTAGAAATTGCTAACCACTCTTTTTTATTTACAATGTCTTCTGTAATAATATATGGTCATAATGAAGCCAATAGAACTGAAAAAGAATTCTGTAGGAGCTAACTCCAGAAATCTGCACTGCCTAATTTCTCAGATTACTTTCCTTATTTCAAGATGAAAATTTTGGAAATGAAATAATACACAGCACTAGTTAAAATGCCTGCCATTGTATACATTGATAGGTCTCACATTTTGTATTACAGTTCATGTTAAGCTGATTTACACCTTCACATATACCAGAAATCTAGGTCAGTTCACAGACAAATTTAAAAGTATCAGATGAAGCATTTTTTGGAAATTTGGATACCATGTCTGTGTTGAAGATGATGTCACTAACTAAGATTCAAGGTAATTGCTACTTTTGCTTGCCAAGTCTGCAGGATGCATCAATTAGAGGGAAGTCTGCATGCAACATTTGAAATCATTAGTAGTGAAACTACACTGATGTTGATGTTTTGTAGTGGTGTCAAAGCATTTTCTTCCTATTAAACCCTTTCATTTATTCTGAAATTTTCCAATACATAAAAATATACCAATGAATTAAAACAAGAATCAAATGAAAAAAAGAACAGTTATAAATATTATTAAATATTTCAATCTTATTAAAATTAAATGCTGTTATACTTGCATAAAATGAGAGATGTTTGATTTTTTCCTATTGTTTTTTTCTTTGCAGGTAACATATTTTGACACATATATATATATATACATATATGTTGCAAGAAGAATATAGCACATAGGCTTTTTTTCCTGGATTCTTCTGAATGTTTCAAGAAACCACATTATAATATAATAATGCATTATGATTGGTACAAAACTTCATTTATCTTGTCCTACTGAGGAGCTGCTTCTAACAAAATATGAAACACAACATTGTCATCTTTCCCACAATTGGGTCAAAAATCAAAGGTTCAGAGATAAAATACTTATTGGAAAATAAATTCTCAGAATTTTTTTTTACATCTCTATTTTAACAGCACTTAAATGACTTGGGAAAGCATTTCAGGAAAAAGATTTTTTTTAGAAAATAAACAAGGAAAAAAAAGCCACCCTCGACATCTGAAGGGTTAGAACTTTAACATTAGAAGAAGGGATAATTAGAACAAATATTTATTTTTCTGTTGATTTGCTTGACTAACTCTAACCCTCAACAGTAAGTGCTTTGTGCTTTCATTGAATATTTTATTTGTTAGCAAATATTCTAAGGGAAGTGTAGTCCCCTGTACTTTGCAGATGACCTCAGGAAGTATATTTACGTAGAGTAAAATCATAGAAGAAAGTGACATACTATGATTTCACATTGCCTATCATTGCATATCAGGCTTTGGAAGACACTACATTAACTTACTGATATGTTGTACCTTTCTCGGTAAACTGTTCAAGTATGAGAAGTGCATCATCTACGTAGACTGCTTTCAATGTCACTGTGTAGGGAGGTGTTCACATATCCTTCTTTCACTTCTAGAGGTAGCTGAGTGTTTAAAACTATTTTAGTCTTTCTTGATAGTGAGAATAAACCAGCCTATCTCCTGAACATTGTGCTGCAAATTGAAATGCTGTTTCCTCATGTAACAGTTGCTTGCACATTGTGGCACTTTCCATGATCAAAATCATGCATGAGGTTACCATAATTTTAGGATGAATTCATGAAACATCTACATGCAGTATCTAAGTAAGAAGAGTGGTGAGTCAAGACAACCAGTTCATGGACAGCAGAAGCACCTACATAGCATTTCAGGGAGGCTTTTCAGTACCTAAAAAGGGTCTGGTCTGCAAGAAAGCTGGAGAGGGACTATTCATTAGGGTCTATTCTTAACAATGAATATCTTCATTATGTAGCTATAGGGATTGTTTCAATTTTAAAAAATATATATATCTGATTGACAACTAATTTCTTGCTTAGCCAATAAAAGAAAATCCAGATCTGATTTTATTTTTTGGGGTAGAACTAAACTGTGACTTATTTGACTTAAATGACTTTAATATGAAGAAGAAAACTTTGTTTGTCTCTGTCTTTCATTATCAGTACTTCAAAATTGGAAGCGTCACCTGTTTTACTCTTTTTTTCTTTCTGAATGATTTTTTTTTTTTTTTCCATAACATACAAGATGGTGTGAAAATCTATCCACTTACAAAGTGGTTAGCATTCATTTTTTTGTTTTCTAGTTTGTAAAAAAGGCAGGGCACTAAGAGATAAAACTGGAGAAGGAGGAAGGTTGATGATGAGATGTTCTGAATTGCACAGCATAGCATAACTATATTCTAACAGAGCAAATTTTTGTCATCTTGAAGGCCATGGTAAATATAACACAACACTGAAAATGATGCACAAAAATACAGCTTATTTATTAAAAAAGTATATCCAAATGTGTATAATGTAGAGACAGATATTTAAATATGGATAATATAAAGACAGACAGAAACAAAGGGCATTTGTCTGTTGCTCCTTTTATCAAAAATCAGGAAGATGTTCCTCCTGTGCTCTATTCCAAAGACATTTTCTCCTTGGTTTTTAGTGTATCTACAGAGCAAGTGATTTATGTAAGCCCTGCATATTTGTGTGTTTTGTCATTGAAAAGGTCACTGATTTAGCTATACTTTTGCTTGCTTGCAGTCGAAATACTTACTTATATTGAATACAAAGAGTTTTTACTCAGGTTAAAATATCCTCTTCACCTGCCTGTTGGGATTTCTTTTTTGTTATTAATTTAATCAGAACATTGTAATACTACTTCTTCATACAGCATTTCAGCTTTCTTGAGGAACTGTTTTGAGGCAAAATAGTACTTTATGCCTTCTAGAATGATATTTGAACTTGTACAACTCTCATCTGACACAGATCCTTGTATTTCTCCTAAATGACGGCTGATCACTCATTGTTCAGCAGTGTAAATGGAATTCAAACAGAGAGTTTTTTAAATACATGCCAGCTGAGACCAAAGGTACCAGTACTTTTGACAAATGACAAATTTGATGTTTGTAGAATAGCCTTTAAGGAATTACCATTGTGATAACATTGGTCCCACTGTTGGTCAATTTACTGAACTTTTTTTTTTAATCATATGCATTGATTTTTTTTAAATGTACAAAAAGAAGGTAAAACCAAACAAACTGTACTTAAGCAAAAATTTCACAGTATGCCATTTAAGAAAACCAACTCTAATTACCAGCCATGCCAAATTATCAAATTCTGTTGTGGAATGTAGCAACCACATTTCTTCATAGTCAATGCAATATTTTTGCTCAAATTTAAATTGACTACTTGGAAAATGAATGAAAAACATATTTCAAACTGAATTTCAAGGCAGCTGGCTGCTTAACAGGAAAGCTGAGTAGCACACTAGTAATGCTTGAGAGGTTCTCCAGAATCTTGAAAGCATCCAAAAGTATGATGATTATAAATTTTTACAAGTTTTATGTAATTATGTATGACATTTAATAGAAACCTTCCAAAGTGGCTGCCTGAAACATATCTGAACTCAAGTGAAATTAACTGTTAAGTGTACACTTCAAAAAGAAATCCTCTTTGTTTTGTACATCTGATGTTACAACAGTAATTTTGACAAAAATAATCAAACTGTAATTAAAATAAGCTGTGAAATATTAGATATTTTTAAATTAGTTATTTGGATTTGGTCTTGTTCAACTTTAATCCTAATTTTACTTTGCCACATTCCTTGTCTCTAATGCAGATACTTGGTATTTTGATGTCATTCTCTTGCTGCTTTATTTTCCAAATCTTTGGTATAGTAAAAAATGTTTCAATTGCATTACTAAAAAATTGAGATTTTGTGCTCAGTCTTCATTAGTTTGGTGTCTTAATGACAATGGAACAGTATGAGGATCTGTGGAAACAAGTTTTATATTCACTGTGCTTAGCTATCAGAATCAGAATGTTATGGCTTTATGAACACATTTTTTTCATCTCTAATCCAACCATCTTTTTTAAAACAGAACTGCCTTAATCACAAAAATAAATCTTCTATCTTCAGACAGGGCCTATTATTCAATGATACAAAGATTCTATGTATGTCTATACAAAATACAGAAGGCATGAATCAATAAGAACTTTGTACTGGTATCATTGTTTAATCACCTTGAAGCAAAGACTATGTACAAGAAAACATGAAACCTGCATGGAATACTTTCTTGAAGATTCCGCATATCCTTCATTTCTGTTACAATACAGCAAGCTAATCTATTGAAAGCTTACCCAAACTTTTTCATGTAATATTCCCACAGCAAAGTCTGAATCTAATTACACATTGTAAATTGTTTATTACAGCTTTCAATTCTTCTTGCATTTGAAAAGTAAAAAAAAAAAACAACCACAACAATGAGAAATTTAAAAAATCTAACTTTTCTATTAGAAAGCGTACTACTTTTGTCTCTATAATATCAGCACTAAAGTTAATGTGAACAGATGGAAAATGTGGGAGTATTAATAGTGAAAGAGGTTTCAAGGCTCACAGAATGGTTTACTGAAGAAAATCAGAGTAAATTTTATGAAATAATGGCTAGAAACAGAACATGGAAAATACTATCATTGAATGCTTTGATGTGGATCAATCATAGAAGGGATTTTTGGTAATTATACATCTGCATGAGTGGAGAGAGCAATTTTGCAATTAAAATAGTTCTTATGTGCATAATTCGTTTTCTTTTCAGGCCTATTAATAGCAATGTTAGTGGCAACAGACCCAGGTAGGCTTTCACGTGAAGTGGTGAGGCATTTTATGCTTGTGTGGGCATGCACATGCTCTGCCTGTTCCTCAGCTAAGGAACTGTGAGTGTGCACAAGTGTCATGGGGCTACAACATAAGATTCTCTGCATAACCCTCTAATTTTGGAGGATCTTCTTTCTTCTTGTTCTTACACTTCTCTCAGCTGCTTGTTATTCTCACTACTTAGTCTATCATGAGAATTTATTTTGCAAATTACAGTCCTGAATGCTACTTCTTGAAGCTGTGATTTTCTGTAGCAGCAACAGTGCATAAGAACAAAAGTTTGTCTGGAGCCTGTGTGCAACTCTCATTTTCTTCAAGAAATCTAAAGCCTATACAGAAAATATTAATCTATAATTCATCATTATCTTGTCTTCCCACTCCCTTCTAAAAGTGAAGCATATAGGAAATGTGGCCATTTTCCTATTCTGAGAAATTATTCTTCTGCACTTTCAGGAGTAAGTGCCTGAGAATATCAGTCAGTGCACTGGCCTCTATCAGTAAAGAAGTTCTTCCAAAATGGTTTGTTAAGGGTTTTTAAGCCTTTTATGGACTGAAGAACAAAATCTTGAGAGATTAATTACTGCTGCATGTATATGAAAACAGTGAAGTTCACAAGTATCTCACATGAAGCCTTTTTGCTTTCATTTAAGGTAATGCAAATTATTCAGCTTTAACATTATTAGTAAATAATAAGCCATTTGACTTAAATCCTTTCTGAAATACTCTGGCACAACACTAGGTTATTTTATTTGGGCATGCCTGTATTGTGGTGGAGGTTAGCCTCCTAGCTTATCATTCCAGTCATTATCCGCTTCTCCAGCTGTAGCAAGTATCTTGGTTGGTGGGTAATTTTTCCAAGAGTCAAATGTTTTAAGTATGTGTGATGCTATAGACACATGCTATAAATTCCTTCTATGGTGAGGCTATTATTCTCTTTAAATAGTATGTGTAAAGATAAAACCTAAAATAAGTTTCATATTTTACAGTCACATTTACCTACTTTGTGTGGATGTTTGATTAGACTTAAGGCTGAAAGACACTAAATAAAAGAAACAATAGTGACATTTTAATGCAGCTGTTATACAGTGTGTTACAGCTAACTCCAATTGGAAAATGCAGCTCTTACCATATTTCATTGAGTCAACTGAAAAACTGAAAGTTTTATAAATGTCAAACTTTAAAATTCAAAATTAGAGGCCAGCCTGGTGTATGCACACTCTAAGACTGTGCGTGTGTCTGCAGGGGAGGCTGACAGTATGTGTGGAAAGAGGGTTTGAAAACTGAAGGGTCTAATTCTGTAACGATCAGCTTCACATTTAAAACATGCTTCTCTCACTCATTTGGTGATTATAAAAAGTATTCCAATGTCTGTATTCAATGTATTCATTTCATTCTTTTGAATGAATATAGTGATTTAACATATCCCATCTCAGCACAGGATTTTATGTTAATCAATCCAGGATCTTTTATGTCTCTGCTCCTGCGACCATTAGTGTCACTCATCTCTGTCCCTGTTCAAGGTTGAGTTTAGGCAGCATTGTGTGAACTGTGCCTGCAGTTTAGCGCTCTGATTCAGCCCACTTCAGAACTTCGTCTCCATAAAGGAAAAGAGGAGGAGGATTCTGTGAGTAACTTACACCTCCCAGCTGACACCAGTGCCTGACTGGGGATTTCACAGCAGTGTTAAGTATGCTTGCTGGTGATGAACTTGAGTTTAAAGATTCAGTACAAATATAACTGAGATTCAATACATCTTCCTTGAACATGATGGGCTTGCATTATATGCAGCATTCCAGTTGATATATTAGGAGTGCTTGCTCCAATGACATTAATACTTCCATATTTCTTTTTGAAATACCTTGCCTGAAAAATCCTAAGATTGCTTTTGACATTTTCATGGCTACTTCACAGTGATGGTTCATAGTAATCTTATAATTGACTAATACACCTAGATCTTGCTCTTCCTCTGACATTTCCAACTAATGACTTCCCATGTGAAGGAGGAAATTCTTGTTATTAATCCTTGAAAGCATGACCTTGCACTTGACTATGAAATCTCATAACATTTTCCTGTTCCAGTCCAAAAGGTCTTTTATTTTTATTTTTTCCAGAGTGTAATATTCTCATCATTTCCTGTATTGAGAGTCTCTCTACTTCACATAATCAACAGAATTAGCAAGGTAAATTTAATACCAGGGTCCTGAATAAGTCAGAACCAAAGACCAATTCTTCAGAAACTTTGTTAGAAACTGTCTTGGAGCATGATATGTCACTTCTTAATATGAGCTATTTTTTTCTCTAATTTAGATTCTTCCCTTCCTATGTTAAACAGATTTTCCTACTCTAGCAAATCTGTATCAATGAAATATCTTTAATTTTTTTTAAAAAAGAAAGATACTGGATAAATTTCACAAACTACATGTGCTAAAACCATACATGCTAAAACCAGAGCTTTTTGCTCTACTTGTCATTTACTGATTCTCCCTTCCAATATTTCTTCTGGAGTTCTGAATGTTCAAGAAATAGATCTGTAGCATCCTCCATAATTTATTCTACCCCTTCTAAGAAATTTCTGTTCTGAGAGTGTAAGATAACATCCTCAGCATGATTTGTTCTTTAAAAATCATTGCTATATAGAAGGACCCAAACCATCCTGCAGATTTCCTGCACCAAAACTGTTTTTGAGCAGAAGCCAGACTGGCCCAGTACCTCCTTCTAACAGAAAGACACAACCACCTTCTCAGATAGTTGTAACTTTTTATGAGCATTTGGGGGTGGCCTAAGCAAATTGATCTGCTCCCCAAACTGCTTTTGCTTCCAGTAGGGATAATTGAATTAATCCCTTTTCTTAGGATGTTTAGGATATTTCTTCTCCCCCTTCCCCCACCTTCTGTTACAAAAGCAATTTATTCCCCTGCAAAATGAAGTCTTATTAAAAGCCAATAAAATGTTTAGCTCTTGTGTCGCAAGTTAGCACCGCGACACAGGGTTCTAGTACAGGGAAGATTTCTTTATTGCTGTCTCTCTATATCATCTTTTTCTTTCTCAAACGAGCCTTTTATATTCTATTCACACATATTCAGTACATTTCCACTAAGAATCCATTGGCTAGAAAGCAAGTAAGTTCCATAACAAGTCTTCATAACAGCAGACAGCTTATCTCATGCCTAGCTACCAAACATCCTTGCTTATTCTGTTCATCTCTCTTTCCCAGCGCTGTATTATCAGCAAGTCAACCTTCAACAAGGTCGAGCCAACCTGTCCTTCTCCCGCGCTCTTCTAAGATTCATAGAATGTTTTGGGTTGGAAAGGACCCTAAGGATCATCCAGTTCCAACCCTCCTGCCACAGGCAGGGCCACCAACCTCCAGATCTGGTACTAGACCAGGTTGCCCAGAAGCCCATCCAACCTGGCCTTGAACATCTCCAGGGACGGAACATCCACTGCCTCTCTGGGCAACCTATTCCAGCACCTCACCACTCTCTCTGTGAAGAACTTCCCCCCGACATCCAATCTAAACCTTCCCTCCTTCAGCTTGAAATCATTCCCCTTTGTCCTATAACTATTTACACAAGTAAAAAGTTTATTCCCCTCCTTATTTCAAATTCCCTTTTAAATACTGGAAGGCTGTGATGAGATCTCCTCACAGCCTTCTTTTATCCAGGCTGAACACGTCCAGCTTCCTCAGCCTGTTTGCATAGGAGAGGTACTCCAGCGTTCTGATCATCTTCTCGGCCCTCTTCTGGACCCCCTCCAACAGTTAAACTTTTTTCATGTATTGGGGGCCCCAGGCTTGGACTCAGTACTCCAGATAGGGCCTTCTGAGTAGAGAGGAACAATCACCTTCTTTGTCCCTGCTGGCCAACCCTTTTCTGATAGAGCCCAGGATACTATTGGCCTTTCAAGCTGCAAGAGTGAGTTGCTGAATCACGTTCAATTTTTCATCCACCAAAAGCCCCAGGTCCTTCTCTGCAGGGCTATTCCCTAGGAGTTTTTTCTAGCAGTCTGCATATGTATCTGGGACTACTTCAACTCAAGTACAAAACCTTGCACTTTGCTATTGTGAACCTAATGCTTAGATGCATATGGACCCACCTCTCAAGTCTGCTGAGGTCCCTCTAGGTGGTTTCCTTTCCTTCTAGTGCCGACCGCACTAGTCAGCTTGATGTCAACAGCAAACTGACGGAGGATTCACTTGAGCCCATCTTCAGTGTCACATAAGACTCTTGGATACTCTTGACAACAGTATTCATTATACACAGAAGTCCTATATATATATATGACCAAAAAATAAATCTTCATAGGAACAAGATTCTTGACCATTCACATCTTTATCTTACATTCAAAGGAAAGGGAAATCCAGTCTTAGTGTTACCACATAGAGGTCATTTTAATTTGTCCCCAGATGATATTACACTATTCAAGACAAAATGGAAATTGTTTTCATTGTAGTTCATCTGATATTATGATATCTGTATGAAGTGAACCTGAAAACCTACGTCAGTTGCACAGTTAAGTACAGTTACTACAAGTACTACTAAGTAGTATGCTTCTACAAAGTTTACATTGGTTCTGGTTATAGTAGAATTTCTGAACAGACTTGAATGCTCTCTAATTATAGCTTTGTATCTAAAATGTTAGACATCTCAACCATCTCTTGTAGTTTAATATGACTATTTTGGTTGAAAATACGTTTTTTCTTTACCTGCTTCTGTGATATTTCTAAAATGCCAGGTTTTAACATAATAAATATAAAGGGAGAATGCTTCTTTGCTATGTTTTCTTTAGGATATTAGGAAACAATAAATCTGTCTTTGTTCATAGAGTGAAAAAAAAGCACTTGCTTTACCTCAAAGTCTAGCCTGACCAGGACTTTCACTGAGTGTCTTGGAAAGATTTTATGTTATTTTTTTATTACTCCTGGTAATGAAGTTTTTGTTAAATATCTCAAAAGTGTAAATATACAGCTTTCCTTCCCCCCTCCCCTCCCTCCTGCCTCAAGGCATCTACAGTTGGTTTTTTGGGGGGCAGCTATTAGGATTATGGAGAATGACTGAGAAAATTAATTAAAAACAGAATATACACCAAGGGCTGTAAATTACAGCCCATCAGGTTCAAAATATTTTCCTTAGCTCAGAACACGTTCCACATGTGTGTTAAAACCCAAGAAAATTAAATTCAACCCTATATATTATATTCCCCTTTTTCATTAAAATGTTATTTAAATGCTTTCATTAAGTGGAGCGTTTATTTAGACATTAAATGAAATTATGTTGAAAATGTAAATGATCTATTTGACACCAAAAGAGGAAAGAGGCGGTAACAGTTTTAATTAAAAATTCAATCCTAGCAGAGTTTGCCCTCGTCAACTTAGAAATATAGCACAGACACTTTATTAAATTACAAAGTATCTGGTTAAAAGCTATCACTATGTTATGTTCTAAATCATCTGTTTCCATGCTAGATCCAGTTTCTACACCGATTGGTGGAAAAACTCTGACTCCAGAAGGTATCAGTTCTGATTTATCACTGTAGTTTCCTCAAAGGGATAAAGTCATTCAGATGGGCTTGCTTGCTGGTCTGGCTATGTGGATCTACAAAGAACAAAGCTGAACATGGCATACACAGGTACACCTGTTGTCCTCTGTCCTGCTGTTTGGCTATCCTTACCAAGAACATGCACAGGAGACATCTGCTTTCTTCCCTTCTCTATAGCACATAGAGGAGTAGCTAAACTGCTTGCATTACTTCCCATTTATGTTGCAAGTTGTTTGTTTTACCTATCTTAATTTAAAGGGAGGGTAATACTAATAGGAAGAAGCCATCAGGAGCACATAATTTGGTGACAGCTGAGGAAGACAGTAAAGCAAAAAACTTGTGAGCATGTTTGAAGGTGTTTGAGATTTCAGAGTCTGAATACAACTCATGGTTGAGGCAGGAAGGAATCTGTTTCTGTGTATATCCATGTATGTATTTATTGGGCTCAATATGAATCTGGAATGTTCTGGGGGTTAAAAAAGCATCCAGTTTTTCTGTTTCTGCTGTTCTTCTTGGTGTACAATCCATTGTAAGTCCTCACATATTTGTTTTTTCCTTCTTTTCTCCGATTTTATCCTTCTGTATGAAGTGTAATGCTGAGGAAAAGGAGTTTCTCATGGTGTTTGTAGTTGCAGTGCACAATGAAAATGTTTTATTAGCTCAAATCTATAAATGGAGATGTAATAATATCTATAATTAATAATAAGAAACGCTGATTCGTGAACCATTACTGATTCATTAGAACTAAAATGTGTACTTTAACTGGATTCTGTGTTCCCCAAAGACAGGCTGTACAAACCTACTTACAGCCCTACCAGCACTTAGACTGCTTCATATTATCATTTCATTTAGTCTTTCCAGAAGTAAGTGACCTTGTGCACATCAGCAGAAGAAATAAATTGACATCAGCAAAAACTAGGGCAGTATGAGGTGTACCTTAGCTGGTAAAATATTGTCCAAGGAATTCTTAATTCCTGTAGCAGTTCGTAGTGCACTACAAATCAAATAATACTGTCACAGGACATGGAAGTGACTCTTTTTTTATATAGTTTAAGGGATGAACCATTTCTTCTCCATTCAGACAAACAAAGTACAAAGCTCTATTTTCTTATTGACTAAACTTCTTAGCAGTAAATCCAACAGCTGGAAATAGTAGAACTGAAGTAGAATTTAGATGCATGAATACAAACCTCCTGCCTGATCCCAATCCTCCAGGACTTAGCCATCTGGGTAACTTGCTAATGAAAAATAGACTTGAACTTGGGAAAATTAATTTAATTTATTGCCAATTAAAATAAGTTAACTGGTGAGAAACAAAGAGAAACTAAATCAACACCTTCCCCCCCTCTTCCTAGTGACAGAGGGCTGGGGAATGGGTCTGGGGTCAGTCTCTGACAGCCTTTCCTCAGCCTCTCTGCTGCTTCCTCCTCCTCAAACCATGCCCTGCTCCAGCTGGGGCCTTCCCAGGGGCTGAGAGCCTTGTTGCTGTTATTATTATTGTTGTTGTTTCCTCAGAGGTATAGCATATAAGCAAAGCGTAAAACACACTAAGAAATATTATGAAAGCCTGCTTCCCTGCACCATGTTTTGGGCACTGATTTACATAATACAATGCAGATTTAATTTCCAGAACCTTAAAGGAACAAGAACTGTTTTAAGTATCTGCAATTCTTTGCCTTGGAATTTTTGAAAACAGCCAGATTGTCATAAGCCAAAATACTGTATATTTACTTTGTATTACTTTTCTTGGGCTACAGGTGCAGCTATGCACAATACCAATCAAAGATCACTAGGGCTCCTGTTAACTTAACTCAGTGACTGAGGAAAGTGTTATTGTTACCATTCTTTTGCTCTTCAAATTCAGTTAAATTTCATTATGAAGACAGCTTTTAAGTTTACTAAAATTCAGACCAGGAGAAAGAAAAGAGAAGGAAAACTCTATTAGGTAAAACATAAAAAGTCTGTCATCTTATACCATAGTATGAAAACATGTAATCTAGTATTTATATTATTATTAGCTAGTTGAAATAAATAATAAGATGCCAAGATAATATGCTTAGTACTGTTATATTTCTTGTAGAAATGGGAAATCTTGAAAGATCAAATACGTTTGTGACTACTATTCCTCATGGAAACATTGTTGAAATTCTGTTCATTTAGAGGTCTTCTTGGCTCTGCTTATTATAGCTGGTCAGACACTTGATAAGATGTGAAGAAGAAAACCAGAAATAGCAAAAATTGTTACAGTACAGCTGTTTAGCTGTTGTTTAGTCTTTCCATATCCCCTATTTCAGTACTTTAAAATAGATTTTCATTATGAAGTAGAGTGAAAAAAGCAGAATTTTGAAATTTCTTATAAATAAAACTTCAGAAAAAACTTTTTCTGAAAGCATGAAAAATTTCCTTTTCCATCATGCCCAGAACTTCTCATTTCTTTATTGAATTTATGGTGTATCAGTACACTGAACTTTTATTATGATAATAGTTAACATATAAGTAATAAAAATTGTAGGATTAACATAACTGTTATTGTTCTAGTAAATAAAATAAATCATACTTATTCATTTTGAATCCTTTCCACAAAAGGCTATATCAAAACTGATGATCCTATCCATATGGTAAAACTGTGCTGTTCAACTGTTCCTTCAAGAATATTTCAAGTTGTATGAGTGCACAGGCAGCACTTGAGGATGAAAATGCCTTAGCTTGTGGGAAACACCTTGTCTTATATTATTGAAGCAACGGTGGAAAATTAATGTCTCTCTTAGCAGTCAGCAATATGTTCTCTGAATGAAGTAGAAGGAGGAAGGAATTATATGTCATATAGCATATTGATTGCACTTTGATGTTATGACTTACTTCAACCTCTGTGCTGAAACCAACATATATGAAAATCTACCAATATTGAAATGAGCTTTTTTTAAACTAAACTATAATTACGCTATCTGAGTCTGATATTATACTGGTAATTGCCACAGTTCAACTCCATTAAAAAGACTTTCATTTTAACATCAATGGGAAGTTAAACTGAGTTAACATACAAAGATTCAAAAAGGAGAGTAGAGAAGGCTGATAGGAAATGTCGATGTCAGACGGGCATTTAGGAATGCTTACAGTTTTTAAGACTTTTTTTAATGTCCTATGGGCTTGAACATGTTTTAGTTACAAATGCTCCTTATTAGCTACTGAATAGTGAGAAGAAAAGGTATTTCTGCACTTTCCTTTGCATGCTGATACCCGTATGCTCTAGTGCTTTGCAATGTAGCTGAACGTGAGCCAGCTTCAATTTCTAAGCTATAAGATGCTCTCAGAAAGATGCAATGTACTTACTAGATTGTTTCTCTCCAGACACTCTATCCTCAGTCTACAGATCATTGCTGCCTTCCTCTCTCTTTTCTGGGAAGAGGGCCGGGGAGATGATTAGAGAAGTGAGAGAGGGTTGAAAACCCTCTCTGTTCTCTTAAGGGAGTATACAAGGATAGGGAAAAGTGTGCGCTGTTTTTTCCCTGCTTTCCATTGGAACAGCCTGAAGAAAATAATTCCTCCCTGATGCCTCCACAAAGACAAGTCTGCTGTAGCCCACTCTTGGACAAATCGTGACTCTAAACCTAGTCAATTTTGGACTGTTTTGGAGATTTCACCAGACAAATGTGAACATCATAAAATAAAATAAAATAAAATAAAATAAAATAAAATAAAATAAAATAAAATAAAATATAAAGGAGTAACAAGGTTCAAAGTACACTGCATTAAGGAAAAGGTTTTGGTGTTTTTTTTTTGTTTTTTTTTTTTTCATTTGAGAAAAAGCCTAAGATTGTATCCTTCTTAGCTTTCATGAAATTCTCTCTTCATGAGATGTTAAGTACATGTTAACTGAGGAATGCAGCATTGTGGTTTTTGTTTCCTTTGGTGACTGCAACATTAAACAAGCAGAGATGACATCCAGTATTTCCTAGCAGCCAGACAGGTATTACACTGTGCTCTTACTTATACTGTAACGTCAAACCTCTTCAAATATGCAAAGATGTCCATATATTGAACTCAGAACAGCAATAAAAGGAATACACACAAGGGCAGTTAAAACCATTTAATTCTCCTTCCCTGGGCTGTATTTCTGGTGCTGAAAATTGTTATAGAATCAGAGCCACAGTGTTAACACCACAGTACATGATCTTTAGCTGCTTGAGGTGCTAAAAATAAATACATTTTAAAAAAGAGCTCTGATGAGAAATTGAGTTCCTATAATGGCATTTCAAGTCTTTCTTCAGTTTTGCTAATGATCATAAATATTACACATGCTAATGTTGCTTAATGTAGTTTAAAAGAATAAATGTGTATAATCATCGTATTTTTATTCCAATAGATTCTTTGGTTGTGCTTTTAATCATCAGCACCTTTTCCCCCCACTGAGAATATCAGTGAAAAGTTTGAAAGGCATAACATAATTTTTATGTTATGTTTACGTGATTTTAAAGCAGAACATTAGGAATGTATAACCTCATGGGCAGTTAGCATATTAAATTTATTGTCTTCAGTGTATGACAATTCTGTCATCACGTGACTGTTTTACTTCATATTTCTTCATTTCTGTTAGTCTGGTGAAAGTTTGTGCCCATCTGTGTCTCAGTATTTAATTCTCTATTGTTTTTCTCCATCAAGAAATCTCCATCATATCACCACCCTTACTATCATTCAAGTTTTTATTTTATCTTTTCTGGATTTACTTCTGGGATTTGATCTGCCTGGTGACTTTGCCGCTCTTTCTGTTTTCTTTGTTATCCCTCAGCCTCTTACATATGTGTACATCTCTAGTGCTCTTGAAAAATGTTCATCTGCAACATCCTTAAAACTTACATTAATGCAGCACTTCCTCTATTTATTTACTTATTTTTAACTTTAGGAGTATCAGAATTTCTAGTACTTTTTAACACATTTTCTCTGACCACTTTTTGCCACTAATGCCTTCTGTTTTTGGATTCTGTCATCTTGTTAATTTTTTTTTTTTTTTTTTTTTTTTAATCCCAGCATATAGCTTCTTTCTATGGCTTTCTATATCTCACTTAGCTAATCTCATTAATTCTGAATTTTTCATTACATTATTTTGAATTCTAAAAACAGAATTTTGGAATTTCACTGTTATTAATAGAAATAATATATGATTGGAAATTATTATGTATTAAGGACAAAGGGCGATAAACTGCTATGCAAGACTTAGTAACATAACAAAATTATGTTTGACGGGAAATTATGTGTTTGTAGGTGGTAGCTGGTTTCTCTGAGACCTTCTTGTAGACTTCTGGTAGACTAAGTGAAAAAAATTGTGCTCATACATGTGTATATATAGAAAGGGAGATAACAGCATGTTTACATTGTTTTTACATTGTTGAAAAAAACTAGTTTTCAAAAATGAGATTTACGTATATCAAGTAATATAGCGAGGTGGATTCTTGGATGAAAATTAACTATTATTCTTTTGTGTAGAAATATTCTATTTTTTGTAAACAAAAGAATAAAGAGAAACTGTGAAAAAAAAAAATAGATAAATTTCAGATGTAGTAAACAATGATCTCTAAGATTTTTCTTTTCATGTGTCCATGTTCTGTTGAGCTGGTTATCCACTGTGCCTAAGCAAAGGCACACACATCCAGCAAACTGGGAGAAGTGTTCCATCTTGGCCAGTACAGTGCTTCTCTCCATCACAAAACACTGCATCATCTTATCATGGATGTAAGTAGGTTTGTCACATGGACATTAGCTAAAAAGCAAAATTTCCTGGCAGATAAGGACCATATATAGATGCATGAATTAAACTGCTGTGATCAAGTGGAAACTGTGCGGTGGAAAAAGAAGCTGTCCCTGTGCTTTTGCCTGTGGTAGAAATTAGCCTACACTGGAAGTGGTTTCTTCTAGATTCAGAAAGACTTATTGCAGGTTAAGTGTCAGTATTACATTGTTAAAGGATTTTTATCTCTTGGGCAAAGTGTTTCTTTCCCAGAACACTCAATTTATGCACCCAAGTCTTCACAGCACATATTTCCATCATTATTTCAAAGTGTGTGATTGACTCCTTTACAGAATAAAGCTTAATTCTTGGTGTTATAAAAGCAGTGGACATGGAACTCTTATATTTATCTGTAGGCTTACCACAACTGGCAGGGAGGTTCCAAACATCTTTATCCTATCCATGATTCAAACCTGACCTATAGGGATTGTCTCTTCTTTCTAAGTGAGAGATAATTCAGTCTGCAGAATTGAACTTGACAGAAAAAATTTTTTGTCGATTATGTATGAAGTTATGAGGGATGGAATTCTATCCACTAGGGAACATAGATAAAAACTACAAAATTCAGTTGCTATAGGGATCTTTAAGACCTCAAAAATTGGACTGAATTCTTTTCCATTGAAAGGGTAAAGCTTCATCCAATAAGATAGCTCAATTTACATCTATATAAGAAATGATATACTGTGGTAAAAGTAAATATATTTATTTTAATAAAAGGCAAGGGATCAAAACCTCTTCTTACTTCTGGAGCTATAACCACTCAATCCGGAAGGATGTTGATTATTTGGATTCCTTTCTCCATTTTACTTATTTATTTATTTGATATCAGAATCCTTTCATTATCCTTTACTCTGTGCAGGAAGATGCCAGCGATCAAGAACGCATTTAGTTTATGGTCTGTGTCTGTAATGTTGTCAGAAGTTTTAGGTTTCTGTTTGGATTATGCCTCTTAGGAAGGCTTGAATCTCTAGTGTGAATATAGACACAAGCATGGAAAAACTGAAGTAAAATCCAGATTCTTTGATATGTGTAGTTCAGAGTCCATGAATACTACTATTCTCACTGTAGGAACTGAGCAGAGACTGTGTTTTCTTATATTATCTTTTATTGAAAAGTAGATGAATCTAAACATATTTTCCCCATAGTGATGTTTTAATAATACAAAGAAAACCAAAAATAAGGATCTCTATTTTAGGTAAGAAATACTAGCAATTGAAAACTCCTCTCTATGTATGATCAGAGTGGTGGGAAAAGTGCAAACAAAACAAAGGACGTGAAAAACCCTATATTCTCTGGGCTTTTAAATCTGTCATGAAGAGACAGTTACGACTGGTAGATTAAAGTAAATGAACAACAACAACTCTGACCTTTCATACAAAACCTTTGGATTCAAGAAACTTGTGCAGTTCAAGTGTATGCTTTGTAGCCCTGGCTTTAATTACTGTGGTTACATGAATTTTTGAATATTTTATTTCTTTTTTAATATTTCCCAAGTTAAGTCATATATCATTTTCCTTGATCCCAGCAGCAATAAATAAATAAATAAATAAATAAATAAATAAATAAATAAATAAAATTCTGAAGGCTTTGTGCATGAAGTGTGTGACATTTTGATGCTTTGATCTGACTGCTCTACACACACAACTTGTTAGGTAAAAATAGAGAACTCTTGAATGTAGTGTTCCAATAAAATAATGCTTATTGTATCTTTAAATATTTGTATTTGAGAGTAAATGGACATACACAGAGATGTGTACATATTTTTCTGGTTTCCCTTTTAACACTTCAACAACTTTTATTTTTCTTTTACTGCTCATACCTTAAGACCAGCTCATACATTTCTGACATTGTCCATTAAGTGAAGTCTGCTTGTGTGGCACATTGTTGTGTCTTGAAGTTTAAAATGACATATGAGTTTCTAGAGCCACTCAAGGCTGGTGCACAAATGCTACACTTCACCACTTCTGATTTATCATTTTTATACAATTTGTGCAGGTTACTGCCCAGTATTTAAATATGGTCCTGAGTGAAAACCTCTGTGTAGAGAAGTTTTGAGAACATCTCAGTTCACTGAATACAAATGGGGGGAAAGCAACTGATGTTATTTTCTCTCTCACCACAGTGCCTGCTGTCTTCCTTGAAGACTGGTGATACTTTAGTCTTCCTAACAACCATGCAAAAATGTAGCAACTTGGAAGAGAATAGTCATGATATGTGTGATTTTTTTCAACTGCAATTGATTTATGGTCAGTATGAAGTCCAAAAATAGACTACAAACATTTGGAATTATACATGTTTAAATTAAACTAAGCCTACAAAAGAGACTAACATAAACTCTTAGATTAAATCTGAGTATGAAATATGACAGTTAGTGATGGTCTGTTTAAAACACAGCTTTCATCTCCAAAGCGGTAGACTTTTATAATCCTGGGCTTGATCACTAGACAAAGGTGTTCTGCTATGCATGAATATCTATTAATAACATGATCAGTATCCTAGACAGTCATTAAATCATTTATGTGGGTAAATATATTTAAGAAAAAGTTAACACATAGCTTGCAAATAAGCCTATTCAGGTTATCATTATGCAATGTTTTCTTAGAAAATATTTCATTTTTAAGTGAATCTTTAATTCTAAAAATTAAATAACGTCAGAGCAGATGCTTTAAATCTTTACATATATGTGTTTAATTTAAATGTAAAATGTAAGGCAAGTGCAAATATTGTAGCCAACATCAACATAAGATATAATTAGAACTCTATGAATAAAGAATAAGAGCAGTTATTTATCTGGTTACAGACATCTTCTAAATTAACGGGGCAAAAAGTTGTTTTCCATTTGCAATATAATGATCATATGAAGAGCTGAAGAGCAGAATCAATTACGATGCGATGATTTGCACTGGCTAATACAGAGTTGCCATTTTCAGGAATTAACCATTATTAATTCATCTTTCTAATTGTCTCCTTTAAATTTGGTGGAGTCACACTGCAGTTACTTTGGAAATGGCTCTTTGCAGTTGGCTGCTGTTTTCTGCTTAATAATCTTTCAGATGTCAATTATGTTTTCTTTCACTTACTCATAAGGAAGATGGTAAATCTAATACCACAAAATGGACGGGTGTATATCTTAGTCTAAATACTACCATTTATAAGATTTTGTAAAAGTTTAAGCAGTGAGATCCTGTTTCCTGTAGGAACAAATGAGTTATTCTGGGACGTTTTATTAGCTTTGTATTATTTTCTGATGGGAGGTCCATTCTGATGTCATAGCTGTAGCTGTGCACTTATAATCTTTTAAAATTCATTTTATGCTTTGAGGAGGGGAAGGACATTAGATCAGATGCACCTTCTAGGTATGGGATGAATTTGTTGTTATTATTGGCACATACACCATTTCTTTGTCTGCTTGATCTTCAGCCTATTGAGATCACTAGAAAAACTTCTACTATGTCAAATGGTGCTAGATCAAGGTCTCAGAGAGCTGATAAATGTTATCTAGTTCTTGTCAAATGTAAAGAGAAAGAAAAAGAAAAAGACAAGAGAGAGCTACGGAAACCTGAACTACTTTTGTCTGCATAGAAAATGTCCACCTTGTCTCAAGCTGGGAAAATTTAATGGTTGAGAATTGGATTGAAAACAAACTGGGAGATAATAACAACTTTTTCCTGATTATAACTTTCTTTTTTTTTTTCCTCTTCTTAATTTTTCTCTCTGAACATTTCTTGTCGCTTCTTTTCTTTGTCACTTCCAGTCTCTTAAACTAACATTCAAGCTCCACAATGGGCTATTTTTTTTTTTAATTTTATTTTATTTATCTTGATGGTTACATCATGTCTCAGAAGTAAAATATCTTTGGAATAGTGAATTTTTCAAATAATTCTGTGAATGACTTAAAAGTCCCTTCAACTTCCACTCACTGCTCAATCTTTTCCTATAAATATTCCCAGACATAATAGACAGCATCCTTTTTTTAGTAGTCCAATGAAAAATAGATATAAAAAGAATAGAGAAAAACATACCAAATTCCTTTATGTCTAAAGAAAATAAAGGTATTTGGTGCTGTGGTGATGTATCTGACTTTGCAATGTAACTATTAGCTGTGAAAGTGAACTAACTTGTCTTCTCCTTCTATAGTTTACTTTACAATAAAGCATTCTTATGTTCTCTGTTTAATCTAATCTAATTTTTAATGAAAACTTGATTTTACCCTTAGGCTGAAAAAAAATCCTTAGGTTATAATTGTCTTCTGACATCTGCTGAAACATTTGAATTAACATTGCAGATCCGTAATTCAAAGATACCATGTATAAATAATGAATCCACAGTGTTTAGCTGTGGTATTCTAGGAATTACTTTGGTGTACACAGATAACTGGCCCCAAGTTAACTTGGAGGATGGTCAGGAGATAACCTAGTGCTATTAACTTTGGGTTCTTGTGGCCACAGGTCACTTGCTTCTGAAGAAAAACAGCAAGGCTTAAAAACATGCCATTACAAGATCAGCATGAAAATCCTATTAAATCTCACAGCATGTAAAGATTATATGAAGGTTACCAAGGTGCATATTATCATTTTCTACAAACACACAGAGGCAGTTATATACATTTGTTATGAAGGATTTTTCTTCTATACTAAGGGAAAAGGAGAGGAGGAAAAAAAAAAAGGAAAAGGAAAAGAGTGGAAAGGAAAATCCTACATCACAGACTGTAATTTTCTGCATTACCTGCCATCACAAAATGGCAACAGGGCTGCACACCGAGTGTGGTTATCTAACTTTGCTACATTTTCTTAGGCGGTTAATTAAACCAAAAGTCTTTAATAGTAAAAGACAGTTCACTCAAATATTGTGTTATCATGGTGCTGAGGCACTTCACAGTTGTTAATTTATCTATCTTAACCAGGTATTAACACCCTCAAATTGGTGTCTATGAGCAGGAAAATTAAGGTTAGTCTTATGTTAAGTGCTAGTTTTGTACTATTGCCTGGGTAGGAGGCTTGGCTCCCACAGGATCCTGTCTGGGATGCTGTCAGAGCACAGTGCCATTGCCTTCCAGGCCTGAGAGCCAGTTGCATTTTCCTGCTTTTGAAACCCAGGTACAGAAACACAGAGGAGAGAGAAAGGTGTGGGGAGGTCCATATCGGGGTTCCTTCTTAGATACCATCTCAAATATAACCTTGAGGATTCAGATCAAATGGCACGGTAAATTTTGAGCATAATGGGAAATAAAATGGTCTCAATGACACAGCTAGCCTTCCTATTTCTCTGATAGGAGTCTATGTAATAAAAGAAAGTAGTTTAGCATTAAGGCACTTTTGTAAATAAAACAGGATGAATACCTCATACATATATATCATCCTTTTAAGTTCAAGTGCAAAGAATTTCCTACAAAAGAAAAACCTTTCTTGTCAGTTTGCCAGTTCACTGTGAGAATGGGAACTCCTCATAGATAAAGCAATGGAAATGTTTTTCTTCATTGATATTTGATTTTTTTGACTATTTTAAAGATATTTTTCCTTATGTCTAGCATTCAATTAAGAAGACATAGCAGTATTAAAAACATGTGCCTGCATAGTTTAGTTTGTATTCAGCCAAGATGATTTTGGTCATTTGTTGGAAGGAATTAGATGATAACATCAGCATTTTTGACAGGTGTAAACAAAGACTAAGATGAATTTTCACTAGTAGAAACTGAATGTAGATAACTGGAATTTAACAGTATATGAGTTGATTTTCTGCTCAACATCATCCAGAGTGAATGTGTCTGCTAGTTTACTTATACATCCATCCTCATAGATGTAGAATTTTCTGGAAAGCTGACAAGGAATGTCCTGATAAGCAATGCTTTGGGTGTTTGTGGTAGAAATTGGGTCTGCTGACAATATTTAGGTATTAAGAGCCTGTGCACCAACACAGTGCTTACATTTTCTTCTTACGGAATGTAGCTTCTTTCAGCCTTAGATTAAAGAGTATAAGAAAGCAACATTTAATTTTGTACAGCTAATATTTTAGAAAATAACAAAGCCATTGATGTAATCTCTAATGAACTTTAGAGTATAATTTTGTGACTTCTATCTACCATGGGAGAAATAACCAAGACTATCTGGCTACTTTAAGAAACATCTCTTCCTAAAGTAATTCATCAGTTCAGTATGTAACCATCTTATGAAACCCATTTAATATTCTTGTCCCTTGACACAGAATGAATTTCCATCATGTATACAGGCTGAATTCATTTTTAACTATTGTCATGATTACAGGTCTAACTGCACATCTGTTGTCCAGTTGGTTTCTTCAAGCACATCCACTAAAATATCAATTTTCAGGTTTTTACCCGTCCTAAACCAGAAATTACTTTAAACACAATGCACACATACTTTTGTAGTTACCCATATGCAGAGGCCTCTGAGCAATGTGTACAGTGACCAGTTACTTTTTGTAATCAAATAAGTAATTTTATGTTATGATAGCTAAAAAATCTGCTTTGTTTCAACAAATCAATTTGCTTGGAGACTGGTTTACCTTACCACCATTGATATTTTCCCTGTTGGCTTCCAGACACCATAAGTAACACCTAAAACACCTTAGCCAGCAGATGATTTTCATAAATTAATAAAATGTACATGACAACTATATTCTTGAATATAGATTATCTTCTTAAACATGATTTAAGTCGTCAAATATTTGTTTTTCAAGATAGGTGCTATGTTGAAATATTTTGAAGTATATTGAAAATTTAATATCACGTTGTACATTATTCCTCTAAAAATCTATACCACACTTTGGGAGTATCTTACTGCCAAGTTCTAGGCAATACATAGAAATTGACACAGTCTCACAATGGAACTTCAAAGTTCCATTGTTTTTTTTTGTTTGTTTGTTTGTTTTGTTTTTGGGTGTTTTTTGATTGTTTGTTTGTTTGTTTGTTTTAGGTTTACAAAAAACTTAAATGCACATCCAACTTTCTCCTTTATGACTATGGACTTTCAGTTAAGTTGGACTGCAATGTAAATGCATTTCAACCTGGACATTTTAGTCCCTGTAGCTGAGCCTTGTTTTTCATCTGATCCAGGATGGAAAATTTGTTCTATAATTCTATATCCTAATGAAATCACTGATCAGAAGCATGCAAGCAAAAATGAAATATTGCTTAGTTAAGTCAATTTCTGAGTGTCTCTTGATTTTTGTCATGTTTGACAGCTAGGTTATCAAAGATATTTACTTGTCAGCAAAGATTTGTTTCCTCATAACCTATCTTATCTTATTCTATGAATTAGAAAAGAAAGTGTAATACTAAATCATTTTAAGCTGTGATGTTGAAAAGAGAAGGATTAAGGACTGACCAGAAAATCAAGCAGAAAGAGAATCTGGGACAAGGAACAGAGTATTACAAGAAAATATCAATACTACAGAAATAAACAGCAGAGTTGATGCATCACCCATATTTGGAATTGAATAAAAAGACAAATATATGTTGTGCTTTTTGAGATTTCTTAATACATTTACTGAGATTAAGAGGCAGCTGCATAATCCCCTGGTTAGTGTGGTATATGTACTACCACTATGCCTATCAATCAGTGAGTGAGATTCACTACAGCTGTTTCAAAGACCCTGACATTTCAACTCCAGTCTCATGGTTTTATCTCTTGAGGTCTGTCATTATTAAACCTTGGTATCAGTCAAGTTGATATCTATTAAAACAATGGTACTTTGAAAACTTTGACATAGATTCACAGAATAGTTTCAGTTGGAGGGGACCTAGTTCTTACCACCATGCCATGTGAAGGGTTGCTAAGCCTTGAACACCTCCAGGGACAGGGCATCCACCACCGAGTAGCATATTCCAGTGCCTCACCACCTTCTGAATAAAGATTTTCTTCCTAACATGTAACCAGAATCTCCCTTCTTTTAACTTAAAGCCATTCCCTCTTGTCCTTTCACTATCAGACTGTGTAAAAAGTCAGTCCCTCATCTGCTTGTAAGCTCTATTCAAGTACTGGCAGGCCACAATGAGGTCTCCCTGGAGGCTTCTCTTCTCCAAGGCAAATGTGTCCAACTTCCAAACCTATCTTCATAGAAGTGGTGCTCCAGCCCTTTGAACATCATTATGGCCCTTCTCTGGACCCAGTCCAACAACTCCAAATACCTCCTGTACTGAGGTCCCCAGGCTTGGCAATACTAAATGCTTGTTTCTAAGGCATGCTCTGGTGTAAGTCTGTGTGCATGCATATGTGTACACAGGAGATTTAAAAAGGGCAATCTAGATATCCTTCATGTATGAGAGCCAGGAAAGCAGAAATGGGGCATTAACAAAGCAGTAGTGTGAGGGAAAATCCTAGTACTACTAAATATTCATTACTTTGAGGAGAAAGCTTGCATCAGATTTAAATGAACAATTAGATACAAATTGATGGAAGAAGTTACCAACTTGCATTTATGGTAATTAGATGACATGAATCAGACAGTGGCTACAGAAGAGAGGAAGAGTTTATTCTATGATTCCCTTTCTTCAGTCTTTTAGCATATTTGCAGACTGAGGGATGGCAGACTTGCTTATTTTTAACCCCACAGAATTTTTATTGAAATTTTTCATTATTCAGCTGCAGATAAGAGGTGAGTTAGTGTCACTATTACTGCAAATAGGCAAAACAAGGGAGAGAGAGAGACAAAGTCTTAACTAAGAAACAAGTTGGACTGAAACAGTCACAGATTTGTACCTACTTGTAATGATGCTGCCCTGGAATTTTAGAATTAAAATAAAGTAAAAGCATACGAACTAGAGCGAATGTTTAGTATAGTTTAGATACTATGGACATTTCTGTTCCTGTACTTGTAGTTCTAAGCTAAATGAAACTTATATCAAATATTCAAATCAAAAGCCATGCCAAGAGCATAGACAAACACAAGGAGAATAAGCCCATTTGGCTTATCACCTCTCTGTACAAACCTGAGTCATAAATAGTAGTTATGGAGCCCACCTTCTTCTAGTCATCCTCTCTGGGCATGCAGGATAACATAACTGTAATCATGAGATAATTAAATCTTCCTGATTTAACCTTGTGTTCCACAAAAATATATTAAAACAAAGCACAGTATATCTCTCTGGATATGAACAGATGTATGATTTGATAATTGATACAAATAGCTTTACCATTCTACAGAATCCTCTAGGACAATAAAATATATTGAAAAACTTCATGTATAGTATATATTATATTTTTGTTTTTTATTAATTTTGAAACCATCCAGAAGGAAGGTTGACTGCTAACAAAATTCTGATTAAAAGCTCCAGAAAATTTCTGGAATGTCCACATCATTTAACTCTCACAAAATTTCCTGAAGTGGTTATGCAAAAGTTTTGTGCCAAAGAATAAACTGATTAAAGTCAGATAGTGTCTTTAGATCAGGAATACATTCCTTTAAAAAAATCAATTGGTATTTTTTTGTACAATAGAAGGTAAAATAACCATAGAATCACACAGAATCACAAAATTGCAGGGGTTGGAAGGGACTGTTGAGACCAACCACAGAGTTTTAAAACTAAATTCTTGATTGTGATGAATTAATAATCTGCTAATGAACATGTTCAATGTATTTATCTTGTCTAGTTTCTGTTGCATTTTCTGTAAGGCAAGCATTTGGCAAGCCCTCAGTTTAAAAATATTAAAGGTCAAGTTATCCTTTCTATTTTAATTATTAATTTTTTTTTTCTTTTTTTCTTTTTCCTTTCTGGACCAGGTTAAATCAGATTTAAGTCTGAATTATATATTATTTTGTTGTTTGTTTGGTTGGTTTTTTTCCTTTCTGTTCAGTAGTCCTTTTGGATTGCTGCTGCATGCTTAGATGATTCTAAAGCTATAGTTAGAAAATATCTAAATATAAAGTAGATCCATGAGTGCATCTTGGGAAGGTGGTATTATGGATGGAGAGCTGTCATCATATCCTTCACAATTACATTATCATGTGCTCCTGTGGTGTACACCTGTGGCTCATTGGCAAGGCATTTAATTCTAAGGACTATTGAACACTATGCATTTTCATAGTGAATCAGCGCAAACTTATTTAACACAGGTGTTTCTGTAATTGTGATACATTGGGAGATTCACAGTGTTCAGTAGTCTTCAAAATTGCACTCTCCACCTGTGTGGTGAAGTAGTTTAGCATTACCTCACTGACACTGGCAATAAGCTGTGTTATGTTGAAACTAGGCATCTGTGTGCATTTATGCTGAGCCATGGTTCAAGCACATTACAATAAAGTGACTCATTTTTGTTACATTAAAGTAATATTTCTAGCTATTTCTGTTCTTCTATGCCAATACCTAAAGGTTGCTTGATGAGCTTTCCCATTTTCAAAAGAAAATGGATGAGGGATGTTACCGGTTCTCCTGGTTGTGGAGTTTCTGTTCAAATGAATTTTAACACAGTCAAGAAACATTGTATCATGAGGTGGTGAGATTACTATAATTTCCTATAAGAAAACATTTTGATAGTTACATAATTATGATATGCATTATAACAGAATCAGCAGTGCTGAGATTTGTGTTGCTATGGCTATTTTTTTTTTTTTTTTTTTCAAGTATTAGGCTCTTTTCATTTCTGCTGTGAAATAGTTACATTTGAAATGCCAACAGCAATTCAACCATAGCTTCTGCCTTGTGCAGGGGAAGACTGCGCTCCTCCTGAGATCCACTAGGCACTCATTGTGGAGAGGCCAGTGCAGTAGCAAGGTGGGACCTGTGAGAAGTAGGCTCTTGAGGCACCCTTGTCAGGGTTGGTAGCTCAAGCCTCACTCACAGGGAGAATTAGTTCACAGGAATCTATGTTCTCTGTTAGTACTTGCTTTGAAGTAGGTGTTGTTAGTCAGCTGTATCTTAGAATCATAGAATCATAGGATCCATAGAGTTGGAAGGGACCTTTAAAGGTCATCTAGTCTAACTCCCCTGTAATGAACACAGGGTCTTAGGTCTCTCTGAAGCCCTCTCTTCTGTAGTCTAAACAGCCCCAGCTCTCTCACCCTGTCCTTGTAGGAGAGGTGTTCCATCCCTTGGATCATTTTCGTGGCCCTCTTCTGAATGTGCTCAAGCAGGTCCCTGTCTCTCCTGTGGTGAGGACTCCACATCTGGATGCAGTACTCCAGGTGAGGCCCCACAGCACAAAGTAAAGGGGCAGGATCAACTCCTTCAGCCTGCTGACCATAATTCTTTTGATGCAGCCCAGGATACAGTTGGTTTTCTGGGCTGCATGGCACATTACCGACTGATGTCCAGCTTGCCATCCAGCAGTACCACTAGGTCCTTTTGAGCAGGGCTGTGCTCCATCCTTTCATCCTCTATCTTCTTTCCATTTAATTTGCTAACACCTGGTGTCCCTGTGTTTAGAAGTAGACTTAACTTCATTTTTAAGAGGTTGTGCAATGTTGTTTTGTTGCTGTGTCTCTCCTGTTTCACTATTGTATAACTTCATTGATTTCCCTGTAGCTATCACAGTAGCTAAATTAAATAAGCTTAAATTAAAATGAAATAAAACAAAACAAAACAAACAAACAAAAAAAAACATAAAAAGAATCAGATCTTCAAAAGCTAAAAATTCAAAGTAATGCAGAGAATCTGGTGCAGTGGGAGAGCTGATATTTCAAGGACTATCATAGCAGTTGTGGCAGAAGGCCAGCATGGATAAGCAAGGAACTCCTGATTGAGCTCAAAAAGTTAAGGGAAGAACACAGAAGGTGTAATACAGGAATGGATTGGCCAGAAGTACAGGACCATTGCCCAAATGTGCAGGGATGGAATTAGGAAAGCCAAAGCTCAGCTGGAGTTGGAAGCAATGAGTGATGTGAAGGGCAGCCAGAAAAGCTTCTGTACACACATCATTAGCACAAAAGAAAGACAAAGGAAATGTGGGTCCAGTGCTCAGTGGAGCCGGAGAACTACTGGCAAATGACACGGAGAAAATCATAATACTCAATTTCAATTTACTTTATTTTGTCATTGGTAAGTGTACACTTAAGATACCGTAGAGGAAGCACTGCATGGTCCTGAAAGAGCTCACAGTCCTTGTGAGTTTGCTGATCATTGTAAAAAAAGGGAAATTATACTCACATCTTGAAGATTAGGAGAAAGGAGAATTTGGGGGCTACAGGGTGTTTGGCCTCATTTTATGTCCTAGGAAATTCTCATTAACAAACTAAATAATCTGAAAAGTACAATTTCTATATGTTTCTGGACTATGGTGACCTGAAGAAAGACTCGAGGGAGGAGTGCTATTCAAAAGGCTCCAAAAACTAAAGAAAATTGGTGACAAGAATGATATGAAGTTCAACTTTGGAGAATAAAGACTTCTGAGATTGAATGAACCTATACAGCACTTTAGTTTTGGTGCCAGATGACAAGAAAACAGATTTGCAGAATGTAGGACTGAAGATCCAGATGGACAACCAGTAAAACACCTTTTAGTGTGTTTAGAGTCAGTAATGCACCTTTGCAGCAATGAAGGCCATTCACATACGTGGATGGATTAGCAAAAGGACAACCAGCAATTCAAGTGAAGTGAACCTTGTTCCCAAATAAACTTTTGTGAGATCACATATGAAGTTTTTTTATCTATACCTGGAGTCTCCAGTATAACAGCACTGAACTGACATACCACTGTGACAATATATTCAAGATGAAGCCAGGCTTTTCTTGGAGGTGCAATGGGGAAGAAGGAGATGCAATAGTTGCAAGTTGGAACATGGGAAATTCTGAGAAGATATGAAGAAGATTTTTCATTGTACCAGTTATCAAAGAGATGGAGCAGGTGCCTGGAGAGACTATGGGTTCTCTGCTCTTGGCAATATCTAAACTCAGATGGATGCCATCCTGAGAAACCTAATCAGAGTGGGGAATGTCTTGAGTAGGAAATTGTATTAGATGGCCTCCGAAGTCCCTTCCTATCCATATTTATTCTATGATTCAGTAGTAAGGCTGAAGAAAAACTTTATAGAAGATAATGGTAAGGGAAGATATGCTCAGAGTGTCAGAGATGCTTAATTGCTCTAATTCTGTAGTAAAATTCATGTGCAATATATTTTACTGTTAGTAGAAAATATACATTGTTATCTTGATCAGAAAACCCTGTAAGTCCAAGATCTTATGGAATATTTATAACATCAGGGTCTGCCAGGGTCTTTAATGCTGACTTTGGAGAAGCTAGTTTCCACATAGAATACGTTTTAAGAATACCTTGTTTGCTTTTTTTCATAATAAACTGTTACTAAATGCACTGCAAACTCAGTGTTAATAAAGTTAAGTTTAGAAAAGAGGAAAATTGGATCTATCTATTTTTAAATAATATTTCAGTAAAAATATTTACAAGCAGCTGACATAGCTAAGAAATTAGTGCGATAAATGAAGTCTAAAACAGAGAACCATAACAAAAAATGTTAAAACAACTAACCAACTAAATTCAAAAGAATTCCAAACACTTTCCTATTCCTTTCAGAGCAGGATGAGGAAAGGCAAGGAGTGAAGTTTCCATGGGGACAAGAATTATTACAGAGCATTTCTTCAGATTCCTAAATATGTACATATATAGAAGCATAGTTCTCTAAAGTCAGAATCAGTCTCAACTTAATTCAGTTGAAGGCTGAAGCATCAAAAACAAATACATTTTTATAGTACATCATCCAGTTGACTATTTTCTAATTTGCTCAGCCTAGTTAAAAAAACAAACAAACGAACAAAAAATCCTGACTCCTGAGCCTCCTCTAGTGTCCCAAAAATAAGAACAAGTCATGCATACTCAAATCTAAGAATAACAATGTATGGAATCTTTGATAAAATGTACATCTTGACAAAGAGGTCTTGTTAAATCTACACTTACTTTTTCATTATCTTAATTTTCAGAGTACTTAATGAAAAGTGCTAGTTAGATTCACATCTGTATGTGTTTTGCTGTGTTTCTGACTTGTATAAAGATACAGTAGCTCACTGTAGTTTTATGAATATTAACAACAATTGCAACAGCAAAATGCAAACAAGGAGAGTCTCTCTTCTCACTTTTATAGATCTTAGCAATTAGCTAGTTACATTTATCTTGTGTATATTAATGTCTCAAATTTGAAGAAACCAATTATTAAGGTAGTTTATATTTTTACGTGGGTCTATTTGCTAAACTGATACTGTATAATTTTAGTGATCTTGAATATTTTTAGGTAATTATTTAAATGACTAATCTGCTCTTTTTGTCAGAGAACTTAGAATGGTATAATGCAATTTATATCAGACTACATTAAAGCCTGATTAGTGTTTTGAATTTTTCTTTTCCAGTAACTTGTGTGTGCAGCAACAGCAGTACTGAATCAATACTTGATTCTATTAATGTTTATTTTTACTGCCAATTTTAATTTTACTACACTAAAAAAAACAAAAAACAGCAACAACAAAAAACAACCAACAACCAAACAAAAAAATAACCTATGACTTCAGTAAAGAAGCTCTTAAATTTTCTTAGGTCAGTATTTGTTTTTTACATCTAATTAATATACATATAAGTCATAAAAAAATAACAAAATAATTATATACCTTTCTCACTTTTCATCTTAGTAGCAAAAGTCAGAAAAAAATAAGGACTGTTGGAGAATAAGACAGGTTCATAAGATTGCTATGAACCCTATGAACCCTATGTAGTTCTAATGATTTTACTTGAATGAGGGCTTATTTAAAAAATCCATGAAAGTCAATAAAAATAGTTATTGTGTTTTTAATCTTAATTTTATATACTTTAGCATAACAGCTTAGTTTGGACCCCTATATGACTTTAAGAAATATATTTTGTTCACGTAGGGACTGAAGAAGGAAATACAATTCTACCTTAATTTGGCTGTAGTAGAAAATACATTTCCCCCCCTCTTCCTTCCTCCTCCCCCCCAGCCCCTGCCCAAGTTCCCAAATTCAACTAAGGAATAGCAAATTTACAGTTATTCTCTATTGCTGTATTAGCTGAGGGGGGCAGGAGGGTCAGGATTTATACTACTGCAGTCTTTTCAGCCCAACCAAAGCAGGAGTAACATCACGCAACTTGTATAACTGAGCAATTATAGATTTATATGTGTAATGGCAAAGCAAAAATTTATCAAAGCACGATTTTTTAAGTCCTTTGTTTTTCTTTTCTTTATATGCAGATATTAATTAGACTAAATATTTTCTTTTAATTTGCCTTCAAAAAAACCCTTATTCCTGAAATTCACAGTAAAAAATGACAAGACTCAGTCTTTTTTCTAGGGAAAGGGAAGGGTGTAAAAAGCATTCATAATGACCTCCTGCTTTGATATGAAAAGGCATCTGAACTGAAAATAGTTCCTGTTTAATGAAATGTGTAGTCAAGGTCAGAGTAATGCTGTCTTTTTAGTCTTAACTATGATGAATTTACTCCTTCTTTCCATCTCCACCCAAAAGTCAGAAAATGTCTTTACATTACCTTGAAGCAACAATAATAGTGTTATATTTAAAATACCAAACTCAAGTGTTCTCTGCTGTGTCGTCTGAATTTCAGGCCAGGTGGCCAAAAGATAATATGACAACTTTGGGTAAGAATTTCCTGCTCCTTTATGCTTTCTGAGCTGATTCATTCACTCCTCCATAAAAGCTGACAGGCAAAACAGAAAGAATTCTAGGAGAAAAAAAAAAAAAAAAATCTAGAAGAAAAGGTAGGAAAGGCATTTTTCAGGCAAACAGTGTCATGTCAGTGAGAAGGGTCAGGTTCTCAAGCCTAAACCTTGATATGCTTGTGGAGGGGTGAGTTTTAAACTGTGAAAGGGATTCTCCGACCCTCTGCAGAGCCATGATATCTGGCATCTGCCCCAAGGAGAAGTGGAAGACTGAGAAGTGCCAAGCAGTTTCAAAGTCATAGTCTGGCTGATTTACAAATTTAAAACTGGTTACTCTCTTTGAATATCTAGTGCTTTTGCAAATCTGCCAGAATTTTTAAGTATTCTTTGTAAATATTTAAGCATTTGGTAAAACTTTCCACTGCAGATGGAAAATAAAGAATTGGGCTTAAGGTATTAAGTTAACAATTTCCTTCAGAACAAATTCATTAGAATTGATGTAAGGCAAGGAAATTACACAGAATTCTGCAATTCTGCTCAATGAATATGGAGACAAGATTGATGTTTAGTATAAGTACGGTTATTGATCAAAATCAGGTTTTCACATGTGTGCTTCCCTTTTGGTTCCAAAATGGGTTGCAACAAAACTTATTGTATTTTCTTTCAAGGATAATGCTTATTATTTCTTGCACTGTGTCCCATCCACTCCAGTAGGTATTTTTTGATGTTTTTGTTGTGCCTGTAAAAATTTAACGTCGGAATGAAAAGCAGCAAGAATGAGTAGCAAATTTATTTCCAGCACTCAATTTAAGAAACTTTGGGGATCTAATAATAAAATTAATTCTGAGAATGCTTGAATTTGGATCCCAAATGATCCATTGGTCATGTGAGTCTAGAGAAATGGATCCGAGCAAATCAATCTGACTTTTCTCTTTTTTTCTCATTATAAAACAGATAAGACACTAGAAAGCCAACCTGGTGTATGTAGTATGCATATCTGTTGGTGTACCTGAGAACTATCTGAAAATGGAAGAAAATCCCTTTGGTGCAAATAATACGAAAAAGTCTGGTTGTATTATTATATCCCCTCAGAAAGTATCAATAAATTCCGGAACTACTGTGAACCCTCCTCATATCTACAAACTCCTCACTCACCCCATTGCTCCTGCTTTGTATCAGTGGAATATGGAACAAAGACATTTCCTCTTTTTCCACAGCAGTTTCCATGTCCTCTTATACTGGACAACAGTCATCAAAAACAAATTTTTCTGAAAACTTTCAGAGTCTGTTTCTTTATTATGCTTTTTCCATCTCTTACTTATTTTCCATTTATTGCTTGCTGGAAAATGGCTCATTTGGTGAGGTTGTTTTCACAGAATTTCTGTGTTTAGAAGAGCAAAAAATGGTGACGATGCAAAAGAAAGCAGTGAGGCCTCTTTTTATTTCTGCATTATTATTGCTGTAATTGTTATTGTAAAAGACAGGAAGAACAAAAATATGAATCATGTTTGTCATAGTTATATTCTCACCATAGTCTGCATGTGTGGTTCTTTGCTGCAATAAAAGAACTCAGAAAATGAAGCTCGTGGGAAACTGGATTGGAAGGAAGGGGGTAAGGAATACGCTGCTCCAAGCAAAATATTTTCATGTATCATTCAGGGTATACAGGAAAATACTGTAGTAACAGTTACAGATCATTTTAGCATTAAGTTCATCTAGAGCTTCCACATATGAAGGTTGTTGGGGAGGAATATTAGAGCTACAGATAATGATGATGCTCAATTCAGTTTTATGTAATGGGCTGAGACAGGAGAGAGTATGCCAGCCTTTTGCATTTGACAAAGTGGGGAACTTCCATTATCTAACTAGAACTACATTTTCTGTAGCTGTGAAATCTCACCACTGGCAGAGGTATGTGCTATTTGCACTGTTTTAAAGAGCTATCAAAATTTTGTTCTTTTCATTGTGGAGAGGGTAGATTATTAAATAATTAGGTTTTTACCAATCTTTTTTGTATGTGAACTGAAAGCAAGAAGTTGTCCCCATTTTTTCTGGTTACAGGAAAGGTCAACTAAAGTTTGCTTCTGTTTTTTGAACTGTGCTTGGCATTCTCTTCTTACCGTCTCTCTGCTCTATAAATCATTGCACATTAAAAGGTCAAGAGTGGAGAGAAGGTAGGATACCAGGCTAAATAAGGAGCAAAAGATGCCTCTCCTCCTGGAAATTGTCAGAGCAGAAAGGAAAATTCTAGAATCCTTTAGGGGTTGGAAAGAAGACCTGAGATATTTGAAGTGTTTGGATTATAGACTGCACGATTCAACTGGTTGGGTTCAGCTCACATCCTTGTATAAATAAAGGAATTAGCTTGGTGTAAATCTGTCCAAAGCCACAGAAGAGTTACAGCTGACTTTTTTTTTTTTTTTTTTCTCTTTTAATCTGTGCTTACTCCTACTTACAGCACGTGGATTTTTCCTCCCTGTTCTCTTTTCTCTTATTTGACCTAACCTTTATTTGTGTCCTTGAATATGGGAAAGAACAGAAGTGAATTGAAATCAGGATGGCGTTTTTGGCAATTTCTATATTATTTTCTTCTTCACTATAATTTTATATTAAGCATTTTTAGACTTTGTTTCTTCAGAAATATGGAGCCAACTCTAACGTTTAAGTTCTCTAACTCATAGTGCAAAAGACTGCTTTACACAGAGTGGCAGACTTTGACACAGTATTGATTAATAATGACTCTTTAAGTGGCATTTCCATTTTCCTTGCATGCAAAAGCTTTGGTAAGCAAGTGTAAGTAATTAAAAGAGGTTAAGATGAGGGAAGGAGTGGGACAGAATAAAGGAACTCTGTTCCTATAAAAACTGGAAGACTTCATTAGAAGTGGAGGCAAACATGTTTTTGTACTCCTTACATGTTTTGATTAGATATTTCAGATTAGTAAAAAAGTTTGCTGAATATTGTCAGTGGGGAGTTTGATATCAAATTAAACATGAATTCATGAAGCAGAGAGCCTGAAAAATTTTGTTCATACAAAGTGGGCAACTTCATGTATGTCTTTGCAATGTCTGGAAGCATCTGACTGATACACTCACCTTCTACCTCACAAACATGTCTGTAGCTGCATAAATAATACCAAATTAGTCAAATGAGAGCAATTATAAATAAATTATTATGTTTAATACAAGTTTTTATGAAAATCACTGCATTATCTTGCATTTCTGAGATAGATGTCACCATGGCCTTTTCACAATGACTTTTATGGGCAAACTCACCTCCAGCAAATACCACAGCAACCTTGATTAGACATTTGTAAGGTAAAATCCAGTGACTTGCAAATCTAGATCACTACACTGATGGAGCGACTTTAGCACTACTCAAATAATTTATATCTTGGAGAAAAGAAATAATTTTAAATGTGGCTATGTCTGATGGTAAGGCTAGGTGTAATGAATGGTACGCATTTACCTCTCTAAGACAAGTGCCCTCTGTTACTGTTGTGAAAACATATAAAACACTTAGCAGTCTGGTCCTGTGATTGCACTTTTTGTTTGCAAATATGCTGGAAAACAGATTTTCCATTAACACAATTAATTATTATGATAATTTGATTATTTATTGAAATTTTGCCTCAACAAAATTATTAGTGTTATTTCAGAATATATGTAACCTGTAAGAGTCCAAATTTGGAACATGTTATATTTGGTGTTGAACAATTTGTGAGCTAGTAAGGTAGAAGAGAACATCTAAAATAAGGAAAGCAAGTGCTTCTACGATAAAGATCTTCTGAGAACTAGATCTGTAGAGGTGTTAGCACAGAATGGGAGTGATTGTGTACATTCTTTATAGAGACCGTGAATGCAAAGGAAGTACTTTGAATGGAATGTACACATGTACAGTTTGGTAAGATATACTGATATACTCAGTGTAAATTTAGAATTTACACTGATAAACATAGATTGTTTTGACAGATTGAACTGGGTTTGAAATATATCTTCATAACCTTTCTTCTAAGGAGAACTTCCTTGAAGAAGACCTAAAAATTAAAATGAGTAGGTGATGTGAAGCTGAAAACTTATAAAAGACCTTGCAGACAGCTCCTCTTCTCTGCCCTTGCAAGACAAGTTGTTACTTTTGGACTTAATACCTGAGAATTTCCAGATTGCAGCAAGCCTTCCCAGTGTACTCTGCCCCCATTAAAGAGCTCTTTCCACCCCTGTGAGATGCAGCTGTACTCTCCTTGTCAAGATTCTTGTCTTTCCGTGGCAAGTATTCTGCTACGTCACAGGTGAGATGATACTTCTTTCTATTTGACATCCCTCAAATTTGGAAGGGCTCTCCCTCAGCAGAATGAGCTAATATGCACAGTTTACCTTTCCTACAATAGCAACCCTTTCTTAGGGGCACTCGAAGCCCAAACAGAAATGATATGTCCTTTGTTCCCATGAGTAATCTTCTTTAACAGGCTCAGAAAAAAACTAACTTCCATTCTGTAGAGTAAACTGAATAAGTATCACAAAGAAAATCACTTTCTTATTGCTGTTTTATAGTACGTGTTAGCAACATTCAGCATGAGGAGCAAATACTTTTTTTTTCTTTAGAAACAAGAAAGTTGCACAGGCATGGAAATAGTCACAGAGGTGGGTTAGTTGTTCATTCGTTGTTTTTTTTTTGTTGTTTCTCTGGCAAGAAATTATTTAACTGCTGAGATTTACTGCAGAATATAAAGCAATGAAAGAACTCTGGAGAAGCATAGATGCCAGTGCTACACAGGAAGTAAAACAACTATCAGATACTAGGCTAAATAATAAAGTCTATATTGAACAGTCTGCTTTTAACAAAGTAAGACAAATTGTAGCCCTTATATTTTGACTAGAAACATTTAAAAAAACTAAATGTAAGCTCTGACAGGAAGATTTTCTGTTTTATGTCTACTTTTGTTTTTATTTTTTTTTTTAATTCCTGTAGCTGTGAAATATGGAGGGGGGAAAAAAAAAAGGTAAAATTAATCCTTTGAATCAGCACACTGTCTGTGACTGCTTATTTTGGGGAAGAGAGGATGGAACAATTAGGCATCTCATTTTAATCTTCTAAGCTAAGATCTTCTACGCAAAGCTCTTTTCTGAAATGAATTTTCAAGGCTGACTATTTAAAGATTAGCAGCATTTTAAAATGACAAAGCTGGCATGGCACTCACATGTACCAGCACAGTGTACAGAGAGTACATGCATGGTGATACAAACAAAGGAGGGAAAAACTGCGAACTTTTAAAGGTCTTTTAAACAAAAACAGAGGAAACTATATCTTGAAGGAGTGGATATGTGTTTTAATGAGTATTATTTAGCATTAATGCTTTTTTATACAGTGCAGAGCCATACTCTTCCCATGCTGCTGATGTCAGAGCACAAAATCAACTCATAAGCATGGCATAGCCTAGAGTAGCCTCAGCTTTGTAATGGGTAGGAGTGATCCAGTGAATTGAGGACCATCCCCCTTGTTTCCTTGATCACTCACATCTCTTACCTAAAATGAAGAATCTAGTGTGGGAAAAATATCCTCTTTTGCATTTGATTTCCTTGTCTGTTTTGGGTAGTACTGGTAAGCATTACACAATGACAGTCCCTTTTGTGCTTTATGGTGGCAGTAGAACGTGTATGCTAGTATAAACATAATCATATAGTCCAGATTTCACCTGTGTGATGGCAGGGAATCTCTGAGATCAGCTTTATCAAAAAATAGATCATTAGGGAGTAATACTGCTGTTGCTACTACAGACAAGTACTATTCTCCTATGTGTTTTAAAGGGAATTTTAACTCAGTTCATCTTCAAAACAATCTGAAAATCATTGACAATTACAGTAGGTTCTTTTCATGTAATAGAGTTACAGTTAAATAAATGTAAAGCTAAATTTGTTTTTATGGTTCATTTTATTTACTTATTTTAAAATATTCTTCTTAAGATATTCTTCCTTAAAAACAAGAAGCTAAAAGAAGGACTGTTCTATTCCTGTTGCTTCTGTTTGATCTTTAACTTTAATTCCCTCTAGCAGAAAAAAAGTATAATGTTCCCATGGGGTAGTAAAGCTTGAAAGGAACAAGAAACATGTTAGTAATAAAAAAAATTAAAAAGGACTATATTTCAGGTTGTGGGAGTGCAAGGAAAATAATTTCTTCTATTAACTGTATATCATCTCTTGTGAATGACAGTTCAGGAGACTGCATATTTTCCTCTTCTACTTCATAGGAATTATCAAGGAGTTACAAATGAAGGCTGTTTTGATAGCTAACCTAATAAAATTCCAAAGGGTAGGGGTGGGCGAAACAAGCTGACATTTTGAGATTTTAGAGGGAGGTTTATGGGTGTAAGAAGGAGGAATGTCAGATTTGCTACAGACAGAAACTTAATTTCTTTAGTTTGGACGAATTCCAAGCAGAGCTAAGGCATTTTTACAATCCTATTTCTTACACAAAGCAAACAATTTTCTTCTGTTTACTTAAGCACACTGAGACAAGAAAAAATCCAGAGGCTTACAAGATCACAGCTGTCTGTTCTTCAAATACTGGATCAAACCTCTAATGAAGGGTAGGATTGCTTGCTTTCTGTGGTTTGTAAGTTAAAATGAATCAGGTTGTTAGCAGAACATAATTTCTATAGGGATGGAGCCTCCTCGCTGAATTGAAAGATAAATAAAAATGCATAGTTTATTTAGTTAATATGTTCTCATTTCCCAAGTACTTCCTATTTCATCTAAATCAGAACTTGAGTTTAGAGACTTTTAAACCAGGTGATACAGTCCTTTAGAATCATAAGTAATTAAGATTTGGTTTGCAGTAGGTTAAGGCCTCTCTTAATTTGCCATTTCCACGTTTTAACAACTTGATGCTCTGCTTGCTTTCATGATTTGTCATCACCCAAGTGTGAAGCTCAGATGTAGATGGTCACCACTTCTACTGTCCTCATTAAGATTAGTTAAACAATTAAGGGCTGCTTACATGAAGTGAGGTTGTTAGATCTGTTCTTGTCATTCACCTTCCTCTTGCCTCTTTCCACACCTTTTGTGTCACTGTCTATAAGCAATTTTCTCCCAGTCAGCATGGAATTTTTTTTCCATCTTTTGCAGTACTATTCACATGTAGAGAATAGGCTATTTGATTTGGACCTGTGGAATAGCAAGCTTGAGTGAGACTGGGCTGGCACTAACCAGAATATAGTAATGGCCCTGAGAATATTAAGTATAGAGAAACCAACCCGTTTAAAATGGCATGTTTGTGAATCTGCAGAAAAGCTTATGTATTTTCAGGTGGACAAATGACTACTTGAACTATAGATATAACTGTGCACCTCCAACAAATATTATTGTCAAGCAGACTGAGGACTTAGCAGAAAAATCTAGTTTTCCACAGATCTCTGGAAAATCACTGATGTCAACAGAGTTTTGCATATGCTGTACTTCCCTTCTCTCTTCAGCTTGAAGTTCTTACATATGTTTAGTGTAGGAAGACTGGAACTGACAGATGAGATAATGTCAGTAATGTAAGAGTTTTGAAGTACTGTCATTTTATATTGATTTGTATAACACATGCACCTGTCATCTTTACATTTTAAGAAATTCTAGTATCAAAGATATAGACCTATGAATACACAGACTTGCATAGAGTTTGGCATATGTTGGCATATTAGCATGCTTGTCAAACAAAAAATCCTATTAAATAAGAACTTGTGTAACAAGATCTATATTTAGTTCTTTGAACGAGCCTCCAACAATTAATTTTTCTAGGGTGGAATGGTGAATCTGATCCAGCCATCTGCACACTTCGATACTTTTGGAGGATACTGACATTGAAGTTCAGTAGCCACCCTTCTTCATGCTATAGAAAAGAAAAAGGTAAACTGAAGACTAGATTTAGCAGTCTCCTCAGGTAGTCTGCCACTGATGTCCTCAGAATAGCTAAAACAGTTCTTTGTAGACCAAGGTGTATGAAGGACATAATGTGGGGCTCACTTTTAAAGTAACTTTTGTACCTAAAAACGCTGGGTAACCTGGATTGATGTGAAGAGAAAGGCTTTCCATGCACTTCTAATATAATTATCTCTTCTGATCAGATTATAATGCAAATATTGTGAAAGGCTCACAGCTCATCTGTAGTATTGACATTCCCAACACTGACATTCTCAGGTCAATATACTAAAATTATATTATACTAAAATTACAATATACTTCCTCTGATTTAAGACTGAAATTACCATACTTTTTATACATACAACCTCCAAAAAAAAAAAAAAAAAAAAGGTTGGGGGGAATATAAATCAGTCACAGAATCCTTCAAGAAAAGTAGAAAAGACCTGAAGGCAAGTCCTTGGATAACAGGCATCCTGACACACCTGCAAAGAACTTTCCTATATTCAATTCTTTTCGTACTACCACTTCTCAATGAATAACATCTTGCTTCCACTTTCTTTGTTTAACTTTTTGGTTTTTTCTTCAGATTTTCCACCCTTTCATGGTAACTTTGGCTTTAGACATTGACCATACTAAGCCTTTCTGTTATCATCTTTTGACATCTTTCGTCCAGTAGCACTGCTGGTATTCCTCTTTCACTATTTATAATATCTTGTACTTTCTTACTTTAGTTTCAAGTTGGGTTGGGCCAATCACTTTCCCATTTTCATGTTTTGCAGTGTTCACATTGCTATCATACTAGTTTGTTTTGGAACTGAAGATGGCCATCTGCCAACTTTAATATCTTGTTTAAGAAAGAGTTAGAGTATAGTCTCCTACAGCCAAATTTGTGAGATATAAGATGGACTGAAAATTGACTGTATCTTTGGGATCAAGTTGTGTCATGAATTTCAAAGGGAAGTGCCAGCAGAAAAGAAAAAAAAAAAAAAAACAAGGAAGCAAACAAACACACAAACAAAACAGAAGTTGGGGACCTAGTGGCTGAAAATCAGCTGTCTAGAAAGTGATCTGTGGGCCAATAAATTGACTGTGAGACAGCAATATGTGCCATTGCAGCAAAGAAGGCAAGCAGTATTGCAAGCAGGTCAAGGGAGGTGATCTTTTCCCTCTGAAGCACTGTGATCAGTTCTATGCTCACAATTATATAAGAGATGTAAATATAATAGAAGATAGCTACAAAGATGCTCAGGGGGCAAGCTGAAGCACATAACTTGAAGATGCTGAAAGATCTGAGTTTATCCAGACTGAAGTAAAGAAATCTTAGGAGAAGTATCTTACTGGTATCTACTACATTGTAATATAGAGGAGTCCAAGCCAGAGTCTTCCCAGAGTTGTACAGTAGAAGGATGAAAGGCAATGGACACAAATTACAAAACAGAATTTCTGATTAAGTACAAAAAGATGTTTCTCATCATGAGAGTGCAACAGTCATGGTGGAAGACACTGTAAGATGTATCAAGAGATGCAATGAGGAGTTTTACTGTTTCCTGTGCTTAGTGATAGTCAGACTTCATAGAGCATGTACTTGAGCAATTACTTTGACTGGGCCTGATCTGTTCAGTGGGGATTAAACCAGACTGTCTCAAGTGGTCTTTTCCAACTTTTATTTTTCTGTAAGGTAAGGTTTGCTAAGGGCTGTAGCTTATGCTACAGCTTATGCTTTTAGTAAGTGCTATATCTCTCAAGTGAACTAGAATAACCTGTCTGGCTTTTTTTTTTTTTTTTTTTTTTTTTTTTAAATACATTTTTTATGTTGATTAATTTAAAAAACAGAAACCTTCATCCTGATTATCCTAGCAGTATGCAATTTCTATCAAAATGTTGATAATAATGTGGTGCATAAATGTAAACAACCATGATGTCCTGCTCTACTGCAACATGGTTTACTATATCTGAATCATCCCTGCAAATATTTATGCACTTGTGTAATCAGTACTCTTCCAGTTTACCATTTAATAATAACCTTCCAAAGATAGGGCTTTTTTTTTTCTGACTGAAGGTAATAGTGTCTTAATTGCTGAGTATTTTCAGCAGGGCACTACTTAATCAGAATTATGGCAACCCACACATAGGCTTATGTTGTTTATTACCACTGCTCACCAGATGTCTGATTTCACTGTAGTCATCTCATACTCATCTTATTCATGTCATGATCTTACCTTGATGACCTCAGCAATTCTAAGTAACACTGCAGCCAACAAATGTGGAGAAATTAATCAAAATATCTGTTTTCTTCTGGAGTTACACCTAGCCCCATTGCCTTCCTCCCTGCCAAAAGCAGTAGTGCAGTAATGTGCCTTGCCTGGTTATCTGGTCAAATGCCTCATAACCTAACTCAGAAATATTTTTTTTTATGATTAAAGACAAGTCAAGTTTCACAAAAACAGTGCTTGTATTTCACTGTTGGACAAGTTGCTCCTAGTATAGTAAATGTGAACTAAGTGACTGTTTAGATGAGGCGTCTAGTGAGAATGCTAGTCATTTTTTCTGTATTAAGTCTGCAAGATGCGTTAGACTGTAAGCTATAGCGAACAGAAGTGTCCATGCGGGTCTGTGAGCAGAACACTAGGGGAGGAAAAGAGAAACTGAGGTATCATGTTTCCTGCTACAACTTGATACAATTAGATGCTAGTTAGAGTCTCTGTTTCTCTATTTGTGAAATTAATATTGCATATTTGCTAGTTTTTGTGCTGGAACGGGCTGCCTAGGAAGGTGGTGGAGTTATTGTCCCTGGAGATGTTCAAGAAAAATTTAGATGTTGTACTGAGGGACATGGTTTTATGGGAAACATTTCTGATAGGTGGACTGGATGATCTTGGAGGTCTTTTCCAACCTTGGTGATTCTATGATTCTATGATTCTAGAATATGCCTAGATAATAATGAAGTAATGTAATATGTTTATTGATAAAAATCAAGTGAACTAACAGCTCTGAATACTTCAGGTTAGCTATTCTCCTATTTCAGACCTAGTTCAATATATTAAGACCAATATTCAATACTCTTCCCCTCCCCTCCGCTCTCCTCCTTTCCCCTCCCCTTTCCTTTCCTTCCCTTCTCTTCTCTTTTTTTCTTTTCACTTTTCCTGAATAAGCAAATTGAAAGCTCGAGCAGTATGTAAATCTGCATTTTGTCCTAACTCAAAGTTGGACTGTTGTTTTACTACAACAGCAGGAATAATGAGAAGAAGGCAGAATAAATATCAAGGGAAAGTTTATAATAAGAGCACTAGTATTATAATTGTAGTATTTGGGAGCAAAAATTGTGCAGCCCAGAATCTGGATGACATGAGAGTATGACTTTTTTCCTCTTCCATCCTGTATCCTGTTGTTTAATCCTCTCCATACTCATGTAGTAGTCCACAATGAAGAGTTGTGTTAATTGGATAAAGTGACTGCAATATGGCATAATAAAAGTCTGAAGTGCAGGATGATGATGCATGTGAGGGCTTCAAAGGGGCAGCTTACTGTTTGAAATGATTTTGTGAGATTGTGATGTGCAGGAATTGGAAAATAAGAATCTAATACTGAAGTCTGCAGTTCCACATTGTCAACCTGATTTTTGGTTGTGCTTGCTTCTCAGACAACATGACAGCTCCTTCTGGTTTCAGCTAGAGTGAATAGAAACTACAAGCATCTGGAAATCCAAGTGGCATAAAAAAATGTGATTTAAAAATAAAAGGACAGAAAGTCGAGTAAAGGTGTTTCACGTGTTATGTTTGCCACACAGCAAGTTCTTTAACATGAATTCCTCTTTAAAAATATATTTATTTTCCCCTGCTGTTTCTCTATCACAATTTGTCCACATAAATACGAGCTCTTCCAGTCCAAGACTGTGGTGATAGGAGATTCAAGGTGATATAAATGAGCTGCTTCTTTCTTTTAAAGAAACCTAGCACATTAATCAAGGAAGAACACACTTCATTATTCCCTGTACTAGTACAGATAAGACAGTAGTGATGATATGTGTTGTATACTTTGTAATTCTGATGAAAGTTGCACCAAAACGACAACACACAAGATGAACATACTGCCAGAAGTGTCAGAAGAGGTAAAAGGTTGCTTACACTTTATTCCCAAAATACCAACAGACATAAAAACTTATTTCTCTTTTCTTCAGTGCTCAAAGGTAGATATATATTCACATTTTTATTTAAATCACCCAGTTAAGGAAATTAAAATGATCTCTTGCACCCGATATCAACAAGCAAGGAATTTGCTTAATTGAATTATAGGTCAGACTCTTCTCCTAGTCTTTTCAGTTCCCCATTGAACATACTAAATTGGGGAAGGGAGCAGGGGAACTTTTACATCCACAGTTATATGGAGATGTTTTCACTCAGATTAAACTGAGACTTAAAAGTGGCTATTTATATGCATGAGACTAACACAAAGTGCATATTCTGCCTCAGGATTAAAGCATTTAGTTTTTCAAGAGTGAACAGTCCATTGATCAATGCTTCATGCCCACATTTCTCATTTTGATAGAGCTTTGCCCATGAACTCTCATTAGATGTCCTGATTCCAACTTAAAACTTAAATTTGATTTCAACTCCAGCACTAAAATGTCATGAAGGAAACAGATTGTTTGATATAGTCACCAAAACACAGGGCAAAGCCGGGTATATATCAACAGTATTTCATCATCAATAATGCATGTGCCACCAAGATTAATTGATGTTGAGGACTGTAATTTCTAATCATTTTATATGTTTACAATTAATTATATGTACAACTAAGTGCATCTGAGTTTGTTTCCAAAGGCAATTTTGCTAAACCAAATAATTTCACTGTTAAACATAGATCACAGGAAAAGTTGTGCCCATTAACATGGCTAGTTTCACATGTCTAATATATGGTCTCATAGTTAACCAGTCTGATAATTTAATTTCATGGTACAGCTACTCTATGTTGAATATTTTATACAAGGCAGATTAAAGATTTGACATTAAAAGACTTTCACCCTCACTACACATTTCACTTTCTTGATCATCTTCTGCCATAGCAGCCATAGCAATATATAACAGCATTTTCCAGTAAGTTTTCAAAATGATGCCCTAGTTCTAAAATCATTATCAAAAAAAAAAAAAAAAAAAAAAACCCTATATCTATATCTGTATCTTAATCTGTTCTTTTTTATTTCCTTCCTTCCTTCCTTCCTTCCTTCCTTCCTTCCTTCCTTCCTTCCTTCCTTCCTTCCTTCCTTCCTTCCTTCCTTCCTTTTCCTTTTCCTTTTCCTTTTCCTTTTCCTTTTCCTTTTCCTTTTCCTTTTCCTTTTCCTTTTCCACATAACTAATTGATTGCAAAGTTCTAAAACAGTGAGAGGTTTTTTCATTGCACAGCATTCAATGATTTAATGGCAATCACAAAATTCCTACATAAGTTTGAATTCACTCCCTTCATTATATACCCTTTTAACAAGTTCTGCCATATCTGATCAGGATAAATCGTAGAGCTGTAGTTTAGAAACTAATCCATACTCATTATTTTCATGAGTTACAGTATATGCCGTTTCACCCTTCAGCAGATGTGTATTTAGATTAGGTTCAGAGCACATTCTAGTCTAAATCCCAAATCTCCCACTAATAAACACTAAAATATACCTAATGTATCTAATACATATCTTTTTACATTTAGCTGCTCCCTGCCATATTCTAAAAGAATTGGACCTTTTCCCAGTGTAATATTCTCAGTTCTACAATGAATCACTATTTGATGCATCTAATCCAGGATTTGCTTTCAGGTTTTGTATCCAAGAGCCAAAACATATCATAGACATGAGCTCTGAAATACCTCTTACTTTTGTTATTAGCCTTGATGATGAGTATTATTATGCTTAACATAAAATACAAGGTTAGAAATAAGATACCTTTTAAAATGTTTAGGTAAATAATCTGAATATGGGGGCTGCTCCAAAAGTAATGCTTTCCTATTTTACTATGTTGGCCTATGATGTCAGAGGAAGTTAGTGGCGGTATGGCAGTAGAGGTTGAACCCATCCCAATAATATTACAATATCTGGAAGTGTGCATGAAGCAAAGGTGTTTCTCTGAATTTCTTGATTAGGAAACAGTAGCACCCATTGACATCCACTAATGCTTGCTGAATGTTCCCGCAGACCAATCAGTAGATGTGAGCGCAGTGAGGTACTTGGGTGGTGCGTTTCAGCAGTGATGACAGTGATGTGAAAGAGAAGCCACATTCTGAATGGCCATGCACAGCAGTCGCACCACAAAACAAAGAGTGTCTAGATCATCACATCTATGTGAACTGGCTAATGATGATGATTTGGTTGAAAAATAGTGTTTTGTAACTGAGAATTTCCTCTGTCAAACGGTTTTATTGTGTTCTTCGTATCTGTTTTAGTTTCCATGGAAATAAATAGGAGGCATTACTTTTTGGAACAGCCGACATAGATCTGTATTTCTGGGACAACAGTACTACATCATCAGAAACAATTCTGACAAATAAAAAGCTATTAGTTCACTGAAACTGTAATGAGATCATGATTAATAAACACCGCTGAAAGGTCTGCATCGAAGTCAAGGCTTTTTTGTGATAAATGTAAACACTCAGACCTTACTTTGCCAAAAGCTGTGTGCTTCAGTTATCTAGCTCTCCTGATTGATTTGTTCATTACTCTAATAAATAATTTATCACCTTGAAGAGGACAATTCATTATGCAGATAGTGTGAACAAGTAAGTTTAAGCAGCCAAATCTTGAGAAGAATTAGCAGTGTTACCAGTGTCGGGAAGTCTGTTTCTATTGCAGAGATCAAACTTGCATCAGAACAATTAAATTAGTATAAAAACAGATTTTTTTTTAGAGAACTTATAAGCAATGACTTATGTGAATTTGCAACAGAGATCTAGCAGAGATCTCATAGATAGTTCTTTTTGGGGTCTAATGCTATACTGTATTTGAAATTCTGACAAACAAGAAGCAGATATCTTGGCAAAAGGCAAAGAATTAAATTGCACTTTGCAATATACTGTTTTCTCCTACACTAGGGAGAAAAGTCTGTAAGATTTGCAGTACTGGTTATTTTATTATTCCCTTTTCTGTCCAAACTACCCATCTGATTTTGCATGGCCACAAGTGATGGAAAAAAACTGTATTGAAATCAGGCAGAGAGCGTCATTTCTCCAAGTGCAGGAAATATCATTGCAAGAACTGAATTGTAACTCATACCAGAGAATTGCTTCTGCATTAGAAGTTAAAAAAAGTGAAGATAAGGACACTTGTATCATGGCAACACATTAAGGGAGAAAGTAGATGCTGTTACTCATCACACTTTCCCCTAATAGGAGCACAAGGGATTATTATTACATAGACTTTACGGCTTATTTCTAATTTAAAATCAAAGAAACAAAAGCCACCTTTAAATGAATGTAGGTCTCTGTTAAAGAGAAATAAAACTGCAAATAAATGTGTAACATGTCAATATGTCTAAGAAATGGGATTGTTCTACATGGATGCAGAAAACAGATAGTAACATAATTCAAAGTCATGTGAAAAAGTTTTCTCCTTGGGTAATGGACTGGGAGAGTTTTGTTTTGGTAATACAGGAAATACAAATACACTAAAGCTTTTTCACTGCACCACAACAGGGGAAAGTGAGAGCATTTAAGTAATGATTTGCTGTGTTTCATCTTCACTGAAAGTCCTTGTGTTCTTGGAAATTTCTATCTGCAATAAAAAGCAGATCACCAGTGTTGGAATACCAGCCTGATTTGCAGTCTAGTTCAGAATAACAAAGTGGACTCCTTTCTCCTATCACACACTACATTTCTGAGGCTAACAGACATTTCCTTGAAGCAGTATCTCTAATACTGCAATATATTGCATTTCATGTTTCAACACCTGTGATGGTGGCAGATTGTATCATTGTTTTTGGTTTTTTTTTTCCCTTTTTTCTTCTTTCTTTTTATTTTACATTTTTCCCTTCCCCTGAATTATGTGCCTGCCTAGGGAAGCTGGGGAGATTGAATACTGCTTTTTCTGCTCTGTCTGCTTTTATCTGAGAATTTGGTGTGCAGGGTAAAGTGCAGTGTATTCCCTTCCTTTGTCACAGTAGAAGCTGATGAGTTGTTCTGTGTTCAAAACAGTGACAGAATTATTCAAAAATAGGATACATCATGTGGAGTTGCTACCACCATTTGTACAACTTTCAGCCCTGTTCAGGTAGTCTCACAAAGGCAATGCCTCAAAAGAAGATGCTCTAGCAGTGCAACTTGCACAGGATCTAGAATAACAACAACAGGAGAAAATGAAAGAAGGCAGGTGCTAATACAGAAGCTCATGGTCTCCTTCAGATCCTATGGGAGTTTTGACTTCAGGGAACTGAATCCCTACCTTCTGGTATGGGATTGGGCAGTTTGTAATTTGTGTGATTATTCCAGAAGCCTTGTAACTCCGAGAAACAGGTTTTTCCAAAACCAAAGCTAAGACACTTCCTTTTGGTAATTGTGGACCCTGGTGTTGATGGACCCCATCTGTTTGCATAAAGCTTCAAGGGCACTATGTATTTGTATAGGCAAGTATAGTGCACTAAGCACCATAAATAAAATAGATCAAATAGCAGTAATAGAAGGGGGAAAAAAAAAAAAAAAAAAAAAAAAAAGAGAACTATTGGGAACTATTTTTATATGACAAAAGTATAATTTCTCTGATGTGCATTAACAAATAAATGACTTTACATGTTTCCGATTATGACAAAACAGCTCTGGATTTGCAGTAATAAAAATGAAACTCTTTGCTTTGTGTATCTACTTCATCAGTAACTCATCTTCCATGTTTTATCCCTATATGCTACTCTTTACTTACTAAGCTGAACCAGGGGACGAACAGAACAAATTAAATTCTGAACAAAAGTTTCCACCAAATAAGCCACAGTGCAAGCAGTAACCAACAACAAATGCAATACTGTTGATAACTAGAAAGCTTGCTCTATTGATTTTTTTTTCTCTCCCCCAATTAAGTTAGGTGGATTCTATTCATCTGCTCACTTAAATAGATATGAATGTGAAGTCTCTGAGGTATTCCTAAGAAGTTTTCAGTAAAAATGTTTCCATATCACTGCACAAAGAGGGTTTGGAGGTAGCTGACAGCAGTGGGTATATAAATTAAATAGAAGATTATTGATGTATTTGGGGAAAGCAAAAACAAAACAAAACAAAAAATCAGAAAAACACAATTTTTTCCTCATACTTTGGCTTTCCAAAATAGTTCATGTGTAAAAATTGAGTTGTTACATATTTTATAGTCCCAGATTTATGACTGTGTTATATTTTGTGACTCTGAAAACAAAGTTGAAGTTACTTGCTTTTAGAGTGATCCATGTTTCATGTTCACAATATCTTATCTGTACAGGAGATATCTGAATACTTTTCTATTAAGAGACACTGAGAGACAGGTGAGTTTGGGTGAATGTGTTCCTGAAGCCAAATGAGCAGCTACATCTAACACAGAACATCTTAGCTATCTGTGGAGGTGGGAAAAGAAGATCAGTGAGCCCTGACTCTACAAGGGATGGTTAGAATCACAGAATCACAGAATCACAGAAACCAAGGTTGGAGAAGACCTACAAGATCATCCAGTCCAACCATCCACCTACCACCAATAGTACTCACTAAATCATGTCCCTCAACACAAAACTGAAAAAAAATAAAATAAAGTAAAATAAAATAAAATAAAATAAAATAAAATAAAATAAAATAAAATAAAATAAAATCCAAACATTCCTTGAACACCTCCAGCATCGGTGACTTCACCACCTCCGTGGGCAGCCCATTCCAGTGCCTGACCACTCTTTCAGAAAAGTAGTATTTCCTAACATCCAGCCTAAATCTCCCCTGGCGCAGCTTGAAGCCATTCCCTCTAGTCCTATCACTGGTAACACAAGAGAAGAGGCTGACCCCCAGCTCACTAGAACTTCCCTTCAGGTAGTTATAGAGAGCAATAAGGTCTCCCCTGAGGCTCCTCTTCTCCAGACTGAACAATCCCAGCTCCTTCAGCCGCTCCTCGTAAGGCCTGTGCTCCAGACCCCTCACCAGTTTTGGCACCCTTCTTTGAACCCGCTCCAGGGCCTCAGTGTCTTTCTTGCAGTGAGGGGCCCAAAACTGGACACAGTACTCAAGGTGCAGCCTCATCAGAGCTGAGTACAGGGGGACAATAACTTCCCTGTTCCTGCTGGCAATATTGTTTCTGATGCAATCCAGGATGCCATTGGCCTTTTTGGCCACCTGGGCACACTGCTGGCTCATGTTCAGCCAGACATCAATCAATACCCCCAGGTCCATTTCCTCTACACAGTCTTCCAGCCACTCCGCCCCAAGCCTGTAACTTTGCCTGGGATTGTTGTGGCCAAAGTGCAGGACCTGGCATTTGGTCTTGTTGAACCTTATCCCATTGATTTCAGCCCAGCTATCCAGCATGTTCAGATCCCTCTGTAGATCCTCACTATCCCCAGGCAGATTGACACTTCCAGTCAGCTTGGTGTCATCTGCAAACTTACTGAGGGCGCACTCAATACCCTCATCCAGGTCATCAATGAAAATAATGAAGAGAACAGGCCCCAGCAGTGACCCCTGGGGAACATCACTCGTGACCAGAAGAGCCTGAAGTATTTTTGTGTTGTGTTTGAAAGTTTATCCAGATTAGGGCTTTGATTTCCTTTTAATGTATGGAAGCACAACAAAGGCTACTTGGTGAAAATAGCCGAAATTGGTGCCCAGAAATTATTTACAGTGAGTAAAGATGAGTCACTCTTTCTGCATGTAGGCACCGTAGATGCTCTGAACAGCAAAAGGCAAAATGCTCCTCTCAACCATGCCTATACATACATGAAGTCAGCCTGACAGTTAAATTTCAATAGCACTGCTGAAATAGAGAAGACTGTGAGCTAAGGAAGGTAGCCCAATGAGACCCACTCATGGTCTGGAAAATGGAGATTACCAGGTCAAGTATGATTGCTTTGTGCAGTGATGCAGACAGCAGAGGTGGGAGCAAGAAGTCTCTCCTGAGCCCCTCAAAGTCATGATATTAGGCATATAACTAAATTAAGGAAGAAGAGAAAGGTCTGAACACTATCCTTGGCTGGGGGTGAAATGAGACGAAAAGATTCCCACACTGAAAGTCATTATCAGTGTTTGGAAAATTAAAGCCCAGCACTCTATAAGCATGGTCATGGGAACTTCACCTCTAGGATGTAAGAGAAACTTCACAGTATTAAATTACTCCTTATGTCCCACAGCAGAGAAGGCAGGCTATGTCTGAGCAGTTAGTACTTTGCTGAATTGCTCTACAAAAGCATCTTGACTGGTAGCTTCAAAGACGTTTCATGATGAATGGGTAGAATAAAAAGAGCCAGATCACTGAATTCCTTCCCTGATCTCCTAATCTAGCAATTTCTTCTGTTTTACATGACCTGCTTCTGCTCATCCACGGGACACCTAAACACTGCACCAATCAAACCACAGGAGCAACTGCCCTAGCACTAAAGAGTGATCCATAACAAGCCATGTCATTTGCTTTGCTATGTGATGAAATACTGAACCAACAGAAGTCTCTTCATCTCCTCTCCATATCTTTTAATAATTAATAAGACGGTGGTAACAACAATCATAGCTTTTGTTACTTTCATGGACACAACAGCTGTCTGAGACAATCTGATGCCCATTACCAACTACATCTATTTGCTCAAAACTCTATTCAGTGAACTACTCAGTCAGGAGACAAAGAAGAGCAAGTATAACTGCACAAAATGCTATATGCGAGGACTGAGATAAAGGAGATGGGAGCAGCAGTTTTGGGAATGATTTCTGCCTCCCCACTTCTTCTCAGCACCACCATGGTTTAATGCAATCAGAGAAACACAGAGATCCAGATCACAAACAACAGCAACATTATACAGGACCACAAACTTGATGTGAGCATGCTGGTAACACCAATTGTTTTTGTCACATAACTTAGCATGCTTGCATGCTTACTTAACATGCACTTACGCAGCTTGATACATGGTCTATTTATTTATTTTCCTCAGTTAAGGGTAGGCTTGGGGGCTTGATGAGAGGTATATGTTAATTCTACAGGCTTACTATATTAACTTTGGAAGCAAGAACCGGATGTTATTAAAGCAAGTTTACTGCTGAAACATGATAAGAGGAATGGTGCTCTTCTATCTGCCAAGGACTCTGGGCATTAAGAACATGCCTGGTCTGCTGATATGAAGTCTTAGCTAGAAAAGAACCAGTTCATTTTTTTAGAAATATTTGTTCCAACTCAAAGGTTTACACAGCTTGTGGGAATGAAAGGACAGAGCTTGCATTCCTTGACATTGCTCCATCCCTCAAATATGCTCAGATCTCCTTTCTTGTTCTTTTTAGGAAGCATTAATAAAACCTGGAAAATGCCTATTATAATCAGAAAACAATACATTTAATGTATTCAGTTTTGTAAGTGTTTTTATTTGCTATATTATAATCATGCCTATTATAAGTGGATTGCACAATGATTATATTTACATTTACCAACCACTTCCACTGAATGAGGGACCATGGAGGTCACTGCACTGCAACCTCTGGGTATTGCAGACATTTCAAACATCTGGCACTGCATTATTAGAACTGTCAAAGAGAACTAGGGAGCTTTAAGAACCTATTATTCATGCAGGTTATGACTGATGAGATGAGATGTGAGTAGGTTTGGAAAAGATGTTTTTCTTTTCTCTCTCTCTCTTTTTTTTTTTTTTTCCCCTGAAAGAATACAGCACTATAAACATTGTGTACTTTGTCAATAAAAGTTTGAAATTAGACAAGCTTGGAACATAAGATGTTTGATCCTTAACTATAAATAGTACACCATGAGTTATCTGCTGGAATTCTCAAGGCTGATTCAATAAATATAAAAAGGCATAAAGTACCTGGCTTAAAATCATCATCTTTCTTTTTTCTTTTGGAACTTCACAGATTGTAATACCCTCAAATGATTTTTGTCCTACTGGGGACATAGAAGCTAATGGTTATACATAGTTTTTTTGTTGTTGCTGTTTGTTTGTTTGTTTGTTGCATGTTGTTGTTATGCATGGTTTCTTCTTCATATTACATACAGTTCTTTTTTTGTTGTTGTTTTTTTCTTCTTTTTTTCATATATCGGTATATATTAAGTAAATTTCATAGACTTCACAGCATTAATGTGCTGTTAATTTGAAAATTGACACCATATTCATGATCTTTGATTCTGATGCAGGGAAATTCTTAAGCATGTGCTTAATTTTGTGCCAGATTTTAGATATTAAGCCTACTAATTGTAGTTCAGGAGATCTTTAAATAGTCTTCTGATCTGGGACTTTCAAAACAGACAGTGAGACAAAAAGGGTTCAAATAATGTTTATGGTAAACATAAAAAATAATGGATTTTTATTTCTAAGAGAAATAAATGGATAACAATTGATTACTGAATATTAAAGCAATATAATTAACATAGTTTGAACTTAGTTTTGTTCTTCTACTATGCATTCAATAGAGCCAGTTGTATATTTATAAGGAATTGTATTACCTTGTTACTAGAATCAGTTGAACATATCTGTGGCTATTGATTCCAGGCATTATTTCACAGTCCAGTTTTGCCTGGAAGAAAGTGTATAATTGGGAAATAATAGGCTTTTTATGATATTCTGCGTAGTACAGAATTTTACCAGACAAGTTTTCTAGTGTGCCAAAAACAGAAAGGGAAGGAATACAAATGGAAAACCAGATCAACTGTAACAAAAGGAGAAGAGAAATAAGAGATTAAAAAATATGGGAAAAAAAGCATATTTCTCTATTTCCCTATGTTTAAATGTATTTTCTTTTATTATAATGTGCTTGATGACACTTCTGTGCCAAATTCTCTTGAAAATTCTAGTTAGTGCAAACTCTTATTAACTGTGAAGAAAAATGACTCACACACACATCACTGCAGTTGAGAGCAGGGTGGAGTTTATGTTCATGCCACTGAATTATTTTGATGTGCTTTAAATCATTCTTTTAAATCTTTCCACGTCTTTAGTATAGGCAGAATGAAAGGTATTCTAGAATGTCAGTGGTTACCTTGCGTTTTTTGTGGGGTTGGAGAGCAATGGGAATTGTGTGGCAGGAGACAGATAGGCGAGTGTTAGGAAAAGAAAGCAAATGAACCCCTTTGTTTATTCTACTGTTTCCTTATATTCATTCTGAGGACACAACAGAACAGAACCTTTTCTACACTGGGGGAAAAAAAACAGGTTAGGTTATCTACAAGTTACAGATATTACAGAGCTACCTATCAGACCATAGTCTGGGTTTGTGGATATTGGCACAATATCCACAATTTGTGTGTTATTGGCACAAGCTTGTGACAGATTAAGGACCACAAAATCAAGGGCCAATAATTGTTGCCAAATTCAAAAGTGCAAACCAGAGAAGAGGGATATTTGAATATAGTTAATTGTGCCATATCTTCGACAAATTATCAGCTGTTGAATCTTATTCCACAGCTCAGTAAAATCACTGGCAGAGGGCTTGAGGTCAACACCCGTATCTCTCAGTAGTTTTCAGAATATATGGTACCAAGGGACAGAATAGAATTCACTGAACACACTATAAGATTGAGAGGCCTGGAAAAGATCTTTTATTTTATTTATGTGACATTTAAAAAGCCTACTTTACATTAGAAGCATCTCTGATGAGACTTCAAGAGCCAGTGCTTGCAAATTCACTTTCTCCTTCTGGATCAAGTGCGATCATGAGGAGAATCAGCACAGCCAGAAGCCAACAAACTGTCCTGTCTGGCTGTGCCAGGTGAACAGAGGTGCATGGAATGGACAGGCCAGGCCATGCCAGCAGTGCTGAGGGACAGGAAAAAGGTTGTCCTTAGGCACAGATCATTCTGCAGACTTCTTAGCTTACACACAGGTAGAATGGCTCACCTGAGTGCTGTTAGAAAACAAAGGCTATTAGGTTGCAGTGCTAAGCCCATGTGAGGTGAAGTGAGGGTGCTCCCGGGGTTTCAAACTGTAAATTGCAAGGCCGTGTAATTGTAATGTACTAAACTGGTGTGTGTCTACCCAGGTAGTTTCACTTAATATAAACTGTCAATCTAAATCATTTTAACACCATGCCTTTAGTTAAACCATTCATTCTGGGCAGCCTGCCTGTAAGCCCTGGTCTTGCAATGAGTCCCTGATGGACCCTAGTTGAAGCTGACAGGGCTGTATGCAGTTGTAGCAATTGCGGAAAATTCATTAAAGGGCTGAGACTTACTTGAGTAAGGCTCTCAGTGATACTTGGGAGGGTCTTTAAAAAAGAACCATTCCTTTTAAATTAAGTGGGACTGTTCATGGCTTAAAGTATAGCTTAACTCTAGTCAGGCAGAGAAGTTTGTTATTTTGCTGGTGTACCTCATCCTATTGAAATCAAGATGGTAACTAAGTCTCTGAGGTTGCTTGAATGACACTGTGGGAGTGGAGTGCTCTTATGCTCTGTGACTATGGGATATTTGTAAAAGACAAAAAAACTTCTCTATTTTCCACCTTGGGAGCATGACTGAGAGTAGCTCACACTATAGTTCTTCTTTCTGGGCTAGAAGAAACAGCCGTTTCAGTGCAAATGAAATAGGTTTAAGTTTAGGTGCTATTCTAGTCTCATAAATTTGCATACTGAGGAAGAAGATGCCCCTATGAAAAAATGTGCACATCTTATGACATAAATGCTACACAGTCTTAAAATTTGGATCTGGGCACGGAGGTACCTGTTTTCCTGCCCATGTATAAGGAAATGCAGCTGAACTACTCAACGCACATGTCCAACCTACTCCTTTTAAGAGAATGACAGATTATTCACAGCAGCACAATGAAACAAACGGGATTACTCATGCAAGTTTTCTCTCAGCCCTCCTTCGCAGTGTTTTCTAGGGAAACTAACACATTCCACTGTGGCAAAATAAAGGACTGTTGCTCCTGGAGCAAAAGAGTGTTCTGCTTCAAATGATTTCTGTTGCCTTTCAGCTTTCAGCTCAGCTGCTTGTTCAGAGGGTTAAATCATAGTATGAAGTGATAGAAATAAAAGAAGCTAGTATAAAATTGATATAAATAGCTATGAGAACAGGCACATAAGAGCATTAGTGGGATTTCTCATTTGTATTACAGACCATTAGGCATGGATACATTAAGTCTCCCACCTTTAAATTTTTCATTTCAAATCTTCTTAGACTTGGAATGCAGAAATGTTGTATTTCTCTTAAATGAGATATATTCTGCTCTTATTCATATTGTGGGGGATGGGGGTGAGGGGTGGAGGGGAGGGAAAGCCAACAACAAAGAATTCATATTGACTTCAGTGGAAAAATTACAGATTTGCCTTAAATAAGCCAATTCTTTCCATGCTCTACAAAGCAAGCTGGACATAAGCAGACTTTCCTCATGATAGATGATTTAATTCTGGGATCTCTGGAGGAGACAAAAAAAAAGCTGTTCCAGAGGATGAATTGCTCCAGAACTAGAAGTCCTCTGTCTTTGAGAAAGAAGTAAATCTATGTATTGTCATCACATTGGACTTTATTATTTGATTTTCTACCAGTGTAAAAATGAAATTGAAATTATCAGAGTACCTCTTGCACATAATACAGAAAAAATTTGTGGTTCACAAATACATACCATCACACAAGGCCTGCCTGATAACATACATGGCCATAAGGGTTCAACTATTCAGAATATCCATAAGCTTTTGTAAATATTAAACAAATGTTTCCGTCTTTTATAAGGGGGATGTCTTTTATAAAGTGGCGAAAGATTTAAACCATCTATGCCACACTAAGGTGTCACTTAACACTTTACAAAACTTACTCCTCAATCATGCTGTGAAAATGAATCACAGCATCAATTTTTAAAATAATATACCAAAGTTCATTGATCCCAAAGGCAAGGAAGAGGCAAAGAGATAATCTTTGTCATCTAAATGCACTTGTAACTCAACTGTGGAACTTCAAAACCATTTTCAGTTAATAAACACATGTAGAGGAGAAATTACGAGACTGAAGATATATTAGACTTGGTGTAGGAGTAGGAACATATAAGTTCATTGTGGAAATTAGTTGTAATGTATGAAGAAACAATAATCATCAAATTGAAACAGAAAGTCCGTTTACAGTAATAGGGATAAAAATGGACCTACACTGACTATTGGGCTTTAAGATATCTCACTTATTTCTCTTAGATTTGCTATAGACTTTCAGCAAAGTTAATTGATTTTGCCACCAGACTTCAGTTTTTGATCTGTAAAATGACAATAATTACCTTTCTTACTAATTGGAATGTGTGGATATGAGGAAACAGAAAGAAGCTCTTTCTTATCTCTAGTCTCCTCGTATTTCTCTAATAAAGTTAAGAAAAATAGTGTCATATCCCTATTTTATCTGTTGAGAGCAAAAGAGTTTCCAGTTGGCTGAGCTGGCATTATTTGCCATGTTCTGAATGCCTATCTTTGCTAGACAGTGCTAGCATTCTTGGCTCATTGCTTTCTTTCTGGTATCTATTTTGCCCATGTGGATATACAAGCCCTTCTTCTATGTTTGAATGTTAGTATTTCAACTTCATTCCACATTGAGCCTGTTTATTCATCTTGTGTATTCAACGACAAAAAGCCAAAAACTTTAGCAATGAAAGGTTTCCTGGTATGTTTTCCATTTTTTCAGAGTGTTAATTTCTGAAAGCCAGGAAATACAGGATCTCTGCCTTTCTAGGAGCAGTCCGTGTCCAATGGGAATTACCTGCAAATGTTCCAGAGTCAAACACCTTGTTAGATACAGCCATATTGAATGGATGCAGGGATTAGTTGGAACATGTTGATAAATCTGTGATTGTGAGAGAAGAGAGTCTGGAAGGATAGCAGAAGGGAAGAGGAAGGTAGAGAAAATGTAAAGAAAAGAAAGTGTGCATACTCTGAAATACCTGACAGGATACATTGAGTAGACTGGGGCAGTAAACTGCTAAGAAGGTTTTATTGTGCTGGGAATAGTCTGAAGTTGTTTACTCGTATTTCACAGTGTGACAACCAATTCATATCTGCATTTCCTCTTTTCAGAACCATTAATTTAGATTTTTTTCAGGAAATGCTGTAGTCTGTTTCATACAGAAAATTGAGAGAATGCAGCATATCTTTCCATGTAACAAGGACAATAAATATCCTCCAAATCCTATTATATATGCCAGAGTTCAAAAGGGCACCTAGGTCCTGACAACAGAACAGCTGTCTTGCCACATACTGGATTGCAAACTCGAAATTGAGTTTATAGTCCTTCATAGACCTGTCCCATCACATAACTCTATACACACACACAAAGAAGGGAGAATACATGGTAATAGGTATATATTTTTTTTACCCATCCACTACCAATGTCATTGCCCTAGTCTGAGTTCTCCCAATGCCTCTCCTTTCTCTTATTGCTGACTTTCTTCCTAGCCAGAACATGCACAGTTAATTTATTTTCCTTTTAAAATGCTGTGGGATTTTTTTCTTCATTTTTCAGTTTTACTCAGATTTCCTCTGATTATTTTTGTTTTTCTTCCTGTAACAGAGATACGCTGTAGCACACTGCACTCCTTCCAGCTTTGTCCTCGGTGAAAGTTGGGAGACTGTGACTTCCATGTGGCACCAAGGGGACATAGGTGCATGCTTTTCTGAAGTACTCAGCTGATATGAAACTCAGCAGGCTGGAAGTCCCATCAGTGTGCATATGTGCAGTGCAATTCGTTTGATTTGTAATCTTAATGGCTTGTGCTCTACCAGGCATGGTCAACTCTAACAGTTTGGTGAGCATTCAGTAAACACAGTATTTTAACTGCAGGGAAGATCCCATTGCAGTATTTTATTTCACATCAGTACATGCTTCCCTCAGGGCTCCTGAAATTGGAGTAAAGAAGAAAAATGTTTAAATTATAATGTAATGCATATAGTCTGCATTATTGGCAAAAGAGTGGGAATTATGTATTGTTTCAGATTACCAGGTTTCTGACTACTGCTGTATTAATTGGTGCAGTAATTAATATTTTTTTAATATTTCATTTATTGGAAATGTCATTTTGTTACTTGTTCACTAAGTGCAGATGGGATTTCATCTGCACAACTAAAATATTTCTCACACTGATAAGTCAGCTTAAGTGAGACAAGTGTTGCCCTCTTGATGTCTGTTTCCTCCCCTTCTGATATTCCTCTCTTATAATAAGAACTGGTGAGAAATTACAAGAAATAATAGAAGGAGTAGGAGTATAAAAGAGAGTGAGAGAATGCTGATCCTAAGCAGAATAATTACAGATATCTTCTTGTAGGAGGAACCCATCTTCTCTTTGATTTCATGGACGGTTGATATTTTCCATTTGAGCTTACGGGAAAAAATTTGCTGGCTTGTCCAAAAATCTCTATTCTTCTTGACAAGGGCTTTGTCCTAGAATGTACTAAAAAGACTTAAATATATATATATATCCCAGGATTCTATTTTTGGCTGCTATTTTAAGCCATTACAGATGATCTGTCTTGCACCTTTTATTCACTATGGCTATTATTTATACATGAAAGAAAATTGAACCGTGCTTACATGGAGAGGGAAGATCTTTCTCTCCTCTTGGTCAGGACTCACATCCTTTTCTCCAAAGGTCAGTGTTCATGTTTTTCAGTCTTATGTCTTGACCCAAAGGCTACCTAAGTAGAGAAATTCATGGTACCAATACTTTCTTTTATAACTAAAGATGTATATCAGGTTAGGATTATTCTGCACTATCTTTCTGTTTTCCACTTCTCCAAGTCCTTAGTGTTGTGCAGTATAAGGGAAGAAAGGTAGCAATCCTTTTTCTGACAAGGCAACAGGGAATTCACTTAAAAGTTTCCCTTTTTTCTGTAAGTAATTAATTGCGAGGCTTGCTTAAATTTTATCAGAAATCACAGAGACATTTAAAAACAGCCAGCTCACTTCTAACAGAAAATTGCTTGGCCAAAGTTTAATATTAGAAAACTGCAAAAAGAGTGTCTTCCTTCTTCCTCTTATAGTCTTGCTCTCAATAAGACAATAATTTACAAGCAAGCTGAATGAAATGGAAGTGGTGTTCATCCTAGAAATTATTAGACGCTGTAATTAAAGAGGCCATTGGGTGTTTTGTCGGATGCAAAAATTTTCAGCACTAGATTTTGAGTACTTAAATACTAGTATTTCTCATACCTGCCTGCTTGCAGGTGAAAGAAGACTGGAAGTTGATTGCAGAGTATCAAGCAGGTCCTATTTCACTGAAGTCTTCTGCCAGTGACTGCCACATAGAGAGTGTCATATAGAATACACAGAAAGTATTATGCAGAAAATTCCCAAGTTGTGGTTGTCTTCTTGGCTTGTTTTTCCTTTGTTTCCAAAGAGTCCCTTCTCTATGAGGGCAATTTCCATTACTGTTTTCACTGCTGTCTCTGAGATCTGCTTTTGGTATTGAGAAGCTGCTGAACATCTTTTCTCCAGCGTACCTATAGGAAACAGGCACTCTGTTCAGTCACACAAAGCGAAGATTCAAAGTCTGTCAAGTGCCTGAAGACTCCTTTCATCCTTACGACTAGTAGCACTTTCTTTAGGCAAAACTGTTTATACATTGTTAAAGTCACTGCTATCACTTCCTCAGTTTCATATTAAACCAATTTTTTTTTAGAACATTGCAATCAAGAGCTGCAGTTGCTTCCAAGTGCCCACTTCTAGTTGTCAAAATGTTTGCAGGCAGTATAATATCAAACCAACAAGGTCTTACATTATGAACAAACAATGACAGCCATTCATGTAGTAGGCCTTACCTACTTTTATCTCGTCAACAACAGGCAAGAATTGATGATTAAGAAACCTGAGAGGAACAGAAGACCAAAGAGGAAAGAAAAGATGCAGAGAAACTGAATGACTTGTCTATTGTATAGCAAATTGCTGACAGAATCTGATTTCACACCTACAGCTAGCAGTCTCTGCTAGACTGGCAGAGCCAAATATATATGGAGTTAAAGAGTTAAAAACCTGTGTAACTAAAGATACCAGTAGTAAGTACAATGCTCTTGTATTCTCTCCCTTGCTAATCTTTCTCTGATACCGTGACTAGAAGTCATTCTTCTGAAGATGGACGGAAAATAGTATGTTTTGTAACTTTAGCAGAAATTATATTTTTTTCAGAGCACCTCTACGAAAAGTAAGCCTGTGATTGGAAGTCAGCTGAATCAGTAAAACAAGAGTTACACATCTCTGCATTATTAACTTAAAATAGTTGTCGTTTTCATTTCTAATTACCTACATTGCAGAACTGGATGCACGGTTCCTTCACAATTTAATTTGCGTTTTTTTTCAGTAATATCACAAAAACAAGATTTTCACAGTTACCACAGTTATGTATTTCAGCACTGACCAGAAAGGTTTAGGGCTATTTCCTTTAAAATTTGAACTTCAATTGGTACGTAACCCTATTTTATCAGAACACTCTCATACATAGCAACAAATTTCCACAAGTAATACAAGAACTGAGATTTAAACAAATTATATTTTGCCCAACATTGTCATCCTCTATAAGAAGATAACAGATGTACAGCCATAGCTTTATCTACTGAAGAGTTCACTACTTTATTACTCCATTCTTCTGAAAATTCTTGTTATGGTGTAACTGATCTTCTGTTAGGTGAAGCTTGAATTATGATGTGCATGTATAGGAAACTTACGCAGCTTCAAGTATTTTCTACAGTGTGAATCCAATTTAATCTGTCAAGTATGATTCTGAATCACCTAACACTCAAACACTTCTAATCTGCAATTTTAATAAAAGAAACACAAGAAAGTTGCTTTTTCTAATAGTATTTTAAACTGTTTGAACTGCTGTCCCAGAGTTGCTGTTATTCCCCTTGCCCCACCTTCTTGTTTCTGTCACCTTTGTCATTCTGAACAAGGGGGAGAAGTCTAGAGTTTTATGTAGGAAAAGATTGGTTTGCCTGTATCTTGTGTGTCTGGGTCTGGCAATAGCTGTAGGTCCTGTCTGTTCTCAGCTCAGACAAAAAGCAATATATTGGTAATTAGCCTTAAGACTGTCTAAACAGCCTGAGATGAACAAGTTTGCCAGGGTGCAAAGCAAAATTACACTGTCTTCTTTATACAGGACGATTAGGGCACACAGCACGTAGTATGTATAAATCAGTAAGAATGATGCACCTGTAATGTGGTTTGAAAAGGGCAGCAGCCTCTAAAAAGCTTTAGAAGCTAGTTTTTAACTTTGAAGAAAGAGTTGAAAGTTGAAGTTCAGCTTGTGTTATGATTAGGAAGATTATTGTATCCATTATCTCCCCCACCCCCACCTTTTTTTTTTTTCCCTGTGCATAAAAGGCTCATAACTCATCATCAAAATGGCCAATGTTAAGAGCAATCTCCAGAGCTGAAGAAACTTGCACATTCTTTACTATTAAGTGATTCTGTTCGAAGAACCATTTCTTTACACTCTGTGTTCTCAGATTTGACTTGAATTGGCACGTACCTTGAAAAATGATCCTGTTTATAATGCTCTACAAAAACCCTGTAGCACTTTTTAAATGCTAACTGCAGCACTGTACACCACTGATTTTTCCTCTTATAAAGGCAGCTGTTTCACTAAAAACAAATAGATGGCATTTCCTTGCAATCTTAGAGAACTCATTTAGTGAAAAAGTAAACACAAGTTGTACTACAAGGTGATTATTTACTGAGTTGGATAGGACAGGGGATGAGTTATTTGGCAATATGAAAATCTAGAAGGATTGGTGGGCAGATGCCGATTGGCTCATTAAATTCATGCAAATTGTGAAATGGTATAAAAATAGTCATGATTCATTTTTACTGAAAGATATTTTCACAAAGATAACAATCAAATTGTATGAAGTTATTCGAGAAGTACTAGGGAGTTCAAGCTATGCTTAACTTTTTCATTGAGTTTTAAATAAATAAATGCAGTCTCTAGACTGACCAAATGCAGTGTCTTTTAGAGGAACTATTATTATTTTAACAACTTGGCTGCAAGTATAAATCCATTTTTTTTCGGCCCACTTCTTATTTCAGCTGTAGTCAGTTCAGATTTAGATTGTCTATGTAGCAAATTACTACTGTCAACAGGAACTTCCAATTTCTGGAAAGCTGGTAAGATCTATGTAGGTCTGATGGACTCTGAAATCTGGAGTATATTCCTTTTAACTTGAAAATTAAATAATATGTAAGAATGACTGGTGAAGTCTGAATATTATTCCTGTGTTTTTCTTCTTTATGCAGAATCTTGATTAAAAAGATTGTTAGGCTGTAGAGCATTGGTCAAGTCATTAAAATTTAAAAAAAAAAAAAAAAAAGCAAAAAAAAAGCATCCCTGGATTAATTCACATTTTGAACGCAATCAGGTTATTGCATTAATTTTAGCTATTATTAATTCCATTATTTCCTTATTGCTTTTCCCAGAAGGCTGGAGATAAATCAACAGAGGCATATCCAAGGTACACACTCGTGTTACACACATAAATTTTCTACCCAGCATCTCATGATAACACCGTACATCCATACGTAAGTCTTACTTATTGACTGCCTGCATGCAAGTAAATGAATATAAGAAACAAGATATTGCATTATTTGTTACTTTAAACTGCTGGGAAGGAGTTTGAATACAAACAAAAACTATCAGTATGATTGTACTCCCTGCTCATCTTTGTCTCTCTCCTTACTTTACCATGATGCAAAGTGTTTTTATATTTTCTTTTTAATCTTTTAACATCTGCTGTACTTCAGAAAAAAATGTGTAGATATTTTCTCTAGCTTCTTAGATGAAATTTTGCAGTGCATTCTAATGGAATCACATCTGCTGATTAGAATCCCTGGTAAAAACATCCAGTCAGTTAATTCAGGAAGATTCATGTTACTTTCATCTTAGAATACAAGATTCATTAATGACAAAGAAACAAGTTTACATTCAGTTAATTAGTTGAATGACAGTCATCCATATCTATTGCCAGTGGCAGACAACTGGAGTTGTTAAGTCCAGGAAAATAAATTCACTCTCAGCCCCAAAGCACTGATCAGTTCAAGAATGTCTATTGAAGTCCTGGGAAATACCACACAGATATAAAATAAAAATGTCCTAGAAATGATGGCCTAATTGGTGGTCAGATTTACATGGTAGAATTCATGACTTTAATGATGGGCCATAATCTCATGTGACAATATTCTTTCTGGTGTACCGTGGTGTTAATAATTGTTTATTTCAAAGCAAAGGAAGCAAAGACTTTCATGCTGATGCTTTTGCACTGTCTGCTGTCTGAAGCAGTAGAAGAAAGTCATTTTTCACAAGAATTCATGCTGCCTTTGGATGAATTCTCCCATAGCAGTACACTTACAAGCAGGGAATGGGGATTTATGCACAAAATGTTACTAAGAACAGCAGAGAAGTTACATGCGGAAACTCTGCAAAATACATCATTATGAAATTTGCCTGTCCATATGCAGAGTTCTTGTTTGTTTCATATATTCCAAAAGATTTTAAAAGCTGCAGACTTCTCAGTCCAGTGCTTGGTGGACTTGATATGAAGAATTGCTAACTAAATATTTTGCTAAGACACCAAAGCTTGTTAGATTTAAGAATTATCAGAATGACTTAAATTTACTAACTTTTCAGTTCTAAGCAAATCTACTGACTATTTTCACAGCTCTCATAATTACTTGAATCTTGTAAGCAAGAAGTAACTTATCACTGCAGTACATAAAGTACATTCTTGATATTCACATGACAATACAACTCTCTTTGCAAATAACTCAGTGATCATGAATTTAACATATTCTATAAATTCTACATAATCTCCAGCTACAAACTAAGCCTCACTGTGGAAGAAGACATGTGAGTGAATTGCTTTAGAAAATTAGAGACACTGATTCTTGTGAAGTGAAGCAAAAGAGAAACTGATATCTAGGGAGAATAACGACACAAAAATGTATCTTATGTAAGTCTACTGCATTTTTACAAATTAAAATGATTGAAACATGAAATCCATTTTTCTTCTTGCACACATACTAGAGTAAGAAATAAATTGCTAACCAGATTCTGGTTCTTCATGTACCCTATCAAATACCATGTAGCCATTGAGATTCCCATAAGCAATTTTTTATTCATTTAGAAATCGAAAAAGAGCAGTGTCAAACATGCAGATTTTGTAGAGTGACAAATAAGTTTAGATGTATTTTTACATCTTACTGTGCAATATTTAGATGTCTACCTAAATATTTAAATGACGCTCTATCAGACACTCTGTATACGCACAGTATGAATATTCTCATTAAAATCAACCTTTCCAGATTCTCAAATTAAATACATTTCATTATTGCGCAATAAGGATTCATCAGAACACAAGCTCCTCAGAATAGTAAGGAGAAGCAAACTGACAATCATGTTTTGTCATCCCCTCAGAGGGTGAACAGTTTTCATAAACATATTTTTAGATAAACTCAGAGATGCAAATATTTGAGCCCAATTCCATAAGAATAATGTATGTTTAATTCTGCAGTAATTGATAATTGTATGGTATTAGAACTTAGGAGCTAACACAGCTGTGTTAAACTCCAAAACCAGAGACATGTTTGAACATTTCACCATCTATACAGTATACACTGAAAACACATTGTGTTAGAAATGTAAGTGAATTGATTGTGTTAACTTTCTGTCTTTAACTTTTAGAAATTGAATTGTCATGACCAGTTGACTAGATGAGAGTGAAGCAGTGGATGTTGTGTATCTTGACTTCATCACTCTGCCCCATAACATCCTCATAGATAAGCTGAGGAAATGTGAGATATCGATGAGTGCACAGAGACGTGCACTGAGAACTGAGTGACTGGCAGAACTCAGAGATTGTGGAGACTCCTTCTCTGGAGATATTCCAAACTTGTCTGGGTGTTTTACTATGCAACTTACTGTAGGGCTTCTTTAGCAGAGTGGTTGGACTCAAGCTGAGAGGTCTCCTCCAACCCCTATGATTCTGTGATTCTGTGTAAAATTACATTTAAATACTTCTGAGCAGTATAGTTAATCCTAAATTTTGCTTGGATCTTTATATGGTCAGTTTCCACATCCTCTTCAACACCACTGTCCTGTTCTGATACACAGTCCCAGAATAGATTAGGCCCAGAATAGTAAAGATTTGAGATGTCCCAGCGGAGTAAATTATTACACTAATTCTACCATACTTACTATTTTCGTTATAGTAGTGTGTTCATTATAGTAGTGTATAGTAGTGTGATTTGGCACATAGATTTGATATTATTCAGGACAATTCTCTCCATTTCAATTGTAGGCTGAAGTATTTGTCTTTTTCCTGATCCTAATAATGTAAATTATCTCACCAAAAGAAATTCCAACTATATACATGGATACTGTTGCAATTCACAAATTCCCTGATGACAATAAATTTACACATTTTCTAATGTTTTTTTTCACTAGAAATCTTAGTAATATAATTACAATGACACATAATCAAATAAATGACCCATCTGGATGCCCACCTGTGCAACCTATTGTAGGGTACCGGCTTTAGCAGGGAGATTGGAACTGCTGATCCCTTTAGGCCCCTTCTAACTCCTGCAATGTGTGCAAATTGTGATTCTGTGATTAGGTGACTTAAAATGAAGGAGACCATTTTTACTGGATCCTTGACATATGTAAATGTCATGCATAACAACCAGAATGGGTGTAATATACATGCACATGCACATTTATGTATTCAGTGCATGTAAAATCTACATAAGATGTTCACGAGCAACTGAAGTCAAGCCATAATCCAGTCCATTGATATATATTCTAAATGATGCAGTGGTTGAAATTGCCTAGGATACAGTTGTGTGCAGTAATAATACCTAACCTGCTTAGTTTGCAGTTTTCTGTAACAAAGAATATAAATGAGCATAAGACACCCTGGGAACTCTGAATGTTTTTATGGGTATGTCAACATTTTTCTTTTTAGCAGTAGTTATATATTTTAATGTATATAAATAAAAGCTTCTTGTACATTATTATTGCATACATACATTTGATCTTTAATTATCCATTTTTGTACATTGAAATAGTACATAATATGAAAAAATATGTGGAGGGATAAAGTAATAGTGTAACTTTAATAATATTTCACTACATAGCTTCTTTATGTGTTTTTTGTAGTCAGAAACAGGTTTAAAATCACTCTTGTCCTGCAGCTCTTGTCACTGCAACAAGTAGAAGACTTTTCTGGAGTTTGGTAATTATGTCTACGCAGTGAGATCTTTATTTTATAATCCCCTATCTACTCATTCTTGCCTGCCTTTCTAAATTTCTGCCTTCCACATTTGTTTTTCTCTTGCCTACTAAAATGAGGGAAATGGCACCATGATAATGGTTCTTTGGGTGCTACCATGCTGAGCAGTTTTGGGAACATGAGAGGAGTCTTTACGCCAGGTGTTTGGTTCAGAGCTTATAGAATCAAAATCCAATTTCCAGACAAATTGAACCAACTTGCTATTAATAGCAATTAATTATAAATTAGAAAGTCTTTGAAAGGCAGTCTCAGATGCACTGAATGAACAAAAGAAAATGGGAAAAAGGGAAACTGAAACAAGACCTTGAAAACTGTAACTTCCCATTCTCTATGTAACTTTGGTTACTAGGTCTAGGGTTTGCACTTCTGAATTTCTTCTAGGTATGTGGTAAAATCTTTCTCTAACAAAATACAAGCAATTCTTTCTACTTGAATTAGAATAAGATTTTTACAGGAAATATTCAAGGGAAAGTTTATATTCTGTTTCACTGAATTATTTGTGTGTAATCATAACCTTGAGCTGTGAGTTCTGCTGAATTCAGAAATTGCACTGGACCAGTAGGGATATATTAAAATGATGCAGCTAATGAAGAAAAGTCCTTAATTTGATGGCTTGTGATTTTTTTTATATCTTATGAAAACAAAGTTATTTATGAATGACCATGAACACTTGACATACTATTGGCACATTGCTATGCTATGAATTACAAAATCTCATTTTTATTCATCACAGAACACAAACAATATTAATTAACAATTTATCAGTTGTGCAGTATTTCAGTTAGTGAGCATCTGGATTGATCTGTTCACTAAAAGCAAAACAAACAACCAAAAAAACTTCACAACAAATTAAGTATATTTCTTTTCTGAATTGCATAACCAATTCATTTTTAATTGGAAGACTTTGAATAATAGAAGTACAATTATGTCAAATTGCTATTAATGTGTGCCTCTTTTATAAGACAGTAACAGAGTAAAAAACATATTTTGATGTCCAAAAATAGTAATATTTTTAGCTTTTGTCTGACAAGCACAGATTTTTTTCTCCACCTCATTATTTAATGTCATGCAGTATATAGTTTCTTATTTACATTTAAAAATACGAGATGAAACTTGAATTTAAAATTATCATTTGATCACCACTAGAAAAACAAGAGATTCTTCCTAGAATAAACTCCAGGTATTCATTGTAAGTTGAAAAATTCCTAGAACCAGTAGCTTCAGATAAAAATAATAATAATAATAATAATAATAATAATAATAATAATAATAATAATGAAAACAACAAAATGCCCACTAACTAAATGAACAAACAAAAAACCCCACAGGTAATTATTCATATTTTGTGCTAAAATAACACCACAAACAATGGTGTTAAGTAAAAATTTAGTGGTGCATATTTTCATGATTTCAAACCATCACTTCTACAGCTGGAATGATGGATGGCATTTAAACAAATGAATTTATTAATCATATCATCATGGAATCATAGAATGGGTTAGATTGGAAATAACCTTAAAGGTCATCTAGAAATTTCCTAGTTTGACATTGTGGTGTTTTCTGTAGAAAAGTTGCTATGATGCACTGTTATAACTACTCCAGCATTAATTTTATGGATGTTTTTCTCCCACATTGTTTTGTGTCCAACAGTTTAGCTCTGTTTCAGACACCCATGAAATGTGTCTTATTTGTTAACACAGCAAAAAATCCCAGTTACTCATCTTTGAGAAAAAAACGAATGCAGAGTAATAGAAGTGCAGTAAAGAGGCATCAACTATGCGAGGAAATAGCCAGTTAAATAAAAGACAACTCTTCCAGATGAAGCAAGACTGTGGTAGTTGTTTTTTTGTTTGTTTGTTTGTTTGTTCGTTTGTTTTTCTTTCTTTTTTCCTTTTTATTTTATTTTTCTATTTTTTTCTTGTTTTAGCCCAGCAAAATAATTCTGAACGTGGAACAACTGCTATCTCCAAATGCCCCGACTGTAACATCGCCAAAGTAAAAGAAGAGGTATTTGAATAAAACACTGAACTGTTGGAAAAGCGAATGGATTTTCTTACTGATCCTGTGGAAAACTATATGCAAATAAACTGTATTGTAGCTAGCATTTAAGAAAATACTAGGTGAGTTATTAAACAGATAATACGTTTAGCATAAGTATGAAAAAGATAATGTAAAGACCTAGGAGTCTCCTTCACCTTGCATATACTTACAGTGAAAACAACTTCAAAATTTGAGATTTTGCTGCTGGTTAGAAATTATGCGTTTCAAGTAATTCTAGTGCATATCATTAAGATAGGGAATTATGAATACTTTCTTAACTTGTAAATAGAATCTTTCAAACAAGTGACTTTGTATAAAGAAAAAAACCTCAAACTTACACAGTTTCATCATCTTTTTCAAATCCGTAATATATTGTCTTAGTGAGAAATTATGTGAACAATGAGTATTTTTTCATTAGCAATTTGGATATATTTAAAAAGAAAATGCAAAAGGATTGCAGATGAATGAAATCATAAATGAGTAATTTAATACATACGAAAAAAATAGAATATCTGACTGTGTTTTGATGCATAAGAATAGATTAAAACACATCAGGCAAGATATTGGTTGTGAATTATTCACCATGTTCTGTTGTCTGTGATTCTTTTTGCATTTAATTACAAGGGCCTACAGATTACTTAGAGGTCCTGTAATGCATGCACATGACTGCCAAGACCACTAATGGAAATTGCATGCCATCGCTGAGAGAAAAGTATACACTTCAGTAATTACATATGGTACTCTAAATGCAGATGCAAAAGTAATTATCATAAGCTGGTACTCTGCATACTGGAATTCGGTATTGGCTCAATACATTAGCTTTCCCTTCTGAAAACCAACAAGACTCAATATGTAGTTTTTCTTTCATGAAACAAGATTAAAGGTCTCCAAGTAGCTTCCTTTTATTCTTAGGAAAGAAACAATGTACTATCTAAGTAGTTCCATGAGGAGTGTCGTATTCATTTTTGTACTAGGGAAAGGTGCCACTGGACAGTAATGCTAGAATTATAAGGACAATCACATAATGCTCCCATTTAGTAACTCTTATTTGTCATACTTTCATGATCACTGAAATTTATATTTCAGAACAAGGAAACTTACATTCAAAAGTGGTTTATTCATGTTCTCCTCCTAAAATTTCAGGAACACTGAAGCCTTGAAACTCTCACCTTGCAAAAAGATGAACAAACATAAACTGCAGGAAGGAATAAATTTTCTGTGTGTCAGATATAAGATTGGCTATCCAGCAGGGCTGTGAACTTCAGAAGTAGATTATGCATTGCTGTAAAATGTGTGGCCTTTAGTGGTGGCAGTGCTCCAAACATAGTTGAAGCATTGTAGAATCTTAGCACTTCTCCAATATAAAATGTGAAATCCATCAAACGGAACATTTTCAGAGATATTTGCTCTTCCTTTCTGATAATGCATCCTTAATACATTTCCTTGTTGGAGATACACTGTGTAACACTTTTAGATCATTCTTACTGCATAGAGTTAGCCCATATATTTTTTCCCATTATTTTTGTTCTCTCTGCACTGTCTTGAATCTCAGATTAACCCTTGACGTCTCTCAACTCTTTACCTATCAGCTGCTCATATAAATAAGTTTCAATGTTTTATTTAGGAACTTTTAAAAATCCTTCAAAAAATATTTTAAGTGTCTGAAATAATTTTCACTGATGTTTCTCATTATTGTTTTTAAATTGTAAGCTATGCATAAAGAAATTCCCTTCTTTGAATTCATGAAGCAGAATTGTTGCCATTTATTTTATCTCACTCTTCAATTCTGCCTTTCATTTTTGTTGTTGTTGATTTTTTTTGTTGTTGTTTGCTTGCTTTTTCATTTGTTTTGCTTTGGTTTTTGCATCTTTTTATGGTCTGCAATTTCTGTTTAGTTGTCCTGGAAGCAGAGTAGATCCGTACATGTCAGGAAACTAGAAAACCACTTTTAGAAGAATAATGATGTGCACTTAGGCCATATCTTGTAAAATTCTTTATAGTGGTGCATAATTTTATGTACAAGAATAGATGTCTCATTGGTGATGTATTGGAATTTGGGGTTAGTAGGACCCTAATCATCAAGTGTAAATGTATTTTAATGAAAACATTTTTGTTTAAACCAGTAGCTCAAAGAGGTACCGGTGAACCATCATGGGGTTTTTCTCTGTGAAATTTGTTGACGTTTGCTTTTTTTTTTTTTTAGTTTAACAGTGGCTAATTTGTACCTCTATATGCATTTATTTATTTTTATCGTAACTTTTAAACATAATCTTTTGCATATTTTAAATGTACTCTACATAATAAATGTATCTAATTTCATTTATTAAGTAAAGAAGACTATGAAATCTCTTAAGTAAAAGTTTTTTTTCTCCCATTGATAATTTTCTATTAGTATTCTGGATTCTTTCTTTTTTGCAACATTTTCCTGTGTACCAATGGCTGGGAACAGAACTTCAATTTCTAATTAAATGAACCTTCACTAGGATCACATAGAAGCTTCAGACATTATACTGGTGTAAAACTTCATCACTGCTATCTGTGCAGCTTCACTGTTTTGCTTGTACTTCCATTAATTGCAAATCACTGCAAAATATTTTTCTCTCTCGTGAATGTTGATGTTTTCAGACTCTAGGCAATGCCTAAGATGCCTGTGAAGTTGCACAGTTCATAAACTTTTTTTTTTTCAACCTCTGCCACTTTTTGCTAAATACTTATTGATTCCCAGTTCTGCTTCTGATCAGCTACTTACCAGTGGGTAGGTACATATGATTTGCCTTCTCTCTTTTTTTTTTTTTTTTTCCCCTCTGAATACTGAATAGTTTTAATATTCCCATGCATCCTGAGAGTTCTGAGTCCTCTGTCCCAGTAGCTCTTTGGACAATAAATAAATAAATAAATAAATAAATAAATAAATAGATAGATAGATAGATAGATAGATAGATAGATAGATAGATAGATAGATAGATAAATAAAATCATAATTTCCTCTGAAGTCCCATCTAAATCTTCCAGAAATTCCATTATTCATGAGGTCATAGCATCATAGCATTCCTCAAACTCCTTCACTACATTTTTGAATCTTCTAATATTGATTTATTAACTTGTTATGAAAATGTAATTAGCATCACATGCTATAGTAATCAGGAAAATAATGCTTTCTCATTAAATTTAGTTTTTATCTCTCTCAATATATATATATATTTTTTTTTTCTTAAGTATTTTCTGACTGTAATTGCTGCTTGAGGGCCAAACTCCTGAAAGTGTTTGTTGTGCTAAATCTTATTTCTGCTCACATTCCCAAGTAACCTTTTCCCTCTGAAGTTCCACTTCTTGTCCTGTGTGCTCTTTTAGCAACTCAGTGATCCCTAACTTCACATATCTCTGGATTTTAAAATTTTTAAGCATTGCTTATCTTCAGCAGGAACTGTTGAAGTCTCCTATCCATGACAGTTTCTAAATGGAAGGTGTTTCTGTAATAGTTGTCAGGATTACTTACAAGCTGCCCACAAGCAACCTGTAACCAGAACTAAATAAAAGAAACCTGTTACAAAGAGATTAAGTATTGTAATTAGTCGTGACTAGAATATTAAAAAAAATAAAAAATAAAAAATAAAAAGAGAGGCAGACAGTACATTTACCTAAGAATTATTTACCTAATAATTCTGACTGCCAGAAATCATTTTTTTGCATGGTGTATATAACCTAGAGAAATTGCATCATGCTGAGTCAGAGATAAGCTATGCGATGCTGAGGGAATGAATTTGCACAATGTTAATGCCAGATCAGGCACTTTCATGCAGATAGTGCACAAACATGCTTTTTGTTATAACAGTATACTACACTTTTTTTTTTTTCACTAGCCATGTGTATTTGGTTTAACAAACTGCAATGTGTTCAGTTATGATACACCTATTTCCAGAGGTGAAAGGCACTAATAAGCATGTGTAAAAAGAGCTATTTGTTGGAAACTGACAGACAATGAATGTAGAAAAGGAAAGGCACATTTCTGTACACAATAAATAATTAACAAAGAAAATTCATTGCTGTTAGCACTATTAATAAAAAAAAAAAGTTTTTGCCAGGCATTTCATATTTCTACAAGAATGAATAGCATCTGCTCTTACCTTAGAAAATAATAATAGTGAACATTCCTAATCTTAACAAAATAAACAGAATACCATCTGGATAGTACATAGTTAATACTCTTGGGCTCAGGACTTTTTTCCCAATGATTCCATTGAGGTTTTTGTTTTGTTTTTAATTATATTAATTAATTTTTTGTGACATTATTTTTAAAAAAGGTAAAAAGCATTGTAATACTGAAGATTATACCATATGTAAATGGTATCTACTCTGCAGAACTCTCTGTGTGGAAAATAATAAATGCATCTGAAATATAAGCATAGAAGAAAAAGAATTTTAACATTAGTGATAGAGTGGAGGGACTTAAAGTAAAAGGAAGCAGGAAAATCTTTGGACATCCAAACTTGAAAAGAATGTAATTAGCCCAGATCATGACAAGGAAATAAATTTAAGGTGAGGATCCATATTTTCATCCTTTAATCATCTGGGTATGAGATATGCTTTGCAAATTTTTATACTTTTAGTTATGGAAGAGAGAAAGAAAAAAGAATTATTATTAATTATTAGTTAAAGCCAAAAACCTTAGTAACACTCCAACCTTTTCCTTTTCTCCTCCCAAGAAATACCAGGTGGAACAGAGCCTCTTAAAGCTCAGTGCTACCTGTAATAGTAGTGAAGATCTTGGCGTTGTCTTAACACTTCTGCTCCAGACTTATGGAATAACTGTCATGTCCATACTTTGAGACTACTTCAGATCAATGTTGTTAGAGCAGGATAAAATGTAAAATGATTTACAAAGGAGCATAATAACATTTTTGCTGTTTTGTCAAATCTTGTACTGAGCTTGTTTTACTTTTCCCCCTTAACCTTTGGACATAAGTGACAATGTCACTTGCAGTTAAAGCAGAGCACTTTGACATAGCTGACATAAAATTTACTTAATGCTAGATCAGGCTGAAAAGTGTACAAAGGCCAATATGTCTGAGAACAAAAATATGTGTGTGACTGCTGACGAATATTATGCTATTCCCAGGACACTTGTTACTGAGTGCTAATGTCAGAATGTCAACAAAGGAGATTTTAAAATACTTAAAGTATTTCTGAGCATATGTTGTTCAAGTGGTTTATCCTCCATTGTAGGTTTGTTGTTTTTTGTTGTTGTTGTTGTTGTTTGGTTGGTTTGTTTTGTTTTGCTTTATTCCTTAGGCATATGTGTTTCATGATACTTTACAATTGGTTTAAAATTTAGATAAATTAAGTCACTTTTCTGTACATGGCTTTATTAATCTTTTTTTTTTAACACAATAAAATATTTCATTATTTAAAATTTATATACTGTGTAGGTAAATTGGGTTGACACCAGTTGAGGGCTCAGTAAAAGTATTCCTAGTAGGAGTCTAAGTTTTATTAACAGAGATTAATAAATATAAATACATGCAGAGGAATTTGAAATGATAGAAGAGAAGCAATCTGTACACACCGCTTCAAATACAGCTAAAAAACAACATTGCATATGTTATTACATTATGATAAAATATTATTTTAAATATCATGAAATACATTTATGTATAAACTCAAACATCCTTTCGAGTCTACATATTAATACAGAATTTGTATAAGTATACTTGGAAACAATACTAAATGAGTTTTCGTATCTGTCAGGTTTTTTTGTTTGTTTGTTGATGCTTCAGGCTTCTCCTTCCTAAATGTTATCCTTTTTATTTGAGTTAAGCTAGCAGAATATTTTTATTTTCTTTGTTTTTCTGGGGAGCAACCGGTACCAGAATAGAAGACCAACTTTTCTGAAATTTCCTTTGAAGTGCGAATTTCCACCAATCTGTTCTTTGAAAACAGGCAAATGTTTTCTTAATAATACAAAGCCTTTTCATTTCTCAGATTGTTGCAAGAAGTAAAATATTAAAATACACCGTAACCATTAATATACAAAATTAGCATCTATATGAAAAATACAAGGGCTGCTCCAAAAGTAATGCCTCCTATTTTATTATGTTGGCCCACAACATCAGAAGTGGATATTGGTGGTATGGCAGAAGAGGCTGAACCTTCTCACCAATACTCTATTACATTTTGTTGCTGTGTGACAAATGGCAGCAGAGGGGAAGTCTGACAAAATGGCATCTGATATGGAAGTGTGTATGAAGCAAAAGTGTGTCATTTAATTCCTTCATGCAGAAAAAAATGGCACCCACTGACATTCATCGATGCTTGCTGAACACTGATGGAAACCAAACAGTGGATGTGAAGTAAGTGAGCAAGTGGGTGGTGCGTTGCAGCTATGGAGACAACAACAGCAGATCACCTACACTTGTGAGTGTCTACAAGCACTGTGTGCAGACTCTTGATCATTGCTGAGAAAAGTGCATAGCTAATAGTACTGACTACGCTGAAAAGGATAGTTTTGTAGCTGAGAATGTGTTCTATCAAATAGTGTTATTGTGCTATTTGTAGCTATAGTAGTTTCCATGGAAACAAATAGGGAACATTACTTTTAGAGTGACCTATGTACTTTTTCCTGCATCAGAGAATTTTTGGGGAGCAATGACTGCTCATGAAAGTAATTTCTGCCACAAGGAACATCCTTCTTTTTTCCTGTTAACTTGTATCAAGCCTTTATTTATTTTTAACATCAGGGATCTAAACACTCCAGAGGAACATGGATCTAAAAATCATCTAATTTTGAATTATAGCTTCTTGGCTAAATGTTTTTACTGTGCTGGCATGCACCTGTCGGACACTATCTCCAGCAGAATTGGAATCATATGATTAATGTAACCAGCTCCAAGTTCTTTCTAGAGCATGGGGGTGCAAAGATCTGGTTATTTGTGATTTATTTACTCTCAGTACTGTGAAAGTATACCAGGAGTTAAGGATATACTAAAAAGCTAAGACTTTTTTTATGATGACCTTTCTTCTTTCCCAGCCATACACCAACACAGCTGAAGAAGCAATGCATGTAGGATTAAGGGTGATGGAACCATAAAAATGCCACTGATTAAAAAAAAAAAAAAAAAAAAAAAAAAAAAAAAAAAAAAAAACCACTTTATGAAGAATGTTGGAGTGGTTTTTCAGCACTTGTTGAGAAAAATTGTTTGGGTGGTATTTTCCATGTGGAGGAATGGGGAGATTAAAGATTTAAGTTAATCCTTTCAGATGAGAATTCATTTCCCCTTTTCATTTCCCATTAAAAATCATTGGACTCTGTTTTCCTCTATATGATTGTGGGAAGTATCAATGTTCACAGCTATTATGGTTCTTGAGCATTAAGTTTTCTTTTCTGTGCTTTTTTTTTTTTTTGTGTGTGTGTGTGTGTTTAGATATTTTCTGTTGAATAACGCTTTTGTCCTTATTGGAAAGAAAATAAATTGTGAAAAGCTTACTTCCTATGCCTCTAGTACCCATAAATCAGAGAAGCTGGTAAGTTTTTTTTCCATGCTTTTAAAAAAAGATCTTTCTTCTCAAATGCTATTTTCTCAGTTTGTGGTAGATTATTCTATATGTATATATTTAACTGTGTATTTCTAAATGGAAAAAGACCTGCAATCTCCTGCAGATATCACTAATGCAAATCCAGAAAGAGAGGACTATGTACCCTCTACAACTTGGTTGATAATACAAAGCTAATCATTTCTCTCCTTTTCTCTTTTATGAAATAATTAATTTTCATTGAGAATGAAAAGTTCCTAGTAAAAGAAATGTTACTCACAAAAGGAATGAAAAACTTTTGGGACAACGTACAGTTGAAACAGGAAAGTACAAAAACTGCTCCAAAAGTAATGCTCCTTATTTTATTATGTTGGCCCTCAACATAATAAATCAAAATAATGTCAAAGGCAGATATACTTGTGGTACGGCAATAAAGGTTGCCATACCAACAGTATTCTGCTATGTTTTGTTGCTGTGCGACAGATGGCAGCACAGAGGCAGTATGACAGAATGGTCTCTTCCCCTATGAGGACAGGCTGAAGGAGCTGGGCTTGTTCAGCCTGGAGAAAAGAAGGCTGCGGGGTGACCTCATTGCAGCCTTCCAGTACCTAAAGGGAGCCTACAAACAGGAGGGGAATCAACTCTTTGAAAGGGTAGATAAATGCAGGACAAGGGGAAATGGTTTTAAGTTGAGGGAGCGAAGATTCAGGTTGGATATCAGGGGGAAATTCTTTACAGAGAGAGTGGTGAGGTACTGGAACAGGCTGCCCAGAGAGGTTGTGGATGCCCCGTCCCTGGAGGTGTTCAAGGCCAGATTGGATGGGGCCCTGGGCAGCTTGGTCTAGCATTAAATGAGGAAGTTGGTGGCCCTGCGTGTGGCAGGGGGATTGGAGATTCGTGATCCTTGAGGTCCCTTCCAACCCTGGCGATTTTGTGATTCTGTGCGATTCTGTGATGAAAGTGCACATGAAAGCAAAAAGTGTGTCACTTAATTCCTCCATGTGGAAGCAATGGCACCCACTGACATTCATTGATACTTGCTGAATGTTTATGGAGTCCAAATAGTAAATGCAAGCACAGTGAAGCACTGGGTGGTGTGTTTCAAAAGTGATGACAAGCATGTTCTGGACATGACTGAGTGGGGTCTTGTAGTCAGCCAATATCAACTCACCCCAACTGGTCAATAAGAAAAAAGAAGAAAATCTAGATAACCAACCCAGATTATAATGTCTGTGCTCTAGGCATCTGACATGATGTCAGAAGTGTCTCATCTTCTGAATTCTTTATTCTTATATCTGAGTGAGATACTGGGAGGAAAATGAACACAATGCTCCTGTTGTTTTTTTCCTGAGGGTAGTCATCTCAGGATTCCGTGGAATGCAAACATCCAATACGTCATGAAAGAAAGCCAAGTACAATAAGTACAATGACATCTGTGAAAAATGCAAAAGCTAACTAAAGGAATTTAAAGCCAGAATGGTTTTGCTTAGATTTCTTAGTAACTGTTTCTGAAGTCTGTTAATCACTTACTACCAATGGTATTTCTGCTACAAGAAGAAATGTAAACTTAACAAATGGAAACAGAATTGTTCTCTTACATGTGAGCTTATGTGTTGTGAATTATTCTACATAAATGGCTATCAGTACAGTCCAAATTGAAATGGACCTTTGCTTTCGTGATGTTCGTCTACAAAGCACATGTGGAATGATGAAGCTCACACTGCAATTATGTTTTACAATGTTGACCATGAAAACTTCATTGTAATTGTAATGTCGGATGATTTCCAAGAACATGATTCTGACTCGGAACAATGATGCCAGCTGCAGAAAGCCAGAACTCTGCCAAAAACTGTCACTTTGCATTTGGTCACTGTTGTTCCTCTTCTTACGACTGTTTAGGGCTTTCTTTTCTAAAATTTGGGTTCTTGGAGCCTGATAGCTTCATGCAATGTCTGCATGTCAGCAGGCCTAGCACAGGATCATGCCTTTCCACTTTAGCTGTTAAGAAATTGGTGTGAACGAAGACATGACTAAATTTTATTTTTTTTTTAATTTTTTTTCTGGAACAGTTAAAATTGCACTACATAAGAATAAAAGGTGAAAACAATTCCATTTTAATTAGTCCTTATGGTGACTTCATGGTGGCTTCTAGATAAATCAGGTGAAACAGTATGAAAAATAGCATTAGAAAACATTATAATCATTTGCTAAATTAATTTGTCTGAAAGCTTAGAATTTTTTTTTTTTAACATCATAAATGAAATATATAGCATGCTTCCACCCCCATCCCTGTCTTTTTCTCTTAGTTTTGATTTTCTCTTTCTTGCTTGCAGAAATAAACCCCCAAAACAGTTTAGTCTGAATTTCTTCAGTTTCATTACAAAAGTTTTGTGCAGATGTAGCTAAAATCTTTGTTTTTGAACTATAATGATTAATGTCCTGAGCCAGAAAGAGAGGAGACCTGAGCCAGAAAGAGAAGAGAGCAGAAAACTCAAACAAATGGGACACATAAAATTGAACACCATTCCAGTCCCAAATCTGCTGAAAGAGTCTTTTCACAGTTTGATGTTGTTTCATATTCTTCCTCCATTTTTTAAACTTCAGAAACTGATAATACTTCATTTTCTCATCCATGGAAAATTCTTCCCTCAGTATCTCATATATTTGTGGTTGAAAGACTTTTTTTTGTTCTCTCTGTGCTTTTTCTTACTCCCTGTCTTATAACAGATTGCCAGCTACCAGAGAATCCTTTAGTGAGATAAATTAGAGTTAGAATTGAAGCATCTTATTCCTAAATTAAAATTCTAGTTTTAGAATGCATCCAATCAATGATCAGTTTTTACATACTGACATGGGGATGGGAAGATAAAGGGACTTACAATTTTGTTGTCTGTGCTGATAAAGAAATACAGAAAAGTTCAATTTGGCTGAAATCTGGCTTGTTTGAAAATCACTGTGCTTAGTGACTGATAAAATGGTGTCAAGAAACAAGCAAAACCCTAGGGTAGCGGATATATTAGATGTAATATAGGCCAAGCACAAGTCTTTGGTCTGAACATCTCAGTCATTAGTCAGATTAGACTGGATGCCAGAGGCAAAGATGTAATGGCAGCAGGTTGTTTTCAGGTTTAAAAAAGAAATTAGTTACATTCTATATGGAATGAAACCAAATGAAAGTATTATTGAAAAAGGTGACATCCACCTACTCCAAGTGTAAATCATACACAGATCAGCACTAAGTACATGGGCCCACGCTGAAGCTGCTAGTGGAAAAGTTGTATTTATCTACAGGTATTAAGATCCATTTGGATACCATGGGTATTTTCTATATGGATGTAAGTAATACTGCAGGGAGTACTGGTGTATATATTTGGTCAGTAGTAAAAATCAGCTTAAATAAAAATATACTATTTTAATGAAATTTGAAAGAAAAAAAAAACACATCACTTTATTTTATCAAATAAAATTGTATGTTCAAACAGGAAATTTGGCAGTTTGCATCAAAGGCCACTGAGACAAACTGTGCAGATTTTCAGGAAGAGGAGGGATGTTTCCATTGGCTAATTAAAGCAGTGGTGGTATAACAGTTCATTTTTCTCCTCTGTCTGAGAGGATATATGCTTTCCACACTCCTCTTTAAACTTCCCACTATCTTCTTGCCTGAAGTGCCAGACTGCTAATGAGCTATGCAGAGTCTGGTCAAAGTCCAGCTGATGCACCTGCATTTGGTTTGGACTGTTTAAAAGTTAAATGACTCCTTTAAGAAAGACTGGTTTCTGTGGTTTGATGTAGAAAGCAGAAAGCACTTTTCTGGAAGGTCAGAGAGATTGTTACTCACAACTGTTCCAAATGAGGATGAAACTGTATTTGGTTGGTCTTCTACCTCTGAGGAGCGCGCCCACCCACCAGGCTATATAGTAACCGAACAGACAAGGAATTATTTCAAACGCTGGAAAAGAAAGGATTTAGCAGAAGATGCTTCTGTGAAAATAACCTATTGATATTAAAGTTAATAAGATCAAATAAATGCTAATCCTCCTACCTGGCATGAAGGCTGACCCATAGATGCAGTTTCAAAGCAAGAAGGGATTGTAGAAAGCTGGTCAGAGGGAGGAACAAGGCTGCAGTCCACTGAAGCACTGCTGAAGAGAGAAATGTAAATCTGCCCAGAGTGAATAGAAAAGGTTACAGAAAGCAGAGATCTTCATGTGCATGGCCAGCAGGGTGTACCACAGTTTTTATTTGGCAATTTTATTTTTATTTACATTTGTTAAGTAGACCTACATAAGTTTTGACAGCAAAGATGAAGGTACACAGGACTTTCCATAGTAATGAAGAAGTTATACGCTGTGCATGTGAACTATTGTATCAAAACAACAAAATTGTATTTAAAAAAAAAAAAAAAAGCAGAAATAAACTTTGCATAATCTTTGATAATTGAAGCTCTTATTTATTTTTTTCCCAGTACTTTGTTGAAATGTAAAATATACATTACAGTGCATTTCCAATGTTCTCTGTGGCGCTGAGCAAGCAACAAGTAGTCTATAGATGGACAAGTAGGATAAAAAAGTTCTTTAAGCCACCTTTGTGATCAATTACGGTACACTCCATTCACTTAACTTTTCAGTTATCAAGAAGGCTATTTTCCAAAGCTTGCCATGTAACTCAAATGATTTATTTTCAGTTTACATTGCAAATACATTGATTTGCAATAAGTTCGTCATTTGAATTAATGGGAAACATGAAATAACAGCAATACTGCTTGCTTCCTTAGCTGTTTCACTGCTTTACTTGTGCACACTTCTATTGCATTTACATGTTACGAAAGGGAAACTTCAGTGGGAGGAAGATAGTTTCTGAACAAAACAAGAGGAAAGATGAAATAATGAGAAGTGAACCTCTGTGCAGGAATTAAATAACCTCAAGAAGTGTCCCTACTCAAGAGGAGATTCCAGTGCATGGGCAGCTGCTTGCAAAGGGAGCACTCAAAGAGGTTCTTAGGCTGCTTGCTATTTATAGGATAAGGTGATTGACTCAGTCATACAGTGTTTGCACCTCATTATATGCACTAGGCTTTTGGTGTAAGATCAGACTGGGTGGGGGGCAAGGAGTGCAACAGCACAGAGGGTTAAGGGCTTATGAATAAAAAGAAAGGGAAAATGCTAGCATTGTGCCATGATGACTACATGCATGAAACAAGGTTTATCCAAGCTGTATTTAAGCAGTTTGAGGTGATTGTGTACAATGTTTCTCCACATACAGTCACAGAACTGTTCTCAGTTGAACTGTGAAGCACAGGGATTTCACTCCTGCATTCCAGCTAGACTTGGTCTGGTGCTTATGGCTCATTCCAAATGTGTTCACAGTAGCTTCCTCCCCAGAGGTAAGCAGTGGCATGTTTGGAGGGTGCTGTTTGCTGCTCAAAGCTTACACTCCTTTTGGGACATGCAGTTCCTTCTAAGGGAAAGAAGAGTAGTGATCCTTCTTCTGCCATAAATCCTTTCCTTGTAGTTTAATACTGAACATGGATGACTGGTCCTACCAGAGCTGTAATGCAGAGGAAGATTCCAGCTAGCTAAAATTCCTCTTACAGAAGAGTGCAACAAATTCTCTTCTGCTGACTAAGTATTGTTTTCATAGTTTTGGGGCATATTCTGAAATACCTAGCTAAGCAGCATATTTATTATTCACAAAAAATGGACTTACCATTTCTGCATTATAGAAAATAGGCAAAGATATTTATGTACTGCAGTTGTTTAAGAAGATTGTAATTGTTAATGATATTTCTTTTAACTTCTCACCACCTCAAGTCTGTTAACTGTATCCAGGGCCACCATCTGACATATACTTTTGTATATGTTTGCTCTGTTGGTGATCTAGTCTTCTATGAATATCTATGTCATTAATTTAAGCAACAATTTTGTTCTCAAGAGCTACTGAATGTACTCTGGCTTGAGAAAGGATTACATATAAAGATCAAGTGTGTTCTCTATATGCTGTCAAACAGGGAGGTTCCTTAAACTGCCTTGTCCCTAATTCTGTTACTTATTTCTGGAATAGGAAAAGGGTAGATTTAGATCACATATTAAGAAGAAATTCTTTACTGTGAGAGCGGTGAGACACTGGAGCAAGTTGCCCAGAGAGGCTGTGGATGCTCCACCCTGGAAGCATTCAAGGCCAGAATGGATGGGGCTTTGAGCAACCTGGTCTAATGGCAGGTGTCCCTGACTATAGAATGGGAGTTGGAACTAGATGATCTTAAAGGTTCCTTCCAACTTAAACCATTCTGTGATTCTACAATTCTTTGATTCTGTTGATGAAATATAGACCATATTCTTCAAAATTTATTTTAAATTCATGATTCTGTAATTATGTAATTTATCTCCATTTATTAAGTTTCCTCGCAGACACACTATGTCCTGTAGAAATAATAACCTGTAAATAGAGGTTCCACATGGAGTACAGAAAATTTCATAATTGCATGAATTACTTCTATGTTGAAATAAAGCAATTTGAGGACTTTCTTACTTGATTGTTTTTAAAATAGGCTTTTAATACTTTCCTTTTTCTGATAAAAAGAGAAAGAAGTATAAAAGAAAACCAGACATATCAGGAAAATTGATTCAATGGAAGCCCTAGAGTATCTGTCTGAAGATAGGCATGGAATTAGAATCATGGAAAGGTCCTCATGCCTTTAAAGGCCAATTGAGTAAGACAACCGTCTCTCGTGAACCTGGGTCTCTGAATATAACTTTTTATGAAAACATTGCTGTTTAAGCTTTTTTCTTTTATTTTTGGGGAAATGAATCTATTTCCATTTTTATTCAGGAAAAAAAAACCTACACATTTTAATTTGGATTTACTCCTGTAGCAGTACATGCAAAATGCAATACAGATACTTCTTGTTACTGTCTTGGTAATACAGAATCCCAAGCTTGTTTTTTTATCTGTTCGGATGTGGGACTATCCAAAATATACATCCATCCAAAACATACATTTCTGAGGATTATTCTAGCCCTTGTAGTAAGACCCAGGGTGAAAACTTAGCCAACATAACTCACCATAGTCAGAACCATAATCTACTCCTTTTTAGCAGTGTAGGGGAAGAAAGATATCTCTGCTTCTTGTTATAAATTAACCTTTATCGTACTTTAATTTTCCTGGCATGTCTGCCCCCAACATAACACACAAGATAGATAGTAAAGAATGTGCTGTGCAGCCTTAGCATGAAAATAAAGAGCTCTTGGTATTTATTACCTCTTGCACTGCGGTAGCTGGGAAAAGACAACATCTGCTTCTAAGCTCTCATTAACTGCATTTTCACTTGTGCTCTGTATTTTTGTATATAGAGAAATGATAGGTGGCCTGTAATTGCAACCTGTTCAGAGCAAGTAAGTCAAATGGTAAGGTCAAAACCCTCATTTTTTCCCATTTCTGCAGACATTCTCAGGATAAACAGCAGAAGCATTCTCAATGCTTTGTCAGTTTTCTTGCTGCCTGTCATTCAGGAGCCCAACAACTGCTGCAGCAGTGCAGTCTCAGAAGCTGGTGCATACTCACAGGAAAGAAGCAGCAAACAAAACCATTGCACAACTCATTTGTTACTTGCTGCTTGCTAAAGGAATACAGTGATGACTGATGTAAAAAGACCTGATATTCTGCATATTTCTTATTTATTTCTTTTATGTAAACACAGGTCTCCTCTATGTGTGATGCTAGCACTCAAAGGGTGAGAACAAGCACAAGACAAATAAAGTCCAAATAGCTTCTGTCTGTGCTGGTGTACCTTTAACCCTTACTTCGTCTAGCTTTTTAATCACTCACAATGGCAGAGTTTTAAATACAAGTGCTTAATAAAGTTAAAAAAAAAGAAGTGTTGTGCTCTTGATTTTTTAAACTCAGATGAAGGATCCAGTTGCTGTCAGCACATAGTATCTCTGTAACAGTGGAAAAGAAAATGATGTACAATATAGGAACAGGATGAAAATGGCTTAGAAAACAAGGAGTCTTGATCTAAAATAGCCTCATGACGTTAGAGCTTTTTTTCCCTGGTATTTGCTTTTCCCAGCTAAGGCCTAGGTGAATTTCAGGAGGCCAGGGTTGAACAAATGATGCATTTTATTAGAGGAATTCATCTGGTCTTGATTCCGTGTTACATTCACAGCACTGTTTCAGGAAGCTGTAGCAAAAGGAGGCTGGGGAAGCCTCAAGTTTCCATTCTGCCTTCTGTTACTATTTCTCATTCACCATTTTGGCTTTGTAGACCTGATTATTTCCTCTCTTCATCGCTCTTCCCATCATAAATCTGTAGTAGGAGGCTCTCTGGAGGTAGAAAAGACTTCTTTGACTACTACTATGGTGACATATACTGGTTAGTTAATGGAAACCTGTCGTCAGTTCTGAGCAATAAGCTATACGGAGTGGCAGAAGAGGGTGCCACCTGAAAGAAGAAACTACTTAGTTTATTGAAAAATGACTGTTTTTCTCTGACTACCTTCAGTATATTACTGTTCTTTCTTATGCCTGTTTTGCAGTGATTAGATGCAAGATATTGCTTATCAACTGTCTCTTCTGCAAAGTTTGTTGTGTTTAATATAATAAGCTTTTGCCTAGCGACACTGATCCACAGTTGACTATGCATTTTACTGCTAAACACTAATTTACAATAAAATGCAGGAAAAAAAAGTGGGGGGAGGGGGGGGGGGGGGAGGAAAAAAACAACCCTCAAATGTGACAGGCAAACAAAACGATGGAGACAGACTCACAGGTTGAATTGCATAACATCATTCTATTTCAAGTTATACCTCTTTTCTACCATTGAGGAAGAATGAAATTTTAGGTAAGAGCCCTACGAGGCTCTACTGGTTAGAATTTTCTAATTCTCAAATTACAGGAAAGTACTCAAAGCATTTTATAGTGACCTCCTCAGAGTTTAGAATAAATGATTCCTTAAATCTGTTATTTCTCTTTCTGCAAGGCAAGTGTGCTTCCAATTGGAATAAGAGATGGAACAGAAGTATAGTGTCTGAGTCTAAGGCCTTGCAGTGGTCAAGACACAGCACTAGAGCACCTCTTAGCAGGTTGATCAGAGAAGGTTACTCAGAGGATGTAAAAGCATAAGTGATTTTAAAGCTCTCTAGACTGTGAGCCTTCTCTTGAAAATTATGACTATGAAAATTATTTCTTATTATCATTTTTTCCTACAAGTGTGATTTTGGACAAGTTTCAGACTCAGGTCTGGCACTATATCTTCTGACACGATGCTGAAAAACAAGTTTGCACTGTATGAACAAGGAACTGTCAACATCTATTGAAATTCCTGTAGCAAACACCTGAGACTAAAAAAATTAGTCCTTGTCAATGTTAGAAAATTTTCCAAAGTCAGTCTAAATCAGCAATGGGACTATCAGCCTCAATTTTTATTTATGACAGAATCCTTGTAATTATCATGTTTATATTTGCTCATATTCTTTCCAAGCTTTCAGATAATCTCTTAGATTTTCATTAAGAAAAGTTAAAATTAGAATGCAAAGTTGAGTTAAAGCTGAAAATTAAAAATTCAGACTAATACAAAATACAGAATAGTAAGGTTAGCATTATTAGAAATTGAAAGACAGTATTAAAGATTGTATTTCTTTTCTTGATTTATTCTTATTAAATATATTTTCTAAATGAATTTGACATGTCAGGAATCGGAAAAAAAATGTCATGAGGAGTCTCAGTTTTAGGACAAATGACAGTGAAAGATCAAGTACTACTGTTTGCAAAAATTTCCTATCATGTTTCTCTCTTTCAGTAAGTAATTGCCAATATTACAATTCTTTCATGTAAGTGTGTGCATGTTTTTGTATATCAAAACAAAGGCATACATAAACTGATGGTTTTGAATTGAGCCTTATATAGGATTGCTGTAAATTACATATTTAATGAAATCACAGGTTATAAAATTGGAAAATTGCTTAAGAAAAAGTATCGTAAGAAAATTTTGGCTACAAATTTCAGCTTCACTGGAAAATTAACATATAAATTAATGACAAAGTTACTGCCAGAAGCACTTGTGAGGGCAGCTTGTTGGATTAGTCAGTAGCATATAATTAGACATAGTTATTTTGAAGGATATCTAGATTCAGCAGCACCTGAATGGGAGCTTATTTACCCTCTTTATCTGCTATACTTTAAAAACAAAGGTAACTTTTGTATGTAAGGCATAGTTGCTCTTAATTCAGAGCTGCAGGCTATGCTATGAACTGATATGTATGCGGAAGGGAGAAATGATGGCTTTACAGTTAAAAACACTTATTCAGAATCCAAACCTGAAACTTAAAATCTGTGATGCTTGTAAACCACTGAGCAAAATGAAGATCTAAAGTGAGATTCTGCATATTGTAAACATTAGGGGAATTAAGAGTTTTGGTTAAGGGCCATCTGCAAATGATTATGAAAATATATTTTTCTTCCCTGAGTCATTTATGCTACCTAGAGATGAAAAAGGACACTACTACTGTCAGCATTATAAATATACATCAGAAGACAGACAGTTCCTTCTTAACTTAGCTACTGTGATGCATTCCCACTATTTGAGAATCTCATGATCTACACAGGTCTCTCCAAAAACAATGCTTCCAATTTATTTTCATGAAAACTACCAAAAAATACAAAAAGCACAATAACATTATTTGATAGAGCAACTTTTTAGCTAGCAAAATTAATCACCATCATTAGCTATGCATTTTTGTCAATGATGAACAATAATCTACATGCCTTGCTCATAACTATCTGCGCTAGTGGAGATGACCCCCTGTGTTTCAGCAGTTGCCACTGCTGAAACTAACCATCCACTGTGTCACTGTGCTCACATGCATTGTTTGCATCAATGTTCAGCAAGTATTGATGAATGCCAGTGTGTGCCGTATTTTCCACATGGAGGAATTCAGTGACACTCCTTTGCTTCAAATGGACTTCTATGTCGGAAACCATTTTGTCAGACTGACCCTCTGCTGCCATCTGTCATACATCATCAAATGTAATGAAATGTTGGGGAAGGTTCAGCCCCTACAGCTGTACCACCATGGAATGAAGAGCATCTCTATCAACTCATCTGCATGAATCAGCAGATTACGACCAGGGAACTGCGTACAGACATGGATATTGCCTTCACTGCGTTGGAAGCAATAGTGACAACATAGGAACATTGTAAAGTTTGCACTAGATGAGTCCTATGAATGCTCACACATGAACAGAAAGAACACTATGTGCAATTTTGTCAGGACCTATTAAACCAATACGAGGCTCAAGGTGACATTTTCCTGAATTGTATCATTACCAGAGATGAGACGTGGTGTCACCACTACAAAGCCAGCAGTCCATTGAGTAGCAACATGTGAATTTCCCACTGAAGAAAAAGTACACTCACCAGGTAAAGTGATGTGCACTGTCTTTTGAGATCCTTCTGGATTTCCTGGAACCCATACAAATGCTGGCTAAGCTGAAGGCTCAAACTTCTAGAATCAGGCCAGAGAAGAAAACAATCTTTCTTTTTCAACACAATAATACCAGGTCTGATATCAATTTGAAGACCAGGGCACACATTGTAAAACCTGGCTGTACTGTCCTACCACACCCATCATATAGTCCAGATTTAGTATCTTCCAATTACCATCTTTCAAACCAATGGAAGACAGACTGTGTAGCCACATTTTCCTAACAATTATGCAATAATAGGAGCCATGAAACAGTGGGGGATCTCCATTGGTGAAGACATTCATGAGCATGGCATGCAGGCTGTTGTTCATTGCAGGTGAGGATGCATAGCTAATGGTGGTGACCAATGGAAAATATCATTTTGTAGGTGAGAATTTTCTCTATCAAATAGTGTTATCACGCTCTTTGTATTTGTGTCTTCCATGGAAATAAATAGGAGACACTACTTTCAGAGTGAACTACGTGGTACTATAAAGAGTCTTGCCATTTCTATAAAATGTCACCATGAACTGTATTCAAAATATCTCTCTTTCTGGCTATATGTGATGAAGTATAAATAATCATACCAAGGAATCCTTAATGGAACCAGATAGGAAATCTAGACTCATAGTTTCCCCATATTTTCAGGAATATTGCACCAGTGAGGTATTCTGGCATTTTGGGTAAGCCAAAATGAGGGAAAGGCAGATGGAAACCAAACCAATGGCTTCTGCCATGTTCCTTAACTTAAACTTGAGCTCTGGATTAGAGGCTGATATAGCTCTGAAATAGTTGGCAATGAGTGAGGAGAAACTATTAGTAATGAAGAGACGTGTAGAAGCAGTGGCAGGTGTTGGGAGGAAAGGGAGAAAATGAAAAAAGTAGTGTTGAAACATTTTGCTAGGACTAGGAATCTTATCACTAATTTTTCCTCAGTCTTTCCTCCAAGACAAGATTGTATGTAGGTGAAGTATTTCTATAAAGTACGTGGGATGGTTTTTTTTTTGCTTTTGTTGTTGCTGTTTGTTTGTTTATAATATGTATCATCTACATACATACCTACAATGCAATGCAAGCAAATGTCTTTTCTAGTAACCAATAAATAGATGGCAGAAGGGGCATAATGTATGCTTACTTCTCATTACAAGTACTGTGAGCTGGAAGTAATATTTCTAGTTTTTTAAGATGAAAATATATCAATTAGAAAATGCTCTTGATGCTTAAATCGTTGATGTATTACTAGGTAGATGGAATAGGTCAAATGTGCCAGTTTTTTCAGTGTATCTGTATCAATTTTTGCTATCACTTTCTGCTACCGATCGAAAAATTCACCCTTTGGGGGACTTAAGATCCATTTCAGTATTTTGTGGTTTTAGCATTTTTATCAAAAATGCCATCATGCTCAGGGATCAAACAGAATCTCTCGGCTGAAGGGTATTTACCACAAGAAATGTGCTTAAAAAAATAAAATAAAATAAAATAAAAATAATAATATTAAAAAAAAAAAACAGCAGTGAAACAAAGCCATTCACATAGATTTTACACTTACAAAACTTACATATATATTTCAGACTGATAATCAACCACCAAAATGGACTTTGACAGAAAAAAGGGAGATTTCCTTGGATCACAGGGTACTATTAACATAAGTAGAAAAATTTCTTAACTAGTTTATATGACCTTCATTATTATCTGTGAAGCTATAATGATTTTTTTTCAGCTGAGTATATAATCTCTTTATATTACCATGGAAAGATTTAAAGCAAGACCCTCATGGAACAAAAGCTTGGACATCTAGCAAAGAGCCAGTGAGAGCTGCATTATGCTGCTTTGGATGTGTATTTTCTGCTTCTATTTGTTAAATACAGCTTATCCCCTATTTTCTAGCTGACTGAAGGGTCCTTTGAAAAATTAAAGCAATTACAGTTCATTGTAAGCAAAATATGCTTCTATCTGTGTTTTCAAATGGGAGAGGAACAATATGTCTACATTTCAAGCAATATAACTTTTGGATAATCAAGGCTAAAATAATTGAGATTAGCATGTATTTCCTAGTTGTGTTTGGTCTGTTTGCTTGTTTGTTTGCTTTTTAGGAGTGTTACACTACATTATTTCTCTTATCTTTCAAACTGTTGATCAATAAGACAGCAGTGATAATTTGCCAGTCCTCTGTTCCCTTGTGACAGGACAACAGAGTATTGCATCCTCTTCAGTGCATTTCTTTCAGTGACAATCTGCTTTAAACAGTCAAAAAAATCACAGACCAATCTGGTATCATTTGGAGGTAAAAGGGAATGAGGGATAGAATTTGATGATTTAATTTTTCTGCTAGCATTTTTCATTTCACTGATGTAGCATCTCTCTGTGTTGTTTCATGTTAGACTTTGGCAACAGTCTATCCAAGACAGCTCTTCTTCTCAACTGTTATTACTGAAACAGCTAAAAATATCAGAACCAAATAATTTTAAAGCATTTGTATACTATCATTTTTAATGCAATTTTCTGCTAAATATTAATGTTACAGTGATTTTTAAATTTGATTAATTTTATCAAATTTCATCTAAAAACATGT